>CP106727.1:20094166-22706666 GCA_025506655.1 Gossypium rotundifolium
TTACCCTATCTTGAGATATATGTTCAATTTTCATCACCAAATGAAACATTTGTGACTTCAACATCAATTGCTATTCGAGAGGAATACAAAACCCCTACCTGACACTCCGTTAGTGGGAGGCAGAACACCGAAGTGCCCGTGTTTGGTGGCAATAGAAAACATAACTTCTGCACAACACTCGATTAATGGATGGGACATGCACATCGGTGGGTCGATGTTCGATCCTGAAAATACGTATTGGGGAATAACATCAACTTCTAGTGGTTGGCAATTCACATCTGAATGAGGATGTTACGAAATGTCCACAAGAAGAGACAATGTACTCCCTACGACGTCCACCGGCGATGGGACCTCGTACGTTGTAGATCATGGTGGGTTGGATGATGAGTCTGATGTGGATCCATTTCGAGAGCCCGACCCCGATGGTGTAGAAGTTGCTTTATTTTCTAAACCGGAGCCTGTTCCATCCGAACCTAAAGATGTTGAAGGGGGTTCAGAAGAAGAAGAAGAAGATCCGCGATTCAGGGTGTACTTGCCTCTAGCCCACATGCATAATGTCGACATATCGGCAGATGATGAGTTAGAGTTTCTAGAGCTACCACACAGAATCCGTGACCGTACAAGTTCATTATTCGATTCGGGTGATTTGGAAGTTGGTAAGAAGTTTTCGAGTAAGGATAGTTTTCTTGGTGCTTTGAAATAATATAGCATCAATCACGGGGTTAACTACAACATGGTTAAATCCAAATCTAAGAAGTTCGAGACCAAGTGTACAGTGCAAGACTGTACATGTTCATAGAAAATCATGACTTCTCTTAGGAAAAAGACAAGCTTGTGGGAGATAAAAAAATACAAAGGTCCACATACCTGTGTTGTCGGTACAGTATCACTGGGTGTTTAGGGTTTTGAATAATAATGTTATTACTCAATGTTGCATTATTTAACGTACTTCATTGACAAGTGTTTCACAAGATCATCCCAAGATGGATTTAGACATGATAACTACCTTAATACTACCGATGTTGAAGGCAGATCCCAGGACTTCTATGTCATGCATAATTGCTAGTATTTGTAGCCAATTAAGGTACATGCTATCTTCCAGTAAGGTTTGGATAGCTAAGCAAAAGGCATTAGAAAAGATGCATAGTGGGTGGGATGCTTCATATAATGAGGTTTGGCAGTGGTGTCAGGTGCTAGAGAGGAACGTCCCAGGTTACATAACAGACCTTGAAACGGTCCCTGCGTATGCCAAGTGTTCAAATGTATGTTCTGGAGCTTTAAGTAATGTCGGGATGCATTTGTGTATTGCAAGCCATTGGTACAAATTGACGGTACATTTATGTATAGTAGATATACCCATCGACTATTGCTAGCTGTGGCACAGGATGGCAGTGGGAGAATCCTTCCAATTGCATTTACAATAACACCGAGGGAGTCAGTTGATGACTGGGATTTCTTTCTTTCTAGGTTAAGGAGGCATGTATGCCCCCAACCTGATATCTGCGTTATATCGGATCGGGGCACTAGAATACTAGCCACAATTGAACGACATGGAAGCCTATGGGATCACACACACCATCGGTATTATTTAAGGCACGTTGTGTCCAACTACTACGGGCAATATCGGTCTACGACTGAACGAAAGCAAGTGACCAATATGGGTATTTAATATCTATTAATATACTTTTGGTTGTAATATTCAATTTATTCTGAATGGAATATTGGTTTGTAATTTTCGCTATCAACTTATATTGGCAGGGTATGAGATCAATAAGGACCATTTTCATGAGATGTTGGGAAATTTGCGTTCAGTTAACGATCAAGGCCCAGACTACCTTTGTAACATACCTTTCGAATAGTGGACACAAGCATACGATGGCGGCCTATGATATGGTCATATGACCACAAACCTGGCTGAATGCATAAATTCTATTCTAAAAGGAACACGTCATTTTCCGATAACCTCGGTTGTGTGAGAGACATATTTTCGTTTGGCGAAACTATTTCCAAAGTGAGCAGCGAGTTATAAAGGCAAAATGTAAGGAGGCCATGTATGGTCCCGAAAGGTATTGCAAGAAATTAACAAGGTGAAGGCGTGGGCCAACACCAAGCACACTGTGTGTCATGATCGCGTACACCTAATAAATATCGTGTACACCTGATAAATATCGTGTACACCTGATAAATAAGACTTGCGACTGTGGACGTTTGATGCACTTCATTATTCATGCGCTCATGCAATTGCAGCTTGTCAGAATCTCCGTTTGGATCCCATGAGATATGTCGACGAAGTGTACAAAATAGAAAACATGTACAATGTGTGAAGACATGTATTCCCACCGATCCCAGATGAACGTAAGTGACTGTCATATCGCTTGCTTCGTTTAAGCTGTTATCGGATAGAGAATTGAGTCACAAACCAAAAGGTCGACCTTGATCGAGTAGAATACGTAATAATATGGATATCTGGGAAAGAACGAACCAACGAAATTTGTATGGATGGTGTAAGAACCCAAGTCATACAATTTAATCATATCCAAACTGAAATAGCTGATAATTGCTGTAATGAAACGATGTTGCATTATTTCTATTCTGCATTATTCAAAAGAACTTATATTTTATTAAAAATATAAAATTAATTTACAATTAAAATATTAAAAATAACTCCTTTTTATTAAATGAAACAATATAGAAACAATGTCTACAAATATATTAAAAAAATCAATGTATATGCTGGTCGGAATCAGTGTCACATAGTGGTAAATGACGATTACGCGCTGGATTCCTCCTTGGTTGCTCCGGCAGGGGTTGTGGTTGCTCCGGTTGTGGGGTTGGGAGGACCCACCTTGGTAGAATAAAGAATGTGGAGGTGTTTGTATTACCCACGACGGAGATGTTTGAATCCCATAAGGCGATGGGAAATGGTAATGAGATGAGCTAGCCGACGGTGCCTCGTGCGATCCCTCCGACGATGATGGCCTATATATCATCGGTTGAGTCATCAGAGTCATCAGGAAAGGAGATAAACCGGGCCATGCATTCCAACATACCATAGGACTAGGAAAAGAAAACATATAAGAGTTAGGATACATATAAGGGCTAGGATACGCACTTGACATAATCTGAAAGGGCTGTGATGTGGGTGACGTCAATTGAGGTATTGTGCCTGGTGATTGTGTGGGTAATGTTGATGGGCCCGATGATTGTGTTGGCACTGTTGATGGGCCCGGTGATTGTGTGGGAGCTGTTGATGGACCCGTCCTATCATCCATTCTCCTTGAATTTAAAGGCCCTGTTGTTCCCTTTCCACACGGATTTGCTAATGCCTTTGCTCTTCCGACAGCAAATATGGTTTGCCATGGATCCTAAACCATGGCATGTAATCCAGGGTGCACGCTAACTCTGAGACGATGATCGGTTCGCGATCAGGTATATGATCATACCGATTTTTCCCAAATTTTGATATATTCAGACCAAAATACCGGCCAATTCATATTCGTTTGCCATAAGTTGATTCTGTGCTGGTCATCGAACACCTCAGGTTCTTCAGGAATTGGTTGTTGGAATCCAAATTGCCGCAACACTCTATCCGTCTGGTGCATCTCGACAATAGTATAGTTGACTAATGGGACCTTAACATGCCAAATGCCGGATCCTCGTATGGTGTCCATTGAAACTATATGAACGGGATAAAAATATTAGTTATATACATAATACTAAGTACTAAATATGAAACGACTATTTTACGTATATATATTTTATTTAATACTTACTTGAGCTTCTGACCGTTGGTCTAATAGAAGCCGTATATCTTCAAGACCAGTAGGTATTCCAATATAACTCACTGGTTGGTTTCACCTAATTAAATAAATTTTCAGCATACAATTTTATTTTAAATCTATGGAATCATTGTAAAATCAAATAAAAATTTTACCTCGTTATGAGTAGGAATGTATATAGGTGGTTCACTTGAGGACATAAAAATGAAAAGCGAAACCGAGCCCATGATTGTAGTAGTGATAGGCAACCTCTAATTTTGGATTTATTTGGTCCGCGTTGCCCCGCACATCTCGCGGTACAATGTTGCCAACATGGTAGACCCCCAACTAAGTTCGCCAGCTACTCTAAAATCAACAAGTTTCAGCAGCAACCTCAGATGTACGAGGTTTCGTGACAAGTCCGGCATCAGATAACCTCCAATCATCTCAAGGATGTATGCCTGAGCATATCGTATTCTTTCAACTTCAGTCGAATCATTCCCCGACTCCGGGAATGTGTCTCGTAACCAGCCCATCTCAATCCGACCTTCATAAATATTATTTGGAATCGCACCCAAAAGATCGCAACATATGGCTCCCTAATCAATAGATTGAACGGACCCAGTGAGTGCGGACCCATCCACCGACAATCCTAATTGTAACTAGACGTCCTCCAAAGTGATAGTACACTCTTCGCATGGAAGATAGAATGTGTGCGTCTCGGGTCTCCACCTCTTTATTAACGCGCTGATGAGTTTCGGGTCCAACTTGCACCTTCAGCCTATAGTGGCTGCGTGCCAAAAACCCGCTTCCCTCAAGTAATTTTCCGTCAACGGTGTGACGGACCAGACATATTACGAATATAACATTGTACTGTTATAAAAAATTATAAAATACAAATTAATTAAAATTACATAAATAAAAAAATTAAATAATATTCAAAATTAAAATTAATTAAAATTACATAAATGAAAAAATATTAAATAATATTCACATTTAAAATAAGCCGTCACCATTTTCATTTGTTCGACGGAGATATGTTTATGATCGAGGCAATTAATTCCCGACCATTGCCAGCGTGATCAAATATTTTTGAAATTATAAAAATAATATTAAATTTTAAAAATAAAGTAAATAACTAATTATAAAGAGCTTTGAGAAATTTAATGAGAAATTTGAGAGCTTTAGGGAGAATTCTTAGAGATTTTTGGCTAAATTTTGAAGAAATTAAGTGTGAAATATAAGAATGGGGGTTTTATAGTTTTTTTTTGACCGTTGGACCCCTCCAACGGTCAAAAAAATTAAAAAAATAGCTGTTGCTACCAGCAAAGCGCTCCCCCAAGGGCGCGCTTTGTTGGATTTTTCCCCTAAAACGCGGTGATGTAGGCGTGTTTTGTCAGAGCTAGCCCTTTTTCGTAAATAATGTGTTAATTGGCTTATTTCTGTAGTTTTGTTTGGAAATGGGCCTTTTTGGATAAATGGGTCTATAATTTTTATATGTCAAATATTTATTATTTCCACTTATATTGTGATTATGATAAATTCTAATATTATAAAAATAATTATTTCAAACACAAGTATAAAATATATAATACTAAAATTTGTTACACCCATGATATGGAGGAAAATAAATATTTCACATATTAAATATATTTACTAAAAATAATGATATTTGAAATAATTAATTGATTTTATAATATTTGTAACACCCCAAACCCGGCCATGAGCCACAATAGGATCTGGTATGTCACGAGGTAAAAACGTTTTGAAAGATTTTGATGTGTGGTGAAAATCTGAAGAAAATATGTTAAAGTTATAAAACAGTGTTTGATAAAACTCAGGAGGGATTGATTTTTTTTTCAAACTTGGTTGTGTTGAAAACCTTTGAAACATTTGATCATTCATAATTTAAAGAACTTTCAAAACCATGGCTGGCTTGGTGAATTTTGCTACCCATGGTAACATCTTTGAAAACCCGTAGAAGTTATTAAATTTGAAAATGTTATTTTTAACCGATTCACTTAACATTCATAATTTCATTTGTAATATAGTTTAAGTAAATTAAAACAATTATATAAACATCCAAATAATAATTAGTGGCCTTATTACAACCCAAAATAAGAATTTAGTAAATAAATAAACTTAAATTGTATTAAATAAATCCAAATCCAAGGAACAAGCATGGCCGCCTCGAGTCCTCTCCGGCTCCATCTCCGCGATCTACTCATCTGCAAAATAATATGGGAAGGGGTGAGTCACCAAGACTCAGTGTATAAATCCCCAACCCGGAAGTGCAACTCATACACAAATTATTAGTAAACATGCAAACATGCAACCCAAACTAACCATCCATACTCCTTTAACTACCCCGTGTGGTCAAAACCACTGGTGGTCAAAACCACTGGTGACTAGAGTCACAAATCAAGTGATGGGGCCAACCCATCGTGTGGTCAAAACCACTGATGACCATAGGTGACAATTATCATAATATGGTCAAAACCATTTGGTGGTACCAAACCACTTTGGGATTTAGTCACAATTTATCAGCGGTGTGGTCAAAACCACTTGGTGGCCAGGAGTCACAATTAAGCGATGGGGCCAACCCATCTTGTGGTCAAAACCACTAGTGATAGTCCATAGAGATCATCCCCCTCCTCTCATTAATCCCACCATCATCATGCTTACATAACAAATATCATAATCCCATATATCATGCATTTATGTATAGCATAGCATTCAACAGCATATGATGGCATACACAAACATACATCATAGATCTCGTAATAGGGGACTTACCCGGAATCCATGCTCATGTCCACAAGCAAATCACTACCACAATGATTAAAAGGCAACATAATAGCAATGCTAACTAATAAAGTGTGTAAAGAGTTTTACACACTGTTAACAAATGAATCTAAGGGAAATCCGAATCTATACGATATCACAAAATCTCAAAAATAATCCCGTATTGCTCCTACAATCGGCAAACACCCAAACCTTTAGATCTAATAGCAATTCGGCTATACTAATAATCCCGAAGAATATGTCGTACTCAAAATAACACTCACCTTGGTTGCTGATTTGGTCTCCTACCAAATCCAAAGCGCACTTATTCACGAAATCGTTGAATCCTTATATGGCACATGTTAGTTTGACATTAGGCATAAATTCTTAACAAATAGCCCTTGGCGAAACTATCTATTACTTACCAAAAGCAGTTGAAATCTCGGAAGACTTCGTCAAAGCCCTTAATGTTACCTACACACAAGAGAACACATCACCTTCATCTTAAGAACACATTCGACCAACCTTACCAAGGCCTATTCTTACTTTCGGCACACTAAAAGGAAAAGAAAAGAAACCGAATGTTAGAGTGACACACTTACCACCCTTTGAAATCGACAGCACCTTACTTAGGGGGATTTGGCTTATGCCCTTTATGGTAAGGGATATTCGGCTAGCAACAAATGAAAGGTAAAATTTTGAGTAAAAGAGGAGGTAGGTTCGGCCAAGTAGAAGAAAAGAAAAACGAATTTTGAAGATTTTTGGGCAATGTGGCTAGAGAGAATTGACCGACAACAATTGGAGAGAAAAGAAGAAATTTGATGTATTTCGACACCTCCCTAATGTGATAAAACCGATTGTGGATGGCCCTAAGGAGTCCTACATTCGGCCATCTCCTCTTTTTGATAATCTTCCATTTTCCAAATATCACCCATTGAAATAAAGCAAGATTTATCTCTATTTTATCTCCTATCCACCTCCTCAAAATAAAAGAAAAACAAAACTAATAACACTACTCTTCGGTAGAAATTAAGTGCAAAAATTAAGCTTATCCTTATCAAATTAAGAGTCCAAAATCAGGCCATTAGCTCACTCCCCTAACATTGACATGCATAAAAAAAAACACCCATTGCTGCCCATGCTACTCGAAAATAGGACCTCACTGCAGTAGCCCCTTACAACGTTCCATGCCACTCTTTCACATCGACTTTCATGTCCATAATCCTCACCATTTATTTTTAAGGCCTTCCTAGCCCATCACCCTATACATAACGCAAAAGAAAATAAAACTCCCAATCGTAAACAAACTAAGACAACTCGTACCCAAGACACAAGCCATCGTCACCTCCAAGCTCTTATATGGTGCATGAAAGCCACTTTGCTACTGACTCATTCATGCGTTTCCACCAGGACTCAAACGTGAGTCCTCCCTCCTGCACTCCCTTGCACCTCAGCGCCTCAAGCCACTATGCCAATTTATTCCTTGTGTCATGCTTCTCCCGAAATTTCTCTTAACCCCTATCTCACCTTGCTTCCTCCTCTAAAGCACTAAAAAGAAATTTTAGCCCTAAGTCGAGACCTAGCAGGGGTTATGACTAGACCACAAAACATATCAAGTGATCATAGTATTCATTTCTTTTCAAGCAAGCACATGAAAATAATAAAATTGCAAACAACCCTAATTTAGGATGTTCTGTTCTACCCCTTAAAAATAATTTGGCCCAAAATTACCTCGATCGAAGAGTTGGGGTATTCTTGCGCATCACATCCTCGGGTTCCTATGTGGCCTCCTCCGTACCATGGTTTTGCCATAGCACTTTTACCAAAAGCACTGACTTCCTCCTCAAAACCTTGACATCTCGATCCAAAATCTGTACTAGCTCCTCCTCGAAAGACAAGTCTGAGTTCACCTCAATTTTCGCAACTGGCACTACATGTGAGGGATCTGATCGATAGCGCCTCAGCATTGAAACATGGAAGACGTCATGTATCTGGCTCAATTCTGCTGGCAACTCAAGCTGGTAAGCTATCAGTCCCACACGTTTCAACACCGTGTACGGTCCGATGAACCTAGGGCTTAGCTTACCCTTCCGGCCAAACCTCAGCACCTTTTTCTAAGGTGATACCTTCAAAAGACCTTATCACCCATGCATATTCAACCTCTCTGCGCTTAAGATCGGTAGGGATTTCTACTGTCAAGCGCCTCCTTAAGACGAGCCCAATTACTCTAACCTTATCCTCCGTCTTCGCCACTAACTCTGGACCCAACATCTGCCACTCTCCTAGTTCCATCCAACATGTAGGAGTACGGCATTTCCGACCATACAATGCCTCATATGGTGCCATCTGAATACTCGCTTGATAACTATTGTTATAAGCGATTACATAAAGGTAGGTACTCCTCCCAACTACCACGGAAGTTCAAAACACGCCCTTTAACATATCTTCCAACACGGATTACCCTCTCGATTGTCCATCGATTTGTGGGTGAAAAGCCGTCTTTGAAATTCAACCGTGCCTAACTCACGATGTAAAGCCTTCCGAATCTCGGCGTAAACCGGGATCCCGATCGAGATAATGGACACCGGTAGTCCATGCAACCGCACTACCTACGCTATATCTGACTTGGCTAACCTTTGAAGCGAGTAGTCAACCCTTCTTGGTATGAAATGGGCGATTTGGTCAACGGTCCACTATCACTAAATCGCATCTTTCTTCTTTGGGCGTGAGGGAAGCCCACTTACGAAATCCATAGTACTCTCCTCCCACTTCCTTTGTGGGATCTTTACATTTAGATAGCCACGATGGCAATTGATGCTCAGCCTTAACTTGCGGCATGTCGGACACTTGCCCACTAACTCGGTTACTCCCGCTTAAGACTCGGCCACAAAAACTGCTCCCTTAAATCCCGATACATCTTGCTGCTTTCCGGGTGCATAGCGTACGAACTGCTATGAGCTTCTTTAAGGGTTCGCTACCTCAAATCATCATCCTTAGGCATGCATACTCTCCCCTGAAAGTACAATACTCCATCACTACCCAAGCTGAACCCTTCGGCTTCACCGCTCTGTACTTGCAAACTCCGAGTACTCAGAACTTCATCGGTCATCTGCCTTTCTTTGACCTCATCAATCCAAGACGGCTTCACTTGCAACTCTGCCAAAAGGCTCCCGTCCTCATAGAGACTTAGGTGAGCAAACATTGCTCGCAAATCCGCTACCACCTTTCGGCTCAATGCATCAGCTACCATATTAGCCTTACCCGGATGGTATTCGATTGAGCGATCGTAGTCCTTGATAACTCAATCCACCTCCATTTGCCTCGATTTAAATCTTTACGAGTCAAGAGGTACTTGAGACTCTTGTGATCTGTGTACACTACCGACTTCTCCCCATCTGAGATAGTGCCTCCAAATCTTCAAGGCAAAAACCACAAGACCAATTCCAAATCATGTGTTGGATAGTTGGCTTCATGAGGCCTCAACTGCTGTGACGCATAAGTGACCACCTTCCTTTCTTGTATCAGCACACACACTAAACCAGTATGCGATGCATAGCAATACACAGTGAGTTCCTTTCCTGCCTCCGGCTGAATTAAGACCGGTGCTTCTGTCAAGATCCTCTTCAGCTTATCGAAACTCTCTTGTTGCTTCTCAGACCACACAAACGGAACTCTTTTTCTCAGCAGTTTAGTCAACGGTGCTGCGATTAAGGAGAAATTTTCCACAAATCTTCGGTAATATCCTGCCAACCCCAGAAAACTCTAAATTTTCGTAATCGACCTCGGTGGTTTCCACTCCAATACTGCCTCAATCTTACGGGGATCCACCCTGATTCCCTCGGCTGAGACAACATGCCCTAGAAAAGTTACCTCCTTAAGCCAGAACTCACACTTGCTGAATTTGGCGTACAACTATTTCTCCCTTAAAACTTGCAGAACCACATGAAGATGTGCGTCATGCTCCTCCTCGGACTTGAGTACACCAAAATGTCGTCTATGAATACCACGACGAACCGATCCAGATAGGGTTGGAAAACCGGATCATCATGTCCATAAGCGCTACCGGTGCATTCGTCAAACCAAAAGGCATTACGAAACTTGTAGTGCCCATACCGAGTATGGAATGCCATCTTGTGGACATCAGCCTCCTTCACCTTAAGCTGATGGTACCCCGACCTAAGGTCAATCTTAGAGAACACCGATGCACCCTTGAGTTGATCGAACAAATCATCAATCACAGGCAAAGGATACCTATTCTTTATTGTCGACTTGTTCAATTTGTCGATAGTCTATGCACATTCTCATTGTCCCATCCTTCTTCTTGACAAAAAGCACTGGAGCTCCCCAAGGCGATACACTTGGTCGGATGAACCCTCTATCCAACAATTCATGGATCTGAGCCTTCAATTCTACCAATTCTTTCGGTGCCATCCGATACGGAGCTATAGATACTGGCGCGGTTTCGGATAACAAGTCTATACCAAATTCAACCTCACGGTCTGGAGGTAGACCCGAAAGTTTCTCTGGAAACACATCAACGTAATCCCTTACGGTCCGGACATCTCTCACAGCAGCACCCTTAGCTTCCAAAGCACAAACATGCACTGCATATGCTTCACAACCTTTCCTGACCATCTTTTTTGCCTTCAATGCAGAAACCAAATTAGATAGGTAATCTCTCCTTTTACCTATCATCACCACCTCATCACCTTCCACGGTTTTTATTACCATGCGCTTAGCCACGCAATCCGAGCTAGCTTGATACTTTACTAGCCAATCCATCCAGAGATTAGATTGAACTCCAAAGCAGTAGTTCCATCAAGTCGACCAAGAACACGACCCTTGGAGTTCAAAGTGCACGCTCTATAGAGTTTACTTACTTATACAAAGTGACCTGAGGGCTTAATACAATCATCTTCCTAGAAGTAAGCTCAGAGTCTAAGTGTAGAGTTTTCACTACGCTACTAGTAATGTACGAGTGAGTTGAGCCAATGTCAATTAAGATACTATAGGGTACTCTAAAGATAAAAAACATACCGATTATGACGTCCGGCAAGCCGCCCTCCTCCTGACGCCTCACGGCATAGACCAAACCAGGTTGCCTAGCCTCGATTACCATGCAGTACCTCCCTCGGTGCCCCGACCTCTGCCAAGCACCATTACCTCCTCTTCCTGCACCACGACCTCTCAGTGGCTGTTGATTATCCCTCCCATTCGGTGCACGATCCTGACCCTCTGACCTCAGCCTAGCTGTCTTTTTCAGACAATCTCGAACTCGATGATCCATGGACCCACATTCGAAACGTCCCCGATTACCATTCCAACACTCCCCGTGTGAAACTTCCCACACCGAGCACACCGTGGCGGTTATTGAGGATTAGCAGCAGCAGCAGGCCTAGCAGCTTGATCTGACCCACCATATCTCGTCCTCTTCTGCTGATTACCAAAAAACTTTGAAGATCCGGAGCTCCTCTTATTCCAACTCCTATCCTGATTCGCCTAATGATCGCCTTACCCTTGACAACCTTATACTTCTCTACTAGGACGGTGAACTCTCATTCTGTTGTGGAGCTATCATCATCCTCACTCATCTCATTTCATCTTGAATCGACACATGCGTTCATGCTCGGTACTCACAATACCACGAGCATACACTGCTCAACAGAAGAAATTCACCTCATACTCCATACTTGTCTTATTATCACGAACCGAGTTCAAGAAAGCCTTCATTGCGCATCCACGTAGCTAGTTCCTATGTACTTCTTTTGGTGACGACTTTAAAGAACTCCTATGTGAGGTCCTCGCTATCGCTCCATCCCTACGGTGAGCCACCACCGATATGACTCATCCGAAGCGGAGAGATTATACCTTCAACTTCTCCTCATTTGTAAAATCCAAGTCATCCATGATCCTTTCATTGATTCCAACCAATACTACGCCATGCTGGGTGCCACTCCAGAAACTCCTCTAAACACTTCTGCTCCGTTAGCCCGGAGTCGTTCAACCACAGATTTTCGGGCTCCTACACCCACGCCTGCCTCGGCAACTCATTCTAGCACTCGTAGTATAGCTTGGGATACTATATCATTACCACCTGTCTGATCCTGGAACTCAATTTTTACCGCCGGCAGATCCGGCATCTCATTTCCAGACCCATGACCAGACCTTGCTGGCTCCGACAAGGTCATCCTACCTCTACTGCGACCACGCGGTGGACGTCCACGACCTCTTGTACTCATTATTCTCGTTTGCGTTTATCTGATTAAGAATTTTATGCATTAGTACTTGTTTCACTAGTTATCCACGAAGAAATTTTATGAAGAGAGCTTAATAGGGATTCTTTCGATCATTCAAAGTTTAAGTTTTCTATCCTAATTCACAGAAAAACACATCCATTCCTTAGTATCTCCCATTCACATTCACTCAACGGATATTCCTGTCCGTTCCTATCCTAGGGGTATTTTCGTCAATTGTCCTACAGGGGTATTTTTGTAATTTCTCAAAAATAAAAGTTCTCAGATGATTTTGTCAAAAAGTATTTAGGAACTTTTAAATTCCCAGGGTATTTTGAAAAAATTTTGAAATTCGGGGTATTTTGGTGATTTTGAAGCTCAAGGGCATTTTGGTAATAAACCTGGGTAACTTTGTAAAGTTTGATAATTTTGAGGTATTTTCAAATGTTTCAAAACTTTGAGGGTTCTTTTTAGAATTTGTTTTCCAAGTTGATGGTGTTGCAAAATTTTTGAAAATTAGGGTCATTACGGTAATTTTGTAGGTTAGGGGCAATTTAAGTAATTTTATCACTAGGGTATTTTAGTAATTTTTTTATAATCGGGCATTTTCATAAAAGATTTCCAAAATTTGGTTCTAATTGATTTCACAAAGAAGGATATTTTGAAAATTTTCTATTTGGAAATTTTTCATCGGAGGTATTTTGGTAGTTTACAAGCGAGGGTATTTTGGTCATTTTTCAAGCGAGGGTATTTTGGTTATTTTTTCTTTTTTTAAAGTCAAGGTTTTAATTACTTCAAAAGCAAAGCGGCTAGTCCCTTTCGGGTTTTAGTTATTAAGTTTAGCCTCTGAGCACGTCGTCTCATTTAGGATGAGCAAATCACTACGCACTGGTAGGATTCAAGTGAGTAGGAGGTGAGTCACTAGGATTGCTTAAATACCGGGCTCCCAGAATCCAATCCTAGACATGCGTATAACGATTGCCACATCCCTTGCTCAGTGATAACTCATAGGGTTGTTTAGGGAATTATTAAATCTTATGCATTGTTTGTTGGGGTATGCTAACCCTAGGGTTCAACAATTCCTTACTCTAATATTCTACGTTCACAATTTACCCTTCTACCCTTATCACATATTCACAAAAATAGATAGAATTACTTACCTGGGCAGATTGGTGTTGGAGACTCGGTGCCATGCTGTTCAAGCCATAAACAGTTTCCCAAAACATCCCAATAAGGCCTACTAACATAAACAAAACATTTTGCCCTTGGGCCCCCCACAGTTGAGTTTTGAACCGGGCTCTGATACCAAAAATATAACACCCCAAACCCGACCCATGAGCCCTGACCGGATCTAGTATGTCACAGGGTAAAAACGTTTTGAAAGATTTTGATGTGTGGTGAAATCTGAAGAAAATATGTTAAAGTTATAAAACAGTGTTTGATAAAACTCAGGAGGGATTGATTTTTTTTCAAACTTGGTTGTGTTGAAAACCTTTGAAACATTTGATCATTCATAATTTAAAGAACTTTCAAAACCATGGTTGACTTGGTGAATTTTGCTACCCGATGGTAACATCTTTGAAAACCCGTAGAAGTTATTAAATTTGAAAATGTTATTTTTAACCGATTCACTTAACATTCATAATTTCATTTGTAATATAGTTTAAGTAAAATAAAACAACTATATAAACATCCAAATAATAATTAGCGGCCTTATTACAACCTAAAATAAGAATTTAGTAAATAAACAAACTTAAAGCTGTATTAAATAAATCCAAATCCAAGGAACAAGCATGGCCACCTCGAGTCCTCTCGGCTCCATCTCCATGATCTACTCATCCGCAAAATAATATGGGAAGGGTGAGTCACCAAGACTCGATGTATAAATCCCCAACCCGAAGTGCAACTCATACACAAATTATTAGTAAACATGCAAACATGCAACCCAAACTAACCATCCATACTCTTTAACTACCCGTGTGGTCAAAACCACTGGTGGTCAAAACCACTGGTGACTAGTGTCAAAAATCAAGTGATGGGGCCAACCCATCGTGTGGTCAAAGCCACTGATGACCATAGGTCACAATTATCATAATGTGGTCAAAACCACTGGTGGTACCAAACCACTGGGACTTAGTCACAATTTATCAACGGTGTGGTCAAAACCACTAGTGACCGGAGTCACAATTAAACTGATGGGGCCAACCCATCTTGTGGTCAAAACCACTGGTGACAGTCCATAGAGATCATCCCCCTCCTCTCATTAATCCCACCATCATCATGCTTACATAACAAATATCATAATCCCATATATCATGCATTTATGTATAGCATAGCATTCAACAGCATATGATGGCATACACAAACATACATCATAGATCTCGTAATAGGGGACTTACCTAGAATCCATGCTTATGTCCACAAGCAAATCACTACCACAATGATTAAAAGGCAACATAATAGCAATGCTAACTAATAAAGTGTGTAAAGAGTTTTACACACCTGTTTAACCGTAGATCTAAGGGAAAATCCCGAATCTATGCGATATCACAAAATCCCGAAAATAATCCCGTATTGCTCCTACAATCGGAAAACACCCAAACCTTTAGATCTAATAGCCATTCGGCTATATTAATAATCCCGAAGAATATGTCGTACTCGAAATAACACTCACCTTGGTTGCTGATTTGGTCTCCTACCAAATCCTGAAACTACACTTATTCCTGAAATCGTTGAATCCTTATATGGCACATGTTAGTTTCGGTATTAGGTATAAATTCTTAACAAATGGCCCTTGGCCGAAACTATCTATTACTTACCAAAACAGATTGAAATCTCGGAAGACTTCGTCAAAGCCCCTTAATGTTACCTACACACAAGAGAACACATCACCTTCATCTTAAGAACACATTATTAAAAATTACCAAAGCCTATTCTTACTTTCGGCACACTAAAAGGAAAAGAAAAAAACAAGAATGTTAGAGTGACACACTTACCACCCTTTGAAATCGACAACCACCGTACTTAGGGGATTAAACATGCCCTTTATGGTAAGGGATATTCGACTAGCAACAAATGAAAGGTAAAATTTTAAGTAAAAGAGGGAGGTAGGTTCGGCCAAGTAGAAGAAAAGAAGAAACAAATTTTTGAAGATTTTTGGGCAATGTGGCTAGAGAATTGACGACAACAATTGGAGAGAAAAAGAAGAGAAATTTGATGAATTTTGGCACCTCCCTAATGTGATAAAACTGATTGTGGATGGCCCTAAGGAGTCCTACATTCGGCCATCTCCTCTTTTGTGATAATCTTCCATTTTCCAAATATCACCCATTGAAATAAAGCAAGATTTATCTCCTATTTTATCTCCTATCCACCTCCTCAAAATAAAAGAAAAACAAAACTAATAACACTACTCTTCCAGCCGAAATTAAGTGTAAAAAATTAAGCTTATCCTTATCAAATTAAGAGTCCAAAATCAGGCCATTAGCTCACTCCCCCCTAACGCCAGCATGCAATAAAAAAAAACACCCATTGCTGCCCATGCTACTCGAACATGGGACTTCACTGCCGCAGCCCCTTACAACGTTCCATGCCACTCTTCCACATCGACTTTCATGTCCATAATCCTCACCATTTATTTTTAAGGCCTTCCTAGCCCATCACCCTATACATAACGTAAAAGAAAATAAAACTCCCAATGTGCAAACTCGGCAACTCGAACCCAAGACCTGCGCCCATTGTTACCTCCAAGCTCTTAAGTGGTGCATGAAAGCCACTTTGCTACTGACTCATTTCGTGACATAAACCCCTTACAATCCTTTTAAGCGCTCTTTCCTTAACTCCTTTTGCCTTAACATGTGGCAAAAATAAAACATTCTTGCGCTTCCACGGGACTCGAGCGTGAGTCCTCCCTCCTGCACTCCCTTGCACCTCAGTGCCTCAAGCCACTATGCCAATTTATTCCTTGTGTCATGCTTCTCTCGAAATTTCTCTTAACCCCTATCTCACCTTGCTTCCTCCTCTAAAGCACTAAAAAGAAATTTCAGCCCTAAGTCAGACCTAGCCCGGGGTTATGACTAGACCCTAAAACATATCAAGTGATCATAGTATTCATTTCTTTTCAAGCAAGCACATGAAAATAATAAAATTGCAAACAACCCTTAATTCGGGATGTTACAATTTTAGAATTTACCCACGATGTAAGTGGGGAAAAAAATATTTGACATCTTAAAATTATATATAATGAAAAATATATCAAAAAAATTAGTTCATGTTTTTAAAAATAAAATAATTTTAACATAGTGATATATATATATATATATATATATAGATATATATAATATTTTCATTATATAATTACATATTTATTAATATATAAATAAATGAGCTATTAATTAAAAAGTATATTTAACATAATTTTATATAAAAAATTAATTTTATTATATAATTACATGTTCATTAATTTGTTTATATAAATAAAGGAGTTATGAATTAAAAATAAAATAAAAAACTAATGTTTTTAAAACTTGACCGGTGGTCGAACCAATCAGCTCACCAGTTTGCTAGTCCAACTAGTCCAACCGAAAAATTATTAAAAATTCAAAAAACGAAATTAAAGAACCTGGTACAATTGCTGGTTCAACCGGTATTTTAGTCGTTTCAACAGGTTTTTTGTTAGTACAAATCTCCGGCGAGCAAAAATTCAAACACATGAACAAAACTCGAATAAAAAAAATGAAGAAATAGGACAAGACTCCAAGGCGTATATCAAGCCACCGTCTTTAAGGTTATATTCGCCCCTACATATATTCGGCGTGCAAAAGAGTTTTAAGAAAATTAACCTCGAGAATATAAAGAAACCAACGACTATTTGTGTTTTGCACTGACGAGAATAGTCAACTAAGCTTTGAGTAATGTATAACAAGAAAATCAATTTCTACAAAGAATTTCTGTAGTAACTCTTTAGAGAACAATCTAATAATATTAGAAAATGAGGAATGATAAAAAGAATTTTTAGAACTTGTTGGTGTAATTTCCAAATGAAATAAAAAGAATTTTTAGAATTTGTTGGTGTAATTTCAAATGAAATAGAAAGAATTTTTAGAACTTGTTGGTGTAATTTCCAAATGAAATCTCATTCCTATTTATAAGAATTTTACGAATAATAACATCTTTCCAAAGACATATAATTATTCATCTAATATTATAACTATTTAAGTAATATTGTTTGAATAGTTATAATTCTTTTAAAAATCAAGTGATATAAATCTTGACCAATGGCCAAAAGATTTATCTTTTGATTAATTACACTCATTCATTTATAGTTATTGAAATAATATAAATATTTGAAAATGTTCCAACAATCTCCCCCCCATTTTTAAAATGTTTAGATTTTGATATTTTTGAAATCAATTTGCATAAATGAAGGTGCATTACGATTGAACATTCACTTAGTGAAAACATGTTAAAATTAATCGAAATTGCATGGTATACTAAACTTTGAACCATCTATTTCATTTGATTAACCGAACACATCTCACACAATGATTTCAACATCGGTCAATGCATAATATCTAGGGACACTATTATGACCATGAGTCTATGTCCTCTTTTCATGAGTGCTGTTAGAGCCAAGCCCTTAAACTCCTAGAAGCGGCCACACTTCCTCTCACATAGGTAGATTCCATCAAGAGTGCTCCCATAATTATAACACTCTAACATATTTATGTTATAGGTCCATTAAGAGTACATTACTTATGATTCCCTTATCATTACGGGCACCTAGCACTTTAATCTTAGGATGAATTTATTTATAGTGCTAACATTCACATACTAAAGATGTACTTTGTCTCATTGAACTCAAGACTTAACGTTATACCAAGTTTTTAGTCGAGTTTCCATCATGGTTGACTTTAATTAATGGGCTTGATTCCCATCCCTTTTGAGGTCTTATTGACTACATCTCTAGCAAAACTTTTTGTCAAAGGATCTGCCAAATTTTCACTTGACCTCACATCATTAACTGATCACTCCATCAGAGATTAATTGTCGGACATAGCTATGTCTTAATCCAATGTGTCTAGACTTTCCATTATATACTTGGCTTTATGCCTTTGTTAGAGTAGCCTCACTATCAAAATGGATAGAAATAGGTGAAATTGGTTTAGGCCATAGAGGTACATCATAAAGCAAATTTCTTAACCATTCTGCTTCTTTAGATGCAACGACTAATGTTACAAATTCTACTACCATAGTGGAATTAATAATACATGTTTGTTTCTTGAAACATCAAGAAATGACTCCTTAACCAAGAATGAAGATCCATCCACTAGTAGATGTATGATCTTCCAAACTTGCAATCCAACTAGCATTCGAATACCCTTCTGAAATTGAAGGATATCCATTATAACACAATCCATAGTTAATAGTTTTCTTTAAGTACCTAAGTACTCTATTCAAAGTTTTCCAATGCAAACTATTTGGATTACTTGTGTACCTACACAATTTCCCAACAACATATGCAATATCTGGTCTTGTATAAGTCATTATGTACACAAGACAACTGATTAGACTTGCATATTTCAATTGATCAATTTTCCTACCAGTATTAGATACTAATTTTATTTGAGGATCCATGGGTGCAGAAGCTAGTATACAATTGAAAATATCAAACTTTTTAAGCACATTTTCAATGTGCTATGATTGTGATAAAGTTATAGTGCTTTCCTCTCGAGTTATTTTAATCCCAAGAATAACATTTGCTACACCAATATCGTACATAGCAATATTGTTTGACAAGAATTTCTTTGTGTTTTCTAGTTGTTCCAAATCTGTGCCAATTATAAGCATGTCATCTGTAACATCCTAAAATGGGGGGTTATTTGTGGTTAAATTATTTTGCTTGTGATTGGATCGCTGTGATGTTATTTGTGGTGTAATAGGACTTAATTGTGAACTTTGAGTAGGCTCGGAATGGTAGAAAATTCATTTGTAAGCTTTAGAGATAGGGAGCCTTAGTATGTAGGGGTTACAAATTAAATGAGGGGAAATTAGACACTAAAAAGGCCTTGGAAAAGTGGCAAAGGAGGCCACTTAGGAGCTGGAGTTGACGCCACAAGAGGAGCAAGGGAGACTAGGTTCGAGTGCAAAATTCTCCCTTTTGCTCTTTATTTTGGACTAAGAGAGAGAAGGAGTGTTCAAGTTAAACACTTGAGGATAATAGGGATAATAAGGATATTATTAGCTTTTTAATTGGATTTTATTTGATTAAATCTAAAAGGTTGGCAAAGAGAAAAGAAGGAATTTAACTAATTCAAATTATTTGGATTATTTCAACCTATTGGCCAAGAGTGATTCAAGGAAGTGGCGAATTTTGGACTCCTTGTTGAGGAGGAGTGGACGGCAAGGACTAGATGAAGGGGGGAGTGTCAAATTTTCTTTAGGCATACTCTCCATCTTTTTGTTTTTCTTTTCTCCATTTGCAAGTAGCCGAAATTCCTAAACTCTTTCATCTTTGATTTTCTCTCTTTTCTCAATCTATCAAAACCGAAAACCATTCTCTTTTTCTTAGATCATTGGCCGAATCCTCTAGACTCTCATCTTCAAACTATTTCTTTCTTTTTCTTCTCAAAATCGAAACCCCTATCTTCCTTTTTCACATTATTTTCTTTCCCTATTAGCCGAATCTACTTCCTACCTTGGTGGTCAAAATCTCTTTTTGCCCTATTAAACTCACTCTGGCCGAATATTAAGAGTAGCATAGATTTCTTCGGGACTTTTCTTTCAATCGGTTGGAAAGGTAAGTACTTATAGCCGAATGCCTATTTCTTCTCCTCTCTTATTCTCTCGTCGACTAGGATGAATGGGAAAAGCGAAGTATATATTGGTGGCTAATCGATGTTAAAATCGATTACATCTAGGTGCTCAAGGATTTTGAGGTATTCAAACCAAGCCTTCATTAAATCAACAATCGGGTGGTAAGTGGTGGTAAGGATCTACTTCAATAGTCTATACTTTTAATGATTGAAAAGCGAAGGCTATTAATATGGGTATGTATTTGCCGATTATAGGGAAAGCAGAAACACTTGGTGTGGTGGCTATTATTCAAAGGGCGTGTAGGTAAGGTTTGGGTTCATGTGTAACCCTTTGGGTATATTTTTGTTGGGCGAATGGTCAATGGCACTAACATGGGTAATGGCGAATATAGGGCAAGAAGATCTTGTGTGGCGATTGACTCTTCTGGATTTAGGGCTACCGATAGTAATAGCAGTGTGTACATACACACTTCATAACTCGTAACTATGTTAAATGCATTGTGTATGCTAATCTGAATTAATGTAGATTTGGATTTAATACCATCGTAGTATAACCAAGGAAATAGGTAAGTCTTTGTTGTTATGAGTTTACTTTATGATGCTTTTGGTAAGCATGACATATTTGGTATATGTGGCATATAATTATGTGGCCAATGGTATATCCAATATATGTTATTAAGTAAACATGTTTGGCATGATCTTTGTTAAGTGCATATGTGGGTAAAATGAGTGGAGGGGAAGTGATATTCGTGTCGACGGACACGGTGGTTTAGTACCACATTTCGTGACTACGGTCACGGAGGTTTGGCACCTCATAGCGTCTTGTCCCAGTGGCTTAGCACCACAGTGGGTTGGCCCCACGGATGATATTATGGGATCGACACCAGTGATTTGGTATCACACGTGGCTTGGCCCCACAACTTGTTATTTGTGACTTTGGGTCACCAGTGATTTGGCACCACAATATTGATGGATATCGTGACTTTAAGTCACCAGTGGTTTGGCACCACCAGTGGTTTGGTACCACACGGGGTAGAAAAGGTGTTTTGGATGGTTAGGTTGGGTGCATGTTAAAATTTATTGTGATTTGTGTGTATGATGTTGCATTAAACCGGGAAAAAGGGTTACACACTGAGTTTTGGTGACTCACCTTTTCCTTTAATATTTTTCAGGTGGCTCGTAGATCGCAGATGA
This sequence comes from Gossypium rotundifolium, assembly GCA_025506655.1. Classification (NCBI taxonomy): domain Eukaryota; kingdom Viridiplantae; phylum Streptophyta; class Magnoliopsida; order Malvales; family Malvaceae; genus Gossypium; species Gossypium rotundifolium. Next base: position 20,115,950 of record CP106727.1, read on the forward strand.
GGAGCCAGATGGACTCGAGGTGGCCATGCAGAGGAATTAAGGATTAAATGGATTTGAATTGTGTTATTTTATTTAGTTTTATTTGTTCAAGTTGTAGTAAGGCCTCCTAAGATTATTTTTATTATTTTACCTGTTTGGGATAATTTGTTGAAACCACTTAATGACTTTAAAATGATTACACAAATTTTCTTAAAATCAAACGTAAAAAAATGTTTTCTGTGCCATCGGGTACATCTGAAATCGGTAACAACCTGACCTAATATATTTTTAAACAAGCTAAGTATTGTTTTCTTTATACATCTCAACTGTTTTTATTTTTTAAACAAGACAATATCTTTTACCTTAAATTAAATCGGCTAAACAAGGGTTTTCAAAATGTTTTCTCTGTAACATACCAAATTCGGTCATAATGTTTGGGCCGGGTTTGGAGTGTTACAAAATTGATATCAGAGCCCAGTTCAAAGCTCTGCTGTGGGGGCCCAAGGCCCAAAATATTTTGGTAGGCCTTTTTGAAATAATTTTTGGTTTTGAACAGCATGGCACCGAGTCTCGGCACCAATCCGCCTGAGTAAGTACTTCCGACTACTGTGTGGATTATTATTTGTAGAAGGGTAGGGATGGAGCGTAGTTAGTATGATAAGTGTTAAAACCCTAGGACTAGTTTACTCCAACAAATCACATAAGACTTTAAATGCCTAATTAAACAACCCTATGATCAAGTCGCCGAGGTTAGGGTGTGGTAACCTGCACGCATGTCTAGGATTGGATCCGAAAGAGCTTGGTACTTAAGGGTCCTCGTGACTCACCTCCTCTTCACAGGAATCCTACAGTGCGTAGCCGGTTCACCCTAATCAAGAGGACTCGGTCATAGCTAAACACCATAAATAAAACCCGAAAGGGATTAGCCATGTTTCTGAGAAAACTATAGTTTTAAAATCATTAAAGTACCCCTTAAATAGAAACAAAAAAAAATTATTTCTGGAAAATTTTCAAAATATTTTCAATTTACTAAAATTACCAAAATGCCCCTAGTGGCAAAATTACGAAAATGCCCTTGGTTTCCAAAATTATCGTACTACCCTGATCTCAATAAAATCCTCTTACTTTGCAAAAGTATCCAAAATTTTGTATTTCAAAATAATACCCTGACTTTGGAGGTTTACAAAATTACCTCTGATTGACAAAATTACCAAAATACCCCTGGTTTCCAAAATTCTGCCATACCTTTAAATTGAAATTTTTTTGAAAATACTCTTCAGTTTTAGGAATTACAAGATGTTTTGATTTACCAAAGTTTTCAAAATTTCCTCGGTTTATTACGAAAATACCCCTGTAGGAAAATGACGAAAATACCCACAGGATAAAAGACGCAGAAATGCCCAAAAGAGTGAGTGTGTATGAAAGGTATTAGGAATGGATGTGCTTTCTGTGTGAACTAGGATAGAAGACTTAAAACTTTGATTGATTGAAAGAATCTCTATTAAACTCTCTTCATAAAATTTCTTGCGGGTAACCAAGTGAAACAAGTACTAGTCCATAAAAATTTCTTAATCAGTTAAAGCGCGAGAGTTAAGAATGAGCTCTAGAGGATGTGGTAGTCGTGGATCGGTAGGGCGGGATGATGATGTCGAACCCGTGAGGTCGGGTCGAGAGTGCGAGAATGAGGTACCACCGTCACCACCACCCCAACTTTTGGAGTGAGGAGCGGGATCAAGCGGGAGGTGAGGCGATGATCATAAGTGTGTTGTGAGTCCTTGAGATGGTGGTGGGCGAGTGGAGGTATGGGAGCTCGAAAGTCATGCAGTGACTTGATCCAACGAAATTTGAGGTGTTCGGGAGTATTGGGTGTGGCACCAGTAGCGGAATCTTGGTTGGAATCGACTGAGAGGATCATGGATGATCTTGATCTGATGAATGAGGATAAGCTAAAAGGAGCGGTGTCACTTCTAAAGGATGAGTCATATCAGTGGTGGCTCACGGTTCGAGATGGTGCTACGGCAGATGACCTTACTTGGGAGTATTTCAAAGCTACTTATCAGAAGAAGTATGTGGGCACTAGTTACATTGATGCTCAGAGGAAAGCCTTTCTAGGGTTGGTACAAGGAAATAAGTCAGTGTCGGAGTATGAAGCGGAATTCTTGAAATGAGTCGCTATGCTCGAGGAATTGTGTCAACGAGCATGAACGTTGTGTCGCTTTGAAGATGCACTAAGGGATGATTTAAGGTTCTTGATTGCTCCACAATGAGGCGTGAGTTTCTTGTCTTGGTGGAAAAGGCTAAGGTAGCGAAGGGGTCAAGGAGTCCGTGAGACAAAACTATGATAGGAACAAGCGAAAAAGAGGCTTTGGGACGTCTGGATCGGTAGTAATGCGAGAAAAGGGCTAAGCGAGTGGGCCAAATCGGTAGGAAGGCCCATGACTACTAATCGAGAGACCATTCGATTATAATCGGCGGGAAATCACATTGGGAGGTTGTTGGACCGTGAAAGGGGATGCTTTGAATGTGGATCTTTGGATCACCAGGTAAGGGATTGTGCTCGAAAGTTGGCAAAGAATCAACCAAAGGGTCAGAACCGTGCTCAGGTTAGGAATGTAGGACCACCACAGAGGGGTCGTGGTAATGGTAGGGGAAACAATGGTTCTAATCGAGGTCACGGAACTCCGGGAAGAGGGGCAGGCAACACAGAAGCAAGGCAACCTAGTTTAGTCTACGCAGCGAGGCATCGAGAGGAGGTGGCCTGCCGGGACGTCATAACCCAGACGTTCCTAATTTTTGGTCTTCCATATGTTGTATTAATTGATGTGGGTTCAACACATTCATACGTTGCTAGTAGTGTGGTAGAGACCATGAACATAGAATTTGAGACTACTTCTAGGGAGATGACAGTAATTAGTCCTCTAGGTCACTCTGTAGTTGTAAATAAGCTATATAGGGATGTACCCCTAGAACTCCAAGGGGTAGTGTTTGTGGCTGATCTGATGGAACTGCAGTTTGGGGAGTTCGATCTAATTCTTGGAATGGACTGGTTGGTTAAGCATTAGGCAAAATTTGGATTCTTGTTGCTAAGCGCATGGTTCTAAAGATGGCTGAGGGTGATGAAGTGGTCATGATAGGTACTAGAAAGGATTATCTATCCAACGTGGTGACTGTGTTGAAGGCAGAAAAAATGGTCAGGAAAGGGTGTAAGGCATTTTTGGTTCGAATATGTGCCTTGGAGGCTAAGGAGTTAGCAGATGAGAAGGTCCGAACGGTAAGGGAATTCGCTGATGTGTTTCGGAAGAACTTTCGTCCGCCTCGGATCGAGAAGTTGAATTTGGTATAGACTTATTACCCGAGCAGCTACCGTGTCTATAGCACCCTACCAATGGCACCAAAGGAATTGGTGGGGCTGAAGGCTCAAATTTAGGAACTCTTGGACCGAGGGTTTATCCGACCAAGTATATCTCTGTGAGGAGCACCTGTGCAGTTCGTCAAGAAGAAAGACGGGTCAATACGGATGTGTATCGACTACCGTCAGCTAAACAAGTTAACGATCAAAAACAAGTATCCGTTGCCCCAGATTGATGACTTGTTTGATCAACTGAAGGGTGCATCGGTCTTCTCGAAGATAGACCTTAGGTCGGGTTATCATCAACTTAAGGTGAAGGAGGGTGATGTTCACAAGACGGCATTTCGTACTCGGTATGGGCATTATGAGTTTTTGGTGATGCCATTTGGGTTGACCAATGCATCGGCAGCATTTATAGACTTAATGAATAGGGTGTTTCAACAGTACTTGAATCAATTTGTCGTGGTGTTTATAGACGACATATTGGTTTATTCAAAGATGGAGGAGGAGCATGACATGCATTTGCATATAGTTCTACAAGTCTTGAGGAGAAGCGGTTATATGTCAAATTCGATAAATGTGAATTTTGGCTTAGGAGGTGGCTTTCTTAGGTCACGTGGTGTCGTGGAAGGGATTAGAGTGGACCTCGCAAGGTTGAAGTGGTGTTGGATTGAAACCGCCTAAGTCGATGGCGAAAATTGAAGTTTTACGGTGCGGCGGATACTATCGAAGATTTGTGGAATGATTCTCTTTAATCGCAGACCCATTAACTAAGTTATTAAGAAAAGGAGTTTCATTTGTATGGTCGGAGAAGCGAAGAAAGTTTTGACAAGCTAAGGAAGATTACGTGAAGCTCGGTTACGATGCATCTGAGGCGGGAAAGTTGTTTACGATTTCTTGTGATCGTCCCATCTGAGGTTGGGATGTGTGTTGATGCAGAAGGGAAGGTAGTGGCCTATCGTCCGTCGGCCTAAGACCGCATGAGGTTAACTATCCAACTCACGACTTGGAATTAGCGGCGATGGTCTTCGCTTTGAAGATATAGAGGCATTACTTGTATGGGGAAAAGTTGATAGTCTACGGATCACAAAAGTCCGAGGTATCTTTTAACTCGGAAGGATTTGAACTTAAGGCAGCGACGGTAGATTGAGCTATTGAAGGACTACGACTGTTCAATTGAGTACCATCCAGGCAAAGCTAACGTGGTGGCTAATGCATTAAGTCGGAAGGTCGTGGCGGACTTAAGGGCGATGTTTACTCATTTGAGTCTATATGACGATGGAAGTCTTTTGGCGGAGCTGCAAGTTATGCCGACTTGGATTGTGGAGATTAAGGAAAAACAATTAGTAGATGAAAGTTTGAATGCACGGAGATTGCAAGTTCAAAATGGTGGTTTAGAAGGGTATAGTTTGTCCGATGATGGAGTATTATGCTTTCAAGGGCGAGCTTGTATGCCGAAAAATGTGGAATTGAGGCAGAGAATTCTTCAGGATGCACATAGCAGCCCATACGCTATGCATCCGGGAGGTAGCAAGATGTATGGGGATTTGCGGAGACAGTTTTGGTGGCACAGGTTGAAGCGAGGTGGCGAATTTGTGGGAAGGTGTCGGCGTGTCAGGCGAGTTAAGGTGAACACCAATTGCCATCAGGGTTACTTCAACGAGTGAAGATCCCTTAGTGGAAATGGGAGAGGATCACGATGGATTTTGTCAGTGGGCTACCCCTCACGCCTAGTAAAAAGAACTCGTTTTGGGTAATTGTGGATCGACCAACCAAGTCAGCGCATTTCTTACCAGTAAGGGTAGATTATTTGCTTCAGAAGCTAGCAAAGTTATATGTAGCTGAAATAGTAAGATTGCATGGTATGCCAGTATCGATTATCTCGGATAGGGATCCGAGGTTTACGTCAACATTTTGGAGAGCTTTGCATCAGGCTTTGGGAACGAGATTGGACTTCAGCATAGCTTTTCACCCGCAAACTGATGGACAATCGAAAGAGTGATTTAGATCTTAGAAGATATCTTGAGGGTCAGATTCGGATTTCGATGGCGCTTGGGAAGAGTATCTACTGTTATGCGAGTTCGCTTATAACAATAGTTATCAAGCGAGCATTCAGATGGCACCATTCGAGGCACTATATGGACGGAAGTGCCGTACCCCTACGTGTTGGACGGAATTAAGTGAACGACATGTCTTGGGTCCAGAGTTGGTAGCAGAGACTGAAGATAAAGTTAAGGTGATTCGGGCTCGTCTCAAGGAGGCATCAGATAGGCAGAAGTCTTATGCCAATCTCAAACGCAAGGAAATGGAATATGAGGTAGGAGATAAGGTTTTTCTGAAGGTGTCGCCTTGGAAGAAGGTGTTGCAGTTTGGGCAAAAAGAGAAGCTAAGCCCTAGGTTTATTGGGCCATATACAGTGTTGAGGCGAGTGGGACCAGTAGCTTATCAGCTCGAGTTGCCGACAGAGTTGAGACAGATTCATGACGTCTTTCATGTGTCGATGCTTAGACAATATCGGTCAGATCCATCACACGTTGTGCCAGTGGCGAAAATTGAGGTAAACTTAGATTTATCTTTTGAGGAAGAACCAGTTCAGATCTTAGATCGGGACGTCAAAGTTCTACGTAGGAAGTCAGTACCGTTGGTGAAAGTGCAATGGCGAAACCATGGTGCGGAGGAAGCTACGTGGGAACCCAAGGATGTGATACGGCAGCAATACCCCTACCTCTTTTGATCAAGTAATTTCGAGGCCGAAATTATTTTAAGGGGGTAGGACTGTAACATCCTAAAATGGGGGGTTATTTGTGGTTAAATTATTTTGCTTGTGATTGGATCGCTGTGATGTTATTTGTGGTGTGATAGGACTTAATTGTGAGCTTTGAGTAGGCTCGGAATGGTAGAAAATTCATTTGTAAGCTTTAGAGATAGGGAGCCTTAGTATGTAGGGGTTACAAATTAAATGAGGGGAAATTAGACACTAAAAAGGCCTTGGAAAAGTGGCAAAAGGGAGGCCACTTAGGAGCTGAAGTTGACGCCACAAGAGGAGCAAGGAGAGACTAGGTTCGAGCTGCGAAATTCTCCCTTTTTGCTCTTTATTTTGGACGGCAAGAGAGAGAGAGGAGTGTTCAAGTTAAACACTTCAGGATAATAGGATAATAAGGATATTATTAGCTTTTTAATTGGATTTTATTTGATTAAATCTAAAAAGGTTGGCAAAGAGAAAAAGAAGGAATTTAACTAATTCAAATTATTTCGGATTATTTCAAACTATTGGCCAAGAGTGATTCAAGGAAGTGGCCGAATTTTGGACTCCTTGTTGAGGAGGAGCGGACGGCAAGGACTAGATGAAGGGGGGGAGTGCCGAATTTTCTTTAGGCATATTCTCCATCTTTTTGTTTTTCTTTTTCTCCATTTGCAAGTAGCCGAAATTCCCAAACTCTTTCATCTTTGATTTTCTCTCTTTTCTCAATATCTCAAAACCGAAAACCATTCTTTTTTTCTTAGATCATTGGCCGAATCCTCTACACTCTCATCTTCAAACTATTTCTTTCTTTTTCTTCTCAAAATCGAAACCCCTATCTTCCTTTTTCTCATTATTTTCTTTCCCTATTAGCCGAATCTACTTCCTACCTTGGTGGTCAAAATCTCTTTTTCCCCTATAAAACTCACTCTGGCCGAATATTAAGAGTAGCATAGATTTCTTCGGGACTTTTCTTTCAATCGGTTGGGAAGGTAAGTACTTATAGCTGAATGCCTATTTCTTCTCCTCTCTTGTTCTCTGTCGACTAGGATGAATGGGAAAAGCCGAAGTATATATTGGTGGCTAATCAGTGTTAAAAATCGATTCTGTCTAGGTGCTCCGGGATTTTGAGGTATTCAAACCAAGCCTTCATTCGTCAGTGATCGGGGTGGTAAGTGGTGGTAAGGATCTACTTTAATAGTCTATACTTTTAATGATCGAAAAGCCGAAGGCTATTAATATGGGTATGTATTTCTGATTATAGGGAAACAGAAACACTTGGTGTGGTGGCTAGTATTCAAAGGATGTGTAGGTAAGGTTTCGGGTTCATGTGTAACCCTTTGGGTATATTTTGGTTGGGCCGAATGGTCAATGGCACTAACATGGGTAATGGCCGAATGTAGGGGCAAGAAGATCTTGTGTGGCCGATTGACTCTTCGGGATTTAGGGCTACCGATAGTAATAGGTGTGTACATACACACTTCATAACTCAGAATAACTATGTTAAATGCATTGTGTATGCTAATCAATTAATGTAGATTTGGATTTAATACCATCGTAGTATAACCAAGGAAGCAGTAAGTCCTTGTTGTTATGAGTTTACTTTATGATGCTTTTGGGAAGCATGACATATTTGGTATATGTGGCATATAATTATGTGGCCAATGGTATATTCAAGATATGTTATTAAGTAAACATGTTTGGCATGATCTTTGTTAAGTGCATATGTGGGTAAAATGAGTGGAGGGGAAGTGATATTCGTGTGTCGGCGGACACCGGTGGTTTGGTACCACATTTCGTGACTACGGTCACCGGAGGTTTGGCACCTCATAGCGTCTTGTCCCAAAGTGGCTTAGCACCACGATGGGTTGGCCCCACGGATGATATTATGGGATCGGCGCTTGGTGATTTGGTATCACACGTGGGTTGGCCCCACAACTTGTTATTTGTGACTTGGTCACCGGTGGTTTGGCACCACAATATTGATGGATATCGTGACTTTAAGTCACCGTGGTTTAGCACCACCAGTGGTTTGGTACCACACCGGGGTAGAAAAAGGTGTTTTGGATGGTTAGGTTGGGTGCATGTTAAACTTGATTGTGATTTGTGTGTATGATGTTGCATTAAACCGGAAAAGGGTTACACACTTGAGTCTTGGTGACTCACCTTTTCCTTTAATATTTTTAGTGACTCGTAGATCGCGGATGAGGAGCCGGATGGACTCGAGGTGGCCATGCGAGAGAATTAAGGATTAAATGGATTTGAATTGTGTTATTTTATTTAGTTTTATTTGTTCAAGTTGTAATAAGGCCTCCTAAGATTATTTTTATTATTTTATGAATAATTTGTTGAAACACTTAATGACTTTAAAATGATTACACAAATTTTCTTAAAATCAATTGTTTTCTATATATGCACTAATATATTTTTAAATGAGCTAAGTATTGTTTTCATACATCTATTTTATTTTTAAACAAGACAATATCTTTTACCTTAAATTAAATCGGCTAAACAAGGGTTTTCAAAATGTTTTCTAGAACATACCAAATTGACAAATGTTTGAGTGGTGGGGTGTTACCATCTGCTTATAAGTTATGACACATTTTCCATTTTCATAATTGCTATATATGCAGATTCATTTATTTTATAATCAGCTAGAACAACATTGACAAACTTTTGGTGCCATTGCTTTGGTGCTTATCTATATAGATTTAACTTACATATCTATCTTAGAACAACAAATTCTTCTGGTTGTTCCATGTACACTTCCTCTTCCAATTCACCATTTCAAAATGTAGTTTTTGTAATAGCCCAAATTTCAGCGATGTAGGAAATAGTGGTTTAAGACCACCAAATCCGACAAATGAAATCGTAAATTATATTATTTAATATTTACGAGCCAAATGTAACTTTTAAAAGATTTTTGAAATAGTAAACTGTGTTTTATAAAGATTTATTTGGTTAAGAAATTGAGAAAAAGAGGTGTTGAGATCTCGGTGTTATAAATCGAGCCATAAATATTTTTATGAATATTTATGGAGTGTCAATAAAGTAGTATTAAAATTTCGTCAGAAAATTTTAACATTTCGATAGTCAATTAAATAAAAAAGAATAAATTAAAAAGGTGCAAAACTTGCTAAAGTGATTAAATAGCTTAACCATTAAATAAGGAAGGACTAAAAGGGTAGATGGACCATTTTAAAATGGCTGAGGCGGCATAGCGTGGAAAAAATCAAAGATTTTTATGTGAAAAGGACAAAATTAAAATTTTAACAAAAGTTACATGGCCAAAGTTGATTTTAATGATTTCTAGGCCATTTCTTCTTCAACTTTTGGTCAAAAGCAGCCATGGAAGAGGGTTTTGAGCTGGTCTTTTATATTTTAGCTTCAAGTAAGTTCAATTCTTGCTTTTTCCTTTAAATTTTTATATTTTTGGACTTTTACAATTAGGTTCAACTTAGTATTCTATTAGTTTTTGATTTTGTTGAAAATTTTGGAAGTTACCATTGATAAGTTCATATGATTTTTGTTATTTGATGATGAAATTGAGATGTTAATGGATGTTTGTGTTTTATTAAAGAATTTTGGATGAAAACATGTTTTAGGGGTTAAATTGAAAAGTGTTGAATTTATGGAAAATTTTGAAATTTCATGGAATTCATGGGCTATTATTGGTATGTATGAGAATAATTAGGCTTGCAATAAGGATTAAATTTTAATAATTTCATTTTCCGAGCCTAGGGACGAAATTGTCATGTATTAAAAGTTTAGGGAAAAATGGTAATCAATATTTTACACTAAAACAGTTTTGGACAGCAGCAGTAGTCTAACTTTGAAAAATCACAAAAAATTTTGGAAATAAAATTAGTGTATGAATAAAATATGAAATTAAAGCTTATTGAGTGTAGTTTCTTATAGAAGAAATAGTGTAATCAATGAAATTTTAAATCATGAGATATAATAAATTTTGTGAGATAAGGTCAGAATGATTTCGGGTTCCCCTGTTCTGACTTTGGAAAATCATAAAAATTAGAGAAAAATAATTAGGGTCTTAAATTTATATTTTTAAATTATTAATGAGTCTATTTTTAAGAGAAACAAATAGAAATATCATCCAAATTCTGTGTTAAGAGATAATTAATTTTAGTAAGCAAATGTCAAAGCTGCCAAATAGCAGAACAAGGATAAATTTGAAGATTTTACTGTAATAATTGGCTAAACTATAAATTCTGAAATTTTCATGGTAGAAGGATAAATGAATCTAGTTTCAAAAAAATCAAGCAGATCTTAATTTGGAGTTCTGTAGGTCAAGATAAAAATAATTTAGTGACTATGACACGAATGGACAACTTTGAATATACATATAATTAAATAGTGAAATTATAGATAATGTTACTTATAAGCGTGATATATGCATTAAGGATGTGGAATGGAGAGGAGAAGGAGGAAAATATATGAATGACTTATGTATAAATTGATCACATGCCCGATTATAATCGATAAACGTTGAATTAGAAATGATATAATGTTTTATTTCAAATATTAATTATGAAACTAAGATTATCGTTATGGCATAAAAATCGAATTGTAAGTTTATGTAACTTGAATTGTATTCTTAAATGTTTGAAATGTATGTTTATGTGATGAAAATGTGATTTGAATGCTCAATGTATGATTATTGATGAAATGTTGATAATATTCAATAAAAAGGGAAATAAATCCTAGTTGAATGGAATGGAATTCGATGGATCACTGAAAAGGATTTGATGGTAAAAAGGATTTAGCCCAGACGGGTAATCCTAATATAAGCCCTCCCGAAGAATATGTGTGAAAAGGATCTAGCCCGGACGGGTGATCCTGATATAAGCCCTCCCAAAGAATATGTGTGAAATGGATTTAGCTTGGTCATCCAAAATAAATGTGAGTCTGGATTTAGCCTCGACTGGTAATCCAGACAAAGCTCTATAGAGTATTTGTCACTGCAGGGGATTTAGCTTGGACTGGTAATCCCGACAATACTCTTTGAGCATATGTTACATGGTGTTTAGCCTGGACTGGTAATCCCACTATAAGAAATGAGGTTCGCGAGAGTGTGCTCTCTTATAGGGGATTTAGCCTGGACTGGTAATCCTGCTATAAGAAATGAGGTTCGCGGGAGTGTGCTCTCTGAAAAGGACTTATGTATATATGTGCACGAATTGACGGATTATGAGATTGTACACCATGAGTGTACAATAGGAAATCCATCGAAATTTCGAGGAATTCAACGGGATAAATATGGAAAACAGTAAATACATGGGATTATGAAATTGGTGAGCGTATTAACAAGAAGTTGTCATTTGAAATTGTGATTGACAGGAAGAAATAGCGAATTGCATACTTATGTATGGTTACAAGTATTTATCTGAAATACAAGAAAATATTGGTTATTGATATATGGAGACATGAGACTATAATATATGAACATGGAATATGCTTGATAAATATGTTCATTCATAATTATGGAATTATGTACCTCATGTTACTATTTGCATAAAATGATATTTCAAATACTTTGATGAGTAAAGCTCAAATATAAAATAGTATGAAATCAAGACAAATTGTTATGAAAATGTATTTAAAATATAAAGATATGGTTGCTATACGTTATATGATTACATAATGTGAAATTGTCTATATATATGAGAAATTTAATGAAAATTGAGCCCATACATATTTCTTGGTATTTATATGAAGTGTGCGACTAACAAGGGTGATGAGGTTATGTGTTAGGGCTCGTGATCAAGATGATTGAATATACCTTGTATGTTTATATTAAATTTAAATGAGTAAGTTTTCGAAAGCTTTTTGGTTAGGAAGCTCGACGGAGATCACTCACACTATCCATCGGCCTATTTTGGTATGTATGGTAAATGGAATATGGTTAGAATGGCACGTATAGGTTAATTAGTAAATATTGGCTTATAAATGATCTAACTATAACTAGTCATTGGTATGGCTTGTATTTAGTAAGTTTTGAGTTACAAATAATTATGATTTTATCATGTTTAAAAAAAAATAGAATTATGCGAAAAATTCCCTATGATCCTGATTTAGTCCCGAATCGTTTCTAATGTATGTTTTGGGCTTCGAGAGCCCAATAGAGGGACATTATAGTTACGTTCGGAATATGAATAGTAAAATAACTTGGTTAAATGAAAAATGGTTCTGTAAACTCCGGTAATGCCTCGTACCTTATTCTGGCGATGGATACGGGTAGGTGGTGTTACAGTTTTAACAATCATTTGGTGAACAACCAAATTATACATTGAGGTAAGTGATATTAAGAGTCTAATTGTAGCAATTCTTGCTATTGGAGCATAAATATCAAAGTAATAAATACCTTATTTTTGTGTAAAACCTTTGGCTACCAAACTTGCTTTAAATTTATCAATGGTTCCATCGACCTTCATTTTCTTTTTGAAGATCCATTTACAACCTATTGGTTTGGAACCCGATGGAAGATCGACTAAGATCCATATTTTGATTTCCCATTATTGAATCCATCTCATCATTTATTGCTTCTTTCCAAAAAGTATAGTCTTGAGATTTTATTGTCTCTTCAAATGTAATAGGAAAAGATTCCGTATTATAACAATAAGGTAACTTATTGCATATACTTTCACCTTTTCCTTCTATAAGGAACATAATGAAATCTGATCTAAAATCTTTGACCTTTTTAATCCTTTTACTTCTTCTTAATTCTTGACAAGATTCATCATAATTATCAACTTGTTCCAATGGAATCTCATCCTCATTTAAAGAATGAATAAATTATTGTGGTTGTAATTGTCTTGAAAAAGAATTAAATCTATTTTCATCAAAAATAGTATCTCTTGATTTAATAACAATATTAATTGAAATTGAATCATTTGGTTCAATTACCATGAAACTATATGCCTTGCTATTATATGCATATCCTATAAATATGCATTCAATTCCTTTCAACTACACCGTTTTGTTGTGGTGTGTAAGGGCTGAAACTTGATAAAAAATCCCATTGGACTCAAAATAACTTGGATTATAGTATTCTTAACCTTTATTCGATCTTAAGCACTTGATAAATGATTCACACTAAATTTCAACTTCAGAAATATAAACTTTAAATTTATCAAGCTCTTCATCTTTTGAATGTAACAAATATACATAGCAATATCTAGAACAATCATTAATAAAAGTAACAAAATATATTTCTTTCCACCTAATGTAGGTGATAGGTGCAAAAAGTAATATGCTTTAGTCTCATTCTTAATGCATTCTTGGGTGCTTATTCGATGTTAATGGTGAATTTTATGCTCTTAATCTTTTAAATTCATGTTTTTATACTTAGGAGAGCATTTGGGAGAAAAATGAGTGAAAAACAAGTGAAATATGGAAAATTGGAGCGAGTTACAAGAGCCACACAGGCTGAACCATTCCACACGGCCGTGTGAGCCACACGGGTTGCCACACAACAATGTGGTAAGCCGTGTCAATTTTGCAAATTGGGACCCTAAATTGCAAAAAATGCGATATTTAGGTTTTTCGGGCATTCTAAGACCTATATATGACAAAAATAAGAGGATAGTAGTAAGCTGTCATAGAATATTAAAGAAAACAACTCTAAAAATACCATTGAAGCTGATTTTGAAACAGATTTCCGTCAAGATTGAAGACTCCCAATTGATTTCTCAAGAGATTATAATGAGTTTCTTTATTTCTTTCTATTATACTGTCTTTGGGATGTTTTTATTTTCAAGCATGAACTAATTTTCCAAATACCTAGGGAGATGAACCTTATAATGAATTCTGTCGTTTGATTTTTATTTACGCAATAAAGACTTATATTTTGTTCTCAATTATGTGTGCTTAATTCTTGGTTTGATATTTCTAGATTATTGATCCATGTTTGTTGTGCTTAAATTAGAGGAATAGGCCCTGTTTAAGAGTAGGTCTAGAGTAATTGAGTGGAGTTGCATGCAGTCCTGGAAATAGGATGACATAAATCTATCGGATTAGAGTCAAATCTAATAGGGGAATCCATTGATCGAGTTAATGTGAGATAATAGGGGTTTTAATTAGAAAGAAATTTCAATTAATCAACCTAGAGTTAGTTGCTCCTATTCTTGAAGAGATATTAGGGATTTCTACGGATCAAGATACTAAGTGAAGAAATTGCATAATTTAGATTGATAGTGACATATGAAATCTAGGTGAATTCTTTTCGGGTATTGTTTTGCTTCTTAGTTGTTTACTCGATTATTTTCCTGATTTGTTCTTTGTGGTGTTTGTAGTTAATTAATTTAGTTAATTTTAGTTATCAAGCAATCGCTCCAATTATTCGGTTAAATAATAGAAAGACGGTAATTACTAGTACTTTTAGTCCTCGTGGGAACGATATCATTTCTCACCGTAGGTATACTATTAATTGATAGGTGCACTTGCCTTGGTCAGATTTTTAGTTGGTTTACGACGCATCAAGTTTTTAGCACTGTTACCAGGACTAAAATATTAGGAAAAATTTATTTTTATTAATTTATCCATTTTTTAATTTTAATATTTTTGTTTTTAATTTTATTGTTACGTTCTAATTTTTTCATTTGTTTGATTATGCAAGTTCTTTTGGTTTATGAATAGAGGAAACCTGTTGGAATCGTTAATTTTTGACATTGATATTGAAAGAACTAGTCGTAGAAATCGAAGAGAAGTTAGAGAATTAAGGCAAGTGTAACACCCTATACCTGGCCTGGTCGCCGAGCCCGAATATCAGGATGTCACACTGCCGTCACACATCACACACACAATAGAAGTGCTAGGTTATTAAGCGATCATTCCTTTTCAGCATTCATGCGAATTTTAAGTCTAATATACATCAATCATTATTAAAACATGCTCAAGATACTTCAATTGAATTAACATTAACAATTATACATGCTTTATGACCATTTAACAAAATTTCCAAAAACAAGAACGTAGGTATCGATATTGTAGTAATGGTATCGATATTTCACTAAAAAGGTATTGGTATCGATTAGAAAATCGATACCAAAACTGAATTCTGTTTTTCACCCCAAATCAAAATCCTAGAAATTATCGGTACCTTTGCTAAAGTATCAATTATTTTACCTCGATTATCGATACTCGTGATATGGTATTGATACCAAATCACAAAATTGACTCCCTACACTTTCCAAAATCTAAGAGGTATCATTTTTAGAACGTGAATATCGATACCTCTGTTGCAAGTCACAAAATACAACATATAGTCCATTCCTACTTAGTTCCATTCAACATGCATCTATTAAATCAACATATAAACATCAAAACATCTGAAACGATTGTTCAAAATGCCACAAAATTGTTCAAGCAAACAACTAGAAACCAAGTTCAATGGGTCAAAATATCCAATCAACTAAGACATGAAAACATCCTAAATACCATAGCAAAATTTAGCAAAATGACTACCATATTTCCTTAAAATCCCAACATAAATGAATAAGCAAACACCTACGAAGATAAAGCAAAAGTCTAGCTTGGATCACGCCCTCGGTACCACACTGCTCACATCGGCACTTAACTAATTGCCATGGTTAAAAAGGAGTAGGTGAGCTTAACAAGCTCAGTGAATGCTCAGAATAACTACCATGCAAACGAGTCATCAAGCATTAACGAAATAACCATTTAGCATAATTACAACATCTCAACTTTATTTTCATATTACTAGTTCGTGCATTTTTTGATGATTCATTTACAAAATAATCACATATCATTTAAGAATAAACCATAATATTCATAAACATATTCATTGATAATTTGGAACTTGAGCTACGAAATGCAAAAGTGGTCTCTATCACCACTTATCGGATACACGGATCTCCAACATACCAAAAGACTCAGAGTCGAACATGTCCAAAAAGTGAAGTATATAGCTAACATTCTCCATCATACCAAACATGTGTCACTGAATGGAACTTAGATCTCATTTCCTTATCTCTCTAACAT
Source organism: Gossypium rotundifolium (assembly GCA_025506655.1). Taxonomy (NCBI): domain Eukaryota; kingdom Viridiplantae; phylum Streptophyta; class Magnoliopsida; order Malvales; family Malvaceae; genus Gossypium; species Gossypium rotundifolium. The sequence continues at coordinate 20,132,038 of CP106727.1, forward strand.
GTCTCAAGGCCTAAACGCCCAAACCACATAACACATATAGGTGAGTACTCACAATCCTATGGCATGCCAACTATATCCAATGGTCTCAAGGTTCATAAGGCCAAAATTTCTGTTATTAACACACACATTTACTTACCGTTAACTGCACTTTATCTCTGCATAATCACATTATAAGCACAACATATATACTATCATATGGCACATATAACATGCCCACAATCGACTCTTCCACAGTAGCCATCATAAGCTTAATGCACATATCACAATATCACATTTTAATCCACAATTTCACAACACAATTTCACATATAAATTCATGAGTATGAGAAAGCTTACAATCAGAATTTAGAGTCGGGGTTTAGGCTACTACGAAATTCCTAATTAACGCATTGAATCGTGTCCACAAGCAGCGATTCCAAACACTCACCAATTATGCTTTTGTCGAAATGTCAAAAGCCCAAACTAGCCTTTCCTTAACTCGTCGATGGTCTTAACAAATCTAAAGCTTTAATACAATAAATCACACAACAACACATTCAAAAAATAGCCAAGGACTCAACTCAAACAATAAAAAACATAAGCCTTTGCTAAGTTCTCAAGTAATCGAAACCTTCAACATAGCAAACTTAAATTCCAAATATCTCGGTCTATACTTAATCTTTTTGTCTAAAACTAATTCTGTTCATCTAATTATTCAATTACGATAGATTCTCAACCTTTAAACTACACAAAACTACTCAATTCATGGAATCAAAATTTTTGACATGTTTATGGCAATTTTAACGAAAATTCATTAAAACTCAAGAATTCTTTAACAAAACTTCAATTTAAGTTTAGAAATCTTCTAATTACATCAAAATAATTGAAAAGCACTTCAAAACCATGCTTTTATCCAAAATCCCGAAAGCTAAATTTTGGCTTTTATTCATAACATGTGATTTAATGGCTAAAAAAATTTGTTTTAAAGACTAAATAACATTTAAAACTATTTATGAGTTGAATTGTTACCTTAAATGACAAAAAACCAAACGTTTGGTCAAAAACCCAAAAAACTCACAAGCTTGAGAGATAACAAAATCAATGGGGTTTTGAGTGTTTTTTTTTGAAATTCTATGGAGATTTATGGCTTGGGTGATGATAGAAATTAAAAGATTATAGTTTGGAAGATCAAAATAGGTGATTGAGGTTTGGGGTTTCAAAGGGACGACACAACAAAAAAGAAGAGAAAGCTTCTTTTCTTTTCTTTTATTCACTTCAAAACTAAGGTGAAAAGAGGGAAATATGAGCTTATTTTAAAATTTGGTTTATTTTCCTCTTAAAAGCTCAAAATTTAGACATTTTTACAAATCAATCCACTTTCCAAATTAAAGGTCATTTGAACATCTTTTTCAAAAATTGATTTCATTTTTTAAAAGTTATAGTTGAAAACATTTTCGATTACCATATTTACAAAATTTCGTACATGATTGAGCTAAAATTCCTATTTTACCCTTGAAACTTCTAAGCCCAATTTTGAGGTGTTACAACAAGATAAATAGATTTTAATAGATGATCAAGAGCAAAAATACATTCCTGTGGAGATGGATGATAATCAAAATAATCAGCAGCCTCTTGCATGTCTTGCTACTCGACCTATATATGATTATGCTAAGCATACTTTAATTAGGGTTGCTGTCAGATCAATAATTATTGCGAATAGTTTTGAGATCAAGTCGAATACAATTTAGATGGTGCAACAATATGTTCAGTTTGATGGGTTACAAGATGAAGATACAAATGTTGATATGGCTAACTTTCTAGAGATTTACGACACTTTCAAGATCAATGGTGTTACTGATGATGCCATACGCTTACAATTGTTCCCATTTTCTTTTAGGAGCAAGGCAAAACAGTGGTTGAATTCACTTCCACGGGTTTCTATCACGACTTGGGATCAGATGACTGAGAAGTTTCTGTTGAAGTACTTCCCATCGGCTAAAACAACTAGGTTGAGGAACAACATTTCTTCTTTTTCTCAAATTGAGTTGGAGACATTATATGATGCATTGGGAGATTTAAAGATCTTTTGAGAATGTGTCCTCATCATGGGTTACCTTTGTGGTTACAAGTTCAAACCTTTTACACCAGTTTAAATCTCTCAGCTAAGCAATTAATTGATGTAGTAGCTGGAGGAACAGTGAATAATAAGACACCTGAGGCAGCTCAAGAGTTTATTGAGGAGATGATAATGGATAATTATCAATGGCAAGTCATGAGAACAATACCGATTAAAGCAGCCGATGTTTTTAATATAGATGCAGTTCCGATGTTGGCATGTCAGGTGGAAGCACTGAGTAAAAAGATTGATGGTTTGAGTTGCAGTAACATGATGAATTCAGTAATGCAATGTGATGCAATTGGGGCGGGGACAATAAATTTGGAATGTTTACCCTTCGATTCTAACATGGAGTATGAGCAAGTCAACTATATGGGTAATAATTCTAGACCTCAAAATAACCCCTATAGCAATAACTATAATCTAGGATGGAGGAATCATCTGAATTTTTCTTGGGGTGGTCAAGGTAGTTAATGGTCACAACCCTTTCTGGGTTGTCAACAACCTTATCAGCAAAAAAAGAAATCAAACCTTGAGGAGACGTTAGCTAAATTTATTTCGGTGTTCAAACTAGATTTCAGAACACTGAGACAACTCTAAAAAATCAGCAAACATTGATTTAAGGGCTTGAAAATCAGATTGGATAGCTTGCTAAACTAGTTTCGGAAAGACAACAAGGTAGCTTACCTAATAACAATGAAACTATCCCAAAGGAGCAAGTCCACGTAATCACTATTCGAAGTGTGGAAGGGTTAGTTGAGCCTAAAAAGAAGTCGAATCTAGAAGCTGTTGAGAAAAATGACAGGGTTGATGAAACACCCCACACCCGGCCCACGAGCCTGAACCGGATCTGGTATGTTCCTAAAGTAACCGGTTTCGAAAATTTTCAGTACTTAGAGAAAATTTGTAAAATTTTGGAAAACTTTTGTTTTGAGTTGGGCTTAGATTGGAAACCCATTTATTTAATCTTGTAAATCTAATTTAATTTATCACGTCCAATATAGTCTTTAGCACAATATTTAATAGTAAAGTAAAAATAAAGAATAATCCACTGGGCCTTATGGCCTTATTACATCAAGTAAAACCCAAAATAGAACTTAAAGGTGCTAAATAAAATAAAGTCCAAATAAAATAAAATCTCCGAATGTAGCATGGTCACCTCAAGGTCCACCGCCCGTCCACACCGCTCATCACCAAAATAATTCCCACAACGGGTGAGTCAATGCACTCAATGTGCACACAATACTAACATTCAACAAATCAGCATTCATGTTCAATTCATCGATCCATATAAAATGAAATTATGATGCAACCCAAACCCAAGCCTAATGGTCCATCCGCTAAACTCCACCAGCACCGCCACACCGTGGGACTACTAAGTCAACCCTCCATCCGCTACACACCATCGAAGGCGATACCCATATACGTTGTGTCATTAGACACTATATTCAAATAATGTAACCGAGTTACCAAATTTAGATAATGTGACCATAGTCACCATATTTCGCAGTGAGACCAAAGTCAACACCTTCGTTGGTGAGACCAAGTCAACACCTACTCTTCCCTTTCACATAAATCTCGAATGCCCCAAAATATATATATTATGCATAACTTACTTAATTTCATGTTCATATACATATATTCGCATGTTATAAAATAACATATTTCACAATCCTATCTAAGTAGGAAACGTACCTGAGTACCTTTGTACCACATTAGGGTACTTGGCCATATTCATATTTTTATACATATTCATAAAAATTAATTGCCACATGATAAATCGAAGGTTAGTGTGCGTACACACCTGATTTGCTTAATAGGTTCCTTGAGATCTCGAAAACCCCGATCTAACTTTAGATCTGTTTACCCCTATATTCGGCCATCATTTAATACACATTAATAAACCTATTTGACTTAAAACAAAACCAAATCCTAGTAGGATTTGTAAAAAGGCTTACCTTTGATACCGATTTAATGTTTATTCAAATCCCAAAACTTGGTTTTCCTTCACTTGATGTTCACCAACCTTAAAACTCAACATAAATTAGTTTTCGCTTTTTAATAATTACGATCTAATCTAGGTAATCACATAAACCTTGGCCAATACCTTTGAGGGCTTACCTTATGGATTTTAAACTCGAAAACTTCACCTTCCTTTTTCCTTGTAATCGGCAAATTCCTAAATCTCTAATAGGTTAGTTTTGATCAATTTGATCTAATTGACTAAGATTTGGCCTTGGCCGAATGTATAGACTCACTTACCTTGGGGTTCTCAAATCCCGGTTGATCTTTATTTTAAATTTCACAAAATCACTTGTTAGATTTGATCTATTATTTAATTATGGAAGGGATCTTTTGCCGAATGTACATTGATGTACTTACCTCGTTTCGAATCCCTAAGATCCCTTATGCTATTCGGCTATGGCACTATTATGGACCTCAAAGTTTTGGCTTTTGTGGATGAATAGTAGAAGAAAAGAAAAGAAAGAAAAGAGATGGAGAGAGTTTTGACAAGGGAAATTCTACAAAGAGAAGAGGAAAGATTGTTGCTACTTTCACTAGGAGGTTTCGACAAGATGTTGAAGAGAAGAGAATGGCTCTTTTCTTCTCTCTCTTTGGCCGAAACTATTAGCCTTAGAGTCCCTAATTCGGCCAACTCTTCACTTGTGATAAGTTTTAGTTTTATCAACTATGAAATTCCATCAAATCTCCTAATTAGCCAAGAGTTTTTATTGAATAAAAATTCCTCTTCCTAGCTTCCCTTGTGCCGTCCAACTCTCCACTCATGGAGGCAAAATTTTATTTCTTTTATTTGCTTCCTAGATGACTCGAACTCAGGCCCAAAACCTCTTGCATTTGGGCCATTTCCTAAAGCCTTAGGTGGCATCTTCAGGCCACATTTCCAAGTCTGTTATTGGGTCAAATTTCATATACTTTATATTTTTAGGGTCACTTGGCCCTAAGTTCTCCTTTGGTCTCTGAAATTCGACATTCCGGGGTCATTTTTAAGTTTCCTAAAATTTTATGTGGCTCAGATTTTCCGTGTTTCCAAAATGTTCAGTTCCCAAAATGTTTAGGTTTCCATTTTCATGCATTTCCGTGTTTCCAAAATATCAAAAATTTATTCTTAATGCTTAAACTTGCCATTTCATACAATCAAACCGAAAATGCATAAGCCCTATTCAGATGTTACAATGTTACCCTTAAACAAAATTTCGTCCCCAAATTTCCTAACTAAAATAGTTGAGGGTATTCTTTGTCTCATCGCTCTCTTCGCTCCCACGAAGCCTCTTCGATCCATGATTGCGCCATAATACTTTGACTAGAGGTACGACTTCCTTCGTAAAACTTTCACATCACGCTCCAAGATCCGAATCGGTTCTTCTTCATAGGATAAGTCCGCCTTAGCTCCACTTCTTCAACAGATACCACGTATGATTTAATCCGATCGATAACGACGTAGCATGGATACATGAAATACGTCGTGCATCTCGCTGCACTCGTGGCAACTCTAATTGGTATGCCATCGCCCAACTCGCTTCAAGATTTGATAGGGCCCTACAAACCTTGGGCTTAACTTCCCTTTGCATCGAACCTCATAACCTTCTTCCAAGGCGAGACTTTTAGGAATACTTGGTCTCCCACTTCAAACTCTATTTCCTTTCGCTTAAGGTTCGCGATGACTTCGCTCGTCGAGGCTTCCTTTAACTGCGTCTAATTAACTCAACCTTCTCTTGCTTTTGCCACCAACTCGACCCAAAACTCTGTTCTCCTAACTCGGTCCAACAAGTAGGTGTTCTACACTTCCTTCCATACAATGCTTCAGATGGTGCCATCCGAATGTCGGCTTGATAGTCATTGTTGTAGGTGAATTCAGCTAAAGGCAAGTAATCTTCCCAACTTCCTGAAATCCATTACACGCCTCTCAACATATCCTCCAACACTTGATAACCCGCCAGATCGCCTGTCGATTGTGGATGAAAAGTCGAGTGAAGTCTAGCTTAGTGCCTAAAGCTTGATGAAGTGCCTTCCAAAATTGAGATGTAAACCTTGGGTCTCTATCGAGATGATCGACATTGGTACTCCATGTAATCTCACAATTTCGCCACATACAACTTAGCCAACTTCAAGAGAATAATCCATTCGACCGGATAAAGTGTTCTGACTTGGTCGACGGTCCACTATCACCCATATGAGTCCTTCTTAGTAGGCGTAAGGGAAGCCCACTAACGAAGTCCATGGTAATTCTCTCCCACTTCCATTGGGGAATCTCGATTGGTTGAAGCAATCTCGATGGGACTTGGTGTTCACTTAACTTGTCGACACGTCAAACATTTCCCCACAAATTCGGTCCACCTCTCGCTTCAGTCGGACCACCAAAACTGTTTCTCTCGATCTCTATACGACTTGATACCTCTAGGATGCATAGCATAAGGGCTACCATGTGCTTCCCGAAGAATCCTTTGTCTCAAATTTCTTATCTTTCTAAGATACGCACCTTTCCTTGTAGCACAATACTCCTTCATCATTGATGCCATAGTCCTTTAATCCCCTCATTGCATTTGCTTGCGCAACTTAGTACTTAAGTCGTTATCGATAACCGTCCCTCTTTCACTTCCTTTAGCCATGTGGGCTCGACTTGTAACTCGCCAATGTACTTCATCATCATACGACTTAAGTGAGCGAACAAAGCCCGTAGATCCGATACAACCTTCCGACTTAGGGCATCGGCTACTACATTCGCCTTGCTCGGATGATACTCTATTGAATAGTCGTAGTCCTTCAAGAATTCCACCCACCTTCGTTGCCTCAAGTTCAACTCCTTCGAGTTAATAAATACTTAAGGCTCTTGTGGTCTGTAGATAATTGACCTTTATCCATAAAGGTAGTGCCTCCAAACCTTAAGGGCGAAAACCACTGCCGCTAGCTCTAAGTCATGAGTTGGGTAGTTAAGCTCATGAGGCCTTAGTCGCCATGACGCATAGCGACTACTTTGCCATCTTGCATTAGTACACGCCTAACCCCGTATGCTGAAGCATCACAAGACACCACAAAATCTTTTCCCGCCTCCTAATAATTAACACTGAGCTTCCACAAGACCTTCTTAAGCTTTTCAAAGCTCTCCGCCGCTTATTAGTCCATTCAAGGGTACTTCCTTCCTTAGTAACTTGGTTAAAGGCTGCTATTGACGAGAATCCTTCCACTAACCTTCCAGTAATAGCCTGCTAAGCCTAAGAAACTTGGATCTCGACCACGGACCTAGGTGGTTTCCAATCCAACACCGCTTCGATCTTCCTAGGATCCACTATTATTCCTTCCGCAGATACCACCGCCCTAGGAATGCCACTCCTTAAGCCAAAATTCACACTTGTCAATTTGGCATGTAGCTTCTTCTCCTTAACACTTCCAACACAACTCGAGATGCTCACCATGCTCCTCCTCCGACTTCAATACACCAAAATATCATCGATGAACACTACGACGAACCTATCCAAGTAGGGTTGGAAGACCCGATTCATCATATCCATGAATGCGATCGAGCGTTCACAACCCAAACAGCATCACTACAAACTCGAAGTGGCCATATCTTGTCCTAAAAGCGGTCTTATAGATATCAGCCTCCTTCACCTTCAACTGATGGTATCCCGACCATAAATCGATCTTCGAAAACACTGCGGCTCCCTTCAGCTGATCGAACAAGTCATCGATCCTTGGCAAGGGATACTTGTTCTTAATGGTTAGCTTATTCAACTGACGGTAGTCTACGCACATACGCATAGTTTCGTCCTTCTTCTTCATAAATAAGACCGATGCTCCCACGGAGACACACTGGTCGGATGAACCCACGATCCAACAGCTTCTTGTATCTCGAGCCTTGAGCTCCACTAACTCCTTTGGTGCCATTCGGATGGAGCGATTGACACAGGAGTGTCCCCCTAGCAAGTCAATCCCAAATTCCACCTCCCCGTCTGGGGTATTCCAGTAACTCCTCCGAAACACATCCACGAAGTCCCTTACCGTCCTAACTCCATTAATACCTTCTTCCTTTCCACCTATCGCACTTACAAAAGCTAAGAACGCCTTGCAACCTTTCTTAACCATCTTCTCAGCCTTCAGTGCCGAAACCACATTAGACAAGTAGTTCCTCCTTTCTCCGATCATTACTACCACTTCATTCTCCGGGGTTCTTAGTTCCATACTTTTAGCTGCACAATCCAACACAGCTTGGTGTTCTACTAACCAATCCATTCCGAGTATAAGCTCAAACTCTCCGAAAGGTAACTCCATTAAGTCCGCTCGAAAGTTCACTCCCTGAATCTCTAGGGGTACATTCCGAAAGATCTTGTCTACCACTATAGTTTGGCCTAAAGGGCTTACTACAGTCATCTGCCTATCAGAAAGCTCAGAGTCTAGGCCTAGTGTTTCCACTACACTACTTGCAACATAGGAATGGGTCGAGCCCACATCAATCAAAGTAAAGTAGGGTTTGTCAAAAATAAAGAACGTACCGATTATAACATCCGACGCGTCTCCCTCTTCCCTTCGACGAACCGCATAAACCAAACCTGGTTGTCTTGCATTGGCGTTGGCATTAGTACCTCGACCTTGTGTTCCACGGCCTCTGCCAGAACCACCACCTCGGTTACTCGAACCACGACCCGCTGAGGTCTTTGTCCGCCTCTATCGGTCCGCTAGTATTCGAGCCACGGTGGCTTTCATCTGATTGTTTGGGACAATCCTTAAGCATATGGTCCTTGGACCCACACTTAAGACATGCTCCTATCTTTCTCCAACACTCACCTAAATGCCTCTTTCCACAATGTTCACAAGGACGAATCACCAAATTGCATCAAATTTGTTGATTTCGTGGCCCATCAACCCTAGGCTTTTGTAACCCTTTCCGGATGGCCCAAATCCTCTTTGGCCTTATTCTTATCCATGGTCCGCTTAGTAGCATCCTTAATCCTTCGCCACCTTGGCCTTTTCCACCAAAGTCGAGAATTCCGCTCCCGATGCGGTGCTATCAACAGTCTTAGGTCGTCTCTCAGTCCGTCCTCAAAACGGACACAGCGTTCATGCTCAGTTGCCACTACCCCTCGAGCATAGCGGCTCAATCTCAAGAATTCGCCTCATATTCTGCGATGACTTACTCCCTTGTACTAACCCTAGAAAAGCCTTCCTTTGCTCATCTGTATACCTGGTTCCCACATACTTCTTTTGAAAGGCCACTTTAACATACTCCCAAGTCAAATTTTCAGCCATGGTACCATCACGAACAGTTAACCACCACTGATACGCTTTATCGCGTAACAACGCCACCATCCCTTTCAACTTTTCCTCCGAGTCGATCAAGCTCATCCATGATACGCTCCGTTGCTTCCAACCAAGATCACCAGATCTGGTGCCACATTAGATACTCCTAACATTTTCGCTCCATTAGCGTGGAGCCGCTTCAGTACGAACTTTCGATTTCGAGTTCCTCCTCGCACTCGCCACCAATTCCAAAACTCGCAAAGACAAACTGCGACACAAGATCTTCCCCGTCCGAGCCGATCGCTCAACATTAAAAGTCAGGGTGGTGGTGGCGACGCAGATTTCATTGTCGGACCTTGACCCGACCTAACGGGTTCCGACACGGTCATCCTTCCTCTACTCGACCACGCATTTACCACGCCCTCTAGAGCTCATTTTCTAGCGTCGAGATCCGATTAAGAAATTTTATGAATTAGTCATTCTTCCACTTATTTACCCGCGAAGGAGTTTTATGAAAAGGGATTTAAGAGTGGTTCTTTCGTATGCATACAAACACATAGTCTTTTCTATACGCTCATTCATCCATCAAATGTGTATGAACTTTCGCTCATTCGGAGAAACGCTAGATTTTGTTGTTGTTGTTTTCCACTACCTGGGGGTATTTTCGTAATTTTGTCCTACAAGGGTATTTTCGTAATTTGGCAAAATAAGGTTCCTTGGTGGTTTTGTCAAAAATTATTTTGAAAACTTCAAAGTCTAGGGGTAATTTGGAAATTTTTTTAAAACCGGGTATTTCTAATTTTTCACAAGTCGTAAATTTGTAAAATTTTATAAGTCAAGGATATTTCGAAGTTATAAATATTTGAGGGTTCTTTTGTAAATTGTTCCTTCCAAAATGGGGATGTTGCAAAAATTTTGGAATTCGTGGTCATTTTGGTAATTTTGTAAGTTTGGGGCAATTTTGTAATTTTTCAAAATCAAGGTATTTTTTTTATAGTTTGCAAATTAGAGTTTGTGAACATTTATAAAATAATGAAATTTTGAGAAAACTATTGAGTAGTTGAACATTTTATAAACCAAGGGCATTTTGATAGTTTCACCCCAAGGGCATTTTTGTAATTTTCGTGAATCGAGTTTTTCGTAAAATGTTGTAAAAAAATAATTTTCTCGATTTAAAAGAAAGTTTTAAAAGTTTGAAAAACTAGGGTTTGTTGTTTTGTTCTCTTTTTTTTTAAACATGGCTAGTTCCTTTCTGGTTTTAGTCATTATGTTTAGCCTATGACCGAGCCCTCTTGGTCGTGGTGAACCAAAGCTACGCACTAGGCGTGATTCGTGTGGAGAGGAGGTGAGTCACGCGGATCGCTTAAATACCAAGCTCCCACCGAAACCATTCCTAGACATGCGCATGAGGTTGCCACACCACCGAGCCTCCGAGTTATGGTGAACCGGCTACGCACTGTAGGATTCTGCAAGAGGAGGTGAGTCACTAGGACTGCTAAATACTGTGCTCTTCCTGGATCCAATCCTAGACATGCGTCTGAGAGGTTACCACACCACTAGCTCGGTGACTTAGCCATAGGTTGGTTCAAGGCATTAAGTCCTATGTGGTTTTGTGTTTGAGTAGTCTAATCCTAGGGTTCAAGTTCCTATCATTCTATTCTACGCTCCATGCCTTTTCTACCCTTAAACAGCTCACGAATCACACATATAGCTAGGGTACTTACCGGTGGACTACTGGTCTGAGACTTAGGTGCCATGCCGAAAACCCGCTTATTTTTCAAAGATAATCATTTGGCTTGCTTCAAAACGTTTGGGCCTTAGCCCACGTGCCGAGAGTTTAAAACTCAGCTCGATACCAAATTGAAACACTAGCCCACGTGCCGAGAGTTTAAAACCTGCTCGATACCAAATTGAAACACCCCACACCCTACCACGAGCCCGAACCGGATCTCGTATGTTCCTAAAGTAACCTAGTTTTAAATTTTCAAGATTTAGAGAAAATTTGTAAAATTTTGGAAAACTTTTGTTTTGAGTTGGGCTTAGATTGAAACCCATTTATTTAATCTTGTAAATCTAATTTAATTTATCACGTCCAATATAGTCTTTAGCACAATATTTAATAGTAAAGTAAAAATAAAGAATAATCCATCGGGCCTTATGGCCTTATTACATCAAGTAAAACCCAAAATAGAACTTAAAGGTGCTAAATAAAATAAAGTCCAAATAAAATAAAATCTCCGAATGTAGCATGGCCACCTCAAGGTCCACCGGCCCTATCACACACGCCATCACCGAAAATAATTCCCACAATGGGTGAGTCAATGACTCAATGTGCACACAATACTAACATTCAACAAATCGAGCATTCATGTTCAATTCATCGATCCATATAAAATGAAATTATGATGCAACCCAAACCCAAGCCTAATGGTCCATCTCTACACTCCACCAGCACTGCCAAACACCGTGGGACTACTAAGTCAACCTCCATCCGCTACACACCATCAAGGCGTCGCCCATATACGCTGTGTCATTAGACACTATATTCAAATAATGTAACCGAGTTACCAATTTAGATAATGTGACCATAGTCACCATATTTCGCAGTGAGACCAAAGTCAACACCTTCACAGGTGAGACCAAGTCAACACCTACTCTTCCCTTTCACATAAATCCCGAATGCCCCAAAAATATATATATATTATGCATAACTTACTTAATTTCATGTTCATATACATATATTCGCATGTTATAAAATAACATATTTCACAATCCTATCGGAAGTAGGAAACGTACCTGAGTACCTTTGTACCACATTAGGGTACTTGGCCATATTCATATTTTTATACGTATTCATAAAAATTAATTGCCACATGATAAATCGAAGGTTAGTGTGCGTACACACCTGATTTGCTTAATAGGTTTCTTGAGATCTCGAAAACCCCGATCTAACTTTAGATCTGTTTACCCCTATATTCGGCCATCATTTAATACACATTAATAAACCTATTTGACTTAAAACAAAACCAAATCCTAGTAGGATTTGTAAAAAGGCTTACCTTTGATGCCGATTTAATGTTTATTCAAATCCCGAAAACTTGGTTTTCCTTCACTTGATGTTCGGCCAACCTTAAAACTCAACATAAATTAGTTTTCGGCTTTTTAATAATTACAGATCTAATCTAGGTAATCACATAAACCTTGGCCGAATACCTTTAGGGCTTACCTTATGGATTTTAAATCCCAAAACTTCACCTTCCTTTTTCCTTGTAATCGCAAATTCCTAGATCTCCTAATAGGTTAGTTTTTGATCAATTTGATCTAATTGACTAAGATTTGGCCTTGGCCGAATGTATAGACTCACTTACCTTGGGGTTCTCAAATCCAAGTTGATCTTTATTTTAAATTCTGCCAAATCACTTGTTAGATTTGATCTATTATTTAATTATGGAAGGGATCTTTTTGCCGAATGTACACTGATGTACTTACCTCGTTTTTGAATCCCGGAAGATCCCTTATGCTATTTGGCTATGGCACTATTATGGATCTCAAAGTTTTGGCTTTTGTGGATGAATAGTAGAAGAAAAGAAAAGAAAGAAAAGAGATGGAGAGAGTTTTTGACAAGGGAAATTCGCTAAAGAGAAGAGGAAAGATTGTTGCTACTTTCACTAGGAGGTTTCGCAAGATGTTGAAGAGAAGAGAATGGCTCTTTTCTTTTCTCTCTTGGCCAAAACTATTAGCCTTAGAGTCCCTAATTCGCCAACTCTTCACTTGTGATAAGTTTTAGTTTTATCAACTATGAAATTCCATCAAATCTCCTAATTAGCCAAGAGTTTTTATTGAATAAAAATTCCTCTTCCTAGCTTCCCTTGTGCTGTCCAACTCTCCACTCATGGAGGCAAAATTTTATTTCTTTTATTTGCTTCCTAGATGACTCGAACTCATGCCCAAAACCTCTTGCATTTGGGCCATTTCCTAAAGCCTTAGGTGGCATCTTCAGGCCACATTTCCAAGTCTGTTATTGGGTCAAATTTCATATACTTTATATTTTTAGGGTCACTTGGCCCTAAGTTCTCTTTTGGGCTTTGAAATTAGACATTCCGGGGTCATTTTTAAGTTTCCTAAAATTTTCGCGCGGCTCTGTATTTTCCAGGTTTCCAAAATGTTCAGGTTCCCAAAATGTTTAGGTTTCCATTTTCATGCATTTCCAGGTTTCCAAAAATATCAAAAATTTATTCTTAGTGCTTAAACTTGCCATTTCATACAATCAAACTGAAAATGCATAAGCCCTATTCAGGATGTTACAGTTGAGGAAATCAAGAAAGAGCATAAGCTGATGGTTAGAGAATACAAACCATGAATTCCATATGTGACAGCATTAAAGTAAGGCCGCATAAAAGAATAATATGATACATTTCTTGAGCTTTTAAAAAAATTGCATAATAACTTACCTTTTGTTGAAAATCTTTCGTAGATGCCTAAAAATGAAAATTTTTTAAAGGAATTATTAACAAATAAAATGAAGTTAGATGACTTGTCAACTGTGGAGCTAAATGAGGATTGCTCAGCCATTCTACAAAACAAACTACCCAACAAGCTTAAAGATCCAGTGAGTTTTACTATTCCTTGTCTTATTAGTAGTTTAAATGTTAAAAAGTTTTGACTGATTTAGGGGATAGTATAAATGTTAATGCTTATAAAATGTTCAAACAACTTGGTATCGGGGAACCAAAACCCACCAGGATGAATATTTAATTAGCTGATAGATCAATTAGGTATCTTAGGGGTATTAATGAAGATGTACTTGTTAAAGTCGATAAATTTATATTTCTTGTTGATTTTATTATATTGGACATGGATGAGGATTTTGAGGTACCCATGATCTTAGGTCGACCTTTATTGGCCACCGCTAGAACTGTTATTGATGTGGGTAATGGAAAATTTGTGCTGAGTGTAGGTGATAAAAAGGTTACATTGAAGCACGTGATTTTGTTAGAGTTCCTATTGAGTGAGATGATACTAGTTATTCTATTAATGTTAGTAATCATGCGACTCAACATTCTTTGCAGGAAATCACTAATGAATATGTGTTCAAACAACATCTGTTTCAAGGTGATAGAAACTAAGGGATAAGTGAAGAGAGAATGGTGCAGCTCGATGAACTAGATGAATGGAGAGTGAAGCCTAATAAGAAACCAAGAAAGCACAAAGAAGTAACAAAGTAATGCTATAATACCCCAAAAATTTTTACAGTAAGATATTATCTTTGATATAGTAAAATAAAGAAATAAAGCGAGAAAAAGGGAAATTTTGGAGTTATGACAACATTGAGAAGTATATTATGATATATTAATTCAAGAAAGGACTAAATGGTAAAAGTGAGAAAAGTTTTTTGCCTAAGAGTAAATATTCAAAACTTAAGGGGTTAAAGTGTAAATATGAAAAAGTTAAAGGACCAATAATGAAAATATTTTAAGGGTGGAATGATCTAGAAACTAAGGAAAATGGATGAATTAGGACCAAATTGAATAGGTAAAGAATTATGAGGGACTAAATCATAATTCTACCAAATTATGTGATGATTCAAGGATGGAATTTTAAAAGATCACAAAGGGCAAAATGGTCAATTGGAAGAGAGAGAAATCTAGAAAGTAATGATGATGTTGATGATATTTTATAATTATTTAATTAGATAAATATTATTTTATTAATATTTTAATGAGATATTTTATTATTATTTATTTAGTATATAAGGAACGAAAGATGAAGAATTATCATCTTCTTTCCCATGCACCAATGTGAGAAGAAGAGAGAAAGAAAGAAAGTTTTGTTTTCTTTACAAATTTGTCCTTTCACCAAAAATTCACCATTTTCAGTTAGAATTCAAAAGAATTTCCATAGCCATCAAGAGCGAAAGATGACAAGGACAATATGGGGAGCAAGAATATCAAGTTTGATTCAAGAAATATAAGCTGGAGGAGAGAGAAAATCAAGTTAAAGATTGAAATCAATAAGACAAGGTAAGAACATCAAGATTTCAACATATTTTTAAGTTTGATATTATGGAAAAAGTATGAAAATGATGTTAATGTAGAGTTTTCTTATATAAGGTTTTATGTTCTTGATATGTTAGTGAAGAAAAATAAGAGAAAGTGATGGGAAATATTGTAGAGAAAGGAAATAAATGTGTTATAAACTTGGTAATTAACATTTTGCACTAAAACAGTTTTGGACAACAGCAGTAATCTAACTTTGAAAAATCGCCAAAAATTGTAGAAATCGAATTAGAGAATGAATAAAATATGGAATTAAATATTATTGAGTCTAGTTTCTTATAGAATAGATTGTGTAATAAATGGAATTATAAATCATGAGATATAATAGGTTTTGTGAGACAAGGTCAGAATGATTTTGGGTTCCCCTGTTCTGACTTTGGAAAGTCATAAAAAATTGGAGGAAAATAATTATGGGTTGTAATTTATATTATTAAAATCATTAATGAGTCTATTTTCAAAAGAAACAAACGTCAAAATTATTCAAATTCT
The DNA here is from genome assembly GCA_025506655.1 of Gossypium rotundifolium. Lineage (NCBI taxonomy): Eukaryota > Viridiplantae > Streptophyta > Magnoliopsida > Malvales > Malvaceae > Gossypium > Gossypium rotundifolium. The sequence continues at coordinate 20,147,931 of CP106727.1, forward strand.
GTACAATGAGATAATTTTTAGTGAAGAGTGGTCGGAACTGTCAGACAGCGAAACATGGGTGAATTTAAAGAATAAACTGTGCTTATTTGCTAAACCAAAAATTCTAAAAATTTTAAGGTAAGATATATGTGAGTCTAGTTTCTAAAACATCAAGTGGAACTTAAATTGGAATTCTTTAGCTCAAGATATAAATAATTTAGTGACTATGATGCAAATGGACAACTTTGAATAAATTTATAAGTAAATAGTGAAATCATAGATAATGTTACTTATAAGCTTGTTATATAAATTAAGGATGTGGAATGGAGAAGGAGGAGGAAAATATATATGAATATTCAACTAGCATGGCTAATTTGTATGTTCTAGGCTAAAGGACTAAATTGAATAAAAGCAAAACTTTATGGGTAATTTTGTAAAAATGTCGAAATGAACAAATTGAATGAAATGGATTATTTTATTATTTAAATTATAAAATTGAATTAAATTATTAATTTAGATCAAGATCGGTGAAAACATGTTTTAGGGATTAAATTGAAAATGTTGAAATTATGAAAATTTTGATATTTCATAGAACTAATGGGTTGTTATTAATATATATGAGAATAATTAGGCTTGAAACAAGGATTAAATTACAAGAATTTTATTTTTCGAACCTAAGGATGAAATCGTCATTAATTAAAAGCTTAGGGGCAAAATGGTAATTTTGCCTAGAGCATTAATTGAATGTATCGGAATATGAAATGAATGAAAATGATGATGAAATTTATTTATAAAGATTTGGATAAATCAAATACGAGACTTGAACTTGGAAAAGAAAAGACATCGGATTAGTGAAACTATAAACATGAACAAGCAACGAGGTATGTTCGTGCAATTTGAATTGAATTCTTAAATGCTTGAATTGTATATTTATATGATTTGAAAAATATGTATGATAATAGATGAAATGTTGATAATACTTGATAAAAGAGAAGTAAATCCCAACTGGATGAAATGGAATTTGATGGATCATTAAAAAGGATTTAACGATAAAAAGGATCTAGCCCGGACCGGTGATCTAGATATAATGTAATACCCCAAACCCGACCTAGACGTTACGACCGGATTTGGCATGTCACATGGAATGGTTGTTTAGAAGCTTTGATATTGTTTAAAAATTTCGGTTTTGGTTCCATTGAAAAAAAAACAAAATATAATTGATTTAATGGTTTTCTTGCATGTTGCAATTAATAATATTAGCAATCGAAAACTATTTTTGGTTACTGAAAATCGAAATTAATGGATTCCAAAAAAAAAACCATGACATTTTGAAAATAGTTTTTGTAGTTCTAAGAAAATCCCAAATTTAATTATTTATTTGCTTGTTATCCACTTGTTAATATTTTGGAAAATGATTGTTTATATTTTTAGAAAAAACTCCGTACTTAACATTTCATAATATATAATAATAGTATTAAATCCAAAAACCAAATTAAAATCCCAGAGGCCTTATTACATAAAATATTCCCAAATCAAAAATAAGTTTAAGTAAAGAAAACGGAGTTTACCAAAGAAATACGCATGGCCACCACAGAGTCCACCTTGGCTCCAAATCCACAAAGCTAGGGATTGCCTGCAAAATTAAGCAGAGGGGTGAGTTATGAGAACTCAGTGTATAATTCCCCTTACGAACGAAATTTGGGCCTAAGCCCACCGAAGCAAATTGATCGAAGCCTATACGTATCGAATTGGGCCGTAGCCCTAACAACATGGCATATCAGATAGTGAATGCAATGCAACCCAGCCCAACCTAGTATTCCATCCGCTACACACAGCTCTATATGTCCAACCTCAACACACCTGTGGGGATTTCTACAATCAATCCTCCATCCGCTACACTCCTTATTAGTAGTCATGCTAGCAGTCATGTAGCTCAAAGTCGATATAATGTGACAGAGTCACTGATGTATGTGGACTATCCACTGCAATAATGTGATAGAGTCACCGGTATATGTGGCACCGAGCCATCGAAATAATGTGACAGAGTCACCGATATACACTACCCCTTTTCATCAATATCATATCCCAATCCCATGCGAACATATAATCATAATATAATGAATGCAACATATGTCAATGTAAATCAAATAATCAGAGCATACATATATTCATGATAAGGTATTTACATGAATAATCAAAGGTAACTAACCTGGTATCTCCGATTTTACCCCCTAAGGGTAACTCAACAATCGTTACCGATGTTTTGGCTTTTAAACAATACACATACTTATTATTAATCAAACCAATGATGGTGTGAGAATTACACACCTGATTACTCGAAGAACTAGACACTTCTGATCGTTGCTATTCTCACTAGCGAGAATAACCACTATCTGCCTATCCCAAACGGATGTCGGCTCTATACCACAACCCGGTGGAAAGTCTCGAACCACCGACACAGCACGTCGTTTGAACTTGGGAGCAGAGACTGCGAGTCCACTCCTTCCTTAGATTGGCTAGCACTTGCATCCATGAAGAGAATCTTTGATCAGTACAATACTTTCAGAGAGATCGATGATTGTCTAATAAAGAGATTGGGTTATGGCAGAGTAACACGAAAGAGAGACTAATCATATAGGACTAGAGAAAAACTCCTTACCTTAATTATCAATGCCGTTTGGTTTTATTCTCTTGACTGAGTTCCTAAATAACTCATGAGTTAGAAAAGATGGTGCCTAATAAATAAAGAAGAAATGGCCTTTCGGCCTAAATACTCTTATTAAGAACATCCAACCATCAACCCTAAACAGCCAAAACTAACTTACCAAGATGTCTTAGATTTGGCCACTACTGACAAGAGTTCCAGCTTCCTACGAACGAACAAACACGCTTTAAGGCGAGAGAGTACTAATATTTGACCTAAAAAAAGGAAGAAGTAAGAGGATGAATGCTTCAATCCATCGAAAAGAGAAGAGAAAAACATATGAGGAGAGAACCCATTACCTTGCAACAACCAAAACTGATTGAGAAGAGACTTTTGGCAAACCAAAAGGGATGCTTCTTTATGTTCGGCTTACGGGTTTAGTTTGACACAAGAGGGGTTTCGACTTAAGAGAAGAACAAGAGAGAGACGAAAAGAAAAATGAAGAAAATAGGCAACTGATGTTCGGGTAGTGAAGCAAGAAATAAAGGTGCTAGAAGAAAAGATGAAGAAAATAGAAGAAGTGTAGAAGAAGTGTGATTCGGCTAAAGTGTGAACAAATGAGAAATGAAAACGAAAACTTGAAAGGAAAAGATGGAGAGAAGACTTTGAGAGATTCAGCACAAGCACTAAGAGTAACCAACCCGAAAATGCCTTAAGAGTCAAACACCCAAAACGTCAAAAGAAAAGCTAAAGAGACTAAAGGATTCTGCACATCACTCCCAAAAGATTCGATTTTGCTAACTCACACCAAAATGCCGAAGCTCCCTAGCCACTACATCACATAGCCAAAATTCTCCTCCGCCCTCTCCATCACTCTTTCAAGCTACATTGACCAATTAAACTCCTCAAGCTCCTTTCCATCCACCATTTGAATTCATTTGACCAATTCAAACTCTTCCTAGAAAAGTCCAATAGCAACTCCACCACCTTTCCTTCCTGGCACAAAAAGAACTCCCCAAAAAGCCACATGTGGGATTCGAACCCACTCCCCCTTCCATGCTCCCTTGTGACACCAACCACTAAGCCACACGCTCCACTTGTGACATCAAATTACAACCAAACATGCTTAAGGCCTGCATCCACTAGCTCTCCCCCTAAAGTGCCCTAAAAAGCAAAATTTTTCCAAAGCCTTGGCTCAAACCGAGCCTCCCTAAGACCCCCAAACACACCAAAATAACAAGCTAAACGAGGCAAACACATAGAATAACACAAAATGCAGAACCCCTAACTCTAGGATGTTACAACTCTACCCCCTTAAAGAAATTTTGGCCTCGAAATTTACCAGATCAAAAGAGGTGAGGGTATTGCTGTCGCATCACATCCTCTGGCTCCCATGTAGTTTCCTCTGAGCCATGATTACGCCACAACACTTTGACCAAAGGAACTGAATTCCTTCTCAACACCTTTACATCCCGATCCAAGATTTGCACTAGTTCCTCTTCAAAAGACAAATCAGGTCTTACTTCAATTTCTTCCACTGATACTATGTGAGATGGGTTCGAATGATAGCACCTTAACATCAAAACATGGAATACATTATGGATCTGACTCAACTCCAGGGGTAACTCAAGCTGTTAAGCCACCGATCCCACACGTTTCAACACTCGATAAGGCCCAATGAATCTGGGGATTAACTTGTCCTTCCGTCCAAACCTTAGAACCTTCTTCCAAGGTGAAACTTTCAGAAAGACCCGATCACCCACAGAGAATTCTATTTCTCTACGTCTCAGATCTCTATATGATTTTTGCTTGTCGGAAGCTTCTTTCAACTGAGCCCGAATTAACTTAACCTTTTCCTCAGTCTCTGAGATCAATTTCGGACCCAACAGCTATCGCTCACCCAACTCTGTCAAGCAGGTAGGGGTACGACACCTACGACCATACAACGCCTCATAGGGTGCCATCTGAATGCTGGATTGATAGCTGTTGTTGTACGCAAATTCTACCAATGGTAGAAAATCCTCCCAACTCCTTCTAAAGTCGATTACACAGCCCCTTAACATGTCTTCCAAAATCTGAATTACCCTTTTGGACTGACCATCAGCCTGCGGGTGAAATGCTGTGCTAAAATCTAGCCTCATACCCAAAGCTTCATGCAACGCCTTCTAGAACCGTGATGTAAACCTAGGATCCCTGTCTGATATGATACATATGGGTACCCCATGCAACCTCATGATTTCTGCCATTTAAAACCTAGCCAACTTCTGAAGCAAGTAATCCATACGAACCAGTATAAAGTGGGCAAACTTTGTTAACCAATCGACGATCACCCACACTGAATCTTTCTTAGTAGGCGTTAGGAGCAGCCCACTAACAAAGTCCATAGTTATCCTCTCCCACTTCCAAAGTGGAATCTTCATCGGTTGTAGCAACCCCAAAGGCAGCTGGTGTTTCGCCTTCACTTGCTGACATGTCAAACACTTACCCATAAAGTCGAAACTTCCCGTTTGAGACCAGGTCACCAATACTATTCATGTAAGTCTCAATACATCTTACTTCCACCGGGATGCATAGCGTATGGGCTACTATGCACCTCCCACAAAATCATCTGCCTCAACTCTGAGTCCTTCGACATACAAACCTTTCCACAAAAACACGATACCCTTTTACTGTTCAGACCAAAATCTTCTGTCTCACCACCTTTCACTTGCTGAAGTCGAGAACTTAACAATTCATCCAACAATTGCTTCTCCTTAATCTGATCTACCCATGTTGGCTTTATCTAAAATTCAGCTAATAGGCTACCATCTTCATACAGACTAAGATGAGCAAACATTGCCCTCAAATCCGTTATCACTTTATGACTCAACGCATCTGCCACCACGTTAGCTTTACTCGGTGATATTCGATTGCACAATCATAGTCTTTCAGCAATTCAATCCATCTTCGTTATCTTAAATTCAACTCCTTCATGGTAAAGAGATATTTTAGACTCTTATGGTTGGTGTAGATGATCAACTTTTCTCTATACAGATAGTGCCTCCATATCTTTAGGGCGAACACCATAGCAGCTAACTCTAAATCATGAGTGGGATAATTCACCTCATGTGGTCTTAATTATGGGACGCATATGCTACTACCTTCCCTTCTTGCATTAGCACACATCCTAACCCTGTGTGTGATGCGTTACAATATATAACAAACTCCTTCCCAGCCTTAGGCTGAAACAACACTGGTGCCTCAGCCAAAATCCTCTTTAGCCTCTCAAAGCTTTCCTGCTGCTTATCAGCCCAAACAAATGGTACCGCTTTCCTTAACAACTTGGTTAATGGTGCAACAATCAACGAGAATCCCTAAAAGAACCTTCTGTAGTACCCATATAACCTAAGAAAACTTTGAATTTATACTACAAACTTTGGCGGCTTCCAGTCCAGAACAGCTTCAATCTTTTGGGGATCAACCCTAATCCCCTCGGCAGAAACAACATGCCCCAAAAAGGTAACTTCCTTCAGCCAAAATTCATTGATCATGTCAAAACAATTGAGTTTTAATATTTATAAAAGAGTGATCAAACCTGTAGACTGATTGCGACAACAATAGAGGTAAGTGCACCTATCGAACAGTAGTATAGCTCAGGCAAGAATATCTTATCGAACCCAAGCTAAAAGTACTACTACTCACTTTTTTTCTATTATTTAGCCTAAAATATAGAGTGATTGGATTATTAAACTAACGAAATACTTAAACTAAATGCAAAGACAAAAGGATGAATTGGAGAAAGACTTTAAGAAAACCCAGTTGATAAAGACGATACCCTCAAGAAGAATCCACCTATGACTTCACTTATAATTTATTCCCCAAACTGTATGATTTCTTTACTTAGCTTGATCCGTGAAACTCCCTAACCTATATTAAACCCTCTCTCGAGGTGAATAACGCCTAACCTTAAGTTAATTAGTGGAACTCTCATTCTCTTATAATAACCCCATAAGGAAGCAGTAAATCGATCAATGGATTCCCATATTAGGTTTCACCCTAATCCAGTAAAATCTCGTAACCCTATTTATAAGCGCACGATCAACTCCGCTCAATTATGCTAGATCTACTCTTAGGCGGGGTCTATTCCTCCTCCACCTAAGCACATTAGATTAAATTAAGCAACATAATTAAGAACAAACAAAGTACTTATCATATAAATTTAGAAATCAAATAACAAAATCCATCATAGGTTTCATCCCCTTCAGGTATCTGAGGGGTTTAGTGCATAACTAAATATGAAAATGTCTCAAGAGTAAAGAATAAACAAAACATAAGAACTCCCTAAAACCCTCTGAAGGAATTGAAGGAGAGATCCTCCGTCTTGAATGGAGTTTTGACTTCTTGAGATGGATCAACTGGCTATCTTCAAGTGTCTCCCTAAAAGATGAATGCTTCGGCCTGAAAGCCTCTGCCAAAAAACTCCCCTTTTAATGTCTGCCTTGGGTTGTTTATATAGGCTTTGGGATGCTATACTTGGCTCCTAAGTATCTCCTTCAAGTAGAATTACTATTAGGGTGTTTGAGTAGACTTAGGAGTATGTTTCTTTGGCTTCAAGCATCCAATTTCGAGTGAAATTGCTCATTCCATGGCAGCACGCCCATGGCACACCCATGGCACACGCCTTGATTCTATCAATTTGGGCACGAAAAAGGAAAAGCATTTCGAAATTGATTTATCAAAATTTTTAATCCAATGGATTTTGCCTTGATTCTATCGATTGAATAAATGTATCTAGGAGAATTCACTTTGCCTTTGATGTGGCTAGATCACATCATGATATTTTTTTAATTGATTCAATTTAAAAGACCTAAAGTTAGGGATTTATCAATCGGTGTTGCTAATGATGTAGATCACCAGTGCACGTAACACGATTGTGTAACTCGTGAGTTGGGCCATACTCTAGGTAATTGTCAAGACACAATCGTGTAGGTTTTAGGCCAGGCCGTGTTGGTTTCTTGCTAAGGCCCAATTACTCTGTTTTAAGCCTATTTTGTGTTCTTTTTATCCTCGGGTGCTTTCTTGAGTATAAACATGAAATGAAAGGATTAAAAGCACCTTTTTACATAAATCAAGGGCTAAATCATCCAAAAGCATACCAAATATGGGGTTAAAATATGTTACTTTTACGGTTTATCAAATACCCCCACACTTATGCTTTTGCTTGTCCTCAAGCTAAATTCTCAATCTTTACAATTTAAATGAAATTTCTATAATTCATAATTCCTATCAACAATGTCTCATCATAATTCATAGATAATTTATACATGGATAATTCAACTAAAAAAAATCGTAAAGATTCAATTACGATAAGTCATACCTTTATAGTACGAAAACATAGGTGCCTCCCGTTATCTAAGTGCTTACCTTTAAGTCAAAATCGATAAGATCCTTACAAAAGATTCACTCAAATCACTCAAAGGTGTTTAAGGTTCAAGAATAAGCACTCTAAGTCAAACCTGAAAAGTTAATCCCATAGACTTGCCTGAAAATCAAATCTCCACCAGTGTATATGAGATGATACACAAATCAAAAGGTATTTAATCAAGGTTGTAATGGGGATAGGGTTAAATGGTATGGATACAGGCTGAATTAGAGGTTATAATCGAGATTGAATGAAAAACTAACAACATCTACTATTGATAATTACTCTATAATAAGAGTATTTTCATCACTCAAATTTTGAAAATACTTTAATACGAGCTTTTTCTTTAACAATTGGAGTTTTAAATGCTCTAAGCTCTTTTATTTACCACTAATATTGAATATACTTGGATTTTTTTTAAGATCAAACTAAAATAAACATAATAGAAGGAACTTTGGTGATTGAAATAACCTAATTCGATAATTGATCAAATCAATTCTCGATAAAGGCTAGTCAAAGGAATGTTGATAACAAATACAAAGGGATTTTGGGTTAAAATTAGTGGGTGATTCAATAAAAAGGTTGTTAGGATTTAACGGGGTTCACTAGGGGTTATTTATGTAGGTAGGCTTTTTAGTGGATTGAACAGGTTAAAACCTAGGTGCCTTTATCATCTCAGTGTATCAAATCATTAATATGGTCTCAACATGTATAAACGAGGCAAGTTCTAGAATAACAGTTCAAAGTTGACACACTCATAATCAATTAAAGTGAGCACGAAAAAGGATACATGCTCTATAAGGCTCAAAATCTCACAAAAATTATGGGTGTTTTGACATCAATCCTTATAAATTTTGAACTTCAAGGTGATACTTAAATTCAGTTCAACAACCTATCAATTTTAATTTTTAGAAAGTAGACTTATCATGCTTGATTCTCTAGTATTATTCAAATTTAATTATCAATGCACAATTAACTAAGACTTATTCTAAAACATATCAATAAAAATCATAAATCATTAGAAATTTCATCCTAATTAATAATATGATAGAAATACTTAAGATCAAGACTAATTTCAGGGTTTTGAGAATTATGAAAAAAAAGTTAGGCACTATTACCCCCACACTTAAGATGTACATTGCACTCAATTTACAATGATAGATAATGAAATTTATGTGCCAAATCAAAAAGATAAGTAGGAAAAGTAATACTCCCTGAAATCTAGATGATCCCGGAGTTTATGTGTGTAAGGTGTGTAATTCTAAAAGTCACTTTGTTAATGAGCTTGTAGTATATAATTGGTTAGGGATTCTTAAGAAATTAGATAGCCAATGGTAAATGAGAGGAAAGGAAAAATTTTAATACTAGTAAAAGTTGAAATTTAAACGCAACATCAAATGAAAAGTTTTAAAATAAAGGAAGTAAATGATAGATATATGAAAGAGAGGACTTAGAGGTCCTCATCGTCGACTGGATCCTGTGGCGGTGTTGGTGGTGATATGTGGAAGTGATGGCAAATTTACTGAAGGGTAGCCTCGATCCCATCAAAACGTTGAGCGATGTCAAGAACTATCGGGTACAAGATCGCCGAATCGTGTGAGGCGTGCAGAGATATCGCCATCGAGGTCAGCCGCTTGGGACCGGTGGGACATCATCGGTGATGTCCTCGAGCAACTCCTCGCCAGGGCAAGTCGTAGATAGGGGATCGATGCCTCGACGGTGCTTGATCATCTTCATGTGGAGCATCTTCGGGATGCCTTGAGGTGCCATGTTCCCTATCAGTGTGAGAGAGGCAATCTGATTGTCGATGTTGAGGAGATCGAAATGTTGGGCTAGTCTTGTGATGTAAGGCCCCATCGACAGGATTCCTTTCCTTTGCTGATCGGTTTGGTGCTGCATTGCGCATGCAATGAAATATGCCACGTTGAAAACATGTCCTTCGAACATGCATGATAAGAAATAAACATCTTATTTATTGATGACGCCGATGCTTTCTTTGCGACCTGTAATAGTATAAGCAAGAAAAGCATGAAGATACCTGAGAGCTGGAGGAAGAGCAGTCGCTTTGGAGCGACTCGGGTTGTAGTCACGTTTAGTGGGTTGTAAGTTGCGCCAACATGCGATAGGGGTGTAGTGGAGTTCTCTGTTTAACTCGAAAAGTGGATTTTCTTCTATAAATTTCAGCGTATAAAGTCTGAGTGCCGATCCAAATTGAGGTACGCTTAATCAATGTACTATGCCCCCTAGGTGGAATTAGATTGTGCCGGCATCGTCAAATTGTGCCATTACCATTTGTAGGGTGAATGTGGTACAGAACTCAAGAGTTAGTTCCAAGTATGTGGGTTCCACAATCACAAAAAATTGCTTCCATGGTTCCATTGAGATGAGAGCTCAAACATCTCCAGCGAGTCTAACTTGTTGTAAGGCATTCCAATCGATGCATCTACCTGTTCCGAGGGGCTTATCCCAAAATATTTTGTATCGTTCTTCCTAAGTTGGTTGAGGGAATCTGAGGAATGGATGTCAGAGTTCGATGGAAGCATTTTCGGATGATGATGTGGGCCCTTTCCTTTTCTTGCTTGAGATGGCTCTTTTAACGTGTGAAGACGACATAATACCTGAAAAATACTTCCTTTATATAAGCAAGAATTTTCCTAAACAATAAGTAAAAATCAACAAAGAAATTTAAATATTTCTTTAAGAACAAATACTAAAATCAAGAAACCTCTAAATGACATTAATAACTAAATTTTCATTTATTTATTATACTAATTCTAACTACAATCATGGATAATAAAATAATAAAAAACATGTTGCATAAAAATCATGATTTTAACTATTATTTGCATTAGAACATCAATTCTTCCATGAGGTGAGGCCGTAAAATCTAACATTTGTTCATAGTAAATCGATAATTTGTTAAATAGTGGAAATCAACAATAAAAATAGATTAAAGTAACCAAAAAGAAGAATAAAAGAACCAAGAAAAGAAAAATAAAGAATCATGTTTTTAATAAAGACTTAGATAAGAATGAAGATAAACTTTAAACAATATAGATTAAGTCTAAAATCAAACAAAACTTAAGACAAAATATGTGAAAAATGTGAAAGAAAAAGAACCAGGCATGGTGGTAGTTGGCAAGCACGGATAGGGCGCACGATGGTGGTGCTGGGTTCTTTAGCTTGGGCACGGCCTGGTAAGGGGTGTGCTGCGGGCGTGTGGTTGGGTTTGATTAGTATTCTGAGAAGAATGACCGGAAGAAGGTGAGTTGGAGGGATGGGGATGATTTGGTGGCTGGATTGAAGAAGTGGGGGTGGAATCTAATTTTAGGGTTTGGGTTTGGGTTTGGGTTTGGGGAAGAGGCCGGTTATTCTTATAAATACAGTCTGAGGCACGGTCTTTCGACACGCCCGTGTCATTTTAAACTAGCCCGTGCTTTTCACAATTTTTGGGTTTTAGGCGCGTTTAGATGGGTTTGCCACGGCCATGTTGATGTTTGCCATGCACGTGTTGTGATTCACACGGTTAGGTCGAATGGACGTGTGTAGCCCATGCTTAATAAGTCAGTATGTTCACACGGTTGTGGGCACAACCATGTTCTAATCGTGCTTGATAAGTTAGTAGCTTCACACGGTCAGGGGACACGGTCGTGCTAAGCCCGTGCTGAATAAGTCAGTAACCTCGTACGTTTGAACGGCACGGGCGTGTCTTATATCGTAGCCCATGTTTGTTGAAATGAATTTTCCCTGTTTGTGCATGGATCCTGCCACGCCCGTGGTGTGTCCTTGCCTTATACACGGTCGTTAGCACACCCGTGTTCAAGGTGGTGTTAAAATGCCTGCATTTTTGTTAGATCATTTTAAAAAGATTTTAGAAAGACCAAGTCAATGTTAGTGTGTTAGCACTCGGGTTGCCTCCCGAGAATCGCTTGTTTATAGTCTTAAGCTAGACTTTCCTTATTTTCGATATTAAAGGAGGTTTAGTGGAGCAGAAGCTCCTCTCTGATATTTCCAGGATCTACACCATTATAAATTTTAAGTCGGTAACCATTTACCTTGAATGTGCCTTTTGTGGGATGAGTTACCTCAATGGTGCTATATGGAAAGATTGTTTTGATCATGAATGGGCCTGACCATCTTGACTTTAGTTTTCCCGGGAATAGATTAAGCCTTGAATTATATAGTAGGACCAGGTCTCCTACTTCGAATGGTTTTGATCGCTTGAGACGAGCATCGTGGCGTCACTTTGTTGCTTCCTTGTACAGTTTTGAGTTTTCAAAGGCTTATGCTCTCCAATCATCCAGCTTGTTCATTTGCATCATTCTTCTCTTTCCTGCAATTGTGAGGTCAGTATTCAAAAATTTTGTTGCCCAAAAAACTTTGTGTTCTAGCTCAAATGGTAGATGACAGCTTTTCCCGTATACAAGTTTGTATGGGGATATTCCTAGATGTGTTTTGAATGCTGTTCTATAGGCCCATAAAGCATCATCTGCCTTAACTGCCCAATCTTTTCTATTTGATTCAATCATTTTTTCTAGGATGCGCTTAAGCTCTCGGTTTGTTACCTCAACTTGTCCGCTAGTTTGAGGATGATATGGGGTGGCTGTTCTATGACATACTTCATATTTCTTTAGAACTTTTTCAAATTGCATATTACAGAAATGGGTACCCCTATCACTAACGATGGCTCTAGGTGTCCCAAATTGGGAAAATAGTTTCTTGAGAAATTTAACTACCACCCTGGCATCATTGGTAGGTAAGGCTTCTGCTTCTACCCATTTTGACATGTAATCAACTGCTACTAGGATGTATTTATTTCCAAATGAACTAGGGAAAGGTCCCATAAAATCAATACCCCATATATCAAATATTTCACATGACAACATATATGTTTGAGGCATTTCATCACGTTTAGAATATTACCTATTCTTTGGCATTTATCACATGTAGTAACGCACTGCTGGCATCTTTAAATAGAATAGGCCAAGAATAACTTTGATTTGAGTATTTTGTGTGCCGCCTTAATACCACGTAATGTCCCCGATGGTCTTGAATGACAATGTTCCGAGATTTTGCTTGCTTCTCTTTGTAATGCATCTTGAATTACCGATCTGCACATATGTGGAAAGAAAGGATCTTCCCAAAATAATTTTTCACATCAACAAGAATCGCTTCTTTTGGTGATGTGTTAATTTTCTTGGCAAGACATTAGCTGCTAAATAATTCGCAATATTAGCAAACCATGGTACTTCAAAATGCGTTAAAGAAAAGAGTTGTTCTTCAGGAAATGAATCATTTATTTCTTGTTCATCAAGCTTTTTGGTGTGTGGATTTTCAAGTCTTGAGAGGTGATCTGCTTGATTCTCAACTCCTTCTTATCCTCAGATCTCCGATCAAATTCTGTAATAGTAAAATCCATCGTATGAGTCTAGGTTTTGCATCAGGTTTGGTTAAAAGATAACGAAGAGCTGAATGGTCAGTGTAAACGACAACTTTTGATAATATTAGATATTGTCTAAATTTGTCAAAAGCAAAAACTACAGCTAGCAGTTCTTTCTCGGTCGTGGTGTAATTCTCTTACGCGGGTGTTAATGTTCTGCTAGCATAGTAAATTGGCTGAAAATACTTGTCTCTTCGTTGTCCCAAAACTGCGCCTACTGTAAAGTCACTTGCATCACACATTATTTCAAAGGGTAAATTCCAATCAAGTGCAATTATAATTGGTGCATTTATTAATTTATCTTTAAGGACATTAAATGCATCTAAACATTCCTGATTGAAATTAAAAGGGACATCTTTTTCTAGTAATTTTGTCAAAGGCTTATCTATTTTTAAAAAGTCTTTAATGAATCTTCTATAAAAACCTGCATGTCCTAAGAAGCTTCTAATAGCCTTCACTAAACTAGGAGGAGGTAATTTTTCTATGGTTTCAACTTTCGCTTTATCTACCTCAATCCCTTTTCTAGAAATCTTATATCCTAAAACAATCCCTTCTCTAACCATTAAGTGGCATGTTTCCCAATTCGTAACAAGGTTTGTTTCTTCACATCTAATTAGAACTTGTTTTAAATTTTTAAGGCGAGTGGAAAGAATTATCGAATCTAGAAATCATCCATAAGTACCTCCATGATGTCCTCTACGAGTTTGTCAAATATTTCCAACATACAATGTTGAAAAGTGGCAGGAGCATTACATAATCCAAGGGCATTCTTCGATAAGCAAACGTCTGTATGGGCATGCAAATGTTGTCTTTTCTTGGTCTTCGTGAGCTATGGAATTTGGAAATAACCGGAGAGTCCGTCCAAGAAGCGAGTACATATGCCCTGGATAGTCTTTCTAACATTTGATCAATGAAGGGTAGAGGAAAGTGATCGTTTCTGGTGGCATCATTCAGCTTTCTATAGTCTATACAGACTCTCCAACTTGTAACTGTTCTTGTTGGAATTAGCTCATTCTTTTCGTTGGGCACTACCGTCATTCCTCCTTTCTTTGGGACTACCTGCACAGGACTTACCTAAGTGCTGTCAGAAATAGGATAAATTATTCCTACATCTAGAAGTTTAATTACCTCAACTTTGACCACTTCTTTCATGTTGGGGTTTAATCATCTTTGAGGTTGCACACACGGTTTATATTCTTCTTCCATTAAAATTTTGTGAGTGCAGAACGCGGGGCTTATTCCCTTGATGTCAAAAATTTTCCAAGCTATGGCTTTCTTGTGTTCTCTTAGTACCTTTATTAGCTCCTCCTTTTCCTTGGGGTCTAGTTCTGAAGAGATGATTACTGGTAATGTAGAATTGTCCCCGAGGAATGCATATTCTAAATGTTTTGGTAACTGTTTTAATTCCAATTTGGGCAGCTCTTCGATGGAGGGTTTTTGTTTTAATACGTCATCATCTTCAATGTTCTCTTCTTTCATTTGTCTGAATGATGATGTATTCAAACTAATCTCATTACCCGTCCTCTTCCCCCTCTCCTTGAGGCGGACATAATTCCATCGTGTCATCCTGCAGGATTTCATGTAATGAATTTTTAATAATATGATTAGTAGTGTCAACAAAATAATAGAAATCATCTTGCTCTTTAGAATATCGCATGGAATCATAAATTTGGAAAATAATTTCATCATCACCTATCCTTAATGCTAGTTTGCCATCCCCTACATCAATAATAGCTCTAGCAATGGCTAAAAAGGACGCCTAAGATTAAAGGAACATTAATGTCCTCATCCATGTCTAACATAACGAAATCAACGGAAAAATAAATTTATCAATTTTACCAAGACGCCTTTAATAACCCTCTAGGATATTTAATAGATCTATCCGCTAATTGAATGCTCATCCTAGTGGGTTTTGGTTCCCAAAATCTAACCGCTTAAACAATCGATAAGGCATTAAGTTGATATTAGCGCTTATATCTGCTAAGGCTTTCATGATGTTTAAACTACCAATTAAGTAGGGAATAGTGAAACTCCCTGGATCTTTTAACTTCTATGGTAGTCTATTTTGGAGAAGGGCTGAACATTCTTCATTAAGCTCCACCTTTGATCCTTCCTCAAGCTTCCTTTTGTTTGTGAGAAGTTCCTTTAAGAATTTTGCATATTTGGGCATCTGGGAAATAGCTTCAACGAAAGGTAAGTTAATATGTATCTGTTTAAAGAGTTCAAGGAACTTACCGTATTGAGCATCCAATTTTTCTTTATTTGATTTTTCTGGATATGGAATTTGTGTTCTATTCTCTCTATGCAATGTATTGTCGTTCTCAACTTCTACATTTTTTTTCTTGATAACATCATGTGGTGTCTTTCTTTGTGGTCCAACTAGCTCTTTGCCACTCCTTAGTGTGACTGCCCTTACTTGCTCTGTGTCTTTGGAAGAAATTTCCGTCCTTAATTCACATACTATTCTAGTAAGTATTCCCACTGACGTAATGAGCTCTCCCACCTAAGTCTTGATTTCCTTGAGTAAGATTTGCTGTTCATCAAGTGTTGCTTTCGTCATTTGGAGATTGGAATCTATAGCTGCCATGAACTTTTTCAGCATCTCTTCAAGACTCGGCTTCTTTTCCTATGGATAGGGCTGATTTTGGTAATTTGGAGTGGGTTGCTGCCTTTGATTTCCTTGTCCTCCCCACGAAAAATTTGGGTGGTTCTTCTAACCGGGAGTAACACCCAAACCCGGCCCAGAAGTTAGGCCCAAATCTGGTGTGTCACAATAAGGAAAACGTATAAAGGATCTTGTGATTTGTACTAAAATAGATATTGATTTGTTATAAATAAGAAAACAAATTTGATTTGAAATATTTGATAAAATACGGAGAAAACAAGTTTGGATGTAAATATTTGATAAAATACAACTATTTTTGAGAGGTTGATTGATGAATCAAAAATCAAGGTAGTGAACTTTAAAACCGTGACTTTTTAAAAAATATCATCGATAATTTGAAAGAAAGTCTGAGTTAAAATCATTTTTAAAAGTTTATTATAAAATCCATTTATTAATCAACTTTGGAAAAACCATTGGTTATGCTTTTAGAAAAATCCCCATTTTAAAAAGAATTCAAGCAACATAATAAATACGTCCAAACATAAAGCAAATTAGAGTTTACCCCAGAGGCCTTATTACAACTTTAAAACCCGAAATAGTAAAGGTAACGAAATAATACGGAGAAGTAGTTTACTAATGTTTGAAAACATCATTTATGAAGTATGGCCTCCACCGAGTCATCCATGGCCCAAGTCCTCATCACTGAGAGTTACCTACAGGGATTAAGAAAAGAAAGGGGGTGAGTTACAAGAACTCAGTGTGAAATCCCCTTACCGTTGTTCATTGGGCTTGAACCCATTTAGAAAAAACTTGGGCCTGAGCCCATAAAGCAAAATCTTGGGCTGAAACCCATTTACACAATAGAACATATATATGTATGTGCAATGTATGCAATTCCCAAACCAAACCTAGTAATCCATCCGCTACACACCACCCGTATTCAACCAATACACCTGGGATCATCACCAACCCACCCCACCAACACACCAATCGCAGTATTAAGCCATTTATAACAATAATTCAGAGGCCGGGGCCATTTATAATCGCAGTATTTAGCCATTTATAATATTAGAATTTGTGGTGAAACCACCGTATATAACAGAATATACATGGCATAACCATTAGAAAGATTATGATAGAGTCACCAAAATATGTGGCAGAGCCACCAAATAGCTTCCTCCAATCATCAATATCCCAAACCCATGCAGAATCATGTGAATGCAACATTCATAGCAAATTATGATATTTACAATATAACAACGATAATTAATAACATCAGAGAATTATTACAAACAATTTGGCCCATTAACACTTTGCAAAATCGACCTATTTAGCCATATATCAAATTGGTCCATTTATCCATATATCAAATTTGCCCATTAAGCAATATATCAAAATCGGCCCACTAAGGCATTTTCGTAATTCGACCCATAAGGGTATTTTCGTAATTCGGCACATAAGGGAAATTTCTTAATTCAGTAATTTTACCCACTAAGGGTAATTCGGTAATCTCGCAACTCAGGGGTATTTTGGTAATTTACCCTCCAAAGGTATTTTCGTAATTTCGCAACCCTAGACTTAATTACTAATTTGGGACATAAAACTTGAAACTATCCATCTACGTCATACTGACTAAATTGACTATAACTTGGGTTAGGAAACTCAAAATCTAAATCTGTAAATTTTTCTTGAAACTAAACTCATATATTTTCTTACTAAAATTTTTCCAGAATTTTTCTCTTAACCATTTAGTACAGTTTATTCCTTAAAATTTCCCTTGTTACACTGTCTAATGATTCTGACCTCTCTTAACTTAATTTCAAATATCTCACTGTACAATTTTCATATACTGCTCTCACTTGTTTCTATTGAAAATAGACTCACTAAGAAATCCATACATATAAATTATATTCCATAATTCACTTTTTACAATTTTATATGATTTTTCCAAGACAGATCAGGGAACCACAAAGTCATTTAGAAGCAGTCCCCTATTTTTCGTGATTTTCAAAACACATCACTGTTTCTAACCGAAACTGTTTTATTACAAAATATGGTTACTAATACGAATATACGCACTCCCGAGTGATCACGGATGCTAGTTTCTGGTTTTCTTTGGTATTTAGACTGAATCACAAAACATATCATACAAACTTTCAGAGAGATGTGAGATTACACACCATTTCAAACATGTTTTCGGAAAGCATGAGGATTACACACCTTATTCGGAATTCGTAACACGATATTCTCTGCGGAACCTAAAGATATAATCGATCAATAATTAGTCCAAACCCAAATTTATAACTTCATCCAAGTATTGCGATTGATTTAACAATCTATATCACTTACCAACAATCCGAGTCTCTTATTACGAGCGATAGGTTTTCGACTTTACTACTATTTCTGAAAAATCCACAAGTAGAGAGTATCGCGTGATTTCGTGCCTAACAACATAATCGATTAGCCAAACTTTCAATCCGATTAACACCATAACTGAATAGCGATATTGAATGGACTATGAAAAGACTCCTTACCTTAATCGATGATAATCTCGGTTCCCACCAATTGGCTTATGACTACGAATGAATCGACAAGGATTTGGTATTAGGCCACCCACTAGAACTCTACGAAAAAGAGTTGATCAAATATGAGAGTGATAGAGAGAGTGATATTTCAATAAGAAATAAAGTGGAATAGCCGTATAGTGATGAACATACATATTCGGCTAGAAAGAGAAGAAATGAAAGGATTAGAAATGAAGCCCTTACCCGATTCAACCAAGGAGAGATGTCTAACACACAAAAATGGGAAAGATAGAAGATGATAGAAATTCAGCTATCAAAAGAAGATGAACAAAATATGAATATTTGACTAAACAAAAGAGAAGAAAGATGCACAATTGTGCTAGGAGGTTTTGGCAAAGAGAATAGCAAATTGGAAGAAGATGACACAAAAGTTGCAAATAGGATTTTTGGCTAAAACAATACCAAGACCTTATCAAATGCCAAAGTAAAAATTTCAGCTACCTATCACCCCCAAAACCGTCCACATGCATTACAATATTGGTCAAACATTTGGCCAACCACACTTTCCATAACATTCTCCCCTTTTTGTGCCAACATGTCCCCTATATTTGCCTTTTTCTTTTGATTCCTTTCCCTAACCTCAACCTTTCCTTATTTCCTTAGCCACCTTACCAAAAATAAAGAAGTCCACCTTGCCATATATACCTCTTGGCTGACACTTAAGGAGAGTATGCAAAAATAATAGTTAAAATTTACACACAACGGGATTTGAACCTCATCTTCAAGGTACTTCACTTGATTCCATAACCCTTTTACCAATTGCTCATTTATGCTAACAATTTACTTATTTATTTCTATAAGCCTTGAAGCTACTTACTATCTCTTCTATAAAGTGCTAAAATACCAAAATTTTCCTAAGGTCCAATTAAACTCGAGACTTCATAGAAACCCCGTAACCTTCCAAATTCACTTAACTAATAAGTCCAATTTGCAACAACGCCATTCTCATATTCTCGAAAATTTTAAACATTCTTATGCCCAAGCCCCATTAGGCTCAATCCTACTAGGCCCAATTTCGGGATGTTACACCTGGATTATAAGTGTTACTATAAAGATTATTATTAGATCTGAAATTGTTACCTATATAGTTTGTCTGCTCGTTTTCTGCTCCTAGTTGGTAAGGAGGGTACTTAGAATTTGCCACATTTTCGCTCGCTTCGCATTGCATGACTGGATGTACCTGTGAAGAACATAAATTATCAATCTTTTTATTCATTAACTCCATTTGTTTTGACAACATTGTCACTGCGTTTATGTTAAAAATTTCGACTGATTTTGTCAGTTTAGCCATTGTAATTTTCCATTGATAGGTGTTCAACGACATCTCCTTAATAAAATCGTAAGCCACTTCAAGAGTTTTATTATTCAGAGTTCCACCGGCTGATAAATCAATCATTTGCCTAGTTGGAGAGTTCACACCATTGTAGAAAGTTTAGACTTAAAGCCACAAAGGTAATCCGTGGTGTGGGCATCTCCTTAGGAGATCCTTATATCTTTCCCATGCATCATATAATGTTTCGCCATTCGCACAAAAGAAGATATATCATTTCTAAATTTAGCTGTTTTGGTGGTGGAAAATATTTTAAAAGAAATTTTTGGTCATTTGATCCCATGTGGTGATTGACCGTGGTAACAAGTTCAACCAACGCTTTGCTTTGTTCCTTAATGAAAAGGAAATAATCAAGACGTATGGCATCATCGAAATGCCATTTATTTGAAGGTATCACAGAATTCTAAAAATTAGATATATGAGTGTTTGGATCCTCATCATGCAAACCATCAAATTGAACGAATTGTTGAATCATTTGTATTGTGTTAGGCTTTAATTCAAAATTATTAGCAGCTATAGCGGGCCTAACAATACTAGATTCTGCTCTTATCAAATTAGGTTTAGCATAATCATACATAGTACGTGGAGCATTCTGTTCTTGCACATTTGGTGGATTGTTCTCGTCCATCCCTTCAGTAGGATTGGATCTTTTTGTTCTTCTCTTTGATAGTCTAGGGCTCGTCTTATTTCTCTGCGATTTTTGCGAGCGGTAGCCTCAATGTCACTTTCGTATTCTAATGGTCCTTTCGGATTTCTTCTAGTCATAAACTAGAGGTACCTGATATGAAAAGAAAGAAAGAAATTTAGAAAAACAAAAACAAAAATATATGTATGAAAGAGAAATTTAAAAGTAAAAATAATGGCTAAAGTAATAGAAATAGAGCTTTCTTAATATTTTAGATGTTCCTCGGCAACGACGCCAAAAACTTGATCGTGTCAAAATAGTCAAGTTTTAATATTTATAAAAGAGTGATCGAACTTGTAGACAGACTGTGACAACAATAGAGGCAAGTGCACCTATCGAACAGTAGTATAGCTCAGGCAAGAATATCTTATCGAACCCAAGGGAACCTAAAAGTACTACTACTCACTATCTTTCTATTATGTAGCCTAAAATATAGAGTGATTGGATTATTAAACTAACGGAATACTTAAACTAAATGCAAAAAAAAAAAAGAATGAATTGGAGAAAGACTTTAAGAAAACTCAGTTGATAAAGACGATACCCTCAGGAAGAATCCACCTATGACTTCACTTATAATTTATTCCCCAAACCATATGATTTCTTTACTTACCTTGATTCGTGAGACTCCCTAACCTATATTAAACCCTCTCTCGAGGTGAATAACGTCTAACCTTAGGTTAATTAGTGGAACTCTCATTCTCTTATAATAACCCCCTAAGGAAGTAGTAAATCGATCAATGGATTCCCATATTAGGTTTCACCTAATCCAAAGAAAATCTCATAACCCTATCTCTAGGCGCCAATCAACTCCGCTCAATTATGCTAGATATACTCTTAGGCGGGTCTATTCCTCCTCCACCTAAGCACATCAGATTAAATTAAGCAACATAATTAAGAACAAGCCAAGTACTTATCATATAAATTTAGAAATCAAATAACAAAATCCATCATAGGTTTCATCCCTTGGTATCTCGAGGGTTTAGTGCATAACTAAATATGAAAACATCTCAAGAGTAAAGAATAAACAAAACATAAGAACTCCCTAAAACCCCTAAGAAATTGAAGGAGAGATCCTCCGCCTTGAATGGAGTTTCACTTCTTGAGATAGATCAACCGGCTATCTTCAAGTGACTCCTAAAGATGAATGCTTGACCTAAAAGCCTCTACCAAAAAGCTCCCTTTAATGTCGCCTTGGGTTGTTTATATAGGCTTTGGGATGCTATACTTGGCTCCTAAGTATCTCCTTCAAGTAAAATTACTATTAGGGTGTTTGAGTAGACTTAAGAGTATGTTTCTTTGGCTTCAAGCATCCAATTCTGAGTGAAATTGCTAATTCCCATGGCAGGGGCACACCCATGGCACACGCCAGTGTAATTACAGGGTTGGGCCGTGCCTTGATTCTATTGATTTGGGCATGACCATGTAGATCACCAGGCATGCCTTGTGTGGTAATGAGAAGATGCACGGTCGTGTAACTTGTGAGTTTGGCCGTGCTCTAGGTAATTGTTGAGACACGGTCATGTAGGTTTTGGGCCAGGCCGTGTTGGTTTCTTACTAAGGCCCAATTACTCCATTTTAAGCTCGTTTTGTGTTCTTTTTATCCTCGGGTGCTTTCCTAAGTATAAACATAAAAAAAAGGATTAAAAGCACCTTTTTACATAAATCAAGGGCTAAATAATCCAAAAGCATACCAAATATGGGGTTAAAATATGTTACTTTTATGGTTTATCATTCACACTTGCTGAATTTGGCATACAGTTGCTTCTCTCTCAATATCTGCAGAACAACCCGAAGATGCGAATCATGCTCCTCTTCCGTTCTTGAGTACACTAGGATGTCATCTATGAATACCACCATGAACCGGTCTAAATAAGGTTGGAAGACCCGATTCATCATGTCCATAAAAGTAGCTGATGCATTTGTTAACTGAATGGCATCACTAGAGACTCGTAATGCCCATACCGCGTTCGAAAGTAGTCTTGTGAATATCCGCCTCTTTTACCCTTAACTGATAGTACCCTGATCTCAGATTTATTTTTGAGAAAACTGAATCTCCTCGCAACTGATCGAACAGGTCATCAATCTTTGGCAACGGGTATTTGTTCTTAATCGTCAACTTGTTCAGTTGGAGATAGTCAATGCACATTCGCATCGACCCATCCTTCTTCTTAATGAACAACACCGGCGCTCCCCACGAGACACACTTAGTCGGATAAAACCACGGTCCAACAGCTCTTGGATCTGAGCTTTAAGTTCTACCAGCTCTTTCGACATCATCCTATATGGGGGGGATGGACACCGGAGCTGTTCCCTGAAGTAGATTAATGCCGAACTCCATCTCGCGATCTAGAGGTAACCTTGGAAGCTCTTCTGGAAAGACGTCCAAGAACTATTTCATCATTCTAATGTCCCTTACAGACAATTCTTTAGCCTCCAAAGCACTGATGAAAGCTAAGAACGCCTCACACCCTTTTTGCACCATCCTTTCAGCCTTTAGCACAGACACCACATTGGACAGGTAATTCTTTCTATCACCTATGACCAGCACCTCCTCATCCTCGAAGTCTTCAATATCATGTGCTTAGCAGCACAATCCAAGTTTTCTCGATGCTTAACTAACCATCCATACTTAAAATCAAATCAAACTCACCGAATGACAATTCCATCAAGTCTACTAGGAAAACAACCCTTGCACTTCTAATGGGACACTCCTAAATAGTTTGTTTACCACTATAGATTGTCCTAAAGGTCTAATCACAGATATTTCTCTAGCAGCAAGCTCAAATTTAATGCTCAAATTCCTAGATACAGTACATGCAACATATGAGTGTGTAGACCCAACATCTATCAAAGCTGTAAAGGTGTATCAAACACAAGAAACGTACCAGTTATGACGTCCGGTGCATCGCCATCCTCTCGATGTCTAGCTGCATAAACTAATCCAGGCTATCTTGCATCTATATTACCAGCACCTCTGCCCGTGCTCCATGCCCTCGACCAACTCCATTTCTTCCTCTGACCAAACCATAACCTCTCGGTGGCTGCTGCCCACCTCTTCCCGACCGTGCATAACCCTGACTTACCGACTGCGCTCTAGCCAACTCTTGTGGATAGTCCCTTATTAGATGGTCTATAGATATACACTTGAAACATCCTCTATTTCTTACCCAACACTCCCCCGAATGTAATTTCCCACATCGAGCACACGATCGAGACTGACCAAAAGTAATAGGCATCGCACCTCGACCTAGCCCCTCAAACCTAGGCCTCTTTTGCAAATGCCGAGCAGATCCTGACGACCTAAAACTCTTCTTATTCTTACCCCTATCCTTATCTCGATTCCGCCTCTCAGACCGCTTCACCTCTTCGCTATTTTTGCTTTCTCAACCAGGATGGTAAAATCTCTTTCCAGCTGGAGCTATTAGTACCCGCAGCTCGTCCCGCAGACTGTCCTCGAACCGAACACAACGTTCATAATTAGTTGCGATGATACCCCAGGCATAACGGCTCAAGCGCAAGAATTCCGCCTCATATTCAGCCACATATTTACCCCATTAAACCAGATTCAAAATGCTTTTCTCTGAGCATTCACATAGCTTGCCCCAACATATTTTCCCTGGAACATCGTCTTAAAGAAGTCCCAAGTGATACGATCTACTGAAGTACCTTCCCTCACTGTGAGCCACCACTGGTACGCCTTATCATGCAGGAGAGACAATGCTCCCTTCAACTTTTCCTCTAAGGTACAATTTAGATCGTCCATGATTCGTTCAACCGCTTCCAGCCAGTATTCAGCTACGTTAGGGGCTACTCTAGATATACCCTAAATATCTCAGCCCTCATTTTTTCGGAGTCACTCAGGGATAGATTTTTGGGCTATTGATCCAGTGCTTGCTCCAGCAACCCATTCCAATACTCGCAGCATAGCTTGGGACAAAGCATCGTCCCCTTCAGCTCAATCATGGGACCCTGCCTCGGTTATCAGTGATGCATGTGCTTCCATTTCAGGCATGTGCCCCGATGCCTCAGATCTAGCCCCAGTACCTCGGCCTCCACCACGGTCATGTGTGCCACATCTACGTCCTCTAGCGCTCATGTTTACTGAATTGACTTATCTAATTAGAAATTTTATGAATTAGTATATTATTCCACTATTTATTAACGGATATATTATGAATGCAGATTTAAAAGTACTTTTCGTAGATCGTATTTCTAAAGTTCTCAATCTCTAAAATTTTATCTTTTATAACTAGCAATCACAACTCAATAAAAATCCTTTCATAAAATCAAACAGAATCAGAAGACTTACGGTAGATTTGGGCCGGAGACTCGGTGTGCCACACTTGCAAAAAGACATATTTTTCTAAACCACCTTTCAAACCAATTTTGGAAAAGCATTTTTGAACCCATTTCACAGCCGAGTTTTACAACTGGGCTCTGATACCATAATTGTAACACCTTAAACTTGGCTTAGACGTTACGAAAGGATCTGTCATGTCACATGGAATGGTTGTTTAGGAGCTTTGATATTGTTTAAAAATTTTGGGTTTTGGTTCCATTGAAAAAAATAAAATAGAATTGATTTAATGGTTTTCTTGCATGATGCAATTAATAATATTAGCAATTGAAAATTGTTTTTGGGTTACGAAAAACAAAAATTATTGGATTCCAAAAAAATGTGACATTTTGAAAATAGTTTTTGTAGTTCTAAGAAAATCCCAAATTTAATTATTTATTTGCTTGTTATCCGCTTGTTAATATTTTGGAAAATGATTGTTTATATTTTTAGAAAAACTCCGTACTTAACATTTCATAATATATAATAACCGCATTAAATCCAAAAACCAAATTAAAATCCCAGAGGCCTTATTACATAAAATATTCCCAAATTAAAAATAAGTTTAAGTAAAGAAAACGAAGTTTACGAAAGAAATACGCATGGCCACCATAGAGTCCACCTCGGCTATAAATCCACAAAGTTAGGGATTACCTGCAAAATTAAGCAGAGGGGTGAGTTACGAGAACTTAATGTGTAATTCCCCTTACGAACGAAATCTGGGCCTAAGCCTACTGAAGTAAATTGGCCGAAGCCTATACGTATCGAATTGGGCCATAGCCCTAACAACATGGCATATCAGATAGTGAATGCAATGCAACCCAAATTCAACCTAGTATCCCATCTACTACACACGCTCCATATGTCCAACCTCAACACACTTGTGGGATTTCTAAATCAACCCTCCATCCGCTACACTCCTCATTGGCAAATATGTCGACAAATATCTTGCTCAAAGCCGATATAATGTGATAGAGTCACTGATGTATGTGCCCTAGCCACTGCAATAATGTGACAGAGTCACCAGTATATGTGGCACCGAGCCATCGAAATAATGTGACAGAGTCACCGATATACACTGCCCCTTTTCATCAATATCATATCCTAATCCCATGCAAACATATAATCATAATATAATGAATGCAACATATGTCAATGTAAATCGAATAATCAGAGCATACATATATTCATGATAAGGTATTTACATGACACAATCAAAGGTAACTAACATGGTATCTCCGATTTTACCCCCCAAGGGTAACTCAACAATCGTTACCGATGTTTCGGCTTAAACAATACACATACTTATTACTAATCAAACCAATGATGGTGAAAGAATTACACACCTAATTACGTGATGAACTAGACACTCCTGATCATTGCTATTCTCACTAGCGGGAATAACCACTATCTTTCTATCCCAAACGGATGTCGGCTCTCTACCACAACCCGACAAAAAGTCTCGAACTACCGACACAGCACGTCATTTGAACTTGGGAGCAGAGACTACGAGTCCACTCCCCTCCTTAGATTGGCTAGCACTCGCATCCATGGAGAGAATCTTTGATCAGTACAGTACTTTCAGAGAGATCGATGATTATCTAACAAAGAGATTGGGTTATGGCAGAGTAACAAAAGAGAGACTAATCGTATAGGACTAGAAAAAAACTCCTTACCTTAATTATCAATGCCGCTTGGTTCTATTCTCTTGATTGAGTTCCTAAATAACTCACGAGTTAGAAAAAATGCTGCCTAATAAATAAAGAAGAAATGGCCTTTTGAACAAAATAATCTTATTAAGAACGTCCAACCATCACCCTTAAATGGCCAAAACTAACTTACCAAGATGTCTTAGATTCGGCCACTGCTGATAAGAGTTCTAGCTTCCTACGAATGAACAAACACACTTTAAGGCGGAGAGAGTACTAATATTCAGCCTAAAAAAGGAAGAAGTAAGAGGATGACTGCTTCGATCCATCGAAAAGAGAAGAGAAAAACATGAGGGAGAACCCGTTACCTTGCAACAATCAAAGCTGATTGAGAAAAGACTTTCGGCAAACCAAAAGGGATACTTCTTGATGTTTGTCTTACAACAAAAGATGAGAGATACGGATTTAGTTTGACACAAGAGGGGTTTCAGGTTAAGAGAAGAACAAGAGAGAGACGAAAAGAAAAATGAAAAAAATGGGCAACTGACGTTCGGCTAGTGAAGCAAGAAATAAATGTGCAAGAAAAAAAGATGAAGAAAATAGAAGAAGTGTAGAAGAAGAGTGATTCGGCTAAAGTGTGAACAAAGGAGAAAAGAAAATGAAAACTTGAAGGGAAAAGATGGAGAGAAGACTTTGAGAGATTCAGCACAAGCACTAAAAGTAACCAACTCGAAAATGCCTTAAGAGTCAAACACCCAAAACGTCAAAAGAAAAGCTAAAGAGACTAAAGGATTCGACACATCACTCCCAAAAGATTCGGTTTTGCTAACTCACACCAAGATGCTGAAACTCCCTAGCCACTATATCACATAGCCGAAATTCTCCTCCCACATCTCCAACATTCAGCCAACTCTCACTCATCTCCCCATTTCCTTAATTTGCTCCTAGTTTTACTCTACTAAGCCCTCTTCATCACTCTTTCAAGCTGCTTTGACCAATTAAACTCCTCAAGCTCCTCTCCATCCACCATTTGAATTCATGTGACCAATTCAAACTCTTCTTAGAAGAGTCTAACGCCAACTGCACCACCTTCCCTTCCTAGCACAAAAAGAACTCCCCAAAAAGCCATATGTGGGATTTGAACCCACTCCCCCTTCTGTGCTCCCTTGTGACGCCAACCACTAAGCCACAAGCTCCATTTATGACATCAAATTACAACCAAACATGCTTAAGGCCTGCATCCACTAGCTCTCCTCCTAAAGTACTCTAAAAAGCAAAATTTTTCCAAAGCCCTGGCTCAAACTCGAGCCTCTCCAAGACCCCCAAACACACCAAAATAACAAGCTAAGCGAGGCAAACACATATAATAGCACAAAATGTAGAACCACTAATTTTAGGATGTTACATATAAGCTCTCCCAAAGAATATGTGTGACAAGGATCTAGCCCGGACGGATGATCCTGATATAGCCCTCCCGAATAATATATGGAAAATGGATTTAGCCCGGATGGGTAATTCGAATTAGGGTCTGAATTTAGCCTGGACTGGTAATTTAGATCCAAGCTCATTAGAGTAATTGTCATTGCAGGGGATTTAGCCTGGACTGGTAATCCCGACAATACTCTTTGAGCATATGTTATAGGGGATTTAGCCTGGACTGGTAATCCTGCTGTAAGAAATAAGGTTCGCGAGAGTGTGCTCTCTTACAGAGGATTTAGCCCGGATTGGTAATCTCGCTGTAAGGATGAGGTTCATGGGAGCATGCTCTAGGAAAAGGGTATACCCATATGTGTAGGAATTGATGGACTCGGGATTGTACACTATAAGTGTACTATTGGAAATCCATCGAAATTTTGAGAAATTCAACGAGATAAATATAGAAAATGGCAAGTAATTGAAATTATGAAATTAAACTTGAAATACATAGAAATGATAATTATTTGATATATTGAAATATGACATGGAAAATACATGTATGTGAAACTTGCCTGATAATTATGCATATTCAAGATTATGAACTCTCATCGAATAAATATACACTAAACTCATGAAAATGATGGTACATAAAATATTGTCATAATTAATTGAATAATTTATATTTATGAAGAAACAACAAGAGAATGATATGTATCATGACATGTAAATATGAGACTATCTTTGATACGTGGATACAAGGAAAATTATGCATATTAGGACAAGTAATAAATTCAAGTGAGACATGTCGAGAAAATAAGTTTGTCAATATTAAAGTACACTAACCAATGTAGAAAAAAAAATCTAGGATTTTACGAAAAATTCCCTATGATCTTGATTTAATCCCGGCTGGTTCCTAACGTATGTTTTGGGCTTCAAGGGCCCAATAGAGGGACGTTATGATTATTTTTAGAATATGAATAATAAATGACTCAGAATTATTCAAAAATAATCAGTAAACTCTGATAATGCCTCAAATTCTATTCCGGCAATGGAAACAGGTAGGGGGTGTTACAAATGCCATATGTGCAAGTAAAGAGGATGAACCAATTCAAAGTCGGGGATAACGTGCTGCTAGACATGTCAGATCCATGAATGTTCCATTCAAAGCTTAAGTCAAGATGGTAAAACCCATTTGTGGTACAAAATGTATTTCCATATTGAACTATTGAGGAAACACACTGTAACATCCTAAAATTTAGAATTTTATGTGTTGCATTATTTCTTGCGTTAAGCTAGTTAAGAATATTAATTGTGTATGTTCAGGGGTTCTGAGAAGGCTCGGGGTTTGTTTGGACCTTAGTAAAAATTTTGTGTTTTAGCCTATTAAAGAGAGATAGTAAGTGGCATCAAGGCTTATGAAAATAGGTGAGTAATTTACTAGCATATATGAGCTTATGGTAAAGGGGAAATGGTGCCACATTAAAGTCTTTGAGGGAAGAGGTTCGAATCCCACTTGGCACAAATATTTTGACTATGTTTTTTGTGTTCTTTCCCTAAGTGTTGGCCAAGGTAGTATTTAAGGCAAGGGTGGAATTTTTAATTATGGTATGATGGCTAAAGAAACAAGGAAAGGGTGAAGGTAAGGAAAGGAATCAAAAGAAAAAGGCAAGATAAGAGGACATGTGGCCTTTTTCATGGGAAATGTTTTGGAAAGTCTTGTTGGCCAAAATTTTTGACCTTATTGGCATGTTATTCATGGTTTTGTTAGGGGGAGGGGATAGACAAATTTCTCTTTTCATTTTAGACCATTTTGTTAGTTTTTGGTGCATGAGGGGTACACTTTTTACTCTTTGACCATTTGTGTTTTCTTTTCAAATCCATCTCCTTTTTTGCTTTGGCTGAAACCTCCTAGCACATTTGTGCACTATTTTTCTTTTGTTTGGCCAAAACACTCACCTTTGCTCATCTTCCTTTGATAGCCGAAACTACACAAAGCACTTTTCTCCATCCATTTTTTTTTTTTGACCATTTCACAAATCTTTTTCCTTCTTCGACATCACTTGTGATCATATTTTCTTGTTTGATTTTCTCTATAGTCGAACCCAATACCATCCTATTTCTTCACCATTTCATTCCCTATCGTGTGGGAAAATCTCTTCTTAATTGAATCTGTAAGTGACCTTATATCTCTCTCTTTTCATTTCATTTTCTTTTTCTTTCTAACCGAATATGAATATTCATCGTTATTCGATTAGTTTACTTTGTTTCTTATCAAAACATCACTTTCCTTATCACTCTCATGTTGTGATCAATACTTTATTCGTAGTGTTCTAAGTGAGTGGCTGTGTATCTTCTTAGCCTTAAGATGAACGGTGGAAATCAGATTCAATCTCGATAAGGTAAAGAGTTCTTTATGGATTATTTGATATCGTTCTATATTCGATTGGTTGTTAACGGAATAGTGGTTGGACTAATCGATTGCATATGTTTTGGGGACTAAAACACTCTATTTATCCATTTGTTGTTTTTACGAAAATAGTGGTAAACTGACCCTTGTTCTTTAGTAAATCGTTTCATGTCAAAGTATTATAGTTTTGAATAAGATTTTATTCAATGGAGGCAAGCAATATCGAATCGAAAGGAAAAGCGAGTGGTGAACACAAAAGGAGCGGATTTGCGATTCCCACTCCCAAGTTTAAGTGAAGGGCGGTATCAGCGGTTCGGGAAGTTCCACCGGGTTGTGGACCATCATCCAGTGAGGATCGACAAATCTTGGTCATTCACCATTCTAAGGGTAAACACTCTAGATCATTATTTTAGAGTTTGATTAATAAAATCATGTATGTCGATTAATCGAGTGATATGATATTTTAGGTGTCGACGATCAAGAAGGACTAGTACTTACCGTAATCAAGTGTGTAATCTCACACCATTTTTCGTGGGTTTAAGATTGATATCATATTGAAAATAAGTCGCTATGATTAAAATAGTAAAACGGTGTAAACCGGGGAAAATTGGCCTAAGTTCACTATTTCGATAAAATTGACAAAATCGGTATTTACACTGTGAAAACTATGAAAATGCCCCTAAAGGGTCAAATTATGAAAATGCCCCAAATGGACCGATTTGATATATTTCCAAAATGGGCCAATTTGATATATTGCTTTAATAGGCCGATTTTATATATTGCCAAAATGGGGCAATTTGAGATATTGCTTTAATGGGCCGATTTGATATATTGACTTAATGGGCGTTACAATGGGTGAATTTTGTAATGAATATGTTGTTTATATTTGTAAATATCATGATTTGCTTATGATGCATTTACATGATTTTGCATGGGATGGGAAAATATGAAGAAAGTTAAATTGGAACCGCCACAAAAAAATGTTTGGTAATATGATTCACTATGATTACGCCAAATCAAAATATGTTATAAATGGAAAATATTGGTATGTTTGGCGAATATTGCTTTAATGGGCGATTTGATATTTGCCTTAATGGGCTGAAAAGCGTTACAATGGGCGAATTTTGTAAAGAATCTCGAATTATTTATTGTTGTTTATATTTGTAAATATCATGATTTGCTATGTATGATGCATTTACATGATTTTGCATGGGATGGGAAAATATTATGAAGAGAAATTAAATGGGGCCGCCACAAAAAAATGTTTGGTAATATGATTCACTATGATTCTGGCCAAATCAAAATATGTTATAAATGGCAAAATGCCTGCGATTGGTGTGTTTGGTGGGGTGGGTTGACTTGATCCCTACAGGTGTGATGGGATGGTACGGGTGGTGTGTAGCGGATGGATTACTAGGATGGGTTGGGTTACATACATTGTTTATTTTTATGTAAATGTATATGTTCTATTTTGTAAATGGGCTTCAGCCAAAGATTATGCTTTATGGGCTCAAGCCCAAGTTTTTGCTAAATGGGTTCAGCTCAAAGGATCCACTTGAAGGGAATTATATACTGAGTTCTAGTAACTCACCCCGTTTCCTTAATCCTTGCAGGTAATGCTCAGTGATGTGGCCTTGGGCCATGGATGACTTGATAGAGGCCATACTACAGAAACGGTTTTATTTGGACTTGAGATTTCTTTTTCGTTCACTTTATCACTTTACTATTTTGGGTTAAATGTTGTAATAAGGCCTCTGGTTTATTTTTATTTTTCTTTATGTTTGACATATTTATATCCTGCTCAAATTACTTTAAATATAATATTTTCTAAAACTTAAATAAATATTTTCTAAAATGGATACACAAATGGATTTTGATAAACTTATATAAAAGTTATAACCCGTAAATTTTCTCTCAAATTTTCATCAATATTTTTCAAAAGTCTCGGTTTGTTAAATCTATAGTTCAAATTTATCGATTTATCAATCAATCTTCAAAATTAGCAATATTTTTGTCAAATATTTTAAATCTAAATTGCTTTTCTTGATTAGAATAAAATAATACTTATTTTTGTACGAATAAAAAAATATTTAACACGCTTTTCTCATGTGACATCTCAGATCTGGTCATGGCGCATGGGCCAGGTTTGGGGTGTTACATTTTATGGTATCAGAGCCCGGTTTCAAAACTCGACTGTAGTTTGGGTTCAAAAATGTTTTCCAAAGCCGTTCAAATTTTAAATTAAAAATGCATGTTTTAAAGGAAGTATGACACCACGGGTATCCGGCACCAAGCCAAGTAAGTATATGTTATTATTGTATGATTATGATTATTGTGATATGACTGTAGGAATACTCTAGAACTTTTAGTTTTAGGTATTGAAACTATAGAGATTGAGACTATAAGATGCGTTTGCCAAAATAACTTTACTTCTTATACTTCATAAAATATTATTTAATAAATATCGAATAAAATATTGATCCATAAGACTTGTAATCAGATTAAAATGACTTAGTCAATATGAGCGTAAGAGGGCGTGGACGCGATAGACGTGGCCATGGTAGGCGTTGAGGCATATGCTTGAAATGGATGCAGCTGCATCACTTGTGACTGAAGCTGGGTCACATGATCATATGAGAGAGGACGACATTGTATCTCAAGCAATATTGCGAGTTCTAGAAAGGGTTGCTGGGGTAAGAACTGGGATAGCAGCACGTGGGTCAATTTTGGAGTGACTCAGATCGAGTGGTGCTGAGGTTTTTAGGGGTATCTCGGATGTGGCCCCAAATGTAGCGGAGTACTGGCTTGAGGCTATGGAGTGAATCATGGACGATCTGGATTGTACCACCGAGCAAAAACTGAAATGAGCTGTGTCATTGCTGAGAGACAAGGCATATTAATGGTGGCTCACTATTCGAGAAGGCACTCAGGCCGATCGTATTACCTGAGATTTCTTTAAGACGACATTCTAGGGAAAGTATGTCGGGACTAGCTATGTGGATGCCCGAAGGAAGGAATTCTTAAATCTGGTCTAAGAAGGTAAGACTGTGGCAAGATACGAGGTGAAATTTTTGTGTCTGAGTCGGTATGCCCGAGGAATAGTGTCGACTGAATATAAAAGCTGTGTGTGTTTTGAGGACAGGTTGTATGATGAGTTACGGGTACTGATAGCTCCACAAAAAGAGAGGAATTTTTCCATATTGGTGGAGAAGGCCAAG
The DNA here is from genome assembly GCA_025506655.1 of Gossypium rotundifolium. Classification (NCBI taxonomy): domain Eukaryota; kingdom Viridiplantae; phylum Streptophyta; class Magnoliopsida; order Malvales; family Malvaceae; genus Gossypium; species Gossypium rotundifolium. The sequence goes on from CP106727.1 coordinate 20,181,626, forward strand.
ATAGCTAAAGAGGTTAAACACTCAGAGAGGAAACACCGAGACAGGGATAGGGGTAGGAACAAGAGAGACTCGAGGTACTTAGGTCTTGCTAGAGGGTTTTAGAAGAGGCCTAGGAATGAGGAGCCAGCTTGAGCTAGAGTACCAGCTGCTACCAATCAGTTACAACCGTATGTGAATTGGGAAAAACAACACCCGAGTGAATGCTGAAAGAGAACCGGTGGTTGTTTCAAATGTGGTTCCAAGGACCATAGGCTTAGAGATTGCCCTCGACAGACTACTCAGACTCAGGATGTTTGTAACTATGATGCACAGCCAGCTAGAGGTGCTAAGTAGCCACCGAGAGGTCGTGGGCTAGGTCGAGGTGGTAATGGCATAGGACGAGGTCAGGGTGCTCTAGGTAGAGGTACTGATAATAGGGGTAACGCGGAGGTGAGACACCTAGGGTTGGTCTATGTGGTCAGACATCGAGAGGATGGCGATGCACCTGATGTAATAACTGATACGTTCTTCATATCTGAAGTACCTGATACTGCTTTGATAGATATCAGATCCACTCATTTGTATGTTGCTTGTGCTGTATCTGGAAATCTAAACATTAAATCCAATATTACTGCTAGAGAAACAACTATAATTAGTCCTCTAGGATAGTCAGTGTTAGTAAATAAGTTGTTTAGGAATGTGCCCTTAGAAATTTAGGGGGAAATATTTTTGGCGATTTGATGGAACTACCATTCGGTGAGTTCGACCTTTTTTGGGCATGGACTGGTTGGTGAAACACCATGCAAACTTGGATTGTGCTGCAAAATAGATGTTACTAATAAATTCGGAGGATAAGGAAATAATGATGATAGGTGAAAGAAGAAACTACCTGTCTAATGTGGTGTTTGCTTTAAAGGCAAAAAAGTTGGTGCGAAGGGGTGTGGAGCATTCCTAGCCTTCATTAGTGCTTTGGATGCCAAGGAATTGTCGGTGGAAAGTGTTAGAACGGTGAAAGAGTTTTTAGACATTTTTCTCGAGGAACTTCCAGGATTGCCTCCGGATTGGGAGGTAACGTTTGGCATTGAGCTGTTGCTAAGAACGACTCTGGTGTCCATTGCTCCTTATAGAATGACACCGAAGGAGTTAGCGGAGCTTAAGGATCAAATTCATGAGTTGTTGGATCGCGGATTCATTTGACCAAGTGTATCACCGTAGGGAGCGCCAGTCCTATTCGTCAAGAAGAAGGATGGGTCGATGCGTATGTGCATCAATTATAGGCAGTTGAATAAGTTTACGATCAAGAATAGGTATCTGTTGTCGAGAATCGATGATCTGTTCAATCAACTGCGAGGAGCTTCAGTTTTCTCGAAGATACATTTGAGATTGGATTATCACCAGCTTAAGGTCAAGGAGGTGGATATTCATAAGACTACATTTCAAACTCGTTATGGGCATTATGAGTTCTTGGTGATGCCATTTGGGTTGACTAATACACCAACTACATTTATGGACATGATGAATCGGGTCTTCCAACCTTATTTAGATCAGTTTGTGGTGGTGTTCATAGATGACATCTTGGTGTACTCGAAGAATGAAGAAGAGCATGATTCACATCTGCGGGTAGTATTGCAGATATTAAGGGAGAAGCAACTTTATGCCAAATTCAGTAAGTGTGAATTTTGCCTGAGGGAAGTGACCTTTTTGGGGCATATTGTGTCGGCCGGAGGAATTAGAGTTGATCCCCGGAAGGTCGAGGCTGTGTTGGATTGGAAACCACCGAAGTTCGTGGTCGAAATTCAGAGTTTCCTAGGGTTGGCTGGTTAATATAGTCATTTCATTGAGGGGTTTTCGTTGATTGCTACACCCCTAACTAAGCTGTTGCGATAAAGGAGTACCATTTGTGTGGTCAGATCAGTAGTAAGAAAGCTTTGAGAAATTGAAGAAGATTCTGACAGAAGCATCGGTATTGATTCAACTTGAGGCTGGAAAAGTGTTTATTATTTATTGTGATGCATCACACACGGGCTTGGGATGTGTGTTGATGCAAGAAGGAAAAGTAGTGGCTTATGCATCTCGTCAATTAAGGCCGCATGAGATGAACTATCCTACTCATGATTTAGAGTTAGCTACAGTGGTGTTTGCTCTGAAGATTTGGAGACACTATCTGTATGGTGAGAAGTCGATTATCTACACGGATCATAAGAGTCTGAAGTACCTCCTTACCCAGAAGGAGTTGAATTTAAGATAGCGAAGGTGGATAGAACTATTGAAAGAGCATGACTTCTCAATCAAGTATCATCTCAAGAAGGCTAACGTGGTGGCTGATGCGTTAAGTTGAAAGGTGATATCGGATTTGAGAGCGATGTTTGCTCACCTTAGCCTGTATAAAGATGGTAGTCTGCTAGCTAAACTTCAGGTGAAGCCTGCGTGGGTAAGCCAGATTAAGGAAAAGCAATTATTAGATGAAAGGTTGGGTTCTTTACTTCAACAAGTGGAAGATGGTGTGAAATGGGATTTTGGATTGAATAGTGATGGAATATTGTGTTTCCACGGAAGAATTTATATGCCCAAAGATTCAAAATTGAGACAAATGATTCTGCGTGAGGCGCATAGTAGCCCTTATGCTATGCACCCCGGGAAATAAGATGTATCGAAACCTCCATGAGCAGTATTGGTGGCCAGGGTTGAAACAAGAGGTTACTGATTTTATGAGTAAGTGCTTGACATGTCAGCAAGTGAAGGCGAACATCATTTGCCGTCGGGATTGCTACAATCGGTGAAAATTCCATTATGGAAATGGGAAAGGATAATGATGGACTTTGTTAGTGGGTTACCCTTATCGCTTATTAAGAAAGATTCTGTTTGGGTAATAGTGGATCGATTGATAAAGACTACTCATTTCATACCTGTCCGTATGGATTACTCATTGCAGAAGTTGGCCAAGTTGTATATGCAGAGATCGTGAGGTTACATGGGGTACCAGTGTCTATTATATCATATAGGGACCCTAGGTTTACATCATGATTTTGGAAAGCTTTACATGAAGCTTTGGGAATAAGGTTAAATTTCAACACGGCATTTCATCCGCAGTCAGATGGTCATTAGAGAGAGTAATCTAGATTCTAGAAGACATGTTAAGGGGCTGTGTGATCGAATTTAGTGGTAGTTGGGAGGATATCTTACCATTGGTAGAGTTCGCATACAACAACAACTATCAATCCAGTATCCAGATGGCACCCTATGAGGCATTGTATGGTTGTAGGTGTCGTACTCCTACTTGTTGGACTGAACTGGGGGAGCGACAGTTATTGGGTCCTGAGCTGATATCAGAGACGGAGGAAAAAGTAAAAGTATTTCAGGCACGATTAAAGGAATCTTTGGATAGACAAAATTCATACGCGGATTTGAATCATAAGGATATAGATTTTTGGTGGGTGATTAGGTCTTTTAAAGGTCTCACCTTGGAAGAAGATCTTTAGATTTGGATGGAAGGGCAAGTTGAGCCCTAGGTTCATCGGACCATAGCGTGTTTTGAAATGTGTTAGGCCAGTGGGTTATCAGCTTGAGTTGCCTCCGGAGTTGAGTCAGATACATAGTGTATTTCATGTCTCAATGTTAAGGCATTATCGATTAGATCCATCTCATATAGTATAGGTAGAGGAAGTTGAGATAAGACCTGATTTGTCTTTTGAAGAAGAGCCAATATAGATTTTAGATCGGGACGTTAAGGTACTGAGAAGGAAGTCGGTGCCGTTAGTCAAGGTATTATGGCATAATCATGGAGCGGAGGAAGCTACATGGGAGCCTGAGGACGCGTTTCGGCAGTAATATCCTCACCTCTTTTAATTAGGTAAATTTCGAGGATGAAATTTTCTTTAAGGGAGGTAGAATTGTAACATCCTAAAATTTAGAATTTTATATGTTGCATTATTTCTTGCGTTAAGCTAGTTAAGAATATTAATTGTGTATGTTTAGGGGTTCTGAGAAGGCTCGGGGTTTGTTTGGGCCTTAATAAAAATTTTGTGTTTTAGCCTATTAAGGAGAGATAGTAAGTGGCATCAAGGCTTATGGAAATAGATGAGTCATTTGCTAGCATATATGAGCTTATGGTAAAGGGGAAATGATGCCACATGAAAGTCTTTGAGGGAAGAGGTTCGAATCCCACTTGGTACAAATATTTTGACTATTTTTTTGTGTTCTTTCCCTACGTGTCGGCCAAGGTAGTAATTAAGGCAAGGGTGGACTTTTTAATTATGGTATGATGGCTAAAGACAAAAGGAAAGGGTGAAGGTAAGGAAATGGATCAAAAGAAAAAGGCAAGATAAGGGGACATGTGACCTTTTTCATGGGAAATGTTTTGGAAAGTCTTGTTGGCCAAAATTTTTGACATTATTGGCATGTTATTCACGATTTCGTTAGGAGGAGGGGATAGCCAAATTTTCTTTTCATTTTAGACCATTTTGTTAGTTTTTGGTGCGTGAGGGGTACACTTTTTACTCTTTGACCATTTGTGTTTTCTTTTCAAATCTATCCCCCTTTTTGCTTTGGCCGAAATCTCCTAGCACATTTGTGCACTATTTTTCCTTTGTTTGGCCGAAACACTCACCTTTGCTCATCTCCCCTTTGATAGCCGAAACTACCCAAAGCACTTTTCTCCATCCATTCTTTTTCTTTTGACCATTTCACAAATCTTTTTCCTTCTTCTTCTTTAATCGACATCACTTGTGATCATATTTTCTTGTTTGATTTTCTCTATAGTCAAACCCAATATCATCCTATTTCTTCACCATTTCGTTCCTTATCATGGGGGAAAATTTTTTCTTAATCGAATCGGTAAGTGACCTTATATCTCTCTCTCTTTTCATTTCATTTTCTTTTTCTTTCTAAACGAATATGAATATTCATCATTATTCGTTAGTTTATTTTGTTTCTTATCGAAACATCACTCTCCTCATCACTCTATGTTAGTGATCATGTATCTTCCTTCCTAGCCTTAAGACGAATGGTGGAAATCAAATTCAATCTCGATAAGGTAAAGAGTTCTTTATGGATTATTTAATATCGTTCTATATTCGATTGGTTGTTAATGGAATAGTGGTTGGACTAATTGATTGCATATTTTTTTTGGGGACTAAAATGCTCGATCTATCCATTCATTATTTTTACAGAAATAGTGGTAAGCCGAACCTTTTTCTTTAGTAAATCGTTTCATATCAAAGTATTATAGTTTTGACTAAGATTTTATTCAATGGAGGCAAGCGATGTCGAATCGAAAGGGAAAGCGAGTGGTGAACACAAAAGGAGCGGATTTACGATTCCCACCCCTAAGTTTAAGCCAAGGGTGGTATCGACGATTCGGGAATTTCCACCGGTTGTGGACCATCATCCGGGGAGAATCGACAAATCGTGGTCATTCACCATTCTAAGGGTAAACACTCTAGATCATTATTTTAGAGTTTGATTAATAAAATCATGTATGTTGATTAATCAAGAGATATGATATTTTAGGTGTCAACGATCAAGAAGGACTAGTACTTACCGTAATCAAGAGTGTAATCTCACATCGTTTTTCGTGGGTTTAAGATTGATATCATATTGGAAATAAGTCGCTATGATTAAAATAGTAAAATGGTGTAAACCGGGGAAAATTGGCCTAATTTCACTATTTCGATAAAATTGCCAAAATCGGTATTTACACTGTGAAAACTACAAAAATGCCCCAAATGGACCGAGTTGATATATTTCCAAAATGGGCCAATTTGATATATTGCTTTAATGGGCCAATTTGATATATTGCCTTAATGGACCAATTTGATATATTGCCTTAATGGGCCAATTTGATATATTGCCAAAATGGGCCAATTTGATATATTACTTTAATGGGCCGATTTGATATATTGCCTTAATGGGCTGATTTGCAAATGTTACAATGGGCCAAATTTTTGTAATGAATCTCTGAATTATTTATTGTTGTTTATATTTGTAAATATCATGATTTGCTATGTATGATGCATTTACATGATTTTGCATGGGATGGGAAAATATGGTGAAGAGAAGTTCTGGTGGCACTGCCACAAAAAAAATTTTGTTAATATGATTCACTATGATTCTGGCCAAATCAAAATATGTTATAAATGGCAAAATGCCTACGATTGGTGTGTTTGGTGGGGTGGGTTGACTTGATCCCCACAGGTGTGATGGGATGGTACGGGTGGTGTGTAGCGGATGGATTACTAGGATGGGTTGGATTACATACATTGTTTATTTTTATGTAAATGTATATGTTCTATTTTGTAAATGGGCTTTGGCCCAAGATTATGCTTTATGGGCTCAAGCCCAAGTTTTTGCTAAATGGGTTCAGGCCCAGTGACCAACGGTAAGGGGATTATACACTGAGTTCTAGTAACTCACCCCGTTTCCTTAATCCTTGCAGGTAATGCTCAGTGATGTGGACTTGGGCCATGGATGACTCGGTAGAGGCCATACATCAGAAACGATTTTATTTGGACTTGAGATTTCTTTTTCGTTCACTTTATTACTTTACTATTTTGGGTTAAATGTTGTAATAAGGCCTCTGGTTTATTTTTATTTTGCTTTATGTTTGACGTATTTATATTATGTTCAAATTACTTTAAATGTGATATTTTTCTAAAAACTTAAATAAAGATTTTCTAAAATGGATACACAAATGGATTTTGATACACTTATATAAATATTTATAACCCGTAAATTTTCTCTCAAATTTTCATCAATATTTTTCAAAAGTCTCGGTTTGTTAAATCTTTAGTTCAAATTTATCGATTTATCAATCAGTCTTCAAAATTAGTAATATTTTGGTCAAATATTTTAAATCTAAATTGCTTTTCTTGATTAGAATAAAATAATACTTATTTTTGTACGAATAAAAAAAGATTTAACATGCTTTTCTCATGTGACATGTCAGAGTCGGTCATGACGCATGGGCTGGGTTTGGGGTGTTACACACACCTTGATTACAACATATTCAAGGTAAAAAATCATCATCTCGAACTTTATTTTGGTGGTAATACTGACAATGAGAGAGAGGAGCTTCAACTCCAAGATCTTCCTTAACTGTTAGCTTAAAAAGGGAAGTCGTGCTTAGACTCTAAATAAGCACTTCTCAGGAGGGAACCCGAGTGTTTTTATTTTACTTATTTATTCATTTAAATTTTATGTTTTTTTTAAAAAAGAAAAAAAGAAAAAATTGAAAAGAAAAGAAAAGAAAATTGAAAAAAATTTGAAAAAAAAGGGTCCACATGGTCTGGGGTGATCCACATGGCCTAGAGACATGGCTATGTGGGACACACTACCTGGACACATGGGCGTGTCTCTGGCCGTGTGCATATTGGAGTTAAATTTTTTTTCAAATTTAATCTAACCTACATGGGCACAGAGAGTTAGACAGGCTGGATACATGGTCGTGTGAGACACATGGTCTATCACACGGCTGTGGGAGAAGTGAACGAGCATCCCATATGGCCTGGACACATGGGCGTGTCCTAAGTTCTATGGCTACTGGGCTTTTTTTTTACCTTTTTTTTATCACACACAGCCTGGGTGATTCCACACAGCCTGGCCAGATGGCCGTGTGGTTCACATGGCTTGGCCAGATGAGCATGTGGCTCACATGGCCATGTACCTTTTTTTTTTCTTCCTATTTAAAGATATTTTTTCTTTTGTTTTTTTGTTCCATTGTTCCTCCCTACCCCAATCCCTATTTATATTTTTATTTTTTTATTTTCTGGACTTATATCTTTTATTTTATTTTATTATGCATTTTTTCTACTTTTTCAATTATTTTTTCTATTTTTTAATCCCTTTATCTTATTTATTTTTGTCTATTTTCTTATTAGTTTTCTCGGAAACATGTATTTCATTTAGAATCGCCTACGATTTCGATTTTCACTATTTTGATGAATTCATCCAAATTTAGGGCAATTTCTGTTCTCTCACTCGTTTATGATATTTTGCTTATTTTGTTTCTATCTGTTTGTACATTGAGGACAATGTACATCTTAAGTGTGGGGAGGTTACTTATATGCTTATATGATATAATCCTTGAATTATTTTTTGTGTTTAAGTAATTCTCTCACACTTGCCATTAAAGTTATTTTTTTATTTTGGAGTTTTTATTTATTTTTTTGAACTAATTTGTGAATTTTTGTGAATTGTGTGATTTATACTTTAAGACACGAGAGAGTCAAGTATGATAAACTATTTTTCAGAAATTATTTTTTTTAGGTTTTCTCACTAAATTGAAATATTATTTTTAGATTTTAAATTTGCAGGTTTGACATTAAAACCATAATTTTTTGTGAGTTTTTGAGCCTATAGAGCATATATTTATTTGTGCTCATTTTATTTTTGGTCGTGAGATATCGGCTTGATTTGTTATTCTAGAACTTGCTTCGGTTATTAATGTCAAGACCACATTAGTGATTTGATATACTGAGATGATAGAGGCACTTAGGATTTAACCCACCTAACCTTTAATCAACTTACCTATTGTATTAACCCCTAGTAAAACCCATTGATCCTAACACATTTTTCTATAACCCATTAATATTAACCCGTAAACTATATCTCTATTGTAAATTATCCCTTTTATTGACTCCCTTTTTGTCAAGATTTGATTTGGTTAGTTGCCTGACAATGTTTCATTATTTGCATTACCAAATTTTACTTTGTTCTCTAAAAAAAAAAAGAAGAAAAAAATAAAAAATAAAAGATTTGAGCTTGAATCACTAGTTTCATATTCTGTTGAAAAGCTTGTTGTAATTTTTTATGTTTTTATTGATGTAAATTCCTTTAATTCAGCAATTTATTTTTTTTTCTAGTTTGGTAACTTATCAACTCGATTCTCGATTTTAACCAATTTTTCTGACCTATTTCATACCTTGAACCTAGCCCCATTACATTATTGTAAAGACCTCTTGATTGGTGTGTCATTTCATTTATAGAGGTGGAGATTTGATTTTCAAGTAAGCCTATGGTAATAATATTTCTCATTTGACTATTGAGTGCACATTATTTGAACCTTAAACACTTTGAATGTTATGAGTGAATCTTTAGTAAGGATGCTATTTCTTGTGAGTTTGAATTTCAAGTAATTTTTGAGATAGGGGAGATGTCTAATGTTTTTAAAGCTTAAAATTCTCTACTTGGATTGCTTATGTTGTCTCATGTCATTTTAGTGTAAATTTCCAATGCATGATTATCTGTAGATTATCCTAAGACATTATCGGTGGAAACAATAAATTCAGAGAAGTTAACTCGAATATGGGTTGAGGATTTTGCTTGAGGACAAGCAAATGCTTAAGTGGGAGGATATTTGATACGAGCTTAAATTAATATGCTTTAGTCTCATTCTTAATGCATTTTTGGGTGATTATTCGATGTTAATGGTAAATTTTATGATCCTAATCCTTTAAATTCATGTTTTTATACTTAGGAGAGCCTTTGGGAGCAAAAAGAGTGAAAAACGAGCAAAATCGAAACATCGGAGTGAGTTACAGGAGCCACATGGGCTGAACCATTCCACACGGCCGTGTGAGCCGCATAGTCATGTGGCAGGCCATGCAATTTGGTGAATTTGGACTCTAAACTGTAGGAAAATGCGATATTTAGGTTTTTCGGGCATTCTGAGACCTATATATGACAAAAATAAGAAGATAGTAGTGAGCCGTCATAGAATATTAAAGAAAACAACTCAAAAAATATCATTGAAACTGATTTTAAGGCAGCTTTCTATCAAGATTGAAGAATCCCAATTGATTTCTTAGGAGATTATAATGAGTTTCTTTACTTCTTTTTGTTATACTATTTTTGGGATATTTTTATTTGTAAGCATGAAGTAATTTTCTAAATACCTAGGGAGATGAACCTTATGATGAATTCTGTCATTTGATTTTTATTTTATGCAATAAAGACTTATATCTTATTTTCAATTATGTGTGCTTAATTCTTGGTTTGATATTTCTAGATTATTGATCCATGTTTGATGTGCTTAAATCAGAGGAGGAATAGACATTGTTTAAAAGTAGATCTAGAGTAATTGAGTGAAGTTGCATTCAGTCTTGGAAATAGGATGACATAAATCTACCGAATTAGAGTCAAATCTAATAGGAGAATCCATTGATTGAGTTAATGCGAGATAACATGGGTTTTAATTAGAAATAAATTTCAATTAATCAACCTAGAGTCGATTGTTCTTATTCTTGAAGAGAGATATTAACTTAATTTAGGGATTTCTACGGATCAAGATACTAAGTGAAGAAATTGCGTAATTTAGATTAATAGTGACAGATGAAATCTAGGTGAATTCTTTCTTAGGTATTGTTTCGTTTCTTGGTTGTTTACTCAATTATTTTCTTGATTTGTTCTTTGTGGCATTTATAGTTAATTAATTTAGTTAATTTTAGTTATCAATCAATCGCTCTAATTATTTAGTTAAATAATAGAAAGACGGTGATTATTAGTACTTTTTGTTCTCGTGGGAACAATATCATTTCTCACCGTAGGTCTACTATTAATTGATAGGTGCACTTGCCATAGATTTTTTTTTTTTTTTGGTTTTGTGGACATCAGTAGGAGTATTATGCATGTTACATAAATCACTATGTATCAAATAAAGTAACTTTGTTTTCCTTTTAACCTTAGGGAAATGGTTTCTTGTAATTTTAGTCAATATACATGTATTGCATTTTCAATATTTTTATTAAAAATAGGAATTAAATCTAACTTATGCATATCGTTCAATTTTCTATAATTCAAATGACCTAATTTATAATTCCATAAACAAGAAGTTTCAACTATATAAGCGAAAATTTTTTATTCTTATTAATAATATTGAGTTTGAACATGCTCTCATACATATACCATTTCCTAAAAAATTCCTCCCTTATATAGAATAAACTTATTCAGATCAAAAACAAGTTTGAAACCAAACTTATTCAATAGACTTCAAGACAATAAATTGTTCCTAACTTCTAGTACATAAAGTACACCATTGAAGGTTAAAACTTTTTTAGAAGTGAATTGTAGTTCAATAGGCCCCTTGCCTTTGATTGCTATGGTGGAAGAATGTAACGCCCTGATATTTTCTTAATTTCAACTTTTGTATTTTTTGACACACAATGTCTATCTACTTCAGTGGTTATGTGTTCTAGGTGTGTGTGGGAGGTCCAAAGTTCAAGTCACAAGTAGGGTAAATTTTGGGATTTTTATGAATTAAGCCCTATCTCTAGTTAATAGGCTTATAAATTAAAGTGTGTAAGTAATTAACATAATGGGCCTGCTGGTCTGGTGGTTAAGTAAAGTGTTGGCTTGTTGGAGGTCCTGTGTTTGAATCTCGGCGTGACCATTATTTTTGGCTATCACGCCCAAAGAGTTTGTGTTTGAGTGAAAATCTGATAGTAGGGAGAGATTTAGGGAGATTATAGGGGGAATATCAGAAAATCTATTCAGTTTTCATCTCCCCAACAAAAGCAAAATTTTGGTTTCTCTTCTTCACCAAAACCCTTGCCGCCGCCCCTTCCCATTCCTTGTTGTTATTCTTTTTACTTTCAAGTTCTGTGGATCGTTATTCGACTTTATAGCTCGCTATTGGTAAGTTTGGATTTTGCATTTCTAAATGTTCTATGTTCCTTCTAAGAGAAATTCCCTTTTTGGTTTTCAGAAATTAATCAAGAGACTGAATATCGTTCTCAATTGACGAGTTAAACGCGTGGAATTCTTGTTTCTATCGAAGGTAAGGTTTCGATAGTTAGGGATGAACGCCTCATTTCAATTCTGTTTAAATCCCAGTTATGTTACTAAATGGGGGCCTTGATTTGTTGAATATAGTTACTGGAGTGCTTGGGAGTTGTTTTAGCTTCAATCGAAACCACGTGTGTACCCAAAAACGCTGAAAATGAGGTTTCAGCGAGAGCCGAAAACCATACCGTCGATGCAACACGGGCGTGTGGTCGCCCGTGTGGTAGGCCATGTACAAAACTGTTAGTCACCACACGACCGTGTGATCGACGAGCCAGGTCGTGCGCGAGTGACACGACCGTGTGATGGCTGGGCACGGCTGTATGCGACACACAGGCTCGACCAATAGGGCCGTGTGGGCCACACTGGTGTGAGGGCTCACACGAGTGAACCACACGGGCGTGTGGGTTCTGGGCCAGGCCGTGTGATCCATACGGCCAAGGCTAATTTGGGCCTGGTGGGCCACATGGGTGTGTGGGCCCACACGGGCAGGCTACATAGGCATGTGAGCCCATTTTATAAAAACTCTGTAAGGTTGCACGGGTCGTCCTAGTCGACTGTGGACCTACCGTAGGGTCGGTAAGCAATACTTAGACCCCCCATATAAATGATTTGTCTATCTGATTTTTGTACAAAGCATATATACTGATCTGAATATATGAGCTTTTAATTGTATAATAGCATGTCATTCTGGTATGTTGCATTGCATCGGGGTGGGTTGATTATGATTGGAGGAAGTATCTGCAAGGCTCTTAAGCCTTTTATCTGACCAAATTGCAAATTTCGATTATGTGCCATTAAATTTAACATGGTGTGTAAAAATTGGGTGGGTTTATTTTACCCCACATGGTGTGTAGGGTTGAACGGAGTTGGTGGTTAGAGGCTGGTGGGTAGGACTACATTTTACATATTCTCATGCGAAATGGGCTGAGGCCAGATGATATGTCGACTCAGAATCCAGGTGGGCTAAGGTCCACACTGTTTCTGTAATGGGCGTAGACCCCGACCTGTGAAAATTATGTACATTATCTAATGTTACTGTGTGTATGTTTTCTATGGGGTTTACACACTGAGTTTACGAAAACTCACCCTTTTCTGTTTAATCTGTTCAGGTAATCCCCAGCAGTAGATGGATCGGTGTAGTGGAGGACTCGCGGTGACCACTATTTTGGACACTTATTCACGGTTTATTCTTAATTATGATTTGGTTTTATTTGGGTAAATTTTTGTGTAACAAGGCCTTTCAGACTTTTATTTTAAATTTGGTATCATTATTTTATAAACTGCTAGCAGTAGGATAAGATGCGAGTTTTTAAAGTAAATAAATGTTTTATTAAAATACGTACAACTTTGAAAATCATTTTAAAAGCTTCTGCAACGTATAAAATTTTGAAAATGGATAATGAATAAATAGCGACACGTTTTGACGATAGCCTTAGATACCTAAAAATGCTTTCAACTCTGTTACATTTTCTAAAGCACTAACATGTGACATCGCCAGATTCGAACATAACATCTAGGTCGGGTTGGGGGTGTTACAAAGAATGTCCTACGTACAAGACATTTACATTTTCAAATTGTGTGAACTTTGTGAACATGCTTTTGTCTTTGCACACATGTTTGGTTGCTCCAATATCAATCCATCATGCATTATCATCTTATGCCATATTAATTTCAAATATCATTGCAACAAACTTTTCGTTATTGCCAGCCTTAGAAGATGATTTCTTCTTTAAAAATTGACATTCATTCTTGGAATGTCCCAACTTACCACAATCATAGTATGAGCCCTTTTGTTTATTTTTGAACTTAGGTTCTCTATCAGTCTGTTTGAAATTTTTCTTGGAAGATTTAGTAGTTTGTACTTCCTTCGTAACATGCACTTTAGCATTTTTAGAATCTAGGTTCTGATCTTGCTTTCGATATTCTTCTTTGATACGAAGATGATTTACCAAAGCCTCAAGAGATATTTCCTCTTTCTCATGTTTTAGACTTCTTTTAAAGTCTTTCCAAGATGGATGAAGTTTGTCTATTATGGAGGATACAACAATCATTTCATCCATTTTCATATCATATTGCTTAAATAGATTCAACATTTTTTCAATATCACGAAATTGTTCCATAACAGAATGACAATCAACCATTTGATAATTATTGAAACAATTAACAAGAAATTTCTTACTTGTAGCATTTTCAATCATGTATCTTGTCTCTAATTTGTCTCATAATTCCTTAGCGGGTAGGTATCGAACAAACCATCAGATAAACCATTCAATATGTGGCCTATACATATGTAATCAACATTTTCCCATTTTCGCCTTTCGTAGGTTGCAACAACAAATTCGTTTTCGTTCTCTTCCGATTTTGGAGTATCCAAAACATAGGCAATCTTCAAAGTTGATAATAAGAAGTGCATCTTTTTGTGCCATTGTCAGAATTTGCCACCATCAAACCGATCAAGTTTGACAAAGTTGGAAGCCAACTCCCTTAATGTTCCACTTTCATGTGTTGTGGTAGTCATCATAAAGTACAACGTTAAAATTGTTAGTACAAATCTCCGGTGAAAAAATATGATAAGGATCCAAGGCGTGTATTGATCGTGTCAAACAGTCGAGTTTTAATATTTATAAAAAGAATAATCGAACCAGTAGACTAACTATGACAACGATAGAGGCAAGTGCACCTATCGAACAGTAGTATAGTTTAGGCAAGAATATCTTATCGAAACCAAAGTAACCTAAAAGTACTACTACTCACTTTCTTTCTATTATTTACCACGAAATATGGAGTGATTGGTTTATTAATCTAAAACTAATGAAATACTTAAACCGAATGCAAAGACAAAAGAATGAATTGGAGAAAGACTTTAGGAAAATCAGTTGATGAAGACGACACCCTCAGGAAGAATCCACCTATGACCTCACTTATTATTTATTCCCCAAACCATATGATTTTTTTACTTAGCTTGATCCGTGAGACTCCCTAACCTATATTAAACCCTCTCTTGATGTGAATAACGTCTAAACTTAGGTTAATTAGTGGAACTCTCATTCTCTTATAATAACCCCGTAAGGAAGAGTAAATCGATCAATAGATTCCCATATTAGGTTTCACCCTAATCTGACAAAATCTCATAACCCTATCTCTAGGCACCCGATCAACTCCGCTCAATTATGCTAGATCTACTCTTAGGTAGGGTCTATTCCTCCTCCACCTAAGCACATCAGATCAAATTAAGCAACATAATTAAGAACAAACTAAGTACTTCTCATATAATTTAGAAATCAAATAACAAATTCCATCATAGGTTTCATCCCCTTCAGGTATCTGAAGGGTTTAGTTCATAACTAAATAAGAAAACATCTCAAGAGAAAAGATAAAACAAAACATAAGAAATCCCTAAAACTCCCTGAAGGAATTGAAGGAGAGATCCTCCGTCTTACATGGAGCTCCTGCTTCTTGAGATGGATTAAAAGGCTATCGTCAAGTGATTCCCTAAAAGATGAAAGCTTCGGCAAAAGCCTCTGTCAAAAACCATCATTGTTTCGGCTTCTACCGAACTCCTCTTTTAGTTGCTACATTGGGTGTTTATATTGGCTTTGAGGTGCTTTACTTGGCTACTAAGTATCCTAATTCAAGTAAAATTCCTCCTAGGATGTTTAATTAGACTTAGGAATGTGTTTCTTTGCCTCCAAGCATCGAAATTGAGTGAAATTACTCTTTCCTCAGAAAGAGGCACGTCCATGGTACATGCCGGTGGAAATCATCTCGGTAGTGTCTCTATACATTGATTGAGGCATAGCCAGTGCAAGTCGAGTTCGAGCCATGCTTGAGTGCATCGATTGGGGCACGGCCATGTAAATCGTGGCATGGCTGCAAAGTAAATGGCAATGCACTCGTGTGGCTTGAAGTCGGTAGTGTCAATTTCCTCTTTGGCCCAAATTGGCCCGTTTAAGCCCGCTTCTTGTTTTTTTTCGTCCTCGGGTGCTTTCACAGTATAAACATGAAAAGAAAGGATTAAAAACACCTTTTACATAAATCAAGGCTAAATCATCCAAAAGCACACAAAATATGGGGTTAAAATATGTTACTTTTACGGTTTATCAAATACCCCACAATTAAGCTTTTGCTTGTCCTCAAGCAAATTTATCAACTTACAATTAAAACGAACTTTCCATAATTCATAATTCCTATCGACAATGTCTCATCATAATTCATAGATAATTTATACATGGATAATCCAACTTAAAGAGTCTCAAAGATTTAATCATGATAAGTCATACCTTTGTAGTACGAAAACATAGGTGTCTCCCTTTATCTAAGTAATTACCTTTAATTCAAAACTGCCAAGGATTGACATCCTTACAAAAGATTCACTCAAATCAGTCGAAGTGTTTAAGGTTCAAGAATAAGCGCTAATAAGTCAAACCTGAAAAGTTAATCCCATAGGCTTGCCTGAAAATCAAATCTCCACCACTGTAAATGAGATGATACACAGATTAAAAGGTCTTTATCAGGGTTGTAACGGGGCTTGGGTTAAAAGGTGTGGATAAAGGTTGAATTAGAAGGTTAAAATCGAGGCCGACTTGACAAATTACCTAACTAGAAACAAAGAATTAAATATGAATATATACATCGAATGAAAACTAATAATACCTACTATTGATAATTACTCTATAATAGAGTATTTTCATCACTTAAAATTTGATAATACTTTAATACGAGTTTTTTCTTCAACAATTGGAATTTAAATGCTCTATGCTCTTTTATATACTACTAATATTGAATATACTTGGGTTTTTTAAGAACAAACTAAAATATTACATCATAAATGATAAATGTAACTCTTGAACTAATATAATTCTAAGTAACTTAATCAAATAAAACCTCGATTAAAGGGCGTCAAAAGAATGGTGATAACAAATACAAAGGATTTTGGGTTAATATTAGTGGGTGAGTCAATAAAAAGGTTGTTAGGATTCAACGGGGTTCACTAAGGGTTAATTATGTGGGTAGGCTTTTTTAGTGGTGCCAATGGGTTAAAACCTAGGTGCCTTTATCATCTTAGTATATCAAATCATTAATGTGGTCTCGACATGTATAAACGAGGCAAGTTCTAGAATAACAGTTCAAAGTTGACACACTCATAATTAATAAAGTGAGCACGAAAAAGAATATATGCTCTATAAGGCTCAAAATCTCACAAAAATTATGGGGTGTTTTTGACATCAATCCCTGTAAATTCCAAATTTCAAAGTAATACTCAAATTCAGTTCAACGACCTATTAATTTTTAATTTTTAGAAAGTAGACTTATCGTGCTCGATTCTCTAGTATCCTTCAAATTTAATCATCAATGAACAATTAACTCGACTTTAAAACATATCAATACAAATAATAAATCAATAGAAATTTCATCCTAATTAGTAATATGAGAAAATACTTGAAAACAAGACTAAATTGAGTTTGAGAATAATGCAAAAAGTCAGGTACTTTTACGCCCCCACACTTAAGATGTGCATTGCCCTCAATGTTGAAAGATAGATAAACAATTATGTAATAATAAAATCAAAAGATAAGGGGAGAAGTAACACTTCTTGAATTTTTGGATGAAGTCTATGATAAGAAACCAGATAAGATTAGAGGTGAACATAGGGAAGCGTCTTGAACCGCTTGAAATTGAATCCTCGAAGTAGTGGCTTGGTTTTATTGTATCCTAAGCTAAATCTAAATATCATAAAGAATAAGAAGAAGAAAATAAAATAAAATAAAGTAAAAATAATAATGAAATAAAATAAAAAATAAATAATGGAAAATGAAAGACAACTAGAAAAATGGGGAATGAGGTTTAAATAGAGATGTAGCCCAGTATTTTGGGATTTTGAATTTTGAACGCATTCGAGGTGTTAGGGCATGGTGCAGGGTGTTGTGGCACGCGTGTCTTTCTTCACACGGTCATTTAATACTGGCGTGTTCCTCCGTGTTCGATAAGTCGAATGTTAGCACGGTTGAAAGTCACAGTCGTGTTTATCCGTGCTTAGCAAGTCGATAACCTCAAGACAGGCGTCGGCGCGGTGTGGACTATTATCGCCACCGTGTTGGGAAAAGAATTTTTTCTATGTCGTGCACGACTACTAGCATGCCATGGTTCATCCCCGGCTTCCACGTGCACGGCACGCCTGTGTGTGTAGGTGTGTGCCTAGAAATCGCTCTTTGGTTGGTTTATGATTAGGTGCTAAAAAGAAAAGAAAAGAATAAAAAAACAAAAATAAAAAATAAAAAAATAAGAAAATGTAAAAATTGGGTTAGTGCTTGGGTTGCCTCCCGAGAAGCGCTCGTTTATAGTCTTAGCTAGACTTTACCTCTCATTCGTATGGTCATGGTGGTTTGAGGAGGCGAAAATCCTTTTTCATGCGATCACTTCGGTTATGGATATATCGTTTAAGTCGAGTAATGTTTACCTCAAAAGTGTCGAATTTAGGATTGCTGACCTCGACTGTGCCGTATAAGAAGACATTAAGTACCTCAAAAGTTATTTCTTCGTTTGCCTTGAGTTCTGAATTGGTGATTCGAGGGTCTTCCTTATTCAACAATACCTGATCCTTTATTTTGATGTGATTTGTTGTTCCCATCGGGTTCATCCTGGGCTCCTTGGTTTCACTTCGGGGTTTCTGTTCCTCTTTGATTTGTGTTTCCTCTCTTTTAGTTTGCCAACCCTAAGGCTTTGTTCCTTATGTATTTCTTCTTTGTTGTACGAGGTCTAGGATCTAGCTCATCTAAGAGATTTCATGATGCTTCCTATAAAGAAGGTTGAACCAAATGGCTATCAATAGAATTAACGTTCGTACCTTTATTACTCGATGTCCTCATTGAGTTAAGAGCTTGAAGATTGATTGTTTAATCATCTACACGGTGTGAGTTCATCAATTCTTCCTCCGTGGTCTTTCTTTATTGCATCGGTATGGTGAAACACCCAAACCCTACCCAAATACTACTAGGATGATCGGTTTGTCACTAAGAAAATTTTAGTAAAACAAATCGTGTTGACAAAAAGCCCAAATAGAAAATTACATAAAGTCCGCTTTAATAATCAAAAGCCCAAAACTTAATTACATGTCCTTGAAAGAAATTAAAACGAGAATAAATACTAAAGGCCCATTTTAAATCTAAAATGTAAACAAATGGCCTATGGCCTTATTACAATGTATTTTAAATCCATCATATAAAGTACTTTAAAAAACTTGTAACACCCCAAACCCGGTCTATGCATTGAGACTAGATTTGGTTTGTTACATGAATCGAAACTATTTTAAAATTTTCAATAAGTTGAAAACTACAATATTATTTACAAGATTTAATAAAATTAGAAGAGTATTTTAATTTGATAAATATTAGAAAATTTGGTTGAAAAACATTATTGTATTATCAAAACCCTTAGGTAATTTATTTAAGAGTTAACAATAATAAAATATTTATAAAAGAATTTCATATACTTGAAAAACCCAAATTTATTTTAAAAAAACATCATATAATCATAGCCCATATTAAAAAGTCCAAAGTATAGTATAAAACCAAACACTCATAAAATCCATAAATTATTTATAGAGGCCCTTATTACAATCACCCAAAATAGTAGAAAATACTTATTAAAAGTTCAGAGTTTAATAACCCATGTTTTGCAGTATGGCCTCCACGAAGTCATCCTCGGCCCAAGTTCACGTCAATTTCCATTACCTGAGATGGAAAAAATTTAAAAAGGGGATGAGTTACAAAGAACTCAGTGTGCAACTCACTTACCACCATTATTGGGCCAGATCATCAAGATATTATGCTGGGCTTGGGCCCAATTATAGAATTCAACAATATATCATAAAATAAAATAATTTAAAAATGCATGAAAAATAAATTTCCCAAACCAAACCTAATATCCATCCGCTAACACCCCTGTACCAACCATCACACCCGGGGATCAAGTCAACCCACCCCGCCAACACACCAATCGTAGGCATTAAGCCTTTTTTATAATTGTGGCAAAGCCACCAACTAGAGGCATAAGCCATATTTGTGGCGAAGCCACCAACTAGAGCAATAAGCCATATTTGTGGCGAGCCACCACGAACTAGATTTTGGCAACTGCCATTCTTCTCTTCATATACCCCACCCCATGTAATTATGCGTGCATAACAAAATATAGTCATATAACAATTTTTTCAATTAATCCATAACATCGGTGGGTTTATCATTAAACATTTCATTTGGCCCATAAAAAAAACTATAATTTAGCAATTTAGCATTTATTATTTTGTGGGCTTTGGCCCATTTATCAAACTAGAGTATTTTGGCCCAATTTAACGAACTAGAGTATTTTGGCCCAATTTATCGAACTAGAGTATTTTGGCCCAATTTATCGAACTAGAGTATTTTGGCCCAATTTATCGAACTAGAGTATTTTACGGCCCATTTTCACGAAACATACAATTTACATAATAACAAGTAATTTCTCGAGGGCGTTTTCGTAATTTTCACGATTTAGTCATTTTTACATATTTTCGTCAAAATATCAGTTTTTTACGTTTTTACCGATCTAGTCGTTTTTACGATTTTACTTCCATACCGAAATTGACATCCAACCCGAGAAAAAGTGTGAAGTTACACACCTCGATACCGAGAGTACTAATCCTTCTCGCCTCTCGGCACCTAAAACATATTTCGATCCGTTAGAACACTATTTCAGATAAACATACTTAATCGATAATAGATCCAAAATCTTACCTCTTGATTTTGAATCACTTGATTTTCGGCTCCTCCTCGTTTATTGGTTCGTTAATCGCGAGAATCCACCAACGATAATGGCTCGAAAGTTCGTACCACTTGAATAATTGACTCCTTCTAAGATGGTCGCAACCCGTGGAAAATCCGAACGTTAAAAGCGCTCTTCGTTTAAATGGGGGATTTACAGATCCGCCCCTCTTAACGTGACTAACCACCGCCCTTTTCTTCCCTATTTTGAAAGTCTTCATGATCAAAGGAATATTAGTTAAATCTAAAATAATATCGAATAGTACTAGAGGCTTTAAAAGATGTGATTTCCTTACCACAATAAATCGATTCCAACGTTTCTACGATTCTCCCAATCACTTGAGTTCCGATCTTTCGTTATTGCACTATATAATAACGAATGAAGCGTTATTAGAACGAACGTTTATTTCAATCCAAAAAGGCCTTCATAACACCATTAATATTCGGTCATAACACTATTAATAAATTGAAAACGAAAAAGAAGAACCCCTTACCTATAATCCACGATCGAAAAGAAAGGATTGAGAAAGGTGTTTGTGATGGATGAAGATTTCGGCTATGTATGATCAAAGAAAAAGAAATAAAGATTCGGCTAAGGCACTCTAGCATTCGGCCATGAGAGAGTTTGATGGAGAAACTTTGAATGAAAAGAATTAAAATATGAAAGAAGTGATGATGATGATGTTGTTTGATTTCAATGAGAAGAGAAGAAAAAGATGGATTTTAAGAGCTAGTACATTCGGCCATGGTAAAAGAAAAGAGAAAGGATGGTTCTTTTGGTATAGTTGATTTCGGCACTCAAAGAAAAGACACAAAGCAATGGCTAAAGAAATAATAAAAAAGAATGACCAAATGATCACAAAACTTGAGCTTTACCAAATGCACAATTCGGCCAAGATGAAAAGTTGAGAAGAGAAACAAAATTCTGCACAAGGTGCAAGGAATGACCAAAGAGAAAATTAATTTCTTAGCCAAACTAACACTAAAATTTGGCTCCTCCCTATACCAAGTTGTCAGTCCAAAGACATGGTCAATTGGCCATGATTTTGTTTCCAAAATTTTCCCTTGATATGTGCCTTATGTTCCCCTATCTTTCCTTAAGTTTTTGATTCCATGCCATAAGTTAACTATTTCCTTAATCCTTTGATACACTAACCAAAAATAACATGGTCAACACTTACCATATATGCTCTTGGCCGACACTTGCTATACATGTGCAGAAAATTAAAAATAAAAATTCATCTAGATGCTAAACAAGGATTCAACCTCTCCTCATGTTATAACCCATGCGCCAACTCCACCATGCTATGTACTCAACTTATGACACTCATTAACACTTAATTTAACTTAAGTCTTAATGACATTTGCTTCTCTTCAATAAATTCTCAAATATTAAATTTATTCCTTATCCAAATTATGCTATACTATTCTTTAGGACTTCAATAAGCACGAAAATAAAAGTAGGAAATTTTCCTTTAAAATCTAAACACCAATTCATGCAATATATAAACACTCGATTTTTAGGTGTTACAACTCTACCCTCCTTAAAGAAAATTTCGTCCTCGAAATTTACGATTGAAAAGAGGTAAGGGTATTGTTGCCGAATTGCATCCTCGGGCTCGTAGCTTCCTCCACTCGTGGTTATGGCATAGAACTTTGACCAACGACACGGTTTTCTTTCTTAG
Source organism: Gossypium rotundifolium (assembly GCA_025506655.1). Classification (NCBI taxonomy): domain Eukaryota; kingdom Viridiplantae; phylum Streptophyta; class Magnoliopsida; order Malvales; family Malvaceae; genus Gossypium; species Gossypium rotundifolium. Next base: position 20,203,863 of record CP106727.1, read on the forward strand.
CACCTTGACATCTCGGTCTAAGATTTCCACGGTTCTTCTTCAAAAGACAAATCAATTCAGCTCAATTCTTCTCCGATAATGTGCGAAGGATCCGATCTATAACACTTCAACATGGAAACATGAAAAACATTATGAATTTGATCCAATTAGGAGGTAACTCAATCGATAAGCCATTTGGACCAACACGCTTGACACGATAAGGTCCAATGTATCTAGGACTTAGCTTGCCCTTCCTTCCGAATCAAGATCTTTTTCCAGGAGATACCTTCAAGAAAACCTCGATCCCCACATCATACTCGATATCCTTTCGCTTCGTGTGCGCATACGACTTCGTCTATCTCGAGGCTTCTTTCAACCGTGCTCGAATAACTTTTACCTTATCCTCTGTTTGAGATATCATCTCAGGACCTAACATCTGCCATTCGCCCAACTCATCAGACAAATAGGAGAGCGACACTTACGACCATACAATGCCTCGTAAGGTGCCATCGAATGCTAGGCGATAATCGTTGTTATACGCGAATTTCGCGATGGTAGATAATCCTCCCAACTACCCCTGAAGTTGATTATACATCCTCTTAACATATCTTTTAATATCTGAATTACTCTCTCGATCGACTATCGGTGAGGATGAAAAGTCGTCTTGAAATTCAACTTTGTCCCCAAGGCTTCATGCGAGCTTTCCGGCACTGCGTGATGTAAACCTAGGGTCCCTATCCGATATAATAGATACAAAACCCCATGCAACCTCACAATTTTGGATACATACGGTTTGCCAACCAGAATGAATAATCCGTGCAATTTGGCGGAAATGAGTAGTCTTCATCAACCGATCAACAATTACCCACGTAATTTTTCTTAGTAGGTGTTAAGGGTAACCCACTAACAAAATCCATGGTTATCCGTTCTTATTTCCAAAGAGGAATTTTTATCGGTTGTAACAACCCAAACGGTAATTGATGTTACTCGCTTCACTTGGCGACAAGTCAAACATTTTCCCACAAATTACGAAATCTCACGTTTCAACCACAGCCACCAATATCATTCACGGAGATCTCGATACATCTTATTTTCTCCGGATGCATAGCATAAGGGCTACTATGCACCTCCGTAGAATCGGTTGCCTCGATCTGAATCCTTAGGCATACATACTCTTCCTCGAAAGCACAACACACCCTCCGTGTTTATTCCAAAATCCTCAATTTCACCATTTTCAACTTGTCAAGTAAAGGTCCCAACTTCTCATCGATGTCTGTTTTTCCTTGATTTGTTCCACCCACAAAGGCTTCATCCAAGTTCGCTAACAAGCGCCATCCTCGTCTGATTCAAATGGGCAAACAAAGCTCTTAATTGAATCTTCGTCTTACGACTTAGCGCGTCGGCTACCACGTTAGCCTTTCGAGGATGATATTCAATTGAGAAATCATAATCTTTTAATAATTCTACCCATCTTCTTTGTCTCAAATTTAACTCCTTTTGGGTAAGGAGGTATTTAAGTCTCTTGTGATCCGTGTAGATTATAGATTTCTCACCATAGAGATAGTGCCTCCAAATCTTTAGAGCAAAGACAACAGCACTAACTCCAAATCATGCGTAGGGTAGTTTACTTCGTGTGGTCTCAATTGACGAAGCATAGGCCACCATCTTTCCATTTTGCATCAACACACAACCCAAACCCGTGTGAGGCGCATCACAATAAGCATGAATTCTTTTTCACCTCCATTTGAATCAAAGCCGGAGCTTCCGTCAGATCTTCTTCAATTTCTCGAAACTCTCTTGCTTTTCGGTCAAATATACGGAGCTCCCTTTCGCAATGAGCTTTAGTTAGGGTGCAAAGAATCAACGAAAACCCTCTACAAAACGTCTATAGTATCCAGCCAAACCCAAGAAACTCCAAATTTCAGCTACCGATGTTGGTGGTTTCCAATCCAGAATAGCCTCAATTTTTCGAGGATCCACCCTTATTCCTTCGGCTGATACTACATGACCAAGGAAAGTCACTTCCTTTAGCCAAAATTCGCATTTACTAAATTTGGCATACAATTGTTTATCACGAAGTAGCTGTAATACTATCCGCAAATGCTGGTCATGTTCCTCCTCATTTCTCGAATAAACCAATATGTCATCTATGAACACTACCACGAACCGGTCTAAATATGGTTGAAAGACTCGGTTCATCATGTCCATAAATGCAGCTGGTGCATTGGTTAGTCCAAAGCAGATCACTACAAACTCATAGTGTCCGTAACGGTAATACGAAATATCTGGTGTTATAAATGTCCGCTTCTTTCACCTTGAGTGGTGATAACCCGAGCCTTAAATTAATTTTGGAGAAAATGAAGCTCCTTTTAATTGATCAAACATGTCATCAATTCTCGACGGAGATACCGATTCTTGATCGTCAATTTATTCAATTATGCGTAGTCAATGCACATACGCATCGATCCATCCTTCTTCTTGACGACAATGTGGTGCTCCCACGGAGACACACTTGGTCGAATAAATCCCGATCCAAGAATTCTTGAATTTGAGCTTTGAGCTCACCAACTCCTTCTGCCATTCTATAAGGAGCAATGGACACTTTGGGTCATCCTGCAAAAGCTCAATGCCAAATTCTACTTCCGATCTGAGGTATACGGAAGTTCTTCGGAAATACATCGAGAAATTCCTTCACCGTCCTCACATCATCCACAGATAACTCTCGATGATCCAGATCTCATTTCGACTCCATGACCAGACTCCGTCGAAAGGTCATCCTACCTCGCGCGACCACGGGTAGACGCCCACGAGCTCTTGTACTCATTACTCTCGCTTATGCTTATCTGCTTAAGAATTTTATGCATTAGTACCTTTGTTTCACTTGATTATCCGCAAGAAATTTTATGATAGGAGTTTTAGGAGTGGTTCTTTCAGATTCATACACGCATACGCCTTTCTATTCATTCATTCAAAGAGACGCTGTAGTTTTCATTGTGATTGTTTTTCCACTACCGTGGGTATTTTCGTAATTTATCTTATGAGGTATTTTGTAATTTTTCAAAAATAAAAGTTCTCGGATGATTTTGTCAAAAATATTTTGGAACTCTTAAATTCGGGTATTTTGAAAAATTTTAAAATCTGGGGTATTTCGGTAATTTTGGACCTCGTGGGTATTTTGAATTTTTCACAAATCAAGGTGAATTTGTAAAATTTAATAAATCAGGGTTATTTCAAAAGTTGTAAAACTTTGATGGTTCTTTTTGAGAATTGCATTTTCCGAAACAGTGATGTTGTAAAATTTTGAAAATCAAGGTTATTCTGGTAATTTTGTTGGTTAGGGTAATTTTGTAATTTTACCACTAGGGGTGTTTTAGTAATTTTTCATAATCAGGGCATTTTCATAAAAAGATTTCCAAAATTTGGTTCTAATTGATTTCACAAAAGAAGGATATTTTGAAAATTTTCTATTTGGAAATTTTTCATACGGAAGGTATTTTGGTAATTTATAGGCCATGGGTATTTTGGTCATCATTTTTTCAAGGTTATAATTACTTCAAAATAAAACGGCTAGTCCCTTTCGGTTTTAGTTATCAAGTTTAGCCTGTGAGTGTGTCGTCTCACTAGGATGAACCGCAACACGCACTGTAGGATTCAAGTGAGTAGGAGGTGAGTCACTAAGACTCGCTTAAATACCGGCTCCCACCGAATCCAATCCTGACATACTGATAACGATTGCCACATCCCTTGCTCATGACAACTCACGGGTTGTTTAGGGAATTATTAAATCTTATGCATGGTTTGTTGGGGTATGCTAACCCTAGGGTTGAACAATTTCTATTCTAATATTCTACGCTCAAGATTTACCCTTCTACCCCTATCAAATATTCACAAAAATAGATAGAAGTACTTACAGGCGGATTGGTGCCGAGACTCGGTGCCATGCTCTTCAAGTCAAAAATAGTTTCCCAAAACATTCCAATAAGGCCTACTAACACAAACAAAATATTTTAGGCCTTGGGCCCTACAATTGAAGTTTTGAACCTGCTCGATATCAAAATGTAACACCCAAACCCACCATGAGTCGTGACCGGATTCGGTATGTCACGAGTAAAATGATTTGAAACATTTTGAGTGTCTGTGAAAACTTGAAAAAATATGGCTAAGGTATTAAAACAGGTTTGATAAAACTCGTTGGGATTATTTTATAAACATAGTTGTGTTGACAAACCCTTTGAAAACGCTTTGATCATGTAAAATTTTAAAATCTTCAAGGTTATAGTTGACTTGGTGTATTTTGTTACCCAATGGTAACATCTTTGAAAACTCGTAAAAGTTACTTAATTTGAAAATGTTACTTTTAACCGATTTACTTAACATTTATAATTTCATTTTGTAATATAGTATAAGTAAATTAAAACAACTAATTAAAGCATCCAAATAATAATTAGCGGCCTTATTACAACCCAAGTTAAAATGTAGAAAGTAAATAAACATGAATAGAATTAAATAAAATTCCAAAAACTAAGGAACAAGCATGGCACCGAGTCCTCCGGCTCCATCTCGCGATCTACTCATCTGCAAAATAATTTGGGAAGGGTGAGTCACCAAGACTCAGTGTAAATCCCCACCAAAATGTAACTCATACACAAATTATTAATATCATGCAAACATGCAACCCCACTAACCATCCGTATCTTTAACTACCCCTGTTGTCAAAACCACGTGGTCAAAACCACGTGACTAGCATCACAAATCAAGTGATGGGGCCAACCCATCGTGTGGTCAAAACCACCGATGACCATAGGTCACAAATATCATAATGTGGTCAAAACCACTGGTGGTGCCAAACCACTGGGACTTAGTCACGATTTATCAACGGTGTGGTCAAAACCACTTGTGACCGAAGTCACAATTAAACTGATGGGGCCAACCCATCTTGTGGTCAAAACCACTGGTGACAGTCCATAGAAATCATCCCCCTCCTCTCATCAATCTCACCATCATCATGCTTACATAACAAATGTCATAATCACATGTATCATGCATTTATGTATAACATAGCATCCAACAGCATATGATGGCATACAAAATCATATATCATAGATTACGTAATAGGGGACTTACCCGGAATCCATGCTTAAGCCCACAAGCAAATCACTACCAAAATGATTAAAAGGCACAATATAGCAATGTTAATTAATAAAGTGTGTAAAGAGTTTTACACACCTGTTACTAACGCGAATCCTAGATCCCGAAGTTTCGATCTACTATGCTCTATCCCTTGACCCTATATTCGGCCAATCACCAAAGTTAGTGCCATAGGCCTATTCAGCCAAATTAGTAATCCCGAAGGACTAATCGCACCTATAATTCCAAGTATGGCCCTAGGCCAATCTTATTATTACTTACCAAGGCAAAATCAAATCCAAAAACCACTCCTATCTTCTCAACTGCTGAAATCCCTATATGTCACTTTGTTAAAATCGTTATAAGCAAATCTATGGAAAGTGGCCTATGGTCAATACCATATTGGCTTACCTTGCTAATTGTGACCACGAAAGGCTCCTCAATGCACCTTGCCGTTAGCTACACACAAAACATACACTATTATAACCATAACCCCATTCACCACATACCAAGGCTTGTTTCCCAAGCTTTGACACAAAAGGAAGGGAAGAGAAACCGAATGCTTTAAGAGAGGCACTTACAAACCTTTTGGAATCAATAGCACCTTACTAGGGGATTCAACTTAAGAGATATTCTGCTAGCAACACAAGTGGAAGTTACAATTTTAGAAAAAGAGAGGGGTAGGTTCTGCTAAGTAGAAGAAAAGAAGAGAGAAATTTTGGAGAATTTTGGCAAGTGAGGCTAGGAGAATTACAAGAACCAAATGGAGAAAGAAGAGAAACTTGCTAAAAGAATTTTAAGACACCCTTGCTAAACACAAACCTAATATGGATGGCCCTAAGGAGTCCTATATTCGGCCATCTCCCCTCCCTTTTGTGATAATTTTGGCTTTTAATTATCACCCATCAAATAACATTTATCTTTTATCTTTATCTCTTAGCCACTTTTCAAACAATTTAAATGAAAATAAACTACTAATACTTACTTTTCCAGCCGAAAATGTAAAGGAAATACCAGGTTTATCCTTATCACACTAAGAGTCCAAAATCATGCCATTAGCTCACTCTCTCTTCACGCCATTGGAAAAAAATAAAACCCCAATTGCTGCTCCTTGGTTCGAACATGGGACCCGTGGAGGCAAACGCGCATGCTCTTTCAATGCCCCATACCACTCTACCACATTGACTTTCATGCCCAAACTCACCCACAAAAATCTTTTAAAGCCTTCTAAGCCAAAAGCCCAAAAAAAATAAAACACATCCCCTTGTAACTCCCAAGATTCGAACCCAAGACCTGCCTAAACGTCACCTCTAAGCCCTTAAGTGGCGCATGAAAGCCACTTTGCCAATTAATTCTTTTTGTCATGCTTCTCCTGGAATTTTTCTTAACCACTATCTCACCTAACTCCCTTCTTTAAACATTTAAAAGAAATTTCCATTCTAAGCCAGCCTAGCTCGGGGTTATTTCTAGACCCTAGAACATGCTTAGCAATCATAGTATTTATTTCTTCAAGCACACACATGAGAAAATAATTAAATTACAAACAACCCCTAATTCAGGATGTTACAATCTTATTTTCAATTATGTGTGCTTAATTCTTGGTTTGATATTTCTAGATTATTGATCCATGTTTGATGTGCTTAAATTAGAGGAGGAATAGACATTGTTTAAAAGTAGATCTAGAGTAATTGAGTGAAGTTGCATTGGCCTTGGAAATAGGATGACATAAATCACCTAATTAGAGTCAAATCTAATAGAGAATCCATTGATTGAGTTAATGCGAGATAACATGGGTTTTAATTAGAAATAAATTTCAATTAATCAACCTAGAGTCGATTGCTCTTATTCTTGAAGAGAGATATTAACTTAATTTAGGATTTCTACGATCAAGATACTAAGTGAAGAAATTGTAATTTAGATTAATAGTGATATGAAATCTAGGTGAATTCTTTCTTAGGTATTGTTTGGTTTCTTGGTTGTTTACTCAATTATTTTCTTGATTTTTTCTTTGTGGCATTTATAGTTAATTAATTTAGTTAATTTTAGTTATCAATCAATCGCCTAATTATTTAGTTAAATAATAGAAAGACGGTGATTACTAGTACTTTTAGTTCTCGTGGGAACAATATCATTTCTCACCATAGGTATACTATTAATTGATAGGTGCACTTGCCATAGTTAGATTTTTTTTTTTTTTGGTTTTGTGGACATCGAGGAGCATTATGCATGTTACATAAATCACTATGTATCAAATAAAGTAACTTTGTTTTCCTTTTAACCTTAGGGAAATGGTTTCTTGTAATTTTAGTCAATATACATGTATTGCATTTTTCAATATTATTATTAAAAACATGAATTAAATCTAACTTATGCATATCGCTCAATTTTCTATAATTCAAATGACCTAATTTATAATTCCATAAACAAGAAGTTTCAACTATATAAGCAAAATTTTTTTATTCTTATTAATAATATTGAGTTTGAACATGCTCTCATACATATACCATTTCCTAAAAAATTCCTCCCTTAAATAGAATAAACTTATTCGCTTCAAAAACAAGTTTGAAACCAAACTTATTCAATAAACTTCAAGACAATAAATATTTCCTAACTTCGTACATAAAGTACACCATTGAAGGTTAAAACTTTTTAGAAGTGAATTGTAGTTCAATAGGCCCTTGCCTTTGATTGCTATGGTGGAAGAATGTACCGATGTTTTCTTAATTTTGACTTTTGTATTTTTGACACACAATGTCTATCCGCTCAAGGGTTATGTGTTCTAGGTGTGTGGGAGGTCCAAAGTTCAACTCACAAGTAGGGTAAATTTTGGTATTTTTATGAATTAAGCCCTATCTCCGTTAATAGGCTTATAAATTAAAGTGTGTAAGTAATTAACATAATGGGCTTGCTGGTCCGTGGTTAAGTGAAGTGTTGGCTTGTTGGAGGTCCTGTGTTTGAATCTCAAGGTGACCATTATTTTGGCTATCACGCCCAAAGAGTTTGTGTTTGAGTGAAAATCGACAAGAAGGAGAGATTTGGGAGATGATAGGGAATATCGAAAATCTATTCGCTTTTCATCTCCCTAACAAAAGCAAAATTTTGGTTTCTTTTCACCAAAACCCTGCCGCCGCCTTCCCATTCCTTGTTGTTATTCTTTTACTTTCAAGTTCTGGAACATTATTCAACTTTATGGCTCGCTATTGGTAAGTTTGGATTTTACATTTCTAAATGTTCTATGTTCCTTCTAAGAGAAATTCCTTTGGTTTTCGTGAATTAATCAAGAGATCAATATCGTCTCAATTGACGTAAGTTGCGTGGAATTTTGTTTTGATCAAGGTAAGGTTTCATAGTTGGGATGAACGCCTCATTTCAATTCCGCTTAAATCCGCTTATGTTACTAAATGGGGCCTTGATTTGTTGAATATAATTACCGAGTGCTTGGGAGTTGTTTTAGCTTCAATCGAAACCACGCAGGTTCCAAAACGTAAAATGAGGTTTCAAGAGAGCAAAAACCATATCGTGATGCAACACGGGCGGTGGTCGCCTGGAAGGCCATGTGAAATCATAGTCACCACACGGCCGGTGATCAACGAGCCAGGTCGGTGGAGTGACACTACCGGATGGTCAAGGCCAAAGTCAACACCTGCTCGATAATGGGCGTGGGCTACACCGGTGTGGGCTCGACGGTGAACCACACGAGGCAGGGATTCGGGCCAGCCGCAGGATCTCGGCCAAGGCTAATTTGGGCGTGGGCCACATGGGTGTGGGCTCACACGGCAAGCTACATAGGCATGTGAGCCCATTTTTGAAAACTCAGAAGGTTACAAGGGTCGCCCTAGTCGATCGTGGACCTACCATAGGGTCGTAGCAATACTTGACCCCATATAAATGATATGTCCGTTCGATTTTGTACTAAGCATATATACGATCTCAATATATGAGCTTTTAATTGCATAATAGCATGTCATTCTAGTATGTTGCATTGCATCGGGTGGGTTGATTATGATTGAGGAAGTATCCGCAAGGCTCTTAAGCCTTTATCCGGCACCAACTACAAATTTCTCGATTATGTGCCGCATTCTTGCAAAACATGGTGTAGGTTGGTGGTTGATTTTATCCCACATGGTGTGTAGGGTGAACGGAGTTGGTGGTTAGAGGCGTGGGTAGGACTCTGCTTTGCATATTCTCTCAAATGGCCGAGGCCCATGATATGTCTCGATCAGAATCGAGGGCTAAGGTCCACACTGCTTCAGAATGGGCTTAGACCCCACCCGTGAAAATTATGTCTCATATCTAATGTTACTGTGTATGTTTTTTGTGGGTTTAACACCGAGTTTGTAAAACTCACCCTTTTCTGCTTAACTGCCTGTAATCCCAAAGTAGACGGATCGGTAGTGGAGGACTCAAGTGACCACTATTTTGGACGCTTATTTACTTTATTCTTAATTATGATTTGGTTTTATTTGGGTAACTTTTGTGTAACAAGGCCTTTCACTTTTATTTAAAATTTGGTATCATTATTTTATAAATTCAGAGGATAAGATGCGAAGTTTTCAAAGTAAATAAATGTTTTATTAAAATACGATAACTTTGAAAATCATTTTAAAAGCTTCAATGTATAAAGTTTTGAAAATGGACAATGAATAAATAGCTACACGCTTTGACGATAGCCTTAGATACCTAAAATGGTTTCAACTCCGCTACATTTTCTAAAGCACTACCATGTGACATCGCCGATTCGACCATAACATCTAGGTCAGTTTGGGGTGTTACAAAGAATGTCCCACGACAAGACATTTGCATTTTCAAATTGTGTGAACTTTGTGAACATTTTTGTCTTTGCACACATGTTTGGTTGCTCAAATATCAATCCATCATGCATTATCATCTTGTACCATATTAATTTTATATCATTGCAACAAGCTTTTCGTTATTGTCACTTTAAAGATGATTTCTTCTTTAAAATTGACATTTATTCTTGGAAGTCCCAACTTACCACAATCATAGTATGAGCCCTTTTGTTTATTTTTGAACTTAGGTTCTCTATCACTGCTTGAAATTTTTCTTGGAAGATTTAGTAGTTTGTACTTCCTTCGTAATAGCACTTTAGCATTTTTAGAATCTAGGTTCGATCTTGCTTTATATTCTTCTTCGATACGTAAGATGATTTACCAAAGCCTCAAGAGATATTTCCTCTTTCTCATGTTTTAGACTTCTTTAAAGTCTTTCCAAGATGGATGAAGTTTGTCTATTATGGAGGATACAACAATCATTTTATCCATTTTCATATCATATTGCTTAAATAGATTCAACATTTTTCAATATCACTAATTGTGCCATAAGTAATGACAATCAACCATTTGATAATTATTGAAACAATTAACAAGAAATTTCTTACTTGTAGCATTTTCACATGTATCTTGTCTCTAATTTGTCTCGTAATTCTTAATGACATTGTTTTGGTAGGAATCAACAAACCATCGATAAACCATTCAATATGTGGCCTATACATATGTAATCAACATTTTCCCATTTTCGCTTTTCTTAGGTTGCAACAACAAATTGCTGTTCTTCCGATTTTGGAGTATCCAAAACATAGGAAATCTTCAAAGTTGATAATAAGAAGTGCATCTTTTGTGCCATTGTCGAATTTGCCACCATCAAACCGATCAAGTTTGACAAAGTTGAAGCCAACCTTTAATGTTCCACTTTCATTGTTGTGGTAGTCATCATAAAGTACAACCTTAAAATTGTTAGTACAAATCTCCTGAAGAAATATGATAAGGATCCAAGGCGGTATTGATCGTGGTCAAAAAAGTTTTAATATTTATAAAAAGAATGATCGAACCAAGAGACTAACTATGACAACGATAGAGGCAAGTGCACCTATCAAACAAGAGTATAGTTTAGGCAAGAATATCTTATCGAAACCAAAGTAACCTAAAAGTACTACTACTCACTTTTTTCTATTATTTACCCTAAAATATGGAGTGATTGGTTTATTAATCTAAAACTAATGAAATACTTAAACTAAATGCAAAGACAAAAGAATGAATTGGAGAAAGACTTTAGGAAAAATCGTTGATGAAGACGACACCCTTGAAGAATCCACCTATGACCTCACTTATTATTTATTCCCCAAACCATATGATTTCTTTACTTAGCTTGATCCGTGAGACTCCTAACCTATATTAAACCCTCTTGAGGCTAATAACGCTAAACTTAGGTTAATTAGGGAACTCTAGTTCTCATAATAATTAAGGAAAATAAAATTATCAATAATTCCCATATTAAGGTTTACCCTAATAAAAATTGAAAACCCATCTCAAGGAAAGATCAAAACTGAAATCCCTAACTCTCAAGGTTGGGAATTCCCCTTACCATGACTCTCTTAGATATTAAAACCAAACAAGTATTCTTAAATAAATTTAGAAACCTAAAAATCCATATTGGTTTCCAATCCTTTTAGTTCTCAAGGGTTTATATAACTAAATGAAACTTCTAAAGTAAACCAACAAGAAATTCTCCCTAAGGAATTGAAGGAAGGTCCTCCGCTTACCATGGAAACTCTTCCGTTGAGATGGAATTAAAACCATCTCAAGTGATTCTAAAGGATGAAGCTGCAAAGCCTGCTTCGAAAAATTGGGCATTGTTCGTGGCAATCCTTTAAGTTGGCTACATTGGTGGTTTATTAGGCTTGAATTTTAAATTGGCCTTAAGGTTCCTTTAATTCAAGTAAAACTAAAGGAAAGGTTTAAAAGATTTAAAAATGGGTTCTCCAAAAGCCATAAAAGGTTAAAAATTTACTTTTCCTTATAAAACCCCCATTAAGCTTTTCCTTGTCCCGTTTCTATTCTTAAATTGAACTTTCCAAATTCATTTCCAGCAATGCTCATCAAATTTAGATTAAATCTGGATAATTCAATTAAAGGTCCAAGTCAATCATGTGTTCCTTTGTAGTTACCGAACAATTTCCCCAAAATTCCCTTTAACCCGCCGGCCGCATCCTCGTTCTCTCAGTTAAAATGAAAAGAAAGGATTAAAAGCAACTTTAAAATTAAATCCCAAGGGCTAAAATCCAAAACACCACTAAAATATAAGGGTTAAAATTTTACTTTTAACGGGCTTTTAAATAAAAATTAAAGGTTTTCGGCCCTTGCAAATTCTAACTTAAACAAAATTAAAATGAATTTCCAATAAAATTAATAATTCTATTGATAATTCTCTATAATTAAAGATAATTTTATACAAATTTGGATAATTAACTTTAAAGAGTTTTCCCAAAATTAATTTAAAAGTTAACTTTTTATAAAACTACTTTTATTAATAATTTTTTTAAAACCCAAACTAAAATTCACAAAAGATTAAATTAAATCATTAATTTAATTCAAGAATAACAAATAAATTGAATTAAAAGGGTTAATCCCAAAAGGTGGTGAAAACAAATCAAAATTTGGTAAATGGGTGATCAATTAAAAGGTTTTAATTCCGGGTTTAACTTGGGTTAAAATGTGGGTAAAGGTTTTTAGGGGAAGGGTTAAAACCAGGGCCACTTGAACAAAATTAATAACTAAAACAAAGGAATTTAGAATAATACTCAAATTGAAAACTAATAATTAATTAAATTACCTAAAAAGAATTTTCATAACTTAAAATTTAAAAATTTAATGGTGTTTTTCTTCAACCCAAATTAAATTTAAAAGTTAAACTCTTTTAAACCTATTAATAATTAAAATAACTTTGGTTTTTTAAGAACCTTAAAATTTAATCATAAATGAAAATTAACTCATTTTAAAAATATAATTAAAATCTTAAATCAAAAAAACCTTTGAATTAAAATAGAAAAAAGAAAATTGGTTTGAAAAAATACAAAAGGGATTTTGGGTTAAATTAAGGTGAGTCAATTAAAAGGTTTTGTTAATTCAAAAGATAAGGGTTAAATTTAAATTTTGGGAAGTTTTAAGCGTAAATTGGGTTAAAACCTTGCCCTTTAAATTGAATCAAATATTTTTGGTTTTAATGTATTAAACAAACAAATTCTAAAAATAAAAGGAAAATAAAATAAAATAAAAAAAAATAATGTTAAATAAAATTAAAAATTAATGGGGTTTTGAAAACAACCTAGAAAAATTAAAGGTTTAAATTAAGTTAAGCCCTATTTTAATTTTAATTTTAATGATTATGTTGATTCTCAGGTTCTTCAAATTTTCTTCAATGGCAATTTAAATTCGGCTTTTCATAATCCAATTTCAAATTAAATCAATAGGTTTATCCTTTAGAATAAGAAAACCCTTGAAACGACTAAATTCGATTTGGGAAAAAAAATTTTCTATTTTACGCTCCCCCCACACTTAAGGATGTGCTTGGCCCTAAAATGTTCGTTAGTTTAATTATGTAAAAAAAAAAAAGAATAAAAAATAAAAAATAAAAAATAAAAAAGTAAAATTAGAGGCTGGGGGAAGGCCTTAAGCTTGAAATTTATCCATTCAAGGTAGGTTGGTTTGGGGTTTTTTTATCCTAACTTCTAAATATCATAAGTAGAAGAAGTTTAAATAAAATGTAATTAATTGATGAAAAAATAAAAAATTAAATATAAAATTAAAGCCCTTAGAAAATTGGGGAATTGAGGGTTTTTAATTGGAAATAGGATGACATAAATCTACCTAATTAGAGTCAAATCTAATAGAGAATCCATTGATTGAGTTAATGCGAGATAACATGGGTTTTAATTAGAAATAAATTTCAATTAATCAACCTAGAGTCGATTGCTCTTATTCTTGAAGAGAGATATTAACTTAATTTAGGATTTCTACGGATCAAGATACTAAGTGAAGAAATTATGTAATTTAGATTAATAGTGATGAGATGAAATCTAGGTGAATTCTTTCTTAGGTATTGTTTGGTTTCTTGGTTGTTTACTCAATTATTTTCTTGATTTTTTCTTTGTGGCATTTATAGTTAATTAATTTAGTTAATTTTAGTTATCAATCAATCGCCTAATTATTTAGTTAAATAATAGAAAGACGGTGATTACTAGTACTTTTAGTTCTCGTGGGAACAATATCATTTCTCACCATAGGTATACTATTAATTGATAGGTGCACTTGCCATAGTTAGATTTTTTTTTTTTTTTGGTTTTGTGGACATCAAGAGGAGCATTATGCATGTTACATAAATCACTATGTATCAAATAAAGTAACTTTGTTTTCCTTTTAACCTTAGGGAAATGGTTTCTTGTAATTTTAGTCAATATACATGTATTGCATTTTTCAATATTATTATTAAAACATGAATTAAATCTAACTTATGCATATCGCTCAATTTTCTATAATTCAAATGACCTAATTTATAATTCCATAAACAAGAAGTTTCAACTATATAAGCAAAAATTTTTTATTCTTATTAATAATATTGAGTTTGAACATGCTCTCATACATATACCATTTCCTAAAAAATTCCTCCCTTAAATAGAATAAACTTATTCTTTCAAAAACAAGTTTGAAACCAAACTTATTCAATAAACTTCAAGACAATAAATATTTCCTAACTTCTGGTACATAAAGTACACCATTGAAGGTTAAAACTTTTTTAGAAGTGAATTGTAGTTCAATAGGCCCCTTGCCTTTGATTGCTATGGTGGAAGAATGTAACGCCCCGATGTTTTCTTAATTTTGACTTTTGTATTTTTTGACACACAATGTCTATCTGCTTCAGTGGTTATGTGTTCTAGGTGTGTGTGGGAGGTCCAAAGTTCAACTCACAAGTAGGGTAAATTTTGGTATTTTTATGAATTAAGCCCTATCTCTGGTTAATAGGCTTATAAATTAAAGTGTGTAAGTAATTAACATAATGGGCTTGCTGGTCTGGTGGTTAAGTGAAGTGTTGGCTTGTTGGAGGTCCTGTGTTTGAATCTCGGCGTGACCATTATTTTTGGCTATCACGCCCAAAGAGTTTGTGTTTGAGTGAAAATCTGACAGTAAGGAGAGATTTGGGGAGATGATAGGGGGAATATCAGAAAATCTATTCAGTTTTCATCTCCCTAACAAAAGCAAAATTTTGGTTTCTTTTCTTCACCAAAACCCTTGCCGCCGCCCCTTCCCATTCCTTGTTGTTATTCTTTTTACTTTCAAGTTCTGTGGAACATTATTCGACTTTATGGCTCGCTATTGGTAAGTTTGGATTTTACATTTCTAAATGTTCTATGTTCCTTCTAAGAGAAATTCCCTTTTTGGTTTTCAGGAATTAATCAAGAGACTGAATATCGTTCTCAATTGACGAGTTAAGCGCGTGGAATTCTTGTTTTGATCGAAGGTAAGGTTTCGATAGTTAGGGATGAACGCCTCATTTCAATTCCGTTTAAATCCCGTTTATGTTACTAAATGGGGGCCTTGATTTGTTGAATATAATTACTGGAGTGCTTGGGAGTTGTTTTAGCTTCAATCGAAACCACGTGTGTACCCAAAAACGCTGAAAATGAGGTTTCAGCGAGAGCAAAAAACCATACTGTCGATGCAACACGGGCGTGTGGTCGCCCGTGTGGAAGGCCATGTGCAAAACTGTTAGTCACCACACGGCCGTGTGATCAACGAGCCAGGTCGTGCGTGGAGTGACACTGTGTGATGTGATGGTCAGGCAAGGTAAGCGACACACGGGCTCGACCAATGGGGCATGTGGGCTACACCGGTGTGTGGGCTCACGACGGGTGAACCACACGAGCGTGGGATTTCGGGCCGCAGCAGGATCTGTCTGGCCAAGGCTAATTTGGGCTGGTGGGCCACATGGGTGTGGGCTCACACGGCAAAGCTACATAGGCATGTGAGCCCATTTTTTGAAAACTCTGTAAGGTTACAAGGGTCGTCCTAGTCGACTGTGGACCTACCATAGGGTCGGTAAGCAATACTTAGACCCCCATATAAATGATATGTCTGTCTGATTTTTGTACTAAGCATATATACCGATCTGAATATATGAGCTTTTAATTGCATAATAGCATGTCATTCTAGTATGTTGCATTGCATCGGGGTGGGTTGATTATGATTGGAGGAAGTATCTGCAAGGCTCTTAAGCCTTTTATCTGGCAGCTCAACTACAAATTTCTGATTATGTGCCGCATTCGGTACAACATGGTGTGTAGGGTTGGGTGGGTTGATTTTATCCCCACATGGTGTGTAGGGCTGAACGGAGTTGGTGGTTAGAGGCTGGTGGGTAGGACTCTGTTTTTTGCATATTCTGTCTGAAATGGGCTGAGGCCCAGTGATATGTCTGACTCTGTAACTGAGTGGGCTAAGGTCCACACTGTTTCTGTAATGGGCTTAGACCCCGACCTGTGAAAATTATGTCTGTTATCTAATGTTACTGTGTGTATGTTTTTTGTGGGGTTTACACACTGAGTTTGTAAAAACTCACCCTTTTCTGTTTAATCTGTTCAGGTAATCCCCAGCAGTAGACGGATCGGTGTAGTGGAGGACTCGCGGTGACCACTATTTTGGACGCTTATTTACGGTTTATTCTTAATTATGATTTGGTTTTATTTGGGTAACTTTTTGTGTAACAAGGCCTTTCAGACTTTTATTTAAAATTTGGTATCATTATTTTATAAACTGTTAGCAGTAGGATAAGATGCGAGTTTTCAAAGTAAATAAATGTTTTATTAAAATACGTACAACTTTGAAAATCATTTTAAAAGCTTCTGCAATGTATAAAGTTTTGAAAATGGACAATGAATAAATAGCGACACGTTTTGACGATAGCCTTAGATACCTAAAAATGGTTTCAACTCCGTTACATTTTCTAAAGCACTACCATGTGACATCGCCAGATTCGACCATAACATCTAGGTCAGGTTTGGGGTGTTACAAAGAATGTCCTACGTACAAGACATTTGCATTTTCAAATTGTGTGAACTTTGTGAACATGCTTTTGTCTTTGCACACATGTTTGGTTGCTCAAATATCAATCCATCATGCATTATCATCTTGTACCATATTAATTTCAGATATCATTGCAACAAGCTTTTCGTTATTGTCAGCCTTAGAAGATGATTTCTTCTTTAAAAATTGACATTTATTCTTGGAAGTCCCAACTTACCACAATCATAGTATGAGCCCTTTTGTTTATTTTTGAACTTAGGTTCTCTATCACTGCTTGAAATTTTTCTTGGAAGATTTAGTAGTTTGTACTTCCTTCGTAATATGCACTTTAGCATTTTTAGAATCTAGGTTCGATCTTGCTTTCGATATTCTTCTTCGATACGTAAGATGATTTACCAAAGCCTCAAGAGATATTTCCTCTTTCTCATGTTTTAGACTTCTTTTAAAGTCTTTCCAAGATGGATGAAGTTTGTCTATTATGGAGGATACAACAATCATTTTATCCATTTTCATATCATATTGCTTAAATAGATTCAACATTTTTTCAATATCACTGAATTGTGCCATAACAGAATGACAATCAACCATTTGATAATTATTGAAACAATTAACAAGAAATTTCTTACTTGTAGCATTTTCAGTCATGTATCTTGTCTCTAATTTGTCTCAGAATTCCTTAGCGATGACATTGTTTTGGTAGGAATCGAACAAACCATCAGATAAACCATTCAATATGTGGCCTATACATATGTAATCAACATTTTCCCATTTTCGCCTTTCTTAGGTTGCAACAACAAATTCGTTTTCGTTCTCTTCCGATTTTGGAGTATCCAAAACATAGGAAATCTTCAAAGTTGATAATAAGAAGTGCATCTTTTTGTGCCATTGTCAGAATTTGCCACCATCAAACCGATCAAGTTTGACAAAGTTGGAAGCCAACTCCTTTAATGTTCCACTTTCATGTGTTGTGGTAGTCATCATAAAGTACAACCTTAAAATTGTTAGTACAAATCTCCGGTGAAGAAATATGATAAGGATCCAAGTGTATTGATCGTGTCAAACAGTCGAGTTTTAATATTTATAAAAAGAATGATCGAACCAGTAGACTAACTATGACAACGATAGAGGCAAGTGCACCTATCAAACAGTAGTATAGTTTAGGCAAGAATATCTTATCGAAACCAAAGTAACCTAAAAGTACTACTACTCACTTTTTTTCTATTATTTACCCTAAAATATGGAGTGATTGGTTTATTAATCTAAAAACTAATGAAATACTTAAACTAAATGCAAAGACAAAAGAATGAATTGGAGAAAGACTTTAGGAAAAATCAGTTGATGAAGACGACACCCTCAGGAAGAATCCACCTATGACCTCACTTATTATTTATTCCCCAAACCATATGATTTCTTTACTTAGCTTGATCCGTGAGACTCCCTAACCTATATTAAACCCTCTCTTGAGGCGAATAACGTCTAAACTTAGGTTAATTAGTGGAACTCTAGTTCTCTTATAATAACCCTGTAAGGAAGAAGTAAATTGATCAATAGATTCCCATATTAGGTTTCACCCTAATCTGGCAAAATCTCGTAACCCTATCTCTAGGCACCCGATCAACTCTGCTCAATTATGCTAGATCTACTCTTAGGTAGGGTCTATTCCTCCTCCACCTATGACATCGGATCAAATTAAGCAACATAATTAAGAACAAACTAAGTACTTCTCATATAATTTAGAAATCAAATAACAAATTCCATCATAGGTTTCATCCCCTTCAGGTATCTGAAGGGTTTAGTTCATAACTAAATAAGAAAACATCTCAAGAGAAAAGATAAAACAAAACATAAGAAATCCCTAAAACTCCCTCAAGGAATTGAAGGAGAGATCCTCCGCCTTACATGGAGCTCTCGCTTGAGATGGATTAAAAGGCCATCGCCAAGTGATTCCTTAAAGATGAAAGCTTGACAAAGCCTCGCTAAAAACTGTCATTGTTTCGCTTCAACTCCTCTTTAGTTGCTACATTGGGTGTTTATATAGGCTTTGAGATGCTTTACTTGGCTACTAAGTATCCTAATTCAAGTAGAATTCCTCCTAGGATGTTTAATTAGATTTAGGAATGTGTTTCTTTGCCTCCAAGCATCGAAATCCGAGTGAAATTACTCTTTCCCGTAGTAGGGGCACGTCCATGGTACATGCCGGTGTAAATCATCTTCAGGCCGTGTCTCTATTCTGTTGATTGAGGCATGGCCGTGCAAGTCGGTGTTCAGGCCATGCTTCGACTCTGTCAATTGGGGCACGGCCATGTAAATCGTGGCATGGCCATGCGAAGTAAATGGCAATGCACGGTCGTGTGGCTTGTAGTCTAGGCCGTGTCAATTTCCTCTTTGGCCCAAATTGGCCCGTTTTAAGCCCGCTTCTTGTTCTTGTCATCCTCGGGTGCTTTCCTGAGTATAAACATGAAAAGAAAGGATTAAAAGCACCTTTTTACATAAATCAAGGGCTAAATCATCCAAAAGCACACTAAATATAGGGTTAAAATATGTTACTTTTACGGTTTATCAAATACCCCCACACTTAAGCTTTTGCTTGTCCTCAAGCAAATTTCTCAACTTACAATTAAAATGAACTTTCCATAATTCATAATTCCTATCGACAATGTCTCATCATAATTCATAGATAATTATACATGGATAATTCAACTTAAAGAGTCCCAAAGATTCAATCATGATAAGTTATACCTTTGTAGTACGAAAACATAGGTGTCTCCCTTTATCTAAGTAATTACCTTTAATTCAAAACCGCCAAGGACTGACATCCTCACAAAAGATTCACTCAAATCAGTTGAAGTGTTTAAGGTTCAAGAATAAGCACTAATAAGTCGAACCTGAAAAGTTAATCCCATAGGCTTGCCTGAAAATCAAATCTCCACCACTGTAAATGAGATGATACACAGATTAAAAGGTCTTTATCAGGGTTGTAACGGGGCTTGGGTTAAAAGGTGTGGATAAAGGTTGAATTAGAAGGTTAAAATCGAGACTGACTTGACAAATTACCTAACTAGAAACAAAGAATTAAATATGAATATATACATCGAATGAAAACTAATAATACCTACTATTGATAATTACTCTATAATAAAGAGTATTTTCATCACTTAAAATTTGATAATACTTTAATACGAGTTTTTTCTTCAACAATTGGAATTTAAAAGCTCTAAGCTCTTTTATATACTACTAATATTGAATATACTTGGGTTTTTTTTAAGAACAAACTAAAATATTACATCATAAATGATAAATGTAACTACTGAACTAATATAATTCGGTAACTTAATCAAATCAAACCTTGATTAAAGGGTAGTCAAAAGAATGGTGATAACAAATACAAAGGGATTTTGGGTTAATATTAGTGGGTGAGTCAATAAAAAGGTTGTTAGGATTCAACGGGGTTCACTAAGGGTTAATTATGTGGGTAGGCTTTTTTAGTGGCGCGAATGGGTTAAAACCTAGGTGCCTTTATCATCTCAGTATATCAAATCATTAATGTGGTCACGACATGTATAAACAAGGCAAGTTCTAGAATAACAGTTCAAAGTTGACACACTCATAATTAATAAAGTGAGCACGAAAAAGAATATATGCTCTATAAGGCTCAAAATCTCACAAAATTATGGGTGTTTTTGACATCAATCCTCAGAATTCCAAATTTCAAAGTAATACTCAAATTCAGTTCAACGACCTATTAATTTTAATTTTTAAAAAGTAGACTTATCGCTCTCGATTCTCTAGTATCCTTCAAATTTAATCATCAATGAACAATTAACTCTGACTTTAAAACATATCAATACAAATCATAAATCAATAGAAATTTCATCCTAATTAGTAATATGAGAAATACTTGAAAACAAGACTAAATTCAGGATTTGAGAATAATACAAAAAGTCAGGTACTTTTACGCCCCCACACTTAAGATGTGCATTGCCCTCAATGTACAAAGATAGATAAACAATTATGTAATAATAAAATCAAAAGATAAGGGGAGAAGTAACACTTCCTAAATTTTTGGATGAAGTCTATGATAAGAAACCGATAAGATTAGAGGTGAACGGGAAGCGCCTTGAACCGTTTGAAATTGAATCCTCGAAGTAGTTGGCTTGGTTTTATTGTATCCTAAGCTAAATCTAAATATCATAAAGAATAAGAAGAAGAAAATAAAATAAAATAAAGTAAAAAATAATGATGAAATAAAATAAAAAAATAAATAATGGAAAATGAAAGACAACTAGAAAAATGGGGAATGAGGTTTAAATAGAGATGTAGCCCATATTTTGGGATTTTGAATTTTGAATGCATTCAGGGTGTTAGGGCATGGCCGTGGGTGTCGTGGCACGCCCGTGTCTTTCTTCACATGGTCATTTAATATGGGCGTGCTCCTCCCGTGTTCGATAAGTCTGAATGTTGGCACGGTTGAAAGTCACTATCGTGTTTATCCGTGCTTAGCAAGTCAAGAACCTCAAGACGGGCGCTCGGACGGATGCGTGGATCGTTATCGCCACCCGTGTTGGGAAAAGAATTTTTTCTATGTTGTGCACGCCATCGCACGCCCATGGTTCATCCTCGGCTTCACACCCACGGCACGCCTGTGTAGGGCCGTGTGCCTAGAAATCGCTTCTTTGGTTAGTTTATGATTAGGTGCTAAAAGAAAAAAGAAAAGAATAAAAAAATAAAAATAAAAAATAAAAAATGTAAAATTGGGTTAGTGCTTGGGTTGCCTCCCCGAGAAGCGCTGCTTATAGTCTTAGCTAGACTTTACCTCTCATTCGTATGGTCATGGTGGTTTGAGGAGGTGAAAATCTTTTTCATGCGATCACTTGCTTATGGATATATCGCTTAAGTCGAGTAATGTTTACCTCAAAAGTGTCGAATTTAGGATTGTCGACCTTGATCAGCCGTATAAGAAGACATTAAGTACCTCAAAAGTTATTTCTTCGCTTGCCTTGAGTTCTAAATTGGTGATTCGAGGGTCTTCCTTATTCAACAATACCTGATCCTCTATTTTTGATGTGATTTGTTGTTCCTATCAGCTCATCTGGGGGCTCCTTCAGTTTCACTTCGTACGGTTCCTGTTCCTCTTTGATTTGTGTTTCCTGTTCTTTTAGTTTGCCAACCCTAAGGCTTTGTTCCTTATGTATTTCTTCTTTGTTGGCACGAAGTCTAGGATCTAGCTCATCTAAGCGATTTCGTGATGCTTCCTATAAAGAAGGTTGAACCAAATGATTATCAATAGAATTAACGTTCGTACCTTTATTACTCGATGTCCTAGCTGAGTTAAGAGCTTGAAGATTGATTGTTTCGTCGTCTACACGAGGTGTGAGTTCACCGAATTCTTCCTCTATGTGGTCTTTCTTTATTGCATCGGGGTATGGCTGAAACACCCCAAACCCGGCCCAAATACTACTACCGGATCTGGTTTGTCACTAAGAAAATTTTTAGTAAAACAAATCGTGTTGCCAAAAAGCCCAAATAGAAAATTACATAAAGTGTGCCTTAATAATCAAAAGCCCAAAACTTAATTACATGTCCTTGAAAGAAATTAAAAGAGAATAAATATTAAAGGCCCATTTTAAATCTAAAATGTAAACAAATGGCCTATGGCCTTATTATAATGTATTTTAAATCAATCATATAAAGACTTTAAAAAAACTAATATGGGGAAACTTTGTTGCGGATCCACCTTCATTGCATGGCCACCTTGCGCTTCACTCCGCCCAAATTCGATGCACTAATCATCACACGAAAGGTTAGTTTAAAGGGGTGAGTCGTGAGACTCAAGCAGCAACCCTCATGCACCACTAGATTTGGGCCTCATTAAACATAATAATAAATTCATTTACATGAAAACATATAATATGCAAAGCCCAACCCATTTACCTAGGTTTCCATCCACACCAACCAACACACCATTGGGGATTTCTACAATCAACCCACACCACTACTCTCCAAGATGGCGGTCAAGCTACTCATCAACATATATTGGTCAAGCCCTTATAACATATAATGGTCAAGCTCAGATAATGTAATTCACTGCGGCATTAGCCACTCACAAGAATTCACAAGAAAAATCATTACTCATATACATGTACATATAACTTCCTCCTTTCATCACCCACCCCATGCAATATGCACAATAATTTAAAACATGTACAACAGTTTACTTGTAACATATAGTCAGATTATTTACTAACATATAAATCATGTGAACACATATACATATATATATACATTTATTATTAATCAGATCTAGACGGTGGGGAAGTGTTACACACCTGATTACCGATAAAACGAGGCTTTCTATATCGACGCTATCCTTAGTCGACACAACTGCTATCTCGCCTAAGGTGTTGTTCGTAAGCGGTCCACAACCAATTGGCCAATCTCGAACAATGCAGATACTACTCGCTTTCTTAAACTTAGGATTCTTTCTTTGTCCGATCCATATTTAATTCCATCAAATCCTTATCGAGCTACTATAACAATATTTAATCGCTCCTTTTAGAGTTAAGATCATATATATATTGAACGAATCTAATAAAAATCTAGGATAATCTTCTTACCTTAAAATCCCAAAATTGGAGACTTATGATTTTCGACTTTTAGATCTAGTCGACTAAGCCTCCTTCAAATCCCGAATTGCCACCCATCATAAAACCATTAACTATTAGCTTTCGGCTTTTGCCTTTCTAAAATAGATTATGAGAACTAATCAAAATTTGACTCTTACCTTAGCTTAGGAGATTGGCTAGCACTAGGGAGAGGATTCGGTAATGCCAATGGAAGATTTAAATGCCAGAAGTGTAGAACAATTTCTCAAATAGGATGAATAAAAGAAAAAAAACAATGGATGCTTTGGCTTTTTAGAGAAATCGGCACAAGGGAAAAAAAGTGGGGAAAACTTTCGGCTTTTAAAGAAATTAGAGAAAGAAATTTGGAGAAAAGAAGCTAGGGAATTTCGGCACAAAAGGGAGAGGATTTAATGTCGAAACAAGGAGATACCTCTATTTATAGGAAATTCGCAACCCTTTGCCATGTAGTAGTGGTTTCTTTACTCCTCTCAATGATGGATTCTTGGCCATCACTCTCTTTGTAGATAAATTCTAACTTTTCTCCTTTATCTTAATCTACTAGCTCATCTAAAAGAGACTTAATTATCTCTAACTCCTCCCTCCTTTATCAAGATATTATCCACATATTTTAATCATTAAAATCCCTAAATCTTAGCCTTTATCTTATTATCCACTTATTATCCACATATTTTAAACATTAAAACCCCTAAATTTTAGCCTTGTTGCCATCCACTCCACCTAATCCTAATGCCCAAAATTTAGCTAACTTAATTAAAAGAATTGGGCTCCATGAAACTTAAATTTGGGCCCTTACTCCCTTGCGTGGCGTCACCTCCTAAGATTGGGCCACAAGCTGGTATTTTAAACATAGATACTACCTTTTAAACCCTATAATGCCCAAACAGATAATTTTAATCAAGGCCTCTGCCTAAGCCTGAGCCCAAATTGGACCCCTAACACTTAAATTAACTCATTCCACATATTCACCCATTAAACGCATAGGCCCAAAAATTTAGGATGTTACAATGGCCCACGAGGTTGGTGCTCTGTAATTTTTGATTTTGGTAAATCATGTCACACCTCAACCTTACCTTTTCTTACCACAGGTTCTTCCCTTGGGTTTGGTTCCACTAACAATTCACTGTTATGAGCTTGTACGGCTTGGGGCCTATGATTCGGCTCAAGTTTGTAGCCTTGTGGTGTTTCCTGTGGTGAAAGTTGAACAATTTGATTATCAACTGAATTTACTTTCTCACCTTCATCACTTGATGTCCTGGCCGAGTCAAAAGCTTGTAGACTGATTGATTCGTCACCTACACGAAGAATGAGTTCTCCTATACCAACATCAATTTTAGTCCTGGCAGTTGCTAGAAAGGGTTTTCCTAAAATTAAAGGAATCGTGTTGTCCCCATCCATGTCTAAAACAAAAAAGTCTACTGGGAATACGAATTTATCAATTTTGACTAGAACATTTTCTATTATACCCCTAGGAATTCTTATAGTTTTATCAGTTAATTGAATGCTCATCCTAGTTTGTCTGGGTTTCCCTAGACCTAGTTGTTTAAACATTTTGTAAGGCATAACATTGATGCTTGCCCCTAAATCCGCTAATGCATTATCAATAGATAAACTACCAATTAAACATGGAATTGTAAAACTCCCTGTGTCTTTTTGCTTCTATGGTAGTCTATTCTGTAACATTGCTGAGTATGCTGCATTTAATTCCACGTGGTGCTCCTCGTCTAATTTGCATTTGTTTGTCAAAAGCTATCTTAAAAATTTCCTCGAGTCTGGCGTCTGAAAAAGAGCTCCAAGAAGAGGTAAGTTAATATGTAATTTCTTTAAGAGTTTAAGAAACTTACCGAACTGTTCCTCTGAATCGTCTCTTTTCATTGCTTCGGGATAAGGTATGCGAGGTTGGTACTCCTTGATTACCGGTTTCGACTTTTCTTGTGTTACCTCTACCTTACCTTCGTCTACCTTGGCTTTTTGTATTGGATTGGGTTCATCTAACCTCTTACTGGCATTACCTGTGATAGCTTGATTTTGCTCCTTTGGATTGATCTCAGTGTTACTAGGTAGACGTCATTGCGGTCATTCTGACATCAACTTTGTGAGTTGTTCGACTGCATTAGTGGCTGCCTTGACTGACTTAGTAAGTTCCCCAAATCGGTTCTCGTTGCTTTTACTTGTTTTCTTAGTTTCTTGGAGACAGTTTTAGGTGTTTGCTATGAATTTTTTTAGCATCTCTTCAAGATTCAGCTCCTCTTCTTGTTGGTGAGGTGGTTGTTGAAAATCTAGAGGAGATACCGATCTTTGACTATTTTGATCATCCCATGAGAAATTGGGATGGTACTTCCAACCTGCATTATAAGTGTCACTAAAAAAATTATTTTGATATCTAGAATAGTTACCTGTATAGAGAGCTTGCTCGTTTTCCATGCCATATCCGTAGGGTGGGTACTCAAGATTCGCCACACCTCCTAGATTCAAATCATATTGTATTTTTGGATATACCTACAAGGGACTATACCAATCATCAATATTTTTATTCATCATCTCTAGCTGATTAGATAACCTCGTGACCACGTCGAGGTTGAAGACACTGGCTGTTTTAGTAGGAATTGTCCTCATGACTTGCCACTAATAATTATTCAGTGCCATCTTTTCCATAGACTAAAATTTTCTACCAAAAGCAAAATAGAGGAAAAAATTAGCAAAGTAAAAAAAAATAAAAAAAAAAAAATAATAAATTGCAATAAAAAAATTGGCTAAAGTAATAGAAATAAAGCTTTCTTAATATTTTAGTGTTCCCCGGCAACGGTGCCAAAAACTTGATTGTGTCAAACAGTCGAGTTTTAATATTTATAAAAAGAATGATCGAACCTGTAGACTAACTATGACAACGATATAGCCAAGTGCACTTATCAAATAGTAGTATAGTTTAGGCAATAATATCTTATCGAACCCAAAGGAACCTAAAAGTACTACTACTCACTTTCTTTCTATTATTTAGCCTAAAATATGGAGTGATTGGTTTATTAATCTAAAAACTAATGAAATACTTAAACTGAATGCAAATACAAAAGAATGAATTGGAGAAAGACTTTAGGAAAACTCAGTTGATGAAGACGACACCCTCAGGAAGAATCCACCTATGACCTCACTTATTATTTATTCCTCAAACCATATGATTTCTTTACTTAGCTTGATCCGTGAGACTCCCTAACCTATATTAAACCCTCTCTCGAGGCGAATAACGTCTAACCTTAGATTAATTAGTGGAACTCTCATTCTCTTATAATAACCCCCTAAGGAAGTAGTAAATCGATCAATGGATTCCCATATTAGGTTTCACCCTAATCCAGCAAAATCTCGTAAACCTATCTCTAGGCGCCCGATCAACTCCACTCAATTATGCTAGATCTACTCTTAGGTAGGGTCTATTCCTCCTCCACCTAAGCACATCAGATCAAATTAAGCAACATAATTATAAATAAAGTACTTCTCATATAATCTAGAAATCAAACAACAAATTCTATCATAGGTTTCATCCCCTTCAGGTATCTGAAGGGTTTAGTTCATAACTAAATAAGAAAACATCTCAAGAGAAAAGATAAAACAAAACATAAGAAATCCCTAAAACTCCCTGAAGGAATTGAAGGAGAGATCCTCCGTCTTGAATGGAACTCCTACTTCTTGAGATGGATCAACAGGCTATCTTCAAGTGATTCCCTAAAAGATGAAAGCTTCGGCAAAAGCCTCTGCCAAAAACATTCGTTGTTTCGGCTTCTCTGAACTCCCCTTTTAGTTGCTACCTTGGGTGTTTATATAGGCTTTGAGATGCTTTACTTGGCTTCTAAGTATCCTAATTCAAGTAGAATTCCTCCTAGGATGTTTAAGTAGACTTAGGAATGTGTTTCTTTGCCTCAAAGCATCCAAATCCAGTGAAATTGCTCTTTCCCGCGGGGCAGGGCCATGATACACGCCCGTGTAAATCGTCTTCAGGCCGTGTCTTTATTCTATTGATTGAGGCACGGCCGTGCAAGTCGGGGCTCAGTCGTGCTTCGGGTCTGTCTATTGGGTACGGCCATGTAAATTGTGGCATGGCCGTGTGAAGTAAATGGCAATGCACGGTCATGTGGCTTGAAGTCCAGGCCGTGTCGATTTCCTCTTTGGCCCAAATTGGCCCGTTTTAAGCCCGTTTCTCGTTCTTTTCGTCCTCGAGTGCTTTCCTGAGTATAAACATGAAAAGAAAGGATTAAAAGCACCTTTTTACATAAATCAAGGGCTAAATCATCCAAAAGCATACTAAATATGGGGTTAAAATATGTTACTTTTATGGTTTATCATGTATCAAGCCACTATCTTTAAGGTTATATTTGTCCTCACCTAGATTCAGTATGCAAAAGAGTTTCAAGAAAATTAGTCTCGAGGATACAATTAAGCTAATGACTATTTGTGTCTTGCACTGACGAGAATAGTCCACTAAGCATTGAGCAATATATAAAAAGAAACTCAATTTCTACAAAGAACTTTTGCAATAACTCTTTATAGAACAACCTAATAATACTAGAAATTGATACAAAGAATTTTTAAATGATTTCTCATTCCTATTTATAAGAATTTTTTGAATAATAACATCTTTAAAAATAAATATAATTATTCACCTAATATTATAACTATTCAAGTAATATTGTTTAAATAATTATAATTCTTTTTCAAAAATAAAGTGTATAACTCTCGACCAATGACCAAAAAAATTATCTTTTGATTAATTACACCCATTTAATTATAGTTATTAGAACACTATAAATATTTGAAAATGTTCTAACATTCTTGGTCTAACCGATTCAAAGCCACTCTCTGGACTAGTATTCTTGATCTAACTGGTTCAAAGCCACTCTCTGGACTGATACCTCAGTCGGTTCCTAGTCTAGCTGGTCTAA
Source organism: Gossypium rotundifolium (assembly GCA_025506655.1). Classification (NCBI taxonomy): domain Eukaryota; kingdom Viridiplantae; phylum Streptophyta; class Magnoliopsida; order Malvales; family Malvaceae; genus Gossypium; species Gossypium rotundifolium. The sequence continues at coordinate 20,232,411 of CP106727.1, forward strand.
CCTGTCGGTCTTATCTGGTTCAAACAACATTGTGAAAAACTTGAAAACAACATGTTTATTAATTAAAAACATTATTTAAAGATTAAAACAAAATAAAAAACCTTGAAACAACATGAATTAAAAAAAACCAAATATGCTTAAGAGAGGAATTAAATTTGAGCCACAAGAATGAAAATGCTAACATTTAGCCAATTGACCAAGGAGGATGGCAAGTTAATAGAAAGTGCTTTTTCTATGAAGTGTTTTTCAAAAGCGTGTCCTCATGAGATGCGTTTTTGCCCCGTTAGCAAGAATAACCTATTTCCATCAATAATAAAAAGTGTAACACCCCCAAACCCGGCCCAGACGTTATGGCCGAATCCGGTGATGACACATCAAAGGGATAACTCCAAAACAACTTTGTTTAGTTAAATTTATGTTCAATGGGAAATTTGCATAGTTAAAAACTTAAGTTTAAGATTGAGAAACCCAAAATCCTTACAACTTGTTAAGTTATGAAGAAAGCTCATGTTTTAAGAAAACGTTCATATGTTATAGTTATTTCGAAAACCATGTGAAACTTTAGAGATTTATTTAAGTTTAATAATTAGGAAGTTGAAACAATAATAAAACCCAAATGAAAAGTCAAATTGGCGATATAAGGCCTTATTACATCCTAATGAAAATAAAGTAATTAAAATAAAGTAATATGAAGCTAATTAAAAACTTCTAAGTAGCTCAGTTCAGAAGGCAATTCCAGCTGATAGGCAACTGGCCCAATTCGCTTCAAAACCCGGTATGGTCCAATGAATCTAGGGCTTAACTTGCCCTTCTGACCAAACCATAATACCTTCTTCCAGGGGGAAACCTTGAGAAAACCAAGTCCCCACCGTATGCTCAATCTCTCTCTCTGCTTGAGGTTTGCATACGGCTTCCGCCTATCCGTCACCTCCTTCAACCTATCCCGAATCAACTTTACCTTATCTTTTGTGATTCTGCTACCAACCCATTCTAGTACCACTACCTTCCTTCCATGTGCACCCAATACTTTAAGTCTTGAACCTTGGACCTCTTTACGACAATATAGCTCCCCAAGTGGCGCCACCTTGCCACGCCACACCCAACTCATGGTCTTCCCTATCCCTAAGACTCAAATAACCACAGTAACAAGTCGAGTGAGGCTATTTTAAATCGGCATCTTCACCCATATAGTGCTTCATATGGTGCCATTCCAATACTTGCTGTGAGAAGGTGCGAGTGATAATGCCTTAGCATTGATACGATAACTATTGTTATATGCAAATTCAGCTAAAACCATAATACCTTCTTCCAAGGGAAACCTTGAGAAAACCAAGTCCCCATTGCATACTCAATCTCTCTCTCTGTTTGAGGTTAGCATACGACTTCTGCCTATCCGTCGCCTCCTTCAACCTATCCCGAATCAACTTTACCTTATCTTCAGTGTCTACTACCAACTCCAGACCCAATACTTGCCACTCACCCAACTCAGTCCAACAAGTCAGAGTACGACATCTTCACCCATATAGTGCTTCATATGGTGCCATTCCAATGCTTGCCTGATAACTATTGTTATATGGAAATTCAGCTAACGGCAAGTAATCCTCTCAACTACCTCGAAACTCAATTACATACCCTCTCAGCATATCCTCCAAAACTTGAATTATCCTTTCCGACTGCCCATCAGTCTGAGGGTGAAATGCTTTACTAAAATTCAACATCGTACCCAGTGCTTTATGCAGCTTCTTCCAAAAGTGAGACGTAAAATGAGGGTCTCTATCAGATATAATAGAGACCAGAACCTCATGTAATCTCAAAATCTTCGCCACATATAACCTTGCCAACTTCTGTAATGAGTAGTCGGTACAGATCGGTATAAAATGGGCAGACTTAGTTAACTGATCCACAATAACCCACACAGATTCCTTCTTAGTAGGCGTCAAGGGTAGCCCACTAACTAAATCCATAGTAACCCACTCCCACTTCCATAGTGGGATCTTAACCGGTTGAAGTAACCCTGATGGTAGCTGATATTCCGCTTTCACTTGCTGACATACCAAAACATTTTCCCACAAACTCCGTAACCTTACGTTTCAATCTAGGCCACCAATAAAGCTATCATAAATCTTGATACATTTTGTTACCTCAGGGGTGCATAACATAAGAATTACTATGTGCTTCCCGAAGTATAGATTTCCTTAGCTCTTCATCCATTGGCACACAAATTCTACCACGAAACACAACAACCCGTCACTATTTAATCTAAAATCTGTCATTTCCCCATTCTCAATTTACTTTAATCAAGAACTAGAGTTTCATCCAATGACTGTTTAGCTTTAATCTGCTCAACCCATAATGGCATCACTTGCAACTCGGCTAACAAACTCCCATCGTCATACAAACTCAACCGAGCAAACATTGCGCTCAAGTCCAACATAGCCCTATGGCTTAGCACATCAGCCACCACATTTGGTTTGCCCGGGTGATATTCGATCATGTAATCAAATCCTTTAATAGCTCAATCCATATGCGCTACCTCAAGTTCAACTCCTTCTGAGTTAAGAGGTACCTCAGACTCTTGTGATCCATATAGATGGTGCACTTCTCTCCATACAAGTAATGCCTCCAAATCTTAAGTGCGAATACCACTGCTACCAACTCCAAATCGTGGGTTGGGTAATTCCCCTCGTGAGCCTTAAGCTGGCGTGACACATATGCAACCACCTTCCCTTCCTGCATCAAAACACATCCCAAGCCCACGTGTGACGCATCGCTATAAACCGTAAACTCCTTCCCGGGCTCCGGCTGAATCAAAATAGAGGCCTCTATTTAAACCTTCTTAAGCTTCTCAAATCTTTCTTGCTATCTATCACCAACACAAATGACACCCCCTTCTGTAGAAGCTTGGTCAAGGGTGCAGCAATTAGGGAAAACCCTTCAACGAACCGCCTATAGTACCCTACCAGGCCTAGAAAACTCCAAATTTCTAACACCATATTAGGTCATTTCCAATCCAACACTGCTTCCACCTTCCGAGGATCAACTCTAATCCCCTCAGCTGAGACCACATGCCCTAAGAAACTAACTTCCCTTAGCCAAAATTTGAACTTGCTAAACTTAGCATAAATGTGCTTCTCCCTTAGAATCTACAACACAATCCTTAAGTGTGCATCATGATTAACCTCCGTTCTTGAGTATATTAATATGTCATCTATGAAAACTACTACGAACTGGTCTAGATATGGTTGGAAAACCTAGTTCATAAGATCCATAAAAGCAACAGGTGCGTTCGTTAGCCCAAAAGGCATCACCAAAAACTCGTAATGTCCATAACGAGTTCTGAAAGCTATCTTATACACATCTGCTTCCTTCACCCTCAGTTGATGGTACCCTGAATGTAAGTCAATCTTCGAAAAAACTGAGGCTCCCTTAAGTTGATCAAAAAGGTCATCTATCCTAGGCAGAGGGTACTTATTGTTAATGGTTAACTTGTTTAACTGCCAATAATCGATGCATATCCTCATAGACGCAACCTTCTTCTTCACGAATAATACCGGTGCTCCCCATGGAGACACACTTAGTCTAATAAATTTGCGGTCTAATAACTCTTGAATCTGGGCCTTCAACTCCACCGGCTCCTTCGCTGCCATCCTATAAGGTGCGATGGAAACTGGAGCCGCACCAGGTAACAATTCTATTCTAAACTCCACCTCTCTATTGGGAGGTAACCCAGGCAATTCCTTTGGAAAAACATCAGGGAATTCTTTTACTGTTCTCAAATCCTTAACAGTAAAACTCTTAGATTCCATATCACTAATATAGGCTAAGTAGGCTTCACAGCCTTTCCCCACCAACTTTTCTTCCCTTAAAGTCGACATCACGTTTGAAAAGTAATCACGTTGTTCCCTGATCACTACTACTTCATCATCTTCCATAGTTCTTAACACCATCCGCTTCGCAGCACAATCTAAAGTTGCCTGGTGTCTCGTCAACCAATCCATGCCTAAGATAAGGTCAAACTCACCAAATGGTAATTCCATCAAGTCCGCTAAGAAAGTAACTCCTTGATCTACCAATGGTACATTCCTAAACAACTTACTAACTTTCATCGACTACCCTAAAGGAGTTAACACAGTCATTTCATTTGCAATGACTCTTCCCCTATAGTTTCAGTCCTATTGCATGCAATGTACGAATGTGTTGACCCCACATCAATTAGCGTAATATAGGGTAGCCTACGAATAAGTAATGTACCCGTTACCACATCTAGTGCATCTCCTTCCTCTCTGCGACGAGTAGTATAGACTAAAGTTGGCTGCTTGCCTCTGCCTGTCTTGTGCCATTTTTGCCTCTGGCTTGTCTACGACCCCTTGGTGGTTGTTGACCACTCTTCTATGGCTAAAAATTACCTCTGCCATCGGCTCGCACCTGATCTGGCCTTCTCGGGCACTCTCTAATCCTATGTTCCATAGATCCGTAGCTCAAACAAGCTCCTATTCTCATCCAACATTCTCCCATATGCCCTTTTCCACACACAGCATAAGGTGGTATTCTGGTATTAGTAGTAGCTACAATGGCCCTAGCTTTAGCCGACCCATTCACTCTAGCCCTCCTTATAGGCCTCTATCCAGCCCCCATAGCTTTCACATTCTATTTATTCTTGCCCTTTTCCTTCTCTCGGTGAGGCGCTCCGTGTGCTTCACTTCTTCCATATCTTTGCTTTCTCCACCAAGACTACAAAGTTCGCTCCCTCTTTGGAGCTATAAGTACCCTAAGGTTGTCTCTTAACCCATGCTTGAACAGTACACATCTTTCATACTCTGTTGCGACTATTTTTTGGCATATCGACTAAGGTGCAGAAACTCAGCCTCATACTCTGCTACCGAATTATCTCCTTGAGTCAGACTCAAAAACTCCTTCATTCGGGCATCCACATAGCATGCTCCAATGTACTTCCCCTGGAATGTCGATTTGAAGAACTCCTAAGTGATCTGCTCCGGTTGGTTGCCCTCCTTTACGGTCAACCACCACTGATAATCTTCCTCCCTAAGTAAGGATATCACCTCTTTCAACTTTTGTTCTGCCGTGCAGTCCAGGTTGTCCATTATCCTTTTCGTAGCTTCCAACCAGTACTCCACCACATTCGGGCCCACCCCAGCTATTCCTTTAAAAATCTCCACCCCATTAGCTCGAAGTTGCTCCGCGATCGACCCACGACTTTTCTTATCATTATTGGGCCCAATGACCCTTTCTAAAATCCTTAATATGGCCTGCGATACTGCATCTTCTATAGCGGCAGCCCATTCATATGATCCCATTTCAGTTATTGGTGAGGTCAGAGCGTCCTCTACTCCAACATTGGGCATATGGCCCGACACCGGTGACCCAGCCCTAACACTCCCACGGCCTTTGCCGCGGCCTCTTGCATCTCTTCTAACGCTCATCGTTGCGTGCATATTTCTGGATTAGAATTTTTATGAAATTAGTTCATAGTTCCACTGTTTAAGACACATGTCTTATGCAAGTAACAATTTAAAAGTTGTTTCGCAGTCGTAAATACACTACAGGCTTAAGTTTTCTATGAGCTTTAGTCTCTAAGAACCTATTGTTTAAAGTAGTCCAATATCTAAAATACAGTTCAGTAATTTAAAAAAAGTGCAATAATAGAAAACTTACTTGGCTCGACATTGATGGCTCGGTGAACCACACTTCAAGAATCCTGCAAAAACTTTTTAATCTACTTGTTTTAAAAACCCAAAATCTAATGCTAATTTCACCGCCCGAGCTTTGCAACCGGACTGTGATACCACTAAATGTAACACCCCCAAACTCGGCCCAGACGTTATGGCCAAATCCGGTGATGACACATCAAAGGGATAACTCCAAAACGACTTTGTTTAGTTAAATTTATGTTCAGTGGGAAATTTGCATAGTTAAAAACTTAAGTTTAAGATTTAGAAACCCAAAATCCTTGCAACTTGTTAAGTTATAAAGAAAGATCATGTTTTAAGAAAACATGCATATGTTATAGTTATTTCGAAAACCATGTGAAACTTTATAGATTTATTTAAGTTTGATAATTAGGCAGTTGAAACAATAATAAAGCCCAAATGTAAAGTCAAATTGGAGATATAAAGCCTTATTACATCCCAATGAAAATAAAGTAATTAAAATAAAGTCATAAGAAACTAATTAAAAACTTCTAAGTAGCTTGCAGTGTGGCCACCTCCTCGTCCTCGTCCTCGTTGAGTCGTTTATTGAGAGTCACCTGAAACATTAAAAAAAAAGTGTGTGAGTTTTGAAACTCAGTGTGTACGACCCTTGGTAATCTAACCAACATGCGGTTATCACATTGGGCCTAAGCCCTATCAAAATCGGTGGTCTTGGCCTTAGCCCACAATGACCTCATATCACATCAGTATCACACGAATGCAATGCTCCCATCCCAAATCCAACCCTGCACTCCATTCCTCTTCCAACCCTACACTCTTGTGGGGATATAAATATCAACCCATCCCTACACGCCAAAGGTAGCACCAACAGTGGCACTATTCAAATGTTGCAGTCAAGGCTACTAAGCATATAATGGGCTTAAAGCCACCGATGGATCCATGATTGTCAAGCGACTATGCGATCCTCACATATCTTCCTCCGTATCATCAAACCCACCCAAGTGCAACATATATCTCATGAATGCAACATACACATTTTCACACATTAAGCACCTAGGGGTATTTTAGTCATTTCTCTACCTAGGGGTATTTTTGTAAATCTACCCTACCGGGGTATTTTCGTAATTTCTTTTATCTCGGGTTTTAGTTATGAACTTTGGCCCATCAACAAGTCTTTGCGGCTAAAGTGAATAGACACAATGCACCAGGTTGGATCCTAGAGAAGAGGAGGTGGGTCACTAGGACCGCTTAGGTGCCAAGCTCTCCCTAGATCCAATCCTAGACATGCATATGTCCATTGCCACACACTAACCTAGAGACTTGTCCACAGACATGTTTGATTATTAAATTAAGTTTTATGCTATTTAAGAATTTATCAGAACTAGGCCAAGAGTCCATTAAAAACCCTAGCATACATTTCTAAGATCCCATCAGGCCCACTAAGCCCAATCATGTTCATATAACCCATTAAGCCCAATCATGTTTATGTAGCCCATTAGGCCTGATCATAATCAAATCATACAACCATCCATATCAATCTATCATTCAATTTCACATATCAACTCTCACCGATTTGGGCCCACGAGCTTGACAGGCCCATTTAGTCCTGTCTAGCCCAGTCGGCTAAACAGTGGCCCGAGACCATGAGATCACCTTCTTGGCCCTGGTAATCGTATCGGTGTTCTCACGCAATGTTCGCACGCTCGTGTGGTTACTGGGGCCAACCTCTCGACTTTTCAGGTTTTCGGCATTCTGATTTTTTGGGATTTTGGCTTTTGCCGATTTGTCATATGTGAAGTGTATGTACACACCTGGTTAATGCAACTTGCTACACTATCCCCAGGCTTAAACCTACAAGCAATACCAATATCCAATCAATCACACACTTAACCACAATATTTACCCAAAAAATCGAAGCCTTACCATAACCTTACCGTGTGCCACCAGTTCTTGTAGCCCTTCATTAGCTACTATTCACGAATACCCCCTAGATCTGCACACACATATACTATCAAAAATCAAGTGACTCATATTCCACACAAGTCACCTCTACAAGCCACACATACATTTGGCCATTCACTAATCCACAATTAAGACGAGTACACTTACCAGTTGCTAGCGATCGTTACCATGTTTGCGATCTTTGAACCCTGCCCTTGTTAATCAGGGTTAACGACAAGAAAGAGTTAGATAGTCCTCCGGCTTTTACCAAAACACACTAAAGGAGGTTGACTAAGTACTTACTGAATCCAACATTTGATCCTGCGGCCTAGATAGTTATTGAACGAGATCCGGCTTTCAAAACTTAATTAAGAGTAGGTAACAACAATCGATTTGTGATGGAGGAAAAACAACAAGGAATCGGCAAGAAAATAGGGCTATTCGATTATAAGGGAGTATTCAGCTTTCAGATAAAGAAGAAGAATGCAACACCAATAGGGATTTCGGCAAAAAAGAATGATGGTTTTTCGGCAATAGAAGAAACATAATGAAGGGGAGAAAAGAAAAGTAATGGAAAACCCAAGGAACCTCTCAAAGGAATTCGGCACCCCTTTTTATAGCCAAAAGCCGAAACTACCTTCCCCAGGGTCCCATTCGACACCAACACATACACACCTCAATCCCCTATCTTTTCTCTATTATCTTTTCCTTAAATTTCTCTCATGAACACTCCCTTCCAGAGTCCACTCTAGCACCACTACCTTCCTTCCATGTGCAAAAAAATAAAGCCCCTAAATTCACCACTCTTAAGCCTCAAACCTTGGACCTCTTCACCTGACAGTAACGCCACCTTATAGCTCCCCAAGTGGCGCCACCTTGCCACTGAACCATAGGCCCAATTGTGTCATATTTTCCCCTTAATCTGCTTATGAGGCCTAATACCTGAGACTAGGGTCCCACTAAGGCAAAAATTAAAATTTTCCCTATGGTCTTCCCTATCTCTAAGACTTCAAATAACCCTGATAATACCTTAAAATTAATATTCTAAGTGCTACTTATACATACCAACTTCAGTGCACAAAATTTAGAGTTTCGAGATTTTGAGGTGTTACAAAAAGTTTGCTTAATCCCAATTTTTTTTTCTAAAATCAATATATACTGATAATTTTGCCAACAAATATTACTATGAAGGTGCTTTGTCTTTTATATATTTATATAAGAACTATTAAAATATACATTTTAAAACAAATATGCCAAAGTGGTAAGACTTGAATCTAGTACATCAAAATATTTAAAATCTCAAACTTATAATTTTAACTAAACCATCAATTGTATACATATCAAATGGATGTCCGACCTAAAAAAAAAAAAACTAAAATATCATTTGTTCTTACTTAAATATTTTTTATAAATATATATTTTACATAATTTTTCACCGACATAGTGGTGTACTATAATTTAGTATCCTATAAGCTAGTCTATAATGAGTGAAACTAATTAACTAATTAATATAATATTTATAAAATAAACTTTTAAAAATAATATTTATAAGATATAGAATAAAGGTTAATTATATAGATGTATCCTAATTTGACTACCATTACTTACTAAACTTTATTTGGACTTAAGTGATACCTAAAATTAAAAACCGTAAGTCAAATTAATATAAACCAATACAATGTTAACATGTGTCATAAAAATAAAAATTATCTTTTTGAAAATAAAAAATTTAAAAATAAGATTTTTTCTTCTTATTTTACATGCATAATAAACTTGGACAAATGTTTGTCCCGATTCATTTAAACGTTGACAACTATTTGTTTAAGTTCATTATTTTAATAATTTTATATTTTAAAATTTTCAAAATAAAAAAATTTCTTTTAAAAATAAACTATTCTATTTTGTAAAATTTTTAGTTTTTCTATTTTTATAAATTTTCTTAAATTTTAAGATTTTTATTTTTTATTTCATGTACACAATGAATTTATTTAAATGGTTGTTGAAATATAAATGAATCTACACAACCAATTGTCCAAATTCATTCTAAATGTGTAATTCTCTAGTAATTATATATATTTTATAATTTCAAAAATAATAATGTACAAATATTTTTAAAATATATTCCAAATTTAAAATAAAATAAAATTTTATTCCAGATTTTAAAAATAATAGTAATTATAAATCATTAAAAAAAAACTCTAAAGCATCATTTTATATTACTTAAATTATTTATAGTCATTTTAAAATTCTAATCTTCTCTCAATCAATCTCCTTCCATTTTATGTTCCTCATCCTCATATTCTCTATAATTTTTTTTTTTTTTTTTGCAAATTTTGAAATAAATTCTATAATTTTCTTCCATTAAAATAAATCCTCTTCTTCTTTTCCATTAAAATAAATCCACATTTTTAATATTAAGAACTCAATAAGAAAGAAAAGAAATAACAGACAAGAAACCCCCCATTTTCTTGATTTTGAGGTTATGAGAAATTGTTTTTATAGGGGCTCTTGCTTTCAAACATGGCTTAGAAGACTAAGAAGGAAGGGGAGGAAGAGGGGAAAAGAAATGAAATTTTTTTAATTTATTTTTACTTAATGTTAAATTTAAATATTTTATTTAATTAAAATGTCACATGTCATAATTTGATTGGTTTAGAAAATTTTTTAACGATGAGTTAACTGTTGATATCTAAAGTGATAACAAAAAAAAAAAAAAAAAAAACTTTGGATACCTAAATGGAAAAAATTGTATAGTTTGAGTACCTATTTTTCACATAAATTTTTAAAAGTGTTATTATAGTACACATATATAAACAAGTTTAGAAAAAACTTTTGAACAAATGAGAATACTATTATAAAATAATCAAATAAAAGAACACTTAAAGTAAATGAGAATTTTCTCATATCTTCTTTTCATTTACAAAGGAGTTCTATTTATAAGCCAGTGACATTCAATGCAACATAAATAAATGAAGGTTATTTAGCTGCTTCATTAACACGTACATTAAGCTTATTTAATAATGAATGCGGGGGTGTAACTCATTACTTTCATAAATGTTTTAAGGTTTTAAACATCCATTTAATATATTTACAACACTCCCCTTTGTATGTCTTTTAAATAACATTGCGTCTCATTAAAACTTTTATTAGGAAAAACTCTGTGGGATAAAGACCTAATGGAGGAAAAAGAGTACACAATTTCCTATTACAAGTTGCCTTGTTAAAAACATTTACCAGGAAAACCCAGTGGGACAAAACCTTGGTTAAAGGAAAAGAGTGCAACGTGTTTTTGACTCCCCTTAATGGCAATATCACATTACATATTTCAGTTGACGCATTCCAATCTTGTGTATAATTCTTTCAAGCGTTGAACTTGGCAATGCCTTTGTAAAAAGATATGCTAAATTATCACTAGAACGGATTTGTTGAACTTCTATGTCACCTTTCTTCTCAAGATCATGAGTGAAGAATAAATCTGGTGAAATATGTTTCGTTCTGTCACATTTGATATAACCACTCTTTAATTGAGCTATACATACTGCATTATCTTCATATAAGATAGTTGACATCTTTTCTTGTAAAGGCAAATTACATATCTTTTGGATATGTTGGGTTAATAACCTTTGCAAAATATACTCTCGGCTTGCCTCATGCATTGCAATTATTTCAGCGTGATTTGAAGAGGTAGCAACTAATGTCTGCTTTGTCGAATGCCATGATATGACAGTACCTCCACATGTAAATAAATATCCCATTTGAGATCGGCCTTTATGTGGATCCAATAAATATCCAACATCAGCATTGCCAATTAATAGGGTTTTGAATCATTTGAATAAAGTAACCCCATATCAATGGTCCATCTGAGATATCTAAATACATGTTTAATTCTATTCCAATTTCTATGTGTTGGAGAAGAACTAAATCTTGCTAACAAGTTTACAGCAAAAGCTATATCAGGTATCGTGTTGTTTGCAAGATACATCAATGCTCTTATGGCACTTAGATATGGTACTTCAGGATGAAGAAACTCTTCATCATTCTTGCAAGGATGAAATTGATATTTATTCATATCTAATGATTGTACAACTATCAGGGTACTCAATGAATGTGCTTTATCCATATAAAATTTCTTTAAGATTTTTTTCGTATAAGTTGACTGATGGACATGAATTCCATCTTTTAAATGCTCGATCTGCAGGCCAAGACAAAATTTTGTTTTTCTAAGATCTTTCATCTCAAATTCTTTCTTTAAATAATTTACTGTATTTTGAAGCTCTTCAGGAGTTCCAATAATATTGAGATCATCAACATAAATAGTAATTATCACAAAGTTTTATCCAAACTTTTTTATAAAAACACATGGCCAGATTGGATCGAGTTTATAATCTTCTTTTAACAAATATTCACTAAGATGATTGTACCACATGCGTCCAGATTATTTTAATCCATATAAACTTTTCTTTAATTTGATTGAGCAATTTTTTTGGGAAACTCTATATCCTTCAGGGATTTTCATATAAATTTCACTATCAAGTGTACCATACAAATAGGCTGTAACAACATCCATTAGATGCATGTCAAGTTTTTCATGTACTGCCAAACTATTAAGGTATCTAAATGTGATTGCATCCACCACAGGAGAATATGTCTCTTTATAATCAATGATGAGCTTTTGCAAAAATCCTTGTGCTACAAGTCGTTCTTTATATGGTACAAATTCATTTTTCCCATTTCGTTTTAGCACAAATATCCATTTATATCGTACCAACTTTACATATTTATGTGTTTGGACTATAGGTCCAAAAACCTCACGTTTAGAAAGTGAATTTAATTCAGCTTGAATTGTGTCTTTCCATTTTGGCCAATATTTTCTATTTCTACATTTCTCAATAGATTTAGGCGCAGGATCCTCATTTTCTTTTGCTATTTCAATAGCAACATTATAAGCAAAATTGTTGTCGACAACTATATTTTTTCAGTTCCATCTTTTTCTTGAAGTAACATAACCTATTGAGATATCTTCATTATCACCATTTTCAGGTACCTGAACCTCTTCTAAGGTTTTTTGATTTGTTATATCTTTGGTGTAACACCCCAAACCCGGCCCATCCGATACAACCGAATTTGAAATGTCACTGTGAAAAACATTTGAAAATACTCTTACTTAACAGTAAAATCGTTAAAAATTTGTTGCCTTTGATAAAACATTTTCGAAATTTAAAACATTCTAAGTAAAAATTAAGTTGTTATAAAAAAAAAAACGGATTCAAAACTTTGGTATATATGTACTCTTAACATATAAGTTGCTAAAAATAAAACTTACACAAATATTAACTTAATTATAAATCCACTTAACCATACCGTAAATAAATAATTAAATACTTTAAGTGGCCCTTATTACATCAAATCATTATTCAAAATATTTAAAATACTAAGTGCATAAAATTAAATAAAACGCGTCTTCGATGGGCCACCTCGTATCCACTCCAACCCGGTCCAAGCATCACTGCGATGTTGATAAAAATTGGGTGAGTCATATGACTCGATGTGCAATTAGTCCACCAATTCCACCCACATGTCAAACCACATATTTACCCACATGTCAGATATTAAGGCAACATCATTCACATAATTTCACTTATTGGGCTTGGCCCATAACCATATCACATTCTTATAATAGGGTAATTAACCACATATTTCCATATACTGGGCTTGGCCCATTACCACATTAATCCACATCACATACTGGGCTTGGCCCACTTTCACATTAATCCACATATCATATTGGGCTTGGCCCATTTGCACATTTATTCATATCACATATTGGGCTTGGCCCATTTTCACATGTATTCACATACAAAATTATGCAATTATGAAGTCCAACCCAGCCTAGGGTCCATCCTCTACACACCCCCGTATCCAGCCTACCACATACTAGGGGATTATTAAATCACCCTCCCCTTTTTACTCCAATAAGGCAACAAATGCCGTCCACACGAACTTAATCACAAATAATCCACAACGCGACCTTAGTCGACGTCAATCCACGATGTAGCCGAAGCTATCATCAAAACCACGATGAGCACAAAGCCATCAATAACCACGATATGGCACATAACCTATATCAATCACGATGAGGCACAGAGCCATTCATTAAACCACGTGCTCAAGTACACCCCGCCCTTCTTTCATATCCCACCGATGCACATGCAACATAAAATAGTGCCATGATAATAGTGCATGTACATGTTATTTAGCATATCACACTTATACAAATTAATAACCACATCACATTCAAATTTAGAACTTACCGGATTGTTGACATACCCCTTGAGGGTATCCATATCACAAATTACCACTGCACTGGTTAGCACATTCATAACATATACACATATCACATACAATCATACATCCCGAAAATGGTAGTCTAACTACACACCTGATAACTTGAAGCACTACGCTCTCGATCCCGATGCTATCACTAAGCGACACTACAGCTATCTGTTTACTTTTACTGCTCGACATTTGCCCACACCCCAAAGGCCAATCTCGAATGGCAGAAACTGATCTCTTCTTAAACTTCGGGATAGGGACTATCCCTTTACCTTCTCGACCGCATCCATATCCATCGATTTAACACTTAAATCAAAACCCATTAATATGAACTCTTAAACAAATAACCAAATCACCACTTTAACAACCTTACCAAAAATTGGATCAAGGTCCCAAAGCTCCTCTTAACCACTATCGATTTGCCCTAAACATCAAAGTTAGAATCGCTAACTTAAATACCAAATATGGCCTATGGTCAATACCATGAATCACTTACCTTACTTACCAAATCCCGAATTACCCCTTAACTATGAAGTCGCCGAAATCCCCGAGTGAAACCACATTAGAATCGGCTTTAAGCATAAATCTAGGGAAAATGGCCCTTGGCGAATAGTACATATCACCTTCCCTTGAGTACTCGATCCCAACGAATCCTTTAAAGCTCTTTAATGTCGACTACAACAAAAGTACACATACATGGCTTAAAGGACATTTGGCCAATTCTTAGCCAAGGCCTAATCACAAGATTTCGCATACTAAAAGAATAAAACCCAAACCGATTATTAAGGGTGAATACACTTACCACTACACGCTTGAAGAGAGTAGGTTTCGCTTGGATGTTTCGACTTTAATGACTTGCGGCAAAATAAGGAATAAGAGCACCTTAAGATTCGGTTATGGCACTTAATAAAATAAAATACAAATGGAAGGAAGAGCACTTACAAGATTTGACTAAGCCCTTAGAAAGGTGATTGAATATTCGGCTAACACAAAGAACTGATATGGAGTTTGAAGAAAAGATGATTAAGAGAATGGGAGAGGCTTATTAGAATCGGCAATGGTGCTACTTCAATACTTGGTTCTTGATTCAAAGAAAAGACAGGAAAAAGAATGAATTTGCTTAAATAAAATTTTCGGCAAGAAGACTAAAAGAAGAACAAATAATTTCGGCACTCTCCCCCCTTTACATGACCCAATTTCTCATCCCAAAGAGCCCCACATTCGGCCACTACTTCTTCCCCTATCTCATCCCCTTTTCTTCTCCTATTTTTCCTCTATGCTACCTATTCAAAAATAAATTGAATTAAACAATACTTATCCCTTACCTTATAGCCAAATATTAATAGAAGAATTTATCCAATTGAAAGTCCATGTGCCATCAATTTCTTCCCATCCTGACGCAAAATAAAAAAAAAATTGCCAAAGTGTAATTTCTGCAGCTCGAACCTGGGTCCTCTACCTATTGCTTGAGGTGTCACTTGCCCAAGCTTTAAGTGGCACCTTGCAGCCACTTTACAAGGCATTTCTTATGTCATGCTTTACACAGATTTTCTATTAAGACCGCCTTAGCCTAGTTTCCCTTCTAGACGCAAAGAGTAAAAATAAAAACACACTCCTGTGAGTCGAACCAAGGCCCTTGCCCATGGCGTCATCACCAAGGCCCTAAGTAGCGCCTTACAGCCACTTTACCAGGCTCACTTCCATGTCCAATGACACCTATATTCTTCCCTTAAGGCCTCCCTGGCCTTGCTCCCCTCCTTGATGCAAAAAGAAAAGCCCATAATGCAATTTTTGCAACTCGAACCTCCTCTCTCCTGACGCAACCTTCTAAGCCCTTAAGGTAGCGTCCCAAGCCACTTTACCATATGGCTACTTGTGTCATAAATGCCCCTCAATTTCTTTTAAGACCACTTTAGCCTAGCTTCTCCTCTAGACTTAAAATTCTAATATTTTTCCAAGACTTCCTCCTACATCCTTAGGTTCTCAAAACCTCTCAAACCTATCCAAACACACTCCAAGCCTGCTGTCACTTGAATTATGCACTAAATGCATAACCCCTAATTTAGGATATTATAATTCTACCCTCCTTAAAATAATTCCATCCTCGAAATTACTTACTATCGAACAATCGTGCATCCTTAACTCATCACACTACTCTACTGCTGCGCATTCTGATAAAACTAACACATTCCTAGATACTATCTCAAGATTCGCATTCAAGATTCCATACACTTCTCTAATCATCACAAGAACGAACTTTCTTTATAACAATCAAGGCAATAAAAAGATTCCAGAATTAGGGAACATACCCGATCCTATTTGGTCCAACTCCCTCCTTGCTATGACTGATTGCCTAAGCCAACCTTGCTTGCCTTGCATCCGAACCTTCAAAGACCTCTCGCTTGGGTTTCCACGACCTTGACCTCGAGCCCTATCCATCACTTGAGGACATTTCTTAACCAAATGAGCCTTAGATCCACACCAAAACATTCCTTACTATTTCCCCAACATTCTCCTACATGAGCTCTCCCACATTGAGCACATAATCGACTTTGATTCTCAAAGAATCGCATGTGCACGATAGAATTCTCAATCCTTGATCTTTTCTGATAATCTCCCGATGATTCTGACGATCCAAAACTTCTCTTATTCTAGTTCCTATTCTTTTCTCGATTCAGTCTCACAGTCCTCTTAACTTCTTCAGCTATCCCAGCCTTCTCGACTAGAACAAAGAAAGTCTCTTTCTCTTTGAGCAATCAATACTCATCACTCCCCGAATCCATCTTTGAATCGAACACACCTTTCATAATCGGTGGCCACGATTCCTTTAGAATACCGACTTAACTGCACAAATTTTGCTTCGTACTCGCTACTGACATACTTTTTGTACCAAATTTAGAACGCCTTCCTTTTCGAGTCTAAATAACTAGCTCCAACGCATTTCCTTCAAACTTAACCTTGAAATACTCCCAATCCACTCGATCCGCAGGGTACCTTGCCCGACAAAGTGAGCCACCATCGATAAGCTTCATCTCAAGTAACGAGACAAAGACCTTTCAACTTTTCCTAAGCGATTAAATCCAAATCATCCATAATCCTTTCAACCGCTCTACATTCTCCACTACATTCGAGCTACTCCGACACTCCTCTAAAATCTCAACTCCGCTTGACTTAAGTCTTTCTAGTCTCGATTTCGAGCTCCATTGCTCACATTAGCTCTCGCGACTCGCTCTAGCACTCGCAAACATAGCTAACGATCATCGCATCATCTCCTCCATCATTATTGATCATCCGTGCCCACTCATGGCGGCGGACATCACTTTTTGACCCATGGCGGACCCTCACCGGTTTCGACATCGCCATTCTACCTCGACCACGTCCACTAGAACTTATATCTAACTTCACGATTTAATCTGATTAGAAAGTTTTATGCATTAGTACTTTGTTCCACTGTTTATTCATGAACAGTTTTATGAAAAGGAGTTTAATAGTGGTTCTTTCGATCAATCGTAATCTTAGTTTCAAGTTTACTATTCTAATTCAGAGATTCACATTCACATTCACATTCATCCATCTCGATAGAGACACATTCATTCCTCAATAGAGGCACATTTATTCATCCATAGGGACACATCCTTTCATCCACAACACTCACCATGCTACCATGGCCATCTTATTCTTTCCCAACCTAGGGGTAATTTCGTCATTCGTCCTATAGGGGTATTTTGGTAATAAATTGGGGTTAATTTGAAAATATTTTACAAATCAAAGGTATTTCAGAATTTACAAAACCTCAGGGGTTATCTTGAAAATTTGTTTTCCAAATCAGAGGTGTTGCAAAAATTTCAAAAATCGAGGTCATTCTGGTAATTTTGGAAGTCAGGGGCATTTTCATAAATTTTCCCAAATCAGGTGGTATTTTTGTAAAATAGGGTTTCTGATATTTTGTAAAGCAAGAATATTTTAACATAAGTCGAGGGTATTTTTGAAAATCTTAGAAACTAAGGATATTTTAGTAATTTACAACACAGGGGCATTTTAGTAATTTGGCAAATCAAAAAATTTTTCGAGAAATTTTCAAAATAGATTTTGTTACAAATCAAAGGGGTAATTTAAGGATTTTAAAAAAAAAAACTAAGGTGTTTATAAAACAGTATGGCTAGTCCCTTTCGGGTTTTAATTATCGGTTTAGCCTGTGAATAAGTCCTCTTGGTTAGGGTGAACCGTAGCTACGCACTAGGTAGGATTCGAGTAAAGAGGAGGTGAGTCGCTAGGACTGCTTAAATACCAAGCTCTTGCCGAATCCACTCCTAGACATGCGCACAATGGTTGCCACACCTTAACTCGGCGACTTAGACACAGGTTTGTTTAGTTGCACTTAAGTCTTATGCATGTGTTTGAGTGCACTAGCCCTAGGGTTCAATAGATCCTAGTTCACTAATCTACGAGCCCAAAATATGCCCATAACATTCACATATGCAAATCACTTCAACAATTAGAAGTACTTACCTGGTGGACTTGAATTGAGATACAAAGCCATGCCGTAATCAACTCAATTAGTTCATAAAATCTTATATTTTTGAAAACCCATTTTGGAAAAACATTTTGGGCCCAAATCCCTCAAAGTCGAGTTTTGAACCGAGCTCGATACCAAACTATAACACCCAAACCCGGCCCATCCGATACGATCGAATTTGAAATGTCATCATGAAAAACGTTTGAAAATATTCTTACTTAACAAGAAAATCGTTAAAATTTGTTGCCTTTGATAAAATATTTTCAAAATTTAAAACATTCTAAGTAAAAATTAAGTTGTTATAAAAAAAATACCGATTCAAAACTTTGGTATATATGTACTCTTAACACATAAGTTGCTAAAAATAAAACTTACACAAATATTAACTTAATTATAAATCCACTTAACCATACCGTAAATAAATAATTAAATACTTTAAGTGGCCCTTATTACATCAAATCATTATTCAAAAATATTTAAAATACTAAGTGCATAAAATTAAATAAAACGTCTTACGATGGGCCACCTCGTATCCACTCCAACCCGGTCCAAGCATCACTGCGATATTGATAAAAATTGGGTGAGTCATACAGCACTCGGTGTGCAATTAGTCCACCAATTCCACCCACATGTCAAACCACATATTTACCCACATGTCGATATTAAGGCAACATCATTCATATAATTTCACTTATTGGGCTTGGCCCATAACCATATCACATTCTTATAATAGGGTAATTAACCACATATTTCCATATACTGGCTTGGCCCATTACCACATTAATCCACATCACATATTGGGCTTGGCCCACTTTCATCCACATATCATATTGGCTTGGCCCATTTGCACATTAATCCATATATCATATTGGGCTTGGCCCATTTTCACATGTATTCACATACAAAATTATGCAATTATGAAGCCCAACCCAGCCTAGGGTCTATCTTCTACACACCCCCATATCCAGCCTACCATACACCAGGGGATTATTAAATCACACTCCCCTTTTTACTCGAATAAGGCAACAAATGCCGCCCACGCGAACTTAATTGCAAATAATCCACAATGCGACCTTAGTCGATGCTAATCCATGATGTAGCCGAAGCTATCATCAAAACCACGATGAGCACAAAGCCATCAATAACCACGATATGGCACATAGCCTATATCAATCACGATGAGGCACAGAGCCATCCATCAAACCACGCATCAAGTACACCCCGCCTTCTTTCATATCCCACCCATGGACATGCAACATAAAATAGTGCCATGATAATAATGCATGTACATGTTATTTAGCATATCACACTTATACAAATTAATAACCACATCACATTCAAATTTAGAACTTACCGGATTGTTGACATACCCCTTGAGGGTATCCATATCACAAATTACCACTGCACTGGTTAGCACATTTAGAACATATACACATATCACATACAATCATATATCCCGAAAAACGGTAGTCTAACTACACACATGATAACTTGAACCACTAAGCTCTTGATCCCGATGCTATCACTAAGTGACACTACATCTATCTGTCTACTTTCCTGTTCTGACGCTGGCCCACACCCCGATGGCCAATCCCGAACGGCAGAAATCGATCTCTTCTTAAACTTTGGGATATGGACTATCCCTTTATCTTCTCGAATGGCATCCATGTCCATCGACGAACACTTAAATCAAAACCAATTAATACGAACTCTTAAACAAATAACCAAATCACCACTTTAACAACCTTACCAAAAATTGGATCAAGGTCCTGAAAGCTCCTCTTAACTACTATCGAGTTGCCCCTAAACATCAAAGTTAGAATCGGCTAACTTAAATACCAAATATGGCCTATGGCCGAATACCATGAATCACTTACCTTGCTTACTGAAATCCCGAATTACCCCCTTAACTATGAAGTCGTCAAAATCACGAGTGAAACCACATTAGAATCGGCTTTAAGCATAAATCTAGGGAAAATGGCCCTTGGTGAATAGTACATATCACCTTCCCTTGAGTACTCGATCCCAAAGAATCTTTTAAAGCTCCTTAATGTCAGCTACAACAAAAGTACACATACATGGCTTAAAGGACATTTGGCCAATTCTTAGCCAAGGCCTAATCACAAGATTTCGGCATACTAAAAGAATAAAAACACAAACCGATTATTAAGGGTGAATACACTTACCACTACACGTTTGAAGAGAGTAGGTTTTGGCTAGATGTTTCGGCTTTAATGACTTGCGGCAAAACAAGGAATAAGAGCACCTTAAGATTCGGTTATGGCACTTAATAAAATAAAATACAAATGGAAGGAAGAGCACTTACAAGATTCGACTAAGCACTTACAAGATTCGACTAAGCCCTTAGAAAGGTGATTGAATATTCGGCTAACACAAAGAACTGATATAGATTTTGAAGAAAAGAAGATTAAGAGAATGGGAGAGGCTTATGAGAATCGGCAATGGTGCTACTTCAATACTTGGTTCTTGATTCAAAGAAAAGACAGGAAAAAGAATGAATTTACTTAACTAAAAGTTTCGGCAAGAAGACTAAAAGAAGAACAAATAATTTCAGCACTCTCCCCCCTTTACATGACTGAATTTCTCATCCCAAAGAGCCCCACATTCGGCCACTACTTCTTCCCCTATCTCATCCCCTTTTCTTCTCCTATTTTTCCTCTATGCTACCTATTCAAAAATAAATTGAATTAAACAATACTTAACCCTTACCTTATAGCCAAATATTAATAGAAGAATTTATCCAATTGAAAGTCCATGTGCCATCTAATTTCTTCCCATCCTGACACAAAATAAAAAAAAATGCGAAAGTGCAATTTCTGCAGCTCAAACCTGGGCCCTCTTCCCATTGCTTGAGGTGTCACTTGCCCAAGCTTTAAGTGGCGCCTTGCAGCCACTTTACCAAGGCATTTCTTATGTCATGCTTCACACAGATTTTCTTTCAAGACCTGCTTAGCCTAGTTTCCCTTCTAGACGCAAAGAGTAAAAATAAAAACACACTCCCGTGAGTCGAACCAAGGCCCTTGCCCATGGCGTCATCACCAAGGCCCTAAGTAGCGCCTTGCAGCCACTTTACCAGGCTCACTTCCAAGTCCAAAGATGCCTATATTCTTCCCTTAAGGCCTTCCTGGCCTTGCTCCCCTCTTTGGAGCAAAAAGAAAAGCCCATAATGCAATTTCTACAACTCGAACCTCCTCCCTCCTGACGCAACCTTCCAAGCCCTTAAGGTAGCGTCCCAAGCCACTTTACCATACGGCTACTTGTGTCATAAACGCCCCTCAATTTCTTTTAAGACCTCTTCAGCCTAGCTTCTCCTCTAGACTTAAAATTCTAATATTTTTCCAAGACTTCCTCCTACATCCTTAGGTTCTCAAAACCTCCCAAACCTATCCAAACACACTCCAAGTCTGCTATCACTTGAATTATGCACTAAATGCATAACCCCTAATTTAGGATATTACATTTGGCCTCTTCTTTGGCATCTTCTTGGGCACTTACCTCCACAATGTTACCATATTGAATAATTGCTCTTTTTCTTTTACGAGAATTTTTATCTTTTAAACAGATTAGCCTTCCAAGCTTCAAGCGTGGATTACTTTCTTTTGCACTAACAAATTTCCCTATTGGGATATCAATTCGTATTGGAGCATTTTCAGCTGGTATGTGAGATTTTGTAATTCTCTTTTGGTCAGTAAATGAATCTAGCAGTTGATTGGTGATGTTTTGCAAATGTATGATCCTTTGAACTTCTTGTTCACATTGACTTGTGTGAGGATCTAATTGAGATAATGATGATCCATTCCATGTGATTTCTTTTACTAGTTGTATTTTCTCTCCCCCTAATGTTTGGAATGTTGTTTCATCAAAATGACAATCAATAAATTGTGCAGTAAATAAATCGCCAGTTAATGGTTCAACATATTTAATTATAGAAAGAGATTCATAACCAACTTATATTCCCAACCTCCTTTTAGGACTCATCTTTGTGCGTTGTGGTGGAGCATTTAGAACATATACTACACATCCAAAAATTCTAAGATGGGAAATATTTGGCTCCTGACCAAAAACCAATTGTAATGGGGAGTACTTATTATAACTTGTTGGCCTTAAGCGCACAACTGCTGCTGCATGCAAAATAGCATATCCCCATGTTGTAATAGAGAGTTTTGTTCTCATAAGCAATGGTCAAGTTATTAGTTGGAGGCGTTTGATAAACGATTCAGCTAAACAGTCTTGTGTGTGAACATGAGCTACAGGACGTTCAACTTTTATCCCAATTGACATACAATAATCATTAAAAGCTTGGGATGTAAATTATCCAGCATTACCAAGACGAATAGTTTTGATTGCATAATTTGGAAATTGTGATCTTAATTGAATTGTTTTAACAAGTAGTCTCACAAATGGCAGGTTGCGAGTCGATAATAAACACACATGTGACCACCTACTAGATGCATCTATCAATATCATAAAATATCTTAATGGTCCACATAGTGGATGAATGGGCCCGCATATATCACCTTGAATACGTTCTAGAAATGCGGGAGATTCAATCCTAACTTTAGCTTGTGATGGTCTAATAATCAATTTTCCTTGAGAACAAGCAACATAAGATAAATCCTTGAATTCAAGAATCTTTTGGTTCTTTAATGGGTGTCTAATTGAATTCTTGATAATTCTTTGCATCATAATAGATCCGGGATGGCCCAATCGGTCATGCCAAATAGTAAAAGTATGTGGTTCTACAAACTTCTGATTTGTAGTAAGATGTGACTTAGTTGCACTAATATGTGTATAATATAAACTTGATGTGTAACATCTTAAATTTTTGGGCCTATGCGTTTAATGGGTGAATATGTGGAATGAGTTAATTTAAGTGTTAGGGGTCCAAATTGGGCTCAGGCTTAGGCAGAGGCCTTGATTAAAATTATCTATTTGGACATTATAGGGTTTAAAAGGTAGTATCTATGTTTAAAATACCAAAGTGGGCTTGTGGCCCAATCTTAGGAGGTGACGCCACACAAGGGAGTAAGGGGCCCAAATTTAAGTTTCATGGAGCCCAATTCTTTTAATTTAAGTTAGCTAAATTTTGGGCATTAGGATTAGGTGGAGTGGATGGCAACAAGGCTAAAATTTAGGGTTTTAATGTTTAAAATATGTGGATAATAAGCGATAAAGGCTATTATTTAGGAATTTATTTTATGTGGATAATAAGCAGATAAAGGCTAAGATCTAGGGATTTTTATGATTAAAATATGTGGATAATATGCTGATAAAGGAGGGAGGAGTTAGAGATAATTAAGTCTCTTTTAGATGAGCTAGTAGATTAAGATAAAGGAGAAAAGTTAGGAATTTATCTACAAAGAGAGTGATGGCCAAGAATCCATCACTGAGAGGAGTAAAGAAACCAGCTACTACATGGCAAAG
Source organism: Gossypium rotundifolium (assembly GCA_025506655.1). Classification (NCBI taxonomy): domain Eukaryota; kingdom Viridiplantae; phylum Streptophyta; class Magnoliopsida; order Malvales; family Malvaceae; genus Gossypium; species Gossypium rotundifolium. The sequence goes on from CP106727.1 coordinate 20,256,315, forward strand.
GGTTGCCAAATTTCCTATAAATAGGAGGGATAGCTCCTTGTTTCTGACATTAAATCCTCTCCCTTTTGTGCCAAAATTCCTTAGCTTCTTTTCTCCAAATTTCTTTCTCCAATTTCTCTAAAAGCCGAAAACTCCATTGTTCTCTTCTTTCTTCTAAAAGCCAAAACTCCATTATTCTCTTCTTTCTCCTAAAAGTCAAAAACTCCATTATTCTCTTCTTTCTTCTAAAAGCTAAAAACTCCATTATTCTCTTCCTTCTCTAAAAGGCCGAAATCTCTATAGTTTTTATTTTATTCATCCTATTTGAGAAATTGTTCTATACTTCCAAAGATTTAAATCCTCCATTGACATTGTCGAATTCTCTCTCTAGTACTAGCCAAATCTCCTAAGTTAAGGTAAGAGTAGATTTTTGATTAGTTCTCATAATCTATTTTCGATTTTTGAAAAGGCAAAAGCTGAAAGCTAATAGTTTAATGGTTTATGATGGGCGACAAGTCGGGATTTGAAGGAAGCCTAGTCGACTAGATCTAAAAGCCAAAATTCATAAGTCTCCAATTTTGGGATTTTAAGGTAAGAAGATTTTCCTAGATTTCTATTAGATTTCATCATTATATACAAGATTTTAACTTTATAAGGAGGATTAACGATTAAATATTATTATAGTAACTCGATAAGGATTTATGATGGAATTAAATATGGATCGTGCAAAAGAAAGAATCCCTAAGTTTAAGAAATGAGCGATTCGTTGTTCGAGATTGGCCAATTGGTTGTGGACCGGCTTCTGAACAACACCTTAGCAGATAGCAGTTGTGTCGACTAAGGATAGCGTCGATATAGAAAGCGTCATTTTATCGGTAATCAGGTGTGTAGATTCTTGACACATAAGCTTTATTATATTATATGTATGTTATGGGCTAAAAGCCTGAAAAGGTGTGTAGATCTCTATCACATTAGTTAATCTGAATTATATGTATGTTATGGGCTAAAAGCCATAAAATGAGGTCAGATGAACAATCGATTACCTAGAAAGGGTAGGCAAGGGATGCAGTGCGTAATCATAGAAACTTCTCTGTGTATCAAGTATGTAAAGATATGTGATCTGCTTAGATAGTTTAATGTTCGATTCTTGCATGTATGCATGGGATGGGATTGATTGATTTATGGAAGGGGAGCAGGTCGCGAGGCGATCGGTGGCTTTGCCACATAGGTCACATAGTGATCGGTCTTTATGATAGGCAGCACAACTGTCGATATATTATGAAGGTCGCATAGCGATCGGTGGCTTCGCCACATAGGTCACATAGTGATCGGTCTTTATGACAGGCAGCACAGCTATCGATATGGTGTGTAGCGGATGGAGGGTTGATTGTAGAAATCCCTACGGTGTGATGGTTGGTACGGGGGTGTGTAGAGGATGGACTCATAGGTTTGGGATGGGCCATGTTGCATATTTTGTTACCCTTGTATAACGCCAAGGCTCATAATGTGTTTGTGGGCCTCAAGCCTTTTATGTGTTCTCGGATTTGCACACCGAGTCTTGGTGACTCAACCTTTTATTTTTCCCAACATTTCGTGAGCGAGATCGTGAACATGGGAGCCGAGACGGACTCAAGGGGCCATCAAGTTTTATTTCTACAAATTATTATGGATTTCTTTAAGTTTATTTTATTTTTATTTGGGATTTTTTATGGCCCTAAGTTTTATTCAACTAAGAAGTTTCCAATGTTGTGCAACTTATAAATTTTATGTCAAGGTTTATTTATACTTAATAATACTAATATAAGATTTTATTTTAAAATATCACTTATTTACTCTAATAATGTCTAATTAACTTATGACTTCCAAAACCAACAAGTCAAAAGTTTTCAATGTACAAGCCGTGACACACGAGATCCAATAAACGCATGGGCCGGGTTTGGGGTGTTACATGATGAAAAAGTAGGTAGCCTTTCCAAAACATATTTCTTTCCACATTCTAACATTTGTAATATATAGATATTCAATATTTTTCTAATTCATAATCTCAATATGATATCCGTTAAGACGAATATCTTTAAAACTCAATAAATTTCTTTGAGACTTAGTGGAATATAAAGCATCATTAATGACAAATTTTGTACCTTTAGGTAATAATATAATAGCTTTTCTGAAGCCTTCAATAAGTTTTGAACTACCCAATATTGTATTAACATGGGCATTACTTATTGTCAAATAAGAAAAATATTATTTATCTTTGAGTATTTTATGTGTTGTAGCACTATCTGCAAGACACATGTCTCCATTGATTTTGAGTCCATCGAAATTTTGCAGAATATTCATATTCTTCATAAAAACAAACAAAATATAATATGAGAAACATTGCAAATATTTATTATCGAAACCATTTTTATTTTGAAAAATGGGGTCGACTTTTAAAACGAAAATGGAGTCGCCACCAATCTTTTTTAGAGGTGTGATCGGGTCACCTTGAAATTAATCATTTAAAAAACATTTTGATTTATTAAAATAATGATTTTGGTCTACGAAATTTGAGAAAATGTGTTCGGGAGTCGGTTACGCACGAGGAAGGATTAGCACCCTCGTAACGCCCAAAATTGGTACCTAATTGATTAACTAATGTCCTAATGTCGAAAATTTGAAAAATTTAAAATACGATCCTTTTTATTTGAAAGAAAACTTGAATGAATCAAATTATATACCAAGATCCATTTATCTCAAAGAAATAAAATGTTACACCCAATGAGTTAGGATGTAACATTTCAAGACTTCGAAACTGAGCTTCTTTTATTTGTAGAAAATCCTTCCCTCGAGGCAATAAAACGTCATATCCAATAAGTTAGGACACAACATCTTGAATTCCCAAGAATAAATTTTTATTTAACTTTAAAAAAAAAAAGTAATAGGTTCTTTAGACTCAAAGAGAAAATGTAACATCCTGAATTAGGGGTTGTTTGAAACTTTGATTATTTTCTCATGTGTGCTTGAAGAAATAAATACTATGATTGCTAAGCATGTTCTAGAGTCTAGAAACAACCCCGAGCTAGGCCTGACTTAGGACTGGAAATTTCTTTTTAAGTGCTTAAAAGGAAGGAATTAGGTGAGATAGGGGTTAAGTAAAATTTCGGGTGAAGCATAACACAAGGAATAGCTTGGCAAAGTGGCTTTCATGTGCCACTTAGGTGCTATGAAGGTGGCGTCAAAGGGAGCTTCAAGAGAGGAGGTTCGAGTCTTGGGAGTTACAAGGGGATGCGTTTTGTTTTGGGCTTTTTGGGGTGTTAAAGAAAGGGCTAAGTTGGAAGGCCTTAATGATTTTGTGGGTAAGGTTTGGACATGAAAGTCATTTGGTGGAGTGGTTTGGGCGCCACTTAAGGTCTTGGCAAATGGACTCAAGTTCGAGTCACCAAGCAATAGCATAGGGGTTTTCTTTATTTTTTTTTCAAAATGGCGCCATAGAGAGGGAGGTGTTGGACGGCAATTGGGACTTTGGAGGGATAGGGATAAACATCTTCTTTTTATATTTTATTTGAAGAAGTGATAAAAATTATCACAAAGGGTGAGAGTTGGCCGAATGAAGGACTCATTAAGGCCATCTACAATCGGTTTTATCATTAGAGAGGAGCCAAAAATTCATCAAAGTTCCTTTCTTTCTCTTCAATAGTTGCTGGCCGAATTTTTCTTAGATACAATAGCCAAAATTCTTCAAAAATTCCTTATTTCTTTTTCTTCTTTTTGGCCGAACCTACCCCCCTCTTCTACTAAAATTTCACCTTCCTTTTTCTACCAGCCGAATATCTCTTCCATAAAAGGCATAAGCCGAATCCTCCCTAACTAAGGTGCTGTCGATTTCAATAGTGTGGTAAGGACTCTCTCTAGGTTTAATTCTTTTATTCTTGTTTTGGTTAGCCGAAACCATGAGGTTTAACCCTGTATTTTTGTGTATGACCGAACCTATTCAGGGTCTTGGATTGGCAACCCTTTTTAGAAGCCAGCGTTAAGGAGAATTGAGAGGTCTTTCGGGATTTAAGGTGAGCATGGTATGTAGGTTATGACATTCGGCCAAAGGCCATGTTATGTACTTCATGTGGTGACCGATTTTTATTGTGGAATTTTGGCATAGTCTTAATCAAGTGACGATTTCGGGATTTGTTTGGGAATCAAATTTGTTTAAGGTAAGTGCCGCAAAAGAGCCTTTGGTATTAATTTGGTTTAGCCGAATAGGCCTATGTCACTAACCTTGTTGTTGGCCGATTATAGGGTCAAGAATCTAGCGTCGTAGATCGGATCTTCGGGATCTAGGAATTTCGTTGGTAACAGGTGTGTAAAACTCTTTACACACTTTATTAATTAACATTGCCATATTGTTGCCTTTCAATCTTTTTGGTAGTGATTTGCTTGTGGGCATAAGATTGGCTTCCGGGTAAATCCCCTATTTTGTGATCTATGATGTATGTTTGAGTATGCCATCACATGCTGTTAATTGCTATGCTATACATAAATGCATGATATATGATAATTGTTATGTAAGCATGATGATGGTGGGATTGATGAGAGGAGGGGGATGATTTTTATGGACTGTCACCAGTGGTTTTGACCACAAGATGGGTTTGCCCCATCAGATTAATTGTGACTTCGGTCACCAAAGGTTTTGACCACACCGCTTGATAAATTGTGACTAAGTCCCATGGTTTGGTACCACCATGGTTTTGACCACACTTGATAAATTGTGACCTATGGTCATCGATGGTTTTGACCACCGATGGGTTGGCCCCATCATTTAATTTGTGACTCTAGTCACCAAGTGGTTTTGACCACCAAAGGTTTTGACCACACGGGGTAGTTAAAGGAGTACGGATGGTTAGTTGGGTTGCATGTTGCATGTCTATTAATAAATTGTGTATGAGTTTTATTTTCCAGGTGGGGGATTTACACACTGAGTCTTGGTGACTCACCCCTTCCCATACTATTTTACAGATGAGTAGATCGTGGAGATGGAGCCGAAGAGGACTCGAGGCGGCCATGCTTGTTCCGTGGATTTGAATTTAATTTGTTATAGTTAATATTATTTATTTTTCTAAGTTTTTAATTTGGGTTGTAATAAGGCCGCTAATTTTTTATTTGGATGTTTACATAGTTATTTTTTTGTTTTACTTATGCTATATTACTAATGAACTTACAAATGTTAAATAAATCGGTTAAAAGCAACATTTTCAAAATTAAGTAACTTTTACGAGTTTTTCAAAGATGTTACCATCGGGTAACAAAATACACCAAGTCACCAATAACCTTGACGATTTTAAAATTCCACATGATCAAATGTTTCAAAAGGGTTTTTCTACACAACCAAGTTTATAAAAATAATCCCAACTGAGTTTTATCAAACCCTATTTTAATACCTTAGCCATATTTTAACAAGTTTTCACCGGACACTCAAAATTATTTCAAATTATTTACTCCGTGACATACCAGATCCGGTCAGGACTCATGGACCGAGTTTGGGGTGTTACATTTTTAGTATCAGAGCCCAATTCAAAACTCGGCTGTGGGGGGCCCAAGGCCTAAAATGTTTTGTTTTTGTTAGTAGGCCTTATTAGAATGTTTAGGAAATTGTTTATGATTCGAACAGCATGGCACCGAGTCTCTGGCACCTATCCTCTCAGGTAAGTAATTCTATCTATTTTTTGTGAATACTTGTTAGGGGTAGAAGAGTAAGTTGGGAACGTAGACTATTAGAATAAGGAATTGTTGAACCCTAAGGTTAGCATACCCCAACGAACAATGCATAAGATTTAATAATTCCCTAAACAACCCTGTGAGTTGTCACTGAGCAAGGGATGTGGCAATCGTTATATGCATGTCTAGGATTGGATTCGGTGGGAGCCTGGTATTTAAGCAGTCCTAGTGACTCACCTCCTACTCACTTGAATCCTACCTGGTGCATAGTGACAATTCATCCTAGCTGAGATGACGTACTCACAGGCTAAACTTAATAACTAAAACCCGAAAGGGACGAGCCGTTTTGTTTTTGAAATAATTAAAACCTTGTGTTTAAAAAGATAAAAATGAATGAATGACCAAAATACCCTTCAGTTTGAAAAATGACCATAATACCCCTGGTTTGTAAACTACCAAAATACCCTCCGTATGAAAAATTTCCAAATAGAAAATTTTCAAAATATCCTTCTTTGTGAAATCAATTAGAACCAAATTTTGGAAATCATGTTATGGAAAAATTACTAAAATACCCTTAGTGGTAAAATTACAAAATTGCCCTAATCAACAAAATTACCGAATAACCACGATTTTCAAAATTTTGCAACATCAACGTTTCGAAAAATGCAATTCTCAAAAGAACCATCAAAGTTTTACAACTTTTGAAACATCCTGATTTGTTAAATTTTACAAATTCACCCCGATTTGTGAAAAATTACCAAATACCCCGAGGTCCAAAATTACCAAAATACCGGTTTCAAAATTTTTCAAAATACCTCGTGAATTTAAAAGCTCCAAAATACTTTCTCGACAAGATCATCGAGAACTTTTATTTTTGAAAATTACAAAATACCTGTGAGGACAAATTACGAAAATACCACGGTAGTGGAAAAATAATCACAATGAAAACTACGTCTCTTTGAATGAATGAATAGAAGGATGTGTGCATGTATGATACTGAAAGAACCACTCTAAAACTCCTATCATAAAATTTCTTCGCAGATAATCAAGTGAAACAAAGGTACTAATGCATAAAATTCTTAAACAGATAAATACAAACGAGTAATGAGTACAAGAGGTCGTGGATGTCCGCCTGTGGCCATGGTAGAGGTAGGATGACCTTGTTGGAGCCAGCAGGTCTGGTCATGGGTCAGAAATGAGATGCTTGGATCTCGTGGCGAAACCGAGTTTTAAGATCGGTGGTGGTAACGACGTAGTATCCTGCGATTACTACAGTGTTGGAATGAGTTCTTTGAGGCGGTAGCAGGAGCCCAAAATTTGTGGTTGAACGACTCGGGCTAATGGAGCGGAGGTGTTTAGAGGAGTTCTGGAGTGGCACCCAGTCTTGGCGGAATAATGGTTGGAATCGTTGAGAGGATCATGGGTGACCTAGATTTTCTGGTGAGGAGAAGTTGAAGGGCATAATATCTACGCTTGGGATGAGTCATATCGGTGGTGGCTCACTTTAAGAGATGGAGTGATGGCGAGAGGATCTCACGTGGGAATTCTTTAAGGCCGCCTACCAAAAGAAGTACATAGGAGCTAGTTACGTGGATGCACAGCGGAAGGCTTTCTTGAACCTGGTTCAAGGCAATAAGACAGTGGCGGAGTATGAGGTTGAATTCTTCCGATTGAGTAGGTATGCTCGTGGTATTGTGGGTACCGAGCATGAGCGCTGTGTTAGATTCGAGGATGGGCTGAGAGATGAGTGAGGATGATGATAGCTCCACAATAGGAACGGGAGTTCAACATCCCCAGTGGAGAAATCGAAGGTTCTTTGAAGGGTAAGACAATCGCTTAAACGAAATCAAGATAAGAGTTGGAATAAGAAGAGCTCTGGATCTTCAAGGTTCTCTGGTAATCAGCAGAAGAGAACGAGGTTTGGTGGGTCAGATCAAGCTGCTAGGACTGCTGCTATTGCTAATCCTCAATGGCCGCCATGGTGTGCCCGGTGTGGGAAGTCTCACACGGGGGAATGTTGGAATGGTAACTGGGGATGCTTCGAATGTGGGTCTATGGAGCATCGAGTTAGAGACTGTCTGAAAAAGGCAGCTAGACTGAGATCGGAGGGTCAGGATTGTGTACCGAATAGGAGGGATAACCAACAGCCATAGAGAGGTCGTGGTGCAGGAAGAGGAGGTAATGGGGTTGGCAGAGGTCGTGGGGCACCGAGGGGAGGTACCGGTGGTACTGAGGCTAGGCAACCTGGTTTGGTCCATGCCACGAGGCGTCAAGAGGAGGGCGACGCACCGGACGTCATAACTGGTATGTTCATGATCTTTGGTGTACTCTATAGTACCTTGATTGACATTGGTTCAACCTACTCATACATTGCTAGTAGCGTAGTGGAAACTTTACACTGAGACTCTGAGCTTACTTCTAGGAAGATGACTGTATTAAGCCCTTTAGGTCACTCTGTAGAAGTAAGTAAACTCTATAGGAACATACCCTTAGAACTCTAAGGGGTCATGTTCTTAGCTGACTTGATGGAACTACCGTTTCGGGAGTTCGACCTAATCCTCGGGATGGATTGGCTAGTAAAGTATCAGGCTAGCCTGGATTGCGCAACTAAGCACATGGTAATAAAGACCGTGGAAGGTGATAAGGTGGTGATGATAGGTAAAAGGAGAGATTACCTGTCTAATCTGGTTTCTGCGTTGAAGGTGGAAAAGATGGTTAGGAAGGGTTATAAAGCTTATGTGGTGCACGTCTGTGCTTTGGAAGCTAAAGATGTTGCTGTGAGAGATGTCCGGACCGTAAGGGACTATGTTGATGTGTTTCCAGAGAAACTTCCGGGTCTACCTCTGAATCGCGAGGTTGAATTTGGTATAGACTTACTACCCGAAACTGCGCCAGTATCTATAGCTCCGTATCGAATGGCACCGAAAGAATTGGTAGAGTTGAAGGTGCAGATTCGAGAATTGTTGGATAGAGGTTCATCCGACCAAGTGTATCGCCTGGGGAGCTCCAGTGCTTTTGTCAAGAAGAAAGATGGGACAATGAGGATGTGTATAGACTATCGACAGCTGAACAAGTTGACAATAAAGAACCGGTATCCTTTGCCCATGATTGACGATCTGTTCGATCAACTCAAAGGAGCATCGGTATTCTTTAAGATTGACCTTAGGTCAGGGTACCATCAACTTAAGGTGAAGGAGGCTGATGTCCACAAGATGGCATTCCGTACTCGGTATGGGCACTACAAGTTTCTGGTAATGCCTTTTGGTTTGACGAATGCACCAGCCGCATTTATGGACATGATGAACCGGGTTTTCCAACCCTATCTGGATCAGTTCATCGTGGTCTTCATAGACGACATTTTGGTGTACTCGAAGTCTAAAGAAGAGCATGACGAACATCTTCATGTGGTTCTGCAAGTTCTAAGGGAGAAACAGTTGTACGCCAAATTCAGCAAGTGTGAGTTCTGGCTCAAAGAGGTAACCTTTTTAGGGCATATTGTTTCAGCCGAGGGAATCAGGGTGGATCCCCGTAAGATTAAGGCAGTATTGGAGTGGAAACCACCGAGGTCAGTTACAAAAATTCAAAGTTTTCTGGGGTTGGCAGGATATTATTAAAGATTTGTGGAAAATGTCTCCTTAATCGCAGCACCGTTAACTAAGCTATTGAGAAAAGGAGTTCCGTTTGTGTGGTCTGAAAAGCAGCAAGAGAGTTTCGATAAGCTGAAGAGGATCTTGACAGAAGCACCAGTCTTTATTCAGCCTGAGGCAGGAAAAGAGTTCACTGTGTATTGTGATGCATTGCATACTGGTTTAGGGTGTGTGTTGATGCAAGAAGGGAAGGTGGTCGCTTATGCGTCACGGCAGTTAAGGCCTTACGAAGTTAACTACCCGACACATGATTTGGAATTGGCTGCTATTGTTTTTGCCTTAAAAATCTAGAGGCACTATCTGTATGGGGAGAAGTCGGTAGTGTACACAGATCATAAAAGTCTGAAGTACCTCCTGACTCAGAAAGATTTAAATCTAAGGCAGCGAAGGTGGATTGAGTTGCTAAAGGACTATGACTGCTCAATCGAATACCACCCGGGGAAGGCTAATGTGGTAGCTGATGCATTGAGCCAAAAGGTGGTAGCGGATTTGCGAGCAATGTTTGCTCACCTAAGTCTTTATGAGGATGGGAGCCTTTTGGCAGAATTGCAAGTGAAGCCGTCTTGGATTAATGAGGTCAAAGAAAGGCGGATGGTGATGAAGCTTTGAATACTTAGAGGTTACAAGTCTGAGAATGGTGAGTAGAAGGTTTCGACTTGGGCGATGATGGAGTGATGTACTTTCGGGGAGAGTATGCATGCCTAAGGATGATGAGTTGAGGCAGTGAATCCTTAAAGAAGCTCATAGCGGTCGTCGCTATGCACTCGGGAAGCGATAAGATGTATCGGGTTTAAGGGAGCAATTTTGGTGGTCGGGTGCAGGCGAAATGTAACCGAGTTAGTGGGCAATCTATCGACATGCCGACAAGTTAAGGTGAGCATCAATTGCCATCAGTATTTACATATAGGTAAAGATCCCACAATGGAAATGGGAGGAGATTACTATAGATTTCGTAAGTAGGCTTCCCCTTACGCCCAGTAAGAAAGATGCCGTTTGGGTGGTAGTAGACCGGTTGACTAAGTCGGCCCATTTTATCTGAGTAAGGGTTGACTACTCACTTCAAAGGTTAGCCAAGTCAGATATGGCGTAGATAGTGCGGTTGCATGGAGTACCGATGTCCATTATCTCAGATCGGGATCCCCAATTTACGTCGAGATTCTGGAAGGCTCTACATCGAGTTAGGCCCAAGTTGAATTTCAAGACGACTTTTCACCCGGTCGATGGACAATCGAGAGGTTATTCAAGTATTGGAAGATATGTTAAGGGGTTGTGTTTTGGACTTTCGTGGTAGTTGGGAGGAGTACCTACCTTTGGCGAGTTAAACTTATAACAATAGTTATCAGCGAGTATTCGAATGGCACCGTATGAGGTATTGATGATCGAAAATGCCGTACTCCTACATGTTGGATGGAGCTAAGAGAGCGGCGAATCTTTGGTCGAGTTAGTGGCGAGACGGAGGATAAGGTTAGAGTAATTGAGGCTCGTCTTAAGGAGGCATCGAGCAGGGAAAAATCCTACGCCGATCTTAAGCGAAGAGAGGTTGAATATGCAGTGGGTGATAGGGTCTTCTTGAAGGTATCACCTTGGAAGAAGGTGCTGAGGTTTGGCCGGAAGGGCAAGCTAAGTCCCAGATTCATCGGACCATATACGGTGTTGAAGCCTGTGGGACCGGTAGCTTACCAGCTTGAGTTACCGGCAGAATTGAGCCAGATCCATGATGTCTTCCATGTTTCAATCCTGAGGCGCTATCGATTGGACCCATCACATGTAGTGCCGGTTACGAAAATTAAAGTGAACTCGGACTTGTCTTTCGAGGAGGAGCCGGCACAGATTTTGGATCGAGATGTCAAAGTTCTTCGTAGGAAGTCAGTGCCTTTGGTAAAGGTGTTATGGCAAAATCATGGTATAGAGGAGGCCACATGGGAACCCGAGGATGTGATGCGGTAGCAATACCCCCAACTCTTCTGATCCAGGTAATTTCAAGGCCGAAATTCTTTTTAAGGGGGTAGAACTGTAACATCCTAAATTAGGGATTGTTTGAAACTTTGATTATTTTCTCATGTGTGTGCTTGAAGAAATAAATACTATGATTGCTAAGCATGTTCTAGGGTCTAGAAACAACCCTGAGCTAGGCCTGACTTAGGATTGGAAATTTCTTTTTAAGTGCTTAAAAGGAAGGAATTAGGTGAGATAGGGGTTAAGTAAAATTTCGGGTGAAGCATAACACAAGGAATAGCTTGGCAAAGTGGCTTTCATGTGCCACTTAGGTGCTATGAAGGTGGTGTCAAAGGGAGCTTCAAGAGAGGAGGTTCGAGTCTTGGGAGTTACAAGGGGGGATGCGTTTTGTTTTTGGGCTTTTTGGGGCGTTAAAGAAAGGGGCCAAGTTTGAAGGCCTTAACAGATTTTGTGGGTAAGGTTTGGACATGAAAGTCGTTTGGTGGAGTGGTTTGGGGCGCCACTTAAGGGTGTTGGCAAATGGACTCAATTTCGAGTCACGGCAATAGCATAGGGGTTTTCTTTATTTTTTTTGCAAAAGGCGCCATGGAGAGGGAGGTGTTGGACGGCAATTGGGACTTTGGAGGGATAGGGATAAACATCTTCTTTTTATATTTTATTTGAAAAAGTGATAAAAATTATCACAAAGGGTGAGAGTTGGCCGAATGAAGGACTCATTAAGGCCATCTACAATCGGTTTTATCATTAGAGAGAGCCAAAATTCATCAAAGTTCATTTCTTTCTCTTCAATAGTTCTTTGGCGAATTTTCTTAGATACAATAGCCAAAATTCTTCAAAATTCCTTGTTTCTTTTTCTTCTTTTTGGCGAACCTACCCCGCTTGTACTAAAATTTCACCTTCCTTTTTACGCGATCGAATATCTCTTCCATAATGGGCTTAAGCGAATCCTCCCTAATCAAGGTCTTTGCCTATTTCAGTAGTGTGGTAAGGACTCTCTCTAGGTTTAATTCTTTTATTCTTGTTTTGGTCGGTAGAAACCATGAGGTTTAACCTGTATTTTGTGTATGACCGAACCTATTAAGGGCCTTGGATTGGCAACCCTTTTTAGAAGCCAGCGTTAAGGAGAATTGAGAGGTCTTTCGGGATTTAAGGTGAGCATGGTATGTAGGTTATGACATTCGGCAAAAGGCCATGTTATGTACTTCATGTGGTGACCGTTTTTTATTGTGGAATTTCGACAGAGTCTTAATCAAGTGACGATTTTGGGATTTGTTTGGGAATCGAATCCATTTAAGGTAAGTGCCGCAAAAGAGCCTTTGGTATTAATTTGGTTTAGCCGAATAGGCCTATGTCACTAACCTTATTGTTGGCTGATTATAGGGTCAAGAATCTAGCGTCGTAGATCGGATCTTTGGGATCTAGGAATTTCATTGGTAAAAGGTGTGTAAAACTCTTTACACACTTTATTGATTAACATTTCCATATTGTTGCCTTTCAATCTTTTTGGTAGTGATTTGCTTGTGGGCATAAGATTGGCTTCCGGGTAAGTCCCCTATTTTGTGATCTATGATGTATGTTTGAGTATGCCATCACATGCTGTTAAATGCTATGCTATACATAAATGCATGATATATGATAATTGTTATGTAAGCATGATGATGGTGGGATTGATGAGAGGAGGGGATGATTTTTATGGATCGTCACCGATGGTTTTGACCACAAAATGGGTTGGCCCCATCAGATTAATTGTGACTTGGTCACGATGGTTTTGACCACACCGTTGATAAATTGTGACTAAGTCCCGGTGGTTTGGTACCCCGGTGGTTTTGATCACACTTGATAAATTGTGACCTATGGTCATCGATGGTTTTGACCACATGATGGGTTGGCCCCATCATTTAATTTGTGACTCTAGTCACCGTGGTTTTGACCACGGTGGTTTTGACCACAGGGTAGTTAAAGAATACGGATGGTTAGTTGGGTTGCATGTTGCATGTCTATTAATAAATTGTGTATGAGTTGTATTTTCCGGGTGAGGATTTACACACCGAGTCTTGGTGACTCACCCCTTCCCATACTATTTTGCAGATGAGTAGATCGCGGAGATGGAGCCGGAGAGGACTCGGCGGCCATGCTTGTTCCGTGGATTTGAATTTAATTTGTTATAGTTAATATTATTTATTTTTCTAAGTTTTTAATTTGGGTTGTAATAAGGCCGCTAATTTTTTATTTGGATGTTTACATAGTTATTTTTTGTTTTACTTATGCTATATTACTAATGAACTTACAAATGTTAAATAAATCGGTTAAAAGCAACATTTTCAAAATTAAGTAACTTTTACGAGTTTTTCATAGATGTTACCATCGGGTAACAAAATACACCAAGTCACCAATAACCTTGACGATTTTAAAATTCCACGTGATCAAATGTTTCAAAAGGGTTTTTCTACACAACCAAGTTTATAAAAATAATCCCAACTGAGTTTTATCAAACCCTGTTTTAATACATTCGCCATATTTTAATAAGTTTTCACCGGACACTCAAAATTATTTCAAATTATTTACTCCGTGACATACCAGATCCGGTCAGGACTCATGGGCCGGGCTTGTGGTGTTACAAAAAAATTGAAACCCAGTAAGTTAGGATCGATTTCTTTCGAACCTTAGAATGCAGAGTGTTTACTTATTTTAAAAATCGGAAAAATATCATACTATCGTAGTAAAATGGAAAGTGAGTTACAATATTAATAAGTGCTTGACAATAATAAATATTAAAGCTAAAATAAAACAAATGAAATAAAAAAAATAGTAAAAGTAAAAATAAACAAATAAATAAAACAAACTAATTTGAAAAAAAGTAAATAAATACATGAAAACTAAAAATAATTAAAAATTAGTAGTGAATCAACGAATAAATAAACAAATGGATATTAGGTGAAACAATTTAACAATAATAATAATAATAATAATAATAATAATAATAATAATAAACGAATAATGATAATAATAAAATAGATAAATAATAGTAATAACAATAATAATAAGAAAGTTAGTAATAATAATAATAGTTAATATAATAACAATAATAATAATAACATAGTGATAGTAATAATACTAAAATAATGATTATCGTAACAAAAATAATAGTAGTAATACTAAAATTAATTAATAGTAATGATAATAATGATAATATTAATAATAATAAGAATTAAAATTAATAATAATAATACTAATAAAATATCAAAAATCTCAAAAGAGATAAAAAAAGGACAAAATTGCACTTAAAATAAAAGTTTGGGGCAAATCTAAAAATAAATAAAAGGAAAGGGACGTTGTTGAACGCGCTCACAACATGGAAGGACCAAATGGGGAAATATCCATGTCCTCCAAAATGGCGCCGCTTATTATGGGACTAAAATTGAAAAGAAATAGAATTACAGGGCTAAATTAAAATTAAAAAAAATATTTAATTGTAATAGGCTTAAAAAGCGGAGGGACTGCGCACATAAATAGCCCACTCAAGGCAAAACATAGGGATCCTGAGGAAGCGGGTCGGGTCTCGGGTCAGCTTTCCCAAAACGACGCCGTTTTATGCTTCCTATTTAAGCCCATTTTTTTTTAAAACTTCATTTCACCCTTTCTCCTTAAAAAAAAAAAAAAAACCAAACTCTCTCAAAAATCCTCTCTCCCTCCCTAATCCGGCTAGGATTTCTGGCAAGCTACAGGCGCCAGACCACCACCGGCGACTACCGTGAGAGGTGGTCGGAAAGGCAAAAAGAAGCTTTTTTGAACCCCGTCCAACATAGGGCCCGAACTTACCTCTAAAACACCTAAAGACGACCTCGAAGTTCGAAAGAAGGACCGAACCCTTTCGGTCTCCACCCTTCTGGCCACCGGCGAGGTAAGTATCCCCTCCCTTTGTTTGTTTATTTTGATTAAAAGCAATGAAACGAAAAAAAAGAAAAGAAAAACTGAAAGCCACTTTTTTTCTTCCACTTGAAATCTACTCTTTTTATTCTCTGTTTATATGTATATCCCCCTGTTTACATATCACAATAGGGTCTTTCTAGCCCAAAATGAATCAAAATCATAAATACCAAATCCTACTTTGTTGCTACTATTTGCGTTCTTTCCTTGTTTTGCAGGTGAACGAAAAAAATCACGGTGGCAACAACGGCGTGATGCGCGCTAATTGCGACGCGACAGGATCTGTGTTGGGCACTTGTAGCACCTAGGGTTCCAAAAACCCTAGGTCCCTGACTTGCTTAGTCACTTGGGCCACTCGGGCCTATTTTAGTTTGGGCTGTTTGTTTTAACGTTTTGGGCTTGAGGGTGTAATTGAGTTTAGGTTAATATGTTTTGGGCTGTAAATGGACTGTAAAAAAAAACGACTGGACATTTTGTTTTTTATTTTTTATTTCAACGGGCCCGGGCAAATTGGGCCTATTACAGCTGCCCCTCTTTGCTCATTGACGTGTAACGAGAATGGAGTAAAAACTATAAAAGGGCCAATGCCCGGTCTTGCCGAGCCTTAACTTCTTAATCCTCATCTTTTTCAAGTAATTGCTAACCCAACTGTAACTTCAAGGAGATTGCATCTGTAGCTTTAATCTTATTTTACTGCAACTTCAGGGAGATAAGACCTACTCTTGTAGATTTAATCCATCCTATTGTAACTTTAGGAAACTGAGACTGGTATCATTGATCTTGCTTCACCGCAATACTCAGGAAGACAAGATATGCTATTTTTAGTCTGTTCCACTGCAAACTCAGGGATGCCAGGCTGATGTTTTCGATCCGCTTCACTGCAAACTCAGGAAGACAAGATCTGCTATCTTTAGTCTGCTCCACTGCAAACTCAAGATGCCAAACTGGTATCTTCGATCCACTTCGCTGCAAACTCAGGAAGCCAAGATCTACTATCTTTAATATGCTCCACCGCAAACTCAGGGATGCCAGATTAGTATCTTCGATCTGCTTCACTACAACTTCAGGAAGACAAGATCTGCTATCTTCAGTCTGCTCTACTACAAACTCAGGGATGCCAGATTAGTATCTTCGATCTGCTTCACTGCAACTTCAGGAAGACAAGATCTGCTATCTTCAGTCTGCTCCACTGAAAACTAAGGGATGCCAGACTAGTATCTTCGATTTGCTACAATGAATTCTCAAGAAGATAAGATCTACTATTTTAATCGCTTTCTCGGAAACTCGGGGATGCAGTTAGTATCTTGATCCGCTTCTTTGTAACCGGAAGACAAGATGTGCTATCTTCAATCTGCTCCATATAATCTTAGGGATGCCAGACTAGTATCTTCGATCTGCTTCACTACAATCTCAGGAAGACAAGATCTACTATTTTTAATCTTCTCCATTACAAACTCAGGGATGCCAAATTAGTATCTTCGATCTGCTTCACTGTAACTTCAAGAAGACAAGATCTGTTATCTTCAGTCTACTCCACTGTAAACTCAGGGATGCTAGACTAGTATCTTCGATCTGTTTTACTGCAATATCAGGAAGACAAGATCTGCTATCTTCAGTTTGCTCCACTACAAACTCAGGGAGACAAGAGATGATGCCTTCAGTCTGCTCCATTGCAAACTCAGGGAAACAAGACTAGTATCTTCGATCTTCTTCCTACAACTTCAGGAAGGTAAGATCTGTTGTCTTCGGTCTGCTCCGCTGTAACTTTAGGGATGCCAGGCTGAAAGTGTTAATTTACCCTACTATATTGTCCTATAGAGGACATGACATAGAGAATGGGTATATGCTTATGCCGAATGATTAGGATGCCCTGATCGAAATGAGTCAAATGCTCTTAATTAGACGTGTTATGATATATGGATGCAGAAATGTTATGAGCATGGTTCCTACTCATTTGTTTCTTCATCCTCATTCCTCTCGACGTATCAATCATATTCTGCTCAAATAATTTTCCCCATGGTAATTCTGAGTCCATTCCACTTGAAATTTGGGACATAAAGTTTGTACCTCCCACTGCAACTTCAGGGGAATAACATTTGGTTTCTTCCATCCATTTTGTTACCACTCAGAGGTATGAAATTTGTATCATCTTCAATCAATTTGATCTGTTACACCATTCCCTGGGTGTAATGACCTGATGTATGTGTCTGAAATTTGCATGAATGCATGGTATCATTTTTCTTTTCCCGAGAATGATCCCCTTTTACACTTTAACATTGCTCGCCATTTATCTAGATGGTATCACCGATGAAATGTTTTATCCAATAAAAATCTGAAGAGATAATCATCTTTCAATATTTCCAACCCTTAGGCTTGGTGAGTTTGTAACAGCCCGGTTTAGACCCTAGTCAGAACAGTGGTTTTGAGACCAAAAATTTGAGGTCAAAATTTATTTTAATGTTATGTTTGGTGTTGATTCTATGTGACATAGTCTGTGTGAAAATTTTGTGTGATAATTTGATCGATTGTGTGCTGAATTAAGAAAAAAGACTTAATCGCGTAAAGTATAAAAGCTGTGTGCTGATTTATAAGTACCTAAGCATTGTTGCCTTTTTAATAAGGAGGTCTTATGGTGCAATTAGACCGTATTTAGTGATAGTGGAAGGTTGATGGACATTTATAACCATCCATAATAAGCTTTAATGTTTATTTAATTAAGGGTATAATTGGAAATCAATTATAAATGTTATAATAAAAAAATGAAACTAAAATGCTCATCTTTAACATGTATCTTCCACCAAAAATTGAGAAAGGAAAGAGGGTTTAAAGCTTTCATGGTTTCGACAACTTCAAGCTTTAATTAGTAAGTGTTTTGTGTTCTATTTTTTTTAATTTCTACGTTTTTGTAATCGTTGCTTTGTGCTCTCGCTAACACATGTTGAAATTTTGTGAATTGATGATGTTTTTGTGATGAGTCATTGATGACCACTTGAGCTATGTGTTAGTTGATAGTGAAATATGGAAACTTGGTGTTGGATTAACATAGTTGGCATTGGGATTTTTAGTGAAATTAAGTATTTTGGACTTAATTGAGAAAATGGGAAATTGAAGGGCTAAAATGTGAAATAAATAAAATATATGAGCTTGTATTAGTATAGGAAAAATTCGACTAAGCATATGTGCTTTGAAATTAAGTGTATTTGATGGTTTTGTGAATTATGGACTAAAGTGTCAAAATGTGAAAATGTGAGGGCTATTTTGTAAATACCCTAAATGTGTGTGTGTGGATTAAATTGAATGAATTGGTGATTGAATGGATTGAATTTGAATGTGTATACACCAAGAAAGGAGAGGTTCGGATCAATATCGAGGCAAAGATAAAGTACTCGATTAATCGACTGTTTCGATAGTTCGATGTCTGAGGTAACTTCGGTTATAGTATATGTTTTTAATTTATGTTCAATGTTATGTGATTTGAATACATATCTATATAACTATGAGCTGAGAAACGCTAAGTGTGGAATTGAATTAGAAAGCACTAATTGTGCGAAATAAGAAACAAGATAGAAATGTTTGGCACTGTGTGTGCGAGATAATAGAAGCTTGACTTATTGAGTTGGTACTATGAGTGCAATACCGATATAAGTTCGGTTTAACATAATGGTACTAAGTGTGCGATGACAGGTAGGTAAAGTTTATAATCAGCACTAAGTGTGCGAAATAAGTAAGAAAATAGCAAAGAGTGATCGAATGTAAAGTCGAATGGTTTTGTAGCATGGATGGTGAGTACTAGGTGTTGGAAAAGGAATGTAATATATCTATGTGTTGGATGAAATTTGAAACTATTTGAATGGAACTCTATGTGAGTATTGGATAAATTGAATTTGTGTATTAGTGGTAAATTATCTATGTGATGGTTATATATATATATTGATTTTAATTCATTGAGTTAATAGTATTATATTTCGAACTTACTAAACTTTTTAAAGCTTACTGTGTGACTGTTTCTCTGTTTTACAGTGTCAGTAAAGCTAGCTCAGATATGGGGATTGTCAGTATCTCAATCACACTATCGGCAATCTATTTTGGGTGCTTTTGGAAAGATGTACATAGTTGAAATATGGCATGTATAGGCTAGTTATTTGAATCATGCTTGAGATGTGTAAATAGCCATGTGATGTGGCTAGATATGTGTTAGTTTTAAGCATGAATGGTATTGATATATGATGCATGTTTTGGTAAGGTTTATGAGTAAATAAAATGACTTATGAATGGTAAAATTTGTGTTGGTATGATGCTAGTATGAAATAAAGAATTTGGAAATGAATCATATTGGTATTGAATGTGTTCAAGTGGTGCAATTTAGTCTATTAGTTAACATGGTTGTGAATGAGATTGTATGAGAGGATATGTTGATCACTTGACATGAAATTGGTTGCCAAATTGTGTGTGTGATCATGCTAAAATGTGCTTGTAGGTTTGACCCTTGTATGGGTGGCAAATTGGCCTTGCATATGGCCTATTTGGTCACACGGTTGTGGCATACGGGCGTGCCTAGTGACCATGGGGCTAAGTCAGTATCTAGCTTAAGGACACATGACCATGGTACATGGGAGTGCCTAGTAGCCGTGTGAATAAGTCAGTATGTGGCCTATGAGTACACGACCTTAGCACATAGAGGTGCTTGGTAATCGTGGTGTTAAGTCAGATTCAATCACGGAAGGACACACGGGTGTGTCTAGCAGTGTGGGAGGCATACGGTTTGCCCATATGGGCGTGTAACCCCTGAAACTTAAAAAAGTTTTAAATTTTTGAGAATTTTGTATGTGTTTCAGTTTAGTCCCGACCCTCCTGCCTCAATAAGGGACTATTTGTTTATGTTTTGATGTGCTATGATGATGATTGACTTTGTGTCGTAAATGGGAAGTGAAATGATTCGATTGTTAGGTAATGGCCATTAACCCTATCTGGTGAGGGTTTTGGGTTAGGGTGTTACATTTTATTGGTATCACAGCCACGATTTAGTTGATTCTCGGACTAACGTAGCGTGTATGAGTTTAGCTATACATGCCATATATGAAATTGCGATGTGATGAATTCTGATAGTTGAAAATGTGTTTTCATATAGTAATAGATCCCGATCAAGCGATTCTTGATGACGTGAAGATAACGCACCGCTCTCGCTTAGGGACAGTCCTGGCCACATCTAAGCCGAATAATAGTGGTGAGGGAGGAGAGGCTAAGCAAGCCTTTTTCTGATTGATGAGTGAGTGGTTTACGGAGTTCGTTCGAACGAATTCGACTGGTCCAAAACCTCCACCCCACAAGTACATGTTGTGCCACAAGTTACAGATCCGATTAGATTGAATAAACCTCCTATGGATAAGATTCGAAGGTGGGGTCGAAGAGTTTTGGGCCACAACTGATGACGATGCTGAGCGAGTCGAGTTTTGGCTCGAGAACACCCTTCGAGCATTTGATGAAATGTCGTTGACTTTGAATGAATGTATAAAATGTGCTGTTTCGTTGTTGAGGGATATGGCTTATAACTGGTGGAAGACGTTGATATCTGTAGTTATGAGGAGAGAATCACTTGGGATTTTTTTCAAGTTAATTTTAGAAAGAAGTATATCAGTCCACGATTTATTGATAAAAAGCGTAAAGAGTTTTTAGAGCTGAAACAGGGCCATTTGTCAGTTATTGAGTACGAATAGGAATTTGTGAGATTGAGTCAATATACGAGAGAATGTGTTTCGACCGAAGTTACAATGTGTAAACGCTTCAGAGAGGGATTGAATGAAGACATTAAATTGTTGGTTGGGATACTTGATATAAATGAATTTGTTGTGCTAGTGGAAAGACCATGCAAAGCCGAGGAACTCAGTAAAGAAAACAAGAAAGCTGATTTTGAAGCTCGTGAAGAAAGAAAGAGATCGATGAGTAAGTTTTCTCAACCTTCTAGAAAGGATTTGGAGATGCAAGCAATCGTTCAGATGCTTCATTTAGACATTCAAGTAGAGATCGTTCAAGACAAAGTGCTGGTCCACGAACTCAAGATCCGAATTAATCAAGTGTTGGCAGCATTAAAAGTAGTAAGCCTGAGTGTAGACAATGTGGGAGACGACATGTGGGAGAGTGCTGGGGCAAGTATAATACTAGAACATGTTATAAGTGTAGATCACGAGATCACTTTATTCGGGATTGCCCAAAGCTGGTTGAGGAAGAAAATGTTTAGAATGAAAGACCGAGTAATATGACTGCTAGGGGTAGACCACCCAGAAACACCAAAAATGTGAGCAAAAGTCAGAGAGGGACAACCAATAAAACTGTGAGATCAGAGGCGAGAACTCTTGCTCTAGCCTATGCTATTCGAGCACGAGAAGAAGCATCATCTCCAGACGTCATTACTGGTACTTTTACTTTATTCAATACTAATGTGATTGCATTAATAGATCCAAGATCAACTCATTCCTATGTGTGTGAATCTAGTATCGAGTAAGACTTTATCTATTGATTCTACTGAATTTATAGTTAGAGTGTCAAACCCTTTAGGTAAGTGTGTCTTGGTAGATAAGGTATGCAAGAACTGCCCATTGATGTTTTGAGATATATGTTTTCCAACTAATTTGATGTTGTTACCATTCGATGAGTTTGACATAATTTTGGGTATAGATTGGCTTACTTTGCATAATGCCATAGTGAATTGTAAAAGAAAGAGTATTGAGTTGAAAAGTCAGAATGGTGAGATAGTTCAAATTGAATCTAGTGATATGAAAGGATTACCAGCTGTTGTATCTGTGATGAAAGCTATGAACTATGTGAGAAAGGGTTGTGAAGCCTATTTGGCATATGTGATTGATACAAAAGTGTCGAAAAAGAAAGTTGAATCTGTGCCTGTGGTTTGTGAGTTTCTAGATGTATTTCTTGAAGAGTTACTGGGATTACCTCCGATTTGAGAAGTCGAATTTGGTATTGAATTAGTGTCGGGGACCACTCCTATTTCGATAGCTCCATATAGAATGGCACCAACCAATTTCAAGAGTTGAAATCTCAGTTGCAAGAATTGATTGACAGAGGATTTGCATGACCGATTTTCTCACCTTGGGGAGCTCCTGTGTTATTTGTGAAAAAGAAAGATAAAACTATGAGAATGTGTATTAATTATCGACAGTTGAAGAAAGTGACGATAAAGAACAAATATCCGTTACCTTGTATCGATGATTTGTTTGATCAGCTGAGAAGAGCTACAGTGTTTTCTAAGATAGATTTGAGATCAGGCAACTATGAGTTGAGAGTTAAAGAATTTGATGTGCCTAAAACTGCTTTCAAAACCAGGTACGGACATTACAAATTCTTAGTGATGCCTTTCGGACTAACAAATGCTCCTGCAATGTTTATGGATCTGATGAATCGGATATTCAGACCATATTTGGATTGTTTTGTAGTGGTGTTTATTGATGATATTTTGATCTATTCGTGTGATGAGACGCAACATGCCGAACATTTGAGAACGATGTTACAAACCCTGCATGAGAAACAATTGTATGCCAAGTTTAGCAAATGCGAATTTTGGTTACGTGACGTTGGTTTTCTCGGGCATATTGTATCAGCGCGAGGAATAAGAGTTGATTCGAATAAAATCTCTATTATTTTGGAATGGAAGCCTCTGAGAAACGTGTTTGAAGTCCGTAGTTTTTTGGGACTAGCGGGATATTATAGATGGTTTGTAAAAGGCTTCTCGATGATTGTGACTCCATTGACAAAGTTGTTACAGAAAGATGTTAAATTTGAGTGGTCAGAAAAGTACCAGCAGAGTTTTGAATTGTTGAAAATGTTGTTGACAGAGGCACCAGTGTTAGTTCTACCTGAATCGGACAAAGAATTTATAGTTCATAGTGATGCATCATTGAATGGTTTGGGTTGTATGCTGATGCAAGAAGGTAAAGTTATCGCTTATGCTTCGAGGCAGTTAAAGTCACACAAAAAGAATTATTCGACGCATGATCTTGAGTTAGCTGCGATTGTGTTTAAGTTAAAGGTTTGGCGTCACTACTTATTCGGTGAGAAATGTCATATTTATACTGATCATAAGAGTTTAAAGTACTTGATGACTCAGAAAGACTTGAATTTACGACGGAGAAGATGGTTAAAATTGTTGAAAGACTACGAACTTGTGATAGATTACCACCCGGGTAAAGCTAATGTTGTAGCTAATGCTTTGAGTCGAAAATCGTTAAGTGCTTGGCAAGCTATGAGTACTCAGATAGATCTGTGTGAAGATAGTACGGTTATAGTTGAGTTGAAAGTTAAACCGATGTTTGTACAACAAATTTATGATGCCCAGAAAAATGATCTTGAAATGATGGCTAAACGAATTCTGTGTGAATCGAATATTGATTCAGAATTTTGAGTTGATAGTGATGATTTTCTAAGATTTAGAGGTTGAATTTGTGTTCCGAGAAATTCAGAGTTGGTTTCGATGATTTTGAATGAAGCTCACAATAGTCATTTGACTATACATCCGGGAGTACGAAGATGTATAATGATTTGAAACAGTTTTATTGGTGGCATGGTATGAAAAGAGACATTTCTGACTTTGTGTCGAAGTGTTTAGTTTGTCAGCAAGTTAATGCTGAGCATCAAGTTCTGTCCAGTTTTTTGCAACCGATTATGATTCTTGAGTGGAAATGGGAGAGAATTACGATGGACTTTGTGTCGGGTTTGCCCTTATCTCCGAGTAAGAAAGATGTGATCTGGGTGATAGTGGACAGATTGACGAAATCAGCCCATTTCATTTTGGTGAGAACTAACTATTCTTTAGATAAGTTAGCGGAACTGTATATTGCTGAGATTGTGAGATTGCACAGAGTACCACTATCTATAGTATCTAACAGAGATCCAAGGTTTACCTCGTGATTTTGGAGGACATTGCAAGATGCGCTAGGCACAAAATTGCATTTTAGTACTGTTTTTCATCTGCAAATGGATGGTCAATCCGAGCGAATTATTCAGATTCTATAAGACATGCTGAGGTGTTACATACTTCAGTTTGAGAATACGTGGGAAAAATATTTGTCGTTAATTGAATTCGCATACAACAATAGTTTTCAATCTAGTATCAAAATGGCACCATATAAACCCCTTTACGGTCGAAAGTGTCGAACTCCATTGTATTGGACTAAGCTGAGTGAGAACAGATTCACGGGGTTGATCTAATAAAAGAGACTGACCAGAAAGTGAAAGTAATTCATTACAATTTGAAAGCAGCCTCAAATCATCAAAAGTCTTATGTAAATTTGAAACGAAAGGATATTAAATTCAAAATTGGTGATAAAGTGTTTTTCAAAGTGTCTCCGTGGAAAAAATACTTCGATTTGGTAGAAAGGGCAAGCTGAGTCCGAGGTTCATTGGATCGTATGATATTATTTAACGAGTTGGGCCGGTTGCTTACAAATTGATGTTACCACCTGAGTTAGAAAAGATCCATAATGTGTTTCATGTATCGATGCTTCGACGGTACCGATCTAATCCTTCTCATGTGATTGCTCCTACTGAGGTTGAGATTCAGCCAGATTTGTCGTATAATGAAGAACCGAGCTGAATTTTGGCACGAGAGCCCAAAGAGTTGAGAAATAAGAAAATCTCTTTAGTGAAAGTATTATGGCACAAACACGGAGTTGGAGAGGCTACGTGGGAGCCTGAGAACATTATGAGAGAGCAATATCCACAACTATTCGCTAGCAAGATTTTCGGGGACGAAAATCCCTAAGAGGGAGAGTTGTAACAGCCCAGTTTAGACTCTAGTTGGAATAGTGGTTTTGAGACCACAAATTTGAGGTTGAAATATTATTTTAATGTTATATTTGGTGTTGATTCTATATGACATAGTCTGTGTGAAAATTCTGTGTGATAATTTGATCGATTGTGTGCTGAATTAAGAAAAATGACTTAATCACGTAAAGTATAAAAGTTGTGTGCTGATTTATAAGTACCTAAGTGTTGTTGTTTTTAATAAAGAGGTCTTATGGTGCAATTAGACCATATTTAGTGATAGTGGAAGGTTGATGGAAATTTATAACCATCCATAATAAGCTTTAATATTTATTTCATTAAGGGTATAATTGGAAATCAATTATAAATGTTATAATAAAAAATGAAACTAAAATGATCATCTTTAACATGTATCTTCCACCAAAAATTGAGAAAGAAAAGAGGGTTTGAAGCTTTCATGGTTTTGGCAACTTCAAGCTTTAATTAATAAGTGTTTTATGTTCGGTTTTTGTTAATTTCTATGTTTTTGTAATCGTTGCTTCGTGCTCTAGCTAACCCATATTGAAATTTTGTGAATTGATGATGTTTTTGTGATGAGTTATTGATGAACATTTGAGCGATGTGTTAGTTAATAGTAAAATATGGAAACTTGGTGTTGGATTAACATAGTTTGTATTGGGATTTTTAGTAAAATTAAGTATTTTAGACTTAATTGAGAAAATGGGAAATTAAAGGCCTAAAATGTGAAATAAATGAAATGTAAAATAAATGAAATGTATGAGCTTGTATTAGCATGGGAAGAATTCGGCTAAGCATATGTGCTTTGAGATTAAGTGTATTTGATGATTTTTTGAATTAGGGACTAAAGTGTTGAAATGTAAAAATGTGAGGGTTATTTTGTAAAATGCCCTAAATGTGTGTGTGTGGATTAAATTGAATGAATTGGTGATTGAATGCATTGAATTTGAATGTGTATACACCAAGAAAGGAGACATTCGGATCGAGATCGAGGCAAAGATAAAGTGCTTGATTAATCGACTATTTCGATAGTTCAATGGCTGAGGTAACTTTGGATATAGTACATGTTCTTAATTTATGTTCTATGTGATGTGATTTGAATACATATCTATATAACCAGGAGCTGAGAAACGCTAAGTGTGGAATTGAATTAGAAAGAACTAATTGTGCAAAATAAGAAACTAGATAGAAATGTTTGGCACTGTGTGTGCGAGATGATAGAAGCTTTGGCTTATTGAGTTGGCATTGTGTGTGCAATACCAATATAAGTTTGGTTTAACATAATGGCACTAAGTGTGCAATGACAAGTAGGTAAAGTTTATAATCAGCACTAAGTGTGCGGAATAAGTAAGAAAATAGCAAAGAGTGATTGAATGTAAAGTCGAATGATTTTGTAGCATGGATGGTGAGTACTAGGTGTTGGCAAAGGTATGTAATATATCTATGTGTTGGATGAAATTTGAGACTATTTGAATGGAACTCTATGTGAGTATTGGATAAGTTGAATTTGTGTGTTAGTGGTAAATTATCTATCTGATGGTTATATATATATTTTTTTATTTTCATTCATTGAGTTAATAGTATTATATTTCGAACTTACTAAGCTTTTGAAAGCTTACTACGTGATTGTTTCTCTGTTTTACAGTGTCAGTAAAGCTAGCTCAGATCTGGGGATCATCAACATCTCAATCACACTATCGCAATCTATTTTGGGTACTTTTGGAAAGATGTACACAGTTGAAATATGGCATGTATAGGCTAGTTATTTGAATCATGCTTGAGATGTGTAAATAGCCATGTGATGTGGCTAAATATGTCTTCGTTTTAAGCATGAATGATATTGATATATGATGCATGTTTTAGTAAGGTTTATGAGTAAAGAAAATGACTTATGAATGGTAAACTTTGTGTTGATATGATGCTAGTATGAAATAGAGAATTTGGAAATGAATCATATTGGTATTGAGTGTGTTCAAGTGGTGCAATTTAGTTTATTAGTTAACATGGTTGTGAATTAGATTGTATGAGATGATATGTTGATCACTTGACATGAAATTGGTTGCCAAATTGTGTGTGTAATCATGCTATAATGTACTTGTAGGTTTGACCCTTATATGGGTGGCAAATTGGCCTTGCATATGGCCTATTTGGTCACACGATTGTGGCACACGGGCGTGCCTAGTGACCGTGGGGCTAAGTCAGTATCTAGCTTAAGGACACACGGCCATGGTACACGGGCGTGCCTAGTAGCCGTGTGAATAAGTCAGTATATGGCCTATGAGTACATGGCCTTATCACACGAGGGTGCTTGGTAACCATGGTGTTAAGTCAGATTCGACCACGGGAAGGACACACGGGTGTGTCTAGCAGCCGTGGGAGGCATACGGTTTGCCCACACGGGCATGTAACCCCTGAAACTTAGAAAAGTTTTAAATTTATGAGAATTTCTATATGTGTTTCAGTTTAGTCTCGACCCTCCTTTAGCATGTGTTTAAGGTCTTATAGGCCTCAATAAGGGACTATTTGTTTATGTTTTGATGTGCTATGATGATGATTGACTTTGTGTCGTAAATGGGATGTGAAATGATTCGATTGTTAGGTAATGCCCTTTAACCCCATTTCGACGACGGTTTGGGTTAGGGGTGTTACAGAGTTCTAAATAATAGTCATGTTTTAGATTCTCATATTATTTAGAAGTTTCCAAAGTAATATGGAAAACTCCTTTTATGAAAGTATTATTAGTCCATTAATCATTATTTCAATATAAAATGCTTGAAAAAGATCACAAGAATGGACGAGAAAGAAATTAATCAGGAGCATAGCTCAAAATAAATAAGTTAATCAAAGATAACCAAGGAAATAAAAGAAAATTGATTGGGGTATATCTTGAAAAGAATAAAGTAATCAAAGATAGGCAAGGTCATAAAAGAAAATTGATTGGGGTGTATCTTGAAAAGAATAAAGTAATCAAAGATAGCAAATTCAAAATGGGTAAGATAGATGCTAGATGCCCCAGATATCCCAGCCTGAGCTTCTCTGTACAAACTTCTTGAGGACCATTTTGAGCTCAATACGTATTTAGAGGATCTAGAGTACTTTGTCAATGCCCCAAGACGTAGCATACTTCCTCATTGTTAATTCAGGAATAGCAAGACTACCACATGCCCTATCTTTCATCAAAATTTGAGCCGCCCTTTTTGGGTTTTCGGCTCAAAACCTCTTTAGTCTCAAAGCACTGATAAATCGTAAAAGTAACATATTTTAATCCCATATTTTGAATGCTTTTGGATGATTTATCCCTGATTTATGTAAAAAGGTGCTCTTAATCCTTTCTTTTCATGTCTTATACTCAGAAAAGCACCTAAGGATAAAAAGAACGTAAAACGGGATTAAAACGGGCCAAATTGGGCCAACCTAAGAAATCGACACGGCCTGGACTTCAAGCCACACGGCCATGCCTCGTCAAATTACTTTACACGGCCATGCCACAATTTACACGGCTGTTCCCTAATCAACAAAATCGAGACATGGCCTTAAGACGATTTACACGGGCGTGTGCCATGGGCGTGCCCCTGCCACAGGAATGAGCAATTTCACTCGATTTGGATGCTTGAAGCCAAAGAAACATACTCATAAGTCTACTTAAACACCTTAATAGTAATTCTACTTGAAGGAGGTATTTAGGAGCCAAGTAAAGCATCTAAGGAGCCTATATAAACAACCCAAGGCAGCCGTTCTAAAAGGAGGAAGTTTTGGGCAGAGTTTTTTGCCAGAGCTTTTATTTAAGGAATTACTCGAAGATAGCCAGTTGATCCATCTCAAGAAGCCGTAGTTCTACTCAAGACGGAAGATCTCCTCTTCAATTCCTTCAGGTGGTTTTAGGGATTTCTTATGTTTTGTTTTATCTTTTTTTCTTGAGATGTTTTCTTATTTTGTTATGAACTAAACCCTTGAGATACAGAAGAGGATGAAACCTATGATGGATTTTGTTATTAGATTTCTAAATTATATGATAAGTACTTAGTTTGTTCTTAATTATGTTGCTTAATTTAATTTGATGTGCTTAGGTGGAGGAGGAATAGACCCTGCCTAAGAGTAGATCTAGCATAATTAAGCGGAGTTGATCGCACGCCTAAAGATAGGGTGATGAGATTTTGCCGAATTTGGGTGAAACCTAATATGGGAGTCCATTGATCGATTTACTGCTTCCTTAGGGGGTTACTATAAGAGAATGAGAGTTCCACTAATTAACCAAAGGTTAGACATTATTCACCTCGAGAGAGGGTTTAATATAGGTTAGGGAGTCTCACGGATCAAGCAAAGTAAAGAAGTCGTATGAATTAAAAGTTAGATAACAAGAGAAGTCATAGGTGGAGTCTTCCTGAAGGTATCGTCTAAAATCAACTGAGTTTTCCCACAGTCTTTTCCAAAAAACTTTCATTCTTTTGTCTTTGCATCTAGTTTGGTTTTTCATTAGTTTATAATTAATAAACCAATCACTCCATATTTTAGGCTAAATAATAGAAAGAAAGTGAGTAGTAGTACTTTTAGGTTCCTTTGGGTTTGACAAAATAATCTTTCCTAAACTATACTATTGTTCGATAGGTGCACTGCCTCAATCGTTGTCATAGTTAGTCTCTGAGTTTGATCATTCTTTATAAATATTAAAACTTGATTGCTTGACACGATCAAGTTTTTGGCATCGCTGCTTGGGAACACTAAAATATTAAGAAAGCTCTATTTAGCTATTACTTTATTACTTATTTCTTTTTTTTTTTTTTGCAATTTACTTTAATTTTTAGTTTAGTTTAAATTTTTATTTACGCTAAATTTCTTTCTTCTCCTAGTAGGTACCTCTAGTTTATGACTAGAAGGAACCCGAGAGGACTTTTAGCGTACGAAAGTGACATTGAAGCTACCACTCATAGAAATCGTAGAGAAACTAGACAAGCTCTAGACTACCAAAGAGAAGAACAAGACAGATCCAATCCTACTAAAGGGATGGACGAAAACAATACACCGCCAAATGTGCAAGAACAAAATGCTCCACGTACTATGTATGATTATGATAAACCTAATTTGACAGAGCGTAATCTAGTATTGTTAGGCTCACTATAGGCGCTAATAATTTTGAATTAAAGCCTAATACAATACAAATGATTCAACATCATCCAATTTGATGGTTTGCGTGATCGAACATCCTAATACTCATATAGCTAATTTCTTAGAGTTCGTGATACCTTCAAAATAAACGGTGTTTCTGACGATGCCATACATCTTCAGTTATTTCCCTTTTCATTAAGGAATAAAGCAAAGCAGTGGTTGAACTCGTTACCACGAGGGTCAATCACCACATGGGATCAAATGAACAAAAAACTTCTTTTAAAATACTTTCCACCAGCCAAATGGCCAAATTTAGGAATGACATATCTTCTTTTATGCAGAATGACGCAGAAACATTATATGATGCATGGGAAAGATATAAAGATCTCCTAAGAAGATGTCCACACTACGGATTACCTTTGTGGCTTCAAGTCCAAACTTTTTACAACGGTGTGAATTCTTCAACAAGGCAAATAATTGACTCATCAACCGGTGGAACTTTGAATAACAAAACTCCTGAAGCGGCTTACGACTTTATTGAAGAGATGTCGTTGAATACCTATCAATGGCAAATTTCAAGGGCCAAACCGACAAAATCAGCCGGAGTTTTTAACATAGACGATAACAATCATGTCACAACACAGTAGAGATGATGAATAAAAAGCTTGATAATTTATGTTCTTCACAGGTACACCTGGTAATGCAATATGAAGCGGGTGGGAATGTGGTGAATCATGAGTGCCCACCCTACCAACTAGGAGTAGAACATGAGCAGACAAATTATATAGGTAACAATTTCAGATCCAATAATAATCCTTATAGTAACACTTATAATGCAGGTTGGAGGAACCACCCAAATTTTTCATGGGGAGGACAAGGAAATCAAGGAAATCAAAGGCGGCAACCTCCTCCAAATTATCAAAATCAGCCATATCCACAAGAGAAGAAATCAAACCTCGAAGAGATGCTGATGAAATTCATGGTAGCCACCGATTCTCATTTCCAAAAGACTGAAGCATCACTTGATGAACAACAAAAATCGATCAAAGGGATCGAGAATCAAGTTGGAGAACTTACTAGGTCAGTGGGACATCTCACAAAGCTAATTTCTGAACGCCAACAAGGACGTCTACCAAGCAACACAGAAATAAACCCAAAAGAATAGAACCAATCCATCACAGCTCAAGAGGGTACAAAGGTAGATGAGCCCACCACAGCACAAGAAACCAAGGAAGAAAAAGGTAAAATAGAGGTAGCACACGAAAGCCAAAACCAATAATCAAATAATACAAACCTCGCATACCTTATCCCGAAGCATTGAAAGGAGATGATTCAGAGGAATGATTGGTAAGTTTCTTAAACTTTTAAAGAAATTACATATTAACTTACCCCTTCTTGAAGCTATTTTCCAAATGCCAGACTCGAGGAAATTTTTAAGACAACTCTTGACTAACAAACGCAAAATGGACGAAGAGCACCACGTGGAACTAAACGCAACATGCTCGGCAATGTTACAGAATAAACTACCGCAGAAAATAAAAAGATCCAGGGAGTTTTACGATTCCATGCTTAATTGGTAGTTTAACTATTGATAATGCGTTAGCTGATCTAGGGGCAAGTATAAATGTCATGCCTTATGCA
Source organism: Gossypium rotundifolium (assembly GCA_025506655.1). Classification (NCBI taxonomy): domain Eukaryota; kingdom Viridiplantae; phylum Streptophyta; class Magnoliopsida; order Malvales; family Malvaceae; genus Gossypium; species Gossypium rotundifolium. The sequence goes on from CP106727.1 coordinate 20,288,048, forward strand.
TTGTTTAAACGACTAGGTCTAGGAAGCCCAAACAAACTAGGATAAGTATTCAACTAGTGATAAAAGCATTAGAATTCCTAGGGGCATTATTAAAGATGTTCTTGTAAAATTGATAAATTTGTTTTCCCAAAGAGATTTTGTTGTTTTAGACATGGATGAGGATAATTCAATCCCCTTAATTCTAGGAAGACCTTTCCTAGCAACTGCTAGAACTAAAATTGATGTTGCCATAGGTGAACTCATACTTCGCGTAGGAGATGAATCGATTAAGCTTCAAGCTCTCGACTCAGCTAGAACAACGAATGATGAAGGTAAGAAAGTCACTTCAATATATAATCAAATTGTTCAACCTTCACTACAGGAAACATCACAAGGCATCAAACCTAAGCCAACTCATAGTCCCCAAGTCGACAAAGAAGAATCACACAAGAAACAAAACCTTAAGGTCGATGATTTAGAAGAGCAGAAGATACAAGTCAAAGAAAAGCTTAATCCACACAAAGTAAAACCAAAAGAACCAATAGAAAAGCTCGTAGGAACATCAAATCACTTTAAAATAGGAGACCAGGTACTGTTAGACAAAACCGATCCCCACATCACTTCAACAAACCTGAGGGCAAAGGGAGAAATTTTTCTTAAGGTACACGATATATTCCCACCTAAATAGTCGAGGTAAGCAATCCAATATTTGGCAATTTCAAGGTAAACACTTCTCGACTTCAAATTTGTCACAAAAATAGAATCATGAGCATGAGGGAAGATATTCAAACCTTTAAACCTCCCTAAAATTTTCAAATACGAGGACACCTAGCTTAAGACTATAAACCAGCGCTTCTTGGGTGGCAACCCAGCACTAACTCAATTTATTTTCAAATTTATTTTCAGTTTCTTTTCTTTTCATCCTTCTTTTCTAAATAATTAGTTGTAAACTAACACAAAAGTGTAGATTTCAGCCACACAGCCTTACACACCGTTCGTGGCAGTGTGGACCACCAAACCACCACATCCGGAGGCAGCAGAGGTCGTGCAATCTAGGCCAACCACCGCTGCACGCCATGGGCCCAACCACCTTTCCTCACGGGCACCAATAGATCAGCATGGCCGCTCTAAAACCGTGTGAAGTTACCGACTATCTCCCAACAAAGTGGAAGATTGAGAAACGGCGTGAGAGACTCAACACGCTGCTGCCATCTACGACCGATTATGACCCACCGTAGTCGACACCGACTACTCAAACACGGGCATGGAACATTAAGAACAGGCGTGGGCAATGCAACACGCCACACACACAGCCGTGTAGGGGTCATGTAACTCGACACGCCATTGGACCATGGGCGTGTGAACGCGCTGCAGTTGAGATACTATTTAAACTCCATGCCTCTTTCCCTTCTTCACATCTTTTCTCTTCTTCCTTCTTTCATTTTTCTTTCAAAATTTTCTCCATAGAAAAGTGTCCAAGACTCTTAAGCAACACTAAAATCATGTCAAGAAGTGGAAGAATGCAAGCATAATCTCCCTATGGAGACCGATCTATATAAGTTCATGGCGACTTTCACTATTCGACACGCCAAGGGTCTCCAAACCATTTTGGTTCTATTTTTCTTTCTCTTCTCCCTATTTTTCCTTATCTATACTTCTTTCCGCTAAATTTAATTCCTTCATCCTAGTTTCTTGGTTTTAGTTTCTAAAGGCTGCTAGGGAATCACACCACTTCCACCATCACCAACAATCCGCAGCCTTATAAATCACTCCCACTTCGCGAACCATCTGTCAATAAGGACTATTTAGTCAATTAGTATTCTATTTTAACTTTAGTTTTCTTCTTTGTCTCATTCTCTTTATTTTTCTTGTCCTTAATTATATTATTAGTATATTCTTAATGTTTCTTTAGATTTCTTGGCTATATCTTCCCAGACTACCCAACTTCTTCATCTAGCAATATGCTTTTCAGTAGCCACCCCACCAGGCCCATAGAAAACACCATCACCGCCACCAAAGACGCCAACTCCCGAAATCATCCAAAATTCAAGAAGTGTTACTTCTCCCCTTCTCTTTTTACTACATAATTGTTTATCTATCTTTATACATTGAAGACAATGTACAACTTAAGTGTGGGGGAGGGTAAAAGTGTCAAACTTTTTGCATTATTCTCAAAATCCTGAATTTAGTCTTGTTTTCAAGTATTTTTCTCATATTACTAATTACGATGAAATTTTTGTTGATTTATGATTTGTATTGATATGTTTTTGAGTAAGTCATAGTTAATTGTGCATTGATGATTAAATTTGAAGGATACTAGAGAATCAAGCATGATAAGTCTATTTTTCAAAATTAAAATTTTCTAGGTTGTTGAACCTAATTTGAATATCACCTTGAAGTTTAAAATTTACAGGATTGATGTCAAATACCCATAATTTTGTGATATTTGAGCCTTATAGAGCATATATTCTTTTCATGCTCACTTTATTGATTATGAGTGTGTCAACTTTGAACTGTTATTCTAAAACTTGCCTCATTTATACATGTCGAGACCACACTTTTGATTTGATATACAGAGATGATAAAGGCACCTAGGATTTAACCTACTTACTCCATAAAAAGCCTACCTTTACAAATCAACCCCTAGTGAACCCCGTTGAATCCTAACAACCTTTTTATTGACTCACCCACTAATATTAACCCAAAATCCCTTTGTATTTGTTATCTCCCTTTCTTTTGATGACCCTTTAATCGAGGTTTGATTTGATTAAGTTACCGAATTATATTAGTTCAAGAGTTACATTTATCGTTTACGATGTAATATTTTAGTTTGTTCTAAAAAAAAAGCTTAGAGCATTTAAATTCCAATTGTTGAAGAAAAAGTTCGTATTAAAGTATTATCAAATTTTAAGTGATGAAAATACTCTTTATTATAGAGTAATTATCAATAGTGGTATTATTAGTTCGATGTAAATATTCATATTTAGTTCATTGTTTCTAGTTAGGTAATTTGTCAAGTTAGTCTCGATTCTAACCTTCTAATTCAAATTTCGTATCCACACCCTTAACCTTCGCCTGCTACAACCTTGATAAAGACCTTTTGATCTGTATCATCTCATTTACAATGGTGGAGATTTGATTTTCGGGCAAGCCTATGGGATTAACTTTTAGGTTCGACTTATGAGTGCTTATTCTTGAACCTTAAACACTTTGAGTGATTTGAGTGAACCTTTAGTGAGGATGTCAATCCTTGTCGGTTTTGAATTAAAGGTAATTATTCTTATAAGGGAGACACCTATGTTTCATACTACAAAGGTATGACTTATCGTGATTGAATCTTTAGGACTCTTTGAGTTGAATTATCCATGTATAAATTATCTATGAATTATGATGAGATATTTTCGATAGGAATTATGAATTATTGAAAGTTCGTTTTAATTGTAAGTTGAAAATTTTGCTTGAGGACAAGCAAAAGCTTAAGTGTGGGGTATTTGATAAACCGTAAAAGTAACATATTTTAATCCCATATTTAGTATGCTTTTGGATGATTTATCCTCGATTTATGTAAAAGGTGCTCTTAATCCTTTCTTTTCATGTCTTATACTCGTGAAAGCACCTAAGGATAAAAAGAACATAAAATGAAGCTTAAAACTAACCAAATTGGTCCAACCTAAGAAATCGACACTACCGGACTTCAAGCCACACTACCGCTGTCACATCCCCGAATTTATGGGGCTTTGCCTTTAATGTGCTGTGATGTATTGTTGTGCTTATTATGCAAGTTATAATGTTTTAGGGGTCCGAATGGGCTCAAAGTTGGGTCAAGACTTAGCAAAAAATTTTTATTTGGGCACTCTAGTGGAGAGTTAGGTGGATAGGCTTAAAAGATATTATCTGTGAAGTAAGGCACAAAATGGGCTTGTGGCCCAAAGGGTCGATGGCGACATATGAGGATTAGGAGGTGGCGTGTCAAGCGCTTAAGGAGGTCCAAGGTTCGAGTCGCATGATACCTTTTTATTTTAATTTAATTTTGTCAATAGCAAAAGAAGCAGTAGTGGAGTTCGGCTTGGATGCTTGAAATTAGGAATTATTTAGTGTGGATAATAAGGTTGATAATGTGCTAATAAAGAAAGGAAGATGTGGTGTTATCCATGACACTGTGGATGAGTAATCAGATAAATATAAGGAGAAAATTTTGGATTTATCTACTGGTCTTAGTGGTGGCCGAAATTCCAACACTAAAGGGGGAGGTGAAATTGATTACGATATGTTCAAGAGGTGCCAAATTTCCTTGATTAAATAGATTAGTTTTGATTTTAAATAGAGGCATTTTCGATTTTTAGACAGTAGGTGTTAAAATTTTGGTTTAAGTAGGGGAGTACTTCTTCAATTTTAATTTGACCCTATTCTCTTTTCTTTCCTCTCATCTCCACTTTTATGCAAAAGTCAAAATTTCCATTGTTCTCTTCTCTCAATCATCTTTTCTCAAAAGTTGAAACTCATAACTCTTCTCTTCTCCATTCTTTTCTTATAACCGAATGATCATTGTTCTTTCTTTTATTCTCTTTGCCGATTTCTTCATAGTCGAATCTTCATAGATCCTGTTGCCTTTGTGTTCCTTTGGATCTTTTCGTAAGCTAAAATCTCTAAGAGTTAGTCGAATCATGCCGTTAAGGTAAGTGCCAATTTCTCTTCACTTCTCCTCTTTCAATTTTTGGAGACCAAAGTCGAAAGGCTAGATAAGATTGTCTTTAGAGTAATGATTTGATTATTCTCATGTTCTTATTTTGGGGTGACACATCGAGAATCAAAGTAGATCGTCTAGATCTAAAAGTTGGAAACCGCTAGTCTCTAAACTCCATCTCTTTCAGGATTTCTAGGTAAGGGATCTCTTCCCTATGAATGTACATTCGTGTTTGTACTCGATTCAGTGTTTTAATCTGATTTGTTGACTAAGATTTGTTCCATGGATACAAACGCCAGTCAAACAAAAGAGGGAATTGGATCCGTAAATCCAACCCCTAGATTTAAGAAGCGAGCTGTGTCAGCCGTACGGGATTGGCCACCAGGTTGTAAACCGGCTTCAAAACAAAACCTTAGACAGCTAGCAGTCGTATCGGCTTCTGATAGTGTCGACATAGAAAGTCTCGTCTTATGCATGTCGGTGTGTAGATCTCTATCACACTAGTTAATCTGTACTATATATATGTTATGGGCTAAAAGCCAGAAAAAGGTTGTATGAACAGTCGTGTTACCCGAAAAGGATAGGCAAAGGATGCAAGGTACGTAATCATAGAAACTTCTCTATGTGTATCGAAGGATGTGGTAGTCTGTGATCTTTTAGATAGTATATTATTTTGATTACGCATGTATGTATGCATAGGATGGGATTGATATGGCGAAGGGAAGAGCATGCTAATAGATCACTCGGTGATCGGTTGTTAATCCACAACATGTTATTTAGGTCGCATGGCGTTGGTGGCTCTGCTACATCCGATTAATAGGTCACATAGTGATCGTGGTTAAACCACAATATATTATTAAGGTCGCATGGTGATCGGTGGCTCGCCATATAGGTCACATAGTGATTGGTCTTTATGACGATGACACGGTATCGAAATGATGTGTAGCGGATGGAGGGAATTATCCACCTAAGTGGCGCCTCCCTATGATTAGTTTATCTTTAATAATGAATTGGGTCGCAAGCCCAATTCGACGAAAAACACTCTCGTAAATGCTCTCCTTGTCGCTCGAACCTAAGCTTGCACACATGCTTGGTGGCGTCATTTATCTTGGGCTTTAAGGGTGCCTACTAGCCACTTCTCCAAGCCCGTTCTTGTGTCATATTTCTTCTATTAATTTTCTTAAGGCCACCTTGTTTTAGTTTCTCTTTTAAGCTTAACATTTCTAAAAGATTTCCTTACATTTCAGTGACATTTCCCTACATTTCCAAGATAAGACATTTCCTTACATTTCCATGACATTTCCTTACATTTCCAGGATATTTCCATACATTTCCAAGATAAGACATTTCCTTACATTTCCAGGACATTTCCTTACATTTCCAAGTTTCCAAAAATGTTCACTTTCCTCTTTTAACTTAAGTTTCCAAAATGTTCATTTTCCTCTTTTAACTTAAGTTTCCAAAATGTTCACTTTCCTCTTTTAACTTAACATTTCCAAGTTTCCAAAATGCTCACTTTCCTCTTTTTGAAACTTAACATTTCTAAATCATTTCTTACATTTCCAAGTTTCCAAAAATGTTCACAATACATTCATAACACATAAGACATGCCATTTCGTATAATCAAAAAAAATGCATAGGCCCATTTTCAAGGTGTTACACTGTTAGACAAAACCGATCCCCACATCACTTCAACAGACCTGAGGGCAAAGGGAGAAAATTTTCTTAAGGTACACGATATATTCCCACACGAAATAGTCGAGGTAAGCAATCCAATATTTGGCAATTTCAAGGTAAACACTTCTCGACTTCAAATTTGTCACAAAAATAGAACTGTGAGCATGAGGAAAGAAATTCAAACCTTTAAACCTCCCTAAAATTTTCAAATACGAGGATAGTCTAGCTTAAGACTATAAACGAGCGCTTCTTGGGTGGCAACCCGAGCACTAACTCAATTTATTTTCAAATTTATTTTCAGTTTCTTTTCTTTTCATCCTTCTTTTCTAAATAATTAGTTGTAAACTAACACAAAAGTGTAGATTTCCAGGCCACACAACCTTACACACGGCCGTGCCTGTGGCCGTGTGGACCACCAAACCACCACATTGATAGAGCAGAGGTCGTGCAATCTAGGCCAACCACCGCCAGACGTCATGGGCCCAACCACCTTTCCTCACGGGCACCAATAGATCAGCATGGCCGTGCCTCTAAAACCGTGTGAAGCTACTGACTATCTCCCAACAGGCGTGGAAGATTGAGAAACGGGCGTGAGAGACTCAACACGCCTGTACCCACGACCGTACGACACGACCGTAGTCGACACTGACTACTCAAACACGGGCATGGAACATTAAGAACGGGCGTGGGCAATGCAACACGCTACACACCACGGCCGTGCGAGGGGTCATGTAACTCGACACGCCATTGGACCATGGGCGTGTGAACGTGCCAGATTTGAGATACTATTTAAACTCCACAGCCCTTTCCCTTCTTCACATCTTTTCTCTTCTTCCTTCTTTCATTTTTCTTTCAAAATTTTCTCCATAGGAAAAGTGTCCAAGACTCTTAAGCAACACTAAAATCATGCCAAAGAAGTGGAAGAATGCAAGCATAATCTCCCTATGGTAGACCGATCTATATAAGTTCATGCTGGAAGCTTCAGCTATTCGACACGCCAAGGGTCTCCAAACCATTTTGGTTCTATTTTTCTTTTCTCTTCTCCCCTATTTTCCTTATCTATACTTCTCTTCTGCTAAATTTAATTCCTTTCATCCTAGTTTCTTGATTTTAGGTTCTAAAGGCTGCTAGGGAATCACACCACTTCCACCATCACCAACAATCCGCAACCTTATAAATCACTCCCACTTCGTGAACCATCTGTCAAAAAGGACTATTTAGTCAATTAGTACTCTATTTTAACTTTAGTTTTCTTCTTAGTCTCATTCTCTTTATTTTTCTTATCCTTAATTATATTATTAGTATATTCTTAATGTTTCTTTAGATTTCTTGGCTATATCTTCCCAGACTACCCAACTTCTTCATCTAGCAATATGCTTTTCAAGGTAGCCACCCCACAGGCCCATAGAAAACACCATCACCGCCACCAAAGACGCCAACTCCCGAAATCATCCAAAATTCAAGAAGTGTTACTTCTCCCCTTCTCTTTTTACTACATAATTGTTTATCTATCTTTATACATTGAAGACAATGTACAACTTAAGTGTGGGGGAGGGTAAAAGTGTCAAACTTTTTGCATTATTCTCAAAATCCTGAATTTAGTCTTGTTTTCAAGTATTTTTCTCATATTACTAATTACGATGAAATTTTGTTGATTTATGATTTGTATTGATATGTTTTTGAGTAAGTCATAGTTAATTGTGCATTGATGATTAAATTTGAAGGATACTAGAGAATCAAGCATGATAAGTCTATTTTTCAAAAATTAAAAATTTTCTAGGTTGTTGAACTGAATTTGAATATCACCTTGAAGTTTAAAATTTACAGGATTGATGTCAAATACCCATAATTTTTGTGATATTTGAGCCTTATAGAGCATATATTCTTTTTCATGCTCACTTTATTGATTATGAGTGTGTCAACTTTGAACTGTTATTCTAAAACTTGCCTCGTTTATACATGTCGAGACCACACTTTTGATTTGATATACAGAGATGATAAAGGCACCTAAGATTTAACCCACTTACTCCATAAAAAGCCTACCTTTGCAAATCAACCCCTAATGAACCCCGTTGAATCCTAACAACCTTTTTATTGACTCACCCACTAATATTAACCCAAAATCCCTTTGTATTTGTTATCTCCCTTTCTTTTGACGACCCTTTAATCGAGGTTTGATTTGATTAAGTTACCAATTATATTAGTTCAAGAGTTACATTTATCGTTTACGATGTAATATTTTAGTTTGTTCTAAAAAAAGCTTAGAGCATTTAAATTCCAATTGTTGAAGAAAAGTTCAGATTAAAGTATTATCAAATTTTAAGTGATGAAAATACTCTTTATTATAGAGTAATTATCAATAGTGGTATTATTAGTTAGATGTAAATATTCATATTTAGTTCATTGTTTCTAGTTAGGTAATTTGTCAAGTTAGTCTCGATTCTAACCTTCTAATTCAGCCTGTATCCACACCCTTAACCTTAGCCCCGTTACAACCTTGATAAAGACCTTTTGATCTGTGTATCATCTCATTTACAATGGTGGAGATTTGATTTTCAGGCAAGCCTATGGGATTAACTTTTCAGGTTCGACTTATGAGTGCTTATTCTTGAACCTTAAACACTTTGAGTGATTTGAGTGAACCTTTAGTGAGGATGTCAATCCTTGTCGGTTTTGAATTAAAGGTAATTATTCAGATAAGGGGAGACACCTATGTTTTCATACTACAAAGGTATGACTTATCGTGATTGAATCTTTAGGACTCTTTGAGTTGAATTATCCATGTATAAATTATCTATGAATTATGATGAGATATTTTCGATAGGAATTATGAATTATTGAAAGTTCGTTTTAATTGTAAGTTGAAAATTTTGCTTGAGGACAAGCAAAAGCTTAAGTGTGGGGTATTTGATAAACCGTAAAAGTAACATATTTTAATCCCATATTTAGTATGCTTTTGGATGATTTATCCTCGATTTATGTAAAAGGTGCTCTTAATCCTTTCTTTTCATGTCTTATACTCAGGAAAGCACCTAAGGATAAAAAGAACATAATAGGCTTAAAACGGACCAAATTGGTCCAACCTAAGAAATCGACACGGCCTGGACTTTAAGCCACACGGCCGTTGTCACATCCCGAATTTATGGGGCTTTGCCTTTAATGTGCTGTGATGTATTGTTGTGCTTATTATGCTTGTTATAATGTTTTAGGGGTCCAGAATGGGCTCAAAGTTGGGCCGAAGACTTAGCAAAAATTTTTTATTTGGGCACTCTAGTGGAGAGTTAGGTAGGATAGGGCTTAAAAGATATTATCTGTGAAGTAAGGCACAAAAATGGGCTTGTGGCCCAGTGGTCAGTGGCGACATGCAGGGATTAGGAGGTGGCGTGTCAAGCAGTTAAGGAGGTCCAAGGTTCGAGTCGCATGATACCTTTTTATTTTAATTTAATTTTGTCAATAGCAAAGAGCAGTAGTGGAGTTCAGCTTGGATGCTTGAAATTAGGAATTATTTAGTGTGGATAATAAGGTTGATAATGTGTTAATAAAGAAAGGAAGATGTGGTGTTATCCATGACACTGTGGATGAGTAATCAGATAAATATAAGGAGAAAATTTTGGATTTATCTACTGGTCTTAGTGGTGGCCGAAATTCCAACACTAAAGGGGGAGGTGAAATTGATTCTGATATGTTCAAGAGGTGCCGAAATTTCCCTTGATTAAATAGATTAGTTTTGATTTTAAATAGGGGCATTTTCGATTTTTAGACAGTAGGTGTTAAAATTTTGGTTTAAGTAGGGGAAGTACTTCTTCAATTTTGGAATTTGACCCTATTCTCTTTTTCTTTCCTCTCATCTCCACTTTTATGCAAAAGTCAAAATTTCCATTGTTCTCTTCTCTCAATCATCTTTTTCTCAAAAGTTGAAACTCATAACTCTTCTCTTCTCCATTCTTTTCTTATAACCGAATGATCATTGTTCTTTCTTTTATTCTCTCTTTGCCGATTTCTTCATAGTCGAATCTTCATAGATCCTGTTGCACTGTGTTCCTTTGGATCTTTTCAGAAGCTAAAATCTCTAAGAGTTAGTCGAATCTGTCGGTTAAGGTAAGTGCCAAATTCTCTCTTCACTTCTCCTCTTTCAATTTTTGGAGACCAAAGCCGAAAGGCTAGATAAGATTGTCTTTGGAGTAATGATTTGATTATTCTCATGTTCTTATTTTGGGGTGACACATCGAGAATCAAAGTAGATCGTCTAGATCTAAAAGTTGGAAACCGCTAGTCTCTAAACTCCATCTCTTTCGGGATTTCTAGGTAAGGGATCTCTTTCCTATGAATGTACATTCGTGTTTGTACTCGATTCAATGTTTTAATCTGATTTGTTGACTAAGATTTGTTCCATGGATACAAATGCCAGTCAAACGAAAGAGGGAATTGGATCCGTAAATCCAACCCCTAGATTTAAGAAGCGAGCTGTGTCAGCCGTAAGGGATTGGCCAACAAGTTGTGAACCGACTTCAGAACAAAACCTTAGACAGTTAGCAGTCGTATCGGCTTCTGATAGTGTCGACATAGAAAGTCTCATCTTGTCTATAATCAGGTGTGTAGATCTCTATCACACTAGTTAATCTGTACTATATATATGTTATGGGCTAAAAGCCAGTAAAAAGGTTGTATGAACAGTCGTGTTACCTGAAAAGGATAGGCAAAGGATGCCAGGTACGTAATCATAGAAACTTCTCTATGTGTATCAAAGGATGTGGTAGTCTGTGATCTTTTTAGATAGTATATTATTTTGATTCTGCATGTATGTATGCATAGGATGGGATTGATATGACGAAGGGGAAGAGCATGCTAATAGATCACTCAGTGATCGGTTGTTAATCCACAACATGTTATTTAGGTCGCATGGCGATTGGTGGCTCTGCTACATCTGATTAATAGGTCACATAGTGATCGGTGGTTAAACCACAATATATTATTAAGGTCGCATGGTGATCGGTGGCTCTGCCATATAGGTCACATAGTGATTGGTCTTTATGACAGGCAGCACAGCTGTCGAAATGATGTGTAGCGGATGGAGGGTTGATTGTAGAAATCCCCAAGGTGTGATGGCTGGTACGGGTTGGTGTGTAGAGGATGGACTATAGGATTGGGATGGGCCATGTAGCATGTATATATTCTATTGCATTGTGTATGGGCCAAGGCCCATAATGTGTTTGTGGGCCTCACCCTTTTATGTGTTTTCGGGATTTGCACACTGAGTCTTGGTGACTTACCCTTTTATTTCCCTGACTTTTTAGATGAGCAATAGATCGTGGACATGGGAGCCGAGGTGGACTTGAGGGGCCATCAAGTTTTTATTTTCATAAACTATTCCCGATTTTCCTTTAAGTATTAATTTTGGGATTATTTATGTAATAAGGCTCCATAGCTTAGGTTATCAAATTATATTTTTTAATGTTTGTATTCTATAAACTTTTGTTCAAGGACTTGATTATAAGAAGGGAAAAAAAGATTTTCAAATAAGTTTTAAAAAAAATACAAAGGCTTTCTACAAATATCACTTATTTAACAAATACATGCATAAACGAATCGAGATTTTCAAAACCTTCCAAAGCAAAGTTTTCAATATTTAACCCGTAGTATACCAGATCTGGTCGTGACGTTTTGGGCCTAGTTTGGGGTGTTACATTTTGGTATCAAAGCCCAGTTCAAAAATCAGGCTGTGAAATGGGTCCAGTAGTGATTTGTAAAATTGATGTGAATTTGAGAAAACTTTTGGTTGGGATATGGCCTTCGAGTCTACCGGCACCCGATCCACACAGGTAAGTATTCTAAACTCATTATGTGTTATGCATGTTGGGCTTAATGGGCTCCATAGGGACATAGGCTAGTATGACTAGAGTTTGATGGACTTTAGGCTCAGTTTAAACAACTCTTAAAATCTATAAGACTTAATTTCTCTAATTAAACATGTCCGTGAACAAGTCGTTGGGTTGGAGTGTGGCAACAGTCATACGCATGTCTAGGATTGGATCTAGGGAGAGCTTGGTATTTAAGTGGTCCTAGTGGCCCACCTCCTCTTCACTGGAATCCTACCTGGTGTGTAGTGACTGTTCACCTTAGCCATGAGGACTTGTTGACGGGCTAAAATTTATAACTAAAACCCGAAAGGGACCAGCCACCCTATTTCGCAAGATTGCTAAAATACCCCTAGTTTTGTAAAATTTCCAAAATATGCTTGATTTGTGAAAATTACCGAAATACCCCTAGTTTGTAAAATTATCGAAATACCCCTAAATTGTAAAATTACCAAAATACCCCTATAGGATAAAATTACGAAAGTACCTCTGGGTAGTGCAATGACGAAAATACCTTTATGTGACGAAGGTGGGTTTATGGTTGTCACTTTTGTGTTTAATGCTATTTTGTGATGCTCTGTTGTGATGCATATGGATGCGGAATGTATATGATTTCTAGAACTAGGAGATGCAGACTTGAGACTGAGTTTGAATTCGAAAGAACTACTAATGAAACTACTTTCCATAAGATTGTTCGTGGTTAATCAGTGAAAGAAATTAATAATTCATAAAATTTCTAATCAGATAAACGCGAATCGGTAGAATGAGTACAAGAGGTCGTGGACGTCCTGCGCATGGTCGTGGTAGGGGCAGGATGGCTGTGTCAGAACTAGTAGGGTCTGGCCATAGATCAGGAGATGAGATGCCAGTTTCACCAGTTGAGGAGGCAAAATTTTAAGACCAGACGGCCGGAGATGATACGGTATCTCAGGTGATGTTAAGGGTTTTAGAGAGGGTTGTTGGGGCAAGCATGGGCACAGGAGCCCGAAAATCTATGTCGGAGCGACTTAGAGCGAATGGGGCAGAAGTGTTTAGGGGAATTTTTGGTATAGCCCCGAGTACAGCTGAGTATTGGTTCGAGGCGATTGAATGCATAATAGATGATCTAGATTTTACGGAAGAAGAGAAGTTGAAAGGAATAGTGTCCCTTCTTCAAGACGAAGCATACCAATGGTGGCTTACGGTTAAGGATGGTACAGTGGATGACCGTATCACCTGAGATTACTTCAGAACGGCATTTTAGAGTAAGTACATTGGAATAAGTTATGTGGATGCACAGCGCAGAGCGTTTCTGAATCTGGTTTAGGGAAGTAGGTCGGTGGCGGCATATGAAGTAGAATTCTTACGCCTTAGCCATCAAACTCGAGGGATAGTGGCAACAGAACATGAGCGTTGTGTTTGATTTAAGGATGGCTGAATGATGATCTACGTGTTTTGATAGCTCCACAGTGGGAGAGGGAATTTGTTGTGCTTGTGGCGAAAGCTAAGATAGCTGAGGAGGTGAAGCGGACAAAAAATTGAATAGGGATAGAGATAGGAGTGGAAGTAAGAGAAATTTTAGATCATCAAGGGCAGCCGAGCGTGTTCAGAAAAGACCTAGGTCAGATAGGCCGAGACGGGATGAGAGACCTGCTGCTACTAGTCAGACACAGAAGTGTGCTCGATGTGGTAAATTCCATGTAGGTGAGTGTTGGGCAGGCAGTGGGAAGTGCTTTAGGTGTGGATCTATGGACCATCAGATTAGAGACCGTCTACAGCCACGGGGTGATATAGGACTGCAGGCAGGTAATGCTCTACCGAGTAGAGGAGGTCAATAGCCACAGAGAGGTCGTGGTCCAGCCAGATGTGGTAATAGTTTTGGTCGGTACCGTGGAGCACCAGGCCGAGGGGCCGGAAACACTGAGGTGAGGCAGCCGGGGTTGGTCTATGCTGCCAGACGTCGAGAGGAGGCTGACGTACTGGATGTTATAACCAGTACGTTTTTAATATTTGGTTTGCCTTACACTACATTGATTGACATTGTGTCGACGCATTCATATGTTGCTAGTAGTGTGTCTAGAACTTTAAGTTTAGATTTTGAGATTACCCCTAGGGCGATGACTGTAATTAGCCCATTAGGACAATCTGTGGTAGTAGATAAACTCTATCGAGAGGTACCCTTAGAAGTTCAAGAAATAGTTTTCTTGACGGATGTGATGGAATTGTCGTTCGGGGAGCTCGACTTAATATTAGGCATGGACTGGCTGGTGAAGTATCAAGCTAATTTAGATTGTGCAGCCAAGCGTATGGTGTTAAAAACCCCCGAGGGTGGTGAAGTGTTGGTGATAGGAGAAAGGGGGAATTGTCTGTCGAATGTGGTGACTGCCCTAAGAGCAGAAAGGATGGTGAGAAAAGGATGCGAGGAAGTTTTAATGTTTGTTCGGGCTTTGAAAGTCGATGACCTAACTATTGGGGATGTTAGGACGGTGAAGGAATTTCTTGATGTTTTCCCAAAAGAGCTTCCGAGATTACCCCCAGATCGTGAAGTGGAGTTTGGTATCGATCTTCTTCCGGGAACAGTGACTAGTATCTATTGCTTCATATAGAATGGTGCCAAAGGAGTTGGTGTAATTGAAAGCACAGATTCAAGAGTTGCTGGATAGAGGGTTTATTCGACCAAATGTGTCACCGTGGGGAGTGCCAGTGTTATTTGTTAAGAAGAAAGATGGATCAATGCGTATGTGCATTGACTATCATCAGTTGAATAAGTTAACAATCAAGAACAAATACCCGTTGCCAAGGATCGATGACTTATTCGATCAGTTGAAGGGGGCCTCAGTCTTTTCAAAGATAGATATGAGATCAGGGTACCATCAGCTTAAGGTTAAAGAGGCGGATATTCATAAGACGGCATTCAGGACTCGCTATGGTCACTACAAATTCATGGTGATGCCATTTGGGTTGACTAACGCACCAACAGCGATTTATGGATATGATGAACTGAGTAACCCTACTTGGATCGGTTTGTCGTAGTATTTATAGATGATATCCTGGTTTATTCAAGATCTGAAGAGGAGCATGATTCACATCTGCGAGTGGTTTCTGGTTCGAGGGGAAGCGGTTGTATGCCAAATTCAGTAAGTGCGAATTTTGGCTAAGTAAAGTTACTTTTCTAGGCCACGTTATGTCGGCAGAGAGGATTAGGGTTGACCCTCGAAAAATTGAAGCGGTGTTGGAATGGAAGCCGCCTAGGTCTGTGGCGAAAATTCAAAGTTTTCTTGGTCTGGCCGGGTACTACCGAAGGTTTGTTGAAGGATTTTTTTCAATTGCGGCACCATTGACTAAGTTGTTATGGAAAGGGGTTCCGTTTGTTTGGTCTCATAAGCAGCAAGAGAGTTTTGAGAAGTTAAAAAAGATTTTGACGGAGGCTCCGGTATTGATTCAGCTGGAGGCTGGGAAGGAATTCGTAATTTACTGTGATGCTTCACACACAGGACTAGGATGCGTGTTGATGCTAGATGGAAAGGTTGTTGCGTATGCATCTCGGCAGTTAAGACCGCATGAAGCAAATTATTCCACCCATGATTTGGAATTGGCGGCGGTGGTTTTTGCTCTGAAGATCTGGAGACATTATCTGTACGGGGAGAAATCTGTTATTTATATCGATCATAAGAGCTTAAAATACCTTTTGACCCAGAAGGAGTTGAATCTAAGGCAGAGGAGGTGGATCGAGTTGTTAAAGGATTATGACTGCTCGATCGAGTATCATCCGGGTAACGCTAACGTGGTGGCAGATGCTTTGACTCGTAAAGTAATCTCTGACTTGAGAGCCACGTTTGCTCACCGTAGTTTATATGATGATGGGAGTTTATTGGCTGACCTTCAAATGAAACCCTCTTGGGTCAGTCAGGTTAATGAGAAGTAGCGGACCGATGAGTTGCTTAAGGTGAAGTTGCAGCCAATATCAAATGATGGGCCAACGAAATTCAGTGTGAATGAGGAAGGATTGTTATGTTTTCGAGGAAGAGTTTGCATGCCAAAAGATCCGGAGTTGAGGCGTAGGATTTTGCCAGAAGCGCATGGTAGTCTATACGCTATGTACCTTAGAGGGAGTAAGATGTATCGGGATTTGTAGGATCAATTCTGGTGGCCGGGCTTGAAGCGTGAGGTAACTGAATTGGTGAGTAAGTGTTTGACCTGTCACCAGGTAAAGGCGAGCATCAGTTACCATTAGGGTTATTGCACGGTGAAGATTCCACAATGGAAGTGGGAAAGGATCACAATGGACTTTGTTAGTGGGCTACCTCTCTCGCCTACTAAGAAAGATTCGGTCTGGGTGATTGTTGATCGCTTGACAAAGTCTGCTCATTTTATACCAGTACGGGTCGATTACTCTCAGTAGAAATTGGCTAAGTTGTACATAGCGTAGGTGGTGAGGTTGCATGGAGTACCAGTATCGATCATATCGGACAAAGACCCGAGGTTCACGTCGCATTTGGAAGGCGTTGCATCAAGCGTTGGGTACGAAGTTGGGTTTCAGTACAGCATTTCATCCTCAGAATGATGGACAGTCTGAGTAGGTAATTCGGTCTTGGAAGACATATTGAGAGGTTGTGTCATTGATTTCAGAGGTAGTTGGGAAGAATTTATACCATTAGCGGAGTTTGCTTACAACAACAGCTACCAGTCTAGTATTCAGATGGCGCCATATGAAGCATTGAATGGGCGGAAGTGTCATACTCCTACCTATTGGATAGAATTAGGGGAAGGTCAAATTTTGGTTCTAGAGTTGGTTACCAAGACAGAGGAGAAGGTGGAGTTAATTCAGGCTCGACTAAAAGAAGCGTCGGACAGACAGAAATCCTATGCTGATTTGAAGCGTAAGGACATAGAGTTTGTAGTGGGTGACAAGGTGTTCTTGAAAGTGTCACCATGGAAGAAAGTACTAAGGTTTGGACGAAAGGGTAAATTAAGTCCCAGATTTATCGGACCTTATCGGGTGTTGAAATGAGTAGGGCCGGTAGCCTATCAGCTAGAGCTACCTTTTGAGTTAAGCCAGATTCACAATGTATTCCACGTCTCTATGTTAAGACGTTACCGTTTGAATCCATCTCATGTGGTGTCTATGGAAGAAATCAAAGTGAGACCTGATCTATCCTTTGAAGAGGAACGAATAGGAATCCTGGATCATGATGTTAAGGTATTACGAAGGAAAATTGTTCCATTAGTTAAGGTTCTGTGGCAGAATCACGGTTCTGAGGAGGCTACTTGGGAACCAGAGGAAGCAATGCGGCAGCAATACCCGCATCTATTCTGATCAGGTAATTTCGAGGCTAAAATTTCTTTAAGGGGGTAGAACTGTCACATCCCAAATTTATGGGGCTTTGCATTTAACATGCTGTGATGTATTGTTGTGCTTATTATGCTTGTTAGAATGTTTTAGGGGTCCAGAATGGGCTCGAAGTTGGGCCGAGGCCTTAGCAAAAGTTTTCTATTTGGGCACTCTAGTAGAGAGTCAGGTAGGATAGGGCTTAAAAGATATTATCTGTGAAGTAAGACACAAAAATGGGCTTGTGGCCCAGTGGTCAATGGCGACATGCGAGGATTAGGAGGTGGCATGTCAAGCGCTTAAGGAGGTCCAAGGTTTGAGTCGCATGATACCTTTTTATTTTAATTTAATTTCGCAATAACAAAAGCGAGAGTGGAGTTCAAACTTGGATGCTTGAAATTAGGAATTATTTAGTATGGATAATAAGGTTGATAATGTGCTGATAAAGGAAGGAAGAGGTGGTGTTATCCATGACACTATGGATGAGTAATAAGATAAAGATAAGGAGAAAATTTTGGATTTATCTCTCGGTCCCGATGGTGGCGAAATTCCAACATCAAGGGGAGGTGAAATTGGTTCTGATAGGTTCAAGGGGTGCCGAAATTTCCCTTGATTAAATAGCTTAGTTTTGATTTTAAAGAGGGGCATTTTCGATTTTTAGGCAGTAGGTGTCGAAATTTTGGTTTAAGTAGGGGGAATACCTCTTCAATTCCGGCATTTGACCCTATTCTCTTTTTCTTTCCTCTCATCTCCACTTTTATGCAAAAGTCGAAATTTCCATTGTTCTCTTCTTTCAATCATCTTTTTCTCAAAAGCCGAAACTCATAACTCTTTTCTTCTCCATTCTTTTCTTATAATCGAATGATCATTGTTCTTTCCTTTATTCTCTCTTTGTCGATTTCTTCATAGCCGAATCTTCATAGATCCTATTGCACTGTGTTCCTTTGGATCTTCTTAGAAGTCGAATTCTCTAAGAGTTAGTCTAATCTGTCGATTAAGAAAAGTGCCGAATTCTCTCTTCACTTCTTCTCTTCAATTTTTGGAGACCAAAGCTGAAAGGCTAGATAAGATTGTCTTTGAAGTAATGATTTGATTGTTCTCGTGTTCTTATTTTGGGGCGACACATCGGGAATCAAAGTAGATCGTCTAGATCTAAAAGTCAAAATCGCTAGTCTCTAAACTCCATCTCTTTTGGGATTTCTAGGTAAGGGATCTCTGCCCTATGAATGTACATTCGTGTTTGTACTTGATTCAATATTTTAATTCGATTTATTAACTAAGATCTATTCCATGGATACAAACGCCAGTCAAACGAAAGAGGGAATTGGATCCGTAAATCCAACCCCTAGATTTAAGAAGCGAGCTGTGTCAGCCGTACGGGATTGGCCACCGGGTTGTGGACTGGTTTCAGAACAAAACCTTAGACAGTTAGCAGTTGTATTGGCTTCTGATAGTGTCGACATAGAAAGTCTCATCTTGTCTATAATCAGGCATGTGGATCTCTATCACACTAGTTAATCTATACTATATATATGTTATGGGCTAAAAGCCAAAAAAGGATGTATGAATAGTCGTGTTACCCGAAAAGGGTAGGCAAAGGATGCCAGGTACATAATCATAGAAACTTCTCTATGTGTATCGAAGGCACCCTTTGCAGGTTTTCACCTTGGCTTGTCTCATTTCAGGTAAAATACTTCTTGACTGAACCTGAATTCACTGGACTGGGCAAGTCTTTGGCTTCCATCTTGGTCAATACCAATGCTCCTCCAGAACAGGCCTTCTTTATAACATAAGGTCCTTCCCAGTTTGGCATCTGTTTTCCTCTGAAATCTTTTTGTATAAGAAAGTTCATTTTCAACATCAGGTTCCCCTCGTGGAATTTTCTAGGATAAACCTCTTTGTCGTAAGCTTGCATCATCTGGTCGTGATAGATAGCTTTTAACTTTTTCCTTCGATTAGGTTCAATTGGCAAAAGTGTTTCTATTCCAATGAGAAATGTGTTGCCCCAGTGGAGGTTCTAGCCAACGTTTGATAAGATAGAGGGTAAATGGTAACTTCTTTATGTCAATCTTTACAATTCTCAGTCAACTTTCCCATGATCCTTGTTTTGTTGTTTTTGTTTTTATTTTTTCCTTTTTTTTTTTTTTTGCACTGTGATATGACCTTTGATCTTTGAACAAACTTCCAAACTTTTGACATTGTCCTTTTTAGCACTCTTTGTCGGCACCTGATCTCTTTTTTCTTTTTTTGAGAATTTGATGACTATCGACTTTGTAACATTAACATATGAAGCTACTTCCATCCTCTTAGTGAAGTAAGCGACAACCACGATGATGAATCGATGTCGACTAGAAGCTTTTGACGAGATCGGCCCCATAATATCCATTCCTCACATATAGAAAATCTTTGAAGAAATAGATGAGGCACATAAGTCTTGTCTTCCTCAATTTGGCATTTACGACATAACTGAAGTAATCTCCCTTTTATGGTGGACTAATAGTACCCGAACCTTATGATTAGCCTGGCTATTGTAGAACCATTAGCATGTGTCCTTCTGACATCCTTATGGACCTCTTTTAAGATTTCAATGTACTCGTGTCTCAATGGCCCAGGCGTGTCCTGATATGATCGTGCAAAAACATCTTTGAATTCTTGAAAATAACTCAATGATGTCTCGCCTTATTTCTGTGGTGAGCTAAGCTACAATCTTCACCTCTTTTCTAGGCTCATAATATCCATTGTCCCTTTGTAGAGTAGGGTCTATTTTTCATCTTGTTCTACCATTCTTACCAAATCAGAAGATAGGTTATAATTTCTGTCATCTTCAAAGTCCTGAGATCCCTCTAGACTCATATTTTACTCGAAAGGAGACTTTGAGCCAGTAGTAGCGTTGCTCACATTGTTGATATCTAGAGACCTTATTGTAGGTTTGAAGGAAGATTCCAAAGAATAAATGATTCAAAGAATGATTATTTATATGGTCATGAATGAAGAATGAAAGAGTACTTGAAAGAAAGTCCAAAGAACAAACAAAAGAAAAAAAACTAAGAACAATTGTTTGTACAATATGAAATGGAAAAATAAAAGAATATTTGCTCAAAAAGATGCATTTTATTGAAATAAAATTCCTGACACAAGCCTATATCACAAAAAGGGTTCTTATTGCCTCTGGGCTTAAGGTAACAAGCGTGTTTTGAATATTACTCTAGATCAACTCTAAAAATACAGGGATCTCTTCCATAGTCCTATTGTTCAAAACACTCCCAAGTATGCAAGGGTTTGGTAACTTCGTTCCCCGGTTCCCTCTTTGCTATATCTAAATTAGGATAACAGGATTAGCAGAGTTATCTCCTGGGTTAGATCCTGAGCCAACTTGGAAATTCATGGGTACCCCAGTATCAACTTGACCTTGTTGAGGCCTAATTGTAACAGATGACCTTTGAGGATATGCTTCAGGTTGTGTTTGTGCATGCGGTGAGGTAAAACTCGGAGGATAGTCCTCATTATCTTCTTCTGTATTAGTCATGGGACCTTTTCCCTTGTCTATTTCCCCATTCAGTAGCTGAGTCATTTGAGCCACCATATTCCTTTGGGCTTCCATCATTTGTTCCCTCATATCTTGTTGGATATTTGCCAACTGCTCTTGCAGTTGGTCTTGTATGTCTCTTTTGAACTATTCGAGTCTTTCTAATATTTGATCCATATCTCTTGTCTTAACTTGAATACCATATCGATGTTTAGTTTTCCAAATTAACTTTATCTCTTTCTCTTTTTTGAAATAAATTCAACTAATTAGGATCCTTCTATGGATTTTAATGTATATGATGCGATGTAATGCAAATGCATGAAATGAATGCAAAACGAAAGAGAGGCGTTGATTCTGAATTCAATTCCATTAGAACAACTTTTCTAGAAAATAAATTTATTTACATAAAACGGATATTTATACGATCTTTCCCTCATATTCCAAGCGAAGACATTGATCCCTTTCTTCTTATCCGGATATTAAGGTCCAATCTCGCAAACTTTCTAATAAATATCTCTACTAGCTCTTTTTACTTGATTTGGGCCGCAACTCACTGCTCACTTATTTCCACAATGCTCGTTAGCCTATTCAAGAAAGCCGAGACGTGGTGATTCTCGAATAGTCTTTGTCAGCTTGAATCTTTGGGCAATGAAGTCTTGTATTCCTTCACGGACTATCAATCTTCTCTCGTTGTGTTTACTTGGACCATATTCAGATGATCGTATCACAATCCACTTTATTAAGAAATTCATTTTCTCATGATAAACTCTTCTATTTAGCAATCGAATTTGAATCTATACATCTTTTCTATGATGTAAATGCAATGCAATCAAAACTAAAGAAAACACGTTAGCACAAGAGAAATAAATAACAAAATAGGGCACCTATTTGGGTGACCACTAGGGTTTTGCATAGTTCTACCTAGGGTAAGCCTTTAGGTTTTCTACATGTGGTTTAGCTCTAAAGTTGAGGTACTTGAACCAGCAGATTCCTCGATCCTCACCCATTATAGGCTCCTACGGACCGAGTTCAGTTTAGGGGAATACATTTCCCAATGGCCATGCAAAAGTGAAAACTTCACGAAGACATAGGTATAAATGTATCCCGGAAGCAATCCACTAGCCCATGGGGGGTGAAAACCTCACGAAGGCATAGTTTCTTACTCCCACTTAAAGGTACGACCACAACGGTCAGGCAATGCTATGTGTGCAAGAAAATAACCATCATATGTAATGACACAAACAAATGCAACAACAAGATCGTAATTTTTTCAAATCAAATTTTTAGATTTTCAAATCGATTGTTCAAATTTTTGACAAAGGACAGAAAATAATCAATTTTAGCGGCTTGACTCTCTTATTGTATCCTCAGTGGAGTCGCCAAGTTGTCGAAACCATTTTTATTTTGAAAAACGGGGTCGACTTTTAAAATGAAAATGGAGTCGCCACCAATCTTTTTTAGAGATGTGATCGGGTCACCTTGAAATTAATCATTTAAAAAAACATTTTGATTTATTAAAATAATGATTTTTGTCTACGAAATTCGAGAAAATAGGTTCAGAAGTTGGTTACGCACGAGGAAGGATTAGCACCTCGTAACGCCCAAAATTGGTACCTAATTGATTAACTAATGTCCTAATGTCAAAATTTGAAGCATTTAAAATACGATCATTTTTATTTGAAAGAAAACTTGAATGAATCAAATTGTATACCAAGACCTATTTATCTCAAAGAAATAAAATGTTACACCCAATGAGTTAGGATGCAACATTTCAAGACTTTGAAACTGAGCTTGCCTTTATTTGTAGAAAATTATTACCTCGAAACAACAAAACGTCATATCCAATAAGTTAGGACACAACATCTTGAATTCCCAAGAATAAGTTTTTATTTAACTTTAAAAAAAAAGTAATAGGTTCTTTAAACTCGAAGAGAAAAATCGAAACCCAATAAGTTAGGATACAATTTCTTTCGAACCTTAGAACGTGGAGTGTTTGCTTATCTTGAAAATCGGATAAAATATCATACTATTGTAGTAAAATGGAAAGTGAGTTACAATGTTAATAAGTGCATGAAAATAATAAATATTAAAGCTAAAATAAAACAAACCGAAATAAAAAGAATAATAAAAGTAAAAATAAAAATAAATAAAACAAACTGATTTTAAAAAAGTAAATAAATAAATGAAAATTAAAAATAATTAAAAATTTAGTAGTGAATCAACGAATAAATAAACAAATGGATATTAGGTGAAACAATTTAACAACAACAACAACAACAACAACAACAACAACAATAATAATAATAATAATAATAATAATAATAAATGAATAGTGATAATAATAAAATAGATAAATAAAGTAATAACAATAATAATAAGAATGTTAGTAGTAGTAGTATAATAATAATAATAATAATAATAATAATAATAATAATAATAATAGTATAGTGATAGTAATAATACTAAAATAATGATTATAGTAATAAAAATAATAGTAGTAATACTAAAATTAATTAATAGTAATGATAATAATGATAATATTAATAATAATAAGAATTAAAATTAATAATAATAATACTAATAAAATTAATAATAAAATATAAAAAATTCTCAAAAAGATAAAAAAAGGACAAAATTGCACTTAAAATAAAAGTTTGGGGCAAATCTGAAAATAAATAAAAGGAAAGGGACCTTGTTGAACGCGCGCACAACAAGGAAGGACCGAATGGGGAAATATCCTTGTCCTCCAAAATGGTGCCGCTTATTGTGGGACTAAAATAGAAAAGAAATAGAATTACAGGGCCAAATTAAAATTAAAAAAAGATTTAATTGTAATAGGCTTAAAAAGCGGAGGGACTGTGCACATAAATAGCCCAAGGCAAAACACGCGGATCCTAAGGAAGCGGGTCGGGTCTCGAGTCGGCTTCCCCCAAACGACGCCGTTTTGGGCGTCTGGGGGCCTTAATGAAACGGCGCCGTTTTATGCTTCCTATTTATGTCTATTTTTTTAAATCTTCATTTCAGCCCTTTCTCCTTTAAAAAAAAAACTAAACTCTCTCAAAAATCCTCTCTCTCTCCCTAATCTGGCCAGGATTTTTGGCGAGCTACCGGCGCCGGACCACCGCAGTGACCGCCGTGCGCGGTGGCTGGAAAGGCAAAAAAAAGCCTTTTTGAACCTCGTCCAACATAGGGCCCAAGTCTATCTCTAAAATGCCCAAAGACGACCTCGAAGTTCGAAAGAAGGACCGAACCCTTTCGATCTCCACCCTTTTGGCCGCCGCCGAGGTAAGTATCCCCTCCCTTTGTTTATTTTGAGTAAAAACAGAAAATGAAACGAAAAAAAAAAGAAAAGAAAAATCGAAAGCCACCTTTTTTCTTCCACTTGAAATCTAGTCTTTTTATTCTCTGTTTATGCGTATATCCCCAATTTACATATTACAATAGGGTCTTTATAGCCCAAAATGAATCAAAATCATAAATACCAAAATCCTATTTTGATGCTACTGTTTGCATTCTTTCCTTGTTTTGCTGGTGAACGGCGAAAATCATGGTGGCAACAACGGCGTGATGCGCATTGACTGCGACGCGACAAGGTCTGTGTTGGGCACTTGTGGTGCCTAGGGTTCCAAAAACCCTAGGTCCCTGACTTGCTTAGTCATTTGGGCCACTCGGGCCTATTTTAGTTTGGGCTGTTTGTTTTAACGTTTTAGGATTGAGGGTGTAATTGGGTTTAGATTAATCTGTTTTGGGATGTAAATGGACTATAAAAAAAAAGACTGGACATTTTGTTTTTTTATTTTTTATTTGTACGGGCCCGAGAAAATTGGGCCTATTACATTTATTAAATATATAAATTATTCTTTATGCAAGAAAATAAAGCATACTTAAAACAACATAAAAATGTCAAAATAATATCAATTTTTCTAATGATTCTCAAAGAAATTAGCCACATCTAGGTGAGTTATATTATTAAGGTCATTAAATTTATCACCCTTGTAGGCATGGCAAGCTTTAGTATTCTAGTGAATATCTTCATCCGTTGCCTTCATTTCATCATTTTGGGATATAAAATTTGTCTCCATATGTTTTCCCTTCTTTTAAATGGATGCTTGATAAAGTTTCACTAAATGCTCAGACGAATGACAGGTACATGACCAATGCCCTTTCATACCACATCGTTAGCATATATTCTCAACAATCTTTAAAGGATTATTTTGACCACTTCATTCTTGTCTTTTATTGTTATTCTTTTTATGGTGGTTAGAAGTATTATTGTTATGACCACCATGATAACGATAACTAGTACGTCCTCAACCACATCCCCTATTACGTCTCACGACCACGACCTCTATATTTTATATTTTCATAATTATTATGTATTGCTACATTCACTTCAGGAAATTGTGCAGAACCAGTGGGACAAATTCCATGATTTTTCATCAATAGCTCATTATTTTGTTCAGCCGCCAAAAAGTATGAAATCAATTCAAAATACCTTTTAAAACATTTTTCACGGTACTGCTGCTGCAAAGCACATTAGTAGCATGAAAGATTGAAAATGTTTTCTCTAACAAGCCCTCATCAGCTATGCTTTCTCCACATAATTTTAGTTGAGAACTAATTTTGAAAATTTCTAAATTGTATTCACTTATAGTCTTAAGATCTTGCAATCGTAAGTGCATCCAATCATAACGAGCTTTAGGGAGTATCACCATTTTTTGATGGTCAAATCGTTCTTTCAAAATTTTCCACAACTCAATAGGGTCTTCCACAGTGAGATATTTCACTTTTAATCCTTCATGTAGATGATGACGGATGAAAATCATTGCTTTTATCTTGTCTTGATTAGATGCTTCTTTATCTGCATCTAGGTGAATTTCAGCATCTAACGCCCTTGACAAATAATTTTTGTTTGAGATGTCTAAGGCCGCAAATTCAAGTTTGACAAGATTTTACATTATAATCACTTGAAAAAAATTAGTAAAATAATAAGCATTCTCAACTGTAAAATAATTCGATTCTATATACCAAATTTGCTAAATAATAATATGTATGTCAAATATTGGCATAGAGAGGAATAGTCATAATAATAACTTAACACAACCGTTTGTTTAATGTAAAAGGTTTTACGAAAAATGTTTTTTGTATTTTTCTGTGTTTGTTTCACAGAAAATAGTTTGGTCAACGGAAAATGGCTTACAGCTCAAGATAAAATAAGCCTTTTTTTCCTGTAAAATCACTTACCATTTTAAAAAGTGTAAGTAATTTTCCGAAAAAGAGCTCATCTATAGATAATTTTATTTTTATATAAAAATTAACTTAAATCAAGCTTAATATTATTATATTGATAATAAATTTTATTTTATTTTTAAAAATATTTAAAATATTATATTTTTAATATTATTAAACATACATATTTAATTATTTATATTTGGTCATATAATAAATTATTAATATAATAAATATAAATTATTATTTTAATAATTTATTTAATATTTCAATTTTATTTTAATAATAAATTTTAAAATAATAATTTTAAATAATATTATTCACATATTATTGAAAATATTCAATATTAATGTTTTAATAATAAATATTTATTACAATTATAAATATATTAATAATAAATGCTTTGTAGTATAAATGTTAAAATATGTCATAAGTCTATGTACACTTCATGATTTGTAATTTAGTCTTTGTATTTTTATTTTCAAGAATTTAGTCCCTTCACTTTTCAAATTTGAAAATCAAGTCCAATTGTTGACATTGTTAATTTTTTTGTCAATTTTGTTGATGTCACATTTTAAATAAAAATATTTACTTAGTAGTCATGTAATTAAAAATGACGTTGTAATGAATTTGAATTTAATATAATATTTTTAATACATGCAAAAATAATGTAAAATATAAAATTATATATAAAATAAATTCAATCAAACAATAAAAAATCGAAAAAACCTCAAATGTATGTTTGCTTAATTGAAAACAATTTTTATGAAATATTGTTAAGAAATCTACCAAACAACATAAAATATTTTATACATATTCCTCCAAACACTATAAAATATTAGCTTTTCCAAAAAGTGAATCATTTTCCGAAATCATTTTACAAAAGTCATTTTCGATTGAAACAAATGGAGCTAAATTTCATAATTGAAATTTCTTTTAGTAAAAAAATGTATATAATTATCATTATTAGATTTGAGTTGTAAAATAAATGTGCAAATGTCACCCAAAGCAAATATTTCATCTAGAAAATAAAATAAAAGAATTATGAAAATCCATACATCATATATAGTTTAACAGGAGTTATACGGGCAAATTATATAAAGTCAAAATGGCGTGAACTTCACTATGAACTTGTAGAAGCTCGTGCTGATAAAGTGTTATAAAATAATCAAATAAAAAAAACACTTAAAGTAAAACAGAGAATTTTCTTGTATCTATTTCATTTACAAAAGAATTCTATTTATAAGCCATTAACATTTAATGCAACATAAATAAATGAAGTTTATTTAATCGCTTGATAACACTTTTATTAAGCATCTTTAATAATGAATGGGGTTTAACTCATTATTTTCATTAATGTTTAAAGGTTATAGACATTTATTTAATGTATTTATAACAAATACCATTTATTATGTTACAAAATTGATGTCAAAAGTAATTTTTTATTTTATAAAATAAATTTTGGATTTAAAGTTCTGCTTATCTTAAATCGGTTTGTAAATCTATGAATTAATCACTTTAAATATATTATTTAAAAATAAAATAAACAATAAAATAAACAAATAGATGAAAATAGATCCAATCATGATTTGAAAGAGGTGAATCGATAGGAACCGGAAGCAACAGATATTGATATTTCATTGAACTGAACTCGATGTTTTCGTAGCTTTCTTTGATTTATTTTATTTTATTTTATTTTATTGAAATAGAAGGCTTAGAAAGGGTAACTTATATAAAATTAAGAAATTTCATCCAACACCAACAGGTGGATGAAATCCGGATAATCCAAATTCAATTAAAAGACATCATATCCATCCATCAACCAATGTGCCAAATAGTGTGCCAAATGTGACTAATCTATGAGCAAAAGAAAAGCTAGCAACATCAAATGAGTCACAAACATCTAAGGCCCTTTTAACAATTCGACCATAAAGAGATAAATCAAGAATCCGATTATTAAACTTATTAATAACAAAAGCCGAATCAAACTCTAAGACAACTCTGGAAAAACCCTTTTCAAGGGCCTTTTGAGTAGCACAAGCTAAAGTGAGAGCCTCAGTCTAAGGAGCATCAAAGGCCAGAACAATCAAGTAGGTGAAACCAGCTAGCACCATTCCCTCATGATCACAAACAATGACACCACAAGCAACAAATCTCATCTCTGCATTTCATGTCGCGTCAACATTAACTTTGAGTTCATCTTCACAAGGCAAAGTCCACCGTGCCACGTACGGACGTCTAGGTACCAATGGAGCATAAAGTATGTTATGCACTCGAAACTCATGATGGAAGATCGAGCTCTCATCACCACATCTTGCGAGAAAACATCTCGCCCTTACATTCCTTGCCTCCCATAATTGCTAGAGGAGCATAAAAAAACTCCTAAAAGCTTCTTTATCCATCTTTTGCATAATCGTGATGTGGTCTTAACTAATTACAATCACAATAAAGGCAAGCGCACCTATCGTTCAATAGTATAGTTATGGTAAGACCGATAATATCGTATCCACAAGGACCAAGAGTACTAGTAATTACTATTTTTCTATTATCTAGCCTAAGAATTTGAGTGATTTCTTTTTAAACTAAAACTTAATTAAAAACGGCAACGAAAGAATTAGAAAAATACTTTTAGACAACTTATATGATATAGGCAATACCTAAGGAAGAATCCACCTAGACTTCACTTATTACTTTTGATTCATATGATTTATTTAATTGACTTAATCCGTAGAAATCCCTGATTTATGTTAATATCTTTTTCAAGACTACAAACAACTAACTCTAGGTTGATTAATTAAAATTTTTTCTAATTAAAACCCCTATTGTTGCATTAACTCGATCTATGGATTCCATTATTAGATTTGACTCTAATCTGACAAATTTTTGTCACCCTATTTCTAGGGTTGCAATCAACTCCGCTTAATTGTGTTGATCTACTCTTAAATAGGGACTTTTGCTCCTCTAAATAAGCACATTCGACTTGAATCAATAACCTGAATTATCAAAACAAGAATAAAAACTCACAATTAAGAATAAGAACAAGTATTTATCTTATAAATCAAATAATAATAAGATCTGTCTTAGGTTTCATCCCCTTAGGTATTTAAGGGATTTAGTTCATACTAATAGGGGGAAACATCTTAAAATAAGGAAAAAAAAAATGTAAGAAAACCCAAAAACTTCTAAAGAACTTGATGGAGATATTCAGTCTTGATGGGAGATATTCAGTCTCGATGGAGATCCTTCTCCTAAGCTGCTTTCGATGGCTATCTTCGAGTATTTTCTATCTCCTATTTGGCGTTCTCTTTTAGGTTGCCCCCTAAGGTGTTTATATAGGTTTTGGAACACCTCTCTTGGCCCACAAGTGGTCTATTCTGAATAGAATTAAACTTTGATACTGACGAGGACATGCCTGCTTTCGATTCTCGATCATTGGACACGGCCGTGTGTCCGCCTTGTCCATTGATCCAAGCCGTGTTTGATCCTGATCGCATCACATGATCGTGTTTGGTAGCCCAGGTTGTGTTGATTCCTAAGGTAGGCCCATTTTGTCCCGTTTTGGTCCGTTTCTCGTTCTTTTCGACTTCCTAAGCACTCCTGAGTGTAAAACATGAAATTAAGGGATTAGGAGCATCGAATTCATCAAATCTAATGAAAATTCATCCAAAAATAAACCAATCATGGGGTTAAAATATGTATAAATGGAGATTTATCAAATATTCTCACACTTAAGCCTTTGCTTGTCCTCAAGCAAAATCCTTAACTCACAATTAAAATTAAACTTCGTCAAATCATAATTTTCATCAATAATGTAACACCCCAAACTCGGCCCAAACACTCCGACCAGATCTGGCATGTCACTAAGAAGATTTTATAAAACATGTCGCATTTTTTTTGAAAAGCATAGTTTAAACATTTATACGGGAAAAACTTAATAATTTGATAATTTGTAAAAGAAATAAGTTTTAATTAATGCCTTAATGAATAAAACCCAACATTTTGCCTCTGAGTTTTATTATTTAAACACATGCCTTAGTTTCAATTAATCATAAAATCTAAGTGTATGAAAACTCGAAAACCGAAAACATAAAACCAATACACAATAGCCAGTGGCCTTATTACAATAAAATATAAAACCAAACAAATTGAAAGTATTAAGGGAAAATAATTAAAACAACATCCTTCATTGAGTCAAAATAAATCCATGCATGGCCACCTTGCGCTCCTTTCCAGCCCGGTCTGATGCACTAAGTGCTACCTGAAAAAAAATTGTTAACAACGGGGTGAGTCACAAGACTCAGTGTGCAATCCCTCTTGCACCATCAGACTGGGCCTTATCCCCATAGAACAAATAACAGAATATCACATATCAAAATTAAGAAAAGCCCATCCCAATCCTAGATCCATCCGCTACACACCACCCTTACCTTCCAATCACACCAATGGGGATTTCTACAATCACCTTCACCGCTACACACCACCGATGGCAGTCATGCTGGAGTTAGCTGCTCATCGTCAGATTTGTAACATAGTCACCAGAACAGATCGTGGTGGAGCCAGTACAACAGATCGTGGCAGAGCCACTACAACAGAACACTTCACCTTTCGTATACATCAATCGCCCAACCCCGAGCAAACATAGAAAATGGCATGCATGTATATCATATCAACTCAACAGAATCATTTTACTTAAAGAAAATCACAGAAATCACTAACGTGATGAGTCACCCTTTACCTTCCACGGGTTTTCAGCAGTCATCATGCCGGATTTGACATTTAAATATATAAATGATTTATATATATACTAACAGACAACATAGATGGTGTGAGAAATTACACATCTGATTACGCTTAATGCTATATTATCGAAATTGATGCTCTCCCTAGCCGGAATCGCGATTATCAGATCACTATTTTGCCGGTCAAAGACTTACTACAAGAGATACGATTTGAGTATCACCTAACAAGGTTAATTGACAGATTGGAGATAAATCAATTAATAAAATGGCTAAGATGAATCTTCTTATCCAAATCGATTAAATCCGAAAGTAGTATGATTCGAGTGCTACCGATTTAAAAACCTAAGCGATTAGATCTCCTTCAAATCCCGGAATGCTGCCCATGAAATAAAACACTAGATTAGTCAACTATTTAGCCATTCGGCTATGGTCTCTAAAAGTCAAAAAAGATCGAAAGAATACATAAATCGACATTTACCTCTACAGAAGGTTTCGGCTACCCCTTGCAGAAAGATTCGGCAATCATAGAAGAAGATCGAAGCGTAGAAGATTAGAGATCTAGGAATTTTGACTTTTAAGAAAATCCCAGAAAAGATGAACAAGAGGGGGCTGATGCATTTTTAGCTTTTAGAAGAACTGAGTGAGGAGTTTCGGTTTTGGCTTAGGAAAAGAAAACAAAAGGAGCCTTAGAGTTTTCGGCTAGGAAGAAGTTTCAACAGAAGAGGAAAAAGAATAGAAAAGTTTCAGCAATAGAGAAAACTGAGAGAGAGAGCTTCAGAAAAAAAACTCCCAAATTTTGGCTTTGCCTAATTCTATCTAGCCGTCCACCCCCCTTCAAACACACAGTCCCACATTTGGCCACCTCTAGCCTCCTAGATAGCTCCTCCTCCTTTCCCTTATCCTTATCAGAACACATATCTAGAAGAGACCTACATCACACAACTTCCTCCCTCCTTTATCAGCTTATTATCTACCTTTTTTTAACACATTAAATCCCCTATTTCCTAGCCTTGATGCCGTCCCACCTAGCTCCTCTTTAAGTGCCAAAATGGCCCAATTCTATGGGCTCCATATGGCTCACATTTGGGCCTTCTCCCTTTCCACTAACGCCACTTAACAACTCCCCTTGCTGCGCCCCTTGTTACTGGGCCACAAGGCCATTTTGCTTATTTAAACTACAGATACCATCCTTAAAGCCCTATAGTGTCTAAACAGAATATTTTAACCGAAATCTTGGCCCATTCTTGAGCCCAATTCGGACCCCTAATTCTCAAACTAACACATTAAACCTACAACACACAAAATGCACAGGCCCACTAATTCAGGATGTTACAGTTCTACCCCCTTAAAGAAATTTCGGCCACGAAATTTACCTGATCAGAAGAGATAGGGATACTATTGTTGCATAACATCCTCTGGCTTTTCATGTCGCTTCTTTTGCATCGTGGTTTTGCCACAACACCTTGACCAAAGGGACGGACTTCCTTCTCAACAACTTTACATCTCGCTCCAAAATTTGCACTGGCTCCTCCTCAAAGGACAAGTCTGGCCTTACTTCAATCTCTTCCACTGGCACAATGTACGATGGATCAAAACGGTAACGTCTTAGCATCGAGACATGAAACACGTCATGTATCTGCTCCAACCTTGGAGGCAACTCCAGTCGATACGCCACTGGTCCCATACGTTCTAGTACCCGATAAGGTCTAATAAATCGAAGACTTAGCTTCCCCTTCTGACCGAACTCATTACCTTCTTCCACGGTGACATTTTCAAAAAACTTGATCACCCACCGTAAATTCCAACTCTTTTCGTTTTAGATCCGCATAAGATTTCTGCCGATCAGATGCTTCTTTCAATCGAGCCCGAATTAACTTAACTTTCTCTTCTGTTTTCAAAACCAGTTCTGGACCCAACACCTGACGCTCTCCCAACTCTGTCCAACAAGTAGGAGTATGGCATCTCCATCCGTATAACGCCTCATAAGGTGCCATCTGAATACTAGATTGGTAGCTATTGTTGTACGCGAATTCTGCCAAAGGTAAATACTCCTCCCAACTACCCCTGAAATCAATGATGCAACCTCTTAACATATCCTCCAAGATCTGGATTACCCTCTCAGACTGACCATCAGTCTGCGGATGGAAGGTGGTACTAAAGTCTAGCCTTGTTCCCATTGCCTGATGCAGAACCTTCCAGAATCGTGACGTGAACCTAGGGTCTCTATCTGATATGATCAACAAAGGTACACCATGTACCTCAGCCACGTATAGCTTAGCCAACCTTTGTAGAGAATAATCAACATGAACCGATATGAAGTGAGCAGACTTCGTCAGCCGATCCAAAATCACCCAAAGCGGATCCTTCTTAGTGGGCGTAAGAGGTAACCCACTAACAAAATCCATCGTGATTCTTTCCCATTTCCATTGCGAATCTTCACCGGCTACAACAACCTCGAAGGCAACTGGTGTTTCGCCTTTACCTGCTAACACGTCAAATATTTACCCACAAATTCTGTTACCTCTCGCTTCAGACCTGGCCACCAGAATTGCTCTCGCAGATCTCGATACATCTTAACCCCTCCAGGATGCATAGCGTATGGGCTACTATGCGCCTCCCGCAGAATCATCTGCCTTAACTCAACATCCTTTGGCATACAAATTCTCTTACGGAAACACAAAACCCCATCACCATTCAAACTATAGTCTTCTCCTTCACCATTTTGTACTTGCCAAAGTCGAGCACTCAAGACCTCACCTAAAAGCCGCTTCTCTTTGATCTGACTTGTCCACACTAGTCTCACTTGGAGTTCAGCTACCAAACTTCCATCTTCATACAGGCTGAGATGAGCGAACATTACCTTTAAATCTGCTATCGCCTTCTGACTCAACACATCCGCCACCACGTTCGCCTTGTCCGGATGATATTCGATCGAGAAGTCATAGTCCTTCAAAAGTTCAATCCACCTACGTTGTCTTAGATTCAACTCCTCCTAGGTAAGGAGGTACTTTAGACTCTTATGATCGGTGTAAATAACAGACTTCTCCCCATACAGGTAGTGTCTCCAGATCTTCAGAGCGAACACTACTGCAACCAATTCCAAATCATGCGTAGGGTAATTCAATTCATGCAGTCTTAACTTTCGGGACGCATATGCAACAACCTTTCCATCTTACATCAGCACACATCCTAAACCTGTGTGTGACACGTCACAGTAGATGGAAACTTTTTCCAGCCTCTGGCTGAATTAACACCGGTGCTTCTGTCAAAATTTTCTTCAATTTCTCAAAGCTCTCTTGCTGTTTGTCGGTCCAACCAAATGGTACTCCCTTCCTCAACAACTTAGTTAGAGGTGCTGCAATTAATGAGAACCCCTCAACAAACCTTCTGTAGTACCTTGCCAATCCCAAAAAACTTTGAATCTCTGCCACAGACTTCGGCAGTTTCCAATCCAATACAGCTTCTATCTTCTGAGGGTCAACCCTAATTCCCTCTGCAGAAACCACATGCCTTAAGAAAGTTACTTTCCTTAGCCAGAACTCACACTTACTGAACTTAGCGAATAGCTGCTTCTCCCTCAGAACTTGCAACACCACACGAAGATGTGCATCATGCTCCTCCTCGAACTTGGAATAAACCAGGATATCGTTAATGAACACCACAACAAACTGATCAAGGTATGGTTGGAACACCCGATTCATCATATCCATAAATGTTACTGACGCATTCGTTAACCCAAACTGCATCACCAAAAATTCACAATGACCATAGCGAAGTTCGAAATGTCATCTTATGAATGTCCCATTCTTTACCTTTTAACTGATGATAACCCGACCTTAAATCTATCTTAGAGAAAATCAAAGCTCTTTTGAGATGATCGAATAGATCGTCGATTCTCAGTAGCGAGTACTTGTTCTTAATTGTTAACTTATTCAATTGACAGTAGTCCACACACATACGCATGGATCTGTCCTTCTTCTTCACAAATAGGACTGGCACTCCCTACGGAGACACACTCGGTCGAATAAAACCTCGATCCAACAATTCCTAGATCTGAGCTTTAAGCTCCACCAGCTCCTTCGGTTCCATTCTGTAAGGAGCAATGGACACCGGAGCTGTACCCTGGTGTAGCTCAATCCCAAACTCCACTTCGCGATCCAGAGGTAATCTTGGCAACTCCTCAGGAAAAAATCTACGAAATTCTTTACTATTCTTACCTCATCGACAGTTACCTCCTTAGCGTCCAAAATACTGATAAAAGCTAAAAATGTATTGCATCCTTTTCGAATCATCTTAACAGCCTTCAATACAGATACTACGTTGGACAAATAATCCCTTCTTTCCCCTAGCACAACCACCTTCCCGCCTTCCGAGTATTCAACACCATGTGCTTAGTCTCACAATCCAGCTTAACACGATGTTTAGCCAACCAATCCATTCTCAGGATAAGGTCAAACTCTTCAATCGATAATTCCATTAGGTCTGCCGAAATCACTACTCCTTAAGTCTCTAATGGTACACTCCTAAATAGTTTGTCCACTATCTTAGATTGTCATAACGGGCTAACCAATGTCATCTTCCTAGCAGTTATTTTAGATTCTATACTTAAATTCTCAAATACCAAGCATGCAACGTAAGAGTGCATTGATCCAATATCAATCAAAGCAAGAAATGGATTATCAACAATAAGAAACATACTGGTAATGACGTCCAATGCATCACCATCCTCCCGTCGATGAGCTACATAAACTAGACCCGACTGTCTTGTGTCTACATTACTTGCACCCCTACCAGGTGCTCCATGACCCCGACCGAACCCATTTCCTCCTCTAACTGAGCCACAACCCCTAGGTAATGGTTGACCACCCCTCCTAACCTAATCAGAACCCGTTCAGCAGGTTGTATCTGATCCATCTATGGACAGTCTTTCACCATATGATCCATAGATCCACACCTAAAGCATCCACCAGTTTTCCTTTTGCACTCCCCGAAATGTACCTTCCCACATGAGGAACATGATCGATTCTGACCCCTTGTAGTAGATATCGGTACTCGAGCTGACCCATCAAACCTAGGCCTTTTCCTAAAACTCCCAGATGATCCTGACGGTACAAAATTTCTCTTGTTCCTACTCCGATCCTTATCCTTATTTTGCTTCTCAGTCCACTTCACCTCCTCAGATTTTTTAGCTTTTTCGACCAGAACGGCAAAGTCCCTTTCTCGCTGCGGTGCTACCAACACTCTCAACTCATTCCACAATCCATCTTCGAACCATACACAGTGCTCATAGTCAGTCGCTACAATTCCTCGAGCGTAATAGCCCAAACGCAAAAATTTTGCTTCATATTCAGACACAGATTTGCTTCTCTGCACCAAATTCAAAAATGCCTTCCTCTGCGCATCCACATAGCTGGCCCCAACATACTTTCCCTAAAATGACTCCTTAAAGAAATCCCAGTCAATCCGGTCTGCGATGGTACCCTCCTTTACCATGAGCCACCATTGGTAAGCCTCATCTCGAAGAAAGACACGACCCCTTTCAACTTCTCCTCCACCGTGAAGTCTAGGTCATCCATTATGCGCTCACTCACTTCTAACCAATACTCAGATGTGTTAGGGGTTACGCCAGAAACACCCCTAAACATATCCGCTCCGTTGGCTCGGAGTCGTTCAGACACAGACTTTCGAGCTCCTAAACTCATGCCTGCCCCAACAACTCTCTCAAGGACCCGCAACATCGCCTAAGATACTGCATCATCTCCGGCCGTCTGGTCCTGAAATTCTCCCTCCACAGGTTGGCGGATCCAAGATCTCGTTTCTGACCGTGGCGGACCCACTGGCTCGACACGGCCATCCTACCCCTACCACGACCACGCGGCGGACGTCCTCGACCCCTTGTACTCATTCTTCCGATTGGTATTTATCTGATTAGAAATTTTATAAATTATTAATTCTTTCTACTGATTATCTACGAACAATCTTATGAAAAGTCATTTTGATAGTGGTTCTTTCGAATTCAGATTTATGTCTACAAGTTCCAGTCTCAAGTCTACTCCTCCTAGTTCTGGGAACTACATACATTCAACAATCAACATACAGACAACATCCATGAACCCACATTCAACACATAGGGGTACTTTCGTCATTTCACTACCTAGGGGTATTTTCAAAATTTTATCCTATGGGGGTATTTTCGTAAATTTTTTTTAAAATAGGGTATCTTGGTGATTTTTTTCAAAATAAGGGTATTTTGATAATTTCGTAAAGCAGGGGTATTTTGGAAATTTTATAATCTGGGGGTATTTTAGTAATTTTGCAAACCTGGGGTATTTCGATAATTTTGCAAATCGAGGGTATTTCGATAATTTTGCAAATTTTGATAATTTCCAAATCAAAGGCGTTTTGGTAATTTTTTTTTCAAATCAATGGCATTTTGGGTGATTTTTTTACAAAACTAGGGGCATTGTAGTAATTTTGTGAAAATAAGGTGGCTAGTCCCTTTCGGGTTTTAGTTTGAAATTTTGGCCCATCAACAAGTCCTCGTGGCTAAGGTGAATAGTCACTATGCACCAGGTAGGGTTCCAGCGAAGAGGAGGTGAGTCGCTAGGACCGCTTAAATACCAAGCTCTCCCTAGATCCAATCCTAGGCATGCGTATGCCTGTTGCCACACCCTAACCTTGTGACTTGTTCACGGATAGGTTTAATTAGATTATGTCTTATGAGAGTTAAGAAGTTGTTTAAGCTAAGCCTAAAGTCCATCAAGTTCTAATTAAGATAATCTACGTCCCATAAAGCCCATCAAGCCCACATACCTATATAACACTCAGTGAGTTCAGAATGCTTACCTGACGGACTTGGGCCGGAGACGCAGGTGCCATGCTGAGAAAACCATCATGTATTATTTATAAACATGCATGTTTCCAAAACCCATCTTTAGAAAACATTTTGAGCCCAAAACCCCAAAGTCGAGCTTTGAACCGGGCTCTGATACTAATTTGTAACACCCAAACCTGACCCAAACACCCCGATCGGATCTGGCATATCACTAAGAAGATTTTATAAAACATGTCGCATTTTTTTTTTGAAAAGCATAGTTTAAACATTTATACGGGAAAAACTTAATAATTTGATAATTTGTAAAAGAAATAAGTTTTAATTAATGCCTTAATGAATAAAACCAAAATATTGCCTCTGAGTTTTATTATTTAAACACATGCATTAGTTTCAATTAATCATAAAATCTAAGTGTATGAAAACCCAAAACCGAAAACATAAAACCAACACAAAATAACCAGTGGCCTTATTACAATAAAATGTAAAACCAAACAACTTGAAAGTATTAAGGGAAAATAATTAAAACAACGTCCTTTATTGAGTCAAAATAAATCCATGCATGGCCACCTTGCGCTACTTTCCAGCCCAGTCTGATGCACTAAGTGCTACCTGAAAAAAAATATTAACAACGGGGTGAGTCACAAGACTCAGTGTGCAATCCCTCTTGCATCATCAGACTGGGCCTTAGCCCCACAGAACAAATAACAGAATATCACATATCAAAATTAAGCAAAGCCCATCCCAATCCTAGATCCATCCGTTACACACCACCCTTACCTGCCAATCACACCAATGGGGATTTCTACAATCACCCTCACCGCTACACACCACCGATGGCAGTCATGCTGCAGTTAGCTGCTCATCGTCAGATTTGTGACATAGTCACCAGAACGGATCGTGGCGGAGCCACTACAACAGATCGTGGCAGAGCCACTACAATAGAACACTTCCCCTTTCGTATACATCAATCGCCCAACCCCGAGCAAACATAGAAAACGGCATGCATGTATATCATATCAACTCAATAGAATCATTTTACTTAAAGAAAATCACAGAAATCACTAACATGATGAGTCACCCTTTACCCTCCACGGGTTTTCAATAGTCATTCCGGGATTTCGGCATTTAACAGAATATAAACAGATTTATATATATACTAACAGACAACAGAGATGGTGTGAGAAATTACACATCTGATTATGCTTAACGCTATATTATCGAAATTGATGCTCTCCCTAGCCAGAATCGCGATTATCAGATCACTATTCTCTAGGTCAAAGACTTACTACAAAAGATACGATTTGAGTATCACCTAACAAGGGTAACTGACAGATTGGAGATAAATCGATTAATAAAAAGGCGAAGATGAATCTTTTACCCAAATCGATTAAATCCCAGAAGTAGTATGATTCGAGTGCTACCGATTTAAAAACCTAGGCGATTAGATCTCCTTCAAATCCCAAAATGCCACACATGAAAGAAAGCACGAGATTAGTTAACTATTTAGCCATTCGGCTATGGCCTCTAAAAGCCGAAAAAGATCGAAAGAATACACAAATCAACATTTACCTCTACAAAAGGTTTCGGCTACCCCTTACAAAAATATTCGGCAATCACAGAAGAAGATCGAAGCGTAGAAGATTAGAGATCAAGGAATTTCAGGTTTTAAGAAAATCTTGGAAAAGATGAACAAGAAGGGGCTGATGCTTTTTCAGCTTTTAGAAGAACTGAGTGAGGAGTTTCGATTTGGCTTAGGAAAAGAAAACAAAAAGAGCCTTAGAGATTTCAGCTAGGAAGAAGTTTCAACAAAGAAGAAAAAGAATGGAAAAGTTTCAGCAACAAAGAAAACTGAGAGAGAGAGCTTCAGAAAAAAAACTCACAAAGTTCGGCTTTGCCCAACTCTATCTAGTCGTCCATGCCCCTTCACACACTAGTCCAACATTCAGCCACCTCTAGCCTCTTAAAAAGCTCCTCCTCCTTTCCCTTATCCTTATTAGAACACATATCTAGAAGAGACCTACATCACACCACTTCCTCCCTCCTTTATCAGCTTTATTATCTACCTTTTTTTTAACAACTTAAATCCCCTATTTCCTAGCCTTGATGCCAAAAATGGCCCAATTCTATGGGCTCTACACGGCTCACACTTGGGCCTCCTCTCTTGCCACTAATGCCATTTAACAGCTCCCTTGCTGCGCCCCTTGTTACTAGGCCACAAGCCCATTTT
This sequence comes from Gossypium rotundifolium, assembly GCA_025506655.1. Lineage (NCBI taxonomy): Eukaryota > Viridiplantae > Streptophyta > Magnoliopsida > Malvales > Malvaceae > Gossypium > Gossypium rotundifolium. The sequence continues at coordinate 20,328,107 of CP106727.1, forward strand.
GCTTATTTAAACTATAGATACTATCCTTAAAGTCCTATAGTGTCTAAACAGAATATTTTAACCGAAACCTCGGCCCATTCTTGAGCTCAATCCAGACCCCTAATTCTCAAACTAACATATTAAACCTACAACACACAAAATGCACAGGCCCACTAATTCAGGATGTTACAAATAATGTCTCATCATAATTCATAGATAATTCATACGTGGATAATTTAATTAAAAGAGTCTTAAAGATTCAAACAATCTAAGTCATAAATTTTTGTAGCATAAAAAACATAGGTGTTTCCCTTTACCTAAATAATTACCTCTGATTCAAAATTGACAAGGATTGACATCCCCACTAAGGATTCACTCAAATCACTCAAAGTGTTTAAGGTTCAAGATAAGGCACTCAAAATTCAAACATGAAGAGTTATTACAATAGGCTTACATGAAAATCGAATCTCCACCACTATAAAATGATATGATAAAAAAATCAAAAGGTCTTTTAAAAGGGTTGTAATGGGGCTTGGGTTAAAGGTGTGGATACAAGCTAAATTAGAGAGTTAAAAATCAAGATTGAATTGTCAAATTACCTAACTAGAACAAGAGACTAATACTGAATAATTAGATCAATTGAAAACTTATCATAATAACACGAGCTTCTTCTAAAGATGTGAATTTAACTGTTTTAAGCTTAAATAACATAGAACTAATAATGAATTTATTTCCAACTTCTTCTTCTTTTGTGTTTTTTTAAGAATAAGAACAAGTACATGATGTAAGATGAATTTAACCTCTGAAATAAAGAAAATAGATAGGCAACTGATCAAATCAAATATTAACAAAATGGGAGTCAATAAAGTAGGGGAAGTAAAAGTTTGGTTTTGGGTTAATGTTAATGGGTGAGTCAAGAAATGATTTATTAGGCTCAAAAAGGGTTCACTAGGGGTTAATTATGAATGTAGGCTTTTTGTGGAGTAAGTGGGTTAAATCCTAGGTGCCTTTATCATCTCAATATATCAAATCTAAAGTGTGGCCTCGACATGCATAATCGAAGAAACTTCTTGAATAAAAAATCAATGTTGATACACTCATAATCAATGAAGTGAGCACGGAAAATGTATGCTCTAAAGGCTCAAAATCTCACAAGAATTATGGTTTTTGATGACAATCTTGCAAATTTCAAACTTCAAAGTAATATTTAAATTTAGGGAAACAACCTAACCAAATTTTTAATTTTGAAAATAGACTTATCATGCTTGATTCTCTAATATCTTAAAGTTTAAACCATCAATGCACAATTATCTATGACTGAATTCAAAACATATCAACAAAAATTATAAATCAATAGAAGTTTCGTTCTAATTAGTGATATGAGAAAGTTACTTAAGAACAAGGCATAATTCAGTATTGTTGATACCTCCCCACACTTAAGGTGTACATTTTCCTCAATGTACAAACATAAATAATGACAATATAATAAGAAAATCATGAGATAGGGAGAGAAGTGAAACTTCCTGAATTTTTGGATTGATTTAAAGAAAAGAAATAGTGTAAAGTTGGGTAGAGGAGGTGGATACTCCGGTGGTGGTGTGGTCGTTCCATAATAGCCCCTTAAACCTAAATTAAAGAAATCAAAATATACTAATATAAAGTAAGGACAGGAAAGATAAAGGGAAAGGATTTAAAAATAAAAATAAAAGAAAAAGAAAAAAAATAAATGGACTCAAAGGTCCTTATCTTGTCGAGGGAATGAAGCGGCCGGCATGAACTTATGTAGAGTGGTTGTGCATGGGGAAACCGTGCTAGGATCCTTTCACTTTTTTGACATGGGGATGGTGGTCTTGGCTTTGCTTTTAGTCATGGTGACAAGGATGGCGAAAAGGGGAAAAATAAGGTGATTAGGGTTGGGAGGGAAGGGATATGGGGAAGAAAGTAAGCAGAACAAAAAAGGTTTAAATAGAAATTAACTGCCCACGCCTGTGTACCTTGGGTGTGTTAGGTCACACTACCGTATCACACGGTCGTGTGGTGCCTCATTCATTTCTCCCATGCCTGTGTAGAAGTTTCCATACCCGTGTTGCTTATTCAGTGTCGATCACGGCCGTATCACACGGCCGTGGAATTTTATCGTAGCCTATATTTTGGAGAAAATTTTCGTCCTTGGTTCGTATGGTCTCTGCCACGCCAATGTGCCTATTCGTGGTGTCCACACAGCCACGGCCACACCCGTGTGCAAGGCCGTGTGTAGGAAAGCCTGCACTTTATTAATTTGGTTAGTTTTTAGTTAGGTGCTAAACATCGAAAAATAATGACATTAGTGAAGTTAGTGCTTGGGTTGCCTCCTAGAAGCGCTCGTTTAAAGTCTTAAGCTAGATTAACCTTTCATTTGCATAATCATGGTGGTTTGAGGAGTTGAAACTCCTCATTCTTGCTATCAATTATATTAAAATAAGGTTTTAGATGAGTATGATTTACCTTGAAGGTGCCAAATTGAGAATGAGTTACCTCGACTGTACCGTATGAGAAAGTATTAAGTACTGTGAAAGGAGCTATTCCATTAGGTTCAGAAGTAGCAACACGAGGATCTGTATTATCCATTAGAACTCAGTCTCCAACCTTGAAGTAGTTTGCTTCATCTTTAAGTCCGTTATGGAGTTGCCTTGGTTCTGCTTCGTGTGTTCTTGGTTTCTCCTTGACATGTGTCTTCCACTCATCTAGGCCATCGATCTGAAGCCTTCGCTCTTCATGAGTTATTTCTTTGTTGGCACGAGGTCTAGGATATGGCTCAGTTGTGTAATTTTGTGGTGTTTCCTGAAAAGAAGGTTGAACCAAATGGTCATTAATAGAATTTAAGTTTTCACCTTTATTACTCGATGTCCTAGCCGAGTCAAGAGCCTGAAGAGTGATCATTTCGTCACCTGCACGAAGTGTGAGTTCACATGTACCAACATCAATTCTGGTTTTAGTAGTTACTAAAAAGAGTCTTCCTAAAATTAAAGAAACATTATTGTCCTCATCCATGTCTAAGACAACAAAGTCTACTCGGAATATGAATTTATCAAATTTTACTAGTACATCTTCGATTATACCCCTAGGAACTCTAATAGTTTTATCAGCCAATTGAATGCTCATCCTAGTTTGTTTGGGTTTCCCGAGACCTAGCTGTTTAAACATTTTATAAGGCATAACATTGATACTTGCCCCTAAATATGCTAAAGCATTATTAACAGATAAACTACCAACTAAGCAAGGAACCATAAAACTCCCTAGATCTTTTAACTTTTGTGGTAGTCTATTTTGTAATATTGCTGAGCACACTGCATTTAACTCCACATGCGATGCCTCTTTTAACTTTCATTGTTTGTCAAAAGATCCTTTAAATTTTTTTTGAATTGGGCATCTGCGAAAGAGCTTTAATAAATGGTAAGTTAAGATGTAATTTTTTTAAGAGTTTTAGAAATTTACCGAATTGTTTATCTGTGCGATCTTTCTTTGTCGCATTGGGATATGGCACACGAGGTTGGTATTCTGTACTTACCAGTTTTGGTTTATCATAGCTTATCTCCACCTTACCTTCCTCTACCACATTCTCTTGCCTCAAATTTGGTTCACCTAACCCTTCACTATTGTGAGCAGTAATGGCATGGAGTTGCTCATTTGGGTTAGTTTCAGTGTTGATTGGCAAGCTACCTTGTGGTCGTTCAGATATGAGCTTAGCAAGTTGTCCTAATTGGTTCTCGAGCCCTTGAGTTGATGTTTGTTGATTTTTAATACTATTTTGGTGTTTTGGAAACGAGTTTTCGAAATCGTGATAAATTTTGTTAACATCTCCTCAAGGTTCAGCTTTTTCTCTTGTGGGTAGGGTTGTTGTTGAAAGCCTGAGGGGTTGTTGTCTCTGATTTCCTTGACCACCCCATGAGAAGTTTGGGTGGTTCCTCCAACCTGGATTATAAGTGTTACTATAAGGGTTATTTTGAGGTCTAGAATTATTACCCATACAGCTCATCTATTCACTTTCTATGCCAGGGTTGTAAGGTGGGTATTCTGTATTGTTTGTCCCTCCTTCGTTTGTATCACACTACATCACTGGATGTACCTGCGAAGAACCATACAAACCATTAATCTTTTTATTTAATAGTTCTACCTGGTTTGATAGCATGGTCAATGCGTTGAGGTTGAAAACATTGGTGGCTTTTGTTGGCTTTGTCTTCATAACTTGCCACTGATAGTTATTTAGTGCCAACTCCTCTATGAACTCATAAGCAGCTTTAGGGGTCTTATTATTTAGGGTTCCACCGGATGTTGAATCAATCAACTACCTAGAGGGGTTCGTACCATTGTAAAAAGGTTTGAACTTGTAGCCACAAAGGTAACTCATGGTGAGGGCACCTTATTAGTAAATCCTTGTATCTCTCCCATGTAATGTGAAGTGTTTCTAAATCCATTTGCACAAAAGAAGAGATATCATTCCTCAACTTAGCCGTTTTAGCCGGGAAAAGTATTTAAGTAAAAATTTTCAGTCATTTGTTCTCATGTAGTGATTGATCCTCGTGGTAACAAGTTCAACCACTGTTTGGCTTTATTCCTCAATAAGAAGGGAAACAATTGAAGGTGAATGGCATCATAAAAAATGCCATTTATTTTGAAAGTGTCACAGAATTCTAGAAAATTTTCCAAGTGATTGTTTGGATCCTCATCCTGCAAACCATCAAACTGAACAAATTGCTGAATCATCTGAATAGTGTTAGGTTTCAGTTCAAAATTATTTGCAGCAACAGCAGGTCTAACAATACTTGATTCAGTTCCTATTAAATTAGGTTTAGCATAATCATACATAGTACGAGGAGCAGGATTTTGATCCACTAGGTTTGTGGCAACCACAGGAGGTAGCAGATTATTATCAGCCATCTCTTCGGTATTATTAGTATCGTTCTCTTACTCTTCTTGTATGTATTGTAGGCTTCGCCTTATTTCTATTCGGTTTGTGCGAGCGAGACCTTCTATATCACTGTCAAAGAGTAATGGTCCTGATGGGTTCCTTCTAGTCATAAACTAAAAGTTCCTGTCAGAAGCAAAGAAAGAAAAATTAGAGAAGTAAAAATAAAAAGTAAAATTAAATTGCAATAAAATAAGAATGGCTAAAGTAATAAAAATTAGGTGTTCCTAATATCTTAGTCCCCGGCAACGGCTCCAAAAACTTGATGTGGTCTCAACTAAATACGATCACAATAAAGGCAAGCGCACCTATCGTTCAATAGTGTAGTTATGGTAAGACTGGTAATATCGTATCCACAAGGATCAAGAGTACTAGTAATTACTATATTTCTATTATCTAGCCTAAGAATTGGAGTGATTTCTTTTTAAACTAAAACTTAATTAAAAATGACAATGAAAGAATTAGGAAAATACTTTTAGACAACTTATATGATATAGGCAATACCTAAGGAAGAATCCACCTAGACTTTACTTATTACTTTTGATTCATATGATTTATTCACTTGACTTAATCCATAAAAATCCCTGATTTATGTTAATATTTTTTTCAAGACTAAAAACAACTAACTCTAGGTTGATTAATTGAAATTTCTTTGTAATTAAAACCCATATTGTCACATTAACTCGATCTATGGATTCCCTTATTAGATTTGACTCTAATTCGATAGATTTTTGTCACCCTATTTCTAGGGTTGTAATCAACTCCGCTTAATTGTGTTGATCTACTCTTAAACAGGGACTTTTACTCCTCTAAATAAACACATTTGACTTGAATCAATAACCTGAATTATCAAAACAAGAATAAAAACCTACAATTAAAAATAAGAACAAGTATTTATCTTATAAATCAAATAATGATAAGATTTGTCTTAGGTTTCATCCCCTTAGGTATCTAAGGGATTTAGTTCAGACTAATGGGGAAACATCTTAAAATAAAAAAAAAAAACAACAAAAAACATAAGAAAACCCAAAAAAACTCCCAAAGAACTTGATGGGAGATCTTTAGTCTTGATGGAGATCCTTCTCCTAAGCTGCTCCGATGGCTATCTTCGAGTATTTTCTGCCTCCTATTCGGCGTCCTCTTTTAGGTTGCCCTCTAGGGTGTTTATATAGGTTTTGGAACACCTCTCTTGGCTTACAAGTGGTCTATTCTGAATAGAATTAAACTTTGATACGACAGGGACACGTCCGTGTGACACGCCCGTGCTCGATTTTGCTAACCACACACGGCCGTGTGGTCTGCCTGTGTACATTGATCCAAGCCATGTTTGTTCCTGATTGCATCACACGGCCGTGTTTGGTAGTCTCCGTGTTGATTCCTAAGGTAGGCCCATTTTGTCCCGTTTTGGCCCGTTTCTCATTCTTTTCGACTTCCTAAGCTCTCCTGAGTGTAAAACATGAAATTAAGGGATTAGAGGCATTGAATTCATCAAATCTAATAAAAATTCATCCAAAAATAAGCCAAACATAAAGTTAAAATATGTATAAATAGAGGTTTATCAAACTGCCTCGAGCCAATCAATTGAATTGTAAAAAGTTAAACAAAATAAATCATTATAAATACTACGTAATATTAAATTCTTCCTCAAAATTGGGCTATCCATAAGAGCATGCAAAAATAGATTAAATCTTTTAGTTGATTTGATATGTACCAAAAATAGATAACTACTCACATCTCACCCAAATTGTTGAGTGGGGACTCCTAATCATGTATATTCATGTCTACATTGTCGAATTTTATATGGCACGTTATGGTAGCAAGACTTGATGGCAATTAGGACTTGATTAATTCAATATGTTTAATGGGATATAAAAATTGGACTCATATTTTAAGTTATTATATAAAAAAACCCTCAAACTATTACATCATGTTTAGAAAAGCCCTTATATTTATTTGTAGTTAAAGAAATTTTAATCTATAACTTTCACCCATTAAAATCCTTAATTTTAATTGAGATTAGCGTTACCTGTGAATATTATATATCATAACCATTAATTACATAAAATTAATCTAATTCTCCTACGACGGGTTTAAGGTTCACAATATACAAGATTCACGAGTAGTGTTAATCTCAATTAAAACTAAGAGTTCTAATAGGTGATAGTGAAAGAATAAGTACTTATTTAACTACAAAATAAATATAAGTATTTGTTTAAATATATATAATATATATATATATATATTATTAACCCTTTTCACAACAGAAAAATAACCACTCATATTGGATTGTTGAACTGAAAAAGTTTGAATCTGTAAAACAAAAAAAGTTTGAACTTTGAATCACGTAATCAGCAACTTAAGTTTTATATTAAATCCAGTTTGAGCCATTGAATTAAACCTACCTAACTTATAAAAGTTAAGAAAGAAGCACAACCAGCAACTTTTTAATTTAAAATTATAGTCAAATGATAATTCAATTTAAAATTAAACATTTTGGACTGATCACTAAACGACGTGTAGACAGGGAAAGTGTACTACGCTTACGTTACTTGTTTTTCATTTTCTATTGCTCATTACTAGCCCTAGTAGTTAAACGACAAAAAAAAAAAAAAAAAAAACTGACTCATCCCATTTTATTATTTTTAAATGAAAAATTTACTTTATTGTTTATTGTTTTTCCAAATTTTTTTGTTATATACCATATGCTTTCTAATGATCAATAAAATTTATCGGCTATACTATATACTATTTTAGTAAAAAAAAAAAAATCTGGAAAGTTTGGGACTGCAAGAAAGAATATCGTCATAGAAAGAACAAATAACCTACGAGTGTTTCAGACCTTCAAAAATCAAAATACATAAACGCAAAAAGAGTGAATCCATAGTCACTTAGAGATTGTTGGTTTCTTTACGATTAGTCAAATTGGCAAGCTAAATTGTATGTCACACTTTTTGTTTGCTCTAGTTGACTCGAGGTCAATATGTTTCAATTCCCATGCGACGAATGTATAATAACATTAGAAGATATATAATGTTACCCATGGACCTTCCAGTCAAGGGTTTAGCGATAAAGGAAGCTACTGAATTTAATCTAGTGACAACACCTGTTGACTTCTTGGGTGCTTTCCCCGATAAGGACTATGACGGAATGCGAATGAATTTTAGATGGTTGAACATAAGCTCACACAAAATGCAGTTAGCAGTTAAGTTTCGTTGGTATGTTAGAACTTATTCGACTAATTGGAGGTGTGTTGATGTCTGTTATATCTCTTCTTCACTTGGGCATGTCAGCATCAGAAATATCGTTGACTTTCCCTGTTGACTCCTTCTAAAACTATATCTTACCTGGTCATTTGTCCCTCCAACCACTTGCTTTTCAAGTATGAGCACTCTTCAAGCAAGAACACAACTTTAAGGCTACGAGGGGCTGACCACATGTGCAGAAAACAAATAATTTATAAAATAATTTAGAAGTAATTTTTATCCACAAACATATGATGTCAAATTGCAATTTAGTTTTTTTATTATAATGAAATACGAAAGTATTCCGAGGATTGAACCCAATGATTTCCAAAATTTGTAAATGTTGTTATTAAATCAATTGTTTCAAAACAAATAATCTAATTGAGTCACAAATTAGTAGTGCAATCAAAAATAGAATTCAGATAAAGTAAACTAATTAATAAAAATTAATCAATTCATCAACTATCGATTAAGCTAATATCCTATCCCAATCGAGTTATTTACTACCCTTATTTTAGAATACTCTCTTGGTCTCCTCCTACTAAAGAATTACCACATAAGCTATCCTTTTGATCACACTTAGATATACATTTACTAAATTATTACATGACAAATACTCCTATCGATCTCCTTTGTTCTAAATATTTTACTAGAGGCATCAATTCTAGTATTCGAGTAGTCTGATAAAAATAAATAAAATACCCAATTGAATAGAAATCAACATTAAATTAAATAGTCAATTAATCAATTAATCTATACAAGATAATCATAAAAGCAAATAATTCATTCTCCTTATCATACAAACATTTGATGAATGAAATATATAATAAGAATAAGTGGAGAAATCCTTATTGATAAATTTGGATGATTACAAAGCTCTTGAGTATTTTCCAATTGCAAAGTTTAAACATAAGAATTCCACACACGAAATAAATATAAAAATAAGAATAAAAATAAAAATATTAATATAAAAACCTAATCTACTAAGAAAACTCTTTTTAAATTAAAAGCTCTAAAATCTATTCATCTACTAGCTATCCATCCTTTGCCTAAATGAGAAATAAAATTTCGTTTATATAGGAAAGAATTAAAAGACCAAAGTGACCTTCATGTATTACAATACTTAGGGCTTAAAATTGAAAAATGACCACGAAATGCCTTTTAAAACGCAAGTCAGCACGCATTGAAATCATCTTGATGTCGCTCCTCATCACGGCATGAGGTTGTGAAGTTACAACTATAACACTCCCAACCCGACTTAGGAGTTTCGGCTAAGTCGAAGGCATTACATTGATCATTCGAAGTGATCATGTAAAGTCGTTAATTAATTAAGTTGATTTGTATGAAAATTTCTATTTTGTTTTTAGGAAAATCGTTCATTCATCAAACTAGCTTTACCTTAGTAATTTACTTATATTGTGAAGGTTTGAAATACAAGTTAAGGTTTTTAGGAAAAGACTTATAAAAACTTTAAGTATTTTGTAAAACAGCAGGAAACATTTAAAATAATAGTTTTCTAAATTGAAAAGTATGCAAATATTAGAGTAATAATTAAATGTCACGCTTTAGAATAATTAAGCTAAACAAATGCCGAACCTAAGTTATAAAAGTGAGAAAATACTTAATAATTACATGCAAGGGGTTTGTACATGCTAAGGGTTCGCACACAGGCTCGCACCTATAGGGGCTCACACATATAAGGGGTTCTCCTAGGGGTTATGTAACATCCTATACCCGGTCTGGTCGTTCGAATCGAGATTTAAGGCATTATAACTATAACACTTTAACATCATTTACAAAATAATAAAAAATGGCCAATTAATTCATTTAAAATCATTTTCCATGAAATTCAATCAAAACGAGACCTAATTTGAGTTTACGAAACATTTAAAACAAACTGGAAATAAATCTGGATTAAAATGAAAATTTTACAAAAAAAATTGAGAAAAATGAAAACACGGGTCACACAGCCTTGCGGCCAGGTTGGAAGTTTTAGAAAATTTCAATCACACGCTTTGATTACTATGTTCTTATAGAAAAATTCATCCTCGAAATTTCTCACCTGATAATAAATCTGTCCCAATTAGGTTATTCTCACGCAATTGAACTTGATGATAAAACACTGTAATATGTCCTCCTAAATCTGAATTACCCGTTCTAACTGTCCATCTGTCTACACCATAGCTTCGTGAATTTCGGATACATACAACTCGACTAGCCTTTCAAGCGAGTAATCTATTCTGACCAAATAACATGAGTCGATTTCATCATTCTGACAATAATAACCTAGATTGAGTCTTTCTTTCTCAGCGTCAAAGGTAATCCAGATACGAAATCCATCATGACTTGTCTTCATATCCAATTAAAAGTCAAAACAAGTCGTAATAACCCAAACAGAACTTGATATTAACTTTGACTTGTTGACATACCAGACATCTCGTTACAAACTCTGAAATTTCACGTTTCATTCTCGACCACCAGTATTCTATTTCAAGTCATTATACATTTTTCGTTTCCTGGTTTAAATCAAATAAATGTTGTTATGAACCTCATGTAAGATGTTCCGTATAATTTCAAAATTGTTTAGCAACATATTCGATTTCAAAAATATAAACTATTATCACAATCCATACTAAAATTAGTGGTCTAATCATTATGAATCTGTTCCTGTATAGCTAACAAAATTTTATATTCGCATCTCACAAATTTATCTGAAGAGTTAACGGATTAGCTCTCAACTCTATAATAATCAAACCAACATGATTCAAGGTCATCTGAGTGAAGCATTGCTGTAAACAATGATTCCTTCCTAGATTTAGGCTGAATCAGTACTAGAGCTTCTGTCAATAAAGTTTTCAATTGGTCAAAACTCTACTGGCACTTATCTGACCAAACAAATTCAACGTGTCCCTGTAATAGCTTCATCTTCGGTGATATAATTATCGATGAATTCTTAATAAATAATATGTTATAAAAATTTTCAAATGTTGAGTATGATCTGAATTAGTTTTGTAATAGATCAGTATATCATCAATAAAAACAACAACGAACCTGTCGAGATGTAGTTGAAAAACTCAATTCATTAGATCCATAGATGCTATGAGAGCATTAATCAATCCGAAAAGTATAACTAGAAACTTGTAATGTTTGTAACAGATTCTAAATGCTGTTTTCGGTACATCAACATCTTTAACTCGTAATTGATAGCAACCAAATCTAATATCAATCTTTGAAAACATAGTAGCACCTCTCAGCTGATCGAATAAATCACCAATACTAGGCAACAAATATTTATTATTTATCGTGACTTTTATTCAACTTCTGATAATCTACACACAATCTCATTGACCTATCTTTCTTTTTCACAAACAAAATAGGTGCACCCCCAAGTGATATACTCGTTCAAATAAAACCTCTAACAATTAATTTTTGCAACTGAGTTTTTAATTATTTTAATTTAGTTGAAGCCATTCTGTATGGAGCAAAAAAAATTAGAGTAGTCCTTGGCATTAATTCAATAGCAAAATCAAATTCTCGCTTTGGTGGTAAACCCAAAAATTCCTCAGGAAAAATATCTTTATTCTCGCAAATTATCAATACCTGATCAACTTTCATTTTTGATACTCTAAAATCCAAGATATAAGCTAAAACATATTACAACCTTTTTGAATCAATTTCTATGTAGATATTGTTGAAATCATATTTGAAACAAATTCAAATTTAACAAATTCAACAAAAATTACTTTACCATTATGACGTCTCAAATCAATTCGTTTCTGTCTGTAATCTACTACAGCATCGTGTACAATCAGCCAATCCATCTCTAGAATAATGTTAAATTCATTAAATGACAGTAACATCAAATTAGCATAAAAGTCATAGCCTTGAATTTTTAGTGGTCACTTTTTGCAAACCAAATCAATTATGACACTTTGGCCTAAAGGGTTTGTTACTTTAACAACATATGTAGTTGACTCAACCAGTAAAATGAATCAATCTAGGATAAATTAATGCATACAAAGTAACATAAAAGATAGAAAAGATACCAACAATATCATCAAGAGTCGAGGCCTCATCGCATAGATTGCATAAGATTTGGCAAGAGCTCGAGCTTCAGATTGAATTGCTGTGTCTTTGGTACCACTTCTATTGACTCTTGCGGTATCACTATTCCCTGGTCGTCTACCTCTAGTTGAAGGAACAACAGGTTTTGGATTCAGGTCTTTATTTAATTCAATTCAATTCGGACAATCTTTCTTGAAATGATCGGGAGATCCACAAATAAAAACGGATCCGTCTTTCAATCTACACACTAAAAAGTGATTTCGGGCATAGTGATTGCATTTAGGTTTATTTATATTTCGAATGCTACCTGCACTAGCTACTGAAGGTGTCGGGGATCATATACTATTCTGATTCATTCAATTTATGCTAGAAACCCATGATGGCACTTCTTTCATTTTCTTCTGTGGGGAAGTAGAAAATGTTCTAGGTGTTACATTTATTGAAGTCACGAGCTTTCGTTTCCATTTCTTGTGGTTGTAAACTTCTTCCATTTTCTAAGCTCGATCAAACAAAACTACGAACTCTCAAATTTCCATTGCACCAACCAGCAACTTGATCTCATCATTTAATCTATCTTCAAAAGGGATACACATTTTGATAAACCGTAATTTACACATATTTTAACCCCATGCTTGGCTTAATTTTGGATGAATATTCACTAGATTTGATGAATTTGATGCTCCTAATCTCTTAATTTCATGTTTTATACTCGGAGAGCTTAGGTGTCGAAAAGAATGAGAAATGGGCCAAAAATAGGCCAAAGTGAGAAATTAACACGGCCTGGAGTTCACCACACAGCCGTGCCACTTTAGCAGACTCGAACACGGCCTGGGCTCAATTTACACGGGTGTGTCACATGGGCGTGTCCCTACCACAGCAAAGAAGGATTTTATTCGGATTAGGATACTTTCGGGCCAAGAAAGGCATCTCAAAGCCTATATAAACACCCTAGGAGGAAACTTAAATGGAGGGTCGATAGGACGTTGAATAGACGCCGAGTAGAAGGAGAAAATACTCTAAGATAGCCGTCGAGAATAGCTTAGGAGAAGGATCTCCATCAAGACTGAAGATCTCCCATCAAGTTCTTTAGAAGTTTTTGGGTTTTCTTATGTTTTGTTGTTTTTCCTCTTTTATGATGTTTTCTTCTTCTAGTATGAACTAAATCCCTTAGATACCTAAGGGGATGCAACCTATGACAAATCTTATTATTATTTTATTTATGAGATAAATACTTGTGCTTATTCTTAATTGTGAGTTTTATTCTTGTTTTGATAATTCAGGTTATTGATTCAAGTCGAATGTGCTTATTTAGTGGAGTAAAAGCCTCTGTTTAAGAGTAGATCAACACAATTAAGCAGAGTTGATTGCAACCCTAGAAATAGGGCGACAAAAATTTGACGGATTAGGGTCAAACCTAATATGGGAATCCATAGATCGAATTAATGCGATAATAGGGTTTTAATTAGAAAGATATTTCAATTAATCAACCAAGAGTCAGTTGTTAGTAGCCTCGAAAGAGGTATTAGTATAATTCAGAGATTTTTACAAATTAAGTCAAGTGAATAAATCACATGAATCAAAAGTAATAAGTGAAGTCTAGGTGGATTCTTCCTTAAGTGTCGTCCATCTCATATAAGTTGTCCAAAGTATTTTCCTAGTTTACTCCCTGTCAAGTTCATAAGTTAGTTAAATTAGTTAGTTAAATTTTAGATTAAAAATAAATCCCTTTAATTATTAGGCTAGATAATAAAAAGATAGTTATTACTAAGTACTCTTGGTCCTTGAGGAAACGATATTTCGGACTCACCACAGCTATACTACTGTTCGATAGGTGCGCTTGCCTTTGTTGAAATAATAGTTATTTTGAGCTTCCATCAAGTTTTTGGCGCCATTTCCAGGGACTAAGATTTTAGGAAAACTAAATTTTTATTACTGTAGCCATTTTATTTATTTGCAATTTATATTTATTTTATTCTTAACTTTAATAATTTTTCTTTTATCTGTTTTTGGCAGGTACCTCTAGTTTATGACTAGAAGGAACCCGACAGGACCCTTGATTTTTGATAGTGATATAGAAGGTACCATTCACAGAAATTGTAGGGAAATAAGGCAAAGCTACGACAACATAGAAGAAAAGCAATAAAATGATCCCGATACTACCGAAGAGATGGCTGATAATAATCCACTACCTCTTGTGGTGGCAGCAAACCCGGTGAATCAAAACCCTGCTTCTCGTACTATGTATGATTATGCTAAACCTAATTTAATAGGAACAGAATCTATTGTTAGACTTGTTATTGCTACAAATAATTTTGAACTGAAACCTAACACTATACAGATGATACATCAGTTTGTTTAGTTTGATGGTTTGCAGGATGAAGATCCAAACAATCACTTAGCAAATTTTCTAGAATTCTGCGACACTTTCAAAATAAATGGCGTTTCTGATGATGCCATTCGTCTTTGGTTGTTTCCCTTTTCGTTGAGGAACAAAGCTAAACAGTGGTTGAACTCGTTACCACGAGGATCAATCACTACGTGGGAACAAATGACCGAAAAATTTCTACTTAAATATTTTCTACTGGCTAAAATGACTAAGTTGAGGAATGATATCTCTTCTTTTGTGCAGATGGATTTAGAAACACTTTATGTAATAGCCCGAATTAGGGGCTAGTTGGAATAGTGGTCTCGGGACCACTAATTCGAGGTTGAAGGAAAAATATTTTGATATTATTTTATGTGTTATAATATGTTTATAAAGAGGCATGAGAATTTTGGTGCTTTAATGTTAGCGATTGAGGGCCTAATTGTGAAAAATGACTAAATCGCATAAGATGCGAAAGTTCTATTTTAATTCATAGAAGTGCCAAATAGCTATAGAATATTAATTGGAGGTCCTAAATGTGCAATTTGGCCTTGTTTTAAGTGAGTTGTTCAGCCATGTGACATAGGGGACAAGATAATTTAATTTTGGTCAAAATTGGTGGGAATTAGGTGATAAAATGAATAAAATAAGATGAATGAAAGATGTTATCATCTTTTACTATTCATTCACCTTCAACCACCAAAATTGAAGAGGAAAATAAGGGTTTTGGAGCTCAAACTTTCAGCCAACAAATTCCCTAGCAAGTAAGTGATTTTGATGACCTTTCTTGATAAAAATTGTACTTTTGGAGTCCCCAAAGCTTAAGCTAGCTAATAAGGGGACTAATTTACAATATGGTTGAGAGTCTAGGGACTTGCCATGAAAGATTTTAAGTTGGCTACTGAGTTTTTATGGAAGAAAATGAATTTTTAGGAAGGTGAGGAACAACTTTTGTGAAAGGTGTTACCATGAATACACCTAATTAGGACTAAGATGCAAATGTTGTAATTTGTTCATTTATGCATGAAATAGTTGGGATTGTGAATAGTTGTAGGAGGATTAAATGTTCATCTAGGCTTGTTTAATAAGAAAATGTGATGAATAGTGATTTACGAGCCTAGGGCAAAATCGTAATTTTTCCAAAATACAAGGGCAAAATAGTCAATTTTGCCTAAGTGTAGATTATGATGTATTAAGATTTATAAGTGATTGAAAGAGTAAATTTTATTGTTCTAGATCAAAGAAAAGAGATTCGGACCTAGAACGGAGAAAAGATGAATTAGGGCAAAACTGGTTTATTTCTACCCTTTTCGATATCGAGGTAAGTTCGTGTGCAAATGTTGCAATTATATATGGGTTATTTAATATTTTCAAAAATGTTTTGACGTGGAGTTTTTTTTTTTTTGAAAAATAAGGTGGATTGCTAAATCTAATAATTTGAGACATAAGGATTTATAAAATGAAGCTTAGAAAATTTAAATTAATATTTTAAGAAGATTTACAAGAGTTTAAAAATAATTTTGGAAAAATTATTATAACATTGTTAACAAAAATTTTTCGAGTAAAAATATTTAAGAATGTAACCCTTTCTTTTGAGAAAAACATTTATTTCAATTTTAGATAAATCCCACTTAAAGTATTCAAGCAATTTATAAAATCTATTAAAAATTTATCCGAGGCCTTATTACAACTTAAAAAATGATAATAAGTACTTAAAAGAAATCCGAAATTTAAATAACCCATTATTCGTAGTATGGCCTCCACTGAGTCGTCCACGGCCCAAGCTCCGTCACTGATCATTACATGAGAAGGGTAAGGAAAATGGGGTGAGTTACTTAGAACTCAGTGTGTAACCCATTTACCGTTCTCACTGGGCCAAAAATCCAATTAAGCATTTATTGGGCCAAAGCCCATTTACAATTATAACATAATATCATATATAATATGCATGTGATATGCAATTCCCAAACCAAACCTAATTTCCATCCATTACACACCACCCGTACCAATCAGACACCTGTGGGGAGCTTTAGTCACCCACTCCTTGACACACCAAAATAGGCATTTAGTCAGTATATCAATTTAATGGACAAGCCACCGATTCTGAGTTTACATGGCATAGCCATTTTTTCAGATTTGTGGCGAGCCACGAATTTTATAGCAAAGCTACCGAACTTCTCTTCGTCAAATATCCCAACCCATGCAAATCATGTATATAATATGCATATTCAATTACAAGAATCCATTCATATAATTATTACAAACATACTTACCATTATAAAATTTTCACAATCGCCCATATCACATTTTGGCCCTTATAACTCATATCACACTTGGCCCATATATCAAATATCACATTTGGCCCATATATCAAATATCACATTTGGCCCATATATCAAATATTACATTTGGCCCATATATCAAATATTACATTTGGCCCATATAGTCACTTTTATCGATTTGGCCCATTGAGGGTAATTTCGTAATATTCACAGTCTTAATACCGATTTCATAGTCCTTTCCAATAAATTGATAAATATGCCAGTTTACTCGATTTCACTAACTTGTGATTTAATCAAGCGATTAATACGATATAGTTATTTAACCCATGAGATACAGTGTGAGATTACACACATGATTACGGTAAGCACTACACTTTCCTGATCGTCAACACCTAAAAATATTTTAACGCTCGATTAGATCATTAACACTTATAGTAAATCTACTCTAAAATAAACGGTCTAGGATTTTACGCTCGGAATCACGAATAATAACTATTTACCGGTTCTCCCCGGTTGATGGTTCACAACCCGGTGGAAAATCCCGAATCGTTGATGCCTCACGATTGCGAACAACCTTGAATAGTTGATTTTCACCGGATGAGGGTCCACAACCCAGTGGAAAATCCCAGATTGCCGAAACAGCCCTTCGTTTGAATCTAGAAGGGATCGCAAATCTGCTCCTTTTTCGATCACCAATCACTACTCCTTTTGATTCGATCTTGTTTGCCTCCATTGTCAAATAAATATTAGTCCAAACTAATATTTCGTTATTATAACCAATTGACCTTATGAGCGAAGTCTGCTTACCACAAAATCCTTACGTTCACAGAATGAAAATCGAGTGATAGAGTCCCTATGATAAAATCGATTAATCAACACTATCTTTAACAAATAAAAAAGTAATATAGAACCCTTCCAAAAAATTTCCTTACCTTGAACGATGAAATCCTTTTTCACATGATCTTCCTATAGCTAGGGTCGATTAAACGATGTAGAAACAATCGACACTCTACTATACCACTACAAGAAGAAAGGGTTTTGTTTAAAAGAGAAAAGATGATGATTTCGGTAAAAAAGACCCTCTCAAGCCAACATATGAATTTCAACAATAGAGGAAAAATAAAAGAATTGAAAAGGGTGTTCTTACCGATTGTTCAAAGATGACCACTCGAATGAAAAAGAAAGTTCAATGGAAGGAAGGAAGATTCGACTATAGTGAAAATATTGGAGAGGGAGTGATGTTTAAGAGTTTTTGCAAGAACAAAAGAAAAGAAAAGAAAAATGCCTTTCAAGATATATGGTTTCGGCACAAAGAGGAAAAGACTTTGGGGAGAAAGAAGGATAATACTGAAATGGTCAAAAATGAAATGGCCAAAAGAAAACAAAAGTTTTACCTATTGCTCATGACATATTCGGCTAGGGAGAAGAATTTGGAGAGGAAATCTATTGATACACCAAAATGGCAAAATAAAAAAAAAATGACCAAAACTAGCACCTACCTTACCAAATGCTACCCGAAGATTAGGCTATTCCCTCTAGCCCCCAAAACCATCCAAGTGCATGGCCAAATGGTCAAACTTTAGCCACCCAAACTTTCCAAAACATCTCCCTTGTTATAAGCCTTATGTTCCCCCTACATGCCTTTTCCATTTGATTTCTTTCCCTAAGTTCAATCTTGCCTTTTCTCTTAGCCATCTTGCCATAAAAATAAGAGTCCAACTTACCATAAGTTCAATGCTTGACTGACAATATGAGGAAGGAAAGCAAAAAAATAAAATTCTCACATGCACACAAAGGGATTCAGACTCCTTCCCTCAAGGTAACACACATGGCGCCATATCCCCTTTATTAATTGCTCATTTATGCTTACCTTTTTACCACTTAATTACCTTAAGCTTTAAGGTCACTTATTCCATTTCCTTAAAGTGCCAATTGCCAAAATAATTCTACTAATTACAAGAAAATTCCGAGCCTTCTCAGGACTATTTAAACACACACATTGGATAATTTAACTAGCTGAGCACCAAAATAATGCAACATATAAAAACTCAAATTTTAGGATGTTACATATTATATATGAATGTATTAACTATGTCTTGACAAGATGTCAAGAGAATTGAATCTAAGAATAGTGGGGAGTGCAAATAGCATTGCGTGATGATAATTAGGGTCTCATGTAAGACCATATTAGAATATGGCCTAGGTGTGAGATATTGAATAAGACCATGCCAAGGACATGGCATCGTTATGAGATTTCGAGTAAGACCCTATCGGGGGCATGATGTCGATGTGATGTTATGTGAATACAATTCAAAAATGTTATTTAACAGATATGTTGAAAATGAAAAAGTACGTGGTTGCACCACGAGACGTACGGGTATGTGTCAGAACTAAATTGAGGTAAAATTTGGTATATGGTGAAACTACATTGGGTCATGTGTAAATGATGCATCCTAATTGCATATGTTGTATGTATAAATGTATGTGGGTAAATATCTGTGAACATATAATAACGGTGGGCTATGTGCGATACCACCTTATTAATTGTTATCGATGGGATGTGTGCGTTACCACCATATCCTCTGTCACCGATGGGTTGTGTACAATACCATCGAGTTTAGTAACAAATGGTGGGCTATGTGCGATACCACCCTATTAGAGATTAATGGTGGGCTACGTGCGATACCATGATATCAGAGATTGATGGTGTGCTAAGTGCGAAACCACTGAGTGATTGGTAGTATGAATGATTCATTGAGAAGTTATAACGTGTTGTATCATGTGCTTATGTGGTGTTATGTGCAAGGATGTAAGTTAATGAATGTGAGCCTTAAGCTCGAGATATGGTTAAAACGTGGTAAGAGATGGAATGAGTAAGCACTATGAATGATTGAATGGGTAACCATGAGTTATGAGTAAAATTCATTATAACACCTTTAGATTGTATATAATCAATGAGTATCAATAATTGATTAGTATTTGCATGTGAACTTACTAACCATTATTGCTAACTCCTTTTCTTCTCAATCTATTATAGGTTAACTTAACTAGCTCGGGTTGGAGATCACCGGAGATGTTTTTACACTATTGAGCAGACATTTGGTACAAGGTTCCAAGTCCTTATAAGTCATGGCATGTATAGGGATATTATTAAAGTTGATTAAGTCATAGTTGTGTATAGCCATAGGTGATGCCTTAAGTCAGTTGTAATTGTACCAGAAATAGTTCTCTCGTGTGTATGAGATGAAGATTTCATTTTATAGATTAAATGTGATAATTCAAGAGTTACAATTGATGATGTGTGAAGTTTGTGTGATGGTGTATGAACGTATGCATGTGAGGGTGGCTAAAGGGCTTGGTAGATAGCCTGTTAATTGTCTACATGGGTAGACACACGGGCGTGTGTCTAGACCGTGTGTGTAACATCCTGAATCAATGGGCCTTTGCATTTGATGTGTATTACGTTCAATGTGTTAATTAGAGTATTTAAGGGGCTCAGATTGGGCCAAGGCCTTGGGTAAATTTTTTGCTTGGACATTAGAGGGTTTAAAAGATGTTATCTGTGTTTCAATCACAAGTGGGCTTGTGGCCCAGTGGAAAATGGCTCCACTTAGAGAGCAAGGAGGTGGCGTCAACTAAGGAGGCCCAAACGCAAGGGGCATGAAGCCCAATTCCTTTAATTGTAATTAGCCAAATTTCGGCATATAGGTGGGTAAGGTTGAATGCAACAAGGCTTAAAAATAGGAGATTTATCGATGAATAATATAGATAATTGTCTTGATATTAGTTATGAGTAGATTAAGGAGAAAAGATGGGAGTTATCTGCTGTAGGCAGAGTTGGCCGAAATGCCAACTCCGAGGGAAGGATATGGTCGAAATTCCAACTCTAAGGGGAGGAAGAATCGATTTTGAAGTGTCATAAGGGGTGCTGAAACTCCCCATGTTTGTCAATTAGTCTCGATTTTTAGAAGAGGGAAATTCTGGCATTTGATAGGTAAGTGCCGAAATCCCCTATAAATAAGAGTGTATCTCTTCAAATTTCAGCGTTTGAACCCTAGTCTTTGTGCTGAAATTTTCAGTCCCTTTCTATTCTTTCTATTCTCTTTTCTTTTCCAAAAACTGAAACCTCTCAACTTTCTTCTCATCTCCATAACCGAATACCTTTGATTATTCTTTCTTTCTTTTCTCTGTCAATTACCCTACTAAAAGCTGAAACTTTTTTAATTCACTTTCTTTTTCCATTCTTTTCCTCTTGTGTCGATTTTTCCATAAATCAGGATTTTCTTGAAGTGTCGATTCCTCTGTAAAGGTAAGAATTGAATTCTTTTCTCTTTCGATTTTAAGACTATAGCCAAATGGCTAGTAGTTTGATTGGCTATCTTTAGTTTAACTCTTTCGTTAATCGCATGTTCTTTTGGGCGACACTCCGGGAAATCGTAGTACATCAAATCATCCAGATCTCAAAAAGTCAGAAACCGATAATCTCTAGTATCCTATCAATTTCGGGATCTCAAGGTAAGGGATTTCTTTAGATTTCCATTAAGATTCACTTTCATAATTGAGTTATTAACTCATATGATATGGTTTAACCCTATTTTGCTATAGTAGTTCTGGCAAGGACTTTTTGGATGGAATCAAATATGGATCAGGCAAAGGAGAGGGTTGAGTCTGTAATCCCTAAGTTTAAGAAACGAGCAGTGTTCGCTGTTCGAGATTGGCCGCTGGGTTGTGGACCGACTACTAAACAGCATCTTAGGCGGATAGCGATCGTATCGACTTCGACAAAGGACATAGAGGTGTCGTCTTAACAAGAATAAGGTGTGTAGAATCTTAACACATAAGCATTTATATATTATATGTATGCTAAGGGCTAAAAGCCGAAAAGAAAGGTTTGTATGAACAATCGTTATTACGAAAAGGGTAGGCATGGGATGCAGTGCACGCCCATAGAAACCTTTCTATGTGACTCATAGCATGTGAAAGTATGAGATCATTAGATGGCTTGATGACTTGTTTCTTGTATGTATGCATGCATGGGATGGGAATGATTGATGGATTTATGGTAGGGGGAGCGAGGTCATGAGGCGCTCGTGGCTTTGCCATAGGAAACATAGCTGTCGAATACTATAATGTATTTCTGAGGTTCGCATAAGCAATCGGTCTATATGACAGGCATCATAGCTGTCGAATACTATAATGTATTTTTGAGGTTCGCATAAGCGATCGGTCTATATAATGACAAACACGATTCTTGATGTGGTGTGTAGCGGATGGAGGTTGATTGTAGAAATCCTATGGTGTAAAGGTTGGTACGGGGGCGTTTAGAGGATGGACTCTTAGGTTTTGGGATGGACCATGATGCATGACATAATCTGTTACCATTGTATGCGGGCCAAGGCCCATAATGTGTAACATCCTAAATGTGGGCCTGTGCATTTATATGTTAGTTTAACATGTTAGTTCAAGAGATTAAGGCTCGAGCTGAGACCTTGATTAAATATATGGATTATAGTTTAAATTAATGTTCTGAGTAGTTTAAGTGATATTTTGGGCTTTAAAAAAATTGGGTTAGGTGGCTAATAAATGGTGTTAGCTTATAATTTAAGAAGATGGATAATTAAGTGACAAGCTGGGCTTGTGGCCCAAAGAATTAAAGTACATTAAGTGGGCATAAGTTGGCGCTATAAGGGGGGAGGAATTTGGGCCCTTGTGTGGCCGATTGGGCCTTAAAAGATGGGTCAAATTCGACACTTAAATGGGAAGGGGGTGGACGGCAATTAGGCTACCTTTTAGGAGTTATTTATTTTATTTTAAGTGTTAAAAAGTTGATAATTAATAAGGAGGAGTTGGTTTTAAGGTGGGCTCTCCTAAAGGTAAGATAAGGATTGAGCTATTAGGAGAGTTAAAAGCTATCAGATGACAGAAGAGTTGGCCGAAAATCCAACTCTGGGAGGGGAGAGTTGGCCGAAATTTCAACTCTGTGTGTGTGGATATTTCTATAAATAGGGAGTAGTATTCTTCAATTTGGTATCTTGAAACCCTATTCTTCTCTCATTCTCTGCAAAATTTCCAAGCCTTCTCTACTGTTTCTCTTTTCTTTTTCTAAGAGCCAATTCCTTTGTTCATACCCTCATCTCCCATAGCCGAATCTAGAAGTGAGATCTCTATTTTTTGAAGGTCAACTGTAAGCCGTATACTCCTTAGTAATCCGGTAAGTTTCGGGATTTTTCCTTTTCTGTGATTCCCTTATTTTTATCAAACTCCTAATCTAAACCATTGTTCCAAGGTCCTTTCGATTATACTCTTTACTCCTAGAAGCCGAAACTATCCCATTAAAGCCGATTTGGTGGAAAAATCGAAGGTAAGAAGTGGTAAGTATGGCCGAATGGTCTTCCATGATTCTTTCCATTTAGTCGAATGGCATATGGGTTAGAATGGTTGTGATTTTCGATTCGTTTAATATTTGGTGAATGGCCGAATGTAGGAAGGTTAGTGGTGACAATTTCTAAAGGATATTCGGGATTTGGCTAACTAGGTAAGTGTTCGTTTTAAAGGTTACATTTAACTAATGAGTTAGATCTCATCGTTATTTGGTTTAGTGATTAAGGGATTGATATGGACTCAACTAACAGTCAAGCAGAGAAGGTTGGATCTGTAAAACTGTCGCCCAAATTCAAGAAGCGATCTATTTCGGTAGTGCGAGATTGGCCAACGGGGTGTGGGCCAAAATCAAAGTCAGATCGTGGGCCAATAGTAGTTGTTTCAAGTGATAGTAACGTAGATATAGCAAAAGCCTTAGTACGCAAATCAGGTGTGTAACACTTCCCCACCGTCTAGATCTGATTAATAATAAATGTATATATATGTATATGTGTTCACAAGATTTATATGTTACATTAAAAGCCGAAATCTCGGATTTAAACGACGGACCCTCAGGTTAGTAAATAATCTGACTATATGTTACAAGTAAACTGTTGTACATGTTTTAAATTATTGTGCATGTTGCATAGGGTGGGTGATGAAAGGAGGAAGTTATATGTACATGTATATGAGTAACGATTTTTACCGTGAACTACTGTAGCGGCTAATGCCGTGAACTGTTATACGGGCTTCGGCCATTATATGTTATAAGGGCTTTGGCCAATATATGTTGATGAGCAGCATGACTGCCATCTTAGAGAGTAGCGGTGTGGGTTGATTGTAGAAATCCCCAATGGTGTGTTGGTTGGTATGGGGACGTGTAGCGGATGGAAACCTAGGCAAATGGGTTGGGCTTTGCATATTATATGTTTCCATGTAAATGAATTTATTATTATGTTTAATGAGGCCCAAATCTAGTAGTGCATGAGGGTTGCACACTGAGTCTCGCGACTCACCCCCTTTAAACTAACCTTTCAGGTGACGATTAGTGCATCGGACTAGGTCGGAGTGTAGCGCAAGGTGGCCATGCAAAAGAAGGTGGATCCGGCGACAAAGTTTCCTCATATTAGTTATTTTTAAAGTACTTTATATGATGGGTTTAAAATACATTGTAATAAGGCCATAGGCCATTTGTTTACATTTTAGATTTAAAATGGGCCTTTAGTATTTATTCTCGTTTTCTTTCAAGAACTTGTAATTAAGTTTTGGGCTTTTGATTATTAAGGCACAATTTATGTAATTTTCTATTTGGGCTTTTTGTCAACACGATTTATTTTACTAAAAAATTTTCTTAGTGACATACCAGAACCGGTAGTAGTGTTTGGGCCGGGTTTGGGGTGTTACAAATTAGTATCAGAGCTCGGTTCAAAACTCGGCTTTGGGATTTTGGGCCCAAAAGATTTTCTAAAAATGGGTTTTTAAAACATGGATTTTTATTAGCAAAGGTTTATTAGCTCAGCATGGCACCTGCGTCTCCGGCCAAGTTCGCCAGGTAAGTACTCTAAACCATTGTGTGATATAAATGTGGGCTTAACGGGCTTATGGGACGTAGACTATTTAGGTTAGATCTTGATGGACTCTAGGCTTAGACAAACAAATTCTTAAAATCCATAAGACTTAACTTCATTAAACAAAACCTGTAAACAAGTCACAAGACTAAAGTGTAGTAACAAGCATATGCATGTCTAGGAGAAGATCCGGAAGAGCTTGGTACTTAAGCAGTCCTAGTGACTCACCTCCTTTCCACTAGAATCCTACCTGGTGCGTAGTGACTATTCACCCTAGTTACGAGTACGTGTTGACAGGCCAAAACCTATAACTAAAACCCGAAAGGGACCAGCCACCTATTTTTCTCACAAAAATTTTTAGAATATCTTTACTTTGAAAAAAATATACCTATGGTTTGCAGAAATACCCCGATTTACAAAGTCAACAGAATCTTTCCATAGGAAACAAAACAACAACAACAACAACATCAAAATATCCCTGAGTTGTAAATGACCAAAACACCCTTAATTTGTAAAATGACCAAAATACCCCTGATTGGCAAAATTACTGAAACACCCCCAGACTTCAAAATTTCTAAAATATCCCCAGATTTTATAAATTACCAAAATAACCCCAAATTTGCAAAATTACCGACATACCCCCAGATTTGCAAAATTACCAAGATACCTCCAAGTTGGAAAATTACCAAAATACCCTTATTTCGCCAAATCGCTGGAACCTTATTTTGGAAAATTATGAAAATACCCCTGTAGGTAAAATTACGAAAATACCCATGGGTAGTAAAATGACGAAAATACCCTTAGGTAATGAATGTTACTTGTATGAACGTTGTGTGTGCATAATTCCTAGAATAGGAAGACTGAAAATTGTAGATAGGTTCGAATTCGAAAGAATCACTTTTAAACTATGTTTCATGAGACTGTTCGTGGTTAATCAGTGGAAGAAAACTAATAATTCATAAAATTTTTAATCAGATAAATGCGAATCGGTAGTATTAGTACAAGGGGACGAAGACGCTCCAGAAATCAATAATGGTGCGTACCTTACCATAATATACTAAGTGTTTATTTTGGCTTTAGAATTAGAGTGCGCAGCAAAATTCTAGTGGTGAGACTTAGGTAGGAAGATTACTAGTAAATTTCGGGGCCAAAATTTATTTTAAGGGGGGTAGAACTGTAACATCCTAAATGTGGGCCTGTGCATTTATATGTTAGTTTAACATGTTAATTCAAGAGTTTAAGGCTCAGGCTGAGACCTTGATTAAATATATAGATTAGAGTTTAAATTAATGTTCTGAGTAGTTTAAGTGATATTTTGGGCTTTAAAAAAATTGGGTTAGGTGGCTAATAAATGGTGTTAGCTTATAATTTAAGAAGATGGATAATTAAGTGACAAGCTGGGCTTGTGGCCCAAAGAATTAAAGTGCATTAAGTGGGCATAAGGTGGCGCCATAAGGGGGAAGAATTTGGGCCCTTGTGTGGTGATTGGGCATTAAAAGATGGGTCAAATTCGGCACTTAAATGGGAATGGGGTGGACGGCAATTAGGCTACCTTTTAGGAGTTATTTATTTTATTTTAAGTGTTAAAAAGTTGATAATTAATAAGGAGGAGTTGGTTTTAAGGTGGGCTCTCCTAAAGGTAAGATAAGGATTGAGTTATCAGGAGATCTCTGTTTTCTTGAAGGTGCATTGTAAGCCGTATACTCCTTAGTAATCCGGTAAGTTTTGAGATTTTTCCTTTTCTATGATTCCCTTATTTTTATCAGACTCCTAATCTAAACCATTGTTCCAAGGTCCTTTTGATTATACTCTTTACTCCTAGAAGCCGAAACTATCCCATTAAAGCTGATTTGGTGGAAAAATCGAAGGTAAGAAGTGGTAAGTATGGCCGAATGGTCTTCCATGATTCTTTCCATTTAGCCGAATGGCATATGGGTCAGAATGGTTGTGATTTTCAATTCGTTTAATATTTAAGGAATGGCCGAATGTAGGAAGGTTGGTGTTGACAATTTCTAAAGGATATTCGGGATTCGACTAACTAGGTAAGTGTTCGTTTTAAAGGTTACATTTAACTAATGAGTTAGATCTCATCATTATTTGGTTTAGTGATTAAGGGATTGATATGGACTCAACTAACAGTCAACCAGAGAAGGTTGGATTTGTAAAACCGTCGCCCAAATTCAAGAAGCGATCTGTTTTGATAGTGCGAGATTGGCTAACCGGGTGTGGGCCAAAATCAAAATCAAATCGTGGGCCAATAGTAGTTGTTTCAAGTGATAGTAATGTAGATATAGCAAAAGCCTTAGTACGCAAATCGTGTGTAACACTTCCCCACCGCTAGATCGATTAATAATAAATGTATATATATATATATGTTCACAAGATTTATATGTTACATTAAAAGCGAAATCTCAAATTTAAGCGACGGGCCCTCGGGTTAGTAAATAATCTGACTATATGTTACAAGTAAACTATTGTACATGTTTTAAATTATTGTGCATGTTGCATGGGGTGGGTGATGAAAGGAGGAAGTTATATGTACAAGCATATGAGTAACGGTTTTTACCGTGAACTCTTATGTGCTAATGTCGTGAATCGTTATATGGACTTGACCATTATATGTTATAAGGGCTTGACCAATATATGTTGATGAGCAAACATGACCGCCATCTTGGAGAGCAATGGTGTGGGTTGATTGTAGAAATCCCCAATGGTGTGTTGGTTGGTACGGGGGCGTGTAGCAGATGGAAACCTAGGCAAATGGGTTGGGCTTTGCATATTATATGTTTCCATGTAAATGAATTTATTATTATGTTTAATGAGGCCCAAATCTAGTGGTGCATGAAGGCTGCACATTGAGTCTCATGACTCACCCCCTTTAAACTAGCCTTTCAGGTGACGATTAGTGCATCGAACCGGGCCAGAGTGGAGCGCAAGGTGGCCATGCAAAAGAAGGTGGATCCGGTGACAAAGTTTCCCCATATTAGTTTTTTTAAAGTACTTTATATGATGGATTTAAAATACATTGTAATAAGGCCATAGGCCATTTGTTTACATTTTAGATTTAAAATGGGCCTTTAGTATTTATTCTCGTTTTAATTTCTTTCAAGGACTTGTAATTAAGTTTTGGGCTTTTGATTATTAAGGCACAATTTATGTAATTTTCTATTTGGGCTTTTTGTCGACACGATGGTTTTCCTAAAAATTTTTTCTTAGTGACATACCAGGATCCGTAGTAGTGTTTGGGCCGGGTTTGGGGTGTTACATTATGTTTGTGGGTCTTAGGCTTTTATGTGTTTTCAAGTTTTGCACACTGAGTCTTGGTGACTCACCCTTTATTTTTTTTCCCACTCTACAGATGAGTAGTAGACCTTGGACACGGGAGCCGAGGCAGACTCGAGGTGCCATCAAGACTTTCATTATTATTATGGATTAATATTATTGTTTTTTTTGGGAATTTATTTTTGTAATAAGGCCCCATAACTTAGGTTTCGATTTATCTTCTTTCTTGTTATGTTGGTTTTTACAACTTATGTTTTGCTTCAAAATCTCAAATATAAAACAAAATGGAAAATGGGCTTTTCAAACCCAATCAACGCATTTAATGGATTATTCGGCTATAATAAACTAGTTTTTAAAACCCATAGAAGCAAAGTTTTGAGTTTAAACCCGTAACATACCGATCCGATGATGACGTATGGGCGAGTTTGGGGTGTTACATTTTTGTATCGAGCCAGTTCAAAACTCGAACGTGAAATGGGTCCAGAGGAATTCATGAAAGTAATGTAAGTTGAGAAATGTTTTGAAAGATATGGCCTTCAAGTCT
This sequence comes from Gossypium rotundifolium, assembly GCA_025506655.1. Lineage (NCBI taxonomy): Eukaryota > Viridiplantae > Streptophyta > Magnoliopsida > Malvales > Malvaceae > Gossypium > Gossypium rotundifolium. Next base: position 20,356,739 of record CP106727.1, read on the forward strand.
ACCGGCACCCGATCCACCAGGTAAGTATTCTAACCTTTGATGTGATATATATGATGGGTTTAATGGGCCTTATGGACGTAGACTAGTATGATAGTGTTAATGGACCTTAGGCCTAGATTAAACAATTCTTCAAATCTCATAAGACTTAATTTTCTTGATTAAGTAGGTCTTTGAACAAGTCACAGGATTAGGGTGTGGAAACAGGCATACGCATGTCTAGGATTGGATCTAGGAAGAGCTTGGTACTTAAGCAGTCCTAGTGACTCACCTCCTCTTTTTTGGAATCTTACCTTATGCATTGTGACTGTTCGCCTTAGCCACGAGGACTTGTTGATAGGTCAAAATTCATAACTAAAACCCGAAAGGGACCAGTACCCTATTTTTGTAAAATGACTTGTATGTCCCTAATTTTGTAAAATTATCCACAATACCCTAGGTTGAGAAACTTTACCGAGATACCCTTGATTTTGCAAAATGACCAAAATACCCTTGTTTGAAAATTACCAAAGTACTCTGCATTTAGAAATTACTAAATTACCCCTAATCTATGAAAATTACTAAAATACCCCCAGTTGACAAAATTATAGAAATACCCCAGATTGTAAAATTACCAAAATACCCTTATTTTGAAAAATCACCAACAAACCTTATTTTGGAAAATTATGAAAATATCCCTATAGGATAAAATTACGAAAATACCCCTAGGTAGTGAAATGATGAAAATTCCCTTAGGTGATGAATACAAGTTCGTGGATGTTTACTTGTGTGTTTGATGCATGTATGTGGTGCTCTGCTTGATGTTGATTGAATTTGAACTCTAGGATTAGGGAATACAGACTTGAGAATTGAACTTATAGATAGAATACGAATTCAAAAGAACTACTGTTAAAACTACTTTTCATAAGACTGTTCGTTATTAATCAATGGAAGAAAGAATGATTAATTCATAAAATTTTTAATCAGATAAATCACGAATGGTAGAATGAGCACTAGAGGACGTGGTGTGCGTGGTAGAGGTAGAGGCAAGATTATCGTGTCGAACCCAGTGGGTCCGGTCACGAGTCGAGAATGAAGTTCAGTGCCACCACCGTGGAGGCGAGTTTCTAGATCGACAGTAGGAGATGATCTTGTATCTTAGGCTATGTTAAGGGTTTTAGAGAGAGTTGCTGGAGCAGACATGGGCACAGGAGCTCGGAAGTCTGTGCCAGAGTGACTGAGTGCCAATGGGGTGGAGGTGTTTAAGGGAATTTTGGGTGTAGCTCCTAGTGCAGCTGAGTACTGGTTGGAAGCAATGGAGCGGATCATGGATGATCTCGACTTCACGGATGAAGAGAAGTTGAAAGGAGTGGTGTCTCTTCTTCGAGACGAAGCTTATCAATGGTGGCTTACGGTTAAGGAAGGTACCATGGCTGACCATATCATCTGGGATTGCTTCAAGGCAACATTACAGAGTAAGTATATTGGAACGAGTTATATGGATGCACAGCGTAGAGCGTTCCTGAATCTGGTTCAGGGAAGTAGGTCGGTGGCGACGTATGAAGCAGAATTCTTACGCCTTAGTCATTATGCTCGAGGGATAGTGGCCACAGAGCATGAACGATGTGTTCATTTTGAGGATGGCCTGAAGGATGATCTACGGGTGTTGATAGCTCCACAGCGGGAGAGGGAATTTGCTGTGCTTGTGGAGAAAGCTAAGATAGCTTAAGAGGTAAAGCAAACGGAGAAGCTGAACCGGGATAGAGATAGGGGTGGAGGTAAGAGAAATTTTAGAGCATCAGGAACAACTAGGAGTAACCAGAAAAGACCTAGTTCGAATGGACCGAGACGACCTGAAAGACCTACTACTAACCAAACATGAAGGTGTGCCCGATGTGACAAATTCCATGCAGACGAATGTAGGGCAGGCAGTGGAAAGTGCTTTAGGTGTGGTTCTTTGGACTTCAGATAAGAGATTGTCCTCAGCCACGGGATGAGGAAAGACCCGCAGGGTAGGGAAATGCTCAGCCGGGTAGAGGAGGTCAGCAGCCACAGAGAGGTCATGGTCCGGCCAAAGGTGGTAATAGTTTTGGTCGAGGCTGAGGATCGCCAGGCCGAGGGGCAGAAAACACTGAGGCAAGGTAGCCGAGGTTGGTTTATGCTGCCAGACGTCAGGAGGAGGCTGATGCTCTAGATTTTATAACCGGTACATTTTTAATTTTTGGATTGCCTTATGTTGCATTGATTGACATTGGGTCGACACATTCATATGTTGCTAGTAGTGTCTCTAAAAATTTAAGTTTAGATTCTAAAGTTACCCCTAGGGCAATGGCATTAATTAGCCCATTAGAACAATCTGTGATAGTAGATAAACTTTATCGGAAGATACCCATAGAAGTTCAGGGAATAGTTTTCCTGATGGATTTGATGGAATTACCGTTCGGGGAGTTTGACTAAATTTTAGGCATGGACTGGCTAGTGAATTATCAAGCCAACTTAGATTGTGCTGCCAAGCGGATGGTGTTAACAACCCCCGAGGGAGGTGAAGTGTTGGTGATAGGAGAAAGGGGGAATTGTCTGTCAAACGTGGTAACTGCCCTAAGAGTAGAAAGAATGGTGAGAAAAGGGTGCAAGGCAGATCTAATGTTTGTACGGGCGTTGGAAGCCAATGACCTAACTGTTAAGAACGTTAGGACGGTGAAGGAATTTCCTGATGTCTTCCCCGAAGAGCTTTCGAGATTACCTCCGGATCGAGAAGTGGAGTTTGGAATTGATATTCTTCCTGGAACAGCGCCTGTATCTATAGCTCCATATAGAATGGCACCGAAAGAGTTGGTGAAATTAAAAGTGCAAATCCAGGAGTTGTTTGATAGAGGGTTTATTCGACCAAGTGTGTCACCTTGGGGAGCGCCGGTGTTATTTGTTAAGAAGAAGGATGGTTCAATGCCTATGTGTATTGACTATCGTCAACTGAATAAGTTAACCATCAAGAACAGATACCCGTTGCCAAGGATCGATGACTTGTTCGATCAGTTGAAGTGGGCCTCAGTCTTTTCAAAGATAGATCTGAGGTCTGGGTATCATCAGCTTAAGGTCAAGGAGGCGGACATTCATAAGACAGCTTTTAGGACTCGCTATTGTCACTACGAGTTCATGGTGATGCCATTTGGGTTGACTAACGCATCAACAGCGTTTATGGATATGATGAACCGAGTGTTCCAACCCTACTTGGATCGATTTGTCGTGGTTTTTATTGATGACATCTTGGTCTACTCAAGATCGGAAGAGGAGCATGATTCACATCTACGTGTGGTTCAACAGATTCTGAGGGAGAAGCAGCTTTATGCCAAATTCAGCAAGTGCGAATTTTTTCTGAAGGAAGTTACTTTTTTAGGTCACGTGGTATCAGCAGAGGGGATTAGGGTTGACCCTCAAAAAATTGAAGTAGTGTTGGATTGGAAGCAGCCTAAGTCGGCGGTAGAGATTCGGAGTTTCCTTGGTTTAGCCGAGTACTACAGAAGATTTGTGAAAGGATTTTCTCTGATTGTGGCACCGTTAACTAAGTTGTTTCGAAAAGGAGTTCTGTTTGTGTGGACTGATAAGCAGCAAGATAATTTCGAGAAGTTAAAAAGGATATTGACGGAGGCTCCAGTGTTGATTCAACCGGAGGCTAGGAAGGAAATCGTGATTTACTATGATGCTTCACACATAGGATTAGGATGCGTATTGACGTAAGATGGAAAGGTGGTTGCATATGCATCACGGCAGTTGAGACCGCACGAAGCAAACTATCCGACCTATGATTTGGAGTTGGCGGCGGTGGTGTTTGCCTTGAAAATTTGGAGGCATTATTTGTATGGGGAGAAATTTGTCATTTACAAGGATCATAAAAGCTTGAAGTACCTTTTGACTCAGAAAGAGTTGAATCTGAGACAGAGAAGGTGGATCGAGTTGTTAAAGGATTATGACTGCTCGATCGAGTATCATCCGGGTAAGGCCAATGTGGTGGCAGATGCTCTAAGACATAAGGTGATCTCTGATTTGATAGCGATGTTTGCTCACCTTAGCTTATATGATGATGGAAGTTTACTAGCTGAACTTCAAGTGAAACCGTCATGGGTTAGTCAAGTTAAGGAGAAACAGCAGATCGATGGATTGCTTAGGGGAAAGTTGTAGTTGATTTTAAGTGATGAGCCAATGGAATTCAGTGTGAATGAGAAAGGATTATTATGTTTTCAAGGGAGAGTGTGCATGCCAAACGACCTTGAGTTGAGGCGAAGGATTTTGCAAGAAGCGCATGGTAGTCCATACGCTATACATCCCAGAGGGAGTAAGATGTATTGAGATTTACGGGAATAGTTCTGGTGGCTAGGCTTAAAGCGAGAGGTGACTGAATTGGTAGGGAAGTGTTTAACCTGTCAGCAGGTAAAGACGGAGCATCAGTTACCATCAAGATTATTGCAACCGGTAAAGATTCCCCAATGGAAGTGGGAAAGGATCACAATGGACTTTGTTAGTGGGCTACCTCTCACGCTTACTAGGAAAGATTCAGTTTGGGTGATCGTTGATCGATTAACGAAGTCCGCTCATTTTGTACCGGTTTGGATCGATTATTCCTTACAAAATTTGGCTAAGCTGTATATAGCGGAGATTGTAAGGTTGCATGGAGTACCTGTGTCGATTATCTCAGACCGAGATCCTAGGTTTACGTCAAGGTTTTGGAAGGCATTGTATCAAGCGTTGGGCACGAAGTTGGACTTCAGTATAGCATTTCATCCTCAAACCGATGGATAGTCTGAGCGGGTGATTCAAATCCTGGAGGATATGTTAAGAGGTTGTGTCATTGATTTCAGAGGTAGTTGGGAGGAGTTTCTGCCATTGGCGGAGTTTGCTTACAGCAACAGCTACCAGTCTAGCATTCAGATGGCGCCCTATGAAGGATTGTACGGGCAGAAATGTCGTACTCCTACTTGTTGGACGGAATTAGGGGAACGTCAGATTTTGGGTCCAGAGTTGGTTACCGAGACAGAGGAGAAGGTTGAGTTAATTAGGCTCGACTAAAGGAAGCATCGGACATACAGAAGTCCTATGCTAATCTGAAGCGTAGGGACATAGAGTTTGCCGTAGGTGACAAGGTGTTCTTAAAAGTGTTGCCATGGAAGAAAGTATTAAGATTTGGACGGAAGGGTAAGTTAAGTCCCAGATTCATCAAACCTTATCAGGTGATGAAACGAGTTGGATCAGTAGCGTATCAGCTAGAGCTAACTCCTGAGCTAAGCCAGATTCATGATGTATTTTACGTCTCCATGTTAAGACGATATCATTCGGATCCATCTCATGTGGTACCTGTGGAGAAAATCGAGGTAAGACCTGACCTATCCTTTGAAGAGGAGCCAGTGGAAATCTTGGATCGTGATGTCAAAGTATTACGAAGGAAAAAGGTTCCGTTGGTGAAGGTTCTATGGCAGAATCACGGCTCTGAGGAGGCTACGTGAGAATCGGAGGAAGCGATGCGATAGCAATACTCGCATCTATTCGGATCAGGTAATTTCAAGGATGAAATTTCTCTAAGGGGGGTAGAACTGTAACATCCTGAATTAATGGGCCTTTGCATTTGATGTGTATTACGTTCAATATGTTAATTAGAGTATTTAAGGGGCTCAGATTGGGCCAAGGCCTTGGGTAAATTTTCTGCTTGGACATTAGAGGGTTTAAAAGATGTTATCTGTGTTTCAATCACAAGTTGGCTTGTGGCCCAGTGACAAATGGTGCTACTTAGAGAGCAAGGAGGTGGCGTCAACTAAGGAGGCCCAAACGCAAGGGGCATGATGCCCAATTCCTTTAATTTTAATTTGCTAAATTTCGGCATGTAGGTGGGTAAGGTTGGACGGCAACAAGGCTTAAAAATAGGGAGATTTATCTGATGAATAATATAAATAATTGTGCTGATATTAGTTATGAGTAGATTAAGGAGAATAGATAGGAGTTATTTGCTGTAGGCAGAGTTGGCCGAAATACCAACTCTGAGGGAAGGAGATGGCTAAAATTCCAACTCTAAGGGGAGGAAGAATCGGTTTTGAAGTGGCATAAGGGGTGCTAAAATTCCCCATGTTTGTCAATTAGTCTCGATTTTCAAAAGAGGGCAATTTTGATATTTGATAGGTAAGTGTTGAAATCCCATATAAATAGGAGTGTATCTCTTCAAATTCCAACATTTGAACCCTAGTCTTTGTGCCAAAATTTTTAGTCCCTCTCCACACTTTCTATTCTCTTTTCTTTTCCAAAAATCGAAACCTCTCAACTTTCTTCTCATCTCCATAACTGAATACCTTTGATTATTCTTTCTTTCTTTTCTCTATCGGTTACCCTACTAAAAGCTGAAACTTTTTTAATTCACTTTCTTTTTCCATTCTTTTCCTCATGTATCGATTTCTCCATAAACCGGGATTTTCTTGAAGTGCCGATTTCTCTATAAAGGTAAGAACCGAATTCTTTTCTCTTTCGATTTTAAGACTATAGCCGAATAGCTAGTAGTTTGATAGGCTATCTTTAGTTTAACTCTTTCGTTAATCGCATGTTCTTTTGGGCGACACTCTGGGAAATCGTAGTAGATCGAATCGTCCAGATCTCAAAAAGCTAGAAACCAATAATCTCTAGTATCCTATCGATTTCGGGATCTCAAGGTAAGAGATTTCTTTAGATTTCCATTAAGATTCGCTATCATAATTGAGTTATTAACTCATATGATATGGTTTAAACCTATTTCACTATAGTAGTTCTGACACGGACTTTTTGGATGGAATCAAATATGAATCAGGCAAAGGAGAGGGTTGGGTCCGTAATCCCTAAGTTTAAGAAATGAGCAGTGTCCACTGTTCGAGATTGTCCGTCGGGTTGTGGATCTGCTTTTGAACAAAGATCTTAGGCGAGATAGCGATCGTATCGACTCGACGGTGTCGACATAGAGGTGTCGCCTTAATAGTAACAAGGTGTGTAGAATCTTAACACATAAGCATTTATATATTATATGTATGCTAAGGGCTAAAAGCCGTAAAGAAAGGTCAGATGAGCGGTCATATTACCCGAAAAAAGGTAGGCATGGGATGCAGTGCGCACCATAGAAACTTTTCTATGTGATTCGTAGCATGTGAAAGTATGAGATCTATTAGATGGCTTGATGACTTGTTTCTTGTATGTATGCATGCATGGGATGGGAATGATTGATGGATTTATGGTAAGGGAGCAGGGTCGCGAGGCGATCGTGGCTTTGCCACAGGAAGCATAGCTGTCAAATTCTATAATGTATTTCTGAGGTTCGTAGGCGATCGGTCTATATGACAAGTAGCATAGTCATCGAAAGTACTATAATGTATTTACGAGGTTCGCGTAGTTTATCGGGCCTATATGACAAAAGACATAGCATTGAATACTATAATGTATTTACGAGGTTCGTAAGCAATCGGTCTATATGATAGGCACAGATTGCCGATGTAAATGTGTAGTGGATAGAGGGTTGATTGTAAAAATCCCCACGGTCTAAAGGTTGGTACGGGGCTGTTTAGAGGATGGACTCTTAGGTTTTGGGATGGGCCATGATGCATGACATAATCTGTTACCATTGTATGCGGGCCAAGGCCCATAATGTGTTTGTGGGTCCTAGGCTTTTATATGTTTTCAAGTTTTGCACACTTAGTCTTGGTGACTCACCCTTTTATTTTTTTCCCACTCTACATATGAGCAGTAGACCGTGGACACGGGAGCCGAGGCGGACTCGAGGCGCCATCAAGACTTTCATTATTATTATGGATTATTATTTTTTTTTGGGAAAATATTTTTGTAATAAGGCCCCATAAATTAGGTTTCGATTTATCTTCTTTCTTGTTATGTTGGTTTTTACAACTTATGTTTTGCTTCAAAATCTCAAATATAAAACAAAATGGAAAATGGGCTTTTCAAACCCAATCAACGCATTTAATGGATTATTCGGCTATAATAAACTAGTTTTTTAAAACCCATCGAAGAAAAGTTTTCAATATTTAAACCCGTAGCATACCAGATCCGGTGATGACGAATGGGTCGGGTTTGGGGTGTTACAGTGTGAGAGGCACGGTTAGTACATGGCGTGTGCCTAGGCCGTGTGAAGTTTGCACTTTACACTTAGGATTTGGATTGCCCCATGATTGATGTACACGGGCATGTATACTGACCGTGTGGATAAGTCAGAATGCCAAGGTTTGGTACACGGGTCAGGGCCACGGGCGTGTCCAGGTCGTGGGAATTTAGTCAGTGTCGACCACGGGTGGAAGACACGGGCATGTTATAGGGGCACAAGAGTGTGTGGCCCCTGTTTCAAAGAAAAGTTTTTCCAAGCTCGTAAAAGTTCTCGGATTGATTCCGTAACTTCTTGGATGTATGCTTAGGGCCTCGTAAGTCTAGATTGAGCAAGTGTTGGGTTTGAATGAAATTTTACAGCCCAATTTGAGACGTTTAAGTGAGATAAGTTAGGTAATGCCTTAAACCCGGTTTCGACTTTTGACACGGGTAAGGGGTGTTACACTTTATAATGCATGGGAGAGATACAAGGATCTAATGAGAAGGTGCCCTCACCACGGGTTACCATTATAGCTACAAGATAAAACCTTTTACAACGGTGTGAACCCTTCAACTAGGCAATAAATCAATTCAGCTGCCGGCGGTACCCTGAACAACAAAACGCCTGAGGTTGCCTACAAATTCATTGAAGAGATGTCACTGAATAACTATCAGTGGCAAGTTACAAGAACAAAGCCAACAAAAGCCGCCAGTGCCTTCAATTTCGACGCAGTAACCATGCTATTAAATTAGGTAGAACTGCTAAATAAAAAGGTTGATGGTTTATGTGGTTCTTCACAGGTACATCCGCTATGCAGTGCGATACAAATGGAGGAGGGATGAGCAATACAGAATATCCACCCTACAATCCTGGCATGGAAAGCTAACAGATAAACTATATGGGTAACAATTTCAGACCTCAAAATAACCCTTATAGTAACATTTACAATCCAGGTTGGAGGAACTATCCCAACTTTTCATGGGGTGGCCAAGGAAATCAGAGACAACAACCCCTCCCAGGCTTTCAACAGCAACCCTACCCACAAGAGAAAAAGCTGAACCTTGAGGAGATGCTGAAAAAATTCATCACAGTGTCAGAAACTCGTTTCCAAAGCACTGAAACAACACTTAAAAATCAAGAAGCATCGATTCAAGGGATCGAGAACCAATTGGGAAAACTTGCTAAGCTGATCTCTGAACGACCACAAGGTAGCTTACTAAGCAACACTGAAACAAACCTAAATGAGCAACTTCATGTCGTTACCGCTCAAAACAGTGAAGGGTTAGTGGAATCTAAATTTGAGCCAAGGCAAGAGCTTATGGTAAATAAAGGTAAAGTTGAGGTAAGCCATGATAAACCGAAACCAATAATTACAGAGTACCAACCTCGTGTGCCATACCCTAATGCAATGAAAAAAGACAACACATATGAACAATTCGGTAAGTTTCTTAAACTTCTAAAAAAATTATATATTAACTTACCATTTCTTGAAGCTCTTTCGCAGATGCCAGATTCAAAGAAATTTTTAAAAGAGCTTTTGACAAACAAACTGAAGTTAGACGAGGCATCGCATGTGGAGCTAAATGTAGTGTGCTCGGTAATTTTGCAAAATAAATTACCACGACAATTAAAAGATCCAGGGAGTTTTACAATTCCGTGCTTAATTGGTAGTTTATCGATTGATAATGCTTTAGCCGACTTAGGGGCAAGCATAAATGTTACACCTTATAAAATATTTAAACAGCTAGGTTTAGGGAAACCTAAACAAACAAGGATGAGCATTCAATTTGCTGATAAAACTATTAGAATTCCTAGGGGTATAATTGTAACACCCCTTACCCATAATCCCCGTTGGAATCGAGCACGAGGCGTTACCTATAAAACTACTTGAACAGCATTTAGGCTCAACGCGACTACTCTCCTTGATGTCAATATGATAACTTCTTTTCGACTTACAAGACCTCACTCACACATCTAAGGGCTCTCGAGACTATATTGGGAACTCTTACGGTTTGTAAAATTTCTTTCCCAATTAAACAGGGTGTACACGCTTGTGTTAGTTGACACACACGCCTATGTGTAGTCACACACGACCATGTGCTCACACCGTGCTAAAAAATCCCAACATTCTGCCAAAACTCCTACGGTTAGGGCACACGCCTGTGTTGAATGGGGGCACGCCCGTGTACCCTCACAACATGCCCGTGGCTTCGAGCCGTGGGGAGTTACTAACTATATTCACACGGCCTTGACATGCCCATAGGCCTAGACCGTGTGTTAATCCTTGGTATACTGACTTGTTCACATGGTCTAGGGCACACGCCCATGTCCAAACCGTGTGTCCTACACGGCTCAAACAAACGGCCGTGGAGTTTGACTGTGGCCTATCCTGACTTGAAACAATAAGGTGCAGGTTACGCATGGCCTAGACACACGCCCATGTGTCTACCCGTGTGAGCACATGAAGGCTATTTTTCCAAACCAATCACCGCCCTCAGTTGCATACATTCATTCATCATCACTTAAATTATAGTAATATCATTATAATTCTTGGTTTAAAGACATTTAAACACAAGAGAAGTAAAGTCTGCAATCCATACACTAAGGGAGCTATTTCCCATATAATTACAACCAACTTAAGCCATTATCTATGGCTATACGCAAACAACTATAAGTTCTCTTAGGCCAATACAATTTGTCTACATTAACAAGACTTAATCAACCTCAAGTACTAGCCCTATACATTCCATGACTCATAAGGACTTGATACCTCATACCAAGTGTCTGATCGATAGTGTGAAAACATCTCCGGCGATCTCCAACCCGAGCTAGCTAAATTAACCTATAAAAGATGAGAAAAGGAAAAAGGAGTAAACAATAATGCTTAGTAAGTTCATCTGCATATAAGTGATAAATAATGATATTCATTGAATATACACAACTACAAGGCATTTTAATGAGTTTTTCTCATTATCTCATGGTTGCTTACTTGACCATTCTTGAGCTTACTCACTCTATCTCTTATCGCATCCTAACTGGGCCACAAGCCAATTGCTCATTTAATTAACATACAATCCTGCACTAATCACTACATAATCATATGAAACAACACATCAAACATTTTTCAATAAGCCACTCATACTACAAATCGCTCGGTGGTTTCGCACTTAGCCCACCAATTATTTATACTTGTGGTGGTATCGTACTTAGCCCACCAATTATTTATACTTATGGTGGTATCACACTTAGCCCACCAATTGATAATATAGTTGATGGTATCGCACATAGCCCATCGATTACTAATTAATCAGGTGGTAACGCACATAGCCCACTAATAACAGTAAAATTGATGGTATCGCACATAGCCCATCAATTACTAATTAATCAAGTGGTAATGCACATAGCCCACCGATAACAGTAAAATTGATGGTATCGCACATAGCCCATCATTAACATCAATAAGGTGATATCGCCCATAGCTCACCGTTATTTTACATTCATGGATAATAATCCACATATATTCTCTATTCTAATGTTCACTGGAGAACATCCTCACGCACTACTTTTCTTACTTAACCTTCCACGATAATCATTTGCATTCCTACCATGCATAAATAACCCTATCTCATGCACCTAAAACACATTGATCATACATAACCCTCTAGGGGTTCATCATGTACTGAATCCATCTCAATTCAGTTCTAACACGTACCTATACCTTTCCTAGTACAACACATTCATTCTCAATTTTCAAAATACTTATTTAATACATTCATTGCATAATTATACATTCCCTACAACATTGGAATACTAAAATAAATCATACGTAATTACCACATTTGCACATGAACTTACCTCGATGATGAAAGGGCCGAAAGGGACTTTTTTGCCCACATTTCTCTTTTCACTCGTTCTAGGTCCGAAACTCATTTTATTTGATCTATAACAATGGAATTTAGTGGTTTCATCACTTATAATTAATAATTCACAATAAACTACACTTTAGGCAAAATGACTATTTTGCCCCTACACTTTGGAAAAATTACGATTTTGCCCCTAGGCTCGTAAATAAATTTTTATCACATTTTATTATTAAAAAAGCCTAGATAAACATTTAATCCTCTTACACTATCCACAATTCTAACTATTTCATGCCTTAATGAACAATTTACAACTTTTTCATTTTAGCCCAAATTAGGTGTTTTCACAACAACACCTTTCACAAAAGTTGTTTATTAACATTCTATCATTCATTTTCTTCCATAAAAACTCATAAAACAACATAAAATATCTAATGGAAAGTCCCTAGACTCTCAACCATATTGCAAAATAGTCCCCTCATTAGCAAGCTTAAGCTTTGGGGACTCCAAAAGTACAATTTTTATCAAGAAAAGTCACCAAAATCACTTACTTGAGAGGAGGAAAGTTTGCTGAAATTTTCAAGCTTTCAAAACCCTATCTTTGTTGGTATTTTCGGTTGAAGAAGAAAAGAAAATGAAAAGATGATAGCCTTGGCTTATTTCATCTTATTTTATTCATTTTGTCAACTAATATCACCAACTTTTGACCAACATTTAATGCCTTTGTCCCCTTAGCTTTCTATGGCCGGCCAACACACCTAACAAGGCCAAATTGCACATTTGGAACCTCCAATTTATAATCCATAGCTATTTGGCACCTCTAGCAATTAAAATAAAACTTTTGCACTTTATGCGATTTAGTCCTTTTTCACAATTTAGCTAGAAATTGCTAAAATTAAGGCACCAAAATTTCCATACATCCTTATAAACATGTTATAGCACATGACATAACATGAATATAATTTTATCAAACCTCGAATTAGTGATTCTGAGATCACTGTTCTGACTAGCCCCTAAATCGGGCTATTACAATAATCAAAGTTGTACTAGTAAAAATTGACAAATTCATATTCTCAGTAGACTTTGTTGTGTTAGACATGGATGAGGACAATACAGTTCCTTTAATTTTAGGAAGGCCCTTTTTAGCAACTGCTAGATCTAAAATTGATATTGGTACAGGAGAACTCACACTTCGTGTAGGTGACGAAACAATCACTCTTTAAGCTCTTGACTCGGCTAGGACATCGAGTAATCAAGGTAAAAACATAAATTCTATCAATAATCATTTGGTTCAACCTTCTTCACAGGAAACACCACGAAACTACACAATTTAACCAGATCCTAAACCTCATGCCAATAAAGAAGTAATTCATGAGGAACGAAGTCTTTGATGAACTAGACAAGTGGAAGACACATTTCAAGGAGAAACTAAGAACACACAAAGAAAAACTGGGGAACCACTAGACGAGTTTAAAGGTGGAACAAACCACTTCAAGGTTGGGGACTAGGTGTTGTTAGATACAACTGACCCTCGAAAAACCACTTCAGAGCTAAATACAAACTGTGCGACTCCTTTTATGATACTTATGGTCTTTCTATAATGAACGGTCGAGGTAACTCACTCTAAGTTTGAAACTTTTAAGGTAAACATTACTCAACTCAAATCATATATTAATAGAATTAATAAAGAGAAGTTTCACTCCTTGAACCACCATGAATACGCAAATGAGGGAAAAGTCAAGGTAAGACTTTAAATGAGCGCTTCTCGAGAGGCAACCCTAGCACTAACCCCATTAATTTTTATATTTTTAAATTTTAGCATCTAACTAAGAACTAACTAGACTTTTAGGTGCAGGTTTTCATACCCACACGGACTTGCACACCGTGGCGTGGCCACCACAGGTAGGTACATGGGCATGGCCATAACCGTATGGCAATAGGACAAAAGTTTCCCCAAACACGGGCTGTGGTAAAACACCACGGCCGTGCGACGCGGCCGTGGTCGATACTGAGTAAACCACATGGGCATAGAAACCTTCACACAGGCGTGGGAGAAACGAACGAGCCACAACACTGCATGCAATATGGTCGTACGATTTAACATGCCCATGGCACACGGGCGTGAGGATGTACCAAATCACAAATTTCTATTTAAAACCCACCCCCTCTCTTTTCACCTACTCCCCAATTTCCTCTTCTTCTATACCCTTTAAACTTTTCCCTTTCATTTTCCTCCTTTTTCCTTCCCCTCACTCTTTATCTACACCATCATCCCCATGTTGAAGAAGCGAAAGGATCCTAGCACAGTCTCCTTGTGCAAGACCGATCTACATAAGTTCTTGTCCGTCGCTTCATTAACTCGACAAGAAAATGACCTTTGAGTCCATTTACTTTTTCTTTTTCTTTTCTCTTCTTCTTTATTTTCCTTCTCTTTATATTTCTTTTCTTTAAATACATATTTAGTATTTTTTGAATTATTCTTATTATTTCCTGGCTATTTCTTCAGGAGTTACCCAATTTCTTCATCTGGTGTAGTGATTGTTGGTAGCCACCATACCACCACCAGAGACGCCTCCTCCAACTAATATATTTTACCTCCGAATCAATTTTCCACACTCCCAACTCAGGGATTCCATCCAAAATTCAAAAAGTTTCACTTCTCTCTCTCTATTGATTTTCTTGCTATATTGCGAATATCTATCTTTGTACATTAAGGACAATGTACATCTTAAGTCTGGGGGTGAATATCAAAATCTCCTAACTTTTTGCATTATTCTCAAATTCATGAATGATATCTTGTCTTAAGTAATTTTCTCATATTACTAATTAGAATGAAACTTCTGTTGATTTATGATTTTTATTGATATGTTTTGGATTAAGTCATAGTTAATTGTGCATTGATGATTTAAACTTTAAGATATTAGAGAATCAAGCATGATAAGTCTGTTTTTAGAATTAAAAATTTCTAGGTTGTTAACCTAAATTTGAATATTACCTTGAAGTTTGAAATTTGCAAGGTTGAACATCAAAAACCATAATTTTTGTGAGATTTTGAAGCTTTAGAGCATATATATTTTTGTGCTCACTTTATTGATTATGGTGTATCAACATTGATTTGTTATTCTAAAACTTGCTTCGATTATACAGGTTGAGACCACACCTTTGATTTGATATACTGAGATGATAACAGCACTTAGGATTTATCCCACTTACTCCACTAGAAGCCTACCCTCATAATTAACCCCTAGTGAACCCTTCGATCTTAACAAACCGTTTCTTGACTCACCCATTAATATTAACCTAAAACCCATCTTGTATTTGTTATCACAATTTCTCTTGACTACCCTTATATCGAAAGTTGATTTGATCAGTTGCCCAACTACATTCTTTATTTCAATTGTTAAATTCTATTTACTTGTGCTAAAAAAAATTGAAATATATTCATTATTAGTTCTATGTTAATTGAGCTTATACGTTTAATTTCCACTTCTTTAGAATAAGCTCGTGTTATTGATGTAATTATTCATTATCAGTTTATTGTTTCGGTTAGGTAAATTAACAATTCAATCTCGATTCTAACCCTTTAATTCAGCCTTTATCCACACCTTTAACCCAAGCCCCATTACAACCCTTTAAAGACATTTTGATTTGTGTATCATCTCATTTTATAGTGGTGGAGGTGTGATTTTCATGCAAGCCTATGGTAATAGCTTTTCATGTTTGACTGATGAGTGCTTTATTTTGAACCTTAAACACTTTGAGTGAATCTTTAGTGAGGATGTCAATCCTTGTTAGTTTTGAATCTGAGGTAATTATTTAGATAAGGGGAAACACTTATATTTTTCGTGATACAAAATTATATGACTTTGATTGTTTGAATCTTTTGGACTCTTTGAGTTAAATTATCCATGTATACATTATCTATGAATTATGATGAAGACATTGTTGATGAGAATTATGAACTGAGGGAAGTTATTTCTAATTGTGAGTTGAAAATTTTGCTTGAGGACAAGCAATGGCTTAAGTGTGGGGTATTTGATAAATCATAATTTACACATATTTTAACCCTATCCTTGACTTAATTTTGGATGAATATTCACTAAATTTGATGAATTCGATGCTCCTAATCTCTTAATTTCTTATTTTATACTCAAGAGAGCTTAGGGAGTCGAAAAGAACGAGAAATGGGCTAAAACGAACAAAACGGGCCAAAGTGAGAAATCAACACGGCCTAGAGTTCACCACACGGCCATGCCACTTTAGCAGACTCGAATACGACCTGGGCTTGATTTACACGGGCGTGTCAAACGGACGTGTCCCTTCTGCAGCAAAGAAGAATTTGATTCAGATTAGGATACTTTCGGGCCAAGAAAGGCATCTCGAATCCTATATAAACACCCTAGGAGGCAACTTAAACGGAGGGTCGATAGGACGTCGAATAGATGCCAAGTAGAAGGAAAAAATACTCCAAGACTACAGTCGAGGAACGGCTTAGGAGAAGGATCTCCATCAAGACTAAAGATCTCCCATCAATTTTTTTAGAAGTTTTTGGGTTTTCTTGTGTTTTGTTGTTTTTCCTCTTTTATGATCTTTTCCTCTTCTAGTATGAACTAAATCCCTTAGATACCTAAGGGGATGAAACCTATGACAGATCTTATTATTATTTGATTTATGAGATAAATACTTGTTCTTATTCTTAATTGTGAGTTTTATTCTTGTTTTGATAATTTAGGTTATTGATTCAAGTCGAATGTGCTTATTCAGTGGAGAAAAAGTCCCTGTTTAAGAGTAGATCAACACAATTAAACAGAGTTGATTGCAACCCTGGAAATAGGGTGACAAAAATCTGCCGGATTAGGGTCAAACCTAATATGGGAATCCATATATCGGATTAATGTGATAATAGGGGTTTTAATTATAAAAAGATTTCAATTAATCAACCTAGAGTCAGTTGTTAGTAGCCTCGAAAGAGGTATTAATATAATCCGGGATTTCTATGGATTAAGTCAAGTGAATAAATCGCATGAATCAAAAGTAATAAGTGAAGTCTAGGTGGATTCTTCATTAGGTGTCGTCCATCTCATATAAGTTATCCAAAGTATTTTCCTAGTTTACTCCATGTCAAGTTCATAAGTTAGTTAAATTAATTAGTTAAATTTTAGATTAAAAATAAATCCTCTTTAATTATTAGGCTAGATAATAAAAAAGATAGTTATTACTAAGTACTCTTGGTCCTTGAGGATATGATATTTTGGACTCACCACAACTATACTACTGTTCGATAGGTGCGCTTGCCTTAGTCGAAATAATAGTTGTTTCGAGCTTCCATCACATTTTGTACTTAGTAGAGGCAATTTCACGGGCATATTTATTGAGCTGAACAAAATCGGTTCATATTTTAGAACTGATCTATTTCTCTATTTCAATTCGAGGAATTCCTTTTTCTTCTTATCAAGGTATTGCTTGCTAGTGTATTTCTTTTGAAACTCAATTTTGAAAAATTCCATGTAACACCCAAACTCGTACCAGCCTTGACGGATCTGGTATGTCATTTGCGGAAGATTTGTGAAAATATTTTTGAATTAAGATAAAACGTTAAAATTTTGTCATCTTTTGAAAACCATGTCCATTTAAAATTATAACTAAAACTTTGATGTTATAAAATGTCCTAATTAAAACTTTATTAAACACACATATATATAATTTGAACAAAGAAAAGTTGCTAAAAATAAAGCCATCTTCACATAAGTAATTTAATTTAAACAAGCCATCTTAATAGTAATAATAACATAATACCAATAAAATAATAAAAAGGCCCTTATTACAACTCATACTTAAACAAAATACTTAATATTTAAAAGGCTTAAAATAATTTAAAATATCTTCTTCGCATGGGCCACCTTGTATCCTCTCGAACGGTCCAAACTCATGGATCACACGAAATGGTTAGGAAAAAAATAGGTGAGTCCACATTTCGATGCATAATCATTACACATGTTTCCCACACGTATGGGCTTAACCCATACCCACACGATTCACGTAACAAGTCATGCAAACATGCATCCCAAATAACCTACAATCCATCGTAACACCAACCTTAGCGGACTCGCCAAGGTCGTGGCTAATCCACGATCACAACCAAGTGATCCCACAAATCTTACCTCGGCGGACACTGGCAGTACAAAGTAGTGGTGAGCCACCGATCACATCGTGATCCCGACAGTAATCTGTCTACGGTGATGCATTCAGCTATCAACCGCCGAGATGGGCACCCAGCCACACCTCCCTTGATGTAGCACATAGCTAATCATCAAGCACTAATGTAGCACGAGGCTAACATTAGACCACGTACAACAATGTGTACACCCATCCTTCCTTGGTCACATCCAATCCCCATGCATAAGTGTCAATGCATCATGTCAAGTCAATCATATCGAATGAGTATACATCACAAGCTCATTACCGTATCATACAAAATTTAATAACACAATTTTACCAACACGATAATCGATTACCCACATATGGGTATCCATCACCTTAGCCTTTAATGCCTGGCTATCACACAAAGCATACACAAGTACACACTAATAAACAATTAATCAAGAAAAGCGGTCGATGATTACGCACCTTATCACTGAAGTTCTAGACCTCGATCTCAATGCTATTGCTAAGCGAAACTCGACGATCTGCCTAAAGCTGCTTTGCTTCGGCGTTGGCCCACACCGTGTGTCCAATCGCGAACCGCCGAGACGACTCTTTTCTTGAACTTTCGGATAGGGACTTTCCTTGCTCCCCTTGGCCGCACTCGCCTCCATCAACACACTTAATCGAACAACGATTAATCACCCAAGCATTCGCTAAATAAATACTAAAAGAGATAGACTATCAGAATAGCTTCTTACTACCATTTACCAACCGATTAACGAGAATGAAGGATCAAATCCATCGCTGCGACCGGAGACCCTACAACCATTCGGTTACCACAAGAGATTAACATACTTCTAAACAAATGCCCAAAATCAGCTCTTACCTTTGTAAAAGTCGATAGAGAATAGAGAGAGAAAGAAATAGGCATTCGGCTATGCCTACTTACCTTCACCAACGCTTGAAAAGGAACCCAACTTGATTTACCCCTCCACCTAATATTCGATCAAGATGAAAACCAATAGGAGAAGGGAATTCGGCACACCAAGAGGGAGAGATTCGGCTAGAGTCTTGAAGTAGAAACGAAAAAATATGGTTCAAGGAGAAATGAGAAATCGACACAAGGAGATTTGGCCAGAGAAGAAAACTATTCGGCTTTGAAGAAACAAGAGAAGAAAATGGAATGTTGATGGGGCTTAAAGAGGTGCTACAACAACAAGAAATGGAGAGGGATTTCGGTGAAGTGACAAGGAACAAATGGAAGGAAAAGATGACCTTAAAGGTCTCTTAAAGTTTCGGCCTAGAGAGCAAGCTATTAAGAAAAGAGGTGTTTTTGGTGTGGGTAATATTTGAGAAAAAAAATGAAGGCTTAGGAGTAAAGAGCTAAAATTTGGCAAAAGGAAGCTCACCACCCCTTAAATAGAATTCGGCCACTCCCCCTACCCTTCATAGCTGAAAATACCCTCATGAGAACCCCCTTAGCCGTCCAACTCTTCTACCTCACACCCAAATCCCTTGATTCCCTCCTAGCTTCACTCTACACCAACCTTTCAAACAAATTCAAACTAAAACCAACTCAAGCCACACATTCAAAATAAGTTGACCCATTCAAAATCCCCTTTTTAAGTGCCATGGCTGAAGCCAACTCCTCCCCCTCTCATGATGCAAAAACAAAACCAAAATGCTGCCCTAGCAGCTCGAACACTGGCCCCGTTCTCACCTTGAGGCGTCACTTCTCCATGCTCTATGTGGCGTCTCCCTTGCCACTCTGCCAAGCCTTCTCTTGTGTCTTAACCTCCCAAATATTTCTCTTAAGACCCCTCTAGCCAAGCTCCCCTTTTAATACTAAAAATTCAATAATTTTCTAAGGCATTCTACTACACTTTAGAGTTCTCAAGACCCTCAAAACTCACTCAACCACACACCGAAGTATGCCAACACCTGAGTTATGCACTAAATGCATAACCCCTAGAACTGTGTGTTACAATTCTACCCTCCTTAAAAATAATTTAGTCCTCAAATTACAGCTAGACTAACGATCGTACATCCTAATTCACCACCCCATCAGCTGTCACAAGACTCGATCTCAAAGAGCTATCATATTTCCTAGGCTTAGTTCCTACGTCCACCCTCAAGGTTCCACATACTTACTAGCAACAGAAAACAATCTGACTTATCCACATGCAAGACAATTTAGAGGATTCCAGAAATAGAGAACGTACCCAATGTCAAATCTGGCACATCTTCCTCCTCACGACGCTTGACTGCGTAAACTCACCTTGGCTGCCTCGCCTCAGTGCCACCATTACCACGGCCTAATGCTCCACAACCTCGACCGAGCCATTCCTCCATGGCTCGGACCACGACCCTAAATCGCTTTCTTTGACCATCTCTGCTCAACTGCACATAACCTTGGCCTACTGTCCGAGTCCTATTCAGATTCTGGGGACAATCCTTAATTAGATGAGACTTGGACTTGCATCTGAAGCATTCTCAATCTCGATTCCAGCACTCGCCAATATGATACCTTCCACACCGAGCACATGGACGATCTGGATTCCTAATAGTTGACTTAGGAATACGAGCAGAAGTCTCGACCCTCGGTCTTTTTTGAAATCTTTCAAATGATTCTGGTGATCTCGAACTCCTCTTATCTCGGTTCCTTTCTCTATCTCTATTCTGCCTCTCGGTCCTCTTGACCTCCTCACCATCCGAGCTTTCTCAACTAAGATGGTGAAATCTCTTTCTCTATGAAGTAATCAAAACTTCATGACTCATCCATGACCCATCTTGAATCGGCGCATCTCTCATAGTCGATAGCCACGATGCCCCGAGCATACCGGCTCAAACGCAGAAATTCAGCCTCGTACTCCACTATTGACTTGCCTCCTTGCACCAAATTAAGGAACGCCTTCCTCTGAGCGTCCACATAACTCGCTCCGACATACTTCCCCTCAAACTTAATCTTAAAGTAGCCCCAATCCACTTGATCCGCAGGGTACCATCCTTAATCGTGAGCCACCATTGGTAGGCTTCATCCAAAGAGCAACAAACAAAGACACCTTAAGCTTCTCCTCGTAGTTAAATCCAAGTCGTCCATAATCCTTTCAACGCCCCAAGCCAAGATTCGCCACGTTAAGCTACCCGGACACTCCTCCGAAAACCTCGGCTCCATTCGACCTAAGTCTTTCAAACCCACCGACTTTCGAGTTCCATTGCCCATATTGGCTCCTGCCACTCTCTCGAGCACCCGCAGCATAGCCTGCGATACTGCGTCGTCTCCTCCTGTCTGATCCTGATATTCAACCCTAACAGTTGGTGGTGGCACATCACTCTCTGACCCATGACCAGACCCAACCGATTCCGATACTGCCATCCTGCCTCTACCACGTCCACGAGCATTGCGACCACGCCCCTAGAACTCATATCTAGCGTCACGACTTAATCATTTAGAAAGTTTTATGCATTAGAAATTTTGTTCCACTGTTTATCCACGAGCAAATTTTATGAATAACAGTTTCCAGAAGTAGTTCTTTCGATCAATCAAAGTTTCATCTAAAGTTCTCTATTCTAATACAAAGATTCACATCCTTCACTAAAGACACATACATTCATCCATGTCACTTTCTTGAACATTCCTAACACAAGGGTAATTTCGTCATTTTCCTATAGGGGTATTTCGGTAATAAATCAGGGTCAATTTGAAAATAATTTTTCAAATTAAATACATTTCAAAATTTTACCAAATCTCAGGAGTCATCTTGAAAATTTATTTTTCAAATCAGCGGTGTTGCAAAAATTTTTAGAAATCGGGGTTATTTACGTAATTTTGGAAATCATGATCGTAAATTCTCCCAAATCGATATAACAATACTTGCAAAATAAAAGTTTTGTAACGTAGAAACATTTTCGTAAAAGTTTAGGGTATCTGAAAATTCAAAAACCAAGGGCATTTTGGTAATTTTATCAACTGTGGGTAATTTTGTAAATTTCAAAATCGGTATTATTTTGAATCACAGATTTTTGAATACTTTTGCAAAGTAAAAAGTTTGATTGAAATCGGACAACTGCGGTAATTTTAGAAACGAGGTATTTTTGTAATTTTGCCATTAGGGGCATTTTGGTAATTTTGCAAGTAGGGGTATTTTTAGTAATTTTGTGAATGAGAAAACGTTTTTAAAAATCAAATTTAGGGTTTACAGACCAAAGGGTAAATTTGAAAAAAAAATTTAAAAGAATTAAGGGTTTTAAAGCAATGAAGGCTAGTCCTTTCGGTTTTAATAATTGGTTCACTGTGAACAAGTCCTCTTGGTTAAGGTGAGCCAAAGCCCACCTTACTGTAGGATTCGAGTAAAGAGGAGGTGAGTCGCTAGGACTGCTTAAATACCAAGCTCTTCTTGAATACCACTCCTAGACATGCGTCTGATGATTACCACACCTTAACTCGACTTACTTCACGGTGTTTGTTTAGTAATCTTTAAGTCTTATGCATATGTTTGAGTAAACTAATCCTAGTGGTCCAATAGCCTTAATATTCTAGTCTCTGAGTCCAAAAATCCCATAACAATTCATATCAACAAGTCACTTCAAAAGTCCAAAGAACTTACCCGTGGACTTGGTAGGAGGTACAGGTGCCATGCCAGAATAACCTGAAAACTTTTTATAAAAGCCCATATTTTGAAAAGCCCATTTTGAAAACTGTTTGTGGGCCCAAACCCTCAAAGCTGAGTTTTGAACTTGGCTCTGATACCAATTTGTAACACCCCAAACCCGGCCCACGAGCCCTGACCGGATCTGGTATGTCACTGCGGAAAGACGATTGAAAATATTTTTAAATTAAGATAAAACGTTAAAATTTTGTCATCTTTTGAAAACCATGTCCATTTAAAATTATAACTAAAATTTTGATGTTATAAAATGTCCAATTAAAACTTTATTAAACACATATATATATAATTTGAACAAAGAAAAGTTGCTAAAAATAAAGCCATCTTCACATAAGTAATTTAATTTAAACAAGCCATCTTACTAGTAATAATAACATAATACCAAAAATAATAAAAAGGCCTTTACTACAACTCATACTTAAACAAAATACTTAATATTTAAAAGGCTTAAAATAATTTAAAATATCTTCTTACGCATGGGCCACCTTGTATCCTCTCCTAACCCGGTCCAAACTCATGGATCACCAAAATGGTTAGGAAAACAACATAGGGTGAGTCCACAGACTCAGTGCATAATCATTACACATGTTTCCACACGTATGGGCTTAACCCATACCCACACAGTTCACGTAACAAGTCATGCAAACATGCATCCTAGCCCAACCTACAATCCACCGTAACACCAACCTTAGCGGACTCCACACTAAAGGTAGTGGTATAATCCACCGATCACAACCTAGTGATCCTACAAATCTTACCTCGGTGACTCACAGTACAAGGTCGTGGTGAGCCACCGATCACATCGTGATCCCGACGATGTCTGCCTATGGTGATGCACTCAGCTATCAACCACCGAGATGGGAACCCACCACACCTCCCTTGATGTAGCACACATCTAATCATCAAGCACTAATGTAGCACGAGGCTAGCATTAGACCACGTACAACAATCAGTACACCCATCCTTCCTTGGTCACATCCAATCCCCATGCATAAGTGTCAATGCATCATGTCAAGTCAATCATATCGAATGAGTATACATCACAAGCTCATTACCATATCATACAAAATTTAATAACACAATTTTACCAACCTGATAATCGATTACCCCACATATGGGTATCCATCACCTTAGCCTTTAATGTTGGATATCACACAGCATACACAAGTACACACTAATAAATAATTAATCGAAGAAACAGTGCGATGATTACCCACCTTATCACCTGAAGTTTTAGACCCTCGATCTCAATGCTATCGCTAAACGAAACTACGACGATCTGCTTAAACTGCTGCTCTGACGCTGGCCTACACCCCGGTGGCCAATCTCGAGCCGCCGAGACAGCTCTTTTCTTGAACTTTCGGATAGGGACTTTCCCTTGCTCCCTTGATCGGCACTCACCTCCATCAACACACTTAATCGTAACAACGGTCAATCACCCAAGCATTCGGCTAAATAAATACTAAAAGAGATAGACTATCGTAATAGCTTCTTACCACCACTTACCAACCGATTAACGAGAGAATGAAGGATCAAATCCATCGCTTATGACCGGAGACCCTACAACCATTCGGTTACCACAAGAGATTAACATACTTCTAAACAAATGCCCAAAATCGGCTCTTACCTTTGTAAAAGTTGATGAGAAACAGAGAGAAAGAAATAGGCATTCGCTATGCCTACTTACCTTCACCAATGCTTGAAAAGGAACCCAACTTGATCTACCCCTCCACCTAATATTCACCAAGATGAAAACCAATAGGAGAAGGGAATTTGGCACACCAAGAGGGAGAGATTGCCTAGAGTCTTGAAGTAGAAACGAAAAAATATGGTTCAAGGAGAAAGGAGAAATCGGCACAAGGAGATTCGACCAGAGAAAAAAACTATTCGACTTTGATGAAACAAGAGAAGAAAATGGAATGTTGATGGGGCTTAAAGAGGTGCTACGGCAACAAGAAATGGAGAGGGATTTCGGTGAAGTGACAAGGAACAAATGGAAGGAAAAGATGACCATAAAGGTCTCTTGAAGTTTCGACTTAGAGAGCAAGCTATTAAGAAAAGAGGTGTTTTTGGTGTGGGTAATGTTTGAGAAAAAGAATGAAGGCTTAGGAGTAAAGAGCTAAAATTTGGCAAAAGGAAGCTCACCACCCTTAAATAGAATTCGCCACTCCCCTACCCTTCATAGCCAAAAATACCCTCATGAGAACCCCCTAGTCAGTCAACTCTTCTACCTCACACCCAAATCCTTGATTCCTCCTAGCTTCACTCTACACCAACCTTTCAAACAAATTCAAACTAAAACCAACTCAAGCCACACATTCAAAATAAGTTGACCCATTCAAAATCCCTTTTAAGTGCCATGGCAGAAACCAACTCCTCCCCTCTCATGACGCAAAAACAAAACCAAAATCTTGCCCAGCAACTCGAACCTTGCCCCTTCTCACCTTGAGGCATCACTTCTCCATGCTCATGTGGCGTCTCCCTTGCCACTGTCGAGCCTTCTCTTGTGTCTTAACCTCCCAAATAATTCTCTTAAGACCCCTCTAGCCAAGCTCCCCTTTTAATACTAAAAATTTAATATCCCGGGTTAAATGCTATTTTATTTTGGCTTTGTTGCATGTGCATGGTGTGCTATGTTGTTATTTTGATGTTGTTGGGGCTTAGTTATAAGCTAGGTGTAAGCTGAGTGGTAGGAAAAAATTTTATTTTAGGCTTAGGTGGGAGGAGTGAAGGAGTTGGGGTTTATAAATATCTTTAGGTGAATTTTGCATAACAAATGAGCTGGTGGAGTGGCAAGCAAGGCGCCACTAAGAGCTTGGATTAGGCGTCACTTGCGGGAGGAGGAGGTCCCTGTTCAAGGCTGAGTGCTCCATTTTGGCTTCTATTTTGACGGCATGGAGGGAGGAGTTGTGGCGATTCAAACTACTGCCTTGGACTAAGTCAAAAGTTCAAATGATGGGTGGAGAGTGATTTGTGGAGGTGGACTAGTTCAAACTAGTTTGAATGGGTGGCTTGGAGTGTTTAGGGGAGTTGTCGAATTTTGGAAAGATTTTGGGAGTGGCGGTTGGTAGGTGTAGTGGGGAGTGATATGCCAAATTCATTAGGCAATTTTGGCGACTTTGTGTTTTTTCGGTCACAAAACTTTTGGTAAGCCAATTCTCCTTTTGTCAAACAAGTCAATTTTCAAGTGCATTTCTTCATTTCTTCTCTTTGAGCCGAAAGTCCAAGCACACCTTGCCGAATTTGCTTTGTTTACTCTTGATGATCCTAGGTAGCCAATGTTCTTTCCTATTTACATTTATTTTCATTTTGGGTAAACCAAACTAGCATCCCTTCTCCTCATATGTACATTGCCTTTCTCTTAAACTTGGTAGAAACTAGCTTCTCTTCTTTTCATACCCTCCTTTCTTCTCATATTTTTCTTCTCTTGGAACCATTGTTAGCGAAACTTTATTTCTTCTTCTTGTAAACCAAAACACCCTCCCTCTTTTCATCTTTATTTCCTTTCTTTCCAAAACCTTTTAGCGAACCTTCCTTTGTGTGAAGCAGAAACTTTTCTCCTTTGTTAAGGGTGCTAGCGAATCTTTTCTCTCTAATAGTTTTTCATTGCGAATATTAGAGGAGTGTGACCTTGTTGGATTCTTGTCTAATCGGTCTAGTAGAAGGTAAGTGTTTGGCGAATGGCCATTTCTCCCTCTCTTGTGCTTTATTGATCTTGGGTTTGTTAAAGGGCGATTTCGACATCTGTTGAAGGGAGTTAACTCTTTGGTTGGTAACCGATTTTGTTATAGGGCCTTTGGATTTGGAAGCAAGCAGGAGTCTAAGCGTTGGGTAAGTGGTGGTAAGAGATTGCTTTTTGGTTTTCTTTAGAGTTGTTAAGCCAAAGACGTATGAGACTAATGGTTTGTGTTTTTAGAGGGAGGCCGATTATCGAGGGAACCATTGTTGGTTCGGGTTTGGTTGGAAACCAAACCATTTGCAAAATAAAGGTTTAACGCAAACCCTTTGGTTGATCGATTCTGGCGAATGGTGTAAGTGACTAACCTTGTGTTTGGTCGATTTTAAGACCACGATAATCGAGGATTTAACCGATTCTTGAGGATTAAGCGTCACGTTTTAGCGGTGTGTAAACTAAGACACCTTTTCTTGAGTAATATGTTAATAACTTTGATCGTGTAAGTGAAATAGTATGGTTGGTGATGTAATACCCAATGAGGTATGGATACGGATTCGGGTAAGTCCGTTTCATTCGAGATCTGTGATGATATGTGATATCATGATTTATTGGTGTATGTATTTTGAAATGCCATATTGAGCATGTAAGCATGATAGCATGATTGCACGTTTGCATTAGTATGATATGTTATTGGGTGATATGAGAGGAGGGATATGATATCCGTGTCTTTGGGACACGGAGGTTTGGCACCTCCGGTTGGTTTGGTACCACGATTGATTATTGTGACTTTGGGTCACGTGAGGTTTAGCACCTCCGCGTCTCGTCCCCAATGGCTTAGTACCACGATTGGGTTGGCCCTACGGTTGATTATCTGGGATTGGCGCTAGTAATTTGGTATCACACGATAGGTTGGCCCCATCATTTTAACTGTATTGCGGTCACCAGTGATTTAGTATCACACTTGTGTCTTGGGGACACGGAGGTTTGGCACCTCAAGCGACTCGTCCACGTGGTTCACACCACCGTGGGTTGGCCCCACTTTCGAGATCTGGGATTGTCGCCAGGTGATTTGGTATCACACGGGTTGGCCCCACGATGGATCTTCGTGACTTTGGGTCACGATGGTTTGGCACCACATCTATGGATATCGTGACTTTGGGTCACCAATGGTTTAGCACCACCGATTGGTTTGGTACTACGGGGTAGAAAAGGTGTTACGGATGGTTAGGATCGGGTGCATTAATTGTATTTCTTTGTTATGATGTGTGTTAGCATGTTGCATATCTGGGGAGGATTTATGCTTGAGTCCCGTGACTCACCTTCTCCTTATCATTTCGTGTGACATAGATCGCGGACATAGAGCCGGATAGACCTTAGGTGCCCATGCCATGGATAAATTCGAGTTGCATTGATTTAAACTTGGTACTTTATTTGACCGGTTTTTCATTTATTTTATTTGGATTGTAAAGGCCTTTTAAACTTATGTTTTGTTATTTACATGCTTAGATTGGATTTCAAATATGCCTTAATAATTTATTGGGTTAAAATTTGGCTAAAATTTGTAAAGATAAGGTTTTCAAACTACAAGCAATATGTTTTAAACTTTACCATCGGGTATCACACAGTAATTCGGGATAAATGAAACTCAAATGTTCTCCAACTTGAGTGCACTCACGTACTACGTCAAAATGTTTTAAGCAACAACAAGGATTAATTGAATTTTAAGCGAGAAAACTTGTTTTACTTACATATCGATTAAGTTTTCAAAATTATCGGGTTTTCAAAATGCACCTCGGTTTTAAAACAACCATCCCCAAGATTTTCTTCAAGTACAAATTTAGCTAGATGATTTTAACAAACTCCTAAACTTAAACCTGAAACCTCTCAAATACATTTTTCCCTGTAACATACTAGATTCGGTCGTGATGTGTTGACCGGGTTTGGGGTGTTACAATTGTGGTATCAAAGCCAAGTTCAAAGGCTCGGCTGTGGGCTCGAGGCCCAAAATGTTTTAAATTCTGGTTTCTAAAGTGTTTTTTTAAGAATATGGTTTGAAAGGCATGGCATGAGTCTCGGCACCACCCGCCTGTGTAGCACCCTTACTATTGCTTGTGATCTTGATGTTGATGTGAATGGATGACTCGCAATAGTGGATTACCTTAGAAACTGAAACTGATAGGACTCAGTGGACTTGTGAAAACAAAGCTTCTTTAATATTCATAAGACTTTGCTTTTAAGCAGTGGAATAATTACTGATGCATAAAATTCTTTAACTTAGACAAGATTTTAGTCATGAGTACACGAGGTGGACGTGGTCGTGGACGTGGTCGAGGTAGGATGACAGTTTACGAACCGTAGGATTTACGTCAGTGGAGAACGAGATACTGCGTCTCGCCACCAACTGGAGGTGGTGAGTTTGAGAACAGATCGAGGGCGACGCAGGTGTCACGAGGAGATCTTGCGGAGTTCGGAAAGGGTAGTTGGAGTAGGTGGAGGCACGGAGCTAGAAAATCATGCTCGAACGACTTCGAGCAAACGAAATGAAGTTTTTGAGGTGTCTCTGGTGTTGCTCCCAACATCTGCTGAATATTAATTTGAAGCGATAGAGCGGATCATGGGCGATCTGGACTGATCTTGAAGAAAAGTTAAAGGGATAGTATCACTTCTTGAGATGAGTCATACCGGTGGTGGCTCACGGTTCGGACAATGACTGCAAATGAAGATCGACTTGGAACTATTTCAGGCTACTTATCGAGAAAAAGTGCGTTGGGGCTAACTACATTAATGAGCAACGGAAAGCATTTACGAGGTTAGTTCAAGGAAGTAAATGTGTCGTGGCACGAGGCGAGTTCTTGAGGTGAGTCGGTATGCTAGGGGTATGGTGGCTCTTGAACACGAGAGGTGTGTTCGTTTGAGGACTACTTTGTGAGATGAATTAAGGTTCTTGATTGCTCCCAGGCAGGAGCGTGAATTTGTATCTGGTTGAGAAGGCTAAGGTAGCCGAGGGTATTAAGGAGTCTATGAGGCAAGGCATGGATAGGAACCGACATAAGGCGAGTTTTGGATCTTCCAGGTCGTCGGGTAATCCTCGGAAAAGGGTTAGACCAAGTGGGCGAATCGGTCTGGTAGGTTTGTTCTTTGCTAGTCGGGGACCTTGCAATGGTAACCATTATCGGAAAGCTCATTGGGAGGATGTTGGACTTGCGGTGAGGATGTTTTGAGTGTGGCTCATTGGACCACTGTGTGAGGGATTGTCCGTAAGTTGGCTAGGATTGGTCCAGAGTCGGGGCGTACTCGACTTAGGAATAATGGATCACCACCGCAGAGGGCCGAGGTAATGGCGAGAGGAGGTAATGGTTCGGTTGGGGCCGTGGAGCACCGCGGAGGTGCAAGTAGTTACGAGGCCGCAGACGGTGGGCTAGTGTATGCAGTGAGGTCTTAGAGAGGAGGCGACGACCGGACGCCATAATCCAGACGCGTTTTAATCTTTGGTTCTCTATTTACCGCTTTGATTGATGTGGGTTCGACGCATTCATATGTTGCAAGTAGCATAGTGAAGACCATGGATCTAGACTCGAGATATCTTCTAGGCGGATGACCGTAATAAGCCCTCAGGTCACTCTGTAGTTGTAGATAAGTCAGATATAGAGGCGTACCTCTAGAACTCAAGGGGTAGTGTTTGTGGTGATCCGATGGAACTACCGTTTGGGAGTTCGATCGATTCTCGGGATGGATGGGTGGTTAAGTATCGAGCGAAGTTAGATTATGCCGCTAAGCGCATGCTTCTAAAAACGACTAAGGGTGATGAGGTAGTCTGATCGGTAATAGAAGAAATTACTTGTCCAACGTGGTGTATGCCTCTGGCCGAGAAGATGGTCGGGAAGGGCCAGAAGCATATGTGTTCATGTGTGTGCCTTGGAGGCTAAAGAGTCTGTGGGGAGGTCCAGAACAATTAGGGAATTTCTTGATGTGTTCCTGAAGAGCTTCGGGTTTGCCACCGGATCGTGAGGTAGAGTTCGGGATAGATTTGTTACCCAAACCGTACAAGATCTATTGCTCTGTATAGGATGGCGCAAAGGAATTAGTGGAGCTTAAGGCTCGAGATCCGGGAGTTGTTGGACCGGGGTTTTATCGGGCCAAGTGTTTCACCTTGGGGAGCACCGTACTCTTTGTTAAGAAGAAAGAGCGGTACTATCTTGGATGTGTATAGTCTACCGCCAATTGAATAAGTGACGATCAAAAACAAGTATCTCATACTCGATAGATGACTTGTTTGACCAGCTGAAGGGTGCGTCAATTTTCTCAGAGATTGATTTAAGGTCTGGGTACCACCAGTTAAAGGTGAAGGAGGCAGATATCTACAAGACGGTATTTCGTACTTGGTATGGGCACTATGAGTTCTTAGTCATACCGTTTGGATTGACTAACTCGCCGGTATCCTTTATGGATATGATGAATAGGGTGTTCTAGCGAGATTTGGATCAATTAGTAGTGGTTTTATCGACCACATCTTGGTATATTCAAGGGCGAGGAGGAACATGATCGCATTTATGGTGGTATTGCAGATTCGAGGGAGAAAGCACTTTATGCAAAGTTTAGTAAATGTGAGTTTTGGCTTAGAGAGGTGGCGTTCTTGGGTCATGTAGTGTCAATTTGAAGGATTAGAGTGGATCTGGAAAGATTGAGGCGCTTTTGGATTGGAAGCCTATGTCGAGAGCTAAGATTCGAGTTTTACGGGTTTGGCGAGGATACTAGAAGATTTGTAGAGGGTTTTCGTTGATCGCAAAGACCGATGACCAAATTGTTAAGAAAAGGGTTACATTTATTTGGTGAGAAGCGGCGAGAAACCGACAAGTTGAAGAAGATTTTGGTGAAGCTCGGTTCTAATTCAACCCGAGGTGGAAGAATTCACGATTTATTACGATCGTCACATACGGGTTTGGGTTGTGTCTTGATCTGAAGGAAAGGTTGTGTCTTACACATCTCAGATTGAGGCCACATGAGGTCAATTATCCGACCTACGATCTGGAGCTAGCGATCGTAGTCTTTACCTTGAAGATTTGGAGGCATTACTTATGCGGAGAGAAATCGATAGTCTACATGATCATAAGAGTCTGTACCTTTTGACTCGAGAAAGATTTGAATCGAGGCGTATGAGATGGATTGAGTTCTTTGAAAGAATCGCTGCTCGATTGAGTATCATCCGGCAAGGCTAACGTAGTGGCGACGCGTTGAGCCGTAAGCTTGTTTCGGATCTAAGGCGATGTTTGCCCATTTGAGTTTGTCTGACGACGGAGTATTCAGCAGAGCTGCAGTTAAGCCTACTTGGGTTGAGCGGATCGAGAAAAAGCAGTTAATGGATGAGGTTTTGAGTCGCGGAGGTCACAAGTGCGTAATGGTGGTTTGAAGGGTTCTGATTTGTCTAGTGATGGAGTCTTTGTGTTTTGGGAGAGCTTGTATGTCGGGGATACGGAGTTAAGCGGAAGATTCTTGAGATGCTCATAGCAGCCCTACGCTATGCATCCCGGAGGTAGCAAAATGTATAGGGATCTCGAGAGGCGATTACGTGGTAAGTGCGAAAAAGGAAGTGAGCGAGTTTGTAGGAAAGTGTCGACATGTCACGTGTCAAAGTGAGCATCGATTGCCATCGAGGTTGCTTGACCGATGAAGATTCCACAATGGAAGTAGGAAAGGATCACTATGGATTTCGTCAGTGGATTACCTCTTACACCTAGCAAGAAGGATTCAGTTTGGGTAATTGTGGATTGTCTGACTAAATCAGCTCACTTTATCTCGGTGAGGGTAGATTACGCACTTCAGAGGTTGGCGAAGTCAGATGTGTCGAGATAGTGAGGCTGCACGGTGTGCCAGCATCGATCATCTCGGATAGGGATCCCAGATTTACGTCAAGGTTCTGGAAAGCGTTGCATCAGGCTCTGGGTACGTGGTTGGATTTTAGCACGGTATTTCACCCGCAGTCTGACGGGCAGTCGGAAAGGGTTATACAGATCTTGGAGGACATGTTGCAAGGTTGTGTTCTGGACTTCAGAGGTAGTTGGGAGAAGTTTCTACCATTAGCTGAGTTCGCCTACAACAACAGTTACCAAGCAAGCATCAGGATGGCACCTTATAAGGAGTTGTATGGTAGGAAGTGTCGCTCACCTACTTGCTGGACTGAGTTGGGTGAACGTCAGTTGTTGGGACCAGAGTTGGTTGCAGAGACCGAAGACAAGGTTAAGTTGATTCAGGCTCGATTGAAGGAAGATTCAGATCGAAAAAAGTCTTATGCCGATCTTAAGCGGAGAGATATTGAATTTGCGGTGGAGATCAAGTTTTCTGAAGGTCTCACCATGGAAGAAAGTGTTAAGGTTGGAAGGAAAGGCGGGCTAAGTCCGAGGTTTATTGGGCAGTATAAGGTCTTCGAGACGAGTGGGACCCGTAGCATATCGACTTGAGTTGCTAGCGAGCTAAGTCGATTCACGACGTATTTCACGTTTGATGCTTGATGCTATCGCTCGGATCCATCGCACGTGGTGGCGATGAGGAGATCGAGGTGAACCCAGATTTGACCATGGAGGAAGAGCCTGTACAGATTTTAGATCGGGATGTGAAGGTTCTGCGTAGGAAGTCTGTGCTCTTGGTTAAGGTACTATGGAAGAATCTTGGCGTGGAAGAAGCTATGTGGGAACCCGAGGATGTGATGAGACAGCAATACCCTCAACTCTTCTGATCAGGTAATTTCGAGGCTGAAATTATTTTTAAGGGGGATAGAACTGTAATATCCCGAGTTAAGGGCTATTTTATTTTGGCTTTGTTGCATGTGCATGGTGTGCTATGTTGTTATTTTGATGTTGTTGGGGCTTAGTTATAAGCTAGGTGTAAGCCTGAGTGGTAGGAAAAAATTTTGTTTTTAGCCTTAGGTGGGAGGAGCTGAAGGAGTTGGGGTTTATAAATATCTTTAGGTGAATTTTTGCATAACAAATGAGCTGGTGGAGTGGCAAGCAAGGCGCCACTAAGAGCTTGGATTAGCGTCACTTGCCGGAGGGATGAGGTCCTGTGTTCAAGCTGCGGAGTGCTCCATTTTGGCTTCTATTTTGACGGCATGGAGGGGAGGAGTTGTAGGCAGTTCAAACTCTACCTTGGACTAAGTCAAAAGTTCAAATGATGGGTGGAGAGTGATTTGTGGAGGTGGACTAGTTCAAACTAGTTTGAATGGGTGGCTTGGAGTGTTTAGGGGAGTTGTCTTGAATTTTGGAGAGATTTTGGGGAGTGGCGGTTGGTAGGTGTAATGGGGAGTGATATGCGAAATTCATTAGGTAATTTTGGCGACTTTGTGTTTTTTTCCTGAAACTTTTGGTAAGCCAATTCTCCTTTTGTCAAACAAGCTGAATTTTCAAGTGCATTTCTTCATTTCTTCTCCTTGAACCAGAAAGTCCAAGCACACCCTTGCCAAATTTGCTTTGTTTACTCTTGATGATCCTAGGTAGCGAATGTTCTTTCCATTTACATTTATTTTATTTTGGGTAAACCAAACTAGCATCCCTTCTCCTCATATGTACATTGCCTTTCTCTTAAACTTGAGCGAAACTAGCTTTCCTTTCATACTCTCCTTTCTTCTCATATTTTTCTTCTCTTGGAACCATTGTTAGCCGAAACTTTATTTCTTCTTCTTGTAAACTGAAAACACCCCTCCCTCTTTTCATCTTTATTTCCTTTCTTTCCAAAACCTTTTAGCCGAACCTTCCTTTGTGTGAAGCCAAAACTTTTCTCCTTTGTTAAGGGTGCTAGCCGAATCTTTTCTCTCCTAATAGTTCTTCATTGCCGAATATTAGAGGAGTGTGACCTTGTTGGATTCTTGTCCAATCGGTCTAGTAGAAGGTAAGTGTTTGGCCGAATGGCCATTTCTCCCCTCTCTTGTGCTTTATTGATCTTGGGTTTGTTAAAGGGCCGATTTCGACATCTGTTGAAGGGAGTTAACTCTTTGGTTGGTAACCGATTTCGTTATAGGGCCTTTGGATTTCGGAAGCAAGCAAGAGGAGTCTAAACGTTGGGTAAGTGGTGGTAAGAGATTGCTTTTTTTGGTTTTCTTTAGAGTTGTTAAGCCAAAGACGTATGAGACTAATGGTTTGTGTTTTAGAGGGAGGCCGATTATCGAGAGGAACCATTGTTGGTTGGGTTTGGTTGGAAACCAAACCATTTGCAAAATAAGGTTTAACACAAACCCCTTTGGTTGATCGATTCTGGTGAATGGTGTAAGTGACTAACCTTGTGTTTGGTCGATTTTAGAACCACGATAATCAAGGGATTTAATCGGTTCTTGAGGATTAAGTGTACGTTTTAGCGTGTGTAAACTAACACACCTTTTCTTGAGTAATATGTTAATAACTTTGATCGTGTAAGTGAAGCGGTATGGTTGGTGATGTAATACCCAATGAGGTATGGATCTGATTCGGTAAGTCCGTTTCATTACGAGATCTGTGATGATATGTGATATCATGATTTATTGGTGTATGTATTTTGAAATGCCATATTGAGCATGTAAGCATGATAGCATGATTGCACGTTTTGCATTAGTATGATATGTTATTGGGTGATATGAGAGGAGGGGATATGATATCCGTGTCTTTGGGACACCGAGGTTTGGCACCTCCGTGGTTTGGTACCACAGATTGATTATTGTGACTTTGGGTCACGGAGGTTTAGCACCTCGCGTCTCGTCCCAAAGGCTTAGTACCACGATGGGTTGGCCCTACGGTTGATTATCTGGGATTGACGCTAGTGATTTGGTATCACCGATGGGTTGGCCCATCATTTTAACTGTATTTGCGGTCACCGGTGATTTAGTATCATATTTGTGTCTGTGGGACACGGAGGTTTGGCACCTCATAACGACTCGTCCTGTGGTTCACACCACCGTGGTTTGGCCCCACTTTCGAGATACGGATTGTCGCCATGATTTGGTATCACCGTGGGTTGGCCCCACAGATGGATCTTTCGTGAATTTGGGTCACCGGTGGTTTGGCACCACATCTATGGATATCGTGACTTTGGGTCACCAAAGGTTTGGCACCACCAAAGATTTGGTACTACACGGGTAGAAAAGGTGTTCACGGATGGTTAGGATCGGGTGCATTAATTGTATTGCTTTGTTATGATGTGTGTTAGCATGTTGCATATACTGGGAGAGGGATTTATGCTCTGAGTCCTGTGACTCACCTTCTCCCTTATCATTTCAGGTGACACATAGATCGCGGACATGGAGCCGGATGGACCCGAGGTGCCCATGCCATGGATAAATTCGGAGTTGCATTGATTTAAACTTGGTACTTTATTTGTTGGTTTTTCATTTGTTTTATTTGGATTGTAAAAGGCCTTTTAAACTTATGTTTTGTTATTTACATGCTTAGATTGGATTTCAAATATGCCTTAATAATTTATTGGGTTAAAATTTGGCTAAAATTTGTAAAGATAAGGTTTTCAAACTACAAGCGATATGTTTTAAACTTTACCATGGGTATCACACCGTAATTCGGGATAAATGAAACTCAAATGTTCTCCAACTTGAGTGCATTCACGTACTACGTCAAAATGTTTTAAGCAACAACAAGGATTAATTGAATTTTAAGCGAGAAAAACTTGTTTTACTTACATATCGATTAAGTTTTCAAAATTATCGGGTTTTCAAAATGCACCCTCGGTTTTAAAACACCATCCCCAAGATTTTCTTCAAGTACAAATTTAGCTAGATGATTTTAGCAAACTCCTAAACTTAAACACTAAACCTCTCAAATACATTTTCCCTCAGAACATACTAGGATTCGGTCGTGATGTGTTGACCGGGTTTGGGGTGTTACAAAAAATTCAATAATTTCCTAAGGCATTCTACTACACTTTAGAGTTCTCAAGACCCTCAAAACTCACTCAACCACACACTGAAGTATGCCAACACCTGAGTTATGCACTAAATGCATAACCCCTAGAACCAGTGTTACATCCCAGTTAACTCGTTTCATTAGGTACAACCGCAATCAAATTTGACCACAAATGAAAAGCCTCATCTTTTAATAGACACAACACATCACATGCAATCTCCAAGAGGACAGAACATTTCATCAAGAACTCTTTGTGTGTGTTCTAACTAGTACTCGACTCTGGCCGGATCGTCACCGATATTACCATGAAACTCTTTAGCCCCGTATTTTCGAACTTTATCAATAGAAATCCAAATAATATTTTGTTGTATAGGACTTTAAGGATGAAGGGGTGGAGGTTCTTGAACCACAGAATTGACTCTTATATACGCTGTAAACTTATAATTCATCATAAGGGAAAAGGAATTATTAGCCACTTCAGCGGGCCCTTGAAACTCGGGCACATTATTAGCGGCCCCTTGATCGGTGGCTGGAATATAACTCTGTACTTTGTCAGAATCGCTTGATTGGATTAATTTGACATCTTTAAACTATAAGAAAACAAGTCAAACTGTTAGAAGTCATCACACAATCACAAGTTGTAAAGTGGCGTGTATTTCTAAACTCAATACATGCTATGTTTAGTCCTAGAATTGACTAAACCCTATACACGATCTGGTTGCACGATCCGAGCTATAAGACATTAAAACTATAACACTTGAGTTTATTTACAAATTAATAAAAAAATAACCAAGTAATTCATTTACACTTATTTTCCATGATATTCAATCAAAACGAGACTTAATTCGAGTTTATAAAACATTTAAAACAAACTGAGAATAAATCTAGATCAAAATGAAACTTTTACAAAAAATTGAGGAAAAATAAAAACAGGGGTCACACGACCGTGTGTCCAGGCCGTGTGACAAAGCTTAGCCCCTGTGGCTTCAAAACAAGACCGTGTGGACAAACTTTCACCAAAAATAAAAAAAAGACCACACGCCTGTGTCATACAACCGTGTGGGGCAACAACCGTGTCATAAGCTGTGTATGCCCAAAAACACATTCAAATACAAGCCATTCCATGTACAGATCTTAGGCTCCAAACTATGAAGTAACCAACATTCAAATCTATTAAAAATGTGTAGAACATGCCAAAATATGCCAAATTACATTCAACCTATGCGCTTAACCAATATGCCTTCATTGGCACCACAACTCAAGCATAAACATTAACCATTCAAACCAAAATATAACCAACTTATCAAGCTTTTTCAATCATAAACTAAACCACAGCTACCAAATGCCAAAATCATCCATTTATACCAAGTTTTCAAAGCCTAACATAACCTAACCAAATTTTAATAAGTACTAAAACAAAATGGCCACTTCAATGACAACATTTCAAGATAAGCACCAAATGATAAGCTACCAATTCAGGTCACCAAAGCACCAAATGTAACGCCCTGAATAATTTGTCTGTTTTTGTGAAATCTAACACAACTGTGTATATGCTTCAGTGGTTAAATATTCTGGGTGTGTGCATGAGGTATTAGGTTCAAGTCTCATATTTGAGAGATTTTGGTTATTTTTTATCTTAGCCTCACCCTTGTTGAGTAGGCTTATATAAAATTGTTTGTTAATCTATATCATAATGAGCCTGCTGGTTCAAGTGGTAAGGAGTTGTTGTGCTGGAATTCTTGTGTTCGAATCCTTGCGGGAGCGAGGGTGTTAATTTTTGTTTCGGTTGGCTGAGAGAGTTTGCGTGGTCTTGAAATTCTTAGGTAGTTGAAGTTGAGTTGTTAGTGGGGAGTTAGGATTGTAATCAAATTTTTTATTTTGTTTTATTTTAAATTTTCTCACTTTCAAAAAAAAAAAAAATCTAACGTCAGTTTTGTTCTTCTCTTTCTTTGTATTTTCGTTCCTTTCTTTTTTTCTTTTGCTATCTCCTCATATCCTGTTCAAACTATCGTCAAATCTTTGCATTTTAGGATTTCCGTCTTCCTGCGTTTGTGTTGGTAAGTGAGATTTTGGTGTTTTTGTAACATTTGATTTCCAAAACGCTGGTTAGAACTATACCTTTTGTTTAGTGAAATGGTGAGTAGTTAAGGGATTGATTTTTACAAATTTGTGGTGTAGAAAAAGGTTGTGAGCAGTGAAGTTTTACTCCGACAACCTAAATTGTGCTAGTGTTTGTTAGTAAGTTATGTTCGTTATTTTGGGTTATGTGTCGACTCGTAAATTGAATGCTAATTTGGCATTTGGATGCTATTTCTTAGGTTTCGGAGGGCTCAATTGCTGTAGCATCTAAAACGAACTAGGTGTGTGGGCCCACAAGGGCACGTGGGCCCATAATTCTAAAATTTTCCCTAGGGTTGCACGGGTCGTTCCAATCGACTGTGGGCCTATCGTAGGGTCGGTAAGGGCTAACCAAACCATATTTTGTGTGTTATAATATTTTACTAGACGAATCTAAGTAGGATACTAAATGTATGTTTGACTGTACTATTTAAGTTTGCATCCATTTGTATACGAGCATGTTAAGCATGTTTAATCTGATATATCTGCATCTGTATTTTGTATCTATGTTTGGGGGATGGGAATTGTATATGTGGAGAAAGTGATCTGGATGGCGACTCTTCGCCTATTCTCTGCCAGCTTGACTGCATATTATCTATTATGTGTTGTATCGACACTATATGGTGTGTAGGGATGGATGAGTGTTTTTAACCCCACATGGTGTGTTGGGATGGTCAAGATGGTGTGTAGAGGATGGGGGTAGGATTCTATATATCTGTTATGTTTATCTGATTCTGGTATCTATATCTGATTGATCATAAAATTCTGTGCACGACTTTTTCTGTTGGGTTACACACTGAGCTTACAAAAACTCACAACTATTTGTTTGTTTTGCTCAGGTAATCCACAGACTTTGGCGGGTTGGTGCGACAGAGGCTTAGCGGTGACCACTCGATCGAGAACTGGTTATACTTAGTAATTAATGGTTTTATTTTAAATTCTAGATTTATTTGAGAGTTTGTAATTTTTTGGGACTCTTTGGACTATGTGGTTTTAACTGTTGGTTTAGGACTCTCTGGACTATGTGGTTTTAACTATTTGTTTTGGTTTCGTTTGCTTGATATCCTGGGTGGTTTGACAAAATGATTTATGAAAAAGACAGTTTTATGCAAATAAAAATTTTTCTTTTTAAAAAATACAAACTAGATTTCCAAAATATAATAGTTTCTAAGACTTCCACTGTAAATTATGTTTTGAAAAATGAACTAATTAAATAACGTTTTCAGTAATAGTTGTATAAATGAGTATGGGTTGTAAACTTGGATGATTTATCAAAGAGCACTAGATTTTGAAACCCTAAACTTGGATGATTTATCGAAAAACAGATTTTGAAACCCTTCATCGTAGCATTACCATATTCGGCCATAACGTCTAGGCTGGGTTTGGTTAGAGGCCACTGAAAGGATTATGAATGACATTGACTGTACTCTGAGCAGAAATTAAAGGGTGCACTCTTTACTTCACAATGAGGCATATCAGTGGTGGTTGTCGGTTGAAGAGGGTACTTAACCAGGTCATCTGAACTAGGATTATTTTAAGACTGCCTTCTAGGGGAAGTATGTGGGTGCGAACTATGTTGATGCTCGTAGATGTGAGTTCATGAATCTCACGCAATATGATAAAGCTATGGCCGAGTAGGAGGCCAAGTTTTTGAGGTTGAGCCGCTACGCTCGAGGCATGGTGTCATCTAAGTATGAGAAATGTGTCCGTTTTGAGGATGGTTTGAGGGATAGTTTGAAGGTTTTGATTGCTCCAGAGGAAGCGTGATTTTGCTATTTTGGTGGATAAGGCGAAGAAAGTCGAAGAGGCCAAAATAGAGATCAGAGAGAGGCAAGAATAAGAGGAATTGAGCCATCTAGTACTATTCAGAAGCCTAAGAAAGGGGCTAGACGTGATGGGCCTGTTAAAGTGGGGGTTCCTGTAGCTCCTACTAGGATTTAGCCTTGTGGTGACTGTGGTAGGCGCCATCTGGGCAAGGGTTGTAGGAGACTAGGGGCTTGTCTACAGTGTGGGTCTTTGGAGCATCAGATCAGAGAGTATCCACATCGTGCTAATCAGATGCAATCTTCGAGACCGAGTTCTATACAGTCTCAGAGGGCAGTTCAGCAGCCACTTAGAGGCTGTGGACCAACTAGGGGTGGTAATGATATGGGTCGAGGACAAAGAGCACCGGGCAGAGGTGCTAGTCAGACTAAGGCGAGGCAGCCTGCACTAGTTTATACTGATCGATGCCAATAGGATAGAGACACTCCTGATGTGATCACGGGTACGTTTTTAATTTTTGATGCTCCGTATACTGCTTTGATAGACATAGGTTCTACTCATTCCTATGAAGCTAGTACTGTTTCTGAGAACTTGGGGATTTCTGTTGAGTGTACTTCTAGTGAGATTATTGTACTGAGTCTATTGAGGCAGTCTGTTTGAGTCAATAGACTTTATAGGAATGTTCCGTTAGAAGTACAAGGGACTGTGTTTTCAAAAAATCTAATGGAGCTACCGTTTGGGGAGTTTGACTTAATTCTGGGTATGGATTGGTTGGTTGAGCATCGAGTTAGTCTGGACTGTGCGATTAAGAAGGTTGTTCAGAGGACCGTGGATGATAAGAAAATAGTTGTGATCGGTGAGCATCGTGATTATCTGTCTAATGTGATCCCTGCTCTTCTAGCTGAGAAATTGGTTCAAAAAGGGTGTGAAGCGTATATGGCTTACATTAGTGGTTTAGTTTTTAGGGACTCTTTCATTAGGGATATCATAATAGTAAGGGAATTTTCAAATGTTTTTCCTGAGGAATTACTGGATTTACTTCCAAATCGGGAAGTTGAGTTCAGCATTGAGCTTCTACTAGGTACAGTTCCGGTGTCCATCGCTCCATATCGTATGGCATCGAAGGAGCTTACAAAGGTTAAGGCTCAACTTCAAGAGCTTCTGGATCGTGGTTTCATCCATCCTAGTGTGTCTCGGTGGGGGCATCGGTTCTGTTTGTAAAGAAAAAAGATGGTACCATGAGGATATGTATTAACTACCGGCAGTTGAATAAATTGATTGTTAAGAATAAGTATCCACTTTCGAGGATCGACGATTTGTTTGATCAGTTCCAAGGGGCTTCAGTGTTCTCAAAATAGATATCTGATCTTCGTATCATTAGCTTAGAGTTAAGGAGGTTTACATTCATAAGACGACATTTAAGACCCATTATAGGCACTACGAGTTCCTAGTTATGCCCTTTGGTTTGACGAATACTCTGGTTGCATTCATGGATCTGATGAACTGAGTTTTTAGCCGTATCTGGATCAGTTCGTCGTGGTCTTTATCAACGATATTCTAGTTTAATCTAAGACTGAGGATGAGCATGATGAGCATATTAGAGTAGTGCTTTAGATACTCCGAGAGAAACAGCTCTACGCTAAGTTGAGCAAGTGTGAATTCTGGTTGCGAGAGGTAACTTTTCTGGGACAGGTGGTTTCTACTGAGGGGATCCGAGTTGATCCTAAAAAGATTAAGGCTATGTTTGATTAGAAAAAACCTAAGAGTGTATCTAAGATCCGTAGTTTTCTAGGTCTTGTAGGATATTATAGGCGATTTGTTAAGGGGTTCTCTCTGATGGCAGCTCTTTTGACTAAACTTCCACATAAGGGTGTTCCTTTTCTCTGGAATGATGCGCAACAATTGAGCTTTGAGAAGCTTAAGTTTTTTCTGACTTAAACTCATGTTTTGATACAGCTTGAATCTGGCAAGGAGTTTGTAGTTCATAGTGATGCGTCGCACATCAGTTTGGGATGTGTACTGATGCAAGATGGTAAGGTTGTGGCTTATGTGTCCCATCAGCTTAAGTCACAAGAGGGGAATTATCCAACGCATGATCTTGAGTTAGCTACTGTGGTATTTGTGTTAAAGATCTGGAGGGACTATCTATATGGTGAGAGGTTTATTATCTACACCAATCACATAAGCCTCAAGTACCTCTTTACTTAGAAAAAGTTGAATCTTAGACAGTGTCGACGGATTGTGCTGCTCAAAGATTGTGACTGCACGATAGAGTATCATCGTGGTAAGGCCAATGTGGTAGCTGATGCTCTCAGTCGAAGAGCGATGACCAATTTGAGAGCGATGTTCGCTCGTTTTAGTCTATTTGATGATGGGGGTCTATTAGTTGAGTTGCAAGTTAAGTCGACTTGGATTGGGCAGATTCGAGAGAAGCAGATGGGGGATGAGTCTCTGGTTTAGCGGTTTCATCATGTTGAGAGTGGCAATACCTCTAATTTCAGACTGAATAGGGATGTAATTTTGTGTTTTTCTGAGGACAGGTTTGTGTACCGAATGATTCTGATCTGAGATAGTCAATTTTGAGGGAGGCGCATAATAGCCCTTATGCCATGCATCCCGGTGGTAATAAGATGTATCGGGATCTCCGTGAACTGTACTAGTGGCCGGGTTTGAAATGAGAGGTAAAAAATTTTGTTGCTCATTGTCTGACGTGCTAGCAAGTTAAGGTTGAGCACCAGTTGCCTCCAGGTTTGCTACAACCTATTAAGATTCCTTTATGGAAATGGGAACGTGGGACAATGGACTTTGTTAGTGGCTTTTGATAGACAGAAGATAAGGTTAGACTGATTCGGGATCTTCTGAAGACAACTTTTGATAGACAGAAGTCTTATGAGGATTTGAAAAGGAGAGATATCGAGTATTCTGTGGGTGACTTCGTATTTCTCTAGGTTTCTCCGTGGAAGAAAGTTCCGAGGTTTGATCGTAAGGGCAAGTGGAGTCCTAGGTTCATTGGGCCGTATTGAATTTTGAAGCATGTAGGAATAGTTGCTTATCAGTTGGAGCTACCTCTAGCGTTGGATCTTATCCATGATGCGTTTCACGTCTCGATGTTGATGTAACACTCCTTACCCGTGTCTGACACTGAGACAGGATACGAGGCATTACCGAACTTAAACAAAAACCTTTATACAAAACCGGCTATAAAATTTCATTCAATTTAACAGTCCTCATTCACATGGAAATCGCCCCTTATATGGGCCCACAAGGCCCAAAACATACATTCAGAATTGTTCGGGACTAAACCGAAAACTTAGAAAACTTTAGTAGACTTGAAAAATTTTTCATCAAAACAGGGGTCACACGTCCGTATGGCTTGGGACACGCCTATGTG
Organism: Gossypium rotundifolium; assembly: GCA_025506655.1. NCBI lineage: Eukaryota > Viridiplantae > Streptophyta > Magnoliopsida > Malvales > Malvaceae > Gossypium > Gossypium rotundifolium. The sequence continues at coordinate 20,400,299 of CP106727.1, forward strand.
GGTAGGCCGTGTGGTCACGCACGCCCATGGCCTTAGCCCGTGTGACTATCTGTTTATGACATCATCAACAAAATTGGGTCACATGGCCAAGTTACCGTGTGCTTAGGCTATGTGGCGAATTAAATTTTGAAAAGTAAATACAGACTTCACAAGCCCTGGGCACACGCCTTTGTCCCGGGGTCGTGTTCTCCACACGGTTGAGACATACGGCCGTGTCTCTGCTCGTGTGGCCAAGAAAATGGTAATTTTCCAGACCATTTGGCACCTTCATTTGCACATACTTAAACACATCATCAATCCATCCATCCCAAACACACATAACCAAATCACATAAAATCTTTAATATAAGTACACACGTACAAATAGGCATTACAACTCATTAACCAATATGAACCAACACATTTGGCCAAATCAAATGACACATACAAAATTGACTAAGTCCCTATACATTCTATAGACTCAAAAGGTTTTGAATTCACTTATACCCAACATGATAGCTTGATAATGTGATAGCATCTCCGGTGATCTCCAACCCGAGCTAGTATAAAACCCTACATGATATGAGAAAGGAAGGGGAGTAAGCTATAAAGCTTAGTAAGTATGTATGTAAATAATAAACAATTTATTACCATGCTTTAAACAATCCTTATTTTGAGTTCTCAAGATAATGCCATCATTATTGCATAAAAGTTCTCAATTCACTTATGTTCACCTAGAGTTATCTACTCGAGTTACACTCACTAAATTATTTTTATCCAGAGCTACGGAACTTCAAATTAAGATCCCTAATTTTCCTTGAATCTAGACTCACATCTCTTCTTACCATAAAATATCTAGAATTTTTAGTTTAGCCAATCAGCATAGTTTATTCTTTAAAGTTTCCCCTGTTTCGCTGTTCGATAGTTCTGACCCTTCTTCACTAAAAAAATATTTTCTTATTGAAAAGAACTCAAAAGATGTTCCCATTTGTTTATATTAAAAATAGACTAATTAAAAAAAATCAAGAATATAAATTTTATTCCTAGATTATTTTTTGTACAATTTTTAATGAATTTCTAAAGTCAGAACAGGGGATTCCGAAATCATCTGACCATGTCTTATAAAAATTAAAATATCTCATAATTTAAATTTTTTTGCTTACACCTTCTCTTTTATGTGAAAATAGACTCAATAATATTTAATTTCTTATCTTATTCAACTTCTATTTCAATTTCTACCATTTTTGGTGAATTTTCAAAGTGATTCAATTGTTCTTTGTCCAAACTGATTTATTGCTAATTTTACTCTATCATGTTTTCTTTGTATTAATTCTCATTTACACACTTATAATACTAAGGCATATCCATAGTGAGCCATGCCAATAACTAGTCATCATCAAATATTTACAAGCCATTCATTGTCCAATTTAACTAACACATCAACAAAAAAAACTTGAACATTTCATTTCTCAATTTAATTTGGCTTAAAAGCCTCACACATGGTCACAATCCATAGTTCCCACATATTCTTACATCACAAGCATGGACTTAGCTCTTTGTCATTGATGTGTAAACTTAGATCTTTTTCATTGATGCATAAACTTAGCTCTTTATCATCAATGCATAAACTTAGCTCTCTGTCATTGATGCATAAACTTAGCTCTTTATCATTGATGCATAAACTTAGCTCTTTGCCCGTCGAACTACTCGAAATATCGAAGGATACTCATCTCATCATACACGTATCATGATGCCAATACCATATCCTAGATGTGGTCTTACATGGGATCATCTCTTGATACTGATGCCATATCCCAGATATTGTCTTACACGGGATCTCTTAACTCGATGTCTATGCCATGTCCCAGATATGGTCTTATATGTGACCTACATTCGGTGCTGATGCCATGTCCCATACATGGTCTTATACGGGACCTTCCTTATTCGATTCGATGCCATGTCCCAGACATGGTATTATACGGGATCTACATTTGATTCTAATGTCATGTCCCAGAGATGGTCTTATACGGGACCTTCCTTATCTCATGTTGTGACATTAGTATCCTTGCTATTCCGAATGTTCAATCGAGACTTCAACTTAACATAATTTCATCATACTCTCATCGAGGCATCATCAGTCAATTTCATAGAAATAATATTCATTTCACATAATATCTAGAAATTAAAAATATAAAAAAACATTATGTAGCTTTTTAATTTCACACAAACTTATCTCGATACCAAAATGGCAAGAAGAGACTTAACCGTTAGTTACTCGTTTTTCTCCCCGTTCTAAGTCTGAACCTCATTTCCTTTGATCTATAACATCACATTTAACTTAATTATTAGTCACATTATTCATTGTGACCCAAAAATCATACTATGGTAAAATTACAAGTTTTCCCCTAACTTTTTCATATTCACACTTTTACCCCTAGGCTCGTAAAATAATTTTTATTCTATTTCCTTGTATTTTAGGTGTAGCCAAACCATTTTAATAACTATAGCAGTCCAAAATTTTCATTCATTCACACATTTTCATACATTTTTAACATTTTACAAATTAGCCCTTTTATGCGATTTCATCGAAAATCACTTAGTAAAAGTCATTTACTACACACCGAGCATTCATATTCTACCATTAGACATCGAAGCACATGCATGTCATCCATGGGTAAATTTTTTAATCGAATAAACCTTAGCTCAAAATAATGGTAGAAATAGCTAAACCGAGTTATGGGGATCTCAAAAATGTAAAGAACATTAAAAACAGGGCTTGAATGCACTTATTATTGAGCTTGAAAGCTTGAAAACCCTATCCATGGCTTCCCCCATACTAAATTCGGCCAAGGAAGAGATGGAAAAAGGTTTTTGGCTTTTATTTTGTCTTTTAGTCCATTTAATTACCAGATTACTAAAATACCCCTAACTTAAAAATATCCTATTTCACTTATCTAATGTCTATTTTTGTCAAAAAAATTAACCAATGGTCTAATTGACATTTAAGGACCTCCAATTTAAAATTTCATAGAAATTGGACATCTCTAAAATGTGGAACTCAACTTTTATACTTTTTACAATTTAGTCCTTTTGACTAAATTGAGTGCCCAAACGTCAAATTTTTCGAACGAAATTTTCACGGAATATTTTTGTGAAATTGTAAACCATAAAAATATAATAAGAATAAAATTTTTCCTCATTGGATTTGTGGCCCCAAAACCACTGTTCCGACTAGGCTTAAAATCGAGCTATTACAATTGAGGCGGTATCGGCCTTATCCATCTCATGTTGTCTCTGTTGAGGAGATCGATGTTAGCCCAGATTTGAATTTTGAGGAGGAGCCAGTTCAAATTTTGGATCGAGATACTAAAGTTCTGAAGAGGAAGTCCACACCGTTAGTGAAGGTTTTGTGGCGAAATCATGGCACTAAGGAAGCCACATGGGAACTTGAGGACTTGATACGTCAAAAGTATCCTCATCTGTTCAGATCAGGTAAATTTTGAGGCCAAAATTTCTTTTAGGGGGTAGATTTGTAATGCCCTGAATAATTTAAGTCTATTTTTGTGAAATTTGACACAACTGTGTATATGCTTTAGTGGTTAAGTGTTCTGGGTGTGTGTATGATGTATTGGGTTCAAGTCCCACATTTGAGAAATTTCGGTTATTTTTATCCTATCCTTGCCCTTATTGAGTGGGCTTATATAAAATTGTTTGTTAATTCATATCAGAATGAGCCTGCTTTGGTTTGAGTGGTAAAGGGTTGTTGTGCTAGAGGTCTTGTGTTCGAATCCCTCCAGGATTGAGGGGGTTAATTTTTGATTCAGTTGGCTGAGAGAGTTTGAGCGGCATTGAAATTCTGAGGTAGTTGAGGCTGAGTTGTTAGTGGGGAAATGGGATTGTAATCAAAATTTTTTAAGTTTATTTTATTTTTATTTTTTTTTCAAATTTTTCTCTCTATTCAAAAAAAAAAAAATCTGACGTCAATTTTGTTCATCCCTTTCTCTGTATTTTTGTTCGTTTATTCTTTTTGCTATCTCCTCCTATCTCGATTAAACTATCATCAAATCTTTACATTTTAGGATTTTTGTCTCCCTTCGTTCGTTTTGGTAAGTGATATTTTGGTGTTTCTGTAACTTTTGATTTCCAAAACGCTGGTTATAACTATACCTTTTGTTTTGGCGAAATGGTGAGTAGTTAATGAAACACCCCAAACCCGGCCCACGAGCCTTAATCGGATCTGGTATGTTCCCCGGTGTAAACCCTTTCAAATTCTTTTGTTACCTAGGAAAAACTTGTGTGTTTTGAAAGAAAGTTTGTTTTTGGGTTGGGCTTGAGTTGAAAACAAGTTTATTTCATTATTAAAATCCTTTACTTTAGGTAACAAAAGCGTGTAGGCTTTGTTTTAAAATAATTTACTTAATCTTTTAATAAATAAAAGTTTGTAAGCTTAATAAATAAAAGCAAAGTAAAGTAGTTCTACTATGGCCTTATTACATCAAATAATTCCCAAAAATAAAAAAAAAGATAAATTCAAAGTACTTAATGAAATAAAAATCCAAATAAAATAAATTCCTTCTTGTGCATGGCCACCTTTAAGCTCCTGCCGACACGGTCCATTCTTGTTAGTCACCGAAAAAGGTTCCCTAGCAGGGTGAGTCAATGCACTCAATGTGTAACCACAACACTAAGTCAAAACAAATTAGGACATTTCGAGCATACATATTCTTATATCATTAAAATGATGCAACCCAACCCAAACTTAGATAGCCATCCGCTACCGTCCCCGTACCAACTTTGCACACCGTGGGGACTACTAAGTCAACCTTCCATCCGCTACACACCATCGAAGCGATCCTTGCGATCAATGTGCTCATCGCCCTTATAAAATTGTGTTCTTAGGTCACCACATTCGAGATATCGTGGTCTTAGGTCACCACATTCGAAATCGTGGTCTTAGGTCACCACATTCAATTATCGTGGTCTTAGGTCACCACATTCAATTCCCTTTTCATAATATCCCATATGCCCCATATATCATACACATTATGCAATTTCATGCCTTAATTCACATTCTTATCACTTTTCACATGTTAAAAATAACATATATTCATAATCCTAGTAGGAGTAGGAAGCGTGCACAGGTACTGTACCATTGCATGGTACTTTAGCCATATTTTCACATTCTTAACAACACATTTAACTTAATCATTGTCATAAATCTATTAAGACTTAAGGAAGGGTACACACGATTTGTAACAAATTATTTGAAATCCAAAATCGATCTCTTGCCTTAGATCCTTAACTACCTATATTAAGCCAACACATGGTTAATTTACTAAGACCCATTCGGCCATGAAACCAAATTCTAGTAGGATTAGTACACTTAAATCCTTACCTTGCTACCGATTGATGTCTAATCAAATGTCGGAAACTTTGTATCCTCCTTTCTTGAAATCGGCAATCACTAGATTACTTGAATAGATTAGTTTCAGCTTTTTAAATATTAATGAAACACATCTATTTACTCAACATGGCCTTGGCCGAATGCTATAGATACTTACCTTGTGGATTTTAAATCCGAAACTAACAGAATAACTAGGGAACACGACTTATGGTGTACCTTTGGGAAAAGAATTTCTCCTTCCTTGTAGTGACACTTAGTAAATCCAGAAAGATCTCTTCAAAGTTTAGACAACAAGATATTAATGGGGTTAGTCCTAGATTTGGCAAATCTTAAAAGAAAAGGATGAAACCGAATGAGATCTTACCCTTCTTGAAGAATTGACGATAGCTATGTCAATCTCCTTTGAGATATTGACTTTGAACTTGATGAAAATTTGACTAGAAGTACCCTATATATTGGCTCTTGAAAGGAGTAATAAGGGTTATGGATTAGACTTTCACAAGGGTCACAAAAGAAAAGGGTATGGAGTATTAAGGGTAATTGGCAATGATGAAAATAGGGAATGGGAAGTTCGGCTATAACAGGATAAAAGAAAAGAAGAATAAGAAGATAGCTTGGAGAGAAAAGAGTAAATGATAGGGAGGCCAAAGTGCTTAATGAAATTCAGCTATAGCCCCCCTTTACAACCTTGGCAGAAAATACCATCCAGGGAGTCCCTCAATCGGCCAACTCTCCATTTTTTGATAAATTTTATCTTTTAATTATCATCTTAATAAAATTAATCCCAACAATTATCTCTTCTTCTTAGAAATTTAATCCACACTTGAGCACACCTTTAGCCAAATTTTAAAGGGAATAAAACTCCTCCTTGAAGTTCCTTAGTGCCGTCCACCTCCTTTGCTTCTTGTAGCAAAATAAAATCCTTTATTTGCTTCCCGTTGCTCGAACCTAGGCCCATTTGCATAACTTGTATGTCACTTACAGGGCCTTAAGTGGTGCCTCAAGCCACTTAAACAAGCCTATGTTTATGTCAAATTTCATCTATTAATCTTCTTAAGGCCACCTTGTTTTAGTTTTCTCTTTTAAACTTACCATTTCTAAAACATTTCCTTACATTTCCAAGTTTTCAAAAATGTTCACTTTCCTAAACATTTCCAAGTTTCCAAAATTGTTCACTTTCCTAAACATTTACTTAACATTTCCAAGTTTCCAAAAATATTCACCATACATTCATAACACATAAGACATGCCATTTCGTATAATTAAATCAAAAATGCATAGGCCCATTTTCGAGGTGTTACGGTTCTACCCCTTAAAATAATTTAGTCCTCAAATTACTTACTAATGAACAATCGTACAATCTAACTTGCCACACTCGCTATTCTGCGCACTCGATCTTAATAAAACTAACACATTTCCTATGCAAAATTCCAAAGTTCACATCAAGGTTTCATACCATTCACTAGCAATACAAGAACGAACTAGCTCTATAATAAACAAGGCAATAAAGGCATTCGAAATAAGAAACTTACCCATTGTCACATCGGCACATCACTCTCCTCATGACGGTCATTGCATAAACCAACCTTGGCCCTTGCATCGAACCTTGACACCTCTGCTTGGTGCTCCACGACCACTGGCGGAACCATTTCCTCCATGGTTCAGACCACGACCTCGCTGAGGCTGCTATCCACCTCTACCAGCCTGATTAACATTTTGAGCTACTGGTTGATTCCCATCTGGTCTCATCGGACAGTCCTTAGTCATATGGTCCTTTGACCCACACTTAAAACATCCTCCCATCTTTTTCCAACATTCACCTAAGTGCTTCTTCCCACATTGATCACAAGTAGGGCACTACCCTCCAGTAGCAGCTTGCTGACCTCGCGACCCTTTAACTCTAGGCCTCTTTTGCTCATTCCGGGATGGCCTTGACGATCTAAATTCTCTCTTCTGCCTATTTCGATCAGAGTTCTCCCTTAAGGACTCCTTGATACCCTCGGCCACTTTGGCCTTTTCCACTAACACAGCAAACTCCCGCTCCTGTTGCAGGGCTATCAATAACCTTAGGACATCTCTTGGTCCGTCTTCAAGCCGGACACCGCTCATGCTCGATGAGACACTATGCCTCGAGCATAACGGCTAAGCCTTAAGAATTGACTTCATACTCGATTCTGGACTTGTTTCCTTGAACTAGTCCTAGAAAAGCCTTTCTTTGGGCATCAATGTAATGAGTGCCCACATACTTCTTCGGTATCTTTGCCTTAACATACTCCCATGTGAGTTCCTCATTTTGTAGCACCATCTCGCATAGTGAGCCACCATTGATCGCTTCATCGCGTAGCGGTGCCACCATTCCTTTCAACTTCTCCTCGGGGTCGATCGAGCTCATCCATAATCGCTCGATGCGCCTCAACCGATATTTAGTCATCTTGGGTGCCACACGGATACTCCACGTACACTTGACTCCGTTGGCTCGAGTCGCTCAGTGCAGATTTACGAGCTCCTATATTTCGCTGCTCAACCACCATTTCGAACTTCGCGTACCTGACTGCGATCTGAGATCAACCCGTCGAGCTTCTGCTCGACACCAACAAATTGGGGGTGGTGGTGGCGGTGGTAACTCATTGTCGGGCCCTTGACCGATCTAACGGGTTACGACACGATCATTCTTCCTCTGGCGTCCATGACGACCGCGTCCTCTAGAACTCATATCTAACGGCGCCTTTAATCGATTAAGAAATTTTATGAATTAGCCTTTATTCCACGATTAACGCGAAGAATTTTTATAAAAGAATTTTAGAAGTGGTTCTTTCATATTCATACATGCACACAGATCTTTACATTCATACATCCATTAATCAATTATGAACTTTTGTTCATTCGAGAAATGTTGTAGTTTTCATTGTTGTTGTTTTCCACTACCGGGGTATTTTAAGTAATTGCCCTACTGAGGTATTTTTGTAACTTGTCAAAATAAGGTTCCTTGGTGATTTTGTCAATAAGGGTATTTTAGTAATTTTTGAAATCCGAGGGTATTTCAAAAATTTTGAAATTACAAGGGTATTTCAATAATAAACGAGGTAAATTTATAAATCTTAATAAATCAACGATATTTTGGAATTTATGAAACTTGAAGGTTGTTTTGAGAATTTGTTTTCCAAATCGGTGTTGTTGCAAAATTTTTTGAAGATCGGAATTAGATTACGGTAATTTTGTAACTTCAGGGTATTTGATAATTTGTAGGGTAGGGGTAATTACGTAATTTTTTCCATAATCAAGGTATTTTGATATTTTTTAAATTTAGGGTCCTTTAAGCAAAGTAGTGAAATTTTGATAAGAAGCTGTGGGTATTTTGTAAATTTTCTTAAACTAAGGGCATTTTGTAATTTTACCACTAGGGGTATTTTGTAATTTTAGAAATCAAAATAATTTGAAAATTTTCAAAATAAGTTTTGCTACTATTCAAGGGTAATTTGGTGATTATAAAACTAGGGTTTTCATAAAAAATCTGGCTAGTCCACTTTCGGGTTTTAGTTAGGGGTTTAGCAGTGTATAGATCCTCTTGGTTAGGGTGAACAGGGCTACGCACCGGTAGGATTCGAGTGGAGAGAGGTGAGTCACGCGATCGACTAAATACCAAGCTCCCTGAAACCAATCACGGACATCGCACCATGGTTCTTTGTAACATCCAAACCCATTGAACATTACAACCGAATTTGGCATGTCACATAGAAAGCGTTTTGAGAAACCCTTTTGTTGATTCACATTTAGGAAAGATATTGTCTTGTTTTAAGTAAAAGTTGTGGGTTATCGAGAATCCAACACTTTGCTTCCTTATTTAAAATCTATTAAACCTGTTTATTATCAATTTTGTCAATGAACGGTGGCGCGAGAAGAAATTTCCCGCCTGAAAGGATTCGATTTGGGTAATTGTGGATCGTCGACTAAATCACCCACTTCATTCGGTGAGGTTTGACTACTCACTTGAGGTTAGCGAGTCAGTATGTGTCGTAGATAGTGAAATTTTGCACGGTGTGCGGTATCCATCATCTCGGATAGGGATCCCATTTACGTCAAGGTTACGGAAAGCGTTGCATCGTGCTCTGGGTACATGGTTGGATTTCAAAGACATTTCACCCATGATCTAACAGGCGATCAAAAAGGATTCTGAGATCTTAGAGGATATGTTATGAGGTTGTGTCTTGAACTTTAGAGGTAGTTGGGAAGAGTTTCTACCATTGGCTGAGTTCGCCTACAACAATAGTTACCAAGCAAGCATCAAGATGGCACCATATGAGGCGTTGTATGGTAGGAAGTGTCACTCACCTACTTGTTGGATGGAGTTGGGTGAACGTTAGTTGTTGGGACCAGAGTTGGTTGCTGAGACCGAAGACAAGGTTAAGTTGATTCAGAGGCTCGGTTGAAGAAAGCTTCAGACAGGCAGAAGTCTTACGTTGATCTCAAGCGTAGAGATATAGAGTTTCTTAGTGGGTGATAAGGTCTTTCTGAAGGTCTCGCCATGGAAGAAAGTGTTGAGGTTAGGAAGAAAAGGCAAGTTAAGTCCGAGGTTTATTGGGCCATATAAGGTCTTGAGGCAGTGGGACCGGTAGCGTATCGACTTGATTTGCCGCCAGAAATGAGGTCGATTCACGACGTATTCCACGTTTGATGCTTAGGCGATATCGTTCGGATCCATCACCGTGGTAGTAGTGGAAGAGATCGAGGTAAATCCAGTTTGACCATGGAGGAAGAACACATGCGATTCTAGATCAAGATGTGAAGGTTACTGCGTGGGAAGTCTGTGCCTTTGGTAAAGGTACTATAAGCGGAATCATGGCGTGGAAGAAGCTACGTGGGAACCCGAGGATATGATGAAATGTGATACGCAACTCTTGACGAGTAATTTTGAGGTCGAAATTATTTTAAGGGGTAGAAGCTGTAATATCCGGGATAGGGGCTATTTTGTTATGGCATTGTTTGCATGTTATTGGTATGCTATGTTGTTGTTCTTGATGTTTTGGGGCTTAGTTGTAAGCCTGGTGTAAGCCAGAGAGGTAGGAAAAATTTTAGTTTTAGGCTTAGGTGAGGGGAGCTGAAGAAGCTGGGGTTAATAAGTATTCTTTGGTGAATTTTAGCACAAGAAAGGAGCTGGTGGAGTCGCAAGCTAGGCGCCACTTGGAGCTTGAGTTGGCATCACTTGCAGGGGAAGGAGGTCCTGAGTTCAAGTTGCAGAAGTCTCACATTTTGCTCCCATTTTGACGGCAGGGAGGAGGAGAAGTTGTTGGCAGTTCAAACTCTGCCATGGACCAAGTCAACTCACTTGAATGGTGGGTGGAGAGTGATTTGTGGAGGTGGACTAGTTCAAACTTGTTTAAATGATGGGCAAGGAGTGAATTAAGGAGTGAGTTGGGGTTTGACTAATTCAAATCGGTTTGAATTAGTGGCGAGAGTGTCTGTGGGTAGTGGTAGGATGTTGGGGTCTTCATGGGGGATGAGTGGCGGTTGGTAAGTGAGTGGAGAGGAGTGTGAAATGCACTTGGCATTTTGTGCATTTCGGTCATTTGGTATCAAAAACCAAATTGATTTCTTTTGTCTAGCTAGCCGAATTTCAAAGGAGATTCTTTCATTTTCTACTCCTTGAAATCGAAAGTCCAAGCAACCTTTGCCGAATTTGTTTTGTTTTCTCTCAATTTTCTTGGTAGCCGAATGTTCTTTGCTCCCTCTTTTTCCTCTTCATTTGTGTAAACCGAATCTAGCTTCTCTCTTCCTCTCATACTCTCTTTTTCTTCTTGAAATCTCCTTAGCCGAAACTCCATTCTCCAAAATACCTTCCTCCATTTCTGTTTCTTTTTAAGAATCAAAAGCATCTTTCTTCTTCTTTTCCCATTTTTGTTGTGGCCGAATAGCAACCCCTTTTTCTTTACAACTTTCTCTTGTGTTTTCTTTCTTTGTGTAAGGCCGAATCTTGGTGGTTGTTATTAGCAATCATAGCCGAAACTTTCCTCTCCTAGTAGTTATCTTGCGGCCAATTTTTGTGTGTGGTGATAATCTCGTTTGGTTGTTCAACCGTTAGAGAAGGTAAGTACCTAGCCGAATGGTTATTTCCTTTTTTCTTGCTCTTTGTCAACTTTGGTTTGGTTAGAGCCGATTTTGGCTCTTGATGTAAGGAGTTAACCCCTTGTGATTAAACCGATTTCATTATAGGACATTCGAATTTTGGAAACAATCGAGAGGAGCCTTCTTTCTCTGTTAAGCAATTGGTAAGTGGTGGTAAGAGTTGGTTCTTTTAGTCTATTCGTTTAGTTTTCATTAAGCCAAGTCACTAAAGGATTAACCGTTTTCTTGTTAGGGTGTGCCGTTTGCTTAAAGAGGAACCATTGTTTGGTTCGGGTTTTGGTAGGAAACCAAATCAAGTGTAAGGTAAGGGTTAAGCGTTAACCCTCTTGATTTATTTGGGTTGGCCGAATGGCCCTGGTCCTAATGTTCTTATTTGGCCGATTATAGGAGCAAGCTAATCGAGGGATTTAGATCGGTCCGTTTGGATTAAAGCTTGTGTTTGAATAGGTGTGTAAACTAACACACTCTTTACTTAGTAATATGCTTAATAACCTGATTGCTTAATAAAGTCGAAATAGTATGGTTGATTGATATGATACCCTATGGGGTACGAGCACGGATTTGGGTAAGTCCGTTTCATTGCGAGTTTCATTATTGGTATGATGACATGATCTATGATGTATGTGTTATGAGATGCTACATTAATCATATTAGCATGATTTGCATGATTTGCACAATTTGCATCAATATGGTATGCTTATGGGTGATTTGAGAGGAGGGGGAATATGATATCCGTGTCTTTGGGACCCTAGAGGTTTGGCACCTCCAGTGGTTTGGTACCACAGATTGATTATTGTGACTTTGGGTCACTAGAGGTTTGGCACCTCAGCGTTCCGTCCCAGTGGCTTAGCACCACAGTGGGTTGGCCCTACGGTTGATTTTACGAGATCGATGCTAGTGATTTGGAATCACACGATGGGTTGGCCCCATCATTTGATTCGTGGATTTGCATCACCAAGATTTAATATCACACTTGTGTCTTTGGGACACGGAGGTTTGGCACCTCATAGCGACTCATCCACGTGGTTCAACACCACCGTGGGTTGGCCCCACTTTTGAGATCTGGGATCGCCGCGGTGATTTGGTATCACACGGGTTGGCCCCACGGATGGATTATTCGTGACTTTGGGTCACGGTGGTTTGGCACCACATTGATGGATATCGTGACTTTGGGTCACGGTGGTTTAGCACCACCGGTGGTTTGGTACCACACGGGTAGAAAAGGTGTTACTGGATGGTTAGGATCGGTGCATTAATTGTGTTGCTTTGTTATGATGTGTGTTAGTATGTTGCATATACTAGGAGGGGATTTATGCCTTGAGCCTTGTGACTCACCTTCTCCTTATCATTTTCAGTGACACTTAGATCACGGACACGGGCCGGGAGGACTCGAGGTGACCATGCCATGAATAAATTGGGTCTTCTGGCAGATTTTAAAAAAACTTGGTACTTTACTTTATTTATTTCCATTTGGTTTTGTTGGGTTGTAAAAGGCCTTTTAAATTTTACTTTGGTGTTCATATGCTTAAGTTTGATTTGAATATGCCTTAACAAATACTTGGGTTAATATTGAGTAAAACTTGTAAAGATAAGGTTTTCAAAACTATAAAGCGACATGTTTTAAACTTTACCTTCGGGTAACACGCTCTAATTTAAAATGAATGCAACTCGAACGATTTCCAAATTTAAACTAAGTTTGAAATGTTTTCAAGCAACTAAAAATGATAAACTCGAATTTCCAAATGATATAAATTGATTTTTCTACTGAATTCAACTAAGTTTTCAAAACTTACGGGATATCAAAATTCACTATCGGTTTAAACAATCATACCCTAGGTTTTAAAGGAAAAAAAGCGACAAAGAGTTTTCATCAACATCAGTAACCTAAACTTAACCTCCTAATTACAAATTTCCCGTAACATACCGAGTTGATTGCGGTGTTTTGGCTGAATTTTTGGGTGTTACAATTGTGGTATCGAACCAAGTTTAAAGGCTCTGCTGTGGGCCCGAGGCCCAAAATATTTAAATCTCGGTTTTAAGTGTTTTGGTTTTAAAGTATATGGTTTGAAAGGCATAGCACCGAGACTCAGCACCAATTCGCCCGGTAAGTACCCTTATTATTGCTTGAGATTTTGATGTGATGTGACCGAATGACTAGCGGTAGTAAACTACTTTAAGCCGAAATCAATAGGACTCGTGGACTTGCGAAAATAAAACTTCTTTAATAAGCAATATTCAAGACTTTGCTTTTAAACGATGGAATAATTCTTGATGCATAAAACTCTTTCAATCGGACGATAGAGATCTTAGTTATGAGTGCTAGAGGTGGGCGTGGTCGTGGGCGTGGTCGAGTAGGATGGCGGTTTAGAACCCGTAGGATCTGGTCGGGTCGAGAATGAGATCTGAGTACCACCACCACCGGAGGTGGTGAGTTTGAGAATGCATCGAGACAGACGCAGTGTCACGAGCGATCTTCCGAGTTCTGGAAAGGGTAGCTGGAGTAGGTGGAGGCACGGGAGCTAGGAAATCATGCTGAGTGACTCAAGACAAGCGAAGTGAGGTATTACGAGGTGTTTACGGTGTTGCTCAAAGACGGTGAGTATTGGTTTGGGCTGACAGGCGGGTTATGGATGATTTATACCGACTCCGAGGAGAAATCGAAGGGCATAGTATCGCTTCTTGGGATGAGTCATACCGGTGGTGGCTCACGGTTCGAGACAGATCTTTGCGGCAGAGGATCTTCGTGGGATTATTTCAAGGTCGCTTATCGGAAAAGTGCATTGGAGCTAGCTACATCGGCGCATGCGATGAAAGGCATTTTGAGGTTAGTGCAGGGAGTAAGTCCGTAGCCGAGTCGAGGCGTAGTTCTTGAGGTGAGTCGGTATGCTATGGGTATGGTGGCTCTTGAACACGAGAGGTGTGTTCGTTTTGAGAATGGTCCGAGAGATGAATTAAGGTTCTTGATTGCTCCACAAAGAGGAGCATGAGTTATTGTCTGGTAGAAAAGGCTAAGGTAGCGAAGGGGTTAAAAAGTCCGTGAGGCGAGAACTTGGATAGGAACAGCAAAAGCGGAGTTTTGGATCTTCCGGTCGTCGGGTAATCCTCGAGAAAGGGCTAGACAAAGTGGGCCAAATCAGTCTGGTAGGGTCATTGCTGCTAATCAGGGACCACCACAGTGTAACCGTTGTGGGAAAGCTCATTGGGGAGGATCTTTGGACCGATGGAAAAGGATGTTTCGAGTGTGGCTCTTTGGATCATCGTGTGAGGATTCGTCGTAAGTTGGCTAGGATTCACTTGAGAGTCGGGTCGTACTCGGTTCAAGAATAATGGACCGCCACCGCAGAGGGCCGTGGTAATGGCGAGAGGAGGTAATGGTTACAGTCAGGGGCCGTGGAGCACCGGGTAGAGGTGCGAGTAGTTTTGAGGCAGACGGCTGGGCTAGTGTATGCAGCGAGGCGCCGAGAGGAAGGGATGCACCGGACGTCATAACCGGTACGTTCTTAATCTTTGGTTTTCCATTTACTGCTTTGATTGATGTGGGTTCAACGCATTCATACGTTGCAAGTAGCATAGTGAAGACCATAGATTTAGACTCTGAGATATCTTCTAGGCAAATGACTGTAATTAGCCCTCTAGGTCACTCTGTAGTTGTAGATAAGCTGTATAGAGATGTACCTCTAGAACTCCAAGGGGTTGTGTTTGTGGCTCATCTAATGGAACTGTCGTTTGGGGAGTTCGATCTGATTCTTGGGATTGACTAGTTGGTTAAGTACCATGTGAAGTTAGATTGTGACTAAGCGCATGGTTCTAAAGGCGTCGGAGGGTGATGAAGTGGTTATGATAGGTAATAGGAGAGACTACCTATCCAATGTGGTATCTGCTCTGAGGTCGAGAAGATGGTCGAAAGAGGTTGTGAAGCGTGTCAGGTTCATGTGTATGCCTTGGAGGCTAAAGAGTCTGCTTGTAGAGATGGTTCTAGAGAGTTAGGGAATTCTTGATGTATTTCTGAGAGCTTCGGGTTTGCCACCGGATCGTGAGGTAGAGTTCGAGGATAGATTTGTTACGAAATCGCGCCGGTGTCTATTGCTCCGTATAGGATGGCGCCAAAGGAGTTAGTGGAGCTTAAGGCTCAGATCCAGGAGTTGTTGGATCGAGGTTTTATCAGGCCAAGTGTTTCACCTTGGGGAGCGCCCGTACTCCTTGTCAAGAAGAAAAACGGTACTATGCGGATGTGTATAGACTATCGCCCGATTGAATAAGTGACGATCAAAAACAAGTATCCGTTACCACGGATAGATGACTTGTTTGATCATTTGAAGGTGCATCGGTATTCTCGAAGATTGATTCTGATGCAGGTGCCACCAGTTAAAGGTGAAATAGGCGGATATCGCAAGGCGACGTTTAAATTACTCGATATGGGCACTATGAATTTACGGTAATGCCGTTTGGGTTGACTAACGCGGTGACATTTATGGATATGATGAATAGGGTGTTCCAATTATTTGGATCGGTTAAATGCGTGGTTTTGATTGACTACATCTTGGTGTATTCAAGGATTGAGGAGGAGCATGATGCACATTTGCGGGTGGTATTCTGATTTTGAGGAGAAGCGACTTTATGCTAAGTTTAGTAAATCGAGTTACGGCTTAGAGGTGACATTCTTGGGTCATGTAGTGTCAATTTGAGGGATTAGAGTGGATCCTCGAAAGATTGAGGCGGTTTTGGATTGGAAGCCGCCTAAGTCGATGGCGAGATTCTGAGTTTTACGGGCTTGCGAGGATACTACCAAGATTTGTAGAAGGATTTTCGTTGATCGACGACCGATGACCAAATTGTTAAGAAAAGGGGTTCCGTTCATTTGGGAGAAGCGGCGGAGAGTTTCGACAAGTTGAAGAAGATTTTGGTGAAGCTCGGTTCTAATTCAACTGAGGCGGAAAGGAATTCACAATATATTCGATGCATCACATACTGAGTTTGGGTTGTGTCTTGTCATGAGGAAGGAAGGTTGTGGCTTACGCATCTCGGCGGTGAGGCCACATGAAGTCAATTATCCGGCCTTGCGAATTAGAGTTAGCGGCGATAGTCTTTGCCTTGAAAATTTGGAGGCACTACTTGTACGGAGAGAGATCGATAGTCTACAGGATCACAAGAGTCGAAGTACCTTTTGACTCGGAAGGATTTGAATTTGAGGCAATGAGATGAATTGAGTTACTAAAGGATTCTGTTTGCTTCGATTGAGTACCATCCGGGCAAGGCTAACGTGGTGGCGAAGCCAGCGTTGGCCGAAAAGGTTATTTCGCACTTAAGAGCGATGTTTGCGCATTTGAGTTTGTATGACGATGGAAGTATTACAGCGAGCTGCAGTTAAGCCTACTTGGGTTGGCGATTAAGGAAAAAGCAGTTAAAGGATGAGGTTTTGAGTCGCGAGAGGTTGCGGTGTAGGATAGTAGGTTGGAAGGTTCTGATTTGTCTAGTGATGGAATCTTTGTGTTTTCAAGGGAGAGCACATGTCTTGGGGATATTGAGTTAAGGAAGAAGATTCTTGAGACGCATATAGCGACCCTCGCTATGCATTACGGAGGTAGTAAGATGTATCGGGATCTAAAGAAGCGATTTTGGTGGCCGATGCGAAGAGGAAGTGACGAGTTTGTAGGAAGTGTCGACATGTCGGCGAGTCAAGGCGAACATCGGATGTCGTCGGGGTTGCTTTAGCGATGAAAATCCCACAGTGGAAGTGGGAAAGGATAACTATGGATTTCGTCGGTGGATTACCTCTTCGCCTAGCAAGAAGGACTCGATTTGGGTAATTGTGGATCGTCGACTAAATCACCCACTTCATTTGGTGAGGTTGACTACTCATTTGAGAGGTTAGCGAAGTCAGTATGTGTCGAGATAGCGAGGTACACGGTGTGCGATGTCGATCATCTCGGATAGGATCAATTTACATCAAGGTTACGGAAGCGTTGCATCGGGCTCTGGGTACGATTGGATTTCATCTGACATTTCACCCGCAATCGTGGGCGATCGGAAAGGGTTATACATATCTTAGAGGATATGTTACGAGGTTGTGTCTTGAACTTCAGGGGTAGTTGGGAAGAGTTTCTACCATTGGCTGAGTTTGCCTACAACAATAGTTACCAAGCAAGCATCAAGATGGCACCATATGAGGCATTGTATGGTAGGAAGTGTCGCTCACCTACTTGTTGGATGGAGTTGGGTGAACGTCAGTTGTTGGGACTAGAGTTGGTTGCTGAGACCGAAGACAAGGTTAAGTTGATTCAGGCTCGGTTGAAGGAAGCTTTAGACAGGCAGAAGTCTTACGCTGATCTCAAGGGTAGAGATATAGAGTTTTCCGTGGGTGATAAGGTCTTTCTGAAGGTCTCGCCATGGAAGAAAGTGTTGAGGTTCTAAGAAAAGGCAAGTTAAGTCGAGGTTTATTGAGCCATATAAAGGTCTTGAGGCGAGTGGGACCGGTGGCGTATCGACTTGATTTGCCAACAGGTGAGTCGATTCACGACATATTCCACATTTTGATGCTTAGGCAATATCGCTCAGATCCATCGCACGTGGTAGCAGTGGAAGAGATCGAGGTAAATCCAGTTGACCATGGAGGAAGAACTGCATGATTCTAGATCGAGATGTGAAGGTTACTGCGTGGGAAGTCTGTACCTTTGGTAAAGGTACTATGGCAAAATCATGGCGTGGAAGAAGCTACGTGGGAACCCGAGGATATGATGAGGCAGCAATACCCGCAACTCTTCTGACCAGGTAATTTCGAGGTCGAAATTATTTTAAGGGGTAGAAGCGTAATATCCTGGGATAGGGGCTATTTTGTTATGGCATTGTTTGCATGTTATTGGTCGCTATGTTGTTGTTCTTGATGTTTTGGGGCTTAGTTGTAAGCTTTGGTGTAAGCTTTGAGAGGTAGGAAAAATTTTAGTTTTAGGCTTAGGTGAGGGAGTGAAGAAAGTTGGGGTTAATAAGTATTCTTTGGTGAATTTTAGCACAAGAAAGGAGCTGGTAGAGTGGCAAGCTAGGCGCCACTTGGAGCTTGAGTTGGTGTCACTTGCAGGGGAAGGAGGTCCTAAGTTCAAGTTGTAGAAGTCTCACATTTTGCTCCCATTTTAACGGCATGGAGGAGGAGAAGTTGTTGGCAGTTCAAACTCTGCCATGGACCAAGTCAACTCACTTGAATGGTGGGTGGAGAGTTATTTGTGGAGGTGGACTAGTTCAAACTTGTTTAAATGATGGGCAAGGAGTGAATTAAGGAGTGAGTTGGGGGTTTGACTAATTCAAATCGGTTTGAATTAGTGGCCATGAGTGTTTGTGGGTAGTGGCGAATGTTGGGGTCTTCATGGGGGATGGTGGCGGTTGGTAAGTGAGTGGAGGAGAGTCTTTGAAATGCACTTGGCATTTTATGCATTTTCGATCATTTGGTGTCAAAACCAAATTGATTTCTTTTGTCTAGCTAGTAGAATTTCAAAGAAGATTCTTTCATTTTCTACTCCTTGAAATCGAAAGTCAAGCAACCTTTGCGAATTTGTTTTGTTTTCTCTCAATTTTCTTGGTAGCCAGATGTTCTTTGCTCCTTTTTTCCTCTTCATTTGTGTAAACCAATCTAGCTTCTCTCTTCCTCTCATACTCTCTTTTTCTTCTTGAAATCTCCTTAGCCGAAACTCCATCCTCTAAAATACCTTCCTCCATTTCTGTTTCTTTTCAAAAATCGAAAGCATCTTTCTTATTCTTTTCCCATTTTTGTTGTGACCGAATAGCAACCCCTTTTTCTTTACAACTTTCTCTTGTGTTTTCTTTCTTTGTGTAAGGCCGAATCTTTTATTAGCAATCATAGCCGAAACTTTCCTCTCCTAGTAGTTATCTTGTGGCCGATTTTTGTGTGTGGTGATAATCTCGTTTGGTTGTTCAATTGTTAAAGAAGGTAAGTACCTGGCCGAATGGTTATTTCCTTTCTTCTTGTTCTTTGTCGACTTTGGTTTGGTTAGAGCCGATTTTGGCTATTGATGTAAGGAGTTAACCCCTTGTGATTAAACCGATTTCATTATAGGACATCCAAATTTTGGAAACAATCAAGAGGAGCCTTCTTTCTCTGTTAAGCAATTGGTAAGTGGTGGTAAGAGTTGGTTCTTTTAGTCTATTCGTTTAGTTTTCATTAAGCCAAGTCACTAAAGGATTAACTGTTTTCTTGTTAGGGTGTGCCGTTTGCTTAAAGAGGAACCATTGTTTGGTTCGGGTTTTGGTAGGAAACCAAATCAAGTGTAAGGTAAGGGTTAAGCGTTAACCCTCTTGATTTATTTGGGTTGGCCGAATGGCTCTGGTCCTAATGTTCTTATTTGGCCGATTATAGGAGAAGGCTAATAGAGGGATTTAGATCGGTCCGTTTGGATTAAAGCTTGTGTTTGAACAGGTGTGTAAACTAACACACTCTTTAGTTAGTAATATGTTATAACTTTGATTACTTAATAAAGCAAAACAAGATGGTTGATTGATATGATACCCTATGGGGTATGAGTACGGATTCGGTAAGTCCGCTTTCATTCTGAGTTTCATTATTGGTATGATGACATGATCTATGATGTATGTGTTATGAGATGCTACATTAATCATATTAACATGATTTGCATGATTTGCACAATTTGCATCAATATGGTATGCTTATGGGTGATTTGAGAGGAGGGAATATGATATCCGTGTCTTTGGGACACGGAGGTTTAGCACCTCCGGTGGTTTGGTACCACGATTGATTATTGTAACTTTGGGTCACGGAGGTTTGGCACCTCGTCGTCTCGTCGGTGGCTTAGCACCACAATGGGTTGGCCTCACGGTTGATTTTACTGGGATCGGCGCTAGTGATTTGGCATCACACAATGGGTTGGCCCCATCATTTGATTAAGTATTTGCGGTCACCGGTGATTTAGTATCACACTTGTGTCTTTGGGACACCAGAGGTTTGGCACCTCATGGCGACTCATCCACGTGGTTCAACACCACCGTGGGTTGGCCCCATTTTGAGATCTGGGATGGTCGCGGTGATTTGGTATCACCGTGGGTTGGCCCCACGGATGGATTATTCATGACTTTGGGTCACGGTGGTTTGGCACCACATTGATGGATATCGTGACTTTGGGTCACGGTGGTTTAGCACCCCAAAGTGGTTTGGTACCACAGGGGTAGAAAAGGTGTTACTGGATGGTTAGGATCGGTGCATTAATTGTGTTGCTTTGTTATGATGTGTGTTAGTATGTTGCATATACCGGGGGGATTTATGCCTTTGAGCCTTGCGACTCACCTTCTCCCTTATCATTTTCAGGTGACACTTAGATCGCGGACACGGAGTCGGGAGGACTCGAGGTGACCATGCCATGAATAAATTGGGTCTTGCGCGGATTTTAAAATAAACTTGGTACTTTACTTTATTTATTTCCATTTGGTTTTGTTGGGTTGTAAAGGCCTTTTTAAATTTTACTTTGGTTGTTCATATGCTTAAGTTTGATTTGAATATGCCTTAACAAATACTTGGGTTAATATTGAGTAAAACTTGGAAAGATAAGGTTTTCAAAACTATAAAGCATTGCTTTTAAACTTTACCTTGGGTAACACGCTCTAATTTAAAATGAATACAACTCGAGCGATTTCCAAATTTAAACTAAGTTGAAATGTTTTCAAGCAACTAAAATGATAAACTTCGAATTTCCAAATGATATAAATTGATTTTTCTACTGAATTCAACAAAGTTTTCAAAACTTCCGAGATATCAAAATTCACTATCGGTTTTAAACAATCATACCCTAGGTTTTAAAGGGAAAAAAAACGACAAAGAGTTTTCATCAACACTGTAACCTAAACTTAACCTCCTAATTACAAATTTCCCCGTAACATACCAGGTTCGGTCGTGGTGTTTTGGCCGGATTTTTGGGTGTTACATGTGGCGTCACTTACCTGGGCCTTAAGTGGTGCCTCCAAGCCACTTAAACAAGCCTATGTTTGTGTCAAATTTCTTCTATTAATCTTTTTTAAGGCCACCTTGTTTTAGTTTCCTCTTTAAACTTACCATTTCTAAAACATTTCCTTACATTTCCAAGTTTCCAAAAATGTTCACTTTCCTAAACATTTACTTAACATTTCCAAGTTTCCAAAAATGTTTACCATACATTCATAACACATAAGACATGCCATTTCGTATAATTAAATAAAAAATGCATAGGCCCATTTTCAGGGTGTTACAGTTCTACCCCCTTAAAATAATTTCGTCCTCGAAATTACTTACTAACGAACAATCGTACAATCTAACTCACCACACTCGCTATTCTTTTCACTCGATCTTAATAAAACTAACACATTTCCTATGCACAATTCCAAAGTTCACATCCAAGGTTTCATACCATTCACTAGCAATACAAGAACGAACTAGCTCTATAATAAACAAGGCAATAAAGGCATTAGGAAATAAAAACTTACCCGTTGTCACATCGGCACATCTCTCTCCTCGCGACGACATTGTATAAACCAACCTTGGTCGCCTTGCATCTCAACCTTCACACCTCGCTTGGTGCTCCACGACCATAATAGGAACCATTTCCTCCATGGTTCGAGACCACGACCTCATTGAGGTTCTGTCCACCTCTACCAGCCTGATTAACATTCTGAGCTACTGGTTGATTCCCATCTGGTCTCATCGGACAGTCCTTAATCATATGGTCCTTTGACCCACACTTAAAACATCCTCCCATCTTTTTCCAACATTCACCTAAGTGCTTCTTCCCACCTTGATCACAAGTGAGGCACTTGCCCTCGATGTGACTTGTTGACCTCGCGACCCTTCAACTCTAGGCCTCTTTTGCTCATTCCGGGATGGCCTTGACGATCCAAATTCTCCCTTACGGACTCCTTGAGACCCTCGGCCACTTTGGCCTTTTCCACTAACACAACAAACTCTCGCTCCTGTTGCGGGGCTATCAATAACCTTAGGCCATCTCTTAGTCATCTTCAAACCGGACACACGCTCATGCTCGATGAGACACTATGCCTCGAGCATAATGGCTCGACCTTAAAATTGACTTCATACTCGATTCTGGACTTGTTTCCTTGAACTAGTTCTAGAAAAGCCTTTCTTTGGGCATTAATATAATGAGTGCCCACATACTTCTTCTGGTATGCTGCCTTAGCATACTCCCATGTGAGTTCCTCAGCTGTAGCACCATCTCGCACCGTGAGCCACCATTGATACGCTTCATCACGTAGCAGTGCCACCATTCCTTTCAACTTCTCCTCAGGGGTCAGATCGAGCTCATCCATAATGCGCTCGATCGCCTCCAACCGGTATTCAGCTATACTGGGTGCCACACTAGATACTCCACGGAACACTTCAGCTCCATTGGCTAGGAGTCGCTCGGGTACAGATTTCTGAGCTCCCATATTTTTACTGCTCCCACCACCATTTCGAACTTCATGACCTGACCTACGATCTGACATCATCCCGTCTGAGCTTGCTGCTTGACACCAATAACTGGGGGTGGTGGTGGTGGTGGTAACTCATTGTCAGACCCTTAACTCGATCTAACGGGTTCTGACACAGTCATTCTTCCTCTACTGCGTCCATGACGACCGCGTCCTCTAGAACTCATATCTAACAACGCGCTTTAATCTGATTAAGAAATTTTATGAATTAGCCTTTATTCTTCTGATTAACTGCGAAGAAGTTTTATAAAAAGAATTTTAGGAGTGGTTCTTTCGTATTCATACATGCACACAGTCTTTACATTCATACATCCATCAATCAATTATGAACTTTCGTTCATTCAGAGAAATGTTGTAGTTTTCATTGTTGTTGTTTTTCCACTACCAGGGGTATTTTCGTAATTTACCCTACAGGGGTATTTTCGTAACTTTTCAAAATAAGGTTCCTTGTTGATTTTGTCAATAAGGGTATTTTGGTAATTTTTTGAAATCCCGGGAGTATTTCAAAATTTTAAAATTACAAGGTATTTCAATAATAAACCGGTGGTAAATTTATAAATCTTAATAAATCAAGGATATTTTGGAATTCTGAAACTTGAAGGTTGTTTACGAGAATTTGTTTTCCAAATCGGTGTTGTTGCAAAAATTTTTTTGAAGATCGAGAATCGATTAAGA
This sequence comes from Gossypium rotundifolium, assembly GCA_025506655.1. Taxonomy (NCBI): domain Eukaryota; kingdom Viridiplantae; phylum Streptophyta; class Magnoliopsida; order Malvales; family Malvaceae; genus Gossypium; species Gossypium rotundifolium. The sequence continues at coordinate 20,423,948 of CP106727.1, forward strand.
ATTTTGTAACTCTGGGGTATTTTAATTTATAGGGTAGGGTAATTTAAGTAATTTTTTCTTTCCATAATCAAGGTATTTTGATATTTTGTAAATTTATGGTCCCTTTAAGCAAAGTAGTGAAATTTTGATAAGAACTGTGGGTATTTTGTAAATTTTCATAAACCAAGGGCATTTTTGTAATTTTACCACTAGGGGTATTTTTGTAATTTTTAGAAATTGGAAATATTTTGAAAATTTTCCTAAATAAGTTTTTGCTACTATCCAAGGGGTAATTTGGTGATTATAAAACTAGGGTTTTCATAAAAAAAATACTGCTAGTCCCTTTTGGGTTTTAGTTAGGGGTTTAGCAGTGTATAAATCCTCTTGGTTAGGGTGAACCGAGGCTCGCACTGGTAGGATTCGAGTAGAGAGGAGGTGAGTCACGGAATTGCTTAAATACCAAGCTCCCAAAAACCAATCCTGAACATCGCACCATGGTTGCCACACCCTAACTTGGCGACTTAACCATAGGTTTGTTTAATTAGGCATTTAAGTCTTATGTAATTGTTGGGGTATACTAGTCCTAGGGTTCAAGTACTTAATCTTTATTCTACGTTCCATTTCTACCCTTCTACAAATCATAATATAATTCACACAAAAGATCGGAGTACTTACCTGGTGGACTTGAATTGGAGACTTAGTGGGCCATGCCAGAAAAACCTGCTTAATTCACAAAATCCCTTTTGGGCTTAACTTTGAAAATGTTGTGGGCCTTAAACCCAAGGCCAAGAGTTTAAAACTAGGCTCTGATACCAAATTAAAACACCCCAAATCTAGCCCACGAGCCTTAACCAGATCTGGTATGTTCCCCTGTGTAAACCATTTCAAATTCTTTTGTTACCTAGGAAAAACTTGTGTGTTTTGAAAGAAAGTTTGTTTTGGGTTGGGCTTGAGTTGAAAACAAGTTTATTTCATTATTAAAAATCCTTTACTTTAGGTGACAAAACGTTTAGGCTTTGTTTTAAAATAAATTTACTTAATCTTTTAATAAATAAAAGTTTGTAAGCTTAATAAATAAAAGCAAAGTAAAGTAGTTCTACTATGGCCTTATTACATCAAATAATTCCCAAAAAAAAAAAAAGATAAATTTAAAGTACTTAATGAAATAAAAATCCAAATAAAATAAATTCCTTGCTATGCATGGCCACCTTTAAGCTCCTGCCGACCCGGTCCATTATTGTTCGTCACCTGAAAAAGGTCCCTAGCAGGGTGAGTCAAGACTCAATGTGTAACCACAACACTAAGTCATAACAAATTTAGACATTTCAGAGCATACATATTCTTATATCATTAAAATAATGCAACCCAAACCCAAACCTAGATAGCTATCCGCTACACGTCCCCCGTACCAACCTGCACACCGTGGGGACTACTAAGTCAACCCTCCATCCGCTACACACCATCGAAGGCGATCATTGCAATGACGTGCTCATCGCCTTTATAAAATTCGTGGTCTTAGGTCACCACATTCGGATATCGTGGTCTTAGGTCACCACATTCGAGATATCGTGGTCTTAGGTCACCACATTCAATTATCGTGGTCTTAGGTCACCACATTCACTTCCCCTTTTCATAATATCCCATATGCCCCATATATCATACACATTATGCAATTTCATGCCTTAATTCACATTCTTATCACTTTTCACATGTTAAAATAACATATATTCATAATCCTAGTAGGAGTAGGAAGCGTGCACAGGTACTCTATAGCATTGCATGGTACTTTAGCCATATTTTCACATTCTTAACAACACATTTAACTTAATCATTATCATAAATCTATTAAGACTTAAGGAAGGGTACACACCTGATTCGCTTAAGAAATTCGCTGAAATCTCGAAATCTGATCTACTGCTTTAGATCCTTAACTACCTATATTCGACTAACACATGGTTAATTTACTAAGACCCATTCGGCCATGAAACCAAATCCTAGTAGGATTAGGACACTTAAATCCTTACCTTGCTGTCGATTGATGTCTAATCAAATGCCGAAAACTTTGTATCCTCCTTTCTTGAAATCGGCAATCACTAGATTACTTGAATAGATTAGTTTCGGCTTTTTAAATATTAATGAAACACATCTATTTACTCAACATGGCCTTGGCCAAATGCTATAGATACTTACCCTGTGGATTTTAAATCCCGAAACTCACCGAATAACTAGGGAACACGCGGCCTATGGTGTACCTTCGGGAAAATAATTTCTCCTTCCTTGTAGTCGACACTTAGTAAATCCCAAAGATCTCTTCAAAGTTTGGCAACAAGATATTAATGGGGTTAGTCCTAGATTTCAAAAATCTTAAAAGAAAAGGATGAAACCGAATGAGATCTTACCTCATGAAGAATTTGACAAGAGCTATGTCAATCTCCTTTGAGATATTCGGGTTTGAACTTGATGAAAATTGATCTGGAAGTACCCTATATATTTGGCTCTTGAAAGGAGTAATAAGGTTTATGGATTCAGCTTCCACAAGGGTCACAAAAGAAAAGGGTATGGAGTATTAAGGGTAACGGCAATGGTGAAAGTAGGGTAATGGGAAGTTCAGCTAGAACAGATAAAAAGAAAAGAAGAAGAAGATGATAGCTTGGAGAGAAAAGAGTAACGATAGGGAGGTTAAAGTGCTTAATGAAATTCGGCTATAGCCCCTTTACAACCTTGGCAGAAAATACCATCCAGGGAGTCCCTCAATCGGCCAACTCTCCATATTTTGATAAATTTTATCTTTTATTTATCATTTTAATAAAATTAATCCCAACAATTATCTCTTCTTCTTAGGAATTTAATCTACACTTGAGCACACCCTTTAGCCAAATTTTAAAGGGAATAAAACTCCTCACTGAAGTTCCTTAGTGCCGTCCACCTCCTTTGCTTCTTGTAGCAAAATAAAATCCTTTATTTGCTTCCCACGTTTCTCGAACCTAGGCCCATTTGCATAGCTTGTGGCATCACTTACCTGGGCCTTAAGTGGTGCCTCCAATCCACTTAAACAAGCCTATGTTTGTGTCAAATTTCTTCTATTAATCTTCTTAAGGCCACCTTGTTTTAGTTTCCTCTTTTAAACTTACCATTTCTAAAAAATTTCCTTATATTTCCAAGTTTCCAAAAATGTTCACTTTCCTAAACATTTCCAAGTTTCCAAAAATGTTCACTTTCCTAAACATTTACTTAACATTTCCAAGTTTCCAAAAATGTTCACCATACATTCATAACACATAAGACATGCCATTTCGTATAATTAAATCAAAAATGCATAGGCCCATTTTCAGGGTGTTACAGTTAAGGGATTGATTTCTACAAATTTGTGGTGTAGGAGAAGGTTGTAAGGAGTGAAGTTTTACTCCGACAGCCTAAATCGTGCTAGTGCCTGTTCTTGTCATCAGTAAGTTATGTGCATTATTTCGGGTTATGTGTCAATTTGTAAATTGATTGCTAATTTGGCATTTGGATGCTATTTCTTAGGTTTCGGAGGGCTCTAAATTTCTGTAGCATCTAAAATGAACTAGGTGTGTACTCCTAACACGAAAGGTCGAGGTTCAGCAAAAGCTGAAAAAGGGCACTGTCGATGCCACAGGGCGTGTTCTCGACTATGTGGGTGGTCGTGTGCGAGACACAACCGTGTGTTTGACGAAGGCGTGGCCATACGCAGACATCACCGTGTGATGGTGTGAGTGTGGCCGTGTGGGCCATACATAGCTAGGCTAGATTGGGCGTGTGGTTTTGGGCTAGGCCGTGTGGGTCACACGGGTAAGGCCAATCTAGGCGTATGGGCCCACACAGGCCAGTCACGCCAGCGGCACGTGGGTCCATAATTCTAAAATTTTCCCTTGGGTCGTACAGGTCATTCCGATCGACTGTGGGCCTACCGTAGGGTCGATAAGGGTTAACCAAACCTTATTTTGTGTGCTATGGTATTCTGATAGACAAATCTAAGTAGGATACTAAATGTATGTTTGATTGTACTATTTAAGTATGTATCCATCTGTTTACGAGTATGTTAAGCATGTTTAATCTGATATATCTGCATCTGTATTTTGTATTTGTGTTTGGGGATGGGAATTGTATATGTGGAGGAAGTGATCTGTATGGTGACTCTTCGCCTATTTTCTGGCAGCTTGACTGCATATTATCTGTTATGTGTCGTATTGACACTATGTGGTGTGTAGGGATGGGTGGGTGTTTTTAACCCCACATGGTGTGATGGGATGGTTGGAGATGATGTGTAGAGGATAGGGGTAGGATTCTATATATCTGTTATGTTTATCTTATTCTGGTATCTATATCTATTGATCATAAAATTCTGTGCACGATTGTTTTTGTTGGGTTACACACTGAGTTTACAAAAACTCACATCTGTTTGTCTGTTCTGTTCAGGTAATCAACAAACTTAGGCGGGTCGATGCGACGGAGGCTCAGCGGTGACCACTCGACCGAGAACTAGTTATACTTAGTAATTAATGGTTTTATTTTAAATTTTGGATTTATTTGAGAGTTTGTAATTTTTTGGGACTATCAGGACTGTATGGTTTTAACTGTTGGTTTTGGTTTTGTTTGCTTGCTATCCTGCGTGGTTTGACAAAATGATTTATGAAAACGACGGTTTTATGCAAACAAAGGTTTTTCTAAAAATACGAACTAGATTTCCAAAATATAATGGTTTCTAAGGATTCCGCTATAAATTATGTTTTGACAAATGAATTAATTAAATAACATTTTCGATAATAGTTGTATAAACGAGTATGGGTTGTAAACTTGGATAATTTATCAAAGAACACTAATTTCGAAACCCTTCATCATAACATTACCAAATTTGGCCATAATGTCTAGGCCGGGCTTAGTGTGTTACACCAAACACATATTTATATTTCAAATGGCACAAAACGTCCCAAGATACCTATCAACATAAACATACCAAAACAATCATTCAAAATGCATTTAGATCCCAAATCATGCATTTACCATCACACACCACAACCAACCAAAATACCAATTAAGTTTTACATCAATACACATATCATATACTTAAAATGGCACAAAATATAACCATAGTGCTTATAACATACACAACCAAAACCCTATTTACATGCCACTTATAGCGGGGCCAAAATAAACAAATAGCTACCGAATGAGATGTCAAATAGTGTGATATCCAACAACATTCCAATCAAAAGTAAAAGTCCGACAATATACAAAGAAGAAAAACCAAATAGAGTAAGCTTACATAAGCTTAGTAAGTTCGTAAAACCAAACATAACATACCTGTATATTTAATTCCAAATCATACATAACATAAAGCTAACAATCCTTTGTCGTATTTCATCGTTTCAACTATCCGAAACAATTAATCCTGGATGATTCATATCACCAAAATATAACCTGTTAATAATCATATGCCAAGATATAATCAACCTGTGATACTTCATCATATCTTCCTATACAATTTTCACTTCAATAGTTAACTATTTTCCCTAGAGAATAATAGTAAATTGACTTCAGATATACGGAAGGGTAATGCTCACACAAGATGATAAAACGACATTAACCAATACACAATGATGCTTACACAAGCTTCAAAAAATCCACAACATTTTTAGGATCTCAAGCCATCAGTATGGTATCCATCATCGATACATAGTACTTGCTAAATATAACATCAACACAAAGTGTCTGCTATTGCAACACCAATACATAATACCTGCTGAATATAAATGGAACATAGCCAACACCGGTACATAGTACTTGTTGAATATAAATGGCAAGTAGCCAACACCGGTACATAGTACCTTTTGAATATAAATCCTAATGACATGTCATTTGTATCCTAGCTATTCACTAAGTTTACACAAGCTTTAACCTGTATTTCATAACCTTTTCATCTTTATACTATTATATCATGATCATCCGCTCATATACATTTCATACCATATACCATTCAATTCACACATACTTATTTACCATGCTTTACAAATCAATCTTTCATTTCAAATTTCATGTCTTACTTCAATTAATCATGTTAACTATAATATATATACATAAACACATATATAATTGAATTCAAATCATTATAAACATAATAAACCTAATATTAACTTGCCAAATTATAGTAGCTACCAAAACCTCGACTATGACTACGCAACGACTTTTCCTTTCTCACGATTATCAACCGATTGATTTGTTTCTTGATCTAAATATAATAATTTTATTCAATTAACCAATTCAATATCATAAAATATGTAAATTTGCATATTTGACCCTTTGAAAACATCTTACACTTTTACCCTAAACTTTTACATTATACACAATTTAGTCCATAAACCCAAAACTTCCACACCATCACAATTTCACCAATTTCATGCTAGCGAATTTTCTCTTATACCTTACAATCTGTAATTATTAAAATTTCAAAATTATTTTATGTCAAATTTAATATTTTATCAATTCAATCCTTTAACTAAAACTTAACCAAAATCACTTTACAAAATAGTCCTATTTAACAATAAAGCTTAAGAATCTATCATCAAACTTCAAAAACACTAAAAATTCAACAATGGCATAATTCAAAACATTTAACAGTTTTACAAATTAATTATCGGGTTAGTTAAATTAAGACATATCGATCTCAAAAACATAAAATTTACGAAAAATAAATAATTGAGGGACTTACGTGCAAGGAAATGAATGGCCGAATCTTGAAGGTTAATAACTTCCCAAGGTTTTTTTCTTTAAAAAATTTGGTGAAGAATTTTGGTGGAAGATGATGTTTTATTTTTGTATATTTTATTTAACTTATTTTATTATTTTACATTTTACTTAATAAAAAGTTCATCTAAAACTTCCACCTACAATCCATAATACTAAATTATGGTCTATTTACAACATAAAATCTCTCACTTTTACTTTTTAAGCTATTTAATTAAGAAAAATCAATAGCAAGCAACTTTTGAAATTTTTACGATTTAGTCCTTTTTACTTAATTAACTATCCAAACGTCAAAATTGTTGGACCAAATTTCAGTGCACCAATAGAATTGCTTCATAAATATTTAATAAAATCTTTACAAAATTGATTTACAAAAATGAGGTCCTAATATCTTGTTTTTCAAACCACTTAACTTTAGGGATAAACTACTTGTGCTTAACTATTCATTCAATTAGCAAAATTTATCATATCAAAATTCAATATTATACTATATTTGACTCGTAAATATCAAATAATAATATTTACACACTCACTCATCGAATTTGTGGTCCCGAAACCATTGTTTCCAACACCACTAGAAAACGGGCTGTTACAATTTCACCTATATGTGTTCTTTACTTTCTACTGCTTCAATTATACACAAAGATTTAAGTTTAGATCTTACACCTAATTTGAAAACACTAAAACCTTAGTTTTGGAGAGGAGATTAATGATGAAATTTGGGAGGAGAGGGACATTTTTGAAACCTTGAATCCTTTTGCGTTGAAATTTGATTTGGTAATGGTGCAGAGAAGAAGAACATAAGAGTATTTTTCTTGAAAATTCTCCTGGGTAACAATTCTAGGGTTTGAATAAAATTGGCTATTTATAAAACTTTCTTTCCCTAATTGAAATAGGTTTTAAGAATTCATGTTGAATTAGGATTATTTTAAATTAAAGACTATATTAAAAAATGATTTTTAACATGGGCTAGTTTGAAAATTTGGCTATTTTATGGGGTAAATAAGAAAATAAAATATTGTGATTGAAAGGTACACAAGGGGTTTTGAACTTGGGACCAAAAGGTAAGTTAAGGCTTTACCACTAAATTAACAAGCTCATTATTGACAATTCTTAACACAAATAATTTTTAAGGCATTCTAATTCTTTTACCCTATGTTTTTTTTTTAAAAAAAAAAATTCTACATTTTATCCCTATTCCTTCTAGCCTTTTTTTTTTTTTGGGATGTGGCAACAACATCGACTGTTTCCATGTCACAACGAAATGGCTTGATTTTGTATCCCAAGTTTCTGTCTTCAATGTTGTGACTTTCTTGCATTGTAGTCATGACCTCGGCTACAGTTCAACCCTTGAAATGTATCTTCAACCCCTAATTGATCTTATGTAACCACAACTTTATTTAGATATCCAAAATGTCGAAACCATTTTTATATTTTAAAAAAAAGATTGACTTTAAAACAAAATGGAGTCGCCACCAATCCCTTTTTGCTTAGGTGTGATCGGATCACCTTATAAAACATTTTATTTCAAAACATTGATTTTGGCCTATGAAATTCAAGAAAACGGGTTTGGGAGTCGGTTACGTATGAGGAAGGATTAGCACCCTCATAACGCCAAAAAATTGGTATCGGATTGATTAGTTATTGTCCTAATGTAAAATATATGACCATTTCTTTTTGAAATAAAACCAAAGCTTTCTTAGCTCAAAGAAATAAAATATCACACCCAATGAGTTAGGATATGAAATTTCAAAACTTCGAAACTAAGATTGCTTTTATTTTTTTTAAAAAAATCCATACATCGAGACACAAAACATCATATCCAATAAGTTAGGATATAATATTTTGAATTCCTGAGAATAAATTTTGATTTGAAGTTTATAGGTTTCTAAAATTTTTTAAAAAGGATACTTGATATTTTAAATCTACGAGAAAAATTGAACCCAGTAAGTTAGGGCACAATTTCTATATAACATCCTAAAATTAGGGGTATGGCATTTTGCATTATTCCATGTGTTTGGCTAGATTGGCTTGTTATTTGGGTGTGATTGGGGGTCCTGGAGAGGCCCGGGTTCGAGCCCAGGTCCTGGTGAAAGTTTGGTTTTTTGGCACTTTAGTGGGGAGAGCTATAGGAGGCAAGGCTTAAGAGAAATTGTTGGTGTTTTGTTAACACAAGGGAGATTGTGGTGGAGTGGTGTTGGCGTCACTTTTGGTGGATATAATCAACCCATCCCTACACTCTTGAAAGTACCGAATGCGGCACTAGACAGTAGTTTGCAGCTGAGCTGCCAGTAAGTTAGGCTCGAAGCCTTTCAGTACACTTCCTCCGATCCATATAAACCCATCCCCATGCAATGCATCATACAATCATGTCATGCCAAATCATGGTATCATATATGTATTCAGTACAGTTTTATCAGCATGCTCAAAATATAGTCGTACATATATATAAAGTACATGGATATAATAGTCATTTAGTCAATTAGGGATCTAGGTAATCTTACCGACCCTACAATAGGTTCACAGTTGACTTGGGCGATCCATGCAACCTTAGCAGTCTAAAAAGTGAAAATGGACCCACAAGCCATGCAATTTGCCCATGTGAGCCCACACACCGTATGGCCCACAAGGACAAAATGGCCTTAGTCGTGTGGATCACACGACCTAGCCAAATAATCCCACCCACCCATGTGGGGCCCACACTCCCTTGGAGCCCACACGACCCAATTCAGTCCGGCCCATGAATCGCACATGGCTTGCCTCGTCGATCACATGCCTGTATGGTGTCGATAGTCTCACTTTTCAGCTTTTCGCCAATTTTCGTTTGCAGAGTTGTGTTTACACACCAAACGTTTTTCATGCTAACACCACCACGATCACTCTAGCACCCTCAACACTTCAATGATCCAACTACAAATCAATGCTAGAACTACCCTAGTCCACCCAATTCCTTACTGTCAAAATAGAAAGTAAGCCCCCAATCGATTACTTTTAGTTGATAATTAGTCAAAATTCGGTGAGGTATACCAAACTATAATCATAAAAGTCCCTTACCTTCGATTAATCAATAGAGATCCTATACACTTAAATCGTTGAATACCACTGTTCAGCCTATTGATTAACACCTAAAACCAGCGAAAACCCCTCTTAATCAATTAATAAGAAAAAGAATCGATAGTCTAATAACAATTCCAAGCTTAACAACCTCACACAATGCGACGATATGCAATCCCGAACAATTGAATAGAACAACGCAAGTGAAAGAGGAAGAAAGAATACCAATTGAAATTTCAGCAGCAACAATGGGGAGTTGAGGGAGGAAAATCAACAGGAAGTGGGGAAGAAAAGCAAAAGAAAATAGTGGGGACGATTTGGGAAAAACTCTCGGCTGAAAAAACAAAGAAGCAGAAGGAAAAAAACCGAGAAAGTTGGGAGTGTAAGAAGGGAGAGCCGAAACTTGCCACTACCCAATTTGGGATAATTTGAAACTCCTCCATCCCTTATTTTTCTCCCTAAATCCCTCATTTCCACTCCTCAAAACTGTCCACCACTACCTCACAACAATCGAATTTAAATTCTAGTCAAACATTTCAGTATTTCGGCTAAACCAAAACACCCACATGGCACAAGCAGTAAAATAAAGCACTCCCTTGCACACATAGGGATTCTAACTCAAGACCACCAGCATCTTGACACTCCACTTAACCATCGACTAGCAAGCCCATTCTGACATATTTTACCAACACATTTAATTATAAGCCTACTGACCTGAGATAGGGGTTTATTCATTTAAAAACAAAAATTTGCCCCAAGCTAATGCTTGAACTTGGGACCTCTCAGACACTTCCCAGAACACTTAACCACTGAAGCAGACATATTATGTCACAATCATATGAAAATAAATATTAAGGATTTTTGGGGCGTTACAACTCTACCTCCTTAAAGAAAATTTTGGCCTCAAAATTTTTACCTGTTCAAAAGAGATGGGGATATTGTTGTCGTATTGCATCCTCAAGCTCCAACGTGGCCTCCTCAAAACTATGATTATGCCAAAGAACTTTAACCAGTGGGATAGACTTTCTTCTTAGAACCTTCACATCGTGATCTACTATCTGGACTGGCTCATCTTCAAAGGTCAGATTTGGCTAACCTCGGTCTCCTCTACAGGAACAATATGCGTGGGATTAGAGTGTTAGTGCGTCAACATTGAGACATAGAATACATCATGAATTTGATCTAGCTCCGGAGGTAGCTCCAACTGGTAGGCAACTGGTTCTACACGCTTTAGAATACAATAAGGCCCAATGAATCTAGGGCTCAACTTACCCATTGCAACCAAACCTCAGTACTTTCTTCCATGGTGAGACCTTGAGAAAATGGAGTCCCCCACAGAATACTCTATCTCTCAACACTTCATGTCTGCATAGGACCTTTTTCTGTTAGATACCATTTTCATTCAGCCTTGAATCAATCTAACTTTGTCCTCGATATCAGAAACTAGTTTAGGGCACAAAACACATCACTCACCCAACTTAGTCCAACATGAAGGTGTTCAACCATATAATACCTCGTAGGGTTCCATTTGAATGCTAGATTGATAACTGTTGTTATAAGCAAACTCTGCAAGCGGCAGGTAATCCTCCCAACTACCTCGAAGTCAATCTCAAAACTTCTCAACATATCGTCAAGTATTTGAATCACCCTCTCTGTCTGACCGTCAGTCTGAGGATGAAATGCAGTACTGAAATCCAATCTTGTACCTAATGTTTCATGTAGCTTCTTCCAAAATTGAGACGTGAAGTGAGGATCCCTATCAGAAATTATCGAAATCGGTACCCCATAAGTCTCACTATCTCAGACACATATAGTTTAGCCAACTTTTGCAGAGAGTAATCAGTACGAACTAGTATGAAGTAGGCAGACTTGGTCAATCGATCCACGATGACCCATACTAAATCCTTCTTAGTGGGTGTGAGGGGTAACCCACTAACGAAGTCCATAGTTACACGCTCCCACTTACAAAGCAGAATCTTGACTAGGCTACAACAATCCCGAAGGTAATTGATGCTCAGCCATAACCTGTTGGCATGTCAAACACTTGGCCATAAATTCAGTAACCTTTCATTTAAGACTTGGCCACTAGTATAACTCAAGAAGGTCTCGGTACATCTTGTTTCCGCCAGGATGTATAGCATAGGGCTACTATGCACCTCTGTCAAGATAAAGCGCCTCAATTCAAAGATCTTTAAGTTACGTATTCTCCCATGAAAACAGAGCACCCCTTCGCTATTTAGTCCAAAATCCTCAGTATTCCCACTCTAAATTTGTCGAAAGCGAGGACCCAAAGACTCGTCCTCCAACTATTTACCCTTAATCTACTTTATCCACGTCGGTTTAACTTGAAGTTCAGCCAACATACTTCTATCATCAAATAATTTGAGACGAGCAAACATCACCCTCAGATCTGTCATAGCCCTATAGCTCAGTGCATTGGCCACCACATTGGTCTTGCCTGGGTGGTATTCAATCGTACAGTCATAGTCCTTAAGCAGCTCAATCCATCTACACTGCCTAAAATTTAGCTCCTTTTGAGTGAGAAGGTACTTTAGGCTCTTGCGATCAGTGTAAATGATACACTACTCCAAGTCATGCGTCAGATAATTTTCCTCATTTATCTTAAGCTGACGAGATGCATACGCTACCACCTTACCCTTTTGCATCAACACACACCCTAAACCAACATGTGATACATCGCTCAAGACAGTAAACTCTTTTCTAGACTCTGGCTGTATCAAAATAGGGGCCTTCATCAGTACAGACTTGAGCTTCTCAAAGTTCTGTTGCTACACGTCAGTCAAGTTAAACGACATACCCTTACGTAGTAGCTTAGTCAAGGGTGCGGTGATCAGTGAAAACCTTTTACAAATCATCAATAATATCCTGCCAATCCAAAAAAACTGCGGATCTCGATACAGTCGTAGGCTGTTTCCATTCCAATACCGCCTCTATCTTTCAAGGATCGACCCTAATCCCCTCAGCAAAAACCAAATGTCTTAGAAACATTACTTCACGTAACCAGAACTCACATTTACTGAACTTGGCGTATAGTTATTTCTCTCATGGAATTTGCAGAACCACTCTGAGATGTTCATTGTGCTCATCTTCAGTTCTTGAATACACCAGTATGTCATCAATAAATACCACTACGAACTGATTCAGATAGGGCTAGAACACTCGGTTCATTAGATCCATGAAAGCTGCTGGTGCATTTGTCAGTCCAAATGGCATCACTAGGAACTCGTAATGACCATAACGAGTCATAAACGCTGTCTTGTGAACATCAGCCTCTTTGACTCTCAGTTGATGGTACCCTGATCGGAGATCAATCTTAGAGAAGACTGAAGCTCCTCAAACCGGTCAAATAGATCATTTATCCTCGGTAAAGGGTACTTATTCTTAATGGTCAACTTGTTTAGTTGACGGTAGTCGATGCACAAATGCATGGATCCATCATTCTTTTTCACAAACAGAACTGGTGCTACCCACAGAGATACACTAGAGCAGATGAACCCACGATCCAATAGCTTTTAAATCTGAGCTTTAAGCTCCACAAGCTCCTTCGGTGCCATTTTATAAGGGGCGATGGACACCGGAGCTATACTAGAAAGGTGCTCAAACCAAAACTCCACTTCACGATTCGGAGGTAAACTAGGCAGCTCATTAGGAAAAATGTCTGGAAAGTCATTAACCATCCTTATATCCTTAACTGAAGAATCCTCAGAACCTAAAACACTGATGTAAGCCAGATACGCCTCACATCCTTTACGAACCAACTTTTCAGCCTTCAATGTAGAAATCACATTCGATAAGTAGTTTCGACGTTCCCTAATTATGACTACCATGCTATCCCCTTAGTTCTTATTACATCCCTTTTTGTGGCACAATCTAAGCTCACTCGGTGTTTAACTAACCAATCTATTCCTAGTATTAGATCAAATTCTCCAAAAGGTAGTTCCATCAGATCTACCAAAAAGATAGCTCCTTGAACCTCTAGAGGAATGTCTCTAAATAGTTTATTAACCCTTATTGACTGCCCCAATAGACTCAGTATAGTGACCTCACTTGTAGTGCTCTCAACCAGTATACCCAAGTTTTCAGTTATGGTACAAGCTATATAGAAGTGAGTGGATCCTATATCTATCAATGCAGTATAAGGTACATTATAAATAAAGAACATACCCATAATGACGTCTGGAGCATCACCCTCTTCTCGATGACGTGCAGTATAAACTAGAGCCAGCTGCCTCACCTCAGTATGACCAAACCATTCCCATCTCTGGCCTGACCGCGGCCTCTCGGTGGCTGCTGAACTACCATCGGTGGTGGTACACTACCCATGCTAGAAGCTTGCATCTAATCAGACCTCCGTGGACAATCCCTAACACGTTACTCCAAAGAATCACACCTCAAGCATGCTCCAGTCCTTTTCTAACACTTTCCCTAATGGCGTCTACCACTGTCAGTACACGGTGGCCGTCCAGTAGGAACAATAGGAGCCCCAACTCTGGTCGACCCATCATTATTAGCCTTTTTCTTAGGCCTCTGAACGGAACTCGAGGGCTCCGAATCCCTCATATTCCTACCTCTCTCTTTATTTTGGTGCTCAGTGCGCTTCACTTCCTTGGTGATCTTCGCCTTATCAACCAGTGTAGTAAAGTCTCGCTTCATCTGTGGAGCTATTGGAACCCTCAAATTATCCCTAAGGCTATCGTCGAAGCAAACACATCGCTCGTACTCAGTCACCACCATTCCTCGCACATAGCGGCTTAGTCTTAGAAATTTAGCCTCATACTTGGCCACTGATCTATCACCCTAGGTTAAATTCAGGAATTCTCTCTTATGGGCATCCACATAACTGACACCCATATACTTTCCTTGGAATGCCTTCTTAAAGAACTCCCAGGCCAGTTGATCGGGCTGAGTGCCCTCCTTAACAGTGAGCCACCACTAATATGCCTCATCTCGTAGCAGCGATATAGCACCCTTTAATTTCTGCTCAGAGGTGTAGTCCAGGTCATCTATAATCCTCTTTGTGGCCTTAATTCAATATTCAACCACATTAGGGGTAACTCCAACAATACCCCTGAAGAGCTCAGCTCCATTAGATCGGAGTTGTTTCGTAACTGACCCTCGGCCTCCAACTCCAGTATTGGGCCCAACGACCCTCTCTAGAATTCTTAACATGGCTTGGGAAAGTGTGCCATCCCTACACGCTTGATCATGAGACCCAGTCTCAATTACTGGTGAAGCCGGCGTCTCACTTGTATCCAAATTAGGCAAGTTGCCAGAAGATGAAAATCCAGCTTGAGCACCTCTATGGCCTCTTCTTGTACCCCGTCCGCGAGTACCTCTCGTGCTCATTGTCTAAGCGTGTTTATCTATTTTAACAATTTTATGTGTCGGTTTAGAGTTCCAATGTTTATTAATGGGTATTTTATGAAATCAATAT
This sequence comes from Gossypium rotundifolium, assembly GCA_025506655.1. Classification (NCBI taxonomy): domain Eukaryota; kingdom Viridiplantae; phylum Streptophyta; class Magnoliopsida; order Malvales; family Malvaceae; genus Gossypium; species Gossypium rotundifolium. The sequence continues at coordinate 20,439,198 of CP106727.1, forward strand.
CAGAAGTGCAATGTTTATTTTCGTGCAACATCGTGTCTATCAGTTTTAATAAAGTATATGTATACACTAACTTAAGTGTTTTTTCAGTGTTTTTATAGTAGTCTTAGTATATGCTATCTATGGCAGTTTTAGTTTACAACACATGATAGTTTCAGTAAACTTACAGGATCTGCGCCGGAGACTCGGTGTACCACACATGCTGCGAAAGTATTTCAATCATCTAAAAATCAGTGCTTTAAAATTCAAGTTTAAAAACCCAAATCCACAGCCGAGTTTTTCAACATGGCTTTGATACAACTAAATGTAACACTCCAAACCTGACCTAGACATTATGGAGATTTGAAATGGTAGCATTTTTCATAATAAATGAGTTGTCGTGAAAACCTCTTTTCTATTTAACCTCTTTACAAAATCTTGTGTTAATTCTCAAATACGTCGTTCAATTAAAAAAGACGTAGTTCATTATCACAAAACTATTCTTCTTCAAAACGTTACTTGTTGTGGAAGCTTTTTAAATCAGTTTTGAGTGTATTTTGTAAAAGCATTTGATTCACTTTAAAAACTCGATTAATCCTACTGCTAGCAGTTGTAAATCAAAATAATAGAAATCCCAAATTAACCATGAAAATCCAAAAAGGCCATTATTACAGTAAAATACCCCAAAATAAACTTAAAAATCATTATTAAGTACTAAATCAAATAGTATAGGTTGTGTGGCCACCTCTGAGTCCTTCGCCGCACGATCCGCATATGTCTAGGGATTACTTGTACGATCAAATCAGAAGGGTGAGTTTTCAAAACTTAGTGTGTAATCCCGAATAAAGAAAATAGACAAAAAGCAATCACAGTTTGGGCCTGATCCCTTTTTAGTGTCAGTGACAATATCAGTTTGGGCTTTAGCCCATCTCAGTACAGAAGCAATCATGTGTTTGGGCCTTGGCCCATTACAGTAACAATAGTCAATACAGTAATAGATCATATAGTATATAGGTCCTACCCAGCCAGCCTCTACACTCCATCTTCATCCAACCCTACACTCCATGCAGGGATATAATCAACCCACCCTTCCCTACACTCTAGAAAGTACCGAATGCGACACTAGACAGTAGTTTGCAGCTGAGCTACTTGTAAGTTAGGCTTGAAGCCTTTTAGTACACTTCCTTCGATCCATATAAACCCATCCCCATGCAATGCATCATACAATCATGTCATGCCAAATCATGGTGTCATATATGTATTCAGTACATTTTAAACAGCATGCTCAAAATACAGTCGTACATATATCTATAAAGTACATGGATATAACAGTCATTTAGTCAATTAGGGATCTAGGTAGTCTTATCGACCCTACAGTAGGTTCACAATCGACTCGGGCAACCGTGCAACCTTAGCAGTCCAAATAGTGAAAATGGGCCCATAAACCCATGCAATTTTCCCATGTGGGCCCATACGCCCGTGTGGGGCCCACACACCCATGAGGCCCACACGGCCTAATTTGGCCCCACCCATAAATCATACATGGACTGCCTCGTCGATCACACGCCCATGTCCGATCACAAGGCTTACCACACGGGTGGCCACATGCCCGTGTGGTGTCAATAGTCTCACTTTTCGGCTTTTTGTTGATTTTCATTTACAGAGTTGTGTTAACACATCCTGAAATGTTTTTGATTCTAATGCCACCACGATCACTCCAACACGCCTCAATAGTTCAACTATCCAACTACAAATCAGTGCTATAACCTCCCCAATCCACTCAATTCTTTACTGTAAAAATAGAAAGTAACCCTCCAATCGGTTACTTTTAATCGATAATTAATCAAAATTTTGTGAGGTATTCAAAACTATAATCATAAAAATCCCTTACCTTTGGTTAATCAATAGATATCCTATACACTTAAATCGTTGAAGACCACTGTTTAGCCTCTCGATTAACACCTAAAACCACCGAAATCGCTATTAATCAATTAATAAGCAAAAGAATTGATAGTCTAACAACAATTCCAAGCTTACCAACCTCGCACAACGCGACGATATGCAATCTCGAACAATTGAATTGAACAACGCAAGTGAAAGAGGAAGAAAGAGTACCAATTGAAATTTTGACAGCAACAATGGGAAGCTAAGGGAGGAAAAACGACAGGAAGTGGGGAAGAAAAGCAAAAGAAAACGGTGGAGACGATTTTGGAAAAACACTCTACAGAGAAAAGAAATAAGCAGAAGGAAAAAAAACTGACAGAAAGTTGGGAGTGTGAGAGGGGAGAGCCAAACTTGCCACTACCCATTTTGGGATAATTTGAAACTCCTCCATCCCTTATTTTTCTCCCTAAATCCCTCATCCCACTCCTCAAAACCGTCCACCACTACCTCACAACAACCAATTTTAAATTCCAGTCAAACACTTTAGTATTTCGACTAAACCAAAACACCTACATGGCATAAGCAGCAAAATCCTTGGATGTATAGGGATTCGAACTCAAGACCACCAACATCTTGACACTCCACTTAGCCACCAGAGTAGCAAGCCCATTCTGACATATTTTACCAACACATTTAATTATAAGCCTATTGACCTGAGATAGGGGTTTATTCATTTAAAAACAAAAATTTGACCAAGCTAATACTTGAACTTGGGACCTCTTAGACACTTTCCAGAACACTTAACCACTGAAGCAGACATACAATTGTGTCACAAACATATGAAAATAAATTTTAAGGATTTTTGGGGTGTTACAGATTGAGCTCTCGCTAACGACATACCATTACTGTAACACCCCAAACCCGGTCTATGCATTTAAGACCAGGTTTGGTATGTCACACAAAACGAACATGCATCTAGTCATCTAATGGTTTAAGAAAATAGATCCTCAAAACTATTTTGGAAATGGAGTTTATTAAAAATCGAGGTTAATTTGAAATATATGATTTAAGACATAAGAATTTATAAATTGAAACTCAAAAATAATTGGTTTATATTTTACGAAGCGATCTAAAAGAGCTCAAAAGAAATTTGAAAACAAGATTCTTAAAGGAATTCTTACTGAAAAAATTCTTTAAATAATGATTTTAAGAAAAACCCTTTTTCTTTTGCACTTAAATTTGAGGAAAACATTTGATTTTATTTTAAAATTACATAAACCCACTTAAGTACCTAAACATAATTAAAATCCATCCACGATTAAAACATCCATAAAAATAATACCAAAGGCCTTATTACAACACCATTGAAATAGAAATTAAATAAAAATACTTAAAAGAAGTTCCAAGTTCATATAAACCATCATTCGTAGTATGGCTTCCACAAAGTCATTCCCCGGGCCAAGCCTCCATTACTGATTATTACATGAGAAGGGTAAAGAAAACGGGGTGAGTTACTTAGAACTCAGTGTGTAACCCACTTACTATAGTCCACTGGGCCAAAACCATTTAAGCATGTATTTGGGCTGGAGCCCATATACAAATATAACAATTTAACATGTATAGCATGCATGTGATATGCAATTCCCAAACCAAACCTAGTAATCCATCCGCTACACACCACCGCACCAACTAACACACCTGGGGATCATCACCAACCAACCACGCTTAACACACTAATCACAAGCATTAAGCCATTTATAGCAATAATTCGCGGGCCAGTGGCCATTTATAATCGCAGGCATTTAGCCATATATCAAATTGGGCACGAAGCCATATATCAAACTGGGCACGAGGCCATATATCAAACTGGGCATGAAACCATCAAAATTTTGTAGCAAAGCTACCAGAACTTCTCTTCGTCAAATATCCCAACCCATCCAATATTGTAAACAACATGCATAATAATTTATACATATAATAATTTCAAAATAAGGCCCATACAAGAATTATTATAATCTGGCCCATATTACAAATTGGCCCATTTCACAATTTGGCCCATTTCACATCTCATATCACACTTGGCAAATTTTATCAAATAACTCATATGGCCCATTTATCAAATGTGGCCCAAAATATCACTTTTCATCATTTTAGCCCATTAAGGGCAATTTCGAAATTTTCACGATTTTAATATTGATTTCATTTTCTTAACACTAAAGTATTTATTATACCATATTTTTCCAATTTTACCAACTTTGCGATTTTTAATCCAATGCTTAATAACGGTATAGTCATCTAACCCATGAGATACAGTGTGAGATTACACACCTGATTACGATGAGAACTATACTTTCTCGACCGTCGATACCTAAATACGCATCACGTTCGATTAGAACACTAATACTTAAAATAAATCTATGCTAAAGATAAGCGATATAGATCTTTACCCTCGGAATCTCGAACAACTACTATTTGATGATTCTCCCCGGTTGACGGTTCACAATCCGGTGGAAAATCTCGGACAGTTAAAGGCTCTGAACTACGAATAACTTCAAATAATTGGTTCTCCCCGGATAAGGGTCTATAACCCGGTGGAAAGTCTCGGATTGCCGAAAAAGCCCTTCGCTTGAATCTAGAGGGAATAGCAAATCCACCCCTCTTCCAAACACTATTCACCACCCTTTTTGACCCAATCTTGTTTGCCTCCATTGACAAAAGAATATTAGTCCAACTAATATTTCAAAAATTAAAACTATTGGTTTTAAGGGCGTAATCAGCTTACCATGAAACCTTTACGTTCAAAGAATGAAAATCGAGCGATAACGTCCCTACGATAAAATCGATTAGTAACTCCATCTTCAACGAAATAACAAGTAGTGTGGAAGTCCTTGATAGAAACCCTTACCTTAACACTTTGGATTGAATCCTAGCGATTCTCGATGATTTTGAGCACTTCCAAGTTTCGGCCTTCTCTATAACACTATAAAGATGAAAAATAATTTTCTAAGAGAAAGAGATAGAGGATGCTATTTTCAGTCAAATGGCCCTCCCAAACCAAAATGTATATTCGGCTAAAGAAAAAGGAGAGAATAAATAATGGAATAGGGTTCTTACCGATTGATTAAAATGAAAGTAGAAAGAATGATTGATAAGAAATATATGTAAAAAGAGATTCGGCAATGAAGAAAATTGAAGAAAATGGTGTTAGCACCATTCGCCATGGGGAAAAGGAAGGAGAAAATGTTGAATGGATTTTGTAAGAAGAAAAGATGAAATGGCCTTCAAGTTTTGGTGTTTTCGGCACTATGGGAAAAAGACTTGAGAGGTTTAGGCAAAATAAAACCAACTGGTCAAAATGAAGTGACCAAAAGAAGAAAAACAAAGATGTGCACCAATTCCCCAAAGTGCATTCGACTATGAGAGAAAAGATGAAAAGAAAAAGTGTTTTGGGAGAAACAAAAATGACCAAAATGAAAAGTGCACAACAACACCTATCCTTACCCAAAAGCATTCAAAAAAATTTGGCCACCCCCTAGTCCCCAAAACAATCCAAGTTCATGGACAAAGTTTGGCCATTCCAAACTTTCCAAAACACACCACTTAACAAGTGCCTTGTGTTCCCCCTACATACCATAAGTTCATGATTCCTTTCCCTATCTTCAATTCTTACCTTAAGCCATTAGCCACCTTGCCATAAAAAAATAAAGTCCAACCTACCAAAAATAGAGCTTGGCCGACACATGCTAGAAGAGTGCAAAAATTAAAGTCACAAAATGCATACCATGGGATTCGAACATCTTCCCTCAAGCAACACTCATGGCGCCAACTCCACTTTACTACTAGCTCATATTATGCTAACTTTTGTCACTTAATTTCCTTAAACATCAAGGTTACCGGTTCCATTTCAATAAAGTACTTCTTACTAAAATTTATTCTAATTCCAAATAAATCCCGAGCTTTCTCAAGACTATATTAAACACACGAATTGAATCATTCACTAGCTAATCACCAAAATTTATGCAACATATCGATTCTAAATTTTTAGGATGTTACAATTCTATCCCCTTAAAGAAAATTTCGTCCTCAAAATTTACCTGGTTAAAAGAGGTGAGCATATTGTTGTTGAATTGCGCCCTCAGGCTCCCACGTAGCTTCCTCCGCTCCGTGATTATGCCATAGAACCTTAACCAACGGCACAGACTTCTTCCTTAACACCTTAACATCTCGATCTAAAATTTTCACCGGTTCCTCCTCGAAAGACAAGTCTGGCCTTATCTCAACTTCTTCATCGGTACTATGTGAGATGATCCGATCTATAACGCCTCAGCATAGAAACATGGAAGACACTATGAATCTGATTCAACTCCAGAGGTAATTCAAGCTGATAGGCCACTGGTCCTACACGCTTCAACACACGGTACGGTCCAATGAATCGAGGGCTCAACTTTCCCTTCCTTCCAAATCTGAAAATCTTCTTCCAAGGTGAGACTTTAAGAAAGGCCTGATCTCCCTTCGCAAACTCAATATCCTTATGCTTCAGATCTGCATACAACTTTTGTCTATCCGAAGCTTCCTTTAACCGCGCTCGAATCACCTTTACCTTTTCCTCCGTCACAAATATCAATTCAGGACCCAATAATTGTCGTTCCCCCAATTCAGTCCAACAAGTAAGGGTACGACACATACGCCCATATAACGCTTCATAGGGTGCCATTTGGATACTGGATTGGTAACTATTATTATACGCGAACTCTGCCAACAGTAGAAAATCTTCCCAACTACCTCTGAAGTCAATCACACAACCTCTTAACATGTCTTCCAAAATCTGGATTACTCTTTTCGACTGACCATCTGACTGAGGATGAAAAGCCGTACTGAAATTTAACTTTGTTCCCAAAGCCTCGTGCAAAGCTTTCCAAAACCATGATGTAAACCTAGGGTCCCTATCTGATATAATAGACACTGGTACCCCATGCAACATTACAATCTCTGATACATACAACTTAGCCAACTTCTGCAGCGAGTAATCTGTACGAACTAGTAGAAAATGGGCAGTCTTCATCAATCAATCCACTATCACCTAGACAAAATCTTTCTTGGTAGGTGTTAAGGGTAGCCCACTAACAAAGTCCATCGTTATTCGCTCCCATTTCTATAAAGGAATCTTTACCAGTTGCAATAAACTCCAATGGTAATTGATGTTCCGCCTTTACTTGTTGACAAGTTAAACACTTACTCACAAAATCAGTAACCTCCCGCTTTAACCTTGGCCACCAATACTGTTCACGGAGGTCTCGATACATCTTATTTCCTCCGAAATGCATAGCATAAGGGCTACTATGCGCCTCTCACAGAATCATTTGTCTCAATTCTGAATCCATGGGTATACAAACTCTTCCGCGAAAGCATAACACTCCATTCTTGTTCATTCCAAAATCCCCTATTACACCACTTTCAACTTGTTGTATTAACGAACCCAATTTTTCATCTGTTAGCTGCTTCTCCTTGATCTGTTCTAACCATAGAGGCTTCATCTGAAGTTTTGCTAACAGACTGCCATCTTCATATAAACTGAGATGAGCAAACATTACTCTTAACTCTGATACTACCTTACGACTCAACGCGTCTGCCACCACGTTAGCCTTTCCAGGATGATACTCGATTGAGAAGTAATTATCCTTTAACAGCTCCACCCACCTCAGCTGTCTCAAGTTCAACTCCTTTTGGGTAAGGAGGTACTTAAGACTCTTATGATCTATATAAATGATAGAATTCTCACCGTAGAGATAGTGCGTCCAAATCTTTAAAGTAAACACCACCGCAGCCAATTCCAAGTCATGAGTAGGATAGTTGACTTCGTGCGGCCTTAACTGACGAAAAGCATAAGCCACCACTTTACCTCCTTGCATCAACACACATCCTAAACCCGTATGTGAAGCATCACTGTAAATGATAAACTTTTTTCTAGCCTCAGGTTGAATCAGTACTGGCGCTTCCGTCAAAATCTTCTTCAATTTCTCGAAACTCTCTTGCTGTTTATCTGCCCATACAAACGGCACTCCCTTTCGCAACAGCTTAGTTAGGGGTGTAGCAATCAACGAAAACCCCTCAACAAAGCATCTATAATAGCCAGCCAAACCTAAGAAACTCCAAATCTCAGCCACTGACTTCGGTGGTTTCCAATCCAACACCACCTCTACCTTGCGAGCATCAACTCTGATTTCTTCGGCTGACACAACATGCCCCAAGATAGTCACTTCTTTCAGCCAAAATTCACTGAAACACCCCAAACCCAGCCCACAAGCCCTGACCGGATCTGGCATGCTCCTCGAGCAAAACGTAGTTAAATCTCGTTATGTCATCCTGAAATACTTGGTGGTTTTGAAGAAAATATATTTGGGTTATTCTCAAATTGAAAACTGCGTTGCAATTGAATTTTGTATTTAATGTCCGCGTTGTAATTGAATTTTGTATTTAATGTTATCTTCATATTTCAGTAATTACAAGTTAAAAAAAATGCCAAATTTTAGAGCTTATCATTAAGTTGAAAATTTTAGGTGCTTAGGTGTCAAAACATTTGAAGTTGTTTTATGAAAAATCATTTAACCACTTGTTTAATGTTAATCGTTATCAGAATAAAAATTAAAACAAACTTAAAACAGTTAAATAATAATGGCCTCATTAAAACAAAACTAAACCCAAAATAAATTCCAAAAAAATAACTTAATAAGAAAATGCAATAAATTTAATCATAAGAAACCAGAAAAATCCTGAGCTGAGCATGGCCACCACTAAGTCCCTACCGACCCAGTCCAATTACTAAGTATCACATGTAAAATGTTAGCCCATGAAGGGTGAGTCAATAGACTCAATGTGTAACAACCAACACAGACTCCCAAACGATCAAGGCATATCAAATCACGTAAAACAAATATAGACAATGATGCAACCCAAACCCGCCTAGATATCCAACCTCTACACATCACCTGTACCTGCCAAACACACCGTGGGGATTACAAAATCGACCCTCCATCCGCTACACACCATCGAAGGCAGTCGCTGCAATCAACTGCACATCGCCCTTATAATCGTGGCATAGCCACCAAATAATGTGATAGAGTCACCAGATTCATAATATGTGACATAAGTCACCGGATAATGTGGTAAAAACCACCGGAACACTTCCCCTTTATCATTATCAACCATATGCCCATGCAACATACAAAACATACAAATATCATGCAATTTACCTCACCCTATGTCCATAACAAAATTTCACATTTTCTCATATCTATGTTTATAAACATTATTAACGAATATTAAGGGGTAACATACCTGAATACACTGCACCATTGAATGGTACCCTTATCCATATTCATTCATTGCCTTATTAACATATACATAACAATATTATTACTAATTGGGAGTTGAGGGTGGGTTACACACCTGGTTACTAACGCAATTATCGAATCCCGAAAGTCCCAATCTAATGCACTAGATCCCCTTTCCTATATTCGGCCAACACTAAGATCATTGGCAAAAAGGCCATTCGACTATACAAACAAATCCCGAAAGGTTGACGCACAACCATAATCCTTATCGTAACGCCTTCCAAATACTAGCCACGACCCGAGATATGCGAGACTGATCTCCCCCTACAATCGGCCAACATTAACACTTAATCTTAATAGCATTCGGCTTTTCAAATATCTAAGAGACAAATTGAATCAGCATGAATCCTTACCACTAACTTACTGGAAACAATTGACAGGGAGAAGATGACTCTGATCTACTGCTTCAAAGTCCCGGAGATCCTAAAAGAAATCGATTGTATGGTTGATTAAAAGTTAAAACAAATGTCAAAATTCGGCTTTTGTCCTACACATGTCGACAGAGAAAAGTAAGGGAGAATAGAGGAGATTCGGTCATGACAGACTTACCTATTCTAAAGCGATTAGAGAAGAAATCAAGGGAGATCTCTGCTTGGTTGACATTCGGCCAAAATTGAGAAGGGATGAGTTTGAGAGATTTCGGCAATGGCTTAAGAAAAAACACTTGAGATTCGGCCAAAGTGGAATGGGAGAAAGATGAATGGTATTCGGCTTTGGTTTATAGAAAAGAGATTAAGGGAGTTTCGGCTTTTGATGACAAAAGAAATTGTGAGAAAAAGAAGAAAAAGGAAGATGGTGAGGCTCAAGTTATGGTTCGGCTATGGTGAAATTGAGAGAGAGTTTTCGGCCTAAGCAATCTAAAAGAGAAAGGAGGGAGATGGGTTCGGTCTAGAGATAGGAACAAGGAATTAAGAAATTTCGGCACCAGCTCCCCTATACCTGACCGAATATGCCCTCCTCCAAAGTCCTTCTGCCGGCCAACTCTTCTTCCCTCATCTAAATCCCCCTTTTCCCTACTACTTAGCCGAAAATACAAGCTATTTGACCCAATATACTCTTCATCCATGAAGTGTCCTTGTGCTATCCATCACCGCACCTCCTTGCCAAAAAATAAAAGCTCCAAAATGCTTCCCTTGCTGCTCGAACCTAGGTCCCTTCACACTCCATGTGGCGTCACCTCCCAAGGCCCTAAGTGGGGCCTCTTTGCCACCTAACCAGCTTAGTACTTGTGTCCTAAGCCACACAATAAACTTCTTAAGGCCTAGCTCCCTTAGTTCCCCTTATTAGGCTTAAAATCAAATATTTTTCTAAGGCTTCTACCTACATCCCAAGGTTCCTGAAGCCCCCAAAATACATTCAAATCACACACAAAGCATGCTACCACATACATTTAAGTGAAAATGCATAACCCCTAAATCCCGGATATTATAGTTCTACCCCCTTAAAATAATTTTAACCTCAAAATTACCTGGCTAAAATAAGTGAGGGTATTGCTGTCGCATTGTTTCCTCTGGCTCCCACGAAGCTTCCTCCGATCCATGGTTACGCCATAAAACTTTGACTAGAGGGACTGATTTGCTCCGAAGCACCTTCACATCCCGTTCCAGAATCTGAATCGGCTCTTCCTCATAGGACAAATCTGGTCTTAGCTCCACCTCTTCAACCGGTATTACATGAGATGGATCCGATCGGTAATGACGTAGCATCGAAACGTAGAACACATCGTGCATCTGCTTCAACTCCGAAGGCAACTCTAACTGATATGCCACTGGTCCAACCCGCTTCAAAACCCGATAAGGTCCTATAAACCTGGGACTTAACTTTCCCTTGCGACCAAATCTCATTACCTTCTTCCATGGTGAAACTTTTAAAAACACTTGATCTCCTTCTGCAAACTCTATCTCCTTCCGCTTAAGATCTGTATATGACTTTTGCCTGTCAGATGCCTCCTTCAACTGTGCCCGAATCACCTTAACCTTTTCTTCCGCTTCTACCACCACCTTCGGACCTAAAACATGACGTTTCCCCAATCCTGTCCAACACGTAGGAGTGCGACACCTCCTTTCATACAACGCTTCGTACGGTGCCATCCGAATACTTGCTTGATAGCTATTATTGTACGCAAATTCCGCTAAAGGCAAGAACTCCTCCCAACTTCCTCTTAAATCTACCACGCAACCCCTCAACATATCATCTAGCACTTGAATTACCCGCTCAGATTGGCCGTGCGACTGCGGATGGAATGCCGTACTGAAGTCCAACCTGGTGCCCAATACTTGATGTAGTGTTTCCAGAATCGAGACGTAAACCTCGGATCCCTATCTGAGATATTTGACACCGGCACTCCGTGCAGCCTCACGATTTCTGCTACATATAATTTTGCCAATCTCTGTAGGGAATAGTCCACCTGCACTGGTATGAAATATGCAGACTTCGTCAACCGATCTACTATCACCCATACCGAGTCCTTCTTAGTAGGCGTAAGGGGAAGCCCACTAACGAAGTCCATGGTAATTCTTTCCCATTTCCATTATGGAATCTTTATCTATGAAGCAATCCTCGACGGTGCTTGGTGTTCACTTTGACTTGTCGACACGTTAAGTACTTCCCTACAAATTCTGTAACTTCTCGCTTAAGACCAGGACACCAAAACTGATCTCGTAGATCCCTATATAACTTACTTCCTCTAGGATGCATAGCATAAGGGCTACTATGCGATTCCTAAAGAATTTTCTGCCTTAATTCCTCATCCTTCGGTATACAGACCTTGCCCCAAAAACACAGCACTCCCTCACCGTTTACATCATAGTCTTCCAACTCCCCATTTTGTACTTGTAGCAGCTTAGCACTGAGTTCACCATTTACCAATTGTTTCTCCTTTACCTGACTTAGCCATGTTGGCTTCACTTACAACTCCGCTAGCAAACTTCTATCCTCATAAAGGCTAAGATGTGCAAATATCGCCCTCAGATCCGACACCACTTTCTGACTTAGGGCATCTGCCACCACATTTGCCTTGCCCGGGTGATACTCTATTGAGCAATTGTAATCTTTCAACAACACCTTCGCTATCTCAAATTTAGCTCCTTCTGAGTCAACAAATATTTCAGACTCTTGTGGTCTGTGTAAATCACCGACCTTTCTCCATACAAGTAGTGCCTCCACACTTTTAAAGTGAATACTACCGCCAACTCCAGATCATGCGTTGGATAGTTAACCTCATGTGGCCTCAACCGCCGAGACACATAAGCGACCACTTTCCCATCTTGCATAAGGACACATCCCAATCTTGTATGGGAAGCAACACAATACACCACGAAGTCTTTCCCTGCTTCCGGTTGAATCAAAATTGGAGCCTCTGTCAATACTCTTTTAAGCTTCTCAAAACTCTCCTGCTGCTTATCCGCCCATACAAAAAGTACCTCTTTTCTTAACAACTTCGTCAGAGGTGCTGCTATTGATGAGAACCCTTCAACAAATCTCCTGTAGTAGCCTACTAACCCCAAGAAACTACGAACCTCAACAACAGACTTAGGTGGTTTCCAATCTAATACTGCCTCAATCTTCCGAGGGTCCACCATTATTCCCTCCACAGACACCACTTGCCCTAAGAATGTAACTTCCTTTAGCCAAAATTCACACTTGCTGAACTTGGCATATAGCTTCTTTTCCCTTAACACTTGCAACACCACCCGGAGATGCTCATCATGTTCTTCCTTAGACTTGGAATACACTAGGATGTCGTCTATGAACACAACGGTGAACCGATCCAGGTAGGGTTGGAAAACCCTATTCATCATATCCATGAACACAGCTAGGCGTTTGTCAATCCGAACGGCATTACTAAGAACTCATAATGCCCATATCTTGTCCGGAAAATCGTCTTATGCATATCTACTTCCTTTACCCTAAGCTGATGATTTCTCGACCGTAGATCTATCTTTGAAAATATCGCGGCCCTTATAAGTGATCGAACAAGTCGTCTATCCTCGACAACGAGTGCCTGTTCTTGATGGTCACTTATTCATATACAATTTATTCACGATCACAGATCGTCCTATCATCCCCATCCGATCCTCGATATTCAACACCAAGAATGGTGGTGGTGGTATCTCATTCTCGGACCCTTGACCAAACCTAACGGGTTCCGATCTGATCATTCGCCTCTACCACGCCCTCAGACATTACGACCACGTCCCTAGAACTCATGTCTATGATCGTAATTTAATGCTTTAAAAGTCTTTTTGGTATTTTTTAAAAATAGGAATATTTTGATAAAAGTTGAGGTAGTATGGCAATTTTATAAACGAGGGTATTTTAGTAATTTTACAAACCGTGGTGTTTGGTAATTTTGTAAGCAAGAATATTTCAAATTTTTTTCAAAATTTAAAATAGTTTTACAAATCAAAGGGTATTCGATGATTTTAAAACTAAGGTTTTTATAAAAGCAGTGTAGCTAGTCCCTTTCGGGTTTTAATTATTGAATTTAGCTTGTGAATAAGTCCTCTTGGTTAGGGTGAACCATCACTACGCACTAGGTAGGATTCGAGCGAAGAGGAGGTGAGTCACGAGGACTACTTAAATACCAAGCTCCCCAGATCCAATCCTAGACATCCGCTGTGCAGTTTGCCACACCCTTAACTCCTACGACTCACTCACGTGTTTGTTTGATTAGGCTTTAAATTTTATGTAATTTTGTGTTGGATTAATCTAATCCTAGGGTTCAATAGCTCCTAATCTACTAATCTACGATCCCGTAATACCCACATAGAAATCACACGGTGGTTAGGGGTACTTACCGTGGACTTGGTGGGGACTCAAAGCATGCCAAGAAACCTACACATGCTTTAGTAAAACTCAATTTTAAAAAATGTTTTGGGCCCAAAAGCCCTCAAGGCCGAGTTTTGAACCGGTCTCTGATACCAAATTGAAATACCCCAAACCCGACCCACAAGCCCTCACCGAATCTGGCATGCTCCTCGAGTAAAACGTAGTTAAATCTCTTTATGTCATCCTGAAAAACTTGGTGGTTTTGAAGAAAATAGATTTGGGTTATTCTCATAAGGGACTAATTACCATCATCCCTCTATCGGCAATCTCATATCTAATATTCAGATTTCCATATATGGCACTAGCAACATACGAGTGGGTAGACCCGATATCTATCAAAGCAGTAACAGGTACATCAAAGATGAAGAGCGTACCAGTTATCACATCAAGTTTATCGCCATCCTTCCGACGCCTGACCGCATAGACCAACCCCGGCTGTCTCGCCTTCGCATTACCTCTGAAGCCATTACCTCGGCCCGGTGCACATTGACCATGTCTAGCACCATTACCACCACGACCTGGCCCACGGCCTCTCGGTGGCTGTTGAGTGCCTTTGGCTGGCTGCACATCAGGGTTACGAGCTTCTTGAGTCAGAGCAGTCTGTCGAGGGCAATTCCTAAACTAGTGGTCCTTAAAACAACCACCAGTTCTCTTTCAGCATTCCTTGAGGTGTCGTTTCCCACAGTCAGCACATTCTTGAATCTGATTGGTAGCCATAGGTGCCCAAGCTTGAGCTGGCTCATCATTCAGAGGCCTCTTTTGGAACTTTTTAGCAGAACTTGAGTACTTAAAGTCCCTCTTGCCTCTGACTCTTTCCCAGTTCTGGCGTTCTGAGTTCTTAGCCTCTTCAGTGATCTTGGCTTTCTCCACAAGTGTGGCAAAAATCCTTTCCTGTTGTGGGGCTATCAGAACCCGCAACTCATCATTCAACCCATCCTCAAAGCGTACACAATGCTTATGGTCAGTTGGCACTATTGTCCGAGCATAACGACTCAAGCGTAGAAATTCGCGCCGTAAGTCGCCATCGCCTTATTTCCTTGAACCGATTCAGAATTCCTTCCTCCGGCATCCACGTAGCTTGCCCGACATACTTTCCTTGAAAAGCGCCTTTGAAGAAATCCCAAGTAACACGTTTAGCCTGGGTACCTTCTCGAACAGTAAGCCACCATTGATACGCCACGTCCCTCAACAAGGACACAACTCCTCTTAGTTTCTACTCAGTGGTTCACTCCAAATCATCCATGATTCGCTCCACTGCCTCGAGCTAATACTCTGCTGCATTCGGAGCTACACCGGAGACACCCCTAAAAACCTCAGCACCACTTGATTTAAGTCGTTCCAATATTAATCCACGAATTGCTGGCCCGGTTCTAGCCCCAGCAACCCTTTCTAAGTCTCGCAACATTGCTTGGGTCAAAGCAATGTCCTCTCTCATATGGTCATGGGATCCATTTTCTGACACAGGTGATGCCGGTGCATCCATTTCTGGCATATGTCCCGATGCTTGAGACACGGCTCTAGTACCTCGGCCCCTACCACGGCCACATCTACCACGTCCACATCCTCTAGTGCTCATATTGAATAATTGGTTTAATCTGATTGCAAGTTTTATGAATCAGAATACTATTTTAGTGTTTGTTAACGATATTTTATGAGATATAAGAGATAGAGTTATTTTCGCAATCACATCCTATAGTCTCAATCTCTACAGTTTCAACACCTAAAACTACAACTTCTAGAGTGTTCCTATGATCATGTCACAATAATAATCATTCAATATACGAATACTTACTTGGCTTGGTGCCGGATGCTTGTGGTGCCATACTACCTTTAAAATATAAATTCTATAAATTCGAAATAGTTTTAAACAAAATTTGTTGTTGAACCCAAACCACAGCCGAGTTTTGAAACTGGCTCGATATTATAAAATGTAACACCCCAAACCCGGTCTATGCATTTAAGACCAGATTTGGTATGTCACAGAAAACGAACATGCATTTTGTCATCTAATGATTTAAGAAAATGATCCTCAATACTATTTTGGAAATGGAGTTTATTAAAATCGAGGTTAATTTGAAATATATGATTTAAGACATAAGAATTTATAAATTGAAACTTAGAAAATAATTGGTTTAAATTTTACGACCATTCTAAAAGAGCTCAATGTAAATTTGAAAACAAGATTCTTAAAGGAATTCTTCTGAAAAATTTATTTAAATAATAATTTTTAAGAAAAACCCTTTTCTTTTGCACTTAAATTTGAGGAAAACATTTTATTTTATTTTAAAATTACATAAACCCACTTAAGTACCTAAACATAATTAAAATCCATCCATGAATAAAACATCCATAAAAAAATACCAAAGGCCTTATTACAACACCATTGAAATAGAAATTAAATAAAAATACTTAAAAGAAGTTCAAAGTTCATATAAACCATCATTCGTAGTATGGCTTCCATAAAGTCATCCCCAGCCCAAGCCTCCATTACTGATTATTACCTGAGAATGGTAAAGAAAATGGGGTGAGTTACTTAAAACTCAGTGTGTAACCCACTTACTATAATCTACTGGGCCAAAACCATTTAAGAATGTATTTGGGCCAGAGCCCATATACAAATATAACAATTTAACATGTATAGCATACATGTGATATGCAATTCCCAAACCAAACCTAGTAATCCATCTGCTACACACCACCTGTACCAACCAACACACCTGTGGGGATCATCAGTCAACCCACCCCTCCAACATAGCAATCGCAGACATTAAGCCATTTATAACAATAATTCGCAAGCCAGTGGCCATTTATAATCGTAGGCATCCAACCATATATCAAATTGGGCACGAAGCCATATATCAAATCGTGCACAAGGCCATATATCAAATCGGGCACGGTTATCAAAATTTTGTAGCAAAGCTACGTAACTTCTCTTAGTCAAATATCCCAACCCATGCAATCATGTAAACAACATGCATAATAATTCATATGTAAACAACATGCATAATAATTCATACATATAATAATTTCAACATAAGGCCCATACAAGAATTATTACAATCTAGCCCATATTACAAGTTGGCCCATTTCACAATTTGGCCCATTTCACATCTCATATCACACTTGGCAAATTTTATCAAATAACTCATATGGCCCATTTATCAGATGTGGCACAAAATATGACTTTTCATCATTTTAGCCCATTAAAGGTGATTTCGAAATTTTCACGATTTTAATATCGATTTCATGTTCTTAACGCTAAAGCATTTATTATACCATATTTTCCAATTTCACCAACTTTGCGATTTTTAATCCAATGCTTAATAACGGTATAGTCATCTAACCCATGAGATACAATGTGAGATTACACACTTGATTACGGTGAGAACTATACTTTCCCGATCGTCGATACCTAAATACGCATCACGTTCGATTAGAACACAAATACTTAAAATACTAAAGATAAGCTATCTAGATCTTTACCTTCAGAATCTCGAACAACTACTATTTGACGGCTCTCCCCAGTTGACGGTTCACAACCCGGTGGAAAATCTCGGACAGTTAAAGGCTCTGAACTACGAACAACTTCAAATAATTGGTTCTCCCCGGATGAGGGTCCACAACCCGGTGGAAAGTCTCGGATTGTCGAAACAGCCCTTTGCTTGAATCTAGAGGGAATAGCGAATCCGCCCCTCTTTTGAACACTATTCACCACCCTTTTTGACCCTATCTTGTTTGCCTCCATTGATAAAAGAATATTAGTCCAACTAATATTTTGAAAATTAAGACTATTGGTTTTCAGGGTGAAATCGGCTTACCACAAAACCTTTACGTTCAAGGGATGAAAATCGAGCGATAACGTCCCTAAGATAAAATCAATTAGTAACTCCATCTTTAACGAAATAACAAGTAGTGTGGAAGTAGTTGATAGAAACCCTTACCTTAACACTTTGGATCGAATCCTGGCGATTCATGATGATTACGAGCACTTCCAAGTTTCGGCCTTCTCTATAACACTATAAAGACGAAAAATAATTGTCTAAGAGAAAGAGATAGAGGATGCTATTTCGGTTAAAAGACCCTCCCAAACCAAAATGTATATTCGGCTAAAGAAAAAGGAGAGAATAAATAAACGAATAGGGTTCTTACCAATTGATTAAAATAAAAGTAGAAAGAATGATTGATAAGAAAATATATGTAAAAAGGAGATTCTACTATGAAGAAAATTGAAGAAAATGGTGTTAGCACCATTCGCCATGGGGAAAAGGAAGGAGAAAATGTTGAATGGATTTTATAAGAAGAAAAGATGAAAGGGCCTTCAAGTTTTGGTGTTTTTGGCACTATGGGAAAAAGACTTGAGAGGTTTAGGCAAAATAAAACCAAATGGTCAAAATGAAGTGACCAAAAAAAGAAAAATAAAGATGTTCACCAATGCCCCAAAGTGCATTCGGCTATGAGAAAAAAGATGAAAAGAAAAAGTGTTTTGGGAAAAACAAAAATGACCAAAATGAAAAGTGCACAACAACACCTATCTTTACCCAAAATCCTTCAAAAAAATTTGGCCACCCCCTAGTCCCCAAAATCGTCCAAGTTCATGGACAAAGTTTTGCCATTCCAAACTTTCCAAAACACACCCCTTAAAAAGTGCCATGTGTTCCCCCTACATACCATAAGTTCATGATTCCTTTCCCTATCTTCAATTCTTGCCTTAAGCCATTAGCCACCTTGCCCTAAAAAAATAAAGTCCAACCTACCAAAAATAGAGCTTTGCCGACACATGCTAGAAGAGTGCAAAACTTAAAGTCACAAAATGCATACCATGGGATTCGAACCTCTTCCCTCAAGCGACACTCATGGTGCCAACTCCACTTTACTACTAGCTCATATTATGCTAACTTTTGTCACTTAATTTCCTTAAACATCAAGGTTACCGGTTCCACTTCAATAAAGTACTCATTACTAAAATTTATTCTAATTCTGAATAAATCCCGAGCCTTCTCAAGACTATATTAAACACACGAATTGAATTATTCACTAGCTAAGCACCAAATTTTATGCAACATATCGATTCTAAATTTTTAGGATGTTACAACTCTACCCCCTTAAAGAAAATTTCGTCCTCAAAATTTACCTGGTTAAAAGAGGTGAGCATATTGTTGCCGAATTGCATCATCACGCTCCCACTTAGCTTCCTCCGCTCTGTGATTATGCCATTGAACCTTAACCAACCAGTATGCACTTCTTCCTTAACACCTTAACATCTCGATCTAAAATTTTCATCGGTTCCTCCTCGAAAGAAAAGTCTGGCCTTATCTCAACTTCTTCTATCGGTACTATGTGAGATGATCCGATCTATAACGCCTCAAAGATAGAAACATGGAAGACACTATGAATTTGACTCAACTCCGGAGGTAATTCAAGTCGATAGGCCACTGGTCCTACACGCTTCAACACACGGTACGGTCCAATGAACCTAGGGCTCAACTTTCCCTTCCTTCCAAATCTGAAAACCTTCTTCCAAGGTGAGACTTTCAGAAAGACCTGATCTCCCTCTGCAAACTCAATATCCTTACGCTTAAGATCTGCATATGACTTTTATCTATCCGAAGCTTCCTTTAACCGTGCTTAAATCACCTTTACCTTTTCCTCCATATCAGATATCAATTCAGGACCCAATAACTGTCGTTCCCCCAATTCAGTCCAACAAGTAGGGTATGACACCTACGCCCATATAACGCTTCATAAGGTGCCATTTGGATATCGGATTGGTAACTGTTATTATACGCGAACTCTGCCAACGGTAGAAAATCTTCCCAACTACCTCTGAAGTCAATCACACAACCTCTTAAAATGTCTTCCAAAATCTGGATTACTCTTTCTCGACTGACCATCTGACTGAGGATGAAAAGCCGTACTGAAATTTAACTTTGTTCCCAAAGTCTCGTGCAAAGCTTTCCAAAATCGTGATGTAAATCTAGGGTCCCTGTCTGATATAATAGACACTAGTACCCCATGCAACCTCACAATCTCGATACATACAACTTAGCCAACTTTTGCAATGAGTAATCAGATTTAACCGGTAGAAAATGGGCAGTCTTCATCAATCAATCCATTATCACCTGCATGTAATCTTTCTTGGTAGGTGTTAAGGGTAGCCCACTAACAAATTCCATCGTTATCCGCTCATATTTCCATAAAGGAATCTTTACAGATTGTAATAAACCCGACGGTAATTGATGTTCCACCTTCACTTGTTGACAAGTCAAACACTTACCCATGAAATAAGTAACCTCCCGCTTTAACCTTGGCCACTCCGGTGACCAAAGTCACGAATAATCCATCTGTGGGGCCAACCCGTGTGATACCATATCACTAGCGGCGATCCATTATCTCAAAGTGGGGCCAACCACGGTGGTGTTAACCACGAGAGCCGATGCGCATGAGGTCTCAAACCTCGGTGTCCAGAAGACATGAATACCACATTCACGGAGGTCTCGATACATCTTATTTCTTCACTTGAGGTCTCGATACCGGGATGCATAGCATAAAGGGCTACAATGTGCCTCTTACCGAATCCACTTCTTGCTATACAAAGCATTTGTCTCAATTTTTTGTGATAATTTCAATCCATGGGCATCCTTCACAAACTCTTCCGTGAAAGCACAAAAAATAAAATCCCTTTGACTCCATCCTTATTCATTCTAAAATCCCTATTACACCACTTTCAACTTGTCGATAAAAATAAAAATTCCTTTAAAGCCTTCTTAGCCCAATCCCTTTTAACGCTAAAAAAATACCCAATTTTTCATCCCTTGGCACTCCCTTTGCACCTTAGCACCCAAGCCACTAGTCGCTTCTTCTTGATATGTTCTAACCACGACACGGCTTCACCAAGTTCCTCTAGTAGACTGCCATCTTCATATAAACTGAGATGAGCAAACATTGCTCTTAACTCCGATACTACCTTACGACTCAACGCGTCTGCCACCATATTAGCCTTTCCA
Organism: Gossypium rotundifolium; assembly: GCA_025506655.1. Lineage (NCBI taxonomy): Eukaryota > Viridiplantae > Streptophyta > Magnoliopsida > Malvales > Malvaceae > Gossypium > Gossypium rotundifolium. Next base: position 20,460,283 of record CP106727.1, read on the forward strand.
GGATGATACTCGATTGAGAAGTCATAATCCTTTAATAGCTCCACCCACCTCCACTGTCTCAAGTTCAACTCCTTTTGGGTAAGGAGGTACTTAAGACTCTTATAATCTGTATAAATGATAGACTTCTCACCGTAGAGATAGTGCCTCCAAATCATTAAAGTAAACACCACCGCAGCCAATTCCAAGTCATGAGTAGGATAGTTGACTTCATGCAGCCTTAACTGACGAGAAGCATAAGCCACCACTTTACCTCCTTGCATCAACACACATCCTAAACCCCTATGTGAAGCATCGCAATAAACGATAAACTTTTTCCAGCCTTAGGTTGAATCAGTACTGGCGCTTCTATCAAAATCTTCTTCAGTTTCTCGAAACTCTCTTGCTGTTTATCTGCCCATTCAAACGGTACTCCCTTTCGTAACAACTTAGTTAGGGGTGTAGCAATTAACGAAAACCCTTCAATAAAGTGTCTATAATAGCCAGCCAAACCTAAGATACTCTGAATCTCAGCCACTAACTTCGGTGGTTTCCAATCCAACACCGCCTCTACCTTGCGATGATCAACTCTGATTCCTTCGGCTGACACAACATGCCTCAAGAAAGTCACTTCTTTCAGCCAAAATTCACATTTACTGAATTTGGAATAAAGTTACTTGTCTCACAGTATTTGTAATACTATGCGCAAATGTGAGTCATGCTCTTTTTCATTCCTCGAATATACCAAGATATCATCTATGAACACTACTACGAACCGGTCTAGATAGGGTTGAAAGACTCGGTTCATCATGTCCATAACTGTAACTGGTGCATTGGTCAAACCAAACGGCATCACTAGAAACTCATAATGTCCATAACGAGTTCAGAATGCCGTCTTAAGAATATCTACCTCCTTAACCTTGAGTTGGTGATAACCCGATCTCAAATATATCTTAGAGAAAACTGAAGCTCCTCTCAACTGATCAAACAGATCGTCTATTCTCGGCAATCAATACCTATTCTTGATCGTTAATTTATTCAACTGCCTATAATTGATGCACATACGCATTGACCCATCCTTCTTCTTGACAAACAAAATTGGTGCTCCTCACGGAGACACACTCGGTTGAATAAATCCTCGATCCAACAATTCTTGAATTTGAGCTTTAAGCTCCACTAACTCCTTCGGCGCTATACTATAAGGAGCAATGGACACTGGAGCCGTTCCGGGCATAAGCTCAATGCCAAATTCTACTTCCTGATCTGGAAGTAGACCCAGAAGTTGTTCGGGAAAGACATCTGGAAATTCTTTCACCGTTCTTACACCTTCTACTGATAATTCCATGGCATCCAAAGCACTAATGAAGGCTAGGAATACTCCATACCCTTTTCGCACCAACTTTTCTGCCATTAAAGCAGATACCAGATTTGCTAAATAGTTTATCAGTCCGCCTATCATCACCACTTCTTTATCTTCCAAAGTCCTTATTGACATCCGCTTTGCAGCACAATCCAATTGTGCCCGGTGCTTCACTAACCAATCCATGCCCAAAATAAGATCGAACTCGTCGAAAGGCAATTCCATCAAATCCGCCAAAAATATTTCTCTTTGAATTTCTAAAGGCATGTCTCTATACAATTTATTCACGATCACAGACTGTCTTAAAGGACTAATTACCATCATCTCTCTATCGGCAATCTTAAATCTAATATTCAGATTTCCAGATATGACACTAGCAACATATGAGTGGGTACACCCGATATCTATCAAAGCAGTAATAGGTACATCAAAGACGAAGAACGTACCAGTTATCATATCAGGTGTATCGCCATCCTCCCGACGCCTGACCGCATAGACCAACCCCGGCTATCTCGCCTCCGCATTACCTCTAAAGCCATTATCTTGACCCGATGCACCTTGACCACGTTCAACACCATTACCACCACGACCTGGTCCACGGCCTCTCGGTGGCTACTGAGTGCCTCTGGCTCATTACGCATCAGGGTTACGAGCTTCTTGAGTCAGAGCAGTCTGTCAAAGGTAATTTCTAAACTGGTGGTCCTTAGAACCACATTTAAAACAACCACCGATTCTCTTCTAGCATTCCTCGGGGTGTCATTTCCCACAGTCAGCACATTCTTGAATCTGATTGGTAGCGACAGGTGCTCTAGCTTGAGCTGGCTCATCATTTCGAGGCCTCTTTTGGAACTTTTTAGCAGAACCCAAGTACTTAAACTCCCTCTTGCCTCTGACTCTTTCCCAGTCCTGGCGTTCTAAGTTCTTAGCCTCTTCTACGATCTTGGCTGTCTCCACAAGTGTGGCAAAAGTCTTTTCCTGTTGCGGGGCTATCAAAACCCGTAACTCATCATTCAGCCCATCCTCAAAGCGTACACAGCGCTCATGGTCAGTTGGCACTATTGTCCGAGCATAACGACTCAAGCGTAGAAATTCTACCTCGTAAGCTGCCACCGTCTTATTTCCTTGAACCAGATTCAAGAATTCCTTCATCCGGGCATCCACGAAGCTTGCCCCGACATACTTTCCTTGAAAAGCAGCTTTGAAGAAATCCCAAGTAACACGTTCAGCCTGGATGCCTTCTCGAATAGTAAGCCACCATTGATACGCCTCATCCCTCAACAAGGACACAGCTCCTCTCAGTTTCTGCTCAGTGGTGCACTCTAAATCATCCATGATTCGCTCCACTACCTCGAGCCAATACTCCACTACATTCGGAGCTACACCGGAGACACCCCTAAAAACCTCGGCACCACTTGATTTAAGTCATTCGATATTGATCCACGAGTTGCTGGCCTAGTTCTAGCCCCAGCAACCCTTTCTAGGGCTCGCAACATTGCTTAGGTCAAAGCAATGTCCTCTCTCATATGGTCATGGGATCCATTTTTCGACACAGGTGATGCCGGTGCATCCATTTCTGGCATATGTCCCGATGCCTAAGACACGACTCTAGTACCTCGGCCTCTACCACGACCACGTCTACTACGTCCACATCCTCTAGCGCTCATATTGAATAATTTGGTTTAATCTGATTACAAGTTTTATGAATCAGGATACTATTTCAGTGTTTATTAACGATATTTTATGAGATATAAGAGATAGAGTTGTTTTCGCAATCACATCCTATAGTCTCAATCTCTATAGTTTCAACACCTAAAACTAGAAGTTCTAGAGTGTTCCTATGATCATGTCACAATAATAATCATTCAATATACGAATACTTACTTGGCTTGGTGCCGGATGCTCGTGGTGCCAGACTACCTTTAAAATATAAATTCTATAAATTCGAACAGTTTTAAACAAAAATTGTTGTTGAACCCAAATCACAGCTGAGTTTTAAAATTGGACTCTGATACCATAAAATGTAACACCCCAAACCGGTCTATGCATTTAAGATCAGATTTGGTATGTCACACAAAACGAACATGCATCTAGTCATCTAATGATTTAAGAAAATAGATCCTCAAAACTATTTTGGAAATGGAGTTCATTAAAAACCGAGGTTAATTTAAAATATATGATTTAAGACATAAGAATTTATAACTTGAAACTTAGAAAATAATTGGTTTAAATTTTACGAGTAGTCTAAAAGAGCTCAAAAGAAATTTGAAAACAAGATTCTTAAAGGAATTCTTACAGAAAAAATTACGAAATAATGATTTTTAAGAAAAACCCCTTTTTCTTTTGCACTTAAATTTGAGGAAAACATTTGATTTTATTTTAAAATTAAATAAACCCACTTAAGTACCTAAACATAATTAAAATCCATCCATGAGTAAAACATCCATAAAAATAATACCAAAGGCCTTATTACAACACCATTGAAATAGAAATTAAATTAAAATACTTAAAAGAAGTTTGAAGTTCATATAAACCATTATTCGTAGTATGGCTTCCACAAAGTCATCCCCGGCCCAAGCCTCCATTACTGGTCACGAAGCCATCAAAATTTTGGAGCAAAGCTACCAGAACTTCTCTTCGTCAAATATCCCAACCCATGCAATCATGTAAACAACATGCATAATAATTCATACATATAATAATTTCAACATAAGGCCCATACAAGAATTATTACAATCTGGCCCATATTACAAATTGGCCCATTTCACAAATTGGCCCATTTCACATCTCATATCACACTTGGCAAATTTAATAAAATAACTCATATGGCCCATTTATCACATGTGGCCCAAAATATCACTTTTCATCATTTTAGCCCATTAAGGGCGATTTTGAAATTTTCTTGATTTTAATACCGATTTCATGTTCTTAACACTAAAGTATTTATTATACAATTTCACCAACTTTGCGATTTTTAATCCAATGCTTAATAACGATATAGTCATCTAACCCATAAGATACAGTGTGAGATTACAGACCTGATTATGGTGAGAACTATACTTTCCCGATCGTCGATACCTAAATACGTATCACGTTCGATTAGAACACTAATACTTAAAATAAATATATGCTAAAGATAAGCGATCTAGATCTTTACCCTCGAATCTCGAACAACTACTATTTGAAGGTTCTCCCCGGTTGACGGTTCACAACTCGGTGCAAAATCTCAGACAGGTAAAGGCTCCGAACTACGAACAACTTCAAATAATTGGTTCTCCCTGGATGAGGGTCCACAACCCGGTGGAAAGTCTCGGGTTGCCAAAATAGCCCTTCGCTTGAATCTAGAGGGAATAGCAAATCCTCCCCTCTTCCGAACACTATTCACACCCTTTTTGACCCTATCTTGTTTGCCTCCATTGACAAAAGAATATTAGTCCAACTAATATTTTGAAAATTAAGACTATTGGTTTTAAGGGCTAAATCGGCTTACCATGAAACCTTTACGTTCAAGGGATGAAAATCGAGGGATAACGTCCCTAAGATAAAATCGATTAGTAACTTCATCTTTAATGAAATAACAAGTAGTGTGGAAGTCCTTGATAGAAACCCTTACCTTAACACTTTGGATCGAATCCTAGCGATTCATGTTGATTACGAGCACTTCCAAGTTTCGCCTTCTCTATAACACTATAAAGACGAAAAATAATTGTCTAAGAGAAAGAGATAGAGGATGCTATTTTCAGTCAAAAGACTCTCCCAAACCAAAATGTATATTCGGCTAAAAAAAGGAGAGAATAAATAATCGAATAGGGTTCTTACTAATTGATTAAAATGAAAGTAGAAAGAATGATTGATAAGAAAATATATGTAAAAAGGGAGATTCAGCTATGAAGAAAAATTGAAGAAAATGGTGTTAGCACATTCGACCATGGGGGAAAAGGGAAGGGAGAAAATGTTGAATGGATTTTGAAAGAAGAAAAAGATGAAATGGCCTTCAAGTTTTAGTGTTTTCAGCACCGTGGGAAAAAGACTTGAGAGGTTTAGGCAAAATAAAACCAAATGGTCAAAATGAAGTGACCAAAAGAAGAAAAACAAAGATGTTCACCAATGCCCTAAAGTGCATTCAGCTATGAGAGAAAAGATGAAAAGAAAAAGTGTTTTGGGAGAAACAAAAATGACCAAAATGAAAAGTGCACAACAACACCTATCCTTACCCAAAAGCCTTCAAAAAATTCGACCACCCCCTAGTCCCCAAAACCATCCAAGTTCATGGACAAAGTTTGGCTATTCCAAATTTTCCAAAACACACCCCTTAAAAAATGCCTTGTGTTCCCCCTACACACCATAAGTTCATGATTCCTTTCCCTATCTTCAATTCTTACCTTAAGCCATTAGCGAGCTTGCCATAAAAAATAAAGTCCAACCTACCAAAAATAGAGGTTGGCCAACACATGCTAGAAAAGTGCAAAAGTTAAAGTCACAAAATGCATACCATGGGATTCAAACCTCTTCCCTCAAGCAACCCTCATGGCGCCAACTCCACTTTACTACTAGCTCATATTATGCTAACTTTTGTGACTTAATTTCCTTAAACATCAAGGTTACCGGTTCCACTTCAATAAAGTACTCATTACTAAAATTTATTCTAATTTCGAATAAATCCCGAGCCTTCTCAAGACTATTTTAAACACATGAATTGAATCATTCACTAGCTAAGCACCAAAATTTATGCAATATATCGATTCTAAATTTTTTAGGATGTTACAATTACGAAAGCAACTTGATCAGTGCTAGTTCAATGACCTTGTCATAAGTGTGTTACCCTCATAAGATATCCTTAATCTCTTTGGGATAATATTCGTTCTCCTAATATGATCCTATTTTATCTCATGGTAACCATTACATCTTCTTTCATGAAAGTCAATTACTAGAAATAGTAATCAAGTCATTAATCACAGAGATGAACGACTTATGACCATGTTTACTTTTCATCAACCATGTAATGCCAATAAGAGGATATCATTTATGCATGTATCGAGCTACGAATTCCACTATTGTGAATTACGCTACATACTACAGAAGTTGTATACCCAAAGCACCAACTTTCAATTCCTTATCTATTTTAACTAAGGCGTTTACTTACATCAAAGTATACGAGTCATGCATACATAATCCATCATCCAATTAGGATTTATGAATGCCACACTATGAAGGTCACGAGTGAATAAATCCATAAATGGATTCAAGATCTATTATTCTTGGGTCTAGTTCAATGTAATGCCATTCTAGTCAGTCACATCTATGTCTCTATCTTCAGCAAGTCATTTGCTCTGATGCCCAAGACAAAGCATCTCCCTAATTGAACTTGATAGATAACATATTAGTCTTTCAATCAGTTTGCTTATTTCCAATTCAACTAATGACATGTTTAGGTTCGTCTACCAATACAAGTTGATTTTTCGTATTACGATACTGCTTAGTATTATTTTAAATGGTTTAAAACCAGTGAGCTAATATTTTCTTCTATTTTTCTTTGCGTGGAAAAACCACATGAGGAAAATTATACAAATTATATTAATGTAATTCATGAATTTGTTTTATTAACCAATCAGTTTGAAAAAATTACAAGTTTTAAAACAAATATACTACACTTAGGGCACCAAATCCAACACTTATTTCTCTTTCTCTCACCTTCCTTATCCCTTTAAAGTTTGTGTAGTATAGATGGGAAAATTTTCTTTTAAGCTCAAAAATGATTTTTTTTTTCATTTGAGCACATTCTAGAAATTTCACAATTTCCACTCACAATGCTTTAAACATTATTCAGCTTTTATCCACTCGTTTTTATTTTAACCCTCACAATGGTTTTATTCACTCAAAGATTTTTCCTTTAAGCGCATTTTAGCAAGAGCCCTATACTCACCATATTGCACCATCTCTTCACTTTCCACTCAAATTCATTTTGAAACCATCAATATGTTTCTACCTAACCCTTAATATCTATGGCCTAACATCTATTCCATGGTACAATTAAAGAACAAGGACAAAGAATGGTCTACTTAGTTTGAGCTCAAAGTTTCAATAACAAAGGTTCATCAAGAAAGGGTATAATAAGATCAAACATGAGAAACTAGGGATGCATAACAGAATGGTAGATTTATTTAAACACTAGTTATTTAAACAATTCATTAGGTCATTCCTAAACATTTAACAAAATAGAATCTCTTTCATGTTTATAATTACATAGATGAATGACAATTGATTCAATCATTATCTATCTACAAACATCTATATAACTTTGTCTATCATATGACACAAAATCAAACATATTTACAAAAAGTAATTACCTTTAGTCTATTATGCAATTAACAAAGTGAACTAACTAATCTACCTTTAAAAAAAAAAACAAGTTATCTAACATCAATCAAAATTTACATGCTTGAAAGTCAATAATAATATCCATATTTTTTTCTTCTATCCATCTTCATCAAAACAAAAGAGAAAGAATAGGGTTTAAAGCTTCAAAACATTTTGTTCCTCAAATTAGTAAGTTATTAAGTTATTTTTCTTATAATTTTTATGTTTTTGCTTTCATAGGAGCTTGATTTAACTAGCTCATGTGCCCTTTTATAAAACTGTTAAAGTTTTTTAAAGTTACCATTGTTGATTTCTTGAAGAAATTGTTGTTAAATTGATAGATTTTAAGTTTAGATGTAAAAAAGGACTAGATTATAAAGTTTAATTGTTAGTTTTGTTCAAAAGGATCCAAGTGTATAAATTGTGAAATTGATGAGAATTGTCTATAATAATAGATAGTCGAGGGTTTTAGAAGGATGTGATTGAGATCGATGTTGAAACCGAAGCGTAAATCTGAAAGATATTATTATCTCTAATTTAGGGACTAAATTGAATAAAATGAAAAAAATTAGGGGCATTGACAAATGAAATTAAATTTGGTCTATAATATTATAAAATTGTTTTCTATTGAGAAATCGAATTGAATAATTGTATAGATTGAGAATTGAACCAAACTAAGGATAATCGGGAAAAGGCAAAATTGTGGAATAGTCCTTAAAGATACAATTACTTTTTGTTTTTCCTGGTAAGTTCATATGGTATGATTGTATTTTAAATTTTTATGTATTTTAATTATAAATATGTGTGTGTTTGTTTTTAATTTGAATTGTTTGTGAATTGGTACAAAAAGTGAGATATAGAGCAAATTGTAAAGAAATGAATATATGTGTTAAAGATGCTCAGGTGAACTTAGTAAAGGTTAGGTTATGTTTGACATATCAATAGGGTTATATGTGCGCTTGAACAAGAATTGTGATTGTACGGAGATCATTACAATGTATATTGGGATCCAACATTTGTTACATATCACAAAGTATTATATGTATCTGTGGAGACCTTGGTGTGGTGGAGGGATGTATTATTATACGATTATTCATATGATTTTCCATGGGCTTTTTACTTCGATGCCCTGGTGTGGTGTAGTTATTGCCTAGACTAGCAATTTGGTGTGGTATAATTACTCATGTATCTAAATCTGTTCACTAGAGTTCATCGACCTAAATGGTTAATGAAAAGTGAAAAATGGCAATGATATGATATGAGTTTGATACCTGAATGGTTAAATGTTGGTTGGATTATGAGAATGGTATTGAAAGTTGATTTTTTATGAATTGGATTGCTATATGTTTTGAGTTACCGTATTAAGTGGTTATATGTTAAATTCACCTTATTGATATGTGATTTGCTATGTTTAGCTAACTTTTCAAGCTAAATAGCTTATTCTGTTTAATTGTAAAATGAGGTAAGTTTCTGTTTAATGCTTATGAACTTACTAAACATTGTATATGCTTACCCTATTTGTTTTGTCTTTCCCTTGTAGATCACCTTGCATAACTTGTTAAGCCGGATCAATTGGAAGATCGCACTATCCTATCACTAAATCGGTAACTTTTTGGTCATTTTGAAACTAAAGTTGTGGCAAGTATATATAAGATGTCTTAATGTGATTCTAATGTATGTAAGTGTTTTGGTATATGTAGAATATATATATAAAAATGCCATGTTGAGTTTTGATAACTTTTGACGAGTTTATAACATGAAATTGATTAAATGCTTGAATTTGAAATGTTTGGTAATTGTTGGAAATGAAAAGCTTGAATGGCATGTTTGAGTTATGCATAATGAAATGTTAATAGCATGAAAGTGACCATGGTTGAGAAATGTTGAGATTGAAATTGAAATTTAGGTCTTCATAGCTTTATAAATAAGTGAATGAGTTGAAATGTATTTGAACATATGTACTTTGCAATATGTTGTATTATGTGGTCTAGTTTTTTGTTGATGATAGGTTGTTCTAATGTTTAATAGCCATAGTTGAATGAATGCATATTATATAGGTGTTAAAATGGGAATAATTTGATATGTTTTGGTTGGATTATGTATGTGTTTTAACCTAAATTTTACAAGTTGATTGGTTATTGAATAAGTTGTTTGAAAATTTTTGAAACAAGTACTATTTGGTTCATTTTTCTACCAAAACAATATGTCACGTCATGACTTTGAGCGATGATTGTCGCGATGAGCTCCAAACTCCAAGGCACAACGCGACGAGGAACCCCTTCGTCATAACGAGGAACCCTTCACATCTTTGCGACGTCAATATGAAGTTTTGTAATTATTACAAATTGGTCTTTGTTCCATCTAGGGCTAACTTAAAGCATTTGTAGGCTCATATAAGACCCAAGAAAGCCTATATAACATATCTATTACATGTTTACATGATAATATTGTAGATTGAATGTTAAATGATTGTATTTGCTTCGTATTGACTGTAGCATCCTATATCTTGAACCCGTCGATCAAGTCGAGCAAGGGGTGTTACAAATATAATCATTATCAAACTCGTTCGTTCTATCATCATTTTCTTCATTCGAGATGATTATTTTTTCCTTATCTTTACTCAATGAGGAGTTTACTATCTTTGAAGCTCGTGGAGCATCGAATAGGTCGCAGATGGTGATCTATTTCTCTTTTGGTCTTGAACGTATACCACCACCCTGTACCAAAGTGGGCTGCTATGGAGGGGGTGATGGAACTGTAGGATCAACACTAGAAGAACCATACCACATTGGAGGTGGTTGCGACCAAAGGTACATCTCTAGACCATGTCTCTCGGTGTAGTGGGTCACTAGCGACCTTAGAGTGACCATAAGCTGCATCAAATACTTGATGTAGGCTTGCATGTTGGGGTCTCCACTCATTGAAGTTGTAGGAGTTGCTTTCTTTTGCCACGGCCTCGATGACATAGGTCTCAGATCCTTCAAGGGTTTCGAGAGTCCATGATCCAAGTAAACTTCTTATGCTCAGCTACACTCTCATTGTGCTCCTTAACTTGCATGTTTATTGCAAAATTATTCATAAATGGCATCATTGATGATGCCTTTTGGAGGACAAGTTGGCTCATCTGGATCTATCTCCACACCTACTTGTTGGCACATCTTTGTAATCAAATGTGGATAAAAAATTCCCCTCGCATGGCCATTGGCATAACGTCGTATGTTGTATTGTTATGTATGACTCTTATTTAAGTGAAATTTAAGAAGTAATCTTCTAGTTAAACTCTATTTATTTGTTTCAATCAAACACTAATTAGTTTAGATTATTTTATTATTATTTCACCTATGAATTTAGCCTATAAATAGGCTCTTTTACAACCTTAAAAAATAACACCCATTAGATATTAGAACTCATAACACATTTAGAGAATTTTGTGTTTACTTTTTGAGGGTTCTTTGTTTTCAAGTTTTGGGTGTAGTTTTTATCTCCATCTTTTATACTCTCCATTCTATTGCCATTATAGTAAAATTATCATTTCTTGTGGTTTTTATCCTCTTTGGAGGTGTTTTTCCATGTTAAATTCGTTTGTTCAATTTTTCAATTTATTCTGCTATTTTTTTACTTGTTGCTTAATTGGGTCAATCCTAACAAGTAGTATCAGAGCTAGTTCAATTTTCATAGATCAGCCCATTTAGATATGGCAGCAACAAGGTTTGAAATTGAGAAGTTTGATGGTGATACAAATTTCAATTTGTGGTAAGTTCGGATGATGGCAATTTTAGTTCAAACTAGCTTAAAAAGGTTGTTACCGGGAAAAAGCCTAATAATATAAATCAAACAGAATGGGAAGAGCTTGACGAAAAGGCCTTATCTACAATCCAATTATGTCTTACAAATATGGTATTACATGAGGTATTGATAGAGAAAACCTCATTCGCCTTGTGGAAAAGGTTAGAAACTCTTTATGCGACTAAGTCTTTGGCTAACCGTTTAGTGTTGAAACAATTTCTATTTACGTTTTGCATGAACGAAGGTGAGCTTCTTAGAGATCACATCAGTCAATTCATTACTCTTTTAAATGATTTATAGAATGTTGAGGTTCATATTGACAATGAAGATCAGGCTATGCTTTTCTTATGGTCTTTACCCCCTTCATACAAGTCTTTCAGGGAGACCCTAATTTATTGCAGAGACAAACTCTCGTTTGAATATGTGAAGGGTCATTTGTTGAGTGGAGACAAACTCGACAATGAGTTTGGTTTGGATAGCAAGGTAGATAAGCAAGCTTCTAATTTTGTAGGATCAAAGAAACAAGACAAAAGGTGTCACTGTTGTAAAAAGTTAGGTCACGTCAAAGCAGATTGTTATAAACTGCAAAATAAAAGAGCTACAGAGAGTAATGAGAAAGATGTAGTTGGTGCTAATTTGGCCAATAAAAGCGATGATGATTTCTTGTTAGTGTCAATGAGCGACAACTACAAGCTCACATCTGAGTGGATCCTAGATTCGGGATGTTCTTTTCACATGTGTCCCAATAGAGAATGGTTCTCCAGTATATAGTTCAGTTGAAGGTGGAGTTGTGCACATGGGAAACGATTCATCTAGTAAGGTAATTAGTATTGGTACTATTAAAATTAGGATACACGATGGGATGATTAGGACACTCTCAAATGTCAAGTATGTACCTGATTTACAAAACTCATTGAGCATTTTAGACTTGAAAGAATGCAGAATTAACATCGAGTCGAGTAGCATTAAAGTATCTCGTGGAGCTCTCATTTTGTTAAAAGGTAAAAGAACTGGAAGTCTTTATATTTTGGAAAATTCTACCTTGACCGGTGAAATCGGACGTCCCTCGTCTGTTACAGAGTTGAAGTCAACTGATTTGGAGTGGAGGCAACTTGGTCATAGGAGGGAAAAATGTATGATCATTTCGTTGAAGAGAGGTTCTCTTTTGGATGTAGGTTTTGAAAATTTAGGGCACCGTGATCGTGAAAATCAAACCCGGGTTAGTTTTGATTTGGTAGTGTACATGTTGAAGGCTAGAAGTCTTCCAGTTTCTAAGCACAGATTCAAATCAATTAATTCCCTGCATGGTTCAAGAAGGCTCGTGGTGGGCTTTGGAAAAGATGGCATTATGGAAATATGAATCAAGGTGGAGATTTGTTAAGTATGACTCCTATTTCAGTCAAATTTGAGAAATAATCTTCTAGCTAAACTCTATTTATTTGTTTCAATTAAACAATGATTAGTTTACATTATTTTATTATTATTTGACCTATGAATTTAGCTTATAAATAAGCTCTTTTGCAACCTTAAAAAATAACACCCATTAGATATTAGAATTCATAATACATTTAGAGAACTTGGTGTTTACGTTTTAAGGGTTCTTTGATTTCGGGTTTTCGGGGTTTAGTTTTTATCTCCATCTTTTGTACTCTTCGTTATGTTGCCATTATAGTAAAATTATCTTTGCCCGTGGTTTTTTATCCTCTTTGGAGGGTTTTTCCACGTTAAATTTGTGTATTCAATTTCTCAATTTATTCTGCTATTTTTTTACTTGTTGCTTAATCGGGTCGATCCAAACAAGTGTAAATTTAGTCACCCACATTTTTTTTCCTATTGTGAAATGGCATACAAAAGCAAAACATGTTCGCGGGTAACTTCTATGACATGTTAAGTATGGAATAATTTGGCACTGATAAAATACATCCACATTTTTGCAATAAAAAAACATAATTGATTGTTTAAAACATGATTGATAATTACACACAGAAATAAATTTTAGTTTATATAGGAAATAATTAAAAGACTAAAGTGACTTCATGATACAATACTTAGGACTTCAATCTGAAAAATGACCATGAAATGCCCTTAAATGCATGCCAGCGCGCATTGAAATCATGCGACTTTAGTCGCTCCTTGTTACAATGTGAGGTTGCGAAGTTGCGAATCGGTTGTTTCCATATTGTGAGGAGATGGCTTGATTCTTTCTCCCATGCATTTGTCTTCAATGTCACAACTTCCTCGCTTTGTGGTCATAACCTAAGCTACAGTTCAACCCTTGAAATGCATCTAACCACACAACTTTGTTTAGATATCCATAACATAAAATGACGTAAAAAATACTCAAAAATCACAAATTTACTACCTAAACTCCTAAAAACATAAATGATCAATAAAATGACTTGGTTCTACTTAAAACATGTCACAATGTGTGTAAAGGAACAACAAATAAACATGTCAAATTATGGCAAATCAGAGGCCTAACTAAGTGTAACAATTTTTTTCTAATTAAATAAATAATGGAATAGGTCCCATAGTGTACGCCTTTCACGTTTAGATGAGGATGATCTTCTTCATGACAATTTTCCACATCACACTAATGGACAAGAGGACCTCTACTATAAATACCTTGATCAAAAATGAAGAAAGGTTCAATTCCCCACACCTTAAATTTACTCTGAGTAATTACTCTCCTAATTATCTTGTCATCTTGCTGATCATTGTTTTGTCGAGTTTTAAAATTTATAAAGAGAATGATCGAACCTGGAAACTAACTCTGACAACGACTTAAGGCAAGTGCACTTATCGAATAGTAGTATAGCTTAGGCAATACCGGATTGTCAAACCCAAAGGAACTAGAAGTACTTATACTAGCCTTCTTTCTATTGTTTAGCCTAAATATTAAGTGATTAAGACGATACCCTTAGGAAGAATCCACCTAGACTTCACTTGTTATCTAACACTGAACCAAACAATTTATTCACTTGACTTGATCCGTAGGATTCCCTAATTTATATTAAACCCTCTCTCGAGGAAAATAACGTCTAACCCTAGGTTGATTAAATGAAATCTCTTTCTAATTAAAACCCCTAGAATCACATTAACTCGATCTATGGACTCTCATATTAGGTTTCACCCTAATTCGGCAAAATCTTGTTACCCTATCTCTAGGCGCGCGATCAACTCCGCTTAATTATGCTAGATATACTCTTAAGCACGGACTTTTGCTCCACCACCTAAGCACATTCAACTTGAATCAATATCCCGAAATATTAACACAAGAATTAAACACACATAATTAAGAACAAATAAAGTATTTATAATATAGTTCAAAAAATAATAACAAGATCCGTCTTAGGTTTCATCCCCTTCAGTTATATGAAGGGTTTAGTTCATAACAATAAAAGAAAACATCTTAGAAGAAAAGATAAAACAAAACATAAGAAATCCCTAAAACTCCCTGAACGAATTGAAGGAGAAATCCGTCGTCTTGAGTAGAATTCCGGCTTCTTGAGATGGATCAACTGGCTATATTCGAGTTATTCCCACAAATCTGACTTTTCTAGCTTGGCTCCTTGGCCTAGCTAACCGCCAAAAGCCCTGGCAGAAGGTTTTGCCAAACTCCCTCCTTAAGTTGCCCCCTAGGGTGTTTATATAGACTTTGAGATGCTTTACTTGGCCCCTACATATCCTAATTCAAGTAGAATTCCTACTAGGGTGTTTGAATAGGCTTTGAAATGTGTTTTTTTTGCCTCTAAGTACCATATTCTGAATGAAATTGCTCTTTGCCACGACAGGGACACGGCCATGTCAATCGATTTCAGGCCGTGGTCGATTCTGCTAAATAGACACGCCCGTGTGTTTCAGGGTCCAGGCCATGTTAGAGTAAATAGGGAGGCACGACAGTGTGATCTTGGGTCCAGGCAGTGTCGATTTCTTCTTTGGCCCAAATTGGTCCGTTTTGAGCCTGTTTCTCGTTCTTTTCGTCTCTAAGTGCTTTTCTAAGTATAAAACATGAAAAGAAAGGATCAAGAGCACCTTTTTACATAATTCAGGGAATAAATCATCCAAAAGTATGCTAAATGTGGGATTAAAATATGTTACTTTTACGGTTTATCATTTGCCCTTATATAAACTCTCGGCCTTTTTAGGTGAACTAGCCTCCACAACACCACATTGGTCTCCTTGTTGTAAATTATATCAACAATTTGTATGGTGAGTGTGGACCGAAGAATGCCTTAGAATTAAAATGATGTTACTCCCAGTCCCCTCAATGAAAATAACAACACTAACCCTTCTAGTTCTTCCACCCTAGTAATCGATAATGATGGTGTTAACGTTGAACCCCCTTCAACCCAACCCCAAAATCTCAGCACTACATCTAAAAATCACCTAGATAATACTCCCATGATAGCCTTATCTCAGCTCATGAATGTCCTCAGTATCCCCCTGAGCCTCACCTTCAGTCCCTAACACCTCATCTTCCCCTACTACACCATAAGATCCTAGAGATATCCTTTTAAAAGAACTGCTTTCTTGTTTGGCTTCCTAACCCCAGCCTATTACCATAGTTATCCTACCAGATCAAGCCTCCCAAAAGCAGTGATGGTGGTGGAAAAAGTCTTAAAATTTATATAATGAATGATCGAGCCTAGAAACTAACTATCATCACGATTGAGGCAAGCACACCTATCGAGCAGTAGTATAGTTTAGTAGCAAGACCAGATTGTCGAACCTAAGGGAACCAAAAGTACTAATACTAACTTTCTTCTTATTATTTAGCCTAAGAATTAAGGGAATTGTTATTTAATCTAAAATTAACTAACTACTAAGCTAAAGATGCTAAGACACAGAGAAGAAATTGGGGAAATACTTGTGGGAAAACTAATTGATTAAGACAATATCGAGGAAGAATCCACCTAGACTTCACTTATTATCTAAATCTGAACCAGACAATTTATTGACTTGATTTGATCCGTAGGATTCCCTAATATATATTAATACCTCTCTCAAGGCTACTAACGTCTAACCCTAGGTTGATTAATTGAAATCTTTTTCTAATTAAAACCCCTAGAATTGCATTAACTCGATCTATGGACTCCCATATTAGGTTTGACCCTAATACGACAGATTTTCGTCATCCTATCTCTAGGGTTGTGATCAACTCCGCTTAACTATGCTAGATCTACTCTTAAACATGAAATATTCCTCCTCTACCTAAGCACATCAATACTTGAATCAATATCCTAAAATATCAAAACAAGAATTAAGAACACATAGTTAAGAACAAATCAAGTATTTATCATATAGTTCAGAAAACAATAACAAGATTCGTCTTAGGTTTCATCCCCCTCAGGTATTTGAGGGGTTTAGTTCATAATCATAAAAGAATACATCTCAGAAGAAAATATATAACAAAACATAAAGAAAACCCTAAAACCCCCTGAAGGAGTTGAAGGAGAGATCCTCAGTCTTGAGTATGATTCCGACTTCTGGGATGAATCAACTGGCTTTCTTCGTGTGAATCCCACAATTTGGCCTCTCCGGCTTGGCTCCTTGGCCTAGTTGAGCGCCCCCTTGAAGGTCGGCCTCTAGGGTGTTTATATAGGCTTTTGGAATGTCTTTCTTTTCCTCTAAGTACCCTAATCCGAATGAAACTCTTCTTTGTTGTGGCAGGGACACGCCCGTATGGCACGGTCGTGTGAATCGAGTCTAGGCTATGGTTGGATTTGCTAAAGAGGCACGACTGTGTGGGTATGGAAATCTGCATTTTAAAACATGAAAACAAACTAATCAGGCTGTGTGCAATTCGTACTTTGGCCCATTTTCTTTATTTTTGGCCTGTTTCTCGTTCTTTTCATCCTCCTGCTTTCTTAAGTATAAAACATGAAATTAAAGGATTGGGAGCACAAAATTCTACAATTCAGGGAATAAATCATCCAAAAGTATGCTAAATGTGGAATTAAAATATGAACATATTATGGTTTATCAAGCAACAACTCCCTGGTTCCAATGTTTGTAATACAAAAATATGGTCGTTGGAATGTAAACGTTACAATATGATCGTTGGAATCTGATCGTTGCAATATAAACATTGAATTTTTTGGATAACTTTTCCCTTTTAGAATCCTATAAATAGGATTCATTTCTCCTCATTTTTTACAAGCAACAAAAATTAGAGCCTCCATCACTCTTCTCGTCTCCCTCATCTTTTTGATATTTTACAAAAAATTATAGTATAGGAAGTTTTGTAAAGGAGTTTGGGTTTTAAGCGGGACCATTGTGACCCCTTCAAACTTTCTTTGGAATTGATCCTAGTGTGATTTTTTTCTGACCAAATTTAAAATTATTTTTGATCTTAGTTTCCCGTAAACTTAATGTAATAGCCCATTTTTTAGTGGTGTTGGAAACAGTGGTTTCAGGACCAAAATTTCGATGAGTAAGTTCATATAATTGATATTTAAATTATACAAGTTAATAGTAATTTTTTATATTGGATCTTGATTTAATGATTTTAAATAGTTGAATTAAAAGTTAGTGTAAGTGATTGGGTTCAAAAGTTAAGTGGTCATTGAAATTGAGGTATTAGGACCTCGTTTCCATAATATAAAGTCGTAAATATTTTTATTAAATATTTATAGAATCGTATTATATGTGAATTGAAGTTTGGTTCAATAATTTTGATGATTTACTGCTAAATTAAGGTAAAAGAATTAAATTATAAAAGAGGTAAAAGTTAATTGCTGATCATGTCAAACAGTCGAGTTTTAATATTTATAAAGAGTGATCGAACCTGTAGACTAACTGTGACAATGATAGAGGCAAGCGCACCTATTGAACAGTAGTAAAGCTTAGGCAAGAATATCTTATCGAACCCAAGGGAACCTAAAAGTACTACTACTCACTTTCTTTCTATTATTTATCCTGAAATATGAAGTGATTGGTGTATTAATCTAATGAAATATTTAAACTAAATGCAAAAACAAAAGAATGAATTGGAGAAAGACTTTAGGAAAACTCAGTTGATAAAGACGATACCCTGAGGAAGAATCCACCTGTGACTTCGCTTATTATTTATTCCCTAAACCATATGATTCCTTGACTTAGCTTGATCCGTGAGACTCCCTAACCTATATTAAACACTCTCTCAAGGCGAATAACGTCTAACCTTAGGTTAATTAGTGGAACTCTCGTTCTCTTATAATAACCCCCTAAGGAAGCAGTAAATCGATCAATGGATTCCCATATTAGGTTTCACCCTATTTCGACAAAATCTCATAACCCTATCTCTAGGCGCCCGATCAACTCTGCTTAATTATGCTAGATCTACTCTTAGGTAGGGTCTATTCCTCCTCCACCTAAGCACATCAGATTAAATTAAGCAATATAATTAAGAACAAACTAATTAAGAACAAACTAAGTACTTATCATATAATTTAGAAATCAAATAACAAAATCCATAATAGGTTTCATCCCCTTCAGGTATTTGAAAGGTCTAGTTTATAACTAAATACGAAAACATCTCAAGAGAAAAGAATAAAAAAAAACATAAGAAATTCCTAAAACCCCCTGAAGGAATTAAAGGAGAGATCCTCCGTCTTGAATGGAGTTCTGGCTTCTTGGGATGGATCAACTGGCTATCTTCAAGTGACTCCCTAAAAGATAAAGCTTCGACAAAAGCCTCTGCAAAAATCTCCCTCTTTAATGTCTGCCTTGGGTTGTTTATATAGGCTTTGGGATGCTATACTTGGCTCCTAAGTACCTCCTTCAAGTAGAATTACTATTAGGGTGTTTGAGTAGACTTAGGAGTATGTTTTTTTGGCTTTAAGCATCCAATTCCGAGTGAAATTACTCATTCCCGCGGCAGGGGCACGGCCATGGCACACGCCCGTGTAAATCGTGGTTGGGCCGTTTCTCGATTCTGTCGTTTTGGGCACGGCCGTAAGTCGGATTCGTGTCGTGCTTGTGTCATCGATTTGGACACGCCCATGTAGATCGCCATGCACGTCCGTGTGATAAATGGATGTTGTATGGCCGTGTGTCACGGAGTTGAGGCCGTGCTCTAGGTAATTGGCGAGGCACGGTCGTGCGGGATTTGGGCCAAGCGGTGTTGATTGCTTGCTAAGGGCCAATTACTCCGTTTTAAGCCCGTTTTGTGTTCTTTTTATCCTCGAGTGCTTTCCTGAGTATAAACATGAAAAGAAAGGATTAAAAGCACCTTTTTACATAAATCAAGGGCTAAATCATCCAAAAGCCTATTAAATATGGGGTTAAAATATGTTACTTTTACAGTTTATCAAATACCCCCACACTTAAGCTTTTGCTTGTCCTCAAGCAAAATTCTCAACTTATAATTAAAATGAACTTTCCATAATTCATAATTCCTATCGACAATGTCTATTCACAATTCATAGATAATTTATACATGGATAATTCAACTCAAAGAACCCTAAAGATTCAATTACGATAAGTCATACCTTTATAGCATGAAAACATAGGTGTCTCCCTTTATCTAAGTGATTACCTTTAATTCAAAATCGACAAGGACTGACATACTCACTAAAGATTCACTCAAATCACTCAAAGGTGTTTAAGGTTCAAGAATAAGCACTCTAAGTCGAACCTGAAAAGTTAATCCCATAGGCTTGCCTGAAAAACAAGTCTCCACCACTGTATATGAGATGATACACAAATCAAAAGGTCTTTAATTAGGGTTGTAACGGGGCTTGGGTTAAAAGGTGTGGATAAAGGCTGAATTAGTGGTTATAATCGAGACTAACTTG
Organism: Gossypium rotundifolium; assembly: GCA_025506655.1. NCBI lineage: Eukaryota > Viridiplantae > Streptophyta > Magnoliopsida > Malvales > Malvaceae > Gossypium > Gossypium rotundifolium. The sequence goes on from CP106727.1 coordinate 20,480,539, forward strand.
ACAAATTGCCAAACTAGAAACACTGAACTAAATATGAATATTGACTTCGAATGAAAACTAATAATATCACTATTGATAATTACTCTATAATAAGGAGTATTTTGATAATACTTTGATACGAACTTTTTCTTCAACAATTGGAGTTTATGAAACACCCCAAACCCAAATTTCACAAGCCCTAATTTGGATCTAGTATCCTTCTAAAGAAAAACCTTGCAAATTCTATTTGGGCTTTGCCAAAAACTTATGTGATTTTGAAAACAGTTGATTTGGGTTGGCTTAAATTAAAAAAACCGTGTTGTTTAGATGTTAATACATTCAACTCTAGTATTTATGAGAAATTTACTTTAATTAGATAATAATCGATCATACTAAGAAGTTTGAAAGCATGCATAAACAATTTAATCCTTTGGCCTTATTACATCAAATAAAAACCCGAAATAATTCAAAACTTAAATAGAACTAATAAAATGAAAACAGTTTCTGAGCTTTGCATGGCCACCGCTGAGCTCCTCACGACCGATCCATCACCGATCATCACCTGAAAAATATTCCCACAACGGGGTGAGTCAAACAGACTCAATGTGTACAATCAACACTAAGTCTCAATAGATATGGCATATCAAATCATACATATTCACATAGCATTTAAATAAATGATGCAAACCCGAACCCAAGCCTATATAACCATCCGCTACACATCACCCGTACCAACCATCACACTGTGGGGACTACTAAGTCAACCCTCCATCCGCTACACACCATCGAAGGTAGTCGCTGCAGTCGACGTGCACATCGCCCTTATAATTTTGTGGCATAGCCACCAGATATATATATTCGTGACATAAGTCACCACATTCATATATTGTGACATAAGTCACCACATTCGGATATTGTGACATAAGTCACCACATTCTTATATTGGGGTATAAAACCACCAATTCACTTCCTTTTTACATACCACCCATATGCCCCATGTCATGCAAAACATGCAAAAATTATGCCTTATGCTTTATTCACATTCTTATAGTTGCACTTATCTCGCCATAATAGATCGTATTATATTCCTAGTAGGAGTAGGAAAACGCATTCAGTACTTTGTACCATCATATGGTAACTCAGCCATATTCACATTATTATAACATATATATTAAATCTTGCCTTACATCTATTAAGAGATAGTGCGGAGTACACACTTAATTTACTTAGCGATTCACTGAAATCCCAAAAACTCGATCTATCGCTTTAGATCTTTAATTCCTATATTCGGCCAACCCTAACATGTTAGTAAAAAGCCATTTGGCTATAAAACCAAATCCTAATAGGATTATTGTAATCAAATTCTTACCTTGGTTGCCGATTTCACTATTATTCAAATCCGAAAAACTTTGTGTTATTCCTTCCTTCAATCGGCCAATGCTAGATCATTCTACTTGGTTAGTTTTGGCTTTTAAGTAAATAAGAATTAGATCTTAAATCACTAATAGACCTTGGTCGAATGTACCTATGTGCTTACCTTGTGATTTGAAATCCGGAAAACTTGTCACTTGTCTTGAGGAGATGTCGAAATACCTATAGGCATTGGTTAGATTTAATTCTAACTTTAAGTCACATAAAAGTGGCCTATGGTAGAATACATGCCTTACTTTAATTCTTAGAAATCCGAAACTTTGTTGTGCTTTTCTTTGTAGTCCATAACTACTAAATCCCTAAGTCCCCTTAATATTAAAATCGATGACACCTTTACTTCAATCCCTAGAGCTATTCGGCTATGGCCCTAATGTCGACCACTCGATTTCGGCTTTTGATGAACACTATAGGATTTCGGCTTTAACAAGGAAAACAAAGAGAGGTATGGGCTTAGGAAGAATCGGCTATGGTGGGGTTTTGAGAGGAGGGTATTCTGACTTTGATGAAAAAGAAGAAAAAGGTGAAGAATTCAGTTTTGAAGGATACTAGAGAGATTTGGCTCAGAAGGATGAAAAGAGAGGAATACGAGGCTTAGAAAGAATCGGCACTAGTGGAATTTGGGAGAAGTTTTGGCTAGAACGCAGGGTATTTCAGCTTTGGAAAAAAATAAAAGAGAAGAGAGGAGTTTTACTTGAGAATTCAGTAGAGGAAAAGAGAAAATAAGGAATAGCCACCCTTTTCCCTTTTCTGCAGAAATTAGTCTACCTAGAGACCCTTATTCGGCCAACACTGATTCTCCTACCTTAGCCGAAATTTCAAAAGAATTTGACCTCATCTTAAACTCTTCCTATAGACTCCTTTTTCCCGTCTACTACTGCTCCTTGTTACTGAAAATAAAAGCTTCCATTTAGCTTTCCATGCGACTCGAACCTTGGCCCATTTACCTGTTTGGTGGCGTCATTCCCAGAGGCCTAAATGGCGCCTCCGCCACTTTTCCAAGCCCGTTTGTCTGTTTTATTTCCCCCATTTATTTTCTTAAGGCCTATCAGGCTTAACTCCCTCTTTTAGACTTAAAATTAAATAATTTATAAAGCGTTCACCTACTCACTAAGGCTAATAGAACACATTTATACATATAAAGGCATGCTTTCACATTCAATTGAGCAATTATGCATAAGTCACAGTCTGGGATATTACAGTTCTACCCCCTTAAAATAATTTCGTCCTCGAAATTACTTGGCTAGAATAGGTGGGGGTATTGTTGTCTCATTGCTTTTTTCGGCTCCCACGAAGCTTCCTCCGATCCATGATTTTGCCATAACACTTTGACTAAAGGTACTGACTTCCTCCGTAACACTTTCACATCTCGTTCCAAGATCTGAATCGGCTCCTCTTCGTAGGACAGGTCTGGCCTTAACTCCACCTCTTCAACCAGAACTACATGAGATGGATCCGATCGATATCGACGTAGCATGGAAACATGGAATACGTCTTGCATCTGCTTCAATTTCGATGGCAATTCCAACTGGTATGCCATTGGTCTGATTCGCTTCAACACCCGATAGGGTCCTATGAACCTTGGACTTAGCTTCCCTTTTCGACCAAATCTCATCACCTTCTTCCAAGGCGATACTTTAAGGAACACTTGATCTCCCACATCAAATTCTATCTCCTTCCGTTTGAGATCTGCGTACAACTTTTGTCTATCGGATGCTTCCTTCAATCGAGCTCAAATTATACTAACCTTCTCCTCCGATTTCGCTACTAACTCTGGACCTAAAATTTGACGTTCTCCCAACTCCGTCCAACACGTAGGAGTGTGGCACTTCCGTCCATACAATGCCTCGTATGGTGCCATCCGTATACTGGCCTGATAGCTGTTGTTGTAAGCAAATTCCACTAGAGGCAAATATTCTTCCCAACTTCCTCTGAAGTCTATCACACAGCCTCTTAACATATCCTCTAGCACTTGGATCACTCATTCAGACTATCCATCAGACTGTGGGTGAAAAGCCATGCTGAAATCCAATTTGGTGCCTAAAGCCTAATGTAGAGCTTTCCAAAATCGAGACATGAACCTCGAGTCCCTATATAATTGACATCGGTACTCCATGCAACCTTACAATCTCCGCTACATACAACCTTGCTAACTTTTGTAGGAAGTAGTCAACCCAAACTGGAATGAAATGCATGGACTTTGTCAGCTGATCCACTATCACCCATATCGAGTCCTTCTTAGTAGGCATAAGGGGAAGCCCACTAACAAAGTCCATGGTAATTCTCTCCCACTTCCATTGGGGAATCTGTATTGGCTGAAGCAATCCTGACGGAACTTGGTGTTCAGCCTTAACTTGCTGACACGTCAAACATTTGCCAACAAATTCAGTAACTTCCCGCTTAAGACTTGGTCACCAAAACTATTCCCTTAGGTCTCTGTACATTTTACTACCTCCGGGATGCATAGCATAAGGGCTACTATGCGATTCCCGAAGAATTCTTTGTCTAAGCTCCTCGTCCTTCGGCATACAAACCTTACCCTTGAAGCACAATACTCCCTCATCATTAACACCATAACCTTCCAACTCTTCATTCTGCACTTGTCGCAACTTAACACTTAGATCCTCATCCACCAACTGACCCTCCTTCACTTCATTCAACCACGTTGGCTTAACTTGCAGCTCTGCCAATAGACTTCCATCATCATATAAGCTCGGATGTGCAAACATCGCCTCAGATCCGACACAACCTTCCGACTTAGGGCATCCACCACTACATTCGCCTTGCCTGGGTGATATTATATGGAACAATCGTAGTCCTTCAATAGTTCCACCCACCTTCGCCGCCTTAAGTTCAACTCTTTCTGAGTCAACAAGTATTTAAGACTCTTGTGGTCTATGTAGATCACCGACTTCTCTCCATATAGATAGTGCCTCCACACCTTAAGGGCAAAGACCACTGCCGCCAATTCCAAGTCGTGTGTCGGGTAGTTAACCTTGTGTGGTCTTAACTATCGAGATGCATAAGCGACTACTTTTCCATCTTGCATAAGGACACCTCCCAATCTTGTATGGAAAGCATCACAATACACTACAAAATCCTTCCCCGCCTCTCGTTGAATCAAAACTGGTGCTTCGATCAAAACCTTCTTAAGCTTCTCGAAGCTCTCCTGTTGCTTATTGGTCTATATAAAAGGCACTTCCTTCCTTAATAACTTTGTTAAAGGCGCGGCTATCGATGAGAACCCTTCTACAAACCTTCTATAATAGCCTGGCTAATCCTAAGAAACTCAAACTTCTCCAAAGACTTAGGGGTTTCCAATCTAGAAAAGCCTCAATCTTTCGAGGATCCACCCTTATTCCTTCAAAGCAGATACCACATGTCCTAAAAACGTAACCTCCTTAAGCCAAAATTCACACTTGCTGAATTTGGCGTAGAGCTTCTTCTCCCTCAACATTTTCAACACAACTTGGAGGTGCTCATCGTGTTCTTCTTTAGACTTTGAATATACCAAGATATCGTCTATGAACACGATAATGAACCGATCCAAATAGGGTTGGAAAACCTAGTTCATCATGTCCATAAACACTGTTGGGGCATTAGTCAAACCGAACGGCATTACCAAGAACTCATAATGCCCGTACCTTGTTCGAAAATTCGTCTTATGGATATCAGCCTCCTTCACCTTAAGCTGATGATATCCAGACCTTAGATCTATCTTCGAGAAAATCGCGGCTTCTTTAAGCTAATCGAACAAGTCATCTATCCTTGGCAGAGGATACTTGTTCTTGATGGTCAGCTTGTTCAACTGTCCATAATCTATGCACATGCACATAGTTCAGTCCTTCTTCTTCACAAACAAGACCGGTGCTCCCTATAGAGATACACATGGTCTAATAAACCCACGGTCTAGTAATTCTTGGATTTGTTCCTTGAGCTCAACCAACTCCTTAGGTGCCATTCTGTACGGAGCTATTGACACAGGAGCTATTCCCGGCAATAATTCGATTCCAAACTCCTCCTCCCTGTCCGGGGTATTCCTGGTAACTCCTCTAGAAAAACATCCACAAACTCCCTTACGATTCTAACTCCACTAACTCCCCCTTCTTTTGCATCCAAATTACTAATGAAGGCCAAAAATTCCTTGCACCCTTTCCGAACCATCTTATCTGCCTTTAATGCCGAAACTACGTTAGACAAGTAGTTTCGTCTTTCTCCTATCATAACTATCCCTTCATCCTCAGGGGTCCTTAACTTCATTCGTTTGGCTGCACAATCCAATATAACCCGATACTCTACTAGCCAATCCATGCCAAGTATGAGATCGAACTCTCCAAAAGGTAATTCCATTAAATCGACTGGAAATACCGTTCCTTGAAGCTCCAAAGGTACTATTTGAAACATCTTATTCACCACTACAGTTTGACCTAGTGGGCTTACTATAGTCATCTCCCTACTAGAAAGTTCAGAGGCTATGCCTAGTGTTTCAACTATACTACATGCAACATAAGAATGGGTCGAGCCCACATCAATCAAAGCAACATAGGGTTTGCCAAAATATGAAATGTATTGGTTATGACGTCCAGTAGCGTCTCCGTCTCTTCAAAGGAACTAAACTAGACCCGGCTGTTTGGCCTCCGTGTTACCAACACCTCGGCCCGGTGCTCCTCATCCTCTACCGGTACTTTTACCTCTGCCAAATTAACCGTGACCTCATGGTGGTCGTTGTCCACCTCTTCTAGCCTGGTTAGATCCTTGACCTCATCGATCGCACCCTTCGATTCTCTCGGGACAATCCTTAATCATGTGGTCCTTGGATCCACACTTGAAGCATCCTCCCATCTTTTTCCAACACTCTCCTAAATGCTTCTTCCCACACTGATCACAAGTGTAATATTGCCTCTAGCAACAACTTTTGTCGACCTCATGCCCATCAACTCTAGGCCTCTTTTGCTCAATCCTAGATGGCCTTAATGATCCAAAACCTCTTTTTTGCCTATTCCGATTAGTGTTCTGCCTTACAGAATCCTTGATACCCTCGGCTACCTTAGCCTTTTCCACTAACACAGTAAATTCCTGCTCTTGTTGCGGGGCTATTAATAATCTTAGGTCATCCCTCAGTCCGTCCTCAAAATGAACACATTGCTCATGCTCAGTTGACACTATGCCTCGAGCATAACGGCTCAGCCTTAGAAATTTAGCCTCGTACTCAGCTACGGACTTGTTCCCTTGAACCAAACCTAGAAATGCCTTCCTCTGAGCATCGATATAATGAGTACCCACATACTTCTTCTGGTATGCCACCTTAGCATATTCCCAAGTGAGTTCCTCAGTTGTAGCACCATCCCGCACCGTGAGCCACCATTGATATGACTCATCGCGGAGAAGCGACACCAACCCTTTCAGCTTTTCCTCATCAGTTAAGTCGAGCTCATCCATAATCCGCTCAGTCGCCTCCAACCAGTATTTAGCGGTATTGGGTGCCACACCTGATACACCACGGAACACCTCAGCTCCGTTGGCTCGGAGTCACTCAGGTATCGACTTCTGAGCTCCCATGCCCTCACCTGCTCCAGCCACCCTTTCTAAAACCTACAGCATCGCTTTGTGACATCGCGCATCATCCCTGATGCGATCCTCGATATTCCACATCAGCGGCTGGTGGTGGCGGTGGTGGCATTTCATTCTTAGATCCTTGACCCGATCTAACGGGTTCAGACATGGTCATTCGGCCTCTTCCACGGCCATGCACGTTACGACCACGTCCCCTTGAATTCATACTTCCGCTTAGCGTTTATCTGATTAAAGAATTTTATGTATTAGTTTTGTTCCACTGATTTAACACGAATAATTTTATGTTTAATAGTTTTAAGAAGTAGTTCTTTCGATTCATACACATACAGTCTCACATCATTCATTTAGTCACACACATGAACTTGCGTCCATTACAGAGAAATGTTGTAATTGTCGTTGTTCATTGTTTTCCACTACCTAGGGGTATTTTTGTAATTTTGTCCTATAGGGGTATTTTGGTAATTTTTCAAATTAGGGCATTTGAAAATGGTGCAAAATAGAGATTGTTGATATTTTACAAAAATTAAAATGCTTGATGAGAAAATTTCAAGGGTGAAATGATAATTTTATACACTTGGGGTATTTTTGTAATTTTTCAAGCCAGGGTCTGTTCGGTAATTTTTTGCAAAATATGGTTCTTGGTTACTTTTCAAAACAAGGGTGTTTTTAAAGGTTTTTAATTTGAGGGTACTTCATTGATTTTCCTTACTGAGGGTATTTTGGTCATTTGTATAGGTTAGGGGGTAATTTGGTCGTTTTGCAAATTAGGGGTAATTTCGTAAATTTTCCAAATCAAGGTGTCTTGATATTTTGTAAAGTTTTTGGATATTCTTACAAAGTAGGGAAATTTTATTGAAATCAAGGGTAATATGGAAATTTTAGAACCAATGGCATTTTAGTAATTTTTTACCACTAGAGGTATTTAGGTAATTTGTAAATTAAAAATTCTTAGAAAGTTTTTCCAAAATAATAATTTTCACAATTCAAAAGGGTAGTTTGTTGACTTTTAAAACTAGGGTTTCCATAAAAACGTGGCTAGTCCCTTTCGAGTTTTAATTATTGGATTTAGCCTGTGGCTGAGTCCTCTTGGTTAGGGTGAACTGAAGCTACGCACCAGGTAGGATTCGAGTGGAGAGGAGGTGAGTCACATGGACTGCTTAAATACCAAGCTCCCACCAAAACCAATCCTATACATGCGCACAATGGTCGCCACACCCTAACTTGGCGACTTAACCACAGGTTCGTTTAATTAGGCACTTAAAATTTTATGTAATTGTTGGGGTAACCTAGTCCTAGGGTTCAAGTACTTATCATACTAATCTACGTTCCATTTCTACCCTTCTACAAATCATACAATAATTCACACAATGGATAGGGGTACTTACCTGGTGGACTTCGGGCCGGAGACTCAGGTGCCATGCCAGAAAACCTACTTATTTCTTAGAAAAATCCACTTTCAAAAGACAGAAAATGTTTTGGGCCCTAAAAGCCCTCAAGGTCGAGTTTTGAACCGAGCTCTGATACTAAACTGAAACACCCCAAACCCGACCCACAAGCCCTGACTGGATCTTGTATGCTTCTAAAGAAAATCCTTTCAAATTCTACTTGGGCTTTGCCAAAAATTTATGTGATTTTGAAAACAGTTGATTTGGGTTAGGCTTAAATTAAAAAAAAAACCGTGTTGTTTAGATGTTAATACATTCAACTCTAGTATTTATGAGAAATTTACTTTAATTAGATAATAATCGTATCATACTAAGAATTTTGAAAGCATGCTTAAACAATTTAATCCTTTGGCCTTATTACATCAAATAAAAACCTGAAATAATTCAAAACTTAAATAGAACTAATAAAATGAAAATAGTTTCTGAGCTTTGCATGGCCACCGCTGAGCTCCTACCGACCCGGTCCATCACTGATCATCACTTGAAAAATATTCTCACAACGGGGTGAGTCAAACAGACTCAATGTGTACAATCAACACTAAGTCTCAATAGATATGGCATATCAAATCATACATATTCACATAGCATTTAAATAAATGATGCAAACCCGAACCCAAGCCTATATAACCATCCACTACACATCACCCGTACCAACCATCACATCATGGGGACTACTAAGTCAACCCTCCATCCGCTACACACCATCGAAGGCAGTCGCTCCAGTTGATGTGCACATCGCCCTTATAATTTTGTGGCATAGCCACCAGATATATATATTCGTGACATAAGTCACCACATTCATATATTGTGACATAAGTCGCCATATTCGGATATTGTGACATAAGTCACCACATTCTTATATTGGGGTATAAAACCACCAATTCACTTTTCCTTTACATATCACCCATATGCCCCATGTCATGCAAAACATGCAAAAATTATGCCTTATGCTTTATTCACATTCTTATAGTTGCACTTATGTGCCATAATAGATCGTATTATATTCCTAGTAGGAGTAGGAAAAATGTTCCTGAGTACTTTGTACCATCGTATGGTAACTCAGCCATATTCACATTATTATAACATATATATTAAATCTTTCCTTACATCTATTAAGAGATAGTGTGGAGTACACACCTGATTTACTTAGCAATTCACTGAAATCCCGAAAACTAGATCTATCGCTTTAGATCTTGAATTCCTATATTTGGCCAACCCTAACATGTTAGTAAAAAGCCATTCGGCTATAAAACCAAATCCTAATAGGATTATTGTAATCAAATTCTTACCTTGGTTGCCGATTTCACTATTACTCAAATCCAGAAAACTTTGTGTTATTCCTTCCTTCAATCGGCCAATGCTAGATCATTCGACTTGGTTAGTTTTCGGCTTTTAGGTAAATAAGAATTAGATCTTAAATCACTAATAGGCCTTGGCCGAATGTACCTATGTGCTTACTTTGTGATTTGAAATCCCGAAAACTTGTCACTTGTCTTGAGGAGATGTCGAAATACCTATAGGCATTGGTTAGATTTAATTATAACTTTAAGTCACATAAAAGTGGCCTATGGCCGAATACATGCCTTACCTTAAATCTTAGAAATCCCGAAACTTTGTTGTGCTTTTCTTTGTAGTTGAGAACTACTAAATCCCGAAGACCCCTTAATATTAAAATCGGCACACCTTTACTTCAATCCCTAGAGCTATTCGGCTATGGCACGAATCTTGACCACTCGATTTTACTTTTGATGAACACTATAGGATTTCGGCTTTAACAAGGGAAAATAAAGAGAGTATGGGCTTAGGAAGAATCGACTATGGTGGGGTTTTGAGAGGAGGGTATTCAGCCTTTGATGAAAAAGAATAAAAAGATGAAGAATTTAGCTTTGAAGGATACTAGAGAGATTCGACTCACAAGGATGAAAAGAGAGGAATACGAGGCTTAGAAAGAATCGGCACTAGTGGAATTTGGGAGAAGTTTTGGCTAGAACACGTGGTATTTCACTTTGGAAAAAAAATAAAAGAGAAGAGAGGAGTTTTACTTGAGAATATGGCAGAGGAAAAGAGAGATGAGGAATAGCCACCCTTTTCCCTTTTCTGCCAAAATTAGTCTACCTAGAGACCCTTATTCGGCCAACACTGATTCTCCTACCTTAGCCGAAATTCCAAAAGAGTTTGACCTCATCTTAAACTCTTCCCATAGACTCCTTTTTGCCTTTGACCTCATCTTAAACTCTTCCCATAGACTCCTTTTTGCCGTCCACTACTGCTCCTTGTTTCCTAAAATAAAAGCTTCCATTTAGCTTTCCATACGACTCGAACCTTGGCCCATTTACCCTACTGGTGGCGTCATTGCCAGAGGCCCTAAGTGGCGCCTCCAGGCCACTTTTCCAAGCCCGTTTGTGTATTTTATTTCGCTCATTTATTTTCTTAAGCCCTATCAGGCTTAACTCCCTCTTTTAGACTTAGAATTAAATAATTTCTAAAGCGTTCACCTACTCACTAAGGTTAATAGAACACATTTATACATACAAAGGCATGCTTTCACATTCAATTAAGCAATTATGCATAAGCCATAGTCTGGGATATTACAGTTTAAATGCTCTAAGCTATTTTATATACTACTAATATTGAATATACTTGGATTTATATGTATATATATATTTAAGAACAAACAAAGAAAAACTTAATAGAAGGAACTTTGATAATTGAAATAACCTAATTCGGCAACTGATCAAATCAATTCTCGATGGAGGGATAGTCAAAGGAATGTTGATAACAAATACCAAGGGATTTTGGGTTAATATTAATGGGTGAGTCAATAAAAAGGTTGTTAGGATTCAATGGGGTTCACTAAGGGTTAATTTGTATGGGTAGGCTTTTTAGTAGAGTGAACGGGTTAAAACTTATGTGCCTTTATCATCTCATTATATCAAATCATTAATGTGGTCTCGACATGTATAAACGAGGCAAGTTCTAGAATAACATTTCAAAGTTGACACACTCATAATCAATTAAAGTGAGCACAAAAAAGAATATATGCTCTATAAGGCTCAAAATCTCACAAAAATTATGGGTGTTTTGACATCAATCCTTATAAATTTTGAACTTCAAGGTGATACTCACATTCAGTTCAACAACCTATCAATTTTAATTTTTAAAAGTAGACTTATCATGCTCGATTCTCTAGTATTCTTCAAATTTACTCATCAACGCATAATTATCTATGACTTACTCTAAAACATATCAATAAAAATTAAAAATCATTAGAAATTTCACCCTAATTAATAATATGAGAAAAATACTTAAGATCAAGACTGAATTCAGGGTTTTGAGAATTATGCAAAAAGTTAGGCACTATTACCCCCACACTTAAGGTGTACATTACCCTCAATGTACAAAGATGGATAATGATAATTAGATGCAAAACCAAAAAGATAAGTGGGGAAAGTAATACTCCCTGAAATCTGGATGATCCCTAGCGTCTTTGGTGGCGGTGATGGTGTTTTTTATGGGCCTAGTGGAGTGGCTACCAAAAAGCAATTTGCTAGATGAAGAAATTGGGTAGCCTACGAAGATATAGCCAAGAGATCTAGAGAAATAATAATACTATACTAATAATGTAATTAAAGGCTAAGAAAATAAAGAGAAGGAGACTAAGAAGAAAACTAAAATTTAAAGAAAAGTCTAATAGACTAAGAAGTTCTTATTAGTAGGTGGTTCGTGAGTTGTTTATGATATCTAAGGCTGTGGAATGTTGGTGATGGTGGAAGTGGCGTGATTCCCTAGCAGCCTTTAGAACCTAAAACCAAGAAACTAATATGAAATAAAGTAAATTAAGCAGAAAAGAAGTATAGATAAGGAAAATAAAGGAGATAAGAAAAGAAAAATAGAATCGAAAAGGTTTTTAAGACCCTTGGCGTGTCAATTAAGTGAAGCTGTCGGCATGAACTCATTTTGAGGTCTCCTCTGAGGAGACGATGCTTACCTTCTTACGTTTTCGGCATGATCTTTGTATTGCTCAAGAGTCTTTGACCTTTTCTATGAACAGAGAGAAAAATTTGCAAGAAAGAGAAGGAAGAAGGAAGATGGGAGAGAGGGGAAGGCCGTGGGGATTTAAATAAAATTTCAAATCTGGTACGTTCCCACGCATGTGTGTCGAGGGTGTGTCGATTCACACGGCCGCCTCGCACGGTCGTGTTGTGGAGTGTGTTGTTCTTCCACGCCCATTTGTCGATTGGCATCCCCATTTCTAGAAAGCCAGTATGTGAGCAAGGTTGGAATGCACGGGCGTGGTCTGACCATGCTCAATAAGTCAATATCTTAGCACGATCGTGAGGCACGGTCGTGCTATTTTTCTCGATGCCCATGCTGTGGATGGTTGGATCCGTGGCCGTGTGTAAGGTCGTGTGGTCTGGAAACCTGCATCTTTGTTTTAAATGTGGAGAGAGAAGAGAGAAGGAAAGAAAAGAAAAAATAATTCTTAAAATTAAAAAGTGTTAGTGCTCGGGTTGCCTCCCGAGAAGCGCTCGTTTATAGTCTTAAGCTAGACTATCCTAGACCTTGAAAATTTTAGGGAGGTTTAAAGGTTTGAATATTTTCCCTCCTACTGACAGTTTTATTTTCGTGACAAAGTTTAGGTCGAGAAGCGTTTACCTTGAAATTGTCAAATATTGGATTGCTTACCTCGACTATTTCGTGTGGGAAAACATCGTGCACCTGAAGGAGTATTTCTTCCTTTTTCTTCAGGTCTGTTGAAGTGATGTGAGGATCTGCTTTGTCTAACAGCACCTAGTCTCCTATTTTAAAGTGATTTGATGTCCCTATGAGCTCTTCTGGTGGTTCCTTAGGTTTTACTTCGTGTGGATCCGGCTTTTCTTTGGTGTGTATCTTCTACTCTTCTAACTTGTTGGTCTTCCGGTTTTGTTTCTGGTGTGATTCTTCTATGACAACTTCATCTTCTATTGTTTTGGCTGAGTCGAGAGCTTGAAGATTGACCGATTCCTCTCCTACACGAAGTATGAGTTCTCCTGTGGCAACATCAATTTTAGTTTTGGAAGTCTCAAGGAAAGGTCTTCCTAAAATTAAAGGGATTGAATTTTCCTCATCCATGTCTAAACAACAAAATCTACTGGGAAAACAAATTTATCAATTTTTACTAAAATGTCTTCAATAATGCCCCTCGGAATTCTAACAGTTTTATCAGCTAGTTGAATACTCATCCTAGTTTGTTTGGGCTTCCCTAGACCTAGTCATTTAAACAGTGCATAAGGCATGACATTTATACTTGCCCCTAAATCAGCCAATGCATTATCAATAATTAAACTACCAATTAAACATGGAATCATAAAACTCCCTGGATCTTTTAGTTTCTGTGGTAGTCTGTTCTGTAGCATTGTTGAGCATGTTGCGTTAAGTTCCACATAGTGTTCTTCATCTATTTTGCGTTTATTCGTCAAGATCCGTCTTAAAAATCTCCTTGAGTCGGGCATTTGAAAAAGAGCTTCAAGAAGAAGTAAGTTAATATGTAATTTCTTTAAAAGTTTTAGAAACTTACTGAATTGTTCCTCTGAATCATCTTTTTTCAATGCTTCGGGATAAGTTATGCGAGGTTGGTATTCTTGGATTACCAGTTTTGGCCTCTCTGGTGCTACCTCTATTTTACCTTTTTCTTCCTTAGTTTTTGGTACTGAGGTGGGCTCGTCTACTTTTCTATCCTCTTGAGCTGTGATGACTTGGATTTGCTCTTTGGGGTTTATTTCTGTGTTGCTTGGTGGATGTCCTTGTTGACGTTCAGAAATCACCTTTGTGAGATGTCCCACTAACCTAATAAGTTCTCCAACTTGATTCTCGATCCCTTTGATCAATTTTTGTTGTTCATCACGTGTTGCTTCAGTCTTTTGGAGATGAGAATCTGTAGCTGCCATAAATTTTGTCAGCATCTATTCAAGGTTTGATTTCTTTTATTGTAGATAGGACTGATTTTGGTAATTTGGAGTAGGCTACTGCCTTTGATTTCCTTGTCCTCCCCACGAAAAATTTGGGTGGTTCCTCAAACCTGCATTATAAGTGTTACTATAAGGATTACTATTAGATCTAAAATTGTTACCTATATAGTTTGTCTGCTCATTTTATGCTCCTAGTTGGTAGGGTGGGTACTCAGAATTCGCCACATTCTCGCTTGCTTTGCATTGCATGACTGGATGTACCTATGAAGAACATAATTATCAAGCTTTTTATTCATTAACTCCATCTGTGTCGACAGCATTGTCACTGCATCAATGTTAAAAACTCTGACTGATTTTGTCGGTTTAGCTCTTGTAATTTGCCATTGATAGGTGTTCAGCAACATCTCCTCAATAAAATCGTAAGTCGCTTCAAGAGTTTTATTATTTAAAGTTCCACCGGCTGATGAATCAATCATTTGCCTAGTTGGAGATTTCAAACCATTGTAAAAAGTTTGGACTTGAAGCCACAAAGGTAATCCGTGGTGTGGGCATCTCCTTAGGAGATCCTTGCATCTTTCCTATGCATCATATAATGTTTCTGCATCATTCTGCACAAAAGAAGATATGTCATTCCTAAATTTAGTCGTTTTGGCTGGTGGAAAATATTTTAAAAGAAATTTTTCGATCATTTGATCCCATGTGGTGATTGACCCTCGTGGTAACGAGTTCAACCACTGCTTTGATTTATTCCATAATGAAAAAGGAAATAATCAAAGACATATGGCATCGTCAGAAACACCATTTATTTTGAAGGTATCACAGAATTCTAAAAAATTAGATATATGAGTGTTTGGATCTTCATCCTGTAAACCATCAAATTGAACAAACTATTGAATCATTTGTATTGTGTTAGGCTTTAATTCAAAATTATTAGCAGCTATAGCGGGCCTAACAAAACTAGATTCTGCTCCTGTCAAATCAGGTTTAGCATAATCATACATAGTACGCGGAGCATTCTATTCTTGCACATTTAGCGGTGGATTGTTTTCTTCCATCCCTTCAGAAGGATTGGATCTTTGCTGTTCTTCTCTTTGATAGTCTAGGGCTCGTCTAATTTCTCTGCGATTTCTCTGAGCGGTAGCTTCAATGTCACTTTCAGATTCTAATGGTCCTCTCGGTTTCTTCTAGTTATAAACTAGAGGTGCCTGTTATGGAAAGAAAGAAAGAAATTTAGAAAAACAAAAATATATGTACAAAAATAAGAGAAATTTAAAAAATAAAAATAATGGCTAAAGTAATAGAAATAGAGCTTTCTTAATATTTTAGAGTTCCCGGCAATGGTGCCAAAAACTTGATCGTGTCAAACAGTCAAGTTTTAATATTTATAAAGAGTGATCGAACTTGTAGACTAACTGTGACAACGATAGAGGCAAGTGCACCTATCGAACAGTAGTAAAGCTTAGGCAAGAATATCTTATCGAACCCAAGGGAACCTAAAAGTACTACTACTCACTTTCTTTCTATTATTAATCTAATGAAATGCTTAAACTAAATGCAAAAACAAAAGAATGAATTGGAGAAAGACTTTAGGAAAACTCAGTTGATAAAGACGATACCCTCAGAAAGAATCCACCTATGGCTTCACTTATTATTTATTCCTTAAACAATATGATTTCTTGACTTAGCTTGATCCGTAAGACTCCCTAACCTATATTAAACCCTTTCTTGAGGAGAATAATGTCTAACCTTAGGTTAATTAGTGGAACTCTCGTTCTCTTATAATAACCCCCTAAGGAAGCAGTAAATCGATCAATGGATTCCCATATTAGGTTTCACCCTAATCCGAAAAAATCTCGTAACCCTATCTCTAGGCGCCCGATCAACTCTGTTCAATTATGCTAGATCTACTCTTAGGTATGGTCTATTCCTCCTCCACCTAAGCACATCAGATTAAATTAAGCAACATAATTAAGAACAAACTAAGTACTTGTCATATAATTTAGAAATCAAATAACAAAATCCATCATAGGTTTCATCCCCTTCAGGTATCTGAAAGGTTTAGTTCATAACTAAATACGAAAACATCTCAAGAGAAAAGAATAAACGAAACATAAGAAATCCCTAAAACCCCCTGAAGGAATTAAAGGAGAGATCCTCCGTCTTAAATAGAGTTCCAGCTTCTTGAGATGGATCAACTGGCTATCTTCAAGTGACTCCCTAAAAGATGAAAGCTTTGGCAAAAGCCTTTGCAAAAAGCTCCCTCTTTAATGTCTGCCTTGGGTGGTTTATATAGGCTTTGGGATGCTAGACTTGGCTCCTAAGTACCTTCTTCAAGTAGAATTACTATTAGGGTGTTTGAGTAGACTTAGGAGTATGTTTCTTTGGCTTCAAGCATCCAATTCGAGTGAAATTGCTCATTCTGCGGCAGGGGTACGGCCATGGCACATGCCCGTGTAAATCATGGTTGGGCCATTTCTCGATCCTGTCGCTTTGGTCACGGCCTTGTAAGTCAGGATTCAGGCCGTGCTTTAGGTCTGTCGATTTGGACATGGCCATGTAGATCGCCATGTACGTCCGTGTGATAAATGGATGCTGCACGGCAGTCGTGTGTCACGGAGTTGAGGCCGTGCTCTAGGTAATTAGCGAGGCACAGTCGTGTGGCATTTGGGCCAGGCCGTGTTGATTGCTTGCTAAGGCCCAATTACTCCGTTTTAAGCTCGTTTTGTGTTCTTTTTATCCTCGGGTGCTTTCCTGAGTATTAACATGAAAAGAAAGGATTAAAAGCACCTTTTTACATAAATTAATGGCTAAATCATCCAAAAGCCTATTAAATATGGGGTTAAAATATGTTACTTTTACGGTTTATCAATTTCTATAGGTTTAAAATGGTAAAGGGACCAAATTGATAATTAAAACATGGTCAAAAAGTCCAAGCAATGGTGGATATGATTAAATCCACTAGCTTTTGGGCTATTTGCTCATTGAAATTAAATTGAAATTAAGCATATTTAGTTAGAATTTAATATAATTGAAGGACTAACTGTGCAATTGCACACTCCTTAAATGATCTAATAATAGAAATGATATGAATTCTCTAGATTGTGGTAAATTGCAGTTAGTTCCTAATTAATTGAGGATTTACTAATTAATCCATTTTCTTGTATGATCAGAAATGGTGGTTTTGAGGCTATAATTTTGATGTGTCAAACCGTAAATATTAATTATTTAATATTTACAAGGTTATTAATGTTATGTTAAAATTTGGTTATGAAATTTTATCGTTTATATGATTAATTAAGTAAAAGGACTAAATCATAAAAGCTACAAAAATTGAGTTTTATAGATTAAAGGTACTAGATGATAATGAAAAGGTAAGGCAAGAAACTTAGATGGTAAATATACCATTAGGGAAAGCAATGGGCGATTAAGTGAAAATTTACATGAATTTTAATTAATATTAAAATGACAAAATCGTAATTTTGTAAAATATGATGAAAAGTATCAAATTAAAAGATAAAAATGAAATAATTTCTCTTGTTTCTTCTTCAACCAACTGATTTTCCATTTTGAAAGGGTGAGAGCTTCGATTAGCTAGGGTTTGTCAATTAGGTAAGAAAATCTTGCTCGTTTTCAGTGATTTTTTTATGTTTTCGAATTCATATTGGCTTAATCTTGGTAACCCAAGGACCAAATTGTGGAATTGTTAAATGTTTTGGATTGTGCCATTGTTGAGTTAGTGTTATTCTTGAAACTTTATGAAATAATATTGATTTTGGTTGTTAGACAGGACTATTTTGTTAAGTAGTTTTTTATAATTTTAAGGTTTAATGACTAAATTGTTAAAGTGATAAAATTACAAGAACTTGATGAGAAATAATTGAAAATATGAGCTTTATTGAAGTCATTGAATATTCAGCCATGGATGTTTTTAAATAAAAATGGTTAATTTGCATGATTAGGGCTTAAAGACTAAATTGAATAAAAGTGAAATATTGGGGGTAATCGTAAAATGTTAAAAAGGGCTTAATTTCATAAAATGAGTTAATTTTACAGTTTGAATTAGTTAGTTGAGTGGAAATATTATTTTAGATCATGAACGAGTGGAAAACCAAGGGAAAAAGAAATTATCGAATAATCCCTGTACCTTTGTCATTGCTACAATTTAGTCAAGTAAGTTCATACGGTTTAATTTTAGTACATTTTTTAAATGTATTATAGGAAATTAATTTTATAATCTTGGATTTTATTGATGTGTATAATTGGAGATGGAAATAAGGACTTGAAATGACATTGATCACTGATTGAGATACTATAAGTTGTTACTGCAAATTAAACCTATAAGTTCATGCATTTAATTATGATTCTTATAATCCTTATACTCTTGTTAATATAATGTTATTGAATGTTATATTATATACCAAATTAGATCAGCAAGCATTACCCACTGAAATACTGATTGGTGCTCAGACAGGTCATAGTTACTGAATTACTGAAACATATGCGCTCTTAATCCATACCTATAAATTTATTAAAAAGAAATCTCTAGCGAGTAAAAGAATCTACTGATATACTGAATAAATCTCAGGGAACATTATCCACTGATATACTGAATAAGCTTAGTCGAGCGAAATCTACTGGTATACTAAGTAAAGCTCAAATGAGCATTATCCATTGAATATACTGAACTACTGTACTAATTGTTAAATATTGATAAAGGTTGTGTTTTATGGAATTTCAACATTTAATTTTAATTTATTACTATGTTTAATTGGAAAGGTTTATCAATATATACAAACGAACTTACTAAGCTCTATTCAAGCTTAGCTGTATTTGTCTCATTTTGTAAATTACGTTTTGAAGGCTTAGAGGATTGGATCAACACAAGAAATCACACTATCTAGTAGATCTTTGGTAGACTTTGTTTTAGTTTGGTATATATGGCATGTACTAGAACACTTTTGTATGTGTGATATTGAATCCTAGTTGTGCAAGTGATATCTTTAAATTTGTGTTGCTAGGTTGAATAATTAAGAAAGTATGCTTGTTTGCTTAAGTTGGAATGAATGAGACCCTGTATTGAATTGTGGTAAGTGATGAAATGGAAATAAAATTCATTATGCATGTGTGCTTTGTATATGTTAGTATGGAAGTGTGCTATCATGAAGTATTGAGGTGTCAATGATGGCACATTGGTTAGACATTTGAATTGATTCTATTATATGTTTTGGATGTCATTAGGGGTGTCTAATGACCTATAAAATTGTATGTTAGAAGATGTTTTATATACCTAAGCAAATGGATGAAACTTGTGCATGGAATGGGTCATTTTTTGGGCTCACACGGCCTGGGACACAGGCTGTCACACGACTGTGTAAAGCATATGGGAAACCCACACGGGCGTGTGTCCAGAGCATGTGTTTAAACAATATAGGTGTAGATCCCACACGGGTAAACACATGGCCTGTGACACGGCCGTGTGAGGGTATTTTGAATGTTACACAGGTTGGTATACGGCCTGTGACATGACCGTGTGATCCAAATTAAAGAGTTATATGGTTCATGCACAAGAGCGTGTAGGTTAATCACACGGCCTTGTTTGGAGCCACACGGGTTGGACTCTGTCACATAGCCTGGACAGACGGTCGTGTGACCTCTGACTTGAAAATTTTTTATTTTTCCTAAAATTTCTTATTTGTTTTGATTTGGTCCCTGGATGTTTGTAACTTATTTTTAGAGCTTTGAAAGCTCAATTTAAGACCCAAAACCGTATGATCTCTTTTATAATGACTATTACTTGTAATTATGGAATTGAATTGATTATTAAATGTAAATAGTATTAACTGTTCCAACTTGATTGGTAAAATCTGGTATCCTATTTTGGCAATAGAAATAGGATATGGGTGTTAAACTTAAGAAGAACAATACCAATTTTCTTCTATCTTCCTAATTCAGGTGTACAAATTTGGAAGCATTGTGTTAACCTTGGGGTGATACCCATTTCTAATTACACCAATTAGGGTAAAATCGATTCTCCACAATGAAGTATTTATTTATTTTCCCTTATTATTTGTACTTGTCAATCCTAACGTCTTTGTCTTGCAGTAGTTATCCAACACCCAATGCCATGCTACTGAGATGTAAGAGAAAATGTGTCTCATGGAGGAACAACTCTTGGCTTAACAACTCCAATTCTAAGAGCAACAAGAGCATCAAAGCCTGTTGGATTTGTAGAATACCCATAAGGAGTGATTAATTATTGTAACGCCCCAAACCCGGCCCAAACACCACGGCCGAATTCGAAATGTTACTGGGAAAAGTGTTGAGAAAATTTGGGTTTTAAAGGTGAAGAAAATGAATTTGAAGTTCTAAGATTAAACTCTATTTAGAAAAAATAAAACGTTTGAGTTGCACAAGTTCAAACATTATTCATTTATATGAAAATTTTGGGAACCCGAAAGGTTTATAAGTAATCTATATTTTGAAAACTTCATTTAAATTCGAGGGTTGCAGATATTTAGAGTTTCTTTATAAATCAACCATTTGATAGAGGATCCAACTTAAAACTTAAAAATCCGATGTATTTAAAACGGCCTTATTACAATATAATACCCCAAAAAGTAATTAAAAGTTTATAAAGTACTTTAAAAGTAAAAATAGCTTCTGCATGGCAACCTTGACTCCTCCCCGGCCCGGTCCAAAGTATCACGTATTACCTGCATTGTATGAAAAACGGGGTGAGTTTTTCTGACTCAGTGTGCAATTAAACCACATGTTTCCACAAATGGGCTTAGCCCCAAAACCACATCAAATCAATATACCACATATTATCATGCATTATGTTAACCCACCTCAACCTAGCATCCATCCGCTACACACCACCTGTACATCCAACCACCATACACCAGGGGGATTACTAAATCGACCCTCCATCGCTACACACCTCTTTGGCAGTCAAGCTGCTCAAAGTCCACTTAGTGGTCTAGCCACTGATCCACGTGATTAAAATCACAAATATCCATGATATGGCTCGAGGCCATCATCAATCCACGTACATAAATGTACACACTTCCCCTTTATCAATATATATCTCGAACCCCATGCACATGCAAAGATAATATGATGGAATGGTAACATAACATATGATCATACCGATATGCATATATGACATGCTTGCATAGATCCACATTACTAACCACATCCATAACATAGGTAGTATACTAACTCGGTTATTGGATTGCCCAACATGAGTAATAACACCACCACAACCATTGCTTTGCTATCGCACACAATACATATATTTAATTTAAAGCAGATAAATAAACGATTGTGTTAATTACACACCGATAACTCGCAATACCATGCCTCTATGTCGATTAATCGTCACTAATCGATACTCTCGCTATTTTCCTATGATCTTGTTCCGACACCGCCCACACCCCGTGGCCAATCTCGAATCAATAAACCGATCGTTTCTTAAACTTAGAGTCGGGACTACGGTGTCCAACCCTTTCTCTCCTTGGTGGTCTCGCATCCATCGAATAATAACTTAATCAAGACTCGAGTTAAAACGTTAAATCGATCTAATGAGACTAAATAAGATCTTAATCGAATATCCTTACCGAGTCGACCAAAACCCAAGGCTACGCTACACACCTTGAGATTGTCGAAACCCTACATGCATCAATGTTAGATTCGCCTAACATTTATTGCCCAAACAAAATGGCCTTTGGCCGAACCAAAACCTACTTACCTTGCTTGATCAAATCCCGAAAAGCTCCTTAATACCCATAACGCCGGTTCCAAACAAAAGAAACACCACGTTAAGGCCCCTAACAAGATTCGGCGACATCCCAAAACCAAGGTTAGCTTTTAGTTTCCACAACCAAAGAAAGAAAGTAGGAAGATTTGAAAGAATAACGAACCCTTACCACCACTACTAACCCGATTGAGAAGATTTATAGGAGACGAATGATGACACCCCTTCTATAGGCTCTGACAGATTCGGTCTAGTGATAAAACTAGAAGAATAACGCACTAGAAGAAAAAGGAAAAAGGGTATGGACGAAATAGAGAAAAGAAATGGTGAATGGGAGATTCGGCCAAAGTATAGGAGGGTTATTCGGCTTTTATCAAGAAGTGAGTTTAAGGCCACAAATATGAAAAGAGAAGAGAAAAGGTGAGAGGGATATGGTTCGACTTTAGAGGAGAAGAGAGAAAAAGAGAGAAGAGATGATGCAAAAAAAGGCCTAAATGCTCCCTTGTACTTTCAGCTTTTGTCACAAGAAAAGAAAGCAAAAGAAAGAGTTTTGACTAACACTTTGGGAAAGAGAAGAAAATATGCAGAAAAATGAATACCCCCTCCACAAGAACACCTAAATTCGGCCCCTAGCTCCCTTCACATGACCGAAATATGTCCCCCTCCAAAGTCCCACATTCGGCCACCACTTCTCCCCTCTCTCAAATACCTACTCTTCCTCCTAACCTCACTCCCATTCACCCATTCAAATGAGTTTGACTCATTCAAACTCCATAAACAGCTCTCCACCACCTATTCAAAAAGTTTGACCCATTCCAACTTCCACCTTTCAAGTGCCCATGCCGAATCCACTACCTCCCTCTCTTGACGCAAAATGCACCCCAAAATGTACCTCTTGCAACTCAAACCTCTTCTTCCTTGCAACTCCCTTTTGACGCAAACTCCCCCCTTACACCTTGGCGTCACCTTTCCACTCCATCACTCCACTTGTTGTGTCCATTCCCACCACTTTAGATCCCTTAAGACCTAGCTCCCCTAGCTCCCCCTTAAAGACCTTGAATCACAAATTTTCACTATGGCTCCTACCTAACCCCAAGGTTTCCTAAAGCCCCCAAATACACCCAAATAGCATATAGAACATACTAACACACAAATATGAGTTAAAATGCGAGACCCCTAAATCCCAAATGTTACAGTTCTACCCTCTTAAAAATTTTGACCTCGAAATTACCTGGTCAAAATAAGTGAGGGTATTACTGTCTCATCGTCTCTTCCAGCTCTCACGACGCTTCTTTTGAACTATGATTCCGCCACAGTACCTTGACTAGAGGAATTTATTTCCACCTTAGAACCTTCACATCTCACTCCAAAATCTGAATTGGCTCCTCTTCATTGGACAAATTTGGCTTCAACTCAACTTCCTCAACTGGCACCACGTGAGACGGATCCAAATGGTAACGTCTTAGCATCGACACGTGGAACACGTCATGCATTTGCTTCAACTCTGAAAGGAACTCCAACTGATACGCTACTGGTCCAACTCGCTTCAAAACCCAATAAGGTCCTATAAACCTGGGACTCAGCTTACCCTTACGTCCGAATCTCATCACTTTTTTCACGGTGAAACTTTCAGAAACACTCGATCACCCGCTGAAAACTCTATCTCTTTCCACTTAAGATCTGCATACGACTTCTATCTGTCAGATGCCTCCTTCAACTAATCTCAAATTACCTTAACCTTGTCCTCTGATTCTGCCACTATCTCCGGACCCAAAACATGACATTCTCTTAACTCTGTCCAACAAGTAGGAATCTGACACTTCCGCCCATACAGTGCTTCATACGGTGCCATTCGAATACTAGCTTGATAACTGTTGTTGTACGCAAACTCTGCTAAGGGCAATAATTCCTCCCAACTACCTCTGATGTCGATAACACATCCCCTCAACATATCTTCTAATACCGAATTACCCTTTCGGTCGGCCGCCGTCCGCGAATGAAATGCCATGCTAAAGTCCAACTTGGTGCCCAATGCCCGATGAGCACTATCCGATATAATCGACATCGCACCCCATGCATTCTCACAATTTCGCCACATACAACTTTGCCGATCCGATACAATAGGTATGAAATGAGTGGATTTTATCAACTGATCCACAATCACCCATACGGCGTCTTTCTTAGTAGGCGTAAGAGGAAGCCCACTAACGAAATCCATCGTGATTCTCTCCCACTTCCACTGTGGAATCTTCACTGGTTGCAATAACCCCAAAGGAACTTGATGTTCAGCATTGACCTGCTGACATGTCAAGCACTTCCCCACAAATTTTGTAACCTCCCGCTTCAATCCAGGCCACCAAAACTAATCCTGTAGATCCCTATACAACTTACTCCCTCCAGGATGCATAGCATAAGGGATACTATGCGATTCTCGAAGAATCTTCTACCTTAACTCCTCATCCTTTGGCATACAAACCCTACCACGGAAACACAACACTCCGTCGCTATTTACACTGTAGTCCTCTAATCCCCCATTCTATACTTACAGAAGTCAAGCACTCAGAACCTCATCCACCAACTGTTTCTCTTTTACCTGACTTAACCATGTCAGCTTCACCTACAGCTCCACTAACAAACTCCCATCATCATAAAGACTAAGATGCGCGAACATTGCTCTCAGATCTGATACTACCTTCCGACTTAAGGCATCTGCCACCACATTCGCTTTCCCCGGGTGATATTCAATTGAGAAGTCGTAATCCTTCAACAACTCCACCCACATTCACTTTCTCAAGTTTAGCTCTTTCTGAGTCAGCAGATACATTAAACTCTTATTATCCGTGTAGATCACTGACTTCTCTCCATACAGATAATGCCTCCATACCTTCAAAGGGAAAACCACTGCAGCCAACTCCAGATCATGTGTCAGATAGTTAACCTCATGAGGCCTTAACTTCTGAGATGCATAGGCAACAACCTTCTCGTCCTGCATCAGTATACAGCCTAACCCCGCATGAGAAGCATCACAATACACCACAAAATCTTTCTCAGCCTCAGGCTGAATTAAAATCAGAGCCTCAGTCAAAACCCTTTTTAGCTTCTCAAAACTCTCCTGCTGCTTGTCTGTCCACAAAAAAGGTACCTCCTTTCTCAACAACTTAGTCAAAGGTGCTGCTATTGAGGAAAAAACCTTGACAAATCTTCTGTAATAACCAGCTAGACCCAAGAAACTATGAATCTCTACCACCGACTTAGGTGGTTTCCAATCCAATACCGCCTCAATCTTTCGAGGATCTACTCTTATCCTTTCTGCAGATACCACATGACCCAGAAAAGCAACTTCTCTTAACCAAAATTCGCACTTGCTAAATTTGGCGTACAACTTCTTTTCCCTTAAAATCTGCAGCACCACTCGAAGATGCGCATCATGCTCCTCCTCTGACTTGGAATATACCAGAATGTCGTCTATGAACACCACGACGAATTGGTCCAAATAGGGTTGAAAAACCCAGTTCATCGTATCTATGAATGCAGCGGATGCGTTGGTCAACCCGAACGACATTACCAAGAATTCATAGTGCCCGTATCGAGTCTGAAACGCCGTCTTATGGATATCTGCTTCCTTTACCTTAAGCTGGTGATATCCTGACCTCAAATCTATCTTCAAAAAGACCACAGCCCCTTTTAGCTGATCAAACAAGTCATCTATCCTCGACAGCGGGTACTTATTTTTGATCATCAGCTTATTCAACTAGCAGTAATCTATACACATACGCATAGAACCGTCCTTCTTCTTTACAAACAACACCGGTGCTCTCACGGAGACACACTGGGTCAAAAGAAACCGCGATCTAACAACTCTTGGATTTGGGCTTTAAGTTCAACCAACTCCTTCAGTGCCATCCTATAAGGAGCGATGGACACCGATGCTATACCCGGCAGTAGGTCGATTCCAAACTCCACCTCACGATTCGGAGGCAACCTTGGAAGTTCTTCCGAAAAAACATCCATGAATTCCTTTCTGTTCTCACCTCCCCCACAACTGCCTCCTTTGCATCTAAGGCACTAACAAACATTAGAAGGCCAAGCACCCCTTCTTCACCATCTTCTCCACCTTAAGAGCAGACACTACATTAGACAATTAGTCAATCCTCTCCCTATCACCACAACCTCATCATCCCTGAGTCTTCAACGCCATGAACTCCGTCTGAAGTCCTAGCAACGCCCGTAGGACAATTCTTAATCAGATGGTCCGTTGACCCACACCTGTAGCACTCTTTCTTCCTTCCCCAGCACTCTCCTACATAGGACCTCTCACACTTAGCACACTGACGGGACTGACCTCCAATAACTGGCGCAGAAACACGAGTAGGTCCCTCAACCCTAGGCTTTTTCTAGAAACCCCTTGATGATACTGAAGGTCCATAACTCCTCTTATTCCTGCCTCTGTCTTTATCCCTGTTTTACCTCTTAGTTCACTTGACCTCCTCCGCTATCCTAACTTTTTCCACCAACTCCAAGAAAATCCCTTTGTCTTGAGGAGTTATCAACACCCAATGCCATCTCGCACCCCATCCTCAGCCAGAGTCTGTGGCAACAATTCCTCGAGCATACCGCTCAACCACAAAATTCTACTTCATACTCACTCTTGACTTACCCCTTGTACTAAGTTCAAGAACGCCTTCCTCTGCAAGGCCCACGTAACTAGCTCGACGCACTTCCCTCAAACTTTATCTTAAAGAAGCTCCAATCCACTCGGTCCGTTAGAGTACCCTCTCTGACAGTGAGCCACCATTGGTAGGCCTCATCCCAAAGTAAAGAAACAACGCCCTTCAACTTCTTCGCCAGTTGTGCAGTCCAGGTCGTCCATGATCCTCTAGACTGCCTCTAACCAGTATTCCGTAACATTCGGAGCTACTCCAGAAATACCTCGAAACACTTCAGCTCCA
Organism: Gossypium rotundifolium; assembly: GCA_025506655.1. Classification (NCBI taxonomy): domain Eukaryota; kingdom Viridiplantae; phylum Streptophyta; class Magnoliopsida; order Malvales; family Malvaceae; genus Gossypium; species Gossypium rotundifolium. The sequence continues at coordinate 20,507,618 of CP106727.1, forward strand.
TTAGCTCGAAGTCTATCAGGAATGGACTTTCGAGTTGCTGTCCCTACACTCTCCCCAGCCACTCATTCTAGCATACGCAGCATTGCCTGAGACACTGCATCGTCTCCCCCTGTCTGACCTTGAAACTCTACATCTACAGCTGGCGGTAGTGGTGCCTCATTTCGACTCCCACTGCACCTCGCTGATTTCGACATGTACCATTCTCGCCTCTACCACGCCTCACAGATATGACCACGCCCCTAGAACTCATGTCTATCGTCGCGTTTTAGTCTGATTTAAAGAAATTTTTATGCATCAGTATTCCATTTCACTTATTAATCACGAACAATTTTATGAAAAGTGATTTCAATAGTGGTTCTTTCGAATTTGAACCTATCTATAGTTTCAGTTTTAAGCTTATCTCCTAATTCAAGAAACCACATACACTCATCAATCATCACACAATTAGCATCCATGAATTCACATTCATCACAGAGGGGCATTTTCGTAAATTTGTAAATTAGGGGTATTTTGGTCATTTTTGAAAATTAGGTAATTTTTACTAATCAGGGGTAATTTGGGAATTTAAAAAAAACTAGGGTTTACCTTAGGATTTTACAAAACAGGGCGGCTAGTCCTTTTTGGGATTTAATTATAAGGTTTAGCTTAAAAATCCTCATGGTTAGAGTGAACAATTGCTACGCACTGAGGATTCAGTAAGAGGAGGTGAGTCACTAGGATGCTCCCCATGAATCCCTTTCTAGACATGCGAGGCTGCCACACAACTCTGACCGCTTCACAACTCAAGTCTTATGATTTTTAGTTGTTCAACTAAGCCTATAGTCCATCACGCAATTAAAATATTCTACATCCCATGAAACCCATCAAGCCCACTCATATATACCACACAAAGATTTGGAATACTTACCACTTGGGGTGAGGAGTGCCATGCTTCCACAAAGCCATTTCCCAAAAAACCAATTTTAAAGTTTGAAAATGTTGCGCCTCAAAACCCCAAAGGTAGAGTTTAAAATTAGGCTCGATACCAAAATTGTAACGCCTCAAACCCTACCAAACACCACTGGTCGAATTCAAATGTTACTAGGAAAAGTGTTGAGAAAATTTGGGTTTTAAAGGTGAAAAAATGAATTTGAAGTTCTAAGATTAAACTCTATTTAGAAAAAAAAAATAAAACGTTTGAGTTGCACAAGTTTAAATCATTATTCATTTATACAAAAATTTTGGGAACCCGAAAGGTTTATAAGTAATCTATATTTTGAAAACTTTATTTAATTTTGAGTGTTGCAGATATTTAGAGTTTCTTTATAAATCAACCATTTGATAGCGGATCCAACTTAAAACTTAAAAATCCAAAGTATTTAAAACGGCCTTATTACAATATAATACCCCAAAAAGTAATTAAAAGTTTAGAAAGTATTTTAAAAGTAAAACAAATTTCAGATGGCCACCTTGACTCCTCCCTGACCCGGTCCAAAGTATCACGTATTACCTGCATTGTTTGAAAAACGGGGTGAGTCGTTTTGAATCAGTGTGCAATTAAACCACATGTTTCCACAAATGAGGTTAGCCCCAAAATCACGTCAAATCAATATACCAGATATTATCATGCATTATGTTAACCCAGCTCAACCTAGCATCCATCCGTTGCACACCACCCGTACATCCAACCACCATACACCGGGGGATTACTAAATCGACCCTCCATCCGTTACACACCTCTTTGGTAGTCAAGCTGCTCAAAGTCCACTTTGTGGTCTAGCCACTGATCCACGTGATTAAAATCACAAATATCCATGATGTGGCTCAAGGCCATCATCAATCCACGTACATAAATGTACACACTTCCCCTTTATCAATATATATCCCGAACCTCATGCACATGCAACATAATATGATGGAATGGTAACATAACATATGATCATACCCGATATGCATATATGACATGCTTGCATAGATCCACAATTACTAACCACATCCATAACATAGGTAGTATACTAACCTGGTTACTAGATTACCCAACATGAGTAATAACACCACCACAACCATTGTTTCGGCTATCGCACACAATACATATATTTAATTTAAAGCAGATAAATAAACAGTGTGTTAATTACACACCTGATAACTTGCAATACCATGCCCTCTATGTTGACACTGTCACTAATCGATACTTACTGCTATTTGCCTATGATCTTGTTCCGACGCTGGCCCACACCACGGTGGCTAATCCCAAATCGCTGAAACTGATTGTTTCTTGAACTTAGGAGTCAGGACTACGTGTCCAACCCCTTTCTCTCCTTGAATGGTACTCGCATCCATCGAATAATAACTTAATCAGAAGACCGGGTTACAAAGTTAAATCAGATCTAACGAGACTAAATAATATCTTAATCGAATATCCTTACCAGAGTCGACCAAAACCCGAAGGCTATGCACTTGCACCTTGAGATTTTCGAACCCCCTACATGCATCAATGTTAGATTCAGCCTAACATTTATTGCCCAAACAAAATGGCCTTTGGCCGAACCAAAACTTGCTTACCTTGCTTGATCAAATCCTGAAAAGCTCCTTAATACTCCTAACGCCTCCAAACAAAAGAAACACCACGTTAAGGCCCCTAACAAGATTCGTCGACATTCCAGAACCAAGGTTAGTTTTTGGTTTCCACAACTAAAGAAAGAAAGGAGGAAGATTTTAAAGAATAACGAACCCTTACTACCACTACTAACCCAATTGAGAAGATTTATAGGAGACGAATGATGACACCCCCTCTATAGGCTCTGACAGATTCGGCCTAGTAATAAAACTAGAGGAATAACATACTAGAAGAAAAATGAAAAGGGGTATGGACGAAATAGAGAAAAGAAATGGTGAATGGGAGATTCGGCCAAAGTATAGGAGGGTTATTCAGCTTTTATCAAGAAGTGAGTTTAAGGCCACAAATATGAAAAGAGAAGAGAGAGGTGAGAGGGATATGGTTCGGCTTTAGAGAAGAAGAGAGAAAAAGAGAGAAGAGATGATGCACAAAAACATGTAACACCCATAACCCGTATCCGTTGCCGGAGTAGGGTTACGAGACATTACTCGTCAAACCCCAATCACCGCACTCTTACAAATACTATTATATTAATTAATAGTTATTAATCCTGCTATCACAATCAAATATGTACTTTCATTCTAAAATTATAATGCTAACAAGCTTATTACAATTAATAACTTTACTAGCTTATAAAAACAAGTTTCAATCAATTAAAAATAAAACACTATTCATTTGGTCATTTTTTTGAACACCTTAATGAATATGTACATCAATATATACCAATCAAATGCATTATTATTTAAGACAAATATACCTACATGACAAAGCTTTGCTAATTACCATTTCCATCCATCTACATTATCATTAATTCATGATCTATGACATGATCAAATTACATAAAACCAAGCTCATGTAAACTTAATCATATTCTTTTCAAATGTGCTTAACTTAGGAATATACTTATAATGTTATTAATACAAATCATATAATTATATATATACATAATCACATGTGCCCAATCACCTAATATTCACCAAAATAATTTAACCATTCTAACCTCATGTCCGAATGCATACGAATATCAAATAAAATATAAACTCCAAACTACCAATACCATGGCGAATATTACAAGTAAGTATACTATAATTTGATCATTAGTATTTCACACATAACATAATATGAACTAAACTTTCATGATATATCCGAACATGATAATTTAATAACAACATAAACAAGCATTACTAAACCATTTTCAAATATATATATATATATATATATATAGCAATCTATTAACTTGCTAACATATTACGTGCTTTAAATCATCTAACATCCAACACGCACTTTATTAGCTAAGTGCATATCCCAATATTACACCATATATGTATATCATATGATCGTTTTCCATGTATGATTTAAAGCATGACCGCATGCACATATCTAATGGTATTTTAATGCAAGCCACCATATCAAATATGAAACCCATACTTAACCAAAAGCAACAAAATTTTATTCGCAAGGCTATATTTATATTTACAATCCGACATCATCCATTATTTATCAAAACAAAGCCTATACATGCCTTTGATTCAAAAGTTTACAAAACATAACTATACCAAAGAGAGTGGTAGTGTGGTCGACTGTCTTGATGATCCCCGAGCGAAGAGTTGAATTATTGATCTATAAAATAGAGCACAAACATAAATAGAGTAAGCTCACGGCTTAGTAAGTCTTAAGCGACTTTTGACTCAACTAGGTATTCAATTAGATTGAATAGAATAACATTATTAACATTTATGAACCGACAAAACACATATATACTACCATGGCCGATTATCAATGTTCACATTCAGACATCCAGTGAATAATATTCAACGTACACTTAAAATATGAAACTTATCAATGGTACCCAGTTGCTAATCAATACATATATATTTTCACTTCAACCAATAATACTTTACGTGTACATTTAAAATAAGGGTACATAATTGAATATATACATTTATCTATATGTATAGCTCATGGTAGAATCTATATAGGTATAATTTCTCATATCAATATAATAAACTCAAGTAAGCAAGTAAACATATCAACTCAATGTCTTTTCTAATCACATATCTTAAGCACCAATATATAAACACATTTCTATCAACTTGATTATTTAAGAAGCATCACATATATATCATAAACTTGATTCGATTCATAACTTTTGGTCGAACACTATAGTGATAAACCTTGGCTTATTCAAATACCATCATAACTAGACCATTTCATTCATAAGCATAAGCTCGTATTATAAATCACTGGTATAAAAACTACTAGACCAAAGGTCCGAGATTTAAACACCGACACGAAGCCTGCTAGGCATTAAAGCCCGAAATGAATCACCGACACGAAGCCTGCTAGGCATTAAAGCCCGAAATAAATCACCGACATGAAGCCTGCTAGGCATTAAAGCCCGAAATGAATCACCGGCACGAAGCATGCTAGGCATTAAAGCCTGATATGTAACACCGGCACAAGGCCTGCTAGGCATCAAAGCCCGATAAATAACACCGACACGAGGCCTGCTAGGCTCAAAGCCCGATAATAAACCCAATCAACATTACCATTCACATTACTTAATGCTACAATCACATCCATCTTGTATACTTTATTTTACAATTTCATGTTAAACCGAACATAATTATCCACATCACATTCAACAACCAATTTTACTACAATTTCATACCCCACATTCGGCCTATATGTATTTTCATGCCTTAAATACCAAACTTTATCATGTACTACTTTCGTAAATAATTTCTTGATATAAATTTGCTTAAGGACTTACCTCGGTTGTCGATAGACCGTGCAAATTGGCTATTCGAGAACCTTCGTCTTTCCCCGATCTAAATCCATTTTTCTTTGTTCTTGATCTAAAACACATTAAAATTTAGCTCATTCAAGTACATTTCATCTCAATTTAGTCCCTCAGCACATAAATAGGCAAATTACCATTTTACCCCTAGGGTTTCACCTTTTTACAATTTAGTCCAAATTACATAAAATGCAAAATACACAAAATTTCCCTACAACACTCAAGGGCCGAATGTTTATAGAAATTATACAAGTCTATATTATTCATTTATTTCATGTTTTAGTCCTTTAAGAATTTATTCTTCTCAAATTAGTCCCTAACATTTACTTTCACCAAAACTTCTAATTCAATAAATGATGATCTAACACATACAATTCATAATCTACTATCAAACATTACATGCCATGAATATACCACCATAGCCGAATCTTGATGTGCCAAAATCTCAAAAATTGATACATGGGTTATGTAGTATTCAAAGTAACAATTTCAAAAATGTAAAAATTATAAAATACTATGCAAAGTACATACCCTAATTGAAGCCCTCAAGTTGCCAAAATTAAGCTCCAACAATGGAGTTTTTCCCCCTCCACATTCGGCCAAGAGAAGAAGAACAAGGTATGTTCTCTTTCTTCCCACTTTCTTTCATTATTTTATGCCTTAAAATTAAAGGTAATATTATTTATTCATTACCTAATATAAAACATATAATTATAAACAAAATTTTGATTTTATTTCTCATATATGCCGTCCACTATCTAAAGGAATGGCCTAATTGTCCTTTTAGGACATCCACTTTAAAAGCCACAATCAAAAGGTACATTTCACTTTAGCATGCCACTTTTACTCTTTATGCGATTAAGTCCTTTTTATCAAATTGAGCACTTAAACAATAACATTTTTCTCTGAAACTTTCACACACTTTAATTCACACATAATAAGCACAAAATAAAATATTAAAATATTTCTCGATCTTGGATTCGTGGTCCCGAAACCACCGCTTCGATTAGGGTCAAATTCGATTCATTACAACTCTCCCCCTTAAGGATTTTCGTCCCGAAAATCTTACCATTAAACAACGCTTGATATTGTTGCCTCATTGAATCTTCAGGCTCCCACGTAGCCTCTTCAACTCCGTGCCTTTTCCACAGTACTTTCATTAATGGAATTTTCTTGTTTCTTAACTCTTTCTTTTCCCGAGCTAAAATACGGATCGGTTCTTCCTCATATGTCATATCTGGTTGTATCTCAATCTCAGACGGAGCAATCACATGTGACGGATCTGATCCGTATCTACGGAGCATAGAAACGTGAAATACATCGTGTATCTTTTCTAATTCAGAGGGTAGCCTCAACCTATAAGCAACAGGCCCAATACGTTCAATGATTTCATACGGTCCAATGAACCTTGGGCTCAACTTGCCTTTTCGGCCAAAACGAAGCATTTTCTTCCACGGAGAAACCTTTAAAAATACTCGTTCTCTGACCTGAAATTCAATGTCTTTACGTTTCAAAACAGCATAAGACTTTTGACGATCCGTAGCAGCTTTCAAATTGTCTCTAATAATAGCTACTTTCAGTTCAGTTTCTTTAATCAAATCAACCCCGTGTATCTTATTCTCGTTGAGCTCAGTCCAGTATAATGGTGTTCGACACTTTTGCCCGTACAAGGCTTCATAAGGCGCCATCTTGATACTATATTGAAAACTGTTATTATAAGCAAATTCAATCAAAGGTAGGTATCATTCCCACGTACCTTCAAACTCGAGAACGCAACATCTCAACATGTTCTCAAGTATCTCGAATAGTTCGCTCGAATCGAATGCATACGTGGATGAAAGGCTGTACTAAAATGTAGTTTAGTACCTAAAGCATCTTGCAACTTCTTTCAAAACCGCGATGTAAATCTCGGGTCTCTGTCTGACACAATGGAACTCGGTACACCATGCATTCTTACAATCTGCGATACATACAATTCAGCAAGTTTATCGAGTGAAAAGTCTATACGAACTGGCACAAAATGAGCTGATTTAGTCAGTCTATCAACTATAACCTAGACGGCATCTTTCTTACTCGGTGTCATAGGAAGACCGGATACAAAATCCATTGTAATTCTATCCCATTTCCATTTAGGTATCATGATCGGCTGAAGCAACCCAGAAGGCACTTGATGCTCGGCTTTTACTTGCTGACAAATTAAGCACTTTGAAACAAATTCAGATATATCTCGTTTCATACCAGGCCACCAATAGAACTGTTTCAAATCATTATACATCTTTGTGCTACCCGGATGTATTGATAATTGACCACTATGGGCCTCACTCAGAATCACCTGTATCAAATTTGAGCTTTTCGGAACACACATTCGGCTTTTAAAATTCAAACAGGTCATTTGCATCAATCTGAAAATCGACTCTGACCTTTTCACATCAATTCGTCTAGCAATCAAATTCTTGTCAACTTTCTGTGTATCACAAATTTGCGGAATAAACATTGGTCTTGCTTGTAACTCTGCTATGATCGAACCATCACCATACATAGCTATCTGTGCGTTTATTGCACGAAGAGCAAACAATGATTTTTGACTTAACGCATCTGCAACGACGTTAGCTTTTCCCGAATGGTAGTCAATCACCAACTCATAATCTTTTAACAATTCTAACCATCTACGTTGTCTTAAATTTAGATCCTTCTGAGTCATTAAATACTTTAGACTTTTATGATCTGAATAAATGTGACATTTCTCGCCAAATAAATAGTGACGCCAAATTTTCAATGCGAAAATAATGGCTGCAAGTTCTAAGTCGTGCGTCGGGTAATTTCTTTCATGCGGCTTCAATTGTCTTAAAGCGTAGGCTACAACTTTGCCTTCCTGCATCAAAACGCAGCCCAAGCCATTTAAAAAAGCATCAGAATAAACAACAAATGCTTTACCCGATTCAGTTGAACTAATACTGGAACTTTTGTCAAAGGGCTTTCAGCTGATCAAAACTTTTCTGACACTTTTTGACCACTCGAACCTGACATCTTTCTGCAATAACTTTGTCAACGGGGTAGCTATCATAGAAAAATCTTTCACAAATCGTCGATAGTAACCCGCATGTCCCAGAAAACTTTAAATCTCGGAAACATTTTTTGGTGGCTTCCAATCAAGTATAGCCGATATTTTGTTCGGATCAACTTGAATGCACGATGTTTGAAACAACATGTCCCAAAAAGTTGACCTCTTTCATCCGAACTCACACATACTAAACTTCGCATACAACTGATTTACATAAAGTTTGTAGTACTAATCTCAAATGCTCAAGATGATCAATTTCATCTTTGGAGTAAATCAATATATCATCAATAAACACTACCACAAATCGATCCAAAAACGTTAAAAACACGATTCATCAAATCCATAAAAACAAAGAGTGCATTAGTAAGCCCAAAAGGTATAACCAAAAACTCAAAATGTCCGTACCTCGTCCGAATGCGTCTTTGGCACATCACGTCTCGACTCATAATCGATAGTAACCCGATCTCAAATCTATCTTGAAAATACTGAAGCCCTTTCAACCGATCAAACAAATCATCAATCCGAGGTAACGGTACTTATTCTTTATAGTTACCTTATTCAGGTTGTCGATAATCAATACACATTCGCATCGTTCCATCTTTCTTTCTCACAAAAGAATGGTGCACCCAAGGAGAGAAACTTGGTCGCGCAAAGCCCTATCTCGTTAACTCTTGCAACTGTGCTTTCAACTCTTTTAGCTCGATCGGTGCCATTCGATATGGAGCTATTGAGATCGGAGTCATTCCGGAGCTAATTCAATGCCAAACTCAATCTCTCGTCTTTGGGGTAAATCCGGTAGTTCTTGAAACACATCCGGTATTCACATACAATCGATGCAGATTCAATGCTTTCTCATACAATTTATTATCTAGTACATAAGCCAAATAAGCTTCACACCTTTTCTCACATACTTTCGGCTAACATCGAGGATATAATCATGAAAACCCACCTAAATCATGGATTCAATTCTAACGATTTCACCGCTCGATGTCTCAAATCAATAAGCTTTCTTTTACAATTCACCATTGCATCATGTAAAGTTAACGGTCCATTCCCAAAATTATATCAAACTCATCGAAAACAACAACATTAAATCGATGGGAAGCAAAAATCCCGAATCATCAATGGGCAACCTTTACACACTTTATTAACAAACACACATCTACCCAAAGGGTTGGATACGCGAATCACAAACTCAGTAGACTCAACTGGAAGAGTCTTACCGAATACTAGAGTGTCACATACATATGAATGGGTCGAACCAGGATCAATCAATGCAATCACAGTAGTATCATAAAGGGCAAAAGTACCGGTAATGACATCTGGAGAAGCGAGATCCTCCCTAGCTCGAGTAACATAAGCTCTAGTTGGAGCTCTAGCCTCGAGATCGAATCGCTGTGTTCTTCGTCCCTCTCGACTACCACCTACATTGCCGATCGCTTGGGTGGTCTCGCCCCATCTCGATGCCTTCGCTTCGGTCTAGAGTTACGCATCGTATTCGCCGGCTAACATCGGGCACTCTCGAATAAAATGGTGCGAGGATCTACATTTAAAACAAGACCGATCACGAACTCTACAACTCCCGAATGCCATTTTCCACAATGTTTGCATTCAACTCGATTACGTGGAACGTTATCAACACCGCCATCGAGGTAGCTCAGAGCCCATGGAAGGTCGATCATGTCTAGGTGAATCAAGTAGCTTTATGTCGGTGAAGCCATCTCTAAACTTCTTAGATGTGGAATGGAAATTCTTACCCGACGGTCTTTTACGAGTGTCTCTAGCTTCTGTCTCAGCCTTTCTTTTCGCTTTCCCAAGCTCTTCAGCTTTGCAAGCTCGCTCGACTAGTGTTACAAACTCTTTGATCTCGAGAATGCTAACTAGCAACTTTAAATCTTCATTCAAACCGTCTTCAAACCTTTTGCACATAATGGCTTCAGTTGATACACATTCCCGAGCATATCGGCTCAATCTGACAAATTTTTGCTCATATTCAGTCACGGTCATTTTCCCTTGTTTCAGTTCAAGAAATTCTTTTCGTTTCTGGTCGATGAACCTCTGACTGATATATTTCTTGCGGAATTCATTCTGAAAAAAATCCCATGTCACTTTTTCTCTTGGAACCACTGATACTAGTGTATTCCACCAGTGATAGGCAGTGTCCCGAAGTAAAGATAAAGCATATTTAAAACATTAAATGCGTAGTGCGAAAGGTGATAGCTCATCAAGTACCCGAATAGTGTTATCAAGCCACATTTCAGCTCGCTCTGCATCATCATTATCATTAGCCTTGAATTCCTCGGCCCTAAATTTTTGATTTTATCAACAGGAGGCCTACTAGATCTCATTGGATCTATCATCGAAGTCTTTGGAGGTACGAGTTGGATTATTCTGGGGTGGAGGTTGTTGTACAGCCGGATTATTCTGAACAAATTGGGTAAACCATTCATTCATCATTTGGTAGAAGGCTTGTTTAGCCTCCCCCTCGTGGTTACCGATAACTGGTTGAGAGTCTAATGGCGCTGATCCATGTGCGAGACCAGGCGAAACACTCTCCACATCATCAACTACAGCTCTATCGGGATCGGAATCCATTTACTATATAGAATACAATTGAAATTGTCAGAAGTCACCACACTATCATATATAAAATTCAAAGGCATGTATAGCTAGACTCTTACGTACTACGGTAGTCCTAGAATCGACTAAACTGTAGCTCTGATACCAATAAAATGTAACACCCATAACCCGTATCCGTCATCCGAGTAGGGTTACGGATTTGAGAGGGTTACTGACATTACTCGTCAAACCCCAATCAACGCACTCTTACAAATACTATTATATTAATTAATAGTTATTAATCCTGCTATCACAATCAAATATGTACTTTCATTCTAAAATTATAATGCTAACAAGCTTATTACAATTAATAACTTTACTAGCTTATAAAACAAGTTTCAATCAATTAAAAATAAAACACTATTCATTTGGTCATTTTTTTAACACCTTAGCGAATATGTACATCAATATATACCAATCAAATGCATTATTATTTAAGACAAATATACCTACATGACAAAGCTTTGCTAATTACCATTTCCATCCATCTACATTATCGGTTAATTCATGATCTATGACATGATCAAATTACATAAAACCAAGCTCATGTAAACTTAATCATATTCTTTTCAAATGTGCTTAACTTAGGAATATACTTATAATGTTATTAATACAAGTCATATAATTATATATATACATAATCACATGTGCCCTATCACTAAATATTCACCAAAATAATTTAACCATTCTAACCTCATGTCCGAATGCATACGAATATCAAATAAAATATAAACTCCAAACTACCAATACCATGGCGAATATTACAAGTAAGTATACTATAATTTGATCATTAGTATTTCACACATAACATAATATGAACTAAACTTTCATGATATATCCGAACATGATAATTCAATAACAACATAAACAAGCATTACTAGCTCGATTATAAATCACGGTATAAAACTACTAGACCAAAGGTCCAAGATTTAAACACCAAGACGAAGCACGCTAGGCATTAAAGCCCAAATGAATCATCGACACGAAGCACGCTTTAAAGCCGAAATAAATCAACGAAGCACGCTGATTAAATCCGTGAATCACCAAAGATGAAGCCTACTAGGCATTAAAGCATATGTAACAAATAGGCATCAAAGCCCGATAAATAACAAACACGAGGCACCTTTAGGCTCAAAGCCGATAATTAACCCAATCAACATTACCATACACATTACTTAATGCTACAATCACATCCATCTTGTATACTTTATTTTACAATTTCATGTTAAGAACATAATTATCCACATCACATTCAACAACCAATTTTACTACAATTTCATACCCCACATTCGGTATTTTCATGCCTTAAATACCAAAATTTATCATGTACTACTTTCGTAAATAATTTCTTGATATAAATTTGTTAGGACTTACCTCGGTTGTCGATAGACCGGTGCAAATCGGCTATTCGAGAACCTTCGTCTTTCCCCGATCTAAATCTGTTTTCTTTGTTCTTGATCTAAAACACATTAAAATTAGCTCATTCAAGTACATTTCATCTCAATTTAGTCCCTAAGACATTAATAGGCAAATTACCATTTTACCCTAGGGTTTCACCTTTTTACAATTTAGTCCAAATTACATAAAATGCAAAATACACAAAATTTCCTACAACACTCAAGGGCGAATGTTTATAGAGATTATACAAGTCTATATTATTCATTTATTTCATGTTTTAGTCCTTTAAGCCCAAATGCTCCCTTTTTATCAAATTGTACTTTTTTCTCTGAAACTTTTTTAATTCACATAATAAGTCAAAAGAAAAGAAAGCAAAAGAAAGAGTTTTGACTAACACTTTCAGCAAAGAGAAGAAAATATGCAAAAAGATGAATACCCCCTCCACAAGAACACCTAAATTCGACCCCTAGCTCCCCTCACATGATTGAAATATGTCCCCTCCAAAGTCCTACATTCGACCACCACTTCACCCCTCTCTCAAATCCCTACTCTTCCTCCTAACCTCACTTCCATTCACCCATTCAAATGAGTTTGACTCATTCAAACTCCACAAATAGCTCTCCACCACCTATTCAAAAAGTTTGACCCATTCCAACTTCCACCTTTCAAGTGCCCATGCCAAATCCACTACCTCCCTCTCTTGATGCAAAATGCACCCTAAAATGCACCTCCTGCAGCTCGAACCTCTTCTCCCTTGCAACTCCCTTTTGACGCAAACTCCCTCTTACACCTTGGCGTCACCTTGCCACTCCACCACTCCACTTGTTGTGTCCATTCCCACAACTTTAGATCCCTTAAGACCTAGCTCCCCTAGCTCCCCCCTAAAGACCTTGAACCAAAAATTTTCACTAAGGCTCCTACCTAACCCCAAGGTTTCCCGAAGCCCCCAAACACACCCAAACAACATACAGAGCATACTAACACACAAATATGAGTTAAAATGTGAGACCCCTAAATCCCGGATGTTACAATTATGGAGTTACGTGCAACCAAGGACTTCACTAGCTATGTACTAAATATTTTTCCCATAAGCAAAATGCAATTACTTTTTAATTAGATAAAAAGTTAATTTGGTATTATAAATTTTAATTTATTTTTCTTGATATTCTAATACTTCTTAATTTATTTTTAATTAGATAAAATATTTAAGTAAATTTGAAAATGATTTTGTAATTAGATACTAACATTACTAGTTTTATTTAGATAAAAATTATTTTTAATTAGATAAAAATTCCAAAATAGATTAACAAATTTATTAAAAATGTTTTATCAAATAGTTGAAGAAATGTTGGAGTTTTTGATACTGCACATTCCATGTTATGTTAGAATGAGAATAAATTTCTAGTTAGACCATAGAATGGATTTAGCCTCGAGGATGTTTGATGTTTAGCCTACAAAGCAGTGACATGTTTCATAAAATAATAGGTGATGTGCAGCTAGGACTCTCTAACTCTTCAACCAATCTTCTTGTTGAAGCTATGAGTATATCGGGTAAGGATTGAGTAATTATCCTTATCTTTTAAAGTGTTTGAAACAATTAGGGAGCTACTTTTATGTGATAAATACTCTAGATGATTAATGGGATAAAATCAAATTTTAAATGAGCGTTTCAAACCTATCAAAACATTGTTGATTGATCATGTTGGGAAATAACCTGTGTTATTGTAACATCCTAGAATTTGAATTTTATGTGTTGCATTAGTTTGGTGCTAAGCTAGTTAGATTTTTAATTGTGTATGTTTAGAAAGTCCTGAGCAGGCTCGGGATTTATTTGGACATAGTAAAAACTTTTGGCATTTAGCAATTTAAGGAGATAGAGTAAGTGACCTTAAAGCATATGGAAATAAATGAGTAAATAGCTAGCATAAATGAGCTATTAGTGAAGGGATTATGGCGCCACATGTATTACCTTAAGGGAAGAAGTTCGAATCCCTTTGTGTGCATTTTTTGACTTTTATTTTTGCATTCCTTCCTTAAAGTGTAGGCCAAGGAGTATTTATGGTAAGGTGGACTTCTTTATTTTTAGTAAGGTGGCTAAAGGAAATAAGGCAAGGTTGAGGTTGGGGAAAGGAATCAAAAGAAATAGGTAAGTAAGGGGGACAAGAGGCTTATTTCGTGGATAGTGTTTTGGAAAGTTTGGGTGGCCAAACTTTTATCCTAGGGGGGATAAATGTGGACAGTTTGGGGCTAGGGTGATAGCCGAAATTGTGCTTGATGTTTTGGTAAGACTAAAGTGTTTGTTTTGGTCAAAATACCAATATCATCAGTTGTGTTTTTCCTCTCAAAACTCCTATTCTCCTTGACGAAATTTGGTCATTGGCAATTGGTAAAATTTTGGTTGTTTTGGCCAATTCCCTATTGGCAACTTTGGTATCATTTCTCTTTTCTCTCCAAACTCCTTTTCTCCTCCTTGTCGAATCTACACAACCTTGAGGAGGCATATTCCATTTCTTCTTTCTTCTTGCCAATTGTATACAAACTTTGAGACCATTTCTTTGTTCACTCATCATTATTGAAAATCGAAACTAATCCATCATTCCTCTTCTTCTTTTCTTTTCGCAAAATTCTTCAAGCATCACTTCCACTCTAATATTATTCACCATAGCTGAATTTGAGTCCACTATTTCTCTATAGCCGAACCTTCCATCCTTTCATTGATCTTTCTTTTTTTTCATTCGAGTTGTTACCTACCTCTTGAACGATCGATAAGTTTTCTTTTCAATTCTTTTTACTTTCTTCCTTCTATTTTCAAATCTATATGTTAGCTTGGAAAGGTCTTTTGACCGAAATCATCACTTATTTTCTCTCTTAAACAAGATCCCTTTCTTCTTCGTAGAGATATAGTGGAAGGCTGAACCTTCATTCTTCCGAAGTCATCGCATTATCGCTAGGATTCAGTTCTAAAATCTTTAAGGTAAGAGTTCTTCACGTATTTCATAATCATTCTTTATTCGTTAAGATGATTATTAGTATGGAAAGGATTAACCGATTATATTATAGGGATTTATTCATTGATCACTCAGAATTTCGTGGTAAGCCAATTTTTACCATTTTGATAAGTCCATATTTTATCGTAATATCTATCTACATAAGATCTAACGAATAGAGGCTTGTAGTAACAATTCGAAAGGAAATCCGAGTGGAGATCTCAAAAGGAGCGGGTTAACGATCCCTACTCCTAAATTCAAGCGAAGGGCTATATCGACGATTCGAGACTTTCCTCTGGGTTGTGGACCCTTATCCAATGAGAATCAACTATTTGAGGTCATTCGCTATTCTGAGGCATCAGCGATTCGGGATTTTCCACAAGGTTGTGAACTGTTAACCGAGGAAAAATGAAAAATCGTAGTTGTTCGTGATCCCGAGGGTAAAATCTTAGATCATTTGTTTTAAAGTAGATTTATTAAATCACGTGCGTTGACTAATCGAGCATGATAAAATTTTAGGTGTCGACGATCGAGCGAGCGTAGTGCTTACCGTAATCAAGTATGTAATCTCACGTCGTATTCCGTGGGTTAGAGATTAATGTCATATTGATAGTAAACCGTTCGATTAAAATCGTATTAAGGTGAAACAGAGAAAAATGGTTTAGACTCATTATTTGATAAAATTGATAAAATTAATATATTTTGCTATGTGGGTCAAATCGATAAGATTGCTATGAGGGCCAAAACAATATATTTTGCTATGTGGGCCAAATCGATATATTTTCTAAATGGGCCGATCTAAAAATATGCGAAATGGGCCAAGATAATATTCTACTTAATGGGCCAAGTTAATAAATTGTTATAATGGGCCATAAAATTTGTAAGAAATATCTTAATACATTGTTGTGAATTGTTATGCATTATATACATGATTTGCATGGGACGGGATAATGATGAAGAGAAGTTCTGGTAGCTCTACTACATAAATCTGGTGGCTCTGCCACAAATCTGAAAAATGGCAATGCCATATAAATTCTGTTAATCTGGTGGCTAGTCCACAAATTTGATATAAATGGCTTAATGCCTATGTTTGGTGTGCTAGTCCACAAATTTGATATAAATGGCTTAATGCCTATGTTTTGTGTGTTGGCGGGGTGGGTTGACTAAAGATCACCCACAGGTGTGTTGGTTGGTACGGGTGGTGTGTAGCGGATGGAAACTAGGTTTGGTTTGGGAATTGCATTCATATGTATATTATATATATGATACATTTATATTATTGTAAACAGGCTATGGCCCAAATAATTGCTTAATGGGATTTGGCCCAGTGGACAATGATAAGTGGGTTACACATTGAATTCTAGTAACTCACCCCGTTTTACTTATCCCTTTCAGGAAATGATCAATGATGGAGACTTGGGCTGTGGATATCTTGGTGGAGCCATACTTCAAAACGGTTAAATTTGGAATTTGGATTTCTTTTAATACTTTTAATTATTTGGCTATTTGAATTAAGGTAGTAATAAGGCCTCTGGATTAATTTTTGGTTTTCTTTATTGTTTGATGAATTTATAAACTACTTAAAGTATTTTAATTGAGATTTTAATTTCTAAAACTTAAATAATCATTTTATTCAAAATGAATATACAAAAGGATTTCATAAAATTTTTCATATTTTTAACTCGAAAAATTACTCTTAAGATTTTCATCAATTCTTTGAAAAATATCTTTAATTTCTTTTAAAATTTTCTCGAACTGTTAACAACATTTTCAAATTTTTGATTCATAAGATTTTGCATCTCAAATTGTTGATTTATCAATCAAATCTAATTTTAATACTTCCTCTAAATTTTGTAAACTATTTTACTTGATTTTTGAAAGACTTAATTGTTTTTCACATGTGACATGTCAAATTTGGCCTTAACACATGGGCCGGGTTGGGGTGTTACAGTTATACAACGAACAAATATATAAAGTAAAATTGAAAAGATCAAACACACAAATTTTATGTAGAAAAACTCCTCAAAAGTGGATAAAAATAGCAAAAGGAGATTTCACTATAGTAAAGGAGAGTACAAAAGATGGATAGAATCGAAGGAAAACCTGAAGCCCCAAAATAAAAACCCTTTGAAACAAAGAACATATTTTTCTCAATCTAAATATTTCTGTTGTATGTAACCTAGAGTAACTAATACTTACTTATAAGCTGAAATTCATAGAATATATGATTAGAATAATCCTAGGTTAATCAACATTTAAGTGGGAAACTAAAAACAAAGTTTAATTGGGAGAGGAAAGTCAAAAACTTTAGCTGCACGTTCTCACGTCGTGACTTCAATTGCTCGTGGAGTCAATTGCTCCGATAGCCAATACTGGCCATCTCCCTAATTGGAATTGTAGATGACATAATAATCCTTCTAAGTATTTGAATCAAATGCTCACTTTGATTCTTTTATGGGATTATAGACTCATTTAGATTATCTACTGAAGTAAGTCATCTTTCTTGCAATGTAAATGTTCTTTACAATGCCGCTTATCTTCAGTTTGAACTTTAGACAATCAATGAGCTAATATTTGCTTGTCACAATTTTGCTATGTAGGAAAAATATAAAAAACATAAATACAAAAAAATAATAATGAAATGTGAAATTAACTTTATTTATTTAGTCATCGTTCATGTAACGCCACAAAAATATAGGGTCTTTAATTTTGCATGTTCTAACACAAATTGCTTGTTTTCTTTAATGGCTAAGTGATTTTGGTGTGTTTAGGGGTGTGTGAGAAGCTTGGGTTCAAGTCTTGGCTCTTGCAAAAATTTTTAGTTTTTCTCTTAAATGAATATGGACATTGGAATATAGGCTTTATTAATAATAGTGCTTGTTTATGACACAAGAAGAGCTTGTGGTCTAGTGGCAAGGTGGCGTGTAGTGCAACTGCAAGGTCTGAGGTTCAAGTCCTAGGTCGAGCAATGGGTATTTATTTTGCTGCTTGAGCTGTGTAGGTAGTAGAGTTGGACTGAAACACAGCTAAGGGGAGTTTGAAATGATTTGAATGGTATTTGAACTGGCCATGGAGAGATTCAAGGAGGGATAAGAGGAGAGAATCAAGGAGTTTGAGTGATAGGAGAGTTGTACCATTTGGGGGATCTTGTGCCTTGAGATTTTGGCTGGGGGAGGGTTTTGGGTCATTTTGGCATTTGAATTAGCCTCTGCCAAATTTGGTAGGCTCTGACACTTTTTCTCTAAACACTTTTGCATTTTTTTCTTTCTTCTCCCTGCCAAATCTCATTTCCTTCCCTCCATTCTCTGGCCTTTGATTCATTTTCCTATTTCTTGTCGGTTAATAGGTGAATTTTGTGAGCAATCCTTCCTCTCTTTTCTTCCTTTTCCTCTCTTCCTCAAGTTTTCCCCTCTTTGGCCGAATATACCATTTCGGGGTCATTTGTGCTTTCGCCTCTCTTCTCATTTCCTAAAGAAATAGTCGAATCCTCATAACATTTTGGTAAGCCAAATATTTCATCTTCTTTTTCCCTCTCTTTTGTTTCTCTGCTTGTTCAATAGTGACTAAATATCTATCTTGTCTTGTTACCTTTTAGAGGTTAGTCTCTAACAAGCGGTGGAGCATCCACTACCTTACTTCTCTGCACACATCTGCCTTCTGCTTTGAATACCTCTTTGGCCGAATATTGTGGGGTAAGTAGATTCTTTTGTAGTATTGGCCGAATACCCAATCTGCTCTAACTCTAACTCTAACTCCTTGGACTATGGGCATTAAATAAAGCCTTGTATTACACAAGTATGGCTAATGAAATTTGTCCTATTTTCAGTAAATTGGGAAGAAGGGTGTGATCGTTTCCAACCAGCGATCTAAGAGTAGAAATCGTGTAACTTTCGGTCAAGGTAAGTGGTGATATCTTTTTGGGGCTTGAGTGTTAATGATCTAGAGGATGAGAGATTGATTGTGTTTGGATAATTGTAGGTTGATCACGCGTGGGGTAATCTATTTGTTGCACAAATAAGAGTGTAGTCACACCCCTCTCTACTCTAATCGCCGAAAAGCTGAAACTTTGGCATTTGTGGCCTTACAAGCTTGCGATCACTTGAGGGGTGAACTGAGCCCACAAACCGTGGGTGATAGATTGTGAAGGCCACCATGAGCGTTCTCGTGCTCTTGGGCCGATATAGGCCTCGTTTGGCTGAATGGGCCGTGTGGGACCACTAGGCTCGTGGGCCCCACATAGATAAAATCCTCGATAATTAGCAAATATTGGATTGGACTATGTAGTTCACATAGCCGTGACTAAATTTGGGATACATAGGCCACACGAGCATGTGGGCCCACTTGGGTCAAATATTGGGCCTTGGGTCTATTTACACCATTATGACCATTTAGGTTATCTGTGTCGCTCGAGGCGACTTAGACCTTCGGAAAGGTTGTTATCTGCACTAAAGTACCCCTAAAGAGTAAAATGACTAAAATACCCTAAAGAGTAAAATGATTGAAATACCCCTAATTAGTAAAATGACTGAAATACCCCTAATGAGTAAAATGACTAAAATACCCCTAAAGAGTAAAATGACTGAAATACCCCTAAAGAGTAAAATGATCGAAATACCCCATAAGATAAAATGACCGAAATACCCCCATAGGTTAAAATAACCGTTATACCCCTAAGGGTAGGTTGATTGATGTGTTCATGATTTGTATATGATTGTTACTGAGTATGACATTCTTCATATACGTATGATTTATGACATGACATATTACATGGGGTTGGGATACTATTATGGAGGAAGTATATTGTACTGGTGGCTCTGCCACATATATTGTTCCTACAATTTTCTTTGTATTCTTTATTCTTGGTAGCTTTCTTTGCGATCTTTATTCTTGGCGGCTCTAACTGCGTTATTATTACTAGTAGCTATGCTATGATATTGGTGTGTTGGTTGCTACGGGTGTTGTGTTGGCTAGGATTGGGTGGGTTTCATATTTACACCGTACTGATATTGTATTGGGCTTAGGCCCACACTATTATTATAATGGGCTAAGGCCCATACTGTAATGTTTCTGAATAGGGCTCAAGCCCAGACTGTTACTGCATATTGTTACTGACTAACTGATAGAGGATTACACACTAAGTTTTCGTAAACTCACCCTTTCTTTTTAAACTATATAGGTATTCCCCAGCCTTAGACGATTTGGTGCTGTGAGGGACTCAGAGGTGGCCACATGATCACTAATATTCTATTTTAGACTTAGTTATTTAATTTCAATTTTCATATTGGGCTATTGATTAAGTAATAAGCCCATTGGTGGGTTTAATTTTTAATTGGGCTTTGATTTCTTGTTGTAAACTACCAAACGGATACAAAAGAAATTTTCAAAATAACAATGATTTTCAAGAAAAAACACGCATTTTAAACTTCAAGGTTTTAATTAGAGAAGCTTCTGTGATTTTCTTCAGTTTAAAGAAATCAACATTAATAAATATGGCAATCGTTTTGATAAGCTGGTTTCAAAGTGTAATAACTTAATTTGCAGAATTTTCTCAAGCAATAAAAACTAAATAGGTTTTAACCTAAATACGGAGTTTTATCAACAAGTCCAACTTTTGAAAATCACTTCGATGTGACATGTCAGATTCGATCGTAACATCTAGGCCGAGTTTGGGGTGTTACAGTTCAAATGAATAGAAGCTACTTATATGTTTACTACAATATGGGCACATTTCCCAATAGAAGAACACTTTCTCGTCACGACGTCACACACTATTTAGTCCAAAAATGCGAGGCATAACTCGACAAATCTCTGCCTTGACTCGTATTTGACTTAACTCCCTTGCCAAGCCCTATTATGGGCCTAATTTGGTCTACTCACCAAGTCCAAGTAATGCTTGAACTTTGAAATTGGAAGACTCTTTGTCAACATGTCAGTTGTATTGTGTTCTGTATCAATTTTAAGAATCTTAACATTCCCTTGAATGATCACTTCTTGAAAAAAGTGATAACGAATGTCTAAATATTTCGTCCTTTCATGATGCATTTGATCTTTGGTGAGATGTATGGCACTTTGACTATCACAATATACGAGATTTTCCTATTTTTTCACTTACCAATTCACTAAATAGGCCTTTTAACCAAATCGCTTCTTTTACAGCTTTGGTAATTTCCATGTATTCTGCTTTAGTAGTAGATAAAGCTACCGTAGCTTAAAGTGTAGCTTTACAACTGATGGCATAATCTTCAAAAGTGAATAGATAACTTGTGAAAGACCTCCTTCGATCTAGGTCTCGTGCATAATCTGAGTCAACATATCCAACTAAGCCCGTTTGGTTCCTTCTGAACTCTAAACACATGTTAGAATACCTTGTAAATATCTAAATATCTACTTAATTACATGCTAGAGTAACGTATTCAGTTTGGCCATGTATCTAATAACAACACTAATTGCATGTGAAATATCGGGATGAGTACATATGATTGCATACATCAAACTTCCTACAGCACTTGAATACAATACTTTTGACATGTACCACTCTTCTTATTCGTTTTGAGGACAATTTGAAATTGACAATTTAAAGTGTGAAGTAATGGGAGTACTTATCGATTTTGAGTCTTGCATCTCAAATCGCTTAAGGATCTTCTTGATGTACATTTGTTGCGATAAAAATAATTTCTTGGAATGTCTATCCCTTGAAATTTTTATCCCCAAAACTTTCTTTGTTATTCCTAAATCTTTCATTTCAAAGTTACAATGAAGCATAGTTTTAAGTTTTACAAATTTGGATAGATCCTTAGCTACAATCAACTTATCATTAACATAAAACATCAAATATATGAATGAACCATCATCAAGACATTGTAAACATACACAACTATCATACTTACTTCATGAAAAACCAATACTTAACATGAAGGAATCGAACCTTTTTTACCACTACTGAGGAGACTGCTTTAGATTGTATAATGATTTTCTAAAAGGTAAACATGATCTTCTTTACCTTCAGTTCTGAAACCTTTCGGCTACTACATGTATATGTCCTTCTCAAGGTCACCATGAAGAAAAGCAGTCTTTACATCTAACTGCTCTATGATAAACCATAATTGATACATATTTTGACCCCATGCTTGGCTTATTTTTGGATAAATTTTCATTAGAATTGATGAATTCAGTGCTCTTAATCTCTTAATTTCATGTTTTACACCAAGAGAGATTAGGGAGTCGAAAAGAACAATAAATGGGCCAAAATGGGTCAAAATGGGCCTACATTAGAAATCAACACTGCTTAGATCAACATACACGAGTAGACCACACGGCCATGTGTGGCGAGTAGAAGTGAGCACGACCTAAGACTATCAGACAGGCGTGTCACACGGGCGTGTCCCTGCCGTATAAAAGTTTAATTCTATTCAGAATATGCCACTTATGGGCCAAGAGAGATGTTTCAAAGCCTATATAAACACCCTAGGGGGCCACCTAAATGAGGAGGCCGAGTAGAAGGTAGAAAATACTCGAAGACAGCCATCGAAAGTAGCTTAGGAGAAGGATCTCCATCAAAACTAAAGATCTCCCATTAAGTTCTTTAGAAGTTTTTTGGATTTCTTATGTTTTGTTATTTTCCCTATTTTAAGATGTTTCCCTCTATTTGTATGAACTAATCCCTTAGATACCTATTTGCCTCTAAATACTCTAATCCGAATGAAACTCTTCTTTGATGCGGCAGGGACACGCCCGTGTGGCACGACCATGTGAATCGAATCCAGCCCGTGGTCGAATCTGCTAAAGAGGCACGGTCGTGTGTCTTAGGCCCATGCCATGTTGATTTCGTACTTTGGCCCATTTTCTCCGTTTTTATCCTGTTACTTGTTCTTTTCATCCTTCGGTGCTCTCCTAAGTATAAAACATGAAATTAAAGGATTAGAAGTACCAATTTCCACAATTCAGGGAATAAATCATCCAAAAGTATGCTAAATGTGGGATTAAAATATGAACATATTACAGTTTATCAATGTATGATTTGGAGCTTGAGCAGTTATATGTAAAAACATTATTCTTGCATGGAGAACTTGATGAAGATATTTACATGCAATAACCATAGGGTTTTATAGTCTCAGAAAAGGAGACCTATGTATGCTTGCTGAAAAAGTCCCTTTATGACCTAAAACAGTCACCAAGGAAGTGGTACAAGAGGTTTGATTCTATTATGACTATTCATGATTTCAAAAGAAACAACTTTGACAATTATGTTTATTTTAAGAAAAACAATGATAGTTCATTTGTATATCTAGTCCTTTATGTTGATGACTTGTTGATAGTAGCCAAAGATAAAGGAGATATAAGAAAGGTCAAAGGCTAACTTAGTAAAGAATTTGAGATGAAAGATTTGGGAGCAACAAAGTAGATACATGGGATGGAGATTCTCAAAGATAGAAAAACATGTAAATTGCACCTAAGTCTAGAAAGGGTAATTGAGAAAGTTCTTTGCAGGTTCGATATGCAGAGTGCCAAGCTTGTTAGTACTCTATTAGTAGCCCAATTTAGAATATCATCAACTTTTTCTCTACAATCAAATGATGAGATTGACTACATGAACATGTTCCATATTCTAGTATAGTGGGATCTCTTATGTATGCTATTGTTTGCTCACGTCCAGATTTATCATATGCAATTTGTGTAGTTAGTTTATACATGGAGAATCCCAATAAAGAACACTGAAAAGTAGTTCAATGGATTTTTAGATACTTACGAGGTACTACTGATGTTTGATGATAGTTTGGAAGAATTAGAGATGGAATCATTAGGTATGTTGATTATGATTTTCCTGGAGACCTTGATAAAAAAAGATTTCTCACAGGGTATGTCTTTACTATTGGGGGTTGTGCAATCAGTTGGAAAGCCACTTTGCAGACTACAGCTGCTTTGTCTACTACTGAAGTCGAGTACATTGTGATTACTAAGGCTTGTAAAGAAGCTATTTGGTTAAAAAAGGACTCTTTGGTGCATTCAGTAATGACCTTCAGATTAGGACAATGTTTTGTGGTAGTCAGAGTGTCATCTTCCTTACGAATGATCAAATGTTTCATGAGAGAACAAAACACATTGATGTTCGATATCATTTTGTGCATGATATTATTGCTCATGGTGATATTGTTGTGATGAAAGTTAGTACTCATGATAATCTTGCAAATATGATGACTAAGTCACTTCCTATAACCAAGTTTGAGAATTGCTTTGTAACAGCTCGGTTTAGACCCTAGTCGAACAGTGGTTTTGGGACCACAATCCAACATTGAAAAAATATTTTATTATTATTTTAATATTTATAGCATGATATTAGAGTTGTGTGAAATTTTCATAAAGAAATTTTATCGTTTAAGTGGTTAATTTGGTAAAAAGGACTAAATCGCGTAAAGCGTAAAAGTTGAGTCCTATTAGGTAAAAGTGTTTAAATGCTATTGAATTTAAAGGAGGAAGTCCTTATTTGTTAAGTAGTCCAATTATGAGATAGTGGCTGAAAATGGTTTGGCAATGTGGTAAATTGAATTAATTTTTAAGGTTAATTTTGGTATTTGACAAATAATGTTAATATTGATAAAACACCAAAAGCCACCATCTTTCTCCTTTAATTCTCCACCGAGTTTTCATGTTATGAATAGCCATGGAAGCTTGAGCGTTCGGCCAAGATATTTTGGCCAATCAAGGTACGGTTTTTGTTTTGTTTTTAATAATTTCTACATTTTCGTGATCATTGCAACTAGTACTAGCTAGCCCGTGTCTTTGATTTCAAAACTGTTAAAGATTTTGATTGTTTCTATTGATGAGCTTATGTGTTCTTTGAGGTTTAATGGTGAAATATGAATATTTGATTTTAGATTTTCATATTTTGTAAAGTGATTTTTGACAAACATGTCAATTAAAGACTAAATTGAGAAATGTGCTAAACTGTGCGGTAAAAGTGTGATTAAATGGAAAATATGGGTTGATTTATGAATGGGTAAAACTCATCTAGCTTGTAATTGTATTAAATTGAATGAATTTGTGATTTTAGGTGATAAAGACTAAATTGCAAAAATGTGAAAGTTTAGGGGCTAATTTGCAAATGTGCCTAAATGTGTAAATTGTGTTAAATTAAATGATTTGTTGATTAAATAAATAAATTTTGATATTATATAGATTGAGAAAAAATGAGAATTGGATCTAGATCGAGGAAAAATCAAAGTATCGGATTAATCGACCAAATTCATCGTTACAGCGAATGAGTTAAGTCTGTCTCTTAATAGACATTAAAGAATAATGTTTTAAATGCATATTATTATGACTTAATTCAATGTTAAATGGTAAGGAAAATGTATGTATATACATATCATTATGATATCAAAATGTTTGAGAAGCAAAATATATACAAATATGAGAAAGTTCTGATAACGTGACGACGCTCAAAAAATTCGTACAAGCCATAGGAATAGTTAGGATACATATGTCATGACATAGGATTTTGATATCTATTATCGTGTAAGACCATGTTTGGAACGTTGGCATTGATTTGAGATTTACGTGTAAGACCATGTTTGGGACATCGGCATCGTATATGATTTCATGTAAGACCCTGTCTGGGATAATGGAATTGTATTTGGTTACATGTAAGACCACTTCTAGGATGTTGGCATTGTACAAGCCTTTCGAGTTATCTAAGTATCCTATTGATTCTGAACGGTTCAACGGATATTCTAAGAAATAAGTGAATAAGTGTATGATATTCAGATTCAGGCACGTTGATTTGTAGACAATATTTGATAATGAAAGGTAAGTATATATATGTGCAAAGAATGTTATGTGATGTATATGCAAATAAAATGTGAATATGTACAAATGAAATATGGAAAAATGAATAAGTTGTGGTTTATAAAGTGACATATGTGAAATAGTCGGTACTTTATGAATGAAAGGTGAAATTGGGTATAAATGCTGGAATGTGATTCATACGAAAAAGAGGTCTATGATCAGATGAGTTATTCGCTATAATGTGCTTAATTAGTTTAAGAAAGTGAGATTGGAATGTTATAAGAGAATCAAATTGACTAAGCTTAGGAAAACTAAATTTAGAAAGTAAATAAGTATATTATTGAATGGTGATGATTTGATATGAAGTTGTGTTTTGACATATGACATATCATATCATGTTTATGATTTTGTAATGAAATTATTTGTTATGTTAAGTTTATTAAGATACGAGCTTACTAAGCTTTCAAAGCTTACTCTGTGTGTTTTTCCTATGCTTATAGATTTTCAGAGAATTGCTCAGGTTGAAAGTCGGGAGATTGCATCACACTATCTGGCTAATGATTTTGGTAATTATACACTTTATGGCTTGGTTATATGGCATGTATAGGCTTTATGATTGTTTGATGAGTAGTTGTAATTTGGGCAATTGATGTCTATGTATTTGATGCAATTAGCCATGTGGTATGGCTTGATAATGGTCGTGAATATGGTAAAGGTGAATTATGTTTTGTGATGCAAAGTTGGTATATAATCGACGAATGGTTAGTATATTGAATTGGTAAGACTTTGGATGATGTTTGTATAGATATGTTTAAAGTTAAAATGTGATAAATGGTGCACAAGTTGGTGTGCTTGATAAGTTTTGAATGGCTAGAAAATATGGACATTGTTGACATAATTTGGTTTCATTTTGAGGGCATGAAATGTGGTTGTTTGTGCTTGTAGGTTTGACCCTAAAAGGGTGGCACATTGGCCTTGTAAATGGCCTATATTTGCCCACACAGTTGAGCACATGGGCGTGTAGCTCGACTGTGTCATTTAAGTTTTCTAATTGGAACAAGTCAGGCTCGACCATAGGCTGGACACACAGTGTGTGGCTGGCCGTGTGGTGCAAGTCAGTAGTGACCACGAGTGAGGCACACGGGCGTGTCCACGGCCATGTGGACAAGTCAGTATGTATGCCCTTTTTTGGCACGAGTTAGACACACGGGCCTGTCTAAGGCCGTGAGAGGCACAAGGCCAACCCACACGGGTGTGACCTTTGTAACATTGAAAAAATTTAAATTTTTGAGAAATTTTGTATGTGTTCGATTTAGTCTCGCCCCTTTCTAAAGCATGTTTAAGGTCTCGTAGACCTAATTAAGGGACACTTTGATTTGATTCATTGAATTATATTATGAAATGTCCGAAAAAGGTTCTGTTTTGTCCAGTAATACCTTTGACCCTAGACCGGCGATGGTTATAGGTTAGGGGTGTTACATTTGATTGGTATCAGAACTATGGTTTAGTCGATTCTAGGACTACCACAGCGTATGTGAGTCTAACTGTAACATCGGTTTATACCCTAGTCAGAACAGTGGTTTTGTGACCACAAATTCGAGTTTGAATAATATTTTAATATTATTTTTTGTGCCATTGAGATGTGACTAAGCATATGTTAAATTTTTGTAAGTTAATTTATCCATGCATGATCTTAATTTGAATAAAGGATTAAATTGCATTAAATGCAGAACTTGCATGCTATATGTTAAAGTGCCTATGTGTTGTGGCTTTATAAAAGTGATGGTCTTAGGAAGCAATTAGACCACTATTTAATTAGTGGGTGAATGAAAGGAAAATATGCCCTTGTTATATGTTTGTTTTATTTATTAATTGAATGGACATTTTAGTAAAATGAATAATAATAAGTTTGTAATAATAAACAAAAGAAAAGATGAATGATATCATCTTATATTTGGGTGTCAAAATTGAAGAAAGAAAAAGAAGAGAAATGTGCTAGGGCATTCGGCTTTATTTATGCAAGATTAAGGTATGTTTTTACTTCGGTTCTCGATAATTTCTATGTTGTTGTAATCGTTTCTTTGATAGCTACAAAACCCATGCCTTGATTTTGTGTTTTGATGATATATGTGAAATATACCATTGATGATTTTGCAAACTTTGTGATGTTTGGGAATGAAAAATGAAAGATTTGAGCTAGATGAACATGTTATGTTCTTGAAGTTTTGATGAATTTAGCTAAATAGGGCTAAATTGAGAAAATTGTAAATTGAAGGACTAAATTGCAAGTTTGATGAGAAATGTGGGCTTGTATGTGATGTATATGCATTTGGCTAAGCTTGTGTATGCATTGATCTTGTGAAATTTGATGTTTTGAGTAAAATGGACTAGATTGATAAAATGTACAAATGTGAGGGCTAAGCTGCAAATAGCCCTAAATATATGTGTTTGGATTTAATTGAATGAAATACTAAATAAAAGGATAAATTCTGAATATGTTTAGATCAAGATCCAAGGAAAACGAACTTAGATCGCAGGAAAGTGAAAATAAGTGAGTAGCCGTTTCCGTTTGATAAACCAAATCCGAGGTAAGTCACTATGCAAATAAACTTATCTATATTGAATTGAATATATGTATTCATATGTCTATCAATGAAAATGAATGAGTATGAGATGCTAAGTGTAACATCCTAAAAAAAAAATTAATATCGATATGTTGCATAATTTCGGTGCTTAGTTAGTGAATGATTTATTTTGTGTGTTTATTATATAGTCTTGAGAAGGCTCGGGATTTATTCAGAATTAGAATAAATTTTGGTAAGGAGTACTTTATTGAAGTGGAACAAGTGATCTTGATGTTTAAGGTAATTAAGTGGCAAAAGCTAGCATAAGATAAGCTAGTAGTAAAGTGGAGTTGGCGCCATAAGTGTTGCTTGAGGAAGAGGTTCGAATCCCATAGTATGCATTTTGTGACTTTAATTTTTTTGCACTCTTCTAGCATGTGTTGGCCAAGGTTTATTTTGGTAAGGTTGGACTATTTTTTTTTATGGCAAGGTGGCTAATGGTTTAAGGTAAGCTTTGAACATAGGGAAAGAAATCATGAACTTATGGAATGTAGGGGGGACACAAGGCACTTTTAAGGGGATGTGTTTTGGAAAGTTTGGAATGGCCAAACTTTGTCCATAAACTTGGACAGTTTTGGGGTCTAGGGGGGTGGCTGAATATTGTTGGAAGCTTTTCTAAGGATGTGTAACAAGTTTGGTCACTTTGATTTGATCATTTGGTACTTTTCACAAAAGCTTTTCTTCTCATCTTTTTCTCTCCCTAGTCGAATACATTTTTGTGCATTAGTGAACATTTGTTTTCTTCTTTTGGTCATTTATTTTAACCATTTGGTCATAATTTGCTTAACCTCTCAAGTTCTTTTTCCCTAGTGCCAAAAGCACCAAAGCACAAAAACCATTTTTCTCTTTTTCTTTCTTCACCATTCTTGAATGCTCCCTTGTCCCAAATCTCTCTTTGCTCCTTTCTCACCTTTGAAAAACGAAACACAAACCTCTCACCTCTATTTCTTTCTTTCTCCATTTCGCTCATTCTCACAAACACATTTTCTCCCTTCTCTTTTCCTCCATGGCCGAATGTTACTAGTATTATTTTCTTCCATTTTTCTTCTTGGCCAAACCTCCCTCTTCACATATATTTTCTTATCAATTGTTTTCTTTGCACTCGTTTTGATTAATCGGTAAGAACCCTCTTCGATTCTTTATTTTTCTTTCTTCTTTTCTTTTGCTGAATCTACTTTTGATTTGGGAGGATCTTTTGACCAAAAGTATCCTCTATCTTTCTCTTAGATAACCTTTTTTGTCTTTATAGTGATATAGAGAAGGCCGAAACTTGGAAGTGTTCGTAACCATCGTGAATCAGTAAAATTTGGTTCAAAGTGTTAAGGTAAGGGTTTCTATCAAGGAGTCTCATATTACTCGTTATTTCGTCAAAGATGGGTTACAAATCGATTTTATCTTAGGGACGTTATCACTCGATTTTCATTCCGTGAAATGTAAGATTTCGTGGTAAGCCGCTTTCGCCCTTAAAAACTTATAGACTAAAATTTTGAAATATTAGTTGGACTAATATTCTTCTGTCAATGGAGGCAAACAAGATAGGGTCGAAAAGGGTGGTGAATAGTGTTTAGAAGAGGGGCGGATTCACTATTCCCTCTAGATTCAAGCAAAGGGCTATTTTGGCAATCCGAGACTTTCCACCGAGTTGTGGACCCTCATCCGGGGAGAATCAATTATTCGAAGTTGTTCGTAGTTCAGAGCCATTAACTATTCAGGATTTTCCATCGGGTTGTGAACCGTCAACCGGGGAGAACCGACAAATAGTTATTGTTCAAGATTCTGAGGGTTAAAATCTAGATCGCCTACTTTAGCATAGATTTAATTTAAGTGTTAGTATACTAATCAAGCGTGATACATATTTAGGTATCGACGATCGAGAAAGTGTAGTCCTCACCGTAATCAAGTGTGTAATCTCACACCGTATCTCGCGGGTTAGATAACCACATCGTATTAATAGCTAGATTAAAATCGTAAAGTTGATGAAATCGGTTAAAATGGTTTATTTAACACTTTAATGGTAAAAACTATGAAATCGATAGTAAGATTGTGAAAATTACAAAATTTCCCTTAATGGGCTAAATCGATAAAAGTGACTTAATGGGCCATATGTGATTTTGATAAATCGGCCATATGTGATAATTGATAAATGGGCCATATGTAATATTTGATAAATGGGCCTTTGATAAATGGGCCATATGTAATTTTAATAAATGGGTCATACGTGATTTTGATAAATGGGCCATATGTGATTTTGATAAATGGGCCATATGTGATTTTGATAAATGGGCCATATGTGATATTTGATAAATGGGCCATATGTGATATTTGCTAAAAGGGCCATATGTGATATGAGATGATGGAGGCCAAAATGTGAAATGGGCCAGTTTGTAATAACCTTTATAATGGGCCTTATGTTGGAATAATTATATGAATGGATTATTATGCATATTATATACATGATTGCATAGGTTGGGCTATTTGACGAAGAGAAGTTCTGGTAGCTTTGCTACAAAATTTTGGTGGCTCTGCCACAATTATGAAAAATGGCAAATGCCATGTAAACTCTGTAAATCTAGTGGCTTGTCCACGAAATTTGATATACGGCTTAATGCCTACTTGGTGTGGTGGCGGGGTGGGTGACTAAAGCTCCCCACAGGTGTGCTGGTTGGTATATGTGGTGTGTAGCGGATGGAAATCTAGGTTTGGTTTTGGGAATTACATATCACTTGCATTTTATACATGTTAAATTGTTATATTTGTAATGGGCTTAGGCCCAAATAATTGCTTAAATGGTTTTGGCCCAATGGACTACGGTAAGTGAGTTACACATTGAGTTCTAAGTAACTCACCCCGTTTTCTTTACCTTTCTCAGGTAATGATCGATGACGGAGGCTTGGGCCGGGGACGACTCAGTGGAGACCATACTACGAATAATGGGTTATTTAAAATTTGGATTTCCTTAAAGTACATTTAATATTTTCTATTTAAGTTATGTTGTAATAAGGCCTCTGGTTAAATTTTATGGATGTTTTACCTATGGATGGATTTTATGATATGCTTTAAAGTTCTTAAGTGGGATTTTATTTTTTCTAAAATAAAAATAAACATTTTCTATAAATAAACGTGCAAAAAGGGTTTTCATTTCTAAATATTTAAACTCGAAAGATTTTTTGTAACAATTCTTTTATAATCTTTGTTTTCAAAATTTCTTCGAACTCTCTCAAATTCTTAGAAAATTAAATAAAATTTTCTTAGGTTTCTAAATTATAAATTTTTGCGTCCCAAATTATTAGATTTAATAATCAACCTAGGTTTTCATTAAACACCTTTTAAAAATCTTTTTTTTTTTTTGAAAATCTATTTTCTTTGATTCTTTAAAAGACTATACATACGTTCAATTCGTGTGACATGTCAAATCTGGTCTTAACGCATAGATCGGGTTTGGGGTGTTACATTTTATGGTATCAAAGCCAGTTTCAAAACTTGGCTATGGTTTGGGTTCAACAACAATTTTCGTTTAAATTTGTTTTGAATTTATAAAATTT
Organism: Gossypium rotundifolium; assembly: GCA_025506655.1. NCBI lineage: Eukaryota > Viridiplantae > Streptophyta > Magnoliopsida > Malvales > Malvaceae > Gossypium > Gossypium rotundifolium. The sequence continues at coordinate 20,540,027 of CP106727.1, forward strand.
ATGTGTTAAAGGTAGTGTGGCACCACGAGCATCCAACACCAAGTCAAGTAAGTATTCGTATACTGAATAATTATTATTGTGATATGATCATAGGAACACTCTAGAACTTTTAGTTTAGGTGTTGAAACTATAGAGATTGAGACTATAGGATGTGTTTGTGAAAACAAACTCTATCTCTTATATCTCATAAAATATCGTTAATAAACACTGAAATAGTATTCTGATTCATAAAACTTGTAATTAGATTAAACTGAATTAGTCAATATGAGCACTAGAGGACGTGGACGTGGTAGACGTGGTCGTGGTAGAGGCCAAGGTGCTAGAGTCGTGTCTGAGGCATCGGGACATATGCCGGAAATGGATGCACTGGCATCACCTGTGTTGAAAAATGGATCCCATAACCTGTATGAGAGAAGACATTGCTCTGTCTCAAGCAATGTTAAGAGTCTTGGAAAGGGTTGTTGGGGCTAGATTAGGGCCAATAGGTCGTGGGTCAATATCGGAGCGACTCAGATCAAAAGGTGCTGAGACTTTTAGGGGTATTTCTAGGGTAGCCCCAAATGTTGTGGAATATTGGCTCGAGGCTGTGGAGCGGATTATGGACGATCTGGAATGTACTACCGAGCAAAAATTAAGAGGAGCTGTGTCCTTGTTGAGGGACGAGGCGTATCAATGGCGGCTGTTTGAGAAGGCACCCAGGCTGAACGTGTTACTTGGGATTTCTTCAAAGATGCTTTTCAAGGAAAGTATGTCAGGGCAAGCTACATGGATGCCCGGAGAAAGGAATTCTTGAATCTGGTTCAAGGAAATAAGACGGTGGCAGCTTACAAGGCAGAATTTCTACGCTTGAGCCGTTATGCTAGGACAATAGTGCCAATTGACCATAAGCGTTGTGTACGCTTTGTGGATAGGCTGAATGATGAGTTGCGGGTTCTGATAGCCCCGTAACAGGAAAGGACTTTTTCCACGCTTGTGGAGAAAGCCAAGATAGCTAAAGAAGTTAAGAACTCGAAACGTCAGAACCGAGAAAGAGGCAGAGGGAAGAAGGACTTTAAGTACTCGGGTTCTGCTAAAAGGCTCTAAAAGAGGCTTAGGAATGATGAGCCAGCTCAATTAGAGCATCTACTGCTACCAATCAAATTCAACTGTGTGCTAACTATGGAAAATGACACCTAGGTGAATGCTGGAAAAGAACTAGTGGGTGTTTCAAATGTAATTCTAAGGACCATCAGCTTAAGAATTGTCCTCGACGGACTGCCCCGACTCAAGAAGCTCGTAACCCTGATGCGCAGCCAGCTAGAGGTGTTCAACAGCCATCGAGAGGCCCTGCACCAAGTCGTGGTGGTAATGGTGCTAGACGTGGTCAAGGTGCACCGGATCGAGGTAATGGCTTCAGAGGTAATGCGAGGCGAGACAATCGGGGTTGGTCTATGAGGTCAGGCATCGGGAGGATGGCGATGCACCTGATGTGATAATTGATACGTTCTTCATTTTTGATGTACCTGTTACTACTTTGATAGATATCAGGTCTACTCATTCATATGTTGCTAGCGCCATATCTAGAAATCTGAATATTAGATCTGAGATTGCCGATAGAGAAATGATGGTAATTAGTCCTTTAGGATAGTCTGTAATCGTGAATAAATTGTATAGAGATGTGCCTTTAGAAATTCAAAGAGAAATATTTTTTTTGCGGATTTGATGGAATTACCTTTCGGCGTGTTCGATCTTATTATGGGCATGGATTGGTTGGTGAAGCACCGGGCGCAATTGGATTGTGCTACAAAGCGGATGTCGATAAGGACTTTGGAAGATAAAGAAGTGGTGATGATAGGCGAACGGAGGAATTATTTAGCAAATGTGGTATCTGCTTTAAAGGTAGAAAAATTAGTGCGAAAAGGGTATGGAGCATTCCTAGCCTTCATTAGTGCTTTGGATGCTAAGGAATTATCGGTGGAAGGTGTTAGAATGATGAAAGAATTTCCAGATGTCTTTCCTGAAGAACTTTCGGGTTTACCTCTAGATCGGGAAGTAGAGTTTGGCATTGAGCTTTTGCCCGAAACGGCTCTAGTGTCCATTGCTCCTTATAGAATGGTGCCGAAGGAGTTAGGGAGCTTAAAGCTAAAATTCAAGAATTGTTGGATCCGGGATTTATTTGACCAAGCGTGTCTCCGTGGGGAGCACTGGTCTTGTTTACCAAGAAGAAGGATGGGTCGATGCATATGTGCATTGATTATAGGCAGTTGAATAAGTTGACGATCAAGAATAGGTATCCATAGTCGAGGATAGATGACTTGTTTGATCAGTTGAGAGGAGCTTCAGTTTTCTCCAAGATTGATTTGAGATCGGGTTATCATCAACTCAAGGTTAAGGAGGCAGATATTCATAAGGCGGCATTCTGAACTAGTTATGGACATTATGAGTTTTTGGTGATGCCGTTTGGTTTGACTAATGCACCAGCTGTATTTATGGACATGATAAACCGAGTCTTTCAACCCTATCTAGATCGATTCGTGGTAGTGTTCATAGATGATATCTTGGTATATTCGAGGAATGAAGAAGAGCATGACTCACATTTGCGCATAGTATTGCAAATACTACGAGACAAGCAACTTTATGCCAAATTCAGTAAGTGTGAATTTTGGATGAAAGAAGTGACTTTCTTGGGACATGTTGTGTCAGCCGAAGGAATCAGAGTTGATCCTCGCAAGGTAGAGGCGGTGTTGGATTGGAAACCATCGAAGTCAGTGGCTGAGATTCAGAGTTTCTTAGGTTTGGTTGGTTATTATAGATGTTTTTTTGAGGGGTTTTCGTTGATTGCAGCACCTCTAACTAAACTATTGTGCAAGGGAGTACCATTTGTATGGTTAGATCAACAACAAGAAAGTTTTGAGAAATTAAAGAAGATTTTGATGGAAGCACCTGTACTGATTCAACCTGAGGATGGAAAAGAGTTTATTATTTACTACAATGTGTCACACACGGGTTTAGGATGTGTGCTAATGCAAGAAGAAAAAGTGGTGGCTTATGCTTCTCGTCAGTTAAGGCCGCATGAAGTCAACTATCCTACTCATGACTTGGAACTGGCTGCGGTGGTTTTTTTTCTTTAAAGATTTGGAGGCACTATCTTTACGGTGAGAAGTCTATCATCTATACGGACCATAAGAGTCTTAAGTACCTCCTTACCCAAAAGGAGTTGAACTTGAGACAATAGAGGTGGGTGGAGCTGTTAAAGGATTATGACTTCTCAATCGAGTATCATCCTAGAAAGGCTAACGTGGTGGCAGACGCGTTGAGTCGTAAGGTAATATCGAGTTAAGAGCAATGTTTGCTCATCTCAGTTTGTATGAGGATGGCAGTCTGCTAGCGAAACTTCAGGTGAAGACTTTATGGATAGAGAAGATCAAGGAGAAGTAGATATCAGATGAAAAGTTGGGTCCCTTAATTCAACAAGTTGAAAGTGGAGTAATAGGGTATTTTGGAATGAATAAGAATGGAGTGTTGTGTTTTCGTGGAAGAATGTGTATGCCCATAGATTCGAATTTGAGACAGATGATTCTGCAAGAGGCGCATAGTAGCCGTATGATATGTACCCCAGAGGAGGTAAGATGTATCAAGACCTTCATGAACAGTATTAGTGGCCAAGGTTAAAGTAGGAGGTTATTGATTTCGTGGGTAAGTGTTTAACTTGTCAACAAGTGAAGGCGGAACATCAATTATCGTCGGGATTGTTGCAACCAGTAAAGATTCCATTATGGAAATGGGAGCGGATAACGATGGACATTGTTAGTGGGTTACCCTTAACACCTACTAAGAAGGATTCCGTCTGGGTAATAGTGGATCGATTGACTATGACTGCTCATTTTCTACCAGTTCGTATGGATTACTCATTGTAGAAGTTGGCTAAGTTGTATGTATCGGAGATCGTGAGGTTGCATGGGGTACCAGTGTCTATTATATCAGACAGAGACCCTAGGTTTACATCACGATTTTGGAAAGCTTTGCATAAGGCTCTAGGTACAAAGTTAAACTTCAGCATGACTTTTCATCCTCAGTCAGATGGTCAGTCGGAAAGAGTAATCCAAATTTTGAAAGACATGTTAAGGGGTTGTGTGATTGACTTCAGAGGCAGTTAGGAAGATTTTCTACCATTGGCAAAGTTTGCATTTAATAACAATTACCAATCCAGTATCCAAATGGCACCCTATGAAGCGTTATATGGTCGTAGGTGTTGTACCCCTACTTGTTGGACTGAATTGGGGGAAAGGCAGTTGTTGGGTCCTGAATTGATATCTGAGACGAAAGAAAAGGTAAAGGTGATTCGAGCACGGTTAAAGGAAGCTTTGGATAGACAAAAGTTGTATGCGAATTTAAAGCATAAGGATATTGAGTTTGTAGTGGGAGATCAAGTTTTTCTGAAAGTCTCACCTTGGAAGAAGATTTTTAGATTTGGCAGGAAGGGAAAGTTGAGCCCTAGGTTCATTGGACCGTACCTGTGTTGAAGCGTGTAGGACCTATGGCCTATCAGCTTGAATTACCTCCGGAGTTGAGTTAGATTCATAGTGTCTTCCATGTTTCTATGCTCTGAGGCATTATAGATCGAACCCGTCTCACATAGTATCGGTAGAAGAAGTGGAGATAAGGCGGACTTGTCTTTCAAGGAGGAACCAGTGAAAATCTTAGACCGTGATGTTAAAGTGCTAAGAAAGAAGTCGGTACCGTTGGTTAAGGTTCTATGGCGTAATCACGAGCGGAGGAAGCTACGTGGGAGCCTAAGAACGCAAATCGACAACAGTATCATCACCTTTTTTTACGAGGTAAATTTTAAGGATGAAATTTTCTTTAAGGGGATAGATTTGTAACATCCTAAAAAAATTAATATCGATATGTTGCATAATTTCGGTGCTTACCTAGTGAATGATTTATTTTGTATATTTATTATATAGTCTTGAGAAGGCTCGGGATTTATTCGAAATTAGAATAAATTTTGGTAAGGAGTACTTTATTGAAGTGGAACAAGTGATCTTGATGTTTAAGGTAATTAAGTGGCAAAAGCTAGCATAAGATAAGCTAGTAGTAAAGTGGAGTTGGCGCCATAAGTGTTGCTTGAGGGAAGAGGCTCGAATCCCATAGTATGCATTTTTTGACTTTAATTTTTTTCCACTCTTCTAGCATGTGTCGGCCAAGCTTTATTTTTGGTAAGGTTGGACTATTTTTTTATCGCAAGGTGGCTAATGGGTTAAGGTAAGCTTTGAACATAGGGAAAGAAATCATGAACTTATGGAATGTAGAGGTGTAATATCCGGGATTTAGGGGCTATGCATTTTTTTTATTTGAATGAATGGGATTGCATGCTTGAGTATGATTTGAATGTGTTTTGGGGGCTTCAAGAACCTTGGGGTGTAGGTAGGAGCCTTAGAAGTTATTGGATTTTTAAGCCTAAAAAGGGGAACTAAGGGAGCTAGGCGTTAAGGAGTTTACTGTGTGGATTAGGACACAAATAACCCAGTGGTAAGGTGGCGAGGCGGCCACTTAGGGCCTTGTGAGGTGGCGCCACAGGAGTGTGAAGGGCCTAGGTTCGAGCAACAAGGGAAGCATTTTGGGTTTTATTTTCAGCAAGGAAGAGCGGTGGTGGATGGCACAAGGACTCGATGGAGGAAGTATAGATTGAGTCCTGACGACTTAGGGATTGGCTAAGTTGGAGTGAAAGGGGATTTGGATGAGGGAGGTAGAGTTGGTCAATGGAGGAACTTTGGAGAGGGCACATTCAGGTTACGTATGGGGAGCTATGTGCCAAATTTCTTAGTCTTTTTACTCATCTCTTGACCGAAACCCTCACCCCTTCTCTTTTCTTCCTATTCTCACCGCTCTTTCTTTCTCTTACTCACTAAAATCGAAATCCCACCTCTTTTGCCATCATCTCCATAGTCGATTTGCTCAATAAGCATTAAGCAGAAATCTTCTTCTTTTTCTTTTTCATTTTTTGCCGAAACTTCCTTAAACTTTTCTCTTTTAACCAAAGTCGAATCTCCTATTTCCTGGTCATAGCGGATTGTATCTCTGTCTTTTGGAATCGAATTACTTATTAAATCAAAAGCCAAATCTTCCTAAGTACACTTCCTATTTCTTTTCTCTCATTGGTGATTTGATTAGTGTAGAAATCAAGGACACTAATCCTCCTATCTTTCTTTGGCGAAACCATGAAGGAGAATTGGGATCCACTTGCAGCCGAGCGGTTTAAGGGAGATCTTTCGAATTCAAATATCTAAGGTAAGTAAGGCTTACTATTCGGCCAAGGGCCACTTTTACTTGTTCAAAGGCTATGCTGATTCTAACATGGTTTTAGGGAGTCTTCGACAGATCTTTGGGATTTGGCTAAGCAATCTAGGTAAGGGTTCTAGTGCTTCAGATCTTTTCTTATTCGTTCAAAAGTCGAAAACTAACCGTTTGAGTGTGCTAGTGCTTAGCCGATTGCAAGGGGGGATCATCACGAAGTTTCGGGATTTGGTTGGTAACCAAATCAGCAGCAAGGTAAGGATTTTGGTTGCGTTAACCCTTCTGGATTAGACTGTTTAGCCAAATGGCCTTTTTGGCTAATGTGTTAAGTGTTGGCCGAATGTAGGAAAAGGGATCTAGTGCGTTAGATCGAATTTTCGAGATTCAATAATCGCGTTAGAAATCAGGTGTGTAGCCCTACACTAATTTCCCGATAGTTTAATAATAATTATGTTAATCATGTGTTAGTGAAGTGACGAATAAACATGGCTAAGGGTACCATTTAATGGTACAATGTATTGATCGTTACCCTTAACTCTCGTAAATAATGTTTAACAACATTGATGTGAAAAGAATGTGGAATTCATTATGATTTTGGGGTAAGGTAAATTGCATGATAAATAGCATGTTTGTATGTTGCATGGGCATATGGGTGATTATGTTAAAGGGAAGTGATCGGTGGTTTTACCATATTATCGGTGACTATGTCACATATTATAAATCTGGTGACTCTATCACATTATCTGGTGGCTATGCCACAATTATAAGGCGATGTGCAATTGATTGCAGTGACTTCCTTCGATGGTGTGTATTGGATGGAGGTCGATTTAGTAATCCCACGTGTGATTGGTAGGTACGAGTGATGTGTAGGGATGGATATCAAGGTGGGTTTGGGTTGCATCATTGTTTATATTGGCTCGTATGTGATATGATATGTTATGACTGTTTGGGAGTCTGTGATGGTTGTTACACTGAGTCTAATGACTCACCCTTCGTGGGCTAACTTTTGCGAGATGGCACTCGATAAATGGACCGGGTTGCAGGAACTTAGTGGTGGCCATGCACATTTCGATTTTATTTTGGTTTCCTTATTAAGTTTATTTTGATTTATTTTGGGTTATATTTTGATGTAATAAGGCCATTATCACTTAACTGTTTTATTTATGCATTTTAAATTTTTATTATAATCTGAACAACATCAAACAAGATGATTAAACATTTTTAGTAAAACAACATCAATTGTTTTAAAACCCAAACACCTACGATTTTCAAGTTAATAATAATAAACTCTAAAATCCAAATTTCTTTTAACTTGTAACTTTTGTAGTATGAAAATATCGTTTAGCACAAAACTAAATTACAACATGGTATTAACTTGAGAACAATCCAAACCTATTTTCTTCAAAATCACCAAGATTTTCAAAATATCATACGGGACGTAACTACGTTTTACTCAAGGAGCATGCCAGATCCGATCAGGGCTTGTGGGTCGGGTTTGGGGTGTTTCCATTTGGTATCAGAGCCCAGTTCAAAACTCGACCTTGAGGGCTTTTGGGCCCAAAATGTTTTTCTTATTTTGAAGTTGGGTTTTACTAAAGAATGAGCAGGTTTTCTGGCATGGCACCGAGTCTCATTTCAAGTCCACCAAAGTTAGTACCCCTAACCATTGTGTGATTTGTATGTGGGTATTATGGGGACATAGATTAGTAGATTAGGAACTATTAAACCATAGGATTAGCTTACTCCAACACCGGATTACATAAAATTTAACGTCTAACCAAGCAAACCTGTGAGTGAGTCGTCGAGTTAAGGGTGTGGCAACCATTGTGCGTATGTCTAGGATTGGATTCATGGGGAGCTTGGTATTTAAGCAGTCCTAGTGACTCACCTTCTCTCCGCTCGAATCCTGCCTAGTGTGTAGTGACGGTTCACCCTAACCTAGAGGACTTAATCACAGGCTAAACTCAATAATTAAAACCCGAAAGGGACCAGTCACCTTGTTTTGTACAACCTTAAAAATTAACCCTTGGTTATAAAATTCCAAAGTACCCTTGATTCAAAAATGACCAAAATACCCCTGATTTGCAAATTGACCAAATGCCCCTAACTTGTAAAATTATCGAAATACCCACGGTATGGAAAGTTGTCGAAGTACCCCCGAATTGAAAATTTCCAAATTTCCTTTATTTCGTAAAATCACCTGGAACCATATTTTACAAAATTACCGAAATACCCTTGGTTTGTAAAATTACAAAAATACCCTCAGTTTATAAAATTACCATACTACCCCGATTCCTTTTATCAAAATATTCCTATTTTGTAAAAATACCAAAAATCCCTATATTGTAAAATTTCAAAATACCCTAATTTGGAAAATTACCAAAATACCCCTATAGGACAAATTACAAAAATACCCCTGGGTTGGAACGGACGAAAAAGTTTGAGAGATGAATGTGTGTAGTAAATACTACTGAATGAATGTGTTTTCTCTGAATTTGGGTAGTAAATTAGGAATGAAAACCTTGAAATGATCGAAAGAACTGCCCCTAAATCTCTTTACATAAAATTGTTCGTGGATAATTAGTGGAACAAAAACTAATGCATAAAATTTCTTAAACCAGCTTAAATCGCGATCGTAGGCATGAGTTCTAGAGGGCGTGGTCGTAATGTGCATGGCCGTGGTAGAGGCCGAGTGACCGTGTCGGAACCCGTTAGGTCTGGTCAAGGGTCCAAGAATGAGATGCCACCACCACCACCAGCTGCTGGTATTGAATATCGTGACCGATGGGGATGATGCACGATGTCGCAGGAGATCTTTGCGAGTTCTTGAGAGGTGGTGGGAGCGGTGGAGGTATGGAGCTCGAGTCTATACCGGCGACTCAAGCCAATGGAGCTGAGGTTTTCCGTGGCATATCTGGTGTAGCGCCCAATACAGCTGAGTATTGGTTGGAGGCAACGGAGTGAATTATGGATGATTTGGACCTGACTGCCGGGGAGAAACTGAAAGAGGTGGTGTCGCTTCTACGCGATGAGTCATACCAGTGGTGGCTCATAGTTCGGGATGGTGTTGCATCAAATGATCTCACTTGGGAGTATTTTAAGGTGGCATATCAGAAGAAGTACATTGGGACAGGCTATATTGATCTTGTGAGGAAGGCGTTTAGAGGTGGTTTAGGGAATAAGTTAAGTAGCAAAGTCGAGGCAGAATTCCTAAGGTTGAGCCGATACACTCGAGGTATTGTGGCTACGAAGCATGAACGATGTGTCCGATTCGAGGACGGACTGAGGGATGACCTGAGATTGTTGATTGCTCCACAGTAGGAGCGGGAGTTTGCTGGGTTGGTAGAGAAGGCTAAGGTTGCTAAAGGAGTTAAGGAATCTGTGAGACAAAATGCGGACAAGAATAGACAAAAGAGAGGTTTTGGATCATCAGGGTCATCTGAGAATGTCCAAAAGAGACCTAGAGTTGATGGGTCGTGAGGTCAGCAGGTTGTTACAGGAGGATAGTACCGTACTTGTGCTTAGTGTGGAAAGATGCACCTAGGAGAGTGTTGGAAGAAGATAGGAGGGTGTTTTAAGTGTGGGTCCAAGGATCACATGATTAGGGACTGTCCTATTAAAATAGGTGGGAGCCGACCAAAGAGTCAAGGTCTTAATCAGTTTGGAAGGGTGGGCAAAGAACCACCATGGGTCGTGGTCCACCGGCGAGGTAATATTTCGGAAGAGGTCGGGGAACACCAAGCGGAGGTGTTGGTAACTCGAGAGGCAGACAGTAGGGTCTAGTGTATGTAGTTAAATCGGAGGAAGGATGGTGATGCACCTGATGTCATAACAGCTATGTTCCTTATCTCTAGATTACCCTTTATTGTGTTGATAGATATTAGGTCAACTCATTCATATATTGCTAGTAAGGTGTCTGGAACTCTGCATGTGAACTCTTGACTGTACCTAGGAAGATAACTGTACTTAGTCCTTTAGGGCAATCAGTAGTGTTAGACAAACTTTTTAGGGCAATACCTTTGGAAGTTCAGGGGGCGCAGTTTCCAACTGACTTAATAGAGTTGCCATTTGAGGAATTTGATCTAATTCTAGGCATGGATTGGTTAGTGAAGTACCATGCGAATGTGGATTGTGCTGCTAAGCGCATGTCGTTAAGAACTTCTAACGACAAAGAGGTTGTGGTGATGGGCGAAAGATGGAATTGCTTGTCAAATGCAGTATCTGCCCTTAAGCAGAGAAGATGGTGAGAAAGGGGTGTGTAGCTTTTCTGATATTGGTAAGTGCCTTGGAGACTAAGGAAGCGGTATGTAGGAGGAGTTAGAACGATGAAGAGAATTTGTGGATGTCTTTTGAGGAGTGCTGGGGATTACCCCTGGACGAGGAAGTGGAGTTCGAATTGATTTACTCTCCTGTGTCAATTGCTCCATACCGAATGGCACCAAAGGAGTTAGTAGAGCTTAAAGCTCAGATCCAAGAGTTACTCGATCGTGGGTTTATTCGACCTAGTGTGTCTACATGGGGAGCGCCAGTCCTATTCGTGAAGAAAAAGGATGAGACTATGCGCATGTGCGTAGATTACCGGTAGTTGAATAAGCTGACAATTAAGAACAAGTATCCATTGCCAAGGATAGATGACTTGTTCAATCAGCTTAAGGGGGCCGCGGTATTCTCAAAGATAGATCTAAGTTCAGGATATCATCAGCTTAAGGAGAAGGAGGCAGATATCCATAAGACAGCTTTCTGGACAAGATACGGGCATTATGAGTTCTTGGTAATGCCGTTCGGATTGACGAACACTCCAGTCGCATTTATGGATATGATGAACCGGGTTTTCCAACCCTACCTGGATCAGTTTGTCGTTGTGTTCATAGACGATATCTTGGTGTATTCCAAGTCTGAGGAAGAACACGATGAGCATCTTCGGGTTGTGTTGCAAGTGTTAAGGGAAAAGAAGCTATATGCCAAGTTCAGCAAGTGCGAATTTTGGCTGAAAGAAGTTACGTTCTTAGGGCATGTGGTGTCTACCGAAGGAATAAGGGTGGATCCTCAAAAGATTGAGGCAGTATTGGATTGGAAACCATCTAAGTCTGTGGCTGAGGTTCGTAGTTTCTTGGGGTTAGTAGGCTATTACAGGAGATTTGTTGAGGGGTTCTCGACAATAGTAGCACCTTTGATGAAGTTGTTAAGAAAGGAGGCACCTTTCGTATGGGCGGATAAGCAGCAGGAGAGTTTTGAGAAGCTTAAGCAAGTATTGACAGAGGCTCCAATTTTAATTTAGCCAGAAGTAGGGAAAGACTTTTTGGTATATTGTGATGCTTCCCATACAGGATTGGGATGTGTTCTTATCCAAGACAAGAAAGTGGTCGCTTATGCATCTCGGCAATTGAGGCCACATGAGGTTAACTATCTGACGCATGATCTGGAATTGGCTGTGGTAGTTTTCACTCTTAAAGTGTGGAGGCACTATTTGTATGGAGAAAGGTCGGTGGTCTACACGGACCACAAGAGTCTGAAATATTTTCTAACTTAGAAGGATATGAATTTGAGACAGCGAAGGTGGGTGGAGTTGTTGAAAGATTACGATTGCTCAATAGAGTATCATCCAGGCAAGGCGAATGTAGTGGCAGATGCCCTAAGTCAGAAAGTAGTGTCGAATTTAAGGGCGATGTTTGAACATCTTAGCCTCTATGATGATGGAAGTTTGCTAGCAGAGTTGCAAGTGAAGCCAACATGGATAAGTCAGGTAAAAGAGAAATAGTTGGTAGATGGAGATCTAAGTGCTAAGCTGCTATAGGTACAAAATGGGGAGTTGGAAGACTATGGAGTAAATAGTGATGGAGTGCTATGTTTTTGGGGAAAGGTCCATATCTCAAGGATTAGGAGTTAAGGCAGAGAATTCTTCAGGAATCGCATAGTAGCCCTTATGCTATGTATCTTGGAGGAAGTAAGTTATATAGGGATTTACGGGAACAGTTTTGGTGGCCTGGTCTTACGCGGGAAGTTACAAAATTTGTAGGGAAGTGCTTAACGTGTCAGCAAGTCAAGGCTGAACACCAAGTACTATCAAGATTGCTTGAAAGATAAAGATTCCGCAATGGAAGTGGGAGAGAATTACCATGGACTTCGTTAGTGGGCTTCCCCTTATGCCTATTAAGAAGGACTCGGTATGGGTGATCATAGATCGGTTGACGAAGTTTGCATATTTCATACCAGTGCGGGTTGACTATTCTCTGCAGAAATTGGCAAAGTTGTATGTAGCAAAAATTGTGAGGCTGCACGGAGTGCCGGTGTCGATTATCTTAGATAGGGATTCCAGGTTTACATCTCAGTTTTGGAAAGTATTACATCAAGCTTTGGGCACCAGATTGGACTTTAGTACGGCATTCCATCCACAGTCAGACGGCCAATCTAAGCGGGTAATTCAAGTGGAGGATATGTTGAGAGGTTGCGTGATAGACTTTAGAGGGGATTGGGAGGAGTTCTTGCCTTTAGCGGAATTTGTGTACAATAACAGCTATCAAGCAAGTATTCGGATGGCACCATACGAAGCGCTATATGGACAGAAGTGTCGTACTCCTACATGTTGGACAGAATTGGGGAACGTCAGGTTTTGGGACCCAAAATTGTGGTAGAATCTGAAGAAAAGGTTAAGGTAATTCGGACACGGTTGAAGGAGGCATCTGACAGGCAAAAGTCATATGCAGATCTTAAGCGGAATGAGATTGAGTTTACTGTGGGAAATCATGTGTTTCTCAAAGTTTCGCCATGGAAGAAGGTGATGAGATTTGGTCGCAAGGGAAAGTTAAGTCCTAGGTTTATAGGACCTTGCTCGAATTTTGAAGCGGGTTGGACCAGTAGCATATCAGTTAGAGTTACCTTGAGTTGAAGCGGATACACAATGTGTTCCACGTTTGATGCTACGTCATCTACCAGTCACCCATCTCATATAATACTGGTTGAGGACATGGAGATGAGACCAGATCTGTCCTATGAGGAAGACCCGATTCGGATTCTGGAACAGGGTGTAAAGGTGCTACAGAGGAAATTAGTCCCTCTAGACAAAGTGTTATGGCATAACCATGGATCGGAGGAAGCTTTGTGAGAGCCAGAGGAAACAATGTGACAGCAATACCCTCATTTATTTTAGCCAGGTAATTTCGAGGTCGAAATTATTTCAAGAGGGTAGAACTGTAATATCAAGGATTTAGGGGCTATGCATTTTTTTATTTGAATGAATGGGATTTCATGTTTGAGTATGATTTGAATGTGTTTTGGGGGCTTCAAGAACCTTGGGGTGTAGGTAGGAGCCTTAGAAGTTATTGGATTTTAAGCCTAAAAGGGAAACTAAGGGAGCTAGGCCTTAAGGAGTTTCTTGTGTGGATTAGGACACAAATAACCCAGGTGGTAAGGTGGCAAGGATGCACCACTTAGGGCCTTGTGAGGTGGCATACGGGGAGTGTGAAGGGCCTAGGTTCGAGCAAAAGGGAAGCATTTTGGAGTTTTATTTTTTAGCAAGGAAGAAGCGGTGGTGGGCGGCACAAGGACTCGATGGAGGAAGTATAGGTTGGGTCCGACAACATAGGGATTGGCTAAGTTGGAGTGAAAAGGAGGATTTGGATGAGGAGGTAGAGTTGGTAGAATGGAGGAACTTTGGAGAGGGGCACATTTGGTTACGTATAGAGGAGCTATGTGCCGAAATTTCTTAGTCTTTTCTACTCATCTCTTGACCAAAACCCTCACCCCTGCTCTTTTCTTCTTCTTCTTACCACTCTTTCTTTCTCTTACTTAGTAAAGCCGAAATCCCACCTCTTTTGCCATCATCTCCATAGCCGATTTGCTCGATAAGCATTAAGCCGAAATCTTCTTCTTCTTCTTTTTCATTTTTTTATCGAAACTTCCTTAAACTTTTCTCTTTTAACCAAAGTCGAATCTCCTATTTCCTGGTTATAGCCGATTGTATCTCTGACTTTTGGAATCGAATTACTTACTAGATCAAAAGCTAAATCTTTCGGTAAGTACACTTCCTATTTCTTTTCTCTCCTTGACTGATTTGATTAGTGTCAAAATCAAGGACACTAATCCCTCCTATTTTTCTTTGGTTGAAACCATGAAGGGAGAATTCGGGATCCACTTGTAGCCGACGGTTTGAGGGAGATCTTTCGGGATTTGGATATCTAAGGTAAGTAAGGCTTACTATTCGGCCAAAGGCCACTTTTACTTGCTCAAAGGCTATGCCAATTCTAACTATGGTTTTAGGGAGTCTTTGATAGATCTTCAGGATTTGGCTAAACAATCTAGTTAAGGGTTTTAGTGTTTCAGATCTATTTCTTATTCGTTCAAAAGTCGAAAACTAACCGTTTGAGTGTGCTAGTGCTTAGCCGATTGCAAGGGGGATCATCGCGAAGTTTTGGGATTTGGTTGGTAACCAAATCGGCAGCAAGGTAAGGATTTTGGTTGCGTTAACCCTTTGGGATTAGACTGTTTAGCCGAATGGCCTTTTGTTAGATCACGACACAGGCGCAATAAATAAAATTAATCCGTGATCCAAACCATGAATCCATGTGTGAGGAACGAATCGGGGTGAAATAATGGTTTCAAATTACCAAAGTTTCAATCGAGTAGATAGCAACGCCTCGGCGACAAGATATCGATCCATCGTCGAACCAAGCCACAACCTTTACGATGTCGGCCTCTACGTAATCCAATTTGGTTTGACTATGAACGCAGATATCTCCAAAAACTATTTTTAGAGAGGTGTATTTTGCTTGACGACTGCTAGACCTTTTAAGCAAAATTCTTAGGTTTTTCTTCACTTATTACCCTTTTATAATCAGTATTAAATAAATATAATAATGTTTTAACCGAAAATTATAATTACATTAATTATACCCAAAAGTTATAATTACATTAATTATAACATGGATTTCGTAAACTATATTTATTTAAATTTATATAGGAACCAAATTCATATATTAATTCTCATTATGTGTACAACATCCTTGTACATATAATATATTCAATATTTGATTGCGAATTAAATTAATTCTTTAATTAATTTAATTCATGTGACAATCAAACACAATACCAACTATGTTTCATTCCGCTCATTTCAACCATAGGGTGTGACCTCAGAGGTTCTTGTAACGTTAGTAGTAATACTAGAACGATTCTAATGTCACAAACAATGAGTGGCATCTAGCAATGCATCATTGCTACCTAAGATACAAGAAGTCATGATTCGACATAACTTTTGTGATTAACTTTTCATGCATTAATCCTTAAGTCCTTTATCTCCGGAATAGATACAAGTCATGGAATAGTCACACTTGTATAGTCCATCCCATGTTTCTTGATATCTTGAGTAGACTATGATATACAAATTAGTATGACATCTCATGTCAACTTATTTGAGCATGGCCATGCATTTCTAGTCTCACTCAATCAAGTGGCCTAAGATATTACTCCCATTATGTGGGAGGGACTTATCCTATATTGATCAATAATATCCTCTACATTGATTGTGATATATCCAACATCACCTTTATAGAACAACCCGATTCGTTGTACGCTTGATCAGTATCAAAATATACGACTCACGATGTTGGGATAATGATTATCTCAAGTCTAAGGATCATATACATATTAATCACTATGAGTAATGTTGTGACAATTACATAATAATCCAAGAAACATACTCATAGCGGTCACCCAATATGTTGTTCTCTAACACACATATTCATGCATTGATTTTGACACTCCATATCAATGATAACTCTTTATCATCAATCAACTACATGTTAGTCTTAATGCATTATTGTTGTCCCGGTCAACAATAATACTTGACTAAGGATATTTTAAGAATAATCATATTATTCTCGTGACATTATTATAAAATGTTTATTTGTACACGTAGGAAAAACTGAAATAATAATGACAACGCTTTATATTAATAAACATGGTAAATCAAGTATGTTATTACAACCATCTCATGATTGATCTTTGGGCATACTCTTACAATGCCTTTTTGGCTAATGTGTTAAGTGTTGGCCAAATGTAGGAAAAGGGATCTAGTATGTTAGATCGAAATTTTTTAGATCGAAATTTTTGGGATTCAATAATCGCGTTAGAAATCAGGTGTGCAACCCAACACTAACTTCCCGATAGTTTAATAATAATTATGTTAATCATGTGTTAGTGAAGTGACGATTAAACATGGCTAAGGGTACCATTTAATGGTACAGTGTATTTAGGTCCGTTACCCCTTAACTCTCGTAAATAATGATTAACAACATTGATGTGAAAAGAATGTGGAATTCCATTATGATTTTGGGGTAAGGTAAATTGCATGATAAATAGCATGTTTTGTATGTTGCATGGGCATATGGGTGATTATGTTAAAGGGGAAGTGATCTGGTGGTTTTTACCACATTATCTGGTGACTATGTCACATATTATAAATCTGGTGACTCGTCACATTATTTGGTGACTATGCCACAATTATAAGGGCGATGTGCGCTTATTCGCAATGATCGCTTCGATGGTGTGTAGCGGATGGAGGGTCGATTTAGTAATCCCCACGGTGTGATTGGTAGGTACGGGTGATGTATAGAGGATGGATATCTAGGTAGGTTTGGGTTGCATCATTGTTTATATTGGCTCGTATGTGATATGATATGTTATGACTGCTTGGGAGTCTATGATGGTTGTTACACACTGAGTCTGTTGACTCACCCTTCGTGGGCTAACTATTTGCAGATGGCACTCAGTAAATGGACCGGGTCGGCAGGAACTTAGTGGTGGCCATGCACACCTCAGTTTTATTTCGGTTTCCTTATTAAGTTTATTTTGATTTATTTTGGGTTATATTTTGATGTAATAAGGCCATTATCACTTAACTGTTTTATTTATGCATTTTAAATTTTTATTATGATACGAACAACATCGAACAAGACGATTAAACATTTTTCGTAAAACAACATCAATTATTTTAAAACCCAAACAACTATGATTTTCAAGTTAATAATAATAAACTCTAAAATCGGCATTTCTTTTAACTTGTAACTTTTGTAGTATGAAAATATCATTTAGCACAAAACTAAATTACAACATGGTTTTAACTTGAGAACAATCCAAACCTATTTTATTCAAAATCACCAAGATTTTCAAAATATCATACGGGACGTAACTACGTTTTACTCAAGCAGCATGCCAGATCCGGTCAGGGCTCGTGGGCCGGGTTTGGGGTGTTTCAAGAGGGGACACAAGGCACTTTTAAGGGGATGTGTTTTGGAAAGTTTGGAATGGCCAAACTTTGTCCATGAACTTGGATGGTTTTGGGGTCTGGGGGGGTGGCCGAATATTGTTGGAAGCTTTTGTAAGGATGTGTAGCAAGTTTGGTCACTTTGATTTGATCATTTGGTACTTTTCACAAAAGCTTTTCTTCTCATCTTTTTCTCTCCCTAGCCGAATACATTTTTGTGCATTAGTGAACATTTTGTTTTCTTCTTTTGGTTATTTCTTTTAACCATTTGGTCATAATTTGCTTAACCTTTCAAGTTCTTTTTCCCTAATGCCGAAAACACCAAAGCACAAAAACCATTTTTCTCTTTTGCTGTTCTTCACCATTGCCGAATGCTCCCTTGTCCCAAATCTCTCTCTTTGATCCTTTCTCACCTTTGAAAAACCAAAACACAAACCTCTCGCCCTCTGTTTCTTTCTTCCTCCATTTTGCTCATTCTCACAAACATATTTTCTCCCTTCTCTTTTCCTCCATGGCCGAATGTTACTAGTATTATTTTCTTCCATTTTTCTCCTTGGCTGAACCTCCCTCTTCACATATATTTTCTTATCAATTGTTTTCTTTACACTCGTTTTGATTAATCAGTAAGAACCCTCTTCGATTCTTTATTTTTCTTTCTTCTTTTCTTTTGTCGGATCTACTTTTGATTTGGGAGGGTCTTTTGACCGAAAGTATCCTCTATCTTTCTCTTAGATAACCTTTTTTTGTCTTTATAGTGATATAGAAAAGGCCGAAACTTGGAAGTGTTCGTAACCATCGTGAATCGATAAAATTCAGTTGAAAGTGTTAAGGTAAGGGTTTCTATCAAGGACTCCCATATTACTCGTTATTTCGTCAAAGATGGGTTACAAATCGATTTTATCTTAGGGACGTTATCACTCGATTTTCATTCTGTGAAACGTAAGATTTCATGGTAAGCCGTTTTCGCCCTTAAAAACTTATAGACTAAAATTTTGAAATATTAGTTGGACTAATATTCTTCTGTCAATGGAGGCAAACAAGATAGGGTCGAAAAGGGTGGTGAATAGTGTTTAGAAGAGGGGCGGATTCGCTATTCCCTATAGATTCAAGCGAAGGGCTGTTTCGGCAATCCGAGACTTTCCACCGGGTTGTGGACCCTCATCCGGAGAGTATCAATTATTCAAAGTTGCTTGTAGTTCAGAGCCATTAACTATTCAGGATTTTCCACTGGGTTGTGAACCGTCAATCGGGGAGAACCGACAAATAGTTATTGTTCAAGATTCTGAGGGTTAAAATCTAGATCGCCTACTTTAGCATAGATTTAATCTAAGTGTTAGTATACTAATCAAGCGTGATACATATTTAGGTATTGACGATCGAGAAAGTGTAGTCCTCACCGTAATCAAGTGTGTAATCTCACACCGTATCTCGCGGGTTAGATAACCACATCGTATTAATAGCCAGATTAAAATCGTAAAGTTGATGAAATCGGGTAAAATGGTTTATTTAACACTTTAATGGTAAAAACTACAAAATTGATAGTAAGATTGTGAAAATTACGGAATTTCCCTTAATGGGCTTAATCGATAAAAGTGACTTAATGGGCCATATGTGATTTTGATAAACGGGCCATATGTGATAATTGATAAATGGGCCATATATGATATTTGATAAATGGGCCATATGTAATTTTGATAAATGGGCCATATGTAATTTTGATAAATAGGCCATATGTGATTTTGATAAATGGGCCATATGTGATTTTGATAAATGGGCCATATGTGATATTTGATAAATGGGCCATATGTGATATTTGCTAAAAGGGCCAAATATGATATGAGATTATGGAGGCCAAAATGTGAAATGGGCTAGTTTGTAATAACTTTTATAATGGGCCTTATGTTGGAAAAATTATATGAATGGATGATTATGCATATTATATACATGATTGCATGGGTTGGGCTATTTGACGAAGAGAAATTCTGGTAGCTTTGTTACAAAATTTTGGTGGCTTTGCCACAATTCTGAAAAATGGAAAATGCCATGTAAACTCTGTAAATCGGGTGGCTTGTCCACGAAATTTGATATACGGCTTAATGCCTACTTGGTGTGTTGGCGGGGTGGGTGACTAAAGCTCCTCACAGGTGTGCTGGTTGGTACGGGTGGTGTGTAGCGAATGGAAATCTAGGTTTCGTTTTGGGAATTGCATATCACTTGCATTTTATACATGTTAAATTGTTATATTTGTAATGGGCTTAGGCCCAAATAATTGCTTAAATGGTTTTGGCCCAGTGGACTATGGTAAGTGAGTTACACACTAAGTTCTAAGTAACTCACCCCTTTTTCTTTACCTTTCTCAGGTAATGATCGGTGACGGAGGCTTGGGTAGAGGACGACTCAGTGGAGACCATACTACGAATAATGGGTTACTTAAATTTCGGATTTCCTTAAAGTACTTTTAATATTTTCTATTCAAGTTATGTTGTATTAAGGCCTCTGGTTAAATTTTATGGATGTTTTACCTATGGATGGATTTTATGATATGCTTTAAAGTTCTTAAGTGGGATTTTATTTTTTCTAAAATAAAAATAAAAGTTTTCCATAAATAAACGCGCAAAAAGGGTTTTCATTTCTAAATATTTAAACTCGAAAGATTCTTTGTAACAATTCTTTTAAAATCTTTGTTTTCAAAATTTCTTCGTACTCTCTCAAATTCTCGGAACATTAAATAAAATTTTCTTAGGTTTTTAAATTATAAATTTTTACGTCTCAAATTATTAGATTTAACAATCAACCTCGGTCTTCATTAAACACCTTTTAAAAATCTTTTTTTTTTTTGAAAATCTATTTTTTTGAGTCTTTAAAAGACTATACATACGTTCAATTTGTGTGACATGTCAAATCTGGTCTTAACGCATAGACCGGGTTTGGGGTGTTACACTAAGTGTGTGAATTCTGAAAAAATTTTGATATAGTGATAAAGTCGAGAAGTCTCATACGAACCTAGGAATAGATAGGATTAGCTATGTCATGACATAGGTATCTGTTCTGTTTTATCATGTAAGACCACATCCAGGACGTTGGCGTTGATTTGAGACTCGTGTAAGACCATGTCCGGGACGTTGGCAACGATATAAGTTTTACGAGTAAAACCTCATCCAGGACGTAGGCATTGATAAAATCTATTTTTTTGAGTCTTTAAAAGACTATACATACGTTCAATTTGTGTGACATGTCAAATCTGGTCTTAACGCATAGACTGGGTTTGGGGTGTTACACTAAGTGTGTGAATTCTGAAAAAATTTTGATATAGTGATAAAGTCGAGAAGTCCCGTACGAACCTAGGAATAGATAGGATTAGCTATGTCATGGCATAGGTATCTATTTTGTTTTATCATGTAAGACCACGTCTAGGACGTTGGCGTTGATTTGAGACTCGTGTAAGACCATGTCTGGGACGTTGGCAATGATATAAGTTTTACGAGTAAGACCTCATCCAGGACGTAGGCATTGATAAATAATTAATATGTAAGACCACGTTTGGGACGTTGGAATTGATATGAGCTTTACGTGTAAGACCATGTCTGGGACATCGGCATCGTAATGATTAAGTAAGACCGTCGAGACGAAGGCATCGATATCTGAGTACAAGTAAGACCTTATCTGGGACGTTGGCACTGTACGACTATTCCAACCTTTCTGATCATCCTACTAGATTCCTATGGGTTCAACGGGCAAGACTATGATATGTATGTCAAATTCAAGCTATGAACATTTATGTGATATTAAGTTCGATTCAAGTACGTTATTTATACACTATTTGTGTATGTAAGGTAAGTATCTAAGTGATCTTACTATGGTGATAAGTACATGGAATTTGTGATATGATAAGAATTGTTTTGGCTAGATGAGCTATGTGTTCATATGATTCTTGAATGGTGAAAATGGCTAATGTGGTTAAAAGTGTATGGACCAAAACAAATATGTGAAAGTTTGCCAAGTGATTGATATGTGCTTTCCATACCAAGTTTATTTGTATATAACTTACTAAGCTTTTGGAAAGCTTACTCTGTGTGTGTATTTTCTTTGTTTTATAGGTCGTCAAAGCTACTAAAGGCTTGGGATTGTCAAGGATCGTCATCACACTACTATACTTATTTTGGTACCCTTTTGAAAATGTATATGGCTAATTATGGCATGTATAGGCTAGATAGGTGTATATGTTTATGAAGTGAGAATGGCCATGTGTATTGGCAAGTTTTTGAGTTGATAAATGTTTGAATGAATGAGTTATGAAGTAGATATTTAGTATGTTTTGATGCATATGAAATGGTTAAGTTTTAGTTAAGCAAATGGATGATACATGTTTGAAATGATGTAGGATTTAGTTTGTAATTTGGTATGAATGGAATTGGTATTGAATGTATGGATGAAGTGAACCATTTGATATGTTTTGGTTGCCATATATGCATATTATGTTTTGGTATATATTGCTTGTAGGAAGACCCTAATTGGGTGGCATATTGGCCTTGTAAAATGGCCTATAATGTCACATGGTTGAGGCACACAGGCGTGCCTAAGACCGTGGGTAAATTGGCAGAATGTGGTTTAAATTACACACTGCCTCGACACGGGTGTGCTTGATGGCCGTGTGAGAAATGGCAGTATGTGATCTAGTAGTACACGGCCTTAGCACATGGGCGTGCTTGGTAGCCATGTTTGTTTTGGCAGTATATAGCCATGAGGAAGACACATGAGTGTGTCAAGTAGTCGTGGGAGAGGCACGGCCTACCCCCACGGCCGTGTGTCCCCTGCATTTAGAAAATTTTTAGTTTCCTCAAAATTTAGTATACGTTTCAATTTAGTCCCGACTCGGTTATTATCATGCTTAAGGTCTTGATGATCTACATAAGGGACATCATGTTAGATATTATTGAATGCATGTATGATTAATTCTATAAATGTTTTCGATCTGTTTGGTAACACCTTTAACCCTAATCTGGCAACGGATACGGGATAGGGATGTTACATTTGGTTGGTATTAGAGCTACGGTTTAGTCGATTCTCGGACTATCGTAGCGTGTCAGAGTCTAGCTATACATGCCATATATTTGAACTGTGATAGTGTGATGAATCCTGCCGTGTAAAATGTGATTTTTGTATAGTAATGGATCTCAAAAGAGCCATAGCTGACGACGTAGAAAGTAATGCTCCTGCTCCATGCAAGGGATAGATCCTTCTGATTCGAGACCGACTATGAATGGTCAGGAGGGAGAAGCTAAACCAGCTTTCTTCAAGATGATGAGTGAGTGGTTCACTCAATTTATGAGAAATAACCCGACCGTTTCACAACCTCCGTGAAACACCCCACACTCGGCCCACGAGTTTTGACCGGATCTGGTATGTTCCCCGGTGTAAACCGTTTCAAATTCTTTTGTTACTTAGGAAAAACTTGTGTTTTGAAAGAAAGATTGTCTTGGGTTGGGCTTCAGTTGAAAACAAGTTTAATTCATTATTAAAATTCTTTACTTTAGGTGACAAAACGTTTGGGCTTTATATGAAAATATATTTACTTAACCTTTAATTGATAAAAATTGTAAGCTTAACAATAAAAATAGAATAAAATATTCCTACTAAGGCCTTATTACATCAAATAATTCCCAAAATTTAAATACAAAATACTTAAAATAAAATAAAAGTCCAAGTCGTAAATTTTCTTTGTGCATGGCCATCCCTAAGATTCTCGCCAACCCTGGTCCATTCTTGTTAAATCACCTAAAAATAGTCCCACAATGAGGTGAGTCAAATAGACTTAATAATGTAACCAACACTAAGAATTAACATTTCAGGCATGCATTATCATATCATATACATGTTCATATAATGGTAAAAATAATGATGCAACCCAAACCCAAACCTAGTTAACCATCCGCTACACACCACCCGTACTATCACGCACAAGTAGGGACTACTAAGTCAACCTCCATCCGCTACACACCATCGAAGGCGTCATTTGCGATCGACGTGCTCATCGCCCATATAAAATTTGTGGCATAGCCACTAGATAATGTGTCATGAGACACCACATTGAGATAATGTAACCGGTTACCACATTCGGATAATGTGACCAAGTCACCACATTCGATAATGTGACCAAGTCACCACATTCGGATAGTGAGACTTGTATTCTTCCCTTAAATTCACTTAAGGATCTTAAATCCAAATTCCTTTGAATAACTAGGGAACACACTTCTTCCCTTCACTTCAACCTTCGATGGCTAAATGATGCTCTCACAACTTTGAGGGATTAGAAAGAAAGAGAAGGAAGAATAAATCAGAGGAATTTTGACAGAGAAAGGAGAATCGCTAAGAAATTCGGCAAAGGAAGAGTGAATGAATGAATGAATGGCCTTCTTCCTTTTATAGCCAAATTACTAGCTAGAGTCCTTAACTCGGCCAAGATTCTTCCTATGTGATAATTATCACTTTATCAAAAGAATTAATCCAATAATTATCTCCTAATTAGCCAAATTCTAAAGGAAATAAAACTCCTCTTTAAGAGCCCACATGCCATCCACCTCTGCTCTTTGTAGCAAAATAAAACTTTTTATTTGCTTCCTAAGTGACTCGATCCTGGCCCAAATACACTTGCATGTGGCACCATTTCCAGAGGCCCTAGGTGGCATCTTGAGCCACTTTTTCAAGCCTGCTTGTGTGTCAATTTTCACATGCTTTTTCTCTTAAGGCCATCTTGCCTTAATTTCCTCTTTAAACTTTAAAACTCGACATTTCTAGGTCATTTCTAAGTTTCTAAAATTTTTGTTTGGCTTTTTAAGCTTGACATTTCTGGTTTCCAAAATGTTCACTTTCCTTTTTAACTTAAGTTTCAAAATGTTTACTTTCCTCTTTTAGCTTAGGTTTCCAAATGTTTACTTTCCTCCTTTTGAAACTTAACATTTCTAAATCATTTCCAAGTTTCCTTACATTTCCTTACATTTCCTTACATTTCCTTTCATTTCCTTTCATTTCCTTACATTTCCTTTCATTTCCTTTCATTTCCTTTCATTTCCTTACATTTCCTTACATTTCCTTATATTTCCTTACATTTCCTTACATTTCCTTACATTTTCTTATATTTCCATACATTTCCTTACATTTCCATACATTTCTATACATTTCCATACATTTCCATACATTTCCATACATTTCCATACATCTCCATACATTTCCATGCATTTCCATACATTTCCTTACATTTCCAAGGTTCTAAAATGCACACCACACATCCATATCACAATAAACATGCTATTTCATAAAATTAAGCAAAAATGCACACATTGGGATTTGAACCTCTTCCTCAAAGTACTTCACTTGATGCCATAACCTTGCACCTTAGGTGTGGCCCCTTGCCACTTTTCCACATCACCTCTTCTTTTAACTTAAAACCAATAATTGTCCAAAGCTTTCTCTTCTATCCTAGGATTTTAAAACCCTTAATTCACTTCCAAACACCGCTAAAACCTACTACTCATGAATTATGCACAAACGCATAACCCCTAATCTAGGATGTTACTGCTTCTACCCTCCTTAAAAATAATTTCGTCCTCAAATTACTTACTAACAAATGACAATCCTTTCACCAAGACTATGCTTACTGCACAAGACTCGATCTTAATAGAACCATCATACTTTCCAGCACGATCTCTAAGTTCACGTGCCTCGTAACTTATTTCTAACGTCGCGATTTAATTTGATTAAGAAGTTCTATGTATTAAAAATTTTGTTTCACCGATTAACCGTGAAGAAGTTTTATGGAAAGAATTTTAGAAATGGTTCTTTCGTATTCATACATGCACACGCCTTTACATTCATACATCCATCAATCAATTATGAACTTTCGTTCATTCGAGAAATGTTGTAGTTTCCATTGTTGTTATTTTCCACTACCTGGGGTTTTTTGTAATTTGCCCTACTGTGGGTATTTTCGTAATTTGTCAAAATAAGGTTCCTTAGTGATTTTGTCAATAAGTATTTTGGTAATTTTGAAATCCTATTTCAAAAATTTTGAAATTACAGGTATTTTTGAATAAACCGTGGTAAATTTATAAATCTTAATAAATCAAGGGTATTTCAAAATTTGCAAAACTCGAGGGTTCTTTTTGAGAATTTGTTTTCCAAATTGGTGTCATGGCAAAAATTTTGAAAATCGAATTTTGTAACTTGGGGGTATTTCAATAATTTGCTAGGGTAATTTCATAATTTTTTTAAAATCGTGGTATTTTGTCATTTTGCAAATTAGGGTTTTGAATTTTATAAAGTAATGAAATTTTGATAAGAGTTGTGGGTATTTTGAAAATTTCATAAACCAAGGGCATTTTGTAATTTTACCACTAGGGTATTTTAGTAAATTTGTAAATCGTAAATATTTCGGGAAAATTTTTAAAAATAATCTTTTCAAATCAAGAGGGTAATTTAGAAATTTTAAAACTAGGTTTCCATAAAATACGGCTAGTCCCTTTCGGTTTTAGTTGGGGTTTAGCCCGTATAAGTCCTCTGGTTAGGGTGAACCGAGGCTACGCACTGTGTAGGATTCGAATGGAGGATGTGAGTCACTCTGACCGCTTAAATACCAAGCTACCACCGAAACCAATCCTGACATGCATACCATAGTTGCCACACCCTAACTCTATGACTTAGACACGTGTTTGTTTAATGGTCCTTAAGTCTTATGTACTTGTGTTTTTGAGTAGACTAGTCCTAGGGTTCAATGATCCTAGTTCACTAATCTACGTTGCCATAAAAGCCCATACATTTCACATATTCAAATCACTTCAAGTCAAGTACTTACTTGGTGGATCATGGTTGAGACTTAGTGGCCATGCCGAAAAACCTGCCTATTTTCGAAATACTTCCATAAAACTCATTGGGGCTCTTTTGAAAATGTTTTGGGCCTTAGGCCACAGGCCGAGAGTTTAAAATTGGGCTCGATACCAAACTGAAACACCCTTTTGACCCTACGGGCCCTTGACCGGATCTCGTATGTTCCCGGTGTAAACCATTTCAAATTCTTTTGTTACTTAGGAAAAACTTGTGTGTTTTGAAAGAAAGATTGTCTTGGTTGGGCTTGAGTTGAAAACAAGTTTAATTCATTATTAAAATCCTTTACTTTAGGTGACAAAACGCTTGGGCTTTGTATGAAAATAGATTTACTTAATCTTTAATTGATAAAATTGTAAGCTTAACAATAAATACGTAATAAAATGTTCCTACTAAGGCCTTATTACATCAAACAATTCCCAAAATTTAAATTCAAAATACTTAAAATAAAATAAAAGTCCAAGTCAGAATTTCTTGTCAGTGGCCATCCCTAAGATTCTCGCCGAACCCGGTCCATTATCGTTTCGTCACCGAAAATAGTCCCATTGGGTGAGTCAAATAGACTCAATGTGTAACCAACACTAAGAATTAACATTTCAGCATGCATTATCATATCATATACATGTTCATATAACTTAAAAATAATGATGCAACCCAAACCCAAACCTAGTTAACCATCCGCTACACTCCACCCGCATTCATACCGCACACAACGTGGGGACTACTAAGTCAACCCTCCATCCGCTACACACCATCGAAGGCGTCATGCAATGACGTGCTCATCGCCCATATAAAATTTGTGGGATAGCCACCAGATAATTGTGTCATGAGACACCACATTCAGATAATGTAACCGAAGTTACCACATTCAGATAATGTGACCGAAGTCACCACATTCAGATAATGTGACCAAAGTCACCACATTTAGATAGTGAGACCGAAGTCATCACATTCACTTCCCCTTTTCAATAACCCATATGCCCAAATCATATTATGCATTAACATGCCAAAGTTCACATTCTTATCATTATTCTCATGTTACTTATAACATATTTCATAATCCTATTGGGAGTAGGAAACGTACCTTAGTACTTTGTACCATAGTATGGTACCTTAGCCATATTCACATTCTTATAAACATGCACATTTAATTTAAAACTTGCCATGAACATATTAAAACTTAGGGTAGGGTACACACCTGATTCGCTTAACGATTTCACTCGAAATCCCGAAATTCGATCTACTGCTTTAGGTTTTTAATGCCTTAATGCCGATTAAATAAAAAATCAAATCCCGAAAACTTGTATTCTTCCCCTTTGAAATCGGCAAATCACTTAAGGATCTTAAATCCTGAAATTCACCTAATAACTAGGGAACACGCGGCCTATGGTGTACCTTCGGGAAAAGAACTTCTCCCTTATTTGAAGGAATCGATTGCACCTTCACTTCAACCTTCGTAGATTCGCTATGGCTAAATGATGCTCTCACAACTTTCGCTTTTGGAGGATTAGAAAGAAAAGAGAAGGAAGAATAAAAGCAGAGGAATTTTGTAGAGAGAGGAGAATTTGTTAAGAAATTCAACAAAGGAAGAGTGAATGAATGAATGAATGGCCTTCTCTTCCTTATATAGCCAAATTACTAGCTAGAGTCCTTAACTTGGCCACCACTCCTCCTATGTGATAATTATCACTTTATCAAAAGAATTAATCCAACAATTATCTCCTAATTAGTCGAAATTCTAAAGGAAATAAAACTTCTCTTTTAAGAGCCCACATGCCGCCCACCTCTACGCTTTTTGTAGCAAAATAAAATTTCTTTTATTTGCTTCAAGTGACTCGATCCTCGCCCAAATACACTTGCATGTGGCACCATTTCCAGAGGCCCTAAGTGGCATCTTCGTGCCACTTTTCCAAGCCTGCTTTGTGTGTCAATTTTCACATGCTTTTTCTCTTAAGGCCACATTGCCCTAATTTCCTCTTTTAAACTTTAAAACTCGACATTTCTAGGTCATTTCTAAGTTTCCAAAATTTTCGCTTGGCTCTTTAAGCTTGACATTTCGGTTTCCAAAATGTTCACTTTCCTCTCTTTAACTTAAGTTTCCAAAATGTTTACTTTCCTCTTTTAGCTTAGGTTTCCAAAATGTTTACTTTCCTCCTTTTGAAACTTAACATTTCTAAATCATTTCAAGTTTCCTTACATTTCCTTACATTTCCTTACATTTCCTTTCATTTACTTTCATTTCTTACATTTCCTTTCATTTCCTTTCATTTCCTTACATTTCCTTATATTTCCTTACATTTCCTTACATTTCCTTACATTTCCTTACATTTCCTTACATTTCCTTACATTTCTTCGGATGATGAGTGAGTGGTTCACTCAATTTATGAGAAATAACCCGACCGTTTCACAACCCCCGCCCCCGATTAATCCCCTTCATACTATAGTTGTACCACCGGTTGTGTATCTGAATCTGTTAAATAAGCCTCCAGTTGACAACATCCGTATGTATGGGGCTGAAGAGTTCCGAGCTACCAATAATGATGATGCTGAAAAAGTTGAATTCTGGATTAAAAATACTATTCGAGTATTTCATGAGATGTCTCTGACTCCAGAAGAATGCATAAAGTGTGTTGTACTGTTACTTCGAGATGCAGCATATCAATGGTGGAAAACTTTGATTTCTGTTGTTCCGAGAGAATGAGTTACACAAGATTTCTTTCAGACCGAGTTCAAGAAAAAATATATCAGTTAGAGATTCGTGATCAGAAACGAAAAGAATTTCTGGAACTAAAACAAGGCCGAATGACTGTTTCTGAGTATGAACGAGAGTTTGTGAGATTGAGTCAATATGCTCGAGGATGTGTATCTTCTGAAGCTATAATGTGCAAAAGATTTGAAGATAGTCTTAATCAAAGATATCCATTTTCTGGTTGGGATCCTAGAAATAAAAGAGTTCGTTACACTCATTGACCGAGCTTGCAAAGCTGAAGCACTCGGGAAGGATAAAAGAAGAGCTGAGTCTGAAGCTCGAGATACAAGAAAGAGATTTTAGAATAAATCATTTCAGTCTGCTTCAAAGAGATACAGAGATGATCAAAGTCGTTTCAGAGAAAATGCGGGACATTTAAATAGAAATAGAGCTAGATCGCAAATGAGTTCCAAAACCCAAGAACCCGTTGGCTAGTGTTGGTAATGTTCGATCTGAGAGAACCGAATGTAAACATTATGGAAAAAGACATCCGGAAGTCAGAGATTAAATGATGAGCTTGCTTGGATGTGGATCGCTTGATCATTTTATCCGTGATTGCCACGAGCTGTCAAACTAGAGACTATTCAGAATCCAAGATCTGATAATGCACCTGCGAGAGGTTGATCGTTAAAGAATATAAAAAATGTCAGTGGTAGTTAGAGAACTATGAGAGACAATGTTATCATGTCTGAAGCCAGAGCGCTTGTCAGAGCATATGCTATCGAGCTCGTGAAGAAGCTTCATCGCCTGATGTTATAACGGGTACTTTTACTCTTTATGATACTTCTATGATAGCTTTAATAGACCCTGGTTCTACACATTCGTACATATGCATAAATTTAGTATATGGTAAGACTTTGCCTGTAGAGTATACTAAATTTGCTATAAAAGTATCTAACCCCTTAGATAAAAGTGTCCTTGTCGACAAAGTATGCAAGAACTGTCCGTTAATGTTTTGAGATATCTGTTTTCTTGTTGATCTGATGCTCTTACCATTTGATGAAATCGATATTATTTTAGGAATGGATTGGTTGTTTATGCATGATGTCGTTGTGAACTGTAAAAGAAAGATTATAGATTTAAGAAGTCCTAATGATGAGATTATACGGATTGATTCTAGTGATTTAAATGGATTACCTGCTATGATATCTGTTTTGAAAGCTCAGAGTTATGTGAAAAAGGGGTATGAATCATATTTTGCTTATGTGA
Organism: Gossypium rotundifolium; assembly: GCA_025506655.1. Classification (NCBI taxonomy): domain Eukaryota; kingdom Viridiplantae; phylum Streptophyta; class Magnoliopsida; order Malvales; family Malvaceae; genus Gossypium; species Gossypium rotundifolium. The sequence goes on from CP106727.1 coordinate 20,570,398, forward strand.
TCAATTCAAAAGCATCCAAAAAGAAAGTTGAATCAGTACCCATTGCTTGTGATTTTTCTGATGTGTTCCCTGAAGAGTTACTAGGTTTACCTCTGATTCGCGAAGTTGAATTTGGTATTGAATTGTTGCCTGGTACGACACCTATTCTGATAGCTTCGTATAGAATGGCATCGACAAGTTGAAAGAGTTAAAGTCACAGCTACAAGAATTGACTGATAGAGGGTTTGCTAGACCGAGTTTTTCACCTTAAGGTGCTCCTGTTCTGTTTGTGAAAAAGAAAGATGGCACGATGAGAATGTGTATCAATTACTATCAGTTGAATAAGGTGACTATAAAGAACAAATATCCTTTGCCCAGAATTGATGATTTGTTTGACCAGTTAAAAGGAGCTACTGTGTTTTCAAGATTGATTTGAGATCGGGATACTACCAATTGAGAGTTAAAGATAAAGACATTCCGAAAACTGCTTTTCAAATGAGGTATGTCCATTATGAGTTTTTAGTTATGCCATTCGGACTAACCAATGCTCCTGCTATTTTTATGGACTTGATGAACAGAATTTTTAGACCTTATCTGGATCAATTTGTTGTTGTATTCATTGACGACATTTTGATTTACTCACGTGATGAGAATGAGCATGCAAGGCATTTGAAAATTATGTTGCAAACTTTGAGAGAAAAGCAATTGTACGCAAAATTTAGCAAATGTGAATTCTGGTTGAATGAGGTCAGTTTTCTGGGGCATCTTGTGTTGATCCGAGTAGAAAAGCAGAAAATCGTGTTGATCCGAGCAATATTTCTGCTATTCAAAATTGGAAACCTCCGAAGAACATGTCTGAAGTTCGTAGTTTTCTGGGTTTAGCTGGTTATTACCGCAGATTTGTTAAAGGCTTCTCGACTATAGCTACTCCGTGGACTAGATTACTTCAGAAAGATGTCAGATTTGAATGGTCGGATAAATGTCAGAAAAGTTTTGACCAGTTGAAAACTCTGTTAACAGAAGCTCCAGTGTTAGTACAACCAGAATCGAGTAAGGAATTTGTTGTTTACAGTGATGCTTCGTTAAATGGTCCGGGATGTGTTTTGATGCAAGCGGGCTAAGTGGTAGCTTATGATTCAAGACAATTAAAGCCTCATGAAAAAAATTATCCAACACACGACCTTGAGGTCGCTGCGATTGTGTTTGCACTTAAAATTTGGCGCCATTATTTGTACAGTGAGAAATGTCATGTGTTTTCAGATCATAAAAGTCTGAAATATCTAATGACCCAGAAAGATTTGAACCTGCGTTAGAGAAGATGGCTTGAATTGTTAAAAGATTATGAGCTGGTGAAAGATTATCATCCGGGGAAAGCAAATGTTGTTGTAGATGCTCTGAGTAGAAAATCATTGTTTGCACTAAGTACTCTGAAAGCTCAGTTAGATCTGTCTGATGATAGTTCTGTGATAGCTGAATTAAAAGGAAAGCCGTTGTTCTTACAACAGATATGTGATACTCGAAATTTGTTAATGAATTACTAGCAAAGCGGGCTCAATGTGAATCGAGTTCTGAATTTGAAATTTAAATTGTTGATGATAGTTTGAGATTTCGAGACCATATTTGTGTCCCGAGAAATTCGGAGTTGATTCAGTTGATTTTGAATAAAGCCCATAATAGTCCTTTATCTGTTCATCTTGGAAGTACTAAAATGTACCATGATTTGAAGCAACACTACTGGTGGTATGGTATGAAACGAGACATTTCTGACTTTGTTTCGAAATGTTTAGTCTGCCAACAAGTGAAAGTAGAACATCAAGTTCTGTCCGGTTTGCTACAATCGATTCTGATTCCTGAGTGGAAATGGGATAGAGTAACGATGGACTTTGTTTCTGGTTTGCCCCTAGCTCTGAAAAAGAAAGATACTGTTTGGGTCGTAGTTGACCGATTGACGAAATCTGCCCATTTTATTCTCGTAAGATCTGACTACTCGCTTGAAAGATTAGCTGAGCTTTATATTTTTGAGATTGTGAGATTGCACGGGGTGCCACTATCCATTGTGTCAAACAAAGATTCGAGATTTACATCGCGATTCTGGAAGAAGTTGCAAGAAGCTTTAGGCACGAAATTGCATTTCAGTATAGCTTTTCATCCACAAACGGATGGTCAATCTGAGCGAATTATTCAAATTCTCGAAGATATGTTAAGATGCTGTGTACTTGAGTTTAATGGTTCGTGGGAACAATACCTGTCGTTGATCGAATTTGCATATAACAATAGTTTTTAGACGAGCGTTAAAATGGCACCATATGAAGCTTTGTACGGACGTAAATATCGTACACCTCTATATTGGACTGAACTCAGTGAGAATAAGTTACACGGGGTCGATTTGATAAAAGATACCGAATAGAAAGTGAAACTGATCCGAGATTGTTTGAAAGCAGCATCTGATCGTCAGAAGTCCTATGCAGACTTAAAACGAAAAGATATAGAATTTGAGATCGGCAACAAAGTATTTATGAAAGTGTCTCCGTGGAAGAAAGTGCTCCGATTTGGACGTAAAGGCAAGTTAAGTCCTAGATTCATCGGACCGTATGAGATCATTGAATGTGTTGGGCGGTTGCGTATAGATTGAAATTACCCTCTGAACTAGAAAAGATTCATAATGTATTTCACATTTCGATGCTCCGTAGATATCAGTCTGATCCGTCACATGTCATTGCCCCATCTGAAATTGAAATCTGATCTAATATGACATACTGAAGAGGAACCGATCCGTATCTTAGCTCGTGAAGTAAAAGAGTTAAGAAACAAGAAAATTCCATTAGTAAAAGTATTGTGGAATCGACACGAATTAGAGGAGGCTACGTGGGAGCCTAAAGATCCAATGAGACAGCAACATCCGAATCTATTTAACGGTAAGATTTTCGGGGAAGAAAATCCCTAAGGGGCAGTCCAGTTTATACCCTAGTTAGAACAGTGGTTTCGGGACCACAAATTCGAGTCTGAATAATATTTTAATATTATTTTCTGTGCCATTGAGATGTGACTAAGCATGTGTTAAATTTTCGTAAGTTAATTTATCTATTTGTGAGCTTAATTTGAATAAAGGATTGAATTGCATTAAATGTGAAACTTGCATGCTATATGTTAAAGTGCCTATGTGTTGTGGCTTTATAAAAGTGATGGCCTTAGGAAGCAATTAGACCACTATTTAATTAGTGGGTGAATGAAAGGCAAATATGCCCTTGTTATATGTTTGTTTTATTTATTTATTGAATGGATATTTTAGTAAAATGGATAATAATATGTTTGTAATAATAAACAAAAGAAAAGATAAATGCTATCATCTTATATTTGGGTCCCGAAATTGAAGAAAGAAAAAGAAGAGAAATGTGCTAAGGCATTCGGCTTTATTTATGCAAGATTAAGGTATGTTTTTACTTCGATTCTTGATAATTTCTACGTTTTTGTAATCGTTGCTTTGAGAGCTACAAAACCCATGCCTTGATTTTGTGTTTTGATGATATATGTGAAATATACCATTGATGATTTTGCAAACTTTGTGATGTTTGGGAATGAAAAATGAAAGATTTGAGCTAGATGAACATGTTATGTTCTTGAAGTTTTGATGAATTTAGCTAAATAGGGCTAAATTGAGAAAATGGTAAATTAAAGGACTAAATTGCAAGTTTGATGAGAAATGTGGGCTTGTATGTGATGTATATGCATTTGGCTAAGCTTGTGTATGCATTGATCTTGTGAAATTTGATGTTTTGAGTAAAATGGACTAGATTGATAAAATGTGCAAATGTGAGGGCTAAGTTGCAAATAGCCCTAAATATATGTGTTTCGATTTAATTGAATGAAATAGTGAATAAAAGGATAAATTCTGAATATGTTTAGATCAAGAACCGAGGAAAACAGACTTAGATCGCGGGAAAACGAAAATAATCGAGTAGCCGTTTCCATTCGATAAACCATATCCAAGGTAAGTCACTATGCAAATAAACTTATCTGTATTAAATTGAATATATGTATTCATATGTCTATCTATGAAAATGAATGAGTATGAGACGCTAAGTGCGTGAATTCTGAAAAAAGTTCAATATAGTGACAAAGTCGAGAAGTCCCGTACAAACCTAGGAATAGATGGGATTAGTTATGTCATGACATAGGTATCCGTTCTGTTTTATCATGTAAGACCACGTCCAGGACATTGGCATTGATTTGAGACTTGTGTAAGACCACGTCTGGGACATTGGCAACGATATAAGTTTTACGAGTAAGACCTCATCTGGGACGTAGGCATCGATAAATGATTAATATGTAAAACAACGTTTGGGACGTTTGCATTGATATGAGCTTTACGTGTAAGACCATGTATGGGACATCGGCATCGTAATGATCCGTGTAAGACCCTGTCTAGGATAGTGGCATCAATATCTGAGTACAAGTAAGACCTAGTCTGGGACGTTGGCATTGTACGACTATTCTGAGCTTTCTAATCATCCTACTAGATTCCTATGGGTTCAAAGGGCAAGACTATGATATGACTGTCAAATCCGAGCTATGAACATTTATGTGATATTAAGTTTGATTCAGGTACGTTGTCTATACACTATTTGTGTATGTAAGGTAAGTATCTAAGTGATCTTACTATGGTGATAAGTACATGGAATTTGTGATATGATAAGAATTGTTTTGGCTAGATGAGCTATGTGTTCATATGATTCTTGAATGGTGAAAATGGCTAATGTGGTTAAAAGTGTATGAACCAAACCAAATATGTGAAAGTTTGCCAAGTGATTGATATATGCTTTCCATACCAAGTTTATTTGTATATGACTTACTAAGCTTTTGGAAAGCTTACTCTGTTTGTGTATTTTCTCTATTTTATAGGTCGTCGAAGCTACTGAAGGCTCGGGATTGTCAAGGATCGTCATCACACTACTAAACTTATTTTGGTACCCTTTTGAAAATGTATATAGCTAATTATGGCATGTACAGGCTAGATAGGTGTATATGTTTATGAAGTGAGCATGGCCATGTGTATTGGCAAGTTTTTGAGTTCATAAATGTTTGAATGAATGAGTTATGAAGCAGATATTTAGTATGTTTTGATGCATATGAAATGGTAAAGTTTTAGTTAAGCAAATGGATGATACATGTTTGAAATGATGTAGGATTTTGTTTGTAATTTGGTATGAATGGAATTGGTATTGAATGTATGGATGAACTGAACCATTTGATATGTTTTGGTTGCCATATATGCATATTATGTTTTGGTATATATTGCTTGTAGGAAGACCCTAAGTGGGTGGCATATTGGCCTTGTAAAATGGCCTATAATGTCACACAGTTGAGGCATCTGGCGTGCCTAAGGCGTGGGTAAATTGGTAGAATGTGGTTTAAATTGAACACTTGCCTCGACACGGTGTGCTTGATGGTAGTGTGAGAAATGGCGATATGTGATCTAGTAGTACACAGCCTTAGCACACAGACGTGCTATGTAGCTGTGTTGGTTTTGGCAGTATATAGGCATGGGGAAGACACACGGGTGTGTCAAGTAGCCATGGGAGAGGCACGGCCTACCCCCACGACCGCGTGTCCCCTGCATTTAGAAAATTTTTAGTTTCCTCAAAATTTAGTATGCGTTTCAATTTAGTCCCGACTCGATTATTATCATGCTTAAGGTCTCGATGATCTACATAAGGGACATCGTGTTAGATATTATTGAATGCATGTATGATTAATTCTATAAATGTTTTCGATCTGTCTGGTAATGCCATTAACCCTAATCCGGCAACGGATATGGGATAAGGGTGTTACACTAGCTATACATGCCATATTTGATCTGGGATAGTGTGATATCTCCCGACTCTGATGAAAATTATTTTGATGAGATAGATAAGTTTTCCAACCGAGCTAATTCTGATAATCAGAAGTAAATACTCACATATTTGAGTGGAAATGTGTTAATGATGAGTTGAGACTCATAAAGGTAAGGATCAAATTGTACGATATGTTGTTATTGATAAATGTTGTAATTATATGAGCATATGAGATATGATATTTGAGTTGTGATTGCTAACTGAAATGCTCTGATTTTGAATTATTGATTTGAGTTGGTATATAAACAATGTGTTGAGAATAAAAGTGATTAAAAGCAAAAGTTTATTAAATGTTTTGAGAATCTAAAATTTATAAATGAACTGGTTATTTGTGATAGTATATGTTACGTGCATGTATGTGTAAATTAAATTTGAGGCTTTACTAACCTCACCCCCTGATCAGTGAAACGTTAAAATAAAATCTATAAGAAATTGGGATGAAAAAGCTCACAAGTGTGGAGTTATAGAAGTCCGTGCTTGAAAGATTAGTAATGTGGTTAGAAAAGAAAATGAATCAGCAAGTGAAGACAGTACTAAAAGAGATATTGGATAGTTCTGAAGACTATTCAGATTATGCAGAGTCACTGGTAAATAAGAAGTTAATTCCAACTAAATGACATATTCAGGTATGTTATCTAAAGAAAGTATTAACTAGAAGCTTTTCTGAAATTTACTTTTGTTAGCGATGGGATAATGTGAAAATTTTCGATGACAGAATTAGATAGTTGAATAATGTTTATATTGTATTGATGACTGAGTGCAATGGTTATAGTCGGGCAATTACCATGATTCCTTCTAGGCATTCTATGTGTACATTTATCCTCAGAAGCATATGTGACTATTTAATTCTAAAAGAAGATTCTTATCGTGTGAGAACGCTAGCTAAATGTATTGACAGACGAAAGCATGATTGATTTGTTTGTGTTACATTTGATATCGCTATGTCTTTCTCTAGTATTTATTCCCTTGAGTGGATATGAAAATCGACAGTAAAATCTGAATCATATTAATACTCTGTTTCTACTAGTTATTGCTCTGTTGAATGTATGTGAAGATTATATTGCTTCTGTTACTATGGATTTCAACATTTATAAGATACATTGTTCTTTCTGGACATTTTTTAGGATATCATCGAAATTGATATAATTCTATCTAGGTTGTAATTTTCAGATATACTGTGTTTGAAATTTTGCTATTCTGGTTTTCTTGTGAATCTATGTGATTATCTGTAAGAGATATCTATTTGACAGAAATGGCTATATCATTTATAATTATAATTTCTAGCCTGAAATGTAAGAGTACATTGGTACCGTTCTTAGAGTTATAGAAGTTGTGTTTCTGTAGAGGTTACTATGAAAATCACATTTGATTCTTCTCTATGTTCAAATGCTTCATTAACATTCGGGATAATATCTATTTATAGGGTTGAGACATCGTTCTTATTAAGGTCCAATGATTTCTATCTGATAAATGTGACTACAGTATAATTCAGAACTTCGATGATTAATAGATGAGACAGCTTTATTATAAACTCTTTTCTAGTTCTCGTAAAAGTTTGACATTGATAAAAGTAAAAATGATTGAGGATCAAGATCAATCTGTGAAATGATATGTCTGGGTTATCCTTTTTAACGAGAAGAAAATATTTCTTTGAAAAGGCTAATTCAGTGGTTTAGTCTGATTTGAATTATTTGATTGAAAAGATAATTGGGTTATATGTGTCTGAATCTATCCACCTGACTGGAAATAAACTTTGAATGTACATGTGTGAATTGAGGGATAGTTTGGAAGAAGAACTAGTATTCTTGAAGACTTGATACCGAATTATATCCAGTGAAAAGATTCTATTTGGGAAATTTTGTGATAAATTAAAGATAGTTCGATTGTTGAAGTTTTGTTTTGCACAAAGATAATTTCGACCGAAATATCAGTTTTGGTTCAGTCTGAGTTCAATAAAGAAATTACGATTTCCGTCCTTATGTTAATGAATGGTTCGAAATGTATTCTAATACAAGAATGTGTAGAGATATCTTATGATTCTTTACAGTTAAAGCTGCATAAAAAGAGTTATGTGATATATTTGATGATTATAAGAGTTTAAAATGTTTAATGTTAGATAAAGATCTGAATTTGACACAGCAAGGTTAGCTCCAATCGTAGAAAAACTTTTGAGTCTATAAGTGATTCTTATCCGAGGAAAATGACTATAGTTTTGAATATTTTCATTGGGCAATGAATACGTGATTGATTTTATCAGGTAATGAACAGTTATTAGTTGAATTAGAGGCTAAATAAATGTTTATTTAGTGAAGTCATGAAATCCAGAAATGTGTCAGCAAATTATAAGTTAAAAAAGGGTTCAACATAAATTGATTTCTGATTTAGAACCTCGGGTGTGGTATCGATGATTATTTGTTATTTCGAGATAGAGTGTGTATACTGAAAAGCTCTACGAATATACAACAACTGCGATAAGAAACTTTCAGTAGTAATTTGTTTTTTCATATGGGATTAACAAGATGCACAATAGTTCAAGATATGATATCGATGATGAGTGTGAAATGTGATATTTTTGACTTTGTTGATTATAGAAATGGAGGGTTGATGAATTCTATATCAGGATTATCTTTATCATTGAAAAAGATAGAGTTATCTAAAATATGGTAAACTATCTGAAGAAATCTCTCTGTACGTATAGATTTTCTCTTTTGATAAAATAATTGAGTTATTCATTTCTGTATTGGTAAATCATCTATGGTGTCAGTTATCATTGTTTTGGGATTGAGATCTAAAACTCATATGGTAATTCTAAGGGAGATTACAGTAATCTGTGAGTATGAAATTGCATTGAAATCAGGAAACATAAACCAAATTCTCGAAATATTTATTTGTCATTGTGTTTTAGAATTGCAAAGTAACTAAGAAAGACTGTTGCTGTTATAAGCAGTTATCGAACTCCGTTACTTCAGGATCGAGTTTTATGAGAAAATGATTCACATGATTAAAATCATCAGAGAAATTGAGCAGAAAATAAAAACAATTTAATACAGTTAAAAGCGGTCTCAGTTATAGATGATGTATAACAAAAGTCAGATCAAAATTTCAGTTGTGAGATTAAAGAGATTTGAAATCTGAAGCTATGTATGAATTTGAAATGTATGGTGTAGAAACAAATCCTTAATTTACTTTCTGGTAAGATTTTCGGGGACGAAAATCCCTAAGGTGGAGAGTTGTAATAGCCCGATTTAGACCCTAGTCGAAACAGCGATTTTGGGACCACAATCTGACATTGAAAAATTTATTTTATTATCATTTTAGTATTTAAAGCATGATATTAGAGTTGTGTTAAATTTTCGTAAAGAAATTTTATTGTTTAAGTGGTTAATTCGATAAAAAGGACTAAATCGTGTAAAGCGTGAGTACTATAAGCTAAAAGTGTTTAAATACTATAGAATTTAAAAGACGAATTCCTTATGTGTTAATTAGTCCAATTATGAGATAGTGGTTGAAAATGGTTTGGCAATGTGGTAAATTGAATTAATTTTTAAGGTTAATTTGGGTATTTGACAAATAATGTTAATATTAATAAAACACCAAAAGCCACCATCTTTCTTCTTTAATTCGCCACCGAGTTTTCATGTTAAGAACAACCATGGATGCTTGAGCATTCGGCGAAGCTATTTTGGCCAATCAAGGTACGATTTTTGTTCCGTTTTTAATAATTTTTACATTTTTGTGATCGTTGCAACTTGTACTAGCTAGCACGTGTCTTCGATTTCAAAACTGTTAAAGATTTTGATTGTTTCCATTGATGAATTTATGCGTTCTTTGAGGTTTAATGGTGAAATATGAATATTTGATTTTAGATTTTCATATCTTGTAAAGTGATTTTTGACAAAATTGTCAATTAAGGACTAAAATGAGAAATGTGCTAAACTGTGTGGTAAAAGTGTGATTAAATGGAAAATATGGGCTGATTTATGAATGGTTAAAATTCGGCTATGTAATATCCTAAATTAGGGGCTATGCATTTGGAGCATAACTCAAGTGTTTGTAGGCTTTAGGTGTGGTTGAGTGTGTTTTAAGGGTTTTTAGAACTCTAGGATGAAGGTGGAAGCTTTGGAAAAATGATGGATTTTAAGTCAAAAAGGGGAGCTAGGTGAAGGAGGTCTTAAAAGAAATTGTGTGGAGTTTAGGACATAAGAAATCAATTGGAAAAGTGGCAAAGGACGCCACCTAAGGTGCAAGGAGGTTGCATCACATGGAGTGCAGGAGGGAAGAGGTTGACGTGAGAAATTGCATTATGGGCTTTTCTTTTTACGTCAAGAGGGGAGCACGGCCAGGAGGCCTTAAGGGAAGAATATAGGCGTCTTTGGACATGGAAGTGAGCTTGGTAAAGTGGCTACAAGGCGCTACTTAGGGCCTTGGTGATGGCGCCATGGGCAAGGGCCTTGGTTGAATCACATGGGTGGCAAGGAGTGTGTTTTATTTTTGCTCTTTGTGTCATGAAGGGGACTGGCTAAGGAGGCTTTAAGAGGAATTGTGGGAGTTTATGACACAAAAGAACCAGCAGCAAAGTGGCTTGGGGCATTTGCTTCAAAGGGCTCCAGTAGGTCTCATGTTCGAACCATGTAGGCAGCAAATGAGTTGGGTTCTATTTTTATTTTTCCTTGTGACAGGAGTAGTGGACGGCATGTGGGGCTTTGAAGAGGTAAGGATAAGATTTGGTTTTATTTTGAATATTCGGTTAGGATAACGGTGATTATATTTTATTTTTTTTAGGTGATAAGAGGATATATAGGAGTTTGATATGGGATAAGGTGATGATTTATTTTATTTTATTTGTTAAGAGATAAAATAGGAGGTTAAATGGGGATTTGATAAGTGGAGTTGGTGGCCGAATATATGACCTTGGGGGCTATGATTTTCGGCTTTGAAGAGATAGCAGGAGTCTTAGAATTACTTTTTTATGAGCATTCATCTTTTCTTTCACTTCTAAATGTCTTGCTGAAATTCTTCTCACCTTCCCTTCTCATTCTTTTTCTTCTTTCAACTTTGATTTTACATCTTCTCATATTTGATCGAATGCCTTATTTTGCAAGTAAATGATAGCCGAAACTTTGCCACCATTGTTCACAATTGCCGATTCTCATAAACCTTTCCCATTCTCTTGATCTCTTTTCTTCAAACTCCATATCAGTTCATTGTGATAGCTAAATCTTAAGGTGCTCTTATTCTTTATTTTATCGCAAATCATAAAAAGCCGAAACATCTAGCCGAAACCTATGCTCTTCAAATGTGTAATGGTAAGTGTTTTTACCCTTGGTAGTCGGTTTTGAATTCTTCTTCATAAGAATGCCGAAATCTATAGTTAGGCCTTGGATCAAGGTTGGTCGAATGTGTATAGTATCATAACTTCGTATTTCTTTTGTATATGCCAACGTTAGGAAGCACTAAGGAGTTGCTTGGATTCGATTCTTTTAAGGTAAGCCATGGTAGTTTCGGCCAAGGGCCATGTCTATGGATTTTTGTAGCAAGGCCGATTCTAACTTTTGCTAAATGGGAATTTCAACAGTTTCAAAGGCAAGGGTGGCTTTTCGGGATTTGGTAAGTCGTGTATGTGGTTGCTAGTATTTGGTCTAAGGCCATATTATTGGTATTAAGTGTGACCGATTTTGGCTATGTGTATTTAGGGCCAAATCGACAGGAATAAGAGGAACTCTGGGATCGTGTTAAATTCAAGTAACTAAGGATTTCGCTAAATAGTCAGGTGTGTAGTTAGCCTACCGTTTTCCAGGTTTATGATTGTATGTGATATCTGTATGTGTGTTATGAATGTGTTAACTAGTGCAGCGGAAATTATGATATGAATACCCTCAAGAGGTATGTCGATGATCAGGTTAGTTCTAAATCTGAATGTAATTATTTATATGAATATGTGATAATAAGCGAAATAACATGTACATGCATTATCATCATGACATTATTTTATGATTGCATGTGCATGGGTGGGTTATGATATGAAAGAAGGACAGGGTGTACTTCGAGTACGTGGTTTGATGAATGGCTCTGTGCCTCATCGTGGTTGATATAGGCTATGTGCCATATTGTGGTTATTGATGGCTTTGTGCTCATCGTGGTTTTGATGATAGCTTTGGCTACATCGTGGACTGACGATGACTGAGGTCACGTTGTGGATTATTTGAGATTAAGTTCGCGTGGACGGCATTTTTTACCTTATTCGAGTAAAAAGGAGAGGGTGATTTAATGATCCCCTGGTGTGTTGTAGGCTGGATATGGGGGTGTGTAGAGGATGGACCCTAGGCTGGGTTGGGCTTCATAATTGCATAACATGTGATATGAATATATGTGAAAATGGGCCAAGCCCAGTATGTGGAAACATGTGGTTAATTACCCTATTATAAGAATGTGATATGGTTATGGGCCAAGCCCAATATGTGAACTCTATTGATGTGAATGTGGGCCAAGCCCAATAAGTGAACTCATGTGAATAATGTTGCGTTAATATCTGACATGTGGGTAAATATGTGGTTTGACATGTGGGTGGAATTCAAAGGGTCTAATTGCATTGAGTCAGTATGCCTCACCCAAATTTTATTAACATTGCGGTGATGCTTGGACCGGGTTTGGAGAGGATACAAGGTGGCCCATGCGAAGACATTTTATTCCATGCGGTTTATTATTAAGTACTTTGATTAATTATTTGTTTTTGTAATAAGGGCCACTTAAAGTATTTGAATTTTTGCAATGTTTCAGTTGGATTTGTAATTAAGTTAATATTTTGTAAGTTTAATTTTAAAAGCTATTTAAATCTCAAAAGTCATAATAAAGTTTTGAATCTAGTATTTTATAATAACTTAATTTTTACTTAGAATATTTTAAATTACGAAAATGATTTATTAAAGGCAACAAATTTTTAACGGTTTTCACTTTTAAGTAAGAATATTTCAAACGTTTTCTGCAGTGGCATTTCAACCTTGGTCGTAACGAATGGGTCAGGTTTGGGGTGTTACAGTTTGGTATCAAAGCCCGGTTCAAAACTCGGCTTTGAGGGATTTGGGCCCAAAAACATTTTTTTTTCTAAATGGGCTTTTCAAAAATATGGATTTTTCTTAAAATTTTTCAGGTATTCTGGCATGGCACCTGTATCTCCGACCCGAAGTCCACCAGGTAAGTACCCCTGACTTCTGAAGTGATTTGTATATGTGAATGTTATGAGGCATAATTTGGGCTCGTAGATTAGAATATTAGGGCTATTGAACTCTAGGGCTAGTGCACTCAAACACATGCATAAGACTTTAATTCCTAACTAAACAAACCTGTGACTAAGTCGCCGGGTTAGGGTGTGGCAACCCTTATGTGCATGTCTAGGATTGGTATTCGGTGGGAGCTTGGTACTTAAGCAGTCCTAGTGACTCACCTCCTCTCTGCTCGAATCCTACCTGGTGCGTAGCTACGGTTCACCCTAACCAAGAGGACTTATTCATGGGCTAAACCGAATAACTAAAACCCGAAAGGGACTAGCCGTATTTTTATGGAAACCCTAGTTTTAAAATCCCTAAATTACCCTTTTAATTGTAGCAAAAGATTGTTGTGAAAATTTTTTCCAAAATATCTCCGACTTACAAAATTATAAAAATGCCCCTGGTTGTAAAATTACTAAAATGCCCCTGGCTTAAAAAAATTTATTACCATACTACCCTCAATTTTAATAAAATTTTATTACTTTGCAAAAAGTGTCCAAAAAACCCTATTTTGCGAAAATTCAAAATACCTTGATTTGGAAATTTACCAAATTACCCCTGGTTTACGAAATTACCAAAATAACCCCGATTTATTACCGAAATAGCCCTATAAAAAAGACAAAATTACCCCTGGGGTAGGGAATGATCAGAAATGCCCAAAGTAGTGAAGTGAATGTTGTGGATGAATGTGAATGTGAATGTGATACTCAAATTAGAATAGTGAACTTGAACTGAAACTTTGATTGATCGAAGAACTACTTACGAAACTTGTTATCATAAAAATTTGCTAGTGGATAAACAAAGGAAACAAAATTTCTAATGCATAAAACTTTTTAATAAGATTAAATCGTGACGTTAATAATGAGTTCTAGTGGACGTGATCGAGGTAGAGTGACGATTATCGAAACCAAGAGGGTGCAGCCATGGGTCGAATTGATGTGCCGCCAAAGAATGGGCGCGGAGGATCAAGATCAGACTGGAGGAGATGACGCAGAATCGTTGGCTATGCTGCGAGTGCTAGAGCGAGTCGTGGGAGCTAATGTGGGCAATGGAACTCAAAAATTAGTGTCGAAAAGGCTTAAGTCAAACGGAGCCGAGATATTTAGAGGAGTGTCAGGAGTAGCTCCGAACGTGGCGGAGTATTGGCTAGAAACAGTTGAAAGGATTATGGATGATTTGGACTTAACTGCTGAGGAAAAGCTTAAGGTCTTTGTCTCGTTGCTCGAGATGAAGCTTATCGATGGTGGCTCACCGTCGCAAGGTATCCACAATAGATCGATTGGATTGGGGGTATTTTAAGGTTAAGTTTGAAGGAAAGTATGTGGGAGCTAGTTATTTAGACTCGCAAAGGAAAACGGTCCTGAACTTGGTAGAAGGAAGTATGTCAGTAGCGGAGTATGAAGCAGAATTTGTGCGGTTAAGTTAGTATGCTAAGGCGATCGTGGCTACTGATTACGAAAGGTGTGTTCGATTCGAAGATGGATAGTGGGATGAGCTGCAAGTGTTGATTGCTCCGCAAAGAGAAAGAGACTTTGCTGTTCTAGTGGAAAAGGCTCGGATAGCTAAAGAAGTGAAGAGGACTGTGAGACATAACCGAGAAAAGAATAAGAACCGGAATACGAGAAGTTTTGGATCGTTAGAATCATCGGGAGATTATCAAAAAAGACCAAGGATTGAGAATTTCAGACGCGTTACTGCATTGTGCGATTCTTTGAGAATCAAAGTCGATTATGTGCTTGATGTGGGAGAGCTCATGTAGGAGAATGTTGGGGAAATAGTAAGAAATGTTTCCGGTGTGGATCTAAGGCTCATTTGGTTAAGAAATATCCTCAAGTGATGGATAGGGCTCGAGGTCAAGGTCGTGGAACCCCAAGCGAGAGGTCTTTGAAGGTTCGGATGCAAAGCAAGCAAGGTTGGCTTAGGCAATCGGACGTAGAAAGAAGGAAGTTAAGCGAGATAGGATCGGGTATGTTCTCTAATCCTAGAATCTCTTTATTGCCTTGATTGTTACGAAGTTAGCTCATTTTTATAATGTTAGTAAAATGTATGGAATCTTGAATGCGAATCTTGAGATGGTTTCGAGAGAAATGTGTTAGTTCTATTAAGATCAGAGTCTTGTGACAGTAGCGGCGTAGTGTGATAAGTAGGATTGTTCATTAGTAACTAATTTCGAGGATGAAATTATTTTAAGAAGGGTAGAACTATAATATCCTAAATTAGGGGCTATGCTTTTAGAGCAGAACTCAAGTGTTAGTAGGCTTTAAGTGTGGTTGAGTGTGTTTTAAGGGTTTTTAGAACTCTAGGATGAAGATGGAAGCTTTGGAAAAATGATGGATTTTAAGTCAAAAAGGGGAGCTAGGTGAAGGAGGTCTTCAAAGAAATTGTGTGGAGTTTAGGACATAAGAAATCAATTGGAAAAGTGGCAAGGGACGCCACCTAAGGGGCAAGGGACGCCACCTAAGGTGCAAGGGAGGTTGCGTCGCATGGAGTGCAGGAGGGAAGAGGTTTGAGCTGAATAAATTGCATTATGGGCTTTTCTTTTTGCGTCAAGAAGGGGAGCACGGCCAAGGAGGCCTTAAGGGAAGAATATAGGTGTCTTTGGACATGGAAGTGAGCCTGGCAAAGTGGCTACAAGGCGCTACTTAGGGCCTTGGTGATGACGCCATGGGCAAGGGCCTTGGTTCGAATCACATGGGTGGCAAGAGAGTGTGTTTTTATTTTTGCTCTTTGCGTCAAGAAGGGGAACTGGGCTAAGGAGGCTTTAAGAGGAATTGTGGGGAGTTTATGACACAAAAGAACTAGCAGCAAAGTGGCTTAGGGCGTTTGCTTCAAAGGGCTCCAGCAGGTCTCATGTTCGAACCATGTAGGCAGCAAATGAGTTGGGTTCTACTTTTATTTTTCCTTGTGACAGGAGTAGTGGACGGCATGTGGGGCTTTGAAGAGGTAAGGATAAGCTTTGGTTTTATTTTGAATATTCTGCTAGGATAATGGTGATTATATTTTATTTATTTTTTAGGTGATAAGAGGATATATAGGAGTTTGATATGGGATAAGGTGATGATTTATTTTATTTTATTTGTTAAGAGATAAAATAGGAGGTTAAATGGGGATTTGATAAGTGGAGTTGGTGGCCGAATATATGACTTTGGGGGCTGTGATTTTCACTTTGAAGAGTAGCAGGAGTCTGAATTACTTTTTTTTATGAGCATTCATCTTTTTCTTTAACTTCTAAGTGTCTTCCCGAAATTCTTCTCACCTTCCCTTCTCATTCTTTTTCTTCTTTCAACTTTGATTTTACATCTTCTCATATTTGATCGAATGCCTTATTTTGCAAGTAAATAATAGTCGAAACTTTGCCACCATTGTTCACTATTGCCAATTCTCATAAACCTCTCCCATTCTCTTGATCTCTTTTCTTCAAACTCCGTATCGGTTCATTGTGATAGCGAAATCTTAAGGTGCTCTATTCTTTATTTTGCTTAAGTCATAAAAAGTCAAAACATCTAGCAAAACCTATGCTCTTCAAATGTGTAATGGTAAGTGGTTTTACCCTTGGTAGTCGATTTTGAATTCTTCTTCATAAGAATGCCAAACCTATAGTTGGGCCTTGGATCAAGGTTGGTAGAATGTGTATAGTATCATAACCCGTATTTCTTTTGTATATGCCAATGTTAGGGAGCACTAAGGAGTTGCTTGGATTCGATTCTTTCAAGGTAAGCCATGGTAGTTTTGGCCAAGGGCCATGTCTATGGATTTTTGTAGTAAGGCCGATTCTAACTTTTGCTAAATGGGAATTTTGACTGTTTCAAAGGCAAGGGTGGCTTTTCGGGATTTGATAAGTTGTGTATGTGGTTGCTAGTATTTGGTCTAAGGCCATATTATTGGTATTAAGTGTGACTGATTTTGGCTATGTGTATTTAGGGCCAAATCGACAGGAATAAGAGGAACTCCGGGATCGTGTTAAATTCAAGTAGCTAAGGATTTCGCTAAATAGTCAGGTGTGTAGTTAGCCTACGATTTTTTGGGTTTATGATTGTATGTGATATCTGTATGTGTGTTATGAATGTGCTAACTAGTGCAGCGGAAATTGTGATATGAATACCCTCAAGGGGTATGTCGATAATCAGGTTAGTTCTAAATCTGAATGTAATTATTGATATGAATATGTGATAATAAGCGAAATAACATGTACATGCATTATCATCATGGCATTATTTTATGATTTCATGTGCATGGGTGGGTTATGATATGAAAGAAGGACAGGGTGTACTTCGAGTACGTTGTTTGATGAATGGCTCTGTGCCTCATCGTGGTTGATATAGGCTATGTGCCATATCATGGTTATTGATGGCTTTGTGCTCATCGTGGTTTTGATGATAGCTTCGACTACATCGTGGATTGACGTTGACTGAGGTCACGTTGTGGATTATTTGCGATTAAGTTCGTGTGGACGACATTTGTTGCCTTATTGGAGTAAAAAGGAGAGGGTGATTTAATGATCCCCTGGTGTGTGGTAGGCTGGATACGGGGGTGTGTAGAGGATGGACCCTATTAATTGCATAACATGTGATATGAATATATGTGAAAATGGGCCAAGCCCAGTATATGATATGTGGATTAATGTGGGAATGGGCCAAGCCCAGTATGTGGAAACATGTGGTTAATTACCCTATTATAAGAATGTGATATGGTTATGGGCCAAGCCCAATATGTGAACTCTAATGATGTGAATGTGGGCCAAGCACAATAAGTGAACTCATGTGAATAATGTTGCATTAATATCTGACATGTGGGTAAATATGTGGTTTGACATGTGGGTGGAATTCAGTGGTCTAATTGCACACTGAGTCTGTATGACTCACCCAAATTTTATTAACATCGTAGGTGATGCTTGGACCGGGTTTGGAGAGGATACAAGGTGGCCCATGCAGAAGACATTTTATTCCATGCAGTTTATTATTAAGTACTTTGATTAATTATTTGTTTTTGTAATAAGGGCCACTTAAAGTATTTGAATTTTTGCAATGTTTCGGTTGGATTTGTAATTAAGTTAATATTTTGTAAGTTTAATTTTAAAAGCTATTTAAATCTCAAAAGTCATAATAAAGTTTTGAATCCGGTATTTTTATAATAACTTAATTTTTACTTAGAATATTTTAAATTACGAAAATGATTTATTAAAGGCAACAAATTTTTAACGGTTTTCACTTTTAAGTAAGAATATTTCAAACATTTTCCGCAGTGGCATTTCAAATTCGGTCGTAACGAATGGGCCGGGTTTGGGGTGTTACAAGCTAGCTTGTAATTGTATTAAATTTTCTAAATTTGTGATTCTAGGTGATAAGGACTAAATTGCAAAAATGTGAAAGTTTAGGGGCTAATTTGCAAATATGCCTAAGTGTGCCTAAATGTGTAAATTGTGTTAAATTAACTGAATTTTTTATTAAATAAATAAATTTTGATATTATATAGATTGAGAAAAAATGAGAATTGGATCTAGATCGAGGAAAAATCAAAGTATCGATTAGTTAACCTAATTCGTCGTTACATCGAACGAGGTAAGTTCGTATCTTAATAGACATTACAGAATCATGTTTTAAATGCATATTATTATTATGACTTAATTCAATGTTAAATGGTAATGCAAATTTATATATATATATATATCATTATGATATCGAAATGTTTGAGAAGCATAATATATATAAATATGAGAAAGTTCTGATAACATGACGACAATCGAAAAGCCAGTACAAACCATAGGAATAGTTAGGAAACATATGTCATGACATAGGATTTCGATATCTATTATTGTGTAAGACCCTGTCTAGGACAGTGGCATCGATATTTGATTACATGTAAGACCACATCTTGGACGTTGGCATTGTACAAGCTTTTCTAGTTATTTGAGAATCTATTGATTTTGAACGGTTCAACGGGCATTCTGAGAAATAAGTGAATAAGTGAATGATATTCAGATTCAGGTATGTTGATATGTATACAATATTTGATAGTGAAAGGTAAGTATATATATGTGCAAAGAATGTTATGTGATGTATATGCAAATGAAACATGAATATGTACAAATGAAATATGGAGAAATGAATAAATTATGGTTTATAAAGTGGCATATGTGAAATTGTCAAATACTTTATGAATGAAAGGTGAAATTGGGTATAAATTCTAGAATGTGAGTCATATGAAAAAGAGGTATATGATTAGATGAGTTATTCGCTATAATGTGCTTAATTGGTTTAAGAAAGTGAGATTGGAATGTTATAAGAGAATCAAATTGACTAAGCTTGGAAAAGCTAAATTTAGAAAGTAAATAAGTATATTATTGAATGGTGATGATTTGATATGAAGTTGTGTTTTGACATATGAGATATCAAATCATGTTTATGATTTTGTAATGAAATTATTTGTTATTTAAGTTTATTAAGATACGAGCTTACTAAGCTTTCAAAGCTTACTTTGTGTGTTTTTTCCTATACTTATAGATTTTTGGAGAATTTCTCGGGTTGGAAGTCGGTAGAGATTGCATCACACTATCCGGATAATGATTTTGGTAATTATACACTTTATGAATTGATTATATGGCATGTATAGGCTTTATGATTGTTTGATGAGTAGTTGTGATTTGGGCAATTGATGTCTATGTACTCGATGCAATTAGCCATGTGATATGGCTTGATAATGGTCGTGAATATGGCAAAGGTGAATTATGTTTTGTGATGCAAAGTTGGTACATAATCGATGAATGGTTAGTATATTGAATTGGTAAGTCTTTGGATGTTGTTTGTATAGATATGTTTAAAGTTAAAATGTGATAAATGGTGCACAAGTTGGTGTGCTTGATAAGTGTTTGAATGGCTAGAAAATATGGACATTGTTGACATGATTTGGTTTCATTTTCAGGGCATGAAATGTGGTTGTTTGTGCTTGTAGGTTTGACCCTAAAAGGGTGGCAAATTGGCCTTGTAAATAGCCTATATTTGCCCACACGGTTGAGCACACGGGCGTGTGGCTTGACCGTGTCATTTAAGTTTGCTAATTAGAACAAGTCAGGATCGACCACGGGCTGGACACACGGCATGTGACTGGCCATGTGGTGCAGGTCAGTAGCGACCACGGGTGAGGCACATGGGCATGTCCACTGCCGTGTGGACAAGTCAATATGTATGCCCTGTTTTGGCACAGCTTAGACACACGGCCTTCCCACACGGGCGTGTGACCACTGTAACTTTGAAAAATTTTTAAATTTTTGAGAAATTCTGTATGTGTTGGGTTTAGTCCCAGCCCCTTTCTAAAGCATGTTTAAGGTCTTGTAGACCTAATTAAATGGCACTTTGATTTGATTCGTTGAATTATATTATGAAATGTCTGAAAAAGGTTTAGTTTTGTCTGGTAATGCCTTTGACCCTAGACCGACGATGGTTACGGGTTAGGGGTGTTACATGCTTGGACTTGGTTGGTGTTCATTGATAAAGAATACCCTTTGGGGGTTTTGTGGAAGAGGTGGAGAACTTGTACGTTGAGAATTTGTGCCAATGTGAAAATTGTTAGAGTTGTGTGACACGAATCCTTGTTAAAGAAATAAAATATTGTAGCAAAACAAGGGGACCTGTGTAGGGCTTAAGGCCTTCGCGGTACAGACCGTACCGCACAAGTAGAATCCGTATAGATTACACTTCTTCTATTTGATATTTATTAGAATAGGGGTTTGTCAACCTCTAAATAGATGTAGTCAAAACTCCTCTTTTATCATTCAGTTTTCAAGATTAGTGAATTTCTCCTCCTCTGCCTATAGTTTTTATTCCTAGAAGGGTTTCCACATAAAATCATTGTGTTTTATTTTTTTCTTATTTCTTTTGCAATCGTTTTATATTTCCATTAATGACGTTTAGTTTTAACAGTAATGTTATCTAGTCCTTTCCTTGTAATTTATATAGATTTGAGGTCATGTGAGCTTGATTTAGCTAGCCCATGTGCCAATTTGTTAAATTTTTTGGAATGTGATAAGTTAGGCTTGAAATTTATATTATGAAAAATGATTAAATTGTAAGGTTAATTTAGCTTTTTGTTAACTTTGTTACATTAGGGGCTAAATTGAGTAAATGTAAAATCTATCATAAGATTTTGATAGAAAATGAAAATATAGTGTCTCTAATGAAAAAATATGAAATCAACTTTTAATCCAAAGCTAGGAATCGAAAGATATGCTTGTCTCGAGATTATGGGCTAAATTGAATAAAATAAAAAATATGCTTGACTTTATATTTGAATATGAATTGAAAGGAAATTGATTTTATTTATTTTTTGTATTATCGTACTAAGATAAAGACGACACCGGGTTGTCGTGTCGTCAAAAGGGAAAGGGAAAAGGAAAGTAATCAATGAGTAACGCGAGGATTTGAGACGAATTTCTATGATTCAAGATCAATTTACTTGTTTGCAATTTTAAAATATGTGTATAAGTAAGGATCAATGTGAGTATATAATTATTGTATAGATTTAATTGTGATGATAGATATTGAATATTGAGAATTGGACTAAATTTAATAAAATAGAAAGTAGTATCTTTTAGTTGGAATATGGTAAGGGTTATAAAATGTAAGTTTGATAAATGAAATTGAATTGAAATTATGTAATGCTATAGAATCATATGTGAATTGAGGTTAAGAAAATATATAACGACTATGCGAATCAATTTGAAACAAGCCCTAGGGCCCAATGAATATGAATGAGTTGATAAGCTCCAGAAAGAGATTTGAATGGTAAGTTAAATGGTTAAATGATGTTAATTGAAGATAGAACTGAATAACTTAATGCTAAAGATATATGTGTGTGTGTGTGTGTGTGTGTGTGTGTGTGTGTGTGTGTGTGTGTGTGTGTGTGTGTGTGTGTGTGTGTGTGTGTGTGTGTGTGTGTGTGTGTGTGTGTGTTTGAACTTAAATGGATTGTTGTATACACAACAATATAAGCCATGGTATTGAATATTGTAATTGGTTATATAAATGGTAATGGAAACTCTTGGATAAGTGCATTATATCAGGAATTGATGATAGAAATGGTATGGACCAATGGTGTTGAGAATGCGATGATATGAATTCGATGATAATCTGTTATAAGGATTGTTAATGAAATGAATTGAGAATGATGATATATGAATGGGTTATATGATATGATTGAATTTTTAGTATCCTATTAACTATACAGGTGTATGCACTTCGTGTGCCAATATGTCCTTATGCCCTATGATGCGCTTTGTGCACCAGCTTGCATTATATGTGATCAGTTTTCCCTACTTCTATTTAGTAGATGATGCACTTCTGTGTTAGTATGATTCATCCAGTTTATTCGAATGATGCACTGTGATGCAAGATTGGGATACAGGTTGGATAATCCATGTATCTGGTTTCAGTCCAAACTAGATTAATAGCGTTATAACATGTGAATAGGTTAACTGAAATATGAATTAGATTGATATCACGATTGGATTATTCAAATTTAAATTGCAATATATGAAAATAAATAGCATAGAAAGATCATGTGAGCTGGTTAAATGAGCATGATGACCGATATGGAAAGAAAACATATGAATTAATTTGATTCGAAAATGAAATACAGTTTTGGATTGAATATGTTAAATGGAATAGAAGTGTGAACATTAATAAAATTGGTAGGATATGTTCTATAACAACCTGTGTTTCAATGTGATGGAACAGTGGTTTTGGGGCCACAAATTTCTGTCATGTCGACTCATAAATATTATTTATAGAATATTTACGGAGTTATTAGAGTCATATTCAAATTTGGTTAATAATTTTTAACGTTTAGATAAATAATTGTAATATTCTGATTTTGTGGGTCTGTGCATTTGGTATGTTGCATGGCTAAGTTGGTAATTTGAGGCTTTGAGATGTGTATTGGGCTCAGGCTCGGGCTGAAACCTAGGTTAAATTACTGATAAATAGTGTTAGTTTATAATTTAATTTAAATAGTTATATTAGTAGTATGTTGGGCTGGTGACCCAAAGTGTGGAGGTGCTATAATGGGGCATTTAGGTGGCGTCACTTAGGAGGGTGAATTGGGCTAGTATGGCCGCTTGGGGCCCAGTGTTGTTGGGTCAAAATTCGGCACATAGGAGGGAAGGGGATGGACGACACAATGGCTAAAATTTAGGAGCTTTATTTCTTTGTATTTAAGTGATAAAATGTTGATAATTAAGAAGGAAGAGTTGGTTTTAAGGTGGCCTCTTCTAAAGGTGAGATGAAGATTGGGTTATCATGCAGGATAAGAGCTATCAGGAGGGAGAGAGTTGGCCGAAATTCCAACTCTGTGTGTGTGTGGGTGTGCCTAATTTAGTAGGAAGTTATCATCTTTTCTACCTTTTTTTTCCTTTATTTCACACTTGTTCTCATCTAGCTGAAACTTTTCTCTCCCAATTGCTTTAGTTTCTCCCTTCTAGCCGAAACTCCTATCACTTTTCTCCTCTCCATTATACTTCTAAAAGCTAATTCTCCTGTGCATATCCCTTTCTCCCATAGTGAACCATCTGGTGAGATCTTTTTTCCCATGCACCATAAGCAGTTAATCTAGTGAGTTTTTTTTGTTTCTTTGCAATTTCATTATTTTAATCGAATCATTTGTTTAAAGGCCTGTCGATTTCACTCTCTGCCCTTGGAAGCCGAATCTGTCTTGCTTTAGTCGAAGTCTTGATTTGGTGGAAAAGTCAAGGTAGGTGGTGGTAGGTTTGGCCGAATGGTCTTTCTTGTTCTTTCCCCTTTGGCCGAATGTGTTATGGTACTCAATTGGTTGCGTTTAAGGGATTGATTTAATATATGGGTGTTGGCCGAATGTAGGTGGGTTGGTGGTGACGTTTTCGTAAAGACTTTTGGGATCCGAAAGCTAGGTAAGGGTTTCGTTTAAACACTATGTTTAATTATTAGATCTCATCGGTTTGATTGGTTTAGTGACCAAGGAGTTATCATGGACAATATTAACAGTCAAGCAGTAGGGGTTGGATCTGTAAACCCAACGCCAAAGTACAAGAAACGATCAGTATCGAGGTGCGAGATTGGCCTTTGGAGTGTGGGCCGACATCGGAGTTAGATCGTAGGCCAATAGTGGTAGTCTCGAGTGACAGTAGCGTAGAAGCAGTAAAAGCGTTAGTATGAAAGCCAGGTGTGTAACTCTTACACACTTTCTTTACTTAATATGTTAATTGTTATGTGTTGATAAAAGTCGGAGTGATGGCTGTGGTTACCAAGATACCCTTGTGGGTAACAAGCGAGGATGCCAGGTAAGTGGTTATGTTTCTTGTGTTGATTGTGATCTATGAGAGCATGATATTCTGTATACATAATTATGTATGTTAAGCATGATCATAATGATATTGTTCGCATGAATATATGCTATGGGTAATGACAGGAGGGGGAGTATGATCTATCAGACTGTCACTAGTGATTTGGTATCACATAGTGGGTTGGCCTCACATATTATAATATTATGACTATGTCTCAGTGGTTTGGCACCACCAGTGGTTTGGTACCACATATGTTTATTTGTGACTTCGGTCACCAGTGGTTTGGCACCACCAGTGGTTTGGTACCACAAGGGGTAGATTTTGGAGATGTGGATGGATATCTAGGTTGATGGGTTGCATGACATACATATTTGTATATGAAATTGTGTAAGAGCATAACGTATTTTGGGATGGGGGTTTACACACTGAGTCTAAGTGACTCACCCCTTCCTTTATATTTTGCAAATAAACCTTAGATTGTGGATTTGGAGTCGGAGTGGACTCGAGGTGGCCATGCTCAGCATTCGTTTTATTATAAAGTTTTCATTTGGACATAGTTGTTTATTTGCTTTGGGTTTTCAGCATTGTAATAAGGCCGCTTGACTTTTATTTTTGGGACGCTTTATTTGGTTGTTTCTATAACTTTCGTTAAGCATACCTGGTAAATATGAACTGGTTGTTTTCAAAACCTCGATGAGTACTTGTTTTCTGAAATGTTCACTGATTAAGTAATAAATGCGGAGTAACAATAAGACAACTAAGTTTTTTTCCTAAAACAAGTTTTAACACGTTTTAAACGTCAAGAGATCCAACTTCGTTTTCTCTAAAATTATCCAAAAGTTTTCTCTTTAACCAAGTCGACAAATCGGTTTTCAAAACGTTTTCTTTCCCGTGGCACACCAGATTCGGTCGTTGGGTTTTGACCGGGTTTGGGGTGTTACACTAATTAAGGTAAAAGGACTAAATTGTACAAGGTGTAAAACTTTTTAATTATTGCATTTAAACGATCAAATAGATTATTTTTAAATGAGGGAGGATTTGTGAAGCAATTATATTTTTTAGAGTAATGGATGGTTAAATGATGAATTAATATACATGTATGTTATAATATTATTATTAGTTAATTATATGATAAAATTAGAACATATAAAATAAAAGGAAAGAAAAAGGTCATTCATCATCTCCTTTTCTTCCATTTCTATAACTGAACACCATAGCTAGAGAGAAGAAGCTTCGGTTGTGTGGTTTTCATTGCATGTAAGTGAAATTGATACCCGTTTCTATAATGTTTATGTTTTAGAGATCATTGCAACTAGATCCAGCTAGCCCATACTTCTGTTTTTGAATCTGTTAAAAATTTTAGAAGTTGCCATTGATGAATCTTGGTTGCTTTTTATGATAATTATATGTTTGAAGCTTTGATTTTGATTTTTGGTTGTTTTGTAAAGTAATTTTGGTTAGTTTTTTATTAAAGGATTAAATTGTTAAAATGCTAAAATCACATGGTTATTGGTGAATAAGAGGTGTTTTGTGGACTGTTTAGGAACCTTGAATAATTAGCTGGTATGTTAAGTTTTTAGAAATGATTAATTTGATGATTTTCAGGTTAAGGGACTAAATTACAAAAGTTGTAAAAGTTAGGGGAAAATTATATAATTTTAAAAATAAAAGGGTATGAAATGCATAATTAATTGGAATATGAAATGTAAGCTAATAAATGGGAAATTATACATTTTAGATCAAGACCCTGTTGACTTACGTGGAAAAAAGAAAATTGTGGAATAGTCCCTAAGCTTCTCTAACTATTACAATTTAGTCCAGATAAGTTCCTTTGGTCTGTAATTTAATATCTATATGACTTGTATGATTGTATGATATGAAATAGTGGATATTAATTATTCTATTGATGATGTAAAGTTGTTTTGGAAAATGTTGTTGAATTTCGATACTTGGGTTAGATGAATGTGAGATAGAGTACAACTAAATGACGGCGTGTTATGCAGGGATTGGAGTGGAGATTGACATGGTGTGTTTTATATATTTTTCTCGAGTGTACCGAGGTTCAGCATTTTTTGCGAACCCTCGTGTTATACTATCATGTTCGGCATGTTATGGGGGCGAATGTATAGCCTACGGGGTAGGCACTTAGTGTCGAGGCGTGTTATCGATTGGATTAACTCACATGAGCATTATTGATCTGGTTCCTGGAACTACATCGATATCGATATCAGTGTATCGTATGACACCAGCTAAGTTAAAATAGTTGAAAGCACAATTTCAAGAATTGTTAAATAGAGGGTTTATTCGACCGAGCGCATCCCCTAGGGTGCACCTATGTTGTTTGTGAAAAAGAAAGACTACTTTTTAAGATTGTGTATTGACAATGCAGACAATCGAATAAAGTCACAATAAAGAATAAGTATCCTTTGCCATGTATAGATAATTTGTTTGATCAATTAAATGGTGCTACAGTGTTTTCGAAGATAGACCTTAGGTTCGTGTATTACCAGTTGCGAGTTAAAGATTGTGATGTGCCAAATACTACTTTCAGAACTCATTATGGCCACTATGAATTTCTAGAAATGCCATTTGGATTAACAAATGCTCCTGCTATTTTTATGGATGCAATGAATCAGATTTTTAAACCTCATTTGGACAAATTTTTGGTTGTGTTTATTGATGATATATTGATCTATTCTAAAACAGAATCTGAACATGCTCAACACCTGAAAATCGTGTTACAGACTTTGCGAGAAAGACAATTGTATGCAAAGTTCAGTAAATGTGAATTTTGGCTTCGTGAAGCTGGATTTTTAGGACATACAGTATCAATTGACGGGATTCAAGTTGATTTGAGTAAAGTTTCTACCATAATGAGTAGGAAAACTCGAAAAATATTTCAAAGGTGCGAATTTTTCTTAGTTTAGCAAGTTACTACCTTTGTTTTGTTAAAAACTTCTCGATCATTGATTTACCTATGACCATGTTACTACATAAAAAGTCAAATTTTTTTAGTGATGACCCATAATTTACACATATTTTAACCCCATGCTTGGCTTATTTTTGGATGAATTTCCATTAGATTTGATGAATTCGATGTTCCTAATCCCTTAATTTCATGTTTTATAATCAAGAGAGCTTAGAAAGTCGAAAAGAACGAGAAACGGGCCAAAAAGGGACAAATGGGCCTACATCAAAAATCACATGGCCTAGACTATCGACCATGGGCAGATACACGGCCGTGTGTGGCGAGCAGAATTGACCACGGCCGAATGAGTCCACCATGGGCGTGTCACACGGGCGTGTCCCTGCTGAAACTAGGATGAATTCTATTCGGAATAGGATACTTGTGGGCCAAGTAAGGCATCTCAAAGCCTATATAAACACCCTAGGGGTAACCTAATAAGGGGACGTTGAATAGAGGCCGAATAGGAGGCAAAAAATACTCAAAGATAGCCATCGGGAATAGCGTAGGAGAAGGATCTCCATCAAGACTGAAGATCTCCCATCAAGTTCTTTAGAATTTTTTGGGTTTTCATTATGTTTTGGGTTTTCCATATTTTATGATGTTCCCTTCTATTAGTATGAACTAAACCTTTCAAATACCTGAGGGGATGAAACCTAAGATGAATCTTATTATTATTTGATTTATAAGATAAATACATGTTCTTATTTTTAATTGTGAGTTTTTATTCTTGTTTTGGTAATTCAGGTTATTGATTCAAGTCGAATGTGCTTATTCAGTAGAGCAAAAGTCCCTGTTTAAGAAAAGATCAACACAATTAAGCGGAGTTGATTGCAACCCTAGAAATAGGGTGATAAAAATCTGACGGATTAGAGTCAAATCTAATAAGGGGATCCATAGATCGAGTTAATGCGATAATAGGGGTTTTAATTAGAAAGAGATTTCAATTAATCAACCTAGAGTCAGTTGTTTTTAGTCTTGAAAGAGATATTAACATAAATCAAAGATTTCTACGGATTAAGTCAAGTGACTAAATCATATGAATCAAAAGTAACAAGTGAAGTGTAACACCCTAAACCCAGCCTATACGTTATGACCAAATCCGGTATGTTACAGGGTGAAGAAAAACGAGATTTTGTTGAATTTAGAAAAAAAATTGTAGGTTTGAAAAACTCTCTGATTAAGGTGATGTCTTGAAAACTGTAATTTATTAGTTTAGGAAAATTTCAATTTTTCGTTGATCAAATATTCGTTATGCGTGGTGATATTTGAAAGAAAATGTTTGTTTATGTAACTCATATTTTACTCATGTTTGCTAAATCAATTTAATCTGATTACAAGTCTTATGAATCAGTATATTATTCAATGTTTATTAAACAATGTTTTATAGAGTATAGGAAGTAAAGTCGTTTTCGCAAATGTATCTTAAGGTCTCAATTTCTATAGTTTCAAGTCCTAAACCTAAAAGTTCAAGAGTATTTCTACAGTCATACCACAATAATTCTAAAATGAAAACATGAACTTACTTGACTTGGTGCTGGATACCCGTGGTTTCATACTTCCTTTAGAACATGCTTTTATAAATTAAAATTTTAAACAGCTTTGGAAAATGCTTTTGAACCCAAACCACAGCCGAGTTTTGTAACCGAGCTCTGATACCATAAAATGTAACACCCCAAACTCGACCCATGCGTTACGATCGGATCTGACATGTCACATGAGGAAAATGTATAAAGTCCTTGTGATTTGTACTAAAATAAGTGTTATTTGGTTATGGTTAAGAAAACAAGTTTGGTTGTAAATATTTGATAAAATTACAACTATTATTGAGAGGTTGTTTGATGAATCAAAAATCAAGATAGTGAACTTTAAAACTGTGACTTTTGAAAATGTCGTTGATAATTTGAAAGAAAGTCCGAGTTAAATCATTTGTAAAAGTTTGTTATAAAATCCAGTTATTAATCAATTTTGGAAAGCCTTAGGTTATACTTTTAGAAAATCCCCATTTAAAAATAATTCAAACAAAAATAATAAATACGTCAAACATAAAGAAAAAATAAAATATTCCAGAGGCCTTATTACAACTTAAAAACCCAAAATAGTAAAAGAAATAAAGTAAACGTAAATAGAAATCTGAAGTAAAAAAAAAAAAAACACCATTTTTGAAGTATGGCGTCCATCGAGTCATCCAATGCCCAAGTCCACATCACTAAGCATTACTTGCAAGGGTTAAGGAAAAGTGTGAGTTACAAGAACTCAGTGTATAATCCCCTTACCGTCATTCACTGGGCCTGAACCCATTTTGTATCATTTTGGGCCTAAGCCCATGTACATAACAATAATTATATGATATGAATGCAACCCAACCCATCCATCCAATCACACCCCCGACCAGCCAATCACACCTGTGGAATCAAGTCAACCCACTCCGCCGCTCACACAAAATTTGCAGTCAAGCTACTAATCACGGAATATTTGTGGCTGAACCACCGGAATCAGAATTATGTAATCATATATTTATATTGTGGCAATGCGACCAGGCTACACTGCTCTTCATTCATTATCCCACCCCATACAATATGTATAGATGCAACATGATAAAAATATATCCACATAAGTAACAATTATCAATTTAATGAACAATTTTGGTGAATCGACCCATTATAGCAATTTTGGGCCATAGGGGCATTTTCGTAATTCTTACAAATAAATACTTATTTTGTCAGATCTTTAGAAATATTGTAATTTACACAAGTTACTCAATTTTTGCCATATTACGATTTAAGCCTTGTAACTAATAATGATCTATTTTCCATCAAGATATCGAATCATGAATCTACGGGAATTCGGTGTGAGATTACACACCTGATTATGGTAAGGACTAAACCTTCTTGATCTTCAAAACCTAAAACACCATTACACTCGATTAACCAACAAATGAGGTTTTTCTTAATCCAAATATTTAAATCTAACGATCTAATAAAGTTCTTACCCTTAGAACCGTGTACGACCACGATTTGTCTATTCTCACTTGATGATGGTCCACAACTCGGTGGGAAATCTCGGATCACTGATACCGCTCTACGCTTGAACTTAGGAGGAGGAATCACAAATCCACTCCTTTTGAGTTCTCTAACCGCTTTTCCTTTCGAATTGGTACAACTTGCCTCCATTAGAAAAAGTCTTAATCAAAATGATATTACGATGATATAAATCGATTGTCTAAGGAAAAGGTTCGACTTGCCACTATTTCTGTAGGATCAACAAGAGAATAAAAATGATCAATATAATCCCTATAATAACCGATTAGTAACAACCATCATTCCGTTTAGCAAACTAATCAAACAATGAGCGAGATCAAAATAATCCATAAAGAAACTTCTTACCTTACAATGATAAATCCAATTTCCACCGATTGGGCTTACGACTACGGATGAATCAACAAAATAAAATATTTGGCCAACCCCACAAGAATACTACAAAATAGGAGATGGTCACAAAATGAGGGAGTATAAGAGAGGAATGTTTCGGTTTAGAGAATCATCCAAAGAGAAGGTGCATATTCGACATGAAGAAAAGAAAATGCAAGGATAGAATAGAGCCACTTACCGATTCGATCAAAGAAGAGATGCTCAACTTGCAAGATGGAGAAGAGAATATGATAGAAATTTGGCTATTGATGAGAAAAGAACAAAGAAGATTCGACCAAACAAAGTTGTGTCGATTAAAGAGAAAGGAAGAATGGTTGAGGAGATGGTGAAGAAGAAAATAAGTGATGGACAAAGGGGTATAGAGGTTCGACTATTACCAAAAGAAAATGAACATTGGATTGAGTGTTTTGGCAAAACAAAAGAAAAGAGAAAAGAACAAAAGGCTATAGTGATTCGGCCAAAACAAAGGAAAAGAAGTTGGAAAAAGAAAATGCCAAAATGTTAAGAAGAAACAAAACTTTTCATGCACAATATTTGCCAAAATGCAATAGGAATTTTGGCTCTCCCTATTCCCCTAACCAAAACTGTGTATCATTTTTACCAAAAGATGAGTGTTGACCCAAAATATTCTTTCCAAAACATCCTTCACATAATAGGACAAGATGGTCCATTCTCTTACCTGTTTCTTTTGATTCTTTCCTTCATTTTCCCTTGTTTTCCTCCTTACCATAATCCTTAGCCATCTTTCCATAAATAAAAATTCCTCCTTACCTTGTTTAAGACCATGGACGACACTAGGAAGGGAAGCACAAAAATTTAATCAAAATTTTTGCACTAGGTGGGACTCGAACTCCTCCCCTAAAGCCCTTCATGTGACGCCACAACCTCCTTGCCATATGCTCACTTATGCTAGCAACAAACATACTTATTTCCTTAAGCATTGATGCCATTTACCTTCTCTCCTTAAATTGCTTAAACACAAAATTTTTACTAAGGCCCAATTCAACCCAAAGCCTTCTTAGAACCCCTAAACAAACAAAATTAACATTTTTAACTAGCCTAATGCAAGATATACTTCAAAACATAAAATTCTAAATTTGAGGATGTTACAAAGAACGCTCAATTTTTATTACCTTAGCCATATTATATTTTATTGTTTTTTACAATTAAATTTTATTTTTATTTTTCTAAATTTCTTTCTCTTTTTTCTTTTCCTAGAAGGTACCTCTAGTTTATGACTAAAAGGAACCTGACAGGACCACTACTTTACCATAGTGATATTGAAGGAATCGCATGTAGAAATCGTAGAGAAGTAAGACGAGGCTTAAATTACATACAATGAGAGCAAGGGATGAAACCAATACCACCGAAAGGATGGCTGAGAACAATCTGCCACATCAAGATATGGCCAACCATCATGCTCCTTGAACTACGTATGATTATGCTAAACCTAATTTAACAAGAGCTAAATCAAGTATTGTTAGGCCTCCTATAGTCGCTAATAATTTTGAATTAAAACCTAATACTATACAAATGATTTAACAGTTTGTTCAATTTGATGGTTTTCAGGACGAAGACCCAAATACTCATTTAGCTAATTTTCTAGAATTCTGTGATACCTTCAAAATAAATGGCGTTCCTGATGATGCCATTCGTCTTCGATTATTTCCCTTTTCTTTGAGAAATAAAGCTAAACAGTGGTTACATTCTCTTCCACGAGGATCAATCACTATATGGGACCACATATTGAAAAATTTCTACTAAAATATTTTTCACCGGCCAAAATGGCCAAATTAAGGAATGATATCTCTTCTTTTGTGCAGATGGATTTAGAAACATTATACGATGCATGGGAGAGATATAAGGATCTATTAAGAAAGTGCCCACACCATGGCTTACCCTTATGGTTACAAGTCCAAACTTTTTACAACGGTGTCAACCCTCAACCCGATAGTTAATTGACTCAGCAGTCGGTGGAACCCTTAATAACAAAACTCCTGAAGCAGCTTACGAGTTAATAGAGGAGATGTCACTGAATAACTATCAGTGGCAAGTTACAAGGACAAAGCCAGCTAAAGCAGCCGGGGTTTTCAATCTCAACGCAGTCACCATGCTATCAATTCAGGTAGAGATGATGAATAAAAAGATTGATGGTTTATGTGGATCTTTGCAGGTACATCCAGTTATGCAATGTGATTCAAACCTAGAAGGTGTGGCAAATCCTGAGTACCCACCTTATAATCCGAGCATGAAAAGTGAACAATTAAACTATACGGGTAACAATTTTAGACCTCAATATAACCCTTATAGTAATACTTATAATCCAGGTTGGAGGAACCACCCCAATTTCTCGCGGGGTGGCCAAGGAAATCAAAGACAACAACCACCTCCTCCAAACTTTCAACAACAACCCTACCCATAGGAAAAAAAGCTGAACCTTGAAGAGATACTAACAAAATTCATTGCGGTGTTTGAAACCGAGATAACACTTAAAAATAAACAAGCATCGATTAAAGGAATTGAGAACCAGTTAGGGCAACTCGCAAAGCTGATCTTCGAACGACCATTAGGTAGCTTGCCAAGTAACACTGAGACTAATCCAAAAGAGCAAATTGAAGCCATATCAGCTCATGATAGTGAAGTGTTAGCAGAATCTGAATCTGAGCCAAGGCAATAACATGTGGTAAGTGAAGGTAAGGTCGAGGAAAGCCAAGAAAAGCCAAAATTGGTAATTAAAGAATACAAACCTCATATACCTTACCCCAATGCGATGAAAGAATACGACACAGAAGAATAGTTTGGTAAGTTCCTTAAACTCTTAAAGAAATTACATATTAACTTACCACTTTTTAAAGCTTTTTCGCATATGCCAGATTCAAGGAAATTTCTAAAAGAGCTCTTAACAAACAAGCGAAAGTTAGATGAGAAGTCGCATGTGGAACTAAACGCAGTATGCTCAGCAATGTTACAAAAAAGACTACCATGGAAATTAAAGTATCCAGGGAGTTTTACAATTCAATGTCTAATCGGTAGTTTATTTGTTGATAATGCTTTAGCTGATTTAGGGGCAAGCATTAATGTTATGCCATCTAGAATGTTTAAGCAGCTAGGTCTAGGGAAACCCAAGTAAACTAGGATGAGTATTCAACTAGATGATAAAACTATTCGCATCCCTAAGGGTAGAATTGAAGATGTACTAGTTAAAGTTGATAAATTCATATTTCCCGTAGACTTTATTGTTTTAGATATGGATGAAGACAATAGTATCCCCTTAATCTTAGGAAGACCTTTTCTAGCAATTGCCAGATCTAAAATTGATGTTAGCACAGGTGAACTCATACTTCGTGTAGGTGACGAATCAATTAATCTTCAAGCTCTCGACTCAATGAGGACATCGAGTGAGAAAGGCGAGGACATAAATTCCGTTGATAAGTACCCAGTTAAACTTCTTTTCCAGGAAACACCACGGAATCACACTACATGAAACACCCCAAACCCAGCCCACGAGCCTCATCGTTTCTAGGAAAAATCATTCGAATCATGTTTGAAACTTTGCTAGAATTTTTCGTGTTTTTGAAAATAGTTGATTTGGGTTGGGCTCGAATTTAAAACCCGTGTTGATTAGGTGTCAAAACATTTAATATTTATTCCTAAGAAAGATGGACTTTAATTTTGAATTAATAAAGATCGTGTCATACTTAAATAAGTAAATATGCATGCATAAACAGTTCAAACCAAGGCCTTATTACATCAAATTAAAACCCAAATTAAATCCAAAATACTTTAAAAAAAATAAGATATTCTCTGAGTTGAGCATGGCCACCACTTGAGCTCCTACCGACCCGGCCCATTACTGAATGTCACCTGAAAATGAATCCCATAAAGGGGTGAGTCAAACAGACTCAATGTGTACAACCAACATAAGTCTCAATTAAATTCAGGCATATCAAATCATACATGATACCATATATAATTAATGATGCAAACTCGGACCCAAACCTAAATAACCATATACTACACATCACCCGTACCAACCATCACACCATGGGGACTACTAAGTCAACCCTCCATCCGCTACACATCATCGAAGGCAGTCACTGCAGACGATGTGCTCATCGCCCTTATAATTTCGTGGCATAGCCACCAGATAATAATTCATGACACAAGTCACCACATTCAGATTTCGTGACATAAGTCACCACATTCAAATTACTTGACATAAGTCACCACATTCAGATATTGGGATATAAAACCACCAATTCACTTCCCCTTTTCATATCACCCATATGCCCCATGTCAAACAAATCATGCAATATCATGCCTTATTTCACATTATTGTCACTATTGACATATGTACCATAATAGATCATAACCTACTCATAGTAGGAGTGGGTAAACGTACCTGAGTATTTCATTCGTACCATTGCATGGTACTTTTAGCCACATTTTAACATATTCTTAGTAACATATTTATCAAAACATAGCCGTAAATTAATTAAGGCTTAGTGTGGGGTACACACCTGATTTACTTAGCGCTTTATTGAAATCTCGAAAACCCGATCTAATGCTTTTAGACCCTTAATCCCTATATTCGGCCAACCATAAACACTTTAGCAAAAAGCCATTCGGCTAATTGATTAAATCCCGAAGGACAATCGCAACCAAAATCTTACCTTGTTGCCGATTTTACTACTAATCAAATCTCGATATTCCGTAGTCTTTCTCCCTTGGAATCGGCTAACACTAGATCAATTGATTTGGTTAGTTTTTGGCTTTTGAATAAATAGTAAATAGATCTAATTCACTAAATTAGCCTTGGCCGATTGGTATATTTACTTACCTTTGGGAATATAAAATCTCGAAAATATCACTTGTCCTTGATATCTGTCGAAATCCCTACAAACACTATGTCAGATCCGATTTCAATGCCTAATGAACACCAATAATGGCCTTCGGCCTAAGATGACTCTGGCTTACCTTAGATCTTGAGATCCCGAAAGACCTCTTCCTTGTAGTCGACAACTACCAAATCCCGAAAGACCCTTCAAAGTTTTGGCCAAACAATACTAATGGGATTAGATCTTTCGGCTTAATGGAGAAATCGGCACAAGAGTAAAAGAATGAAGAAGAGAATGAAATAAAAGGTTTCAGCTTCTAAAGAATTCAAAAGAAAAAAATTACAAAAAGTAACTAGGGTTTTGGCTTGTAGAAGAGACGGAGAGAAAAGATTGAGAGAATGGGGTTCAAATGCCAAAATTGAAGAGATATCCCCTCTCTATTTAAAGAGAATTTTGGCACCCATATTTATACTAAAATAAATAAATAAATAGATAAATAAATAAATAAATCTACACTCCTTAATCGACTCAAACTTATCACCAATTAAATTCCTTTATTTACCCAAAAATTCAATTTGAATTACATTCAAATACCTTCCCCATGCCAACAGCAAAATAACAAGTTAATGTGCACAAGGCAACTCGAACCCAAGCCCTATAAGCACCAACACATGCCCCCTGCCACTATACCACAACCGTTCTTGTGATATATTCCATTCTCAACTTATTTGAAGGTACCAGCGACCAACTTACACACGCCTGCAGCAAAATAACAAGTTAATGTGGACAAGGCAACTCGAACCCACGACCTGTAAGAGCCACAACACACTTCTTGCCACTGCATCACAACTTTGCTTGTGACATGTTCCATTCTCGACTTCTTTTAAAGCATATTTTCCACCGACCGAATCATCTAAAGGAATCTAAAAATATTAGCCAACATCCAAATTTGAACCTCCGACCTCTTCACGATGGTCCACGCCCCTTACCACTACGTCGCGTATTTTATTTGTGTCATATTTCCTACCTAATTAATTATAAACCTTTTGTCGCACTCCAGGTTTACTTAAAAAAAACATAACATGCGTACACCGCGACTAGAACCATGCTCCCCCTACTACTCCTAACGCCTTTGCCACTGGGCCAGGCGTTTCCTTGTCATCATAAAAGCAGTCCCAACTATTTATAAGGCCTAAACTCCGCCTTCATACCACTTATGCTAATAAAAGTTTTTTGCCAAGTCTAGGACTTTAACCTCTGACCACCAGCTTATTCCAAGCACCCCAAGCCACCAGACAACATACTTCTTTGTGATATGTTTTAACCCAACATTATTTTAAAAGCCTTATGACTGCCACCAACCTCCCTAAAAAAAACAACATTTTTGCTAAAGCCCTAGATCGAGCCTAGGACTTTTCCAACACTACCAACCCTTCCTAAACCTCCTAAAAATTAAACTAAACATGCAATAATAATTTTTTTAACGACAAAATCTATTCTCTCGACACACGAACCCACTTATTCTAGGCCAAAATTTAGGGTGTTACACTACAGAATCAGACCCTATAGCTTGCACCCACACAAAAATATCTCATGAGGAACGATGGCTTCAGACCGATGAGCTAGATGAGTGGGAGACACATTTCAAGGAGGAATCAAACCCACATGAAGTGAAACCGAAGGAAACCCTAGAAGAACTTAAAGGGATATCAAATCACTTCAAAATAGGAGATCAGGTACTATTAGATAGAACAGACCCACGAATCACCACATCAAACGAGAAGATAACCGAAGAGATCCCCTTTACGGTATTTAATATTTTCCCTTACGGAACAGTCGAGGTAAGTAATCCTTCGTTCGGTACTTTTAAAGTAAACTCCACTCGACTCAAATTATATGATGATAGCACGAAAAAGGATTTTTCAGTCCTTAAACCATCGTGAAGGTACAAATGAGAGGTAAGTCTAGCTTAAGGCTTTAAACAAGCGCTTCTCGGGAGGCAATCCAAGCACTAACCCTATTTATTTTTATTTCTTTTAGCACCTAACTATAGACTAACCAAGTTAATGAAGCTTAGATTTTCACATCACACGGCCTTACACGTGGCGTAGGCGTGGCCGTGTGGATGCTACAAATTTCCGTACTGACATGGCAGAGATAGTACGATACAGGACAAGAAAAATATCTTTGAATCACGAACTCACCTAACACTACGGCCGTGTGACATAACCGTGGCTGACACTGATGAACCAACACAAGCGTGTCAACTTAAATACAAGGCGTGGGAGAAGCGATTGAACCACCACACGGCCGTGCGATATGGCCGTGTGACACAACACGCCCACGATACACGGGAGTGAGGAAGTACCAAATCTAAAAATTTTCTATTTAAAACACCCCTCTCCCCTTCTCAACCATTTTCCTATGCACTCCTCACTTCCCTTCCTTTTCAATCTCTTCCTTCTTCATTCCATAAACGTCTCAGTCTACGCTTCAATGATGTCAAAGAAAAGGAAAGATCCGAGTCCTATCTGCCTGTGTGAGACAAATCAACATAATCTCATGTCGTCCGCTTTATTAACTCGACAATCCAAGGGTCTTTGAGACCATTCAGCTTTTATTTTACTTTTCTCGTCTCCTTTATTTTCCTTTTCTTTATTATTCATATGCTTTATCTAGTTTATTTTGTTTTAGTTTCTTAGTTTTAGGTTCTAAAGGTTGCTAGGGAATCACAACACCACGGCCTTAGACACCACACCCACCTCGCAAACCATCTACCAATAAGGACTTTCTAGTTCATTCATCTTCTCTTTTAGTTTAATTTTAATTCATATTCTATTTCTTGTTATCTTTATTTACTTTAATCATATAATTAGTATAATTGAAATTATTATTAATATTTCCTGGATAATTCTTCATGAGTTACCCAATTTCTTCATCTAGCACAAGAACTAGAGGCGCTCCCTCCAACTTATCTTTAACCTCCGAATCAAGTTTCCACACTTATAACTCAAGGAATCCATCCAAAAGTTCAAGAAGTTTCACTTCTCTCCTTCTCTTTTGATTTTCTTATTATATGATTGTTATCTATCTTTGTGTATTGAGGGCAATGTACATCTTAAGTGTGGGGTGAAAGTTTATTAGAAAAATTGCCTAACTTTTGCATTATTCTCAAATCCTCGAATGATATTCATCTTAAAGTAATTTTTTCATATCACTAATTAGAATGAAATTCTTGTTGATTCATGATTTTTATTAATGTGTTTTAGATTAAGTCATTGATAATTGTGCAATGATGATTTAAACTTTAAGATACTAGAGAATCAAGCATGATGAGTCTATTTTCAAAAATTAAAATTTTGTTAGGTTGTCTACCTGAATCTAAATTGTTACCTTGAAGTTTGAAATTTAAGAGGTTGACATCAAAATACCCATAATTTTTGTATGATTTTGAGCCTTTAGAGCATACATTCTTTTCGTGCTCACTTTATTGATTATGAGTGTGTCAACATTGATTTGTTATTCTAGAACTTGCTTCGATTATACATGTCAAGACCACACTATTGATTTGATATACAGAGATGATTAAGGCACTTAGGATTTAACCCACTTACTCCACTAAAAGCCTACCCTCATAATTGACCCCTAGTGAACCCCTTTGATCCTAACAACCCTTTTTTATTGACTCAAACCACTAATATTAACCCAAAACCCATCTCGTATTTGTTATCACCATTCCTTTTGATTACCTTTCTATCGAGATTTGTTTTGATTAGTTGCCTAATTAGATTATTTCAGAGGTTAAAGTTCTATTATATATTGATTTGTTCTTAATATATATATT
Organism: Gossypium rotundifolium; assembly: GCA_025506655.1. Classification (NCBI taxonomy): domain Eukaryota; kingdom Viridiplantae; phylum Streptophyta; class Magnoliopsida; order Malvales; family Malvaceae; genus Gossypium; species Gossypium rotundifolium. The sequence continues at coordinate 20,609,919 of CP106727.1, forward strand.
TCAAAAATCAAAGTATATTCATTAAAATCGAAGTATATTCATTATTAGTTATGAGAGTTAAGCAAAGCTATTCGTTTAATTTCAACATCATGAAAAAGAAGCTTGTATTATTAGTACTACAAGTTTTTAATTGATGTAATTATGAAGGTTATTAGTCATTTTTCTAGTTAGGTAATTTGTCAATTCAATCTCGATCCTAACCCTTCGAATTTAGTCTTTATCCACACCTTTAACCAAGCCCCATTACAACCCTTTTAAAGACCTTTTGATTTATGCATCATCTCATTTTATAGTGGTGAAGATTTGATTTTCAAGCAAGCCTATGGCAATAACTTTTCATGTTTGACTTTTGAGTGCTTAATTTTTGAACCTTAAACATCTTGAGTGATTTGAGTAAATCTTTAGTGAGGATGTCAACTTTTGTCGATTTTGAATTAAAGGTGATTATTTAGGTAACGAGAGACACCTATGTTTTCATGCTAAAAACTCATGACTTTGATTGTTTGAATCTTTAGGACTCTTTAAGTTGAATTATCCATGTATAAATTATCTATAAATTATGATGAGGCATTATTAATGAATATTTTGAATTGAGGAAGTTCGTTTTAATTATGAGTTGAAATTTTTGCTTGAGGACAAGTAAAAGCTTAAGTGTGGGAGTATTTGATAAACCGAAATAGTAACATATTTTAATCACACATTTAGCATACTATTGGATGATTTTTCCCTTTAATTATGGAAATAGGTGGTCCTAATCCTTTGTTTTCATGTTTTATACTTAGTAGAGCACCGGAGGATGAAAAGAACGAGAAAGACCACACGTGTAACACCCCAAACTCGGTCAATACACCACAATAGGATCTGGTATGTTACGGTACTTGAAGAAAATCTTGAGGTTGGTGATTTAAAATCGATGATGCATTTAAAAACCGATAATTTTGAAAACTTATTCAGATATGTAAGTAATACAAGTTCACCTCGTTTTAAAATTCAAGTAATCCTTGTTGTTGCTTAAAAACATTTTTACTTAGTACGAGGATACATTCAAGTTGGAGAACATTTGAGTTTCATTTATCTCAAATTACGTTGTAAAATGGAGAAAATAGGCCAAAGTATGAAATCCACATGGCCAAATCACTAGCGTCAATCCCAGTAAAATCAACCGTGGGGCCAACCCGTGGTGCTAAGCCAGCGACGAGACGCGGAGGTGCTAAACCTCTGGTGACCCAAAGTCACAATAATCAATCTGTGGTACCAAACCACCGGGTACAAGACCACACACTATATACTATATCATCATACAATTTATTCCAATTGGGCCCACAGCCCATTGGGCCCACTTTCCTATCGCGCCCAGCACCCCAACCTACAAGAATACTCTTGATGGCCTCAACTATCGTGCCTCATGAGAAAAAGTCGACCACGGCACGGACCCCTTGAAAATACATGGCCATGCCTCATCAACCTGAGATCAACCACTACCACTTTACCAACTAGCCACAATTTACAGGCGTGTGCCATGGGCGTGTCTCTCTCACTTTGCCACTACACCACACACTCCACTTGAAATAAGAATTCTATTTTTTCAATTAAGGTACTTAGAGGCAAAAAAATTTTAAACCCTACTACGAAACATATTCCAAAAGCCTATATAAAGACCTATAGGCCAACCTTTAGGGGGACGTTCAGCTAGGCCAAAGAGCCAAGCTAGAGCAATTAATTTCAGGGATTTACTCGAAGAAAGCCAGTTGATTCATCTCAAAAGCTAGAATCATACTCAAGACAGAGGATCTCTCTTTCAATTCCTTCAGGGGCTTTTAGGGATTTCTTATGTTTTGTTTTATTTTTTCTTCTGAGATGTTTTCTTTTACAATTATGAACTAAACCTTCAAATACTTGAGGGGGATGAAACCTAAGACAGATCTTGTTATTGTTATTTGAACTGAATGATAATATTTGATTTGTTCTTAACTATGTGTTCTTAATTATTGTTTTGGTATTTCTGGGATATTGATTCAAGTGTGATGTGCTTAGGCAGAGGAGGAAGAGACCCTGTCTAAGAGTAGATTTAGCATAGTTAAGTGGAGTTGTTCGTGCGCCTAGAGATAAGGTGACGAAAATCTGCCAGATTAGGGTCAAACCTAATATGGGAGTCCATAGTTCGAGTTAATGCAATTCTAGGGTTTTAATTAGAAATAGATTTCAATTAATCAACCTAGGGTTTGACGTTAGTAGCCTTGATGAGAAGGATTAATATAAATTAGGGAATCCTACGGATCAAGTTAAATGAATAAATCATCTGGTTCAGAGTTAGATAACAAGTGAAGTCTAGGTGGATTCTTCCTCAAGTATTGTCCAAGTCAATCGATTTCCTCTCAAGTCTTTTCCCCAATTTCTTCTTTGTCTTAGCATCTTTAGTTTAGTTAAATAGTTAATTTTAGATTAGATGAAAATCCACTTAATTCTTAGGCTAAATAATAGAAAAAGAGTTAGTATTAGTACTTTTGGTTCCTTTGGGTTTGACAATCCGGTCTTGCCGCTTACTATATTACTGTTCGATAGGTGCACTTGCCTCCATCGTTGTCTTAGTTAGTTTCCAGGTTCGATCATTCTTTTTATAAATTTTTAAGGCTTCAACAGACACGATCATTCAGTGGAGTTGATCGTAACCCTATAGATAGGATGACGAAAATCTGCCAGATTAGGCAAACCTAATATGGGAGCCTATAGATCGAGTTAATGCAATTCTAGGGGTTTTAATTTGAAAGAGATTTCAATTAATCAACCTAGGGTTAGATGTTAGTAGCCTCGAGAGAGGTATTAATATAAATTAGGGAATCCTACGGATCAAGTCAAGTGAATAAATCGTCTAGTTCAGGGTTAGGTAACAAGTGAAGTCTAGGTGGATTCTTCCTCGAGTATTGTCTTAATCAATTGGTTTTCCCACAAGTATTTCCCCAATTCATGCTCCGTATCTTAGCATCTTTAGCTTAGTAGTTAGTTAATTTTAGATTAAACAACAATTCTCTTAATTCTTAGGTTAAATAATACGAAGAAAGTTAGTATTAGTTCTTTTGGTTCCCTTGGGTTCGACAATCCAGTCTTACCACTAAAATGATACTATTGTTCGATAGGTGCGCTTGCCTCAATCGTGGTGATAGTTAGTTTCTAGGATCTATCATTCATTATATAAATTTTAAGACTTTTTCCACCACCAAGATTTTGGCACCATTGCCGGGGAACTGAAATATTAAGAACGCTCAATTTTTATTACTTTAGCCATATTTTATTTTTACAAATAAATTTTATTTTTACTTTTCTAATTTTATTTTTCTTTTTATCTATTCCTAGAAGGTACCTCTAGTTTATGACTAGAAGGAACCCGACAGGACCCTTAATTTACGACAGTGATATTAGAGGTACTGTATGCTGAAATCGAAGAGAAATAATAAGAAGCCTATAATACATACAAGAATAGTGTAACATCCTAGATTTAAGGGTTCTGCATTTTGTACTATGCTATGTGTTTGGCTCGCTTAGCTTGCTATTTAGGGGTGTTTGGGGGCCCTGGAGAGGCTCGGGTTCGAGCCAGAGCTTTGGTAAAATTTTACTTTTTGGGCATAAGGGGAGAGAGCTAGTGGAAGCAGGCCTTGAGGATAATTATTTGTGTTTGATGACACAAAAGGAGCTCTTGGTGGAGTGGTGTTGGCATCACAAGGGAGCATGAAAGGGGGGAGTGGGGTTCGAATCCCACAAGCTACATTTTGGAGTATTATTTTTGTGCCGAGGTGGTGCAGAGGTGGAGTTGTCGTGGGACTCTAGAGGAGAGAGGGAAGAATAAGTCAAAGGATTCAAATGGATGGAGGGGATGAGTTTGGGGGTTTGAATGGGTCAAAGTGGTTAGAGGTTTTCAAACGATGGATGGAGAGTGAATTGGGGAGGTAAAGGGGGAGAGAATCGTGGGAGTGGGTGTGTGGAAGTGTTTGGCTGAAGTGGGGTGGTGCTAAGGGGGAGCATATTCGATTTTTAGCTAGTGTGGGTGAGTGCCGAATTCCCTTTAGTTCTTAGGCATTTTCATCTTAGTATATTCGGTCATAGTGTATAGGGAGAGTGCCGAAACTTCCCATTAGGTGCTTTTAGCGGTTTTTTTCTTTTCTTTCAAATTTGTGCATTTTTTTCTCTTGAGCATTTCGGGTTCCTCTGTTGCAATCTTTCTTTCCAAAATTTCAGTTGCTTTTCTCCTCCTTCTCACACCATTTTCTTTTATTATCACCTAAGTCCATTTCTATCTTTTCTCCTCTCATCTCTTCCTCTTGTAATCTTCATAGCCGAAACTTTATTTTTCTTCATTGCTTTTCCATTTTTCCCTTAAGCCGAATCTCTTTTGCTCATCTCCTACAATTTGCTTTCATCACTATAACCGAACCCCCTTACTACCCTATTCAAATCGACTTCTTTTTTGGGTGATCATCATAGCTGAACCTTTAATTTTCTTCAAATCTAAAGTAGTGTTTTGCTTCGACATTGGAGTTTTGTTTCTTTAAGCCTTCATCGTCGAACTTTGATCGTGTCAAACAGTCAAGTTTTAATATTTATAAAGAATGATCGAACCTGTAGACTGACTACGACAACAATAAAGGCAAGTGCACCTATCGAACAGTAGTATAGCTCAGGCAAGAATATCTTATCGAACCCAAGGGAACCTAAAAGTACTACTACTCACTTTCTTTCTATTATTTAGCCTAAAATATGGAGTGATTGGATTATTAAACTAACGAAATACTTAGACTAAATGCAAAGACAAAAGATTGAATTGGAGAAAGACTTTAGGAAAACTCAGTTGATAAAGACGATACCCACAGAAAGAATCCACATATGACTTCACTTATTATTTATTCTCCAAACCATATGATTTCTTTACTTATCTTGATCCGTGAGACTCCCTAACCTATATTAAACCCTCTCTCAAGGCGAATAACATCTAACCTTAGGTTAATTAGTGGAACTCTCGTTCACTTATAATAACCCCATAAGGAAGCAGTAAATCGATCAATGGATTCCCATATTAGGTTTCACCCTAATCCAAAAAATCTCATAACCCTATCTCTAGGCGCCCGATCAACTCCGCTCAATTATGCTAGATCTACTCTTAGGCGAGGTCTATTCCTCCTCCACCTAAGCACATCAGATTAAATTAAGCAACATAATTAAGAACAAACCAAGTACTTATCATATAATTTAGAAATCAAATAACAAAATCCATCATAGGTTTCATCCCCTTCAGGTATCTGAGGGGTTTTAGTGCATAACTAAATATGAAAACATCTCAAGAGTAAAGAATAAACAAAACAAAAGAACTCCCTAAAACCCCTAGAGGAATTGAAGAAGAGATCCTCCGTCTTGAATGGAGTTCCGTCTTCTTGAGATGGATCAACTGGCTATCTTTAAGTGACTTCCTAAAAGATGAATGCTTCGGCAAAAAGCCTCTGCCAAAAAGCTATCTTGTTTGGCTTCTGACGAACTCCCCTTTTTAGTTGCTACCTTGGGTGTTTATATAGGCTTTGAGATGCTTTACTTGGCTCCTAAGTATCCTAATTCAAGTAGAATTCCTCCTAGGATGTTTAAGTAGACTTAGGAATGTGTTTTTTGCCTCAAGCATCCAAATTTGAGTGAAATTGCTCTTTCCAGCAGCGAGCACGGCCATGGTACACGCTGTGTAAATCATCTTCAGGCCGTGTCTCGATTCTGTCGATTGGGGCACGACCGTGTGAATCGTGGCATGGCCGTGTGAAGTAATTTGATAAGGCACGACCATGTGGCTTTAAGTCCAGACCGTTTCGAATTATTGGGTTGGCCCAATTTGGCCCGTTTTAAGCCTGTTTCTCATTCTTTTCGTCCTCGGTGCTTTCCTGAGTATAAACATGAAAAGAAAGGATTAAAAGCACCTTTTCACATAAATCAAGGGCTAAATCATCCAAAAGCATACTAAATATGGGGTTAAAATATGTTACTTTTACGGTTTATCAAATACCCCCATACTTATGCTTTTGCTTGTCTTCAAGCAAAATTCTCAACTTACAATTAAAACGAACTTTCCATAATTCATAATTCCTATCGACAATGTCTCATCATAATTCATAGATAATTTATACATGGATAATTTAACTCAAAGAACCCTAAAGATTCAATCATGATAAGTTATACCTTTGTAGTACGGAAACATAGGTGTCTCCTCTTATCTAAGTAATTACCTTTAATTCAAAACCGACAAGGATTGACATCCTCACAAAAGATTCACTCAAATCACTCGAAGTGTTTAAGGTTCAAGAATAAGCACTCTAAGTCGAACCTGAAAAGTTAATCCCATAGGCTTGCCTGAAAATCAAATCTCCACCACTGTATATGAGATGATACACAAATCAAAAGGTCTTTAATCAGGGTTGTAATGGGGCTTGGGTTATAAGGTGTGGATAAAGGCTGAATTAGAAGGTTAGAATTGAGACTAACTTGACAAATTACCTAATTAGAAACAATAAACTAAATATGAATAATTTACATCGAATGAAAACTAATAATACCTACTATTGATAATTACTCTATAATAAAGAGTATTTTTATCACTTAAAATTTGATATACTTTAATACGAGCTTTTTCTTTAACAATTGGAGTTTAAATGCTCTAAGCTCTTTTATATACTACTAATATTGAATATACTTGGATTTTTTTTAAGAACAAACTAAAATTAACATAATAGAAGGAACTTTGATGATTGAAATAACCTAATTCGGCAATTGATCAAATCAATTCTCGATAGAGGGGTAGACAAAGGAATGTTGATAACAAATACAAAGGGATTTTGGATTAACATTAGTGGGTGAGTCAATAAAAAGGTTGTTAGGATTCAACGGGGTTCACTAGAGGTTAATTTGTATGGGTAGGCTTTTTAGCGGAGTGAACAGGTTAAAACCTAGGTGCCTTTATCATCTCAGTATATCAAATCATTAATGTGGTCTTGACATGTATAAACGAGGCAAGTTCTAGAATAACAATTCAAAGTTGACACACTCATAATCAATAAAGTGAGCACGAAAAAGAATATATGCTCTATAAGGCTCAAAATCTCACAAAAATTATGGGTGTTTTGACATCAATCCTTATAAATTTTGAACTTCAAGGTGATACTCAAATTCAGTTCAACAACCTATCAATTTTAATTTTTAGAAAGTAGACTTATCATGCTCGATTCTCTAGTATTCTTCAAATTTAATCATCAATGCACAATTATCTATGACTTATTCTAAAACATATCAATAAAAATCATAAATCATTAGAAATTTCACCCTAATTAATAATATGAGAAAAATACTTGAAAACAAGACTAAATTCAGGATTTGAGAATAATGAAAAAAATTAGGTGCTTTTACCCCCCCACACTTAAGATGTACATTGCCCTCAATGTACAAAGATAGATAAACAATTATGTAATAACAAAATCAAAAGAGAAGGGGAGAAGTAACACTTCCTGAATTTTTGGATGAAGTCTATGAAAAGAAATTGGATAAGATTGGAGGTGAACGTGGGGAAGCGTCTCGAACCGTTTGAAATTGAATCCTCGAAGTAGCCGGCTTGATTTTATTGTATCCTAAGCTAAATCTAAATATCATAAAGAATAAGAAAAAGAAAATAAAATAAAATAAAGTAAAAATAATGATGAAATAAAATAAAAACAAAAGTAAATAATGGAAAATATGAAAGACAACTAGAAAAATGGGGAATGAGGTTTAAATAGAGATGTAGCCCATGTTTTGGGATTTTGAATTTTGAACGTATTTAGGGTGTTCGGGCATGGCCGTTGGTGTCGTGGCACACCCGTGTCATTCTTCACACTATCATTTAATATGGGCGTGCTCCTCTCGTGTTCGATATGTCAGAATGTTGGCACGGTTGTAAGGCACGGACATGTTTAGCCTGTGCTTGACAAGTCAGTAACCTCGCACGGGGCATCGGCACGGGCGTGGACCATTACCGCCACCCGTGTTGGGAAAATAAATTTTTCTATGTCATGTACGGCTACTGGCACACCCATGGTTCATCCCCTGGCTTCCACAGGGCCATGGGCACGCCTTGCATGTGTGAAATGTGTGGTCTAGAAATCTACTCTTTGGTTAGTTTATGGTTAGGTGCTAAAAAGAAAAAGAAAAGAAAAAAAAAAATAAAAAAAAAAAATGTAAAAATGGGGTTAGTGCTCGGGTTGCCTCTTGAGAAATGCTCGTTTATAGTCTTAGCTAGACTTTACCTCTCATTCGTATGGTCATGGTGGTTTAGGGAGGTGAAAATCCTTTCTTATGAGATCACTTCGGTTATGGATATATAGTTTAAGTCGAGTAATATTTACCTCAAAAGTGTCAAATTTAGGATTGCTGACCTCGACTGTCTATATAGGAAGACATTTAGTACCTCAAAAGTGGTTTCTTCGTTTGTCTTGAGGTCTGAATTGGTGATTCGAGGGTCTTCCTTATTCAACAATACCTGATCTCCTAATTTGAAGTGATTAGTTGTTCCTATCAGCTCGTCTGGGGGCTCCTTCGGTTTCACTTCGTGCGGTTCATGTTCCTCTTTGATTTGTGTTTCCTACTCTTTTAGTTTGTCAACCCTAAGGCTTTGTTCCTTATGAATTTCTTCTTTGTTGGCACGAGGTCTAGGATCTAGCTCATCTAAGTGATTTCGTGATGCTTCCTGTAAAGAAGGTTTAACCAAATGATTATCAATAGAATTAACGTTCGTACCTTTATTACTCGATGTCCTAGCTGAGTTAAGAGCTTGAAGAGTGATTGTTTAAGTAAATCTACACAAAGTGTGAGTTCACCAAATTCTTCCTCTGTGTGGTCTTTCTTTATTGCATCGGGATATGGCACACGAGGTTGGTACTCTGTAATTGCAATTTTGGAAAATCATGGCACACCTCAACCTTACCTTTTCTTACCAAAGGTTCTTCCCTTGGGTTTGGCTCCACTAACAATTCACTGTTATGAGCTTGTACGGCTTGGGGCCCATGATTCGGTTCAAGTTTGTAGCCTTGTGGTGTTTCCTATGGTGAAAGTTGAACAATTTGATTATCAACTGAATTTACTTTCTCACCTTCATCACTTGATGTCCTGGCCGAGTCAAAAGCTTGTAGACTAATTGATTCGTCACCTACACGAAGAATGAGTTCTCCTGTACCAACATCAATTTTAGTCATGGCAGTTGCTAGAAAAGGGCTTTCCTAAAATTAAAGGAATCTTGTTGTCCTCATCCATGTCTAAAACAACAAAGTCTACTGGGAATACGAATTTATCAATTTTGATTAGAACATTTTCTATTATACCTCTAGGAATTCTTATAGTTTTATCAATTAATTGAATGCTAATCCTAGTTTGTCTGGGTTTCCCTAGACCTAGTTGTTTAAACATTTTATTAGGCATAACATTGATGCTCACCCCTAAATCAGCTAAAGCATTATCAATAGATAAACTACCAATTAAACATGGAATTGTAAAACTCTCTGGATCTTTTAATTTCCATGGCAGTTTATTTTGTACAATTGCTGAGCATGTTGTGTTTAGTTCCACGTGGTGCTCTTCATCTATTTTACGTTTGTTGGTCAAGAGCTGTCTTAAAATTTTCCTCGAGTCTGGCGTCTGAAAAAGAGCTTTAAGAAGAGTGAAGTTAATATGCAATTTCTTTAACAGTTTAAGAAACTTACCAAACTGTGCGTCTGAATCATCTCTTTTTATGGCTTCGGGATTCGGTATACAAGGCTAGTACTCTTTAATTACCGGTTCTGGCTTTTCTTGTGTTACCTCTTCTTTACATTCGTCTACTTTGTTTTCTGGAAGTAGATTGGTTTCATCTAACCCTTTACTCTCCTAAGCTGTTATGGCTTGGATTGGCTCCTTTGGGTTAATCTCTGTGTTGCTTGGTAGACGCCCTTGCGGTCATTCGAACATTAACTTTGCGAGTTGCTTGACTACATTAGTAACTTCCGTGACTGACTTAGTGATTTCCCGATTCGGCTTTTGTTGCTTTTGATTGTTCTCTCAGTTTCTTGGATACGTTTCTCAGTATTTGCCGATAATTTTGCCAACATTTCCTCAAGACTCGATTCTTCTTCCTATTGGTGAGTTGGTTGTTGAAAATCTGGAGGAAGTTCCTATCTTTGGCTAATTTGATCATCCCATGAGAAATTGGGATGGTATTTCCAACCTGCATTGTAAGTGTCACTATAAAAATTATTTTTGATATCTAGAATAGTTACCTGTATAGTGAACTTGCTTGTTTTCCATGCCATATCCGTAGGGTGGGTACTCAGGATTTGCCACGCCTCTTAGATTCAAATCATATTGTATTTCTAGATGTATCTGCGAGGGACTATACCAATCATCAATTTTTTTATTCATCATCTCTAACTGATTAGATAGCCTGGTGACCACGTCGAGGTTGAAAACACTAGTTGCTTTAGTAGGAATTGCCCCCATGCCTTGCCACTAATAATTATTCAGTGCCATCTTTTCCATAGACTAAAATTTTCTGCCAATAGCAAAATAAAGGAAAAAATTAGCAAAGCAAAAAGAAATAATAATAAATAATAATATAATAAAAATTTTTGGCTAAAGTAATAGAAATAGAGCTTTCTTAATATTTTAGAGCTCCCGAACAGCGGCAAAAAACTTGATCGTGTCAAGCGATGAGTTTTAATATTTATAAAGAATGATTGAACACAGTGGTATTGCGACAACAATAGAGGCAAGTGCACCTATCGAACAGTAGTATAGCTCAGGCAAGAATATCTTATCGAACCCAAGGGAACCTAAAAGTACTACTACTCACTTTCTTTCTATTATTTAGCCTAAAATATGGAGTGATTGGATTATTAAACTAACGAAATACTTAGACTAAATGCAAAGACAAAAGATTGAATTGGAGAAAGACTTTAGGAAAACTCAGTTGATAAAGACGATACCCTCAGGAAGAATCCACCTATGATGTAACACCCCAAACCCGGCCTAGAAGTTAGGCCCGAATCTGGCGTGTTACATTGATGGAAGTTGAAAAGGTAAGCAATTGTTTTAAAAAAGTTTAATCAGATTTTTGAACTCCGAGTTCTTTGTTTGATTGAGAAAAAGTGATTTACTAAATGACCGTTTAGAAGTTGTTATTATTTTGAAAAAACTGTTTTGTTATGAAATTTGAACTTGCATCGTTGTGTAAACATGATATTTTAGAAAACGATTGCTAATGTTTTAAGAAAACCCCGTATTTATAAGTTTAACAGTTATAAATGAAAACTTAGAAAAATAAACCAATGGCCTTATTACAAAATATTAACCCAAAATAAATAATTTAAAAGAAAAGGTAAAAATTGAAATTACTAAATTTCACGAGTAGTATCTCCCATGTATAGCCGCCCCCGAGTCCTCCACGACTCCCAATCCGCTATCACTGGAATTTACCTAAAACATTTAATAAAAAGAGGGGGTGAGTTTATGAAAACTCAGTGTGCACAACCCTCGTCGGTAAGAACATGCATCACAACAATCCGGTCGAAGCCCATTACAAGATGTGATGGCAATTGGGCCTTAGCCCAAAATAGCCTCAGTTGAGCCTTAACCTATATCATATGTCACAATGAGATAATGTATGCAATGCGATGCAAACCTAGCCCAACCTAATTTTCCATCCTCTACACACCAACCCGTACCAACCATCACACCGTGGGATTTCTACAATCAACCCTCCATCCACTACACACCATCTTGTGAAAACGTTATCACCGATCACTATGTGACCTTAAAACGTGGCAAACCCACCGATCACCATGTGACCTTATGAACAATGTGGTACGTGCCACCGATCACTATGTGACCTTAATAAACAATGTGGCGAGCCACCGATCATCATGTGACCTTCGAACAATGTGGCATTACCAATCACTATTGACCTTATCACTTCCCTTTATCAATATTCACATATCCCATGCACAACATTTATATCTTGACAGATGTATCATGCTAGCAACAAGGCAATAGATCATCACATACAACAAACTCATATCAGGTAATTACGGATCGTGCACTGCACTTCACCTTACCCCCAAAGGTATGTCGATTTATATTCTGACCTTTTTCGACTTTTCATTATATACAATTAATAATACAATTAAGTAAAGTGTGTTAGGGTTTACACACAATCACACTAATCAACCCTTAAAGGTATAACGATAATTTTACCTACCGAGGGTATTTTAGTAATTTACCTACCAAGGGTAATTGGTAATTTCACAAATTAGGGGTATTTTAGTAATTTTACAAACTAGGGGTATTTCGATAATTTTAAAAACCAGGGGTATTTTGGTAATTTTACAAACCGGGGCATTTTGGTAATTTTACAAACTAGAGGTATTTCGATAATTTTACAAATCGGGGGTATTTCGATAATTTTGCAAACCAGGGGTATTTCAATAATTTCACAAACCAGGGGTATTTTGGTAATTTTACAAACCAGGGGTATTTTGGTAATTTTGCAAACTAGGGGTATTTTGGTAATTTCACAAACCAAGGGTATTTTGATAATTTCACAAACCAAGGGTATTTCGATAATTTCACAAACTAGGGGTATTTCGATAATTTCACAAAGCAGGGGTATTTCGGTAATTTTACAAATTTGGGGTATTTTAGTCCCTTTCGGGTTTTAGTTATGAACTTTGGCCCATCAACAAGTCTTCGCGGCTAAAGTGAACAGACACTACACACCATGTAGGATTCGAGAAGAGGAGGTGGGCCACTAGGGCCACTTAAGTAACAAGCTCTCCCTAGATCCAATCCTAGACATGCGTACGTCTGTTGCCACACTCCAACCCTGCAATTTGTTCACAGACATGTTTAGTTAGAATTAAGTCTTATGGAATTTAAGAGTTGTTCAAACTAGACCTAAGGTCCATAAACCCTAACATACATGCCTACGTCCCCATAAGCCCAAATCACTCCCTTACGGCCCATTAGGCCCAAATCTCATCATATGGCCTATTAGGCCCAAAACAAATCCAATTCATGTATCATGCATGACTAATTCAATTCAGATAACCAACCAAACCATTTCATCAAATTTAGCCTCACATTGCCGACCCATTTAGCCACTTTCACTTTGCCGATTTACGTGTATGTAGTGTTTCTACACACTGGTAACCACGCTGCGCAAACCCCTTAGTCACGAACCTACAATCGACATCACCTAACGATTAATCATAACTTAATAGACACTTATCGAAAATCGAAACCTCACTGTAACCTTACCGTCCACATCACGTTATAGTAGCCCTTCTTTCGCTACTATTGGTGATTATCCTCTAGGTCTGCACCCAAACACCCGCCAATGTATATTAACTCTCCTCATAGAATGCTCTATATATAGCTAGCTTCTCACCTTCCTTCTTTGTATATTACTGATGTGGGATCCCTCCATTAACAGAGTTTGAATCCAACTCAAACTCTTCTCGTCCAATCCGCAAAATAAATACTCCTTTGCTTGTCATGAGATTCGAACCCAAGCTCCCTTGTACCCTTAATGACGTCACTTTGCCACTACACCACACACTCCACTTGTGTCATTTTTTTCCACATTTTATTCTTAAATCCTACCTACTAACTCCTAGGGTTTTATTCGCCTAAAACCAAAATTTTCCTAAAGCCAAAGTTTGATCCCGGGGACTTCATGGAAACCCTCTAACCTTCCAAAATCACTCACCTAATAGGTCCAACTAGCACTAAAGTTGTTCTCTTATTCCCAAGAATTTTAAACGCTCCTATGCCTAAGGCCCAATGGGCCCAATCCTACTAGGCCCAACTTTGGGATGTTACAAATCTACCCTCCTGAAAGAAATTTCGTCATCAAAATTTCTAGCTATAGAAATAGTCGCACATCCTAACCTACCACACTACACTCATGCTGTGCATTCTGATTCTAAAACAGTAATACACTTTCTAACTTAAGCTTTGGACCTCTTCACACAACCAAATATCTATTATAGAAGCAAACAGGTATTTAACACTCATACTTAAAAAATTTCCATTCAAACATCACATCCAAAACATACACAAAATAAATCTGATCATTATAGCATATAATAATAAGTAAGGGACTTACTGAATTTGGTGCTTAGGAGACTCGGTGCCATACTTCCAATAAAGATACTTTTTTTAAACCAAATTTCAAATAACTTTAAAAAACATTTTCAAACCCATTCCACAGCCGAGTTTTGCAACCTAGGCTCTGATAGCATAAATGTAACACCCCAAACCCGGCCTATATGTTACGACTGAATCTGGTATGTCACAGGGTGAAGTGTAATCAAGTCTTAATTAAATCTTAGAAAAACATGCAATTTGGAAGAAAACTTTTCCCGATTATTTCGTAGTCTTTTAAAAACATTGATGTTTTGATTAAAGAAACTCCACTTTTACTTTAATATTTAGAGTGTCGAGGTGTCAAGTTTGCTATAAATAGTAAACACAAAAAAAACCCAAGTGCAACCTTGAAAGGCTTTATTACATAACGAAAAGCCCAAATTTAAAAAAATATGAACTTATAGTAATGGCGAAACTATAAAGAAAAGAAATCGAAATTATGGCCTCCACGAGTTCGCCTTGGCTCCTGCTCACCTAAAAAGTTAAGGGAAAGGGGTGAGTCACCAAGACTCAGTGTGTAAAAATCTCCCACATTATCCATACTGCATCCAATCCACAATTACACATTAGCCTTAGCCCACATATCATCATACACATATGAGTGCAATAAGCCCAACCCAAACCTAGTCTTTCCATCCGCTACACACCAACCCGTACCAACCAATCACACCATGGGGATTTCTACAATCAACCCTCCATCTACTACACTCCATCACGACAGTCATGCTGCCAATTAAACACGATCACTAGGTGACCAAATATTATTTCGTGGCATAGCCACCGATCACTACGTGACCAAATAAATATATATACACATCGTGGCAGTGCCACCGATCACAATGTGACCAAGAATAATGTATGAACATATGTATATATCATGGCAAAGCCATCGATCACTACGTAACCAATTAAGCACTTCCCTTCATATTAGTCCCATACCCATGATCTACATACAAAACATAACAATGCAACATGCTATTCATAACACATCAGTCTACCACACATACATTTGGCTATGCAAAAAAACGACATAGTTATGTACCTGGCAATCCTAGCCTTACCCCTAAGGGCATCATGACTGTCTACATAGCCCTTTTTCGGCTTTTTAGCCCATACAAATGTTAGTACAGTTATAGTATAGTGTGTTTGAAAGTTTACACACCTGATAACACGTAAGACGACACTCTCTATGTCGATACTATCACTAGCCAAAATTATCGCTATCTACCTATTATTTTACTCAGAAGTCGTCCCACAACATGGTGGCCAATCACGAACAGCAGACACTATGCATTTCTTAAACTTTGGGGTTGGGACTACAGATCCAACCCCTTCCTTTGATTTGATGACATTCGAGTCCATGAACGATCTTGGTCAAAAGGTACTATGATGATTGTTTAACGAAACATTAGGTTAAGGCATGAATAGCGAAAAGAAACGATTGATCAACTTAGGGAGAATTGAAATCCATACCTTGAAATCCCAAAAGAAATAATATGGTTTGAATACTACCGATTTCTAACTTAGAAACATAGGCGATTAGATCTCCTTCAAATCCTAGAATGCCGCCCAAAAAGAACACGAGGTCAGAGAAAATGTCAAACTAAAGATGGCCCTAACAACCAACTAGCCATTCGACTTTGGCCTCAAAAGCCAAAAAAAATTACAAAATAATAGCACATGTAACATCCTGAGTAAGTGGGTCTGTGCATTTTTTATGTGTTGTAGGGTTAAAGTGTTAGCTTGAGATTTAGAGGTGCAATTTGGGCTCAAGTTTGGGCTGAGATCTGGGTTAATTTTCTAATGGGGAGCTATAGGAAGGAAAGAAGGGGTATCTTTGGTCAAAATTTGTAAGGTGGGCTTGTGGCCCAAAATTTGGTGGTGCTGTAAGGGAGCAAGTGGGAGCAAGTAAGGGAAGGAGGTTGGCCTCTTGGGGCCCATGTTTTGGGGTAAAATGGCACTCTAGGGGAAATGGCTAGGGGATTTAATTCTTTTATTATGTGGATAATATATTAAATTGTGAGAAGAGGAGTTGGTGCTTAGTAGGCCTTTTTGAAGGGAGGATGTGGATTAAGATAGCAAGGGAGAATAAGAGTTATCAGGTGGAGGAAGATTTGGCCGAAAATCAAACTTTGGGGAGGGGGTGAAATTCGGTTTGATATGCCAAAATTAGTAGGCAATAGTGTTAATCTTTTCTCACATTTTCCTTTTTCTTATCTCCTCTCTCAAAGCCAAAATTCTCTTCTCTTGTGGGTTCTCTCATTTGCTTCAAAACTAAAACCCTCTAGCTCTATTCTCCTCTTCAATATCTTCCAAAAAGTCGAACCCTCTTTGTCCATATTTTCTTCTCCCATAGTCAAAACCTTCAAAGTTTAGCCTCTTTTCGCGAAGTTACACCATAGCCGAATCATCATCTCAAGATTGGTAAGTTCTCCGTCATTTTCTTCCTTGCTATTTCTTTCTTTCTCATCTAGTTTCTAACCCGAATCACTTCCCTAATATCTCGTCAGTTTTTGCTCTTTATTCCTAGATGCTGAATCTTTCTCGCTGTGATCTCTCGTGTCGAACCGTGAGGAAAGCCGAAGGTATGTGTTGGTAATAGGTTCGGTCAAATGGTCACCACCTTACCCTTTCTCTTTTATCAAATCTCATCAAGCGTAGGTGCGATTATTGTGTTGGTCTAATGTTTGGATGCTTGGCCGAATGTAGGTAGGGTGGTGACACTTTCTTGAGGATTTTTAGGATTTGACGATCTAGGTAAGGGTTTCATTTTAAGTGTTATTATTATCTCTTAGATTTGATCTCATCGTTTAAATTTGGTTTAGTGACCAAGGGATTGTTATGGACTCAAATGTCAGCCAAGAGATAGGAGGGGTTGGATCTGTGAACGTAGCCCCTAAGTTCACAAAGCGAGTAGTATTAGGGGTGCGAGATTGGCCATCGGGTTATGGGCCAGCATCGGAGAAAGATTGTAGGCAAATAGTGGAAGTCTCGAGTGACGATAGTGTTAAAGCATGAGTGCGATAGTATGAGAATCAGGTGTGTAACTCTTACGCACTTCATATGTTGTTATGTTAAATGTTGTGTTTGTTAAAAGCTGGAATAACAGTGGGAAACATTACGTTACCCTTACGGATATAAGCAAGGACTCCGGGTAAGTCCATTATGGTGAATAACGTGCCTTATCTATGTGAAACTTGTGTGTTCCATGTTATACTTTCTTATGTATTAAGCATGATCATATTGTATGGAGAAACATATACATGAAATATAGGTATGATGAGAGGAGGGGGAATGTAACAGTCTGATTTTGACCCTAATCGGAAAAGTGATTTCGGGACCACAAATCCGAGTCCAAAAAATATTTTAAATTTATTTTTCGTATTTATTATGTGTGAATTTGGTTGTGTTAAATTTCCATGACTTAATTTTGTCATTTAGGTGTCCGATTAAATAAAAGGACTTAATCGCGTAAAATAAAAATTTGATGGTTAGTTGTGAGAGTGCCTAATTGTTGTTGTCTTTTTAATATGGGGGATTTATGTTGCAATTTTGCCATTAATAAAGATAGTGGACGGCATTTGCATTATGTTTATATTATATAGTTTTTTTTATTATTTATAAAGGTTAAAATAATATATATTATAATATAAGGTTAATATAATAAAACAAAAACATTAAAGGAAGCCATACTCATCTTTTAGTGCCAAAACTAAGGAAAATAAAAAGAAATAAGAGAGCTAGGGTATTGGCCATTGTTGAGCTAAATTAAGGTATGTATTTTACTAGGTTTTGATAATTTTACGTTTTGAGATCGTTGCTAAGTTATCTTCAAAGCCCATGTCTTAATTTTTGAATTTGATGATGATTTTGTGTTTTGCCATTGATGGTACCTTGTGGTTTTGATGTTTGATGATAAAATATGAATTATATGTGTTAAATTAGCAAGTTTTATCTTTGAATTTTTGATGAAATTGAGTAAT
The DNA here is from genome assembly GCA_025506655.1 of Gossypium rotundifolium. NCBI lineage: Eukaryota > Viridiplantae > Streptophyta > Magnoliopsida > Malvales > Malvaceae > Gossypium > Gossypium rotundifolium. Next base: position 20,628,125 of record CP106727.1, read on the forward strand.
TAGGACTAAATTACGAAAATAAATTTTTTAGGGACTAAAATGAAAAATTAATGAATTATATGGGCTTGTATAGTCATGGGTAAAATTCAGCATAGCTTGGATATGAAGAAATTTGATGTATTTTGTGTTTTGTGCAATAGGGACTAATTTGCAAAAGTGTGAAATATTAGGGGCAAAATGGTAATTTTCCCATTTATGTGTTTTGGGATTAAATCGAATAGAAATGTGTTTGAATGAGCTTAATTTGAACATGTTTAGATCAAGAACAAAGAAAAATGGACTTGGATCGAGGAAAAATAAAAAAATTATCGAATAGCCGATTTTTTCAGTCAAATCGATATTTGAGGTAAGTCTCTAAGCAAATAATCATCGTAAATTATTTACGTAATTTAGTATATGCTGAAAATTTGAAATCATCATAATTATATATGAATTAGTCGAATTTGGCTAAGTGTAATATTCGATTCGGATAGGTTATTGAATGATATGTGTTATTTGAATGTTAGTACAATAAGTTGAAATGAGTAAAAGGTTCTATATATGAAATGATTCGTGTGAGAAATCTTAAAGTATAAATATACATGTTGGCGAATGTGGAGTATGAGTTTGTAGTGAATTTAATTATGAGTTTGTAGTGAATTTAATTTGGTTAATGTAATGTGAATATGTATGTTGGATTAATAGGTGAAAGGAAAATGAAGAATATGAGATGGTTGATATTTTAATACTAAGTAATGTGTATCGAAAGGTTGAATGTGTTCATATTAGAACTTCGTGCCTAGCGAGCTTAGTCTTAGGTGACATATTCGGCTTTCGTGCCTAGCTGCTTAGTCTTAGGTGACATATTCGGCTTCGTGCCTAGCAAGCTTAGTCTTGGGTGATATATTCAGACTTGAGCCTAGCGAGCCTTGTGCCGATGATCTATATCGGGCTTAATGCCTAGCGGCCTTGTCTTGATTAAATATCAGACCTCTGGTCTAGCGGCTTATAATGGGTGAATGAATATCGGACCTCTCGGTCTAGCGGGCTTAGTGCTTGGGTGTGTAATTCGAGCTTATGCCTAGCGGGTTTTATATAGGTGATCTATAATACGAGTTTATGTTTATGAAATGATTGAGTTATGGTGGCCATTGAGCGAGCTAAAGATTATTTAAATGAATTAGATTAATTAGGCCATAAGGTATGCATTTACATAAGTACATCTTATATGTGATCTGTATTGAATAAGTAAGTAATAGGTAATGTGTTTGTATATTGGCATCTTGATTATGTGGAAAATTTTGTTTATATATTCTATTCACGTGGAATTTTGTGTATATTCATTTGGTCATGTGAAATATATATACATATATATATTTTGGATATGTGAGATTACAATTAATGCATACATTCATTATGTGGACTTACTATGCATATTTATATGGAAATTGTTATTTGGTTGTATATGGAGGTATACATATGTATAATTATTAATCAATGTGCGTTTGATAAGTTCAACTTTTAAAGTAGATAATGATAAATGTTTTGACTATGAAAGGATATAGGCATTTGGCTATAATAATTCATATGTGTTATGTAAATAAATTAATGTTACAAATTGTCGGTTTAATTTGATTGATTATTCAATTGATTTGTTAAGTTTTCTTAAGACTTACTAAGCTTTAATAGCTTACTCTGTGTGTATTCTTGTTCATTACTGCTTATAGATTTGGATATCGTTACGAGCTCGGGGATCGTCAAGGCAAGACTACTCACACTATCGATGATTTCCTTTGATATTTTACTAAGTTGAAAATTTTAATATATGGCATGTATAGCAAAGTAAAAAGGTGGAATAGTGGCCATGCGAAAATGGCTTATCTTCTTTTGATTGATTTAGGTTCCGTGTTTTTGGTTGTGATGGTCATTGGAAATGAGTTTATACTTATGCATATTGTTTGTGGTATAAGTTCATGATAGGTAAGTAAGCATGATGTTATAATTTGGACATGTTGAACTCGGTTTAGTGATATGTAAATGTTTATGTGTTGAGCATTTTGTGATGGGTTGATCTGCTTATTAAGTGGACTAAAGTCGAATATATATATATATATATATATATATATATGTTCAAGTAAATAAATAGGTATAAAGTCTTTTTTACTCATTAAGTCCTTAATAAGTTGGTTTGAATTGAGGATGTTAAGTATGAGTGTTTAGTTATATACTTGTGATAAATAGTTAAATATGTGGTAAATGGATTTGGTATTGAGTTTAGTTATGAAATTTGGTTGCATGATGTGATAATAATTTGAATGGACAATTTTGAATATATATTTATAAGTTATATTATGTTAAGTAATGGACATGTGGTTAATACATTATATATATATATATATCTGTGTGTGTGTGTGTGTGTATTTATTGGTTTTGAAAGGAAGCATGATTAGAAGCACCATTTACCTATCTAAATGATGGATATGCTATATAAGTTATCTAAGATAAATAGTATGATATTCAAATGGCATACAAAATGAATGATTAGATATGTGGTTTATTTGGTTAATGATATACTAAAATGACTAAGTATATGGTAAGTTTGATAATGGTTAATTAACAATATTCAATTAATGAATGTCTTAATGCATACTAGGCATAAGATGATTATATGTTCGAATATACATAGGTTAATATGATTTGGTTGTAATGGCTAAGTATACAATTTTATTTTATTTGAATGATTCAATATATGTACTTTGGTTTTATTATAAAACATGCGAATTTGTTATATTATGAATTGATCTTTTAGTACATAAATATTAAATGTGATTACTGATGACATGCGTATGTTATAATGGTATTAAGGCTATGTATAGCATTGTTGTAATGTGATATGATTTATTATTAAATATATATATATATATATAAATGCACGCTACGAGTTGTGTTTAGTTTGGTAATACCTCATAACTCTAATTTGGTGACGGATACGGGTTAGGGGTATTACAGGGAAGGCATGATTTATCATAATGTCACCAGTGGTTAGGTACCACACGTGGGTTGGCCCCACATATTATTATTCTGTGACTAAGTCTCAGTGGTTTGGAACCACCAGTGGTTTGGTACCACATATGATTATTTCTATGACTCGTCCCAGTGGTTAGGTACCACAGTGGGTTGGCCCTACATATTGATTTAAGGGATCATCACCAGTGGTTAGGTACCACAAGTGGGTTGGCCCCACATATGAATATTTGTAACTTCAGTTACCAGTGGTTAGGTACCACCAGTGGCTAGGTGCCACAAGGGGTAGATTTGGGAGACTCGAATAGATATTTAGGTAATGGGTTGCATGACATGCATAATATCATATGAGTCTATGTATGAGCCTAATGTCTTTCGGGATGGGGAATTACACACTGAGTCTCGGTGTCTCACCCCTTTCGTTTTTTTTTCAGATAATGCTTAGATCGTGGATTCGGAGCCAGGGTGGACTCGTGGTGGCCATGCTCAACAATTGTTTCTATTTCACTGTTTATTTTAGATTTAGTTTTCCTCTACTTTAAGTTTGGATTTCAATTTGTAATAAGGCCACTTAAACTTTACTTTGGGTTTTTTTTTTCATTCGTTCTGTTTTCCTTAAACTTTTATTAAACGGAAAAAAAGCATGCCAAGTAATTTACGAAATGGATGATTTTATAAACTTAAGTGAATACTCTGAGTTTTTCTAAAGTTGTACACCGGATAAATAATAAACAAGGGTTAACAACAAAGTGATTCTATCATGCTGTATAAAGTTTCAAAATGTTTTAACAATTCACTCCATTCAACCACGTTTTTCTTAAACTACACAAAAGTTGTCTTTTCAAATCAAGTCGACAAAATGGTTTGTAAGACGTTTTCTTCTCAATGACACGCTAGATTCAGTCGTAACGTTTAGATCGGGTTTGGGGTGTTACATTTTTGGTATCAAAGCCCGGTTCAAAAGCTCGGCTGTGGGCATAAGGCCCAAAATATTTTCAATAAAAGGTCTGTAAAATGATTTCTAAGGAGATGCTTATCTCGGAAAGCATGGCACTTGAGTCTCCGGCACTAATCCACCTAGGTAAGTATCCTAAACTCTGATGTGATATATATATGTGTGATGGGATTAATGGGTTTATAGGGACGTAGATAGATATGTTAGGGCTTGTGGACCTTAGGCCTAGTTACACAAACTCTTACACTTCATAAAACTTAACTTCCCTAAATAAACATGTCTGTGAGCAAGTCAGAAGGACTAGGGTGTGGTAACAAGCATACGCATGCCTAGGATTGGATTCAGGAAGAGCTTGGTATTTAAGTAGTCCCAGCGACTCACCTCCTCTTCTCTGGAATCCTACCTAGTGCGTAGTGACTATTCACCTTAACCGTGAGGGCTTGTTAACGAGCCAAAGTTTTAACTAAAACCCAAAGTGACCAGTACCCCATCTTTGTAAAATTACTTATATACCCTTGATTTTGTAAAATAACCAAAATAACCCTATTTATAAAATGACCAAAGCACCCTTGTTTGAAGAATTACCAAAATACCCCTTGATTTACAAAAGTTACTAAAAATTGGCAAAATTATCGAAATACCCCTAGATTGCAAAATTACTTAAATACCCTCAGATTACAAAATTATCAAAATACCCCTATTTTGAAAAATCACCAAGATACCTTATTTTGGAAAATTACCAAAATACCCTTGTAGGTTAAAATTACGAAAATACCTTTGGGTAGTGAAATGACGAAGATGCCCTTAGGTGAAGAATGTGAGCTCGTGGATGTACTTGTGTTGAATACATGTATGTGGTACTCTGCTGAATGTGAATTTGAGAATTAGAAATACAGACTCAAGAACTAAACTATGTAGACATAGTTCAAATTTGAAAGAACCAACATTAAAACTTCCTTCCATAAGACTGCTCGTTGTTAATCAATAAAAGAAAAAGTTATTAACCTATAAAAATTTCTAAATCAGATTAAATCGCGAATGCTAGTCATGAGCACTCGAGGACGCAGGCGTAATGTGCGTGGTCGTGGTAGGGGTAGGATGATGGTGTCAAAACCAGTAGGGTCTGGTTTTGAGTTGGAGAATGAGGTACCAGTTCCGCCAGTTGTGGGCGCTGAGTTCTAGGAGCAAACGGGTGGTGATGACGCGATGTCGCAGGCTATACTACAGGTCTTGGAGAGAGTTGCTAGAGTAGGCGTAGGTGCGGGGCTCAAAATCTATGTCTGAATGACTCCGAGCTAATGGACCAGAGGTATTTAGGGGAGCTTCAGGTGTAGCTCCCAACACAGCGAGTATTGGTTAGAGGCAACAGAGTGCATAATGGATGATTTGGATTTCACGGCTGAGGAGAAGTTGAAAGGGATAGTGTCTCTTCTCCAGGATGAGTCTTATCAGTGGTGGCTTACAGTTAGGGAAGGTGCGATGGCCGATGACATCACTTGAGATTTCTTTAAGGCAACTTACCAGAGGAAGTACGTTGGGCCTAGTTATATAGATGCTCAACGTAAGGCATTCTTGAATTTGGTACAGGGGAGTAAGTAAGTATACAGGTACGAAGAAAAATTCTTGCGGTTGAGCAAGTATGCTCGGGTATCATAGCTACGGAGCATGAGCGTTGTGTTAGGTTTGAGGACAGACAAAGGGATGAGCTGCGGGTGTTGATTGCTCCGCAGCGAGAGAGGGAATTCGCCGTTCTTGTAGAAAATGCCAGGATTGCTGAGGAGGTGAAACAAATAGAGAAATAGAATCAGAATAGGAATAGGGATAAAAGGAGTTTTGGGCCATCAGGGTCTGCTGAGAGTTCTCAAAAAAGAGCTAGATTTGGTGGATGGGATCAAGCTGCAAGGCCTGCTGCTACTCAGTGGCCACCACAGTGTACCCAATATGGGAAGTCCCATTCGGGGGAGTGTTGGACTGGTAATAGAGGATGTTTCGAGTGTGGGTCAATGGATCACCGGATAAGGGATTATCTACGGAGGCCGGCTAGGACGCAGACCGAGAATCAAGGGCGTACACAATTTAGGGGAGATGGTCAGCGACAGCAGAGGGGTCAAGGTGCATCCAAGGGTGGTAATGGAAACAGACGAGGCCATGGAGCACCAGGTAGGGGTGCTGGAAATACCGATGCAAGATAGCCTGGGTTGGTCTATGCAGCAAAGCGTCGAGAAGAGGACAACGTACCGGATGTCACCAGTACATTTTTAATTTTTGGGTTGCCTTATACTGCTTTGAATGATGCTGGTTTGACGCACTCTTATGTTTCTAGTAGTATAGTGGGAACCTTGAACTTAGCCTATGAGACTTCTGTTAGGGAGGTGACAATAATTAGCCCTCTAGGACACTCTATGGTAGTAGACAAACTATATAAGGATGTACCCCTAGAACTCCGAAGGGTGGTATTCCAAGCTAATTTAATGGAATTGCCCTTCGGGGAGTTCGATCTGATCTTAGGGATGGATTGGTTGGTAAGGTATCAAGCGGGCTTGGACTATGCAGCTAAGCGCATGGTACTAAGTACGGACGAGGGTGAAGAGGTGGTGATGATAGGTGAGAGAAGAAACTACCTATCTAGTGTAGTATTCGCCTTGAAGGCTGAGAAGATGGTGAAGAAAGGATGTAAGGTGTTTGTGGCTTATGTTTGTGCCTTGGAGGTTAAAGAGTTAGCTTTGGAGAATGCTCAAACGGTGAAAGAATTTACCAATGTCTTTTTAGAAGAGCTTTCGGGTTTGCCTCCGAATCGTAAAGTGGAGTTTGGCATAGACCTTCTACCAAGAACAGCGCCAGTGTCTATTGCCCTATATAGAATGGCACCGAAGGAGTTGGTGGAGTTAAAAGCATAGATTCAGGAGTTGTTGGATCGGGGTTTTATCTGGCCAAGTGTATCGCCTTGGGAAGCGCCTGTGCTTTTTGTTAAGAAGAAGGATGGATCAATGCGAATGTGCATTGATTACCGTCAGTTGAATAAGTTAACAATTAAGAACAAGTATTTGTTATCGAGGATAGACGACTTGTTCGATCAACTTAGGGGAGCCTCAGTCTTTTCCAAGATAGATTTGAGGTCGGGATATCACCAGCTTAAGGTCAGGGAGGCGGATATCCATAAAATAGCTTTTTCGTGCTCGTTACGGTCACTATGAAATTTTGGTGATGCCATTCGGGTTGACGAACGCACCGTAGCGTTTATGGATATGATGAATCGGGTGTTCCAACCGTATTTGGATCGGTTCATTGTGGTGTTTATAGATGATATTCTGGTGTACTCGAAGTCGAAGGAGGAGCACGATGCACATCTGCGGATGGTTTTGTAGATTTTAAGAGAAAAGCAGTTGTTCGCTAAGTTTAGTAAGTGCGAGTTCTAGTTGAAGGAAGTTACTTTTTTGGGTCATGTGTTGTCGGCTGAGGGGATTAGAGTGGATCCACGGAAGATTGAAGCTGTATTGGACTAGAAACCACCAAAGTCTGTGGCGGAGATTCGAGTTTTCTAGGTTTAGCTGGATATTATAGGAGGTTTGTGGAAGGTTTTCTTTGATTGCAGCGCTGTTAACCAAGTTGCTAAGGAAAGGGGTTCCGTTTGTGTGGTCAAACAAGCAACAAGAAAATTTTGAGAAGTTAAAAAGGATTTTGATAGAAGCTCCGGTGCTGATTCAACATGAAGTAGGGAAGGAGTTTACGGTTTATTGTGATGCGTCTCACACAGGGTTAGGATGTGTGCTGATGCAAGAAGGGAAGGTAGTAGCGTATGCTTCTCGACAATTGAGACCTCATGAGGTGAATTACCCGACGCATGATCTGGTTGGCTGTAATGGTTTTTGCCCTAAAAATTTGGAGACATTACTTGTATGGAGAAAAGTCTATTGTGTACAAGGATCATAAGAGTTTGAGATACCTCCTTATGCAGAAGGGATTGAATTTAAGGCAGAGGAGGTGGATCGAGCTGTTGAAGGATTATGATTGCTCGATTGAATACCATCCGGGTAAGGCTAATGTGGTAGCTGACGCCTTGAGCCGCAAGGTTGTGATAGATTTAAGAGCCTTGTTTGCCCACCTTAGTTTGTATGATGATAGAAGTCTGTTAGTAGAACTGCAAATGAAGCCAACATGGGTAAACCCGGTTAAGGAAAAATAACTGGTAGATGAGGTTTTAAACGCTCGGTGTCTACAAGTGCAGAATGGTGGATTGAAGGGGTATAGCTTGAAAAGCGATGGAGTGATGTGTTTTCAGGGGAAAGTTTGCATGCCTAGAGATGTGGAGTTAAGGTAGAAGATTCTTCAAGAGGCTCATAGCAATACATACACTATGCATCCTGGAGGTAGTAAGATGTACCGAAATTTGCGGGAGCAGTTCTAGTGGCCAGGCTTAAAGCGAGAAGTAACTAATTTGTGAGTAAGTGTTTGACGTGTCAATAGGTCAAAGCCAAACATCAATTACCCTCAGGATTGTTGCAATCGATAAAGATTTTGCAGTGGAAATGGGAAAGGATCACGATGGATTTCGTTAGTGGGCTACCCCTCACGCCTACTAAGAAAGATTCGGTTTGGGTGATCGTTGACCGTTTAACAAAATTGGCTCATTTTATACCGATTGATTACTCTCTCCAAAGGTTGGCTAAGTTATATGTGGCAAAAATTGTGAGGTTACATGGGGTGCTAGTGTCGATTATCTCAGACAGGGACCCTAGGTTCACGTCGAGGTTTTGGAAAGCGTTACACCAAGCATTGGGTACAAAGTTGGATTTCAGTACGACATTTCATCCCCAGTCGGATGGACAGTCGGAGAGGGTAATCCAAGTCTTGGAAGATATGCTAAGGGGTTGTGCCTTGGATTTCAGAGGTAGTTGGGAAGAATTTCTAACGTTGGCGAAGTTCGCATACAACAATAGTTACCAGGCAAGTATTCGATGGCACCATATGAAGCATTATATGGTCGGAAGTGTCGTACCCCGACGTGTTGGACGGAGTTGGGGGAGCGACAGTTATTGGGTCCCGAGTTGGTGGCTAAAACAGAAGAGAAGGTCAGACTATTTGAGCCTATCTGAAGGAAGCGTCAGACAGGCAAAAGTCCTATGCTGATCTCAAACAGAAGGATATAGAATTTGTAGAAGGTGACAGGGTTTTCTTGAAGGTGTCGCCGTGGAAGAAAGTGCTGAGATTTGGTCGGAAAGGCAAGCTAAGCCCTAGGTTTATCGGGCCTTATCAGGTGTTGAAGCGAGTGGGACCAGTAGCTTATCAGCTCGAGTTGCCACTAGAGTTGAGTCAGATCCATAATGTGTCCCATGTTTCCATGCTTAGACGCTATCGCTCAGATCCGTCTCATGTTGTGCCGATGGAAGAAATTGAGGTAAGCCCAGACTTATCTTTTGAAGAGGAACCAGTGCAGATCCTGGATCGGGATGTCAAAGTACTACATAGGAAATCAATTTATTTGGTGAAGGTATTATGGCAGAACCATGGATCAAAAGAAGTGACATGGGATCCGGAAGATGTTATGTGACAGCAATACCCTTAACTCTTTTGATCAGGTAAATTTCGAGGCCGAAATTAAATTTAAGGGGGGTAGAATTGTAACATCCTGAGTAAGTGGGTGCATGCATTTTTGTGTATTGTAGGGTTAAAGTGTTAGCTTGAGATTTAGAGGTGCAATTGGGCTCAGGTTTGGACTGAGACCTGGGTTAATTTTCTAATGGGAGATATAGGAAGGAAATAAGGGGTATCTGTTTTCAAAATTTGCAAGGTGGGCTTGTGGCCTAAAATCTAATGCTACTGTAAGGGAGCAAGTGGGCGGCGTCACTAAGGGTAGCATTGGGCCTAAGTGTTGGCCATTTGGGGCCCATGTTTTGGGCTAAAATTTGGCACTCTAAGGGGGAAGGGAGGACGGCACAATGGCTAGGAAATAGGGGATTTAATTCTTTTATTATGCGGATAATATATTGAATTGTGAGAAGAGGAGTTGGTGCTTAGTAGGCCTTTTTGAAGGGATGGATTAAGATAGGGGAAGATAAGAGTTATCGGTGGAGGAAGAGTTGGCAAAATCAAACTTTGGGAGGGGTGAAATTCGGTTTGATATGCAGAAATTAGTAGGCAAGAGTGTCCATCTTTTCTCACATTTTTCTTTTTCTTATCTCCTCTCTCAAAGCTGAAATTCTCTTCTCCTGTGGGTTCTCTAATTTGCTTCAAAACCGAAACCCTCTAGCTCTATTCTCCTCTTCAATATCTTCCTAAAAGCTGAACCCTCTTTGCCCATATTTTCTTCTCTCATAGCTAAAACCTTCAAAGTTTAGCCTTTTTTCCCGAAGTTACACCATAGCCGAATCATCATCTCAAGATTGGTAAGTTCTCTGTGGTTTTCTTCCTTGCTATTTCTTTCTTTCTCATCTAGTTTCAAACCCGAATCACTTCCCTAATATCTTGTCGGTTTTCACTCTTTATTCCTAGAAGCTGAATATTTCTCGCTGTGATCTCTCGTTTCGAACTGTGAGGAAAACCGAAGGTATGTGTTGGTAATAGGTTCAGCCAAATGGCCACTCCCTTACCCTTTCTCTTTTATCGAATCTCATCAAGCGTAGGTGTGATTATCGTGTTGGTCTAATGTTTGGATGCTTGGTCGAATGTAGGTAGGGTGGTGACACTTTCTTGAGGATTTTCGGGATTTGACGATCTAGGTAAGGGTTTCGTTTTAAGTGTTATGATTATCTCTCAGATTTGATCTTATCGTTTAAATTCGGTTTAGTGACCAAGGGATTGTTATGGACTCAAATGTCAGCCAAGCGATAGGAGGGGTTGGATTTGTGAACACAGCCCCTAAGTTCAAGAAGCGAGTACTATCAGGGGTGCGAGATTGGCCACCGGGTTATGGGCGACATCGGAGAAAGATTGTAGGTAGATAGTGGAAGTCTCGAGTGACGATAGTGTTAAAGCAGTAAGTGCGATAGTATGAGAATCAAATGTGTAACTCTTACGCACTTCATATGTTGTTATGTTAAATGTTGTGTTTGTTAAAAGTCGGAATAACAGTGGGAAACATTACGTTACCCTTACGGATATAAGCTAGGACTCAGGGTAAGTCCATTATGGTGAATAACGTGCCTTATCTATGTGAAACTTGTGTGTGCCATGTTATACTTTCTTATGTATTCAGCAAGATCATATTGTATCGAGAAACATATACATGAAATATGGGTATGATGAGAGGGGGGAAGGCATGATTTATCAGACTGTCACAAGTGGTTAGGCACCACACGTGGGTTGGCTCCATATATTATTATTCTATGACTAAGTCTCAGTGGTTTGGAACCACCAGTGGTTAGGTACCACATATGATTATTTCTGTGACTCGTCCCAGTGGTTAGGTACCACAGTGGGTTAGCCCACATATCGATTTAAGGGATCGTCACCGGTGGTTAGGTACCACAAGTGGGTTGGCCCACATATGAATATTTGTAACCCGGTTACGGTGGTTAGGTACCACCAGTGGCTAGGTGCCACAAGGGGTAGATTTGGGAGACTCGGATGGATATTTAGGTAATGGGTTGCATGACATGCATAATATCATATGAGTCTGTGTATGAGCCTAATGTCTTTCGGGATGGGGAATTACACACTGAGTCTCGGTGACTCACCCCTTCCGTTGTTTTTTTAGATAATGCTTAGATCGTGGATTCGGAGCTGGGGTGGACTCATGGTGGCCATGCTCAACAATTGTTTCTATTTCACTATTTATTTCAGATTTAGTTTTCCTCTACTTTAAGTTTGGATTTTAGTTTGTAATAAGGCCACTTAAACTTTACTTTGGGTTTTTTTTTCATTCGTTCTATTTTCCTTAAACTTTTATTAAACGAAAAAAAAAACATGCCAAGTAATTCTGAAATGGACGATTTTAGAAACTTAAGTGAATACTCCGAGCTTTTCTAAAGTTGTATCTGGGATAAATAATAAACAAAGGTTAACAACAAAGTGATTCTATCATCTTTGTATAAAGTTTCAAAATGTTTTAACAATTCACTCCATTCAACCACGTTTTTCTTAAACTACACAAAAGTTGTCTTTTCAAATCAAGTCGACAAAATGGTTTGTAAGACATTTTCTTCCCAGTGACACGCCAGATTCAGTCGTAGCGTTTAGACCGGGTTTGGGGTGTTACAACACAAGTCGACACTTACCTCTACAGAAGATCTCGACTACCACTTGCAAGAAGATTCGGTAATTAAAGAAGAAGATTGAAACATTGAAAGCTATAAAACCAAGCCACAAATGAGATCTAGGAGTTTTCGCTTTTAAGTAAGATCCGAAAGAAGATGAGCAGAAAAGAGGCTAGGTAGATTCGACAATGAATAAGGTAGAAAAGAACTGGATGAGAAAGCCAAAAGAAAAACAAAGATACTCCAAACAGTGACTTAGGAGTTTTGGTTTTGGCAGAAGAAGAGAAGAGGAAATCCTCTAATGCCAAAAATAGGAGGAGAAAACAAGAAGAAAAAACTATGCTTCGGGAAAAAAAAAAAGAAATTTTGGCACACCCTTAACCAAATGAAAATTTTGGCATGCCCTTAGCCACTTCAACCGATTTCCCCCTTGCACAAGTCCCACATTCGGCCACCTCTTCCCCCTCTATCCTATCCCTCAATTTTCTCTTATCCTCATCTTCCTATCTTCTGACTTAATCCACACTCACTCCTTAGAGTCCCAACCAAAACCACCTCTCACTCCTCAGGCACATATATTAAAAAAAACACTCCTTTTTGCTTAACATGGGATTCGAATTTGCTCCCTTCAAATCCCTTGTGGCGTCACCTTCCTATGCCCTTAGTGGCGTCTCCTTGCCACTTTACCAACTAGATTTTTGTGTTAACTTTCCCATTCAAGTACCCTTAAGGCCCACTTCACCTAGTTCTCCCTTGCAGAGTCTAAAAACAAAATTTCTACCAAGGCTCAGGCTTAACCTCAAGCCTTCCCGAAACTCCAAACTCAAACACACACACATCATGGCATGCACACACTCACAAATCTCTAGGATGTTACATATGACTTCACTTATTATTTATTCCCCAAACCATATGATTTCTTTACTTAGCTTGATCCGTGAGACTCCCTAACCTATATTAAACCCTCTCTCGAGGCGAATAACGTCTAACCTTAGGTTAATTAGTGGAACTCTCGTTCTTTTATAATAACCCCCTAAGGAAGCAGTAAATCGATCAATGGATTCCCATATTAGGTTTCACCTAATCGACAAAATCTCGTAACCCTATCTCTAGGCGCCCGATTAACTCCACTCAATTATGCTAGATCTACTCTTAGGCGAGGTCTATTCCTCCTCCACCTAAGCACATCAGATTAAATTAAGCAACATAATTAAGAACAAACCAAGGACTTATCATATAATTTAGAAATCAAATAACAAAATCCATCATAGGTTTCATCCCCTTCAGGTATCTGAGGGGTTTTAGTGCATAACTAAATATGAAAACATCTCAAGAGTAAAGAATAAACAAAACAAAAGAACTCCCTAAAACCCCCTGAAGGAATTGAAGAAGAGATCCTCTGTCTTGAATGGAGTTTCGACTTCTTGAGATGGATCAACTGGCTATCTTCAAGTGACTTCCTAAAAGATGAATGCTTCAACAAAAAGCCTCTGCCAAAAAGTTGTCCTGTTTCGGCTTCTGCTAAACTCCCCTTTTTAGTTGCTACCTTGGGTGTTTATATAGGCTTTGAGATGCTTTACTTGGCTCCTAAGTATCCTAATTCAAGTAGAATTCCTCCTAGGATGTTTAAGTAGACTTAGGAATGTGTTTCTTTGCCTTCAAGCATCCAAATTCGAGTGAAATTGCTCTTTCCCGCGATAGGGGCACGGCCATGGTACACTCCCGTGTAAATCATCTTTAGGCCGTGTCTCGATTCTGTCAATTGGGGCACGGCCGTGTGAATCGTGGCATGGCCATGTGAATCATGGCATGGCCGTGTGAATCGTGGCATGGTCGTGTGAAGTAATTTGACGAGGCACGACCGTGTGGCTTTAAGTCTAGACCGTGTCAAATTATTGGGTTGGCCTAATTTAGCCCATTTTAAGCCCATTTCTCGTTCTTTTCGTCCTCTGGTGCTTTCCTGAGTATAAACATGAAAAGAAAGGATTAAAAGCACCTTTTTACATAAATCAAGGGCTAAATCATCCAAAAGCATACTAAATATGGGGTTAAAATATGTTACTTTTACGGTTTATCAAACTTAGATTTGCTTCTATTATTTCTGCCAGTGCCGAATTGCCTTGGGTTCCATTTGGCTTCTCTCTATTCTAGGTATTGTCCATTCTTTTTATTATTTATTATTCTTTTCATTTCTCTTATTTCTCCGAAAGAAGCCGAACACTCATCTTCTTCACCATCTAACCAAATTTGGTTCCTCTCTTTCGTAATTACTTACTCCATCACGTTGTGACCTTGCTCTTTCTATGATCCGTGATAGACTCTCATTTGATAGGCCGAACATCCTATAATCGAATCTGAGGTGGTGCAATTCCTCATTTATCAAGGTAAGGAGTTTCTCTCTAGTGCTATTCGATTGGTCTATTTTTGTTGTACTCTGCCATAACCAAACCTCTTTGTTAGACAATCACTGATTTCACTGTGGTGTCTTACTGATCGAACTCTCTTCATGGATGCAAGTGCTAGCCGATCTAAGGAGGCCAAAGGGAGTGGACTCACAGTCTCAGCTTCTAAGTTCAAATGGCGTATGGTGTCAACAATCTAGGATTTTTTTCTGGGTTGTGGGAGAGAGGCGACATCGAATCTGAATAGACAGATTACAATTTTTCATGAAAGTGAGGGTGACAACGATCAGGAATGTATAGTTCTTCGCATAATCAGGTGTGTAAATCTCACACCTTAGTTTCTTTTGTTTGTGTTGTATTATGTGTCAGCTAAAGCCTAAATACCTGTAATGAGAATGCAGTTGAGATATCCTAATGGATATTGTTGGAGGTATACCAGGTAAGTAAATTCATGGCTATACTATTATGGGTAAGTTAGCATGATTAGAGGTTGTGTTCTGATTATCTGACATACTTTTATATATGTTTGCATCCATCACATTATGATGTTATGACATGTTGCATGGGAAAGGAATATGATATTGATGAAAGGGGAAGTGCATTTCGGTGACTTTATTACATTATT
The DNA here is from genome assembly GCA_025506655.1 of Gossypium rotundifolium. Lineage (NCBI taxonomy): Eukaryota > Viridiplantae > Streptophyta > Magnoliopsida > Malvales > Malvaceae > Gossypium > Gossypium rotundifolium. Next base: position 20,643,302 of record CP106727.1, read on the forward strand.
TCGGTGGTTCTACCACACATTTTGGTGACTCTGTCACATTATTTCGGTGGCACTACCACAATTTCGAGATGAGCAACGTGACTGCCATCATGGTGTGTAGCGGATAAGGGTTGATTGTAGAAATCCCCACCGGTGTGTTATGGTTGGAATGGGTGGTGTGTGGCGGATGGATTCTAGGTTAGGCTGGGTTGCATTGCATGCACTTATCTGATTTACCATGTAAAAAGGGCTCAGGCCCAGTTCGTTTCGTATGGGCTTTGCCCATTTTGATTTCGTAAGGGCTAAGGCCCAATTTGTATCCGCTTGGGCTCGGGCCTAGATAGTATTCGTTTTGGGTATTTACACACTGAGTTCTAGTAACTCACCCTTTTGCTTAATTTTGCAGGTAATTCCTAGCCTTGAGGATTTAGAGTCGAGGTGGACTCCGTGGTGGCCATGCGTCTTTCCTTAGTAAATTCTGTTTTACTTTAAATTTTTATTTTAAATTTGGGATTATGTTCTGTAATAAGGCCATTAATGTTTCATTTGGTTATTAACTTTAATTTAGATTTTGCGTATCATTAAATGTTCAATACGGGATTTTCCTAAAACCTTAAAACATGTGGTTTTCCAAAAGTGTTAACGAACGGTTTTCAAACTATAATCGATTATGCACTGAATTTTTTTAGAAACATTGAAACAGTTTTCAAAGGATCACATGTTCAAAATTCATTGAAGCGGTTTTTCTGTTATAAATCAAATTTTCCAACAATTCCAACTCGAATTTACTAATTAATGCAGTTTTTCTAAATCAATCACCACTTTTCCAAGATAGATATTGAATAAATGGGTTTTCATAAACAAACACCTAAACTCAAAGTTTCAAAAAGAATATGAAGTTTTATCAAATGCACAATTTTAAACAACCTTCCATATGACATACCAGATTCGGTCGTAACGTCTTGGCCAGGTTTGGGGTGTTACAAAGAGCAAGAGAACGAAATTAATATTATCGAAGAGATGGCTGAGAATAATCTGCTACCTCAGGAGGTGGTGAAGATCATGCTCCTCGAACTATGTATGATTATGCTAAACCTAATTTAACAGGAACCGAGTCAAGTATTGTTAGACCTGCTATTGCTGCAAATAATTTTGAACTGAAACCTAGCACATTTCAGATGATATAGCAATTTGTTCAGTTTGATTGTTTGCAGGATGAAGATCCAAATAATCACTTGGCAAATTTCCTAGAATTTTGCGATACTTTCAAAATTAATAGCGTTTCTAATGATGCCATCCGTCTTCGGTTATTTCCCTTTTCTTTGAGGAATAAAGCTAAATAGTAGCTGAATTCTCTTCCACGAGGATCAATCACTACATGGGAACAAATGACCGAAAATTTTTATTAAAATATTTTTCTCCATCCAAAATGGCCAAATTAAGGAATGATATCTCTTCTTTTGTGTAGATGGATCTAGAAACACTATATGATGCATGGGAGAGATACAAAGATCTATAGAGAAGGTGCCCACACCATGGATTACACTTGTGGCTACAGGTCCAAACTTTTTACAACGGTGTGAAGCCCCCAACCAGGCAGTTGATAGATTTAGCCACTGGCAGAACCCTGAATAACAAAACACCTGAGGCAGCCTACGAATTCATTGAAGAGATGTCACTAAATAACTATCAGTGGCAAGTCACAAGGACAAGGCCAACAAAAGTCGCCAACGTTTTCAACCTCGATGCAGTCACCATGCTATCAAATCAGGTAGAGATGTTAAATAAAAAGATTGATGGTTTTGTGGTTCTTCGCAGGTACACCCAATAATGCATTGTGATTCAAACCTAAGAGGTGTGGCGAATCCTGTGTACCCACCCTATGGACATGGCATGGAAAACGAGCAGATAAATTATATGGGTAATAATCCTCGACCTCAAAATAATCCTTATAGTAACACTTAAAATGCAGGTTGGAGGAACCATCCAAATTTTTCATGGGGTGGCCAAGGAAATCAGAGACAACAAGCCCTCCCAGGCATTCAACAGCAACCCTACCCATAAGAAAAGAAGTCGAACCTTGAGGAGATGCTAACAAAATTCATCGTTGTGTCAGAAACTCGTTTCCAAAACACTGAAACAACACTTAAAGATCAACAAGCATCAATTCAAGGGATCGAGAACCAGTTAGGAAAACTCGCTAAGCTGATCTCCGAATGACCACAAGGTAGCTTGCCAAGTAACACTAAGACTAACCCAAAGGAGCAACTTCAAGCCATAACAGCTCATGATAGTGAAGGGTTAGTGGAATCTGAATCTGAGCTAAGGCAAGAACCTGTGGTAAGTGAAGGTAAAGTTGAGGAAAGCCAAGAAAAACCAAAACCGGTAATTAAAGAGTACCAACCTTGAATACCATACCCCAATGTGATAAAGAAAGACAATACAGATGAACAATTGGGTAAGTTTCTTAAACTTTTAAAGAAATTACATATTAACTTACCGTTTCTTGAAGCTCTTTCGCAGATGCCAGATTCAAGGAATTTTTTAAAAGAGCTTTTAACAAATAAGCGAAAGTTGGACGAGAAGTCGTATGTGGAATTAAACGCAATGTGCTTAGAAATGTTGCAAAATAAACTACCACGAAAAATAAAAGATCCAGGGAGTCTTAAAATTCCATGCTTAATTGGTAGTTTATCTGTTGATAATGCTTTAGCTGATTTAGGGGCAAGCATAAATGTTATGCCTTATAAAATGTTTAAACAGCTAGGTCTAGGGAAACCCAAACAAACTAGGATGAGCATTCAATTAGCTGATAAAACTATTAGAATTCCTAGGGGTATAATTGAGGATGTGCTAGTAAAATTGACAAATTCATATTCCCCATTAGACTTTGTTGTTTTAGATATGGAAGAGGACAATATTGTTCTTTTAATTTTAGGAAGGCCCTTTTTAGCAATTGCCAGATCTAAAATTGATGTTGGTATAGGTGAACTCACACTTCGTGTAGGTGATGAAACGATCACTCTTCAAGCTCTTGACTCGACTAGGACATCGAGCGATAAAGGTGAGAACGTAAATTCAATTAATAATCATTTAATTCAACCTTCCTTACAGAAAACACCACGAAGCTAGATATCTGAGCCAGATCATAGACCTCGTGCCAATAAAGAAGAAATTTATGAGGAACGAAGGCTTCAGAGTGATGAATTAGATGAGTGGAAGGCACATGTCAAGGAGAAATCAAAATCACACGAAGCAAACCCAAGGAACCCTCAAACGAGCTTATAGGAACATCAAATCACTTCAAAATAGGAGATCAGGTATTGTTAGATAAAACAGACCCTCGAATCACCATATCAGACCTGAATACAACTGAAGAAATTCCTTTTAAGGTAATCAATGTCTTCCCATACGGAACGGTCGAGGTGACTCACTCTGAATTTGGCACTTTTAAGGTAAATGCCCTTCGACTCAAACTATATAATGATAGCATGAGAAAGGATTTTCACCTCCTCAAACCACCATGATTATGTGAATGAGTGGTAAGTCTAGCTTAAGACTTCAAACGAGCGTTTCTCGGGAGGCAACCCGAGCACTAACTTCACTAATGTCATATTTTTTATTTTTAGCACCTAACTACAAACTAACCAATTTAATAAAGTGCAAGTTTCTTTCTCCACATGGCCTTGCACATAGGCATGGTCGTGGCCGTGTGGACACCACGAATAGGTACAGGGGTGTGGCAGAGATCATGCAGAAACAGGATGAAAATTTTCTCCAAGACACGGGCTCCGATTAAATGCCACAGTCGTGCGACGTGGCCGTGGTCGAAACTGCCTAAAGAACATGGGCTGAGATAAATCCACACGGCCATACGAGGCGGTCGTGGTCGATATTATCAGTTTTTTCACATATCGCCGCCACTAACACCTCGAGATCACTCCGATGATGAGGACCTTTGAGTCCTTTTATTTTCTTTATTTTTATTTCTATTCTTATTTTTATTTTTTATTTTTATTTTAGTTCATTTTCCTTTATTATTAAACTCTTTAAATTTTTAAGTATAATTTGATTTCTTTTATCTCTGGCTATTTAACTCTTAAGCAATTATAACAAGCGTCCATTAACTAAGAACTCCATAAAAACTTTACTGATGGCTTCGTAGTTTAAAAAGGTTCAAGGTGCATCTCAAGGAACGAACATACCACTGGAGTATTCTCCTCCACCTTCACCTATACCTAGTCATCATTGATCATCCTCTAAGGATTTCATCCATAATTTAGGAAGTTTCATCTCTCTCCCTCTCTTATGACTTTCTTACTAATCATTATCTATCGTTGTACATTGAGGACAATGTACGTCTTAAGTGTGGGGGGTCAACTATAGTATTATTTGAAAACCCCTGAATTATGTCTTATTCTTAAGTAATTTTCTCATATCACTAATTAGAATGAAACTTCTATTGATTTATAATTTTTATTGATACGTTTTGAATTAAGTCATAGTTAATTGTGCATTGATGATTTAAACTCTAAGATACTAGAGAATCAAGCATGATAAGTCTATTTTTCAAAATTAAAAAATTGCTAGGTTGTTGACCTAAATTTGAATATTACCTTAAAGTTTGAAATTTGCAAAGTTGTCATCAAAAACCATAATTTTTGTGAGATTTTGAGCCTTTTAGAACATATATTTTTTTCGTGCTGACTTTATTGATTATGAGTGTGTCAACATTGATTTGTTATTCTAGAACTTGCTTCGATTATACATGTCAAGACCACATCATTGATTTGATATACAGAGATGATAAAGGCACTTAGGATTTAACCCACTCACTCCACTAAAAGCCTACCCTCACAATTAACCCTAGTGAACCCCTTTGATCCTAACAACCCTTTTATTGATTCACCCACTAATATTAACCTAAAATCCATCTTGTATTTGTTATCACCATTTCTCTTGACTACCCTTCTATCTAGATTTGATTTGATCAATTGCCTAATTATTTTATTTCAATAGTTAAATTCATCTTATATTATGTATTTACTTGATTTGTTCTTAAAAAAATAAAAAAATAATCAAAGTATATTCATTATTAGTTTTGTGATTAAGTGAGCTTATACGTTTAAATTCAACATCTTGAAGAAGAAGCTCGTATTATTAGTTTTCAATTGATGTAATCATTCAGGACTAGTTCATTTTTCTAGTTAGGTAAATTGTCAATTCAATCTCGATTCTAACCCTTTAATTTAGCCTTTATCCACACCTTTAACCTAAGCCCTGTTACAACCCTTTTTTTAAAGACCTTTTGATCTGTGTATAATTTTATTTTATAGTGGTGGAGATTTGATTTTCAGGCAAGCCTATGGGATTAACTTTTCATGTTCGACTTTTGAGAGCTTAATTTTGTACCTTAAACACTTTGAGTGATTTGAGTGAATCTTTAGTGAGGACGTCAACTCTTGTTGATTTTGAATTAAAGGTAATTATTTAGATAAGGGGAAACACCTATATTTTTCGTGATACAAACTTGTGACTTTGATTATTTGAATCTTTAGGACTCTTTTAGTTAAACTATCCATGTATAAATTATCTATGAATTATGATGAGGCATCATTGATAAGAAATATGAATCGAGGGAAGTTAGTTTTAATTGTGAGATGAGAATTTTGCTTGAGGACAAGCAAATGCTTAAGTGTGGGGGTATTTGATAAACCGTAATATGTTCATATTTTAATCCCACATTTAGCATACTTTTGGATGATTTATTCCCTAAATTATGGAATTTGGTGCTCCTAATCCTCTAATTTCATGTTTTATACTTAGGAGAGCGACGAAGGATGAAAAGAACGAGAAACGGGCTAAAAATGGAGAAAGTGGGCCAAAGTATGAAATCAACATGGCCTGGGCCCGATACACACAACCATGCCTCTTTAGCAGATTCGACCACGGGCTGGATTCAATTCACATGGCCGTGCCACAAGGGCGTGTCCCTTCCGTAGCAAAGAAGAGTTTCATTCAGATTAGGGTACTTAGAGGCAAAGAAAGACATTCCAAAAGCCTATATAAACACCCTAGAGGCTAACCTTCAAGTGGGCATTTAGCTAGGCCAAGGAGCCAAGCCATAGAGGCCAAATTGTGGGATTCACTCGAAGAAAGCTAGTTGATCCATCCCAAAAGCCAAATCACACTCAAGACTGAGGATCTCTCCTTCAATTCCTTTAGAGGGTTTTAGGGTTTCCTTTATGTTTTGTTATTTTTCTCCTGAGATGTATTCTTTTATGATTATGAACTAAACCCCTCAAATACCTGAGGGGGATGAAACCTAAGACGGATCTTGTTATTGTTTTCTGAACTATATGATAAATACTTGATTTGTTCTTAACTATGTGTTCTTAATTCATGCTTTGATATTTCAGGATATTGATTCAATTATTGATGTGCTTAGGCAGAGGAGGAATATTCCTTGTTTAAGAGTAGATCTAGCATAGTTAAGTGAAGTTGATCGCAACCCTAGAGATAGGATGACGAAAATCTATCGGATTAGGGTCAAACCTAATATGGGAGTCTATAGATCGAGTTAATGAAATTCTAGGTGTTTTAATTAGAAAGAGATTTCAATTAATCAACCTAGTGTTAGACTTTAGTAGCCTCGAGAGAGGTATTAATATAAATTAGGGAATCCTACGGATCAAGTCAAGTGAATAAATCGTCTGGTTCGAGTTAGGTAACAAGTGAATTCTAGGTGGATTCTTCCTCGGGTATTGTCTTAATCAATTTGTTTTTCCACAAGTATTTCCCCAATTCCTACTCTGTGTCTTAGCATCTTTAGTTTAGTAGTTAGTTAATTTTAGATTAAACAACAATTCTCTCAATTCTTAGGCTAAATAATAAGAAGAAAGTTAGTATTAGTACTTTTGGTTCCCTTGGGTTCGACAATCCGATCTTGCCACTAAAACTATACTACTGTTTGATAGGTGCACTTGCCTCAATCGTGGTGATAGTTAGTTTCTAGGCTCGATCATTCATTATATAAATTTTAAGACTTTTTCCACCACCATCATACATGGCCACAATACCAAGCAAGGCTCGAATCAAACTATGCTTAACAACTAGAGAAAACATATATGTGAAGTCAACACCTAGAATCTGATTAAAACCTTTTACAATAAGCCTTGCTTTATACCTATGCTCTTCAACTCGTACAGTCCTTTCTTTCTTCTTGAACACCCATTTACAATGAACAACCTTTTTACCCTTTAGAACCTTCACTAGGTCTCATGTTCTTTTCTTATGGAGTGATTCCATCTCTTTTTGCCTGACAATCATCCATTTTCTTGAATCTTCACAACTATCTAGCCTCAAGATAATTGGATGGCTCTTGATTTGGATTTATATCTTCAGCCACATTTAAAGTACAAGAAATTAGATCAACATTGTCGAACCTTTTTAGAGGTTTAATTTATCTTCTAGGTTTGTTCTTGGCAATAGAATATTGTGGTGCTAACTGTGGTAAAGAAACAACTCTACTCCAAGTTCTATACTAAACTGACAAGTAGACTCTGTTGTAGATCCTAGATCAATCTGAAGCTCCACCTATTTCACATGTGTGTTTGAGCTTTGTTGGTCTTTATTGGAAGAGTCTCTAAGAGGTAAGTTAGGCAGCATAGCAATTTCATAAAAAATAACATCTCTGCTAATTATAACTTTCCTCATTTTAGGACACAATAACTATACTCTTTAACAGCAGTCTTATAACCAATAAAAACTCATTTAATAGATCTAGGATTCAATTTACCATTATCAACAAGAGCATATGCAGGACACCAAAAATCTTCAACTCAGAATAATCAACAAGATTACTTGTAACATCCTAAATTAATGGGCCTATGCGTTTAATGTGTGTGGTTGTGCTTGTTATGCTTGATAGAATGTTTTAGGGGTCTAGAATGGGCTCGAAGTTGGGCCGAGGCCTTAGTCAAATTTTCTGTTTGGACACTCTAGTGGAAAGTAAGTTAGGACAGGGCTTAAAAGACATTACCTATGAATTAAGACACAAAAATGGGCTTGTGGCCCAGTGGTCAGTGGCGATATGCAGGGACTAGGAGTGGCGTGTCAAGCTGTTAAGGAGGTCCAAGGTTCGAGTCGCATAAAGCCCAATTCTTTTTAATTAAATTCAGCTAATTTTTGGCATTTAAGTGGGTAGAGTGGGACCGCAATAAGGCTTGGAAATAGGAGGATTTATTTGAGTGGATAATGCAGATAATATGGCAGATAAAGGGAGGAAGAGGTAGTGTTATCTAGGATTCTTTTGAAGGTGTGATCAAATAAAGATAAGGGAGGAAATTTAGGATTTATCTGCTGGTCACAATGGTGGCCGAAATTCCAACACTGAGGGGAGGAGAAATCGGTTCTGATATGATTAAGGGGTACCAAAATTTCCCTTGATTAATAGCTTAGTTTTAGTTTTAAAAAGGGGCATTTTCGGTTTTAGGCAGTAGGTGCTGAAATTTTTCTTAAGTAGGGGGGATATCTCTTCAATTTGGCATTTGACCCTATTCTCTTTTTCTTTCCTCTCATCCCCACTTCTATGCAGCAGCCAAAAATTTCATTGTTCTCTTCTCTCATCTTTTCCTCCAAAAGCCAAAACTCATAACTCTTCTCATCTCCATTCTTTTCCTATAACTGAATGATCATTGTTATTTTCTTTTATTCTCCCTTTTGCCGATTTATTCATAGCCAAATCTTCATAGATCCTGTTACACTATCTTTCTTTTGATCTTCTCAGAAGTCGAAATCTGTCAGGAGAAGCCAAACCTGTTGGTAAGTGTCAATTTCTTTTGATCTATTCTCTTTCGATTTTGGGGCCATAGCTGATTGGCTAATGGGTCATAAGGCCATCATTAATTCTATATTCTATTCACTGATCTTGTGTCCTATTTGGGCAGCATTCCGGGATTTAAAGGAGATCTAACCGCCTAGGTTCCTAGGACAAAAATCGGTAACTTCCCAATCCTATTATCTTCTTTCGGGATTTCAAGGTAAGGATTTCAATTCTCCCTAAGTTGATCCATCGGTTTCCTTTCTTTATTGTGCCTTAACCTAATGCCTCGTTAAGCAATCATTATAGTATCCTCTGACTAAGGTCATTCATGGACTCGAATGTCAGCAAATCGAAGGAAGGGGTTGGATCTGTAGTCCCAGCCCCAAAGTTTAAGAAACGCGCGGTGTCAGCAGTATGGGATTGGCCGCCGGGTTGTGGACCGACTTCAGAACAAAACCTTAGAAAGTTAGCAGTCGTATCGACTTCTGATAGTGTCGACATAGAAAGTACTGTCCTGTCGATAATCAGGTGTGTAGATCTCTATCACACTAGTTAATCTGTATTATATGTATGGTATGGGCTAAAAGCTAAAAAATGAGGCTATATGAACAGTCGTATTACCCTGAAATGGTAGGCAAGGGATGCTAGGTATGTAATCATAGAAACTTCTCTATGTGTATCGAAGTATGTGAAAGTCTATGATCTGTTTAGATAGTATAATGTTCTGATTCTTGCATGTATGTATGCATAGGATGGGATTGATAGGATGAAGGGGAAGAAGGTCGCATGGCGATCGGTGGCTTTACCACATAGGTCATATAGTGATCGGTCTTTATGACAGGCAGCACAGACTGTCGAAATACTATAATGTATTATTAAGGTCGCATGGCGACCGGTGGCTTTGCCACATAGGTCACATAGTGATCGGTCTTTTTGACAGACAGCACAACTGTCGATATGGTGTGTAACGGATGGAGGGTTGATTGTAGAAATCCCCATGGTGTGATGGTTGGTACGGGGTGTGTAGAGGATGGACTCTTAGGTTTGGGATGGGCCATGTTGCATGTAAATATATATTCATTGCCATTGTGTATGGGCCTAGGGCCCATAATGTGTTTAATGGGCCTCAAGGCTTTTATGTGTTTTGGATTTGCACATGAGTCTTGGTGACTCACCCTTTCATTTCTCCCAACTTTTCGGATGAGCGGTAGATCGTGGACATGGGAGCCGAGGGCGGACTCGAGGGCCATCAAGTCTTTTATCTTCATAGACTATTTTCGATTTTTCTTTAAGTTTCAATTTTGGGATTATTTTTGTAATAAGGCCTCCATAACTTAGGTTATCGAACTATATTTTTTATGTTACATCTTATAAAATTATGTTTTCAAAGTCTTAATTATAAAGTGAAAGGAAAATGGGTTTTTCCAGCATGTTCAATGCAAATGTTAAAGTTTCTTAAAAAATGTCACAATTAATGATTAATCGGTTAAAATAAACTGAGATTTTCAAAACCCTTCAAAGCAAAGTTTTTAACATTCAACCCATAGTATACCAGATCCGATCATGACGTATGGGCCGGGTTTGGGGTGTTACATTTTTGGTATCAGAGCCCAGTTCAAAACTCGGGCTGTGAAATGGGTCCAGTAGTGATTTGTAAAAGTGATGTAAGTTTGAGAAAAGTTCGATTGAGATATGGCCTTCGAGTCTACTAGCACTCGATCCATGCAGGTAAGTATTCTAAACTCATTATGTGATATGCATGTTAGGCTTGATGGGCTCTATAGGGACGTAGGCTAGTATGCTAGAGTTTATGGACTTTAGGTTTAGTATAAACAATTCTTCAAATCTCATAAGACTTAATTTCTAATTAAACATGTATGTGAACAAGTCACAGGGTTAGGTTGTGGTAACAGGCATATGCATGTCTAGGATTGGATCCAGGGAGAGCTTGGTATTTAAACGGCCCTAGCGGCTCACCTCCTCTTCACTGGAATCCTACCTGGTGCGTAGTGACTATTCACCGTAGACACGGGGACTTGTTGACGGGCTAAAATTTATAACTAAAACCCGAAAGGGACCAACCACCCTATTTCACAAAATTACTAAAATACCCTAGTTATGTAAAATTTCTAAAATACCCTCGATTTGTGAAAATTTCCCAAAATACCCTTAGTTTGCAAAATTACTAAAATACCCCAGATTGCAAAATTACCAAAATACCCCTATTTTGTAAAATCACCAAGATACCCTATTTTGGAAAATTACGAGAATACCCATGGTAGTGAAATGATAAAAATACCCTTATGTGATGAATGTGAGTTCATGGATGCTACTTGTATATTGATGTGTGATGGTTGAATGTATGTGGATTCTAGAGCTAGGAAATACAGACCTGAGAACTGAACCTTGTAGATAGAGTTCGAATTCGAAAGAACTACTGTTAAAACTACTCTCCATAAGATTGTTTATTATTAATCAGTGGAAGAAATTAATAATTCATAAAATTCCTAATCAGATAAATGCGAATCGGTAGAATGAGCACTAGAGGACATGGTGTGCGTGGCCGAGGTAGAGGCAGGATTACTGTGTCGGAACCGGTAGGGTCTGGTCACGAGTTGGGGAATGAGGTACCAGTGCCACCAGCTGTGGAGGCAGAATTTCAAGATCAGACGGCCGGAGATGATGCGGTATCTCAGGCGATGTTGAGGGTTTTAGAGAGGGTTGCTGGGGCAGGCATGGGCACTAGGAGCTCGAAAATCTGTGTCAGAGCGACTTAGAACTAATAGGGCAGAAGTGTTTAGGGGAATTTCTGGGATAGCCTCGAGTACAGCTGAGTATTGGTTGGAGGCGGTCGAACGCATAATGGATGATCTGGATTTCACGGAAGAAGAGAAGCTGAAAGGAGTAGTGTCCCTTCTCCGGGACGAAGCTTATCAATGGTGGCTTACGGTTAAGGATGGTACAGTGGCCGACCGTATCACCGGGGATTACTTTAGAATGGCGTTCCAGAGTAAGTACATTGGAACAAGTTATGTGGATGCATAGCGTAGAGCATTTCTAAATCTAGTTTAGAGAAGTAGGTCGGTGGCGTATGAAGCGAAATTCTTACGCTTGAGCCGTTATGCTCGAGGGATAGTGGCCATAGAACATGAACGGTGTGTTCGATTTGAAGATGGCCTAAAGGATGATTTACGTGTTTTGATAGCTCCACAGCGGGAGAGGGAATTTACTGTGCTTGTGGAGAAGGCTAAGATAGCTGAGGAGGTAAAGCAAATGGAAAAGTTGAATCGGGATAAAGATAGAAGTGGAAGTAGGAGGAATTTTGGATCGTCAGGAGTAGCTGGGCATACTCAGAAAAGACCTAGGTTAGATGGGCCAAACCAGGTGGAGAGACCTGCTACTAACTAGACACGGAGGTGTGTTCGCTGTGGTAAATTCCATATAGGTGAGTGTTAGGCAGGCAGTGGAAAGTGCTTTAGGTGTGGATCTTTGGACCATCAGATTAGAGACTGTCCACAGCCACGGAGCGATGTAGGACCTACAGGGCAGGGAAATGCTCAGCCAGGTATAGGAGGTCAGCAGTCGCAGAGGGGTCGTGGTCCAGCTAGAGATGGTAACGGTTTCATCGGGGCCGTAGAGCACTAGGCCGAGGGGTAGAAAACACTGAGGCGAGACAGCCGGGGTTAGTCTATGCTTACAGACGTCGAGAGGAAGCTGACGCATTGGATGTTATAATCGGTACGTTTTAATATTTGGTTTGCCTTACACTGCATTGATTGACATTAGGTTGACACATTCATATGTTGCTAGTAGTGTGTCTAGAACTTTAAGTTTAGATTTCGAGATTACCCCTAGGGCGATGACTATAATTAGCCCATTAGGACAATCTGTGGTAGTAGATAAACTCTATCAGGAGGTACCCTTAGAAGTTTAGGGAATAGTTTTTAGGATGGATCTGATGGAATTACCGTTCGGGGAGTTTGACTTAATATTAGGCATGGACTGGCTGGTGAAGTATCAAGCTAATTTAGATTGTGCAGCCAAGCGTATGGTGTTGAAAACTTCCGAGGGTGGTGAAGTGTTGGTGATAGGAGAAAGGGGGAGCTATCTGTCGAATGTAGTGACTGCCTTAAGAGCAAAAAAGATGGTAAGAAAAGGATGCGAGGTAGTTTTAATGTTTGTTCGGCTCTGGAAGCCAATGACCTAACTATTGGGGACGTTAGGACGGTGAAGGAGTTTCTTGATGTTTTCCCAGAAGAGCTTCTAGAACTACCCCGGATCGTGAAGTGGAGCTTGGTATCGATCTTTTTCTGGGAACAGTGCCAGTATCTATTGCTCCATATAGGATGGCACCAAAGGAGTTGGTGGAATTGAAAGCGCAGATTCAGGAGTTGCTAGATAGAGGGTTTATTCGACCAAGTGTGTCACCGTGAAGAGCGCCGGTGTTATTTGTCAAGAAGAAAGATGGATCAATGCATATGTGCATTGACTATCGTCAGTAAAATAAGCTAACGATCAAGAATAAATACCCATTTTCGAGGATCGATGACTTATTCGATCAGTTGAAGGGAGCCTCAGTCTTTTCAAAGATAGATCTAAGGTCAAGATACCATCAGCTTATGGTCAAGGAGGCAAATATTCATAAGACGGCTTTAGGACTCGCTATGGTCATTACGAGTTCATGGTAATGCCATTCGGATTGACCAATGCGCCAGCAGCATTTATGGACATGATGAACCGAATATTCCAACCCTACTTGGATCGGTTTGTCATGGTATTCATAGATGATATCCTGGTTTATTCAGGATCGGAGGAGGAACATGACTCACACCTTCGAGTGGTTTTGCAGATCTTGAGGGAGAAGCAGCTGTATGCCAAATTCAGTAAGTGTGAATTTTGGCTAAGGGAAGTTACGTTTTTAGGCCATGTTATGTCGGTAGAGGGGATTAGGGTTGACCCTCGAAAAATTGAAGCGGTATTGGATTGGAAGCCGCCTAAGTTCATGGTAGAAATTTGGAGTTTTCTTGGACTAGTTGGGTACTATCGAAGGTTTGTTGAAGGATTTTCTTCAATAGCGACACCATTGACTAAGTTATTACGGAAAGGAGTTCCGTTTGTTTGGTCCAATAAGCAGCAAGAGAGTTTTGAGAAGTTAAAAAGGATTTTGACGGAGGCTCCGGTATTGATTTAGTCGGAGGCTGAAAAGGAATTCACAATTTATTGTGATGCGTCACACACGGGACTAGGATGCGTGTTGATGCAAGATGGAAAGGTTATTGCGTATGCATCTCGGCAGTTAAGACCGTACGAAACAAATTATCCCACCCATGATTTGGAGTTAGCGGCGGTGGTTTTTACTTTAAAGATTTAGAGACATTATCTGTACGGGGAGAAATCTATTATTTACACCGATCATAAGAGCCTAAAATACCTTTTGACCTAGAAGGAGTTGAATCTAAGGCAGAGGAGGTGGATCGAGTTGTTAAAGGATTATGATTGCTCGATCGAGTACCATCTAGGTAAAGCTAATGTGGTGGCGGATGCTTTAAGTCGTAGAGTAATCTCTGACTTGAGAGCAATGTTTGCTCACCTTAGTTTATACGATGATGGGAGCTTATTGGCTGAACTTCAAGTGAGACCCTCTTGGGTCAGTCAGGTTAAGGAGAAGCAGCAGACCGATGAGTTGCTAAAGGAAAAGTTTCATGTAGGATCAAGTGATGGATAGATGGACTTCAGTATGAATGAGGAAGAACTATTATGTTTTCAAGGGAGAGTTTACATGCCAAAAGATTCAAATTGAGGCATAGGATTTTGCAAGAATCGCATGGAAGTTCATACGCTATGCACCCCGGAGGGAGTAAGATGTATCGAGATTTACGGGATCAGTTTCGGTGGTCAGGCTTGAAGCGAGAGGTAATTGAACTGGTGAGTAAGTGTTTGACCTGTCAGCAGGTAAAGGAAGAGCATCAGTTACCATCAGGGTTATTGCAGCCAGTGAAGATTCCACAATGGAAGTAGGAAAGGATCACAATGGACTTTGTTATTGGGCTACCCCTCACGCCTACTAAGAAAGATTTAGTCTGGGTGATTGTTGATTGCTTGACAAAATCTACTCATTTCATACCAGTACGGGTCGATTACTCTCTGCAGAAATTGGCTAAGCTATACATAGCGGAGATGGTGAGGTTGCATGGAGTACCAGTATTGATCATATCGGACAAGGACCCTAGGTTCACGTCGCGATTCTAGAATGCATTGCATTAAGCGTTGGGTACGAAGTTGGATTTCAGTACAGCGTTTCATCCTCAGATAGATGGACAGTCTAAGTGAGTAATTCAGATCTTGGAGGACATGTTGAGAGGTTATGTCATTGATTTCAGAGGTAGTTGGGAAGAATTTATACCTTTAGCGGAGTTTGCTTACAACAACAGCTACCAGTCTAGTATTCAGATGGCGCCCTATGAAGCATTGTAAGGGCGGAAGTGTCTACTCCTACCTGTTGGCTAGAATTAGGGGAACGTCAAATTTTGGGTCCGGAGTTGGTTACCGAGACAGAAGAAAAGGTTGAGTTAATTCAAGCTCGACTAAAGGAAGCGTCGGATCGGTAGAAGTCCTATGCAAACTTGAAGCGTAAGGACATAGAGTTTACAGTGGGTGACAATGTGTTGTTGAAGGTGTCACCATGGAAGAAAGTGCTGAGGTTTGGACGGAAGGGTAAATTAAGTCCCAGATTTATCGGACCTTATCGGGTGTTGAAACGAGTGGGGCGGTAGCCTATCAGCTAGAGCTACCTTCTGAGCTAAGCCAGATTCACAATGTATTCCACATTTCTATGTTAAGATGTTACCATTTGGATCCATCCCATGTGGTGTCTGTGGAAGAAATTGAAGTGAGACCTGACCTATCCTTTGAAGAAGAACCGGTAGAAATCCTAGATCATGATGTCAAGGTATTGCGAAGGAAAATGGTTCCGTTAGTTAAGGTTCTATGGCAGAATCACAGTTCCGAGGAGGCTACTTGGGAACCAGAGGAAGCGATACGACGGCAATACCCACATCTATTCTGATCAGGTAATTTCAAGGCCAAAATTTCTTTAAGGGGGTAGAACTGTAACATCCTGAATTAATGGGCCTGTGCGTTTAATGTGTGTGGTTGTGCTTGTTATACTTGATAGAATGTTTTAGGGGTCCAGAATGGGCTCAAAGTTGGGACGAGGCCTTAGTCGAATTTTCTGTTTGGACACTCTAGTGGAAAGTAAGTTAGGACAGGGCTTAGAAGACATTACCTGTGAATTAAGACACAAAAATGGGCTTGTGGCCCAATGGTCAGTGGCAATATGCAGGGACTAGTAGTGGCGTGTCAAGCTATTAAGGAAGTCCAAGGTTCAAGTCATATAAAGCCCAATTCTTTTTAATTAAATTTAGCTAATTTACGGTATTTAAGTGGGTAGAGTGGGACGGCAATAAGGCTTGGAAATAGGAGGATTTATTTGAGTGGATAATGCATATAATATGGCAGATAAAGGGAGGAAGAGGTAGTGTTATCTAGGATTCTTTTGGAGGTGTAATCAGATAAAGATAAGGGAGGAAATTTAGGATTTATTCATTGGTCACAGTGGTGGCCAAAATTCCAACAACGAGGGGAGGAGAAATCGGTTCTGATATGATTAAGGGGTGTCAAAATTTCCCTTGATTAATAGCTTAGTTTTAGTTTTAAAAAGGGGCATTTTCGGTTTTTGGCAGTAGGTGCCAAAATTTTGCTTAAGTAGGGGGATATCTCTTCAATTTCGGCATTTGACCCTATTCTCTTTTTTCTTTCCTCTCATCCCCACTTCTATGCAAAAGCCAAAAATTTTAATATTCTCTTCTCTCATCTTTTCCTATAACCGAATGATCATTGTTCTTTCCTTTATTCTCCCTTTTGCCGATTTCTTCATAGCCAAATCTTCATAGATCCTGTTACCTTTGTTTTCTTTTGATCTTTTCGTAAGTGAAATCATCAGAGAAGTCAACCTATTGGTAAGTGCCGATTTCTTTTGGTCTTTTCTCTTTAAGTTTTGGGGGCCATAGCCGATTGGCTAATGGGTTGTAAGGCCATCATTAATTTGATATTCTATTCATTGATCTTGTGTCCTGTTTGGGCGGCATTCTGGGATTTAAAGGAGATCTAATAGCCTAGGTTCCTTATCTTCTCGACAAAAATCGGCAACTTCCCAATCCTATTTTCTTCTTTCATCGATCTTGTGATTTCAAGGTAAGGATTTCAATTCTCCTATTTTCTAAGTTGATCCATTGGTTTCCTTTCTTTATTGTGCCTTAACCTAATGCTTCGTTAAGCAATCATTATAGTATCCTCTGACTAAGGTCATTCATGGACTCGAATGTCATCAAGTTGAAGGAAGGGGTTGGATCTATAGTCCCAACCCCAAAGTTCAAGAAACGCGCGGTGTCAGTAGTATGGGATTGGTCGCCGGGTTGTGGACCGGCTTCAGAACAAAACCTTAGAAAGTTCGCAGTCGTATCGACTTCTGATAGTGTCGACATAGAAAGTATTGTCCTATCGGTAATCAGGTGTGTAGATCTCTATCACACTAGTTAATCTATATTATATGTATGTTATGGGCTAAAAGCCAAAAAAAAAGCTGTACGAATAGTTGTATTACCCAGAAAGGGTAGGCAAGGGATGCTAGGTATGTAATCATAGAAACTTCTCTATATGTATCGAAGTCTGTGAAAGTCTATGATCTGTTTAGATAGTATAATGTTCTTATCCTTGCATGTATGTATGCATGGGATGGGATTGATATGATGAAGGGGAAGAAGGTCGCATGGCGATCAGCGGCTTTGCCACATAGGTCACATAGTGATTGGTCTTTATGACAGGCAGTACAGCTGTCAAAATACTATAATGTATTATTAAGGTCGCATGGCGATTGGTGGCATTGCCACATAGGTCACATAGTGATAGGTCTTTATGACAGACAGCACAGCTGTCGATATGGTGTGTAACGGATGGAGGGTTGATTGTAGAAATCCCCATGGTGTGATGGTTGGTACGAGGGTGTGTAGAGGATGGACTCTTAGGTTTGGGATCGGCCATAATGCATGTATATATATTCTGTTGCCATTGTGTATAGGCCCAGGGCCCATAATGTGTTTGTGGGCCTCAAGGCTTTTATGTGTTTTCGGGATTTGCACACTGAGTCTTGGTGACTCACCCTTTCATTTCTCCCAACTTTTAAGATGACCAGTAGATTGTGGACATAGGAGCCAAGGGGACTCGAGGGGCCATCAAGTCTTTTATCTTCATAGACTATTTTCGATTTTTCTTTAAGTTTCAATTTTGGGATTATTTTTGTAATAAGGCCCCCATAACTTAGGTTATCGAACTATATTTTTTATGTTACATCTTATAAACTTATGTTTTCAAAGTCTTAATTATAAAGTGAAAGGAAAATGGGTTTTTCCAGCATGTTCAATGCAAATGTTAAAGTTTATTCAAAAATATAACAATTAATGATTAATCGGTTAAAATAAACTGAGATTTTCAAAACCCTTCAAAGCAAAGTTTTCAACATTCAACCCATAGCATACCAGATCCGGTCATGACGTATGGGCCGGGTTTGGGGTGTTACATTACCAGGCCATACCTCTTGTGGAATCTATTTTTCAATGATAATGAATGAATACTGGTTAATAAGAAAACATTCAGTAGAGGCCACTTCAACCCAAAATGACTTTGGTAAACAAGCATTCAACAACATATATCAAACCTTTTCTATGATTGTTCTATTCATTTATTCTATTCATCCTTTCTGAATTGCACAATTCATTAAACAATTAGAACAAAATTTTAAGTCATTATCTGTGAGGAAATATTTTTTCTGTTTTCATGCCTGCTTCTCGGTCATAGTTTTCCAAGCCTTAAATATGAAACACACATCACTTTTCTTCTTTAGGAAGAATGCCCAAAATTTTCTGGAAAAATCATCAATGATCATCAACATATAATTGGTGCCACCTACCATAGGCACTCTAGATGGTCCCCAGAGATTAGAATGAATATAATCTAGCATTCCCTTCGTGTTACAAATTCCTCTGGTGAATTGAACTCTCTTTTGCTTCCCAAAAATGCAGTGCTCACAAAACTTTAGTTTGCTAATGCCTTGTCCATCAAGAAGTCCTTTTTTTGCTTATGTTTTCCATGTCATTCTCACTTATATGTCCTAGAAGCATATTCCAAAGTCTAGTAACATCATCATCTGACAAGGAAGAGGAAGTCACGGTTGCATCACCAGTAACATTTGTACTCTGCAAAACATATAACTTGGCAATCTTTCTCTGCCCTTTCATCACAATGAGGGAACCCTTATTAATCTTTAAAACCCCATTTTCAGCTGTGTACTTGTACCGTTTTAAATCAAGATTACATATCAAAACCAAATTTCTCTTCAATTCTGGTACATGTCGTATGCCACTAAGTGTTTTGACAACTCCATCAATCATCTTAGTTTTGATCGTGACAATACCTCTTGTTCTACATGAAAGTGCAACTAGAATCGAGGATTCCCTCATCGCTTACTCTAGAGTTGTCAACAAAAGCAACTAGGAGTTCACCATCGCTATATTTTTCTACTACATTAGCTTCACCAGATTGTTTTGGTTGTTTTCCCTTTTGATTAGCAGCATCTCTTTTGATCTTATTTTGTAACTTAAAGCACTCAGACTTAATGTGCCTTTTTTTTTTTTTGTAGAAATTATAGGTTTTTACCTATGTTTGAAGATCTCGATCTACCCTTAGATTTACTATGAGGATTTTGTTCTTGTGTCCTTCCACAATTATCACTAGTATTTTGTTCTTCTCTCCCACAAACAATGAAACCCTCTCCCTAAGAGTCGGATCCAGCCACAAGATGCTTTATCTTGTCATATGAGGCAAAGGAAGTATAGACTTCATCAATTGTAAGAGATTTGTGACTATACAAAATCGTATCTCTAAAGGTTAGATTAGACGAGGCAATAAAAAGTAGAATTAACCCTATATCTTATTTATCATACTAAACCTCCATGGCCTCTAAGTCTGAGGTAATTTCTTTACACACAGCTAAGTTTTTGAACACAGACGCACCTTTATCAAAACTATGAGAATAAAGACTCTGCTTTAGATGCAACTTGTAAGTTAGGGTTTCCCACATGCATAATTGTTGTAGCTTTACCCATAATGCAGTGGCAGCCTTCTCATTCAACACGTCCTATAGAATTTCATTCGACAGATGCAGATGTAATTGCATTAAAGCCTTTCGATCTTTATGCTTATTCTCTTCAATTGTCAATGTCAAAGGCATCTTATCTAACCCTGGCAGGGCATCCTCCAAATCCATCTATGCTAGAACTGCATGCATCTTTACCTGCCACAGCATGAATCTGGTGTTACGATCCAACAACGAAATATCATACTTCACTGTCGCCATTACAGTGATCGAGACAAGCAACTTGAAATGCTCTGATATCAATTTGTTAAAATTAAACATCAATAATGGCAATATAGAATTATTGTAAAGCAATAAGAAAAGAAAAATAAAATACACAAATTTTACGTTGAAATCCTTTCAGGAAAAAAACCATGGGTAGAGGAGGAAAATTCACTAATGTTGAAAACTGACTTATACATCGAGGAGTTTCGACTACATCTATTTAGAGGTTGAAAAACCCTATTCTAATCACTGTCAATAGAAGAAGTGTAGTTTTATACAGATTTTATGTGTGACATGATCTGGGTATTTTATTTCTTTAGCAAGGATTCGAGTCACACAAATCTAACAATTACCTATTTTATGGTTGAAAGTTTGATGAAAACATTTTAAAATTTCTTCTTTTCTTCAATGGTGTTTTCGTTTGGGAGAGAAAAAAAGATGATGATAAAATTTTCTTCCCACTTAACATATATAATATAACTAGTAAGTTAAGTAACTTAATTAAGTAAGTTTAATTAATTATTAAAACATGTTAAGTTTAATTTAATTATAATTTATTCATAATAGATATCATTATCATGTCCCACTATCTTAATAAAGAATATTGGTTTGTTTGCCATTTTAATCCTTTGGTTAATTGTTTTCTAGGTCCCCAAGCCTTTTCCTAATTAAAAATCTATAATGATTAAACTTTTATAATTTAGTCCATAAGCCCTAATTAACTATTAATTCGACAAATTTAATAGACCAATTTTCAATATATTTTATATTATTTCTTTAAATTTTCATATTTAATATTTAAGGAATTGGTTTATGAAAATAGGGTTCAAAATTGTATTTTTTTACACCACTTTGAATTTGAGCCATTATAGAAACAATCAATAATAAATATTGAAATTAATAAACTGTTGCTTGAAAAGTAGTCTAAGTTCGTGGAAGGAGTGGCAAGGAAGTTGTAACGACCCGAGTTTTAGTGGTACCAAAAAGTGCAATTTCAGGACCTCATTTTCATAAATTGAGTCTGTAAATATTATATATTAATATTTACGTGTATAATATTAAAATAAATTAAATATTTTTCTAGTACTTTTTCTGAATTAATAGCTAATTAAGTCTTAAGGACTAAATCGTAAAGTCCAATCACTATAAGTTTTTAATTGGCCAAAGGTTTAGAGACCTAATTAGTAAATAGCCAAATGTCCCAAAACGATAATTAAACCATTTTTCTAACAAATGATAATGTATGATGATGGCAAGGTTATTAGACATTTAAATGGTGAATTAAGCTAAATTAAACATGATTACTAAAGTTGATTAAGACTTAACTACGCTATAAATAACAAAACTAAGTGGAAAGAAAGAAAAGGTATCATATTATTCTTCTTTCTTAATCGATTCACTTAGGGAGAAAAGAAGAAAAACATTCTTGAAGCTAAAACATTCAACCACTGATTTAGGTTTGAAATTCATGTCCTTTTCTTGTTAGTTGTATAGATTTGAGGTCATAAAAGCTTGATTTAGCTAGCTCATGTAAAAATTTGTAAAAATATTAAATTTTTAGAAGTTACCATGGTTTATTTCTTGAATAATTAGGCTTGAAATTGATAGATTTTAAGCTTGGATTTTGAAAAAGACTAGCTTGTAAAGTTAATTTAGCTCATTGTTAACTTTGTTACCTTAAGGGGCCAAATTAAATAATTGTAAAACTTGACATGAAATTTTGTTAGCAATATAAAGTATAAGGTCCCTAATGAGAATAAGTGAAATCAAATTTTAATTCGAAGCTAGAAATCAGAAGTTAAGCTTATCCCGAGTTCAGGAACTAAATTGAATAAAATGAAAATTTTGGGGGAAATCAAAAAGTAAATTCTATAGGATCATGGATATCATAGTATAGTATAAGAATGTTTGGTATTGATTATAGTTATACAATAATTTTTTAGATCAAGAATTGGATCGAAGTGAAGTTAACGATAAAAAGCTAAAATTGTGGATTAGTCCCTGAAGTATCCTCTTTTCACATTTTGAACAATAAGTTCGTATGGAACTTACTATCTTATTTTATTTTATGTGTGAATTGTGTTTAATTTCATTTATATTTTCATTGGCATGTGTGACTTTTATGGACTAAATTGAAAAGTTATATGAATAATATCTATTATGAAACAATACAGGGTGCAAATGTGACTATTGATTGATTACAGGATTTGTAACGCCTTGAATTTTGGGCCTAGAAGAAATGGGCTTTGCATGCCAGAGGAATTGGAATTTAGTTGTGCATGCGAATAACAATTAAATGTCTGCTCAAGTGGTTAAGGGTCCTGAGAGGTATTGGAGAAGTCCTGGGTTCAAACCTGGACCCTAGCAAAATTTGTGGTAAATGTGAATTAAACCCTTGGTACTTGTTAGTAGGCTTTAAGAATAGTTGGGGTGGAAATGTGACGCAAGGAAGCATGTGGTCTAGTGGTTGAGGTGTCATGGTGTAGCAAGGGATCTTGAGTTCGAATCACATGGGATGCAAAGGGGATTTTATTTTTATTTCTATGAGGTGAGAGAGGTAGAGTTGGATTAAAACTCTCTTGAGGTGGTTGTTAACTTGGTCTTGGATGAATTTTTTGGAGAGTTTGAATTGGTCTTGTGAGTTGGTTGTAGAGGATATCAAGGAGGGATAAGGGGAGAGGATCATGGAGATTTTCAAGGAGTTTCTGATTGGGGGAAGTTGTAGCCGAATTGGGGAATTGGTTGGTGCAAAATTCGGCTAAGGAGTTTAGGGATGTGCTGTAACACATAGGTAATAATGTACTTCCATAGTATGCATTAAACATTCACTTACATATCACTAATCCATATAACCAAATTCACATAAAAGGCATCTTTGATCAATTAACGATAAGTACTATTCATTTGGACATTAAATATAAAAGCTAATTATACACATGCTTATCATCAATCTCCAAAACAATTTATCAAATACCAAAACCAATAAACTTAAATGTCAAAAACTTACTTATTCGAATCTAAGGTACACCAAATTCAATATCAATTGCCAAACGCATTCATTCATATCAATGATCACACCACTTATTAACAATGCAAAATTTTAAAAGTTCATTTGTATATTACCATATCATAAATCAAGCTTCATTCATATACATCAACATTTCATGATCAAATATACACAACCCCAAAATCATGACCTAAATGCTATTCATACCAATCATGAAAGTATGCTTATTATATCCTATACATACCGTGATCAAACATTCATAGCTAAATACTCAATCCATTACATCCACATAACCAAATACCAAACATAACACATTAAGATACATACATCCTCATTAAGTTAAAACCATAGTCGAATCTATATGAAACCATGATACCATAATTTAGCCATTTTCGCATGGCATTTATATATATACACACCATTCAAAAACAATTCAAAAGTGACATAGCCTATACATGCCATAATTTCAAAAGAAGTACAACTTATAAGGTACCAAAGTTAGTTGAAAGTGCGATAGACTTTGACAAAGATCCCCGAGCGTAAATATAGCCTTCAAAAATCTATAAAACCATACAAACAAAAGCACAATGTAAGCTATCATAGCTTAGTAAGTTATAAGCAATTACAATACAATGTATTAGATATTATAATGAATAACCCACACATTCCATAACCCTTAAAACCAACTATCTCAACATTTGGCAATAGCATTCACCTAAGTTTATAACCTTCTTCTTACCTCAAACAAATTTTTATGCATATATATATGAAATTTCAAAATTCATCGTCACTTTCAATTCTTATAATTTTCATATAAACATGCATAGTACAACATTGTCATTTCACCAATTAAACTTACTTACCATCCAAAAGATAGTTTATCAATGCATACCTGATCTCATACATTCCACTTAGTACATTCGATAAATATTACAACTAAGAAATAAGTAACTTGCACCTCAACAAAACATAATAACAAATCAAGTGCTTAATATTGACATAATAATTCCTTGCACGTATAATACTGGAATCCTTGTAACATATCACACACTTAGTGCCGTTACTTTAATTTCTCATATTAATAGTGATATATGACCGATTTCGCACACTTAGTGCTAGGTATTTAAGCTCGCACACATAGTGCTCATTAACTAATTTCACACACTTAGTGCTCGGTATTTAAGCTCGCACACATAATGCTCATTAACCGATTTCGCACACTTAGTGCTCGGTATTTAAGCTCGCACACATAGTGCTCATTAACAGATCTTTTCCTCATTCATATAAACACATATGATCTCATTTTCATTTATATATACACATATAGGTACATGTTCAAATCAACTCATTTCTCCTACCAAATGCCATCACATTCTAAACATTCAATACACATATATACCCACCTATTCAATTACAACCATCTCTCTTTTCATTTTCGCATTTAATTATCTCTTAATATATATATATATATATTCATTCAACTCAAATAAATCAAAGCTTATATATATATATATGTACCAACCTTACATTCACTAGTACCTAATTCATTCAATGTCACATTTGGCACTATGAAATTAAACATACTTACTTCTATTTAACATATGCACATTAATATAGATTAAAATTTAATTCAATCCAATTGTTTAAAACTTACTTCGAGTATCGACGGACTTTGTTATTTCGACTATTCGATTAACTTCGCCTTTCCTCGATCCATTCCCGATCCTTTTTGTTCTTGGTTTAAATAAATTACAAATTAAAATCATTCAACATATTTTCATTCAACTTAGTCCAAAAATACATAAATGGGCAAATTACTATTTTACCCCTGACATTTATAATTTTTACAATTTAGTCCCTATTGCACAAAACACAAAATACTCAAAATTTGAACACATACCTTTAGGGCCAAATGTTACTCCTGTCCATACAAGTCCATAAAATCCATTTATTTCACATTTTGACCCTTCAATTTAAAAATTTTACAATTTAGTCCTAATTACTCAAAATCATCAAAATTTCCAATACAAAACATATTAATCTAAAACATATCTTTAATGTATAATCATCAAACATCACAAAACACAAATTCTCATAAATAGCCGAACTCCAAACATGCATCAAAATCAAAAATTCTAGCATGGGTCGGATAGTATTCGAAGCAACGATCTCAAAAACATAAAACTTATCAAAAATCGAGCTAAACACATACCTTATTTAAGCTTTATCAAAATCGAATGAAGCTAAGTCTTTTTCTTTCTCTTTTTTTTTGTTTTCGGCCAAGAAGATGAACATTTGCATGTTCTTTCTCTTTCTTTTATGTTTTATAATATTATAACTTAAAAAATAAAAAAATCATTTTCATTATTAATATTAACTTAACATATAATAAACATATAATTACTTAATATTCATGCACGTTGTCATCCACTAATATTGTAAAAAGGGAAATTTACAACATAAATCCCTCTCTTTATAAAAACATATCAATTATTCACTCAATCAAGTAAAAGGCTACTTTTACCACTTATGCGATTTAGTCCTTTTTCTTAAATTAAACACACAAACAAGAAAATTATCTCATGAAACTTCAACACATGCTCAATCATGTATAATTAGCACAAAAATAATATTAAAATATTTTTTAACTCAGATTCGTGATCTCGAAACCACCGTTTCAATTAGGGTCAAAATCGGGACGTTACATGTGCATTTTCGACATTTAGTTTTTGAATAGGTGTTGAATTTTCTCTTAGGCTTTTGGGGTTTGCATTTTATAATTTTAAGAGTGGGGGAGTTACTTTCTTGGAATAGTTTTGGCTTAGAGCAAGTGGTGCTGAATTGGTATTTTTGTTCTACTATTTCTTTTTGCAAGCATAGCCGATTTTGAGTGTGACTATTTGGGCAGTCCTTTTACTTCTCTATTTCTTTCGAGTGCCTTTCTCTTCTCTTCTTGTTTTCAACATTACTCTTGTCTTATTTGGCCAAGCTTGTGTTCTTTGTCTCTCACAACCATAGTCGACTACATTAGCCCTTCTCTCCCTCTTTAACTACTTTTCTTCTACCCTTAATAACTTTCCCATTGTTGGCCGAATTTAACCTCTCACTTGTACTCTAATTTTGTCTTGACCGATTCTTTATGGAGTTTTTTTGGTCTCTTTCCTAGCTGAACCCCCTCTTCATCTCATTGCCCATCCCTTTTCTATTTTCTTTTGATACACTCACATTTTGTGAAGCCAAATACTCTTCTCTGATCGTTTCTCTTTGACTCAACGCATTACCCAAGACTTGTGTGTTACTCCTTTAGTTTGGAACTGATTCTGTAGGTTGGTTGTGGACGAGGGGGTTTGACAATTGTTTGAAAGTTGGGGAAATAGGTATTTTATTGTTGGTAAGGTCATAGTAGTTGATTTAGTTTTCTGTCGGTTTCTTTTTGTTGTGTTTTGGATAAATAATAGTTATGATGTTTTAATCTAAGTGCAAGGATATTTGGGGTGTGGTTCCTTTCACGAACATGTGTGTAACTGTATGCTATGTTTGATAATCGTCTAAAAAGCCAAAAGTATGTGTTGTTTACGCTACTATGACTTTAGATCGGTAAAATGCCAAAAGGCCAAAAATATGGCATATGATGCCACACGAGCGTACGATCGTGCGTGTGGTGAACCGAGCCCACGAACATGGGCATTAGTCTGTAGAGGCCACCACGAGTGCTCTAGTGGTCTTGGGCTATTATGGGCCTCGTTGGGTCGAGATGGGCCATGTGGGCTCAGTGGGTGTAATATCTCAGACTATGGTTTATGCATAATTGCTTAATTGAATGTGAAAGCATGCCTTTGTATGTATAAATGTGTTCTATTAACCTTAGTGAGTAGGTGAACACTTTAGAAATTATTTAATTTTAAGTCTAAAAGAGGGAGTTAAGCCTGATAAGCCTTAAGAAAATAAATAGGGGAAATAAAACACACAAACGGGCTTGGAAAAGTGGCCCAGAGGCGTCACTTAGGGCCTCTAGGAATGATGCCACCAGCAGGGTAAATGGGCCAAGGTTCGAGTCGCATGGGAAGCTAAATGGAAGCTTTTATTTTCGGTAACAAGGAACAGTAGTGGACGAAAAAAATGAGTCTATGGGAAGAGTTTAAGATGAGGTCAAATTTTTTTGGAATTTCGGCTAAGGTAGGAGAATCAGTGTTGGTCGAATAAGGGTCTCTAGGTAGACTAATTTTGGCAGAAAAGGGAAAAGGGTGGCTATTCCTCATTCTCTCTTTTCCTTTGCCGAATTCTCAAGTAAAACTCCTCTCTTCTCTTTTATTTTTTTCCAAAGCCAAAATACCCTGTGTTCTAGCCGAAACTTCTCCTAAATTCCACTAGTGCCGATTCTTTCTAAGCCTCGTATTCCTCTCTTTTCATCCTTGTGAGCCGAATCTCTCTAGTATCCTTCAAAGCCGAATTCTTTACCTTTTTCTTCTTCTTTTTCATCAAAGGCCAAATACCCTCCTCTCAAAACCCCACCATAGTCGATTCTCCTAAGCCTATACTCTCTTTGTTTTCCTTGTTAAAGCCGAAATCCTATAGTGTTCATCAAAAGATGAAATTGAGTGGTCGACATTCAAGCCATAGCCAATAGCTCTAGGGATTGAAGTAAAGGTGCTACCGATTTTAATATTAAGGGGTCTTCCGGATTTAGTAGTTGTTATCACTACAAAGAAAAGCACAACAAAGTTTTGGGATTTCTAAGATTTAAGGTAAGGCATGTATTCGGCCATAGGCCACTTTTGTGTGACTTAAAGTTAGAATTAAATCTAACCAATGCCTATAGGTATTTCGACATCTCCTTAAGACAAGTGACAACTTTTCGAGATTTCAAGTCACAAGGTAAGCACATAGGTACATTCACCAAGGTCTATTAGTGATTTAAGATATAACTCTTATTTACTTAAAAGCTGAAAACTAACCAAGTCAAATGATCTAGCATTGCCCGATTGAAGGAAGGAATAACACAAAGTTTTTCGGATTTGAATAATAGTGAAATCAGCAACCAAGGTAAGAATTTGATTACAATAATCCTATTAGGATTTGGTTTTATAGCCGAATGGCTTTTTACTAACATGTTAAGGTTGGCCGAATATAGGAATTAAAGATCTAAAACGATAGATAGAGTTTTCGGGATTTCAGTGAATTACTAAGTAAATCAGGTGTGTACTCCACACTATCTATTAATAGATGTAAGGCAAGATTTAATATATATGTTATAATAATGTGAATATGGCTGAGTTACCATACGATGGTACAAAGTACTCAGGTATGTTTTTCCTACTCCTACTAGGAATATAATACGATCTATTATGGCACATAAGTGCAACTATAAGAATGTGAATAAAGCATAAGGCATAATTTTTGCATGTTTTGCATGACATGGGGCATATGGGTGATATGTAAAGGGGAAGTGAATTGGTGGTTTTATACCCCAATATAAGAATGTGGTGACTTATGTCACAATATCCGAATGTGGTGACTTATGTCACAATATATGAATATGGTGACTTATGTCATGAAGATATATATCTGGTGGCTATGCCGCAAAATTATAAGGGCGATGTGCATGTCATTGCAATGATCGCCTTCGATGGTGTGTAGCGGATGGAGGGTCGACTTAGTAGTCCCCACGGTTTGATGGTTGGTACGGGTGATGTGTAGCGGATGGTTATCTAGGTTTGGGTTCGAGTTTGCATCATGATTTATATATGTTTATCAAGTATGATTTGACATGCCTAAATTAATTTGAGACTTGTGTTGGTTGTACACATTGAGTCTGTTTGACTCACCCCTCGTGGGATTATTTTTCGGTGAGCTCGAGAATGGACCGGGTCGGCATGAGCTCAAGTGGTGGCCATGCACAACTCGGATTTATTTATTTTATTTTGGGCTTTCTCTTTTAAGTATTTTGGCTTTAATTTGGGTTTTGATTCGATGTAATAAGGCCTTGGTTTGAACTGTTTATGCATGCATTTTTAATTATTTAAGTATGACACGATTTTATTAATTCAAAGTTAAAGTCCATTTTCTTAAGGATAAATATTAAATGTTTTGACACCTAATCAACACGGGTTTTAAAATTTGAGCCCAACCCAAATCAATGGTTCTTCAAAGACACATAAGTTTTTGGCAAAGTTCAAATAAGATTCGAATGGTTTTTCCTAAAAGCATGCCAGATCCGGTCAGGGCTTATGGGCCGGGTTTGGGGTGTTCAGTGGGCTTGAGGGCCCACACGGATAAAATGTATGTGATGTGGTAAGTGTTGTTTGGACTCGACATTCGCATAAGCTGTGGCTGTATCTAGGCTAAATGCGCCTCACGAGTGTGTGGGCCCACTTGGACCGAATAATGGACTTTAGGCTCATTTGCACCGTTGTGTCTGTTTAGTGTTACTTAAGTCACTCGAGGTGACGGTGGACCTTCTATTGGGTCGTTAAGCCCTAATTTGTGAAATTACCAGAATACCCTCGATTTGAGAAATTACCGAAATACCTCTAATTTGTAAAATTACCGAAATACTCTCGATTTGTAAAATTACTGAAATACTCTCGATTTGTAAAATTATCGAAATACCATCGATTTGTAAAATTATCAAAATACCCTCGATTTGTGAAATTATTAAAATACCCCTAATTTGTAAAATTACCGAAATACCTTCGATTGATGAAATTATCGAAATACCCCTATTTGGGAAATTATCGAAATACCCTAGTTTGCAAAATTACCTAAATACCCTTGTAAGATAGAATTATCAAAATACCCCTATAGGGTAGAATTACCAAAATACCCCTGAAGGGTAGGATTACCGAAATACCCTTATAGGGTAAAATGACTATTTTGCCCTTGTGGGTAAATGACTAACTTACACTATGAATTTCACTGATTTGACTGTGATCGTACTACTGTGTTTTAACTGTCTTGGCTGTGGTCGTGTGAGTGGTATGCTTTTTGAAACACCCCAAACCCGGCCCACAAGCCCTAACCGGATCTGGCATGCTTCTTGAGTAAAACGTAGTTAAGCCTCGTAATGACATTTTGAAAATCTTTTCTCAAGTTAAAAATTGAGTTGAAATTTAATTTTGTACTAAAACGATAATTTCATATTTCCAAAAGTTACAAGTTAAAGAAATGCCAAAATTTTAAAGTTTATTATAATTATTAACTTGAAAACCGTAGCTGTTTAAGTTTCAAAACAATTGAAGTTGGCCTTATTACATCAGTATATAAATTTAAAACACATAAACTTAATAAAAAAGCGAAGAAAAGTTCCTGCATGGCCACCACTAAGTTCTATCCATTCACCGAAGTGCCATCTCGCAAAAGTTAGCCCACGAAGGGTGAGTCAATAGACTCGATTGTGTAACAACCATCATAGACTCCCAAAACATACAAGGTATATCATATCACATACGAGCAAATATGAGCAATGATGCAACCCAAACCCACCTAGATATCCCTCCTCTACACATCACCTGTACCTACCAATCACACCGTGGGGATTACTAAATCGACCCTCCATCCGCTACACACCATCGAAGGCGTCATTGCAGTCAATCGCACATCGCCCTTTTAATTGTGGCATAGCCATTAGATAATGTGATGAGTCACCAGATTCATAATATGTGACATAGTCACGAGATAATGTGGTAAAACCACCGATCACTTCCCTTTAACATAATCACCCATATGCCCATGCAACATACAAAACATGCTATTTATCATGCACTTCACCTTACCCCCAAAATCCAATGGAATACCACATATTTTCATATCAATGTTATTAAACATTATTTATGAGTGTTAAGGGTAACGACTGAATACCTTTGTACCATTAAATGGTACCCTTAGCCATGTTTATTTGTCACTTCACTAACACATGATTAACATAATTATTATTAAACTATCGAGAATTAGTGTAGGTTACACACGATTTCTAACTCGATTACCAAATCCCAAAAATCCCGATCTAATGCTCTAGATCCCTTTTTCCTACATTCGGCCAACACTAAGCATATCAGCAAAGAGCCATTCGGCTACAAAGCAAATCCCGAAGGGTTAACCGACCAAAATCCCTACCTTGCTGCCGATTTGGTTACCAACCAAATCCCAAAACTTCGTGATGATTCCCCCTTGCAATCAGCTATGCATTAGCACACTCATACGGTTAGTTTTTGGCTTTTGAATGAATAAGAAACAAACATGAAACACTAGAAACCTTACCTAGATTACTTAGCCAAATCTCGAAGAACTGTGGAAAACCCCCTAAGACACCATAGTTAGAATCGGTATAATCTTAGAACAAAAAAAAAGTGGCCCTTGGCCGAATATTAATATCCCTTACCTTGATTGTTTAAATCCCCAAAATATCACTTGTCCTTGGAGATGTCGAAATCCCTACATGGTATATGTTAGATTCAATTCTAACATTTGATGAACAAAGTAAATGGCCTTCGGCCTAAGATCACACTTCACTTACCTTGGATATTCAAATCCCGAATGATCTCCCCTTATAGACGGCTACAAACGAATCCCGAAATCCCCCTTCAAGGTTTCGGCCAAAGAGAAACATAGGGGATTAGAGTCCTCTATTTCGGCTAATCAAAAGGGAAAAAGGAAAGAAATTAGAATAGAAGAATCCTTACCAACTAGCAGATCTGACGAAATAGAGTCTGACGGATTTGGCCAATACTCACGGAGATAAGAGAAAAGGGTTGAGGATCTATGGTGTTTCACGATGATCTCAGCAAATGAAGAGAAAAGTTCTTCCGGCTTTTGAGAATGGAAGAATCGATGCAAAGAATAAGAAAAATTAAAGCCTTGTATGGTTTTCAATTTTTGCAAGAGTAATAGGGTAGGTTTCGGCTTTCAAACAAAAAAAAAAAGAAAAGAAGGGAAGAGAAGGGGTGAAGGTTTCGGTCAAGAGATGAGTAGAAAGACTAAGTAATTTTGGCACTTAGCTCCCCTATACAGGATCGAATATGCCCCTTTCCAAAGTCCCCTCCATTCGGCAAACTCTACCTCCCTCATCCAAATCCCCCTTTTCACTCTACCTTAGCCGAATCTCTAAGCTGTCAGACCCAATCTATACTTCCTCTATCAGAGTCCTTATTCCGTCCACCATTGCCCTTCCTTGCTAAAAAATAAAACTCCAAAACACTTCCCTTGTTGCTCGAACCTAGGCCCTTTTCACTCCCTGTGGCGTCACCTTACAAAGCCCTAAGTGGCGCCTCCTTACCATTGGGTTATTTGTGTCCTAAACCACACAATAATATCCTTAAGGCCTAGCTCCCTTAGTTCCCCTTTTTGGGCTTAAAAATCCAATAACTTCTAAGGCTCCTACCAACATCCCAAGGTTCTTGAAGCCCCCAAATCACATTCAAATCATACTCAAGCATGCAATCACATTCATTAAGTAAAAATGCATAACCCCTAAATCTCGTATATTATAGTTCTACCCTTTAAAATAATTTCGACCTTGAAATTACCTAGCTAAAATAAGTGGGGGTATTGTTGTCGCATTGTTTCCTCTGGCTCACACAAAGCTTCCTCTGATCCATGGTTTCGCACAACACTTTGACTAAAGAGACTGATTTCCTCCGAAGCACCTTCACATCCCATTCCAGAATCTGAATCGGCTCTTCCTCATATGACAGATCTGGTCTCAGCTCCACTTTCTCAACCGGTATTATATGAGATGGATCCGATCGATAACGACGTAGCATCGAAACATGAAACACATCATGCATCTGCTTCAACTCCGAAGATAATTCTAACTGATACGCTACTGGTCCAACCCGCTTCAGAATCCGATAAGGTCCTATAAACATAGGACTTAACTTTCATTTGCGACCAAATCTCATCACCTTCTTCCACGGTGAAACTTTGAGAAACACATAATCTCCCACAGTAAACTCAATCTCCTTCCGCTTAAGATCTATGTATGACTTTTGCCGGTTAGATGCCTCCTTCAACCGTGTCTGAATTACCTTAACCCTTTCTTTCAATCCTGCCACCATTTTTGGACCCAAAACCTGACGTTCTCCCAATTCTGTCCAACATGTAGGAGTGCGACACTTCCGTCCATATAGTGCTTTGTATGGTGCCATCCGAATACTTTCCTAATGGCTATTATTGTACGCAAATTCTGCTAAAGGCAAGAACTCCTCCCAACTCCCTCTAAAGTCTATCATGCAACCTCTCAACATATCCTCTAGCACATGAATTACTCGCTCAGATTGGCCGTCCGACTGCGGATGGAATGCTGTACTGAAGTCCAGCCTGGTGCCCAAAGCTTGATGTAATGCTTTCCAAAACCGAGATGAACACCTCGGATCCCTATCCGAGATAATCAAAACCGGCACTCCGTACTGACCTCACGATTTACGCTACATACAACTTTGCTAATCTCTGCAATGAATAGTCAACCCAGACGGTATGAAATGTGCGACTTTGTCAACCGATCTACTATCACCCATATCGAGTCCTTCTTAGTAGGCGTAAGGGAAGCCCACTAACGAAGTCCATGGTAATTCTCTCCCACTTCCATTGCGAATCTTTATCGGTGAAGCAATCTCGATGGTACTTGGTGTTCAAATTGACTTGTCGACACGTTAAGCACTTCCCTACAAACTCAGAACTTCCCGCTTAAGATCGTGCCACCAAAACTGTTCAGTAAATCCTATATAACTTACTTCCTCCGGTACATAGCATAAGGGCCACTATGCGATTCTGAAGAATTTTCTCGCTTTAACTCTTCATCCTTCTAATCTGAGACCTTGCCCCAAAAACATAGCACTCCATCACCGCTTACACCAAAATTTTCTAATTCCTCATTTTATACTTGTAGCAGCTTAGCACTTAGTTCACTGTCTACCAAGTTTCTCCTTAACCTGACTTAGCCACGTCGGCTTCACTTGCAATTTCGCTAGCAAACTTTCATCATCATAGAGGCTCAAATGTGCAAACATTGCCCTTAACTCTGGCACCACTTTTTGACTTAGGGCATCTGCCACTACATTCGCCTTGCCCGGATGATACTCTATTGAGCAATCGTAATCCTTCAACAACACCACCCACCTATGCTGTCTCAAATTCAGCTCCTTTTGAGTCAGCAAATACTTCAGACTTTTGCGGTCCATGTAGATCACCGACCTTTCTCCATACAAGTAGTGCCTCCATACTTTTAGAGCGAATACTACCACCGCCAACTCCAGATCATGCGTCAGATAGTTAACCTCATGAGGCCTTAATTGCCGAGACGCATAAGCGACCACTTTCCCGTCTTGTATGAGAATACATCCCAATCTTGTATGTGAAGCATCACAGTATACCACATAGTCTTTCCCTACCTCAGGCTAAATCAAAATCGGAGCTTCTGTCAAAACTTTCTTAGGCTTCTCAAAACTTTCCTACTGCTTATTCGCCCATACGAAAGGTACCTCCTTCCTTAACAACTTCGTCAAAGGTGCTACTATTGATGAGAATCCCTTAACAAATCTCTTGTAGTAGCCTGCTAGTCCCAAGAAACTACGAACTTCTGCCATAGACTTAGGTGGTTTCCAATCCAATACTGCCTCAATCTTCCGAGGATCCACCCTTATTCCTTCAGCAGACACCACATGTCCTAAGAATGTAACTTCCTTCACCAAAATTTGCACTTCTTGAACTTGGCATATAGCTTCTTTTCCTTAATACTTCCAAGACAACTCAAGATGCTCATCATGTTCTTCCTCAGACTTGGAATATACCAAGATATCGTCTATGAACACAACAATGAACCGGTCCAAGTAGGGTTGGAAAACCTGGCTCATCATGTCCATGAACGCAGCTGGGCATTTGTCAATCCGAACGGTATTACCAAGAACTCATAATGCCCATATCTTGTCTGAAAAATGGTCTTATGGATATCTGCCTCCTTCACCTTAAGCTGAAGATATCTTGACCTTAGATCTACCTTCGAAAATACTGCAGCCCCCTTAAGCTGATAGAACAAGTCGTCTATCTTCGGCGGTGGATACTTGTTCTTGATGGTCAGCTTATTCAACTGTCGGTAGTCTATGCACATGCGCATAGTCCCGTCCTTCTTCTTCACAAATAGGACCAGTGCTACCCATGGAGACACATTAGGTCGAATAAACACACGATCGAGTAACTCTTGGATCTGGGCTTTAAGCTCTACTAACTCTTTTGGTGCCATTCGGTATGGAGCAATTGACATAGGAGCTGTACCCTGCAGTAAATCAATTTTGAACTCCACTTTCCATCTCTGGGTAATCCGTAGCTCCTCGAAAAGACATCCACAAATTCTCTTACTGTTCTAACTCCTCCTACAGCTGCTTCATTAGCCTCCAAGGCATCGATCAACATTAGAAAAGCTACACACCTTTTTCACCATCTTCTCCGCCTTAAGGCGATACCACATTGACAAGCAATTACGTCTCTCGCCCATCACTACAACCTCTTTGTCGTCAGAAGTTCTTAACGACATGCGCTTAGTAGCACAATCCACATTCGCATGGTACTTCACTAACCAGTCCATGCCTAAGATTAGATCAAATTCCTCAAATGGTAACTCCATTAAGTCAGCTGGAAATTGCGCCCCCTAAACTTCCAAAGGTACTGCCCTAAAGAGTTTATCTAATTCTACTGATTGCCCTAAAGGACTAAGTATAGTCATCTTCCTAGGTACAGTCTCAGAGTTTACATGCAGAGTTTCAGACACCTTACTAGCAATGTATGAATGAGTTGACCTAATATCTATTAACACAATAAAAGGTAATCCAGAGATAAGGAACATACCCGTTATGACATCAGGTGCGTCACCATCCTTCCTCTGACGAACTGCATACACTAGACCCGGCTGTCTCACCTCCTTGTTACGAACACCTTTTCCCGGTGTTCCCTGACCTCTTCCAGAACCATTACCTTTGCCAACCGGACCACGACCTGCGATGGTTGCTGTCCACCTCTTCCAGCCTGATTAAGACCCTGACCTGCTGGTCGGCTCCTGTCTGTTTTCATAGGGCAATCCCTAATCATACTATCCTTAGACCCACACTTGAAACATCCTCCTATCTTCTTCCAACACTCTCTTAGATGCATCTTTCCACACTGAGCACAAGTATGGTACTATCCTCCCGTAACAACTTGCTGACCTCGCGACTCATCCATTCTAGGTCTCTTTTAGACATTCCCAGATGACCCTGATGATCCAAAACCTCTCTTTTGCCTATTCTTGTCCGTGTTCTGTCTCACAGACTCCTTAACTCCTTCAGCTACCTTAGCCTTTTCTACCAACACGGCAAACTCTCGCTCCTGCTGTGGAGCAATCAACAATCTCAGGTCATCCCTCAATTTGTCCTCAAATCAGACACATTGTTCATGCCCTGTAGCCACGATGCCTCGAGCGTATCGACTCAACCTTAGGAATTCTACCTCGTACTCGCTATGACTTATTCCCTGACCAGACCTCGAAACGCCTTCCTTTTTTGCATCAATATAGCCAGTCCCAATATACTTCTTCTGATACGCCGCCTTAAAATACTCCCAAGTGAGATCATCTGCTGTAGCACCATCCCGAACCGTGATCCACCATTGGTATGACTCATCATGGAGTAGCGACACTACCCCTTCTAGTTTCTCCTCAGTAGTCAAGTCCAAATCATCCATAATTCACTCCGTCGCCTCCAACCAATACTCAACAGATTGGTGCCACACCAGATATACCATAGAAAACTCAGTCCATTGGCTCGAGTCACTCGGTATAGATTTTGAGCTCCCATACCTCCACCGCTCCACCACCCTCTCAAGAACTCACAAGATCGTCGCTGCGCATCGCATCATCCCCATCCGATCTTGATATTCAACACCAAGAATGGTGGTGGTGGCCTTCATTCTCGGACCCTTGACCAGACCTAACGGGTTCCAACACGATCATTCGGCCTCTACCACAGCCATGCACATTACGACCACGTCCTCTAAAACTCATTCTTCTGAATTGTGTTTATCTGGTTAAGAATTTTATGAATCATTATTTCTTTCCACTGATTTATCGCGAACAGTCTTATGATTAATAGTTCTAAAAAGTAGTTCTTTCGGATTCATACACACACTACAGTCTCAAGTTCATTCATTCGATCATCACCATTCGTGAACTTACGTTCATTACAGAGAAGTGTTGTGGTTGTCATTGTTGTTGTTCTCCACTACCCAAGGGTATTTTCATAATTTTATCCTATAAGGGTATTTTCATAATTTTCCAAGTCATGGTATTTTAAAATTTTGTAAAATAGAGATTTTTGGTATTTTTTACAAAATAGGAATATTTTGATAAGAAGATTCGAGGGTAATTTGGTAATTTTATAGACTGAGGGTATTTTTGTAATTTTACAAATTAGGGGCATTTCGGTAATTTTGTAAAATATGGTTCCAAGTGATTTTACGAAATAAGGGTATTTTAGAAATTTTCAATTCAGGGTTACTTTGACAACTTTCCACACCGTGGGTATTTTAGTAATTTGAACAGGTTAGGGATAATTTGGTCAATTTGCAAATCAGGGGTATTTTGGTCATTTTTAAATCAAGGGTACTTTGGAAGTTTTATAACCAAGGTTTAATTTTAGGATTGTACAAAACAAGGGATTGGTCCTTTCGGTTTTAATTATTAAATTTAGCCTTGTGATTTAGTCCTCTTGGTTAGGGTGAACCGTCACTACGCACTGTAGGATTCGATCGGAGAGGAGGTGAGTCACTAGGATGCTTAAATACCAAGCTCCCTTGAATCGAATCCTAGACATGCACACAATGGTTGCCACACCTTAACTCCTGACTCACTCACGTGTTTGTTTGGTTAGACTTTAAATTTTATGTAATTCGGTGTTGGAGTGAGCTAATCCTAGGGTTCCGTAACTCCTAATCTACTAATCTATGTCCCTATAATTCCCACATACAAATCACACAAGGGTTAGGGTACTTACCGACAGACTTCGAGGAGACTCAAAGCCATGCCAAAAACTCGCTCATTCTTTAGTAAAACCCAACTTTTAAAATAAGAAAAGATTTTGGGCCCAAAAGCCCTCAAGGCCGAGTTTTGAACCTGGCTCGATACCAAAATTGAAACAACCCAAACTCGCCCACAAGCCCCGATCGATCTGCATGCTCCTTGAGTAAAACATAGTTAAGCCTCAGAATGACATTTTGAAAATCTTGGTGGTTTTGAAGAAAATAGATTTGGGGTTGTTCTCAAGTTAAAATTGAGTTGAAATTTAATTTTGTACTAAAACGATAATTTCATATTTCCAAAAGTTACAAGTTAAAGAAATGCCAAATTTTTAATGTTTATTATTATTAACTTGAAAGTCAGTAGGCGTTTAAGTATCAAAACAATTGAAGTTGTTCGTAACATAGTAGAAGTTTAAAACACATAAATAAAACAGTTAAGTGATAATGGCCTTATTACATCAAAATATATTCCAAAATAAACCAAAATAAACTTAATAAGAAATCTGAAGAAAAATTGAGTTGTGCATGGCCACCACTAAGTTCCTGCCGACCCGGTCCATTCACTGAGTGCCATCTACAAAAAGTTAGCCCACGAAGGGTGAGTTAACAGACTCAGTGTGTAACAACCATAACAGACTCCCAAAACATACAAGGCATATCATATCACATATGAGCAAATATAAGCAATGATGCCACCCAAACCCACCTAGATATCCATCCTCTACACATCACCCCGTACCTACCAATCACACCGTGGGGATTACTAATTCGACCCTCCATCCGCTACACACCATTGAAGGCGATCACTGCGATCAACCGCACATCGCCTTATAATTGTGGCATATCCACTGATAATGTGACAGAGTCACCAGATTCATAATATGTGACATAGTCACCGGATAATATGGTAAAACCACGGATCACTTCCCTTTAACATAATCACCCATATGCCCATGCAACATACAAAACATGCTATTTATCATGCAATTTACCTTACCCCCAAAATCCAATGGAATACTACATATTTTCACATCAATGTTATTAAACATTATTTACGAGTGTTAAGGGGTAACGTACCTGAATACACTGTACCATTAAATGGTACCCTTAGCCATGTTTATTTGTCAATTCACTAACACATGATTAACATAATTATTATTAAACTATCTAAAATTAGTGTAGGGTTACACACCTAATTTCTAACGCGATTAACAAATCCCGAAAATCCCGATCTAATGCTCTAGATCCTTTTTTCCTACAATCGGCCAACACTAAGCATATTAGCAAAGAGCCATTCGGCTGCGGCAAATCCCGAAGGGTTAACGCGACCAAAATCCTTACCTTGCTACCAATTTGGTTACCAACCAAATCCCAAAACTTCATGATGATTCCCCCTTATAATCGGCTAAGCACTAGCATACTCATGCGGTTAGTTTTCGGCTTTTAAACAAATATGAAATAGATCTAAACACTAGAAACCTTACCTAGATTGCTTAGCCAAATCCCGAAGAACTGTTGAAAACCCCCTAAGACACCATAGTTAGAATTGGCATAGTCTTAGAATAAAAAATGTGGCCCTTGGCCGAATATTAATATCCATTACCTTGATTGTCTAAATCCTGAAAATATCACTTGTCCTTGGAAATGTCAAAATCCCTACATGGTATATGTTAGATTCGATTCTAACATTTGATGAACAAAGTAAATGAAATTCGGCCTAAGATCACACTTCACTTACCTTGGATATTCAAATCCCGAATGATCTCCCCTTATAGATGGCTACAAACGAATCCCAAAATCCCCCTTCAAGGTTTCAGCCAAAGAGAAACATAAGGGATTAGAGTCCTTTATTTCGGCTAATCAAAAGGGAAAAAGGAAAGAAATTAGAATAGAAGAATCCTTACCAACTAGCAGATATGACGGAATAGAGTCTGACGGATTCGGCCAATACTCACAGAGATAAGAGAAAAGGGTTGAGGATCTATGGTGTTTCGGCTATGATCTCAGCAAATGAAGAGAAAAGTTCTTCGAATTTTGAGAATGGAAGAATCGATGCAAAGAAGAAGAAGAATTGAAACCTTGTATGGTTTTCGATTTTTGCAAGACTAAGAGGGTAGGTTTCGGCTTTCAAACGAAAAAAAAGAAAAGAAGAGAAGAGAAGGGGTGAAGGTTTCGGTCAAGAGATGAGTAGAAAGACTAAGTAATTTCGACACTTAGCTCCCCTATACAGAACCGAATATGCCCCTCTCCAAAGTCCCCTCCATTCGGCCAACTCTACCTCCCTCATCCAAATCCCCCTTTTCACTCTACCTTAGCCGAATCTCTAAGCTGTCAGACCCAATCTATACTTCCCCATCAAAGTCCTTGTCCCAGTCCCACCACCGCCTTCCTTGCTAAAAATAAAACTCCAAAACACTTCCTTGTTGCTCAAACCTAGGCCCTTCTCACTCCCTGTGGCGTCACCTTACAAGGCCCTAAGTGGTGCCTCCTTGCCACCTTACCACTGGGTTATTTGCGTCATAAACCACACAATAATCTCCTTAAGGCCTAGCTCCCTTAGTTCCCCTTTTTGGGCTTAAAAATCCAATAACTTCTAATGCTCCTACCAAAATCCCAAGGTTCTTGAAGCCCCCAAATCACATTCAAATCATACTCAAGCATGCAATCACATTCATTAAGTAAAAATGCATAACCCCTAAATCCCGGATATTACACTTTTAACATATGTCTAAATGACTGTTACTGAGCATAGCCATTTTACATATAAATGTAATGATTGAGCATGACATACACGACATATTGCATGGTGTTGGGACATTGATACAAAGGAAGTTCTGATAGGGTCGTCCGGGTCACATGAGACGACTGTGGATCAAGTATTGATCTGTTAAGGTCGCACGTGTCGCATGAGACGACTGTGGACCGATGGACGGATTGAAGCCGCGTAATCTGATTATGGCTCTATGCCATCTTGATTATGGCTTTGTGCCAACCGTATTTACCTATGGCTATGTGCCTAACATATATATTGATGACTCTATGTCGATCATAATTACCCGTGGCTGTGTGCCGATTATATTACCGTCGCTGATGGCTATGTGCCAAACTTATTACAGTTATCGATAGCTTTGTGCCATCCTAATTATGGCTCTGTGCCATCCTGATTATGGTTTATAACCATTCTGTTTATGGCTTTTAGCCGTTCTGTTAACTGGCAGCATTGTTGTGATATTTATGGCTTTTAGTCATTCTCTCTACTACATTGAGTCGTTCTGTTGACTTAGTGCCACAACCGATGCTAAGCTTGGTGTGTTGGCTGGGTCGGTCGATTTAATCCCCATAAGAGTGTAGGGTTGGTACGGATGGTGTGTTGGCTGGATCGAGGTGGGATGCATCCTCATACTATTGCATATTTGTTTATGAGATTTGTCATTGTACTGGGCTTAGGCCCACTTGTTCTATTATTGTTTTGGGCTAGGCTTAATTGATTCTATTATGGGATGTGTCCTAAATGATATTATTTTGGGCTTTGGCCCACATATACTCTGGTGAATCAATCTTCACATCATTAAAGGGCTCAGGCCCAAACTGTTTCAGTTTCTATTTTTGTATACTGATTGTTACTCTAGTAATGGGATTACACACTGAGTTTTTGTAAACTCACCCCATTTTTAACTGTGCAGGTAATCCTCAGTGTTAAGAGCATCGGTACTGCGAGGGACTCGTAGGTGACCATACGACTGTGGTTGTTATGCTTTGGACTTTATATATGTTTTAAGATTTGTGTTGGGTTTTAAATTCTATAATAAGGCTTCTCTGGATTTAATTCTAAATTTAAGATTTTGTTAGCTTTATATCTATTAGACATAGATGAGTTTTCAACCCAATTTCTATTTTTAAAAACATATGTTTTAAAATTCTTTGCCTTAAATTAGTTTCCGCAACTAAAAGAGATTTTTAATGAAGTTAATAACATTTTTAAAAGTGATTAACTTTTCAATGAACCACGTTTTGAAATTGAACGAACACAAACTGAGACTTTAGTTTTTAAATATTAAGGAGGGTTTTCAATGAAAACATGGTTTTTGAAAAATACTTTAATGTGACACGCCAGATTCGGGCCTAACTTTAGGGCCAAGTTTGGGGTGTTACATTTAATGGTATCAGAGCCAGGTTACAAAACTCGATTGTGGAATGGGTTTTCAAAATTTTCTATTACAAGAGGTTGGTTTCAAATATGTGATGTGCTTTGAGGTATGTTTCTAGAAAGTGTGGCACACCAAGTCTCCGGCGCCGAATCCATAAGTTTCTAAAATTGTTGTTTGTTTTTGTTGAAAAGCAGTAGATAGAGATACTGTGATTTGTTAGATATTAGGCTATATTGCTACACTTAAAGTTGGATTTTGTATTTATTTTGTGTGTATTTTGGAAATGATATGTGTGTAATATCCATCCACCCCGATGGATAGATGGTGTTGTGCGTTCTTGCATTATTAGGATTAGAGTGCGTAGCGAGAGCGTAGTATGGTAGGCTAGGGTGTATGACTATTCTGATAGTTGGAAATTTCGGGGATGAAATTTCTTTAAGGGGGTAGAGTTGTAACGCCCCGAATTTTAGGCCTAGAAGAAATAGGCTTCGTATGCCGAAGGAATTGGAATTTAGTTGTGCATGTGAATAACAATTAAATGTCTGCTCAAGTGGTTAAGGGTCCTGAGAGGTATTGAAGAAGTCTTGGGTTCAAACTTGGACCCTAGCAAAATTTGTGGTAAATGTGAATTAAACCCTTAGTACTTGTTAGTAGGCTTTAAGAATAGTTGGGGTGGAAATGTGACACAAGGAAGCATGTGGTCTAGTGGTTGAGGCATCATGGTGTGGCAAGGGATCTTGAGTTCGAATCGCATGGGATGTAAAGAGGATTTTATTTTATTTTCGTGAGGTGAGAGATGTAGAGTTGGATTAAAACTCTCTTGAAGTGGTTGTTGACTTGGTCTTGGATGAATTTGTTGGAGAGTTTGAATTGGTCTTGTAGCTTGGCTGTGGAGGATATCAAGGAGGGATAAGGGGAGAGGATCATGGAGATTTTCAAGGAGTTTGTGATTGTGGGAAGTTGTAGCCGAATTGGGGAATTGGTTGGTGCAAAATTTGGCTAAGGGGTTTCGGATGTGCATTTTCAGCATTAGGTTTTTGAATAGGTGCCAAATTTTCTCTTAGACTTTTTGGGGTGTGCATTTTACCATTTTAAGAGCGGGGGAGTTCCTTTCTTGGTGTACTTGCGACTTAGAGCAAGTGGTGCCAAATTGGGTTTTTTGTTATACTCTTTCTTTTTACAAGTATAGCCGATTTTGAGTGTGACTATTTGGGCAGTCTT
Source organism: Gossypium rotundifolium (assembly GCA_025506655.1). Taxonomy (NCBI): domain Eukaryota; kingdom Viridiplantae; phylum Streptophyta; class Magnoliopsida; order Malvales; family Malvaceae; genus Gossypium; species Gossypium rotundifolium. The sequence continues at coordinate 20,686,990 of CP106727.1, forward strand.
TTTACTTCTCTATTTTTTTCGAGTGCCTTTCTATTCTCTTCTTATTTTTGGTATTACTCTTGTCTTATTTGGCCAAGCCTATGTTCTTCGTTTGTCACAACTATAGTCGACTACCTTAGCCCTTCTCTCCCTCTTCAACTACTTTTCTTCTACCCTTAATAACCTTCCTATTGTTGGCCCAATTTAACCACTCTCTTGTACTCTGATTTTGTCTTGACCGATTCTTTGTGGAGTTTCTTTTGGTTTCTTTCCTAGCCAACCCCCTTCTTCATCTCGTTACCCATCCCTTTTCTATTTTCTTTTGATACGCTCACATTTTGTTAAGCCAAGTACTCTTCTCTGATCGTTTCTCTCTGACTCAACGCATTACCCAACACTTGTGTGTTACTCCTTTAGTTTGGAACCGATTATGCGGGTTGGTTGTGGATGAGGGGGTCTGACAATTATTTGAAATTTGGGAAAACAGGTGTTTTATTATTGGCCAGGTCACAGTTGTTGATTTAGTTTTTTGTCGGTTTCTTTTTGTTGTGTTTTGGATAAATAATTGTTATGATGTTTTAATCTAGGTGCGAGGATATTTGGGGTGCGGTTCGTTTCACGAGCAGGTGTGTAACTATATGCTATGTTTGATAATCTGCTGAAAAGTCGAAAGTATGTGTTGTTTACACTGCTATGACTATCGAAAATGACAAAATACCGAAATGCCAAAAATATGGCGTATGATGCCACACGAGCGTGCAATCATGTGTATGGTGAACTGAGCCCACAAACATGTGCGTTAGTCTGTAGAGGCCACCACGAGCGCTCTCGTGGTCTTAAGCAATTCTAGGCCTTGTTGGGCCGAGATGGGCCATGTAGGCTCAGTGGGCTTAAAGGCCCACAGGGATAAAATGTATGTGATGTGGTAAGTGTTGTTTGGACTGTGACGTTCGCATAGCTATGGCTGTATCTGGGCTAAATGGGCCTCACGAGTGTGTGGGCCCACTTGGGCTGAGTAATGGACCTTAGGCCCATTTACACCATTATGTTTGTTTAAGGTTACTTAAGTCGCTCGAGGCGATGGTGGACCTTCTATTGGGTCGTTAAGCCCCGATTTGTGAAATTATTGGAATACCTTCGATTTGTGAAATTACCAAAATACCCCTAATTTGTAAAATTACTGAAATACCCCCAGTTTGTAAAATTACCGAAATACCCTCGATTCATAATATTACTAAAATACCCTCAATTTGTGAAATTATCGAAATACCCCTAATTTGTAAAATTACTAAAATATCCTCGATTTGTGAAATTATCAAAATACCTCTATTTGGGAAATTACCGAAATACCCCAGTTTGCAAAATTACCTAAATACCCTTATAGGGTAGAATTATCGAAATACCCTATAGGGTAAAATTACCGAAATACCCCTGAAGGATAGGATTACTAAAATACTCTTATAGGGTAAAATGACTTCTTTTCCCTTGTGGGTAAATGACTGACTTAGACTATGAATTTGATTGTGATCGTATGACTGTGTTTTAATTGACTTGACTATGGTCGTGTGACTGATATGCTTTTAACATATGTCTAAATGACTGTTACTAAGCATAGCCATTTTGCATATACGTGTAATGATTGAGCATGATATACACAACATATTGCATGGGGTTGGGACATTGATACGGAGGAAGTTCTGATAGGGTCGCACAGGTCACATGAGACGACTGTGGATCCAATATTGATATGTTAAGGTCGCACGTGTCGTATGAAACGACTGTGGACCGACAGACGACTTGAAGCCGCATAATCTGATTATGGCTCTGTGCCAACCTAAATATGGCTCTGTGCCATCTTGATTATGGCTTTGTGCCAATCGTATTTACCCGTGGCTATGTGCCTATCATATATATATTGATGACTCTGTGTTGATCATAATTACCTATGGTTGTGTGCCAATCATATTACAGTCGCTGATGGCTATGTGCCAAACTAATTATAGTTATAGATAGCTTTGTGCCATCCTAATTATGGCTCTGTGCCATCTTGATTATGGTTTATAACCATTCATTTATGGCTTTTAGCCATTCTGTTAACGGCAGCGTTGCTGCGATATTTATGGCTTTTAGCTATTTTGTCTACGACATTGAGCTGTTCTGTTGACTTAGTGCCACAACCGGTGCTAAGCTTGGTGTGTTGGCTGGGTGGGTCTATTTAATCCCCACAGGAGTGTAGGGTTGGTGCGGGTGGTTTGTTGGCTGGACCGGGGTGGGATGCATCCTCATACTGTTGCATATCTGTTTATGAGATTTGTCATTATACTGGGCTTAGGCCCACTTGTTCTGTTATTTTTTGGGCTAGGCTCAATTGATTTTGTTATGGGGTGCGTCCCAAATGATATTGTTTTGGGCTTTGGCCCACATATACTCTGAACTGAACTGTACTATTACTGTTAAAGGGCTCAGGCCCAGACTGTTTGGTTTCTATTTTTGTATACTGAGTGCTACTCTAGTAAGGGGATTGCACACTGAGTTTTTATAAACTCACCCCATTTTTAATTGTACAGGTAATCCCTAGCGTTAGGAGGATCGGTGCTGCGAGAGACTCAGAGGTGACCACACGACTGCGGCTGTTATGCTTTGGACTTTATATATGTTTTAAATTCTATTTTGGGTTTTAATTTTTGTAACAACGCCTCTCTTGATTTAATTCTGAATTTGAGATTTTGTTACGTTTTATATCTATTAGACATAGACGAGTTTTCAACCCAATTTCTATTTTTTAAAACATACGTTTTAAACTTCTTTGCCTTAAATTTGCTTCCGCAACTAAAAGAGATTTTTAACGAAGTTAATAACATTTTTAGAAGTGATTACCTTTTCAATGAACCACGTTTTGAAATTGAACAAACACAAACTGAGACTTTAGTTTTTAAATATTAAGGAGGGTTTTCAATGAAAACATGGTTTTCAAAAAACACTTCAATGTGACACACCAAATTCGAGCCTAACTTTTGGGTCGGGTTTGGGGTGTTACAGGATTTTTCAATGAAATACGTAATCTAGAATATGTATTGGTAATGATTTAAATACATAAATGGTGCTCGTGTAAACTTAGTAAAAGGTTAGAATATGTATGTCAAGTCATTAAGGTTATACGCGTGCTTACTTAGGGATTTAACATCTTATAATGAGGTCCAGGATCTGTTGTAGATTCTTAATTTATAAATATCACACGTTTAGCCTGGACGGGTAATCTCGATACAATGTTAGCTTGTTTGAGAAACCCTGATATATTGTCAGCTTGTGTAAGCAATTTATTCACCCATGTACCTGAGTCTGTTTTACTATAGTTCTATCGAGCGATATTCAATTGAATGGAAATAGAAAATTAAATGTGAATCAAAATTGTGGTAGTATATGTTTGATATATGATATGTGATAGATATATGATTTTCTTAATTCTCTTTATATGCAAGCATTACTAACCTATTGGTTGATTATGTTTATGTGTATCTAGATTTGCCAACATATGCCAAGAATAGCCACTTTTGAATGCCAATATGTTAGATATTTTATTATGCTTTAATTGATCAAGGTAAGTATAGAAACTCCATTTGAACTTACTAAGCATTCTTAATGCTTATTCTAGTTGTTTTTCTTCCCTATAGATCGTCACCTTGCGGAACTTGCGAACCGGATCAACAGAGGAGCTCACACTATCACAAGACGGTAGATTTATGTTCATTTGAATCTAGACTTTTTGGCATGTACATAAGGACCTTTTTTTTGCAAATGATCAAATTGGTGTTAATGTTTTGTGATAAGTTGATAATGGTTGAAACTTATGTAACTGGCTCGATATGTGATCATATTGTTGTATGTTTATGTCTTGTGTGATGCTTGTATGTTCAATTATCTCGAAAGGTAAGTTTGGCTTATCAAAATTGAAACAATGATAGTTGGAATTGACTAAGTTGTTATATGAATTGGTTAAATTGAGTTGATGATTTGGAAAGGGTAAGTTAAATGTTAAACATTTTTATTGACTTAGAGTATGTTTAGATTTAATTATGTTAATCTCCTTGTTTTGTTTTGTTTCCAATTGGTGTGATGAATATGTTTTGAGATTACAATTGAAAGCACTTGGAATGGATAAGTAAAAACGGATTTGAATATGTTTAAATTTTGAATGGTTGGATGGTATGTTATAGAATGGTTGGTTTAAATGAATAAAAACTTGATCTAAGAATTTTAAAACTTCACAATTTGGTCCTAGTTCAAGCTCGAGTTAGCATAAGAGTTTTTATAAGCTCGTGTGATACCCGAAAAAGATTGTGTGACAAGTTGTTAATGTGATTAATGATTTTCTATATGTTTAAATGATCTAATGGCGTATGATTGTCAATAGTTTCTCCGACAAGAAACTTAGCATCTTGTAGCTCGAACTCGAAGATCAGGTCGAACAAGAGGTATTACAATAGTAGGCACTTCTCCAGCACAAAAACTAGAAACTCAAAGCACAAAGAACACACATGAATTATTTTTGTAGTTCAGTTTCCCTACATCTATAGAACCTAGATCAATAAGAAATATCCACTATTTTCAATGGTTAAAATAAGTGACCCAAACCTCTCACACACCCCGTGATGATTCTTCTCACTTTTAAACCTTAAAGACAAATTCACTCACCACTAAGTTCACCCATGTGAACTCAACAAGTAAAACCTTAACACAAATGGTTTTACTAACACTTTTCACTCAAAGAAACATTCCTTACTTTAAACAGGATAAGTGCTAAAATTTTTAGTAAAAAACCTATACAAGTCTCTCCCTTAAATAGATATTCATTCGAGACTTGCTAACATAGAAGTTCTATCACAATCCAATAAAAAAAGTAATACAATAACATGTTTACAATATAATAGTAGAGAACAAACTAAACGTGGACTCTTGAAAGCTAATCTCATAGAGTTTCAATCCAATTCAAATGTCCATGTTGCAAGGGATTATATACAGAATTTAATTTGATCTAATCTTATGTTTGAGTTTTCGAGTAATATCTTCATTATTAGGCTAAATATCCTCCAAATAATCAGCACAACCCATTGAAACTGTTGAATAAATTGCCAATACTAAAATATGAAAATTTTCATTAAATAAATCCAATATCACTTAAAAGCCAATTTCATATTTTCCAACATTCTTTCCATTTGGTAATTTTTGAACAAAACTTAAACAATCTAGGGAGCTATATCAATAGGAAAAATCTACTCCCCCTTGGCATATTCTCATTATTACTTAGCAAATAACTTAGTGAATAAATCATTAATGCTATAACTAAAGATGCATCAATAACCACTTATCCAAACTTATAACTAAACAACTTTGAGATATAGCATCAAGGTAAAGAAGGTTTAAATTAACTCCAAAAACTATCATTTCCAACAAAATATATTAGAATATCAACAAATATATAGTTATCCAAAAATAGTAAACAAAAACTAACCACAATAGGAGTTTTGGTTTCAAAATTAATCTCCTGCAAGATTCATCATGCTCCCCCTCAATTGCATCCTTGCTTTCAACTTCTTTCACTACACCAAAACAGACTTCTAGAGGCATTTTTTTTTTTTTGGCTTTTAGCGGCGTTTATAAGTGCCACTAATAGTATTTGCGGTGCTTTGGAAAGCGTCGCAAAAAACAACGCTAATGAAAGTACCGCAAAATTTAGCAGCGTTTATGGGAAAAAAATGCCGCTAAAAGTCTTGACTTTTAGCGGTGCTTTTCACAAAAACGCCGCTAAAGGTCAAGACTTTTAGCGGTGCTTTTCACACAAACGCCGCTAAAAGTCAAGACTTTTAGCGGTGCTTTTAATAAAAATGCTGCTAATTTTCACAGATTTGCAATGCTTATTTTCTCCAATATCCTACCCTTCGTGCATTAAAACAAACCAAAAACAGCAGCAGTTGCATATAATTTCAACCCAAAACAACAATTATAACATTTAAATCTCACCAAAAGCATTAAATCTAAACGATATTTCAAATTTAATAAAAGATATATGATATAAATTAATAAATGTAACAATGTTAAATGTAACATTAATGTTAAATGTAACAATGTTAAAAATAAGGGACTAAGATGGCGGCTTCTGCAACTGCTGAAACATCTGCATCATCTGTTGAAGCTGTAGCTGGAGCTCATCGTATTTTCTGCTCTGCTTTGCCTCCCTCGTTGTCGCCGCTGCCTCCCTCGCTACTACATCCACTCAAAGTTCTTCATATTTTCTTTCAACCTCAGTAATTTGTTGAATCGTGCTCGCTTGCATCTGAGATATTTGGTCTTTTAACCTCTGAACTTTAGCTTGCGATTGACTACCGGAAGGCATATACTATTGGGAGCCAGATCCAAAATATTGGGTTGGGGTAACACCAGATCCTTGAAATCGGACCCGACCATACCTTTTAGGACCCAAAACATTAGTAATAAAAAACAACAAATATATCATATAAATGAAGCCAAAAAATAGCAAATGTAGCATAAAAATTCCGACCATACCTTTCAGGACCCAAAACATCGGTAATAATTTTGTTATCGATATTATCAAGTTAACAGAACTATCACTCGAAGCAACCGCCTCATACTGTGCCTTCTTCTCCTTTAGTTTCTCCTAATAAATTAATGAAAAAGTTAGAAATGAAATATATAGTAAGAATGAATGCAACAACATTATTAATTTAAAACTAGTAACGAATAATTAAACTATTAAATTTTTTAAGTAAATATACCATAATCTCTCTAGCTTCGGATGTCATCAGAGACCCATCCTTCTTCCTATGCGTAAGGTCAAAAAGCTGAACGTGTAATATCCTCAATTAGGGGTTATGCATTTAGTGCATAATGCAAGTGTTAGCATGCTTTAGTGAGTGTGTTTGGAGGTGTTTGAGGGGCTTTGGAAACTCTAGGATGGAAGAGGAAGCTTTGGAAAAATATGGAAATTTTAAGTTAAAAGGGGAATTGGGCTAAGGAGGCCTTATGAATAATTGCGAGGGATTTTGGACATGAGAGCGGGCTTGGTAAAGTGGCAGCAAGGCGCCACTTAAGGGCCTTGGTGATGATGCCATGAGTAGGGGAGAAGGGCCTGGGTTCGAGTATTGTGGGCAGCATAAGCGTGTTTTTATTTTTGCAAGTTGGCGTTAAGGGTAAAGGAGGTCTTAAAAAGAATTGTGGGGGATTATGACACAAAGGAGCTATCAAAAAGTGGTCAGGTAGCGTGTGGGGTTCCAGCAAGTCTCATGTTCGAAACTTGGGGCGACAAATGGGTGGCTTTCATTTTGCACATTTGCATCAAAAAGGAATTAGGCTAAAAAGGCTTAAAAGAAATTCGTGAGGATTTATGACACAAGGGTTGGCACAGTAAAGTGGCGTGAGGTGATACTTAAGGCTTGGGCAAGTGACGCCTCAAGCAATGGGTAGAGGCCCGAGTTTGAGTTGCGAAGGAGGCGAAGGAGCTTTTATTTTTGCGATAAGAAGGCGCTGGTGAAAGAGGGTTTAAAAGAAATTCAGGGAGTTTATATCACAAACAAATACTTTAGCAAAGTGGTCAGACGTTACTGCACTTGTGTCAAGGCCTCCAATAGGTCTCGGGTTCGAGGCTTGTGAGCAGCAAGGGAATGTTTTATTTTGCTTTTGCATCAAGGTAGAGTTGGAAGGAATTGACGGCACATGGAATTTCAATTGGATAAGGATTTGGCTTAATTACGCCATTAATATTCTGCTAAGAGTAGGATAATTGTAGTTTTATTTATTTATTTTATTATAGGATAATTATGGTTTTATTTAGATTAAATGAGATTTTATTTTATTTATTTTAGTTTAATAGAAAGATAAGAGATAAGGTGTTGGATTAATTATTTTATTTGTTAAGAGATAAAATAGGAGTTTAAGTTAGGATTTGATAAGTGGGGAAGTGGTGGCCGGTTGTTTGACTCTAGGAGCTTGAATTTTCGATATAAATATGGTGCTAGTGTGCTAAATTTTGCCTTTCAAAACATTTTTTTCATATTGGTTATTGCTGAAATTTAGTACCTCTTTTCCCATTGGTGCCGTTTTTCCCTTGTGCAAAAGCCATTAGTGTTTCATTCCTCCTTTCTATTTGTTCTTGGCCGAACCTATATCCCTCTCCCAAACTTCTTCTTTTATGTTGGTGTTAGCCGAATGCCCATCATTGTTTGAAGCCATAGCCGAATCCTTATTGAAGGTGCTGTCAACTACTTGCTTGTGATCTCTCACTCCGAACGTAGGTGAAGGAAGGGAACGCTAAGGATTCTTTTGGATTCGATTCATCAAGGGATTTTGACAGTTCAAGAACAAGGAATAGTTTTCGGGATTTCAACAATCTAGGTGAGTGATTCATGGTATTCGGCCATTTTGGTTATTAAGTGTTGACCGATTATGTACTATGATTCTTAGGGGCAAATCGATAGAAGTACATAGGAGCCTTCGGGATTTTAGAACGAGCTTTTCGAGATTTAAGTGAACCGCTAAGTGTATCAGGTGTGTACCCCACACTATCTTTTAATAATATTTATGGCAATATTAAATATATGCATGAATGTGAATATGGCTAAGTACCATGTTAAGGTACACAGTGTTAAGGTACGTTTCCTACTCCTACTAGGATTATGTTCAATATTTGTTACGACACACATATGACATTATAAGAATGTGAAATAAGAATTTGGCATGTTAATGCATGATATGTATGATATGGGGCATATGGGTTATATGAAAAGGGGAAGTGAATGTGGTGACCTAAGACCACGATATCTAAATGTGGTGACCTAAGACCACGATAACTGAATGTGGTGACCTAAGACCACGATATCTGAATGTGGTGACCTAAGACCACGAATTTTATAAGGGCGATGAGCACGTCGACTACAGCAACTGCCTTCGTTGGTGTGTAGCGGATGGAGGGTTGACTTAGTAGTCCCCACGGTGTGCAGGTTGGTACGGGGGACGTGTAGCGGATGGCTATCTAGGATTGGGTTCGGGTTGCATCATTTTAATGATATAAGAATATGTATGCTCAAATGTCGAATTTGTTATGACTTAGTGTTGTGGTTACACATTGAGTCAGTTGACTCACCCCGTTGTGGGAACCTTTTTCAGGTGACGATTAGTAATGGAACGGGTCGGTAGGAGCTTAAAGGTGGCCATGCACAGCAAGGAATTTATTTAAATTGGATTTTTATTTTATTAAGTACTTTGAATTTATTTTTTGGGATTTATTTGATGTAATAAGGCCATAGTAGAACTACTTCACTTTGCTTTTATTTGTTAAGCTTACAAACTTTTATTTATTAAAAGATTAAGTAAATTTATTTTAAAACAAAGCCTAAACGTTTTGTCACCTAAAGTAAAGGATTTTAATAATGAAATAAACTTGTTTTCAACTCAAGCCCAACCCAAAACAATCTTTCTTTCAAAACACACAAGTTTTTCCTAAGTAACAAAAGAATTTGAAATGGTTTACACCGGGGAACATACCAGATCCGGTCAAGGCTTGCGGGCGAGGTTTGGGGTGTTTCAGTTTGGTATCAGAGCCCAATATTATACACTCGGCCTATGGTTTAAGGCCTAAAACATTTTCAAAATCTAGCCCAAAAGGAATTTTCTGAAAAAAATTCCAAGTTTTCTGGCATGGCACCTAAGTCTCCGACCCGCAGTCCACCAGGTAAGTACTTCTGACTTCTGAAGTGATTTAATATATGAAATGTATGGGCTTTTATGGCAACGTAGATTAGTGAACTAGAATCTGTTGAACCCTAGGACTAGTCTACTCAAAAACACAAGTACATAAGACTTAAGGACCATTAGACAATCCTCGTGATTAAGTCGCCGAGCTAGGTGTGGTAATCACAGTGCATGTCTAGGAGTGGATTTAGTAAGAGCTTGGTATCTAAGCAGTCCTAGCGACTCACCTCCTCTTTACTCGAATCCTACCTGGTGCGTAGTAACCGTTCACCCTAACCAAGAGGACTTAGTCATCGGCTAAACCAATGATTAAAACCCGAAAGGGACTAGCCATATTTTTTTATAAAAACCTTAGTTTTTAAAATCCTTAAATTAACCCTTCGATTTGCAACAAAATCTATTTTGAAAATTTCTCAAAAAAAATTTTCGGTTTGCCAAAATTACTAAAATACCCCTGGCTGTAAAATTACAAAAATGCCATTGGTTTCTAAAATTACCATATTACCATCGATTTTAGTAAAATTTCTCTATTTTGTAAAAGTGTCCAAAAACTCTATTTTACTAAAAATTCAAGGTACTTTGATTTGGGAAAATTACTAAAATGCCCTCATGTTGTAAATTAATAAAATACCCTTAGTTTTAAGATTTTCAAAAATACCCTCGACTTTTGCTAAAATGTTTCTACTTTACAAAATACCCAAAACTTTTGTTTTACAAATATCAAGATACCCGATTTGGAGAATTTACAAAATGCCCTTAACTTCCAAAATTACCGAAATAACCCCGATTTCTAAATTTACGCAACAATCATTGATTTGGAAAACAAATTTTCAAGATAACCTCGAGTTTTGTAAATTTTGAAATACTTTTGATTTATAAAGATTATTTTGAAGTGACCCCCCCGATTTATTACCAAAATACCTTATAGGAAAAATGATGAAATTACACTTGAGGGGATGATCGGAATGCCCAAAGTAGTGAAGTGAATGTCGTGAATGAATGTGTCTCTTTTGAGATGGATGAATGTGAATGTGAATGTGAATCTACGAATTAGAATAGTGAACTTGAACGGAGACTTTGTTTGATCGAAAGAACCACTATTAAACTCCTTTTCATAAAACTGTTCGCGGTTAAACAGTGGAACAAAGTACTAATGCATAAAACTCTTTAATCAGATTAAATCACGACGTTAGAAATGAGTTCTCGGAACGTGAACTTAAAAAAAAATTGTGCCTAGGAAGTATGATGGCTCTATTAAGATCGAGTCTTGCAGACATAAGCGTAGCGCGGTGAGTTAAGATGTTCGATTATTCGATAGTAAGTAATTTCGAGGACGAAATTATTTTTGAGGGGGGTAGAACTGTAATATCCTCAATTAGGGGTTATGCATGTAGTGCATAATGCAAGTGTTAGCATGCTTTAGTGAGTGTGTTTGGAGGTGTTTGAGGGGCTTTGGAAACTTTAGGATGGAAGAGGAAGCTTTGGAAAAATATGGAAATTTTAAGTTAAAAGGGGAATTGGGCTAATGAGGCCTTATGAATAATTGCGAGGGATTTTGGACATGAGAGCGGGCTTGGTAAAGTGGCTGCAAGGCGCCACTTAAGGGCCTTGGTGATGACGCCATGAGCAGGGGAGAAGGGCCTGGGTTCGAGTCCTATGGGCAGCATAAGCGTGTTTTTATTTTTGCAAGTTGGCGTTAAGGGTAAAGGAGGTCTTAAAAAGAATTGTGGGGGGATTATGACACAAAGGAGCTAGTAGCAAAGTGGCTGATAGCGTGTGGGGGCTCCAGCAAGTCTCATGTTCGAAACTTGGGGGTAGCAAATGGGTGGCTTTCATTTTGCACATTTGAGTCAAAAAGGGAACTAGGCTAAAAAGGCTTAAAAGGAAATTCGTGAGGGATTTATGACACAAGGTTGGCACAGTAAAGTGGCGTAGGCGCTACTTAAGGCTTGGGCAAGTGACGCCTAAAGCAATGGGTAGAGGGCCCAGGTTCGAGTTGCGAAAGAGGCAGGAAGGAGCTTTTATTTTTGCGATAAGAAGGCGCCTGGTGAAAGAGGGTTTAAAAGAAATTCTGGGGAGTATATATCACAAACAACGCCTTGGCAAAGTGGCCGGAGACGTTACCTGCAGCTTGTGTCAAGGGCTCCAGCAGGTCTCGGGTTCGAGGCTTGTGAGCAAAGAAGGGAATGTTTTATTTTGCTTTTGCATCAAGGTAGAGTTGGAAGGAATTGACGACATATGGAATTTCAATTGGATAAGGATTTGGCTTAATTCTCCCATTAATATTCTACTAGAGTATGATAATTGTAGTTTTATTTATTTATTTTATTATAGGATAATTATGGCTTTATTTAGATTAAATGAGATTTTATTTTATTTATTTTAGTTTAATAGATAGATAAGAGATAAGGTGTTGGATTAATTATTTTATTTGTTAAGAGATAAAATAGGAGTTTAAGTTGGGATTTGATAAGTGGGAAGTGGTGGCGATTGTTGGACTCTAGGAGCTTGAATTTTCGGTATAAATATGGTACTAGTGTGTGCTAAATTTTCCTTTCAAAACCTTTCTTTTCATCTTGGTTATTGCCAAATTTAGTACCTCTTTTCCCATTGGTGCCGTTTTTCCCTTGTGCAAAAGCCACTAGTGTTTCATTCCTCTTTTCTATTTGTTCTTGGCCGAACCTATATCCCTCTCCCAAACTTCTTCTTTTATGTTGGTGTTAGCCGAATGCCCATCATTGTTTGAATCCATAGCCGAATCCTTATTGAAGGTGCTGTCGACTACTTGCTTGTGATCTCTCACTCCGAACGTAGGTGAAGGAAGGGAACGCTAAGGATTCTTTCGGATTCGATTCATCAAGGGATTTCGACAGTTCAAGAGCAAGGAATAGTTTTCGGGATTTCAACAAGCTAGGTGAGTGATTCATGGTATTCGACCATTTTGGTTATTAAGTGTTGACCGATTATGTACTATGATTCTTAGGGGCAAATCGATAGAAGTACATAGGAGCCTTCGAGATTTTAGAACGGGCTTTTCGGGATTTAAGTGAACCGCTAAGTGTATCAGGTGTGTACCCCACACTATCTTTTAATAATATTTATGGCAATATTAAATATATGCATGAATGTGACTATGGCTAAGTACCATGTTAAGGTACACAGTGTTAAGGTACGTTTCCTACTCCTACTAGGATTATGTTAAATATTTGTTACGACACACATATGACATTATAAGAATGGGAAATAAGAATTTGGCATGTTAATGCATGATATGTATGATATGGGGCATATGGGTTATATGAAAAGGGGAAGTGAATGTGGTGACCTAAGACCACGATATCTGAATGTGGTAACCTAAGACCACGATAACTGAATGTGGTGACCTAAGACCATGATATCTGAATGTGGTGACCTAAGACCACGAATTTTATAAGGGCGATGAGCACGTCGACTGCAGCGACTGCCTTCGATGGTGTGTAGCGGATGGAGGGTTGACTTAGTAGTCCCCACGGTGTGCAGGTTGGTACGGGGGACGTGTAGCGGATGGCTATCTAGGTTTGGGTTCGGGTTGCATCATTTTAATGATATAAGAATATGTATGCTCTGAAATGTCTGAATTTGTTATGACTTAGTGTTGTGGTTACACATTGAGTCTGTTGACTCACCCCGTTGTGGGAACCTTTTTCAGGTGACGATCAGTAATGGATCGGGTCGGCAGGAGCTTAAAGGTGGCCATGCACAGCAAGGAATTTATTTAAATTGGATTTTTATTTTATTAAGTACTTTGTATTTATTTTTGGGATTTATTTGATGTAATAAGGCCATAGTAGAATTACTTTACTTTGCTTTTATTTGCTAAGCTTACAAACTTTTATTTATTAAAATATTAAGTAAATTTATTTTAAAACAAAGACTAAACGTTTTGTCATCTAAAGTAAAGGATTTTAATAATGAAATAAACTTGTTTTCAACTCAAGCCCAACCCAAAACAATCTTTCTTTCAAGACACACAAGTTTTTCCTAAGTAACAGAAGAATTTGAAATGGTTTACACCGGGAACATACCAGATCCGGTCAAGGCTCGTGGGCCGGGTTTGGGGTGTTTCAACGCATCCAACTTTTTGACCGGTGGAGATTTCCTACAGTGTAGTAGTAAAAATATAATTTAATAATATAAAGTTACTAATATTTGACAAAATTAATAAATTATCATACCTCGGCATCAGTTACGGAAGCAAAACTTCTGGATCCTGCCGTGTGTGTGAATTTCTGTTTCTGCCTACTGCTCGTTCCACACGCTCACGGTCCTCATAATGAAATTCTTATTATGTATATAGTAAATACTATAAACCAAAAAATTTATAAGAGTTTATAACTAGGTAATACCTCTCCTTTCTTTGAGTTCCAAAATCTAACGCCATCTTCCCATTGATACCTCAACATTCCCAACGGGACATTTCGCAATTTATCCTCGAAGCTGATTTCTTTCTTAAAATATTCTTTTTTTAGTGTGCTTTTATGGTCTCTCCATTTTTTTCCAGTGTCTTCTTTATATAGTCATCGGAGACCTCCAAAGCAAATCTATCCTAAAAAAACATAAGTTTAGAAAGTTAATATAAATGAAACTTCAACAAAAGTATTATAAATTACATTCACGTTTTGTTACCTTAACATTATCGAGAGCTTGTTTTTTGTTTGCATCAGGCATGTGATGCCATGACTTGTAATTGATGGGCAATATATTTGCATTTCGTGCAATAATGCCCAGATAGCCTGCTAGAACTCGAGCTTCAGGGCCAACAGGCTGGCCATGAGTGTTTCTCCTTACTTTCACATGCTCGACGTGATTTAATTCGTATAAGTCTTTAAGCAGGGTACGTTCGCGACCTCTGCGCGTCCCACCAGTCTCAGCTGAACAATGACATATTATTGTTATATTAAAATTGAACAATGAATCAATAATTAAGGTCAACATGCATGTAAAATAAACTTAACATTACTTTGTAATTCTGTAGGCTGATCATCTATGTCAGCCGGACTCGAGGATCCAACTATTGTTTGCTGTTCGCTATTGCCCTCTTCCGAATTTACAATATTTAAATCTCGCAATCTTCTTCTACTCATTTTTCCTGCAATACACATAAAATAGTTATAATTTTAGTAACAAAGAACAACAATAATGGTACATATAAAATAGTTAAATTATATAAAATGACCAATATTAAAATTAAAATATTACATATAAATAAAAAAAATTGTAAAATCTTACTACATCATAATTCGTAAATATCTTCGTCCACGTCCTGATGAAGCCATTGAAATTGTGTACTAGTACTAGGGATATTTTCATTTAGGTTTTGTTCGAAAAAAGGCAGAGTTTCTGATCTTTCGACGATTTCATCTCTACTACTTTCATTGCCCATATCGAACAAGTCCCTAAGGGTGTTTCGAAGTTTTAAATTACTTATGTAATTTTTAAATTACGTTATTTAAATAATAATTATGTAAGTTTAAATTTTCATTTTAAGAAGCTTTTAAATTACTTTTTTTAAAAAAAAGAATTCTATTTTTATATTAAAAAATTATAAGTTTTAAAAACATTTAAAAATATTAAATACTAAAATCAAACATTATTAATATAAAAATTAGTAATTCCATTTTATACTAAAATATATTTAAATAATGAAAACCCATTTTAAGAAGGTTTTAAATTACTTTTTTTTTTAAAAGAATTGATTTTATATTAAAAACATTTAAATAATGATCATTATTATATTGAGAAAAAACTATAAGTTTTAAAAACATTTAAAAATATTACATTTTGAAATCAAACATTATTCTATGAATTTAGTTAACATAGATTATATGAAAACGTAATATTTTACGAAGAAAAAATAACATAAACTTTAATACAATTATAACTCTTTTAAACATTAGAGCTCTTTTAAATTAAAAATCATAAGTTAAATAATAATTTAATACATTAAAAGTTAAAATTAAAATATAGTTTAAACACTACAACTCTTTTAAATTACGAATAAATAATTTATTCAAAATTATTTAAAATTTTATAACAGCTTAAGATTAAAATTAAAATTGATTAAAATATAAATTTATTTAAAAATTCGCTTTAACATTAGAATTACAAAACAAGTTTTTAAAATGTTAATTTTATATGATAAAAATATCAAATTTAAAATAATTTATAAATATTGTTTGACATTTTTAAACTAATTATAATTATTTTATAATATGATAAAAAACATATTTAAGTTGTTAAATAATATAATTAAAATTAGTTTTGTTTTCAATAAGAAATAAAATAGTTGATTTAAATCATACCAAAAAAATAGTTAATTTAAAATATGTTTAAAAACTTATACCGCTACTATCAAAATTAATAACAACTATTTTAAAGATCTTGTAAAATTAAATTTGTTTAAAACCTATTTAAACATGATATAAAATTACTTCAAACTGCTTATAATTTTAAGATTATAATATATGTTTAGCGATACTTTTCAAAATGTACCTAAAGAATAAAAATTAAAAAAATTACATTTCAAATTTGATAATACTTTTATAAATATATATGTATTTATTTTGTACATACTTATTTTCTAAAAAATGTTTAAAAAATTAGAACTTTATAATTATTTTAAAGTTTATTAAAACTTTTATAATGTTTCAAAACTTAAGAATTATATAACATGTTTAAAATTAATTATGATCTTTTGAAAATAGGTTAAACTTCAAACATAATAATTGTATTTTAAAACTGTTATTTTATGGTAAACAGCATTAGAAATTATAACTCGTTCATGATGTTGGTTTATGTTTGAAGGATAAAATTTGGAGATGGGCCCGGATGCTCTTAGATTCTTGTAAAAGAAGATAATCTTGTTCTTTGAGATGCTCTTTTATGCTTAAATGAAAGGAACTTTTAAATGGAAAAAAAATGAGGAAATAAAATTCTCTAGAAAGCAAAGAGAGGTGGGAGATGACCCCCAGGAGGGAATTAATACCTATGGCACTTATTTTTGGTCCCTAAGCTCGTTCTTTTATTAGTGGCCTATAAAGTGATTTCACATTGTACCAACTACCAAGTTAGGCTAATAGTGCTTATGAGGAAGACTTAGACCTTTGCCTAACAACATGGTCTCTCTCACGACAATATATTAATTCCTAACTTTCATATTAATTATTAAAATTCATGTTTACGTATGAAACCGAGATGAGCAAAGAAATCTGCAAACCTATAGATGATCATGCCCTCAAAAGCTGATGTAAATGTGATAAACATGCAACCTAGTCACCCATTGCTAGCACATCACATGCCCATCCAACATAATTTAGACAATAACAAGTTGAAACTCGAAGTAAAATTGAAGTTCCCATAACAATATCAAGCGACAAAATCTATTACCCGATTTGGAAAAATGTTCTCCTTCTTCCTATTCTGAAACAATGCTAATTGAAACTCTTCCTACAAATACAGCAGAAGAGATAGAAGGGCATCAATCTTTGCATTTAAAAAAGAACAAAGAGAACCATGACCACATGAAAACCATATAGACAAGATCTTGTACCTTGTTGATCACCCATCATCAATCACGTAATCGCTTATGCTCTTGAATAGCTCAAAGAGTGCTTCAACTTCACTAACACTAACTGCCAAAAAAAAAAAATCAAGTAGTCAAATTTTAGCAAAGTTAGCAAACTTTACAATCTATTCCAAACTGACCCAAATAATCCAAATCTTTTAGGAAACTAAAACCAATAACAATTTTGGAAATTTTCCTTCTTAATGGAATGAAAAGCCATGTTTCTTGACTAAAAATGTTTCACGAAAAATAAAAAGATAGAAAATTATTAAAAACCTCACAATATATGAAGATTTCTTACAATGAACTATTTCTCACAATAAAAAGATCATGAGTCAAAAGTGATAGTGCAAGACAGACTCAAAACGAACCAACAATCAATTGTCGTCCATTAGCAGGAGCAACCTAGAAAATATGGTTCATGATTTTTATTATTTATTATTGCTTGTTTTCTTTTTTCTTGACTAAGTGCCAAACCAACCATCAGATCAATAGGATGATGAAACTAACATTTTTACATACCTACCTATATCACTTCCTACCTCTACAACTATTCTATCTATACCTTATCCATTAAACAAACAAGACTCTAATATCCCTAAAAAAAAACGTTAAAACTCTTTTCTTTTCCTCTGTAGTGCCCCTTTCTCCTCACATGAACAACTTTGATATCTTTCCATACAAATACAATAAAATAGTCGTGAAGTACAGGGATAAACGAGTACTCATTTGACAACTGTTGGAAACAGTTGCATTCACTTTAACTTCTTTTGGACCCTCCATTTTTGCTTAGCTTTGTTATTATTATAAGACAGATAGGAGTATGATAATGAACTAGCTACTGTAGAGCTTAGCTTAGCTGATGTATGTATTTTTTTATATTACTAGTGTTTGATTAAAAGAATATTAATCCTTGGGTTAAAGATAGTGCTTAACCGAGGTGGTTAATACAGAATTGCAGACTTAGCTACTTTTACAAGAGACAAGCCAAACTAGCCCATGTTCATCTCATTTGAGAATTGAGGGAAGAAAAACAGACAGAACAATATATATATATATATATATATATATAGCATTGAGAAAAACAAAAGGTAGATGAGCTAGGCTGGTTAAGACCTTAAACTAAACTTCAGTATTGACGACTGCAGATTAACGTGTAAGAAATCAGCTTTTCATGATTCATCTCTACAGTAAAGTAGAAAGCATCTGTCATAGCAATAGTGGTGGGTACAATTTGCTTGCCTCATAAATGTTTTGATAACTTGGTTATCAAAGGTTCAAATTTCAGCTTGTTCTACCCAATGTAACTTTCGAATAGTGAATACTATACAAATTTCCTTCCATATATATATATATATATATATAGTTACTTCAGCTTTCTTCGACCATATGCTTTTTATTCTTTTTTGTTTATCTTTAGATTTCTTACTGTCAAGACTGAAGAAAATAAAAAAAAGGGCGATGGCGACTTACAAGTTGGTCGATGGCGACATTGACTGGCGACTGGCGACTGGCAACGAGGCAGATGAAGGCCGACGCGATGAGAAAGGAAGGACAATCGACGACAAACCAATAACAATTTGAGGAGGATTCTAATAATCGAGAATTTAGGGATTGTGAAAATAAGGTGAAGACACTAAGGATCGGGTGATGGAACTGAATAAAACCAAACAGAAAGAAACGGCGTCGTTTCGATAAAAGAATTTTAAAGTTTGTGGAGTTTTTAAACTAGCGCCGCTATTGCCTACTTATAGCGGCGCTTTTACCCTAGTGCCGCTAATACTAAAACCTAATATAAAATTAATATTTTACAATTTTTTAAAATTTTATTATACATAAAGTTTACCTAATATCTCTTAAATATTTTAAAATATAATGATAATTTTAAAATATTAAAATTAAATTTTCTCTTTTACCATTATATAGAAAATTATTTAATATATAATTTAAACAATAATAAGTCATATACCTAAAAAAACTTTAAAAGTATTTTAAATAATAATATTTTAATTTTTACATTTTTAACATATATTTTTCAATGTTATTAGTTCTAATTTTTTTACGTGTCATTAATTTTTTTGAATATTTTAAAAATTAAATTACAGATAACTTTTATTTTAATTAATATAAAGAAATAATTAGTTAAATAATAGATCGAAGAAGAAAAAAGAGTGGATGAGTTTTCGAAAATAATACATGATGGCCACTTGGATGATGGATCAGAATGCAATGAGCAATACAACATTAGTTTGTTTAAATATTTCAGACCCTAAGTTGGCCTCTAAACCCCTAAACCCTAAACCACTAATCCTTAAAACCCATAAACTGTACATCTTGAACCCTAAAACTCATAAACCATACGACTTACACCTTACATCCTAAACCCCTGAAACCATAAACACATAACCCTAAACTCCAAACAGTACCCAACCATAAACATTGAAACCTTAAACCTTAAACCCCTATAAACCTGTAAAAACAAAATCCTAAACCCTAAACCATAAACCATAAACTTCAAACAACTAAAATCCTAAACTATAAACCTTAAACATTAAACCCTACGAACTACATCTTACACGATACATCGTAAATGCTAAACCATAATACTAAGGCAAAAAACTCTAAACACTAAGCGTAAAATAAACTTAAATTATTATACAGTGATCAGAACAACATTTTTTTAATTTTTATATTAATGTAAAAACGACGCCGTTTTCTTTTATATTCTTTAACATCTTTTCGGTGTTTTTGGGGAAGCGCCACTAATACTCTTCATTTAGTGGCATTTTTACAAAAAGCGCCGCAAATGCTCAGATTTTTAGCGGCGTTTTTACAAAAAAGTGCCGCTAATGCTCAGACTTTTAGCGGCATTTTTACAAAAGCGCCGCTAATACTCAGACTTTTAACAGCGTTTTTACGAGAGCGCCGCTAATGCTCAGACTTTTAGTGGCGTTTTTACGAGAGCGCCACTAATGCTCAGAATTTTAGCGGTGTTTTAAAAAGAGCGCCGCTAGTGCTCAGACTTTTAGCGGCATTTTTACAAGAGCGCCGCTAGTGCTCAGGCTTTTAGCGGCGTTTTTACAAAAGCGCCGCTAATGCTCAGACTTTTAGCTGTATTTTTACAAAAGCGCCGCTAATGCTCAGACCTTTAGTAGCTTTTTGGAAATAAACGCCACTATTGCTTAAATTTTTGCGGCTTTTTCTTCCAAACGCCGCTAAAGTATAATATTTGCGGCGTTTTTCATTAAAACGCCACTAAAAATGATGCTAAAAGTCTATTTTGGTGTAGTGTTTCACCCTATTTTTTGTTTAACAAATCTACCAAATTAGTCTTCATCATTTTGGGCTAGTAGGTCAGCTAACAAAGCCCTTAGTTTGTCGAGATTAACCCAGATCACTTTGTAACACCCCAAACCCGGCCTAGATGTTACGATCAGATCCAGCATGTCACATGGTTGGGTTGTTTAAAAGTTGTGTTCTCGTTAAAAACTTCGTATGTTTGCATTTTAAGACTTTGGCTTTGTTGTGTGTGAAAATCTGTTTCGCTTTTATGGTGTTGTTCTAAAAACGTTTTTGTTATAACTATTGAAACCTCTATTTATAATAGAAATCATGTTCACTTATTTAAAAAGATGCGATATTTTGAAAACAGTTATCGTCGTTTTAAGAAACCATGTATCAATAAATTCAGCAGTTATTAAAGAAAACATAAAGAAAATAAACCAACGGCCTTATTACAAAAATATTAACCCCAAAATAAAAATGAGACTAAAGTAAAGAAAAATGAAAATTTACTAAGTTCGTGATAATAAATCCCGATTATGGCCACTATAGAGTCCTTCATAGCTCCAAATCAACTAACACTGGGGATCACCTCCAAGGTTAAAATGGAGGGATGAGTTACGAGAACTCAGTGTGTAATCCCCATTTCAGTCACAGGCATGGTCTCAGTCTGGGCCTAAGCCCTATACAGTATCGATTTGGGCCCACGGCCCCAAAATCATGGTAATGCAAACAGAAAATGCAACCCAGCCTAATAGTCCATCCGCTACACTCCACCCGTACTAGCCCTACACTCTATGTGTGGACCAAGTCAACCCACCCAACCCTACACTCAAAGAACGCAATGAGTGCCGAGATAAATGCAAAGAAAGTCGCCAAGATCGATATATTTGGTCGAGCCAATCGAATTAGATATTGTGGCATAGCCACCCAGACAAAGACTTCCTCTATTATTACAACCCATCCCAATGCAACATTTCATGGCATAATAGTTTAATGTATGCAAAATGTATCATCATGGCAGTTAATCAAGTTATACACAATCATACCAAATCTGTCCCTAAGGGTATAGCAGAAATTTACCCAACGAGGGTATCTCAGTAATTTACCCACTGAGGGTATTTTAGTAATTTACCCACCAAAGGTATTTCAGTAATTTACCCACTGAGGGTATTTTAGTAATTTTACCAACTAATGGCCTTTTCGAAGGCCTACCGTCACCTCGAGCGTCATGAGACCTTTTCTGGGTCTCTACGGAGCTACTGGGCCTAAAATCCATTTTAGGCCCAAACGGGCCCACACGCTCGTGTGGCCCATTTCGCAATGTTACAGTCTCATATTTCCATATTTCGTAACCGCACTTACTCCTTTACAATTTTCCATCATTTTCACCCATGAGGGCTGAATAGCCCATTGGGCCTGTTTGGCCCGTTTCGGCCCGGATAGGCCCATTTCAGCCTTAGTATCGTGAAAGTGTTCTTGACACCCTCAACGACTTAATGCCACTTTTTGCATCTCATTTTACGACTACGAGTGCTTGCGCGCTCGAGTAGTCACCGTTGCCAGATTTTCTGGCATTTTGGCATTTGGCCGTTTCACAAACGTTTCACACAAACATTCAGAGAGGTGTGAGATTACACACCTGATCTAGACTACCGAAAGTACTATTCCTCGCTTGCCCCTAGAACAACCATAATAGAAAGTTAGCCTTAACCTCTTAAAAGATTTCATAACCCAAATTATCACACCATTTGGGTTACTTACCACTAGAAGTGGTTCCTCTCAACCGAGTATCGATTAGACAGCTTCGTTTGTTTCTTGGCTAAAATGAACAAATTTTAAATTGATTGATGCACAAGGCTTCTATGAAGTTTCGGGTTCGAGTTGGGCCTTAGTAAAATTTTGTGATTTAGCCTATTAAGGAGAGATAGTAAGTGGCTTCAAGGCTTATGGAATTAGATGAGTAATTTGTTAGCATAAAGGAGCTTATGGTAAAGAGGTTATGGCATTAAGTGATGTATCTTGATGCAAATTTGACTATTATTTTGGGTGTTAGCATCTCACAACATTTGGCATCAAAGAAAATTTTAACAATGATAAATGCTACTTACTCTTAGATTCGGCGACAGCAGATCCCCTGATGCAAAGCGCAACACTTACTCTTAGGAAAAAAGAGAGAAATGATCATTTCGTCAGGATGAGAAGTGTAGGAGAAGTAGAAGAAATGGAAACACAGAAATTGGTAGATGTCAGAGAAGCAAAGAAAACTTGAACTGATGCAAAATGCAACACTCACAAGAACGCCAAAAAAGAATTCGGCACTCCCTAAGACTAAGACACTTTCGGTTTTCCACCCTTACACCAAAAAACCAAAAATATGTTCCCTTAGACCCCTATTCAGCCGAATTTCTTCCTCTCACACCCCCACTCACGTCCAACTCTCCCACTCCCCCAAATCCCATGATTTTCTCCCCTTCCTACTCCACCATTCACTCTCCATCATTCATTCAAACAGATTTGACCAATTCAAATCTTCACCTGGTAGAGTCCCACGCCAACTCCACCTTTTCTCCACCTTGGGCACAAAAATAAAACTCCAATACGCTACATGTGGGATTTGAACCCCTTCCCTCCATGCTATTATACTGACACCACCACCACTCCACCATGTGGCCATTTGTGTCTTAAATCATGCACAATAAAATTTAAGCCTACAGCTAATTCCCTTTAAAAGAAAATAATCTAAAAGAAAAGTAAGTACCAAGACTAGAAACTTGGACCCTTGCTTCCCTGTGGCGTCACTCCCTTACTCCCTAAGTGGCGTCACTTTTCCACTACACCACAAGCTCCTCTTGTGTCATTTTTCTCCACATTTTATTCTTAAAGCCTACCTACTAACTCTCAAGGTTTTACTCACCTAAAACCAAAATTTTCCTAAAGCCCAAGTTTGATCCTGGGACTTCATAGGAGCCCCCTAACCTTCTAAAATCACTCACCTAATAGGTCCAACTTGCAGTAATGCCATTCTCTCATTCTCAAAAAAATTTAAACACTCCCAAGCCTAAGGCCCAATGGGACCAATTCTACTAGGCCCAAATTCGGGTCGTTACACACTTTGGCTTCTACTCTTAGCTTGCCAGATAGTCTTTGATTGAAATAAATTGTGGCTCTAAGCCTAGCATTCATTTTGGCTTTCACCCTTAGTAAAAAAAGATAGTACCTACGACAGTGGGCACTTTTTAAGGAGGAACCTCTTATTCAGCAACTTATTCTTCCTCATAGTCAAAGGCTTTTTGCTACTCGTTTAGGTCATGTTTTCCCTTAAGCCACTTATGAGAAAAACTTAAGGATAGGAGTTGGTTTCTCTTATTGTTCAGTGGCTCTTACTATCTTTGAGTTTTGGGAGAACAACACTTGGATGATTAGAGAAGGGTAGGGCAATAGTTGCCTTAACAATATCTTCTTAGCATGTTTGAAATTTTCTTTAAAAATGAGTTGGCAGATATCAAAGCCCATCATATCCACAACTTTTCTCAATAGAACTCCCATTCTTTTTGTCATTGTGTCCCTTAGGCTATTGGGAAGCCAATTTCTAGTTGAAATGGAAAAGATTGCAGTACAAATAGTAGCCAGAAAAGAAGCATGAAGTGTACCTTTCATAGGCTATGTAAGATAAAGGTTGTCGGTAAGAGCTATTGTAGTTTGGTCTATGGTTTCATCAAGCTCGACCAGATTTGGAGTATGGCAATTTAATACCTTTTGAATCTGTTCAGGACCAAATTTCAGACATTTTCCTTGAACAAACACCTTGTGGTAGAATGGATGGCCTTCAACTGTAATTCCTCAATTTTCTTTTACATAGAACTCATAAAAAACCTATTTCACATATGGCTCTACATAGCAAACTAAACCAAACAGGCCTACATTGTGAAAGACTTTGTAACAACCCGACTTTCAATGAAGATGGAAAAGGTGATTTCAGAACCCTATCTTCGTGAATCGGGTCTATAATTGTTAAATACAAATATTTATAGAGTTTTCATAAAATAATATTAAAGTTTAGTTCTTCAATTTTGTCTATTAATTGTTTAATTTAGTTGTAGGGACTAAATTGTAAAAGTCTTATCGCTATAGATTTTTAATTAGCTAAGGTTTCAAAATGGTAAATGAACCATTTAGTTTCATCAATTATTGGAGGATGATTTTATCATCCACTAAAATTTTTAATTGATATTAAGGTTAAGTAATTAAGGTTTATTTAAGTTAATTAAGTGATTAATGAATTAATTAAAGTATAAAAGGATTTGGTATGAGAAATTTGTCATATTTTTCTATCTTTTCCATGATTCCAGCATAAGAAACAAAAGGAAATAATGCTTTCAAAGCTTTTAACATTCAACCATGGTGAAATTAAGTCATTTTCTTGTAATTTTTATGTTTTTAAGGTCATGGGAGCTTGATTCAACTAGCTCATGTACTAATTTTCAAAGCCGTTAAAGTTTTTAAAAGTTTTCATTGATGATTTCTCAAAAAATTGGTGTTAAATTGATAGGTTTTAAGCTTAGATGTGAAAAAGGACTAGATTATAATGTTTAATTGTTAGTTTTGTACAAAAGGATTAAATTTAATAAAATGTAAAATGGAGATGAAATTTCAGTAACAATAGATAGTAGGGAGACCCTAAGGTATGTGACTAAAATCAGTTTTCAAACTAAAGCTCAAAATTTGAAGTTATGTCTATTTCGGTTTTAGGGACTAATTTGAATAAAATGCAAAAAAATTTGGGTATCAGAAAAATAAAATTTAATTGGTTCATACATATCATGGCATAATATGAAAATATTTTTTATTGATGAATTGTTTAAAATAATTGTTTAGATTGAGAATTGGATCAAACCAAAGATAATCAGGGAAACCCAAAAATTATTGATTAGTTTATAGAGGTTCAACTTTTTTTTCTTTTAACTAGGTAAGTTCATATGGTATAAATGTGTTTAAGTTGTTATGTATTTGATTTGTGTATGTATGTTTGATTGTGGATTGATTTGTGGCAAATTAGTATAAAAGGTCAAAGTTGGACTAAATTGTAAAGAAATGTTTATATGTGTTAAAGATGCCCGGTAAAACTTAGTAAAGGTTAGGCTATAATTGGCATGCCAGTAGAGTTTTGTGTAAACTTGTACAAGATTAGTTACAAATGTTACCGAGATCCAGAATTTGTTACGAACTCGAAGATACATGTGACATAGGTTTAGCTTGGATTGGTAACCTGACATATATATATTTAGCTTGGACAAGCAATCAAATGTGTCATTATAAAGGTTTAGCTTAGACTAGTAACCTAAATTTGTTGTAATTCGGTGTAGTAGATTAAACTAATTTCTTCACTTTAGGAGCTTGAAAATAAGTATTTTCATTAGGATTAATTTTGTTTTTGTAAGTTTCATTAAGTTAATAAAATGTGCAAATTGAGTCTTTTATTGACCTTAGAGGCTGAATAAGGCCTAAGGGTTAGCTGATAAATTGTAAGTGTGCAAGAGACCACTGGAAGGTGTACTAGACAGATATTGGTCATTATGTTGCAACACGGAATTCATGATGTTGCAACATAGGGAGCAGAATGGAGATGTAACACCCCTTACCCGTAACTGACATCGGCACAGGGTACGAGGTGTTACCTTACTAAAACACATACTAACATTCATTCACAATCCATAAAAGTTCGTTCAAATTTAAAACATTTCAATCTTCAACTCAAAATCCTTAATATGGGTTTACAAGGCCAAAAACACACTTTAGAAATGGTTTGAAAGCAAACCGAGTTCTTTAGAAGATCTCTGGAAAAATTTAGAAAATTCTCATCAAACAGTCCACACGCTTGTGTGAAAGAAAGGACACGCCCGTGTGGCATATCACATGCCTATGTTCCACACCCATGTAGATTTATTCTCAATTTGAACCTACAGGGGTTTTCACACAACCAGACACATGCCTGTGTCCATGGCCCGTGTCCCTCACACGGCCTAGACAAGCCCGTGTCTTAGCCCTGTGAAAAACCTTGACATTCTATTTTTGACGTCATCATCCCCTTAGGGTCACACGGCTAAGGCACACACCTATGTCCTTAGACCATGTGGCAAATTAAATTTCTAAATTCAGGTGCAGACTTTACACGACCTGGGCACACGCCCATATCCTATGGTCGTGCCTTCTACATGGTTAAGACACACGACCGTGTCTCAGCCCGTGTAGTTACTACTGGGCATTCTGTTTTGCCACCTTAGCATGCAGGGGAACACATGGCCAAACCACACGCCCATGGGGCAGACTGTGTAACGCCTCAAAAAAATATAGGGTATTTAATTTTGCATGTTCTAACACAAATTGCTTGTTTGCTTTAATGGCTAAGTGATTTGGGTGTATTTGAGGGTGTGTGAGAACCTTGGGTTCAATTCTTGGCTCTTGCAAAAAATTTTAGTTTTTCTCTTAAATGAATATGGACACTGGCATATAGGCTTTATTAATAATAGTGTTTGTTTATGACACAAGAAGAGCTTGTGGTCTAGTGGCAAGGTGGTATGTAGTGCAACTACAAGGTTTGTGAAACACCCCAAACTCGGCCCACGAACCTTGACCGGATCTGGTATGTTCCTTGAGTAAAAACTTTTCAAATCTTGTTTGTTGATTTGGAAAAATATGGATGGTTTTGAAGAACATTTGATTTGTGTTGGGTTCAGATTGGAAATGGTGTTGTTTATGTGTCAAAACATTTAAGTATTTGTTTACATTTTTGAGAAAATTTATTTAGTAAAATTTATTTAGTCTCAATTTAATAACAACCCTATCATAATAAACCAATTTAAAACACTTACTTAAAAAAGTTAATAATAATGGCCATAATTACATCAAAAACAAATCCCGAATAAATCTGAAATACTAAAAAAAAAAGACAATGAATATAGAATAACTCTGAGCTGAGCATGACCACCACTGAGCTCCTGCCGACCCGGTCCATTACTGAGTATTACCTGAAAAATATCCCACAACGGGGTGAGTCAAACAGACTCAGTGTATAACTACCAACACAAAGTCCCAACGATTCAGGTATATCAGATCATACATATACATACAACAAATTATAAGGAATGATGCAATACCCAAACTCAAACCTATATAACCATCCGCTACACACCACCCGTACCAACCATCACACCGTGGGGACTACTAAGTCGACCCTCCATCCGCTACACATCATCGAAGGCAGTCGTTGCAGACGGCTTACACATCGCCCTTATAAATTCGTGGCATAGCCACCAGATAATATTTTGTAACGTAAGTCACCACATTCAGATTACGTGACATGAGTCACCACATTCAGATATTGTGGTATAAATCACCAGATCACTTCCCCTTTTCATATCACCCATATGCACCATGTCATACAAATCATACAATTATCATGCGTTATGCCTTATTTCACATTCTTATCAATATTCACTTATTGACGTATTATAAAAGATTACGTACCTGGATGTTCTGTACCATTGTTTGGTACCTTTAACCACGCTCACATACTTTCATTCACATATATATTAAAATATTACCAGTAAATCTATCAAGATTTAGTGTGGGGCTACACACTTGGTTCACTTAACGCTTTCATTTGAAATCCCAAAACCGATCTAATGCTTTAGATCCTTAGTTCCTACATTCGCCAACCTTATGTACTTCAAAAAAAGCCATTCGCTAAATAATCAAATCCGAAGGATTAACGTAATCAAATCTTACCTTCTTTGCCGATTTGATTACTAATCAAATCTTGAAATTTCGTGATATTCTTCCTTGCAATCGGCCAACACTAGTTCACTGGACTTGGTTAGTTTTGATTTTTGAACAAATAAGAAACCGATCTACAACATTTACTATGGCCTTGGCTGACTATCATGGTTCACTTACCTTGTGGATCTAAATCCCGAAAAGTGTCCCTTGGTTGTGGTATCTGTCAAAATACCTATAAACTCATGTTAGATCCAATTCTAACATTAAATCACAATAAGTAACCCTTGGCCAAATATCACATAACTTACCTTGGATATTGAAATCTCGAGACCTCCTTATAGTCGACTATAGCAAAATCCTGAAAGAATCCTTCATAATTTCAGCCAAAGACATCAAGGGGATTAGTTCCTAGATTTCGGCTAAAAGAAAAGATTGAAAATTGAATATCAATTGATCTTACCCTTAAGAAATCGGCCAGAGAGAGCTTGCAGGAGAAATCGGTTCAAAGAGTTTAAACTTTCGGCTCTTGGATGATCACTAGAAAGATTCGGTTTTAACAAGAAAAGAAAAGAAAAGTATATGACCTAGGGAGAATCGGCAATGGCTATCAAATGGGAAAGAGAGGCGTTTTTGGTGTGATTCGTGTATGGAAAAGAAAAGAATGAGATTTCAGAGGAGAATAAAGATAACTTTCAGCTAGAACAATTAAAAGAAAAAGAAAAGTGACAGCTTTGGAGAGAAAAGAGTAAATGAAAGGAAGGTTAGAATGCTTAATGAAATTCGGTTATCCCCCTTACTATGCTTGGCCGAAAATCACATCAAATGAGTCCCTAGGCCGGCCACACTCATTCCCTATCTATTCCCTTATTTTCCTCTTATCACTTCATTTAAAATTAATAAAAATAATCCATCATTTATCCCTTATCTTAGTCGAATTTTAAAAGGATTAAACTCATCCCTTTAGTGCCTTAGTGCCATCCACTCATCGCTCACTCCTGCAAAGAAAATAAAAATCTTTTATTTGCTTCCTTGCACTCGAACCTAGGCCCTTGCACCACTTGTGGCATCACATCTCGAGCCCCTAAGTGGCGCCTCCAAGCCACTTAAACAAGCCCATTTTGTGTCATATTTCCCTACTAATTTTCTTATGACCTCTTAGGCTTAGCTCCCTCTTGAGACTTAAAATTAAATAATTTCTAAAGCATTTATCTACATTCTGAAGTTCAAAAAATTCATAAAACACATTCATAATATACACAGGCATACAAGCACATGCAATTAAGCAAAAATGCACAAGCCCTAATTCCCAGATATTACAGTTCTACCCCCTTAAAATAATTTTGACCTCGAAATTACCTGGCTAGAATAGGTGGGGGTATTGCTGTCGCATTGCTTCTTCCGGCTCCCAAGAAGCTTCTTCCGATCCATGATTACGCAATAACACTTTAACTAGAGGAACTGACTTTCTCCGTAACACTTTCACATCTCGTTCCAAAATCTGAATCGGCTCCTCCTCGTAAGACAAATCTGGCCTTAATTACACCTCCTCAACTGGTACTACATGAGATGGATCCGATTGATAACGACGTACCATAGAGACATGGAATACATAGTGCATCTGCTTCAATTTTGGAGGCAACTCTAACTGGTATGCCACTGGTCCAACTCGCTTCAACACCTGATAAGGTCCTATAAACCTTGGGCTTAACTTCCCTTTGCGACCAAATCTCATCACCTTTTTCCAAGGTGAAACTTTGAGAAACACTTGATCTCCCACAGCAAATTCTATGTCTTTTCGTTTGAGATCTGCATACAACTTCTGCCTGTCAGATGCCTCCTTCAACAGTGTTTGAATTACCCTAACCTTTTCCTCTGATTCCGCCACAATTTTTGGACCAAAAATCTGACGTTCTTCCAATTCTGTCCAATATGTGGGAGTGCGACACTTTCGTCCATATAGTGCTTTGTACGGTGCCATCCGAGTACTTGCCTGATAGCTATTGTTGTACGCAAATTCTGCTAAAGGTAAATATTCTTCCCAACTTCTACTGAAGTCTATCACATAGCCCCTCAACATATCCTCTAACACTTGGATCACTCGCTCAGATTGGCCATCCGACTGCGGATGGAATACCGTACTGAAATCCAATCTGGTACCCAAATCTTGATGTAGCGCCTTCCAAAATTGAGACGTAAACCTCGAATCCCTATCCGAGATAATCAACACCGGCACTCCGTGCAGCCTCACGATCTCAGCTACATATAACCTTGCCAATTTTTGTAGGGAATGTCAACCTGCACGGGAATGAAATGCGCTAACTTTGTCAATCGATCCATTATCACCCATACCGAGTCCTTCTTAGTAGGCGTAAGGGAAGCCCACTAATGAAGTCCATTGTAATTCTCTCCCACTTCCACTGCGAAATCTGTATTGGCTGAAGCAACCCTGACGAAACTTGGTGTTCAGCCTTAACTTGCTGACACGTTAAGCACTTTCTTACAAATTCGATAACTTCCCGCTTAAGACCAGGCCACCAAAATTGTTCCCTCTTTCACCTCATTTAGCCATGTCGGCTTAACTTGCAATTCTGCCAATAAACTTCCATCATCATAGAGGCTCAAATGTGCGAACATTGCTCTTAACTCTGTCACTACTTTCCGACTTAGGGCATCTGCCACCACATTTGCCTTGCCCGGGTGATACTTTATGGAACAATCGTAGTCCTTCAATAATTCCACCCACCTTCGTTGTCTCAGGTTCAACTCTTTCTGAGTCAGCAGATACTTAAGGCTTTTGTGGTCTGTGTAGATCACTGACTTCTCTCCATAAAGATAATGCCTCCATACCTTAAGAGCAAAGACCACTGCCGCCAACTCCAAATCGTGCGTCGGGTAGTTAACCTCGTGTGGCCTTAATTGTCGAGATGCATAAGCAACTACCTTCCCGTCTTGCATCAATACGCATCCCAAACCTGTGTGAGAAGCGTCACAATACACCATGAATTCTTTCCCTGCCTCAGGCTGAATCAGAACTAGAGCTTCCGTCAAAACCCTCTTAAGCTTCTCAAAGCTTTCTTGCTGCTTATCAGTCCATATGAAAGGTACCTCCTTCCTTAGTAACTTTGTCAAAGGTGCTACGATCGACTAGAACCCTTCTATGAACCTTTTGTAATAGCCTGCCAGTCTCAAGAAGCTCCGAACTTCTGCCACGGACTTAGGCGGTTTCCAATCCAACACTGCCTCAATCTTCTGAGGATCCACCTTTATCCCTTCTGCAGACACCACATGTCCTAAGAACGTAACTTCTTTCAGCCAAGGTTCGCACTTGCTGAACTTGGCATATAGCTTTTCCTCCTTAACACTTACAACACAACTCGGAGGTGCTCATTATGTTCTTCCTCAGACTTCGAATACACCAAAATATCGTCTATGAACACAACAATGAACCGGTCCAAATAGGGTTGGAAAACTCGTTCTTCATGTCCATGAACACGGTTGGGGCATTTGTCAATCCGAATGGCATTACCAAGAACTCATAATGCCCGTGCCTTATCCGAAAAGTTGTCTTATGGATATCAGCCTCCTTCACCTTAAGCTAATGATATCCAGACCTTAGATCTATCTTCAAAATACTGCGGCCCCCTTAAAGCTGATCGAATAAGTCATCTATTCTTGGCAAAGGGTACTTGTTCTTAATGGTCAGCTTATTCAATTGATGATAATCTATGCACATGCGCATAGTTTTGTCCTTCTTCTTCACAAACAAGATCGGTGCTCCCCATTGAGACACACTGGGTCGAATAAACCCACGATCAAGCAACTCTTGGATCTGAGCCTTGAGCTCAACCAACTCCTTTGGTGCCATTCGGTATGGGGTAATTGACACAAGAGCTGTACCCGGTAGCAAGTCAATTCTGAACTTTACCTCCCTGTTTGGGGGTATTCCAGGTAGTTCCTCCGGAAAGACATCCATAAAGTCTCTTACTGTTCTAACTCCACTAACTCCCCCTTCTTTTGCATCCAATGCACTAACGAAGGCCAAAAATGCCTTGCACCCTTTCCAAACCATCTTATTAGCCTTTAAAGCAGAAACTACGTTAGACAAGTAGTTTCTTCTTTCTCCTATCATAATTACCGCCTTATCCTCCGGCGTCCTTAACTCCATTCGCTTAGCTGCACAATCCAATACAGCCCGATGTTCCACTAGCCAGTCCATGCCAAGTATAAGATCAAATTCTCCGAAGGGTAGTTCCATCAAGTCGACAGGGAATACCACTCCCTGAAGCTCTAGAGGTACACTCCGAAATATCTTATTCACCGCTATAGTTTGACCTAATGGGCTTACTACAGTCATCTCCCTATTAGATAGTTCAGAGGCTATGCCTAGTGTTTCAACTACTCTACATGCAACATAAGAGTGGGTAGAGCCAACATCTATCAAAGCAATGTAAGGTTTGCCAAATATAAGGAACGTCTCTGTTATGACGTCCAAGTCGTCTCCATCCTCCTCCGGTGGATCAGATATACCAAACCCAACTGCCTGGCCTCTAGATATTACCACCTCGCCTTGTTCCACGTCCTCTTCCAAGACCATTACCTCTACCAATCGGATCACGGCCCGGCCGAGGTCATTGTCCACCTCTTCCACTGATTATAGCCCCGACACATTGGTCGGCTCCGCCTATCTTTATAGGATAGTCCTTGATCATATGATCCTTAGATCACACCAAGCATCCCCGCTTTCTTCCAACACTCTCCTAAATACATCTTCCCACATTGGTCATAAGTACAGTCTCGTCCTCCCAGAGCGACTTGTCGACCTCATGACCCATCAACTCTAGGCCTCTTTTGCTCACTCCTTGAAGACCCTGATGATCCAAAGCCTCTCTTTTACCTATTCCGGTCTGTATTCTGTCTCACCTAGTCCTTAATCCCTTCGGCTACCTTAGCCTTCTCCACCAACACGGCAAACTCTCGCTCCTGCTATGGAGCTATCAATAACCTCAGATCATCCCTCAGTCCGTCCTCAAACCGGACACACCGCTCATGTTCCGTCGACACAATACCTCGAGCATAACGGCTCAGCCTTAGAAATTCTGCCTTGTATTCCGCTACGGACTTACTTCCCTCAACCAGCCTCAGAAATGCCTTCCTCTGCGCATCCACATAATTGGTCCCAATGTACTTCTTCTTGCATGCTGCCTTAAAGTACTCCTAAGTGAGATCATCTGCAGCAGCACCATCCCGAACCTGAGCCACCATTGATATGACTCATCGCGGAGGAGCGATACTGCCCCTTTCAGCTTCTCCTCGGCAGTTAGGTCCAAATCGTCCATAATTTGCTCCGTTGCCTCTAACCAATACTCAGTCATATTGGGTGCCACACCAGATATCCACGAAAAAAATCAGCTCCATTAGTTCAAAGTCGCTCAGGTACCGACTTCCGAGCTCCCATGCCTCCACTTGCTCCAGCCAACATTTCTAGGACTCACAGCATCGCTTGGGACACTGCATCATCCCCCGTCTGATCCTGATATTCTATATCAGCTGCTGGTGGTGGTGGCATTTCATTTTCGGACCCTTGTCTGGAACTAACGAGCTCCAACACGGTCATTCGGCCTTTACCACGGCCACGCACGTTACGACCACGTCCCCTAGAATTCATGCTTGCGTTTATCTGATTAAAGAATTTTATAAATTAGTTTTGTTCCATCGATTTATCGTGAATGATCTTATGTTCAATAGTTATAAAGAGTAGTTCTTTCGATTTCATACACATACAGTCTCAATTCATTCATTCAATCACATTCATGAAGTTGCGTTCATTACAGAAAAATGTTGTAGTTGTCATTGTTTGTTGTTTTCCACTACCTAGGGGTATTTTCGTAATTTTATCCTATAGGGGTATTTTGGTAATTTTCCAAATTAGGGTACTTGAAATTTTCATAAAGTAGAGATTTTTGGTATTTTTTTACAAAATTGAAACACTTGGTAATAAAATTTCAAGGGTAAAATGATAATTTTATAAATTGAGGGTATTTTTGTAATTTTTCAAACTAGAGGCATTTCGGTAATTTTTTGTAAAATATGGTTCTTGGTGACTTTTCAAAATAAGGGTATTTTTGGAAATTTTAAATTGAGGGCACTTTGGTAACTTTTCACACTAAGGGTATTTTGGTCATTTGTACAGGTTAGGGGTAATTTGGGCAACTTGCAAACCAGGGGTATTTTGGTCATTTTTAAATCAAGGGTACTTTGGAATTTTATAATCATGGTTTGACTTTAGAATTTCACAAAACAAGGTGATTGGTCCTTTCGGGTTTTAATTATTGAATTTAGCTTTGTGGTTGAGTCCTCTTGGTTAGGGTGAACCGTCACTCACGCACTGTAGGATTCGAAGCGGTGAGGAGGTGAGTCACTAGGATCGCTTAAATCCCAAGCTCCCACCGAATCCAATCCTAGACATGCGAACAACGGTTGCCACACCTTTAACTTGGTGACTCGCACACGTGTTTGTTTGGTTTGACTTTAAGTTTTATGTATCTTGGAGTTGAAGTAGACTAATCCTAGGGTTTATATTTTCCTAATCTACTAATCTACGTCCCTATGATTTCCCACATACAATTCACAGAAGAGTTAGGGGTACTTACCTGGTGGACTTCGGGCCGTAGACTCAGGTGCCATGCTAGAAGACCTGCTCATTTCTTAGGAAAAATCCCATTTCAAAAGAAAGAAAACGTTTTGGGCCCTAAAAGCCCTCAAGGTCGAGTTTTGAACTGGGCTCTGATACCAAGCTGAAACACCCCAAACCCAAATTTATGAGCCTTGATCGGATCTCGTATGTTCCTTGAGTAAAAACTTTTCAAATCTTGTTTGTTGATTTGGAAAAATATGGATGGTTTTGAAGAACATTCGATTTGTGTTGGGTTCAGATTGGAAACGGTGTTGTTTATGTGTCAAAACATTTAAGTATTTGTTTACATTTTTGAGAAAATTTATTTAGTCTCAATTTAATAACAACCTTATCATAATAAACCAATTTAAAACACTTACTTAAACAAGTTAATAATAATGACCATAATTACATCAAAAATAAATCCCGAATAAATCTGAAATACTAAAAAAAAGACAATGAATATAGAATAACTCTGAGCTGAGCATGACCACCACTGAGCTCCTGCCGACCCGGTCAATTACAGAGTGTCACCTGAAAAATATCCCACAACGGGGTGAGTCAAGCAGACTCAGTGTATAACCACCAATACAAAGTCCCAACGATTCAGGTATATCAGATCATACATATACATACAAAGAAATTATAAGGAATGATGCAATTCTAACCCAAACCTATATAACCATCTGCTACACATCACCCGCACCAACCATCACACCGTGGGGACTACTAAGTCGACCCTCCATCCGCTACACATCATCGAAGGCGATCATTGCAGACGACTTGCACATCGCCTTATAAATTCATGGCATAGCCACCGATAATATTTTGTAATGTAAGTCACCACATTCGATTACGTGACATGAGTCACCACATTCGAGATATTGTGGTATAAGCCACCAGATCACTTCCCCTTTTCATATCACCCATATGCCCCATGTCATACAAATCATACAATTATCATGCGTTATGCCTTATTTCACATTCTTATCAATATTCACTTATTGACGTATTATGAAAGATTATGTACCTGGATGTTCTGTACCATTGTTTCGTACCTTTAACCACGTTCACATACTTCATTCACATATATATTAAAATATTACCGTAAATTTATTAAGATTTAGTGTGGGGCTACACACCTGGTTCACTTAACGCTTTCACTGAAATCTCGAAAACCCGATCTAATGCTTTAGATCCTTAGTTCCTACATTCGGCCAACCTTAAGTACTTTAGTAAAATGCCATTCAGCTAAATAATCAAATCCCAAAGGATTAACGTAATCGAAATCTTACCTTTTTTTTGTCGCCGAATAATCAAATCCCAAAATTTCGTGACTTCCTTGCAATCGGCCAACACTAGTTCATCGCCTTTTGATTTGATTACTAATCAAATCCCAAAATTTCGTGATATTTCTTCCTTGCAATCGGCCAACACTAGTTCACTAAAAGAAAAGATTGAAGATTGAATATCAATTGACTTGGTTAGTTTAGGCTTTTGAACAAATAAGAAACCAATCTACAACATTAACTATGGCCTTGGCCGACTATCATGGTTCACTTTGTCCCTTGGTTGTGGTATCTGTTGAAATACCTAAAAGCTCATGTCAGATCCAATTCTAACATTAAATCACAATAAGTAGCCCTTGGCCGAATATCACATAACTTACCTTGGATATTGAAATCCCGAGACCTCCTTATAGTCAACTATAGCAAAATCTCGAAAGAATCCTTCATAGTTTTGGCCAAAGACATTAAGGGGATTAGTTCCTAGATTTCGGCTAAAAGAAAAGATTGAAGATTGAATATCAATTGATCTTACCCTTAAGAAATTGGCTAGAGAGAGCTTGCAGGAGAAATCGATTCAAAGAGTTTAAACTTTCATTCTTGGATAATCACTAGAAAGATTCGGTTTAACAAGAAAAGTAAAGAAAAGTATAGGACCTAGGGAGAATTGGCAATGGCTATCAAATGGGAAAGAGAGGCATTTTGGTGTGATTCGTATGGAAAAGAAAAGAATGAGATCTCAGAGGAGAACAAAGATAACTTTCACTAGAACAATTAAAAGAAAAGAAAAGTGATGACTTTGGAGAAAAGAGCAAACGAAAGGGAGGTTAGAATGCTTAATGAAATTCGGTTATCCCCCTTGCTATGCTTGGCTGAAAATCACATCAAAGGAGTCCCTAGGCCGGCCACACTCATCCCTATATATTCCCTTATTTTCCTCTTATCACTTCATTTAAAATTAATAAAAATAATCCATCATTTATCCCTTATCTTAGCCTAATTTTAAAAAGGATTAAACTCATCCCTTTAGTGCCTTAGTGCCGTCCACTACTGCTCACTCCTGCAGCAAAATAAAACTCTTTTATTTGCTTCCCTTGCAGCTCAAACCTAGGCCCTTACACCCTGCTTGAGGCATCACATACTGAGCCCCTAAGTGGTGCCTCCAAGCCACATAAACAAGCCCATTTTTGTGTCATATTTCCCCTACTAATTTTCTTGAGACCTCTTAGGCTTAGCTCCCTCTTGAGACTTAAAATTAAATAATTTCTAAAGCATTTATCTACATTTTGAAGTTCAAAAAATTCATAAAACACATTCATAATATACACAGGCATACAAGCACATGCAATTAAGTAAAAATGCACAAGCACTAATTCTCGGATATTACAGTTTGAGGTTCAAGTCTGGATTGCGCAATGGGTATTTATTTTCCTGCTTGAGCTGTGTAGGTAGTAGAGTTGGACTAAAACACAGCTAAGGGGAGTTTGAAATGATTTGAATGGTGTTTTATCTGGTCATGAAGAGATTCAAGGAGGGATAAGGGGAGAGAATTAAAGAGTTTGAATGAGAGGAGAGTTATGCCATTTGGGGGATCTTGTTCCTTGAGATTTCGGCTGGGGGGAGGGTTATAGGTCATTTCGGCATTTGAGTTAGCCTCTAGCGAATTTGGTAGGCTCTGACACTTTTTCTCTAAATACTTTTTCATTTTTTCTTTCTTCTCCCTGCTGAATCTCTTTTCCGTCCCTCCATTCTCTGGATTTTGGTTCATTTGCCTTTTTTCTGTCGGTCAATAGGTGAATTTTGTGAGCAATCCTTCCTCTATTTTCTTCCTTTTCCTCTCTTCCTCAAGTTGTCCCCACTTTAGCCGAATATACCATCTCGGGATCATTTGTGCTTTCGTCTCTTTTTCTCTTTTCCTAAAGAAATAGCTAAATCCTCATCACATTTTGGTAAGCTGAATATTTCATCTTCTTTTTCCCTCTCTTTTGTTTCTCTGCTTGTTTAATAGTGACTGAATATCTATCTTGTCTTGTTACCTTTTGGAGGTTAGTCTCTAACAAGCGGTGGAGCAACGACTGCCTTACTTCTCTACACATCTTTGCCTTCTACTTCGAATACCTCTTTGGATGAATACTGTGGGGTAAGTAGATTGTGTTGTAGTATTGGTCGAATACCCAATCTGCTCTAACTCTAACTCTTTGGACTATGGGCATCAATTCAAGCCTTGTATTACACAAGTATGGCTAATGAAATCTGTCTTATGCGTAGTAAATCGGGAAGAAGGGTGTGCTCGTTTCCAACCAGCGATCTAATAGTAGAAATCGCGTAACTTTCGGTCAAGGTAAGTGGTGATATCGGTTTGGGGATTTAGTGTTAATGATCTAGTGGATGAGAGACTGGTTGTGTTCCGATGATTGTAGGTTGATCGCGCATGGGGTAATTTTTTCGTTGCGCAAACAGTGTGTAGTCACACCCGTCTCTACTGTGAATCGACGAAAGCCAAAAGCCAAAACTTTGGCATTTGTGGTTCCACGAGCTTGTGATCTCTCGAGGGGTGAACCGAGCCCACAAATCTTAGACGATAGACTGTGGAGGCCACCACGAGCGTTCTCATGCTCTTGGGCCGATATAGGCCTCGTTTGGCTGAAATGGGCCGTATGGGTCCATTAGGCTCGTGGGTCCCACACGGACAAAATCCTCGATAATTGGTAAATACTGGACTTGACTGGACTATGTAGTTCACATAGTCATGATTGAATTTAGGCTACATGGGCCAAACGAGTGTGTGGGCCCACTTGGGTCGAATATTGGGCCTTGGGCCCATTTACACCGTTATGACCATTTAGGTTATCTGTGTCGCTCGAGGTGACTGTAGACCTTTGAAAAGGTTGTTATCTGCACTGAAGTACCCCTAAAAAGTAAAATGACTAAAATACCCCTAATGAGTAAAATGACTGAAATACCTCTAAAGAGTAAAATGACTGAAATACCCTTAATGAGTAAAATGACTGAAATACCCCCATAAGGTAAAATGACCGAAATACCCCCATAGGATAAAATGATCGTTATACCCCTAAGGGTAGGTTGACTGATGTGTTCATGATTTGTATATGATTGTTACTAAGTATGACATTCTACATATACCTATGATTTATGACATGACATACTGTATAGGGTTAGGATACTATTATAGAGGAAGTATACTGTACTGGTGGCTCTGCCACATATACTATTACTGGTAGCTTTGCTGTGATACTGTAATTGGCAGCTCTGTTGGCTTATTATTACTTGCAACTATGCTGCGATATTGGTGTCCTGGCTGGTTGGGTCGATTTTATCCCCACATGGTGTGTTGGTTGGTACGAGTGGTGCGTTGGCTGGATTGGGGTGGGTTGCATATTTGCACCGTACTGATACTATATTGGGCTTAGGCCCACACTGTTATTATAATGGGCTAAGGCCCACACTATACTATTACTGAATAGGGCTCAAGCCTAGACTGTTATTGCATATATTATTACTGACTGACTGATAGGAGATTACACATTGAGTTTTCGTAAACTCACCCTTTCTTTTAACTGTACAGGTATAATCCCCAACCTTAGACAATTTGGAGCTGTGAGGGACTCAGAGGTGGCCACACGATTGCTGATGTTCTGCTTTAGACTTATTTATTTAAACTTCATATTGGGCTTTTGATAATGTAATAAGGCCATTAGTGGATTTAATTTTTTTTATTGGGCTTTGATTCCTTCTTTTAAACTGCCAAATGGACATAAATGAGTTTTCAAAATAATAGTTGTTTCAAGAAAAACATGCATTTTAAACTTCAAGGTTTTAATTAGAGAAGCTTCCACGGTTTTATTCAGTTTAGAGAAATCAACATTAATAAATATGGCAATCATTTTGACAAGCTGGTTTCAGAGTGTAATAACTTAATTTGCCGAATTTTCTCAAGCAATAAAAACTAAATGGGTTTTAACCTAAATACGGAGTTTTATCAACAAGTCCAACTTTTAAAAATCACTTCGATGTGACATGTCAGACTCGATCATAACGTCTAGGTCGGGTTCGGGGTTTTACAAACTGTGTGTCGCACATAGCCTAGACACATGTCCGTGTGTCTACCCATGTGGATAGTAACAAGGCTATTTACCAAGCATTTTTGCCACCCATGCTTACCTCAATATAAACCACATCAAGCAACCAACTCATTCATGCATAAATATACCAATTAATCAACCATGCAACTTACACATTTATGACTAAAATCATCAATTCATATATTAATAAGAAATAGACATCAACCATGGC
This sequence comes from Gossypium rotundifolium, assembly GCA_025506655.1. Classification (NCBI taxonomy): domain Eukaryota; kingdom Viridiplantae; phylum Streptophyta; class Magnoliopsida; order Malvales; family Malvaceae; genus Gossypium; species Gossypium rotundifolium. The sequence goes on from CP106727.1 coordinate 20,727,668, forward strand.
CGTATACAAAAGAATTCATCTTTAACTAAGCCAACACATTTGGCCAAAACAATATGACATACAACCAAAGACTAAGTCCCTATACATGCCATACTCAAAATGCTAAATCTAACTATACTATACCCAAAAGAATAGGTTGATAATGTGAAACGAGCTCCGACGTCCTTCAAATCCCAGAGCTAGGTTGGTCAAACTACAAGGAAATGGAAAAGAAAGGGAGTAAGCATAAAGATTAGTAAGTTTAAATGTAAACATTGAATACCATACCACATACTTATTCATCAAGAACATTACATACAACTCAAGAACAATTCTGAACCTTGTAGTTATACTTACTCATTTCAAATTTCACCATATCCCAAATACATCTCATAAAAGTTGTTCATATTTACATGTACTTATGCCCCGCACTTGTCATCATAAAATCACATGTAACTTCACTTAGTCAAAGTTTCTCTATAAACAATTCGGAACATTACCGAGTATACAGTGGTTTCGCACACAGCCCACCAATTAATCACATATCCCAGTGGTATCGCACATAGCCCACCAATAATGATAAGTACGGTGGTATCGCACACAACCCACCAATAATAATAAATATGAGAGTAACGCACATAGCCCACCAACAATAATAAATACGGGAGTAATGCACACATCCCACCAACAATATCAATTATGGCTTTTAATCCTTATCGTTTTCCACATCCGGAGGTTCATCCGATAATTTCCTCACTTTTTATCATTTTGATAAATATAAATAATATTTAACCACATTTCTCATAATGCATTTATATGTAAAAACATAAGTAAAAAGAGTGTATCACTCACATATAAACTTACCTCGACCCAAATGAGTCAATTTGGAATTTAATCCGAAAACTTGCCTTTTCCTCGGTCAAGGTTGATTTCGTGTTCTTCTTGATCTATAATGACATATTTAACTCATCAAATCACCACATTATTCAAAACATTTCAAATTTTCCATTTTGGCAAAATTACCATTTTGCCCCTATACTTTCATAAGATTACAATTTTGCCCCTAGGCTCGTAAATTGATTCTAATAGAATTTCTTCCTTTAACAAGCCTAATTGAACATTTAGTACTCTTATAGTAACTCTCAATACCAATTATTTCACACATTTACCACCTATTTTACAACCTTTACAAAAAGGTCCTTTTTAGGTGTTTTCATGGAACCTCCATTCACAAAAGTTGTTTATTTAATAACCAAGACTCATTTTTTCCATAAAATTTTAGCAAACCACTAATGCTCACATGGAAAAACCCTAGAATCTTAACCATTTTGCAAAATAGTCCCCTTATTAGCTAGATCATGATACAAGGGTCCCAAAAGTACAAAAATTATCAAGAAAGACCACCAAAATCACTTACTTGCAAGGGTGAGAAGTTGCTGAAAATTTTAGGCTTCTAAATACCACTCCTTGGTTGATATTTTTGGGGGAAGAAGATGAAGGTGAAAGGTGATATCATCTTTCTCTTTATTTTATTTATTTCCTTCAATTAAGTCACCTTATTCACATACTTTGACCAATTTGACATTTCTTGTCCCCCTATGGCTGGACAACACTCTATCAAGGACATAATTTTACATTAAGGACCTCTAATTAAGATTATATTGCTATTTAACACCTTTAGCTTCTGAAACAAAACATTTGCACTTAATGCGATTTAGTCCTTTTTCAAAATTAAGCATGCAATCACTAAAATTACTTCACCAAAATTTTTATGCATGCATATAATCATGATATAACACATAAAAATTATAAAATAATTTTCTTTGACCTCGGATTAGTGGTTTCTAAACTGCTATTTCCACTAGCCCTTAAATCGGGCTATTATAGGAGAAATCGTGAAACTACCTTCAATGTCATGACACAGCTCATGGGAGTCACAACATACCCCTGAAGTATTCCAAGAGGAGTACACTAATTTCTATGTCACGACACAGGTCCTGGTGTGTCACTGTAACATCTCAAAATTGGGCCTAACAGGATTGGGCCCATTGGGCCTTGAGCACGGAAGCATTTAAAATTTTTGGGGAACAAGAGAATGGCTTATTTCAAGTTGAACTTGTTAGGAAGGTGATTTTGGAAAGTTACGGGGTTTCTAGAAAGCTCCGGGTTTAAGTTGGGCCTTAGTAAAATTTTGTATTTAAGCCTATTAAGGAGAGATAGTAAGTGGCATCAAGGCTTATGGAAATAAGTGAGTAATGTGCTAGCATAAATAAGCATACGGCAAGGAGGTTATAGCATCAAGTAGAGGACAAGGAGAGAAGAGGTTCAACTCCCATCAAGTGTAAATTTTTGACTAATTTTTTTGTATTCTTTCCCTAAGTGTCGGCCATGGGTGTATTTGTAACATCCTAAAAATCTGAGTATCGATATGTTGCATGTTTTGGTGTTTAGCTTGTGAATGGTTAAATTTATGTGCTTAATATATAGTCTTGTGAAGGCTTGGGATTTATTTGGTATTAGAATAAATTTTAAGTTTGAGTACTTTATTGAAGTGGATCAAGTGACCTTGATGCTTAAGGTAATTAAGTGGCAAAAAAACTAGCATAAGATGAGCTAGTAGCAAGGTGGAATAGGTGCCATGAGTGTAGCTTGAGGGAGAGGTTCGAATCCCATGGATAGCATTTTGGTGACATTTAATTTTGCTCTTTCTTAGAAAATGTCGGCCAAGCTCTATTCTTAGTAAGGATGGACTAATTCTTTTATGGTAAGGTGGCTAAAGGTTATGGAAAATATGTATTTAGGGATAAAATTTGCTTGATTTTGGGGATAGGTTTTCTAAACTTTTGGAAGGTGGAGGAACATAAGGCACCTCTTAAGGGAGAGTGTTTTGGAAAGTTAAGATGGCCAAGTTTGACCATGTATTTGGACGGTTTAGGGGGCTATGGGGGGAAGGCTGAATTTTTGGTGATAGGTTTGGTATGGTTAGTAGCTTTTGGGTAATACCATTTGGTCACTTTTGCTTTTACAAGAAATTTTTTTTTTCTCTTTTCATCTCATGCTCTCAAAACTGAATATGTACTGGCTAGGAAGAATTATCTTTGCTTCACCTTTTTGGTCATATTTTGTCAATTCAACTTGTGTCTCTTTTCTAGTGCCTAAAACATCAAAAACAAACATCATCTCTTCCTTTTCTCCCATGGTCGAATGCATCATTGTTTCAAACCCTCTCTCTTTGCTTTTCTCTTATATTTGAAAATTTAAATCTTAAACCTCACATCCTTATTCTCTTTCTTTCTTCATTTGTTTTCTTTTCAACCATATTTCCTTCATCATTTTTCTCACATGGCCGAATGTTAAACTACCTCCATAGTCGAACCATTCTTTTCTCTCCTTTGTTTTTATCAAAGTCGAATCTTCTCTTCATCTATATTGTTTTGTTGATTATTCTTTCAACCTTCATTTAAGCAATCGGTAAGAACTCTTTTCTAGCCATATATATACAAGTTTGGGAGGGTCTTATGACCGATTATAACGTTATTTTCTCTTAGACAATCTTTCATTTTTTTAGTGTCATAAATAAGGCCAAACTCGGAGTATTTGTTATCTTAATGACTCGCTAGAAATCGAGTCGAAGTATAAGGTAAGGGTTCCTATCAAGGATTTCTATATTACTCGTCATATCATTATAGAAGGACTACTAATCGATTTCATTTTAGGGGACGTTATCGCTTGATTCTCATCTCGAGAACACAAGGATATTTATTTTTGTGGTAAACAAGATAGGGACAAAAAGGTTTGTTAATAGCGTTTGGAAGAGGGGTGGTTCTACTATTCCCCTGAATTCAAATGAAGGGCTATTTTAGCAATCTGAGACTTTCCATCGGGTTGTGGACCCTCATCCGAGGAGAATCGATTATTCGAAGTTGTTCGTAGTTCAGAGCCATTAGCGGTTCAGGTTTTCCCATCGGGTTGTCAACCATCAACGGGGAGAACTGACAAATAGTTGTCATTCGAGATTTTGAGGGTAAGAATTTAGATCGTTTATCATTAGTATAGTTTTGTATTAAATATTAGTGGTCTAATCAAGTGTGATAAATATTTAGGTATCGACGAGCGGGAAAGTACAGTTCTCACCGTAATCAGGTGTGTAACTTCACACTTATCTCATGGGTTATACTATGCCGTAAGTATTGGAATAAAACTCGTAAAGTCAGAAAAATTGGAAAATACGGTTTATTAGCACTTTTTGGTGTGAAAACATGGAAACGATATTAAAGTTGTGAAAAATTATAGATTTGCCCTTAATGGGCTATATTGTTAAAAAGTGATATTTTGGGCCATATGATTTATTTTGATAAATTGGCCAAGTGAGAATATTGTGAAAAGGGCCTTATGAATATATTGTTATACATTATATATATATATATATATATGACTGCATGGGTTGGGATAATTGACGAAGAAAAGAAAGGTCTGTTGCCAAAATCTAGTTCGGTGGCTCTGCCACAAATATTTTAAATGGCTTAATGCCTCTAGTTCGGTGGCTCTGCCACAAATATTATAATTGGCTTAATGCTTGCTATTGGTGTGTTGGTATGGTGGGTTGACTTGATCCCCACAGGTGTGTTGGTTGGTACGGGTGGTGTGTAGCGGATGGAAATTAGGCTTAGTTGGGAATTGCAATCACATATATATATATATATATATATATTTTGATACATATATATTGTGCATTTGTAAATGGGCTCAAGCCCAACTAATTGCTTAAATGGTTTTGGCCCAGTGAACACGGTAAGTGGGTTACACATTGAGTTCTAAGTAACTCACCCCATTTTTCTTACCCTTCTCAGGTAATAATAATTGATGGAGGCTTGGGCCGGATGACTTCGTGTGGAGACCATACTACTAATGATGAGTTATAAAACTTTGAACTTCTTTTAAGTATTTTTATTTAAGTACTATTTCAATTGCGATGTAATAAGGCCTCCGTATTATTTTTATGGATTTTATGTGTGGATGGATTTTAATATGTTTTAGTTACTTAAATGGGGTTGTTTAATTTTTTTATAAATGTTTTCTTAAACTTGCGTATAAAAGGGGTTTTTCTTAAATATCACTCACTGTAAAATTTTGTGAAAACTCTTTATAAATTTATTTTAACCAATTATTTAAGTTTTAACCAATTATTTCTCCGAAAATCAAATTGTAAACTCTTATGTTTTAAAATCATGGTTTTCAAATAAATCTCAATTTTTGATTAAACTCCATCTTCAAAATCGTTTTGAAGAATTATTTTCATTAAAAGCATTGATGACTGGACGTAAGTTCGAATTGTGTGGCATGCTAAGTCTGGTCTTAAATGCATAGGCCGGGTTTGGGGTGTTACATTTTATGGTATCAGAGCCAGTTTCAAAACTCGGCTGTGGTTTGGGTTCAACAATAATTTTTGTTTAAAAACTGCTTAAACTTCTAGATTTTATGTTTTAAAGGTAGTATGGCACCACGAGCATCCGGCACCAAGTCAAGTAAGTATTTGTTTATTAAATGTTTATTCTTATGATATGATCATAGGAACACTCTAGAACTTCTAGTTTTAGGTGTTGAAAACGGTAGAGATTGAGACTATGGGATGTGATTGCAAAAATAACTTTACTTCTTATATCTCATAAAATATTGTTAATAAACACTGAAATGATATTCTGATTCATAAAACTTGTAATTAGATTAAATCAAATTAGTCATTATGAGCACTAGAGGACATGGTCGTGGACGCGGTAGACGTGGCCGTAGTAGAGGACGAGGTGCTAGGGTTGAGTCTGAAGCGTCGGGTCATATGCCAGAAATAGATGCACCTGCGTCACTCAGGAGTGAGACTGGATCACATGACCATTCGATAGAGGACAATGCTTTGACTCAAGCAATGTTGCGAGTTCTAGAGAGGGTTGCTGGGACTAGAACTGGGCCAGCAGCACGTGGATCAATATCGGAATGACTCAAGGCAAGTGGTGTCGAGGTTTTTAGAGGTGTCTCTGGTGTAGCTCCGAATGTTACGAATACTGGCTCGAGGCTATAGAACAAATTATGGATGATCTGGAGTGCACCGTCGAGCAGAAACTGAGAGAAGCTTTGTCCTTACTAAGGGACAAGGCGTATCAATGGTGGCTTACTGTTCGAGAAGGCACCGAGGCTGCATTGGTTACTTGGAATTTCTTTAAAGCTGCTTTTCAAGGGAAGTACATCGGGACAAGTTATGTAGATGCCCGAAGGAAGGAATTCGTGAATCTGGTTTAAGAAAGTAAGACGGTGGCAGCTTACAAGGCAGAATTTCTTCACTTGAGCCGTTATGCTCGCACAATAGTGCCGACTGATCATGAGCGTTGTCTACGCTTTGAAGATGGGTTGAATGATGAGTTGCGGGTACTGATAGCCCCACAACAAGTACGGACTTTTACCTCGCTTGTAGAGAAAGCCAAGATAGCCGAAGAGGCTAAGAATTTAGAATGCCAGAACCGAGAAAGAGTCAAAGGCAAGAGGGATTTTAAGTACACAAGTTCTGCTAAAAGGTTTCAGAAGAGGCCTCAAAATGATGAGCCAGCTCAAGCTAGAGCACCTGTGACTACCAATTAGAGTCGAGACTGCGCCGACTGTGGGAAGCGATACCCCGAGGAATGTTGGAGAAAAATTGGTGCCTGCTATAAATGTGGTTCCAAGGATCATCAGTATAAGAATTTCCCTCGACAGAATGATACGATTCAGAAAGATCGTAATCCTGATGCTTAGCCAGCTAGAGGTGCTCAGTAGCCACCGAGAGGCCGTGGGCCAGGTCGTGGTGGTAATGGTGTTGGTCGTGGTCAAGGTGCACCGGGTAGAGGTAATGGCTTTAGAGGTAACGCAGAGGCAAGATAGTCGGGATTGATGTATGCGGTCGGGCATCGTGAAGATGGCGATGCACCTGATGTGATAACTGGTACGTTCTTCATCTCTGATGTACCTGTTACTGCTTTGATAGATATCAGGTCTACTCACTCGTATGTTGCTAGTGCCATATCTAGAAACCTGAACATTAGATCTGACATTACCGATAGAGAGATGATAGTAATTAGTTCTTTAGGACAGTCGATAGTCGTGAATAAATTATTTAGAGACGTGCCTTGGAGATTCAAAGAGAAATATTTTTGGCGGATTTGATGGAATTACCTTTCGGCGAGTTTGATCTTATTTTGGGTATGGATTGGTTGGTGAAGCACCAGGCGCAATTGGATTGTGCTGAAAAGTGAATGTCAATAATGACTGTGGATGATGAGGAAGTAGTTATGATTAGTGAGCGAAGAAACTTTTTGGCAAATGTGGTATCTGCTCAAAGGCAGAAAAGTTGGTGCGGAAAGGGCATGGAGCATTCCTAACCTTCGTTAGTGCTTTGGATGCCAAGGAATTATTAGTGGAAGGTGTGAGAACGGTGAAAGAATTTCCAAATGTCTTTCCCGAAGAACTTCCTAGTCTACCTCCAGATCGGGAAGTAGAATTTGGCATTGAGCTTTTGCCCGAAATGGCTCCGGTGTCCATTGCTCCTTATAGAATGGCGCCGAAGGAGTTAGTGGAGCTTAAAGATCAAATTCAAAGAACTGCAAGATCGGGGATTTATTCAACCAAGTGTGTCTCCGTGGGGAGCACCAATTTTGTTCGATAAGAAGAAGGATGGATCGATGCGTATGTGCATTGATTATATGCAGTTGAATAAGTTGACGATCAAGAATAGGTATCTAATACCAAGAATCGATGACCTGTTTGATCAATTGAGAGGAGCTTCAATTTTCTCCAAGATTGATTTAAGGTCGGTTATCATCAACTCAAGGTGAAAGAGGCTGACATTTATAAGACGGTATTTCGGATTCGTTATGGACATTATGAGTTTTTGGTTATGCAGTTTGGTTTGGCCAATGCATCAGTTGCATTTATGGACATGATGAACCGAGTCTTTCAACCCTATCTAGACCTGTTCGTAGTGGTGTTCATAGATGATATCTTGGTATATTCGAGGAATGAAGAAGAGCATGACTCACATTTGCGCATCGTGTTACAAATTTTGCGAGATAAGCTACTTTATGCCAAATTCAGTAAGTGTGAATTTTGGTTGAAGAAAGTGACTTTCTTGGGTTATGTGTCAGCCGAAGGAATAAGAGTTGATCCTTGGAAGGTAGAGGCTATGTTGGATTGGAAACCACCGAAGTCAGTGGCTGAAATTTGGAGTTTCTTGGGTTTGGCTGGTTACTATAGATGCTTTGTTGAGGGGTTTTCGTTGATTGCTGCAACCCTAACTAAGTTGTTGCGTAAAGGAGTACCGTATGTGTGGACTGTTAAATAACTAGAAGTTTCAAGAAACTAAAAAGATTTTGACGAAAGTGCCAGTTTTGATTCAACCTGAGGATGGAAAAGAGTTTATCATTTACTGTGATGCATCACACACGGGTTTAGGATGTGTACTGATGCAAGGTGGAAAAGTGGTGGCTTATGCTTCTCGTCAGTTGAGGCCGCACGAGGTCAACTATCCTACTCATGACTTGGAGTTAGCTGCAGTAGTGTTTACTTCAAAGATTTGGAGGCACTATCTCTACAATGAGAAGTCAATCATTTATACAGACCATAAGAGTCTTAAGTATTGAGACAGCGAAGATGGGTGGAGTTGTTAAAAGATTATGACTTCTCAATCGAGTACCATCCTGGAAAGGCTAACGTTGTGGCTGACGCGTTGAGTCGTAAGGTTGTATCAGAGTTGAGAGCAATGTTTGCTCATCTCAGTTTGTATGAAGATGGCAGTGTGCTAGCGGAACTTCAGGCGAAGCCATTGTGGTTAGAACAGATCAAGGAAAAGCAGTTATTAGATGAAAAGTTGGGTCCTTTAATGCAATAAGTTGAATGTGGTATAATAGAAGACTTTGGATTGAACAAGGATGGCGTGCTGTGTTTTTGTGGAAGGGTTTGTATGCCCACAGATTCAAATTTGAGATAAATGATTCTTCGAGAGGCGCATAGTAGCCCTTATGCTATGCACCCCGGAGGAAATAAGATGTATCGGGATCTTCGTGAGTAGTATTGGTGGCCAGGATTGAAGCGAGAGGTTATTGATTTTGTGGGAAAATGCTTGACTTGTCAACAAGTGAAGGCGAAACATCAATTACCATCGGGTTTATTACAACCGGTAAAGATTCCTCTATGGAAATGGGAGTGAATAACGATGGATTTTGTTAGTGGGTTACCCTTAACACCTACTAAGAAAGATTTTGTTTGGGTGGTAGTAGATCGATTAACGAAGACTGCTTATTTTCTACCAGTTCATATGGATTACTCATTGCAAAAGTTGGCTAAGCTACATGTATCTGAGATTGTGAGGTTGCATGGGGTACCAGTGTCTATCATATCGGACATGGATCCTAGGTTTACATCACGATTTTGGAAAGCTTTACATGAGGCGTTGGGAACAAAGTTAAACTTTATTACGACTTTTCATCCTCAGTCAGATGATCAGTCAGAAAGAGTAATTCAGATTTTGGAAGACATGTTACGAGGCTGTGTGATCGACTTCAGAGGTAGTTGGGAGGAACAGTTACCAATCTAGTATCCAAATGGCGCCCTATGAAGCATTATATAGTCGTAGGTGTCGTACTCCTACTTGTTGGACTGAATTGGGAGAACGACAGTTGATGGGTCCTGAGTTGATTTCTGAGACGGAAGAAAAGGTAAAAGTGATTCGAGCGCGATTAAAGGAAGCTTCGAATAGACAAAAGTTGTATACGGATCTAAAGCGTAAAGATATTGAGTTTGCAGTGGGAGATCAGGTCTTTCTAAAAATCTCACCTTGGAAGAAGATTTTCAGATTTGGAAGGAAGGGCAAGTTGAGCCATAGGTTCATTGGACCGCACCGTGTGCTGAAGCGTGTAGACCAGTGGCCTATCAGCTTGAATTACCTTCAGAGTTGAGTTAGATTCATAGTGTTTTCCATGTTTCTATGCTGAGACATTATAGATCGGATCCGTCTCACATAGTACCGGTAGAAGAAGTAGAATTAAGGCTAGACTTGTCTTTTGAGGAAGAACTAGTGAAAATCTTAGACCGCGATGTTAAGGTGCTAAGAAAGAAGACTGTGCCGTTAGTTAAGGTTCTTTGGCATAATCATGAAGCGGAGGAAGCTACGTGGGAGCCTGAGGATGCAATTCGGCAACAATATCCTCACCTCTTTTAACCAGGTAAATTTCGAGGACGAAATTTTCTTTAAAGAGGGTAGAGTTGTAACATCCTAAAAATCTGAGTATCGATATGTTGCATGTTTTGGTGTTTAGCTTGTGAATGATTAAATTTATGTGCTTAATATATAGTCTTGTGAAGGCTTGGGATTTATTTGGTATTAGAATAAATTTTAAGTTTGAGTACTTTATTGAAGTGGATCAAGTGACCTTGATGCTTAAGGCAATTAAGTGGCAAAAAAACTAGCATAGATAAGCTAGTAGCAAGGCGGAATAGGCGCCATGAGTGTAGCTTGAGGGGAGAGGTTCGAATCCCATGGATAGCATTTTAGTGACATTTATTTTTGCTCTTTCTTAGCAAATGTCGGCCAAGCTCTATTCTTGGTAAGGATGGACTAATTCTTTTATGGTAAGGTGGCTAAAGGTTATGGAAAATATGTATTTAGGGATAGAATTTGCTTGATTTTGGGGATCGGATTTCTAAACTTTTGAAAGGTTGAGGAACATAAGGCACCTCTTAAGGGAAAGTGTTTTGGAAAGTTAAGATGGCCAAGTTTGACCATGTATTTGGACGGTTTAGGGGGCTAAGGGGGGAAGGCCGAATTTTTGGTGATAGGTTTGGTATGGTTAGTAGCTTTTGGGTAATACCATTTGGTCACTTTTGCTTTTACAAGACATTTTTTTCTTTTTTCATCTCATGCTCTCAAAATCGAATGTGTATTGGCTAGGAAGAATTATCTTTGCTTCACCTTTTTGGTCATATTTCGTCAATTCAACTTGTGTCTCTTTTCTAGTGCCTAAAACATAAAAAACAAACTTCATCTCTTCCTTTTCTCCCATGGCCGAATGCATCATTGTTTCAAACCCTCTCTCTTTGCTTTTCTCTTATCTTTGAAAATTTAAATCTTAAACCTCACATCCTTATTCTCTTTCTTTCTTCATTTATTTTCTTTTCAACCATATTTCCTTCATCATTTTTCTCACATGGCCGAATGTTAGACTACCTCCATAGTCGAACCATTGTTTTCTCTCCTTTGTTTTTATCAAAGTCGAATCTTCTCTTCATCTATATTTTTTGGTTGATTATTCTTTCAACCTTCGTTTAAGCAATCTGTAAGAACTCTTTTCAAATCTTTTCTTTTCTCTTTTTTTCTTAGCCGTATATATACAAGTTTGGTAAGGTCATATGACTGATTATAACGTTCTTTTCTCTTAGACAATCTTTCATTTTTTTTAGTGTCATAAATAAGGTTGAACTCGGAGTATTTGTTATCTTAGTGACTCGCTAGAAATGGAGTCGAAGTGTAAGGTAAGGGTTCCTACCAAGGATTTCTATATTACTCGTCATATCATTATAGAAGGATGACTAATCGATTTCGTTTTAGGGGACGTTATCGCTTGATTCTCATCTCGATATTTATTTTGGTGGTAAACAAGATAGGGACAAAAAGGGTTGTTAATAGCGTTTGGAAGATGGGTGGTTCCGCTATTCCCCCTAAATTCAAACGAAGGGCTATTTCAGCAATCCGAGACATTCCACCGGGTTGTGGACCCTCATTCAAGGAGAATCGATTATTCAAAGTTGTTTGTAGTTTAGAGCCATTAGCGGTTAGGATTTCCCATCGGGTTGTGAATCGTCAACCGGGGAGAACCGAAAAATAGTTATCATTCGAGATTTCGAGGGTAAGGATTTGATCATTTATCGTTAGTATAATTTTATTTTAAATATTAGTGTTCCAATCAAGCGTGATAAATATTTAGGTATCGACGAGCGGGAAAGTATAGTTCTCACCGTAATCAGGTGTGTAACTTCACACTTATCTCATGGGTTATACTATTCCGTAAGTATTAGAATAAAACTCGTAAAGTCAAAAAAATTGGAAAATACGGTTTATTAGCACTTTTTGGTGTGAAAACATGGAAACAGTATTAAAGTTGTGAAAAATTATAGATTTGCCCTTAATAGGCTATATTGTTAAAAAGCGATATTTTGGGCCATATGATTTATTTTGATAAATTGGCTAAGTGAGAATATTGTGAAAAGGGCCTCATGTGACTAATGGGCCAAAATTTGCTAGATCGATAAATGGGTCAAAGTTTGCTAGATTGATAAATGGGCCAGAATTTGCTAGATCGTTAAATGGGCTAAATTACTATTTTGGCTAATGGGCCAAATTAATAACTTGTAATATGGGCTTTTTGTTGAAATTTACCTTATGAATATATTGTTATGCATTAAATATATATATATATATATATATGACTGCATGGGTTGGGATAATTGACGAAGAGAAGAAAGGCCTGTTGCCAAAATCTAGTTCGGTGGCTGTAACATCCTAAAATTGGGCCTAGTAGGATTGAGCCCAATGGGCCTTGAGCGTAGTAGTGTTTAAAATTTTTTAGAACAAGAGATTGGCTTAAATGCAAGTTGGACCTATTAGATAAGTGATTTTGGAAGGTTAGGGGGCTTCTATGAAGTCCTAGGATCAAACTTTGGCTTTAGGGAAATTTTGGTTTTAGGTGAAAAAACCCTGGAAGTTGGCAGGTAGGCATTAAGAATAAAATATGGAGAAAAGTGACACAAGTGGAGTGTGTGATGTAGTGGCAAAGTGACACCACTTAAGGACAAGGGGGTGACGCCACAAGGAAGGAAGGAGGTCCAAGGTTCAAGTTGTAGCGCTTGCATTCCTTTTAGATTATTTTTATTAAATGAATTTAGACCTTGGCCATTGGGTTATATTTAGTTTCGCATGGTTTAAGACACAGGAGGAGCTTGTGGCCAAGTGGTTAGCGGCGTGGATTATGTTGCAAGGGAGCCTGGGTTTGAATCTCAAGAAAAGCAAGGAAGTATTTATTTTGCGGATTGGACGGTAAGAGTTTCAGTTGGATTTAAACTCTGCTAATGGAGGGATCCCACATCGAAAAGATACAAAGAATGAAGGTGATCACGACAATAGTAGCCACACGAGCGTGCGAGCGCACGTGTGGGGCTTCGACGAAATAGTTGAGGCCATTAGTAGTATTCTTGTGGGTTGGGCTGCTTGGGCCACGATGGGCCAAAATGGGCCTAATGGGGCCATGGGCCCATATGATTAATTGTATGATGATATAGTATATAGTGAACTAGACTAGGTGGAACTTATATACGTGGCTAGATTTGTGCTAGGTGGGCCACACGAGCGTGTGGGCCGAATAGGCCGAAATTGAGTTTTAGGCCCAATAGTCCGGTGACGACCAAAAATGGTAGCCGAGTTGCTCAGGCCAACATTAGGCCTTCAGAAAGGCCATTGCAGGTGCAAAATTACGAAAATACCCTTGGTAGGTAAAATTACTATTATACCCTTAGAGGTTGGTTAGCTTGATTATGTTGTATATTATTATTCTGATTATGATGGTAATTTATCTCATACGTTATCTGATATATGATTTGCATACATGTCATACTGCATACACGAATTATTATATTATGCTGCATGTGCATGGGGTTCGGGATATATTGAATAAGGGAAAGTGTGTACATTTATGTATGTGGATTGATGTTGGCCTCGTGCCTCATCATGGATTGATGATGACCATGAGTCTCATCGTGGATATTTGTGATTTAATCAAGTGGATCAGTGGCTAGACCACTAAATAGACTTTGAGCAGTGTACTGCCAAAGAGGTGTGTAGCGGATGGAGGGTCGATGTAACATCCTAAATAGGGCCTATGCATTTCCAGCTTTAATTGTACGAAATGACAAGTTTCAAGTACTATGAATAAATTTTGATACTTTTGAAATCTAGAAATGCATGGAAATGGAAATGAAAATGGAAATGGAAATGAAAATGGAAATGGAAATGAAAATGAAAATGGAAATGAACATTTTTGGAAACCTAGACATTTTTGGAAACTTAGACATTTTGGAAACTTAGACATTTCGGGAAACCTGAACATTTTGGAAACTTGAACATTTAGGAAACTTGAACATTTTGGAAACTTAGACATTTTGGAAACCTAAACATTTTGGAAACCTGAGGATGTAAGGAAAAATGGCAAGTTACAGAGCCGCGCGAAAATTTTAGGAAACTTAGAAATAAGGCCGGAATGACAAAATTCAAAGCCCAAAATAGGAGATAAGGGCAAGAGGGCCTTAAAAGAAAAAGATGGTGAATTTTGACACACAATCGGGCTTGGAAAAGTGGTCCAAGGTGTCACTTAAGGTTTATGGAAATGGCATGAGTTCGAGTCACTTGGAAAGCATTTTTTGAAAGTTTAATTTTGTTTTCCAAGGCTAGGATGGACGGACATGCATGTGTGGAAGGGGAGAGTTTTATTTTCATTAAAACTTGTCAAATTAAAGTGATAAATAGAGGATTTATTTTACAAGATAAATAAGGAATTAAAGGATGGATTAAAGGTAATTTTAATTTAATAAAGTGATAATTAAATGGGAATATTATCACTTGTAAAGGAGTAGTGGCCAAGTTTTGGACTCTTGGTCTAGCAGCTCGCTTAAAAGAAGAAAGAGAGACTTTCTCTCATTCATCAACTTTGTCAAACTTTGCTCTCACTTTCCCCCTCTCATTGTCAATTCTCCTAAGCAAGAAACCATCCTCTCTTTTGCTATTTTCTTCCTCGCTTCTACTATCAAAATTCAATCCTTATTGATTCTAAGGAAGAGGAATCATCCACAACATCAAAAAGAGGTAAGATCTGTGGATTAGTCAACTCCTATTCTTTTCTTTTTACCAAAATCAAGGTACTAATTCCATTCTTGTTCATGGCCGAATCCACCATGATTCCTTAGATTTCTACCATCATCAATTACAAAAAGCAAGGATCTAAGGTAAGAACAATTAACTTTTGTTCTTCTAAAATCTTTTAATCAAGAACAAGGAAATAACCTTTTCTATGTCTCATGGCCGAATGAAAAAGGGAGAGTTTCGGGATTTCAAAATCAAGGATTTAAGGTGAGGCACAATCGGCCAAAGGCCAACTTCTTACTTATTAAAGTTAGATCGGATCTAACATGTGAATTTTAGGAATTTCGACAGATATTCAAGACAAAAGGGAACTTTCGGGATTTGGAAATCTATAAGGTAAGCCTCTAAACATTCGGCCAATGGTGGTGAGATCATCTAAATTAATTCCTTAATTTTTTGAAAAAGCCGAAAACTAACCTTTGTGAAGTTTTAAGGTTGGTCAACCATTAGTAAAGGAAAAGCTAAGTTTTGGATTTGTGTAAATACCCAATCGGCTAAGGTAAGCTTTTTACAAATCCTACTAGGATTTGGTTTTGTTTAAAAGGGTTTATTAATGTGTGTTAATGGATGGGCCAATATAGGATTAATGTATCTAAAATTTGATCGGGATTCTCGAGATATCAAGGAACCTATTGTTTAAAAAGGTGTGTACCCTTACTATTCTTCGATATATTATGGCTAAGTATTTTAATATATGATATGAAAAATAATATGAATGTGGCTATGTACCACACATGTGGCAAAAAGTACCAAGGTACGCTTCCTACTTCGATAGGATTGTGAAAATGTTATTTAATAACATGCTAACATAAGAATATGAACATGAAATTAAATTATGCTATATAAGTATATATGTTTTGGGCATTGGGATTTATGTGAAAGGGGAGAACAGTGTTGACTTTCGTCTCACCCACTAAAAATGTTGACTACTATCACATTGCGAAATATGTCGACTACGGTCACATTATGTAAATTTTGGTAACTTCGGTTACAATAGTGTCTAATGACACAACGTGGAGAGAAGCGGATGGAGGGTTGACTTAGTAGTCCCTACGGTGTGTTGGTTGGTACGGGTGGAGAGTAGCGGATGGCATAGGTTTTGGGTTTGGGTTGCATCATAATTATTATATGGATTGATGATTTGAACATGAATGCCTGATTTATTGAATGATAGTATTGTGTGCACATTGAGTCTGTTGACTCACCCCATTGTGGGAATTATTTTTCAGGTGATGAGCAAGTGACTTGACGCCTAGAGATCATGAGGAGGCCATGCATCAATTGAAGAATTTATTCAGAATTTGGACTTTATTTAATTTCAATACTTTTAAATTTTATTTTTGGGCCTACTTGATGTAATAAGGCCATAAGGCCCAGTGGATTATTCTTTGTTTTTTTTTCCTTCTTTCTTTACCTTTTTAATATTTTGCTAAGAACTATTTTGAACATGTTACATTAAATTGGATTTACAAGATTAAATAAATGGGTTTTCAATCTAAGCCCAACTCAAAATAATGGTTTTTCTAAAAACTCTACAATTTTCTAAGTAACTAAAGTTTTTGAGATCGGTTTACTTTAGAAACATACCGATCCGGTCCATTCTCGTGGGCCAAAAGGGTGTTTCTGGCTTGGTATCGAGCCCGCTTTTAAACTTCTACTGTGGGCTCGGCCCAAAACGCTTTAAAGTGAGCCAAATGATTTTCTTTGAACATAAGCGTGCTTTTGGCATGGCCCCTAAGTCTCCAATTCAAATTCCACCGTAAGTACCCCTAACTATATGTGTGATTCGTGATTTATATAAGGGTAAGAAAAGGCGTGGAACGAGAATAGAATGATAGGAACTTGAACTTTAGGATTAGACTACTCAAACACAAACACATAAGATTTAATGCACTAAACCAACCTATGGCTAAGTCATGAGCTAGTGGTGTGGTAACCCTTGTACGCATGTCTAGGATTGATCCCAAGAGCTTGGTATTTAAGCACCCTAGTGACCCACCTCCTCTTCGCAGAATCCTACCCGTGCGTAGCTTTGCTCACCATAACTCGTAGGCTCAGTGGTGTGGTAACCTCTCGCAAGCATGTCAGGAATGGTTTCTGGGAGCTTGGTATTTAAGCGAATCATGACTCACCTCCTCTCCACACGAATCTCGCCTGTGCGTAGCTTTGGTTCACCCCGACCAAGAGGGCTCTAAGTATAGGCTAAACATAATGACTAAAACCCGAAAGGGAACTAGCCATGTTTTCAAAAAAAAAAAAAAAAAAAAGAGAAGAAAGAACAAAACAACAAACCCTAAAACTTTCTTTTAAACCGAGAAAAGTTATTTTACAACATTTTCAAAAACTCCCGATTCTTTAAAATCACAAAATGCCCTTAGGGTGAAATTACCAAAACGCCTTGGTTTGTAAAATGTTCAACTCCTCAAGAACTTTACCAAAATTTCATGATTTCATAAACATTCAAAACCCTAATTTGTAAAATATCAAAATACCATGATTTTGGAAAAATTACAAAATTGCCCCTAACATACAAAATTACCAAATGACCTCGATTTCTAACATTTTGTAACATTCCCATTCGAAGAACCAATCTTCGAAAGAACCTCAAAGTTTTACAACTTTCAAATATCCTTGACTTATAAAATTTTACAAATTTACTCCCGATTTTTGAAAAATTACCAAAACACCCCGAGGTTAGAATTTACCAAAATACCCTGATTTCAATTTTTCCAAATGTCCCCAAGACTTGGAAACTTTCAAAATACTTTTGACAAAAACATCAAGAAACATTTTTTTGAAAAATTACGAAAATACCGTAGGGACAAAAATTACTTAAAATACCCCGGTAGTGGAAAACAACAACAAACAACAAAAACTACAACGTTTCTCCGAATGAACGGAAGTTCATATTTGTTTGATGGATGAATGGATGAATGGAAAAGACTGTGTTGTATGATACGAAAGAACCACTCTTAAATTCTTTTCCATAAAACTTCTTCAGAAATAAGTGGAACAATGACTAATACATAAAATTCCTTAATCGATCTCGCCGCTAGAAAATGAGCTCTAGAGGACGTGGTCGCCGTGGTCGAGGAAGAGGAAGGATGACCGTGTTTGAACCCGTTAGGTCGTGACAAGGGTCCGACAATGAGATGCCACCGCCACCACCACCCCTACCGTTAATGTTGAGCAGTTCAGGCTCGACGGGAAGAGGTCATGTCGCAGCCGCTCGCGAAGTTTTGGAATTGGTGGTGCAGCAGAGGAAATGGAGGAAATCGAAGTCGGTACCGAACGACTCCGAGCTAATGGAGCGTAAATGTTTCGAGGAGTATCCAATGTGGCACCGAGTACAATTTGAAATCGTTAGAAGCAACTAACGCATCATGGATGAGCTTGATTTGACTCAGAGGAAAAGTCAAAGGAATGGTGGCGTTGTTACGCGATGAAGCGCACTCAATGGTGGTTGATCGCTCGTGATGGTACCGTAGCTGAAAATCTGACCTGGGAATTTGTTAAAGAGGCCTTTCAGAAGAAGTATGTGGGAACCAGGTATATAGATGAGCAGAGGAAGGCTTTCCTAGGGTTAGTCCAAGGGAGTAAGTCCGTCGCAGAGTATGAGGCGGAATTTCTGAGATTGAGCCGCTATGCTCGAGGGGTAGTGGCGACTGAGCATGAACGCTGTGTTCGTTTTGAGGACGGGCTGAGAAATGACCTAAGACTGTTAATAGCACCACATCAGGAGCGGGAATTCTCTGTTTTGGTAGAAAAGGCCAAAGTGGCGAGGGGATTAAGGATGCTACTAAGCGCATCGTGGACAAGAATAAGACCAAAAGAGGTTTGGGTCGTCGTGAAAGGGTTACAAGAGGCCTCGGATGATGGGCCACAGAATCAACAAGTCGGTAATCAAGTGCGATTCGTCTGTGTGAGTATTGTGGGAAGAGGCATCTAGGGAGTGTTGGAAAAGATAGGAGCATGCTATAGGTGTGGGTCCAAGGATCATATGTTTAGGATTGCCCCAAACAACCGTATTTAAAGCCGACCCAGAGTTCGAATGCTAGCCGACCTGTAGAGAGGCGACAGCAGCCTCCACGGGGCCGTGGTTCGAATAACCGTGGTGGTAGCGCAGGCAGAGGCCGTGGCACACAGGGTCGAGGTACTAATGCTAATACTGATGCAAGACAACCAGGTTTGGTTTATGCGGTGCGCCGAAGGGAAGATGGAGACGCGCCGGACGTAATAACCGGTACGTTCTTTATTTTTGACAAACCCTACTTTGCTTTGATTGATGTGGGCTCGACCCATTCTTATGTTGCAAGTAGTGTAGTGAAAACACTAGGCCTAGACTCTGAACTCTCTGATAGGCTGATGACTGTAGTAAGCCCTTTAGGCCAAACTATAGTGGTAGACAAGATCTTTTCGAATGTACCCTAGAGATTCAAGGGTGAACTTTCGAGCGACTTAATGGAGTTACCCTTCGGAGAGTTTGAGCTTATACTTGAATGGATTGGTTGGTGGAACACCGAGCCGTGTTGGATTGTGCAGCTAAACGTATGGAACTAAGAACCCTGAGGATCAAGTGGTGGTAATGATCGAGAAAGGAGGAATTACCCGTCTAATGTAGTCTCTCGCTACCAAGGTCGAGAAAATGGTTAAGAAAGGATGCAAAGCATACCTAGCTTTCGTAAGTGCAATAGGTGGAAAGGAGGAAGGCATTAATGGAGTTAGGACGTAAGGGACTTCGTAGATGTGTTTCCGATGAGTTACGGAATACCCCTGCACGGGGAGGTGGAATTTGGGATTGAATTGCTACCAGGGACGCCTCAGTGTCAATCGCCCATACCGAATGGCACCAAAGGAGTTAGTGGAGCTCAAGGCTCGGATACAAGAACCTGTTGGACTGTGGATTCATCCGACCCAAAGGTGTCTCCATGGGGAGCACCTGGCCTTATTTGTAAGAAGAAGGACGGAACTATGCAGTGTGCATAGACTACCGTCGCCTAAATAAGTGACCATTAAGAACAAGTATCCTTGCCAAGGATCGAGGACTTGTTCGATCACCAAGGGAGCCGCAAAGTTTTCAAGATTGATTTACTACGATACCATCGCTGAAGGTGAAGGAGGCCGATATTCATAAGACCGCTTTTAGGACAAGGTATGGTCACTTTGAGTTTGTGGTGATGCCGTTTGGGTTGACAAACGCCCACCGCTGCTCATGGACATGATGAATCGGATTTTCCAACCCTACTTGGATAGATTCGTAGTTGTGTTCATTGATGATATTTTGGTGTATTCAAGTCGGAGGAGGAGCATGATGAGCATCTCCGAGTCGTGTTGGAAGTATTAAGGGAGAAGCTCATGCCAAATTCAGAAGTGTGAATTTTGGCTTAGGAGGTGGCATTCTTAGGGCATGTGGTATCCGCAGAGGGAATAAGAGGGACCCTAGGAAGATCAAGCAGTTGTTGGATTGGAAGCCACCTAGGTCCGTGGCTGAAATCCAAGTTTCTTAGGCTTGGCAAAGCTATTACGTAAGGTTCGTGGAAGGATTCTCACAATAGCCGCGCTTTTAACCAAGTTGCTAAGGAAGGAAGTACCTTTCAATGGACTACTAAGCGTAAAGAGAGCTTTGAAAAGCTTAAGAAGGTACCGACAGAGGCTCCAGTGTTAATTCAAATTGAGGCGTGAAAGGAATTTGTGGTGTCTTGTGATGCTTCGTGATATGTGGTTAGGCTACGTGTGTTAATGCAAGATGGTAAAGTAGTCGCTATGCGCCTCGGCAGCTAAGGCCTCATGAGCTTAACTACCCAACTCATGACTTAGAGCTAGCAAAGCAGTGGTTTTCGCCTTAAGGTGTGGAGGCACTACCTTTATGGAGAAAGGTCGCTTATCTACACGCACCACAAGAGCCTTAAGTATTTATTAACTCGTATGAGTTGAACTTGAGGCAACGAAGGTGGGTGGAATTGTTGAAGGACTACGAATCGCTCAATAGAGTATCATCCGCAAGGCGAACGAGTAGCCGATGCCCTAAGTCGAAGGTTGTAGCGACTTACGGGCTTTGTTCGCCACTTAAGTCTATATGACGATGGAAGCCTCGCTGGCGAGTTACAAGTCGTGCCCACATGGCTAAAGGAAGTGAAGGAGGGACAGCTATCGATAATGATTTAAGTACTAAGTTGCAACAAGTACAAAAGGGGATTAGAGGATTATGATGTCAATAATGAAGGAGTATTGTGCTATAAGGGTAAAGTTTGTATGTCAAGAATAAGGAGTTGAGACAAAGATTCTTCTAGAAGCGCATGGTAGCCCCTACGCCATGCATCCCGGAGGCATCAAGTCAGATAGAGATCTAAGGAACAATTTTGGTGGTCGGACCAAGCCAGAAGTGACCGAATTTGTGGGAAATGTTTGACATGTCGCAAGTTAAGGTCAACACCAAGTTCCATCGTGATTGCTCCAACCAATCGAAATTCCCCAATGGAAGTGGGAAAGAATTACCATGGACTTCGTTAGTGGGCTTCCCTCACGCCTACTAAGAAGGACTCGGTGATGGGTGATTGTGGACCGCTTGACCAAGTCCGCACACTTTATCCCAATGTAATGGATTATTCTCTTGAAGTTGGCTAAGTTGTATGTGGCGGAAATTGTGAGGTTACATGGAGTACCAATGTCGATCATCTCCGATGAGACCCAAGGTTTACGCCTCGATTTTGAAAGCACTTCATCGAGCTTTAGGCACTAAGCTCGACTTCACTACTTTTTTCATCCACAATCGATCAAATTAACGAAAGTTATACAAGTGTTAGAAGATATGTTGAGAGGTCGTAATGGATCTTCGAGGAAGTTGGGAAGATTACTTGCCTTTAGCTGAATTCGCCTACAACAACAATATCAAGCCAAAGATTCGGATGGCACCATACGAAGCATTGTATGGAAGGAAGTGTAGAACACCTACTTGTTGGACCGAGTTAGAGAACGCCGAAGTTTTGGGTCCAGAGTTGGTGGCGTAAACCAAGAGAAGGTTGAGTTAATTCGCACGGTTGAAGGAAGCCTCGATAGGCAAAAGTCGACGCAGACCTTAAGCGAAAAGGAAATAGAGTTTGAAGTGGGAGATCAAGTGTTCTTGAAAGTCTCACCTTGGAAGAAGGTAATGAGGTTTGGTCAAGAAAGGAAAGCTAAGCCCAAGATTTATAGGGCCTTATCAAGTAATGAAGCGAAGTTGGGCCAAGCAGCATACCAATTAGAGTTGCCACCGTAATTGCAAAAATGCATGACGATTTCATGTGTCCATGTTACGTCGCTATCGATCGGATCCATCTCATGTGATACCGGTTGAAGAAGTGGAACTAAGGCCGACTTATCATACGAGGAGGAACCAATTCGGATCTTGGAACGTGATGTGAAAGTACTACGAAAGAAGACAGCCCTCTAGTCAAGGTGCTATGGCGCAATCATGGAATGTAAGAAGCTTCGTGGGAGCTTAAGAGGCGATGAGACAAAGAATACCCTCAACTATTTTAGTTAGGAAATTTGGGACTAAATTTTGTTTAAGGGGGTAGAATCAGAATATCCTAAATAGGGCCTATGCATTTCCAGTTTAATTGTACGAAATGACAAGTTTCAAGTACTATGAATAAATTTTTGATACTTTTGGAAATCTAGAAATGCATGGAAATGGAAATGAAAATGGAAATGGAAATGAAAATGGAAATGGAAATGAAAATGAAAATGGAAATGAACATTTTTGGAAACCTAGACATTTTTGGAAACTTAGACATTTTGGAAACTTAGACATTTCGGGAAACCCGAACATTTTGGAAACTTGAACATTTAGGAAACTTGAACATTTTGGAAACTTAGACATTTTGGAAACCTAAACATTTTGGAAACCCGAGGATGTAAGGAAAATGGCAAGTTACAGAGTCATTAAAATTTTAGGAAACTTAGAAATAAGGCCTAATGACAAAATTCAAAGCCCAAAATAGGAGATAAGGGCAAGAGGGCCTTAAAAGAAAAAGATGGTGAATTTTGACACACAATCGGGCTTGGAAAAGTGGTCCAAGGTGTCACTTAAGGTTTATGGAAATGGCATGAGTTCGAGTCACTTGGAAAGCATTTTTTGAAAGTTTAATTTTGTTTTCCAAGGCTAGGATGGACGGCACATGCATGTGTGGAAGGGGAGAGTTTTATTTTCATTAAAACTTGTCAAATTAAAGTGATAAATAGAGGATTTATTTTACAAGATAAATAAGGAATTAAAGGATGGATTAAAGGTAATTTTAATTTAATAAAGTGATAATTAAATGGAATATTATCACTTGTAAAGGAGTAGTGGCCAAGTTTTGGACTCTTGGTCTAGCAGATTCAGCTTAAAAGAAGAAAAGAGAGACTTTCTCTCATTCATCAACTTTGTCAAACTTTGCTCTCACTTTCCCCCTCTCATTGCTCAATTCTCCTAAGCAAGAAACCATCCTCTCTTTGCTATTTTCTTCCTCGTTTCTACTATCAAAATTCAATCCTTATTGATTCTAAGGAAGAGGAATCATCCACAACATCAAAAAGAGGTAAGATCTGTGGATTAGTCAACTCCTATTCTTTTCTTTTACCAAAATCAAGGTACTAATTCCATTCTTGTTCATGGTCAATCCACCATGATTCCTTAGATTTCTACCATCATCAATTACAAAAAGCAAGGATCTAAGGTAAGAACAATTAACTTTTGTTCTTCTAAAATCTTTTAATCAAGAACAAGGAAATAACCTTTTCTATGTCTCATGGCCGAATGAAAAGGGAGAGTTTCGGATTTCAAAATCAAGGATTTAAGGTGAGGCACAATCGGCCAAAGGCCAACTTCTTACTTATTAAAGTTAGATCTGATCTAACATGTGAATTTTAGGAATTTCGATGATATTCAAGACAAAAGGAACTTTCGGATTTGGAAATCTATAAGGTAAGTCTCTAAACATTCGCCAATGGTGGTGAGATCATCTAAATTAATTCCTTAATTTTTCAAAAGTCAAAACTAACCTTTGTGAAGTTTTAAGGTTGGT
Organism: Gossypium rotundifolium; assembly: GCA_025506655.1. Classification (NCBI taxonomy): domain Eukaryota; kingdom Viridiplantae; phylum Streptophyta; class Magnoliopsida; order Malvales; family Malvaceae; genus Gossypium; species Gossypium rotundifolium. The sequence continues at coordinate 20,751,677 of CP106727.1, forward strand.
CGAACCATTAGTAAAGGAAAAGCGAAGTTTTCGGATTTGTGTAAATACCCAATCGGCTAAGGTAAGCTTTTTACAAATCCTACTAGGATTTGGTTTTGTTTAAAAAGGGTTTATTAATGTGTTAATGGATGGGCGAATATAGGGATTAATGATCTAAAAATTTGATCTGGATTCTCGAGATATCAAGGAACCTATTAAGCTAAAAAGGTGTGTACCCTTACTATTCTTCGATATATTATGGCTAAGTATTTTAATATATGATATGAAAATAATATGAATGTGGCTATGTACCACACATGTGGCAAAAAGTACCAAGGCACGCTTCCTACTCGATAGGATTGTGAAAATGTTATTTAATAACATGCGAACATAAGAATATGAACATGAAATTAAATTATGCTATATAAGTATATATGTTTTGGGCATTCGGGATTTATGTGAAAGGGGAGAACAGTGTTGACTTGGCCTCACCCACGAAAAATGTTGACTACTACACATTGCGTAAATATGTCGACTACTATCACATTGTAAATTTTGGTAACTTCGGTTACAATAGTGTCTAATGACACAACGTGGAGAGTAGCGGATGGAGGGTTGACTTAGTAGTCCCTACGGTGTGTTGGTTGGTACGGGTGGAGAGTAGCGGATGGCATAGGTTTTGGGTTTGGGTTGCATCATAATTATTATATGGATTGATGATTTGAACATGAATGCCTGATTTATTGAATGATAGTATTGTGTGCACATTGAGTCTGTTGACTCACCCCATTGTGGGAATTATTTTTCAGGTGATGAGCAGTGACGGACCGGGCCGGTAGATCATGAGGAGGCCATGCATCAATTGAAGAATTTATTCAGAATTTGGACTTTATTTAATTTCAATACTTTTAAATTTTATTTTGGGTTTACTTGATGTAATAAGGCCATAAGGCCCAAAGTGATTATTCTTTGTTTTTTTTTTTCCTTCTTTCTTTACCTTTTAATATTTTGCTAAGAACTATTTTGAACATGTTACATTAAATTGGATTTACAAGATTAAATAAATGGGTTTTCAATCTAAGCCCAACTCAAAATAATGGTTTTCTAAAACTCTACAATTTTCTAAGTAACGAAAGTTTTTGAGATCGGTTTACTTTAGAAACATACCGATCCGTCCATTCTCGTGGGCCGTGTGGGTGTTTCAATGATTTAGAAATCCCCTGGTGTGTGGTGGATGAATATACGGGTGGTATGTAGCGGTTGGATACTAGGTTGGGTTGGGTTAACATATTGCATCATTATGCGTGGCATGTGGTTTTCTGTGGATTTAGGGCCAAGCCCATTTGTGGAAACATATGGATTAATTGCATTGCACTAAATATTGATATGCCATGGCATTGGGCTAACATATTACTGTGGGCTTAGGCCCGCTTATCATGGTAAGGAATTGCACACCGAGTCTCGATGACTCACCCTTTGTTTAAATTTTGTAGGTAATCATTAGATCGTGGATTTGGGAGCGAGAGCGGACTGAGGTGGCCATGCTCAATATTTCTGCTTTTATTTTAATATTTATCATGGAGTTGTTTTACTATAAGTTTGGTTTACGCTTTGTAATAAGGCCACTACAACTTTAATTTTGGTATTTTGGTTGGTTTCGCTTTTAATTTGACTAGTGCCTACTATTATTAAATGTTCAATATGGGAATTTCCTAAACCCTTAATAACCATTTTACAAAATATTAATAAATAGTTTCTTATTCAAAATTACTTAAACTCAATTTTTCACAACAAATATAAAGAACACGAACTTTTTAATGAACGCACAGTTTTTAGACATTCCTTTCATGTTACATGCCAGATCCGGTCGTAACGTTTAGGCCGGGTTTGGGGTGTTACAGTGGCTCTACCACAAATATTTTAAATGGCTTAATGCCTCTAGTTCGGTGGCTCTGCCACAAATATTATAATTGGCTTAATGCTTGCTATTGGTGTGTTGGCATGGTGGGTTGACTTGATCCCCACAGGTGTGTTGGTTGGTACGGGTGATGTGTAGCGGATGGAAATTAGGCTTGGTTGGGAATTGCATATCACATATATATATATATATATTTATATATTTGATACATATATATTGTGCATTTGTAAATGGGCTCAAGCCCAACTAATTGCTTAAATGGTTTTGGCCCAAAGAACACGGTAAGTGGGTTACACATTGAGTTCTAAGTAACTCACCCCATTTTCTTACCCTTCTCGTAATAATAATTGATGGAGGCTTGGACCGTGGATGACTTCATGTGGAGACCATACTACTAATGATGAGTTATAAAACTTTGAACTTCTTTTAAGTATTTTTATTTAAGTATTATTTCAATTATGATGTAATAAGGCCTTTGGCATTATTTTATGGATTTTTATGTGTGGATGGATTTTAATATGTTTTAGTTACTTAAATGGGGTTGTTTAATTTTTTATAAATGTTTTCTTAAACTTGTGTATAAAATGGGATTTTCTTAAATATCACTCACTTGTAAAATTTTGTGAAAACTCTTTATAAATTTATTTTAACTAATTATTTAAGTTTTTAACCAATTATTTCTCTGCAAATTAAATTGGAAACTCTTATGTTTTAAAATCATGGTTTTCAAATAAATCTCAATTTTTGATTAAACTCCATCTTCAAAATCATTTTGAAGAATTGTTTTCATTAAAAGCATTGATGACTGGACATAAGTTCGAATTGTGTCGCATGCCAAGTCTGGTCTTAAACGCATAGGCCGGGTTTGGGGTGTTACAGTATTTTTGGTAAGGTGGACTTTTTAATTTTGGCAAGGTGGCTAAGGAAATATGGTAAGGAAAAATAGATGGAAAGGAGTAAAAGAAAAGGGAAGGAATGGGGAACATGTTGGCATTTTTCATAGGGGGTGTTTTGGAAAGGTTTTATTTGGTCTATGTTCATCTTTTGGTAAAGATGATAATGGTTTGGAAAAGGGAGAGGGTAGTCAAATTTTGATGGGAGCATTTTGATAGTTTTGGTGCTTGTTAGGTCTAATTCCTTTTGGCATCCTTTGTGTTCATTCTTCCAATTTCTCCTCCCATTGCCACAACTTCAAGACAATAGTGGACATTTTCTCTTTTCTTTCTTGTCTTGCCGAAATCACCTAGCCTTTGTGACCAATTATTTTTCACTCATCTTCTCTTGAAAGCCGAAACTACCGATCCTTCTTTGTTGTCTTGCTACTAGTGCCAAATTGTGTTCTTCATTTCGGTTCACCCCTATTATTAAGGTAAAGGGTTCATTTTTGGATTTTTCGTTATAACTCTATTTGGCTATGTTGCAAATCGGATTGAAGTTTTGACTAATAGATTATGTTTTAGGGACGAAATCACTCGATATATTCTATTTGCTAATCCTTCAGATATAGTGGTAAGTGATTCAAGTGTAAGTAATACATTGGGTATGAAATCTTTTGGAAATCCAAGGCTAACTTTTGGTTAGTATTGTTCTAGGGGCAACGAAGAGTGGTTCTTTAGGATATCCGAATAAGGTGTGTAATTTCGTACCCTTCCGAATACATGTTTGAAATGGTGTGTAATCTCACATCTCTCTGAATATTTGCATGAAGTGTTTTGTAATTTGGTCGAAAGATCAAAAAATTGGAAATCGGCATATGTGATTACTCGGGCGTGCATATGTTCGTAGTGGAAACCATCTTTTGCAATGAAACAATTTTTTTGGTTAGCAGCAGTGACGTGATCTCGAAAAATCAAGAAAAATAGGAGAAAGGGAATTATAAAGTGAAGGAGATATGGATTGAAAGCTAATTGAGTCTATTTTCTTATAAAAGAAACAAAGCAAGCAAAGGATTAGTATATTTTGAGATTTTTAAATTTTAGTGAGACTGGTTCTGAATGACTTTGTGGTTCCCTGTTCTGTCTTGGAAAATCATTCAAAATTGTAAAAAGTGTATTATGAGTTATAATTTATATGTATAGATTCCTTAGTGAGTATATTTTCAATAAAAACAAGTGGGAGCAACATATGAAAATTGTACAATGAGATATTTGAATTTAGGGTAAGAGAGGTCAGAATCATTGGTCAGTGATTTAGGGGAAGCTTTAATGAATAAACTGTACTAAACAGCTAAGCCAAAAATTCTGGAAAAATTGTGGTAAGAAGAAAAATGAGTCTAGTTTCAAGGAAAACTTACGGATCTAAATTTTGAGTTTCCTAACTCGAGTTATAGTCAATTTAGTCAATATGACGCAGATGGATAGTTTCAATTTTTTATGCCCCAAATTAGTAGTTAAGTCTGGTGTTGCGAAATTACGAAAATACCCTTGGATGATAAATTATCGAAATACCCTGGGTTGCGAGATTACCGATTTACCAAAAATTTCCCTTATGGGCCTATTTTGTCAAAATGCCTTAATGGGCCAAATTGCTGATGTAACATCCTGAATAGGGCCTATGCATTTCCAGTTTAATTGTATGAAATGACAAGTTTCAAGTACTATGAATAAATTTTGATACTTTTGGAAACCTAGAAATGCATGAAAATGGAAATGAAAATGAAAATGGAAATGAAAATGGAGATGGAAATGAAAATGGAAATGGAAATGGAAATGGACATTTTGGAAACTTAGACATTTTGGAAACTTAGACATTTTTGAAACCCTAACATTTTGGAAACCCGAACATTTTGGAAACCTAAACATTTTGGAAACCTGAAGATGTAAGGAAAATGGCAAGTTACAGAGTCATGAAAATTTTAGGAAACTTAGAAATAAGGCCGGAATGACAAATTTTAAAGCCCAAAATAGGAAATAAGGGCAAGAGGGCCTTAAAAGAAAAAGTTGGTGAATTCGACACACAATCAAGCTTGGAAAAGTGGCTCAAGGTGTCACTTAAGGTTTATGGAAATGGCCTGAGTTCGAGTCACTTGAAAGCAAATATTGAAGGTTTAATTTTGCTTCCCAAGGCTAGGGGTGGACGACACTTAATTGCTAAAAAGGGAAGAGTTTTATTTTATTAAAACTTGTCAAATTAAAGTGATAAATAAAAGATTTTCTCTACTAAGATAAATGAGGAATTAAAGGATGGATTAAAGACTTTTAATTTAATTAGGTGATAATTAATGGAGATTAAATTATCACTTGGGAGAGTAGTGGCCAAGTTTTGGACTCTTGGTCTAGCAATTTCAGCTTAAAAGAGGAAAATTGAGACTTTTCTCCATTATTCTACCTTGTCAAATTTTGCTCTCTCTTCCCCCTCTCTTGAATTTTCCTAAGCAAGAAACCATCCTCTCTTTTGTCATTGCTAAGTCAAAACCTTTCTTTTGATCTCTGTTAAATCTTCATAGTCAATCTTTGTAACTCAAGTCAAGGAAACAATTGTTTAAAGGCATCAAGGTAAGGTTAAGCCATTCAATTCCCTCTCTTTTCTAGTTGTCGAAAGTAAAAGGCCTAATCCCCATTTTTTTATCATGGCCGATTATGCAAGGGATCTCGTGTTTCCACAATCGTTGAATATAAAGATCAAGGATCAAAGGTAAGAACAATTGATTCTTGTTCCTCTAATTCGCTTAATCAAGATTTAGGAAATAACCTCTTATGTCTATTGGCCGAATGTCAAAGGAGGAGTTTTGAGATTTTATTCGAGGAATTTAAGGTAAGATACATTCTACCAAAGGCCAATTACAACTTATTAAAGTTAGATCGATCTAACATATGAATTTTAGGGATTTCGACGGATATTCAAGACAAAAGGGAACTTTCGGATTTGGAATCTATAAGGTAAGCATCTAAAATATTCGCCAATGGTTGTGAGATTATCTAGATCAATTCCTTAATTTTTGAAAAGTCAAAAACTAACCCATATTGAAATACAAGGTTGGCGAATATCAAATAGAGGAAAACCAAACTTTGGATTTGTATAAACACCAAATCGGCAAAGGTGAGTCTTTTACAAATCCTACCAGATTTGGTTTTGTTTTAAGCCAAATAGGTTTATTAATGTGACTTATATGATGGCCGAATATAGAGATAATGAGATCTAAAAATTAGATCGATTCTCGAGATCTCAAGGAACCTATTAAGCAAAACAGTGTGTACCCTTACTATCCTTCGATATTTTATGAATAAATATTCTAATATATGATTATGAATAAAATGTGAATGTGGCTATGTACCACAAATGTGGCAAAAAGTACCTAGGTACGTTTCCTACTTCTGATAGGATTGTGAAATATGTTATTTAATAACATGCGAATACATGTATATGAACATGAAATTAAGTTATGCACAATATATATATATTTTTGGGGCATTCGGGATTTATGTGAAAGGGGGAGAATAGGTGTTGACTTCGATCTCACCAACGAAGGTGTTGACTTCGGTCTCACTAACTAAAAATGTTGACTACTACACATTGCTAAATTTTGGTAACTTCGGTTACAATATTTGAATATAATGTCTAAAGACACAACGTTTAAATTTGACTATAGTGTCTAAAGACACAACGTGGTGTGTAGCGGATGGAGGGTTGACTTATTAGTCCCTACGGAGTGAATGGCAGGTACGGGTGGTGTGTAGCGGATGGACCATTAGGATTGGGTTTGGGTTGCATCATAATTTCATTATTGTATGGACCTGATGATTTGAACATGAATGCCCGATTTATTGAATGATAGTATTGTGCACATTGAGTCTGTTGACTCACCCCATTGTGGGAATTATTTTTCAAGTGATGAGCAAGGATTGGACCGGTATGGGACCATGAGGTGGCCATGCTACATGCGAAAATTCCATTTAGTTTGGACTTACTTTTATTTTTAGTTACGTTTGTTCTATTTTGGGTTTTACTTGATGTAATAAGGCCTTAAGGCCCAATGGATTATTCTTTATGTTTGCTTATCGTTAAGTTTCATGCTAAGAACTATATTAGATGTATTTAATTAAATGGGCTTACAAGATTAAATAAATGGGTTTCAATCTAAGCCCAACTCAAAATAATAGTTTTTCTAAAATTTACAATTTTCTAAGTATCGAAAATGTTTTGAAATCGGTTTACTTTAGGAACATACCGATCCTGCTGTGTTTCGTGGTAGGGTGTGGGTGTTTCAGCTGAAATACCTCTAAAAGTGCCGAATTATGGAAATGCCCTAATGGGCCGATTTGATATATTGCCTTAATGTGTTGTTTTGATATATTTCCTTAATGGGCCGATTTGATAGATTGCCCTAATGGGCCAATTTGCAAAGTGTTATGATGGGCTGAATTTGTAAAATGAATCTCTGAATTAATTATTATTGTTTACATTTGTAAATATCATGATTTGCTATGTATGATGCCTTTACATGATTTTGCATAGGATGAGAAAATATGATGAAGAGAAGTTCGGTGGCACTGCCACAAAAATGTTTGTTAATATGATTCTGGCCAAATCAAAATTTGTTATAAATGGCATAATTCCTGCGATTGGTGTGTTTGGCGGGGTGGGTTGACTTGATCCCCACAGTGTGATGGATGGTACGGTGGTGTGTAGCGGATAGAATATTAGGATTGGTGTGGGATTGCATTACATTATCTGCATTATCATGTTTATAGGCCTAAGGCCCGCTTATTTTGTAAATGGGCTTCGGCCCAAGATTATTCTAAATGGGCTCCACCCAAGTTATTGCTAAATGGGTTCGAGCCCAAGGATGGCGTAAGGGATTTCACACCGAGTTCTTGTAGCTCACCCCTTTCTTTTCTTAACCCTTGTAGGTAATGCTCAAAGGATTTGAGGACTTGGGGCCATGGATGACTCTGTGGAGGCCATACTTGAAATTGTGCTTTGAACTTTAGATTTCCATTTACGCTTACTTTATTACTTTTACTATTTTGGGTTTTATGTTGTAATAAGGCCTCTGGGATATTTTTATTTTGTTTATGTTTTTGTCGTACTTAGTATTTTGCTCGAATTGTTTTAAATGGGGATTTTTCTAAAATCTTAAATAAAGGTTTTCCAAAATAGATTAACAAATGGTTTTCATAACAAACTTCTACAAATGATTTTATCTCAAAAATTTTCTCTCGAATTTTTATCAATATTTTCAAAAGTCACGGTTTTAAAGCTCACTACCTCGATTTTTGACTCATCAAATGATCTTTCAAAATAGTTGTATTTTATCAAATATTTATATACAAAACTCGTTTACTTAAACACAACCAAGTAACGCCTACTTTAGTAAGAATTATACGATTTTTATACGTTTCTTCATATGACATGTCAGATCCGATCATACCGCATGGGCCGGGTTTGGGGTGTTACATTCGTGACATCTACTTTGAATGGTAATTAAACACAAGATAGGGGCATTTTGGTTCACAAAATCAAACTTAAAGCTCGAGAATGTCAGTTAAACCCAGGGTTAAGGAAGATGGCCACCTAATATCTATGAATAGGCTCCTTTCTCACACGTAAAAGAAACCATTCACTTAGCCTAGAATTAGTCTTTTAATTTTAGTTCACTTTTTCTTTTCTTAGGTTAGATTTATTTCCATTGTTTTCTTGTTCTATTTTGAGAAATTTGTATTATGGAGACAATCAAACCTTGTGGATTCACAATCAATTTTAATACAATCAGGATCTTTCATAAACTCTATGTTATCGATTTATTTAGCATGTTTTCTTTATATATTGATTCTATATTGTCTATGGAAATCATGAGGAACTAATCCCTCTATTGGGGATTACCGAGTGGATGTATGATATGTTAATTGTTTTGCAGGGATAATCAACGGATCCGTTGTTTGGAAAAGGAAGAACATAAAACAAACCTTGGGAAGTCATCAAGGTGGGAATTAACCCAAAATTAGTATTGCCCATCCGTGAACACTTTCACCCCAAACCGTTCTGGACTGTGAGGCCAGAAGATAAATAGTCATTGTCGACTCTTATTCGAGTGGAAGATTGGAAGATCTTGCTGGGATAGTGACTAGTTGATTGACATGAAACCCAAAGCATCAATTAATAGGGATCACCGAAGTGAGCTAATCACCCATAATCAGATTTGATTATTTTTATTCTTCAATCTCTCGAGCTTTAGTTCTTTATGTTGTTTTATTTTTAATATTATAAAAACCCTAAAAAACTCCTTTTATTTCACTTTTGTACTATAGATGAATTAGAGTACTAATTATATCTTTCAGTTTTTATGTTAAAATTGTCTAATACTTGCCTATCTTGGGAACGATCCTTGGAGTACTCACCTACTCTTTTGTAACTATGTTACAACTGGACCCATATACTTGCGGTTACTGCAGTATTCACACTATTGATATTAGTACGTCGTGAGGCGGTCAGTCATATATATAGGTATATATATGTTCATAAGTGGTTATAAGGTAAGGAAATAGCATGATCCAAGGTGTTTTTGTAAAAGTAAGACTGGTAATTGAATGATTTAGTTGGTATGCCTTACTAAATTTGAAATGATTAAGATTTTTTGATGTTAAAGTAATGAATGTTTTGATGTAAAGTTGAATACGGGTATTTGAACTTATTTGGTATGTTTTGATTCAATTGAAAGTGGTTGTTGGTGTAAGAGTCCGCTTTTCAATGGTGTTGGAAATGAGTTTTGGGGCCACAACTGATGAGTGAGTTTGTAAATATTATTATTTAATATTTACGAGTCAAATGTAGTGTTATAATAAATATTGATTTGATAATTTATATTATTTGAACGAATAATTAGGTTCAAGTGGTATATCCCTAACGCCAAGTGGTTTTTGAAAAAGATGTATCAATTACCTTATTTCTATAAACCGAGCTTGTAAATATTTTATTAAATATTTATGGAGTGTTATTAAGGTCATATTAAAATTTGGTTAAGAAATTTTAACGCTTAAATAGCTAATTAAGTAAAAAGAACTAAATTGTAAATGTTGAAAAGTTAGTTTTATTAGTTAATTGATTAATTATTAAAGTTACAAGAGTTTATATTGCAATTATGCCATAATTAATTGGTAAGTGCGTTTGGTAGATAATTTTAATATTAATATATGTTTATTTAATTGATTAAAGTAAAAGTTAAGTTAATATTATAATAAAGAAAACAAAAACATCACGGTTATTTGATGTTCTTCTTCTCCAAGCCATTTAACGTCATTTTTGAAGGGAGAACATTCGTCCAAGATAAATTATATGTGTTTGATTCCCTTTTTAGTAATTTTATGTTTAAAGTTCATTTTAGCTTAGTCTAGTTAACTCGGGGGTCAATTTGTATAACTATTAAAGGTTTAGGCACTCACTATGCGTAACATCCCGATTTAGGGCTAGTTGGAATAGTGGTTTCGGAACCACTAATCCGAGGTTAGAGAAAATTATTTTAATCTTATTTTATGAGTTATATCATGATTATATAGGTGCATGAAAATTTTGGTGCTTTAATTTTAGCGATTGCATGCTTAATTGCGAAAAGGGACTAAATGCATAAAGTGTGAAAGTTATATTTTACAAGCTAAAGGTGTCTAAAATCCATAGGATATTAATTTGAGGCCCTTAAAGTGCAATTAAACCCTTAGAAATAGGGTGGCCGGCCATAGGGGACAAACAATGTTAAAATTGGTCAAAGTTGTTGGAATTAGGTGGATTAAATTGACTTGTATTAATAAAATAAACAAAAGAAAAATATCATCTTTTCTTCTCTTCTTCTCCACCAAAAATTAGCAGCAAAATAGGGGTTCGAGAGCTCAAAAAATTCAGCAATCTTTTCTCCTTACAAGTAAGTGTTTTGATGATCACTCATTGATAATTTTTGTACTTTTGGAACCCCCTAAAGCTTAAGCAAGCTACAGAGGGGACTATTTTGCAAAGAGGTAGAAAGTTTAGGGTTTTTTCATGTGAACATTTATGTTCTTACTTGTTAGATAAATAACTTTTGTGAAAGGTGTTTCCATGAAAACACCTAAAAGGACCTTTTTGTAAAGGTTGTAAAATATGTGTTAAATGTGTGAAATAATGAGTATTGAGAGTTACTATAAAAGAAATAAATGTTCACCTAGGCTCCTTAAAGGAAGAAATTTGATTAGAATAGATTTACAAGCCTAGGGGTAAAATAGTTATTTTGTGAAAGTCTAAGGGCAAAATGGTAACTTTGCCAAAGTATGATTTTTGAAATGCATTGATTAATGTGGTAATTAAAATGAGTGAATTTGTTATTATAGATCAAGAAACATGAAGCCCAGATCGAAACCGAGGCAAGAACAAGGTGGTAGACTAATTTGAAAGATTCCACATATATTTGGTACCGAGGTAAGTTTGTGTGTAATAAGTTCAACATCATGCTAGTATGTCTTAAAATGTTTGATATTTGTGAAGATGTATAATATTTCTAAGAATTTGAGTAATGATGTTGAATGAGAAAATGATGAGAATTGTGATGTTGAAGTCCCAGTTGGACTTTAATAAATCAGAGAATAATATCATCAAGACTTGAGATGGGTAAGGTCCCGTATAAGACCATATCTGGGACATGGCCTCGGCATCGAATTGAGATCCCGTACAAGACCATATCTGGGATATGGCATCAGCATCGAATATGAGAATCGTATAAGACCATATCTAGGATATGGCATCGACAATCGATATAAGATCTCGTACAAGACCATATCTGGGATATGGCATTGACATCTAAAGGTGACCCCATGTAAGACCACATCTTGGATGTGGCATTGGTGTCGCATTTATGTGAATGATGATAATTATGTATTTTTGAGTATCCCAAGTGATTCAATGGGTAAATAGCTAAGCTTATAATAGAGATGAGATTAGTGCTAAAGTTATATGTTGAAGTGATACAGGTACATGTGCGTAATACACGAGAAATGTTTACGATATGAGACATGATATGTAATTAGTAAGAGTAAGCATGAGTAAGTTAAGGCAATGTGCTTAAGACTTTGTGTTTTGCAATGGATGGATGACATTATGAGCCTTTGTGTTGCTATTTATTTCATGAAAACTTACTAAGCTTTATGCTTACCCCTCTCATTTCCCTTTTCTTTGTAGTATTGCCAAGCTAGCTTGGGAATTCGTGGAACGTCGGAGTTCGAAAATCACACTATCAACTTCTCTTTGGTATAGCAAAGTTAGATTTATTTTGACTATGGCATGTATAGGACTTGGTCATTTTGTTATGTCATATTTGTTAGCCAATGTGTTGATTATTAATGTTGTTCAATTCATTTTGTAAATGGTCATTGGAAATTGGCCAATACTTGACAAGTTCATATGTTCAATGATGATGAAATTAATGAAGTGCATGCTTGTGTGGATGTTTTGATTTTGAGTTCTTGGAAGTGTCTTATGGTCATGATGTATGTTGAATTGATTTGGTATAAGTGTGGTTGCTTGTAGGGTGGCAAATGGTTTGGTAGATACCCTTACAAATGTCCACACAGGTAGACACACGGGTGTGTGTTTAGGCCGTGTGCGACACACAGTCAGCCCCATGGGCATGTTGAGAGGCCATGTGTCCTCATGCATGCTAGGTTGACAAGTCAGAATACACAATAGTAAACACACGGGCTGAGACACAGCCTAAGACACAGGAATATGCCTAGGCCGTGTGAAGTCTGCACCCAAAATTAGGAATTTAATTTGACACACGGTCCAAGGGCACGGGCATGTGCCTTGGCCGTGTGACCTTATTGAGATGATGACGTCATAAATAGAATGTCAAGGTTTTCACACATGGGCGAGGATACGGGCATGTCATGGCCATGTGAGGGGCATGGGCTATGGATACAGGGATGTGTCAAACCGTGTGAAAACCTCTGTAGTTCGAATTGAAAAATAATTCCACACGGGTGTGGAACACGGGCATGTGGTATGCCACACGGGCGTGTCCCATCCTTTACACCGGTGTGTGGCCCTATTTTGAGTCAAATTTTTCTAAGTGTTCAAAAATTTCTGGTTTGGTCTCGAATCATTTCGAGTGCAAGTTTAGGGTCCCGTAGGCCTATAATAAGGACATTATGGTTTGAAATGAAAAGTTTTAATTTGAAATGAATTTTTTAAGGATCGATATTATATGATTAAGCAAGTTAAGTACGGTAATGCCTCGTTACTCGGTTCAGGAGTCGAATACGGGTAAGGGGTGTTAAATGTAGTGGTATCAGAGCTACGGTTTAGTCAATTCTCGGGCTAACATAACGTAAGTATGAGTCTAGCTATACATGCCATATGTATGAGTATTTAGATAATGATAGTGTGACGACTCCTGATGATTTGAATTGTGTTTTTTTATATAGTAAATGGATCTCGATCAAGCTGCAGCGGATGAAGCTACAAGTAATGTGCCGGCTCCCGCGCAAGGGATCGCACTAGTGGAAAGTAGACCCGAAACTTTGGGTCAGGGAGAAGAGGATCGAGAAGCCTTTCTCTATATGATGAGCAACTGGTACACTAAGTTTATACGAGCAAATCCTAATGCTCAACCCCCTCTACCCCCACCTATTCCTCAGCCCACTCTAGTAGCTCCCCAAGTGGTAGAGGTAGTAAGAAGAGAAAGCCCTCCGGTCGATAAGATCTGGAAATAAAGAGCTGAGGAATTTCGAGCTAGTAAAGATGATGATTCAGAGAGGGCAGAATTTTGGCTTGAGAATACCATCAGAGTATTCGACGAGTTGTCATGCACACCTGATGAGTGCATGAAGTGTGTGGTACCTCTCTTGATAGATTCGGCATATCAGTGGTGGAACACCCTTGTGTTGGTAGTACCAAGGGAGAGAGTTAACTGGGAATTCTTCCAAGAGGAGTTTCGGAAGAAGTATATTAGTCAAAGGTTGTAACAGTCCAAATTTGACCCTAATCGGAATGGTGGTTTTAGGACCACAAATCTGAATTAGAAAATATTTTCTTATTGATTTGGTGTCTATGTTAAGTATTTGTGCATGAGTAAAAATATCGTAGTATAATTTAATTGTTTGGATGTTTAAGTTAATAAAAAGGATCAAATAGCTTAAGTGGTAAAAGTAGTGTGCATGAGTTAAGAAAGTCAATTGAATTGTTTTATTCAAGTGAGGACTTGCATGTCAATTTTCCACATTTCATGGTAGTGGACGGCATGATCATTAGCTTGTATATTAAATTTAATTTTCTTTAGTTAGTGGTATTTTTTTAATATTAAAATTTGAGTAAAATAAGGGAATAATAAAAACAAAAGAAAGAGAAGAAGAAAAGTGTTCATCTTTTTCTTGAAGTGGTCGAATTTTTGAAGGTGAAAAAGAGACTTCAAGCTCTCTTCATTTTCGGTTGGTGCATGCTCAAATTAGGTTGGTATTTAAGTTTTGTTTTTGTTAAATTCAATGTTCTTGAAATTGTTGTCATGCATATTGAGTAGCCCATTTGTAAATTTTTGTTTTGATGGTATATTTTGATTATAACCGTAGATGGAAATTGTGGTGATTTAGTGATTTGAATTGGAACATATTAGAAACAAACTAGATTATTAAGATCTCTTTAGAATTCTAGATGAATTTTGGGTATTAGGGGGTTTTTAATAAAAAGAAAATTATGGGAAAGATTAATTAGATAAATAATGGAAGAAATGAGATGGAATGAGGGTGGTGAACATTCGACCCTTAATGAAGATGGCCAAATTCATGACATTTTGTGTTTTGGATGATAGGGACTAAAGTGTAAAGCTTAAATAATTGAGGGGTAAAATAGTAAACTTCAATGTTATGAATTTTGGGAATAAATTGAATAGAATTAAATGTGAACAAGCTTTATTCGATGTTTCTTAGATCAAGAACAAAAGGAGGTTGGATTAGATCGGGGAAAAACCAAACTGAACGATTAACCGGGAAGTTGAACTCGTTGATATCCGAGGTATGATATAAGCAATTGACTCAAATTGAATGTTATACCTTATCATATTCTTTCTTTCAAATGGTAATAAGTGTACAAAATGTGTATAACCGAATGTATATATGGTTTTGGTGTGTTTAACCTAATACATGGATACTTGGATGTTAAGGCAATGGCATAAATGTGTATTTACATGTTGTTGATACTTTTAGTTAGGTGAAATAATGGAATAGATGAATGAAAATAGATTAAAGGGGTTGTGGGTGGTTTGATATTGCTTAAGTCGAATGCAAAATAAAAATTGTATTGCTAGAGCATAAATATTATTCATATAGGAATATGCCTATGGGTGAAATTGTGGTAGATTGGATTTGTATATGAATTTTATATGCGAATGGATGATAAATTATTTTTAGCACTGTGTGTGTATGATTGAGTAATGGCTCTATATGAGCGATACGTTATGAGAGACTCAAGTAACGGCTCTATGTGAGTGATACGTTACGAGAGGCTCATGTAACGGCTCTAAGTGAGCGATACGTTACGAGAAGTGTAAGTAACGGCTCTATGGGAGTGATACGTTACCAAATCGTATTACCAAGTGTACAGGTATGAAATTTGATAGATATTCTCTATTAACTGTGATATCAAGTATATAAATATATGTATGAGTATGTTGTCACTTATTATGTTCGAACAATTTAGTCAAGAAAGGAAATACTTATTAAAGGTACGTGTTATACCTATTATTATGAGACTTTAATGGTTTGGAATGTAAGTAGAGGAATTCAAAACCTTATGGTAGGTGTGCTAAATTATAAATTATGAAATAATGGATTATGGAAGTTATTATAAATGTGCATGGTGGATATGTTTCTTTGAATTACCTTATTCAATGGTGAGAATTGGTATGGATATTATTAACAAGTCAAATATGAAATACTGTATAGGGTTATTTTTATACAAATGTATATATACTGCTTAATCATACTAAGCTATGGAAGCTTACTTTGTCCTTGGTTGTGTTGTATTTGTAGTTTACTCTTTTGGAGCTTGGCTACACATGGGGGATCATTTTATAAGATCATCATACTATCACTTACCTTGGTATCTTAGTCGATGTTTCTCTTTTTAATATTATGGCATGTATAGTTTTAAAACTTTGGGATGTGTTTGAAAGACTTGTAATTTTATACATATATGCGCCATACGAAAATGGCTATGTTTTTGTTATGCTTGAGTATGTTTTGGCAATGATGATTATGGTATTAGTGTAGCTGGTATTCGGCCTTGCTATAAGTTAATTGGAAATACTCTGTATAAAATGCTTGAATGTTAGTCATGATTTTATAACTAGGGGTGTTACATTTTATTGGTACCAGAGCTAGGTTTAGTTGTTTCTCGGACTAATGTTGTAACACCCCAAACCCGGCCTAAATGTTACGAGTAGATCTAGCATGTCACATGAAAGGAATGTCTAAAAACTGTGTGTTCGTTAAAAAGTTCGTGTTCGTTATATTTGTTGTGAAAAATTGAGTATAAGTAATTTTGAATAAGAAACAGTTTATTAACATTTTAGGAAAATCCCGTATTAAACATTTAATAACAAGCAGTAACCAAATTAAAAGCTAAAACCAAATAAAATACCAAGGCCTTATTACATTGCAAAATCCCAAAATTAGAAAGTAATTTTAAATAGAAACTGAAAGTTTACGAGAAAACAGTGCATGGCCACCACAGAGTCCACCTCGGCTCAAGTCCTCAAACTAGGGATTACCCAAACATTTAAAAAGAGGGGTGAGTTTACGAAAACTCAGTGTGTACAACCCCCAATAGTAAGAACATGTATCAACCCATACGAATACAACATATTAATCATGTATGCAATGCAACCTAGCCCAACCTAAGTATCCAACCTCTACACACCATCCGTACCTGCCAGTCACACTGTGGGATTACTAAATCGACCCTCCATCCGCTACACACCCTCAAAGGCAGTCACTGTAGTCAAATGCACATCACCCTTAATACGTGGCATAGCCACTAGATAATGTGACAAAGTCACCGGATACAAAATATTGTGACATAAGTCACCGGATAATGTGGTAAAACCACCGGAACACTTCCCCTTTTCATTGTAACCCTCGTGCCCATGCAACATACATAATATTACAATTCGTGTATGCAGTATGACATGTATGCAATCATATATCAAATAACGTATGAAACGAATTACCATCATAATCAGAATAATAGTATACAACATAATCAATCTAACCAACCACTAAGGGTATAACAATAATTTTACCTACCAAGGGTATTTTCGTAATTTACCCACCAAAGGTATTTTCGTAATTTACCCACCAAGGGTATTTTCGTAATATACCCACCAAGGGTATATTCGTAATTTACCCACCAAGGGTATTTTCATAATTTTGCACCTGCAATGGCCCTCCCGGAGGTCTAATGTTACCCTGAGCGACTCGGCTACCATTTCCGGTCGTCACCAGACTATTGGGCCTAAAACTCGATTTTGGCCCATTCGGGCCCACACGCTCGTGTGGCCCACCTAACACAAATCTAGCCACGTATATAGGTTCCACCTAGTCTAGTTCGCTATGTACTATATCATCATACAATTTATTCCAATTGGCCCCATGGGCCCATTGGGCCCATTTCGGCCCATCGCGGCCTAAGCAGCCCCAAGCAGCCCCAACCCACAAGAATACTACTAATGGCCTCAACTATCGCGTCGAAGCCCCACACGCGGCTTCGATGCTCATGTGGCTACTAATGCCGTGGATCGACACTTGACATTTGTCGCTTCTACAACTAGAGTAGAGAGTTACACACCGATAGGACTCGGTGCTAAACCGCGCTGCGACCACTCCTGTGCCCAATGCCCACCAGGGTATGTTAACCCTCCTCCTGGCATGCTTTTTATATAACTAGCTCTTCACCTTCATTTCTTGTATGTTTTCGATGTGGGATCCCTTCGTCAGTAGAGTTTAAATTCAACTGAAACTCTTACCGCCCAATCTGCAAAATAAATACTCCCTTGCTCCTCATGAGATTCGAGCCCAAGCTCTCCCATCAGCCAATTCATGCCACTTGCCATTTTACCAACCAGCTCCTTGTGTCTTAAACCATGCGCAACTAAATATAACCCTATGGCCAAGGTCTAAATTCATTTAATAAAAAATAATCTAAAAGGAATGCAAACGCTACAACTAGAACCTTGGACCTCCTTCCTTCATTGTGGCATCATTACCTTGTCCTTAAGTGGCGTCACTTTGCCACTACACCACACACTGCACTTGTGTCATTTTCCTCCACGTTTTATTCTTAAGGCCTACCCGCCAACCTCCAAGGTTTTTTTCACCTAAAACCAAAATTTTCCTAAGGCCTAACTTGAACTCGGGACTTCATAGAAGCCCCCTAACCTTCCAAACTCACTTATCTAATTGGTCCAACTTGCATTTAAGCCGATCTCTTGTTCTCCAAAAAAAATTTAAATGCTACTACGCCCAAGGCCCATTGAGCTCAATCCTACTAGGCCCAATTTCAGGATGTTACAAATCTACCCTCCTTAAAGAAATTTCATCCTCGAAATTTCCAACTAACTAATAGTCACATGTCCTAACCTACCACACTACGCTCACGCTGCGCACTCTGATCTAATAACACTAATAAACCAAATCTCAAAACTTCTTTCTCACAACTAGATATCTAAACACAAAAGCAAATCGATATTTATACATACAATTTCTATATCCAAACTAGCACACACAAAATAAATACCAAAAATACAGTCATAACATTGTCTTAACAAACATAAAATAAGGGAACTTACGGATTTGGATGTCGAAGACTCAAGGTGCCATACTTCGAAACAACATGTATTTTCAAACAAACTTTTGAAAGCTTTTTTTTTTGAACCCCATAACCCATAGCCAAGTTTTTGAAACCTAGGCTCTGATACTAAAATTGTAACACCCCAAACCCGACCTAAATGTTACGACCAGATCTGGCATGTCACATAAAAGGAATGTCTAAAAACTGTGTGTTCGTTAAAAGTTCATGTTCGTTATATTTGTTGTGAAAAATCGAGTGTAAGTAATTTTGAATAAGAAACGGTTTATTAACATTTTAGGAAAATCCCGTATTAAACATTTAATAACAAGCAGTAACCAAATTAAAAGCTAAAACCAAATAAAATACCAAGGCCTTATTATATTGTAAAATCCCAAAATTAGAAAGTAATTTTAAATAGAAATTGAAAGTTTACGAGAAAACAGTGCATGGCCACCACAGAGTCCACCTCGGCTCCAAGTCCTTAAACTAGGGATTACCTGAAGCATTTAAAAAGAGGGGGTGAGTTTACGAAAACTCAGTGTGTACAACCCCCAATAGTAAGAACATGTATCAACCCATACGAATACAACATATTAATCATGTATGCAATGCAACCCAGCCCAACCTAAGTATCCAACCTCTACACACCACCGTACACCGCCAAATACACCAGTAGGGATTACTAGATCGACCCTCCATCCGCTACACACCTCGGCGATCACGCAATCAATCGCACATCGCCTTAATACGTGGCATAGCCATCAGATAATGTGACAAAGTCACCAGATACATAATATTGTGACATAAGTCACCGGATAATATGGTAAAACCATCGGAACACTTCCCCTTTTCATTGTAACCCTCGTGCCCATGCAACATACATAATATTACAATTCGTGTATGCAGTATGACATGTATGTAATCATATATCAAATAACGTATGAAACGGATTACCATCATAATCAGAATAATAATATACAACATAATCAATCTAACCAACCTCTAAGGGTATAACAGTAATTTTACAGACCAAGGGTATTTTCGTAATTTACCCACCAAGGGTATTTTCGTAATTTACCCACCAAGGGTATATTCATAATTTTCCCACCAAGGGTATTTTCGTAATTTTGCACCTACAAAGGAGTGAGTGTGGATTGAGTCAGAAGATAGGAAGATGAGGATAAGAGAAAAATGAGGGATAGGATAGAGGGGGAAGAGGTGGCCGAATGTGGGACTGTGTGTAAAGGGGAAATCGGTTGAAGTGGCTAAGGGCATGCCGAAATTCTCATTTGGTTAAGGGTGTGCCGAATTTTTTTTTCCCCGAAGCATAGTTTTCTTTCTTCTTCTTTTCTCCTCCTATTTTTGGCATTAGAGGATTTCCTCTTCTCTTCTTCTGCCAAAACCGAAACTCCTAAGTCACTGTTTAGAGTATCTTTGTTTTTCTTTTGGCTTTCTCATCCAGTTCTTTTCTACCTTATTCATTGTCGAATCTACCTAGCCTATTTTCTGTTCATCTTTTTTTGGATCTTTCTTAAAAGCCAAAATTCCTAGATCTCATTTGTGGCTTGGTTTTATTTCTTTCAACGTTTCAATCTTCTTCTTTATTTTTCGAATCTTCTTGCAAGTGGTTGTCGAAATCTTCTGTAGAGGTAAGTGTCAACTTGTGCTATTATTTTTGTAATCTTTTTTGGCTTTTGAGGCCAAAGCCAAATGGCTAGTTGGTTGTTAGGGCCATCTTTAGTTTGACGTTTTCTCTAACCTCATGTTCTTTTTGGATGGCATTTTGGGATTTGAAGGAGATCTAATCGCCTAGGTTTCTAAGTCAGAAATCGGTAGTATTCAAACCATATTATTTCTTTCGGGATTTCAAGGTAAGGATTTCAATTCTCCATAAGTTGATCAATCGATTTTTTTCGTTATTCGTGCCTTAACCAAATGTTTCTTTAAGCAATCATCAAAGTACCTTCTGACCAAGATCATTCATAGACTCGAATGTCAGCAAATCAAAGGAAGGGGTTGGATCTGTAGTCCCAGCACCAAAGTTCAAGAAACACGCGGTGTCTGCTGTTCGTGATTGGCCACCGGGTTGTGGGCTGACTTCTGAGCAGAACAATAAGCCGTTAGCGGTAGTTTTGGCTAGCGATAGTGTTGACATAGAGAGTGTCATCTTACGTGTTATCAGGTGTGTAAACTTTCAAACACACTATACTATAATTGTACTAACATTTGTATAGGCTGAAAAGTCGGTAAAAGGGCTGTGTTGACAGTCGTGATGCCCTTAGGGGTAAGGCTAGGATTGCTAGGTACGTGACTGTATCGTTCCTTTGCATATCCGAATGTATGTATGGCAGACTGATGTGTTATGAATAGCATGTTGCATTGTTAGGTTTTGTATGTAGATCATGGGTATGGGTTTGATATGAAGGGGAAGTGCTTAATTGGTCACGTAGTGATTGGTGGCTTTGCCACGATATATATACATAAGTTCATACATTATTTTTGGTCACATTGTGATCGGTGGCGCTGCCACGATGTATATATATATTTATTTGGTCACATAGTGATCGGTGCCTGTGGCACAAAATATTATTTGGTCACCTAGTGATCGTGTTTAATTGGCAGCATGACTATCGTAATGGAGCGTAGAGGATGGAGGGTTGATTGTAGAAATCCCCACGGTGTGATTGGTTGGTACGGGTTGGTGTGTAGCCGACGAAAAAACTAGGTTTGGGTTGGGCTTATTGCATTCATATATGTATGATGATATGTGGGATAAGGCCAATGTGTGATTGTGGTTTGAATGAAGTATGTATAATGTGGGAGATTTTTACACACTGAATCTTGGTGACTCACCCCTTTCCTTAACTTTTCAGGTGAGCAGTAGCTCGTGGATACAGGAGCCGAGGCGGACTCGTGGAGGCCATAAATTTTGATTTCCTTTCTTTATAGTTTGACAATATTGTAAGTTTACGATTTTTTTTAAATTTGGGATTTTCGCTATGTAATAAGGCCTTTCAAGGTTGTACTTCGGTTTATTTTATTATTTTACTATGTATATCAAATGCGACACCTCGGCTGGTTAAATATTAAAGTAAAAAGTGGAGTTTTCAGTAATTTAAGCATCATTGTTTTCAAGACACCACAGTAAGCAAAAAGTTATCTTCCAAATCACCGGTTCTTTCTAAAATTTAACTAAGACTTGATTTTACTTCACCCTGTGACATACCAGATTCGGTCGTAATGCATGGGTCGAGTTTGGGGTGTTACATTTTGGTATCAGAGCCCAGTTTCAAAACTCGGGCTGTGAGTTGGGTCCAGTGGTGTTTTATAGTTTGATGTGAGTTTAAGAAAAAGCTTTGGGTTGGGATATGGCCTTCGAGTCTGGCGGCACCTGATCCACCCAAGTGAGTATTCTAACCTTTGATGTGGTATGCATAATTGGATTTGATGGGCTTTATGGGGACATGGACAGGTATGCTAGGGTTTATGGACCTTAGGCCTAGTTAAACAACTCTTAAAATCCATAAGACTTAATTTCTCTAATTAAACATGTCCGTGAACAAGTCGCCGGGTTGGAGTGTGCCAATAGGCATACACATGTCTAGGATTAGATCTAGGGAGAGCTTGGTATTTAAGCGGTCCTAGTGGCCCACCTCCTCTTCGCTAGAATCCTACCTGGTGCGTAGTGTCTATTCACCTTAGCCGCAAGGACTTGTTAACGGGCCAAAGTTCATAACTAAAACCCGAAAGGGACCAATACCCTATTTTTGTAAAATTACTTAAATCCCTAGTTCTATAAAATACCCGAAATACCCTAGGTTTGAGAAAATTACCAAAATACCCTTGATTTATGAAATTACCAAAATACCCTTATTTTGTAAAATCACCAAGATACCCTATTTTGCAAAATTACAAAAATACCCCTATAGGGTGAAATTACGAAAATACCCCTAGGTAGTGAAATGATGAAAATACCCTTGTGTGACTAAGGTGAGGTTATGGATGTTACTTTCGTGTTTGATACATTTATGTGATAATTTGTTTGGGAATGCATATGGTTGCTGAATATATGTGGTTTCTAGAACTAGGAGATACAGACTTGAGACTGAACCTTATAGATATAATTTCGAATTCGAAAGAACTACTATCGAAACTACCTTCCATAAGATTGTTCGTTATTAATCAGTGGAAGAAATTATTAATTCATAAAATTTTTAACCAGATAAATCGTGAACGCTAGATATAAGCACTAGGGGGCGTGGTGTGTGTGGTCGAGGTAGAGGCAGGATTGCTGTGTTAGAACCAGTAGGGTCTAGTCACGAGTCAGGGAATGAGATACCAGCGCCACCAGCTGTGGAGGCAGAGTATCAGGACCAAACGGGCAGAGACGATGCAGTGTCCCAGGCGATGCTCTGAGTGTTGGAGAGAGTTGCAGATGTAAGCATAAGTACGGGAGCTTGAAAATCTGCGCCAGAGTGACTTAGGGCTAATTGAGCGGAAATGTTTAGGGGATTTTCGGTGTAGCTCCTAGTACTGCTGAGTATTGGATGGAAGCCGTGGAGCGTATAATGGATGACCTTAACTTCACGAAGGAGGAGAAGCTGAAGGGAGTGGTGTCTCTTCTTCGGGATGAAACGTACCAATGGTGGCTTACGGTCAAGGATGGTGCGGTGGCTGACCGCATTACTTGGGATTTCTTCAAGTCGGCATTCTAGAGTAAGTACATCGGATCGAGTTATGTGGATGCGCAGCGTAGGGAATTTTTGAATCTGATCCAAGGTAATAGATCAGTAGCTGCTTATGAAGCAAAATTCCTACACTTGAGTCGTTATGCCCGAGGGATAGTGGCCACCGAGCATGAGCGCTGTGTTCGATTTGAGGATGGTTTGAGGGATGATCTGCGGTGTTGATAGCCCCTCAACGAGAGCGAGAATTTACAATTTTAGTAGAAAAGGCTAAGATAGCCAAGGAAGTTAAGCGAACCGAGAAGTAGAATAATGAGAGAGACAGTGATAGGAATAAGAGGAGGGGGATGCACCAGATGTCATAACTGGTACATTCTTGATTTTTGGGTTGCCTTTTTCTGCATTAATTGATATTGGATCGACACATTCTTATGTTGCTAGTATAGTATCTGGAACCCTAAGTATAGATTCTGAGGTTATTCCTGGGGAGATGACTATAATTAGCCCGCTAGGTCAGTCAGTAGTGGTGAACAGACTGTATAGGGATGTACCTCTAGAAGTGCAAGGGGTAGTGTTTTCGGCGAATTTAATGAAATTTCTTTTTGGAGAGTTCGATCTGATCTTAGGTATAGACTGGTTAGTGAAATATCGAGCAAATCTAGTCTATGCAGCCAAGCGTATGGTACTAAAGACTAGTCAGGAGGATGAGGTGGTGGTAATAGGTGAAAGGAGGGACTACCTATCTAATGTAGTATCTGCTCTAAAGGCTGAAAGAATGATGAGAAAAGGGTGTAAGGCATTCGTAGCCTTTGTTTGTGCTTTGGAGGTCCAATATTCAACTGTGGAGAATGTTAGAATGGTGAGGAGTTTTCTGACGTTTTCCCAAAAGAACTTTCTGGACTACCTCGGATCGTGAGGTGGAATTTGGAATTGATCTTCTTCCAGGAACAACACCAGTATCCATTGCACCATATAGAATGGTGCCAAAGGAGTTGGTGGAACTAAAAGCCCAGATTCAGGAATTGTTGGATCGGGGTTTCATCCGACCAAGTGTATCGCCTTGGGGAGCTCCAGTGCTATTTGTCAAGAAGAAGGATGGATCAATGCGTATGTGCATTGACTACTATCAGCTAAACAAGTTGACTATCAAGAACAAGTATCCGTTGCCAAGGATTGATGACTTGTTTGATCAACTGAAAGGGGCGTCAGTGTTCTCAAAGATAGATTTGAGATCAGGATACCATCAGCATAAGGTTAAAGAATCAAATATTCATAAGACAGCTTTCAGGACCCGTTATGGCCATTACAAATTTTTGGTAATACCGTTTGGGTTGACTAACGCACCAGCAGCATTTATGGATATGATGAACCGGGTGTTCCAACCCTATTTGGACCGGTTTGTGGTGGTATTTATAGATGATATCCTAGTGTATTCAAGGTTGAAAGAGGAGCATGATTCACATCTGCGAGTGGTACTACAAATCTGAGGGAGAGAAATTATACGCAAAATTCAGTAAGTGTAAATTTTGGTTAAGGGAGGTTACTTTTCTAGGACACGTTATGTCGGCTGAAGGGGTCAGAGTTGATCCCCGAAAGGTTGAAGCTATCATGGATTGGGAAGCACCCAGGTCTGTGATAGAAATTCAAATTTTCCTAGGTCTTACTGATTATTATAGGAGGTTCGTAGAAGGATTTTCCCTGATTGCGGCACCTTTAACCAAGTTGTTGAGGAAGGGAGTACTTTTTGTGTGGGGTGACAAGCAAAAGGAAAGTTTTGAAAAGTTGAAGAAGGTGTTGACGGAAGCTCGGTGTTGATTCAACCGGAGGCTGGAAAGGAGTTCGTGGTTTATTGTGATGCTTCGCATACCGGGTTAGGATGTGTGTTGATGCAAGGCGGAAGAGTGGTTGTTTATGCGTCTCAGCAGTTAAGACCACATGAGCTAAATTATCCCACGCATGATTTGGAGTTGGCGGCGATGGTTTTTGCTTTAAAGATTTGGAGACACTATATGTATGGGGAGAGGTCCGTCGTTTATATAAATCATAAGAGCTTAAAATATCTCCTCACCCAAAAGGAGTTGAATTTGAGGCAGAGGAGGTGGATTGAACTACTAAAGGATTATGATTGTTCGATTGAATACCATCCGGGCAAAGCTAACGTGGTGGCGGATGCGCTAAGCCAGAAGGTGATCTTGGATCTGAGGGCGATGTTTGCTCATCTGAGCTTGTATGAAGATGGGAGTTTATTAGCTGAGCTTCAGGTAAAGTCGACATGGATAAATCAGATTAAAGAGAACTAGTTGCAGGATGATGACTTGAGTGCCAGACTATCTCAAGTGCAACATGGTGAAGTAGGGGACTATAATCTGATCGATGACGAGGTTCTGTGTTCTCGAAAAAAGGTTTGTGTGCCGAGGGACGTGGAATTGAGGTGGATGATTCTTCAAAAGTGCATAGTAGCCCATATGCTATGCATCCAGGAGGAAGTAAAATGTATCGAGATTTACGAGAACAATTTTGGTGGCCAGGTCTGAAGCGGGAGATAACTGAATTTGTAGGTAAATGTTTGACATGTCAGCAGGTAAAGGCGGAGCATCAGTTGCCTTCGGGGTTGTTGTAGTCGGTGAAGATTCCACAATGGAAATGGGAGAGAATCACTATGGATTTTGTTAGTGGGCTACCTCTTACGCCTACTAAGAAGGATTCGATATGGGTAGTCGTAGATCGATTGACGAAGTCTGCTCATTTTATACTAGTTTGGGTTGATTACTCTCTACAAAGGTTGGCTAAATTGTATATAGTGGAGATTGTGAGGTTGCATGGAGTACCTGTGTCCATTATCTTGGACAGGGATCCTAGGTTTACGTCAAGATTTTGGAGGGCGTTAATCAAGCGTTGGGTACAAAGTTGGACTTTAGTACGGCGTTTCATCCACAGACGGACAGACAATCAGAAAAGGTGATACAGATTTTGGAAGACATGTTGAGAGGTTACATTATCGATTTCAAAGGTAGCTGGGAAGAATTCCTACCATTGGCAGAATTTGCATATAATAACAGCTACCAGTTCAGTATTCGGATGGCACCATATGAAGTGTTGTACGGGCGGAAGTGTCGTACTCCTACGTGTTGGACAAAGTTGGGTGAACGACAGTTATTGGGTCCGAAACTCGTATTGGAACTAGAGAATAAAGTTGTGTTGATTCAGGCTAGGTTGAAGGAAGCGTCAGATAGGTAGAAGTCCTATGATGACCTAAGCGAAGGGACAGAATTTGCAGTGGGCGATCAGGTTTCCTTGAAGGTATCACCATAGAAGAAAATTGTAAGGTTTGGACAGAAGGGTAAGCTAAGCCCTGGGTTCATCGGGCCTTATCGAGTGTTGAAGCGTGTAGGACCAATTGCTTATCAGCTTCAGCTACCTTCGGAGCTAAGTAAGATTCATGATGTGTTCCATATTTCAATGTTGCGACGTTACCGTTCAGACCCATCTCATGTGATACCATTGGAGGAACTCAAAGTAAAGCCTGATTTAACTTTTGAAGAGGAACCAGTTTTGATCTTGGAGCGGGATGTTAAGGTTTTGTGAAGAAAATCAATTCCTTTGGTTAAGGTTCTGTGGTAGAATCACAGATCGAAGGAAGCTACATGGGAGTCGGAGGATGTTATACGACAGTAATACCCTCACCTCCTTTGATTAGGTAATTTCGGGGACAAAATTCTTTTTAGGGGGTTGAACTGTAACATCCTAGATTGGGGGCTCTGCATTTGTGATGTGTTGTGTGTGTATGCCATGCTGTGTGTGTGTGTGTCTGGTGTGTTTAGAGCTTTCGGGAAGGCTTGAGGTTAAGCCTGAGCCTTTGTAGAAATTTTGTTTTTAGACTCTGCAAGGGAGAACTAGGTGAAGTGGGCCTTAAGGGTACTTGAATGGGAAAGTTAACACAAAAATCTAGTTGGTAAAGTGGCAATGAGGCGTCACTAGGGGCATAGGAAGGTGACGCCACAAGGGATTTGAAGGGAGCAGGTTCGAATCCCATGTTAAGCAAAAGGAGTGTTTTTTTTAATATATGTGCCTGAGTAGTGAGAGGTGGTTTCGGCTGGGACTCTAAAGGAGTGAGTGTGGATTGAGTCAGAAGATAGGAAGATGAGGATAAGAGAAAAATGAGGGATAGGATAGAGGGGAAGAGGTGGCCGAATGTGGGACTGTGTGTAAGGGGGAAATCGATTGAAGTGGCTAAGGGCATGCTGAAATTCTCATTTGGTTAAGGGTGTCCCAATTTTTCTTTTTTTTTGCCCGAAGCATAGTTTTCTTTCTTCTTCTTTTCTCCTCCTATTTTCGGCATTAGAGGATTTCCTCTTCTCTTCTTCTGCCAAAATCGAAACTCCTAAGTCACTGTTTGGTGTATCTTTGTTTTTCTTTTGACTTTCTCATCCAGTTCTTTTCTACCTTATTTATTATCAAATCTACCTAGCCTCTTTTCTGCTCATCTTTTTTCAGATCTTTCTTAAAAGCCGAAAACTCCTAGATCACATTTGTGGCTTGGTTTTATTTCTTTCAACGTTTCAATCTTCTTCTTTAATTGCCAAATCTTCTTGCAAGTGGCAGGCGAAATCTTCTGTAGAGGTAAGTGTCGACTTGTGCTATTATTTTTGTAATCTTTTTCGGCTTTTGAGGCCAAAGTCGAATGCTAGTTGGTTGTTAGGGCCATCTTTAGTTTGACATTTTCTCTAACCTCGTGTTCTTTTTGGGCAGCATTCCAAGATTTGAAGGAGATCTAATCGCCCAGGTTTCTAAGTTAGAAATCGGTAGTATTTGAACCATATTATTTCTTTTGGAATTTTAAGGTAAGGATTTCAATTCTCCCTAAGTTGATCAATCGGTTTCTTTTCGTTATTCGTGCCTTAACCTAATGTTTCGTTAAGCAATCATCATACTACCTTCTGACCAAGATCATTCATGGACTCAAATTTCAACAAATCAAAGGAATGGGTTGGATCTGTAGTCCCAGCCCCAAAGTTCAAGAAACGCGTAGTGTCTGTTGTTCGTGATTGGCCACCAGGTTGTGGGCCAGCTTCTAAGCAGAACAATAGGCAGTTAGTGGTAGTTTTGGCTAGCGATAGTGTCGACATAGAGAGTGTCGTCTTACGTGTTATCAGGTGTGTAAACTTTCAAACACACTATACTATAACTGTACTAACGTTTGTATGGGCTGAAAAGTCGGTAATAGGGCTGTGTGGACAGTCGTGTTGCCCTTAGGGGTAAGGCTAGGATTGCCAGGTACGTGACTGTATCATTTCTTTGCATAGCCGAATGTATGTGTGGCAGACTGATGTGTTATGAATAGCATGTTCAATTGTTAGGTTTTGTATGTAGATCATGGGTATGGGTTTGATATGAAAGGGAAGTGCTTAATTGGTCACGTAGTGATCGGTGGCTTTGCCATGATATATATACATATGTTCATACATTATTTTTGGTCACATTGTGATCGGTGGCGCTTCCACGATGTATATATATATTTATTTGGTCACATAGTGATCGGTGGCTGTGGCCACGAAATATTATTTGGTCACCTAGTGATCGTGTTTAATTGGCAGCATGACTGCCGTGATGGAGTGTAGCGGATGGAGGGTTGATTGTAGAAATCCCCACGGTGGGATTGGTTGGTACAAGTTGGTGTGTAGCGGATGGAAAAATTAGGTTTGGGTTGGGCTTATTGCCTTCATATGTGTATGATGATATGTGGGCTAAGGCCAATGTGTGATTGTGGTTTGGATGCAGTATGTATAATGTGGGAGATTTTTACACACTGAGTCTTGGTGACTCGCCCCTTTCCTTAACTTTTCAAGTGAGTAGTAGCTCGTGGATGTAGGAGCCGAGGCAGACTCGTGGAGGCCATAAATTTCAATTTCCTTTCTTTATAGTTCGACAATACTATAAGTTTACTTTTTTTAAAATTTGGGATTTTCGCTATGTAATAAGGCCTTTCAAGGTTGTACTTCGATTTATTTTATTATTTTACTGTTTATATCAGATGTGACACCTCGGTCGGTTAAATATTAAAGTAAAAAGTGGAGTTTTCAGTAATCTAAGCATCATTGTTTTCAAGACACCGTAGTAAGCGAAAAAGTTATCTTCCAAATCGCGGTTCTTTTTAAAATTTAACTAAGACTTGATTTTACTTCACCCTATGACATACCAGATTCGGTCATAACGCATGGGCCGGGTTTGGGGACTTACACTGAATACGAGCGCAAATTTGTGCGACTTAGTCGCTATGCTCGTGAGTGTGTTTCGTCAGAAGCTGCAATGTGCCTGAGATTTGAAGATGGTTTAAATGAAGATATAAAGCTTTTGGTTGGTATTCTTGGAATTAATGAGTTCGTAGTACTAGTCGAACGAGCCTGTAAGGCTAAAGAATTGGGAAAAGAAAAACAGAAAGTTGAACTTGAATCTAAAGACATTCGGAAGAGATCTACAAGTCAAAGATGGCTAAGAAGAAGTTCAAGAATGATGGTAGTCGATCCAAATTTAACACTAGGATTTCTATATGAGAAAGGCCACAAATAAGTTCTCGGGCTACGTCAATTGCAAGTGTTGGCAACGAGAAATTAAGGAAATCAGTTTGTCCGCAGTGTGGCAGACGACATCTCAAAGAGTGTTGGGGTAAATCTATTTCTCACACTTATTATAAGTGTGCCGCACATGATCACTTTGTTTGAGATTGCCCAGAGAATGTTGGTAAAGGTACTATTCAGAGTGCGAGATCGAGTGACACTACAGCTCGAGGCAAATCATCTAGATTTGGGGGAGGTAGGAACGGTGTGCAAAGGGAAGCCTCGAATGCGATTGTTCGATCTGATGCCCGGGTTCCAGCTAGAGCTTACATTATCTGAGCCAGAGAGGAGGCCTCGTCCCCAGATGTCATCATCGGTACTTTCATTCTCTTTGATACTATTGTTACTGCTTTGATTGACCCTAGTTCAACTCATTCGTATATGTGTGAAGCATTAGTATCCAGTAAGACCTTACTTGTTGAGTCTACTGATGTTGTGATACGAGTCTCAAACCCTCTGGGTCAGTGTGTGTTAGTTGATAAAGTGTGTAAAAACTGTCCCTTGATGATTCGGGATATGTGTTTTCCGGCTGACTTGATGCTATTACCGTTCAATGAGTTTAACATTATTCTCGGTATGGATTGGCTGACAATGTATGATGCAGTAGTAAATTGCAGACGAAAGACTATTGATTTGAGATGCCAAAATAATGAGATAATCCGAATTAAGTCTACGGATTTATACAAGCTACCTAATGTGATATCGAC
Organism: Gossypium rotundifolium; assembly: GCA_025506655.1. Classification (NCBI taxonomy): domain Eukaryota; kingdom Viridiplantae; phylum Streptophyta; class Magnoliopsida; order Malvales; family Malvaceae; genus Gossypium; species Gossypium rotundifolium. The sequence goes on from CP106727.1 coordinate 20,782,377, forward strand.
CATGTTAGCTCGATAGTATTTGAGGAAGGGTTGTGAAGCCTATTTTGCATACGTGATTGAGGAAAAGGTAACTAAGAAAAAGATCGAATCGGTATCATTTGTTAATAAGTATCCAGATGTGTTCTCGGAGGAATTACCAGGACTTCCACCAGTTCGCGAGGTAGAATTTGGGATTGAGTTAGTGTCGGGAACTACTCCAATTTTGATAGCTCTGTACAGAATGGCACCGACTGAATTAAAAGAATTAAAAACTCAATTACAAGAGTTAACAGATAGAGGTTTCGCCCGACCGAGTTTCTCTCCCTGGGGTGCTCCCGTTCTTTTTGTAAAAAAGAAAGATAGAACCTTGAGAATGTGCATTGACTATCGACAGTTCAATAAGGTGACTGTAAAGAATAAATACCCACTGCTGCGTATTGACGATTTATTTGACCAGCAAAGGGAGCATCTGTGTTCTCAAAATTTGATCTGCGGTCGGGATATTATTAGCTGCGAGTTAGAGAATCTGACATACCGAAGACTGCTTTTCGAACGAGATACGATCATTATGAGTTCGTAGTAATGTCGTTTGGGCTCACTAATGCCCTTGCTATTTTCATGGATCTGATAAATCGGGTATTCAGACCGTATTTAGATCAGTTCGTTGTTGTATTCATTGATGATATACTAATTTATTCACGAGACAAAACCGAACATGCTGAGCATTTGAGGTTAGTGTTGCAGATTTTGCGTGAAAAACAATTATACGCGAAATTCAGCAAATGTGAGTTTGGCTAAGCGAAGTTAGTTTTTTGGGGCATATTATTTCGGCATCAGGTATTCAGGTTGACCCGAGTAAAGTTTCGGCCATACTTGATTGGAAGCCCCCGCAAAATATTTCTAAGATTCGTAGCTTTTTGGGACTTGCTGGATATTATAGATGCTTCGTGAAAGGGTTTTCTATGATAGTAGCTCCGATAACAAAATTGTTGCAGAAAGATGTTAAATTTGACTGGTCAGAACAGTGTCATGAGAGTTTTGATCAGCTAAAAACTTTGTTAATAGAAGCTTCGGTACTTGTTCAGCCAAAATCGGGTAAAGAGTTCGTTGTTTATAGCGGTGCATCTTTAAATGGGTTGGGTTGTGTATTGAGGAGGTGTAATAGGGATAAAAGGAATAGGGATAAAAGGAGTTTTGGGCCATCAGGGTCTGCTAGGAGTTCTCAAAAAAGAGCTAGATTTGGTGGAAGGGATTAAGTTGCAAGGCCTGCTGCTGCTACTCAATGGCCACCACAGTGTACCCAATGTGGGAAGTCCCATTCAGAGGAGTGTTGGACTAGTAATAGAGGATGTTTCGAGTGTGGATCAATGGGCCACTAGATAAGGGATTGTCCACGGAGGCCGGCTAGGACGCAGATCGAGAATCAAGGACGTACACAATTTAGGGGAGATGGTCAGCGACCGCAAAGGGGTCGAGGTGCAGCCAGGGGTGGTAATGGAAATGGACGAGGCCGTGGAGCACCAGGTAGGGGTGCTAAAAATACCGATGCAAGACAGCCTGGGTTGGTATATGCAGCAAAGCGTCGAGAAGAGGACGACACACCGGACGTCACCAGTACGTCTTTTAATTTTGGGTTGCCTTATACTGCTTTGATTGATGCTGGTTCGACGCACTCTTATGTTGCTAGTAGTATAGTGGGAACCTTGAACTTAGCCTATGAGACTTCTGCTAGGGAGATGACGGTAATTAGCCCTCTAGGACACTCTGTGGTAGTAAACAAACTATATAAGGGGTACCCCTAGAACTTTAAGGGGTAGTGTTCCGAGCTGATTTAATGGAATTGCCCTTCGGGGAGTTCGATCTGATCTTAGGGATGGATTGGTTGGTAAGGTATCAAGCTGGCTTGGACTATGCAGCTAAGCGTATGGTACTGAGTAAGGACGAGGGTGAAGAGGTGGTGATGATAGGTGAGAGAAGAAATTACCTATCTAGTGTGGTATCCACCTTGAAGGCTGAGAAGATGGTGAAGAAAGGATGTAAGGCGTTTGTGGCTTATGTTTGTGCCTTGGAGGTTAAGGAGTCAGCTTTGGAAAATGTCTAAACGGTGAAAGAATTTACCAATGTCCCGGAAGAGCTTAGGTTTGCCTCCGGATCACGAAGTGGAGAATTCTCCCGTGAACAATGCCAAGGTTCATTGCCCCATATAGAATGGTGAAAGAATTTACTGATGTCTTTCCAAAAGAGCTTCCGGGTTTACCTCCGAATCACGAAGTGGAGTTTGGTATAGACCTTCTCTCAGGAACAGCGCCAGTGTCTATTGCCCCATATAGAATGGCACCGAATGAGTTGGTGGAGCTGAAAGCGCAGATCCAGGAGTTTTTGGATCGGGGTTTTATCCGCCAAGTGTATCGCATTGGGGAGCACCTGTGCTTTTTGTTAAGAAGAAGGACGGATCAATGCGAATGTGCATTGATTACCGTCAATTGAATAAGTTAACAATTAAGAACAAGTATCTGTTACCGAGGATAGATGACTTGTTCGACCAACTTAGGGGAGCCTCAGTCTTTTCCAAGATAGATTTGAGGTCGGGATATCACCAGTTTAAGGTTAGGGAGGCGGATATCCATAAAATGGCTTTCCGTACTCGTTACGATCACTATGAATTTTTGGTGATGCCGTTTGGGTTGACGAATGCACCGGCAGCATTTATGGATTTGATGAATCAGGTGTTCCAGTCGTATTTGGATCGGTTCATTGTGGTGTTTATAGATGATATTCTGGTGTACTCAAAGTCGGAGGAGGAGCACGACGCACATCTACGGATGGTTTTGTAGATTCTAAGAGAAAAGCAGTTGTTAGCTATGTTTAGCAAGTGTGAGTTCTGGTTGAAGGACGTTACTTTTTTGGGTCATGTGGTGTCGGCTAAGGGGATTAGAGTGGACCCACGGAAGATTGAAGTTGTATTGGACTGGAAACCACCAAAGTCTATGGTGGAGATTCGAGTTTTCTAAGTTTAGCTGGATATTATAGGAGGTTTGTGGAGGGGTTTTCTTTGATTGCGCCGTTAACCAAGTTGCTAAGGAAAGGGGTTCCATTTGTGTGGTCAGACAAGCAACAAGAAAGTTTTGAGAAGTTAAAAAGGATTTTGACGGAAGCTCTGATGCTGATTCAACCTGAAGTAGAGAAGAAGTTCACGGTTTATTGTGATGCGTCTCACACAGGGTTAGGATGTGTGCTGATGCAAGAAGAGAAGGTAGTAACGTATGCTTCTCGACAATTGAGATGTCACGAGGTGAATTACCCGACGCATGATCTGGAGTTGGCTACAGTGGTTTTCACCCTAAAAATTTGGAGACATTACTTGTATGGAGAAAAGTCTATTGTGTACACGAATTATAAGAGTTTGAGATACCTCCTATGCAAAAGGAATAAAATTTAAGGCAGAGGAGGTGGATCGAGCTATTGAAGGATTATGATTGCTCGATTGAATACCATCCGGGTAAGGCTAACGTGGTAGCTGACGCCTTGAGCCGCAAGGTTGTGATAGATTTAAGAGCCTTGTTTGCCCACCTTAGTTTGTATGATGACAGAAGTCTGTTAGTAGAACTACAAGTGAAGCCAACGTGGGTAAACCAGGTTAAGGAAAAATAACTGGTAGATGAGGTTTTAAATGCTCGATGTCTGCAAGTGCAGAATGGTGGATTGAAGGGGTATAGCTTGAGCAGCGATGGAGTGCTGTGTTTTCAGGGGAAAGTTTGCATGCCTAGAGATGTGGAGTTAAGGCAGAAGATTCTTCAAGAGGCTCATAGCAATACATACACTATGCATCCTGGAGGTAGTAAGATGTACCGAAATTTGCGGGAGCAGTTCTGGTGGCCGGGCCTAAAGTGAGAAGTAATTGAATTTGTGAGTAAGTGTTTGACGTGTCAACAGGTCAAAGCCAAACATTAGTTACCCTCGGGATTGTTGCAATCGATAAAGATTTCGTAGTGGAAATGGGAAAGGATCACGATGGATTTCATTAGTGGGCTACCCCTCATGCCTTCTAAGAAAGATTTGATTTGGGTGATCATTGACCGTTTAACAAAATTGGCTCATTTTATACCGATTCGGATTGATTACTCTCTCAAAAGGTTGGCTAAGTTATATGTGGCAGAAATTGTGAGGTTATATGGGGTGCCAGTGTCGATTATCTCAGACAGGGACCCTAGGTTCACGTCGAGGTTTTGGAAAGCGTTACACCAAGCATTGGGTACAAAGTTGATTTCAAGATCGACATTTCATCCCCAATGGATGGACAATGGAATAGGGTAATCCGTGTCTTGGAAGATATGCTAAGGGGTTGTGCCTTGGATTTCAGAGGTAGTTGGGAAGAATTTTGACGTTGGCTGAGTTCGCATACAACAATAGTTACCAGGCAAGTATTCGAATGGCACCATATGAAGCATTATTTGGTCGAAAGTGTCATACCCCGACGTGTTGGATGGAGTTGGGGGAGCAACAGTTATTGGGTCCCGAGTTAGTGGCTGAAACAGAAGAGAAGGTCAGACTGATTTGACCCAGTCTGAAGGAAGCGTCGGATAGGCAAAAGTCCTATGCCGATCTCAAACGGAAGAATATAGAATTTGCAGAAGGTGACAGGGTTTTCTTAAAGGTGTCGCCGTGGAAGAAAGTACTGAGATTTGGTCGGAAAGGAAAGCTGAGCCCTAGGTTTATCGGGCATTATCAGGAGTTGAAGCGAGTGGGACCAGTAGCTTATCAGCTAGAGTTGCCACCAGAGTTGAGTCAGATCCATAATGTGTTCTATGTTTCCATGCTTAGACGCTATCGCTCAGATCCGTCTCATGTTGTGCCAATGGAAGAAATTGAGGTAAGCCCAGACTTATCTTTTGAAGAGGAACCAGTGCAGATCTTGGATCGGGATGTCAAAGTACTGCGTAGGAAATTAGTTTCTTTGGTGAAGGTATTATGGCGGAACCATGGATCAAAAGAAGTGACATGGGAGCCGAAGATGTTATGCGACAGCAATACCCTCAACTCTTTTGATCAGGTAAATTTCGAGGCCGAAATTAAATTTGAGGGGGGTAGAGTTGTAACATCTTGAGTAAGTGGGTCTGTGCTTTTTTTGTATATTGTAGGGTTAAAGTGTTAGCTTGAGATTTAGAGGTGCAATTGGGCTCAGGTTTGGACTGAGACCTGGGTTAATTTTCTAATGGGGAGCTATAGGAAGGAAAGAAGGGGTATCTGTGTTCAAAATTTACAAGGTGGGCTTGTCGCCCAAAATCTAGTGGTGCCATAAGGAAGCAAGTGGGTGGCGTCACTAAGGGGAGCATTAGGCCTAAGTGTTGGCCGTTTGGGGCCCATGTTTTGGGCTAAAATTTGGCACTCTAAAGAGGGAAGGGAGGACGGCACAATGGCTAGGAAATAGGGGATTTAATTCTTTTATTATGTGGATAATATATTGAATTGTGAGAAGAGGAGTTGGTGCTTAGTAGGCCTCTTTTGAAGGGAGGATGTGGATTAAGATAGCAAGGGAAGATAAGAGTTATCAGGTGGAGGAAGAGTTGGCCAAAAATCAAACTTTGGGAAGGGGGTGAAATTCGGTTTGATATGCCGAAATTAGTAGGCAAGAGTGTCCATCTTTTCTCACATTTTTCTTTTTCTTATCTCCTCTCTCAAAGCCAAAATTCTCTTCTCCTGTAGGTTCTCTAATTTGCTTCAAAATCAAAACCCTCTAGCTCTATTCTCCTCTTCAATATCTTCCTAAAAGCTGAACCTCTTTGCATATATTTTCTTCTTTTATAGCCGAAACCTTCAAAGTTTAGCCTTTTTTCCGGTTACACCATAGCCGAATCATCATCTCAAGATTGGTAAGTTCTCTGTGGTTTTCTTCCTTGCTATTTCTTTCTTTCTCATCTAGTTTCTAACCCGAATCGCTTCCCTAATATCTCGTCGATTTTCACTCTTTATTCCTAGAAGCGGAATCTTTCTCGCTGTGATCTCTCGTGCCAAACTGTGAGGAAAGTCAAGGTATGTGTTGGTAATAGGTTTGGCCGAATGGCCACTCCCTTACCCTTTCTCTTTTACCGAATCTCATCAAGCATAGGTGTGATTATCATGTTGGTCTAATGTTTGGATGCTTGGCCGAATGTAGGTAGGGTGGTGACACTTTCTTGAGGATTTTCGAGATTTGACGATCTAGGTAAGGGTTTCGTTTTAAGTGTTATGATTATCTCTCAGATTTGATCTTATCGTTTAAATTCAATTTAGTGACCAAGGGATTGTTATGGACTCAAATGTCAGCCAAGCGATAGGAGGGGTTGGATTTGTGAACATAGCCCCTAAGTTCAAGAAGCGAGTACTATCAGGGGTGCGAGATTGGCCACTGGGTTATGGGCCGGCATCGAAGAAAGATTGTAGGTAGATAGTGGAAGTCTCGAGTGACGATAGTGTTAAAGCAGTGAGTGCTATAGTACGAGAATCAAGTGTGTAACTCTTACGCACTTCATATGTTGTTATGATAAATGTTGTGTTTGTTAAAAGCTGAATAACAGTGGGAAACATTACGTTACCCTGACGGATATAAGCTAGGACTCCGGGTAAGTCCATTATGGTGAATAACATGCCTTATCTATGTGAAACTTGTGTGTGCCATGTTATACTTTATTATGTATTCAACAAGATCATATTGTATCGAGAAACATATACATGAAATATGGGTATGATGAGAGGAGGAGGAACGCATGATTTATCAGACTTTCACCAGTGGTTAGGCACCACACGTGGGTTGGCTCCACATATTATTATTTCGTGACTAAGTCTCAGTGGTTTGGAACCGCCAGTGGTTAGGTACCACATATGATTATTTCTGTGACTCATCCCAGTGGTTAGGTACCACAGTGGGTTAGCCCCACATATCAATTTAAGGGATCGTCACCAGTGGTTAAGTATCACAAGTGGGTTGGCCCCACATATGAATATTTGTAACTTCGGTTACCAGTGGTTAGGTACCACTAGTGGCTAGGTGCTACAAGGGGTAGATTTGGGAGACTCGGATGGATATTTAGGTAATGGGTTGCATGACATGCATAATATCATATGAGTCTGTGTATGAGCCTAATGTCTTTTGGGATGGGGAATTACACACTGAGTCTTGGTGACTCACCCCTTCCATTGTTTTTTTTTCCAGATAATTCTTAGATCGTGGATTCGGAGCCCGGGTGGACTCATAGTGGCCATGCTCAACAATTGTTTCTATTTCACTGTTTATTTCAGATTTAGTTTTCCCTACTTTAAGTTTGGATTCCAGTTTGTAATAAGGCCACTTAAACTTTACTTTGGGTTTTTTTTCATTCGTTCTGTTTTCATTAAACTTTTATTAAACGGAAAAAAAAACATGCCAAGTAATTTACGAAATGGACGATTTTAGAAACTTAAGTGAATACTCTGAGTTTTTCTAAAGTTGTATACTGGATAAATAATAAACAAAGGTTAACAACAAAGTGATTCTATCATGCTGTATAAAGTTTCAAAATGTTTTAACAATTCACCCCATTCAACCACATTTTTCTTAAACAACACAAAAGTTGTCTTTTCAAATCAAGTCGACAAAATGGTTTGTAAGACGTTTTCTTCCTAGTGACAAGCCAGATTCGGTCGTAGCGTTTAGATCGGGTTTGGGGTGTTACAGCACAAGTCGACACTTACCTCTATAGAAGATCTCGATTACCACTTGCAAGAAGATTCGACAATTAAAGAAGAAGATTGAAACATTGAAAGCAATAAAACCAAGCCACAAATGAGATCTAGGAGTTTTTGGCTTTTAAGTAAGATCCAAAAGAAGATGAGCAGAAAAGAGGCTAGGTAGATTCGACAATGAATAAGGTAGAAAAGAACTGGATGAGAAAGCCGAAAGAAAAACAAAGATACTCCAAACAGTGACTTATGAGTTTTGGTTTTGGCAGAAGAAGAGAAGAGGAAATCCTCTAATGCTGAAAATAGGAGGAGTAAACAAGAAGAAAAAACTATGCTTTGGGAAAAAAAAAAATTTCGCACACCCTTTACCAAATGAAAATTTTGGCATGCCCTTAGCCACTTCAACCGATTTCCCGTTGCACACAGTCCCACATTCGGCCACCTCTTCCCCCTCTATCCTATCCCTCATTTTTCTCTTATCCTCATCTTCCTATCTTCTGACTTAATCCACACTCACTCCCTTAGAGTCCCAACCAAAACCACCTCTCACTCCTCAGGCACATATATTTAAAAAAAACACTCCTTTTTGCTTATCATGGGATTCGAACCTGCTCCCTTCAAATCCCTTGTGGCGTCACCGGGTTATGCCCTTAATGGCGTCTCCTTGCCACTTTACCAACTAGATTTTTGTGTTAACTTTCCCATTCAAGTACTCTTAAGGCCCACTTCACCTAGTTCTCCCTTGCAGAGTCTAAAAACAAAATTTCTACCAAGGCTCAGGCTTAACCTCAAGCCTTCCCGAAAACTCCAAACACACCAAACACACACACATCATGGCATGCACACACAACGTATCACAAATGCAGTGCCCCCAATCTAGGATGTTACATATGACTTCACTTATTATTTATTCCCTAAACCATATGATTTCTTTACTTAGCTTGATCCGTGAGACTCCCTAACCTATATTAAACCTCTCTCGAGGCGAATAACGTCTAACCTTAGGTTAATTAGTAGAACTCTCGTTCTCTTATAATAACCCCCTAAGGAAGCAGTAAATCAATCAATGGATTCCTATATTAGGTTTCACCCTAATCCGACAAAATCTCGTAACCCTATCTCTAGGCGCCCGACCAACTCCACTCAATTATGCTAGATCTACTCTTAGGCGGAGTCTGTTCCTCCTCCACCTAAGCACATCAGATTAAATTAAGCAACATAATTAAGAACAAATCAAGTATTTATCATATAATTTAAAAATCAAATAACAAAATCCATCATAGGTTTCATCCCCTTCAGGTATCTGAGGGGTTTTAGTGCATAACTAAATATGAAAACATCTCAAGAGTAAAGAATAAACAAAACATAAGAACTCCCTAAAGCCCTCTGAAGGAATTGAAGAAGAGATCTTCTGTCTTGAATGGAGTTCTGACTTCTTGAGATGGATCAACTTGCTATCTTCAAGTGACTTCCTAAAAAATGAATGCTTCGACAAAAAGCCTCTGCCAAAAAGCTATCCTATTTTGGCTTTTGCCGAACTCCCTTTTTAGTTGCTACCTTGGGTGTTTATATAGGCTTTGAGATGCTTTACTTGGCTCCTAAGTATCCTAATTCAAGTAGAATTCCTCCTAGGATGTTTAAGTAGACTTAGGAATGTGTTTATTTGCCTCCAAGCATCCAAATTCGAGTGAAATTGCTCTTTCCCGTGGCAGGGGCACGGCCATGGTACACTCCCGTGTAAATCATCTTTAGGCCGTGTCTCAATTCTATCGATTGGGGCACGGCCGTGTAAATTGGGGCATGGCCATGTGAATTGTGGCATGGCCGTGTGAATCGTGGCATGGCCGTGTGAAGTAATTTGACGAGGCACGATCGTGTGGCTTTAAGTCTAAACCGTGTCGAATTATTGGGTTGGCCCAATTTGGCCCGTTTTAAGCCCATTTCTCGTTCTTTTCGTCCTCGGGTGCTTTCCTGAGTATAAACATGAAAAGAAAGGATTAAAAGCACCTTTTTACATAAATCAAGGGCTAAATCATCCAAAAGCATACTAAATATAGGGTTAAAATATGTTACTTTTATGATTTATCAAACTTAGATTTGCTTCTATTATTTCTGCCAATGCCGAATTGCCTTGGGTTCCATTTGGCTTCTCTCTATTCAAGGTATTGTCCATTCTTTTTATTATTTATTATTCTTTTCATTTCTCTTATTTCTCCGAAAGAAGATGAACACTCATCTTCTTCACCATCTAACCAAATTTGGTTCCTCTCCTTCGTAACTGCTTACTCGATCACGTTGTGACCTTACTCTTTCTATGATCCGTGATAGACTCTCATTTGATAGGCCGAACATCCTATAACCGAATCTTAGGTGGTGCAATTCCTCGTTTATCAAGGCAAAGAGTTTCTCTCTAGTGCTATTCGATTGGTCTATTTTCATTGTACTCTGCCATAACCAAACCTATTTGTTAGATAATCGCTGATTTCACTGTGATGTCTTACTGATCGAACTCTCTTCATGGATGCAAGTGCTATCCGATCTAAGGAGGCCAAAAGGAGTGGACTCACAGTCTCCGCTTCTAAGTTCAAACGGCGTATGGTGTTAACAATCCAGGATTTTTAGTTGGGTTGTGGGAGAGAGGCGACATCGAATCTGAATAGATAGATTACAGTTTTTCGTGAAAGTGAGGGTGACAACGATCGAGTGTATAGTTCTTCGCGTAATCAGGTGTGTAAATCTCACACCTTAGTTTCTTTTGTTTGTGTTGTATTATGTGTCAGCTAAAGCCTAAATACCTGTAATGAAAATGCAGTTGAGATATCTTAATGGATATTGTTGGAGGTATACCAGGTAAGTAAATTCATGGTTATACTACTATGGGTAAGTTAGCATGATTAGAGGTTGTGTTCTGATTATCTGACATACTTTTATATATGTTTGCATCCATCACATTATGATGTTATGACATGTTCCATGGGAAAGGAATATGTTATTGATGAAAGGGGAAGTGCATTTCGGTGGTTCTACCACACATTTCGGTGACTCTGTCACATTATTTCGGTGGCACTGCCACAATTTCGGGATGAGCAACGTGACTGCCATCATGATGTGTAGCGGATAAGGGTTGATTGTAGAAATCCCCACCGGTGTGTTATGGTTGGAATGGGTGGTGTATAGCGGATGGATTCTAGGTTGGGCTGGGTTGCATTGCATGCACTTATCTGATTTACCATGTAAAAAGGGCTCAGGCCCAGTTCGTTTCGTATGGGCTTTGCCCAATTTGATTTCGTAAGGGCTAAGGCCCAATTTGTATCCACTTGGGCTCGGGCCCAAATAGTATTCGTTTTGGGTATTTACACACTGAGTTCTAGTAACTCACCCTTTTGCTTAATTTTGCCGGTAATTCCTAGCCTTGAGGATTTGGTGTCGAGGTGGACTCCGTGGTGGCCATACGTCTTTCCTTAGTAAATTCTGTTTTACTTTAAATTTTTATTTTAAATTTGGGATTATGTTCTGTAATAAGGCCATTAATGTTTTATTTGGTTATTAACTTTAATTTGGATTTTGCGTATCACTAAATGTTCAATACGGGATTTTCCTAAAACCTTAAAACATGTGGTTTTCCAAAAGTGTTAATGAATGGTTTTCAAACTATAATCGATTATGCACTGAATTTTTTTAGAAACATTGAAACAGTTTTCAAAGGATAACATCTTCAAAATTCATTGAAGCGGTTTTTCTGTTATAAATCAAATTTTCCAACAATTCCAACTCGAATTTACTAATTAATGCAGTTTTTTTAAATCAATCACCACTTTTCCAAGATAGATATTGAATAAACGTGTTTTCATAAACAAACACCTAAACTCGAAGTTTCAAAAAGAATACGAAGTTTTATCAAATGCACAATTTTAAACAACCCTCCATATGACATACCAGATTCCGTCGTAACATCTAGGCCAGGTTTGGGGTATTACAAAGAGTAAGAGAATGAAATTAATATTATCGAAGAGATGGCTGAGAATAATCTACTACCTCAGGAGGTGGCCGAAGATCATGCTCCTCAAATTATATATGATTATGCTAAACCTAATTAACAGGAACTGAGTCAAGTATTGTTAGACCTTCTATTGGTGCAAATAATTTTGAACTGAAACCTAACACATTTCAGATGATACAACAATTTGTTCAGTTTGATTGTTTGCAGGATGAAGATCCAAATAATCACTTAGCGAATTTCCTAAAATTTTGCGATATCTAATGATGCCATCTATCTTTAGTTATTTCCCTTTTCTTTGAGGAATAAAGCTAAACAGTAGTTAAATTCTCTTCCATGAGGATCAATCACTACATGGGAACAAATGACTGAAAATTTTTATTAAAATATTTTTCGCCAGCCAAAACGGCCAAATTAAGGAATGATATCTCTTCTTTTGTGTAGATGGATCTAGAAACACTATATGATGCATGTGGGAGATACAAAGATCTATAGAGAAGGTGCCCACACCATGGATTACACTTGTGGCTACAGGTCCAAACTTTTTACAATGGTGTGAACCCCTCAACCAGGCAGTTGATAGATTTAGTCACCGGTAAACCCCGAATAACAAAACACCGAGGCACCCTACTTAATTCATTGAAGAGATGTCACTAAATAACTATCAGTGGCAAGTCACAAGGACAAGGCCAACAAAAGTCGCCAGCGTTTTCAACCTGATGCAGTCACCATGCTATCAAATCATGTAGAGATGTTAAATAAAAAGATTGATGGTTTTGTGGTTCTTCGCAGGTACATCCAGTAATGCATTGTGATTCAAACTTAGGAGGTGTGGCGAATCCTGTTTACCCACCCTATGGACATGGCATGGAAAACGAGCACATAAATTATATGGGTAATAATCCTCGACCTCAAAATAATCCTTATAGTAACACTTAAAATGCAGGTTGGAGGAACCATCCAAATTTTTCGTGGGGTGGCCAAGGAAATCAGAGACAACAAGCCCTCCCAGGCATTCAACAGCAACCCTACCCACAAGAAAAGAAGCCAAACCTTGAAGAGATGCCAACAAAATTCATCGCGGTGTCAGAAACTCGTTTCCAAAACACCGAAAAAACACTTAAATATCAACAAGCATCAATTCAAGGGATCGAGAACCAGTTAGGGAAACTCGCTAAGCTGATCTCTGAATGACAACAAGGTAGCTTGCCAAGTAACACTGAGACTAACCCAAAGGAACAACTTCAAGCCATAACAGCTCATGACAGTGAAGGGTTAGTGGAATCTGAATCTAAGCCAAGGCAAGAACCTGTGGTAAGTGAAGGTAAAGTTGAGGAAAGCCAAGAAAAACCAAAATCGGTAATTAAATAGTACCAACCTCGAATACCATACACCAATGCGATAAAGAAAGACAATACAGATGAACAATTGGGTAAGTTTCTTAAACTTTTAAAGAAATTACATATTAACTTACCGTTTCTTAAAGCTCTTTCGTAGATGCCAGATTCAAGGAATTTTTTAAAAGAGCTTTTAACAAATAAGCGGAAGTTAGACGATGAGTCGTATGTGGAATTAAATGCAATGTGCTTAGAAATATTGCAAAATAAACTACCACGAAAAATAAAAGATCCAGGGAGTTTTAAAATTCCATGCTTAATTGGTAGTTTATCTGTTGATATTGCTTTAGCTGATTTAGGGGCAAGCATAAATGTTATGCCTTATAAAATGTTTAAACAGCTAGGTCTAGAGAAACCTAAACAAACTAGGATGAGCATTCAATTAGCTGATAAAACTATTAGAATTCCTAGGGGTATAATTGAGGATGTGCTAGTAAAAATTGACAAATTCATATTCCCAGTAGACTTTGTTGTTTTAGATATGGAAGAGGACAATATTGTTCCTTTAATTTTAGGAAGGCCCTTTTTAGCAACTGCCAGATCTAAAATTGATGTTGGTACAGGTGAACTCACACTTCATGTAGGTGACGAAATGATCACTCTTCAAGCTCTTGACTCGACTAGGACATCGAGCGATAAAGGTGAGAACGTAAATTCAATTAATAATCATTTAATTCAACCTTCCTTATAGGAAACACCACGAAGCTAGATATCTGAGCCAGATCATAGACCTCGTGCCAATAAAGAAGAAATTTATGAGGAACGAAGGCTTCAGAGTGATGAATTAGATGAGTGGAAGGGACATGTCAAGGAGAAATCAAAATCACATGAAGCAAACCCAAGGGAACCCTCAGACAAGCTTATAGGAACATCAAATCACTTCAAAATAGGAGATCAGGTACCGTTAGATAAAACAGACCCTCAAATCGCCATATCAGACCTGAATACAACTGAAGAAATTCCATTTAAGGTAATCAATGTCTTCCCATACGGAACGGTCGAGGTGGCTCACTCTGAATTCGGTGCTTTTAAGGTAAATGCCCTTCGACTCAAACTATATAATGATAGCATGAGAAAGGATTTTCACCTCCTCAAACCACCATGATTATGTGAATGAGAGGTAAGTCCCTTTAAACGACTCACTAACATATTTTTTATTTTTAGCACCTAACTACAAACTAACCAATTTAATAAAGTGCATTTCTTTCTCCACACGCATGAGACCACGAATAGGATTGGCGTAGATCATCACCTCCACGGCTCAAACCACCATAGTCAAAACGCTTAAAGAACATATGTGAATGATATTATCGAGGTAACACCTCGAGATCACTCCGATGATGAGGACCTTAGTCCTTTTATTTTCTTTATTTTTATTTCTATTCTTATTCTTATTTTTTATTTTTATTTTAGTTCATTTTCTTTATTATTAAACTCTTTAAATTTTTAAGTATAATTTGATTTCTTTTATCTCCGGTTGTTTAACTCTTAAGCAATTATAACAAACGTCCATTAACTAAGAACTCCCTAAAAACTTTACTGATGGCTTCGCAGTTTAAAAAGGTTCAAGGTGCCACTTAAGGAATGAACATACCACTGGAGTATTCTCTACCACCTTCACATATACCTAGTCATCATTGATCATCCTCTAAGGATTTCATCCATAATTCAGGAAGTTTCATCTCTCTCCCTCTCTTATGACTTTATTACTAATCATTATCTATCGCTGTACATTGAGGACAATGTACGCCTTAAGTGTGGGGGTCAACTATAGTATTATTTGAAAATCCCTGAATTATGTCTTATTCTTAAGTAATTTTCTCATATCACTAATTAGAATGAAACTTCTATTAAATTATATTTTTATTGATATGTTTTGAATTAAGTCATAGTTAATTGTGCATTGATGATTTAAACTCTAAGATACTAGAGAATCAAGCATGATAAGTCTATTTTTCGAATTAAAAATTGCTAGGTTGTTGATCTAAATTTGAATATTACCTTAAAGTTTGAAATTTGCAAAGTTGTCGCCAAAAACCATAATTTTTGTGAGATTTTGAGCCTTTTAGAACATATATTTTTTCGTGCTGACTTTATTAATTACGAGTGTGTCAACATTGATTTGTTATTCTAGAACTTGCTTCGATTATACATGTCAAGACCACATCATTGATTTGATATACGAGATGATAAAGGCACTTAGGATTTAACCCACTCACCCACTAAAAGCCTACCTCACAATTAACCCCCGTGAATCCTTTGATCCTAACAACCCTTTTATTGATTCACCCACTAATATTAACCTAAAATCCATCTTGTATTTGTTATTACCATTTCTCTTAACTACCCTTCTATCTAGATTTGATTTGATCAATTGCCTAATTATTTTATTTCAATAGTTAAATTCTGTAACACCCCAAACCCAATCTATGCGTTGAGACTAGATTTGGTTTGTTACATGATTCGAGCTATTCTTAAATCTTTAATGAGTTGAAAACTACAATTTTATATACTGGGTTTAAAATTTGAAGAGTATTTGATTTTGATAAATATTTGAAATATTAGTTGAAATTCATTGTATTATTAAAACCGTTAGGAGATTTGTTAAAGAGTTAACACTAAAAAAAAAATATTTATAAAAGAATTTCATATACTTGAAAACCCAAATTTATTTTAATAATGCATCATATAATCATAGCCCATGATTTAAAAGTCCAAAATGTAGTTTAAATTCCAAACACATATAAAATCCATAAGTTATTTATAGAGGCCATTTATTACAACATCCCAAAATAGTAAAAATAATTATTAAAAGTTCGAGTTTAATAACCCATATTTAGCAAGATGGCCTCCACGAAGTCATCCTCGCCCAAGTCCACATCAATTTCCATTACCCGAGATGGAAAATAAAAAAAGGGGGTGAGTTACTTAGAACTCGGTGTGTAACTCACTTACCACCATTATTGGGCCAGATTGTCAAGATATTATGCTGGGCTTGAGCCCAATTCAGAATTCAACAATATATATCATGAATTAACACAATTTATAATGCATGTAAAATGAAATTCCCAGCCCATACCTAATATCCATCCGCTAACACCCCTGCACTAACCATCACACCGTGGGGATCAAGTCAACCCACCCCGCCATCACACCAATCGTAGGCATTAAGCCTTTTTATAATTGTGGCATAGCCACCGAACTAGAGGCAATAAGTCGATATTGTGGCGAAACCAACGAACTAGAGGCAATAAGTCGATATTGTGGCGAAACCACCAACTAGAGGCAATAAGCCGATATTGTGGCAATCGGCCATTCCTCTCTTCATATATCCCACCCATGCAATTATACATGTACTTTAAAATATGAAAATTTATTAACAATACATAACATGGTGGGTTTATCAATAACATTTCATTTGGCCCATAATTATGGCAATTTGTCCATTTAGCAGTTTAGTGGGCTTTGGCCCATTTACCAAACTAGAGTGTTTTAGCTAAATTTTAACGAACTAGAGTATTTTGGCCCATTTTCACGAACTAGAGTATTTACGGCCCATTTTCACTTAACTAGAGTATTTACGGCCTATTTTCATGAATTAGAGTATTTACTACCATTTTCACGAACTAGAGTATTTACTACCATTTTCACTAACTAGAGTATTTACGCCCATTTTCACTTAACTAGAGTATTTACTACCATTTTCACTAACTAGAGTATTTACGCCCATTTTCACGAACATCCAATTTTTCATAATAACAATTAATTTCTCGAGGCGCTTTAAGTAATTTTCACGATTTAGTCATTTTACGCATTTTCGTCAAAATATAAATTTTACGCTTTTACCGATCTAATCGTTTTTTTTCGATTTACTTCCTTACCAAATTTGACATCCAACCAAAAATAATGAGTGTGAAATTACACACCTCGATACCGTGAGTACTAACCCTTCTCGCTCCCAAGACCTAAAATATATTTTGATTCGTTAGACAACTAATTCAGAAAATAATCTTAATCGATAATGGATCCAAAATCTTACCTCTTGATTTTGAATCACTTGATTTTCGGTTTTCCTTCGCTTAATGATTCGCTCGTCGTCGAGAATCCACCAACGATAATGGTTCTAAGTTCGTACCACTTGAATAATGGACTTCCTTCGAAGATGGCCCGCAACCCGGTGGAAAATCCCGATCGCCGAAACCGCTCTTCGCTTGAATGGGGATTTACAGATCCACCCTCTTACGATAACTAAACACCGCCTTTTCTTCCCTATTTTGAAAGTCTTCAAGATCCAAAGGAATTTAGTTAGATCTAAAATAATATCAATAATTCTAGAGATTTTAAAGAGTAGGATTTCCTTACCACAATGAAACGCTTCCAACGCTTCCACGATTCTCCGATCACTTGAATTCCAATCTCGTTATTGCACTAAATAATAACGAAAGAAACGTTATTAGTATGAACGCTATATCAATCCAAAAGACCTCAATAAACCAATGATATTCGCCATAATATCACTAATTAAAATGAAAATGAAAAGAAGAACCCTTACCTATGATCCACGATCGAAAAGAAAAGATTGAGTATGGTGTTTGTGAGAGTTGGAGAATTCGCTATGTATGTTCAAGGAAAAGAAAAATATTTGGTTTAAAGGCACAATAGCATTCTACCAAAAGAGTGAAGATGGAGAGAATTTTTTGATTGAAAAGAAATAATATAAGAACGAAAGGATGATGGTGATGATGTTGTTTTGATTTCAAGGAGATTAGTAGAAAAGAAAAGAAAAGACAAGCTTTAGGAGGGATGTATATTCGCAATGGCAAAAAGAAAAGAAAAGAATTGGCTTTTGGCATAAGTGATTTTCGACAAGGAGAATACAAAAGAAAATTAACAAGAGGGACCAAATGGTCAAAAGATTTTGGCTTTACCAAATGCAAAAATTCTACCAAGAAGAATGTTGAAAGGAGAGGAATAAAATTCGCACAAGTGCAAAGAATGACCAAAGAGAAAAGAATGAGATTTTTAGCCAAACTAACAAAAATTTGGCTCCTCCCTAAACCAATGTTGCCGCCCAAAGACATGGTCAATTGGCCATGATTTCTTTCCAAATTTTCCCTTGATAAGTGCCTTATATTCCCCTATCTTTCCTTAAACCTTTGATTCCATGCCATAAGTTAGTTGTTTCCTTAATCCATTGATACACTAACCAAAAATAACATGGTCAACACCTTCCTTAATTGATCATTGCTTACATTTCCTATCCATGAGCGTAAAATTAAAACAAAAATTTTATCTAGGTGCTATACAAAGGATTCAACCTCTTCCCCCTTGCTAGAACCCATGCGCCAACTCCACCATGCCATATGCTCATTTTATGACACTCTTAGCACATAATTTAGCTTAAGTCTTATTCACCTTTGTTTCACTTCAATAAATTCTCAATTAATAAATTTTATTCCTTCTTCAAATTATGCTTTACCCTCTCTAGGACTTCAATAAGCACTAAAATAAAAATAAGAGATTTTTCCTAAAAAAAAAATCTAAACACCAATTCATGCAATTTAAATACTCGGATTTTTAGGGTGTTACAACTCTACCCTCCTTAAAGAAAATTTCGTCCTCGAAATTTACTCCGTTGAAAAGGTGAGGGTATTGTTGCTTAATTGCATCCTCCGGCTCCCACGTAGCTTCTTCCACTCGTGGTTACGCCATAGAATTTTGACCAACAGCACGCTTTTCTTCCTTAGTACCTTGACATCTCGGTCTAGGATTTCCACCGGTTCTTCTTCAAAGGACAAATCAATTCACTCCAATTCTTCTACCGGTATAATGTGCAAAGGATCCGATCTATAACGCCTCAACATGGAAACATGAAAGACATTATGAATTTGATCTAACTCCGAGGTAACTCAATCTGATATGCCATCGACCAACACGCTTCAAAGACACGATAAGGTCCAATATATCTAGGACTTAGCTTGCCCTTCCTTCCGAATCAAGATCTTTTTCCAAGGAGATACCTTCAAGAAAACCCGATCTCCCACACTATACTCGATGTCCCTTCGCTTCAGATCTGCGTGACGACTTCGCCTCTATCCGAGGCTTCTTTCAACCGTGCTCGAATAACTTTTACCTTATCCTCGGCCTCGGATATCATCTCAGACCTAACATCCGCTTTTCGCCCAACTCACCAACAATAGGAGAGCGACACTTACGACCATACAATGCCTCGTAAGGTGCCATCGAATGCTAGACCGATAGTCGTTGTTATATCGCTAATTCGCCAAGGGTAGATAATCCTCCCAACTACCCTCAAGTCGATTACACATCCTCTTAACATATCTTCCAATATTTGAATTACTCTCTCGATCGACCATCGACCGAGGATGAAAAGCCGTACTAAAATTCAACTTTGTCCCTAAGGCTTCATGCGAGCTTTCGAATCGTGATGTAAACCTAGGGTCCCTATCCGATATAATAGATACAAAATTCCCATGTAACCTCACAATTTTGGATACGTAAAGTTTCGCCAATTTCGCAATGAATAATCCGCATTTAATCGGCAAGAAATGAGCGGTCTTTCACAACCGATCAACAATTACCCAAACGAATTTTTCTTAGTAGGTGTTAACGGTAACCCACTAACAAAATCCATAGTTATCCTCTCCCATTTCCAAAGAGGAATCTTTATCGGTTGTAACAATCCGTGACGGTAATTGATGTTCGCCTTCACTTGTCGACAAGTCAAACATTTTCCCACTAACTCAGAATCTCACGCTCAACCCCGCCACCAATATCGCTCACAGAGATCTCGATACATCTTATTTCCTCCGGATGCATAGCATAAGGGCTACTATGCGCCTCCGTAGAATCAATTGCCTTAGATCTAGATCCTTAGGCATGCATACTCTCCTCGAAAGCACAACACACCCTCCGTGTTTAATCCAAAATCCTCAATTTCACCATTTTCAACTTGTCGCAAAGAAGGTCCCAACTTCTCATCTCGATGTCTGCTTTTCCTTGATTTGTTCCACCACGAGGTTTCACCAAGTTCGCTAACAAACCGCCATCCTCGTCAGACTCAAATGGGCAAACAAAGGTTTTAAATCGATATCGCTTTACGACTTAACGCGTCTACTACCACGTTAGCCTTTCCAGATGGTATTCGATGGAGAAATCGTAATCTTTTAACAATTCTACCCATCTTCTTTGTCTTAAATTCAATTCCTTCGGGTAAGGAGGTATTTAAGACTTTTGTGATCCGTAGATTATGGACTTCTCACCATAGAGATAGTGCCTCCAAATCTTTAGAGCAAAGACAACGCAGCCTAACTCCAAATCATGAGTAGGGTAGTTTACTTCGTGTGGTCTCAATTGACGAGAAGCATAGGCCACCACTTTTCCATTTTGCATCAACATACAACCCAGCCCATGTGAGACGATCGCAATAAATGTGAATTCTTTTCCAAATTTCGTGTTGAATTAAACCGAGCTTCGTCGTAATCTTCTTCAATTTCTCAAAACTCTCTTCTTGCTTTTCCCAGAGATATACGGAGCTCCCTTTCAACAGCTTTAGTTAGGTGCAAGAATCAATGAAAACCCTCTACAAAACGCCTATAGTATCCACCAAGCCTAAGAAACTCAATTTCAACTCCATCGATGTTGGTGGTTTCCAATCCGTAATAGCCTCAATTTTCCGAGGATCCACCCTTATTCCTTCTACCGATACTACATGACCAAGGAAAGTCACCTCCTTTAGCCAAAATTCGCACTTACCAAATTTGGCATACAATTGCTTATCACGAAGTAGTTGTAATACTATCCGCAAATATCGGGTCATGTTCCTCCTCATTTCTCGAATAAACCAATATATCATCTATGAACACTACCACAAACCGGTCTAAATATGGTTGAAAGACTTGGTTCATCATGTCCATAAATGCAAATGTGCATTGGTTAATCCAAACGGCATCACTACAAACTCATAGTGTCCGTAACGTGTCCGAAATGTCGTCTTATAAATGTCCGCTTCTTTCACCTTAAGTCGATGATAACCCGACCTTAAATCAATTTTGGAGAAAATCAAGCTCCCTTTAATTGATCAAACAGTCGCCAATTTCTAGAGGATACCGATTCTTGATCGTCAATTTATTCAACTGTCTCGTAGTCAATGCACAAACGATCGATCCATCCTTCTTCTTGACGAACAAAACCGTGCTCCCACTTGAGACACACTTGGTCGAATGAATCCTCGATCCAAGAATTCTTGAATTTGAGCTTTGAGCTCACCAACTCCTTCTCTTGCCATTCTATAGGAGCAATGGACACCGGAGCCGCCCCGTGCAAAAGCTCAATGCCAAATTCTACTTCCCGATCCGAGGTATGCCGAAGTTCTTCAGAAATACATCGGAAATTCCTTCACCGTCCTCACATCATTCACGGATAATTCCTTGACATCCACAAAGACAGATAAAGGCTAGGAATGCTCCGTATCCTTTCCGCACCAACTTCTCGACTTTTAATGCGATACCACATTTGCCGATAGTTCTTTCGTTCACCAATCATTATGACTTCCTTATCATCCGAGGTCCTTATCGACATTCGCTTCTCAAAGACAATCCAATTGCCCGATGGTTAACCAACCAATCCATGCCCGTAATGAGATCGAACTCACCGAAAGGTAGTTCCATCAAATTTGCTAAGAATACTTCCTCTTGGATTTTTAAGGCACGTCTTTAAATATTTTATTAATAGTTATTGATCGTTCTAAAGGACTGACATCGCCATCTCATTTTCGATATTTGATTCTAAATTCAGATTTCCAGATATGGCACTAGATACATATGAATGAGTAGAGCCAATATCTATTAAGGCAATAACAGTACATCAAAATGAAGAACGCATGGTTATCACATCTGGGCATTGCTGTCTCATGGCGCCTAACCGCATAGACCACCCAGTCGCCTAGCATCCGCATTTCTCTATTACCATTTCTCGACCGGTGCACCTTGACCACGACCAGCCCCATTACCACCACGACCGGTCCACGACCTCCGGTGGTCACGACACCCCACCGGTCAGGCATCATTATTACGGACTTCTTGAGTCGTATCCATTCGTCGAGGACAACTTTGTATCGATGTTCCATTGAACCGCATTTGTAGCATGCACCGCTTTCCTCCAACATTCCCAAAATGCCTTTTCCCACACTCGCAATCTCGACTTCGATTATTTGCTACCGGGTTCTCGCTTTGAACCGATTCATCATTCCGGTTTCTTCGAATCTCTTGGAAGAACCAGATCATTGTGTCTCTCTTTGTTTCGGATCTTTCTGCTCTACTGCTCGAAGTTCTTAGCCTCTTCGCTATTTTAGCCTTCTCCACAAGAGTCGAAAAATTTCTAACTTCATCGTGGAGCAATCGTAACCTCACCATCATTAAGTCCATCCTCGAAACGCGTACAACGCTCGTGATCTGTTGCTACAATTGTCCGCATAACGGCTCGACGTAAAACTCGACTTCATATGTCGCCACTGGCTTACTTCCTTGGACAAGATTCAAAATTCCTTCCTTCGAAGGCCTACATAGCTCGTTCGACGTATTTTCCTTGGAAGGCGCTTTAAAGAATTCCAGTTAATCGCGCGGCAAGGTGCCTTCTCGAACAAAGAGCCACCACCGACACGCCTCATCTCTCAATAAGGATACAGCCCTCTCGCTTTTGCTCACCGTGCATTCCATATCATCCATAATTGCTCCACGCTTGAGCCAGATTCACCACATTCGAGCTACACCAGACACACTCTCAAAACTTCGCATTATTCGCTTTAAGTCGCTCCGAAATTGACCCACGAGTTGTTGGCCCAATTCTAGTTCCAATGACCCTTTCCAAGACTCGTAGCATTGCTCGAGTTAATGCATTATCTTCTTCCATGTGATCGCGTGATCCGGTCTCACTTTCAATTGACGCAAAGCGCCTACTCGCATATGATTTGGTGCTTCACCAGTAGCACCTCGGCTCTACCACGGCCACGCCTACCGCTGCTCACGACCACGCCCTCTTGTACTCATGATTGCTTGTTCGCTTATCCGATTACAAGTTTTATGAATCGTAATTTTGTTTCGTGTTTATTAACGATATTTTATGAGATTTGAGATATAAAGTTGTTTTTCGCAACATATCCTATAGTCTCAATCTCTACGCTTTTTCACGCCTAAAACTAGAAGTTCTAGAGTGTTCCTATGATCATATCATAGTAATCATTAAGCAATAATACTTACTTGACTTGTCACGGATGCTTGTGGTGCCATACGATTTTTGAATGATTTCATATGTAAATTATTTTTGAACCCAAACCACACCGAAGTTTTTGAAATCTGGCTCGATATTACTAATGTAACACCCCAAACCCAAATCTATGCGTTGAGACTAGATTTGGTTTGTTACATGATTCGAGCTATTCTTAAATCTTTAATGAGTTGAAAACTACAATTTTATATACTGGGTTTAAAATTTGAAGAGTATTTGATTTTGATAAATATTTGAAATATTAGTTGAAATTCATTGTATTATTAAAACCGTTAGGAGATTTGTTAAAGAGTTAACACTAAAAAAAATATTTATAAAAGAATTTCATATACTTGAAAACCCAAATTTATTTTAATAATGCATCATATAATCATAGCCCATGATTTAAAAGTCCAAAATGTAGTTTAAATTCCAAACACATATAAAATCCATAAGTTATTTATAGAGGCCATTTATTACAACATCCCAAAATAGTAAAAATAATTATTAAAAGTTCAGAGTTTAATAACCCATATTTAGCAAAGATGGCCTCCACGAAGTCATCCTCGCCCAAGTCCACATCAATTTCCATTACCGAGATGGAAAAATAAAAAAAGGGGGTGAGTTACTTAGAACTCGAGTAACTCACTTACCACCATTATTGGGCCGATTGTCAAGATATTATGTTGGGCTTGAGCCCAATTCAATTCAACAATATATATCATGAATTAACACAATTTATAATGCATGTAAAATGAAATTCCACCCATACCTAATATCCATCCGCTAACACCCCTGCACCAACCATCACACCTGGGGATCAAGTCAACCCACCCCGCCATCACACCAATCGTAGGCATTAAGCCTTTTTATAATTGTGGCATAGCCACCGAACTAGAGGCAATAAGTTTATATTGTGGCGAAGCCACCGAACTAGAGGCAATAAGTTTATATTGTGGCGAGCCACCGAACTAGAGGCAATAAGTCGATATTGTGGCAGCCACCGAACTAGAGGCAATAAGCGGATATTGTGGCAACTGGCCATTCTTCTCTTCATATATCCCACCCATGCAATTATACATGTACTTTAAAATATGAAAATTTATTAACAATACATAACATGGTGGGTTTATCAATAACATTTCATTTGGCCCATAATTATGGCAATTTGTCCATTTAGCGCTTTAGTGGGCTTTGGCCCATTTACCAAACTAGAGTGTTTTAGCTAAATTTTAACGAACTAGAGTATTTTGGCCCATTTTCACTAACTAGAGTATTTACGGCCCATTTTCACTTAACTAGAGTATTTACGGCCTATTTTCACTTAATTAGAGTATTTACTACCATTTTCACGAACTAGAGTATTTACGACCCATTTTCACGAACTAGAGTATTTACGGCCCATTTTCACTAACTAGAGTATTTACGGCCCATTTTCACGAACTAGAGTATTTACGGCCCATTTTCACGAACATCCAATTTTTCATAATAACAATTAATTTCTAGGGCGTTTGCCGTAATTTTCACGATTTAGTCGTTTTACGCATTTTCGCCAAAATATAAATTTTACGCTTTTACCGATCTAATCGCTTTTTTTTCGATTTACTTCCATACCGAAATTTGACATCCAACCAAAATAATGAGTGTGAAATTACACACCTCGATACCGTGAGTACTAACCCTTCTCGCCTCCTCAAGACCTAAAATATATTTTGATTCGTTAGACAACTAATTCGTAAAAATAATCTTAATCGATAATGGATCCAAAATCTTACCTCTTGATTTTGAATCACTTTGATTTTCGGTTTTCCTTCGCTTAATGATTCGCTCGTCGTCGAGAATCCACCAACGATAATGGTTCTAAGTTCGCACCACTTGAATAATGGACTTCCTTCTAAGATGGCCCGCAACCCGTGGAAAATCCCGAACTACCAAACCGCTTTCGCTTGAATGGGGATTTACAGATCCACCCTCTTACGATAACTAAACACCGCCTTTTCTTCCCTATTTTGAAAGTCTTCAAGATCCAAAGGAATTTAGTTAGATCTAAAATAATATCAATAATTCTAGAGATTTTAAAGAGTAGGATTTCTTACCACAATGAAACGCTTCCAACGCTTCCACGATTCTCCGGCCACTTGAATTCCAATCTCCGTTATTGCACTAAATAATAACGAAAGAAACGTTATTAGTATGAACGCTATATCAATCCAAAAGACCTCAATAAACCAATGATATTCGCCATAATATCACTAATTAAAACGAAAATGAAAAGAAGAACCCTTACCTATGATCCACGATCGAAAAGAAAAGATTGAGTATGGTGTTTGTGAGAGTTGGAGAATTCGCTATGTATGTTCAAGGAAAAGAAAAATATTTGGTTTAAAGGCACAATAGCATTCTACCAAAAGAGTGAAGATGGAGAGAATTTTTTGATTGAAAAGAAATAATATAAGAACGAAAGGATGATGGTGATGATGTTGTTTTGATTTCAAGGAGATTAGTAGAAAAGAAAAGAAAAGACAAGCTTTAGGAGGGATGTATATTCGGCAATGGCAAAAAGAAAAGAAAAGAATTGGCTTTTGGCATAAGTGATTTTCGGCACAAGGAGAATACAAAAGAAAATTAACAAGAGGAACAAAAGTGACCAAATGGTCAAAAGATTTTGGCTTTACCAAATGCAAAAATTCGGCCAAGAAGAATGTTGAAAGGAGAGGAAATAAAATTCTGCACAAGTGCAAAGAATGACCAAAGAGAAAAGAATGAGATTTTTAGCCAAACTAACAAAAATTTGGCTCCTCCCCTAAACCAATGTTGCCGTCCAGCACATGGTCAATTGGCCATGATTTCTTTCCAAATTTTCCCCTTGATAAGTGCCTTATGTTCCCCCTATCTTTCCTTAAACCTTTGATTCCATGCCATAAGTTAGTTGTTTCCTTAATCCATTGATACACTAACCAAAAATAACATGGTCAACACCTTCCTTAATTGATCATTGCCGACATTTCCTATCCATGAGCAGAAAATTAAAACAAAAATTTTATCTAGGTGCTATACAAAGGATTCGAACCTCTTCCCCCTTGCTAGAACCCATGCGCCAACTCCACCATGCCATATGCTCATTTTATGACACTCTTAGCACATAATTTAGCTTAAGTCTTATTCACCTTTGTTTCACTTCAATAAATTCTCAATTAATAAATTTTATTCCTTCTTCAAATTATGCTTTACCTCTCTAGGACTTCAATAAGCACTAAAATAAAATAAGAGATTTTTCCTAAAAAAATCTAAACACCAATTCATGCAATTTAAATACTCTGATTTTAGGGTGTTACAAATTCATCTTATATTATGTATTTACTTGAATTGTTCTTAAAAAAATAAAAAAATTAATCAAAGTATATTCATTATTAGTTTTGTGATTAAGTGAGCTTATACGCTTAAATTTAGCATCTTGAAGAAGAAGCTCAGATTATTAGTTTTCAATTGATGTAATTATTCAGACTAGTTCATTTTCTAGTTAGGTAAATTGTCAATTCAATCTCGATTCTAACCCTTTAATTTAGCATTTATCCACACCTTTAACCTAAGCCTCGTTACAACCCTTTTTTTAAAGACCTTTTGATCTGTGTATAATTTTATTTTATAGTGGTGGAGATTTGATTTTCAGGCAAGCCTATGGGATTAACTTTTCATGTTCGACTTTTGAGAGCTTAATTTTGTACCTCAAACACTTTGAGTGATTTGAGTGAATCTTTAGTGAGGACGTCAACTCTTGTTGATTTTAAATTAAAGGTAATTATTTAGATAAGGGGAAACACCTATATTTTTTGTGATACAAACTTATGACATTGATTATTTGAATCTTCGTGGACTCTTTTAGTTAAACTATCCATGTATAAATTATCTATGAATTATGATAAGGCATCATTGATAAGAAATATGAATCGAGGGAAGTTAGTTTTAATTGTGAGTTGAGAATTTTGCTTGAGGACAAGCAAATGCTTAAGTGTGGGGGCATTTGATAAACCGTAATATGTTCATATTTTAATCCCACATTTAGCATACTTTTGGATGATTTATACCCTGAATTATGGAATTTGGTGCTCCTAATCCTTTAATTTCATGTTTCATACTTAGGAAAGCAACGAAGGATGAAAAGAACAAGAAAAGAGCTAAAAATGGAGAAAGTGGGCCAAAGTACGAAATCAACATGGCTTAGGCCCGATACACACAGCCATGCCTCTTTATCAGATTCGACCATGGGCTGGATTCAGCTCACACAGCCGTGCCACAAGGGTGTGTCCCTGCCGCAGCAAAGAAGAGTTTCATTCAGATTGGGGTACTTAGAGGCAAAGAAAGACATTCCAAAAGCCTATATAAACACCCTAGAGCCTAACCTTCAAGTGGGCATTCGGCTAGGCCAAGGAGCAAAGCCATAGAGGCCAAATTGTGGGATTCACTCGAAGAAAGCTAGTTGATCTATCCTAGAAGCCGGAATCACACTCAAGACTGAGGATCTCTCCTTCAATTCCTTCAGGGGGTTTTAGGGTTTCCTTTATGTTTTGTTATTTTTCTCCTGAGATGTATTCTTTTATGATTATGAACTAAACCCCTCAAATACCTGAGGGGGATGAAACCTAAGACGGATCTTGTTATTATTTTTGAACTATATGATAAATACTTGATTTGTTCTTAACTATGTGTTCTTAATTCATGCTTTGATATTTCAGGATATTGATTCAATTATTGATGTGCTTAGGCAGAGGAGGAATATTCCCTGTTTAAGAGTAGATCTAGCATAGTTAAGTGAAGCTGATCGCAACCCATCGAATTAGGGTCAAACCTAATATAGGAGTCTATAGATCGAGTTAATGAAATTCTAGGGGTTTTAATTAGAAAGAGATTTCAATTAATCAACCTAGTGTTAGACGTTAGTAGCCTCGAGAGAGGTATTAATATAAATTAGGGAATCTTATGGATCAAGTTAAGTGAATAAATCGTCTGGTTCGGAGTTAGGTAACAAGTGAATTCTAGGTGGATTCTTCCTCGGGTATTGTCTTAATCAATTTGTTTTTCCACAAGTATTTCCCCAATTCCTGCTCTGTGTCTTAGCATCTTTAGTTTAGTAGTTAGTTAATTTTAGATTAAACAACAATTCTCTAAATTCTTAGGCTAAATAGTAAGAAGAAAGTATTAGTATTGTAACACCCCAAACCCGACCCATGAGTCCTGACCGGATCTGGTATGTCACAGAGTAAATAATTTGAATCATTTTGAAGATTTGGTGAGAACTTGATAAAATCTGGCTAAGGTATGAAAATGGTGTTTGAAAATTCAGTTGGGCCTTTTATAAATATAGTTGGGTTGATAAACCCTTTTGAAAACGATTGATCATGTAATATTTTAAAATCGACAAAGTTATGGTTGACTTGGTTTATTTTTGTTACCCGATGGTAACATCTTTGAAAATCTCGTAGAAGTTATTAAATTTGGAAAATTACTTTTAACCGGTTTACTTAACATTTATAAATATCATTTGTAGTATAACATATATAAAATAAAACAACAAAATAAACATCCAAAATTATAATAGCGGCCTTATTACAATCCCAAAATAAAATGACTTAGAAAATAAAATAAATAAACTTAAATATAATAAATTAAAATCAAATTCATCGAATAAGCATGGCCACCTTGAGTCCTCTCCGGCTCTATCTCCACGATCTACTCATCTGCAAAAAGGTAATGGAAGGGGGTGAGTCACCAAGACTCAGTGTGTAAACCCCCCACCCAGAAAACACAACTCATACACAATTCATTAATAAACATGCTCATGCAACCCAACTAGCCATCCATACTCCTTTTCTACCCCGTGTGGTCAAAACCACTGATGACTTAAAGTCACAATTTAAATGATGGGGCCAACCCATCGTGTGGTCAAAACCACTAATGACCATAGGTCACAAATAATCAAGTGTGGTCAAAACCACTGGTGGTACCAAACCCTGGGACTTAGTCGCAATTTATCAATCGGTGTGGTCAAAACCACTGATGACCATAGGTCACAAATAATCTGATGGGGCGAACCCATCTTGTGGTCAAAACCACTGATGACCATAGGTCACAAATAATCTGATGGGGCCAACCCATCTTGTGGTCAAAACCATCAAGCGACATATCCATAAAATTATCCCCTCCTCTCATCAATCCCACCATCATCATGCTTACATATCAATTTCATAAATCATGCATTTAACGAATATGATGGCATACTCAATCATATCTCATAAACAAAATAATAGGGACTTACCAGAATCCGATCTCATGCCCACAAGCAAAACTAGCAAAAAGATTAAAAGGCAACAATATGACACAGTTAATTAATAAAGTGTGTAAGAGTTTTACACACCTGATTCTACCGAAATTCCTAGATCCCAAAGATTCGATCTACGGTGCTAGATCTCTTGACCTTAAACGAATTTGATTTCCAAACAAATTTCAAATCGTCACTTGATTAAGACTCTGCCGAAATTCCTTTAACCATATGTTAGATTTAATCTAACATTAAAACATAAACATGGCCTTTGGCCGAATATACATATATCTTACCTTAAATCTTTTAAATACCGAAACTCTCTTCTTGATTAATGGAGATGCCGAAATACCTTAGATCTAAAATCCCAAAATTCACCTTCCATATTTCGATCAATAAAATATAGGAGGGATTAGAATAACTTTCGGCTTAAAAGAAAGGAATACAATTATAACTATAGATCCTTACCCTTTATATTGAAATCAATGATCCCTCCTACTACCACTTGAGATTCTACTTAGAGACTTGATGAACAATCGACTATGATCCCTTATGTATTCGATTTCAAAGATGAAAGAAGAGAGGAATAATAGGCTTAGAAGGAATCGGCTAGGATGCTAAAAGAGAAGAGGAAAAAAGAATGGATGCTCATGAATTTCAAGAGGAGAGGAGAAAGAATATTTGGCAAAAGAAAAGAGAGGAGAATGAATAATGAATAGCCTTAGTCTCATCCTTTTATAGTTAAATTAGACCAAGAATCCTTTGCTTGGCCACTACTCTTCCTTATGTGATAACTTTATCTCTTTAATTTTAAAACAAATAAAGTATAATCCTTATTATCTTCTAATTAGCGAATTTAAAAGAGAGTGAAACTCCTCTTTGCAAGCCTTGTGCCGCCCACCTCTTGGGCTTCTAGAAACAAAAATAAACCTTATTTTATTTACTTCCCATGTGACTTGAACTCGTGCCCAACACCCTTGTATGTGGCGCCATTTCCAAAGGCCCTAAGTGGCATCTTCAGCCACTTTTCCAAGCTCGTTTTGTGTCAAATTTCATGTACTTTTTCTTTTAAGGCCTCCTTGCCTTAATTACCTCTTTTAAACTTTAAAACTCGACATTTCTAAGTCATTTCTAGGTTTCCAAAATTTTCGTTCGGCTCAGAACTTGACATTTCTTAGGTTTCCTAAAATGTTTACTTTCCTTTTTTAGCTTAGTTTCCAAAATGTTCACTTTCCTAATTCAACTTAGTTTCCAAAATGTTCACTTTCCTCTTTTAGCTTAGTTTCCAAAATGTTTACTTTCCTCTTTTAGCTTAGGTTTCCAAAATGTTCATTTTCCTAATTTACTTAGGTTTCCAAATGGTCACTTTCCTATTTTTAATGTAACATTTCCATACATTCTCGGGCTTCCAAAATGTTCAAAATTTATTCAAAACTCATAAAACATGTCATTTCGTACATTTAAGTCAGAAATGCATAGGCCCTTTTTTAGGATGTTACAGTTCTACCCCCCTTAAAATAATTTTGTCCTCGAAATTACTTACTATCGCTCATCCATACAGCCTAACTCACTACACTATGCTATTGTCACAAGACTCGATCTCAAAGAACTATCATACTTTCTAGGCACATTCTCTAAGTTCACGTCCCTTAGAACTCATTTCTAATGATGCGCTTTAATCTGATTTAAGAAATTTTATAAATTAGCTTTTATTCCACTGATTAACTGCGAAGAAGTTTTATGATAAGAGTTTAGGAGTGGTTCTTTCGTATCATATATGCACACAGTTTTCCATTCATTCATTCAAAGAGACATAGTTTTCATTGTGATTGTTTTTCCACTACCCAAGGGTATTTTTGTAATTTGTCCTATAGGGTATTTTGTAATTTCTCAAAATAAAAGTTTTGGATGATTTTGTCAAAAGTATTTTGAAACTCTTAAATTCACAGGGTATTTTGAAAATTTTGAAATCGGGGTAATTCGTAAATTTTAGAACTCGTGGGCATTTCGATAATTTTTCACAAAGCGGTGAATTTGTAAAATTTTAAGAAATCAGGGATATTTCAATAGTTGTAAAACTTTGATGGTTCCTTTTTGAGAATTGCATTTTCTAAGATAGTGACGTTGCGAAATTTTGGAAGTCAGGGGTATTCTGGTAATTTTGTAGGTTAGGGGCAATTTTGTAATTTTCTAAAATCATGACATTTTTTTTAAATTTATGGTTTTTGGGCACTTTTTATGTGATGAAATTTTTGATTAAAACTGTGGGTATTTTGTGAATATCATAAATCAAGGGCGTTTTCGTAATTTTACCCCTAAGGGTATTTTAGTAATTTCACATAATCAGAGTATCTGCATAAAATGATTTTCAAATGTTGGATTCTAAGTGATTTCACAAAAGAAGGATATTTTGAAGATTTTCTATTTAAAAATTTTTCATACGGAGGGTATTTTGGTCATTTTTCAAATTGAGGGGTATTTTGGTCATTTTTTTTAAAACAAGGGTTTAATTATTTCAAAAACAAAACGGCTAGTCCCTTTCGGGTTTTAGTGATCGAGTTTAGCCTGTGAGTGTGTCGTCTCAGCTAGGATGAACCGTTACTACGCACCAGGTAGGATTCAAGTGAGTAGGAGGTGAGTCACGAGGACTGCTTAAATACTAGGCCCCCACCGAATCTAATCCTAGACATGCATATAACGATTGCCACATCCTTTGCTCAGTGACAACTCACAGGGTTGGTTTAGGTAATTATTAAATCTTATGCATGCTTGTTGGGGTATGCTA
Source organism: Gossypium rotundifolium (assembly GCA_025506655.1). Taxonomy (NCBI): domain Eukaryota; kingdom Viridiplantae; phylum Streptophyta; class Magnoliopsida; order Malvales; family Malvaceae; genus Gossypium; species Gossypium rotundifolium. Next base: position 20,814,830 of record CP106727.1, read on the forward strand.
ACCCTAGGGTTCAACAGTTTCTACTCTAGTATTCTACGTTCCCTTATTTACCCTTCTACCCCTCATCAAATATTCACAAAAATGGATAGAAGTACTTACCTGGGCAGATAGGTGCCGGAGACTCGGTGCCATGCTGTTCAAGCCAAAAACAGTTTCAAAACATTCATAATAAGGCCTACTAACAGAAACAAAACATTTTGGGCCTTGAGCCCCCCACAGCCGAGTTTTGAACCGGGCTCTGATACCAAAAATGTAACACCCCAAACCCGACCCATGAGTCCTGACCGGATCTGGTATGTCACGGAGTAAATAATTTGAATCATTTTGAAGATTTGGTGAGAACTTGATAAAATCTGACTAAGGTATGAAAATGGTGTTTGAAAATTCAGTTGGGCTTTTTATAAATATAGTTGGGTTGATAAACCTTTTTGAAAACGGTTGATCATGTAATATTTTAAAATCAGCAAAGTTATGGTTGACTTGGTTTATTTTTGTTACCTGATGGTAACATCTTTGAAAATCTCGTAGAAGTTATTAAATTTGGAAAATTACTTTTAACCGGTTTACTTAACATTTATAAATATCATTTGTAGTATAACATATGTAAAATAAAACAGCAAAATAAACATCCAAAATTATAATAGCGGACTTATTACAATCCCAAAATAAAATGACTTAGAAAATAAAATAAATAAACTTAAATATAATAAATTAAAATCAAATTCATCAAATAAGCATGGCCGCCTCGAGTCCTCTCCGGCTCCATCTCCGCGATCTACTCATCTGCAAAAAGGTAATGGAAGGGGGTGAGTCACCAAGACTCAGTGTGTAAACCCCCCACCCGGAAAACACAACTCATACACAATTCATTAATAAACATGCTCATGCAACCCAACTAGCCATCCATACTCCTTTTCTACCCCGTGTGGTCAAAACCACTGATGACTTAAAGTCACAATTTAAATGATGGGGCCAACCCATCGTGTGGTCAAAACCACTGATGACCATAGGTCACAAATAATCAAGTGTGGTCAAAACCATCGGTGGTACCAAACCACCGGGACTTAGTCGCAGCTTTATCAATCGGTGTGGTCAAAACCACCGATGACCATAGGTCACAAATAATCTGATGGGGCCAACCCATCTTGTGGTCAAAACCATGGCGACATATCCATAAAATTATCCCTCCTCTCATCAATCCCACCATCATCATGCTTACATATCAATTTCATAAATCATGCATTTAACAAAGATATGATGGCATACTCAATCATATCTCATAAACAAAATAATAGGGACTTACCCGAATCCGATCTCATGCCCACAAGCAAAACTAGCAAAAAGATTAAAAGGCAACAATATGGCACAGTTAATTAATAAAGTGTGTAAGAGTTTTACACACCTGATTCTACCGAAATTACTAGATCCCAAAGATTCGATCTACGATGCTAGATCTCTTGACCTTAAATGAATTTGATTTCCAAACAAATTCAAATCGCCACTTGATTAAGACTCTGAAATTCCTTTAACCATATGTTAGATTTAATCTAACATTAAAACATAAACATGGCCTTTGGCCAATATACATATATCTTACCTTAAATCTTTTAAATCCCAAACTCTCTTCTTGATTAATGGAAATGCCAAATACCTTAGATCCGAAATCCCAAAATTCACCTTCCATATTTCGATCAATAAAATATAGGAGGATTAGACTAACTTTCGCTTAAAAGAAAGGAATACAATTATAACTATAGATCCTTACCCTTTATATTGAAATTGATGATCCCTCCTGCCACCACTTCAGAGATTCGGCTTAGAGACTTGATGAACAATCGGCTATGATCCCCTTATGTATTCGGTTTCAAAGATGAAAGAAGAGAGGAATAATAGGCTTAGAAGGAATCGGCTAGGATGCTAAAAGAGAAGAGGAAAAAAAGAATGGATGCTCAAGAAGAATTTCGGCAGAGGGAGAGGAGAAAGAATATTTGGCAAAAGAAAAGAGAGGGAGAATGAATAATGAATAGCCTTAGTCTCATCCTTTTATAGCTGAAATTAGGCCAAGAATCCTTTGCTTGGCCACTACTCTTCCTTATGTGATAACTTTATCTCTTTAATTTTAAAACAAATAAAGTATAATCCTTATTATCTTCTAATTAGCCGAATTTAAAAGAGAGTGAAACTCCTCTTTTGCAAGCCTTGTGCCGTCCACCTCTTGGGCTTCTAGAAGCAAAAATAAACCTTATTTTATTTACTTCCCATGTGACTTGAACTCAGGCCCAACACCCTTGTATGTGGCGCCATTTCCAAAGGCCCTAAGTGGCATCTTCAAGCCACTTTTCCAAGCTCGTTTGTGTGTCAAATTTCATGAACTTTTTCTTTTAAGGCCTCCTTGCCTTAATTACCTCTTTTAAACTTTAAAACTCGACATTTCTAAGTCATTTCTAGGTTTCCAAAAATTTTTGTTCGGCTCTGTAAACTTGACATTTCTTAGGTTTCCTAAAATGTTTACTTTCCTTTTTTTAGCTTAGTTTCCAAAATGTTCACTTTCCTAATTCAGCTTAGTTTCCAAAATGTTCACTTTCCTCTTTTAGCTTAGTTTCCAAAATGTTTACTTTCCTCTTTTAGCTTAGGTTTCCAAAATGTTCATTTTCCTAATTTACTTAGGTTTCCAAAATGGTCACTTTCCTATTTTTAATGTAACATTTCCATACATTCTCAAAGCTTCCAAAATGTTCAAAATTTATTCAAAACTCATAAAACATGTCATTTCGTACATTTAAGTCAGAAATGCATAGGCCCCTTTTTTAGGATGTTACAGTTCTACCCCCTTAAAATAATTTCATCCTCGAAATTACTTACTATCGTTCATCCATATAGTCTAACTCACTACACTACGCTATTGCTGCGCACTCTGATCTCAAAGAACTATCATACTTTCTAGGCACATTCTCTAAGTTCACGTCCCTTAGAACTCATTTCTAATGATGCGCTTTAATCTGATTTAAGAAATTTTATAAATTAGCTTTTATTCCACTGATTAACTGCGAAGAAGTTTTATGATAAGAGTTTAGGAGTGGTTCTTTCGTATCATATATGCACACAGTTTTCCATTCATTCATTCAAAGAGACGTTGTAGTTTTCATTGTGATTGTTTTTCCACTACCCAAGGGTATTTTCGTAATTTTTCCTACAGGGGTATTTTTGTAATTTCTCAAAAAGAAAAGTTTCGGATGATTTTGTCAAAAAGTATTTTGAAACTCTTAAATTCCTGGGGTATTTTGAAAAATTTTGAAATCCGGGGTAATTCAAAAATTTTTGGAACTCAGGGGCATTTCGGTAATTTTTCACAAAGCAGGGTGAATTTGTAAAATTTTAAGAAATCAGGGATATTTCAATAGTTGTAAAACTTTGATGGTTCCTTTTTGAGAATTGCATTTTCTAAGATAGTGACGTTGCGAAATTTTAGAAGTCAGGGGTATTCTGGTAATTTTGTAGGTTAGGGGCAATTTTGTAATTTTCTAAAATCATGACATTTTTTTTAAAATTTAAGGTTTTTGGGCACTTTTTATGTGATGAAAGTTTTGATTAAAACCGTGGGTATTTTGGGAATATCATAAATCAAGGGCGTTTTCGTAATTTTACCCCTAAGGGTATTTTAGTAATTTCACATAATCAGAGTATCTTCATAAAATGATTTTCAAAAGTTGGATTCTAAGTGATTTCACAAAAGAAGGATATTTTGAAGATTTTCTATTTAAAAAATTTTCATACGGAGGGTATTTTGGTCATTTTTCAAATTGAGGGGTATTTTGGTCAATTTTTTAAAACAAGGGTTTAATTATTTCAAAAACAAAATGGCTAGTCCCTTTCGGGTTTTAGTGATCGAGTTTAGCCTGTGAGTGTGTCGTCTCAGCTAGGATGAACCGTTACTACGCACCAGGTAGGATTCAAGTGAGTAGGAGGTGAGTCACGAGGAGGAATTTTGGATCGCCAGGAGTTGCTGGGCGTACTCAGAAAAGACCTAGGTCAGATGGGCCAAACCGTGGAGAGACTGCGCTAACTGCATACCTGAGGTGTGTTCGTTGTGGTAAATTCCATGTAGGTGAGTGTTGGACGTGCAAAGGAAAGTGCTTTAGGTGTGGATCTTTGGATCATCGACAGAGACATCCACGACCACGAGAGTAATGTAGGACCAGGCGTGGAAATGCTCACCAGTAGAGAAGGTCAACAATGCAGAGGGGTCGTGGTCTAGCTAGAGATGGTAATGGTTTCGATCGGGGCCATAGAGCACCAGGCCGAGGGGCAGAAAACACTGAGGCAAGATAGCCGGGGTTAGTCTATGCTTCCAGATGTCGAGAGGAAGTTGACGCACCGGATGTTATAACCGTATGTTTTAATATTTGGTTTGCCTTACACTACATTGATTGACATTAGGTCGACACATTCATAGGTTGCTAGTAGTGTGTTTGGAACTTTAAGTTTAGATTTGGAGATTACCCCTAGGGCGATGATTATAATTAGCCTATTAGGACAATCTATGGTAGTAGATAAACTCTATCGGGAGGTACCCTTAGAAGTTCAGGGAATAGTTTTTCGGATGGATCTGATGGAATTACCGTTCAAAAGTTTGACTTAATATTAGGCATGGACTGGCTGGTGAAGTATCAAGCTAATTTAGATTGTGCAACCAAGCGTATGGTGTTGAAAACTCCCGATGGTGGTGAAGTGTTGGTGATAGGAGAAAGGGGGAGCTGTCTGTCGAATGTAGTGACTGCCCTAATAGCAGAAAGGATGGTAAGAAAAGGATGCGAGGTAGTTTTAATGTTTGTTCGGGCTCTGGAAGCCAATGACCTAACTGTTGGGGATGTTAGGACAGTGAAGAAGTTTCTGATGTTTTCCTAGAAGAGCTTCCAAGACTACCCCCAGATCGTGAAGTGGAGCTTGGTATCGATCTTTTTCGAGAACGCCAGTATCTATTGCTCCATATAGGATGGCACTAAAAGAGTTGGTGGAATTGAAAGCGCAGATTCAAGAGTTACTGGATAGAGGGTTTATTCGACCAAGTGTGTCATCGTGGGGAGCGCCGGTGTTATTTGTCAAGAAGAAAGATGGATCAATGCATATGTGTATTGACTATCGTCAGTAAAATAAGCTAACGATCAAGAACAAATACCCGTTTTCGAGGATCGATGACTTATTCGATCAGTTGAAGGGAGCCTCAGTCTTTTCAAAGATAGATCTGAGGTCAAGATACCATCAGCTTATGGTCAAGGAGGCAGATATTCATAAGATGGCTTTTAGGACTCACTATGGTCATTACGAGTTCATGGTAATGCCATTCGGATTGACCAATGCACCAGCAGCATTTATGGACATGATGAACTGAATATTCCAACCCTACTTGGATCGATTTGTCATGGTATTCATAGATGATATCCTGGTTTATTCAGGATCGGAGGAGGAACATGACTCACACCTTTGAGTGGTTTTGCAGATCTTGAGGGAGAAGCAGCTGTATGCCAAATTCAATAAGTGTGAATTTTGGCTAAGGGAAGTTACATTTTTAGGCCATGTTATGTCGATAGAGGGGATTAGGGTTGACCCTCGAAAAATTGAAGCGGTATTGGATTGGTAGCCGCCTAAATCCGTGGCAGAAATTTGGAGTTTTCTTGGACTGTTTGGGTACTATCGAAGGTTTGTTGAAGGATTTTCTTCAATAACGGCACCATTGACTAAGTTATTACGGAAAGGAGTTCTGTTTGTTTGGTCCAATAAGCAGCAAGAGAGTTTTGAGAAGTTAAAAAGGATTTTGACAGAGGCTCTGGTATTGATTCAGCCGGAGGTTGGAAAGGAATTCACAATTTACTGTGATGCGTCACACACGGGACTAGGATGCTTGTTGATGCAAGATGGAAAGGTTGTTGCGTATGCATCTCGACAGTTAAGACCGCACGAAGTAAATTATCCCACCCATGATTTGGAGTTAGCAGCGGTGGTTTTTGCTTTAAAGATTTGGGGACATTATTTGTACGAGGAGAAATCTGTTATTTACACCGATCATAATAACCTAAAATACCTTTTGACCTAGAAGGAGTTGAATCTAAGGCAGAAGAGGTGGATCGAGTTGTTAAAGGATTGTGATTGCTCGATCGAGTACCATCTAGGTAAAGCTAATGTGGTGGCGGATGCTTTAAGTCGTAGAGCAATCTCTGACTTGAGAGCAATGTTTGCTCACCTTAGTTTATACGATGATGGGAGCTTATTGGCTAAACTTCAAGTGAGACCCTCTTGGGTTAGTCAGGTTAAGGAGAAGCAGCAGACCGATGAGTTGCCAAAGGAGAAGTTTCATGTAGGATCAAGTGATGGATCGACGGACTTCAGTATGAATGAGGAAGGACTGTTATCTTTTCAAGGGAGAGTTTGCATGCCAAAAGATCCGAAATTGAGGCATAGGATTTTGCAAGAAGCATATGGAAGTTCATACGCTATACACCCCGAAGGGAGTAAGATGTATCGGGATTTGCGGGATTAGTTCTGATGGCCAGGCTTGAAGTGAGAGGTAACTGAACTGGTGAGTAAGTGTTTGACTTGTCAGCAGGTAAAGGCAGAGCATTAGTTACCATCAGGGTTATTGCAGCCAGTGAAGATTCCACAATGGAAGTGGTAAAGGATCACAATGGACTTTGTTATTGGGCTACCCTCACGCCTACTAAGAAAGATTTAGTCTAGGTGATTGTTGATCGCTTGACGAAATCTGCTCATTTCATACCAGTATGGGTCGATTACTCTCTGCAGAAATTGCCTAAGCTATACATAGCGGAGGTGGTGAGGTTGCATGGAGTACCACTATCGATCATATCGGACAAGGACCCTAGGTTCACGTCGCGATTCTGGAAAGCGTTGCATCAAGCGTTGGGTACAAAGTTGGATTTCAGTACAGCATTTCATCCTCAGACAGATGGACAGTCTAAGCGGGTAATTCAGATCTTGGAGGACATGCTGAGAGGTTGTGTCATTGATTTCAGAGGTAGTTGGGAAGAATTTATACCCTTAGTGGAGTTTGCTTACAACAACAGCTACCAGTCTAGTATTCAGATGGTGCCCTATGAAGCATTGTAAGGGCAGAAGTGTCGTACTCCTACCTGTTGGACGGAATTAGGGGAACGTCAAATTTTGGGTCCAGAGTTGGTTACCAAGACAGGGGAGAAGGTTGAGTTAATTCGAGCTCGACTAAAGGAAGCGTCGGACCGGTAGAAGTCCTATCCAAACTTGAAGCGTAAGGACATAGAGTTTACAGTGGGTGACAAGGTGTTGTTGAAGGTGTCGCCATGGAAGAAAGTGCTGAGGTTTGGATGGAAGGGTAAATTAAGTCCCAGATTTATCAGACCTTATCGAGTGTTGAAACGAGTGGGGCCGACAGCCTATCAGCTAGAGCTACCTTCTAAGCTAAGCTAGATTCACAATGTATTCCACGTTTCTATGTTAAGACGTTACCGTTCGGATCTATTCCATGTGGTGTCTGTGGAAGAAATCGAAGTTAGACCTGACCTATCCTTTGAAGAAGAATCGGTAGAAATCCTGGATCATGAAGTCAAGGTATTGCGAAGGAAAACGGTTTCGTTAGTTAAGGTTCTATGATGGAATCACGGTTCGAGGAGGCTACTTGGGAACCAGAGGAAGCGATACGGTGGCAATACCCATCTATTCTGATCAGGTAATTTCAAGGTGAAATTTCTTTAAGGGGGTAGAATTGTAACATCCTAAATTAATGGGCCTGTGCGTTTAATGTGAGTGGTTGTGCTTGTTATGCTTGACAGAATGTTTTAGGGGTTCAGAATGGGCTCGAAGTTGGGACGAGGCCTTAGTCAAATTTTCTGTATGGACACTCTAGTGGAAAGTAAGTTAAGACAGGGCTTAAAAGACATTACCCGTGAATTAAGACACAAAAATGGGCTTGTGGCCCAGTGGTCAGTGGCGATATGCAAGGCCTAGGAGTGGCGTGTCAAGCTGTTAAGGAAGTCCAAGGTTCAAGTCGCATAAAGCCCAATTCTTTTTAATTAAATTTAGCTAATTTACGAATTTAAGTGGGTAGAGTGGGACGGCAATAAGGCTTGGAAATAGGAGGATTTATTTGAGTGGATAATGCAGATAATATGGCAGATAAAGGGAGGAAGAGGTAGTGTTATCTAGGATTCTTTTGGAGGTGTGATCAGATAAAGATAAGGGAGGAAATTTAGGATTTATCTGCTAGTCACAGTGGTGGCCGAAATTCCAACACTAAGGGGGAGGAGAAATCGGTTATGATATGATCAAAGGGTGCCGAAATTTCCCTTGATTAATAGCTTAGTTTTAGTTTTAAAAAGGGGCATTTTCGATTTTTGGCAATAGGTGCCGAAATTTTGCTTAAGTAGAGGAGACATCTCTTCAATTCCGGCATTTGACCCTATTCTCTTTTTTCTTTCCTCTCATCCCCACTTCTATGCAAAAGTAGAAAATTTCAATATTCTCTTCTCTCATCTTTTCCTCTAAAAGCCGAAACTCATAACTCTTCTCATCTCCATTCTTTTCCTATAACCAAATGATCATTTTTCTTTCCTTTATTCTCTCTTTTGTCGATTTCTTCATAGTCGAATCTTCATAGATCCTATTACACTGTCTTTCTTTTGATCTTCTCAGAAGCCAAAATCTGTCAGGAGAATCCAAACCTATTGGTAAGTGCCGATTTCTTTTGATCTTTTCTCTTTCAGTTTTGGAGGCCATAGCCGATTGGCTAATGGGTTGTAAGGCCATCATTAATTCAATATTCTATTCACTAATCTTGTGTCCTGTTTGGGCGGCATTCTGGGATTTAAAGGAGATCTAATAGCCTAGGTTCCTTGGACAAAAATCGTCAACTTCCCAATCCTTTTTTCTTCTTTCAGGATTTCAAGGTAAGGATTTCAATTCTCCCTAAGTTGATCCATCGGTTTCCTTTCTTTATTGTGCCTTAACCTAATGCCTCGTTAAGCAATCATTATAGTATCCTCTAACTAAGGTGATTCATGGACTCGAATGTTAGTAAATTGAAGGAAGGGGCTGGATCTGTAGTCCTAGCTCCAAAGTTCAAGAAACTCTGTCAGCAGTACGGATTGGCCGTCGGGTTGTGGACCTACTTCAAAACAAAACCTTAGAAAGTTAGTAGTCGTATCGACTTCTGATAGTGTCGACATAGAAAGTATTGTCCTATCGATAATCAGGTGTGTAGATCTCTATCACACTAGTTAATCTGTATTATATGTATGTTATGGGCTAAAAGCCAAAAAATGAGGTTGTCTGACGATCAAATATTACCCGTAAAGGGTAGGCAAGGGATGCTAGGTACGTAATCATAAAAACTTCTCTATATTTATTGAAGTATGTAAAAGTCTGTGATCTGTTTAGATAGTATAATGTTCTGATTCTTGCATGTATGTATGCATGGGATGGGATTGATATGATGAAGGGGAAGAAGGTTGCATGGCGATCGGTGGCTTTGCCACATAGGTCACATAGTGATCGGTCTTTATGACAGGCAGCATAGCTATCGAAATACTACAATGTATTATTAAGGTCGTATGGCGATTGGTGGCTTTGCCACATAGGTCACATAGTGATCGGTCTTTATGACATACAGCACAGTTGTTGATATGGTGTGTAGCGGATGGAGGGTTGATTGTAGAAATCCCCACGGTGTGATGGTTGGTAGGGGGTGTGTAGAGGATGGACTCTTAGGTTTGGGATCGGCCATGTTGCATGTAAATATATATTTTGTTGCCATTGTGTATGGGCTCAGGGCCCATAATGTGTTTGTGGGCCTTAAGGCTTTTATGTGTTTTCGGGATTTGCACACTGAGTCTTGGTGACTCACCCTTTCATTTCTCCCAACTTTTAAGATGAGCAGTAGATCGTGGACATAGGAGCCGAGGCGGACTCGAGGGGCTATCAAGTCTTTTATCTTCATAGACTATTTTCAATTTTTCTTTAAGTTTCAATTTTGGGATTATTTTTGTAATAAGGCCTCCATAACTTAGGTTATCGAACTATATTTTTTTATGTTACATCTTATAAACTTATGTTTTCAAAGTCTTAATTATAAAGTGAAAGGAAAATGGGTTTTTCCAGCATATTCAACGCAAATGTTAAAGTTTCTTCAAAAATATCACAATTAATGATTAATTGGTTAAAATAAACTGAGATTTTCAAAGCCCTTCAAAGCAAAGTTTTCAACATTCAACCCGTAGCATACAGATCCGGTCATGACGTATGGGCGGGTTTGGGGTTTTACATTATCAGACCATACCTCTTGTGGAATCTTTTTTTTAATGATAATGAACGAATACTGGTTAATAAGAAAACATTTAGTAGAGGCCACTTCAACCCAAAATGACTTTGGTAAACAAGCATTCAACAACATATATCAAACCTTTTCCGTGATTGTTCTATTCATTTATTCTATTCATCCTTTCTGAATTGCACAATTCATTAAACTAATTAGAACAAATTTTTAAGTCATTATCTGTGAGGAAATATTTTTTCTGTTTTCATGCCTGCTTCTTGGTCATAGTTTTCCAAGCCTTAAATATGAAACACACATCACTTTTCTGCTTCAGGAAGAATGCCCAAAATTTTCTGGAAAAATCATCAATGATCGTCAACATATAATTGGCGCCACCTACCATAGGCACTCTAGATGGTCCCCAGAGATCAGAATGAATATAATCTAGCGTTCCCTTCGTGTTACAGATTCCTCTGGTGAATTGAACTCTCTTTTGCTTCCCAAAAATGCAGTGCTTACAAAACGTTAGTTTGCTAATGCCTTGTCCATCAAGAAGTCCTTTTTTTGCTTATGTTTTCCATGTCGTTCCCACTCATATGTCCTAGAAGCATATGCCAAAGTCTAGTAACATCATCATCTGACAAGGAAGAGGAAGTCACGGTTGCATCACCAGTAACATTTGTACCACAAAACATATAACTTGGCAATCTTTCTCTGCCCTTTCATCACAATGAGGGAACCCTTATTAATCTTTAAAACCCCACTTTCAGCTATTTACTTGTACCGTTTTAAATCAAGATTACATAACAAAACCAAATTTCTCTTCAATCCTGGTACATGTCATATGCCACTAAGTGTTTTGACAACTCCATCAATCATCTTAGTTTTGATCGTGATAATACCTCTTGTTCTACATGAAAGTGCAACTAGAATCGAGGATCCCCTTATCGCTTACTCTAGAGTTGTCAACAAAAGCAACTAGGAGTTCACCATCGCTATATTTTTCTACTACATTAGCTTCACCAGATTGTTTTGGCTGTTTTCCCTTTTGATTAGCAGCATCTCTTTTGATCTTATTCTGCAACTTAAAGCACTCAGACTTAATGTGCCTCTTTTTTTTTTTTTTGCAGAAATTATAGGTTTTACCTATGTTTGAAGATCTCGATCTACCCTTAGATTTACTGTGAGGGTTTTGTTCTTGTGTCCTTCCACGATTATCACCAGTATTTTGTTCTTCTCTCCCACAAGCAATGAAACCCTCTCCCTTAGAGTCGATCCAGCCACAAGATGCTTTCTCTTGTCATATGAGGTGAAGGAAGTATAGACTTCATCAATTGTAAGAGATTTGTGACTATACAAAATCGTATCTCTAGAGGTTGGATTAGACGAGGCAATAAAAAAAGTAGAATTAACCCTATATCTTATTTATCATACTGAACCTCCATGGCCTATAAGTCTAAGGCAATTTCTTTACACACAGTTAAGTTTTTGAACACATACGCACCTTTATCCAAACTATGAGAATAAAGACTCTGCTTTAGATGCAACTTGTAAGTTACAATTTCCCACATGCATAATTGTTGTAGCTTTGCCCATAATGCAGTGGCAATCTTCTCATTCAACACGTCCTATAGAATTTCATTCGACAGATGCAGATGTAATTGCATTAAAGTCTTTTGATCTTTATGCTTCTTCTCTTCAATTGTCAATGTCAAAGGCATCTTATCTAACCCTAGCAAGGCATCCTCCAAATCCATCTGCGCTAGAACTGCATGCATCTTTACCTGCCACAGCATGAATCTGGTGTTACGATCCAACAACGAAATATCATACTTCACTGTCGCCATTACAGTGATCGAGACAAGCAACTTGAAATGCTCTGATATCAATTTGTTAAAATTAAACATCGATAATGGCAATATAGAATTATTGTAAAGCAATAAGAAAAGAAAAATAAAATACACAAATTTTACGTTGAAATCCTTTCGGAAAAAAACCACGGGTAGAGGAGGAAAATTCACTAATGTTGAAAACTGACTTATACAAGAGGAGTTTCGACTACATCTATTTAGAGGTTGAAAAACCCTATTCTAATCACTGTCAATAGAAGAAGTGTAGTTTTATACAGATTTTACTTGTGTGACATGGTCTGGGTATTTTATTTCTTTAGCAAGGATTTGAGTCACACAAATCTAACAATTACCTATTTTATGGTTGAAAGTTTGATGAAAACATTTTAAAATTTCTTCTTTTCTTCAATGGTGTTTTCGTTTGGGAGAGAAAAAAAGATGATGATAAAATTTTCTTCCCACTTAACATATATAATATAACTAGTAAGCTAAGTAACTTAATTAAGTTTAATTAATTATTAAAACATGTTAAGTTTAATTTAATTATAATTTAGGCATAATAGATATCATTATCATGTCCCACTATCTAAATAAAGAACATTGGTTTGTTTACCATTTTAATCCTTTGGTTAATTGTTTTCTAGGTCCCCAAGCCTTTTCCTAATTAAAATCTATAATGATTAAACTTTTATAATTTAGTCCCTAAGCCCTAATTAACTATTAATTTGACAAATTTAATAGACCAATTTTCAATATATTTTATATTATTTTTTTAAATTTTCATATTTAATATTTAAGGACTTGGTTTATGGAAATGGGGTTCCAAAATTGTATGTTTTTTACACCACTGAATTTCGAGCCATTACAGAAACAATCAATAATAAATATTGAAATTAATAAACTGTTGCTTGAAAAGTAGTCTAAGTTCATGGAAGGAGTGGCAAGGAAGTTGTAACGACCCGAGTTTTAGTGGTACCAAAAAGTGCAATTTCAGGACCTCATTTTCATAAATTGAGTCTGTAAATATTAAATATTAATATTTACGTGTATAATATTAAAATAAATTAAATATTGTTCTAGTACTTTTTCTGAATTAATAGCTAATTAAGGCTTAAGGACTAAATCGTAAAGTTCAATCACTATAAGTTTTTAATTGGCCAAAGGTTTAGAGACCTAATTAGTAAATAGCCAAATGTCCCAAAACGATAATTAAACCATTTTTCTAACAAATGATAATGTATGATGATTAGACATTTAAATGGTTAATTAAGCTAAATTAAACATGATTACTAAAGTTAATTAAGACTTAACTACGCTGATAAATAACAAAACTAAGTGGAAAGAAAGAAAAGGTATCATATTATTCTTCTTTCTTAATCGATTCACTTATGGAGAAAAGAAGAAAAACATTCTTGAAGCTAAAACATTCAACCACTGATTTAGGTTTGAAATTCATGTCCTTTTCTTGCTAGTTGTATAGATTTGAGGTTATGGAAGCTTGATTTAGCTAGCTCATGTAAAAATTTGTAAAAATTAAATTTTTAGAAGTTACCATGGTTTATTTCTTGAATAATTAGGCTTGAAATTGATAGATTTTAAGCTTGGATTTTGAAAAAGACTAGCTTGTAAAGTTAATTTAGCTCATTGTTAACTTTGTTACCTTAGGGGCCAAATTAAATAATTGTAAAACTTGACATGAAATTTTGTTAGCAATATAAAGTATAAGGTCCTTAATGAGAATAAGTGAAATCAAATTTTAATTCGAAGCTAGAAATCAGAAGTTAAGCTTATCCCGAGTTCAGGAACTAAATTGAATAAAATGAAAATTTTGGGGGAAATCAAAAAGTAAATTCTATAGGATCATGCATATCATAGTATAGTATAAGAATGTTTGGTATTGATTATAGTTATAAATAATTTTTTAGATCAAGAATTGGATCGAAGTGAAGTTAACGAGGAAAAAGCTAAAATTGTGGATTAGTCCCTGAAGTCCCCTCTTTTCACATTTTGAACAATAAGTTCGTATGGAACTTACTATCTTATTTTATTTTATGTGTGAATTGTGTTTAATTCCATCTATATTTTCAATTGGCATGTGTGACTTTTATGGACTAAATTGAAAAGTTACATGAATAGTAGCTATTATGAAACAATACAGGGTGCAAATGTGACTATTGATTGATTACAGGATTTGTAACGCCTCAAATTTTGGGCCTAGAAGAAATGGGCTTTGCGTGCCAGAGGAATTGGAATTTAGTTGTGCATGCGAATAACAATTAAATGTCTGCCAAGTGGTTAAGGGTCCTGAGAGGTATTGGAGAAGTCCTGGGTTCAAACCTGGACCTAGCAAAATTTGTGGTAAATGTGAATTAAACCCTTGGTACTTGTTAGTAGGCTTTAAGAATAGTTGGGGTGGAAATATGACACAAGGAAGCATGTGGTCTAGTGGTTGAGGCGTCGTGGTGTGGCAAGGGATCTTGAGTTTGAATCACATGGGATGCAAAGGGGATTTTATTTTTATTTCTATGAGGTGAGAGAGGTAGAGTTGGATTAAAACTCTCTTGAGGTGGTTGTTAACTTGGTCTTGGATGAATTTGTTGGAGAGTTTGAATTGGTCTTGTGAGTTGGTTGTAGAGGATATCAAGGAGGGATAAGGGGAGAGGATCATGGAGATTTTCAATGAGTTTCTGATTGGGGGAAGTTGTAGCCTAATTGGGGAATTGGTTGGTGCAAAATTCGGCTAAAGGGTTTAGGGATGTGCTATAACACATAGGTAATAATGTACTTCCATAGTATGCATTAAACATTCACTTACATATCACTAATCCATATAACCAAATTCACATAAAAGGCATCTTTGATCAATTAACGATAAGTACTATTCATTTGGACATTAAATATAAAAGCTAATTATACACATGCTTATCATCAATCTCCAAAACAATTTATCAAATACCAAAACCAATAAACTTATATGTCAAAAACTTACTTATTCGAATCTAAGGTACACCAAATTCAATATCAATTGCCAAACGCATTCATTCATATCAATGATCACACCACTTATTAACAATGTAATATTTTAAAAGTTCATTTGTATATTACCATATCATAAATCAAGCTTCATTTATATAGATCAACATTTCATGTTCAAATATACACAACCCCAAAATCATGACCTAAATGCTATTCATACCAATCATGAAAGTATGCTTATTATATCCTATACATACCATGATCAAACATTCATAGCTAAATACTCAATCCATTACATCCACATAACCAAATATCAAACATAGCACATTAAGATACATACATCCTCATTAAGTTAAAACCATAGCCGAATCTATATGAAACCATGATACCATAATTTAGCCATTTTCGCATGGCATTTATATATATACACACCATTCAAAAACAATTCAAAAGTGACATAGCCTATACATGCCATAATTTCAAAAGAAGTACAACTTATAAGGTACCAAAGTTAGTTGAAAGTGCGATAGACATTGGCAAAGATCCCCGAGCGCGAATATAGCCTTCAAAAATCCATAAAACCATACAAACAAAAGCACACTGTAAGCTATCATAGCTTAGTAAGTTATAAGCAATTACAATACAATGTATTAGATATTATAATGAACAACCCACACATTCCATAACCCTTAAAACCAACTATCTCAACATTCGGCAATAGCATTCACCTAAGTTTATAACCTTCTTCTTACCTCAAACAAATTTTTATGCATATATATGAAATTTCAAAATTCATCCTCACTTTCAATTTTTATAATGTTCATATAAACATACATAGTACAGCATTGTCATTTCACCAATTAAACTTACTTACCATCCAAAAGATAGTTTATCAATGCATACCTGATCTCATACATTCCACTTAGTACATTCGATAAATATTACAACTAAGAAATAAGTAACCTGCACCTCACCAAAACATAATAACAAATCAAGTGCTTAATATTGACATAATAATTCCTTGCACGTATAATATTGGAATCCTTGTAACGTATCACACACTTAGTGTCGTTACTTTAATTTCTCATATTAATAGTGATATATGACCGATTTCGCACACTTAGTGCTAGGTATTTAAGCTCGCACACATAGTGCTCATTAATTGATTTCGCACACTTAGTGCTCGGTATTTAAGCTCGCACACATAATGCTCATTAACCGATTTCACACACTTAGTGCTCGGTATTTAAGCTCGCACACATAGTGCTCATTAACCGATCTTTTCCTCATTCATATAAACACATATGATCTCATTTTTATTTATATATACACATATAGGTGCATGTTCATATCAACTCATTTCTCCTACCAAATACCATCACATTCGACAACATTCAATACACATATATACCCACCTATTCAATTATGACCATCTCTCTTTTCATTTTCGATTTAACTATCTCTTAATATATATATATATATATATATATATATATGTATATATATATATTCATTCAACTCAAATAAATCAAAGCTTATATATATATATATATATACCAACCTTACATTCGGCTAGTACCTAATTCATTCAATGTCACATTTGGCACTATGAAATTAAACATACTTACTTCTATTTAACATATGCACATTAATATAGATTAAAATTCAATTCAATCCAATTGCTTAAAACTTACCTCGAGTATCGACGGACTTTGTTATTCCAACTATTCGATTAATTTCGCCTTTCCTCGATCCACTCCCGATCATTTTTGTTCTTGGTTCAAATAAATTACAAATTAAAATCATTCAACATATTTTCATTCAACTTAGTCCAAAAACACATAAATGGTCAAATTACTATTTTACCCCTGACATTTACAATTTTACAATTTAGTCCCTGTTGCACAAAACACAAAATACTCAAAATTTGAACACACTCCTTTAGGGCCGAATGTTACTCCTGTCCATACAAGTCCATAAAATCCATTTATTTCATATTTTGACCCTTCAATTTAAAATTTTCACAATTTAGTCCTAATTACTCAAAATCATCAAAATTTCCAATACAAAACATATTAATCTAAAACATATCTTTAATGTATAATCATCAAACATCACAAAACACAAATTCTCATAAATGGCCAAACTCCAAACATGCATCAAAATCAGAAATTCTAGCATGGGTCGGATAGTATTCGAAGCAACGATCTCAAAAACATAAAAATTATCAAAAATCGAGCTAAACACATACCTTATTTAAGCTTTATCAAAGCCGAATGAAGCTAAGTCTTTTTCTTTCCCTTTTATTTTGCTTTCGGCCAAGAAGATGAACATTTTCATGTTCTTTCTCTTTCTTTTATGTTTTATAATATTATAACTTAAAAATAAAAAATTCATTTTCATTATTAATATTAACTTAACATATAATAAACATATAATTACTTAATATTCATGCACGTTGTCATCCACTAATATTGTAAAAAGGGAAATTTACAACATAAATCCCTCTCTTTATAAAAACATATCAATTATTCACTCAATCAAGTAAAAGGCTACTTTTACCACTTATGCGATTTAGTCCTTTTTCTTAAATTAAACACACAAATAGGAAAATTATCTCATGAAACTTCAACATGTGCTTGATCATGTATAATTAGCACGAAAAATAATATTAAAATATTTTTAACTCGAATTCGTGGTCCCAAAACCACCGTTTTGATTAGGGTCAAAATCGGGCTGTTACATGTGCATTTTCGGCATTTGGTTTTTGAATAGGTGCCGAATTTTCTCTTAGGCTTTTGGGGCTGTGCTTTTATAATTTTAAGAGCGGGGGAGTTACTTGCTTGGTATAGTTTCGGCTTAGAGCAAGTGGTGCTGAATTGGTATTTTTGTTCTACTCTTTCTTTTTGCAAGCATAGCCGATTTTGAGTGTGACTATTTGGGCAGTCTTTTTACTTCTCTGTTTCTTTCGAGTGCCTTTCTCTTCTCTTCTTGTTTTCAACATTACTCTTGTCTTATTTGGCCAAGCTTGTGTTCTTTGTCTCTCACAACCATAGTCGACTACATTAGCCCTTCTCTCCCTCTTCAACTACTTTTCTTCTATCCTTAATAACTTTCTCATTGTTGGCTGAATTTAACCTCTCACTTGTACTCTGATTCTGTCTTGACCGATTCTTTGTGGAGTTTCTTTTGGTCTCTTTTCTAGCTAAACCCCCTCTTCATCTCGTTGCCCATCCCTTTTTCTATTTTCTTTTGATACACTCACATTTTGTTAAGCCAAACACTCTTCTCTGATCATTTCTCTTTGACTCAACGCATTACCCAAGACTTATGTGTTACTCTTTTGGTTTGGAACCTATTCTACAGGTTGGTTATGGACGAGGGGGGTCTAACAATTGTTTGAAAGTTGGGGAAACAGGTGTTTTATTGTTGGTAAGGTCATAGTAGTTGATTTAGTTTTCTGTCGATTTCTTTTTGTTGTGTTTTGGATAAATAATCATTATGATGTTTTAATCTAAGTGCGAGGATATTTGGGGTGTGGCTCATTTCACGAGCAGGTGTGTAACTGTATGCTATGTTTGATAATCGTCTAAAAAGCCGAAAGTATGTGTTGTTTACACTACTATGACTGTAGATCGGTAAAATGCCAAAAAGCCAAAAATATGGCATATGATGCCACACGAGCGTTCGATCGTGCATGTGGTGAACCGAGCCCACGAACATGGGCATTAGTCTGTAGAGGCCACCACGAGCGCTCTCATGGTCTTGGGCTATTCTGGGCCTCGTTGGGTCGAGATGGGCCATGTGGGCTCAATGGGCTTGAGGGACCACACGGATAAAATGTATGTGATGTGGTAAGTGTTGTTTGGACTGCGACGTTCGCATAGCTATGGCTGTATCTAGGCTAAATGCACCTCATGAGTGTGTGGGCCCACTTGGGTCGAATAATAGATTTTAGGCTCATTTGCACCGTTGTGTCTATTTATTGTTACTTAAGTCACTCGAGGTGACGGTGGACCTTCTGTTGGGTCGTTAAGCCCTAATTTGTGAAATTATCAGAATACCCTCTATTTGAGAAATTATCGAAATACCTCTAATTTGTAAAATTACCAAAATACCCTCAATTTGTAAAATTACTGAAATACTCTCGATTTGTAAAATTATCGAAATACTCTCGATTTGTAAAATTATCAAAATACCATCGATTTGTGAAATTATCGAAATACCCCTGATTTGTAAAATTACCGAAATACCCTTGATTTATGAAATTATCGAAATACCTCTATTTGGAAAATTATCAAAATACCCTAGTTTGCAAAATTACCTAAATACCCCTGTAAGGTAGAATTATCGAAATATCCCTATAGGGTAGAATTACTAAAATACCCCTGAAGGGTAGGATTACTGAAATACCCTTATAGGGTAAAATGACTATTTTGCCCATGTGGGTAAATGACTAACTACACTATGAATTTCACTGATTTGACTGTGATCGTATTACTGTGTTTTAACTGTCTCGACTGTGGTCGTGTGACTGATATGCTTTTAACATATCTCTAAATGACTGTAACATCCTAAATTAGGGGTTGTTTGTAATTTAATTATTTTCCCATGTGTGTGCTTGAAGAAATGAATCCTATGATTGCTAGGCATGTTTAGGGTCTAGAAATAACCCTGAGCTAGGCCTGACTTGGGACTAAAAAATTTCTTTTTAAGTGTTTAAAAGAAGGGAGCTAGGTGAGATAGGGGTTAAATAAAATTTAGGGAGAAGCATGACACAAAGAAATAAGTGGCAGAGTGGCTTGCATGCGCCACTTAAGAGTTTGGAGGTGGCGATGGGCAGGTCTTGGGTTCGATTCTTGGGAGTTACAAGAGGGGATGTGTTTTATTTTTTGGGCTTTTTGGCGTTAAAGGAAAGGGGCAGTATGAAGGCTTTAAAATTAAATAGAGAGGTTTAAGAGCATGAAAGTCAAGGTGGTAGAGTGGTATGGGGCATTGCAAGGGGCTACTAAGAAGAGGTCCTGGTTCGAACCAAAGAAGTCATTGGCATTTTATTTTTTGCAACTTGGCGTGCATGGAAAGGGAGTTGATGGCTGCATGTAGGACACTTAACTTGATAAGGATGAGCTTAATTTTTGCACATTTTCGGCTGGAAGGGGTAGTTGTTAGTGGTTTATTTTCATTTAAATTGTTTGAAGAGTGGCTAGGAGATAAAGATAAAAGATAAACCTTGCTTTATTTTTGATAATTAAAAGTTGGAATTATCACAAAAGAGAGGGGTGATGGCCGGATTTGGGACTCTTTAGGGCCATCCATTTTTGATTTTATGTCAAGCAAGGGAGTGCCGAAAATCATTCAGCAAGTTCTCTTTTTTTCCTTTTCATTTAGTTGTCGGTCAATTTTCCTTAGATACAATAGCCAAAATTCTTCAAAAATTCTCTTCTTCTTTCTCTATTAGTCAACCTCTTCCACCCCTTTTGTCAAATCTTTTCTCCTCCATTAGAGCTACTTTGGCCGAATAGCAAGGGAGCACGAGATTCTTGTCGGGATTCTTTTGCAATCGATTAGTAAGAGGTATGTGGACATGGCCGAATGGTTTTTTTTGGATCTATGGTTGAATGGTCTATGATGCATAATGATGTGATTAAACCGATTATAGGGAGGCCATAGCCGATTGAAAGAAGCTTTCGGGATTTGATTTTTCAAGGTAAGGCTTATACATCATTCAGCCAAGGGCCATTTGTTAAAAAGTTTATGTTTAAATGCTGAAACTAATATGTGCCATGGATTTAGGGGCTAATTAAGGCTTCGGGATTTGGTTGGAAACCAAATCGGCAACCAAGGTGAGTGTTATTTCAAGTACAACATATCCTTTGGGATTATTTGGTTTGGCCGAAAAACCCTAAGTCCCTAACCCTATTGTTGGCCGATTATAGGGTCAAGAATCTAGCGTCGTAGATCGAATCTTCGGGATCTAGGAATTTCAGTAGTGACAGGTGTGTAAAACTCCATACACACTTTATTAATTAACATTGCCATATTGTTGCCTTTTAATCTTTTTGCTAGTTTTGCTTGTGCACATAAGATTGGACTTCGGGTAAGTCCCCTATTACTTTGTCTATAATGTATGTAGAGTATGCCATCACATGCTGTTAAATGCTATGCTTTACATAAATGCATGATATATGATAATTGATATGTAAGCATGATGATGGTGGGATTGATGAGAGGAGGGGGATGATTTTTTTTATAGACTGTCACCAGTGGTTTTGACCACAAGATGGGTTGGCCCCATCAGGTTTATTGTGACTTCGGTCACCAGTGGTTTTGACCACACTGTTGTGAAATCATGATTAAGTCCCAGTGGTTTGGTACCACCAGTGGTTTTGACCACATTATGATATTTTGTGACCTATGGTCATCAGTGGTTTTGACCACACGATGGATTGGCCCCATCATTTAATTTTTGACACTAGTCACCAGTGGTTTTGACCACCAGTGGTTTTGACCACACGGGGTAGTAAAGAAGTACGGATGGTTAGTGGGGTTGCATATTTGCATGTTTGTTAATAATTTGTGTATGAGTTATATTTTCGGGTGGGGAATTTACACACTGAGTCTTGGTGACTCACCCCTTCCCAAATTATTTTGCAGATGAGTAGATCGCGGAGATGGAGCCGGGGAGGACTCGAGGCGGCCATGCTTGTTCCTTGGATTTGGATTTATTTTATACAGTTTAAAGTTTGTTTATTTATTAAAATTTTATTTTGGGTTGTAATAAGGCCGCTAATTATCATTTGGATGTTTATTTAATTGTTTTATTTTACTTATGTTATATTACAAATAAAATTTATAAATGTTAAGTGAACCGGTTTAAAGTTTTTCAAACTTAATAACTTTTACGAGTTTTCAAAGATGTTACCATCGGGTAACAAAATACACCAAGTCAACTATAACTTTGACGATTTTAAAATTTTACATGATCAAACGTTTTCAAAGGGTTCATCAACCCAACCATGTTTATGAAAATTATCCCAACTGAGTTTTATCAAACCCCGTTTTAATACATTAGCCACATTTTAACAAGTTTTCACCAGACACTCAAAATGATCCAAATTATGTTACTCCGTGACATACCAGATCCGGTCAGGACTCATGGGTCGGGTTTGGGGTGTTACAATGACTGTTACTAAGCATACCCATTTAACATATACGTGTAATGATTGAGCATGACATACACGACATATTGCATGGGGTTGGGACATTGATACAGAGGAAGTTCTGATAGGGTCGCACGGGTCACATGAGACGACTGTGGATCAAGTATTGATCTGTTAAGGTCGCACGTGTCGCATGAGACGACTGTGGACCGACGGACGGATTGAAGCCGCGTAATCTGATTATGGCTCTGTGCCAACCTAAATATGGCTCTGTGCCATCTTGATTATGGCTTTGTGCCATCTTGATTATGGCTTTGTGCCAATCGTATTTACATATGGCTATGTGCCTAACATATATATTGATGACTCTATGTCGATCATAATTACCCGTAGATGTGTGCCGATTATATTACCGTCACTGATGGCTATGTGCTAAACTTATTACAGTTATCGATAGCTTTGTGCCATCCTAATTATGGCTCTGTGCCATCTTGATTATGGTTTATAACCATTCTGTTTATGGCTTTTAGCCGTTCTGTTAACTGGCAACATTGCTGTGATATTTATAGCTTTTAGTCGTTCTGTCTATGGCATTGAGTCATTCTATTGACTTAGTGCCACAACCGGTGCTAAGCTTGGTGTGTTGCTGGGTCGGTCAATTTAATCCTCATAGGAGTGTAGGGTTGGTACGGGTGGTGTGTTGGCTGGATCGAGGTGGGATGCATCCTCATACTATTGCATATCTGTTTATGAGATTTGTCATTGTACTGGGCTTAGGCCCACTTGTTCTATTATTGTTTTGGGCTAGGCTCAATTGATTATGTTATGGGATGTGTCCTAAATGATATTGTTTTGGGCTTTGGCCCACATATACTCTGAATTGAACTGCATCACATCTTGTAAAGGGCTCAGCCTGCATCGCTTTTAGTTTCTATTTTTGTATACTGACTGTTACTCTAGTAAGGGGATTACACACTGAGCTTTCGTAAACTCACCCCATTTTTAATTGTGCAGGTAATCCTCAGCGTTAGGAGGATCGGTGCTGCGAGGGACTCGTAGGTGACCATACGACTGTGGCTGTTATGCTTTGGATTTTATATATGTTTTAAATTTTGTGTTGGGTTTTAAATTATATAATAAGGCTTCTCTGGATTTAATTCTGAATTTAAGATTTTGTTAGTTTTATATCTATTAGACATAGATGAGTTTTCAATCCAATTTCTATTTTTAAAAAATATGTTTTAAACTTCTTTGCCTTAAATTAGCTTCTGCAACTAAAAGAGATTTTTAATGAAGTTAATAACATTTTTAAAAGTGATTAACTTTTCAATGAACCACGTTTTGAAATTGAATGTGTAACATCCTAAATTAGGGGTTGTTAAAAATTTAATTATTTTCATGTGCTTGCTTGAAAAGAAGTGAATGCTATGTTTGCTAGACATGTTTTAGGGTCTAGACATAGCCCCGAACTAGGAAGGACTTGGGGCTGAAATTTCTTTTTAAGTGTTTAAAAGGAGGAAGCTAGGAGATAGGGGTTAAGGGAAATTTTGTGAGAAGATGGACACAAGGGTTTAATTGGCATGATTGGCTTGGCGTGTCAAAGGGGACTTCAAGGGAGGAGGTTCAAGTCGTGGGAGTTACAAGGGGGAGGTGTTTTGTTTTTGGGCTTTTTGGGTGTCTAAGAAAGGGGCTACAGTAAGAAGGCTTTAAAAGATTTTTGTGGTGGAGTTTGGACATAAAAGTCGTTTGGTGGAGTGGCTTGGGCGCCACTTAAAGGTCTTGACAAATGGACTCAAGTTTGAGTCACGGCATTGGCATAGGGGTTTCTTTATTTTTTTGCAACATGGCGCCATAGAGAGGGAGGTGTTAGACGGCAAATGGGGACTTTGGAGGGATAGGGATAAACATTTTTTTTCTATTTTATTTGATAAAGTGATAAAATTTATCACTAAAGGTGAGAGTTGGCCGAATGAAGGACTCATCAAGGCCATTTACAATCGGTTTTGGGGCCTAGGTATAGCCGAATGTCTCCTACTAACTTCATTCAATGTCAATTTCTCTTCTCTCAAGCACCTAGCCAAATTCCTTATCTCCCTCATCTCTTCTTCTTTTATTTTTGTTCTTCTCTTTCTTAAAATCATAAAGCCGAAACACTTTAAGTTCCTCCTTTCATCTCCTTTCTTGGTTTTAAGGCCGACTCCATACCCTTTCTCTTTTGAGCCGAATCCGCTAAGGAAAGGTGCTGTTTCACTCTAGCATTCGGTTCTTTTCTCTTCCCTAAAGGTAGCCGAACCCCCTCACAACACTAAGTGGTGCTGACTTGTGGTGTTTAAGGGCCGATATAATTATCAAGGTAAGGGGCGATACCCTCTTTTAGGTTCAAGATTATGGCCAAATGGCCTATGACTCTTATTAATGTGATTAAACCGATTGTAGGGAGGCCATAGCCGATTGAAGGAAGCTTTCAGGGCTTGTTTTCCTAAGATAGGGTGGTAAGTAACATTCGGCCATAGGTCATGATTATGTGTGTTTGTGCAAGCCGATTTTAACATGTGTTTTGGTAGGGATCTCAAAGACTCAAGTGAAAAATTCAGGATTTCGGTAAGTTTGGTAGTGGTTAAGCACATTCGGCCAAAGGCCATATTTCAAATACAACATATCCTTCGGATTTTTGTTTAGCGAATAGGCCTAAGTCCCTAACCCCTTGATGGTAGATTATAGGGTGAAGAATCTAGCGTCGTAGATCGATTTTCGGGATCTAGGAATTTCGGTGGTAATAGGTATGTAAAATTTACTACACACTTTTATTAGTAACATGACTATATTATTGCCTTTTAAATCATTGTGGTAGATTTGCTTGTGGGTTTAAGCATGGATTTGGGTAAGTCCCCATTACATGATCTATGATGTATGTGTATGCCATCATATGTTTGTTAAATGTTATGCTATACATAAATGCATGATATATGATAATTGTGATGTAAGCATGATGATGGTGGGATTGATGAGAGGAGGGATGATTTTATGGATGTCACCGGTGGTTTTGGCCACAAGATGGGTTGGCCCCATCGATTTATTGTGACTTGGTCACGATGGTTTTGACCACACTGTTGTTAATTTGTGACTAAGTCCCTGGTTTGGTACCACCAATGGTTTTGACCACATTATGATATTTTGTGACCTATGGTCATCGATGGTTTTGACCACATGATGGGTTGGCCCCATCATTTAATTTGTGACTCTAGTCACGGTGGTTTTGACCACCAAAGGTTTTGATCACACAGGGTAGTAAAGGAGTATGGATGGTTAGTTGGGTTGCATGTTGCATGTCTATTAATAAATTGTGTATGAGTTGTATTTTCCAGGTGGGGGATTTACACACTGAGTCTTGGTGACTCACCCCTTCCCAAACTATTTTGCAGATGAGTAGATCGCAGAGATGGAGCCGGGGAGGACTCGAGGTGGCCATGCTTGTTTCTCAGATTAGGAACCTTATTTAAATCAGTTTTAGTTCATTTATTTTCTAAGTCTTTTTATTTTGGGTTGTAATAAGGCCGCTAATTATTATTTGGATGTTTATTTTATTGTTTTATTTTACTTATGTTATAATACAATTGAAATTTATAAATGTTAAGTGAACCGGCAAAAAGTAACTTTTTCAAACTAAGTAACTTCTACGAGTTTTTCAAAGATGTTACCATCAGGTAACAAAAATAAACCAAGTCAACTATAACTTTGACGATTTTAAAATGTTACATGATCAAACGTTTTCAAAGGGTTTACCAACACAACCATGTTTATAAAAATCCCAACCGAGTTTTCAAACATCGTTTTAATACCTTAGCCACATTTTAACAAGGTTTCACCGACACTCAAAATTACTTCAAATTATTTTACTCCGTGACATACCGATCCGTCAGACTCATGGGCGGGGTTTGGGGTGTTACATTTTTGGTATCAGAGCCCGGTTCAAAACTCGGTTGTGGGGCCCCAAGGCCCAAAATGTTTTGTTTATGTTAGTAGGCCTTATTGGAATGTTTTGGGAAACTATTTTTGGCTTGAACGAAGATGGCAATCGAGTCTCCAAAGACCAATCCGCCCAGAAAGTAATTCTATCTATTTTTGTGAATATTTGATGAGGGGTAGAAGGGTAAATTGGGAACGTAGACTATTAGAATAGAAATTGTTGAACCCTAAGGTTAGCATACCCCAACAAACCATGCATAAGATTTAATAATTTCTTAAACAACCCTGTGAGTTGTCACTGAGCAAGGGATGTGGCAATCGTTATACGCATGTCTAGGATTAGATTCGGTGGGGGCCTGGTATTGAAGCAGTCCTCGTGACTCACCTCCTACTCACTCGAATCCTACCTGGTGTGTAGTGACGGTTCATCCTAGCTGAGACGACACACTCACAGGCTAAACTCGATAACTAAAACCCGAAAGGGACTAGCCGCTTTGTTTTTGAGGCAATTAAAACCTTGTTTTAAAGAAAAAAAGAAAAAAAAACCAAAATACCCCTTAGTTTGAAAAAAAAGACCAAAATACCCCTAGCTTGTAAATTACCAAAATACCCTCCGTATGAAGAATTTCCAAATAGAAAATTTTCAAAATATCCTTCTTTTGCGAAATCAATTAGAACCAAATTTTGGAAATCTTTTTATAAAAATGCCCTGATTATGAAAATTACAAAATTTCCCCTAACCAACAAAATTACAAGAATGACCTCGATTTTCAAAATTTTGCAACATCACTATTTTGGAAAATGCAATTCTCAAAAGACCCTCAAAGTTTTACAACTTTTGAAATATCCCCGATTTATTAACTTTTATAAATTCACCCCGATTTGTGGAAAATTAAAAATACCTCGAGGTCCAAAATTACCAAATACCCCAAATTTTAAAATTTTTCAAAATACCCTGAATTTAAGAGTTCCAAAATACTTTTGACAAAATCATCGAGAACTGTTATTTTGGAAAAAATTACAAAAATACCCCTATAGGACAAATTACGAAAATACCCTTGGGTAGTGGAAAAATAATCACAATGAAAACTACAACGTCTCTTTGAATGAATGAATAGAAAGACTGTGTGTATGTATGAATACGAAAGAACCACTCCTAAAACTCCTATCATAAAATTTCTTCGTGGATAATCAAGTGAAACAAAGGTACTAATGCATAAAATTCTTAAACAGATAAACGTAATCATTAGAAATGAGTACAAGAGGTCATGGACGTCCGCCGCGTGGCCGTGGTAAGGGTAGGATGACCTTGTTGGAGCCAGTAGGGCCTGGTCATGGATCTGGAAATGAAATGCTGGATCTGCCGGCGGCGAAAACTGAGTTTCAAGATCATACCAGGGGTAATGATGTTGTATCTCAAGCTGTACTACGAGTGTTAGAATGAGTTGCTGAGGCAGGCGCGGGCACAGGAGCCTGTAAATCTATGGTTGAACGACTCCAAGCTAATAGAGCAGAAGTATTTAGAGGAGTTTCTGGAGTGGCACCCAGTGCGGCGGAGTATTGGTTAGAATCTACTGAAAGGATTATGGGTGACCTGGATTTCACAACTGAGGAGAAGTTGAAGGGCATCATCTCTCTGCTTCGGGATGAGTCATACCAGTGGTGGCTCACTGTGAGAGATGGAACGATGGCAAAAAATCTCACCTGGGAATTCTTCAATGATGCTTATCAAAAGAAATATATCAAAACTAGTTACGTGGATGCGCATCAAAAGGCTTTCTTAAACCTGGTTCAAGGCAATAAGACAGTGGTGGAGTATGAGGCCGAGTTCCTCCGGTTGAGTAGGTATGCTCATGGTATTGTGGGTACCGAGCATGAACGCTGTGTTAGATTCGAGGATGGGCTGAGAGATGAGTTGAGGATGATGATAGCTCCACAACAGGAATGGGAGTTCGCTGTCCTGGTGAAGAAATCGAAGGTTGCTGAAGGGGTAAGACAGTCGGTTAGACAGAATCAAGATAGGAATTGGAATAAGAGGAGCTCAGGACCTTCAAGGTTCTCTGGTAATCAGCAGAAGAGGACAAGGTTTGGTGGGTCAGATCAAGCTGCTAGGCCTACTGCTACTGCTAATCCTCAATTGCCGCCATGGTGTGCTCGGTGTGGCAAGTCTCACACGGGGGAGTGTTGGAATGGTAATCGGGGATGCTTCGAGTGTGGGTCCTTA
Source organism: Gossypium rotundifolium (assembly GCA_025506655.1). NCBI lineage: Eukaryota > Viridiplantae > Streptophyta > Magnoliopsida > Malvales > Malvaceae > Gossypium > Gossypium rotundifolium. Next base: position 20,843,303 of record CP106727.1, read on the forward strand.
GAGCATCGAGTTAGGGATTGTCCGAAGAAAGTAGCTAGGATGAGATCAGAGGGTCAGGATCGTGCACCAAATAGAAGGGATAACCAATAGCCTCCGAGAGGTCGTGGTGCGTGAAGAGGAGGTAATGGTCTTTGGCGGAGGTCGTGGGCACCGAGGGGAGGTACGGTGGTACTGAGGCTAGGCAACCTAGTTTGGTCTATGCCATGAGGCATCAAGAGGAGGCGATGCACCGACGTCATAATCGGTATGTTCTTGATCTTTGGTGTACCCTATAGTACCTTGATTGACATTGGTTCAACCCACTCATACATTGCTAGTAGCGTAGTGAAAACTCGCATTTAGACTCGAGCTTACTTCAGGAAGATGATCGATTAAGCCCTTTAGGTCACTCAGTAGAAGTAAGTAAACTCTATAGAACGTACCCTAGAACTCCAAGGGTCGTGTTCTTGGCTAACTTGATGGAACTACCATTAGGGAGTTTGACCTAATCCTTGGGATGGATTGGCTAGTAAAGTATCAGGCTAGCCTGGATTGCGCAGCTAAGCGCATGGTAATAAAGACCGTGGAAGGTGATGAGGTGGTGATGATAGGTAAAAGGAGATTACCTATCTAATCTGGTTCTGCATTGAAGGCGGAAAAATGGTGAGGAAGGGTTGTGAAGCATATGTGGTGCATGTGCATGCGTTGGAAGCTAAGGATATTCTTTGTAAGAGATGTCGGCACAGTAAGGAACTATGTTGATGTGTTTCGGGGAGCTTAGGGTCTACCTACGGACCGTGAGGTTAAATTTGGTATAGATCATGTTACCCGAATCGCGCCAAGATCTATAGCTCCGTGTCGTATGGCAAGAAAGAATTGGTAGAGTTGAAGGTGCGATTCAAGAGTTGTTGGATAGAGGTTCATCCACCAAGTGTATCGCCTTGGGAGCTCCAAAGCTTTTTGTCAAGAAGAAAGATGTGACAATGAGGATGTGTATAGACTATCGATAGCTGAACAAGTTGACAATAAAGAACCGGTATCCTTTGCCGAGGATCGATGATTTGTTCGATCAACTCAAAGGGGCATCGGTATTCTCTAAGATTGACCTTAGGTCAGGGTACCATCAGCTTAAGGTGAAGGAGGCTGATGTCCATAAGATGGCATTCTGTACTCGGTATGGGCACTACGAGTTTCTGGAAATGCCTTTTGGTTTGACGAATGCACCGGCAGCGTTTATAGACATGATAAATCGGGTTTTCCAACCCTATCTGGATCAGTTCGTCGTGGTCTTCATAGACGACATTTTGGTGTACTCGAGGTCTGTGGAGGAGCATGACGCACATCTTCATGTGGTTCTGCAAGTTCTAAGGGGGAAACAGCTATACGCTAAATTCAGCAAGTGTGAGTTCTGGCTCAAGGAGGTAACTTTTCTAGGGCATGTAGTTTCAGTTGAGGGCATCAGGGTGGATCCCCGTAAGATTGAGGCGGTATTGGAGTGGAAACCACCAAAGTCTGTTACGAAAATTTAGAGTTTTTTGGGGTTGGTAGGATATTATAGGAGATTCGTGGAAAATTTCTCCTTAATCGTAGCACCGTTGACTAAGCTGTTAAGAAAAGGGGTTTCGTTTGTGTGGTCTGAGAAGCAGCAAGAAAGTTTCGATAAGCTGAAGAGGATTTTGACAGAAGCACCAGTCTTAATTCAGCCTGAGGCAGGGAAGGAGTTCACTGTGTATTGTGATGCATCGCATACTGGTTTAGGCTATGTATTGATGCAAGAAATGAAGGTGGTCGCTTATGCATCACGATAATTGAGGCCTCACGAAGTTAACTATCCGACACATGATTTGGAATTGGCTGCTGTGGTGTTTGCCTTGACGATTTGGAGGCACTACCTGTACGGGGAGAAGTCGGTAGTATACACAGATCACAAAAGTCTAAAGTACCTCCTAACTTAGAAGGATTTAAATCTGAGACAGCGGAGGTGGATTGAGTTGTTGAAGGACTATGGCTGCTCAATCGAATACCATCCAAGGAAGGCTAATGTGGTAGCTGATGCATTGAGCCGGAAGGTGGTAGCGAATTTGCGAGCAATGTTTGCTCATCTAAGTCTCTATGAGGATGGGAGCCTTCTGGCAGAATTACAGGTGAAGCCGTCTTGGATTAATGAGGTCAAAGAAAGACAGGTGATCGATGAAACTTTGAATACTTGGTGGTTACAAGTACAGAATGGTGAGGCCGAAGGTTTCAGTTTGGGTAGTAATGGGGTACTATACTTTTAGGGGAGAGTATGCATGCCTAGGGATGATGAATTGAGGCAGAGAATCCTTAAATAAGCTCATAGCAGTGCGTACGCCATGCACCCGGGAAGTAGTAAGATGTATCGGGATTTAAGGGAGCAGTTTTGGTGGCCGGGTCTTAAGCGAGAAGTAACCGAGTTGGTAGGCAAGTGTCTGACATGCTAGTAAGTTAAGGCTGAGCATCAATTACCATCGAAATTATGACCAAGAAAGATCCCATAGTGGAAGTGGGAGGAGATTACTATGGATTTCGTAAGTGGGCTTCCCCTTACGCCCAGTAAGAAAGATGCAGTTTGGGTGGTAGTAGACCGGTTGACTAAGTCGGCTCATTTCATACCGGTGAGGGTGGACTACTCGCTCCAAAGGTTGGCCAAGTTGTATATCGCTGAGATAGTGCGGTTGCATGGAGTACCTGTGTCCATTATTTCGGATTGGGATCCTCGGTTTACGTCAAGATTCTGGAAGGCTTTACATCAGGAGTTAGGTATGGAGTTGAATTTTAGCACGGCTTTTCACCCACAGTTTGATGGACAATCTGAGAGGGTCATCCAAGTGTTGGAAGACAGGTTGAGGAGCTGTGTTTTGGACTTCCGTGGTAGTTGAGAGCGATACCTACCTTTGGCGAGTTAAACATAACAATAGTTATCAGCGAGCATTCGAATGGCAACCGTATGAGGCAATCGTATGGTCGAAATGCCGTACTCCTACATGTTGGGCGGAGCTAGGAGAACGTCGGATGTTGGGTCCAGAGTTAGTAGCGGAGACGGAGGATAAGGTTAGAGTAATTCGGGATCGTCTTAAGGAGCCATCGGACAGGCAGAAATCCTATGCCAATCTTAAACGTAGAGATGTTGAGATGCAGTGGGTGATAAGGTTTTCTTGAAGGTATCCCCTTGGAAGAAGGTGCTGAGGTTTAGCCAGAAGGGTAAGCTAAGCCCTAGATTCATCGGACCGTACACGGTGTTGAAACGTGTGGGACCAGTAGCTTACCAGCTTGAGTTGCCAACAGAATTGAGCCAGATACTTGACGTCTTCCATGTTTCGATGCTGAGGCGCTATCGATCAGATCCCTCACACGTTGTGCCGATTGAGGAAATTGAAGTGAACCCAGACTTGTCTTTTGAGGAGGAGCCGGTACAGATTTTGGATCAAAATGTCAAAGTTCTTCGTAGGAAGTCCGTGCCTTTGGTGAAGGTGTTATGGCAGAACCATGGTATGGAAGAGGCCACACGGGAACCCGAGGATGTGATGCGGTAGCAATACCTCCAACTCTTGATCCGGTAATTTTGAGGCGAAATTCTTTTTAAGGGGTAGAACTATAACATCCTAAATTAGGGGTTGTTAAAATTTAATTATTTTCATGTGCTTGCTTGAAAAGAAGTGAATGCTATGTTTGCTAGACATGTTTTAGGGTCAGACATAGCCTAACTAGGAAGGACTTGGGGCTGAAATTTCTTTTAAGTGTTTAAAAGGAGGAAGCTAGGATATAGGGGTTAAGGGAAATTTTGTGAGAAGATGGACACAAGGGTTTAATTGGCGTGATTGGCTTGGCGTATCAAAAGGGACTTCAAGGGAGGAGGTTCAAGTCGTGGGAGTTACAAGGGGGAGGCGTTTTGTTTTTGGGCTTTTTGGGCGTCTAAGAAAGGGGCTAGAGTAAGAAGGCTTTAAAAGATTTTTGTGGTGGAGTTTGGACATGAAAGTCGTTTGGTGGAGTGGCTTGGGGCGCCACTTAAAGGTCTTGACAAATGGACTCAAGTTCGAGTCACGGCATTGGCATAAGGGTTTCTTTATTTTTTTTGCAAAATGGCACCATAGAGAGGGAGGTGTTGGACGGCAAATGGGGACTTTGGAGGGATAGGGATAAACATTTTTTTTCTATTTTATTTGATAAAGTGATAAAATTTATCACTAAAGGTGAGAGTTGGCCGAATGAAGGACTCATCAAGGCCATTTACAATCGGTTTTGGGGCATAGGTATAGCTGAATGTCTCCTCCTAACTTCATTCAATGTCAATTTCTCTTCTCTCAAGCACCTAGCCGAATTCCCTATCTCCCTCATCTCTTCCTCTTTTATTTTTGTTCTTTTCTTTCTTAAAATCATAAAGCTGAAACACTTTAAGTCCCTCCTTTCATCTCCTTTCTTTGTTTTAAGGCCGACTCCATACCCTTTCTCTTTTGAGCCGAATCCCCTAAGGAAAGGTGCTGTTTCACTCTAGCATTCGGTTCTTTTCTCTTCCCTAAAGGTAGTCAACCCCTCACAACACTAAGTGGTGCCGACTTGTGGTGTTTAAGTAGATATAATTATCAAGGTAAGGCGATACCTCTTTTAGGTTCAAGATTATGGCCGAATGGCCTATGACTCTTATTAATGTGATTAAACCGATTGTAGGGACGCCATAGCTAATTGAAGGAAGCTTTCGGGGTTTGTTTTCCTAAGATAGGGTGGTAAGTAACATTAGGCCATAGGCCACGATTATGTGTGTTTGTGCAAGCCGATTTTAACATGTGTTTTGGTAGGGATCTCGAAGACTCAAGTGACAAATTTGGGATTTCGATAAGTTTGGTAGTGGTTAAGCACATTCAGCCAAAGGCTATATTTCAAGTACAACATATCCTTCGGGATTTTTGGTTTAGCCGAATAGGCCTAAGTCCCTAACCCTGTTGATGGCCGATTATAGGGTGAAGAATCTAGCGTCGTAGATCAGATTTGCGGGATCTAGGAATTTCGATGGTAATAGGTGTGTAAAATTCACTACACACTTTATTAGTAACATGACTATATTGTTGCCTTTTAAATCATTGTGGTAGATTTGCTTGTGGGTTTAAGCATGGATTTGGGTAAGTCCCTATTACATGATCTATGATGTATGTGTATGCCATCATATCTCGTTAAATGTTATGCTATACATAAATGCATGATATATGATAATTGTGATGTAAGCATGATGATGGTGGGATTGATGAGAGGAGGGGGATGATTTTTATAGAATGTCACCAGTGGTTTTGACCACAAGATGGGTTGGCCCCATCAGATTTATTGTGACTTCGGTCACCAGTAGTTTTGACCACACTGTTGTTAATTTGTGACTAAGTCACAGTGGTTTGGTACCACCATTGGTTTTGACCACATTATGATATTTTGTGACCTATGGTCATCAGTAGTTTTGACCACACGATGGGTTGGCCCCATCATTTAATTTGTGACTCTAGTCACCAGTGGTTTTGACCACCAGTAGTTTTGATCACACGGGGTAGTAAAGGAGTATGGATGATTAGTTGGGTTGCATGTTGCATGTCTATTAATAAATTGTGTATGAGTTGTATTTTTCGGGTAGGGGATTTACACACTGAGTCTTGGTGACTCACCCTTCCCAAACTATTTTGCAGATGAGTCGATCGCAGAGATGGAGCCGGGGAGGACTCGAGGCGGTCATGCTTGTTTCTCAGATTAGGAACCTTATTTAAATCAGTTTTAGTTCATTTATTTTCTAAGTCTTTTTATTTTGGGTTGTAATAAGGCCGCTAATTATTATTTGGATGTTTATTTTATTGTTTTATTTTACTTATGTTATAATACAATTGAAATTTATAAATGTTAAGTGAACCGGTTAAAAGTAACTTTTTCAAACTAAGTAACTTCTACGAGTTTTTCAAAGATGTTACCATCGCGTAACAAAAATAAACCAAGTCAACTATAACTTTGACGATTTTAAAATGTTACATGATCAAACGTTTTCAAAGGGTTTACCAACACAACCATGTTTATAAAAATCCCAACTGAGTTTTCAAACATCGTTTTAATACCTTAGCCACATTTTAACAAGTTTTCACCAGACACTCAAAATTACTTCAAATTATTTTACTCCGTGACATACCAGATCCGGTCAGGACTCATGGACCGGGTTTGGGGTGTTACAGAACGAACACTAACTGAGACTTTAGTTTTTAAATATTAAGGAGGGTTTTCAATGAAAACATGGTTTTCGAAAAATATTTTAATGTGACACGCCAGATTCGGGCCTAACTTTAGGGCCAAGTTTGGGGTGTTACATTTAATGGTATCAGAGCCAGGTTACAAAACTCGACTGTGGAATGGGTTTTTAAAATTTTGTATTACAAGAGGTTGGTTTCAAATATATGATGTGCTTTGAGGTATGTTTCTAGAAAGTATGGCACACCGAGTCTCCGGCGCCGAATCCATAAGTTTCTAAAACTGTTGTTTATTTTTGTTGAAAAGCAGTAGATAGAGATACTGTGATTTGTTAGATATTAGGCTGTATTGCTACACTTAAAGTTGGAGTTTGTATTTATTCTGTGTGTATTTTGGAAATGATATGTGTGTGATGTCCATCCACCCCGATGGATAGATGGTGTTGTACGTTCTTGTATTATTAGGATCAGAGTGCGTAGCGAGAGCATAGTATGGTAGGCTAGGGTGTATGACTATTCTGATAGTTGGAAATTTTGGGGACGAAATTTCTTTAACGGGGTAGAGTTGTAACACCCCAAATTTTGGGCCTAGAAGAAATAGGCTTCGTGTGCCAAAGGAATTGGAATTTAGTTGTGCATGTGAATAACAATTAAATGTCTGCTCAAGTGGTTAAGGGTCCTGAGAGGTATTGGAGAAGTCTTGGGTTCAAACTTGGACCCTAGCAAAATTTGTGGTAAATGTGAATTAAACCCTTAGTACTTGTTAGTAGGCTTTAAGAATAGTTGGGGTGGAAATGTGACACAAGGAAGCATGTGGTCTAGTGGTTGAGGCATCATGGTGTGGCAAGGGATCTTGAGTTCGAATCGCATTGGATGTAAAGGGGATTTTATTTTATTTCCATAAGGTGAGAGAGGTAGAGTTGGATTAAAACTCTTTTGCGGTGGTTTGTAACACCCCAAACCCGGCCCATGCGTTTCGACTGGATCTGGCGTGTCACGGTTTGTGCATTGAACACTTTTGCCTTGTTGGTTTTGGAAGTCATAAGTTAATTAGACATTATTAGAGTAAATAAGTGACATTTTAAAAAATAAAATCTTATATTAGTATTATTAAGTATAAATAAACATTGACATAAAATTTATAAGTTGCATAACATTGAAAACTTCTTAGTTGAATAAAAACTAGGGCCTTAAAAATCCCAAATAAAAATAAAATAAACTTAAAGAAATCCCAAATAATTTGTAGAAATAAAACTTGATGGCCCCTCGAGTGCACCTTGGCTCCCATGTTCACGATCTACCGCTCACCTGAAATGTTGGGAAAAATAAAAGGTTAAGTCACCAAGACTCAGTGTGCAAATCCCGAGAACACATAAAAAGGCTTGAGGCCCACAAACACATTATGAGCCTTGGCCCGTATACAAGGGTAACAAAATATGCAACATGGCCCATCCCAAACCTATGAGTCCATCCTCTACACATCCATCCTCTACACACCCTCGTACCAACCATCACACCGTGGGGATTTCTACAATCATCCCTCCATCCGCTACACACCATATCGGTAGCTGTGCTGCCTGTCATAAAGACCGATCACTATGTGACCTATGTGGAGAAGCCACCGATTACCGTGCGACCTTAATAATATATCGACAGTTGTGCTACCTATCATAAAGATCGATCACTATGTGACCTATGCGGCAAAGCCACCGATCACCTCGCGATCTGCTCCCTTTCAGAATCACCAATCCCATCCCATGCATACATGCAAGAATCGAACATTAAACTATCTAAGCAGATCACATATTTTTACATACTTGATACACATAGAAGTTTCTATGATTACGTACTTGGCATCCCTTGCCTACCCTTTCGGGTAATACGATTCATACAAACCTCATTTTTGACTTTTAGCCCATAACACACATATAATTCAGATTAACTAGTGTGATAGAGATCTACACACCTTTTCCGACTTTTAGCCCATAACATACATATAATATAACAAAGCTTATGTGTCAAGAATCTACACACCGATTACCGATAAAACGAGGCTTTCTATATCGACGCTATCCTTAGTCGACACAAGCGCTATCCGCCTAAGGTGTTGTTCGAAGCGGTCAACAACCAATTGGCCAATCTCGAGCAGCAGACATCGCTCGTTTCTTAAACTTAGGATTCTTTCTTTGCTCGATCCATAATTAATTCCATCATAAATCCTTATCGAGTTACTATAATAATATTTAATCGTTAATCCTCGTATAAAGTTAAAATCTTGTATATAATGATGAAATCTAATAGAAATCTAAGAAAATATTCTTACCTTAAAAATCCCAAAATTGGAGACTTATGAATTTGCTTTTAGATCTAGTCGACTAGGCTTCCTTCAAATCCCGACTTGCCGCCCATCATAAACCATTAAACTTTTAGCTTTCGCTTTTCCTTTTCAAAAATTGGGAATAGATTATGAGAACTAATCAAAATCTACTCTTATCTTAACTTAGGAGATTACGCTAGTACTAGAGAGAGAATTCAATAATGTCAATGGAGGATTTAAATGCAGGAAGTATAGAACAATTTCTCAAATAGGATGAATAAAATAAAAACTATAGAGATTTTGATTTTTTAGAAGGAAGAGAATAATGGAGTTTTCAACTTTTAGAAGAAAGAAGAGAATAATGGAGTTTTCTGCTTTTAGGAGAAAGAAGAGAATAATGAAGTTTTGGCTTTTAGAAGAAAGAAGAGAATAATGGAGTTTTAGGCTTTTAGAGAAATTGGAGAAAGAGATTTGGAGAAAAGAATTAAGGAATTTCAGCAGAAAAGGGAGAGGATTTAATGTTAGAAACAAGGAGCTAGCCCCTATTTATAGGAAATTCGGCAACCCTTTGCCATGTAGTAGTGGTTTCTTTACTCCTCTCCGGATGGATTCTTGGCCATCACTCTCTTTGTAGATAAATTCTAACTTTTCTCCTTTATCTTAATCTACTAGCTCATCTAATAGAGACTTAATTATCTCTAACTCCTCCTCCTTTATCAAGATATTATCCACATATTTTAATCATAAAATCCTAGATCTTAGCCTTTATCTCTTATTATCCACATAAAATAAATTCCTAAATAATAGCCTTTATCTTTATTATCCACATATTTTAAACATTAAAACCCCTAAATTTTAGCCTTGTTGCCATCCACTCCACCTAATCCTAATGCCCAAAATTTAGCTAACTTAAATTAAAAGAATTGAGCTCCATGAAACTTAAATTTGGGCCCTTACTCCTTGTGTGTGGCGTCACCTCCTAAGATTGGGCCACAAGCCCACTTTGGTATTTTAAACATAGATACTACCTTTTAAACCCTATAATGCCCAAACAGATAATTTTAATCAAGGCCTCTGCCTAAGCTCGAGCCCAATTTGGACCCCTAACACTTAAATTAACTCATTCCACATATTCACCCATTAAACGATAGGCCCAAAAATTTAAGATGTTACCGTTTCTACCCTCCTTAAAGAAATTTCGTTCTCGAAATTTCTAACTAACTAGTAATCATTCTACCCGAGTCTCACCACTATGCTTTCACAAGCATTCTAATTCTAAAGCCAAAATAAACACTTAGTATACTATGGTAGGTACGCACCATTATTAGCATCTGAAGCGCCTTCGTCCCCTTGTACTCATTCTACCGATTTATGCTTATCGATTAGAAATGTTATGAATCATTATTTCTTTCCACTGATTTATCGCGAACAGTTTTATGATTAATAGTTCTAAAAAGTAGTTCTTTCTAATTCATACACACACTACAGTCTCAAGTTCATTCATTCAATCATCAACATTCATGAACTCGCGTTCATTACAGAAAAGTGTTGTGGTTGTCATTGTTGTTGTTTTCCACTACCCAGGGGTATTTTCGTAATTTTATCCTACAAGGGCATTTTGATAAATTTTTTTTGAAATGAATTTCCTTGATGATTTTATAAAATAAAGGTATTTTGGTAATTTTGCATTCCCGGGGGTATTTTGGTAATTTTGGAAACTGAGGGTATTTTGGTAATTTTAGAATCCAGGGCATTTTAAAAATTTTGAAATCTGAGGGTATTTCGGTAATTTTGAAATTCAGGGGCATTTCGGTAATTTTAAAATTTGGGGGTATTTCGATAATTTTGAAATTGTGGGTATTTCAATAATATTTGTGATCCGAGGTATTTTGGTAATTTTGTGATTCAAGGGTATTTCAATAATTTTACAAAATAAGGGTAATTTGGTAATTCTACAAATCGTATTATTTTGGTCATTTTGCATAACAAGGGTAATTTGGTAATTTTTTCATAGTTGTAAACATTTTCAAATCAAATGTATTTTTTTCGGAAGTGTACAAAACTTAGGGTTTTGGTTGCAAAATAGGATGGTTGGTCCCTTTTGGGTTTTAATTATGGGTTCACCCATGAACAAGTCCTTATAGTTAGAGTGAGCAAATCCTACGCACTGTAAGATTCTGTGAAGAGGAGGTGAGTCACTAGGGCTTTAAATACCAAGCTCTCCCTGAATCCACTCCTAGGCATGCGATGCCTATTGCCACACCGTCATGGCTAAAGTGAGCAGTCACTATGCACCGTAAGATTCCTGTGAAGAGGAGGTGGGTCACTTGACCGCTTAAATACCAAGCTCTTCCTGATCTACTCCTAGACATGCATATGCCTGTTGCCACACCTTAGTCTTGTGACTCGCTTACGTGTTTTGTTTTAGTGAAGTTAAGTCTTATGGAATTGAAGAGTTGTTTTCCTAAGCCTAGAGTCCATCAAGTTCTAACCTAGATAGTCTCGTCCCATAAAGCTCATTAAGCCCACATAAATAACACAAAGAAGAGTTTAGAATACTTACAGGCGGATCGGTGCTTGAGACTCAAGGCCATGTCCTCGAACCAAAAAAATTCTAAAAACATTTCTAGGCCCATTTCACGTTCTCGAAGTTTTGAACTGGCTCGATATAAAATTGTAACACTCAAATTCGCCCATGCATTTCATTTGGATCTGGCGTATCACGGCTTGTACATTGAAAACTTTTGCCTTGTTGGTTTTGGAAGTTGTAAGTTAATTAGACATTATTAGAGTAAATAAGTGACATTTAAAAATAAAATCTTATATTAGTATTATTCAAGATAAATAAACCTTGACATAAAATTTATAAGTTGCATAACATTGAAAACTTCTTAGTTGAATAAAAACTAGGGCCTTAAAAAATCTCAAATAAAATAAAATAAACTTAAAGAAATCCCAAATAATTTGTAGAAATAAAACTTGATGGCCCCTCGAGTCCCTCGGCTCCCATGTTCACGATCTACCACTCACCGAAATGTTGGGAAAAATAAAAGGTTGAGTCACCAAGACTCGAGTGCAAATCCCGAGAACACATAAAAGGCTTGAGGCCCACAAACACATTATGAGCCTTGGCCCGTATACAAGGGTAAAAAATATGCAACATGGCCCATCCCAAACCTATGAGTCCATCCTCTACACACCCCCATACCAACCATCACACCGTGATTTCTACAATCAACCCTCCATCCGCACACACCATATCGACAAATTGTCTCGTCATTATAAAGATCGATCACTATGTGACCTATGTGGCAAAGCCACCGATCATTGTCGACCTTAATAATATATCGATAGTTGTCTTCATTGTCATAAAGACCGATCACTATGTGACCTATGTGGCAAAGCCACTAATCGCCTCGAGACCTGCTCCCCTTTCAGTAAATCAATTAATCCCATCCCATGCATACATGCAAGAATTAGAACATTAAACTATCTAAACAGATCACATATTTTTACATACTTGATACACATAGAAAGTTTCTATGATTACGTGCACTGCATCCCTTGCCTACCCTTTACGGGTAATCTGATCGCTCATCTGACCTCATTTTCGGCTTTTAGCCCATAACATACATATAATTCAGATTAACTAGTGTGATAGAGATCTACACACCTTTTAAACTTTTAGCCCATAACATACATATAATATAACAAAGCTTATGTGTCAAGAATCTACACACGATTACCGATAAAGCGAGGCTTTCTATATCGATGCTATCCTTAGTCGACACAACCTTATCCGACTAAGGTGTTGTTCGAAGCCGGTCCACAACCAATTGGCCAATCTCGAACAATGAGACATCGCTCATTTCTTAAACTTAAGGATTCTTTCTTTTGCTCGATCCATATTTAATTCCATCATAAATCCTTATCGAGTTACTATAATAATATTTAATCGTTAATCCTCTGTATAAAGTTAAAATCTTGTATATAATGATGAAATCTAATAGAAATCTAAGAAAATCTTCTTACCTTAAAAATCTCGAAATTGAAGACTTATGAATTTCGGCTTTTAAATCTAGTCGACTAGGCTTCCTTCAAATCCCGACTTGCCGCCCATCATAAACCATTAAACTATTAGCTTTCGGGATTTGCCTTTTCAAAAATCGGGAATAGATTATGAGAACTAATAAAAAATCTACTCTTACCTTAACTTAGGAGATTCGGCTAGTACTAGAGAGAGAATTCGACAATGTCCATGGAGGATTTAAATGCCGAAAGTATAGAACAATTTCTCAAATAGGATGAATAAAATAAAAACTATAGAGATTTCGGGTTTTTATAGAAGGAAGAGAATAATTGAGTTTTCAGCTTTTAGAAAAAGAGGAGAATAATGGAGTTTTCAGCTTTTAGGAGAAAGAAGAGAATAATGGAGTTTTGGCTTTTAGAAGAAAGAAGAGAATAATGGAGTTTTCACTTTTAGAAATTGGAGAAACAAATTTGGAGAAAAGAAGCTAAGGAATTCCAGACAAAAGGGAGAGGATTTAATGTTAGAAACAAGGAGCTAGCCCCTTATTTATAGGAATTCGCAACCCTTGCCATGTAGTAGTGGTTTCTTTACTCCTCTCGATGATGGATTCTTGGCCATCACTCTCTTTGTAGATAAATTCTAACTTTTCTCCTTTATCTTAATCTACTTGCTCATCTAAAAGAGACTTAATTATCTCTAACTCCTCCTCCTTTATCAGCATATTATCCACATATTTTAATCATAAAAATCCTAGATCTTAGCCTTTATCTCGCTTATTATCCACATAAAATAAATTCCTAAATAATAGCCTTTATCTGCTTATTATCCATATATTTTAAACATTAAAACCCCTAAATTTTAGCCTTGTTGCCATCCACTCCACCTAATCCTAATGCCCAAAATTTAGCTAACTTAAATTAAAAGAATTGGGCTCCATGAAACTTAAATTTGGGCCCCTTACTCCTTGTGTGTGGCGTCACCTCCTAAGATTGGGCCACAAGCCCACTTTGGTATTTTAAACATAGATACTACCTTTTAAACCCTATAATGCCCAAACAGATGATTTTAATCAAGGCCTCTGCCTAAGCCTGAGCCCAATTTGGACCCCTAACACTTAAATTAACTCATTCCACATATTCACCCATTAAACGCATAGGCCCAAAAATTTAGGATGTTACATGGTTATTGACTTGGTCTTGGATGAATTTGTTGGAGAGTTTGAATTGGTCTTGCGGTTTGGCTATAAAGGATATCAAGGAGGGATAAGGGGAGAGGATCATGGAGATTTTCAAGGAGTTTGTGATTGTGGGAAGTTGTAGCCGAATTGGGGAACTCGTTGGTGGAAAATTTGGCTAAGGGGTTTTGGATGTGCATTTTCGGCATTTGGTTTTTTAATAGGTGTCGAATTTTCTCTTTGGCTTTTTGGGGTATGCGTTTTACCATTTTAAGAGCGGGGGAGTTCCTTTCTTGGTGTAGTTTCGACTTAGAGCAAGTGGTGCCGAATTGGTATTTTTGTTATACTCTTTCTTTTTGCAAGTATAGCCGATTTTGAGTGTGACTATTTGGGCAGTCTTTTTACTTCTCTATTTTTTTTTAGTGCCTTTCTCTTCTCTTCTTATTTTTGGAATTACTCTTGTCTTATTTGGCCAAACCTGTGTTCTTCGTCTCTCACAACCATAGTCGACTACCTTAGCCCTTCTCTCCCTCTTCAACTACTTTTCTTCTACCCTTAATAACCTTCTTATTATTTGCTGAATTTAACCTCTCTCTTGTACTCTGATTCTGTCTTGATCGATTCTTTGTGGAGTTTCTTCTGGTTTCTTTCCTAGCCGAACCCCCTCTTCATCTCGTTGCCCATACCTTTTCTATTTTCTTTTTACGCTCACATTTTGTTAAGCCAAATACTCTTCTCTGATCATTTCTCTTTGACTCAATGCATTACCCGACACTTGTGTGTTACTCCTTTTGTTTGGAACTGATTCTGCGGGTTGGTTGTGGACGGGGGGGGTCTGACAATTGTTTGAAAGTTGGGAAAATAGGTGTTTTATTATTGGTAAGGTCACAGTTGTTGATTTAGTTTTCTGTCGGTTTCTTTTTGTTGTGTTTTGGATAAATAATCGTTATGATGTTTTAAGCTAGGTGCGAGGATATTTGGGGTGCGGTTCGTTTCATGAGCAGGTGTGTAACTGTATGCTATGTTTGATAATCTGCTGAAAAGCCAAAAGTATGTGTTGTTTACACTGCTATGAGTGTAGATCGGCAAAATGCCGAAATGCCAAAAATATGACGTATGATGCCACACGATCGTGCAATCGTGTGTATAGCTGAACTGAGCCCACAAACATGGGCGTTAGTCCGTAGAGGCCACCACGAGCGCTCTCGTGGTCTTAGGCTGTTCTAGGCCTCGTTGGGCCGAGATGGGCCATGTGGGCTCAGTGGGCTTGAGGGCCCATAGGGATAAAATGTATGTGATGTGGTAAGTGTTGTTTGGACTGTGACGTTCGCATAGCTATGGCTGTATCTGGGCTAAATGGGCCTCACGAGTGTGTGGGCCCACTTGGGCTGTGTAATGGACCTTAGGACCATTTACACCATTATGTCTGTTTAAGGTTACTTAAGTCGCTCGAGGCGACGGTGGACCTTCTGTTGGGTCGTTAAGCCCCGATTTGTGAAATTATCGAATACCTTCGATTTGTGAAATTACCAAAATACCCCCAATTTGTAAAATTTCTGAAATACCCCCAGTTTGTAAAATTACCGAAATACCCTCGATTCATAATATTACTAAAATACCCTCAATTTGTGAAATTATCGAAATACCCCTGATTTGTAAAATTACTAAAATATCCTCAATTTGTGAAATTATCAAAATACCTCTATTTGGGAAATTATCGAAATACCCCCAGTTTACAAAATTACCTAAATACCCCTGTAGGGTAGAATTATCGAAATACCCCTACAGGGTAGAATTACCGAAATACTGCTGAAGGATAGGATTACTAAAATACCCTTATAGGGTAAAATGACTATTTTTCCCTTGTGGGTAAATGACTGACTTAGACTATGAATTTGATTGTGATCGTATGACTGTGTTTTAACTGACTTGACTATGGTCGTGTGACTGATATGCTTTTAACATATGTCTAAATGACTGTTACTGAGCATATCCATTTTGTATATACGTGTAATGATTGAGCATGACATACACAACATATTGCATGGGGTTGGGACATTGATACGGAGGAAGTTCTGATGGGGTCGCACAGGTTTCATGAGACGACTGTGGATCCAATATTGATATGTTAAGATCACACTTGTCGTATGAAACGACTGTGGACCGACAGCATTTACTTGAAGCCACAGAATCGATTATGGCTCGTGCAACCTAAATATGGCTCTGTGCCATCTTGATTATGGCTTTGTGCCAATGGTATTTACCCGTGGCTATGTGCCTAACATATATATATATTGATGACTCTGTGTTGATTATAATTACCCATGGCTGTGTGCCAATCATATTACAGTCGCTGATGGCTATGTGCTAAACTAATTACAGTTATCGATAGCTTTGTGCCATCCTGATTATGGCTCTGTGCCATCTTGATTATGGTTTATAACCATTCTGTTTATGGCTTTTAGCCATTCTGTTAACTGGCAGCGTTGCTGCGATATTTATGGCTTTTAGCTGTTTTGTCTACGACATTGAGCTATTCTGTTGACTTAGTGCCGCAACCGGTGCTAAGCTTTGTGTGTTGGCTGGGTGGGTCTATTTAATCCCCACAAGAATGTAGGGTTGGTGCGGGTGGTTTGTTGGCTAGACCGGGGTGAGATACATCCTCATACTATTGCATATCTGTTTATGAGATTTGTCATTATACTGGGCTTAGGCCCACTTGTTCTATTATTTTTTGGGCTAGGCTCAATTGATTCTATTATGGGGTGTGTCCCAAATGATATTGTTTGGGGCTTTGGCCCACATATAATCTGAATCTGAATCTTTATCACTTCAAGTAAAGGGCTCAGGCCCAGACTATTTTGGTTTCTATTTTTGTATACTGAGTGTTACTCTAGTAAGGGGATTACACACTGAGTTTTCATAAACTCACCCCGCTTTTAATTATGCGTAATCCCCAAATTAGGAGGATCGGTCTTGTGAGAGACTCGAGGTGACCACATGATCATGCACATGTTATGCTTTGGACTTTATATATGTTTTAAATTCTGTTTTGGGTTTTAATTTCTATAATAAGGCCTCTCTAGATTTAATTCTGAATTTGAGATTTTGTTACGTTTTATATCTGTTAGACATAGACGAGTTTTCAACCCAATTTCTATTTTTAAAAATATACGTTTTAAACTTCTTTGCCTTAAATTTGCTTTCGCAACTAAAAGAGATTTTTAACGAAGTTAATAACGTTTTTAGAAGTGATTACCTTTTCAATGAACCACGTTTTGAAATTGAACAAACACAAACTAAGACTTTAGTTTTTAAATATTAAGGAAGGTTTTCAATGAAAACATGGTTTTCAAAAAACACTTCAATGTGACACACCAGATTTGGGCCTAACTTTTGGGTCAGGTTTGGGGTGTTACAGGATTTTTCAATGAAATACGTAATCTAGAATATGTATTGGTAATGATTTATATGCATAAATGGTGCTCGTGTAAACTTAGTAAAAGGTTAGGATATGTATGTCATGTCATTAAGGTTATACGCGTGCTTACTTAGGGATTTGACATGTTATAATGAGGTCCAGCATCTGTTGTAGATTCTTAATTTATAAATATCACACGTTTAGACTGGACGGGTAACCTCGATACAATGTTAGCTTGTTTAAGCAACCCTGATATATTGTCAGCTTGTGTAAGCAATTTATTCACCCATTTATCTGAGTCTGTTTTACTATAGTTCTATCGAGCGATATTAAATTGAATGGAAATAGAAAATTAAATGTGAATCGAAATTGTGGTAGTATATGTTTGATATATGATATGTGATAGATATATGATTTCCTTAATTCTCTTTATATGCAAGCATTACTAACCTATTGGTTGATTATGTTTATGTGTATCTAGATTTGCCAACATGTGCCAAGAATAGCCACTTTTGAATGCCAATATGTTAGATATTTTATTATGCTTTAATTGATCAAGGTAAGTATAGAAACTCCATTTGAACTTACTAAGCATTCTTAATACTTACTCTAGTTGTTTTTCTTCCCTATAGATCGTCACCTTGCGGAACTTACGAACCGGATCAATAGAGGAGCTTACACTATCACAAGACGGTAGATTTATGCTCATTTGAATCTAGACTTTTTGGCATGTACATGAGGACCTTTTTTTGTGCAAATGATCAAATTGGTGTTAATGTTTTGTGATAAGTTGATAATGGTTGAAACTTATGTAACTGGCTCGATATGTGATCATATTGTTGTATGTTTATGTCTTTTGTGATGCTTGTATGTTCAATTATCTCGCAAGGTAAGTTTGGCTTATCAAAATTGAAACAATGATAGTTGGAATTGACTTAGTTGTTATATGAATTGGTTAAATTGAGTTGATGATTTGGAAAGGGTAAGTTAAATGTTAAACATTTTTATTGACTTAGAGTATGTTTAGATTTAATTGTGTTAATCTCCTTGTTTTGTTTTGTTTCCAATTGGTGTGATAAATATGTTTTGAGATTGCAATTGAAAGCACTTGGAATGGATAAGTAAAAACCGATTTGAATATGTTTAAATTTTGAATGGTTGGATGGTATGTTATAGAATGGTTGGTTTAAATGAATAAAAACTTGATCTAAGAATTTTAAAACTTCACAATTTGGTCCTAGTTCAAGCTCGAGTTAGCATAAGAGTTTTCATAAGCTCGTGTGATGCCCGAAAAAGACTGTGTGACAAGTTGTTAATGTGATTAATGATTTTCTATATGTTTAAATGATCTAATGGCGTATGATTGTCAATATTTTCTCCGACAAGAAACTTAGCATCTTGTAGCTCGAACTCGAAGATCGGGTCGAACAAGGGGTGTTACAATAGTAGGCACTTCTCCAGCACAAAAACTAGAAACTCAAAACACAAAGAACACACATGAATTGTTTTTGTAGTTCAGTTTCCCTACATCTATAGAGCCTAGATCAATGAGAATTATCCACTATTTTCAACAGTTAAAATAAGTGACCCAAACCTCTCACACACCCCGTGATGATTCTTCTCACTTTTAAACCTTAAAGACAAATTCACTCACCACTAAGTTCACCCATGTGAACTCAAAAAGTAAAACCTTAACACAAATGGTTTTACTAACAATTTTCACTCAAAAAAACATTCCTTACTTTGGACAGGATAAGTGCTAAAACTTTTAGTAAAAAACCTATACAAGTCTCTCCCTTAAATAGATATTCATTCGAGACTTGCTAACATAGAAGTTCTATCACAATCCAATAAAAAAAGTAATACAATAACATGTTTACAATATAATAGTAGAGAACAAACTAAACGTGGACTCTTGAAAGCTAATCTCATAGAGTTTCAATCCAATTCAAATGTCCATGTTGCAAGGGATTATATACAGTGATTTAATTTGATCTAATCTTATATTTGAGTTTTTGAGTAATATCTTCAATATTGGGCTAAATATCCTCCAAATAATCAGCACAACCTATTGAAACTATTTAATAAATTGCCAATACTAAAATATGAAAATTTTCATTAAATAAATCCAATATCACTTAAAAGCGAATATTGTAACATCCTGATTTAGGGTTATTTGAAAATTTAATTATTTGTTCCCATGTGTGTGTGTGCTTGAAGAAATAAATACTATGATTTATTTGGCATGTTCTAAGGTCTAGAAATAAACCCGAGCTAGGCCTGACTTAGGGTTAAAAATTTCTTTTTAAGTGCTTAAAGGAGGGAAGCTAGGTGAGATAGGGGTTAAGAAAATTTTCGAAAGGAACTTGACACAAAGAACTAATTGGCTAAGTGGTTCCATGCGCCACTTAAGTGTTGGAGGTGAAGAGGGTGCAGTCACGGTGTCTGAGTGGCGGGAGGAGTTTTGCGTTTTGTTTTGTTTTTTTTTGTATATGAGGTGATGGGCTTAAGTAGTAAGGCTTTAAAGTTTAATGAGGGGGTTTTATGACATGAAAGTCTAATGGGAGAAATGGCATGGGGCGTTGAAAGGAGGGGTGTGGCATGAGGTTCGTGTTCGAACCAAAGTAGCGACAATTTGGGTTTTATTTTTTCAAAACCCGTGAATGGGAGAGTAGGTGATGGTGCTTGTTGGACTCTTGAAGTGATGTGGATGAACTCTATTTTTACATATATTCGTTTGGAAGGGGGATTATTAGTAGTTTATTTACTTTTAAATTGATGAGGTGTGGCTAGAGATAAAGAAGTAAGATAAACCTTGTTTAATTTTGATAATGAAAGGTGGAGGTTTATCACAAAAAGCAAGCAATGGCGAAATAGGGACTCTTTAGGGCCATCCTATTTTGGTTTTGTGTTAAGCATTAGAGTGCCAAAAATCATTCAGCAAGTCCTCTTTGTTTTTCTTTCTTGTGCTGGCCGAAATTCCCCCTAGACAATTGCCCAAAATTATTCAAAAATTTCCAGCTTAGCCGAACCTTGAATGTTATTTTGATTAACCATAGCTGAATCCCCTCCTCCCTATTTGGTGTAGTTTTGGCCGAACATCAAAGCAAAGGTGATCTCTTCTAGGATTTCCTCCAATCGGCTTGTAAAGGTGGGTAAGTGTCCAAAGCTGAATGCCTTTTATTCTGTTTTTCTTGTTCTCTGTCGACTAGGGTGAATGGAAAAGCCGAAATATACTGATGGTTTGGCTAATCAGTGTTTTGAAACTGATTTTATCTAGGTACTCCGGGGTTTTGAAGTATTCAGTCAAGCCTCCATTCGTTAGCAATCAGTCTTGGTAGTGGTGGTAAGAATTTTGGTTAACCATTTATTTGGTATTTGAAAGCCGAAGGCTATTTGTTGTGGATGCTAACGGTTGCCGATTGTAGGGGGTGAAGTAGATTCGCATATCGTGTGCTGAAGTTTGTACTCAAGGTCGTTTAGATGAGGTTTCGGGTTCATGTGTTAACCCTTTGGATTTATGTGGTTTAGCCAAATAGCCATGTCACTAACTTTCGTGTTTGGTAGAATATAGAGCAAGAAATCTAGTGTGGCCGATTGACTCTTCGGATTTAGGGCTACCGATAGTAACAGTGTGTACATACACAATGTATAACTAATTAATGTCTTGAATATATTGTGTATGCTAAACTGGATTGTGTAGATTTGGATTTAATACCATAAAGGTATAAGCAAGGATCCGTAAGTCCTTGTCAATATGAGTTTGATTATGATGCTTGACATATTTGGTATATGTGGCATATAAGAAGATTGGCTTTTGATAAATTCAAGATAAGTTATTAAATAAACATGCTTGGCATGATTTATGTTAAGTGCATATCATAAATATGTGGGTTAAACGAGTGGAGGGGGAAGTGATATCCGTGTCTTCGGACACGAGTGGTTTGGTACCACATTTCGTGACTACTGTCACCGTGAGGTTTGGCACCTCATAGCGTCTTGTCGAGTGGCTTAGCACCACAAAGGTTGGCCCCACAGCTTGATAATATGGGATCGTCGCCATGATTTGGTATCACACGTGGGTTGGCCCCACAACTTATTATATGTGACTTGAGTCACCAGTGGTTTAGCACCACCAAGGGTTTGGCACCACAATATTGATGGATATCGTGACTTTGAGTCACCAAAGGTTTGGCACCACCGGTGGTTTGGTACCACACGGGGTAGAAAAGGTGTTTTGGATGGCTAGGTTTGGTGCATGTTAAACTTAGTGCATGTTAAATTTAGTTATAAATTGTGTATTTGTTGCACTAAACCGGGAAGGGTTACATTGAGTCTTGGTGACTCACCTTCTCCTTTAATCTTTTTGGTGATTCGTAGATCGCGGATGAGGAGCCGATGGACTCGAGGTGGCCATGCATTGAAAATATGGATTAGACGAACTTTGAATTATTTTTATTTTATTTTTGGTTTTATTTGTTCAAGTTGTAATAATGCCCCTAAGATTTTATTTTTACTATTTTACATGTTTTGGATGAATTATTTAAACTGCTTAATGACTTTAAAATGGTTACACAAGTTTCTTAAATTCAAACGTAAATGATTTTCTTTCGTACCATCGAGTACATTGATGTAATTGGTAACAACATGACTTAATGATTTTAAATAACAAAGCTAAGTGTTGTCTTTTATACACCTCAAATGTTTTAAACAAAACTATATTCTTTTACCAAAAATTTAAAGTAATTAAAATGGGGTTTTCAACAAATTTTCTTACGTAACATACCGTATTCTATTACGTAATGTTTGGGCGGTGTTTGGGGTGTTACAAAATTGGTATCGAGTTCAATTCAAAGCTTCATTTGTGGGGCCCAAGGCCCAAAATGTTTTAGTAGGCCTTTTGAAATATTTTGGTTTTGAACGAAGATGGCACCGAGTCTCCAAAGACCAATCGCCTGTAAGTACTTCGACTTCTTTGTGAATTATTATCTCAGAGAAGGGTAGGTATGGAGCGTAGATAGCATGATAAGTGCTTTAAACTTTAGGACTCGTTTACAAAAAAAAGACATAAGACTTTAAAAGCCTAAGTAAACAAACCTACGACCAAGTCGCCGAGTTAGGGTATGGTAACCCCTGTGCAATAGCATGTCAGGATTGGATCCAAAAGAGCCTGGTATTTAAGTAGCCCTCGTGACTCACCTCCTCTTGCAGAATCCTACAGTGCGTAGCTTCGGTTCACCCTAGCCAAGAGGACTCGATCATAGGCCAAACACAATGAATAAAACCCGAAGGGGATTAGCCGTGTTTTATGAAAACTCTAAGTTTTAAAAATCATTACAATACTCCTTTAAATAGTAACAAAAATTTATTTCGGAAAATTTTCAAAATATTTTCAATTTACCAAAATTACCAAAATACCCAGTGGTAAAATTACGAAAATGCCTTGGTTTCTAAAATTACTTGTACTACCCCAATTTTAATAAAATTCTCTTACTTTGCGTAAGTATCCAAAATTTTGTATTTCAAAATAATACCACGACTTTGAAATTTACAAAATTACCCCGATTGACAAAATTACCAAAATACCCACAATTTCAAAATTACATGCGTGCCTTTAATTTGACAAATTTTTAGAAATACCCTCCAGTTTTGGAAATTTCAAATTTCAAAGCGTCCTGATTTATTAAAATTTTTAAAATTTCTCTGGTTATTACGAAAATACCCTATAGGAAAATGACGAAAATACCCCTAGGATAGAAACGGACAGAAATGCCCGAAAGAGTGAGTGTGTATGAAAGGTATTAGGGAATGGATGTGCTTTCCTGTGTGAACTAGGATAGAGGACTTAAAACTTTGATTGATCGAAAGAATCTCTATTAAACTCTCTTCATAAAATTTCTTCGCGGATAACCAAGTGAAACAAGTACTAATCCATAAAAATTTCTTAATCAGATCAAGGCGCAATAGTTAGAATGAGCTCTAGAGGACGTGTCCGTCGTGGACGCGGTAGAGGCAAGATGACCGTGTCAGAACCCGTTAGGTCGGGTCAGGGATCTGAGAATGAGGTACCACCGCCACCACCACCCCCAACTTTTGGAGTTGAGGAGCAGGATCAGACGGGAGGTGAGGCAGTATCGCAAGCTGTGTTGCGAGTCCTTGAGATGGTGGCTGGGGCAAGTGGAGGTATGGGAGCTCAAAAATCTATACCCGAGCGACTCCGATCCAATGGGGCTGAGGTATTCCGAGGTGTATCGGGAGTGGCACCCAGTGCGGTAGAATATTGGTTAGAATCGACTGAGAGGATCATGGATGATCTCGATCTGACAAGTGAGGAGAAGCTGAAAGGAGTGGTGTCCTTCTAAAGGATGAGTCATATCAGTGGTGGCTCACGGTTCAGGTTGGTGCCACGGCAGATGATCTTACTTGGGAGTACTTCAAAGCTGCTTATCAGAAGAAGTATGTGGGCACCAACTACACTGATGCGCATAGGAAAGCCTTTCTGGGGTTGGTACAAGGAAATAAGATTGTGCCAGAGTATGAAGCAGAATTTCTAAGGCTGAGCCGCTATGCTCGGGGAATTGTGTCAACGGAGCATGATCGTTGTGTCCGCTTTGAAGATGGACTTAGGGATGATTTAAGGTTGCTGATTGCTCCACAGTAGGAGCGTGAGTTTGCTGTTTTGGTAGAAAAGGCTAAAATAGCCGAAGGGGTCAAGGAGTCCGTGAGACAGAATTATGATAGGAACAAGCAGAAAAGAGGATTTGGGTCGCCTGGATCGGGTAGTAATGTATAGAAGAGGGCTAGGCAGAGTGGGCCGAATTAGGCAGGAAGGCCCATGGCTACTAATCAGAGACCAGCTCAGTGCAATCGCTGTGGGAAATCACATTGGGGAGGATGTTGGACCGGTGAAAGGGGATGCTTTGAATGTGGATCTTTGGATCACTGTGTAAGGGATTGTCCTCAGAAGTTAGCTAAGAACCAGCCAGAGGGTCAGAACCGTGCTCAAGCTAGAAATGTAGGACCACAACAGAGGGGTCGTGGTAATGGTAGAGGAGGCAATGGTTCTAGTCGAGGTCGCGAAATTCTGGGAAGAGGTGCAAGCAACACAGAGGCAAGGCAGCCTGGTTTAGTCTATGCAGTAAGGCGTCGAGAGGAGGGTGACGCACCGGACGTCATAACCGGTGCATTCCTAATTTTTAGTCTTCTATATGTTGCATTAATTGATGTGGGATCGACGCATTAATACGTTGCTAGTAGCGCGGTAGAGACTATGAACCTAGACTTTGAGACTGCTTCTAGGGAGATGACAGTAATTAGCCCTCTAGGTCACTCTGTAGTTGTAAACAAGCTATATAGGGATGTACCCTTAGAACTCCAAGGGTAGTGTTTGTGGCTGATCTGATGGAACTGCCATTTGGGGAGTTCGATTTGATTCTTGGAATGGGCTGGTAGGTTAAGTATCAGGCAAAGCTGGATTGCGCTACTAAGCGCATGGTTCTAAAGATGGCTGAGGGTGATAAAGTGGTCATGAGAGGTAATAGAAGAGATTACCTATCCAACGTGGTGTCTGCGTTGAAGGCGGAGAAGATGGTCAGGAAAGGGTGTGAGGCGTTTTTGGTCTGAATATGTACCTTGGAGGTCAAGAGTCGTGATTGAGGAGGTTCGAACGGTAGGGAATTCACGATGTGTTTCGAGAAGAACTTTCGGTTTGCCACGGATCGGGAAGTTAAGTTTGGTATAGACTTATTACCGGAGCAGTGCACGTGTCTATAGCACCTCACCGAATGGCACCAAAGGAATTGGTGGGTCAAGGCTCAAATTCGAGAACTCTTGGACCGAGGGTTTATCCGACCAAGTATATCTCCGTGGGGAGCACTGTCTTTGTTTGTCAAGAAGAAAGACGGGTCAATGCAGATGTGTATCGACTACCGTCAGCTAAATAAGTTAACGATCAAGAACAAGTATCCGTTGCCCCGAATTAATGACTTGTTTGACCAACTGAAGGGTGCATCGGTGTTCTCGAAGATAGATCTTAGGTCGGGTTATCATCAACTTAAGGTGAAGGAGGGTGATGTTCACAAGACGGCATTCCGTACTTGGTATGGGCATTACGAGTTTCTAGTGATGCCATTTGGGTTGTCCAACGCCCACAGACATTCATGGACTTAATGAATAGGGTGTTTCAAAGAAGATGCTTGGATCAATTTGTCGTGGTGTTTATAGATGACATATTGGTTTATTCAAAGACGGAGGAGGAGCATGACATGCATTTGCGTATAGTTCTACAAGTCTTGAGGAGAAGCGAGTATATGCCAAATTCAAGAAATGTGAATTTTGGCTTAGAGAGGTGGCTTTCTTAGGTCACGTGGTGTCGTGGAAGGATTAGAGTGAACCTCGCAAGGTTGAAGCGGTGTTGGATTGAAACCGCCTAAGTCGATTGGCGTAAATTTAAAGTTTTCGGTCTGCAGTGGTACTATCGAAGATTTGTGGAAGGGTTCTCTTTAATCGCAGCACCACTAACTAAGTTATTAAGAAAAGGAGTTCCATTTGTATGGTCAGAGAAGCAACAGGGAAGTTTTGATAAGCTAAGGAAGATTCTGACGGAAGCCCCAGTTTTGGTACAGCCTGAGGCAGGAAAGTTGTTTACAGTTTACTGTGATGCGTCCCATACGGGGTTGGGATGTGTATTGATGTAGGAAGGGAACGTAGTGGCCTATGCATCCCGTCAGCTAAGACCACATGAGGTTAACTATCCGACTCACGACTTGGAATTAGCGGCAGTAGTCTTCGCTTTGAAAATATAGAGGTATTACTTGTATGGGGAAAAGTCGATAGTCTACACGGATCACAAAAGTTTGAGGTATCTCTTGACTCAGAAGGATTTGAACTTGAGACAGTGTCGATGGATTGAACTGTTGAAGGATTACGACTATTCAATTGAGTACCATCCAGGCAAAGCTAACGTGGTGGCTGATGCGTTGAGCCTGAAGGTCGTAACGGACTTAAGGGCAATGTTTGCTCACCTCAGTCTATACGACGATGGAAGTCTTTTGGCAGAACTACAAGTTGTCGACTTGGATCGAGGAGATTAAGGAAAAAGCAGTTAGTAGACAAAAGTTTGAATGCGCGGAGATTGCAAGTTCAAGATAGTGGTTTGGAAGGGTATAGTTTGTCTGGTGATGGAGTATTATGTTTTCAAGGGCAAGCTTGTATGCCGAAGGATGTTGAATTGAGGCAAAGAATTCTTCAAGATGCACATAGCAGCCCATACGCTATGCATCCCGGAGGTAGCAAGATGTATGGAGATTTGCGTAAAGCAGTTCTAGTGGCGGGATCAAGCGCAAGGTAACTCGAATTTGTGGGAAGGTGTCCGACGTGTCGGAGTTAAGGATGAACACCGGTTGCCATCGAGGTTACTTCAACCAGTGAAGATCCCTCAGTGGAAATAGGAGAGGATCACTATGGATTTTGTCAGTGAGCTACCCCTCACGCCCAGCAAGAAGGACGCAGTTTGGGTGATTGTGGACCGTCTGACTAAATCAGTTCACTTCATACCACTAAGGGTGGATTATTCACTTCAGAAGCTAGCTAAGCTGTATGTGTCGGAAATAGTGAGGTTGCATGGTGTACCAAAGATCGATCATCTCGTATAGGGATCCCATATTTACGCAAGGTTCGAAAGCGTTGCATCGGGCTTTGGGTACACGATTGATTTCAAGATGACTTTCCATCCACAAATCGACAGGCGATCGGAAAGGGTCATCTGATTTTAGAAGATATACTAAGAGGTTGTGTTCTGGATTTCGGTGGTAGTTGGGAAGAGTACCTACCGCTAGCAGAATTCGCTTATAATAATAGTTATCAAGCGAGTATCCAGATGGCACCATATGAAGCACTGTATGGACGAAAATGCCGTACTCCTACATGTTGGACGGAGTTTGGTGAACGACAAGTTTTGGGTCCAGAGTTGGTAACAGAAACTGAAGATAAAGTTAAGGTGATTCGGGCTCGTCTTAAGGAAGCGTCAGATAGGCAGAATCTTATACTGATCTTAAGCGCAAGGAGATGGAATATGCAGTAGGAGATAAAGTTTTTCTGAAGGTGTCGCCTTGGAAAAGGGTATTAAGATTTGGGCGGAAAAGAAAGCTAAGCCATAGATTCATCGGACCGTACACAGTGTTGAAACGCGTGGGACCGGTAGCTTACCAGCTTGAGTTGCTGATAGAGTTGAGCGAGATCCATGATGTCTTCCATGTCTCGATGTAGAGGCACTATCGATCGATCCCTTACACATTATGCTTGGTTGAGGAAATTGAAGTAAACCTGCACTTTGTCTTTTGAGGAGGAGCCAGACAAATCTTGGATCGTGATGTCAAAGTTCTACGTGGGAAGTCGATTGCCTTTGGTAAAGGTGTTATGGCGGAATCATGGTACGGAGGAGGCCACATGGGAACCCGAGGATGTGATGCGCAACAATACCCCCAACTCTTCTAATCCGTAATTTCGAGGTCGAAATTATTTTAAGGGGTAGAATCAGAACATCCCGATTTAGGGGTTGTTTGAAAATTTAATTATTTGTTCCCATGTGTGTGTGCTTGAAGAAATAAATACTATGATTTATTTTGCATGTTCTAAGGTCTAGAAATAAACCCGAGCTAGGCGACTTAGGGTTAAAATTTCTTTTAAGTGCTTAAAGGAGGGAAGCTAGGTGAGATAGGGGTTAAGAAAATTTTCGAAAGGAACTTGACACAAAGAACTAATTGGCTAAGTGGTTCCATCGCCACTTAAGTGTTGGAGGTGAAGAGGGCGCAGTCACGAGTTAGAGTGGCGGGAGGCGTTTTGCATTTTTTTTTTTGTATATGAGGTGATGGGCTTAAGTAGTAAGGCTTTAAATTTTAATGAGGGGTTTTATGACATGAAAGTCTAATGGGAGAAATGGCATGGGCGTTGAAAGGAGGGTGTGGCATGAGGTTCGTGTTCAACCAAAGTAGCAAAGAATTTGGGTTTTATTTTTTCAAAACCGCGTAAATGGGAGAGTAGGTGATGGTCGCTTGTTGGACTCTTGAAGTGATGTGGATGAGCTCTATTGTTGCACATATTAATTTGGAAGGGGATTATTAGTAGTTTATTTACTTTTAAATTGATGAGGAGTGGCTAGGAGATAAAGAAGTAAGATAAACCTTGTTTAATTTTGATAATTAAAGGTGGAGGTTTATCACAAAAGAAGCAATGGCGAAATAGGGACTCTTTAGGGCCATCCTATTTCGATTTTGTGTTAAGCATTAGAGTGCCAAAAATCATTGAAGAAGTCCTCTTTGTTTTTCTTTCTTGTCTTTGGCGAAATCCCCTAGACAATTGCCCAAAATTATTCAAAATTTTCAGCTTCTCTTTTGCTTCTTCTTAGCAGAACCTTGAATGTTATTTTGATCAACCATAGCCAATCCTCCTCCCTATTTCGTGTAGTTTTGGTAGAACATCAAAGCAAAGGTGATCTCTTCTAGGATTTCCTCCAATCGGTTTGTAAAGGTGGGTAAGTGTCCAAAGTCAATGCCTTTTATTCATTTTTCTTGTTCTCTGTCGACTAGGGTGAATGGAAAAGCGAAATATCTTGATGGTTTGGCTAATCGTTGTTTTGAAATCGATTTTATCTAGGTATTAGGGTTTTGAAGTATTCAACAAGCCTCCATTCGTTAGCAATCGGTCTTGGTAGTGGTGGTAAGAATTTTGGTTAACCATTTATTTGGTATTTGAAAGTCAAGGCTATTTGTTGTGGATGCTAACGATTCCGATTGTAGGGGTGAAGCGATTCGCATATCGTGTCTTTGAAGTTTGTACTCAAGGGCATTTAGGTAAGGTTTCGGGTTCATGTGTTAACCCTTTGGATTTATGTGGTTTAGCCGAATAACCATGTCACTAACTTTCAGGTTTGGCCGAATATAGGAGCAAGAAATCGAGTGTGGCTAATTGACTCTTCGGGATTTAGGCTATCGATAGTAACAGGTGTGTACATACACACTTTATAACTAATTAATGTGCTGAATATATTGTGTATGCTAAACTGGATTGTGTAGATTTGGATTTAAAACCATAAAGGTATAAGAAAGGATCCAGGTAAGTCCTTGTCAATATGAGTTTCATTATGATGCTTGACATATTTGGTATGTGTGGCATATAAGAAGATTGGCTTTTGATAAATTCAAGATAAGTTATTAAATAAACATGTTTGGCATGATTTATGTTAAGTGCATATCATAAATATGTGGGTTAAGCGAGTGGAGGGGAAGTGATATCCGTGTCTTGGACACGGTGGTTTAGTACCACATTTCGTGACTCTGGTCACGGAGGTTTGGCACCTCATAGCGTCTTGTCGGTGGCTTAACACCACATTGGGTTGGCCCCACGCTTGATAATATGGGATCGTCGCCAGTGATTTGGTATCGCACGTGGGTTGGCCCCACAACTTATTATATGTGACTTCGAGTCACCAGTGGTTTGGCACCACAATATTGATGGATATCGTGACTTTGAGTCACCAGTGGTTTGGCACCACCAGTGGTTTGGTACCACACGGGGTAGAGAAAGGTGTTTTGGATGGCTAGGTTGGGTGCATGTTAAACTTAGTGCATGTTAAATTTAGTTATAAATTGTATATGTTGTTGCACTAAACCGGGGGAAGGGTTACACATTGAGTCTTGGTGACTCACCTTCTCCTTTAATCTTTTTCAGGTGATTCGTAGATCGCGGATGAGGAGCCGGATGGACTCGAGGTGGCCATGCATTGAAAATATGGATTAGACGAACTTTGAATTATTTTTATTGTATTTTTGGTTTTATTTGTTCAAGTTGTAATAAGGCCCCCTAAGATTTTATTTTTACTATTTTACATGTTTTGGATGAATTATTTAAACTGTTTAATGACTTTAAAATGGTTACACAAGTTTCTTAAACTCAAACGTAAATGATTTTCTTTCGTACCATCAGGTACATTGACAGAATTGGTAACAACATGACTTAACAGATTTTAAATAACAAAGCTAAGTGTTGTCTTTTTATACACCTCAAATGTTTCAAACAAAACTATATTCTTTTTACCAAAAATTTAAAGTAATTAAAAGGGGGTTTTCAACAAATTTTCTTCTGTAACATACCAGATTCGATCGTAATGTTTGGGCTGGGTTTGGGGTGTTACAAATTTCATATTTTCCAACTTTCTTTCCATTTGGCAATTTGTTGAACAAAACTTAAACAATCTAGGGAGCTATATCAACAGGAAAAATCTACTCCCCTTGGCATATTCTCATTATTACTTAGCAAATAACTTAGTGAATAAATCATTAATGCTATAACTAAAGATGCATCAATAACCACTTATCCAAACTTATAATTAAACAACTTTGAGATATAGCATCAAGGTAAAGAAGGTTTAAATTAACTCCAAAAACTATCATTTCCAACAAAATATATTAGAATATCAACAAATATATAGTTATCCAAAAATAGTAAACAAAAACTAACCACAATAAGAGTTTGGTTTCAAAATTAATCTCCCAAGCAAGATTCATCATGCTCCCCCTCGATTGCATCCTTGCTTTCAACTTCTTTCACTACACCAAAACAAACTTCTAGCGGCGTTTATAAGTGCCACTAATAGTATTTGCGGCGCTTTGGAAAACGCCGCAAAAAAATGACGCTAATGAAAACGCCGCAAAATTTAGCAGCGTTTATGGGAAAAAAATGCCGCTAAAACTCTTGACTTTTAGCGGTGCTTTTCACAAAAACGCCGCTAAAGGTCAAGACTTTAAGCGGCGCTTTTCACACAAACGCCGCTAAAAGTCTTGACTTTTAGCGGCGCTTTTAATAAAAATGCTGCTAATTTTCACAGATTTGCAATGCTTATTTTCTCCAATATCCTACCCTTCCTGCATTAAAACCAACCAAAAACAGCAGCAGTTGCATATAATTTCAACCCAAAACAACAAATATAACATTTAAATCTCACCAAAAGCATTAAATCTAAACGATATTTCAAATTTAATAAAAGATATATGATATAAATTAATAAATGTAACAATGTTAAATGTAACATTAATGTTAAATGTAACAATGTTAAAAATAAGGGACTAAGATGGCGGCTTCTACAACTGCTGAAACATCTGCATCATCTGTTGAAGCTATAGCTAGAGCTCATCGTATTTTCTGCTCTGCTCTGCCTCCCTCGTTTGTCACCATTGCCTCCCCTCATTGCTACATCCGCTCGAAGTTCTTCATATTTTCTTTCAACCTCAGCAATTTGATGAACCGTGCTCGCTTGCATCTGAGATATTTGGTCTTTTAACCTCTGAACTTGACTATTTGGCTACCAAGGCATATCTTTGTTGGGAGCAGATCCAAAATATTGGCCTGGGTAACACAGATTCTTGAAATCGGACCGATCATACCTTTTAGGACCCAAAACATTAGTAATAAAAATAGCAAATATATCATATAAATGAAGCCAAAAAATAGTAAATGTAGCATAAAAATTCCGACCATACCTTTCAAGACCCAAAACATCGGTAATAATTATGTTATCAATATCATCAAGATTAACAGAACTATCACTCGAAGCAACCGCCTCATGCTGTGCCTTCTTCTCCTTTAGTTTCTCCTAATAAATTAATGAAAAAGTTAGAAATGAAATATACAGTAAGAATGAATGCAACATAACTTAACATTATTAATTTAAAACTAGTAAAGAATAATTACACTATTAAATTTTTTTAAGTAATTATACCATAATCTCTCCAGCTTCGGATGTCATCAGAGACCCATCCTTCTTCCTATGCGTAAGGTCACAAAGCTGAACGCGTCCAACTTTTTGACCGGTGGAGATTTCCTACAGTGTAGTAGTAAAAATATAATTTAATAATATAAAGTTACTAATATTTAACAGAATTAATAAATTATCATACCTCGGCATCAGCTACAGAAGCAAAACTTCTGGATCCTGCCGTGTGTGTGAATTTCTATTTCTGCCTACTGCTCATTCCAACATGCTCACGGTCCTACATAATGAAATTCTTATTATGTATATAGTAAATACTATAAACCAAAAAAATTATAAGAGTTTACAACTAGGTAATACCTCTCATTTCTTTGAGGTCCAAAATCTAACCGCATCTTCCCATTGATACCTCAACATTCCCGATGGGACATTTCGCAATTTATCCTCGAGGCTGATTTCTTTCTTAAAATATTCTTTTTTTAGTGTGCTTTTATGGTATCTCCATTTTTTTCCAGTGTCTTCTTTATATAGTCATCGGAGACCTCCAAAGTAAATCTATCCTAAAAAAAACATAAGTTTAGAAAGTTAATATAAATGAAACTTCAACAAAAGTATTATAAATTACATTCACGTTTTGTTACCTTAACATTATCGAGAGCTTGTTTTTTGTTTGCATCAGCCATGTGATGCCATGACTCGTAATTGATGGGCAATATATTTGCATTCCGTGCAATAATGCCCGAGATAACTGCTAGAACTCGAGCTTGAGGCCAACAGTGGCCATAAGTGTTTCTCCTTACTTTCACACGCTCGACGTGATTTAATTCAGATAAGTCTTTAAGCGAGTGCGTCCGCGACCTCTGCGCGTCCCCACCGATCTCAAATGAACAATGACATATTATTGTAATATTAAAATTGAACAATGAATCAATAATTAAAGTCAACATGCATGTAAAATAAACTTAACATTACTTTGTAATTCTGTAGGCTGGTCATCTAATTCAACTGCACTCGAGGATCCAACTATTGTTTGTCGCTCGCTATTGCCCTCTTCCTAATCTACAATATTTAAATCTCGCAATCTTCTTCTACTCATTTTTCCGCAATACAAATAAAATAGTTATAATTTTAGTAACAAAGGACAACAATAATGGTACATATAAAATAGTTAAATTATATAAAATGACCAATATTAAAATTATAATATTACATATAAATAAAAATTTGTAAAATCTTACTACATCATAATTAAGTAAATATCTTCGTCCACGTCTGATTTAACCCATTGAAATTGTGTACTAGTACTAGGGATATTTTCATTTAGGTTTTGTTAGGAAAAAGCGAGAGTTTCGATCTTTCGACAATTTCATCTCTACTACTTTCATTGCCCATATCGAAC
Organism: Gossypium rotundifolium; assembly: GCA_025506655.1. Classification (NCBI taxonomy): domain Eukaryota; kingdom Viridiplantae; phylum Streptophyta; class Magnoliopsida; order Malvales; family Malvaceae; genus Gossypium; species Gossypium rotundifolium. The sequence continues at coordinate 20,876,614 of CP106727.1, forward strand.
AAGTCCCTAAGGGTGTTTGAAGTTTTAAATTACTTATGTAATTTTTAAATTACTTTATTTAAATAATAATTATTAAGTTTTAAATTTTCATTTTAAGAAGCTTTTAAATTACTTTTTAAAAAAAGAATTCTATTTTTATATTAAAAATTATAAGTTTTAAGAACATTTAAAAATATTAAATCTGAAATCAAACATTATTAATATAAAAATTAGTAATTCCATTTTATATTAAAATATATTTAAATAATGAAAAACCATTTTAAGAAGGGTTTAAATTACTTTTTTAAAAAAATTGATTTTTATATTAAAAACATTTAAATAATGATCATTATTATTATATTGAGAAAAAAACTATAAGTTTTAAAAACATTTAAATATTACATTTTGAAATCAAACATTATTCTATGAATTTAGTTAACATAGATTATATGAAAACGTAATATTTTACTGAAGAAAAAATAACACAAACTTTAATACAATTATAACTCTTTTAAACATTAGAGCTCTTTTAAAATAAAAATCATAAGTTAAATAATAATTTAATACATTAAAAGTTAAAATTAAAATATAGTTTAAACATTACAACTCTTTTAAATTAGGAATAAATAATTTATTCAAAATTATTTAAAATTTTATAACGATTAAGATTAAAATTAAAATTGATTAAAATATAAATTTATTTAAAAATTCGCTTTAACATTAGAATTACAAAACAAGTTTTTAAAATGTTAATTTTATATGATAAAAATATCATATTTAAAATAATTTATAAATATTGTTTGACATTTTTAAACTAATTATAATTATTTTATAATATGATAAAAAACATATTTAAGTTGTTAAATAATATAATTAAAATTAGTTTTGTTTTCAATAAGAAATAAAATAGTTGATTTAAATCATACCAAAAAAATAGTTAATTTAAAATATGTTTAAAAACTTATCTGCTACTATCAAAATTAATAACAACTATTTTAAAGATCTTGCAAAATTAAATTTGTTTAAAACCTATTTAAACATAATATAAAATTACTTCAAACTGTTTATAATTTTAAGATTATAATATATGTTTAGCATATACTTTTCAAAATGTACCTAAAGAATAAAAAATAAAAAATTACATTTCAAATTTGATAATACTTTTATAAATATATATGTATTTATTTTGTACATACTTATTTTCGGAAAAATGTTTAAAAAATTAGAACTTTATAATTATTTTAAAGTTTATTAAAACTTTATAATGTTTCAAAATTTAAGAATTATATAACATGTTTAAAATTAATTATGATCTTTTTGAAAATAGGTTAAACTTCAAACATAATAATTGTATTTTAAAGCTGTTGTTTTATGGTAAACAACATTAGAAATTATAACTCGTTCATGGTGTTGGTTTATGTTTGAAGGATAAAATCAAGATGGGCCCTGATGCTCTTAGATTCTTGTAAAGAAGATAATCTTGTTCTTTGAGATGCTCTTTTATGCTTAAATGAAAGGAACTTTTAAATGGAAAAAAAGTAAGGAAATAAAATTCTCTAGAACGTGAAGAGGTGGGAGATGACCCCAGGGGAATTAATACCTATTGCACTTATTTTTGGTCCCTAAGCTTGTTCTTTTATTAGGCGGCTCAGTAAAGTGATTTCACATTGTACCAACTACCAAGTTAGGCTAATAGTGCTTGACAGGGAAGACTTAGACCTTTGCCTAACAACATGGTCTCTCTCGCTGACAATTTATTAATTCCTAACTTTCATATTAATTATTAAAAATTCATGTTTACAGAAGGAAACGGAGATGAGCAAAGAAATCTTCAGCCTATAGATGATCATGCCCTCAAAACCGATGTAAATGTGATAAACATGCAACCTAGTCACCCATTGCTAGCGCATCACATGCCCATCCAACATAATTTAGACAAAAACAAGTCGAAACTCGAAGTAAAATTGAAGTTCCCATAACAATATCAAGCGACAAAATATATTACCCGATTTGGAAAAATGTTCTCCTTCTTCCTATTCTGAAACAATGCTAATTGAAACTCTTCCTGCAAATACAGCAGAAGAGATAGAAGGGCATTAATCTTTGCATTTAAAAAAGAACAAAGAGAACCATGACCACATGAAAACCGTATAGACAGTACTACACCTTGTTGATCAGCCCATCATCAATCACAGAACTACTTATGCTCTTGAATAGCTCAAAGAGTGCTTCAACTTCACTAACACTAACTGCCAAAAAAAAAATCAAGTAGTCAAATTTTAGCAAAGTTAGCAAACTTTACAATCTATTCCAAACTGACCCAAATAATCCAAATCTTTGTGAAACTAAAACCAATAACAATTTTGGAAATTTTCCTTCTTAATGGAATGAAAAGCCATGTTTCTTGACTAAAATGTTTCACGAAAAATAAAAAGATAGTAAATTATTAAAACCTCACAATATATGAAGATTTCTTACAATGAACTATTTCTCACAATAAAAAGACCATGAGTCAAAAGTGATAGTGCAAGACAGACTCAAAACGAACCAACAATCAATTATTGTAACACCCCAAGCCCGGCCCACGAGTCCTGACCGGATCTGGTATGTTACTGGGTAAAAATAAGTTGAGTCATTTTGAAAGTTTGGTGAAAATTTGATAAAATTTGGCTAAGGTGTAAAAAGGTGTTTGAAAACTCAGTTGGGCCTTTTTAATAAATACAGTTGGGCTGATAAACCCTTTTGAAAACATTTGATTATTTACATTTTAAAATCATCAAAGTTGTAGTGGACTTAGTTTACTTTTGGTTACCCGATGGTAACGACTTTGAAAACTCGTAAAAGTTATTAAGTTGGAAAGGGTCACTTTTAACTGGTTTACTTTAACATTTGTAAATTTCATTTGTAATATATGGTAAGTAAAATAAAACAGTAAAATAAAGATCCAAAATAATAATAGCGGCCTTATTACATCCCAAATTAAAAATACTTAGGAAATAAAATAAGTAATCTTAACAAAAATAAATTTAACTCCATCGATAAGCATGGCGCCTCGAGTCCTCTCGGCTCCATCTCCATGATCTACTCATCGCAAAATGTTAAGGGAAGGGTGAGTCACCAAGACTCGGTGTGTAAATCCCCACCGAAAAAGCACTCATACACAAGATATTAATTTACATGCAATTATGCAACCCCACCTAACCATCCATACTCCTTAACTACCCCGTGTGGTCAAAACCACTAATGACTTAGAGTCACAATTTAAATGATGGGGCCAACCCATCGTGTGGTCAAAACCACTGATGACCATAGGTCACAATATATCAAAGTGTGGTCAAAACCCTTGGGTGGTACCAAACCATTGGGACTTAGTCGCATTTATCAATCGTTGTGGTCAAAACCATCGATGACCATAGGTCACAAATAATCTGATAGGGCCAACCCATCTTGTGGTCAAAACCACTGACGACAGTCCATAAAATCATCCCCCTCCTCTCATCAATCCCACCATCACATGCTTATACATAAATTACAATATATCATGTCATAGCATTTAACATACTGTGATGGTATGCAAATTGCATATCAAAAATCACAAGTTAGGGGACTTACTCGGATACCGTGATTATGCCACAAGCTAATCACAACCAAAAGATTAATGGCAAACAATTAAGTCATGAAATTAATATAGTGTGTAGTGAGATCTTACACACCTGTTACTATCGTAATTCCCAGATCTCGAAACTCCGATCTACAATGCTAGATCTTGACCCTACATTCGGCCAATCATCTCTGTTAGTACCAAAAGCCTATTCGGCCAAACCAAGATTGTACCAAAGGGTTTCACACGAACCCGAAACCTTACCACCACTTACCTTAGGAGAATAAATCCTGAAAGTTTCCCTTAATGGCTATGGCTTCCCTACAATTGCTTTAATCGTATTAGTAAGAATCATAGGCCATAACTTTAATTATAAAAGAGATGATTATCCCTTACCACACTTATTGAAATTGGCGGCACCTCTTAATGTTGTGAGAGGGTTGACTATCTTCAATGAAGAAAAGCACCCTTCTTTCTTAAGGAGATTCGGTCAAACTCAAATGGAGGTGGAATTTTAGAGATAGGTTAACTACTAGGGAAAGAAAAAGAAGGAAATTTTGAAGGGTTTTGGGCAAAGGTTGGAGTGGTTTGACCAATGACAAAATTAAAAGAAGAAGAAGTATTTTCAATTTAAGAAGAACAAGAGAAGTGGAAATTTTCTCTTAAAAGAGGGGGTATATTAATTAAAAGGAAGCAAGAAAAGTGGAAGTTTTGAATAATTTTGGCTATGAACAATGGAGAATTTAGCGTGAAGAAATTTGGAGAGAAGAGAAGAATTTGGTTGAACTTTTGGCACTTCTTTGCCAAATAAAATAGATATGGACAACCCCTAAGAGTCCAAGGTTCGCCAACTCCTCCCCTTTAGGTGATAATTTGGCTTTTAATTATCAAAAGATAATGCATGATTTATCTTCCAATTATCTCCTATACACCTCTTCAATAATTTAATAGCAAATAAACTACTAATGCTACTCCCTTCCAGCCGAAATTAAGCAAAAAAATAAGCCTTATCTTTATCTATTAAAGAGTCCAAAAAGCAACTACCACTCTCCCATACGCCAAAGACAGAAAAGAAAAGAAAATAAAACCATTTGCAAATTCTTTGGGTTCAAAACCAAGACCTCTTGCCGCACCTCCTTAAGCGCACGACCAACTCTCCCAATTGACTTTCATGTTAATTTATCCCACCATTTAATTATAAGGCCTTCTTCACGCCCTACTCCAACGCATAAAGCCCAAAAAAAATAAGACTCCTTTAGTCCTTCGTCTCGAACCGAGACCTTAAACCAAAGCCCTTGCCCCCATGCCACTCATCAACTTGCCTTTCATGCCATGAACCTTTACCAATTAATTTTAAGGCCTCCCTACTTGCACCTTTCTTTTAACGTCAAGAAGCCCAAGAGAGAAAAAAAAATATATCCCCTTGTTACTTCCACGGATCGAACCTCCTCCTAGCTCACTCCCTTGGCGCACCAAGCCAACACGCCAATCACTTTCTTGTGTCATGTTTCTCCTAAATTTTATTTAAGCCCTATCTTCACCTAGCTCCATCCTTTTTAAGCCCTTAAAAAGAGATTTTTTTTAATTCTAGGTCAGGCCTAGCTCGGGTTATTTTTAGACCCTAAAACATGCCAAATAAAATCATACTATTTATTTCATCAAGCACACATGGGAAATTAATTAAATTACAATTAACCCCAATTGAGGATGTTAAAGTTCTACCCCTTAAAAAGAATTTCAAATCGAAATTACAGATCGGAAGAGTCAGGTATTCTTGCCGCATCACATCCTCGGGTTCCCATGTGGCCTCCTCCATACCATGGTTCTACCATAACACCTTCACCAAAGGCACGGACTTCCTACGAAGAACCTTAACATCCCGATCCAAAATTTGTCTTGGCTCCTCCTCGAAAGACAAGTTCGGGCTTACCTCAATTTTAAGCTCTCGGCACTACGTAGTCTTGGATCCGATCGATAGCACCTCAGCATCGACACATGGAAGACATCATGAATCTGGCTCAATTCTGCCGGCAACTCAAGCTGGTAAGCCACCGGTCCCACGCGTTTCAACACCGTATACGGTCCGATGAATCTAGGGCTTAGCTTGCCCTTTCGGCCAAACCTCAGCACCTTCTTCCATGGTGATACCTCTCTGCGCTTAAGATCGGCGTAGGATTTCTGCCTATCCGATGCCTCCTTCAGACAAGCCCAAATTACTTTGACCTTACCCTCTGTCTCTGCTACTAACTCTGGACCCAACATCCGACGTTCTCCTAGTTCTGTCCAACATGTAGGGGTACGGCATTTTCGACCATACAGCACCTCATACGGTGCCATCTGAATGCTCACTTGATAACTATTGTTATAAGCAAACTCTGCCAATGGTAGGTACTCCTCCCAACTACCACGGAAATCCAAAACACAGCCCCTTAACATGTCTTCCAACACTTGGATTACCCTCTCAGATTGTCCATCAGACTGTGGATGGAAAGCCGTGCTGAAATTCAACTTGGTGCCTAACTCCTGATGTAAGGCCTTCCAAAATCTCGACGTGAACCGAGGATCTCGATCTAAGATAATGGACACTGGTACTCCATGTAACCGTACTATCTCGCTATATACAACTTAGCTAGCTTCTGAAGCGAGTAGTCAACCCTTACCGGTATGAAATGAGCTGACTTAGTCAACCGGTCTACTACCACCCAAACAGCATCTTTCTTACTAGGCGTAAGGGGAAGCCCACTTACAAAATCCATAGTAATTTCCTCCCACTTCTATTGTGGAATCCTTACCGGCTGCAACAGTCCTGATGGCAATTGATGCTCAGCCTTAACCTGCTGGCATGTCAGACACTTGCCCACTAACTCTGTCACTTCACGCTTAAGACCCGGCCACCAAAACTGTTCCCTTAAATCACGATACATCTTACTGCTTCCCGGGTGCATAGCGTATGCACTGCTATGAGCTTCCTTAAGAATTCGTTGCATTAACTCATCATCCTTAAGCATGCACATTCTCCCCTAAAAGTACAACACTCCATCACTGCTCACGCTGAAACCTTTGGCCTCACCATTCTGTACTTGCAACCTCCGAGTACGCAAAGCTTCGTCGGTCAATTGCCTCTCATTGACCTCATCAATCCAAGATGGTTTTACTTGCAATTCTGCCAAAAGGCTCCCGTCGTCATATAGACTTAGATGAGAAAATATTGCTCGTAAATCCGCTACCACCTTTCGACTCAATGCATCAGCTACCACATTAGCCTTCCCTGGATGGTAATCGATTGAGCAATCATAGTCCTTCAATAACTCAATCCACCTCCCCTGCCTCAGATTCAAATCCTTCTGAGTCAGGAGGTACTTCAGGCTCTTATGATCTGTGTACACTACCGACTTCTCCCCGTACAGGTAGTGCCTCCAAATTTTCAAGGCGAACACCACAGCAGCCAATTCCAAATCGTGTGTCGGATAATTGGCTTCGTAAGGCCTCAACTGTCGTGATGCATAAGCAACCACCTTCCCTTCCAGTATCAGCACACACCCTAATCCGGTATGTGACGTATCACAGTACACAGTAAACTCCTTCCCTGTCTCAAGCTGGATTAAAATCGGTGCTTCTGTCAGAATCCTCTTCAGCTTGTCAAAACTCTCCTGTTGCTTCTCAGACCACACAAACGGAACTCTTTTTCTCAGTAGCTTAGTCAATGGCGTAGCAATCAAGGAGAAATTCTCCATGAATCTTCTATAATATCTGGCCAACCCGAGAAAACTCTGAATTTTCGTAATAGACTTGGGTGGTTTCCATTCCAACACTGCCTCAATCTTATACGGATCCACCCTAATCCCCTCGGCCGAAATAACATGTCCTAGAAAGGTTACCTCCTTGAGCCAAAACTCACATTTGCTGAACTTAGCGTACAGCTGCTTCTCCCTTAGAACTTGTAGAACCACATGAAGATGTGCGTCATGCTCCTCCTCAGACTTTGAGTACACCAAACTGTCGTCTATGAAGACAACGATGAACCGATCCAGATAGGGTTGGAAAACCCGATTCATCATGTCCATAAACGTGACCGGTGCATTAGTCAAACCAAAAGGCATTACCAGAAACTCGTAGTGTCCATACCGAGTACGGAATGCTATCTTATGAACATCAGCCTCCTTCACATTGAGCTGATGGTACCCTGATCTAAGGTCGATCTTAGAAAACACCGATGCCCCTTTAAGTTGATCGAACAGATCATCAATCCTGGGCAAAGGATACCAGTTCTTTATAGTCAACTTGTTCAACTGCCGATAGTCAATACACATCGTCATCGTCCTATCCTTCTTTTTGACGAACAGCACTGGAGCTCCCCAAGGTGATACACTTGTCGGATGAACCCTCTATCCAACAATTCTGAATCATGCCTTCAACTCCACCAATTCTTTCGGTAGCCATCCGATCTGAGCTATAGATCTTTGGGCGGTTTGAACATGAGATCTATCCCAAATTCAACCTCACGGTCGGTAGGTAAACCCGAAAGTTCATCTGAAAACACATCCACATAGTCACTTACCGTCCGAACATCTCCCACAGCGACATCCTTAGCTTCCAAGGCACAGACATGAACCCCATAAGCTTCACAACCCTTCTTTACCACCCTTTCCACCTTTAATGCCGAAACCAAGTTAGATAGGTAATTCCTCCTTTTACCTATCATCACCACCTCATCACCCTCCTCGGTCTTTAGCACCATGCGCTTAGCCGTGCTATCCAAACTAGCCTGGTACTTAACTAGCCAATCCATTCTGAGGATTAAGTCGAACTCCCGGAACGGTAGTTTCATCAAATCAGCCAAGAACACGACCCCTTAGAGTTCTAGGGGTACGTCCCTATAAAGTTCACTTACTTCTACGGAGTGACCTAGAGGGCTTACTACAGTCATCTTCCTAGAAGCAAGTTCAGAGTCTAGATGCAAAGTTTCCACTACGCTACTAGCAATGTACGAGTGGGTTGAGCCAATGTCAATTAAAGTGTTATAAGGAACACCAAAGATCAGGAACATACCGGTTATGACGTCCGGTGCGTCGCCCTCCTCTTGATGCCTCGCGGCATAGACCAAACCAGGTTGTCTAGCCTCAGTACCACCGGTATTTCCCTCGGTGCCCCACGACCTCTGCCAAAGACCATTACTTCCCTACCGCACTAACGACCTCTCTGTGGTCAGCTGATTATCCCTTCTATTCGGTGCACGATCCTGACCCTCAGATCTCAGCCTAGCTGCCTTCTTCAGACAGTCTCTAACACGATGCTCCATAGACCCACATTCGAAGCATCTTCGATTACCATTCCAACACTCCCCCTTGTGAGACTTGCCACACCTATCACACCGTGGCGGCCATTGAGAATTAGCAGCAGTAGCAGGCCTAGTAGTTTGATCAGACCGACCAAACCTTGTCCTCTTCTACTGATTACCGAAAAACTTAGAAGGTCTTGAGCTCCTCTTATTCCAATTCTGATCTTGGTTTTGTCTAACGGACTGTCTTACTCCCTTAGCAACTTTAGATTTCTCCACTAAGACCGCGAACTCCCTTTCCTGTTGTGGAGCTATCATCATTTTCACTCATCTCTCGGCCATCTTCAAATCGGCGGCACTCATGCTCGGTACCCACAATACCACGAGCATATCTACTCGATCGAGAAACTCGACCTCATACTCACCCTTTGTTTTATTTCCTTGAACCGAGTTCGGAAAGCTTTTATTCAAGCGCATCCACATAGCTAGTACCGATATATTTCTTCTGGTAAGCATCCCTGAAGAATTCCCAAGTAAGATTTTTGGCCATAGTTCCATCCCTTACAGTGAGCCACCACTGATATGACTTATCCCGTAGCAGAGAGATGATACCCTTTAGCTTCTCCTCAGCAGTGAAATCCAAATCACCCATAATTCTTTCAGTGGATTCTAGCCAATATTCTGCCGCACTGGGCGCCACTCCGGACACTCCTCTGAATACTTCGCTCTCGTTAGCTTGGAGTCATTCACCACAGATTCTGGGTTCATGCACACGCTTGACCTCGACTACTCGTTCTAACACTCGTAGCATCGCTCGATACTACGTCGTTACCACCGTCGATCTTAGAACTCGGTTTCGCATGGCAGATCCAGATCTCATTTTGGACCCATGACCAGACCTCGCGGGCTCCGACAAGGTCATCCTACCTCTACCACGGCCACGTGGCGGACGTCCTCGACCTCTTGAACTCATTCTAACGATTGCGCTTATCTGTTTAAAAATTTTATGTATTAGTACATGTTTCGCTAGATTATCCGCGAAGGAATTTTATGATAAGAGTTTTAAGGGTGGTTCTTTCGTAAACATACAAACACACAGTTTTCCATTCACTCATCCAAAGAGACATTGTTGATTTCATGGTGATTGTTTTTCCACTACTCGGGGGTATTTTTGTAATTTGTCCTATAGGGGTATTTTCATAATTTTTCAAAAATACAGGTTCTCGGATGATTTTGTCAAAAATTATTTTAAAACTCTTGATTTCCCGGGGTATTTTGAAAAATTTTAAAATTCAGGGGTCTTTCAGTGATTTTGAAACTCAGGGGCATTTTGGTAATTTTTCACAAATCAGGGTAAATTTGTAGAATTTATCAAATCAGGGATATTTCAAAAGTTGTAAAGCTTTGAGGGCTCTTTTTGATAATTGTATTTTCCAAATTAGTGATGTTGCAAAATGTTGAAAGTCAGGGATATTCTGGTAATTTTGTAGGTTAGGGGCAATTTTGTAATTTCTAAAATTTTGACATTTTTGCAATTTAAGGTTTTTGAGCACTTTTTGTGTGATGAAATTTTTAATTGAAACTGTGGGTATTTTAGGAATATCATAAATCAAGGGCGTTTTCGTAATTTTACCCCCTAGGGGTATTTTTGGTCTTTTTTTAAAAAAAACTAAAGTTTTAATTTATTTCAAAAACAAAACGGCTAATCCCTTTCGGGTTTTAGTTATCAAGTTTAGCATGTGAGCTCGTCGTCTCATCTAGGATGAATCGTTACTACGCATCAGGTAGGATTCGAGTGAGTAGGAGGTGAGTCACGAGGACTGCTAAATACCGAGCCCCAGCAATCAATCCTGAACATGCGTATAACAATTGCCACATCCTTTGCTTAGTGACAACTCACAGGGTTTGTTTAAGGCATTTATTAAATCTTATGCAATATCTGTTGGAGTATGCTAACCCTAGGGTTCAATAATTTCTATTCTAATAGTCTACGTTCCCAATTTTACCCTTCTACCCCTCATCCAGTATTCACAAAAATGGATAGAAGTACTTACCTGGGCGGATAGGTGCCGGAGACTCGGTGCCATCTTTGTTCAAGCCAAAAGCAGTTTCTCAAAACATCATAATAAGGCCTACTACTAAAACCAAAACATTTTGGGCCTTGGGCCCCCCCACAGATCGAGTTTTGAACGAACTCGATACCAAAAATGTAACACCCCAAGCTCGCATTACGAGTCTGGACGGATCTGGTATATTCTTGGGTAAAAATAAATTGAGTCATTTTGAAAGTTTGGTGAAAATTCGATAAAATTTGGCTAAGGTGTAAAAAGGTGTTTGAAAACTCAGTTGGGCCTTTTTAATAAATACAGTTTGATCATGTACATTTTAAAATCATCAAAGTTGTAGTGGACTTAGTTTACTTTTGGTTACCCGATGGTAACGACTTTGAAAACTCGTAAAAGTTATTAAGTTGGAAAGGGTCACTTTTAACCGATTTACTTTAACATTTGTAAATTTCATTTGTAATATATGGTAAGTAAAATAAAATAGTAAAATAAACATCGAAAATAATAATAGCGGCCTTATTACATCCCAAATTAAAAATACTTAGGAAATAAAATAAGTAATCTTAACAAAAATAAATTTAACTCCATCGATAAGCATGGCCGCCTCGAGTCCTCTCCGGCTCCATCTCCGCGATCTACTCATCTGCAAAATGTTAAGGGAAGGTGTGAGTCACCAAGACTCAGTGTGTAAATCCCCTACCCGAAAAAGCACTCATACACAAGATATTAATTTACATGCAATTATACAACCCCACCTAACCATCCATACTCCTTAACTACCCCGTGTGGTCAAAACCACTGATGACTTAGAGTCACAATTTAAATGATGGGGCCAACCCATCGTGTGGTCAAAATCACTAATGACCATAGGTCACAAACAATCTGATGGTGCCAACCCATCTTGTGGTCAAAACCACTGACGACAGTCCATAAATTCATCCCCCTCCTCTTATCAATCCTACCATCACATGCTTATACATAAATTATCATATATCATGTCATAGCATTTAACATCTTGTGATGGTATGCAAATCATATATAAAAATCACAAGTTAGGGACTTACCGAATCTGTGATTATGCCACAAGCTAATCACAACCAAAAGATTAAAGGCAAACAATTAAGTCATGAAATTAATATAGTGTGTAGTGAGATCTTACACACCTGTTACTATCGTAATTCCTAGATCTCGAAACTCCGATCTACAACGCTAGATCTTGACCCTACATTCGGCCAATCATCTCTGTTAGTACCAAAAGCCTATTCGACCAAACCAAGATTGTACCAAAGGGTTTCACACGAACCCAAACCTTACCACCACTTACCTTAGGAGAATAAATCCGAAAGTTTCCTTAATGGCTATGGCTTCCTACAATCGCTTTAATCGTATTAGTAAGAATCATAGGCCATAACTTTAATTATAAAAGAGATGATTATCACTTACCACACTTATTGGAAATCGGAAGATCTCTTAATGTTGTGAGAGAGGTTGCTATCTTCAATGAAGAAAAGCACCCTTTTTCCTTAAGGAGATTCGACCAAACTCAAATGGAAGGCTGGAATTTTAGAGATAGGTTCTGCTACTAGGGAAAGAAAAAGAAGGAAATTTTGAAGGGTTTTGGGCAAAGGTTGGAGTGGTTTTACCAAAGACAAAATTAAAAAAGAAGAAGTATTTTCGGTTTAAGAAGAACAAGAGAAGTTTGAAATTTTCTCTTAAAGAGGGGGTATATTCAGCTAAAAGGAAGCAAGAAAAGCTGGAAGATTTGAATAATTTTGGCTATGAACTATGGAGAATTCGGCAGCAGCAAATTTGGAGAGAAGAGAAGAATTTGGTTGAACTTTTGGCACTTCTTTGCCAAATAAAACATATATGGACAGCCCTCTAAGAGTCCAAGGTTCGGCCAACTCCCTCCCCCCTTTAGGTGATAATTTGGCTTTTAATTATCAAAAGATAATGCATGATTTATCTTCCAATTATCTCCTATACACCTCTTCAACAATTTAATAGCAAATAAACTACTAATGCTACTCCCTTCCAGCCGAAATTAAGCAAAAAAATAAGCCTTATCTTCATCTATTGAAGAGTCCAAAAAGCAGCTACCAGTCTCCCATACGCCAGCAGCAAAAGAAAAGAAAATAAAAACCATTTGCAGCTGCTGGGGTTTGAAACCAAGACCCTCTGTCGCAGCCCTCCTTAAGCACCCCTGACCAACTCTCCCAATTGACTTTCATGTCAATTTATCCCACCATTTAATTATAAGGCCTTCTTCCTGGCCCTACTCCAATGCCAAAGCCCAAAAAAACAAGTTTCCTTGCATCCTTTACGTCTCGAACCTGAGACCTTAAACCAAAGCCCTTGCGCCCCAAGCCACTCCGTCAACTTACCTTTCATGCCATGAACCTTTACCAATTAATTTTAAGGCCTCCCTACTTGCCCCTTTCTTTTAACGTCAAGAAGCCCAAGAGAGAAAAAAAAAACATATCCCCTTGTTACTTCCACGGATCGAACCTCCTCCCTAGCTCACTCCATTGACGCACCAAGCCAACACGCCAATCACTTTCTTGTGTCATGTTTCTCCTAAATTTTATTTAAGCCCTATCTTCACCTAGCTCCCTCCTTTTTAAGCCCTTAAAAAGAGAGTTTTTTTTTTTTTAATTTTGGGTCAAGCCTAGCTCGGGTTATTTTTAGACCCTAAAACATGCCAAATAAAATCATACTATTTATTTCTTCAAGCACACATGGGAAATTAATTAAATTACAATTAACCCCTAATTGAGGATGTTACAATTGTCGTCCATTAGCAGGAGCAACCTAGAAAATATGGTTCATGATTTTTATTATTTATTATTACTTTTTTTTTCTTTTTTCTTGACTAAGTGCCAAACCGACCATGAGATCAATAGAATGATGAAACTAACATTTTTACATACCTACCTATAGCACTTCCTACCTCTACAACTATTCTATCTATACCCTATCCATTAAACAAACAAGACTCTAATATCCCTTAAAAAAATGTCAAAACTCTCTTCTTTTCCTCTGTAGTGCCCCTTTCTCCTCACATGAACAACTTTGATATCTTTCCATACAAATACAATAAAATAGTCGTGAAGTATGAGGGATAAGCGAGTACTCATTTGAAAACTGTTGGAAAGCAGTTGCATCCACTTTAACTTCTTTTGGACCCTCCATTTTTGCTTAGCTTTGTTATTATTATAAGACGATAGGAGTATGATAATGAACTAGCTCTTGTAGAAACTTAGCTTAGGTGATGTATGTATTTTTTATATTACTAGTGTTTGAATAAAAGAATATTAATCCTTGGGTTAAAGACGATGCTTAACCGAGGTGGTTATCTGAATTGCGACTTAGCTACTTTTACAAGAAACAAGCCAAACTAGCCCATGTTGTAACATCCTGAAAAGGGCCTATGCATTTTCGGTTTAATTGTACAAAATGACATGTCTTATGTGTTATGAATGTATTTTGAACATTTTTGGAAACCTGGGAATGTATGGAAATGTTAAGTTTAAAGTGAACATTTTTGGAAACCTGGAAATGTAAGGAAATGATTTAGAAATGATTCAAAAGAGGGAAGCGAACAATTCTGGAAACTTGGAAATGTAAGGAAATGTCAAGTTTAAAGTTTAAAAGACGAAACTGAGGCAAGGTGGCCTTAAGAGAAAAGGTATGTGAAATTTGACACACAAACAGGGTTGGAAAAGTGGCCTGGAGATGCCACTTAGGGCCTCTGGAAATGGTGCCACATACAAGGGAATTGGGCCTAAGTTCGAGTCACGTGGGAAGCAAATAAAAGAAGTTTTATTTTGCTTCGAAGTAGAGGTGGACGGCATTAAGGCTCTTAAAGAGGAGTTTTATTCTCTTTAAATTTCGCTAAATAGGGATAAATAATAGATTTATTTTAGATTATTTTCAAGATATAAATAAGGATTATTCATTAATTTTTTTAGGAGATAAAGCTATCAAAATAAGGAAGAGTGGTGGCCAAGTAAGGGACTTTAGCTAGTAATTTTGGCTGCTAGTGGAGAAGAGGCCATCCATCCATTCACTTTGCCGAATTTCTCAAGAAAATTCCTCTCTCTCTCTCTGCGGAATTTTCCTTGGCCAAGTAGCCTCTCTTTCATCGATTCTTTTCCTCTCCAAAATCCTTCTTTTCTTCCTTTCTCTTCTACTATCAAAGCCGAAACCTTTTATCCCTGTTTAAGTCTCCATAGCTGAACCTTGGTGGGACTTCAAACAAGGGTGTGTTGACTTTCTCAAGTAAGGGTAAGGATCTATTACTATTATTTTCTTTCTTCTTTAAATCGAAAGTCAAGGTTCTAATGCCATATACATGTTGGCCGAAACTTTGAAGGAAAGCTTTGGGATTCTGTGATTGTCGACAACGAGGAGGAAAGTTTCGGGATTTCTAAGATCTAAGGTAAGGCAAGTGTTGGCCAAGGGCCATTTATTATGTTTTAATGTTAGAAATTGGTCTAACATGTGACAATGTGATTTCGACAGATACCAAGGGTAAATACCACTTTTCGGGATTTGAAAATCACAGGGTATGTGTTTAAGACATTCGGCCAAGGCCTATTTTAAGTGTTTGGATTTATTTTCAAAAGCCAAAAAATTAACAAGTAAGTGACATAGTAGTGGATTGATTTCAAAGGGAGCATAACAAGGTCTCTGGATTTGGCTAGCAATCAAATCGACAAACAAGGTAAGGGTTTTCCTTTAGGATTTAGTTTTAAAGCCTAATAGGTTTATTAATATGTTTAAATGATTGCCCTAATATAGGAGTTAACGGATCTAAAGCATAGATCAGTTTTTTCGGGATTTCAAGGAATTCATTAAGCAAATCAGGTGTGTATTCCACGCTAATTCTTAATATGTTTTATGGCAATATTTAATATGTGCATGTTTATAAGAATGTGAATATGGCTAAGGTACCGTGTTACGGTACAAAGTACTCAGGTACGTTTCCTACTCCTACTAGGATTACGAAATATGTTATATTTAACATGTGAAAAGTGACATGAATGTGAATTAAAGTGTGATATGCATGATATGAATAATATGGGGCATTCGGGTTATATGAGAAAGGGGAAGTGAAAGTGGTGACTTCGATCACATTATCTGAATGTGATAACTTCGGTTACATTATCTGAATGTGGTGTCTCGTGACACAATTATTTAATCCATGGCTATGCCACGAATTTTATATAGGCGATGAGCACGCCGATTGCAGTGGATGCCTTGATGGTGTGTAGCGGATGGAGGGTTGACTTAGTAGTCCCCACGGTGTGCGGTTGTTGTACGGGATGTGTAGCAGATGGCATCTAGGTTTGGGTTCGAGATTGCATCATTATCTTGAATTATTATGTGAACATGATATGTATGGTATGCCTAAATCTATTAAATTTTAGTGTTGGTTACACATTGAGTCTGTTGACTCACCTCGTTGTGGGAACATGTTTCAGGTGATGAACGGTGATGGACCAGACTGGCAGAACTTGTGGTGTCCATGCTCAGCTTAAAGTTTTATTTAATTTGGACATTTTATTTTATTTAAGTACTCTACAATTTTATTTTGGGTTTTGTTTTATGTAATAAGGCCATAGTGATGATTTTATTGTTGTTTTAATTACTATGTTACAATTTATGTTATTTAAAGATTAAGTCAATTTAAATTAAAATAAACTTTAAATATTTTGTCACCAAATAAATGGGTTTTCAATATAAAAATAAACTTGTTTTCAACTCGAGCCCAACCCACAAACAAACTATCTTCAAAACATACAGATTTTCAAAGTAACAAAAGAATTTTGAACCGTTTACATCGAGGAACATACGAGATCTGGTCGGGCTCGTGGTAGGGTGTGGGTGTTTCGGCTTGGTATCGAGCCAGCTTTTAAACTCTCGGCACGTGGTCTAAGGCCCAAAACATTTTCAAATCGAGCCCAAATAAGTTTTATGGAAGTATTTACGAAAATAGGCGAGTTTGATGGCTCGCACCTAAGTCTCCGACCCATGATCCACCGGTAAGTACCCCAACCATCGTGTGATTATTTGATTTATAAAAGGGTAGAAAAGGAATGGAGCGTAGAATAGAATGATAGGTACTTGAACCCTAGGACTAGTCTACCTCAACTACTACATAAAACTTAAATGCCTAACTAAGCAAACCTATGGCTAAGTCAACCGAGTTAGGGTGTGGTAACCCCACATGCATGTCTAGATTGGATCCGAAGAGCACAGGTATTTAAGCGATCCTAGTGACTCACCTCCTCTTGTGCAGAATCCTACAGTGCATAGTTTGGTTCACCCTAACCTGGAGGACTTAGTGGGTGTGGCAACCCCATGCGCATGCCTATGAATGGTTTCAGTGGGAGCTTGGTACTTAAGTAGTCTGTGTGACTCACCTCCTCTCCACTCGAATCCTATTTGGTGCGTAGCATTGGTTCACCCCGACCAAGAAGACTGGTCATAAATGAACCCAATAACTAAAACCCGAAAGGAACTAGCCATGTTTTTTTTATAAGAACCCTAATTTTAAAACTCTTAAAATCATTTTCTTTAATTTGTGAAAACTATTTTTTACACAATTTTTGAAAAATTTTTATTTATAAAATTACAAAATACCCTAGTGGTAAAATTATAAAATGCCCTTGGTTTATAAAAATGTCTAAAATACCCACAGTTCTAATCAACATTTTCATTATTTTAAAACAAGTCCAAAACCCTTATTTTCAAATTATCAAAATACCTTGATTTTGGAAAATTACAAAATTACCCCTAACTTAACAAAATTTCCAAAATGACCCCGATTTCCAAAATTTTACAACTTCATCATTTTGGAAAATAAATTTCTCAAAAGAACCCTCAAAGTTTTTCAAATTTTGAAGTATCCCTAAATTATTAAACTTTACAAATTTACCACGGTTTATTACCAAGATACCTCAAAATTCAAAATTACTAAAATACCCCTATAATTTTCAAATTTACCGAAAAGCCCCGTGATTTTAAAATTTCCAAAATACTTTTTGACAAAATCACCAAGGAACTTTTTTTTCTTTTGAAAAATTACGAAAATACCCTTATAGGACAAATTACGAAAATACCCCTGGGTAGTGGAAAAACAACAACAATGCGAACTACAACATTTCTCTGAATGAACAAAAGTTCATAATTGTTTGATGGAGGTATGTATGAATGTAAAGACTGTGTCCATGTATGAATACGAAAGAACCACTCCTAAAATTCCTTTCATAAAACTTCTTCGCGGGTAATCAAGTGAAACAAGGATTAATTCATAAAACTTCTTAATCAGATCGCGACGTTAGAAATGAGCTCTAGAGGATGTGGTCATCGTGGACGAGGTAGAGGAAGGATGATCGTGTCAGAACCTATTAGATCGGGGCAAGGGTCTGACAATGAAATACCACCGCCACTATCACCCCCAGCTGTTGGTGTTGAGCAGCAAGCTCAGGCGGGGGGAAGATGCTGTGTCGTAGGCTGTGCTGTGAGTTCTTGAGTTGGTGGCTAGTGCAGGATGAAATTTGGGAGCTCGAAAGTCTGTGCATGAGCGGCTCCGTGCTAATAGAGCTGAAGTGTTTCGTGGCGTATCTAGTGTAGCACCCAGTACGGCCGAATATTGGTTGGAGGTAATCGAGCACATTATGGATGAGATTGATTTGACCCCTGAGGAGAAGTTAAAAGGAATGGTGGCACTGCTACGCGATGAAGCGTACCAATGGTGGTTAACTGTCTGGGATGGTGCCACAGTTGAGGATCTGACTTGGGATTATGTTAAGGAAGCATATCAGAAGAAATATGTCAGTACAAGGTATACTGATGAGCAAAGAAAGGCTTTTCTGGGGCTGGTTCAAGGGAACAAGTCCGTTGCAGAATATGAAGCTGAATTACTAAGGTTGAGCAGATATGCTCGAGGAGTAGTAGCAACTGAACATGAGCGTTGTGTCTGTTTTGAGGACAGACTAAGGGATAATTTGAGATTGTTGATAGCACCGCATCAGGAGCGGGAGTTTTCTGCTTTAGTAGAAAAGGCCAAGGTAGCCGAGGGAATTAAGGATGCTACAAAGCAGACTATGGATCGGAATAGGCTAAAAAGAGGTTTTAGATCGTCTGGAAAGGTTTAAAAGAGGCCTAGAGTTGATGGGCCGAAATCAAATAACCCAGTGCAGGATGGCGATGTCGTCCTTGTGATCATTGTGGAAAAAAACACTTAGGGAGTCTTTGGAAAAAGCGGAGGATGTTTTAGGTGTGGGTCCAAGGACCATATGCTCAAAGATTGTCCTTAGAAACCGGATGAAAGTCGATCGGCACTCGTAATGTTAATCAGCCGGTAGAGGAGGACAACTGACCTCAACGAGGTCGTGGTTTGAATAATGAGGTAATGGTGCTTGGCAGAGGACATGGAACACAAAGCGAGGTCTTGCTAACACCGAGGCAAGGCGGTAGGGTTTGGTTTATGCAGTTCATCGAGGGAGGATGGTGGCGACCGGATGTTATAATCGATGCGTTCCTTATTTATGGCAAGCCTTATTATGCCTTAATTGATGTGGGCTCGACCCATTCTTATGTTGCATGTAGTGTAGTGGAAACACTAGGCCTAGACTCTGAACTTTCTGATAGGCAGATGACTGTAGTAAGCCCATTAGGCCAAACTGTAGTGGTGGATAAGATCTTCAGAGTGTACCTTTAGAGATTGTGGAGTGAACTTTCGGTGACTTAATGGAACTACCTTTGGGAGTTTGAACTCATACTTGGAATGGACTGGCTAGTAGAGCACCGAGCCGTGTTGGATTGTGTGGCTAAACGAATGGAACTAAGGACCCCGGAGGATAAAATAGTGGTAATGATCGGAGAAAGAAGAAACTACCTGTCTAACGTAGTTTTGGCATTGAAGGCTGAGAAAATGGTTAGGAAAGGGT
The DNA here is from genome assembly GCA_025506655.1 of Gossypium rotundifolium. Lineage (NCBI taxonomy): Eukaryota > Viridiplantae > Streptophyta > Magnoliopsida > Malvales > Malvaceae > Gossypium > Gossypium rotundifolium. The sequence continues at coordinate 20,896,498 of CP106727.1, forward strand.
ACAAGGCATTTCTGGCTTTCGTCAGTGCTGTAGACGCAAAAGAAGGGGGAGTTAGTGGAGTTAGAATAGTAAAGGACTTTAAAGACATATTTTCGGAGGAATTACCAGGAATACCCCCAGATAGGGAGGTGGAATTTGGAATAGATTTACTACCGGGAATAGCTCTTGTGTCAATCACTCTATATCGAATGGCGCCAAAGGAGTTAGTGGAGCTCAAGGCTAAAATCCAAGAATTACTGGATCGTGGGTTCATTCGACCCAGTGTGCCTCCATAGGGAGCACCGTCTGTTTAAAGAAGAAGGACGTAACTATGCGTATGTGCATAGATTACCGTCGATTAAATAAGTGACCATTAAGAACAAGTATCCTTTGCCAAGGATCGATGACTTGTTCGATCAATGAAGGGACCTGATATTCTCAAAGATAGACTTGAGGTTGGGATATCATCGGTTGAAGGTGAAGGAGGCGATATCCATAAGATGACTTTTAGGACAAGATCGTCCATTTTGAGTTTGTAGTAATGCCGTTTGGGTTGTGAATGCTCGATCGCGTTCATGGATATGATGAGCTGAGTTTTCCAACCTTACTTGGATAGGTTCGTCGTTGTGTTCATCGACGATATTTTGGTGTACTCAAGTGCGAAGTGGAGCATGATGAGCATCTCCGAGTTGTTACGCAAGTGTTAAGGAGAAGAAGCTCATGCCAAATTCAGCAAGTGTGAATTTTGGCTCAAGGAGGTGGCGTTCTTAGGGCATGTGGTATTCGTAGGGAATAAGAGTGGATCCTAGGAAGATCGAGCGGTGTTGGATTGGAAACCACCTAGGTCCGTGGTGAGATCCAAGTTTCTTAGGTTTGGCGAGCTATTCTGAAGGTTTGTGGAAGGGTTCTCGTCAATAGCAGTGTCTTTGACAAAGTTATTGAGGAAGGAAGTACCCTTTGAATGGACAGATAAGCAATAGGAGAGCTTCGAAAAGCTTAAGAGGGTGTTGACGAAAGCTCTAGTGTTAATTCAGTCGGAGGCAGGGAAGGATTTTATGGTGTACTGTGACGCTTCGCATATGGGATTAGGATGTGTTCTAATACAAGATGGAAAAGTAGTCGCTTATGCGTCTCAGCAGTTAAGGCCGCATGAGGTTAACTACCCAACCCATGACTTGGAATTGGCAGCAGTGGTTTTCGCCCTTAAGGTATGGAGGCACTATCTCTATAGAGAAAGGTCAGTAATCTACACAGACCACAAGAGCCTTAAGTATCTGTTGACTCAGAAAGAGTTGAACGTGAGGCAACGAAGGTGGGTGGAGTTATTGAAGGATTATGATTGCTCGATAGAGTACCACCCGGGCAAGGTGAATGTGGTAGCTGATGCCCTAAGTCGGAAGGTTGTGTCGGATCTAAGGGCTATATTCGCTCACTTAAGTTTGTATGATGATGGAAGCCTGTTGGCAGAGTTGCAAGTCAAACCCACATGGCTGAATAAGGTGAAAAGGGGACAGTTGATTGATAAGGACCTAAGTGCTAAGTTACAACAAGTACAGAACGGAGAGTTAGAGGATTATGGCGTTAATAATGAAGGAGTATTGTGCTACAAAGGAAAAGTCTATATGCCGAAGGACGAGGAGTTAAGACAGAGGATTCTTCGAGAAGCGCATAGTAGCCCTTATGCTATGCATCCCGGAGGCATTAAGTTGTACAGAGATCTAAGAGAACAATTTTGGTGGCACGATCTTAAGCGGGAAGTTCTCAATTAGTGGGAAAATGTCGGCGTGTCGACAAGTTAAGGTGAACACCAAGTTCCATCGGGATTGCTTGACCAATCGAGATTCCTTGATGGAAGTGGGAAAGAATTACCATGGACTTCGTTAGTGGGCTTCCCCTTACGCCTACTAAGAAGGACTCGGTATGGGTAATAGTGGATCGTTTGACTAAGTCCGCACACTTCATCCCGGTAAGAGTGGATTATTCCCTTCAGAAGTTAGCCAAATTATACATGCCGGAGATTGTAAGGTTACACGGAGTGCTAGTGTCAATTATTTCGGATAGAGACCCAAGGTTCACGTCTCAGTTTTGGAGGGCACTTCATCAAGCTTTAGGCACTAAGTTGGATTCACTACGGCTTTTCATCCACAATCAGACGGGAAGTCTGAACGGGTAATACAAGTGTTGGAGGATATGTTGAGAGGCTATGTGATGGATTTTCGAGGAAGTTGGGAGGATTACTTACCTTTAGCAGAGTTCGCCTACAACAACAGTTATCAGGCTAGCATTCGGATGGCACCATATGAAGCATTGTACGGTCGAAAGTGTCGAACTCCTACTTGTTGGATTGAGTTAGGAGAACGTCGAGTTTTGGGACGAGTTGGTGGCGGCGAAGAGAAGGTTGAGATAATCCGAGCACGGTTAAAGGAAGCCTCGATAGGCGAAGTCTTACGTCAACCTCAAGCGGAAGGAAATAGAGTTTGAAGTGGGAGACCAAGTGTTTCTGAAAGTCTCGCCTTGGAAGAAGGTGATGAGGTTTGGTCGAAAAGGGAAGTTAAGCCCAAGGTTTATAGGGCCCTATCGAGTACTAAAGCGAGTTGGGCGATGGCATATCACTAGAGTTGCCACGAGTTGCAGCGGATGCGATGTATTCCATGTATCCACGCTATGTCGCTACCGATCGGATCCATCTCATGTGGTACCAGTTGAAGAAGTGGAGCTAAGCCCAGACTTATCCTACGAGGAAGAGCCGATTCAGATATTGGAACGTGATGTAAAAGTGTTACGGAGGAAGTCAGTTCCTCTAGTCAAAGTGTTATGGCGCAATCATGGATAGGAGGAAGCTTCATGGGAACCAGAGGAGGCAATGCGACAGCAATACCCTCAATTATTTTAGCTAGGAAATTTCGAGGATGAAATTATTTTAAGGGGGTAGAACTGTAACATCCTGAAAAGAGCCTATGCATTTTCGGTTTAATTATGCGAAATGACATGTCTTATGTGTTATGAATGTGTTTTGAACATTTTGGAAACACAGGAATGTATGGAAATGTTAAGTTTAAAGTGAACATTTTGGAAACACGGAAATGTAAGGAAATGATTTAGAAATGATTCAAAGAGGGAAGCGAACATTTCGAAACTTGGAAATGTAAGGAAATGTCAAGTTTAAAGTTTAAAAGAGGAAGCGAGGCAAGGTGGCCTTAAGAGAAAAGGTATGTGAAATTTGACACACAAGCAGGCTTGGAAAAGTGGCATGGAGATGCCACTTAGGGCCTCTGGAAATGGCGCCACATACAAGAGAATTGGGCCTAAGTTCGAGTCACATGGGAAGCAAATAAAAGATGTTTTATTTTTGCTTCCAGAAGCAGAGAGGTGGACGTCATTAAGGCTCTTAAAAGAGGAGTTTTATTCTCTTTAAATTTCGGCTAAATGGGGAATAAATAATAGATTTATTTTAGATTATTTTCAAGAGATAAATAAGGATTATTCTTTAATTTTTTTTAGGAGATAAAGCTATCAAAATAAGGAAGAGTGGTGGCCAAGTAAGGGACTCGAGCTAGTAATTTCGGCTACTAGAGGAGAAGAGGCCATCCATCCATTCACTTTGCCGAATTTCTCAAGAAAATTTCTCTCTCTCTCTCTCTCTCTGCGGAATTTTCCTTGGCCAAGTAGCCTCTCTTTCATCGATTCTTTTCCTCTCCAAAATCCTTCTTTTCTTCTTTTCTTCCTTTCTTTTCTACTGTCAAAGTCGAAACCTTTTATCCATGTTTAAGTCTCCATAGCCGAACCTTGGTAGGACTTCAAACAAGGGTGTGTCGACTTCCTCAAGTAAGGGAAAGGATCTATTACTATTATTTTCTTTCTTCTTTAAACCGAAAGTCAAGGTTCTAATGCCATATACATGTTGGCTGAAACTTTAAAGGAAAGCTTTGGGATTCTGTGACTGTCGACTACAAGGAGGAAAGTTTCGGGATTTCTAAGATCTAAGGTAAGGCAAGTGTTGGCCAAGGGCCATTTATTATGTTTTAATGTTAGAAACTGGTCTAACATGTGACAATGTGATTTCGACAGATACCAAGGGTAAATAGCACTTTTCGGGATTTGAAAATCACAAGGTATGTGTTTAAGACATTCAGCCAAGGCCTATTTTAAGTGTTTGGATTTATTCTCAAAAGCCGAAAAATTAACAAGTAAGTGACATAGTAGTGGATCGATTTCAAAGGGAGCATAACAAGGTCTCGAGATTTGGCTAGCAATCAAATCGACAACAAGGTAAGGGTTTTTCCTTTAGGATTTAGTTTTAAAGCCGAATAGGTTTATTAATATGTTTAGATGATTGGCCGAATATAGGAGTTAACGGATCTAAAGCATAGATTGGTTTTTAGGATTTCAAGGAATTAGTTAAGCAAATCGGTGTGTATTCCACACTAATTCTTAATATGTTTTATGGCAATATTTAATATGTGCATGTTTATAAGAATGTGAATATGGCTAAGGTATCGTGTTACGGTACAAAGTACTCGAGTCGTTCCTACTCCTACTAGGATTACGAAATATGTTATATTTAACATGTGAAAAGTGACATGAATGTGAATTTAAGTATGATATGCATGATATGAATAATATGGGGCATTCGGGTTATATGAGAAAGGGAAGTGAAAGTGGTGACTTGGTCACATTATCGAATGTGGTAACCCGGTTACATTATCTCAATGTGGTGTCTCGTGACACAATTATTTAATCGATGGATATGCCACAAATTTTATATAGGCGATGAGCACGTCATTGCAATGACCGCCTTCGATGGTGTGTAGCGGATGGAGGGTTGACTTAGTAGTCCCCACGGTGTGCGAGTTAGTGCACTGGGATGTGTAGCGGATGGCATCTAAGTTTGGGTTCGGGATTACATCATTATCTTGAATTATTATGTGAACATGATATGTATGGTATGCCTAAATCTATTAAATTTTAGTGTTGGTTACACATTGAGTCATTGACTCACCCGTTGTGGGAACATGTTTGGTGATAAACAAGTGATGGACCGGGATGGCGAGAACTTGTGGTGGCCATGCTCGACTTAAAGTTTTATTTAATTTGGGCATTTTATTTTATTTAAGTACTCTACAATTTTAATTTGGGTTTTGTTTTATGTAATAAGGCCTTAGTGATGATTTTATTGTTGTTTTAATTACTATGTTACAATTTATGTTATTTAAAGATTAAGTCAATTTAAGTTAAAATAAACTTTAAATATTTTGTCACCAAATAAATGGGTTTTCAATATAAAAATAAACTTGTTTTCAACTCGAGCCCAACCCACAAACAAACTATCTTCAAAACACATAGTTTTCAAAGTAACAAAAGAATTTTGAATCGGTTTACATCGAGGAACATACGATTCAGGTCCGGGCTCGTGAAATTTGGGTGTGGGGTGTTTCACATGTTCATCTCATTTGAGAATTGAGGGAAGAAAAACAGACAGAACAATATATATATATATATATATATATAGCATTGAGAAAAACAAAAGGTAGATGAGCTAAATTTGGTTAAGACCTTAAACTAAACTTGGTATTGATGACTGCAGATTAACGTGTAAGAAATCGGCTTTTCATGATTCAACTCTACAGTAAAATAGAAAGCATCCGTCATAGCAATAGTGGTGGGTACAATTTGCTTGCCTCATAAATGTTTTGATAACTTGGTTATCAAAGGTTCAAATTTTAGCTTGTTCTACCCAACAGAACTTTCTGAATAGTGAATACTATACAAATTTCCCTTCCATGTATATATATATATATATATATATATATTAGTTACTTCAGTTTCTTCCACCATATGCTTTTTCTTCTTTTTTGTTTATCTTTAGATTTCTTACTGTCAAGACTGAAGAAAATAAAAAAAAAATGACAATGGCGACTTACAAGTTGGTCGATGGCGACATCGACTAGCGACTAGCGACTAGCGACTGGCGACTGGCAACTGGCAACGAGGCAGATGAAGGCCGACGCAATGAGAAAGGATGGACAATCGATGGCAAACCAATAACAATTTGAGGAGGATTGTAATAATTGGGAATTTAGGGATTGTGAAAATAAGGTGAAGACACTAAGGATCGGGTGATGGAACTGAATAAAACCAAACAGAAAGAAACGACATCGTTTCGATTAAATAATTTTAAAGTTTGTGGAGTTTTTAAACTAGCGCCACTATTGCCTACTTATAGCGGTGCTTTTACCCTAGCCCCGCTAATACTAAAACCTAATATAAAATTAATTTTTTACAATTTTTGCAAGTTTTTAAAATTTTATTATACATAAAGTTTACCTAATATCTCTTAAATATTTTAAAATATAATGATAATTTTAAAATATTAAAATTAAATTTATCTCTTTTACCATTATATAGAAAATTATTTAATATATAATTTAAACAATAATAAGTCATATACCTAAAAAAACTTTAAAAGTATTTTAAATAATAATATTTTAATTTTTACATTTTTAACATATATTTTTCAATGTTATTAGTTCTAATTTTTTTTTACGTCTCATTAATTTTTTTGAATATTTTAAAATTAAATTATAGATAACTTTTATTTTAATTAATATAAAGAAATAATTAGTTAAATAATAGATCGAAGAAGAAAAAAGAGTGCATGAGTTTTCGAAAATAATACATGATGGCCACTTGGATGATGGATCACAATGCAATGAGCAATACAACATCAGTTTGTTTAAATATTTCAGACCCTAAGTCGACCTCTAAACCCCTAAACCCTAAACCACTAATCCTTAAAACCCTTAAAATGTACATCTTGAACCCTAAAACTCATAAACCATACGACCTACACCTTACATCCTAAACCCTTGAAACCATAAACACATAACCCTAAACTCCAAACACTACCCAACCATAAACATTGAAACCTTAAACCATAAACCCCTATAAACCTGTAAAAGCAAAATCCTAAACCCTAAACCATAAACTATAAACTTCAAACAACTAAAACCCTAAACTATAAACCTTAAACCTTAAACCCTACGAACTACATCTTACACAGTACATCGTAAATGCTAAACCCTTAATACTAAGGCAAAAACTCTAAACACTAAAAGTAAAATAAACTTGAATTATTATACAGTGATCAGAACAACATTTTTTTAAATTTTATATTGATGTAAAAACGACGCCATTTTCTTTTATATTCTTTAACATCTTTGCGGTGTTTTTGGGGAAGCGCCACTAATACTCTTCATTTAGCGGCATTTTTACAAAAAGCGCCGCAAATGCTCAGATTTTTAGCGACGTTTTTACAAAAAAGCACCGCTAATGCTCAGACTTTTAGCGACATTTTTACAAAAGCGCCGTTAATACTCAGACTTTTAACAGCGTTTTTACAATAGCGCCGCTAATGCTCAGACTTTTAGCGGTGCTTTTACAAGAGCGCCGCTAATGCTCAGAATTTTAGCGGCGTTTTTACAAGAGCGCCGCTAGTGCTCAGACTTTTAGTGGCATTTTTACAAGAACGCCGCTAGTGCTCAGGCTTTTAGCGGCGTTTTTACAAAAATGCCGCTAATGCTCAGACTTTAGCTACGTTTTTACAAAAGCGCCGCTAATGCTCAGGCCTTTAGCAGCTTTTTGGAAATAAATGCCACTATTGATCATTTTTAGCGGTATTTTGGAAATAAACGCCGCTATTGCTCAACTTTTTGCGGCGTTTTCTTCCAAACGCCGCTAAAGTATCATATTTGCGGAGTTTTTCATTAAAACGCCACTAAAAACGCTGCTAAAAGTCTGTTTTGATGTAGTGTTTCACCCTATTTTTTGTTTAACAAATCTACCAAATCAGTCTTAATCATTTTGGGCTAGTAGGTCAGCTAAAAAAGCCCTTAGTTTGTCGAGATTAACCCAGATCACTTTGTAACACCCCAAACCCGGCCTAGACGTTACGATCAGATCCAGCATGTCACATGGTTGGGTTGTTTAAAAGTTGTGTTCTCGTTAAAAACTTCGTTTGTTCGCATTTTAAGACTTTGGCTTTGTTGTGTGTGAAAATCTGTTTCGCTTTTATGGTGTTGTTCTAAAAACGTTTTTGTTATAACTATTGAAACCTCTGTTTATAATAGAAATCAGGTTCACTTATTTAAAAAGATGCGATATTTTGAAAATAGTTATTGTCATTTTAAGAAACCATGTATCAATAAATTTAGCAGTTATTAAAGAAAACTTAAAGAAAATAAACCAACGGCCTTATTACAAAAATATTAACCCCAAAATAAAAATGAGACTAAGGTAAAGAAAAACAAAATTTTACTAAGTTCGTGATAATAAATCCCGATTATGGCCACTACAGAGTCCTCCATAGCTCCAAATCAACTAACACTGGGGATCACCTGCGAGGTTAAAATGGAGGGGTGAGTTACGAGAACTCAGTGTGTAATCTCGATTTCAGTCACAGTCATGGTCTCAGTCTGGGCCTAAGCTCCATATAGTATCAATTTGGGCCCACAGCCGCAAAATCATGGTAATGCAAACAGAAAATGCAACCCAGCCTAATAGTCCATCTGCTACACTCCACCTATACCAGCCCTACACTCTATGTGTGGACCAAGTCAACCCACCCAACCTTACACTCCAAGAATGCAGTCGAGCTGCCAGTATAAATGCAGCAAAGCTGCAAGTATCTGTATATGTGGTTGAGCCACTGAAATCAGTATTTTGTGGCATAGCCAGTGGTACAACACTTCCTCCATCATTACAACCCATCCCAATGCAACATGTCATGGCATAATAGTTCAATGTATGCAAAATGCATCATCATGGCAGTTAATCAAGTTATACACAATCATACCAAATCTGCCCCTAAGGGTATAGCAGAAATTTACCTAACGAAGGTATCTCAGTAATTTACCCACTGAGGGTATTTTAGTAATTTACCTACCAAATCTATTTTAGTAATTTACCCACTAAGGGTATTTTAGTAATTTTACCAACTAATGGCCTTTTCGAAGGCCTACCGTTGCCTCGAGCGTCATGAGACCCTTTCTGGGTCTCTATGGAACTACTGGGCCTAAAATCTATTTTAGGCTAAACGAGCTCTGCACTCGTGTGGCCCATTTTGCAATATTACGTCTCATATTTCCGATTTCGTAACAGACTTACTCCTTTACAATTTTCCATCATTTTCACCCATGAAATTGAATAGCCCATTGGAGCTGTTGGCTGCTTTGGCCGGATAGGCCCATTTTAGCCTTAGTATCGCGAAAGTGTTCTTGACACCCTCAATGACTTAATGTCACGTTTTGCATCTCATTTCACCACTACAAGTGCTCGCGCGCTCAAGTAGTCACCGTTGCTGGATTTTCTGGCATTTTGGCATTTGGCCGTTTCACAAACGTTTCACACAAACATTCAGAGAGGTGTGAGATTACACACCTGATCTAGACTGCCGAAAGTACTATTCCTCGCTTGCCCCTAGAACAACCATAATAGAACCTCTTAAAAGATTTCATAACCCAAATTATCACACCATTTGGGTTACTTACCACTAGAAGTGGTTCCTCTTAACCGAGTATCGATTAGACAGCTTCGTTTCTTTCTTGGCTAAAATGAACAGCCCTAAATTGATTGATGTACAATGGGTGTTAGCATCTCACAACATTCGGCATCAGAGAAAATTTTAACAATGATAAATGCTATTTACTCTTAGATTCGGCGACAGCAGATCCCCTGATGCAAAATGCAACACTTACTCTTAGGAAAAAAGAGAGAAATGATAGTTTCGACAAGATGAGAAGTGTAGGAGAAGTAGAAGAAATGGAAACACAGAAATTGGTAGATGTCAGAGAAGCAAAGAAAACCCGAACTGATGCAAAACGCAACACTCACAAGAACACCAAAAAGAATTTGACACTTCCTAAGACTAAGACACTTTTGGTTTTCCACCCTTACACCAAAAGACCAAAAATATGTTCCCTTAGACCCCTATTCAGTGAATTTCTTCCTCTCACACCCCCACTCGCATCCAACTCTCCCACTCCCCCAAATCCCACGATTTTCTCCCCTTCCTGCTCCACCATTCACTCTCCATCATTCATTCAAAGCATTTGACCAATTCAAATCTTCACACGTAGAGTCCCATGCCAACTCCACCTCTTCTCCACCTTGGGCACAAAATAAAACTCCAATACGCTGCATGTGGGATTTGAACCCCTTGCCTCCATGCTATCATACTGACACCACCACCACTCCACCATGTGGCCATTTGTGTCTTAAATCATGCACAACAAAATTTAAGCCTACAGCTAATTCCCTTTAAAAGAAAATAATCTAAAAGAAAAGCAAGTACCGAGACTAGAAACTTGGATCCCTTGCTTCCCTGTGGCATCACTCCCTTGCTCCCTAAGTGGCGTCACTTTTCCACTACACCACAAGCTCCTCTTGTGTCATTTTTCTCCACATTTTATTCTTAAAGCCTACCTACTAACTCTCAGGGTTTTACTCACCTAAAACCAAAATTTTCCTAAAGCCCAAGTTTGATCCTGGGACTTCATAGAAGCCCCCTAACCTTCTAAAATCACTCACCTAATAGGTCCAACTTGCAGTAATGCCATTCTCTCATTCTTAAAAAATTTTAAACGCTCCCAAGCCTAAGGCCCATGGGCCTAATTCTACTAGGCCCAAATTCGGGTCGTTACACACTTTGGCTTCTACTCTTAGCTTGCCAGATAATCTTTGATTGAAATAAATTGTGGCTCTGAGCCTAGCATTCATTTTGGCTTTCACCCCTTAGTAAAAAAAGATAGTACCTACGACAGTGGGCACTTTTTAAGGAGGAACCTCTTATCTAGCAACTTATTCTTCCTCATAGTCAAAGGCTTTTTGCTACTCGTTTAGGACATGTTTTCCCTTAAGCCACTTATGAGAAAAACTTAAGGATAGGAGTTGGTTTTCTGATTGTTCAGTGGCTCTTACTATCTTTGAGTTTTGGGAGAACAACACTTGGATGATTAGAGAAAGGTAGGGCAATAGTTGCCTTAACAATATCTTCTTAGCATGTTTGAAATTTTCTTTAAAAATGAGTTGGCAGGTATCAAAGCCCATCATATCCACAACTTTTCTCAATAGAACTCCCATTCTTTTTGTCATTGTGTCCCTTAGGCTATTGGAAGCCAATTTCTAGTTGAAATGGAAAAGATTGCGATACAAATAGTAGCCGAAAAAGAAGCATGAAGTGTACCTTTCATAGGCTATGTAAGATAAAGGTTTTCGGTAGAGCTATTGCGGTTTGGTCTATGGTTTCATCAAGCTAGACCAGTTTGGAGTATGGCAATTTAATAGCTTTTGAATGCTCAGGGACCAAATTTGGACATTTTCCTCGAACAAACACCTTGTGGTAGAATGGATGGCCTTCAACTGTAATTCCTCAATTTTCTTTTACATAGAACTCATAAAAAACCTATTTCACATATGGCTCTACATAGCAAACTAAACCAAATAGGCCTACATTGTGAAAGACTTTGTAACAACCCGACTTTCAATGAAGATGGAAAAGGTGATTTCAGAACCCTATTTTCGTGAATCGGGTCTGTAATTGTTAAATATAAATATTTACAGAGTTTTTATAAAATAATATTAAAGTTTAGTTCTTCAATTTTTCTATTAATTGTTTAATTTAGTTGCAAGGACTAAATTGTAAAAGTCTTATCGCTATAGATTTTTAATTAGCTAAGGTTTCAAAATGGTAAATGAACCATTTAGTTTCATCAATTATTGGAGGATGATTTTATCATCCACTAAATTTTAATTGATATTAAGGTTAAGTAATTAAGGTTTATTTAAGTTAATTAAGTGATTAATGAATTAATTAAAGTATAAAAGGATTTGGTATGAGAAATTTGTCATATTTTTCTATCTTCTCCATGATTCCAACATAAGAAACAAAAGGAAATAATGCTTTCAAAGCTTTTAACATTCAACCATGGTGAAATTAAGTCATTTTCTTATAATTTTTATGTTTTTTAGGTCATTGGAGCTTGATTTAACTAGCTCATGTGCTAATTTTCAAAGCCGTTAAAGTTTTTAAAAGTTTTCATTGATGATTTCTCAAAAAAATTGGTGTTAAATTGATAGGTTTTAAGCTTAGATGTGAAAAAGGACTAGATTATAATATTTAATTGATAGTTTTGTACAAAAGGATTAAATTTAATAAAATGTAAAATTGAGATGAAATTTCAGTAATAATAGATAGTAGGGAGACCCTAAGGTATGTTACTAAAATCAGTTTTCAAACTAAAGCTCAAAATTTGAAGTTATGTCTATTTCAGTTTTAGGGACTAATTTGAATAAAATGCAAAAAAATTTGGGTATCAAAAAATAAAATTTAATTGGTTCATACATATCATGGCATAATATGAAAATATTTTTTATTGATGAATTGTTTAAAATAATTGTTTAGATTGAGAATTAGATAAAACCAAAGATAATCAGGGAAAACCAAAAATTATTGATTAGTCTCTAGAGGTTCAACTTTTTTGTCTTTTAACTAGGTAAGTTCATATGGTATAAATGTGTTTAAGTTGTTATGTATTTGATTTGTGTATGTATGTTTGATTGTGGATTGATTTGTGGCAAATTAGTATAAAAGGTCAAAGTTGGACTTAATTGTAAAGAAATGTTTATATGTGTTAAAGATGCCCGGTAAAACGTAGTAAAGGTTAGGTTATAATTGGCATGCCAGTAGAGTTTTGTGTAAACTTGTACAAGATTAGTTACAAATGTTACTGAGATCCAGAATTTGTTACGAACTCGAAGATACATGTGACATAGGTTTAGCTTGGACTGGTAACCTGACATATATATATTTAGCTTGGGCAAGCAATCAAATGTGTCATTATAAAGGTTTAGCTTAGACTAGTAACCTAAATTTGTTGTAATTCGGTGTAGTAGATTAAACTAATTTCCGCACTTTAGGAGCTTGAAAATAAGTATTTTCATTAGGATTAATTTTGTTTTTGTAAGCTTCATTAAGTTAATAAAATGTGCAAATTGAGTCTTTTATTGACCTTAGAGGCTGAATAAGGCCTAAGGGTTAGCTGATAAATTGTATAAGTGTGCAATAGACCACTAGAAGGTGTACTAGACAGATATTGGTTGTTATGTTGCAACACGGAATTCTTGATGTCCCAACATAGGGAGCAGAATGGAGATGTAACACCCCTTACCTGTAACTGACATCGGCACAGGGTACAAGGCGTTACCTTACTAAAACACATACTAACATTCATTCACAATCCATAAAAGTTTGTTCAAATTTAAAACTTTTCAATCTTCAACTCAAAATCCTTAATATGGGCTTACAAGGCCCAAAACACACTTTAGAAATGGTTTGAAACCAAATCGAGTTCTTTAGAAGATCTCTGGAAAAATCTAGAAAATTTTCATCAAACAGTCCACAGGCCTGTGTGGAAGAAAGGACACGCCCGTGTGGCATATCACATGCCTGTGTTCCACACCCATATAGATTTATTTCTCAATTCAAACCTACATGGGTTTTCACACAGCCAGACACACGCCCATGTCTATGGCCCGTGTCCCTCACATGGCCTAGACAAGCCCGTGTCTTAGCCCTGTGAAAAACCTTGACATTCTATTTCTGACGTCATTATCCCCATAGGGTCACACGGCTGAGGCACACACCTATGTCCTTAGACCATGTGGTGAATTAAATTTCTAAATTCAGGTGCAGACTTCACACGACCTGGGCACACGCCCATGTCCTATGGCCGTGCCTTCTACATTGTTAAGACACACGGCCGTGTCTCAGCCCGTGTAGTTACTACGGGGCATTCTATTTTGCCACCTTAGCATGCAGGGGAACACATGGGAAACCACACGCCCATGGGGTAGACTGTGTAACGCCCTAAAAAATATAGGGTATTTAATTTTGCATGTTCTAACACAAATTTCTTGTTTGCTTTAATGGCTAAGTGATTTGGGTGTGTTTGAGGGTGTGTGAGAACCTTGGGTTCAATTCTTGGATCTTGCAAAAAAAATTTAGTTTTTCTCTTAAATTAATCTGGACACTGGCATATAGGCTTTATTAATAATAGTGTTTGTTTATGACACAAGAAGAGCTTGTGGTCTAGTGGCAAGGTGGCATGTAGTGCAACTGCAAGGTTTGAGGTTCAAGTCCTGGATTGCACAATGGGTATTTATTTTCCTGCTTGAGCTGTGTAGGTAGTAGAGTTGGACTGAAACACAGCTAAGGGAGTTTGAAATGATTTGAATGGTGTTTTATCTGGTCATGGAAAGATTCAAGGAGGGATAAGGGGAGAGAATTAAGGAGTTTGAATGAGAGGAGAGTTGTGCCATTTGGGGGATCTTGTTCCTTGAGATTTCTACTGGGGGGAGGGTTGCGAATTTGGTAGGCTCTGACACATTTTCTCTAAACACTTTTGCATTTTTTCTTTCTTCTCCCTGCTGAATCTATTTTCCGTCCCTCTATTCTCTGGATTTTGGTTCATTTGCCTTTTTCCTGTCGGTCAATAGGTGAATTTTGTGAGCAATCCTTCCTTTATTTTCTTCCTTTTCCTCTCTTCCTCAAGTTGTCCCCTCTTTAGCTGAATATACCATCTCGGGATCATTTGTGCTTTCGTCTCTCTTTCTCTTTCCTAAAGAAATAGCTAAATCCTCATCACATTTTGGTAAGCCAAATATTTCATCTTCTTTTTCCCTCTCTTTTGTTTCTCTGCTTGTTTAATAGTGACTGAATATCTATCTTGTCTTGTTACCTTTTGGAGGTTAGTCTCTAACAAGCGGTGGAGCATCAACTGCCTTACTTCTCTGCACATCTTTGCCTTCTACTTTGAATACCTCTTTGGACGAATACTGTAGGGTAAGTAGATTGTTTTGTAGTATTCGCTGAATACCAAATCTACTCTAACTGTAACTCTTTGGACTATGGGCATCAATTCAAGCCTTGTATTACACAAGTATGGCTAATGAAATCTGTCTTATGTGCAGTAAATCAGGAAGAAGGGTGTGCTCGTTTCCAACCAGCGATCTAATAGTAGAAATCGTGTAACTTTCGGTCAAGGTAAGTGGTGATATCGGTTTGGGGATTAGTGTTAATGATCTATTGGATGAGAGACTGATTGTGTTCCGATGATTGTAGGTTGATCGAGCATGGGGTAATTTGTTCGTTGTGCAAACATGTGTGTAGTCACACCCCTCTCTACTGTGAATCGACGAAAGCCGAAAAGCCAAAACTTCGGCATTTGTGGTCCCACGAGCTTGTGATCTCTCGAGGGTTAACTAATCCCACAAATCGTGGGCGATAGACTGTGGAGGCCACCACGAGCGTTCTCATGCTCTTGGGCCGATATGGGCCTCGTTTGGCTAAAATGGGTCGTATGGGTCCATTGGGCTCGTGGGTCCCACACGAACAAAATCCTCGATAATTGGCAAATACTAGACTTGACTGGACTATGTAGTTCACATAGTCATGATTGAATTTGGGCTACATGGGCCAGACGAGCGTTTGGGCCCACTTGGGCCGAATATTGGGCCTTGGGCCCATTTACACCGTTATAACCATTTAGGTTATCTGTGTCGCTCGAGGTGACTGTAGACCTTTGAAAAGGTTGTTATCTGCACTGAAGTACCCCTAAAAAAGTAAAATGACTAAATTACCCCTAATGGGTAAAATGACTGAAATACCCCCATAGGGTAAAATGACCGAAATACCCCCATAGGATAAAATGACTGTTATACCCCTAAGGGTAGGTTGACAGATGTGTTCATGATTTGTATATGATTCTTACTGAGTATGACATTACGCATATCATTATGATTTATGACATGACATCTTGTATAGGGTTAGGATACTATTATGGAGGAAGTATCTTTGTCTTGGTGGCTCGCCACATATCTTTATCTTGGTAGCTTTCTTTGCGATCTTATTCTTGGCATTTCTGTTGCTATTATTACTTGCAACTATGCTACGATATTGGTGTCCTGGCTGGTTGGGTCGATTTTATCCCCACATGGTGTGTTGGTTGGTACGAGTGGTGCGTTGGCTGGATTGGGGTGGGTTGTATATTTGCACCGTACTTGTAACATCCTGAAAAGGGCCTATGCATTTTGGCCAAATTGTACAAAAAGACATCTTTTATGTGTTTTGGAATAAATTTGGAATGATTTTTGGAAACCTAAGAATGTATGGAAATGTTATGTTGGAAATAGGAAAATGACCATTTTTGGAAACCTGAGCAAATTAGGAAAGTGAACATTTTGGAAACTTAGACATTTTTGGAAACTTAGACATTTTTGGAAACTTAGACATTTTTGGAAACCTAAACATTTTTGGAAATGATCCAAAAATGGAAACTTGAACATTTTAGGAAACTTGGATATGTAAGAGAAATAAAGGAGTTTTATTCACATAAATATGTGAATAATAAGAGATAAATAAAGGAGTTTTATTCACATAAATATGTGAATAATAAGAGATAAATAAAGGAGTTTTATTCACATAAATATGTGAATAATAAGAGAGAAATAAAGGAGTTTTATTCACATAAATATGTGAATAATAAGAGATAAATAAAGGAGTTTTATTCACATAAATATGTGAATAATAAGAGATAAATAAAGGAGTTTTATTCACATAAATATGTGAATAATAAGAGATAAATAAAGGAGTTTTATTCACATAAATATGTGAATAATAAGAGATAAATAAAGGATTATTTTCTAAGGAGATAATTGAGGAGATAATGGATGGATTAAAGGCTTTTTAAATAAAAGAGATAATATTATCAAAAGAGGAGTGGTGGACAAGTAAGGGACTCCTAGGTGATAACTTTGGCTATAAAAGGAGGCGGAGGGCTACTCAATCACTTTTGCTTCCTCTTTGCGAAATTTTCCTAGCTCTCTCCCCTCTACGCCCAATTTTTCTTCAAGCAAAATCCATCTTTCCTTCTTCTATTTTTCTTCTCTGTCTCTTGTCAAAGCCGAATCTTTGTTGATTCTAAGTAAAGGAGCAATCAACTACAACATCAAAAGGGTTTCTTCAATATGAATACAAGGATCAAGGATCTAAGGTAAGATAAATTTATTTGATTAAAGGTTATGATGTATATGTTAGATTAGATCTAACATGAAGATTTCGACAGACATATAGGGCAAGGAATCCTCTTCAGATTTGGAATTTGTATGGTAAGTGATATTCGGCAAAGGCTTAATTTTGGTATTTGGAATTATTTTTCATTATTTCAAAAGCGAAAACTCACATGGTTACATGAATTAGTGTTAGCGATTTCAAGGAAAAGGATACTAGCAATTGTGGGATTTGATTTATAATCATCCAATTCGGCAACAAGGTAAATAATACAAATCCTACTAGGATTTGGTTTTAAACCAAATAGGTTTGTTAATATGTTTTAATAATTGGCGAATATAGGAGATAAAGATCTAGATCGGTAGATCGTTCTTGAGATTTCAAGGAATCTATTAAGCCAATCGGTGTGTACCCTTACTAACCTTCGATATTTTATGGCTATTATTTTAATATATGAATATGAATAATAATGTGAATGTGGCTATGTACCACAAATGTGGCAAAAAGTACCAGTCGTTTCCTACTTGATAGGATTGTGAAAATGTTATTTTATAACATGCGAATATATGTATATGAACATGAAATTAAGTTATGCATAAAGTATATATTTTTGGGGCATTGGATTTATGTGAAAGGGGAGATAGGTGTTGACTTGGTCTCACCAGCGAAATATGTTGACTACGGTCACATTGCGAAATTTTGGTAACTTCGGTTACAATAGTGTCTAATGACACAACTATAAATTTGATTATAGTGTCTAATGACACAACATATATGGGCGAATGCCTACGATGGTGTGTAGCGGATGGAGGGTTGACTTAGTAGTCCCACGGTGTGAAAGCGGTGCGGGTGGTGTGTAGCGGATGGACCATAGGATTGGGTTTGGGTTGCATCATAATTTCATTTTATATGGATCGATGATTTGAACATGAATGCTGAATTTGTTGAATGTTAGTATTGTGTGCACATTGAGTCTGTTGACTCACCCCATTGTGGGAATTATTTTGGTGATGAGCGGTGATTTGATGGTAGGTGGACCATGAGGTGGCCATGCTACATGCGAAAATTTCATTTAGTTTGGACTTAATTTTATTTTTAGTTACTTTTATTTTATTTTGGGTTTTACTTGATGTAATAAGGCCTTAAGGCCCAGTGGATTATTCTTTATGATTGCTTACTGTTAAGTTTCATGCTAAGAACTATTTTGGATGTATTTAATTAAATGGGTTTACAGGATTAAATAAATGGGTTTCCAATCTAAGCCCAACTCAAAATAATAGTTTTCTGAAAATTTACAATTTTCTCTAAGTATCGAAAATGTTTTGAATCGGTTTACTTTAGGAACATACCAGATCTGGTCCATTCTCGTGGGCCGGGTGTGGGGTGTTTAATCTTGATACTATATTAGGCTTAGGCCCACATCATTCTTGTAATGGGCTAAGGCCTACCTTTGCCTTTATACTTGAATAGGGCTCAAGCCTAGACTGTTATTGCATATATTATTACTAACTGACTGATAGGGGATTACACACTGAGATTTCGTAAACTCACCCTTTCTTTTAACTGTACAGGTAATCCCCAACCTTAGACAATTTGGAGCTGCGAGGGACTCGGAGGTGGCCACACGATCGTTGATGTTCTGCTTTAGACTTATTTATTTAAATTTCATATTGGGCTTTTGATAATGAAATAAGGCCATTAGTGGATTTAATTTTTTTTATTGGGCTTTGATTCCTTCTTTTAAACTGCCAAACTGACACAAATGAGTTTTCAAAATAATAGTTGTTTCAAGAAAAATATGCATTTTAAACTTCAAGGTTTTAATTAGAGAAGCTTCCGCAGTTTTATTCAGTTTAGAGAAATCAACATTAATAAATATGGCAATTTGTAACATCCTGAAATTGGGCCTAGTAGGATTGGGCCAATTGGACCTTGGGCTTTAGGAAAAATTAGAGTATTATCTTGTTATTTGTGTTGGCTCGGGTATGAATTTTTTTTTTTTTTTGTGTTTGGCATAGTCTTGTGAAGGCTTGATTTTATTTATGAAGCTAGAATAATTCTTAGTATTAAAAATTTAGTGAAGTGGATTAGGTGAACCTGGCACTTAATTTAAGTGTTATATTCTAGCACATGAGGAGTTAGTGGCAAGGTGGTTATGACGCATGAAAGGTTGCTTGAGGGAAGTGGTTCGAGTAGCATGGATTGCATTTGGAAGAATTTATTTTTATGCATCATTGCATTAAGTGTCGGCCAAGTTTTGCATTTGGTAAGTTGGACTTTCAATTTTTATGGCATGTTGAATAGTAAATTAGGAAAACTTGAACTTTGGGAAAGGAATCATATGGATTAAGGAAGGATAGGGGACATAAGGCTTGGTTTATTGGAAGCTTTTTAATGGCTATTTGTCCATGAATGTGGACGGTATGGGTGTCTAGGGGGTTGGCAGAATGTTGATAGGATTTTGGGGGGGATTAGTTGGTCAATTCTTAGCATTTTGTGCATCTTTTGCATTTTTCTTTTCCTCTCCAAAATCTTCCTCCTTAGCCGAATGTGCCTTGGATATTAGGTGCAATTTTGTTTTTGTTTTGGATTTCATCCTTGAACCAAATCCTAATTGCTTTCTCTCATTTCTTCTTTGAAACCGAAACCACACTTAGCACTTTATGCTCTTTTCTTTTTTCGAAAAACAAGGTGTTTGGCGGATCTCTTTCTCCCATCTCTTTTCTTTTCTTTTCATAATTGTTAGAAAAAAACCTACATCTTTTCTTTTACTTTCTTTTGGCCAAATCTTCTTCCTTCCTAATTCTCTTTTCTTTTCTTCCATTGTTTGCTCAAGTGAATCCTCATTCTCCTAATTTCCCTTTTCTTTTCCTTTCTCTTTCTTCACTCTAGTGAAATTATTTGATAGTCTTCTATCCACCATAGCTGAATCTTCTTTCTCTCTTTTGGTGTTATCTTGGTAGAATAACAACAATGGTAGGTCTTCATTTGGTTTCCTTCAATCGGTTTTGGAAGGGGTAAGTAGTGTTCATGGTAGTATTTCTTTAGTTTTTTCTTTTTTCTCCGTCGTTTTTCTTGAGGGTAAAGGCGAATTTTGGGCATTTGCTTACAAGGTTCTAATCATTCTTAGAAACCGATTTCTTCTAGGCTTTTCGGGACTTTGGAAGCAAATGATTTAATCCTATTTCTCTAGCAAATGAAGTTGGTAAGTCAAGTGGTAAGGATTTATGTTGGTTTATTATTCTTTAAGAGGATGTTAAGCAAGGCTTTGAGACTAAGGTTGGTTGTTGGCGAATGGTCTATGGTATTAATCTTAGTGTTGGTAGAATGTAGGACAAGGAGATATAGTCTGATGATCGGGTCTTTGGGATTTAGTGATTTCACTATTATCAGGTGTGTACCTTACACACTTCATACCTCGGTAATATAAATATGTAAATATTCTAATCATGTTGTTAAAGCCAAAAGCTATGAGATTCTCAATATGATACTGTAAGGGTATGAGCAAGAAATCAAGTAAGTCCATTTCGATATGACTTTTGCAATATGATGCATGATGATATGATTTATGATTAATTTCCTATGTGATTTCTAATAAAGCATAAAGGCATGATTTGTTTAAATGTTGCATTGATATGGGTGATATGAGAGGAGGTGGAAGGATTTGATATCCGTGTCTTTGGGACACCAGAGGTTTGGCACCTCCAGTGGTTTGGTACCACAGTTATTTCGTGTCTTTGGGTCACCAGAGGTTTGGCACCTCATAGCAACTCGTCCCAATGGCTTAGCACCACAGTGGTTTGGCTCCACATTTGATATTACGGGATCGTCGCCAGTGATTTGGTATCACACGTGGGTTGGCCCCACAGATGGATTATTCGTGACTTTGGGTCACCAGTGGTTTGGCACCACATTATTGGATATCGTGACTTTGGGTCACCAGTGGGTTGGCACCACCAGTGGTTTGGTATCACACGGCGTAGAAAAGGAGTTATGGATGGCTAGGTTGGGTGCATTATTTACATTACTTGGTTATGAATTGTGTAAGTATGTTGCATTAATCATGAGAAGGATTTATGCTTCGAGTCTGATGACTCACCTTCTCCTTATCTTTTCGTGTGATTCAGTAGATCGCGGATGAGGCCGGATGAACTCGAGGAGGCCATGCAATAAAATTCGATTTTACATGAACTTGATTTGGGTATTTTATTTAATTTTAATTTGGTTAACATCTTTATTTGGATTTGTAATAAGGCCTCTTTAATTATGTTTTTGGATTATTTATATGCTTTGGACTTGTTTTAAACATGGCTAAATAAATATCATGGTTGATTTAATAATTGAGCCCAAAGTTTTCTAAACTATAAAAATGCAATGGTTTTCAAAATCTTACCATCGGGTAATATAAATCGTTTGGTAGTAAAATTACAACTTAAGTGTTTTCGACAACTTAGATGATTTCCAAATTGAAGTTTCTACACACAGATGCAAACGGTTTTCAAAGTAATAATTCGAGTTTTTCTTAAAATGACATAAATGTTTTCTAACCTATGGATTGACAACTAAGTTCTAAAAGATTTATTTACGGAATTACAAAGTAAATTATCAAATTTTAACTTGTTATACTCCTGTTTTCTACAAATATAGAACAACAAAGAGTTTATCACTAAATTTTAATCGGTAACTCAATTTTCTTCAAAGCATATTCCTCTGTGGCATGCCAGATTCGGTCATGGCGTATTGACCGGGTTTGGGCTGTTACAAATTGGTATCAGAGCCAAGTTCAAAAGCTCGGTTGTGGGTCCGAGGCTTAAAATAATTTAAAGCATGATTTTTTTAAATGTTTTGTTTGAAATTATATGGTTTGAAAGACATGGCATCGAGTCTTCGGCACCGATCCACCCAGGTAAGTACATCAAACTGTTGCTTTTGATGATATGATTATGATGATGATGGTATGACTGTATAGTAGTAAGAACTACTTTAAGAGACTCAAAACTATAGGTTGGATGTACTCGCGAAAATAAAACTCTTTAATAAGAATTATTCATAAATCTGTGCTTTAAAGATAGTGGAATAATGACTAAAGCATAAAACTTTTAAATCAAATAATCGAGACTATTAGACATGAGCACTCGAGGTCGAGGTCGTAATACGCGTGGACGCGGTCGGGGTAGGATGGCTATGTCTAAACCAGTGAGGTCTGGTCAGGGGTCAGAAAATGAGATACCAGTACCTCCACTGGCTATAGGTGGTGAGTTTCAAGATCAAACGGGGGACGACGCAGTGTCTCAAGCAATGCTGCGAGTTCTTGAGAGAGTAGCTAGGGTAGGTAGAGGCGCGAGAGCTCGAAAATCTATACCTGAGCGACTCCGAGCCAATGGAGCTAAGGTATTTTGAGGTGTTTTGGGTGTAGCTCCCAGTACGGCTGAGTATTGGTTAAAGGCGACGGAGCAAATCATAGATGATTTGGATTTGAATGCTGAAGAAAAGCTGAAAGGGATAGTATCGCTTCTTTGGGATGAGTCATATCAGTGGTGGCTCACAGTGCAGAATAGTGCTACAGCGGAGGATCTTACTTGGGACTATTTTAAGGCAGCGTATCAAAAGAAATATATTGGGTCTAGTTACATTGATGTGCAGCGTAAGGCATTTCTGAGTTTGGTCCAGGGGAGTAAGTCCGTGTCAGAATATGAGACAGAATATTTAAGATTGAGCCGGTATGCTAGAGGTATCGTGGTTTCGGAGCATGAACGATGTGTTCAATTCGAAGATGGATTAAGGGATGAGCTGAGACTGCTGATTACTCCACATCAAGAGCGAGAGTTTGCCGCGCTAGTTGAAAAGGCTAAGATTGCTGAAGGGATAAAGGAATCATAAAGCGAGTCACTGGCGAGAACAAACATAAGAGAAGTTTTGGATCATCTGGGTCGGCCAGTAATTCTCAAAAAGGGCTAGCAGTGGACGAATCAATCTGGAAGGCTGTTACTACTAATCGTGGACCAAAGATAGTGTAACCGATGTGGGAAATATCATTGGGGCGAATGTTGGGTGGTGGAAAAGGATGTTTTGAGTGTGGCTCATTGGATCATCGTGTGAGGGACCATCACGTAAGCTAGCGAGAATCGGGCGAGGTCAAGGTCATGCTCAGTTCAGAAAGGAGGGACCGTCACCGCAGAGAGTTCGTGGTAATAGTAGAGGAGGTAATTATTCTGGTCGAGGCCGCGGAGCATCGGGCAGAGGTACAAGTAACACTTGAGGCAAGACGCCTGGTTTGGTGTATCAATGAGGCGTCGTGAAGAGGGCGATGCATCGGACGTCATAACCGTATGTTCTTAATCTTTGGTGCACCATATCTTGCTTTGATAGATGTGGGTTCGACGCATTCTTATGTTGCTAGTTGCATAGTAAGGACCATGAACTTAGACTCGAGACTACTTCAGGAGGATGATGATGATTAGCCCTCAGGTCACTCTGTAGAAGTAAATAAGTCAGTATAGAGATGTACCCTAGAACTTCAAGGGGTAGTGTTTGTAGTTGATCGATTTAGGATCGGTTGGTTAAGTACTAGGCAAGTTTGGATTAACATTGCTAAGCGCATGGTTTTGAAGACGGTGAGGGTAAAGAGGTGGTTATGATAGGTAATAGAAGAGATTATCTATCCAACGTGGTATCTACATTGAAAGCTGAGAAGATGGTCAAGAAGGGCTGTGAGGCATTTGTGGTTCATGTGTATGCGTTGGAGGCTAAGGAGTCTACTGTAGGGAATGTCAGAACAGTAAAGGAATATGCTGACGTATTTCCAGAAGAACTTTCAAGACTGCCTCCGGATCGTGAAGTTGAATTTGGTATAGATCTGTTACCCGAAACTGCGCCAATGTCAATTGCTCTGTATAGGATGGCGCCGAAGGAATTGGTGGAGTTAAAGGCTCAGATTCAGGAGTCGTTGGATCGAGGTTTTATCTGACCAAGTGTTTCACCTTGGGGAGCTCCAGTACTTTTTGTCAAGAAGAAGGATGGTTCGATGCGGATGTGTATAGATTACCGCCAGTTGAATAAGCTGACGATCAAAAACAAGTATCCATTGTCGAGGATAGATGACTTGTTTGATCCGCTTAAAGGGGCAGCGGTTTTCTCCAAGATTGATTTAAGGTCTGGATATCATCAGCTAAAGGTGAAAGAGGCTGATATCCATAAGACGACATTTTGCACTCGGTATGGGCACTACAAGTTTCTGGTAATGCCATTTGGGTTGATTAACGCGCAGGTAGCATTCATGGACATGATGAATCAGGTATTTCAGCAGTTTTTGAATCAGTTTGTCATGGTATTTGTAGATGATATTTTGGTATACTCCAAGTCAGAGGAGGAGCATGATGCGCATTTGCAAGTAGTGTTACAAATTCTGAGGGAAAAGCATCTTTATGCCAAATTTAGTAAGTGTGAGTTCTGGCTTAGGGAGGTGACTTTCTTGGGTCACGTAGTATCAACTGAGGGGATTAGAGTGGATCCTCGGAAGATCGAAGCAGTGTTGGATTGGAAGCCGCCTAAGTCAGTGGCAAAAATTCAGAGTTGTCTAGGTCTAGCGGGGTATTACCGAAGATTTGTGGAAGGATTTTCTTTGATAGCAGCACCTATGACCAAGTTATTGAGGAAAGGAGTTCCATTTGTGTGGACTGAAAAGCAACAAGAAAGTTTCGACAAGTTGAAGAAGATTCTGACTGAAGCTCTGGTTTTGATTCAACCTGAGGTAGGCAAGGAATTCACGGTTTACTGTGATGCATCACATAATGGCTTGGGATGTGTTCTGCTGTAGGAAAAAAAGGTAGTGGCTTATGCATCTCGACAGTTGAGAACACATGAGGTTAACTATCTGACGCATGACTTGGAATTAGCTGCAGAGGTTTTCGCCTTGAAGATTTGGAGACACTATTTGTACGGAGAGAAATCGATAGTCTATACTGATCACAAGAGTCTAAAGTATCTTTTGGCTCAGAAGGATTTGAATTTGAGGCAGCGTAGATGGATTGAGTTGTTGAAGGACTACATTTGTTCGATTGAGTATCATCCGGCAAGGCCAATGTGGTGGCGAGCGCGTTAAGTCGTAAGGTTATATCGGACTTAAGATCGATGTTTGCTCGTCTTAGTTTATACGATGATGGGAGTCTTTTGGTAGAATTGCAAGTCAAGCCGACTTGGTTAGAAGCGATCAAGAAGAAAGCAGTTAGAAGATGATGGTTTGAATGATCGTGGTTGCGAGTTCGAATGGTGGTTTAGAGGATTATA
Organism: Gossypium rotundifolium; assembly: GCA_025506655.1. Lineage (NCBI taxonomy): Eukaryota > Viridiplantae > Streptophyta > Magnoliopsida > Malvales > Malvaceae > Gossypium > Gossypium rotundifolium. Next base: position 20,921,885 of record CP106727.1, read on the forward strand.
GTTTGTCCGGTGATGGAGTGTTGTGTTTTCAAGGGAGAGCTTGTATCTCAAGGATGTTGAGTTGAGGCAAAGGATTCTTGGGACACACATAGCAGCCCATATGCTATGCATCTGGAGGTAACAAGATGTATCGAGATTTTGAGAGAGCAATTTTGTTGGCGTGTCGAGCGAGAAATGGCGAGTTTGTGGGTAAATGTCGACATGTCGGTGGTCAAGGTGAACATCGATTCTGGTATGGGTTACTTTATCGGTGAAGATTCCACATTGGAAGTGGGAAAGGATCACTATGGACTTTGTCGGTGGATTACCCTTACACCGAGTAAAAAGGATTGATTTGGGTGATTGTGGATCGTCGACTAAGTCGACTCATTTCATTCGATAAGGGTGGATTACTCGCTTGAAGTTAGCTAAGTTGTATGTGGCGGAGATAGTAAGGTTGCACGGTGTGCGAGTGTCGATCATCTCGGATAGAGATCCTAGATTTACATCGAGGTTTTGGAGAGTGTTACATCAAGCTTTGGGTACGCGATTGGATTTCAGTACGGCATTTCATCCACAGTCTGACGGAAAGTCGGAAAGGGTTATTCAAATTTTAGAGGATATGTTGAGAGGTTGTGTTTTGGACTTGAGGCGGTGGGAAGAGTTTTTACCATTAGTGAGTTCACATACAACAATAGTTATCGAGCAAGCATTAAGATGGCACCATATGAGGCGTTGTATGGTAGGAGGTGTCGCACACCTACATGCCGGATGAGTTGGGTGAGCGTCGGATGTTAGGACGAGTTGGTTGCGGCCGAGGATAAGGTGAAGTTGATTGAGGCTCGTTTGAAGGAAGTTTCGGATAGGCAAAAGTCATATACCGATCTCAAGCGGAGGGATATAGAGTTTGTCGTGGGTGACAAGGTTTTTCTGAAGGTCTCACCATGGAAGAAAGTATTAAGATTTGGAAGAAAAGGCAAGTTAAGTCCAAGGTTTATTGGACCGTATAAGGTGTTGAGACGAGTGGGACAATAGCCTATCAGCTCGAGTTGCCAGTAGAACTGAGTCAGATTCATGATGTGTTCCATGTCTCCATGCTCAGACGCTATCGTTCTGATCCATCACATGTCGTGGCAGTGGAGGAAATAGAAGTCAGTCCATATTTGACGATAGAAGAAGAACCAGTGCAGATTCTAAACTGAGATGTGAAAGTTTTGCGTAAGAAGTCAGTTCCTTTAGTGAAGGTTTTATGGCGAAACCATGGCGTAGAAGAAGCTACGTGGGAACCAGAAGATGCAATGAAGCAGCAGTACCCTCAACTCTTTTGATCAGGTAATTTCGAGGACAAAATTTTTTTTAGGAGGGTAGAATTGTAACATCCCGAAATTGGGCCTAGTAGGATTGGGCCAATTGGACCTTGAGCTTTAGGAAAAATTAGAGTATTATCTTGTTATTTGTGTTGGCTCGTGTATGAATTCTTTTTTGTGTTTGGCATAGTCTTGTGAAGGCTTGATTTTATTTATGAAGCTAGAATAATTCTTAGTATTAAAAATTTAGTGAAGTGGATTAGGTGAACGTGACACTTAAGTTAATTTAAGTGTTATATTCTAGCACATGAGGAGTTAGTGGCAAGGTGGTTATGACGTATGAAAGGTTGCTTGAGGGAAGTGGTTCGAGTAGCATGGATTGCATTTGGAAGACTTTATTTTTATGCATCATTGCATTAAGTGTCGGCCAAGTTTTGCATTTGGTAAGTTGGACTTTCAATTTTTATGGCATGTTGAATAGTAAATTAGGAAAACTTGAACTTTGGGAAAGGAATCATATGGATTAAGGAAGGATAGGGGACATAAGGCTTGGTTTAAGGTGAGGATTTTTGGAAGCTTTTTAATGGCTATTTGTCCATGAATGTGGACGGTATGGGTGTCTAGGGGGTTGGCGAATGTTGATAGGATTTTGGGGGAGGGATTAGTTGGTCAATTCTAAGCATTTTGTGCATCTTTTGCATTTTCTTTTCCTCTCCAAAATCTTCCTCCTTAGCAGAATGTGTCTTGGACATTAGGTGCAATTTTGTTTTGTTTTGGCTTTCATCCTTGAACCAAATCCTAATTGCTTTCTCTCTTTTCTTCTTTGAAACCGAAACCACACTTAGCACTTTATGCTCTTTTCTTTTTTCGGCAAACAAGGTGTTTGGCCGAATCTCTTTCTCCCATCTCTTTTCTTTTCTTTTCATAATTGTTTAAAAAAAACCTACATCTTTTCTTTTACTTTCTTTTTGGTGAATCTTCTTCCTTCCTAATTCTCTTTTCTTTTCTTCCATTGTTTGCTCAAGCGAATCCTCCTTCTCCTAATTTCCCTTTTCTTTTCTTTTCCTTTCTTCACTCTAGCGAAATTATTTGATAGTCTTCATCCACCATAGCCGAATCTTCTTTCTCTCTTTTGGTGTTATCTTGGCCGAATAACAACAAGGGTAGGTCTTCATTTGGTTTCCTTCAATCGGTTTTGGAAGGGGGTAAGTGTTCATGGCCGTATTTCTTTAGTTTCTTTTCTCTTTTCTCTGTCGTTTTTCTTGAGGGCAAAGGCCAAATTTTTGGGCATTTGCTTACAAGGTTCTAATCATTCTTAGAAATCGATTTCTTCTAGGCTTTTCGGGACTTTGGAAGCAAATGATTTAATCCTATTTCTCTAGCAAATGAAGTTGGTAAGTCAAGTGGTAAGGATTTATGTTGGTTTATTATTCTTTAAGAGGATGTTAAGCCGAAGGCTTTTGAGACTAAGGTTGGTTGTTGGCCGAATGGTCTATGGTATTAATCTTAGTGTTGGTCGAATGTAGGACAAGGAGATCTAGTGCGGTAGATCGGGTCTTCGGGATTTAGTGATTTCGCTATTATCAGGTGTGTACCTTACACACTTCATAACTCGGTAATATAAATATGTAAATATTCTAATCATGTTGTTAAAGCCAAAAGCTATGAGATTCTCAATATGATATTGTAAGGGTATGAGCAAGAAATCGGGTAAGTCCATTTCGATATGACTTTTGCAATATGATGCATGATGATACGATTTATGATTAATTTCCTATGTGATTTCTAATAAAGCATAAAGGCATGGTTTGTTTAAATGTTGCATTGATATGGGTGATATGAGAGGAGGGGGAAGGATTTGATATCTGTGTCTTTGCAACACCAGAGGTTTGGCACCTCCAGTGGTTTGGTACCACAGTTATTTTGGGTCTTTGGGACATCAGAGGTTTGGCACCTCATAGCGACTCGTCCCAGTGGCTTAGCACCACAGTGGGTTGGCCCCACATTTGATATTACAAGATCGTCGCCGTGATTTGGTATCACACGGGTTGGCCCCACGATGGATTATTCATGACTTTGGGTCACCAAAGGTTTGGCACCACATTATTGGATATCGTGACTTTGGGTAACCAGTGGTTTGGTACCACACGGGGTAAAAAAGGAGTTATGGATGGCTAGGTTGGGTGCATTATTTAGATTACTTGGTTATGAATTGTGTAAGTATGTTCCATTAATCGGGGAAAGGATTTATGCACTGGGTCCTGGTGACTCACCTTCTCCCTTATCTTTTCAGGTGATTCGTAGATCGCGGATGAGGAGCCGGATGAACTCGAGGAGGCCATGCAATAAAATCCGGTTTTACATGAACTTCGATTTGGGTATTTTATTTAATTTTAATTTGGTTAACATCTTTATTTGGATTTGTAATAAGGCCTCTTTAATTATGTTTTTGAATTATTTATATGCTTTGGACTTGTTTTAAACATGGCTAAATAAATATCATGGTTGATTTAATAATTGAGCCCAAAGTTTTCTAAACTATAAAAACGCAATGGTTTTCAAAATCTTACCATCGGGTAATATAAATTGTTTGGTAGTAAAATTACAACTTAAGTGTTTTCGACAAATTAGATGATTTCCAAATTGAAGTTTCTACACACAAATGCAAACGGTTTTCAAAGTAATAATTCGAGTTTTTCTTAAAATGACATAAATGTTTTCTAACCTATGGATTGACAACTAAGTTTTAAAAGATTTATTTACAAAATTACAAAGTAAATTATCAAATTTTAACTTGTTATACTCCTGTTTTCTACAAATATAGAACAACAAAGAGTTTATCACTAAAATTTAATTGGTAACTCAATTTTCTTCAAAGCATTTTCCTCTGTGGCATGCCAGATTCGGTCATGGCGTATTGACCGAGTTTGGGCTATTACACAATCATTTTGACAAGCTGGTTTCAGAGTGTAATAACTTAATTTGCCAAATTTTCTCAAGCAATAAAAACTAAATGGGTTTTAACCTAAATACGGAGTTTTATCAACAAGTCCAACTTTCAAAAATCACTTCGATGTGACATGTCAGACTCGATCGTAACGTCTAGGCCGGGTTCGGGGTTTTACAAACTCTGTGTCGCACACAGCCTAGACACATGTCCATGTGTCTACCCGTGTGGACAGTAACAAGGCTATTTACCAAGCATTTTTGCCACCCATGCTTACCTCAATATAAACCACATCAAGCAACCAACTCATTCATGCATAAATATACCAATTAATCAACCATGCAACTTACACATTTATGACTAAAATCATCATTTCATATATTAATAAGAAATAGCCATCAACCATGGTCCTATACAAAAGAATTCATCTTTAACTAAGCCAACACATTTGGCCAAAACAATATGACATACAACCAAAGACTAAGTCCCTATACATGCCATACTCAAAATGCTAAATCTAACTATACTATACCCAAAAGAATAGCTTGATAATATGAAACGAGCTCCGACGTCCTTCGAATCCCCAAGCTAGGTTGGTCAAACTACAAGGAAATGGAAAAGAAAGGGAGTAAGCATAAAGATTAGTAAGTTTAAATGTAAACATTGAAAACCATACCACATACTTATTCATCAAGAACATTACATACAACTCAAGAACAATTCTGAACCTTGTAGTTGTACTTACTCATTTCAAATTTCACCATATCCCAAATACATCTCATAAAAGTTGTTCATATTTACATGTACTTATGCCCCGCACTTGTCATCATAAAATCACATGTAACTTCACTTAGTCAAAGTTTCTCTATAAACACTTGAACATTATCGAGTATACAAGTGGTTTACTTTACCCCCACCAATTAATCACATATCCCAATGGTATCGCATATAGCCCACCAATAATGATAAGTACGGTGGTATTGCACACAATCCACCAATAATAATAAATATGAGAGTAACGCACACAGTCCACCAACAATAATAAATACGGGAGTAATGCACACATCCCACCAACAATATCAATTATGGCTTTTAATCCTTATCGTTTTCCTCATCCGGAGGTTCATCCGATAATTTCCTCACTTTTTATCATTTTGATAAATATAAACAATATTTAACCACATTTCTCATAATGCATTTATATGTAAAAACATAAGTAAAAAGAGTGTATCACTCACATATAAACTTACCTCGACCCAAATGAGTCAATTTGGAATTTAATCCGAAACCTTGCCTTTTCCTCGGTCAAGGTTGATTTCGCGCTCTTCTTGATCTATAATGACATATTTAACTCATCAAATCACCACATTATTCAAAACATTTCAAATTTTCCATTTTGGCAAAATTACCATTTTGCCCCTATACTTTCATAAGATTACAATTTTGCCCCTAGGCTCGTAAATTGATTCTAATAGAATTTCTTCCTTTAACAAGCCTAATTGAACATTTAGTACTCTTATAGTAACTCTCAATACCAATTATTTCACACATTTACCACCTATTTTACAACCTTTACAAAAAGGTCCTTTTTAGGTGTTTTCATGGAACCTCCTTTCACAAAAGTTGTTTATTTAATAACCAAGACTCATTTTTTTCCATAAAATTTCAGCAAACCACTAATGTTCACATGGAAAAACCCTATAATCTTAACCATTTTGCAAAATAGTCCCCTTATTAGCTAGATTATGCTACAAGGGTCCCAAAAGTACAAAATTATCAAGAAAGACCACCAAAATCACTTACTTGCAAGGGTGAGAAGTTGCTGAAAATTTTAGGCTTCTAAATACCACTCCTTGGTTGATATTTTCAGTGGAAGAAGATGAAGGTGAAAGGTGATATCATCTTTCTCTTTATTTTATTTATTTCCTTCAATTAAGTCACCTTATTCACCTACTTTGACCAATTTTGACATTTCTTGTCCCCCTATGGCTGGACAACACTCTATCAAGGGCCTAATTTCACATTAAGGACCTCTAATTAAGATTCTATTGCTATTTAACACCTTTAGCTTCTGAAACAAAACTTTTACACTTAATGCGATTTAGTCCTTTTTCAAAATTAAGCATGCAATCACTAAAATTACTTCACCAAAATTTTTATGCACGCATATAATCATGCTATAACACATAAAAATTATAAAATAATTTTCTCTGACCTCAGATTAGTGGTTTCTAAACTACTATTTCCACTAGCCCTTAAATCGAGCTGTTATAGAAGAAATCGTGAAACTACCTTCAATGTCATGACACAGCTCATGGGAGTCACAACATACCCCTGAAGTATTCCAAGAGGAGTACACTAATTTCTATGTCGCGACACAGGTCCTGGTGTGTCGCTGTAACATCCCGAAATTGGGCCTAGTAGGATTGGGCCCATTGGGCCTTGAGCACGGAAGCATTTAAAATTTTGGAGAACAAGAGAATGGCTTTATTTCAAGTTGAACTTATTAGGAAGGTGATTTTGGAAAGTTACGGGGTTTCTAGGAAGCTCCGGGTTTAAGTTGGGCCTTAGTAAAATTTTGTGTTTAAGCCTATTAAGGAGAGATAGTAAGTGGCATCAAGGCTTATGGAAATAGGTGAGTAATGTGCTAGCATAAATGAGCATATGGCAAGGAGGTTATAGCATCAAGTGGAGGACAAGGAGAGAAGAGGTTCAAATCCCATCAAGTGTAAATTTTTGACTAATTTTTTTGTATTCTTTCCCTAAGTGTTGGCCATAGGTGTATTTGTAACATCCTAAAAATCTGAGTATCGATATGTTGTATGTTTTGGTGTTTAGCTTGTGAATGATTAAATTTATGTGCTTAATATATAGTCTTGTGAAGGCTTGGGATTTATTTGGTATTAGAACAAATTTTAAGTTTGAGTACTTTATTGAAGTGGATCAAGTGACCTTGATGCTTAAGGTAATTAAGTGGTAAAAAACTAGCATAAGATGAGCTAGTAGCAAGGTGGAATAGGCACCATGAGTGTAGCTTGAGGGGAGATGTTTGAATCCCATGGATAGCATTTTGGTGACATTTATTTTTGCTCTTTCTTAGCAAATGTCGACCAAGCTCTATTCTTGGTAAGGATGGACTAATTCTTTTATGGTAAGGTGGCTAAAGGTTATGGCAAATATGTATTTAGGGATAGAATTTGCTTGATTTTGGGGATAGGTTTTCTAAACTTTTGGAAGGTGGAGGAATATAAGGCACATCTTAAGGGAGAGTGTTTTGGAAAGTTAAGATGGCCAAGTTTGACCATGTATTTGGACGGTTTAGGGGGCTAAGGGGGGAAGGCCAATTTTTGGTGATAGTTTTGGTATGGTTAGTAGCTTTTAGGTAATACCATTTGGTCACTTTTGCTTTTACAAGACATTTTTTTCTCTTTTCATCTCATGCTCTCAAAATCGAATGTGTATTGGCTAGGAAGAATTATCTTTGTTTCACCTTTTTGGTCATATTTTGTCAATTCAACTTGTGTCTCTTTTCTAGTGCCTAAAACATCAAAAACAAACATCATCTCTTCCTTTTCTCCCATGGTCGAATGCATCATTGTTTCAAACCCTCTCTCTTTGCTTTTCTCTTATCTTTAAAAATTTAAATCTTAAAACTCACATCCTTATTCTCTTTCTTTCTTCATTTATTTTCTTTTCAACCATATTTCCTTCATCATTTTTCTCACATGGCCGAATGTTAGACTACCTCCATAGTCGAACCATTCTTTTCTCTCCTTTGTTTTTATCAAAGTCTAATCTTCTCTTCATCTATATTATTTTGTTGATTATTCTTTCAACCTTCATTTAAGCAATCGGTAAGAACTCTTTTCGAATCTTTTCTTTTCTCTTCTTTTTCTTAGCCATATATATACAAGTTTGGGAGGGTCTTATGATTGATTATAACGTTCTTTTCTCTTAAACAATCTTTTATTTTTTTTTTAGTGTCATAAATAAGGCCAAACTCGGAGTATTTGTTATCTTAATGACTCGCTAGAAATCGAGTCGAAGTGTAAGGTAAGGGTTCCTATCAAGGATTTCTATATTACTCATCATATCATTATAGAAGGACTACTAATCGATTTCATTTTAGGGGACGTTATCGCTTGATTCTCATCTCGAGAACACAAGGATATTTATTTTTGTGGTAAACAAGATAGGGACAAAAAGGTTTGTTAATAGCGTTTGGAAGAGGGGTGGTTCTGCTATTCCCCTAAATTCAAATGAAGGGCTATTTTAGCAATCTGAGACTTTCCACCGGGTTGTGGACCCTCATCCGAGGAGAATCGATTATTCGAAGTTGTTCGTAGTTTAGAGCCATTAGCGGTTCAGGATTTCCCATCGGGTTGTCAACCATCAACCGGGAGAACTGACAAATAGTTGTCATTCGAGATTTTGAGGGTAAGGATTTAGATCGTTTATCGTTAGTATAGTTTTATATTAAATATTAGTGGTCTAATCAAGCGTGATAAATATTTAGGTATCGACGAGCGGGAAAGTATAGTTCTCACCGTAATCAGGTGTGTAACTTCACACTTATCTCATGGGTTATACTATGCCGTAAGTATTAGAATAAAACTCGTAAAGTCAAAAAAATTGGAAAATACGATTTATTAGCACTTTTTGGTGTGAAAACATGGAAACGGTATTAAAGTTGTGAAAAATTACGAATTTGCCCTTAAGGGCTATATTGTTAAAAAGTGATATTTTGGGCCATATGATTTATTTTGATAAATTGGCCAAGTGAGAATATTGTGAAAAGGGCCTTATGAATATATTTTTATACATTAAATATATATATATACATGACTGCATGGGTTGGGATAATTGACGAAGAGAAGAAAGGCCTGTTGCCAAAATCTAGTTCGGTGGCTCTGCCACAAATATTTTAAATGGCTTAATGCCTCTAGTTCGGTGGCTCTGCCACAAATATTATAATTGGCTTAATGCCTACTATTGGTGTGTTGGCGGGTGGGTTGACTTGATCCCCACAGGTGTGTTGGTTGGTACGGGTGGTGTGTAGCGGATGGAAATTAGGCTTGGTTGGGAATTGCAATCACATATATATATATATATATATATATATATATATATGTATACATATATATTGTGCATTTGTAAATGGGCTCAAGCCCAACTAATTGCTTAAATGGTTTTGGCCTAGTGAACACGGTAAGTGGGTTACACATTGAGTTCTAAGTAACTCACCCCATTTTTCTTACCCTTCTCAGGTAATAATAATTGATGGAGGCTTGGGCCGGGGATGACTTCGTGTGGAGACCATACTATGAATGATGAGTTATAAAAACTTTGAACTTCTTTTAAGTATTTTTAATTAAGTACTATTTCAATTGCGATGTAATAAGGCCTCTAGTATTATTTTTATGGATTTTTATGCGTGGATGGATTTTAATATGTTTTAGTTACTTAAATGGGGTTGTTTAATTTTTTTTTATAAATGTTTTCTTAAACTTGTGTATAAAAAGGGGGTTTTTCTTAAATATCACTCACTCGTAAAATTTTGTGAAAACTCTTTTATAAATTTATTTTAACCAATTATTTAAGTTTTTAACCAATTATTTCTCTGAAAATCAAATTGTAAACTCTTATGTTTTAAAATCATGGTTTTCAAATAAATCTCAATTTTTGATTAAACTCCATCTTGAAAATCGTTTTGAAGAATTGTTTTCATTAAAAGCATTGATGACTGGACGTAAGTTTGAATTGTGTGGCATGCCAAGTCTGGTCTTAAACGCATAGGCCGGGTTTGGGGTGTTACATTTTATGGTATCAGAGCCAGTTTCAAAACTCGGCTGTGGTTTGGGTTCAACAACAATTTTGTTTAAAACTACTTAAACTTCTAGATTTTATGTTTTAAAGGTAGTATGGCACCACGAGCATTCGGCACCAAGTAAGTAAGTATTTGTTTATTAAATGTTTATTCTTATGATATGATCATAGGAACACTCTAGAACTTCTAGTTTTAGGTGTTGAAAATGGTAGAGATTGAGACTAGAGGATGTGATTGCGGAAACAACTTTACTTCTTATATCTTATAAAATATCGTTAATAAACACTAAAATGATATTCTGATTCATAAAACTTGTAATCAGATTAAATCGAATTAGTCATTATGAGCACTAGAGGACATGGTCGTGGACGCGGTAGACGTGGCCATGGTAGAGGACGAGGTGCTAGGGTTGAGTCTAAAGCGTCGGGTCATATGCCGGAAATGGATGCACCTGCGTCACTCGGGAGTGAGACTGGATCACATGACCATTCGATAGAGAACAATGCTTTGACTCAAGCAATGTTGCGAGTTCTAGAGAGGGTTACTGGGACTAGAACTGGGCCAGCAGCACGTGGATCAATATCAAAATGACTCAAGGCAAGTGGTGCCGAGGTTTTTAGTGGTATCTTCGGTGTAGCTCCGAATGTTGCGGAATACTGGCCCGAGGCTATAGAACGAATTATGGATGATCTGGAGTGCACCGTCGAGCAGAAACTGAGAGGAGCCGTGTCCTTACTAAGGGACGAGGCGTATCAATGGTGGCTTACTGTTTGAGAAGGCACCGAGGCTACATTGGTTACTTGGAATTTCTTTAAAGCTACTTTTCAAGGGAAGTACATCGAGACAAGTTATGTAGATGCCCGGATGAAGGAATTCCTGAATCTAGTTCAAGGAAGTAAGACGGTGGCAACTTACGAGGCAGAATTTCTTCGCTTGAGCCGTTATGCTCGCACAATAGTGCTGACTAATCATGAGCGCTGTGTACGCTTTGAAGATGGGTTGAATGATGAGTTTCGGGTACTAATAGCCCCACAACAAGTACAGACTTTTACCTTGCTTGTAGAGAAAGCCAAGATAGTGAAGAAGCTAAGAATTTAGAATGCCAAAATCGGGAAAGAGTCAAAGGCAAGAGGGATTTTAAGTACACAAGTTCTGCTAAAAGTTCCAGAAGAGGCCTTGAAATGATGAGCCACTAAAGCTAGAGCACCTTTGACTACCAATTAGAGTCGAGACTGCACCAACTGTGGGAAGCGACACCCCGGGGAATGTTGGAGAAAAATTGGTGCCTGCTATAAATGTGGTTCCAAGGATCATCAGTATAAGAATTGCCCTCGATGGATGATATGATTCAGGAAGCTTGTAACCCTTATGCTCAGCCACTAGAGGTGCTCAGCAGCCACCGAGAGGCCGTGGGCCAGGTCGTAGTGGTAATGGTGTTGGTCGTGGTCAAGGTGCATCGGGTAGAGGTAATGGCTTTAGAGGTAATGCGGAGGCAAGACAGTCGGGATTGATCTATGCGGTTAGACATCGTGAAGATGGCGATGCACTTGATGTGATAACTGGTGTGTTTTTCATCTCTGATGTACCTGTTACTGCTTTGATAGATATCGAGTCTACTCACTCGTATGTTGCTAGTGCCATATCTAGAAACCTGAACATTAGATCTGAGATTACCGATAGAGAGATGACAATAATTAGTTCTTTAGGACAGTTGGTAGTCGTGAATAAATTATTTAGAGACGTGCCCTTAGAGATTCAAAGAGAAATATTTTTGGCGGATTTGATGGAATTGCCTTTCGGTGAGTTTGATCTTATTTTGGGCATGGATTGGTTGGTGAAGCACCGGGCACAATTGGATTGTGCCGAAAAGCGGGTGTCAATAAGGACTGTGGATGATGAGGAGGTAGTTATGATTGGTGAGCGAAGAAACTTTTTGGCAAATGTGGTATCTGCTCTGAAGGAAGAAAAGTTGGTGCGGAAAGGGTATGGAGCATTCCTAACCTTCGTTAGTGCTTTGGATGCTAAGGAATTATTGGTGGAAGGTGTGAGAACGGTGAAAGAATTTCCAGATGTCTTTCCCGAAGAACTTCCTGGTCTACCTCCAGATCGGGAAGTAGAATTTGGCATTGAGCTTTTGCCCGGAACGGCTCCGGTGTCCATTGCTCCTTATAGAATGGCACCGAAGGAGTTAGTGGAGCTTAAAGCTCAAATTCAAAGAACTACTAGATCGGGGATTTATTCGACCAAGTGTGTCTCCATGGGGAGCACCGGTTTTATTTGTTAAGAAGAAGGATGGGTCGATGCGTATGTGCATTGATTATAGGCAGTTGAATAAGTTGACGATCAAGAATAGGTATCCAATGCCGAGAATCGATGACCTGTTTGATCAATTGAGAGGAGCTTCAATTTTCTCCAAGATTGATTTGAGGTCGGGTTATCATCAACTCAAGGTGAAAGAGGCTGACATTCATAAGACGGCATTTTGGACTCGTTATGGACATTATGAGTTTTTGGTTATGCCGTTTGGTTTGACCAATGCACCAGCTACATTTATGGACATGATGAACCGAGTCTTTCAACCCTATCTAGACCTGTTCGTAGTGGTGTTCATAGATGATATCTTGGTATATCAGGGAATGAAGAAGAGCATGACTCACATTTGCGCATCGTGTTGCAAATTTTACGAGATAAGCAACTTTATGCCAAATTCAGTAAGTGTGAATTTTGGTTGAAGAAAGTGACTTTCTTGGGTCATGTGGTGTCAGCCGAAGGAATAAGAGTTGATCCTCGGAAGGTAGAGGATGTGTTGGATTGGAAACCACCGAAGTCAGTGGCTGAAATTCAGAGTTTCTTGGGTTTGGCTGGTTACTATATATACTTTGTTGAGGGGTTTTCGTTGATTGCTGCACCCCTAACTAAGCTATTGCGTAAAGGAGTATCGTATGTGTCGACTGTTAAACAACAAGAAGTTTCGAGAAATTGAAAAAGATTTTGACGGAAGTGCCAGTTTTGATTCAACTTGAGGCTGGAAAAGAGTTTATCGTTTACTGTGATGCATCACACACGGGTTTAGGATGTGTACTGATGTAAGGTGGAAAAGTGGTGGCTTATACTTCTCGTCAGTTGAGGCCGCACGAGGTCAACTATCCTATTCATGACTTGGAGTTGGTTGCGATGGTGTTTGCTTTAATGATTTGGAGGCACTATCTCTATAGTGAGAAGTCAATCATTTATACGGACCATAAGAGTCTTAAGTACCTCCTTACCCAAAAGGAGTTGAACTTGAGACAACGAAGATGGGTGGAGTTGTTAAAAGATTATGACTTCTTAATCGAGTACCATCCTGGAAAGGCTAACGTTGTGGCAGACGCGTTGAGTCGTAAGGTTGTATCAGAGTTGAGAGCAATGTTTGCTCATCTCAGTTTGTATGAGGATGGCAGTGTGCTAGCGGAACTTCAGGTGAAGCCATTGTGGTTAGAACAGATCAAGGAAAAGTATTTATCAGATGAAAAGTTAGGTCCTTTAATGCAACAAGTTGAAAGTGGTATAATAGAAGACTTTGGATTGAACAAGGATGGCGTGCTGTGTTTTCGTGGAAGAGTTTCTATGCCCACAGATTCAGATTTGAGATAAATGATTCTTCGAGAGGCGTATAGTAGCCCTTATGCTATGCACCCCGGAGGAAATAAGATGTATCGGGATCTTCGTGAGCAGTATTGGTGGCCAGGATTGAAGCGGGAGGTTACTAGATTTTGTGGGAAAATGCTTGACTTGTCAACAAGTGAAGCGAAACATCAATTACCATCGGGTTTATTGCAACCGGTAAAGATTCCTCTATGGAAATGGGAGCGAATAACGATGGATTTTGTTAGTGGGTTACCTTTAACACCTACTAAGAAAGATTTTGTTTGGGTGGTAGTAGATCGATTAACGAAGACTACTCATTTTCTACCAGTTCGTATGGATTACTCGTTGCAAAAGTTGGCTAAGCTATATGTATCTGAGATTGTGAGGTTGCATGGGGTACCAGTGTCTATCATATCGGACAGGGATCCTAGGTTTACATCACGATTTTGGAAAGCTTTACATGAGGCGTTGGGAACAAAGTTAAACTTTAGTATGACTTTTCATCCTCAGTCAAATGGTCAGTCAGAAAGAGTAATTCAGATTTTGGAAGACATGTTACGAGGTTGTGTGATCGACTTCAGAGGTAGTTGGGAGGATTTTCTACCGTTGGCAGAGTTCGCGTATAATAATAGTTACCAATCTAGTATCCAAATGGCACCTATGAAGCATTATACGGTCGTAGGTGTCGTACTCCTACTTGTTCAACTGAATTGGGAGAACGACAGTTGATGGGTCCTGGGCTGATTTCTGAGACGGAAGAAAAGGTAAAGGTGATTCGAGCACGGTTAAAGGAAGCTTCGGATAGACAAAAGTTGTATGCGGATCTGAAGCGTAAAGATATTGAGTTTGTGGTGGGAGATCAGGTCTTTCTGAAAATCTCACCTTGGAAGAAGATTTTCAGATTTGGAAGGAAGGGCAAGTTGAGCCCTAGGTTCATTGGACCGTACCGTGTGTTGAAGCGTGTAGACCAATGGCCTATCAGCTTGAATTACCTCCAGAGTTGAGTCAGATTCATAGTGTTTTCCATGTTTCTATGCTGAGACGTTATAGATCGGATCCGCCTCACATAGTACCGGTAGAAGAAGTGGAATTAAGGCCAGACTTGTCTTTTGAGGAAGAACCAGTGAAAATCTTAGACCGCGATGTTAAGGTGCTAAGAAAGAAGACTGTGCCATTAGTTAAGGTTCTTTAGGCGTAATCATGAAGCGGAGGAAGCTACGTGGGAGCCTGAGGACGTAATTTGGCAACAATATCCTCACCTCTTTTAACCAGGTAAATTTCGAGGACGAAATTTTCTTGAAGGAGGGTAGAGTTATAACATCCTAAAAATCTGAGTATCGATATGTGGCATGTTTTGGTGTTTAGCTTGTGAATGATTAAATATATATGCTTAATATATAGTCTTGTGAAGGCTTGGGATTTATTTGGTATTAGAGTAAATTTTAAGTTTGAGTACTTTATTGAAGTGGATCAAGTGACCTTGATGCTTAAGGTAATTAAGTGGCAAAAAAACTAGCATAGATAAGCTAGTAGCAAGGTGGAATAGGCGCCATGAGTGTAGCTTGATGGGAGAGGTTTGAATCCCATGGATAGCATTTTGGTGACATTTATTTTTGCTCTTTCTTAGCAAATGTCGGCCAAGCTCTATTCTTGGTAAGGATGGACTAATTCTTTTATGGTAAGGTGGCTAAAGGTTATGGCAAATATGTATTTAGGGATAGAATTTGCTTGATTTTGGGGATAGGATTTCTAAACTTTTGGAAGGTTGAGGAACATAAGGCACCTCTTAAGGGAGAGTGTTTTGGAAAGTTAAGATGGCCAAGTTTGACCATGTATTTGGACGGTTTAGGGGGCTAAGGGGGGAAGGCTGAATTTTTGGTGATAGGTTTGGTATGGTTAGTAGCTTTTGGGTAATACCATTTGGTCACTTTTGCTTTTACAAGACATTTTTCTCTTTTCATCTCATGCTCTCAAAACCGAATGTGTATTGGCTAGGAAGAATTATCTTTGTTTCACCTTTTTGGTCATATTTTGTCAATTCAACTTGTGTCTCTTTTCTAGTGCCTAAAACATCAAAAACAAACATCATCTCTTCCTTTTCTCCCATGGCCGAATGCATCATTGTTTCAAACCCTCTCTCTTTGCTTTTCTCTTATCTTTGAAAATTTAAATCTTAAACCTCACATCCTTATTCTCTTTCTTTCTTCATTTATTTTCTTTTCAACCATATTTCCTTCATCATTTTTCTCACATGGCTGAATGTTAGACTACCTCCATAGTCGAACCATTCTTTTCTCTCCTTTGTTTTTATCAAAGTCGAATCTTCTCTTCATCTATATTGTTTTGTTGATTATTCTTTCAACCTTCGTTTAAGCAATAAGTAAGAACTCTTTTCGAATCTTTTCTTTTCTCTTCTTTTTCTTAGCCGTATATATACAAGTTTGGGAGGGTCTTATGACCGATTATAACGTTCTTTTCTCTTAGACAATCTTTCATTTTTTTTAGTGTCATAAATAAGGCTGAACTCGGAGTATTTGTTATCTTAGTGACTCGCTAGAAATTGAGTCGAAGTGTAAGGTAAGGGTTCCTATCAAGGATTTCTATATTACTCGTCATATCATTATAGAAGGACTACTAATCGATTTCCTTTTAGGGGACGTTATCGCTTGATTCTCATCTCGAGAACACAAGGATATTTATTTTTGTGGTAAACAAGATAGGGACAAAAAGGGTTGTTAATAGCGGTTGGAAGAGGGGTGGTTCTGCTATTCCCCCTAAATTCAAACGAAGGGCTGTTTCAGCAATCCGAGACTTTCCACTAGGTTGTGGACCCTCATCTGAGGAGAATCGATTATTCGAAGTTGTTCGTAGTTTGGAGCCATTAGCGGTTCGAGATTTCCCATCGGGTTGTGAACCGTCAACTAGAGAGAACCGACAAATAGTTGTCATTCGAGATTTCGAGGGTAAGGATTTAGATCGTTTATCGTTAGTATAGTTTTATATTAAATATTAGTGTTCCAATCAAGCGTGATAAATATTTAGGTATTGACGAGCGAGAAAGTATAGTTCTCACCGTATTCAGGTGTGTAACTTCACACTTATCTCATGGGTTATACTATGTCGTAAGTATTAGAATAAAACTCGTAAAGTCAGAAAAATTGGAAAATATGATTTATTAGCACTTTTTGGTGTGAAAACATGGAAACGGTATTAAAGTTGTGAAAAATTACAGATTTGCCCTTAATGGGCTATATTGTTAAAAAGTGATATTTTGGGCCATATGATTTATTTTGATAAATTGGCTAAGTGAGAATATTGTGAAAAGGGCCTCATGTGACTAATGGGCCAAAATTTGCTAGATCGATAAATGGGGCAAAGTTTGCTAGATCGATAAATGGGCCAAAATTTGCTAGATCGTTAAATGGGCCAAATTGCTATTTTGGCTAATGGGCCAAATTAATAACTTGTAATATGGGCTTTTTGTTGAAATTTACCTTATGAATATATTGTTATACATTAAATATATAAATATACATGACTGCATGGGTTGGGATAATTGACGAAGAGAAGAAAGGCCTATTGCCAAAATCTAGTTTGGTGGCTATAACATCCTGAAATTGGGCCTAGTAGGATTGAGCCCAATGGGCCTTGAGCGTAGTAGCGTTTAAAATTTTTGAGAACAAGAGATCGGCTTAAATGCAAGTTGGACCTATTAGATAAGTGATTTTGAAAGGTTAGGGGGCTTCTATGAAGTCCCAGGATCAAACTTTGGCTTTAGGGAAATTTTGGTTTTAGGTGAAAAAACCCTGGAAGTTGGCAGGTAGGCCTTAAGAATAAAATATGGAGAAAAGTGACACAAGTGGAGTGTGTGGTGTAGTGGCAAAGTGACACCACTTAAGGACAAGGGGTGGCATACAAGGAAGGAAGGAGGTCCAAGGTTCTAGTTGTAGCGCTTGCATTCCTTTTAGATTATTTTTATTAAATGAATTTAGACCTTGGCCATTGGGTTATATTTAGTTGCGCATGGTTTAAGACACAGGAGGAGCTTGTGGCCAAGTGGTTAGCGGCGTGGATTATGTTGCAAGGGAGCCTGGGTTCGAATCTCATGAAAAGCAGGGGAGTATTTATTTTGCGGATTGGACGGTAAGAGTTTCATTGGATTTAAACTCTGCTAACGGAGGGATCCCACATCGAAAAGATACAAAGAATGAAGGTGATCACGGTAATAGTAGCCACACGAGCGTGCGAGCGCACGTGTGGGGCTTTGACGCGATAGTTGAGGCCATTAGTAGTATTCTTGTGGGTTGGGTTGCTTGGGCCACGATGGGCCAAAATGGGCCCAATGGGGCCGTGGGCCCATATGAGTAATTGTATGATGATATAGTATATAGTGAACTAGACTAGGTGGAACTTATATACGTGGCTAGATTTGTGCTAGGTGGGCCGAATAGGCCAAAATCGAGTTTTAGGCCCAATAGTCCGGTGATGACCGAAAATGGTAGTCGAGTTGCTCAGGCCAACATTAGGCCTTCAGAAAGGCCATTGTAGGTGCGAAATTACGAAAATACCCTTGGTAGGTAAAATTACTATTATACCCTTAGAGGTTGGTTAGCTTGATTATGTTGTATATTATTATTCTGATTATGATGGTAATTCGTCTCATATGTTATCTGATATATGATTTGCATACATGTCATACTGCATATATGAATTATTATATTATGTTGCATGTGCATGGGGTTCGGGATATATTGAATAAGGGGAAGTGTGTACATTTATGTACGTGGATTGATGTTGGCCTCGTGCCTCATTGTGGATTGATGTTGGCCTTGTGCCTCATCATGGATTGATGATGACCATGAGTCTCATCGTGGATATTTGTGATTTAATCACGTGGATCAGTGGCTAGACCACTAAATGGACTTTGAGCAGTGTACTGCCAAAGAGGTGTGTAGCGGATGGAGGGTCGATTTAGTAATCCCCTGGTGTGTGGTGGATGGATATACGGGTGGTGTGTAGCGGTTGGATACTAGGTTGGGATGGGTTAACATATTGCATCATTATGCATGGCATTTGGTTTTATGTGGATTTGGGGCCAAGCCCATTTGTGAAAACATGTGGATTAATTGCATTGCACTAAATATTGATATGCCATGGCATTGGGCTAACATATTACTTTGGGCTTAGGCCCAGTTATCATGGTAAGGGAATTGCACATTGAGTCTCGATGACTCACCCTTTGTTTAAATTTTGCAGGTAATCATTAGATCGCGGATTTGGGAGCGGAGGCGGACTCGAGGTGGCCATGCTCAATATTTCAGTTTTATTTTAATATTTATCATGGGAGTTGTTTTACTACAAGTTTGGTTTACAATTTTGTAATAAGGCCACTACAACTTTAATTTTGGTATTTTGGTTGGTTTCGCTTTTAATTTGACTAGTGCCTACTATTATTAAATGTTCAATATGGGAATTTCCTAAACTATTAATAACCATTTTCCAAAATATTAATAAACCATTTCCTATTCAAAATTACTTAGACTCGATTTTTCATAAGAAATATAAAGAACACGAACTTTTTAACGAGCATACGCTTTTTAGACATTCCTTTCATGTTACATGCGGATCCGTTAAATAACGTTTAGGCCGGGTTTGGGGTGTTACAGTGGCTCTGCCACAAATATTTTAAATGGCTTAATGCCTCTAGTTAGGTGGCTCTGCCACAAATATTATAATTGGCTTAATGCCTGCTATTGGTGTGTTGGCATGGTGGGTTGACTTGATCCCCACAGGTGTGTTGGTTGGTACGGGTGGTGTGTAGCGGATGGAAATTAGGCTTGGTTGGGAATTGCATATCACATATATATATATATATTATATATATATTTGATACATATATATTGTGCATTTGTAAATGGGCTCAAGCCCAACTAATTGCTTAAATGGTTTTGGCCCAGTGAACACGGTAAGTGGGTTACACATTGAGTTCTAAGTAACTCACCCCATTTTTCTTACCCTTCTCAGGTAATAATAATTGATGGAGGCTTGGGCCAGGGATGACTTCGTGTGGAGACCATACTACGAATGATGAGTTATAGAAACTTTGAACTTCTTTTAAGTATTTTTATTTAAGTACTATTTCAATTGCGATGTAATAAGGCCTCTGGCATTATTTTTATGGATTTTTATGCGTGGATGGATTTTAATATGTTTTAGTTACTTAAATGGGGTTGTTTAATTTTTTTTATAATTTTTTTCTTATACTTGCATATAAAAAGGGGGTTTTTCTTAAATATCACTCACTCGTAAAATTTTGTGAAAACTCTTTTATAAATTTATTTTAACCAATTATTTAAGTTTTTAACCAATTATTTCTCGAAAATCAAATTGTAAACTCTTATGTTTTAAAATCATGGTTTTCAAATAAATCTCAATTTTGATTAAACTCCATCTTGAAAATCGTTTTGAAGAATTGTTTTCATTAAAAGCATTGATGACTGGACGCAAGTTTGAATTGTGTGGCATGCCAAGTCTGGTCTTAAATGCATAGGCCGGGTTTGGGGTGTTACAATATTTTTGGTAAGGTGGACTTTTTAATTTTGGCAAGGTGGCTAAGGAAATATGGTAAGGAAAAATAGATGGAAAGGAGTAAAAGAAAAGGGAAGGAATAGGGAACATGTTGGCATTTTTCGTGGGGGTGTTTTGGAAAGGTTTTATTTGGTCTATGTTCATCTTTTGGTAAAGATGATAATGGTTTGGAAAAGGGAGAGGGTAGTCGAGTTTTGATGGGAGCATTTTGATAGTTTTGGTGCTTGTTAGGTCTAATTCCTTTTGGCATCCTTTGTGTTCATTCTTCCAACTTCTCCTTCCATTGCCGCAACTTCAAGACAATAGTGGACATTTTCTCATGTCAGAATCTTGTCTTGCCGAAATCACCTAGCCTTTGTGACCAATTATTTTTCACTCATCTTCTCTTGAAAGTCGAAACTACCGATCCTTCTTTGTTGTCTTGCTACTAGTGCCAAACCGTGTTCTTCATTTCGGTTCATCCCTATTATTAAGGTAAAGGGTTCATTTTTGGATTTTTCGTTATAACTCTATTTGGCTATGTTGCAAATCGGATTGAAGTTTTGACTAATCGATTATGTTTTAGGGACGAAATCACTCGATATATTCTATTTGCTAATCCTTCGATATAGTGGTAAGTGATTCAAGTGTAACTAATACATTGGGTATGAAATCTTTTGGAAATTCAAGGCTAACTTTTGGTTGGTATTGTTCTAGGGGCAACGAAGAGTGGTTCTTTAGAATATCCGAATAAGGTGTGTAATTTCGGACCCTTCCGAATACATGTTTGAAATGGTGTGTAATCTCACATCTCTCTGAATATTTGCATGAAATGTTTTGTAATTTGGTCGAAAGATCGAAAAATTGGAAATCGGCATATGTGACTACTCGGGCGTGCGTATGTTCGTAGTGGAAACCATCTTTTGCAATGAAATAGTTTTTTTGGTTAACAGCAGTGATGTGATCTCGAAAAATCAAGAAAAATAGGAGAAAGGGAATTAGAAAGTGAAGGAGATATGGATTGAAAGCTAATTGAGTCTATTTTCTTATAAAAGAAACAGAGCAAGCAAAGGATTAGTATATTTTGAGATTTTTAAATTTTAGTGAGACTGGTTCTGAATGACTTCGTGGTTCCCTGTTCTGTCTTGGAAAATCATTCAAAATTGTAAAAAGTGTATTATGAGTTATAATTTATATGTATAGATTCCTTAGTGAGTCTATTTTCAATAAAAACAAGTGGGAGCAACATATGAAAACTGTACAATGAGATATTTGAATTTAGGGTAAGAGAGGTTAGAATCATTGGTCAGTGATTCAGGGGAAGCTTTAATGAATAAACTGTACTAAACGGCTAAGCCAAAAATTCTGGAAAAATTGTAGTAAGAAGATAAATGAGTCTAGTTTCAAGGAAAACTTACGGATCTAAATTTTGAGTTTCCTAACTCGAGTTATAGTCAATTTAGTCAATATAATGCAGATGGATAGTTTCAATTTTTTTATGCCCCAAATTAGTAGTTAAGTCTGGTGTTGCGAAATTACAAAAATACCCTTGGATGATAAATTATCGAAATACCCCTGGGTTGCGAGATTACCGATTTATCAAAAATTTCCCTTATGGGCCTATTTTGTCAAAATGCCTTAATGGGCCAAATTGCTGAAATGCCTCTAAAAGTGTCGAATTACGGAAATGCCCTAATGGGCCGATTTGATATATTGCCTTAATGTGTTGTTTTGATATATTTCCTTAATGGGCTGATTTGATAGATTGCCCTAATGGGCCAATTTGCAAAGTGTTATGATGGGCCGAATTTGTGAAATGAATCTCTGAATTAATTATTGTTGTTTATATTTGTAAATATCATGATTTGCTATGTATGATGCCTTTACATGATTTTGCATGGGATGGGAAAATATGATGAAGAAAAGTTCCGGTGGCACTGCCACAAAAATGTTTGTTAATATGATTCTGGCCAAATCAAAATTTGTTATAAATGGCATAATGCCTGCGATTGGTGTGTTTGGCGGGGTGGGTTGACTTGATCCCCACAGGTGTGATGGATGGTACGAGTGGTGTGTAGCGGATGGATTATTAGGATTGGTGTGGGATTGCATTACATTATCTGCATTATCATGTTTATAGGCCTAAGGCCCAGTTTGTTTTGTAAATGGGCTTCGGCCCAAGATTATGCTAAATGGGCTCTAGCCCAAGTTATTGCTAAATGGGTTCAGGCCCAGTGGATGGCGGTAAGGGGATTTCACACTGAGTTCTTGTAACTCACCCCCTTTCTTTTCTTAACCCTTGTAGGTAATGCTCAGTAACGAGGACTTGGGGCCATGGATGACTCGGTGGAGGCCATACTTCAGAAATGGTGCTTTGAACTTTAGATTTCCATTTAAATTTACTTTATTACTTTTACTATTTTGGGTTTTTATGTTGTAATAAGGCCTCTGGGATATTTTTATTTTGTTTATGTTTTTGTCGTACTTACTATTTTGCTCGAATTGTTTTAAATGGGGATTTTTCTAATATCTTAAATAAAGGTTTTCTAAAATAGATTAACAATGGTTTTCATAACAAACTTCTACAAATGATTTTAACTCGAAAATTTTCTCTCAAATTTTTATCAATATTTTCAAAAGTCACGGTTTTAAAGCTCACTAGCTCGATTTTTAACTCATCAAACGATCTTTCAAAATAGTTGTATTTTATCAAATATTTATATACAAAACTCGTTTACTTAAACACAACCAAGTAGCGCCTACTTTAGTAAGAATTATACGATTTTTATACGTTTCTTCATATGACATGTCAGATCCGGTCATACCGCATGGGCGGGTTTGGGGTGTTACATTCGTGACATCGGCTCTGAATGGGAATTAAACATGAGATAGGGGCATTTTGGTTCACAAAATCAAACTTAAAGCTCAAGAATGTCAGCTAAACCCAGGGTTAAGGAAGATGGCCACCTAATATCTATGAATAGGCTCATTTCTCACACGTAAAAGAAACCATTCACTTAGCCCAGAATTAGTCTTTTAATTTTAGTTCAATTTTTCTTTTCTTAGGTTAGATTTATTTCCATTTTGTTCTTGTTCTATTTTGAGAAATTTTTATTATGGAGACAATCAAACCTTGTGGATTCACAATCAATTTTAATACAATCAGGATCTTTTGTAAACTCTATATTATCGATTTATTTAGCATGTTTTCTTTATATATTGATTCTATATTGTCTATGGAAATCATGAGGAACTAATCCCTCTATTGGGGATTAGCAAGTGGATGTATGATATGTTAATTGTTTTGCAGGGATAATCAACGGATCCGTTGTTTGGAAAAGGAAGAACATAAAACAAACCTTGGGAAGTCATCAAGGTGGGAATTAACCCAAAATTGGTATTGCCCATCCGTGAACACTTTCACCCGAAATCGGTTTGGACTGTGAGGTCAGAAGATAAATAGTCATTGTCGACTCTTATTCAAGTGGAAGATTGGAAGACCTTGCTGGGATAGTGACTAGTTATTGACATGAAACCCAAAGCATCAATTAATAGGGATCACCGAAGCGAACTAATCACCCATTATCAGATTTGATTATTTTTATTCTTCAATCTCTCGAGCTTTAGTTCTTTATGTTGTTTTATTTTTAATATTATAAAAACCCTAAAAAACTCCTTTTATTTCACTTTTGTACTATAGATGAATTAGAGTACTAATTATATCTTTCAGTTTTTATGTTAAAATTGTCTAATACTCGCCTATCTTGGGAACGATCCTCGGAGTACTCACCTATTCTTTTGTAACTATGTTACAACTGGACCCTATACTTACAGTTACTGCAGTATTCACACTATGGATATTAGTATGTCCTGAGGCGATCAGTCATATATATAGGTATATATATGTTCATAAGTGGTTATAAGGTAAGGAAATAGCATGATCCAAGGTGTTTTTGTAAAAGTAAGACTGGTAATTGAATGATTTAGTAGGTATGCCTTACTAAATTTGAAATGATTAAGATTTTTTGATGTTAAAGTAATGAATGTTTTGATGTAAAGTTGAGTACGGGTATTTGAACTTATTTGGTATGTTTTGATTCAATTGAAAGTGGTTGTTGGTGTAAGAGTCTGTTTTTCAATGGTGTTGGAAACAGTAGTTTTGGGGCCACAAATCTGATGAGCGAGTTTGTAAATATTATTATTTAATATTTACGAGTCAAATGTAGTGTTATAATAAATATTGATTTGATAATTTATATTATTTGAACGAATAATTAGGTTCAAGTGGTATATCCCTAAAGCCAAGTGGTTTTTGAAAAAGATGTATCAGTACCTTATTTCTATAAACGAGCTTGTAAATATTTTATTAAATATTTATGGAGTGTTATTAAGGTCATATTAAAATTTGGTTAAGAAATTTTAACGTTTAAATAGCTAATTAAGTAAAAGAACTAAATTGTAAATGTTGAAAAGTTAGTTTTATTAGTTAATTGATTAATTATTAAAGTTACAAGAGTTTATATTGCAATTATGCCATAATTAATTGGTAAGTGCGTTTGGTAGATAATTTTAATATTAATATATGTTTATTTAATTGATTAAAGTAAAAGTTAAGTTAATATTATAATAAAGAAAACAAAAACATCACGGTTATTTGATGTTCTTCTTCTCCAAGCCATTTAACGCCATTTTTGAAGGGAGAACATTCGTCCAAGATAAATTATATGTGTTTGATTCCCTTTTTAGTAATTTTATGTTTTTAAGTTCATTTTAGCTTAGTCTAGTTAACTCGGGGGTCAATTTGTATAACTATTAAAGGTTTAGGCACTCACTATGTGTAACATCCCGATTTAGGGCTAGTTGGAACAATGGTTTTGGAACCACTAATCCGAGGTTAGAGAAAATTATTTTAATCTTATTTTATGAGTTATATCATGATTATATAGGTGCATGAAAATTTTGGTGCTTTAATTTTAGCGATTGCATGCTTAATTGCGAAAAGGGACTAAATCGCATAAAGTGTGAAAGTTATATTTTACAAGCTAAAGGTGTCTAAAATCCATAGGATATTAATTTGAGGCCCTTAAAGTGCAATTAAACCCTTAGAAATAGGGTGGCCGGCCATAGGGGACAAACAATGTCAAAATTGGTCAAAGTTGTTGGAATTAGGTGGATTAAATTGACTTGTATTAATAAAATAAACAAAAGAAAAATATCATCTTTTCTTCTCTTCTTCTCCACCAAAAATTAGCAGCAAAATAGGGGTTTGAGAGCTCAAAAACTTCAACAAGCTTTTCTCCTTACAAGTAAGTGTTTTGATGATCACTCATTGATAATTTTTGTACTTTTGGAACCCCCTAAAGCTTAAGCAAGCTACATAGGGGACTATTTTGCAAAGAGGTAGAAAGTTTAGGGTTTTTTCATGTGAACATTTATGTTCTTACTTGTTAGATAAATAACTTTTGTGAAAGGTGTTTCCATGAAAACACCTAAAAGGACATTTTTGTAAAGGTTGTAAAATAGGTGTTAAATGTGTGAAATAATGAGTATTGAGAGTTACTATAAAAGAAATAAATGTTCACCTAGGCTCCTCAAAGGAAGAAATTTGATTAGAATTGATTTACAAGCCTAGGGGTAAAATAGTTATTTTGTGAAAGTCTAAGGGCAAAATGGTAACTTTGCCAAAGTATGATTTTTGAAATGCATTGATTAATGTGGTAATTAAAATGAGTGAATTTGTTATTATAGATCAAGAAACATGAAGCCCAGGCCGAAACCGAGGCAAGAACAAGGTGGTAGACTAATTTGAAAGATTCCACATATATTTGGTACCAAGGTAAGTTTGTGTGTAATAAGTTTAACATCATGCTAGTATGTCTTAAAATGTTTGATATTTGTGAAGATGTATAATATTTTTAAGAATTTGAGTAATGATGTTGAATGAGAAAATGATGAGGATTGTGATGTTGAAGTCCCAGTTGGACTTTAATAAATCAGAGAATAATATCATCAAGACTTGAGATGGGTAAGGTCCCGTATAAGACTATATTTGAGACATGGCCTCGGCATCGAATTGAGATCCCGTACAAGACCATATCTGGGATATGGCATCAGCATCGAATATGATAATCGTATAAGACCATATCTAGGATATGGCATCGACAATCGATATAAGATCTCGTACAAGACCATATCAGGGATATGACATTGACATCTAAAGGTGACCCCATGTAAGACCACATCTTGGATGTGGCATTGGTGTCTCATTTATGTGAATGATGATAATTATGTATTTTCGAGTATCCCAAGTGATTCAATGGGTAAATAACTAAGCTTATAATAGAGATGAGATTAGTGCTAAAGCTATGTGTTGAAGTGATAGAGGTACATGTGTGTAATACACGAGAAATGTTTACGATATGAGACATGATATGTAATTAGTAAGAGTAAGCATGAGTAAGTTAAGGCAATGTGCTTAAGACTTTGTGTTTTGCAATGGATGGATGACATTATGAGCCTTTGTGTTGCTATTTATTTCATGCAAACTTACTAAGCTTTATGCTTACCCCTCTTCTTTCCCTTTTCCTTGTAGTATTGCTAAGCTAGCTTGGGAATTCATGGAACGTCAAAGTTCGAAAATCACACTATCAACTTCTCTTTGGTATAGCAAAGTTAGATTTTTTTTTACTATGGCATGTATAGGACTTGGTCATTTTGTTATGTCATATTTGTTAGCCAATGTGTTGATTATTAATGTTGTTCAATTCATTTTGTAAATGGTCATTGGAAATTGGCCAATACTTGACAAGTTCATATGTTCAATGATGATGAAATTCATGAAGTGCATGCTTGTGTGGATGTTTTGATTTTGAGTTCTTAGAAGTGTCTTATGGTCATGATGTATGTTGAATTGATTTGGTATAAGTGTGGTTGCTTGTAGGGTGGCAAATGGTTTGGTAGATACCCTTACAAATGTCCACATGTGTGACACACAGGTGTGTGTTTAGGCCGTGTCGACACACAACAAATTTCATGGGCTTGTTGAGAGGCCATGTGTCCTCATGCATGCTATGTTGACAAGTCATAATACACAATAGTAAACACACGGGCTGAGACATAGCCTAAAACACAGGAATATGCCCAGGCCGTGTGAAGTCTGCACCCAAAATTAAGAATTTAATTTGACACATGGTCTAAGGACACGGGCATGTGCCTTGGCCGTGTGACCTTGTTGAGATGATGATGTCATAAATAGAATGTCAAGGTTTTCACACATGAGCGAGGACACGGGCATGTCATGGCCATGTGAGGGCATGGGCTATGGATACGGGGATGTGTCAAACCGTGTGAAAACCCTGTAAGTTCGAATTGAAAAATAATTCCACACATGTGTGGAACACGGGCATGTGGTATGCCACACAGGCGTGTCCCATCCTTTACACGGGTGTGTGGGCCTATTTTGAGTCAAATTTTTCTAAGTGTTCAAAAATTTCTGGTTTGGTCTCGAATCATTTCGAGTGCAAGTTTAGGGTCTCGTAGGCCTATAATAAGGACATTATGGTTTGAAATGAAAAGTTTTAATTTGAAATGAATTTTTTAAGGATCGATATTGTATGATTAAGCAAGTTAAGTACGATAATGCCTCGTTACCCGATTCAAGAGTTGAATACGGGTAAGGGGTGTTACATGTAGTGGTATCAGAGCTACGGTTTAGTCAATTCTCGGGCTAACATAGCGTAAGTATGAGTCTAGCTATACATGCCATACGTATGAGTATTTAGATAATGATAGTGTGACGACTCTTGATGATTTGAATTGTGTTTTTTAAATAGTAAATGGATCCCGATCGAGCTGCAGTGGATGAAGCTACAAGTAATGTGCCGGGTCTCGCGCGAGGATCGCGCCAGTGGAAAGTAGACCCGAAACTTTGGGTCAGAGAGAAGAGGCTCGAGAAGCCTTTCTCCATATGATGAGCAACTGGTACACTAAGTTTATACGAGAAAATCCTAATGCTCAACCCCCTCTACCCCCACCAATTCCTCAAATTTCACTCCAAAGAGCTCCCAAGTGGTAGAGGTAGTAAGAAGAGAAACCCCTCCGGTCGATAAGATCTGGAAATAAGGAGCAGAGGAATTTCAAGCTAGTAAAGATGATGATTCAGAGAGGGCAGGATTCTGGCTTGAGAATACCATCAGAGTATTTGATGAGTTGTCATGCACACCTGATGAGTGCATGAAGTGTGTGGTACCTCTCTTGATAGATTCGGCATATCAGTGGTGGAACACCCTTGTGTCGGTAGTACCAAAGGAGAGAGTTAACTGGGAATTCTTCCAAGAGGAGTTCCGGAAGAAGTATATTAGTCAAGGGTTATAACAGTCCAAATTAGACCCTAATCGGAATGGTGGTTTTGGGACCACGAATCCGAATTAGAAAAATATTTTGTTGATTGATTTGGTGTCCATGTTAAGTATTTGTGCATGAGTAAAAATATCGTAGTATAATTTAATTGTTTGGATGTTTAAGTTAATAAAAAGGATCAAATAGCTTAAGTGGTAAAAGTAGTGTGCATGAGTTAAGAAAGTCAATTGAATTGTTTTATTCAAGTGAGGACTTGCATGTCAATTTTCAACATTTCATGGTAGTGGACGGCATGATCATTAGCTTGTATATTAAAATTAATTTTCTTTAGTTAGTGGTATTTTTATTAATATTAAAATTTGAGTAAAATAAGTGAATAATAAAAACAAAAGAAAGAGAAGAAGAAAAGTGTTCATCTTTTTCTTGAAGTGGTCGAATTTTTGAAGGTGAAAAAGAGACTTCAAGCTCTCTTCATTTTCGGTTGGTGCATGCTCAAATTAGATTGGTATTTAAGTTTTGTTTTTGTTAAATTCAATGTTCTTAAAATTGTTGTCATGCATATTGAGTAGCCCATTTGTAAATTTTTGTTTTGATGGTATATTTTGATTATAACCGTAGATGGAAATTGTGGTGATTTAGTGATTTGAATTGGCACATATTAGAAACGAACTAGATTATTAAGATCTCTTTAGAATTCTAGATGAATTTCGGGTATTAGGGGGTTTTTAATAAAAAGAAAATTATGGGAAAGATTAATTAGTTAAATAATGGAAGAAATGAGATGGAAGGAGGGTGGTGAACATTCGGCCCTTAATGAAGATGGCCAAATTCATGACATTTTGTGCTTTGGATGATAGGGACTAAAGTGTAAAGCTTAAATAATTGAGGGGTAAAATGGTAAACTTTAATGTTATGAATTTTGGGAATAAATTGAATAGAATTAAATGTGAACAAGCTTTATTTGATGTTTCTTAGATCAAGAACAAAAGGAGGTTGGATTAGATCGAGGAAAAACCAAACTGAACGATTAACCGGGAAGTTGAACTTGTTGATATCGAGGTATGATATAAGCAATTGACTTAAATTGAATGTTATACCTTATCATATTCTTTCTTTCGAAATGGTAATAAGTGTATAAAATGTGTATAACCGAATGTATATATGGTTTTGGTGTGTTTAACCTAATATATGGATACTTGGATGTTAAGGCAATGGCATAAATGTGTATTTACATGTTGGTGATCCTTTTAGTTAGGTGAAATAGTGGAATAGATGAATGAAAATAGATTCAAGGGTTTGTGGGTGATTTGATATTGCTTAAGCCAAATGTAAAATAAAAATTGTATTGCTAGAGCATAAATATTATTCATATAGGAATATGCCTATGGGTGAAATTGTGGTAGATAGGATTTGTATATGAATTTTATATGCGAATGGATGATAAATTATTTTTAGCACTGTGTGTATATGATTGAGTAATGGCTCTATGTGAGCGATACGTTACGAGAGATTCAAGTAACGGCTCTATGTGAGCGATACATTATGAGAGGTTCATGTAACAGCTCTAAGTGAGCGATACGTTACGAGAAGTGTAAGTAACGGCTCTATGGGAGCGATACATTACCAAATCGTATTACCAAGTGTACAGGTATGAAATTTGATAGATATTCTCTATTAACTGTGATATCAAGTATATAGATATATGTATGAGTGTATAGTCACTTATTATGTTCGAACAATTAAGTCAAGAAAGGAAATACTTATTAAAGGTACGTGTTATACCTATTATTATGAGACTTTAATGGTTTGGAATGTAAGTAGAGGAATTCGAAACCTTATGGTAGGTGTGCTAAATTGTAAATTATGAAACAATGGATTATGGAAGTTATTATAAATGTGCATGGTGGATATGTTTCTTTGAATTACCTTATTCAATGGTGAGAATTGGTATGGATATTATTAACAAGTCAAATATGAAATACTGTATAGGGTTATTTTTATACAAATGTATATATATTGCTTAATCATACTAAGCTATGGAAGCTTACTTTGTCCTTGGTTGTGTTGTATTTGTAGTTTACTCTTTTGGAGCTTGGTTGCACTTGGGGGATCATTTTATAAGATCATCATACTATCACTTACCTTGGTATCTTAGTCGATGTTTCTCTTTTTAATATTATGGCATGTATAGTTTTAAAACTTTGG
The DNA here is from genome assembly GCA_025506655.1 of Gossypium rotundifolium. Classification (NCBI taxonomy): domain Eukaryota; kingdom Viridiplantae; phylum Streptophyta; class Magnoliopsida; order Malvales; family Malvaceae; genus Gossypium; species Gossypium rotundifolium. The sequence continues at coordinate 20,952,702 of CP106727.1, forward strand.
GATGTTTTTGAAAGACTTGTAATTTTATACATATATGTGCCATGCGAAAATGGCTATGTTTTTGTTATGCTTGAGTATGTTTTGGAAAAGATGATTATGGTATTAGTGTAGCTGGTATTCGGCCTTGCTATAAGTTAGTTGGAAATACTCTTTATAAAATGCTTGAATGTTAGTCATGATTTTATAACTAGGGGTGTTACATTTTATTGGTAACAGAGCTAGGTTTAGTTGTTTCTCGGACTAATGTGGTGTGTGTAGGTTTAGCTATACATGCCATAATTTATATTGTGATAGTATGATAACTTATGGCAGCTAAATGTATTTGTTTCTTTTGTATAGTGATGGATCTTAATCCCGAACAAGCCTTAGCAGACGATGTTGAGAGTGTGGCACGTACTCCTGCGCAAGGGGCCGTGCTCGGAAAAATCTCGACCCGCTGCGAGTGATCCTGATGATAGGGCTAAACAAGCCTTCTATAATATTATGAATGATTGGTTTGGTCAGTATATTTGAGCCAATCCAGTTGTTTTGCAACCACCCCTGAATCAGAATACTCCCCCTATAGTACTGGCGATACCCGATCGTAAATTCTAAAAAAGTAAGCAAGTCTCCGATTGACCGCATTAGAAAAATAGAGCTCAATAATTTAGAGCTGAGGATGATGACGATGCGGAGCGAGCTGAATTTTGGCTCGACAACACTGTTTGTATTTTTGACTAGCTAGCTTGCACACCTGATGAGTGTTTGAAGTTTGCTATATCACTATTAGGAGATTCTGCCTATTATTGGTGGAATATACTTATATCTGTTGTCCCGAAAGAAAGAGTTACTTGGGACTTTTTCCAAATAGAATTTCATAAGAAGTATATAAGCCAGCGTTTTATTAACTCTAAGCAAAAAGAATTCCTTGAACTTAAGCAGGGTCGTATGACTGTGTCTGAATGTAACATCCTAGATTAGGGGCTCTGTATTTGTAATGTGTTGTGTGTGTAAGCCATGCTGTGTGTGTGTGTGTGTCTGGTGTGTTTAGAGCTTTCGGGAAAGCTTGAGGTTAAGCTTGAGCCTTGGTAGAAATTTTGTTTTTAGACTCTACAAGGGAGAACTAGGTGAAGTGGGCCTTAATGGTACTTGAATGGGAAAGTTAACACAAAAATCTAGTTGGAAAAGTGGCAAGGAGGCGCCACTAGGGGCATAGGAAGGTGACGCCACAAAGGATTTGAAGGGAGCAGGTTCAAATCCCATGTTAAGCAAAAGGAGTTTTTTTTAATATATGTGCTTGAAGAGTGATGGGTGGTATCGGCTGGGACTCTAAAGGAGTGAGTGTGGATTGAGTCAGAAGATAGGAAGATGAGGATAAGAGAAAAATGAGGGATAGGATAGAAGGGGAAGAGGTGGCCGAATGTGGGACTGTGTGCAAGGGGAAATCGGTTGAAGTGGCTAAAGGCATGCCAAAATTCTCAATTGGTTAAGGGTGTGCCGAAATTTCTTTTTTTCCCGAAGCATAGGTTTATTTCTTCTTCTTTTCTCCTCTTATTTTTGGCATTAGAGGATTTCCTCTTGTCTTCTTCTGCCAAAACCGAAACTCTTAAGTCACTGTTTGGAGTATCTTTGTTTTTCTTTCAGTTTTCTCATCCAGTTCTTTTCTACCTTATTCATTGTCAAATCTGCATAGCCTATTTGCTGTTCATCTTTTTTCGGATCTTTCTTAAAAGCTAAAAATTCCTAGATCTCGTTTGTGGCTTGGTTTTATTTCTTTCAACGCTTCAATCTTCTTCTTTAATTTCTGAATCTTCTTGCAAGTGGTAGCCAAAATCTTCTGTAGAGGTAAGTGTCGACTTGTGCTATTATTTTTGTAATCTTTTTCGGCTTTTGAGGCCAAAGCCAAATGGCTAGTTGGTTGTTAGGGCCATCTTTAGTTTGATGTTTTCTCTGACCTCGTGTTCTTTTTGGCGGCATTCCAGGATTTGAAGGAGATCTAATCGCCTAGGTTTCTAAGTCAGAAATCAGTAGTATTTGAACCATATTATTTCTTTCGGGATTTCAAGGTAAGGATTTCAATTCTCCCTAAGTTGATCAATCAATTTTTTCGTTATTCGTGCCTTAACCAAATGTTTCGTTAAGCAATCATCAAAGTACCTTCTGGCCAAGATCATTCATAGACTCAAATGTCAGCAAATCAAGGAAGGGGTTGGATCTGTAGTCCCAGCCCCAAAGTTTAAGAAACGCATGGTGTCTGCTATTCGTGATTGGCCACCGGGTTGTGGGCTGGCTTCTGAGCAGAACAATAGGCGATTAGCGGTAGTTTCGGCTAGCGATAGTGTTGACATAGAGTGTCATCTTACATGTTATCAGGTGTGTAAACTTTCAAACACAATATACTATAACTGTACTAACATTTGTAAGGGCTGAAAAGCTAGTAAAATGGCTGTGTGGACAGTCGTGATGCCCTTAGGGGTAAGGCTAGGATTGCAGTGCACGTGATCATGTCGTTTCTTTGCATAGCCGAATGTATGTGTGGCAGACTGATGTGTTATGAATAGCATGTTGCATTGTTAGGTTTTATATGTAGATCATGGGTATGGGTTTGATATGAAGGGGAAGTGCTTAATTGGTCACATAGTGATCGGTGGCTTTGCCACGATATATATACATAAGTTCACACATTATTTTTGGTCACATTGTGATCGGTGGCACTGCCACGATGTATATATATATTTATTTGGTCACATAGTGATTAGTGGCTGTGCCACGAAATATTATTTGGTCACCTAGTGATCGTGTTTAATTGGTAGCATGACTGTCGTGATGGAGTGTAGCGGATGGAGGGTTGATTGTAGAAATCCCCACGGTGCGATTGGTTGGTACGGGTTGGTGTGTAGCGGATGGAAAAACTAGGTTTGGGTTGGGCTTATTGCATTCATATGTGTATGATGATATGTGGGCTAAGGCCAATGTGTGATTGTGGTTTGAATGCAGTATGTATAATGTAGGAGATTTTTACACACTGAATCTTGGTGACTCACTCCTTTCCTTAACTTTTCAGGTGAGCAGTAGCTTGTGGATGCAGGAGCCGAGGCAGACTCGTGGAGGCCATAAATTTTGATTTCCTTTCTTTGTAGTTCGGCAATACTATAAGTTTATGGGTTTTTTTTTTTAAAATTTGGGATTTTTGCTATTTAATAAGGCCTTTCAAGGTTGTACTTTGGTTTATTTTATTATTTTACTGTTTATATCAAATGCGATACCTCGGCTGGTTAAATATTAAAGTAAAAAGTGGAGTTTTCAGTAATCTAAGCATCATTGTTTTCAAGACACCGCAGTAAGCAAAAAGTTATCTTCCAAATCACCGGTTCTTTCTAAAATTTAACTAAGACTTGATTTCACTTCACCCTGTGACATACCAGATTCAGTTGTAATGCATGGGCCGGGTTTGGGGTGTTACATTTTGGTATCAAGCCCAGTTTTAAAACTCGGGTTGTGAGTTTGGTCCAGTGGTGTTTTATAGTTTGATGTGAGTTTAAGAAAAAGCTTTGGGTTGGGATATGGCGTTCGAGTCTGGCGGCACCTTATCCACCCAGGTAAGTATTCTAACCTTTGATGTGGTATGCATAATTGGATTTGATGGGCTTTATGGGGACATAGATAGGTATGCTAGGGTTTATGAACCTTAGGCCTAGTTAAACAACTTTTAAAATCCATAAGACTTAATTTCTCTAATTAAACATGTCCGTGAACAAGTCGCCGGGTTGGAGTGTGGCAATAGACATACGCATGTCGAGGATTAGATCTAGGGAGAGCTTGGTATTTAAGCGGTCCTAGTGGCCCACCTCCTCTTCGCTAGAATCCTACCTGGTGCGTAGTGTCTGTTCACCTTAGCCTCGAGGACTTGTTAATGGGCCAAAGTTCATAACTAAAACCCGAAAGGGACCAAGACCTTATTTTTGTAAAATTACTTATATCCCTAGTTCTATAAAATACCCAGAATACCCTAGGTTTGAGAAAATTACCAAAATACCCCTGATTTATGAAATTATCAAAATACCCTTATCTTGTAAAATCACCAAGATACCCTATTTTGCAAAATTACAAAAATACCCTATAGGGTGAAATTACAAAAATACCTCGGTAGTGAAATGATGAAAATATTGTTGTGTGACGAATGTGAGGTTATAGATGTTACTTTCGTGTTTGATACATTTATGTGATAATTTGTTTGGGAATGCATATGGTTGCTGAATATATGTGGTTTCTAGAACTAGGAGATACAAACTTGAGACTGAACCTTATAGATATAATTTCGAATTTGAAAGAACTACTATCGAAACTACCTTCCATAAGATTGTTCGTTATTAATCAATGGAAGAAATTATTAATTCATAAAATTTTTAACCAGATAAATCGTGAACGCTATATATGAGCACTAGGGGGCGTGGTGTGCGTGGTCGAGGTAGAGGTAGGATTGATGTATTGAAACCAGTAGGGTCTGGTCACGAGTCAGGGAATGAGATACCAAAGACCACCAAATGTGGAGGCAGATGTCGAAACCAAGCAGGCGAGAGACGATCACAAAGTCCCAGCGATGCTTTGAGTGTTGGAGAGTTACGGAGTAGGCATGGAGTGCAGGAGCTTGGAAATCATGCGAGTGACTTAGGGCTAATGGAGGGAAAATGTTTAGGGGAATTTTCGGTGTAGCTCCTAGTACAACTGAGTATTGATTGGAAGCCGTGGAGCATATAATGGATGACCTTGACTTCACGAAGGAGGAGAAGCTGAAGGGAGTGGTGTCTCTTCTTCGGGATGAAGCGTACCAATGGTGGCTTACGGTCAGGGATGGTGCGGTGGCTGACCGCATTACTTGGGATTTCTTCAAGTTGGCATTCCAGAGTAAGTACATCGGATCGAGCTATGTGGATGCACAGCGTAGGGAATTTCTGAATCTGATCCAGGGTAATAGATCGGTAGCTACTTATGAAGCAGAATTCCTACGCTTAAGTCATTATACCCGAGGGATAGTTGCCACCGAGCATGAGCATTGTGTTCGATTTGAGGATGGTTTGAGGGATGATCTGCGGGTGATGATAGCCTCTCAACGAGAGCGAGAATTTGTAGTTTTAGTAGAAAAGGCTAAGATAGCTGAGGAAGTTAAGCGAACTGAGAAGCGGAATAATGAGAAAGATAGTGATAGGAATAAGATGAGGGGGATGCACCGGATGTCATAATTGGTACGTTCTTGATTTTTGGGTTGCCTTTTTCTGCATTAATTGATATTGGATCGACACATTCTTATGTTGCTAGTATAGTATCTGGAACCCTAAGTATAGACTCTGAGGTTATTGCTAGGGAGATGACTATAATTAGCCCGCTAGGTTAGTTAGTAGTGGTAAACAGACTGTATAGGGATGCACCTCTAGAAGTGCAAAGGGTAGTTTTTCTGGCGGATTTAATGGAACTGCCTTTTGAGGAGTTCAATCTAATCTTAGGTATAGACTAGTTAGTGAAATATCGAGCGAATCTAGTCTGTGCAGCCAAGTGTATGGTACTAAAGACTAGTCAGGAGGATGAGGTGGTGGTAATAGGTGAAAGGAGGGACTATCTGTCTAATATAGTATCTGCTCTAAAGGCTGAAATAATGATGAGAAAAGGGTGTAGGGCGTTCGTAGCATTTGTTTGTGCTTTGGAGGTCCAAGATTCAACTGTGGAGAATGTTAGAATGGTGAGGGAGGTTTTTGATATTTTCCCAAAAGAACTTCTGGACTACCTCCGGATCGTGAGGTGGAATTTGGAATTGATCTTCTTCCGGGAACAGCACCAGTATCCATTGCACTATATAGAATGGTGCCAAAAGAGTTGGTGGAACTAAAAGCCCAGATCCAGGAATTGTTGGATCGGGGTTTCATCCGACCAAGTGTATCGCCTTGGGGAGCGCCAGTGCTATTTGTCAAGAAGAAGGATGGATTAATGCGTATGTGTATTGATTACCGTCAGCTGAACAAGTTGGCTATCAAGAACAAGTATCCGTTGCCAAGGATTGATGACTTGTTCGATCAACTGAAAGGGCATCAGTGTTCTCAAAGATAGATTTGAGATTAGGATACCATCAACTTAAGGTCAAAGAATCAGATATTCATAAGACAGCTTTCAGGACCCGTTATGGCCATTATGAATTTTTGGTAATGCCGTTTGGGTTGACTAACGCACCAGCGGTGTTTATGGATATGATGAACCGGGTGTTCCAACCCTATTTGGACCGATTCGTGGTGGTATTTATAGATGATATCCTAGTGTATTCAAGGTCGGAAGAGGAGCATGATTTGCATCTGCGAGTGGTACTACAAATCCTGAGGGAGAAAAAATTGTACGCAAAATTCAGTAAGTGCGAATTTTGGTTAAGAGAGGTTACTTTTCTAGGACACGTTGTGTCGGTTGAAGGGGTCAGAGTTGATCCCCGGAAGGTTGAAGCTATCATGGATTGGGAAGCACCTAAGTTTGTGACGAAAATTCAAAGTTTCCTAGGTCTTGCTGATTATTACAGGATGTTCATAGAAGGATTTTCCCTGATTGCCGCACCTTTAACCAAGTTGTTGAGGAAGGGAGTACTTTTTGTGTGGGGTGACAAGCAATAGGAAAGTTTTGACAAGTTGAAGAAGGTGTTGACAGAAGCTCCGGTGTTGATTCAACCGGAGGCTGGAAAGGAGTTTGTGGTTTATTGTGATGCTTCACACACCTGGTTAGGATGTGTATTGATGCAAGGTGGAAGAGTGGTTGTTTATGCGTCTCAGCAATTAAGACCACATGAGCTAAATTATCCCACGCATGATTTGGAGTTGGCGGTGGTGGTTTTTGCTTTAAAGATTTGGAGACACTATCTGTATGGGGAGAGGTCCGTCGTTTATACAAATCATAAGAGATTAAAATATCTCCTCACCCAGAAGGAGTTGAATTTGAGGCAGAGGAGGTGGATTGAACTACTAAAGGATTACGATTGTTTGATTGAATACCATCCGGGCAAAGCTAACGTGGTGGCGGATGCGCTAAGCCGAAAGGTGATCTCGGATCTGAGGGCAATGTTTGCTCATTTGAGCTTGTATGAAGATGGGAGTTTATTAGCTGAGCTTCAGGCAAAGCCGACATGGATAAATCAGATTAAAGAGAAGCAGTTGCATGATGATGACTTGAGTGCCCGACTATCTCAAGTGCAACATGGTGAAGTAGGGGACTATAGTCTAAACGATGACGGGGTTCTGTGTTTCTGAAAAAAGGTTTGTGTGCCGAGGGACATGGAATTGAGGTAGATGATTCTTCAGGAAGTGCATAGTAGCCCATATGCTATGCATCCGAGAGGAAGTAAAATGTATCAAGATTTACGAGAATAATTTTGGTGGTCAGGTCTGAAGCAAGAGGTAACTAAATTTGTAGGTAAATATTTGACATGTCAGCAGGTAAAGGCGAAGCATCAGTTGCCTTCGGGTTTGTTGTAGTTGGTGAAGATTCCATAATGGAAATGGGAGAGAATCACTATGGATTTTGTTAGTGGGCTACCTCTTACGCCTACTAAGAAGGATTCGATATGGGTAGTCGTAGATCGGTTGACGAAGTCCGCTCATTTTATACCAGTTTGGGTTGATTACTCTCTACAAAGGTTGGCTAAATTGTATATAGCGGAGATTGTGAGGTTGCATGGAGTACCTGTGTCCATTATCTTGGACAGGGATCCTAGGTTTACGTCAAGATTTTGGAGGGCATTACATCAAGCGTTGGGTACAATGTTGGACTTTAGTACGGCATTTCATCCACAGACGGATGGACAATCAGAAAAGGTGATATAGACTTTGGAAGACATGTTGAGAGGTTGCATTATCGATTTCAAAGGTAGCTGGGAAGAATTCCTACCATTGGAAGAATTTGCATATAATAACAGCTACCAGTTCAGTATTCGGATGGCACCATATGAAGTGTTGTATGGGTGGAAGTGTTGTACTCCTACGTGTTGGATAGAGTTGGGTGAACGACAGTTATTGGGTCCAAACTTGCATTGGAAACGGAGAATAAAGTTGTGTTGATTCGGGCTAGGTTGAGGGAAGCATCAGATAGGTAGAAGTCCTATGCTGACCTGAAGCGAAGGGACATAGAATTTGCAGTGGGTGATCGGGTTTCCTTGAAGGTATCACCATGGAAGAAAATTCTAAGGTTTGGACGGAAGGGTAAGGTAAGCCCTAGGTTCATCGGGCCTTATCGGGTGTTGAAGCGTGTAGGACCAATTGCTTATCAGCTTGAGCTACCTTCAGAGCTAAGTAAGATTCATGATGTGTTCCATATTTCAATGTTGCGACGTTACCATTCAGACCTTACTCATGTGATAACATTGGAGGAACTTGAAGTAAAGCCTGATTTAACTTTTGAAGAGGAACCAGGTTAGATCTTGGAGCGGGATGTTAAGGTTTTGCAAAGAAAATCGATTCCATTTGAAACACCCCAAACCCGGCCCAAAAGCCCTGATCGATCTGGCATGCTCATTGAGTAAAGCGTAGTTAAATCTCGTTATGATATCTTAAAAATCTTGGTGGTTTTGAAGAAAATAGATTTGGATTGTTCTCAAGTTGAAAACTGTGTTGTAATTTATTTTTGTATTAAAACGTTATCTTCATATCTTTAGAAATTTCAAGTTTAAAGAAATACCAAATTTTAGAGCTTATTATTATAAACTTGAAAACCATAGATGTTTGGGAGTCAAACAATTGATGTTGTTTTATGAAAAAAAAAGTGTAGCCATTTTGTTCGATGTTGTTCGCATCATAATAAAAACTTAAAACGCATAAATAAAATAGCTAAATGATAATGGCCTTATTACATCAAAACATAACCCAAAATAAATAAAAAAAACTTAATAAGAAAAACCCGAAATTTGTTAAGTTGAGCATGGCCACCACTAAGTCCCTGCCGACCCGGTCCATTTACTGAGTGTCATTTGCAAAATATTAGCCCACGAAGGGTGAGTCAACGACTCAATGTGTAACAACCGTCACAGACTCCCAAACAGTCATGGCATATTAAATCACATAAAACAAATATGGACAATGATGCAACCCAAACCCACCTAGATATCCAACCTCTACAAATCGTCCATACCTACCAATCACACCGTGGGGATTACTAAATCGACCCTCCATCCGCTACACACCATCGAAGGCAGTCACTGCAGTCAACTGCACATCGCCCTTATAATTGTGGCATAGCCATAATGTGACAGAGTCACCAGATTCATAATATGTGGCACAAGTCACCAGATAATGTGGTAAAAACCACCAGAACACTTCCCCTCTAACATAATCACCCATATGCCCATGCAACATACAAAACATACAATTATCATGCAATTTGCCTTACCCCTAAATCATAACGGAATTTCCACATATTTTCATATCAATGTTAATAAACATTATTAACGAGTATTAAGGGGTAACGTACCTGAATACACTATACCATTAAATGGTACCCTTAGCCATGTTTATTCGTCACTTTATTACCACATGATTAACATTATTATTATTAATCTATCGGGGATTTAGTGTAGGGTTACACATCTGGTTACTAACGCGATCACCGAATCCCAAAAATCTCGATTTAACGCAGTAGATCCCCTTTTCTATATTCGGCCAACACTAAGAGCATTAACAAAGAGGCCATTCGGCTATACAGCAAATCTCGAAGGGTTAACACAACCACAATCCTTACCTTGATGCTGATTTGGTTACCAACCAAATCCCGAAACCACGTAGTACACCTCCCTTGCAATCGGCCTAGCACTAATACATACAAACAATTAGCCTTCGGCTTTTCAGATAACTAAGAGGAGAATTGAATCAGTACGAAACCTTACCACTGACTTACCAAAAACTATTGACAGGGAAAAGATGACTCGGTCTACTGTTTCAAAATCCCGGAGATCCTAAAAGAAACCAATTGCATGGTTGATTAAAAGTCAAGACAAATGCCGAAATTCAGCTTTTGTCCTACACATGTCGACAGAGAAGAAATAAGGGAGAATAGTGGAGATTCGGTTATGACAGACTTACCTATTCCAAATCGTTTAGAGACGAAATCAAGGAGATTTCTGCTTTGTTGATATTCGGCCAAAAACTGAGAAGGGATGAGTTTGAGAGATTTCGGCAATGGCTTTAGGAAAAACTATGGAGATTCGGCCAAAGTGAAAGGAGAGAATAGGAGAAAGATAAATGGTATTCAGCTTTGGTTTAGAGAAAAGAGGTGAAGGGAGTTTTGGCAAGAATGAAAAAGAAGAAGAAGATTTTAGGCTTTAGCAGGATAAGAGGAGAAGAGAAGATGCACAATTTCACTATTGGTTTTTGGTCAAATGATAAGAGAATTTTGGCAGAGGCACAAATGAAAAAGAAAAGAGAGAAAAATGGCCTCTTACTTCCCTTATTTCGGCACCTAAAGCCCCTAGCCTAGCCACTTCCCTCCTGGCCGAAAATGCCACAACAAGACCCCTCCATTCGGCCAACTCTTCCTCCCTCATCCAAATCCCCCTTTCACTCCTACTTAGCTGAATTCTTAAGCTGTCAGACCCAATCTATACTTCATCCATTCAGAGTCCTTGTGCCGCCCACCACTGCACCTCCTTGCCGAAAAATAAAAGCTCCTAAATGCTTCCCTTGTTGCTCGAACCTAGGCCCCTTTACACTCCCTGTGGCGTCACCTCACAAGGCCCTAAGTAGTGCCTCTTTGCCACCTTACCAACTTAGTTCTTGTGTCCTAAGCCACACAATAAAATCCTTAAGGCCTAGCTCCCTTAGTTCCCCTTTTTAGGCTTAAAATAAAATATTTTTCTAAGGCTTCTACCTACATCCCAAGGTTCTTGAAGCCCCCAAAACACATTCAAAACATACTCAGGCATGCTACCACATACATTTGAATAAAAATGCATAACCCCTAAATCCTGGATATTGCAGTTCTACCCCCTTAAAATAATTTTGACCTCAAAATTACCTGGCTAAAATAAGTGAAGGTATTGTTGTCGCTTTGCTTTCTCTGGCTCCCACGAAGCTTCCTCCGATCCATGGTTACACCATAACACTTTGACTAGAGGAACTGATTTCCTCCGAAGCACCTTCACATCTCGTTCCAAAATCTGAATCGGCTCCTTCTCATAGGACAGATCTGGTCTCAGCTCCACCTCCTCAACCGGTATTACATGAGATGGATCCGATCGGTAACGACGTAGCATTGAAACGTGGAACACATCGTGCATCTGTTCAATTCTATAGGCAACTCTAACTGATATGCTACTGGTCCAACCTACTTCAAAATCCGATAAGGTCCTATAAACCTAGGACTTAACTTTCCCTTGTGACCAAATCTCATCATCTTCTTCCACGGTGAAACTTTGAGAAACACCTGGTCTCCCACAGCAAACTCTATCTCCTTCCGCTTAAGATCTGCATATGACTTCTGCCTGTCAGATGCCTCCTTCAATCGTGCCCAAATTACCTTAACCTTTTCTTCGGATTCTGCCACAATCTCTGGACCTAAAACTTGACGTTCTCCCAATTCTGTCCAACACGTAGGAGTGCGACACCTCCTTCCATACAGCGCTTCGTACAGTGCCATCTAAATACTTGCCTGATAGCTGTTATTGTACGCAAATTTTGCTACAAGCAAGGACTCCTCCCAACTTCCTCTGAAATCCATCACGCAACCCCTCAACATATCCTCTAGCACTTGAATTACCCGCTCAGATTGGCCGTTCGACTGCGGAGGAAATGTCGTACTGAAGTCCAACCTGGTGCCCAATGTATGATGTAATGCTTTCCAAAATCGAGACGTAAACCTCGAATCCCTATCTGAGATAATTGACACCGGCACTCAAATTTCCTCACGATTCTGCTACATACAATTTTGCCAATCTCTGCAGGGAATAGTCAAACCAAGACCGGTATGAAATGTGCCGACTTCGTCAACCGATCTATTATCACCCATACCGAGTCCTTCTTAGTAGGCGTAAGGGGAAGCCCACTAACGAAGTCCATGGTAATTCTTTCCCACTTCCATTGCGGAATCTTTATCGGCTGAAGCAATCCTGACGGTACTTGGTGTTTAGCCTTGACTTGCTGACACATTAAGCACTCCCTACAAATTTTGTAACTTTTCCGCTTAAGACCAGGCCACCAAAACTGATCCCGTAGATCCCTATATAACTTACTTCCTCCAGGATGCATAGCATAAGGGCTACTATGCGATTCCTGAAGAATTTTTTGCCTTAACTTCTCATCCTTTGGCATACAAACCTTGCCCCAAAACACAGTATTCCATCACTGTTCACACCATAGTCTTCTAATTCCCCATTTTGTACTTGTAGTAGCTTAGCACTGAGTTCACCATCTACCAATTGTTTCTCCTTCACCTGACTTAGCCATGTCGGCTTCACTTGCAACTCTGCTAACAAACTTTCATCATCATAAAGGCTAAGATGTGCAAACATCGCCCTTAGATCTGACACCACTTTTTGACTTAGGGAATCTGCCACCACATCCGCTTTGCCCGGGTGATATTCTATTGAGCAATCATAGTCTTTCAACAACTCCACCCACCTTCGCTGTCTCAAATTTATCTCCTTCTGAGTCAGCAGATACTTCAAACTCTTGTGGTGTGTAAATCACCGACCTTTCTCCATACAAATAGTGCCTCCACACTTTTAGAGCGAATACCACCGCCGCCAACTCTAGATCATGCGTTGGATAGTTAACCTCATATGGCCTCAACTGTCGAGATGCATAAGCGACCACTTTCCTATCTTGCATAAGGACACATCCCAATCCTGTATGGGAAGCATCACAATACACCACGAAGTTTTTCTCTGCTTCCGGCTAAATCAAAACCGGAGCCTCTGTCAATACTCTCTTAAGCTTCTCAAAGCTCTCCTGCTGCTTATCCGCCCATACAAAAGGTACCTCCTTCCTTAACAACTTCGTCAGGGGTGCTGCTATTGACGAGAACCCTTCAACAAATCTCCTGTAGTAGCCTGCTAACCCCAAGAAACTACGAACCTCAGCCATAGGCTTAGGTGGTTTCCAATCTACTACTACCTCAATCTTCCGAGGATCCACCCTTATTCCTTCTACAGACACCACCTACCCTAAGAACATAACTTCTTTCAGCCAAAATTTGCATTTGCTGAACTTGGCATATAGCTTCTTTTCCCTCAACACTTGCAACACCACCCGGAGATGCTCATCATGTTCTTCCTCAGACTTGGAATACACTAGGATGTCGTCTATAAACACAACGACGAACCGATCCAAGTAGGGTTGGAAAATCCAGTTCATCATATCCATGAACGCGGCTGGGGCATTCATCAATCTGAACGGCATTACTAAGAATTCATAATGCCCGTAATTTGTCCGAAAAGTTGTCTTATGGATATCCGCTTCCTTCACCTTAAGTTGATGATATCCGCATCAGATCTATCTTTGAAAATATCGTGGCCCCTTAAGTCGATCGAACAAGTCATCTATCCTCGGCAATGGGTACTTATTCTTGATGGTCAGCTAATTCAACTGCCAGTAATCTATGCACATGCGCATAGTCCCGTCCTTCTTCTTCACAAATAGGATCGGTGCTCCCCATGGAGACACACTAGGTCGAATAAACCCACAATCGAGTAACTCTTGGATCTGGGATTTAATCTCTACTAACTCCTTTGGTGCTATTCGACACGAGTAATTGACACGGAGTCAGCATCAGACAAGAAATCAATTCGAACTCCACCTCCCCGTCCGGGGTAACCCAGCGACTCCTCCAAAAGACATCCACAAATTCTCTTCTTGTTCTAACTCCACTAACTCTCTCTTCTTTGGCATCCAAAACACTAACAAAGGCCAAAATGCCTCGCACCCTTTTTGCACCATCTTATCGACCTTTAATGCGGGGACTATGTTAGCCAAATAATTTCTTCTTTCTCCTATCATAACTATCTCCTCATTCTCCAAGTCCTCAACTCCATTCGCTTAGCTGTGCAATCCAATTTAGCACGATGTTCCACTAGCCAATCCATGGGTAGTTCCATCAAGTTGGCAGGAAATAACACTCCCTGAATCTCTAGAGGTACATTTCGAAATATCCTATTCACCACTACTGTTTGACCTAACAGGCTTACTATAGTCATCTCCCTAACAGATAGTTCAGATGCTACACCTAGTGTTTCAGCTACTCTACATGTAACATATGAGTGGGTCAAGCCAACATTAATTAAAGCAAAGTAAGGCTTGTCAGCTATAAGGAACGTACAGGTTATGACGTCCGGTGCATCACCATCCTCCTCCGAATGAATCGCATACACAGACTCTACTGTCTCGCCTCTGTGTTACCAACACCTCTGCCCGGTGTTCCCCGACCACTTCTAGAGCCAACCTCTGCCAACCGGACCACGACCCCGCGGTGGCTACTGTCCGCCTCTTCCAGCCTAATTAAGACCTTAACTTATTAGTCGGCTCCCATCTGTTTTCATAGGGCAGTCCCTAACCATGTGATCCTTGGACCCACACTTAAAACATCCCCCTGTCTTCTTCCAACACTCTCCTAGGTGCATCTTTCCACACTGAGCACAAGTACGGTATTGTCCTCCCGTGACAACCGAGTACAAGTACGGTATTGTCCTCCCGTGACAATCGGTTGACCTCGTGGCCCTTCAACTTTAGGTCTCTTTTGAACATTCTCTGATGACCACGATGATCCAAAACCTCTCTTCATCTATTCCTATCAAATTCATCTCACTGATTCCTTAACCCCTTCACTACCTTAGCCTTCTCTACCAACACGACAAACTCCCGCTCCTGCTTGTGGAGCTATCAACAATCTCGTGTCATCCTCACCATCCTCAAACCGACACACCGCTCATACTCAGAGCCACAATACCTCGAGCATACCGGCTCAACCTTAAGAATTCTTCCTCGACTCACTACGGTCTTATTCCCTCGAACTAGCCTCGAAACGCCTTCCTCTCAAGATCAATATAGCTAGTCCCAATATACTTATTATGATATGCCACCTTAAAATACTCCCAAGTAAGATCGTCTGCAAAGACTATCTCGAACCGTGAGCCACCATCGGTATGGCTCATCGCGAGAAGCGACACCACCCTTTCGCTTTCTCCTCGGCAGTCAGGTCCAAATCGTCCATAATTCACTCCATCGCCTCCAACCAATACTCGGCACCACACTCGATACACCTCAGAACACCTTAGCTCCGTTAGCTCAGAGTCGCTCAGGTACATATTTTTGAGCTCCCATACCTCTACCTACTCTAGCCACCCTCTCAAGAACTTGCAGCATCACCGCGATCTCGCATCATCCCCGTCTAATCCTCGATATTCCATACCAAGAGTGGTGGTGGTGGCATCTCATTCTCGGACCCTTGACCGACCTAACGGGTTTCGATCTGATCATTCTGCCTCTACCATGCCCTTGCACATTACGACCACGCCCCTAAAACTCATTCTTCCGAAGTTGCATTTATCTCGATTTAAAATTTTATGAATCATTATTTCTTTCCACCGATTTATCGCGAAATGCCTTATGATTAATAGTTCTAAAAAGTAGTTCCTTCAATTCATACACACACTACGCCTCAAGTTCATTCATTCAATCATCAACATTCATGAACTCGCGTTCATTACGTAAAAGTGTTGTGGTTGTCATTGTTGTTGTTTTCCACTACCGTGGGTATTTTTGTAATTTTATCCTCACTGGGTATTTTCGTAATTTGTCCTATAGGGGTATTTTAGTAATTTTCCAAATCAAGGTATTTTGAAATTTTGCAAAATAGGGGTTTTTAGTATTTTTGCAAAATAGGAATATTTTGATAAAAAAAGGAATCGAGGGTAGTACTGTAATTTTATAAACTGAGGGTATTTTTTGTAATTTTGTAAACCGGGGATATTTTGGAAATTTTTTTTCAAAATTTAAAATAGTTTTTACAAATCAAAGGGATAATTCAGTGATTTTTAAAACTAAAGTTTTTATGAAACAGTGTAGCTAGTCCCTTTTAGGTTTTAATTATTGAATTTAGCCTGTGAATAAGTCATCTTGGTTAGGGTGAACCGTCACTACGCACCAGGTAGGATTCGAGTGAAGAGAAGGTGAGTCACTAGGACTACTTAAATACCAAGCTCCCCCTGGATCCAATCCTAGACATGCGCACAATGGTTGCCACACCCTTAACTCGGTGACTCACTCACATGTTTGTTTGATTAGACTTTAAATTTTATGTAATTCTGTGTTAGAGTAAGCTAATCCTAGGGTTCATTAGCTCCTAATCTACTAATCTACATCCCCATAATACCCACATACAAATCACACAATGGTTAGGGGTACTTACCTGGTGGACTTCTGCCGAGACTCAAAGCCATGCCGTAAACCTTGCTCATCCTTTAGTAAACTCAAGTTCAAAATAAGAAAATGTTTTGGGCCCAAAAATACCTCAAGGCCGAAGTTTTGAACCTGCTCGATACTAAACCAAACACCCCAAACCCGCCCCCAAGCCCCGACCGGATCTCGCATGCTCCTTGAGTAAAGCGAAGTTAAATCTCATTATGATATCTTAAAAATCTTGGTGGTTTTGAAGAAAATAGATTTGGATTATTCTCAAGTTGACAATCGTGTTGTAATTTATTTTTGTATTAAAACGTTATCTTCATATCTTTAGAAATTTCAAGTTTAAAGAAATACCGAATTTTAGAGCTTATTTTTATTAACTTGAAAACCTTAGATGTTTGGGTGTCAAACAATTGATGTTGTTTTATGAAAAAAAGTGTAGTCGTTTTGTTCGATGTTGTTCGCATCATAATAAAAACTTAAAACACATAAATGAAACAGCTAAATGATAATGGCCTTATTACATCAAAACATAACCCAAAATAAATAAAAAAAATTTAATAAGAAAACCCGAAATTTGCTAAGTTGAGCATGGCCACCACTAAGTCCCTCGCCGACCTCGCCCATTTATCGAGTGTCATCTGCAAAATATTAGCCCACGAAGGGTGAGTCAATGACTTAGTGTGTAACAACTATCACAGACTTTCAAACACCATGGCATATTAAATCACATAAAACAAATATGGACAATGATGTAACCCAAACCCACCTAGATATCCAACCTCTACACATCGCCTGTCCTACCAATCACACCGGGGATTACTAAATCGACCCTCCATCCGCTACACACCATCGAAGGCAATCACACAATCAATCGCACATCGCTTTATAATTGTGGCGAGCCACCAAATAATGTGACAGAGTCACCAGATTCATAATATGTGACACAAATCACCGATAATGTGGTAAAACCACGTAACACTTCCCTTTAACATAATCACCCATATGCCCATGCAACATACAAAACATACAATTATCATGCAATTTACCTTACCCCAAAATCATAACAATATTTACACATATTTTCATATCAATGTTAATAAACATTATTAACGAGTATTAAGGGGTAACGTTCCTGAATACACTGTACCATTAAATGGTACCCTTAGCCATGTTTATTTGTCACTTTATTACCACATGCTTAACATTATTATTATTAATCCATCGAGAATTTAGTGTAGGGTTACACACCTGGTTACTAACGTGATCACGAATCCCGAAAATCCTGATCTAACGCACTAGATCCCTTTTCCTATATTCACCAACACTAAGAACATTAGCAAAGAGGCCATTCTACTATACAAAGAACTCAAGGGTTAACGCAACCACAATCTTTATTTGATGCTCGATTTGGTTACCAACCAAATCCTAAAACTACGTAGTGCACCTCCCTTGCAATCGCCTTAGCACTAATACATACAAACAATTAGCCTTCGCTTTTCGGATAACTAAGAGGCGAATTGAATCAAGATGAAACCTTACCAACGACTTACCAAAAACTATTGATGGGAAAAGATGACTCGGTCTCATCGCTTCAAAATCCCGGAGATCCTAAAAGAAACCAATTGCATGGTTGATTAAAAGTCAAGACAAATGCCAAAATTCGGCTTTTGTCCTACACATGTCGACAGAGAAGAAAAAAGGGAGAATAGTAGAGATTCAGTTATGACAGACTTACCTATTCCAAATCGTTTAGAGAGGAAATCAAGGGAGATTTCAGCTTTATTGATATTTAGCCAAAAACTGAGAAGGGATGAGTTTGAGAGATTTCGGCAATGGCTTTAGGAAAAACTATGGAGATTTGGCCAAAGTGAAAGGAGAGAATAGGAGAAAGATAAATGGTATTCAGCTTTGGTTTAGAGAAAAAAGATGAAGGGAGTTTCGGTAAGAATGAAAAAGAAGAAGAAGATTTTAGGCTTTAGCAAGATAAGAGGAGAAGAGAAGATGCACAATTTCACTTTTGGTTTTTGGTCAAATGAGAAGAGAATTTTGGCAGAGGCACAAATGAAAAAGAAAAGAGAGAAAAATGGCCTCTTACTTCCCTTATTTCGGCACCTAAAGCCCTTAGCCTAGCCACTTCCCTCCTGGCTGAAAATGCCATAACAAGACCCCTCCATTCGACCAACTCTTCCTCCCTCATCCAAATCCCCCTTTTCACTCCTACTTAGCCAAATCCTTAAGCTGTCAGACCCAATCTATACTTCATCCATTTAGAGTCCTTGTGCCGTCCACCACTGCACCTCCTTGCCAAAAAATAAAAGCTCCTAAATGCTTCCTTGTCGCTCAACCTAGGCCCTTTACACTCCTCGTGGCGTCACTTTACAAGGCCCTAAGTGGCACCTCTTTGCCACTTTACCAACTTAGTTCTTATGTCCTAAGCCACACAATAAACTCCTTAAGGCCTAGCTCCCTTAGTTCCCCTTTTTAGGCTTAAAATAAAATATTTTTCTAAGGCTTCTACCTACATCCCAAGGTTCCTGAAGCCCCCAGAACACATTCAAAACATACTCAGGCATGCTACCACATACATTTGAATAAAAATGCATAACCCCTAAATCTCGGATATTACACCTTTGGTTAAGGTTCTGGTAGAATCACAGATCGGAGGAAGCTATACGGGAGTCGGAGGATGTTATATGAAAGTAATACCCTCACCTCTTTTGATCAGGTAATTTTGAGGACGAAATTCTTTTTAGGGGTAGAACTGTAACATCCTAGATTGGGGGCTCTACATTTGTGATGTTGTGTGTGTGTATGCCATGCTCTGTGTGTGTGTGTGTGTCTGGTGTGTTTAGAGCTTTCGGGAAGGCTTGAGGTTAAGCCTGAGCCTTGGTAGAAATTTTGTTTTTAGACTCTGCAAGGGAGAACTAGGTGAAGTGGGCCTTAAGGGTACTTGAATGGGAAAGTTAACATAAAAATATAGTTGGTAAAGTGGCAATGAGGCGCCACTAGGGGCATAGGAGTGACGCCACAATGGATTTGAAGGGAGCAGGTTCGAATCCCATGTTAAGCAAAAGGAGTGTTTTTTTTTTAATATATGTGCCTGAGAAGTGAGAGGTGGTTTCGGCTGGGACTCTAAAGGAGTGAGTGTAGATTGAGTCAGAAGATAGGAAGATGAGGATAAGAGAAAAATGAGGTATAGGATAGAGGAGGAAGAGGTGGCCGAATGTGGGACCGTGTAAGGGGAAATCGGTTGAAGTGGCTAAGGTATGCCAAATTCTCATTTGGTTTAAGGTGCGACGAACTTTCTTTTTTTTTCGAAGCATAGTTTTCTTTCTTCTTCTTTTCTCCTCCTATTTTCGGCATTAGAGGATTTCCTCTTCTCTTTTTCTGCCAAAATTGAAACTCCTAAGTCACTGTTTGGTGTATCTTTATTTTTTTTTTAACTTTCTCATCCAATTCTTTTCTACTTTATTCATTATCGAATCTACCTAGCCTATTTTATGTTCATCTTTTTTCAGATCTTTCTTAAAAGCTGAAAACTCCTATATCACATTTGTGGCTTGGTTTTATTTCTTTCAACGTTTCAATCTTCTTCTTTAATTGCCGAATCTTCTTGCAAGTGGTAGCCGAAATTTTCTGTAGAGGTAAGTGTCGACTTGTGCTATTATTTTTGTAATCTTTTTCGGCTTTTGAGGCCAAAGTCGAATGGCTAGTTGGTTGTTAGGGCTATCTTTAGTTTGACATTTTCTCTAACCTCGTGTTCTTTTTGGGTGGCATTCCAGGAATTGAAGGAGATCTAATTGCCTAGGTTTCTAAGTTAGAAATTGGTAGTATTTGAACCATATTATTTCTTTCGGGATTTCAAGGTAAGGATTTCAATTCTCCCTAAGTTGATAATCGGTTTCTTTTTGTTATTCGTGCCTTAACCTAATGTTTCGTTAAGCAACCATCATAGTACCTTCTGACCAAGATTATTATAGACTCAAATTTTAGCAATCAAAGGAAAGGGTTGGATCTGTAGTCCCAGCCCCAAAGTTCAAGAAACGCGCGGTGCCTGCTGTTCGTGATTGGCCACCGGGTTGTGGGCCACCGAAAGCGTAACAATAGGTAGTTAGCGGTAGTTTCGCTAGCGATAGTGTCGACATAGAGTGTCGCCTTACGTGTTATCAAGTGTGTAAACTTTCAAACACACTATACTATAACTGTACTAACATTTGTATGGGTTGAAAAGCCGGTAAAAGGGTCGTGTGATAATGTGTGTTACCTTAGGGTAAGGCTAGGATTGCTAGGTATGTGATCTGTCGTTTCTTTTTGCATAGCCGAATGTATGTGTGGTAGACTAATGTGTTATGAATAGCATGTTGAATTGTTAGGTTTTGTATGTAGATTATGGGTATGGGTTTGATATGAAGGGAAAGTGCTTAATTGGTCACGTAGTGATCGGTGGCTTTGCCACGATATATATTCATATGTTCATACATTATTTTTGGTCACATTGTGATCGATGGCACTGCCACGATGTATATATATATTTATTTGGTCACATAGTGATCGGTGGCTGTGCCACAAAATATTATTTGGTCACCTAGTGATCGTGTTTAATTGGCAGCATGACTGTCGTGATGGAGTGTAGCGGATGGAGGGTTGATTGTAGATATCCCCACGGTGTGATTGGTTGGTACGAGTTGGTGTGTAGCGGATGGAAAAACTAGGTTTGGGTTGGCCTTATTGCCTTCATATGTGTATGATGATATGTGGGCTAAGGCCAATGTGTGATTGTAGTTTGGATACAATATGTATAATGTGGGAGATTTTTACACACTGAGTCTTGGTGACTCACCCCTTTCCTTAACTTTTGAAGTGAGTAGTAACTCGTGGATGCAGGAGCCGAGGCAGACTCGTGGAGGCCATAAATTTCGATTTCCTTTCTTTATAGTTCGGCAATACTATAAGTTTACTTTTTTTTTAAATTTGGGATTTTCGCTATGTAATAAGGCCTTTCAAGGTTGTACTTGATTTATTTTATTATTTTATTGTTTATATCAAATGCGACACCTTGGCCTGTTAAATATTAAAGTAAAAAGTGGAGTTTTCAGTAATCTAGCATCATTATTTTCAAGACACTGCAGTAAGTGAAAAAGTTATCTTCCAAATCACCGGTTCTTTCTAAAATTTAACTAAGACTTGGTTTTACTTCACCCTGTGACGTACCAGATTCGATCGTAACGCATTGGTCGGGTTTGGGGACTTACACTGAATATGAGCACAAATTTGTATGACTTAGTCGCTATGCTCACGAGTGTGTTTCGTCAGAAGCTGCAATGTGCCTGAGATTTGAAGATGGTTTAAATGAAGATATAAAGCTTCTGGTTGGTATTCCTGAATTAACGAGTTCGTAGTACTAGTCGAACGAGCCTGTAAGGCTGAAGAATTGGGAAAAGAAAATAGAAAGTTGAACTTGAATCTAAAGACATTCGGAAGAGATCTACAAGTTAATTTTCACAGATGGCTAAGAAGAAGTTCAAGAATGATGGTAGTCGATCCAAATTTAACACTGGGATTTCTATATGAGAAAGGCCACAAATAAGTTCTCGGGCTACATCAGTTGCAAGTGTTGGCAATGAGAAATTAAGCAAATCAGTGTGTTCGCAGTGTGGCAGATGACATCTCAAAGAGTGTTGGGGTAAATCTATTTCTCACACTTGTTATAAGTGTGGCCATATGATCACTTTGTTCGAGATTGCCATGAGAATGTTGGTAAAGGTACTGTTTAGAGTGTGAGATCGAGTGACACTACAGCTCGAGGCAAATCATCTAGATTTGGGGGAGGTAGGAACGGTGTACAAAGGGGAGCCTCGGATGCGATTGTTCGATCTGATGCCCGGGTTCCAGCTAGAGCTTACACCATCCGAGCCAGAGAAGAGGCCTCGTCCCCAGATGTCATCATTGGTACTTTCATTCTCTTTGACACTATTGTTACTACTTTGATTGACCCTGGTTCAACTCATTCGTATATGTGTGAAGCATTAGTATCCAGTAAGACCTTACCTGTTGAGTCTACTGATGTTGTGATACGAGTCTCAAACCCTCTGGGTCAATGTGTGTTAGTTGATAAAGTGTGTAAAAACTGTCCCTTGATGATTCGGGATATGTGTTTTCCGCTAACTTGATCCTATTACCGTTCGATGAGTTTGACATTATTCTCGATATGGATTGGCTGACAATGTATGATGCAGTAGTAAATTACAGACGAAAGACTATTGATTTGAGATGCCAAAATAATGAGATAATCCAAATTGAGTCTATGAATTTATACGAGCTACCTAATGTGATATCGACCATGTTAGCTCGACAATATTTGAGGAAGGGTTGTGAAACCTATTTTGCATACATGATTGAGGAAAAGGTAACTAAGAAAAAGATCAAATCGGTACCAGTTGTTAATGAGTATCCAGATGTGTTCCCGGAGGAATTACTAGGACTTTCACCAGTTCGCGAGGTAGAATTTAGGATTGAGTTAGTACCGAGAACTACTCCAATTTCGATAGCTCCATACAGAATGGCACTGACTGAATTAAAAGAATTAAAAAATCAATTACAAGAGTTAACAGATAGAGGTTTCACCTGGCCGAGTTTCTCTCCCTGGGGTGCTCCCGTTCTTTTTGTAAAAAAAGAAAGATGGAACCTTCAGAACGTGCATTGACTATCGGCAGCTTTATAAGGAGACTGTAAAGAATAAATACCCACTGCCACGTATTGACGATTTATTTGACCAGCTTAAGGAAGCATCTGTGTTCTCAAAATTTGATCTGCGGTCGGGATATTATCAGCTGCGAGTTAGAGAATCTAACATACCGAAGACTACTTTTCGAATGAGATACGGTCATTATGAGTTCTTAGTAATGTCGTTTGGGCTCACTAATGCCCCTGCTATTTTCATGGATCTGATGAATCGGGTATTCAGACCGTATTTAGATCGGTTCGTTGTTGTGTTCATTGATGATATACTGATTTATTCGCGAGACAAAACCGAACATGTTGAGCATTTGAGGTTAGTGTTGCAGATTTTGTGTGAAAAATAATTATACGCCAAATTCAGCAAATGTGAGTTTTGGCTAAGCGAAGTTAGTTTTTTGGGGCATATTATTTCGGCATCAGGTATTCAGGTTGACCCGAGTAAAGTCTCGGCCATACTTGATTAGAAGCCCCCACAGAATATTTCTAAGATTCGTAGCTTTTTGGGACTTGCCGGATATTATAGACGCTTCGTGAAAGGGTTTTCTGTGATAGCAGCTCCGATGACAAAATTGTTGCAGAAAGATGTTAAATTTGACTGGTCAGAATAGTGTCATGAGAGTTTTGATCAACTAAAAACTTTGTTAATAGAAGCTCCGGTACTTGTTCAGCCAAAATCGGGTAAAGAGTTCATTGTTTATAGCGATGCATCTTTAAATGGCTTGGGTTGTGTATTGATGCAGGAGGGTAAGGTTATAGCTTACGCTTCGAGACAGTTGAAACCGCATGAGAAGAATTATCCAACGCATGACCTTGAGTTGGCCGCTATTGTATATGCTTTGAAGATATGGCAACATTACCTTTTTCGTGAAAAATGCTACGCCTATTCGAATCATAAGAATCTAAAGTATTTAATGACTTAGAACGATCTGAATTTGAGACAGCAACGATGGTTAGAGCTATTGAAAGACTATGAGCTTGTGATTGATTATCATCCCGGAAAGGCTAACGTAGTCGCTGAAGCGCTTAGTCGAAAATCATTATTTGCTCTGCATGCAATGAATGCTAATCTAGCTATGACCGATGATGGTGTACTCATTGCTGAATTAAAGGCGAAACCATCGTTCGTACAACAAATTCGAGAAGCTCAGGGGATCGATGATGATTTAAGAGCAAAATAAGTCTATGTGATTCAAATGCGAATTCTGAATTTCAAATAGATGATGAAGGGTGTCTACGGTTTAAGAATCGAATATGTGTGCCTAAGAACTCTGAATTGATTTGAATGATTTGTGAAGAAGCTCATAATAGCAAATTTTTGATACATCCGGGCAGTACAAAAATGTATAACGACTTGAAACAGCATTACTAGTGGCATGGTATGAAACGAGACATCTCAGACTATGGGCTAGTTTGGATGGGCAGTGTGTTTACCTCCGGTGAGATTAAAAACAGCGGTGGCGGTGAGATTAGTTACTGTAGTGGTGAGATTGGATCTTGAGCGATTGAGATTGGAAACAATGGTGAAATATGTGTTTAGATTCAAACGCAATTGTAGCGGTGAGGTGAGAATATAAAATAACTATTAAGGACATCATATAAGAATTGATATATAACTTTATCAATATTAATTATTATTGCAAAATTTATTTATAATTTATAAACTCTTAATAAAATTATTTATAATTTATATGTAAAATGAGGTTGAAATAATAATTAATATTGACGTAAATTATATTCGCCATAGTAGAACCTTTATGATGTTGATAAGTTACAACTCAAAGCAAACATTTACAACTCCGTAGCAAAGGAAAATGTTGAAATTTCTACCATCCATCTCTATTTCAAAGAAGCCTATGACGGACAGGGAGTTTCACTTGATGTAAGCAAATTCCATAACTTTTGTCAAGTTATGTTTAAAATATCTATCATTCTTTAGCTTCACTAATTTTACTAATCCATCTATCCAAACACTTGTTTCTTCTTATGGCTTTGGGAATCTTTCCTCTCATTTCCTTTCTATCACTTTGCTGCTTGGGCTGATGCTCAAACCGTTGATAATGTAACGGTGGGTGCTTCTTTCTCTACTCATGAAAACTCCCATCCATGGGTTTCTCCATCGTGATTTTGCCTTTGGTTTTCACCAACTCAACAATAACAAGAATCTCTTCTTGCTCTCATGCGTATAATAAAATACCGTAAAATACTCTTGTTTGGTATGCAAATGGCGATACCGCATCAAGGGATCAAAGTTATAGCTTGCGATAGAGGGCTTTTTGTCCGGTAAAAATAGCTTTAATTGAACTCGAGACAATCGTCATTGAAACCTTCATTTATTTTATACGATCGGTGTGTTTAAAATTGATTTTGGTCAAACGTGATGTTGAACCAAACAAGATTTCAGTGAGATTGATAGCGCTTAGCTACCCAATCGCACCACACCGCTTCAAAAGCCAATCCAAAGGAGCCCTATGTGACAAAGTGTTTAGTGTGTCAACAAGTGAAGGCTGAGCACCAGGTGCCGTCAGGACTACTTCAACTAATTTTGATACCTGAGTGGAAGTGGGATCGAATCATGATGGATTTTGTAGTGGGTTTTCCACTCACACCAAGTAAGAAAGATTCAATCTGGGTTATTGTGGATAGATTGACAAAATCGGCTCATTTCATTCCGGTACATACCGACTTTTCACTTGATAAGCTAGCAGAGCTATGCATATCACAGATTGTGAGGTTGCACGGAGTACCTGTTTCTATTGTTTCGGATAGGGATCCAAGGTTCACGTCACGGTTTTGGAAGAAATTACATGATGCTTTAGGTACTAAACTACACTTTAGCATAACTTTTCATCCGCAGATCAATGGTCAATCTGAACGAATCATTCAAATACTTGAGGATATGTTGAGATGTTGCATTCTCGAGTTTGAAGGGCCGTGGGAGCGATACTTACCTTTGGTTGAATTTCCTTACAACAATAGCTTTCAATCTAGTATCAAAATGGCACCCTACGAAGCTTTGTACGGTCGTAAGTGTCGTTCACCATTATATTGGACCGAGCTTAGGGAAAACAAGATACACAGGGTTGATTTGATTAAAGAGGCTGAACAAAAGGTAGCAATGATTTGGGATAGTTTAAAAGCTGCATCAGACCGTCAAAAGTCATATGCCGATTTGAAACGTAAAGACATTGAGTTTTAGATTGGAGATCGGGTATTTTTGAAAGTGTCACCTTGGAAGAAGATTCTCAGATTCAGTTGTAAAGGGAAATTAAGTCCAAGATTCATTGGACAGTATGAAATCACTGAACGTATCGGGCCGGTTGCTTATAGATTATAGTTACCACCTGAATTGGAAAAGATACATAATGTCTTCCAGGTTTAGATGCTTCGTAAATATCGATCAGATCCATCGCATGTAATTTGCCCAATAGAAGTTGAGATTCAATCTAATATGACCTACGAAAAGGAGCCGATTCGTATTCTGGCTCGAGAGGTAAAAGAATTGAGAAATAAGAGAATTCCCTTAGATAAAGTGTTGTGGCAAAAGCATGGAGTTGAAGAAGCAACTTGGGAATCAGAGGATTCAATGAGAGAGCGTTATCCGAACCTTTTTACCGGTAAGATTTTTGGGGACGAAAATCCTTATGGGGGAGAGTTGTAATAGTCTAAATTCGACCCTAATCGGAATGGTGGTTTCGGACCACGAATCTGAATTAGAAAAATATTTTCTTTATTGATTTGGTGTCTATGTTAAGTATTTGTGCATGAGTAAAAATATCATAATATAATTTAATTGTTTGGATGTTTAAGTTAATAAAAAGGATCAAATAGCTTAAGTGGTAAAAGTAGTGTGCATGAGTTAAGAAAGTCAATTGAATTGTTTTATTCAAGTGAGGACTTGCATGTCAATTTGCACATTTCATGGTAGTGGACGGCATGATCATTAGCTTGTATATTAAATTTAATTTTCTTTAGTTAGTGGTATTTTTATTAATATTAAAATTTGAGTAAAATAAGGGAATAATGAAAACAAAAGAAAGAGAAGAAGAAAAGTGTTCATGTTTTTCTTGAAGTGGTCGAATTTTTGAAGGTGAAAAAGAGACTTCAAGCTCTCTTCATTTTTGGTTGGTGCATGCTCAAATTAGGTTTGTATTTAAGTTTTGTTTTTGTTAAATTCAATGTTCTTGAAATTGTTGTCATGCATATTGAGTAGCCCGTTTGTAAATATTTGTTTTGATGGTATATTTTGATTATAATCGTAGATGGAAATTGTGGTGATTTAGTGATTTGAATTGGCACATATTAGAAACGAACTAGATTATTAAGATCTCTTTAGAATTCTAGATGAATTTAGGGTATTAGGGGGTTTTAATAAAAAAAATTATGGGAAGGATTAATTAGATAAATAATGGAAGAAATGAGATGGTAGGAGGGTGGTGAACATTCGGCCCTTAATGAAGATGGCCAAATTCATGACATTTTGTGTTTTGGATTATAGGGACTAAAGTGTAAAGCTTCAATAATTGAGGGGTAAAATGGTAAACTTTAATGTTATGAATTTGGGATTAAATCGAATAGAATTAAATGTGAACAAGCTTTATTTGATTTTTTTAAACCAAGAACAGAAGGAGGTGGGATTAGATCAGAGAAAAACCAAACTGAACGATTAATCGGGAAGTTGAACTCGTTGATATCCGAGGTATGATAAAAGAAATTGACTTAAAATGAATGTTATACCTTATCATATGCTTTGTTTCGAAATGGTAATAAGTGTATAAAATGTGTATAACCGAATGTATATATGGTTTTGGTGTGTTTAACCGAATGTATGGATACTTGGATGTTAAGGTAATGGCATAAATGTGTATTTACATGTTGTTGATACTTTTAGTTAGGTGAAATAGTGGAATAGATGAATGAAAATAGATTAAAGGGTTTGTGGGTGATTTGATATTGCTTAAGCCGAATGCAAAATAAAAATTGTATTGCTAGAGCATAAATATTATTCATATAGGAATATGCCTATGTGTGAAATTGTGGTAGATTGGATTTGTATATGAATTTTATATGCGAATGGATGATAAATTATTTTTAGCACTATGTGTGTATGATTGAGCAACGGCTCTATGTGAGCAATACGTTACGAGAGATTCAAGTAACGGCTCTATGTGAGCGATACGTTACAAGAGGTTCATGTAATGGCTCTAAGTGAGCGATACGTTACCAAATCGTATTACCAAGTGTACAAGTATGAAATTTGATAGATATTCTATATTAAATGTGATATCAAGTATATAGATATATGTATGAGTATATTGTCACTTGTTATGTTCGAACAATTAAGTCAAGAAAGGAAATACTTATTAAAGGTACGTGTTATACCTATTATTATGAGACTTTAATGGTTTGGAATGTAAGTAGAGGAATTTGAAACCTTATGGTAGGTGTGCTAAATTGTAAATTATGAAATGATGGATTATGGAAGTTATTATAAATGTGCATGGTGGATATGTTTCTTTGAAATACCTTATTCAATGGTGAGAATTGGTATGGATATTATTAAGAAGTCAAATATGAATACTGTATAGGGCTATTTTTATACAAATGTATATATACTTCTTAATCATACTAAGATGTGGAAGTTTACTTTGTCCTTGGTTGTGTTGTATTTGTAGTTTACTCTTTTGGAGCTTGGCTGCACTTGGGGGATCATTTTAGAAGATCATCATACTATCACTTACCTTGGTATCTTAGTCGATATTTCTCTTTTTAATATTATGGCATGTATAGTTTTAAAACTATGGGATATGTTTGAAATACTTGTAATTTTATACATATATGTGCCATGCGAAAATGGCTATGTTTTTGTTATGCTTGAGTATGTTTTGGAAAATATGATTATAGTATTAGTGTAGCTGGTATTCGGCCTTGCTATAAGTTAATTGGAAATACTCTTTATAAAATGCTTGAATGTTAGTCATGATTTTATAACTAGGGGTGTTACAAAGGTTCATTGACCAGAAAAGAAAAAAGTTCTTGGAGTTAAAGCAAGGTCAAATGATGGTGACTGAATACGAACGTGAGTTCGTGAGGCTTAGTAAATATGCCTGAGAGTGCATGTCCATCGAGGCTATTATGTGTAAAAGGTTTGAGGATGGGTTAAATGAGGATGTCCTTTTGTTTGTACGTGTCCTAGAACTAAAAGAATTTATGGTGCTGGTAGATAGAGCCTGTAAGGCCGAGGAACTGGTCAAAGAGAAAAGGAAGGCTGAAATTAAGTCTCGCGATTCAAAGAAGAGACAGTTAGGCAAATCATACCAATCTTCATCCAATAATGTAACACCCCAAACCCGGCCTAGAAGTTAGGCCTGAATCTGGAATGTCACATTAAAGGCGCACTTCAAAACAATTTACTAATTAACCATTTAAGGCTCAAAAGCCCAAACATTGTATCTGGTTAAGTTTATTTTGAAAACCACATTAACACTTTAATAATTTTATGAAATTCCTTAAGCGGGAAGTTGAAACGATAATAATAATAAACCCAAAGTTCAAAGTTAATTAGGAGATTACATGGCCTTATTGCAATAAAAAAGTATTTAAAACAAAATCATTCGAATAAATTAAGACATTTGAACAACTTGTAGTGTGGCCATCTCCGAGTCCTCTCCCACGTCGAGCCGTCTATTCAGGATTACCTAAAACATTAAATTAAAGGGGTGTGAGTTTTGAAACTCAGTGTGTACAACCCTTGGCAAACAAATCACATACAAATATTCATATTGGGCCTAAGCCTTATCAATATCGGTGGTCTTGGGCCTTAGCCCACCATGACCTAATATCATATCATATTGCATCATATACAAATAAGATAATGCAAAAACCTACCCCAAAAGTCCATCCGCTACACACACCATTTCCCTTCCAACCTTATGACTCTTGTGGGGAATTCTAGCTCGACCCACCCCTCCACTACACACCAAGGGTAGCCAGGTTGCGGCACTACCAAACGTTGCAGCAAAACTGCTAATCATATATTAGGCTTAAAGCCTTCGGTGGATCCATACCATACAGCCATGCGATCCTGGATCCATACCATACGGCTATGCAAGCCTCAAATATTCCTCCGTACCATAATTCTCACCCATATGCATCCTAAGTAGAATATCATATGAATGCATCAAACACATAAGTAACATCTATAAGCTTATGTTCGTCACGTAAGGGTATTTTTGCCATTTCACTATCCAAGGGTATTTTCGTAATTCTACCCTACAGGGGTATTTTGGTAATTTGGCAAAATATGGGTATCTAGGCAATTCCACAAAATGGGGGTATTTTGGTACTTTTGCAAAATAGTGGTATTTTGGGTAAATTTGCCAAACATAGGTATTTTGGTAACTTACAAAATTAGGGGTATATTAGTAATTTTACGAGGATAGGGTATTGGTCCCTTTCGGGTTTTAGTTATTAACTTTGGCCCATCAACAAATCCTCGCGGCTAAAGTGAACAGACACTACGCACCAGGTAGGATTCCAGAGAAGAGGAGGTGGGCCACGAGGACCGCTTAATTACCAAGCTCTCCCTAGATCCAATCCTAGACATGCGTATGCTGTTGCCACACCCTAACCCAGCGACTTGTTCACGGGCATGTTTAATTAGATTAAGTCCTATGAAATTTAAGAGTTGTTTAAACTAGGCCTAAAGCCCATTAACCCTAACATATTGGTCTACGTCCCCATAAAGCCCATCAAACCCAAATTCCAACCTTACGACCCATTAGGCCCGAATCTTATGAAATGGCCTATTAGGTCCAAAACAAACCCAAATCGTGTATCATGCGTGACTAACTCAATTCGTATAATAAACCAAACTATTTCATCAAACTTAGCCTTAGGGCCCACCGGGCCCATCTAGCCACATTCAACTTTTTAACTTTTCGACATTGTCGATTTTGTGTGTGTAGTGTTTGTACACACATGGTAACCATGTGCGCTGCAAACCCCTTAGTCACAAACCTACAATCGACATTACTAGGGATTAACCAAGGCTTTATCACATACTTATCAAAAACGAAACCTCATCGTACCTTTACCGTGTGCCTCACGTTCTAGTAGCCCTTCCTTTGCTACTATTGGCGATTATCCTCTAGATCTACACCCAAACACCTATATCGTCGAAACCAAGTGACCCATATTGATCATAAGTCACCCCTATGAGCCACAATAAATTCGGTCACTTATTAAAACTCTAACTGAATCGATAATACTTACTATCTTGATAACAATCCTTACCTACCGCGCTTGTGATTGCTGAGCCTCACCCTTGTTAGTACATGGTAACAGAAAAGAGGGGTTACATAGCCCTTCGATTTTTAATAAAACACAATAAAAATTCAACTAAGATCTTACCAAAATCCTCCTTTGATCTTGAGGCTTAAGCCTGGCTTTTGAGACTAGTAAGGTGACAGTGGCAATTCGACAACACTAGGGGGAATAAGAAATAAAAGTGATTTGGCTAAAACCGAGTGGTGAACCAAAAGGGTATTTGAGAAGGAAGGATATAAAGGATTAGGCTTTGGCACACTTAGAAGAAAAAAAAAAGATGTCCGAGCCTCTCACAAGTGAAGAAATTCGACCAGAAGGAAAGTAAAAATTTGGCATTACTCTAGGAACTTAATTTGGCACCCATATATATACTAAAATAAATAAATAAATAAAATAAACCTACACTCCCTAATCAACTCAAACTTATCACCAATTAAATTCCTTTATTAGCCAAAAATTCAATTTAAATTACATTCAAATTGCTTCCCCGAACAACAACCATCTTTTGGCGTTTTGGTCAACTTCAAATACCTTCCCCATGCCAGCAGCAAAATAGCATATTATTGTGCACAAGGCAACTCGAAACCAAGACCTCCAAGCACCACCACACGCTTCTTGCCACTGCACCGCAACCCTTCTTGTGATATGTTCCATTCTCAACTTCTTTTAAAGTATATTTTCCAGCGATCGAATCATCCAAAGAAATCTAAAAATATTATCCAACACCCAGCTTTGAACCTCCGACCTCTTCACTATGACACATGTCCCTTGCCACTGCACCGCTTATTTTATTTGAGTCATATTTCCTCCCTAATTAATTATAACCCTTTCTGCCACACTAAAGGGTTTACTTAAAAAAAACCCAACATTTAGCGCACGCCGCGACTAGAACCATGCTCCCCTCCTGCTCCTAAAGCCTTTGCCACTGGGCCAAGCGTTTCTTTGTGTTGGAAATCAGCCCCAACTAATTATATGGCCTAAACTCTAGCCTTCATACTAACTTATGTGCAACAAAAATTTTTGCCAAGTCCAAGACTTGAGCCTTTGACCACCAGCTTATCCAAAACATTCCAAGCCACCAGATCACCTACTTTCTTATGCTATCTTTTAACCCAAAAATATTTTAAAAGCCTTTTTACTAACACCAACCTCACTTAAGGGTAAAAATATTTTTTTTTTTTTGCTAAAGCCTTAGATAAAGCCCAGGACTTTTCCAACACCACTAACCCTTCCTAAATCGCCTAAAAATTAAATTAAACATGCAATCATAATCTTTTTTCCGAACGCCAAAATCCATTCTCTCGACACATGAAACCCATTTATTCTAGGCCCAAATTCAGGGCGTTACAAAGAAATCAAGAGAGTTCACTACTAGATCGGCCACTTTGGTTGGGTTTTCAAATAGAAGTAAGGGTAAACTGTACTCGGGATCCAAGGCTCAGACCACTTCGGTTGCTAGTGTTGGCAACACTCGACCAAGTAGACCGGAATGTCTATAATGTGGTAGACGTCATCTCGGGGAATGTCGAGCAAATGAGAAAGCTTGTTGTAAATATGGATCCCTAGACCATTTTATCAGGGATTGCCCTGAGATGGGTAAGAAAGAAAAACCTCAGTATAAAACCTGAAAGTACTACTAGAGGGAGGCCATAGAGAAACTCGAGAAATGAAATGAGTAGTAAGAATAC
The DNA here is from genome assembly GCA_025506655.1 of Gossypium rotundifolium. Lineage (NCBI taxonomy): Eukaryota > Viridiplantae > Streptophyta > Magnoliopsida > Malvales > Malvaceae > Gossypium > Gossypium rotundifolium. The sequence continues at coordinate 20,985,841 of CP106727.1, forward strand.
ATCTAGAGAGCAGACTACAAGAGCTGAGGGTAGAGCACCAGCGAGAACATATGCCATTCGCGCTCACGAAGAAGCATCCTTCCCCACGTGATCACGAGTATATTTTCTCTCTATGATACTCATGTTATAGCTTTAATTTATGTGGGATCTACCTATTCGTATATTTGCATGAAATTAGTCTCTTACATGAACATGCCTGTAGAGTCCACCAAATTTGTAATAAGAGTGTCAAATCCCCTAGGCAAATATGTGTTAGTAAATAGAGTATGCAAAATTGTCCTTTGATGATTAGAGGTCATTACTTTTTGGCTAATCTCATGTTATTGTCGTTTGATGAATTCGATGTCATCCTTGGGATGGATTGGTTAACTACTCATGATGTAATAGTGAATTATGGAAGGAAGTATATTGAGTTGAAATGTTAAAGTGGGGATTTTGTTCGTGTTGAATCAGATGAGCAAGGCAGATTGCCAGTAGTGATTTCTTCCTTGTTGACTCAGAAGTATCTAAGAAAGGGGTGTGAAGCTTACCTTGCCTTTGTAATGAATGCTAGAGAGACTGAGTTAAGAATTGAATCAGTGCCCATAGTATGTGAGTATCCAAATGTTTTCCCAAAGGAATTTCCAGGGTTACCTCTGGTTAGAGAGATTGAATTTGGGATTGAGTTAGCTCCTGGTACTGCCCCCATTTCTATTGCTCCATACAGAATGGCTTCAACTGAGCTAAAAGAATTGAAGGCACAGTTACAATAGTTAACAAATAAAGGCTTCGCAAGATCGAGTTTTTCTCCGGGGGTACTCCCGTATTATTTGTGAAGAAGAAAGATGGTTCCATGAGGTTATGTATAGATTATCGGTAGCTCAATAAGGTAATTGTAAAGACCAAGTACCCATTGCCAAGAATCGATGATTTGTTTGATCAATTGAAGGGAGCCACAGTGTTTTCCAATATAGACTTGAGGCCTGGATATTATCAGTTGAGAGTCAAGGACTTGGATATGCCAAAAATTACATTTTAACAAGGTATGGCCACTATGAATTTTTGGTCATGCTTTTCGGTTTAACCAATGCCCCTGTAGTTTTTATGGATTTGATGAATCGTATCTTTCGGCAATATTTGGATAAATTTGTTGTATTATTTATTGATGATATATTGATCTACTCTCGGGATCAGAATGAGCATGTTGAGCATTTGAGAACGGTTCTACAAATTTTAAGAGATTAACAATTATATGCCAAGTTTAGTAAAAATGAATTTTGGCTTAAGGAAGTTGGATTTTTGGGACACATTGTCTCAGGAGATGGAATTAGAGTCGACACGAGTAAGATCTCAGTAATTATGGATTGGAAGCCACCAAGGAATGTAATCGAGGTTAGAAGTTTTTGGGCCTAGTTGGCTACTATAGATGTTTTGTCAAGGGATTTTCCATGATAGCTACTCCGATGATGAGGTTGCTACAAAAAGATGTAAAGTTTGAATGGACAAAAAATTGCCAATAGAGTTTTGAGAAACTAAAGGCGTTGTTGACTAAGGCTCATGTTTTAGTGCAACCTGAGAAGGGAAAAGAATTTTTGGTTTACAGTGATTCATCCCTAAATGGATTAGGTTGTGTACCCATGCAAAAGGGATAGGTTATAGCATATGGCTCTAGACAATTAAAGCTGCACAAGAAGAATTATCTGACCTACGATTTAGAGTTAGCCGCAATTGTATTTGCACTAAAGATTTGGAGACATCATTTATATGGTAAGAAATGTTGAGTGTTCACTGATCATAAGAGCCTAAAGTACTTGATGACTCAAAAAGAGGTGAATCTAAGGCAGAGAATATGGTTAGAGCTAATAAAGGATTATGAGCTAGTGAATGACTACCTTTCGGGAAAGGAGAACGTGGTCGCCGATGCCTTGAGTAGGAAATCCTTGTTTGTGCTGAAAGCTATGAATACATGGATAGCTTTGTCAGATTATGGTTCTATTCTAGCTGAGTTGAGGGCTAGACCAATGTTTCTTGAAGAGGTTTGTGAAGCTTAGAAAGGCGACAATAGTTCACAAGCTAAAAGAGTTCAATGTGAGTCAAATGTTGAGTCAGACTTTCGGATAAGTCTTGATGGATGTTTGAAGTTTTGAGATAGGGTCTGTGTACCCAAAAATGATGAACTTATACGAAAGATTCTGCATGAAGCACATAGTAGATGTTTTTCTGTACATCCAGGCAGCACGAAGATGTATAACAACTTGAGGAAATGGTATTAGTGGCCAAGTATGAAGAAAGACATTTTCGAGTTTGTATCGAGATGTCTAATTTATCAATAAGTGAAGGCTAAAGTTTACTTCAGCCTATTATGGTTCCGGAGTGGAAATGGGACTGTATTACTATGGACTTTGTGATGGGCTTGCCATTGACACCGAAAAAGAAGGACGCCGTATGGGTAGTGGTTGATAAACTTACGAAGTTAACCCATTTCATACCAATACGGGTTGATTGTTCGCTTGATAAGTTGGTTGAATTGTATATTTCTGATATTGTGAGACTTCACGGGGTACCATTGTCGATTATTTTGGATAGAGATCCGAAATTTACGTCACGGTTTTGGAAAGAAGTTGCAAGAAGCTTTAAGCACAAAATTGAGCTTTAGTATAGCTTTCCATCTGCGAACCGACGGGTAGTCGAAAGAGTAATTTAGATACTTGAAGACATGCTTCGCTGTTGTGTTTTGGAATTCCAAGGTAATTGGGAGAAATATTTGCCATTGGTGGAATTCGCCTACAATAACAGCTTTTAGTCGAGTTTGAAGATGGTACCTTATAAGGCATTATATGGGCGTAAGTGTCGAATGCCTTTGTATTGGACTGAACTCAAAGAAAGTAAGATTCACGGGGTCAATTTAGTTAGAGAAACTGAAGAGAAGGTAAAGGTAATACGTGAATGTCTAAAAGCTACCTCAAATAGACAAAAGTCCTATGTGGACTTGGAACGGAAAGGGATTGAGTTTCAAGTTGGTGATAAAGTGTTTCTAAAAGTATCACCATGGAAAAATGTCCTCAGATTTGGCCGAAAAGGCAAATTGAGTCCGCGCTTTATCGGACCATATGAGATTACCGAGAGGATAGGGCCGGTAGCTTATTGTTTGGCTCTGCTACCTGAGTTGGAAAAGATTCATGATGTCTTCCATGTGTCTATGTTACATCGATATCGCTCAAACCCTTCGCATGTGATTGTGCCATCATAGGTAGAACTTCGACGGGACATGACTTATGTCAAAGAATCGGTTAAGATTTTGACACGATAAGTCAAATAGTTGAGAAACAAAAGCATAGCCCATGTGAAAGTACTATGGCAAAGACATGGGGTAGAAGAGGCTACATGGGAGCCTGAGGAGACTATGAGAAACCAATATCCCAACCTTTTCACCGGTAAGATTTTTGGGGACGAAAATCCTTAAGGGGGAGAATTATAACAGCCCGATTTAGGGGCTAATCAGAATAGTGGTTTCAAAACCACTAATCTGAGCTCATAGAAAATTATTTTAATCTTATTTTATGAGTTATAGCATGATTATATAGGTGCATGAAAATTTTGGTGCTTTAATTTTAGCGATTGCATGCTTAATTGCGAAAAAGGACTAAATCGTATAAAGTGCAAAAGTTCTATTTTACAAGCTAAAGGTGTCTAAAAGCCATAGGATATTAATTGGAGGCCCTTAAAGTACAATTACACCCTTAGAAATAAGGTGGCCGGCCATAGGGGACAAACAATGTTAAAATTGGTCAAAGTTGTTGGAATTAGGTGGATTAAATTGACTTGTATTAATAAAATAAACAAAAGAAAAATATCATCTTTTTTTCTCTTCTTCTCCACCAAAAATTAGCAGTAAAATAGGGGTTTGAGAACTCAAAAATTTCAGCAAGCTTTTACCCTTACAAGTAAGTGTTTTGATGATCACTCCTTGATAATTTTTGTACTTTTGGAACCTCCTAAAGCTTAAGCAAGCTAAAGATGGGACTATTTTGCAAAAAGGTAGAAAGTTTAGGGTTTTTCTATGTGAGCATTTATGTTTTTTTTTTCTGTATTTTTATGGAAGAAAATAAGTCTTAGTTGTTAGATAAACAACCTTTGTGAAAGGTGTTTCCATGAAAACACCTAAAAGGACCTTTTTGTAAAGGTTGTAAAATAGGTGTTAAATGTGTGAAATAATTAGTATTGAGAGTTTCTATAAGGGAAATAAATTTTCACCTAGGCTCCTTAAAGGAAGAAATTTTATTAGAATTGATTTACGAGCCTAGGGGTAAAATATTTATTTTGTGAAAGTCTAAGGACAAAATGGTAACTTTGCCAAAGTATGATTTTTGAAATGCATTGATTAATGTGGTAATTAAAATGAGTGAATTTGTTATAATAGATCAAGAAACATGAAGCCCGAACTGAAACCGAGGCAAGAACAAGGTGGTGGACTAATTTGAAAGATTTTGCATATATTTGGTACCGAGTTAAGTTTATGTGTAATAAGTTCAACATCATCCTAGTATGTTTTAAAATGTTTGATATTTGTGAAGATGTATAATGTTTCTATGAATTTGAGTAATGATGTTGAATGAGAAAATGATGAGAATTGTGATGTTGAAGTCCCAGTTGGACTTAAATAAATGAGAGAATAATATCATCAAGACTTGAGATGGGTAAGGTCCCGTATAAGACCATGTCTGGGAGATGGCCTCGACACAGAATTGAGATCCCGTACAAGACCATATCTGGGACATGCCATCGACATTGAATATGGGAATTGTATAAGACCATATATGGGATATGGCATTGGCATCTAAAGGTGACCCCCTGTAAGACCACATCTGGGATATGGCATTGGCATCACATTTATGTGAATGATGATAATTATGTATTTTCGAGTATCCCAAGTGATTCAATGGGTAAATAGCTAAGCTTATAATAGAAATGAGATTAGTGTAACAGCCCAATTTAGGGCCTAGTCAGAATAGTGGTGCGAGACCACAAATCCGAAGTAGAAATATGTATTTTAATGATTTTTATAAGGCTTATGAGGTATTTGCATGATTGCGTGAAAATTTCATGAAGTAATTTTATAAATTAGTAAACAATTTGTCCATTAGGACTAAATTACAATGATTAGAAAATATGAGAATCTAGAAGGTTTAAGTATGAAATAGCATCATAAAAATTATTAGAAGTCCTTATTTAGCAATTAGACCATTATATGTTAAGATAGAAAAAAATAAAGATGGGAAGGAAAAATCTCAAGAAAGGATCATTAAGGGCATTTTTGTCATTTGGTAAATAAAAGATTAAAAAGGGAAAAAGAAGTCAAAATTGTGTCCCTCTTCTTCTCCTTGGCCGAAATTCCCTAAGGAAGACATAGCTAGGGTTTTTTCATCTTTCAAGCTTGATTGTAAGTGTCTCTTTGCCCCGTTTTTAATATTCTTCGTATTTTTGAGATCCTCATAGCTTGATTTAGCTATTTCTAGCTATATTTTGAGCTAGGGTTTATGTTCCAAAAATTTACCCATGTATGACATGCATGTATTTTGATGTTTTAAGGAAGAATATGAAAGTTTGATGTATGATAAACATCTTTTTCTAATTCATTTTCATGAAAAATGCATTAAAGGATTGTAAAAGTTATAAAATTGGTCATACATGAGTGAAATAGTGGAAATTAAGGGCTGTTGTAGTTAAGAGAATAATTCAACTAAGATTAAAATACAACGAAGTTGAATAAAAATAATTTTACGAGCCTAGGGGCAAAAGTGTAATTATAATAAAGTTTAGGGCAAAATCATAATTTTGCCAAAGTGTGATTCATGAGTCAATTTAGTCAACGTGAGTATTTAATAAGTGAAATTTTCAATATAGATCAAGAAATACGAAGCCTAAATCAAATCGAGGCAAGAATAAGGTTATGGACTAAATCGAACATCTATATACATTTTGAGTACCGAGGTAAGTTTGTGTGAAATTAAGGTTACATGTGTTATTGTGTTTAAATTACTTATTATTTTGTGAAATGCTTATTATTTCCATGACGTTGATTAATAATAACTTGGCAAGAAAATGAATGAGAACATATAAGTTGAAGTCCCATTGAAGACTCGGAATAACGAGGATACCTATATCATGCCAAGAGATAAGGAAGGTCCCGTATAAGACCATATCTAGGATATGGCAGCAGCACCGAATGTAGGTCTCGTATAAGACCATGTTTGGGACATTGCATTGGCACTGAAAGTTGATCCTGTATAAGACTAAGTCTGGGATATGGCATCAGCATCGAATAAGGAAGGTCCCGTATAAGACCATGTTTGGGACATGGCATCGGCACCATATAAGGTAGGTTCCGTATAAGATCATGTCTGGGACATGGCATCAACACCATATAAGGAAGGTCCAGTGTAAGACCATGTCTGGGACATGGCTTCGGCACCAAAGGAAGATCTCATGTAAGACAATGTCTGGGACATGGCATCAACATCCAACTAAGAGATCTTGTGTAAGACCATATCTGGGATATGGCATCGACATCAAGAGGTGATCCCATGTAAGACCATATCTGGGATGTGGCATTGGCATCGAGATACATGCATGATGAGATTGAGTATCCTCCGATATTTCGGGTAATTTATCGGATAAAAGAGCTAAGTATGTAAAGGTGACAAAAGAGCTAAGCATGTAAAGCTGATATAGAGCCAAGTTATACAAGGATGGCATTGAGTTCCATTTATGTTAAGGATGATGAAAACTTTGAGTTTATGTTTATAATTGCATAAGTGCTAAACTATGTGACTAAGTGAATACAGGTACCATGAGTAAAATACAGGTTATGAAATCATAATATGATATGTGATGGGTAAGAGTAAGTATGAGTAAGTATGCCTAAGCATTTGAGACTTATGTTGCTATTGTTTCATGAGATGGAAGAGTTTATTATGAGCAATGATGTTTCTATTAAATTTCATGCAAACTTACTAAGCTATATGCTTACCCCTCTCTTTTCCTTTTTCCTTGTAGTATCGCCAAGCTAGCTCGGGGATCATAGAACGTTGGAGCTCGAATCACACTATCAATCACTATTTTGGTATAGCAAAGTCGATTTATTTTGAGTATGGCATGTATAGGAACTTGATCATTTTGAGTTATGTCATATTGGGAGCCAAAGTGTTGGCTATTAAGGTTACTCACTCTTTTTGTATATGACCAATAGAAATTGGCCAATATTTGTCAAGTTTTATTCATTAATGATGATGAGTTTTATGATGTGAAAGTTTATGAAATCGACGAAATTATATGTGAGGAGTATGAATGATGATTTAGGGGATCCTTTATAGTGCATGATTGCTATGTTATGTGTTGCTTGAGTTGGTATATGTGTGTTTATGTTTTAGGGTGGCAATTGGCTTGGAAAATAGCCTCTAATTGTCCACACGGGTATACAAACAGCATGTGTCTAGGCCATGTGTAACACACGGTTAGCCCCATGGTTGTGTTAATAGGCCATGTGTCCCCTGCATCAACTTGGGAGAATTTGATTCGTCACACAGGCCAACACACAAGCGTGTGCCTAGGCCGTGTGCTCTTAAGGGGTTGATGAAGTTATAAACAGAGAGCTCCAGGGCAGAGGACACGGGCGTGTCTAGGCCTTGTGAAGGACACGGGTTATAGACACGGGCGTATGTCCAGCCATGTGAAAACTCCTGTAGGTTCGAAAGGAAAATAAATTCCACATGGGCTAGGGACATGGGCGTGTAAGACCACACGGTCCGACCACACGGGCGTGTCCCATGTCACAGGGGCGTGTAACCCCTGCTTAGGTAAAAATTTTCTAGGAGTGTAAAGTTTTCGGTTGAACTCTGAAAATTTCCGGATATATGTTTAAGGCCTCGTAGGCCTATATTATGCATGTTATGATCAAGGATGAAAGGTTTTAAGTTGAAATGAAATTTTATAGCCCAATAATACATGTTCAAGCAAGGTTAAGTACGGTAATGCCTCGATCCTGTCCCGACATTGAACACAGTTAAGGGGTGTTACAATTAGTGCTAAAGCTATTTGATGAAGTTATACAAGTACATATGAGTAATACACGAGAAATGTTTACGATATGAGACATGATATGTAATTGGTAAGAGTAAGCATGAGTAAGTGATGGCAATGTGCTTAAGACTTTGTTCTTTGTTCGATGCAATGGATGGATGACATTATGAGCCTTTATGTTGCTATTTATTTCATGCAAACTTACTAAGCTTTATGCTTACGCCTCTTATTTCCCTTTTCCTTGTAGTATTTCCAAGCTAGCTCAAGAATTCGTGGAACGTCGATGTTCAAAATCACACTATCAACTTCTCTTTGGTATAGCAAAGTTAGATTTATTTTGAGTATGACATGTATAGGACTTGGTCATTTTGTTATGTCATATTTGTTAGCCAAAGTGTTGGCTATTAATGTTGTTCAATTCATTTTGTAAATGGTCATTGGAAATTGGCCAATACTTGACAAGTTCATATGTTCAATGATGAAAAAATTCATGAAGTGCATGCTTGTGTGGATGTTTTGATTTTGAGTTCTTGGAAGTGCCTTATGGTCATGATGTATGTTTAATTGATTTGGTATAAGTGTGGTTGCTTGTAGGTGGCAAATGGTTTGGTAGATAGCCTTACAAATGTCCACATGGGTAGACACACGAGCGTGTGTCTATGCCATGTACGACACACGATCAGCCCGATGGGCGTGTTGAGAGGCCGTGTGTCCCCATGCATGCTAGGTTGACAAGTCAGAATACCCAGTAGTAAACACACGGACTGAGACATGGCCGTGTGTCTCAACCGTGTGAGAGGCACGGCCTAAGACACAAGCATGTGCCTAGGCCGTGTGAAGTTTGCACCTGAATTTAAAAATTTAAGTCGACACACAGTCTAAGGACATGGGCATGTGCCTTGGCCGTGTGACCTTATTGAGATGATGATGTCATAAATAGAATGTCAAGGTTTTCACACACAGGCGAAGACACGTACATGTCATTGCCGTGTGAGAGACATGGGCTATGGACACTGACGTGTTTCAGGCCGTGTGAAAACCCCTGTAGGTTCAAATTGAAAAATAATTCCACACGAGTGTAGAACACAGGCATGTGGTATGCCACACGGGCACGTCCCATCCTTCACAAGGGTGTGTGGCCCTATTTTTGAGTCAAATTTTTCTAAGTGTTCAAAAGTCTCCAGTTTGGTCCCAAATTATTCTGAGTGCAAGTTTAGGGTCTCGTAGGCCTATAATAAGGACATTATGGTCTTGAATGAAAAGTTTTAATTTGAAATGAAGTTTTTGAGGATCGATATTGTACGATTGAGCAAGTTAAGTACGATACTGCCTCGTTACCCGTTCAAGAGTCGAATACGGGTAAGGGGTGTTACACCATGAATAAGTTTGAATGAATTTGATTGTGTTTTGTATTTGGTTGTTATAATAATAAGCTTGGATGTTGAATAAACTTATTTTGTTAAGTGATTTTTGATGAATTGGTGTTTAAGGACCTATTTAAGAAAATAGTAAAAATTTAATGATAATTATGTGAAATAGAAGAAAATATAGGTTATTTGTAAATCTATTAAAAATCGGCTAGCATGGTTTTTGGTTAAAAATGGTGAGTTTTCAAGTTTCGAGATTAGGGACTAAATTGCACAAAAGGTAAAATGAAAGGGGTAACTGTAAATTCACCTTAAAATGGATTATTGATCGCTACAAAATAGTCTAGTTTTAATATTTATAAAAGAGTGATCGAACATGTAGACTGACTGCGACAACGATAAAGGCAAGCGCACCTATCGAACAGTAGTATAGCTCAGGCAAGAATATCTTATTGAACCCAAGGAACCTAAAAGTACTACTACTCACTTTCTTTCTATTATTTAGCCTAAAATATGGAGTGATTGGTTTATTAATCTAAAGCAAATGAAATACTTAAACTTAAATGCAAAGACAAAAGAACGAAACTTTAGGAAAAGACTTTGAAGAAAACTCAATTGATAAAGACGATACCTTCGGGAAGAATCCACCTATGACTTCACTTATTATCTACCTTTTCAATTCATATGATTTCTTTACTTAGCTTGATTCATGAGACTCCCTAACCTATATTAAACCTTCTCTCGAAGTGAATAACGTCTAACCTTAGGTTAATTAGTGGAACTCTCGTTCTCTTATAATAACCCCTAAGAAAGCGAAGAATCGATCAATGGACTCCCATATTAGGTTTCACCCTAATCCGAAAAAATCTCGTAACCCTATCTCTGGGCACTGATCAACTCCGCTTAATTATGCTATATCTACTCTTAGGCAGGGTCTATTCCTCCTCTACCTAAGCACATCAGATAAACATAAGCAACATAATTAAGAACAAACTAAGTATTTATCATATAAACCGAAAGAATTAAATAACAAAATCCGTCATAGGTTTCATCCCATTCAAGTATCTGAGGGGTTTAGTTCATAACTAAACAAGAAAACATCTCAAGAGAAAAGATAAAACAAAACATAAGAAATCCCTAAAACCCCCTGAAGGAATTGAAGAGGAGATCCTCCGTCTTGAGTAGAACTCTGACTCTTTGAGATAGATCAATTGGCTATCTTTGAGACAATCCCTGAACGAGAAAGGCTTGGTAAAAAACTCTACTCAATGATCAACCCCTTGAATAGCCGCCTTGGGGTGTTTTTATAGACTTTTGGGATGCTTTACTTGTCTCCTAAGTACTCATAATTCAGGTATAATTCATCCTAGGTGTTTGAGTAGACTTAGGATTGGATTTCTTGGGCTCCAAGCACCCTATATCGAGTGAAATTGCTCTTTCCCGTGGTAGGGGCATGGCTAAGGCACGCCCGTGTAAATTGAGGCTCAGCCCGTGTCTCTATTCTATTGATTTAGGCACGGCCATGGCACGCCCGTGCAAGTCAAGGGTCAGGCCGTGCTTTAGGTCTGTCGATTAGGGCACAGCCATGCAAATCGAGGATAAGCTGTGTTGGGCTTTTTGTCGACGAGACACAGCCGTGCAAATTGGTGACAGGCCATGTTCTAGGTGGATAGCAAGGCACGGCCGTGTGGAATAAAGCCCAGGCCATGTCAACTTCTTGGGTTGGACCAATTTGATCCGTTTTAAGCTCATTTTATGTTCTTTTTATCCCTAGGTGTTCTCCTGAGTATAAGACATGAAAAGAAAGGATTAAGAGCACCTTTTTACATAAATCAAGGATAAATTCATCCAAAAGCATACTAAATGTGAGATTAAAATATGTTACTTTTACGGTTTATCAAATACCCCCACACTTAAGCTTTTGCTTGTCCTCAAGCAAAATTCTCAACTTACAATTAAAACGAACTTTCCATAATTCATAATTCCTATTAATAATGCCTCATCATAATTCATAGATAATTTATACATGGATAATTTAATTCAAAGAGCCCTAAAGTTTCAAACGCGATAAGTCATGTTTTGTAGCATGAAAACATAGGTGTCTCCCCTTATCTAAGTAATTTCCTTTAATTCAAAACCGTCAAGGATTGACATCACTCAAATCACTCGAAGTGTTTAAGGTTTAAGAAATAAGCACTCTAAGTCGAACCTAAAAAGTTAATCCCATAGGCTTGCCTGAAAACCAAATCTCCACCACTGTATATGAGATGATACACAAATCAAAAGGTCTTTAATCAGTTGTAACGCGGCTAGGGTTAAAGGTGTGGATATAGGCTTAATTAGTGGTTATAATCGAGACTGACTTGGCAAATTACCTATCTAGAAACATTGAACTAAATATGAATATTGACTTCGAATGAAAACTAATAATATCACTATTGATAATTACTCTATAGTAAGGAGTATTTTGATAATACTTTAATACGAGCTTTTTCAACAATTGGAGTTTAAATCCTCTAAGCTCTTTTATATACTACTAATATTGACTATATACTTGAAATTTTTTTAAGAACAAACTAAAATAAACATAATAGAAGGAACTTTGGTGATTGAAATAACTTATTTCACCGATTGATCAAATAAATTCTCGATAAAGGGGTAGTCAAAGGAATGTTGATAACAAATACAAAGGGATTTTGGGTTAATATTAGTGGGTGAGTCAATAAAAAGGTTGTTAGGATTCAATGGGGTTCACTAGGGGTTAATTTGCATAGGTAGGCTTTTTAGCGTAGTGAACGAGTTAAAACCTAGGTGCCTTTATCATCTCAGTGTATCAAATCATTAATGTGGTCTCGACATGTATAAACGAGGCAAGTTTTAGAATAACATTTCAAAGTTGACACACTCATAATCAATTAAAGTGAGCACGAAAAAGGTACATGCTTTATAAGGCTCAAAATCTCACAAAAAATTATGGGTGTTTTGACATCAATCCTTATAAATTTTGAACTTCAAGGTGATACTCAAATTCAGTTCAACAACCTATTAATTTTAATTTTTTAGAAAGTAGACTTATCATGCTCGATTCTCTAGTATTCTTCAAATTTAATTATCAATGCAAAATTAACTAAGACTTATTCTAAAACATATCAATAAAAATCATAAATCATTAGAAATTTCATCCTAATTAATAATATGAGAAAAATACTTAAGATCAAGACTAATTTCAGGGTTTTGAGAATTATGCAAAAAGTTAGGTACTATTACCCCCACACTTAAGATGTACATTGTCTTCAATGTACAAAGATAGATAATGAAATTTTATGTGCCAAATCAAAAAGATAAGTGGGGAATGTAATACTCCCTGAAATCTGGATGATCTCGGGCGTCTTTGGTGGCGGTGATGGTGTTTTGTATGGGCTCGATGGAGTGGTTGCCGAGAAGCAATTTGCTAGATGAAGAAATTGGGTAGCCTGTAAAGATATACCCAAGAGATCTAGAGAAGTAATAATAATATACTAATAATAAATTTAAAGATTAAGGAAATAAAAAGAAGGAGACTAAGAAGAAAACTGAAATTCAAAAAAAAAAGACTAATGGACTAAGGAGTCCTTATTGTTGGATGGTTTACAAAGTGGGTGTGACCTCGAAGGCTGTGGTGTGTGATTCCCTAGCAGCCTTTAGATTCTAAAACCAAGAAACTACTATGAAATAAATTAAATTAAGTAGAAAAGAAGTATAGATAAGAAAAATAAAAGAGACGAGAAAAGAAAAATAGAACAGAAAAGGTTTCTGAGACCCTTGGCGTGTCAATTAAGTGAAGCTACCGGCATGAACTCATGTTGAGGTTTCCTCTAAGGAGATGATGCTTACGTTTCTTCTCATGATCTTTGTGTTGCTCAAGTGCCTTGGATCTTTTCTATGAATAGGGAAAAAAATTTGAAAGAAAAGAGAAAGAAGGAATAAGAAAGAAGATGGGACAAAGAGGATGGGCTGTGGAGTTTTACATAAAATTTCAAATATGGCTTGTTCCCATGCCCATGTGCCAAGGGTGTGTCGATTCACACGACTTCCTAGCACTGCCGTGGCTAATGGCGTGTTGCTTCTTACATGCCCATTTCTTAGTCAGCCACGCCTGTTTTGAGAAATGCAATATCCACACATGGTTCAGAGGCACGCCCGTGCTTATTTTGTCGACACCCATGCTTCAGGGTGGTTGGACTCGTGACGACGAGGAGGTTGGTTTGCACTGACTCTTGCATGTGGTGGTCTGGTCCACACGGCCACGGACACTTGTCAAGGTGGTGGTCTGGAAATCTGCACTTTTGTTAGTTTCCAACTAAGTACTTAGGAAAGAAAGATGGAAAGAAAAGAAACTAAAAACAAATTTGAAAATAAATAGTGTTAATGTTCGGGTTGCCTCCTCAGCAGCGCTCGTTTATAGCCTTAAGCTAGACTGTCCTCATGTTTGAAAATTTCAGGGAGGTTTAAAGGTTTGAACATCTTCCCTCATGCTTTCGATTTTATTTTCATGACAAAGTTGGAGTCGAGAAACATTTACCTTGAATTTATCAAATTTTGGGTTACTTACCTCGACTGTGTTGTGGGGGAAGATTTCGTGTACCTTGGGAAGAATTTCTCCCTTTGCCCTCAAGTCTATTGAAGTGATGTGAAGATCGGCTTTGTCTAACAGCACCTGGTCTCCTATTTTAAAGTGATTTGATGTTCCTATGAGCTCTTCTGGTGGTTCCTTAGGTTTTACTTTGTGTGGATCCGGATTTTCTTTAGTGTATATCTTCTGCCCTTCTAAATTGTTGATCGTACGCTTTTGTGTTGGCTCAGTTTTGATGTTTCATGATGTTTCTGCGATGGAGGTTGAATAATTTGATTATCTATTGAAACGACTTTCTTACCTTCATCTTCTCGTGGTTCGGGTGAGTCGAGAGCTTGAAGATTGACCGATTCATCTCCTACACGAAGTATGAGTTCTCCTGTGGCAACATCAATTTTAGTCTTGGAAGTTGCAAGAAAAGGTCTTCCTAAAATTAAAGGGATTGAATTTTCCTCATCCATGTCTAAAACAACAAAATCTACTGGGAAAACGAATTTATCTATTTTTACTAAAACGTCTTCAATAATGCCCCTAGGAATTCTAATAGTTTTATCAGCTAGTTGGATACTCATCCTAGTTTATTTGGGCTTCCATAGACCTAGTCGTTTAAACAGTGTATAAGGCATGACATTTATACTTGCCCCTAAATCAGCTAACGCATTATCAATAGTTAAACTACCAATTAAACATGGAATCGTAAAACTCCCTAGATCTTTTAATTTCTACGATAGCCAGTTTTGTAGCATTGTTGAGCATGTTGCGTTAAGTTCCACATGGTGCTCTTCATCTATTTTGCATTTGTTTGTTAAGAGTCGTCTTAAAATCTCCTTGAGTCGGCATCTAAAAAGAGCTTCAAGAAGAGGTAAGTTAATGTGTAATTTCTTTAGAAGTTTTAGAAACTTACCGAATTGTTCCTCTGAATCATCTCTTTTTAATGCTTTGGGATAAGGTATTCGAGGGTGGTGCTCTTTAATTACATGTTTTTATTGTGCTACCTCAATTTTACCTATTTCTTCCTTAGTTTTGTTGTACTGGGGTGGGCTTGTCTACCTATGTATCCTCTTGAGATGTGATGGCCTGTATCTGTTCTTTTGGGTTTATTTTTGTGTTTCTTGGTAGACGTCCTTATTGACGCTCTAAACAAGCTTTGTGAGTTGTCCCACTGACCTAGTGATTTCCCCGACTTGTTTCTTGATTTCTTTGATCGATATTCCTTGGTTATCAAGCGTTGTATCAATTCTTTGGAGACGAGCATCTGTGTCTGCCATGAAATTTTTCAACATCTCTTCAAGACTCGGCTTCTTTTCTGGTGGATAAGGTTGATTTTGGTAATTTGTAAGAGGTTGCTCCCTTTGATTTCCTTGTCCTCCCCACAAAAAATTTGGGTGGTTATTCCAATCTGGATTGTAAGTGTTACTATAAGGATTATTATTAGATCTAAAATTGTTAAATATATAGTTTGTCTGCTCGTTTACTGCTTCTGGTTGGTAAGGTGGGTACTCAGAATTTGCCACATTCCCACTTGCTTCGCATTGCATGACTAGATGTACCTGTGAATAACATAAATTATCAAGCTTTTTATTCATTAACTTCATTTGTGTTGACAACATTATCACTGCGTCTATGTTAAAAACTCCGGCTGATTTTTTCGGTTTAGCCCTTGTAATTTGCCATTGATAGGTGTTCAACGACATCTCCTTAATAAAATCATAAGCCACTTCAGGAGTTTTATTATTCAGAGTTCCACCGGCTGATGAATCAATCATTTGCCTTGTTGGAGAATTCACACCATTGTAAAAAGTTTGGACTTGAAGCCACATAGGTAATCCGTGGTGTGGGCATCTCCTTAGGAGATCCTTATATCTTTCCCATGCATCATATAATGTTTCTGCGTCATTCTACACAAAAGAAGATATATCATTCCTAAATTTGGCCGTTTTAGCTGGTGGAAAATATTTTAAAAGAAATTTTTCGATCATTTATTCCCATGTGGTGATTGACCCTCGTGGTAATGAGTTCAACCACTATTTTGCTTTATTCCTTAATGAAAAAGGAAATAATCGAATATGTATGGCATCATCAGAAATTCCATTTATTTTGAAGGTATCACAGAATTCTAAAAAAATCGATATATGAGTGTTTGGATCTTCATCCTACAAACCATCAAAATGAACAAATTGTTGAATCATTTGTATTGTGTTAGGCTTTAATTCAAATTTATTAGCAGCTATAGCGGGCCTAACAATACTAGATTTTGCTCCTGTTAAATTAGGTTTAGCATAATCATACATAGTACGCGGAGCATTCTGTTCTTGCACATTTGGCGGTGGATTATTTTCGTCCATCCCTTCAGTAGGATTGGATCCTTGCGTTCTCCTCTTTGATAGTCCAGGGCTCGTCTAATGTCTCTGCGATTTCTATGAGCGGTAGCTTTAATGTCACTTTAGTATTCTAATGGTCCTCTCGAATTTCTTCTAGTCATAAACTAGATGTAGCTGCTATGAAAAGAAAGGAAGAAATTTAGAAAAACTAAAATATATGTATAAAAAAAGAGAAATTAAAAATAAAAATGATGGCTAAAGTAATAGAAATAGAGTTTTCTTAATATTTTAGGAGTCCCCGGCAACGGCGCCAAAAACTTGATCGCTGCAAAACAATCTAGTTTTAATATTTATGAAAGAGTGATTGAACCTATAGACTGACTGCGACAACAATAGAGGCAAGCGCACCTATCGGATAGTAGTATAGCTCAGGCAAGAATATCTTATTGAACCCAAGGAACCTAAAAGTACTACTACTCACTTTCTTTCTATTATTTAGCCTAAAATATGGAGTGATTGGCTTATTAATCTAAAACAAATGAAATACTTAAACTTAAATGCAAAGACAAAAGAATGAAACTTTGGGAAAAGACTTTGAAGAAAACTCAATTGATAAAGACGATACCTTCGGGAAGAATCCACCTATGACTTCACTTATAATCTACCTTTTATATTCATATGATTTCTTTACTTAGCTTGATCCGTAAGACTCCTTAACCTATATTAAACCTTCTCTCGAAGCGAATAATGTCTAACCTTAGGTTAATTAGTGGAACTCTCGTTCTCTTATAATAACCCCGTAAGGAAGCAGTAAATCAATCAATGGACTCCCATATTAGGTTTCACCCTAATCTGGCAAAATCTTGTAACCCTATCTCTAGGTGCCCGATCAACTCCGCTTAATTATGCTATATCTACTCTTAGGCAAGGTCTATTCCTCTTCCACCTAAGCACATCAGATAACAAACTAAGTATTTATCATATAAACCGAAAGAACTAAATAACAAAATCCGTCATAGGTTTCATCCCCTTCAGGTATATGAGGGGTTTAGCTCATAACTAAACAAGAAAACATCTCAAGAGAAAAGATAAAACAAAACATAAGAAATCCCTAAAACCCTCTAAAGAAATTGAAGAGGAGATCATCCGTCTTGAGTAGAACTCCGACTCTTTGAGATAGATTAATTGGCTATTTTCGAGACAATCCCTGAACGAGAAAGGCTTGGCGGAAAACTCTACTCAATGATCGTCCCCTTGAATAGCCGTCTTGGGGTGTTTTTATAGACTTTTGGGATGCTTTACTTGTCTCCTAAGTTCTCATAATTCAGGTATAATTTGTCCTAGGTGTTTGAGTAGACTTAGGATTGCGTTTCTTGGGCTCCAAGCACCCTATACCGAGTGAAATTGCTCTTTCCCGCGGCAGGTCACGGCTAAGGCATGCCCATGTAAATTAAGGCTCAGCCCGTGTCTCTATTCTGTTGATTTAGGCACGGTCGTGGCACGCCTGTGCAAGTCGAGGGTCAGGTCGTGCTTCGGGTCTGTCGATTGGGGCACAGCCATGCAAATCAGGGATAGGCCGTGTTGGGCTTTTTATCGACGAGACACGGCCGTGTAAATTGGTGACAGGCCGTGTTCTAGGTGGATAGCAAGGCACGGCCGTGTGGAATAAAGCCCAGGCCATGTCGACTTCTTGGGTTGGCCCAATTTGATCCGTTTTAAGCCCGTTTTACGTTCTTTTTATCCTTAGGTGTTCTCCTGAGTATAAGACATGAAAAGAAAGGATTAAGAGCACCTTTTTACATAAATCGAGGATAAATTCATCCAAAAGCATACTAAATGTGGGATTAAAATATGTTACTTTTACGGTTTATCAATTATAGGCTGGAATTAGTTATTTTAAGTTATTTTTAAATTTTTTAATTGAATTAAATTACTATTTAGATCAAGATATGCAACAACCAGACTTGAATCGTGGAAAAGCTAAAGTCTCAAATTAGTTCTCGATTCAATTTTTACAACTGTTGTAGTCGAGGTAAGTTCGTATAATGGTAAGATGGTTAGTTTATAATTTGAATGAATGATTAGTTAATGATATACATTTTTTATTATTAATGAATATATACATGTTAATTAGTGATTTGGATTAATTTGTAATGTTTATTCAATTTATGGATATTTGTGAAAAATTTGAGTTGTATGGATATATATAATTGAAATGATATAATGGGAAAAAGTTAAAGGATTGATATATAAAAATATTTCGTTTGAATCTATAGAATTCTTAGGATACAAATGACATGTCATTAGGGGTTATATGGTTTCAGGTGTTGATCCTGGATGTCCTACTGCTCGTGTGAGCAGTATGATGTAGATAACATCCCGACCCACAACTCGTGTGACCATTATAGAGATTATTATAGTTACATGTATAGACACACTTTGTGTAAACATTTCTCTAGTATTCAATGATATTCTATTTGGTTCAACTGGTAAATAAAGCTTTAAAGGGTATGTGATTACATTAAATGAACCATGATTTTTGAGTAATGATATGGATTACGATGAAATGTATAATTGAAAGGAAAAGATGGTTCAGTGTATATGTATGAGTGATGAATTATGAATTATGAAAGTGAAATGTTAGATATGTTTTATGCCATGCTTTGGTTGGACATATATATACAATGTTACACCAAATAACCTTTTGAGGTGGTGTGTATAGGAAAGGAAAGTTGGCTTATGACATAATGAAATTATGCTTGGTTGTTTAACTTAAAATGTTTGGTAAGTTTCAGTTTCCTTTATACAAGCTTACTAAGCATTAGTTGTTTACATTTTTTTTCTCTGTCTTGTAGATCATCAGAAAGTTCAATCGGTTGGAATCTTGTCGAAGCTCTCTCACATTATCTCGTCAACCAATTTGGTTGTTTTTGGTTATTTCGGCTAATGGTTATAAATGGCATGTATAGGGTTTATATGAAATCTTAGTTCCTTTGATGTTTTGAGTTTGTGATAAGCTTATTATGATCAAGTGCTTAGTTGATGTTGTGTTGTAAATGATTATGTAAGTAGGTGAAATTTGCACCTGTGCATGTTTTATCTTATATTAGGTAAGTCATGGTTGAATGGTATGTTTTTGAAATGGTTGTTGGTATGTTTGATCTAAGTTTATTGAATGAATTTATAATGTTGAATGGGATCATATTTGATTTGTGGTTAGGGTACCTTTTGTTGGTGAATTGGTTAGTCTTATAGGTTGACGGAATTGGTATGTTTTAAGTTTTTTTTTTTTTTGGTCATTTGAATGTTTGTGGAAATGATGTCTTGGTGTGCAAGAATTGGAATTGAAATGGCACAATTTAAAGGTAATTATGTTACAAACGGCCTGAGATACAGGCTATCACATGGTCGTGTGTCATTATTGTTTTTAGGTGCAGGTTTCACATGGCCTACAACACGGTCATCTATCTCAAGTCAGTTTGAAACATGGTCTGGCACACAACCTACGACATGGCCATGTGACCCAACATCGAATGCATACACGGTTTGGCACACAGCCTACGACACAATCGTGTGGCCCTATTTCAAATACCCACACATGCGGACACACGGGCTGGGACACAACCGTGTGTCCAAACTTCGAATGACTATACGGTTTAAGCTATGTCACACAGCCGTGTGACCCTTGTTTTCCCAAATTTTTTTATTTTATTTCAAATTGATCCTAAGTTGTTCCCAAGTTATTTTTAGGGCCCCATAAGCTCTATTTAAGACCCGAATGTGTATGTTTATTATGATTATATTAAGTTGTTAATTATTGATATTAAGATATCTAATTGTTTTTGTTATGATGTTAAACATTTTGATTTGTACGGTAATGTTCCATAACCTTAATCTAGCGACGGAGTCGGGTTAAGGGTGTTATACTCGGTGTATATGTTGTAAGATTTAGTTAGAAAGTATGAAATAGGCATGAAATGGTTTATTTTTACCCAAAAGATAGAGACATGAATTGACTAACAAGATTGACAATACATTGGACAAGACCCAAATAGAATAGATCCTAAATCCATTTATAGATTTGTTTACTTGTGACGTTCATAGTGTGGCATACCTTAATCCTGAGTGGATAATGGACTATGTATGCATGACTCATATGCTTTGGTGTAAGAAAAATCCTAAGTTAAAATAGATAAGAAACCAAAAGTTGTTGCGTTGGGTATTCGACTTCTATAGTATGTAGCATCATTCATAATAGTGGATTCATAACCCAATAAATGGATAAATGATATCCTCTCATTAGCATTACATGGTAGATGAAAAGTAAATATGGCCACGGGTCATTTGTCTTTGTAATAAATGACTTAATTACTATTTGATAGTAATTGATTTTTCATGAAAGAAGATGTAATGGTTACCAAGAGATAAAATAAGATCATATTAGGAGAACGGAGTTATCCCAAATAGATTAAGGATATCCTATGAGGGTAACACATTTACGACAATGTCATTGGACAAGAACTAATTGAGTAGCTTTTGTAATAGTATGTAATTACGGAGAATTCAGTCATGATACTATAGTGGAATGACCTCGTAACTAAATGAGTTTATAACTAATAAGCAAATAGCTAGAACTTAATTATAATTCACTTGAGCCCTAATTATATATGTCCAATCGGTCCTTCTGCTAGCTCATTGAAACCAGAAATGAATTGAATAAAGAATCAAATGAACATAAATGGATGAAATTGATAAAGTTAAAGAAATGAGTTACATTCAAAACGAATATGTTTTCTCACTATGTATGGAAATGAATTGAAGTTAATTTAAGTTTTTGAATTATTATTTAATCAAATAATTGAAGTTCAAAATAGAATTAAATTAATTAGTCATTTTAAATCCATTGAAAATGGAAATTAAATATATTTTCTCATAGATTCTTTTACGGTAAAGTTGCCATGATTTTAACAAAATTAGAATTGGGTAGAAAAATCATTTAATTGGAAAATTAATTTATCTAATTAAATTAATTTAATAAATAATATTTATTTTGAGAAATAGGAAAACATGTATTGGTTGGATTAAATTATAAAGTGTTGGGTTAAAAGTATTGGAAGCACATATAATTGGACCCAATACAGGAGAGGCCCAAAGACCCCTTATAATACATATAAGGGGCACCAACCCTAGTATATTTAACTAGGTTGTGTCGCCTCCTTCTCATAGTTAAACTAGAATACTAGTATTTCTATCAAATAAGAATTATTTTTGTTTTACTAATACAACTAGGATTATTCTATCTCTCCCTACAAATAGATGACATTGGTAGATAAAATACAAAACTTTGAGATATTGTTATTGTAACATCCCTAACCCATCTCCATCACTGGATTAGGGTTACAGTGTACTACTAAACAATCAAAACATTTGAACATTATATCATTCAATATTATAATCACATCATAAACTATTCATACACATGCATACTGTCCCTAAAATGAGCACTCGATGCCCTACAAATAAGCTAGAAACAATTTAGAACCAATTTGACACAATTTGGAAAGTTTAAGAAAAAGATGCAAAATTTGCAAAACAGGGGTCACACATGCCGTTTACCTCACACGCTCGTATCTCTAGCCGTGTAACTATCGAACTAGGGATACACAGTTGTGTCCCAGTCTGTGTCCTCACCCGTGTAACTCTCTGAGTAGGGTCACACGGTCGTGTCAGGCCGTGTAACTTTCTAAGTTGCCCCATATGCCTGTGTGCCAGGCCGTGTGTTAGGCCGTGTAACTCTCTGAGTTGCTCCATATGCCTGTGTGCCAGGCCGTGTGCTAGGTCGTGTAACTCACTGACTTGCATCACAGAGAAATCATCATATGACACACGGTCGTGTCGCCAGGCCGTGTGTCTCACACAGCTGAGTCACATGCCCGTGTCTCAGTCCATGTGGACCAAAATTTACCTATAATTAAGCCATTCCAAAACTATGCTATGCATAAACATTCAACCTATTTAAGCACACTATAAAAGTGACCTAAACAACATCCAAACACATACCAATATGCTATTTTAAGATTGATAAACTGTAAAAGTAACATATTTTAATCCCACATTTGGCATACTTTTGGATGATTTATTCCTTGAATTATGTAAAAAGGTGCTCTTAATCCTTTCTTTTCATGATTTATACACAGAAAAGCACCATAGGATGAAAAGAATGAGAAACGGGCCTAAAATGGACCAAATAGGCCATATCACGAAATCGGCACGACCTAGAGGCCATATCACGAAATCGACATAGCCTGGACTTAAGCCTATACAGTCGTGCCTCTTAAAAGAAGTCTGAACATGGCCTAACCACGATTCACACGACCGCGCCTCCATCAACAAGCTCGGACATGGCCTAAAGTCGAAACATACGGGTGTGTGCCCTAGGGCATGTCCCTGCTGCAGAAAGAGCAATTCTACTCGGAATAGGGTACTTAGAGGCAAAGAAACACATTCCAAAGCCTATTCAAACACCCGAGTAGGAATTATACTTGAATTAGGATACTTAGAGGCCAAGTAAGGCATCTCAAAGCCTATATAAAACCCTAGAGGCCAACCTTTATGGGCACGTTGAGGCAAAAGTCTTCTGCCAGAGCTAGTGGAGCTAGGCCAAGGAGCCGAGCCAGAAAGGTTAGATTTATGGGAATCACTCGAAGATAGCCAATTGATCCATCTCAAGAAGCCAAAATTCTACTCGAGTCGGCAGATCTCTCCTTCAATTCCTCCAAGAGGTTTTAAGGATTTATTATGTTTTGTTTTATCTTTTCTTCTCAGATGTTTTCTTTTATTATTATGAACTAAACCCTTCAGATATCTGAAGGGGATGAAACCTAAGATGGATCCTGTTATTGTTATCTGAACCATATGATAAATATTTGATTTGTTCTTAATTATGTGTGCTTAATTCTTGTGTTAATATTTTCGGGATATTGATTCAAGTTGAATGTGCTTAGGTGGTGGAGCAAAAATCCCTACTTAAGAGTAGATCTAGCATAATTAAGCGGAGTTGATCGCGCGCCTAGAGATAGGGTGACGAGATTTTACCAAATTAGGGTGAAACCTAATATGGGAGTCCATAGATCAAGTTAATGCGATTCTAGGGGTTTTTATTAGAAAGAGATTTCAAATAATCAACCTAGGGTTAGACGTTATTCGCCTCGAGAGAAAGTTTAATATAAATTAGGGAATCCTACGGATCAAGTCAAGTGAATAAATCGTCTGGTTCAGTGTTAGATAACAAGTGAAGTCTAGGTGGATTCTTCCTAACTGTATCGTCTTAATCAACTGAGTTTTCCCAACAGTATTTCCCCAATTCATTATTTTTGTCTTTGCATCTTTAGCCTAGTAGTTAGTTAATTTAGATTAAACAACCAATCACTTAATATTTAGGCTAAATAATAGAAAGAAGGTTAGTATTAGTACTTTTAGTTCCTTTGGGTTCGATAATCCGGTCTTGCCTAAGCTATACTACTATTCGATAGGTGCACTTGCCTTACGTTATTGTCAGAGTTAGTTTCTAGGTTCGATCATTCTCTTTATAAATTTTAAAACTCGACAAAACAATGATCAAGTTTTTAGCGTTGTTGCTGGGGAACTAAAATATTAAGAAAGTCCTATTTTTATTACTTTAGCCATTTTTGTATTTTCTGAAATTTATTTTTTTTTATTTTTCTTATTTTTTACTTTTCTAATTTTTTTCTATATGCTTTTGGCAGATAATTTTAGTTTATAGAGAAGATGGCACCGAATAATTATCAGTGGCAAGTCATAAGGACAATTCCTACTAAAGCAACTAGTGTCTTCAACCTCGACGTACACCCAGTAATGCAATATGACTCAAATCTAGGAGGCGTGGTGAATCCTAAGTACCCACCTTACGGATATGGCATGGAAAACAAGCAAGCTTACTATACGGGTAATTATTCTAGAGCACAAAATAATTTTATAGTGACACTTATAATACAGGTTAGAGGTACCATCCCAATTTCTTGTGGGATGATCGAAATAGCCAAAGATAGAAACTCCCTCCGAATTTTCAACAACCACCTCACCAACAGGAAGAGGAGTCGAACATTGAAGAGATGCTGACAAAATTCATGGCAGCCACAGATACCCGTCTCCAAGATACTGAGACCACCCTTAAGAATCAACAAACATCGATTGAAGGGATCAAGAACCAAGTTGGTGAACTTATTAAGTCAGTTGGGGAAATTACTAAGTCAGTTGGACAACTTGCTAAGTTGATCTCAGAACTACCACAAGGAAGCTTGCCAAGCAATACTGAAACTAACCCGAGAGAACAAAATCAAGCCATTTACGATAGTGAAGGGTTAGATGTACTAAACCCAAAGGAAGAGCCTGTGGTAAGTGAAGGTAAGGTTGAGGTAAGCTAGGATTTACCAAACCCGGTAATTAAGGAATACAAAGCTCGCGCGCCATACCCCAATGAGACAAAAAAAGACCACATAGAGGAAGAATTCGGTGAGTATCTTAAACTTCCAAAGAAATTTCATATTAACTTGCCATTTCTTGAAGCACTTTCATAGATGCCAGATCCTAGACCTCGTGTCAATAAAGAGGAAATTCATGAGGAACGAATGCTTTGGATCGATAAACTAGACGAGTGGAAAATACACTTTAAAGAGAAACTAGGAATACATGAAGTGAAACCGAAGGAAACCCCAGACGAGCTGATAGGAACATCAAATCACTTCAAAATAGGGGATCAGGTATTGATGAATAAGGAAGACCCTTGAATCACCACTTCAGACATCAAAAAAAATGAAGAAATCACCTTTAAATTACTTAATGTCTTCCTATACGGGATAGTCGAGGTAAGCAATCCTAAATTCAGTACTTTTGAGGTAAACACTACTCGACTTAAACTTTATATCCATAACCGAATTGATCGCATGAGAAAGGATTTCCACCTCCTCAAACCACCATGATCATACAAATAACAAGTAAGTCTAGCTCAAGACTTTAAACGAGCGCTTCTTAGGAGGCAACTCGAGCACTAACCCCATTTTTATTTTTTATTTTTTATTTTTTATTTTTTTATTTTTTTATTTTTTATTTTTTTATTTTTATGTTTTTTTATTTTCCCTTTTTAGAATTCAAATAAACCAAAAGCGCAGATTTTCAGACCACACGGCCTTGCACACGGCCATGGCAGTGGTCGTGTGGGCACCACAGGTAGGTAAAAGGGCGTGACCGTAGACGTGTAAGATCCTAAATATGGGCTTGTGCATTTATATGAGATGTTGGTTTAATATGCTCGGCAGAGGCCTTGATTAAATATATGGATTAGAGTTTAAATTAATGTTCTAAGAAGTTTAAGTGATATTTTGGGCTTTAAAACTTGGGTTAGAATGATTAAAAATGGTGTTAGTAGTAATTAAATGTAAATAGTTATGTTTGGTCGCAAGTTGGGCTTGTGGCCCAAAAATTTGTAGAGCTTTGAGTGGGCACTAGGGTGGCGCCACTTAGGGAGGTTATTCGGCCATGTGTGGCCACTTAAGGCCCAAGAATTGGGGGCAAAATTTTGGCATATCAAGGAGGGGAGTGAACGCACACTTGTTAGCATTTAGGAGCTTTATTTCTTTTATTTAAGTGATAAAAGCGATAATTAAGAGGATGAGGAGTTGGATCTAGTTGAGACTCTTTTAAATGAGTCAGCTGATCATGATAAGGGATAGGAATTTGAGCTATCAGGTGTTTACAGAGTTGGCCGAAAATCCAACTCTGGGAAAGGGGGTGCATTGTCGAATGCTATTTAAGCCAATTGATCATCCATTCTTTTATTTTTTTTTCTCTTCTTCCTTACCTAGCCGAAATTCCCTTCTCCTATTCTCTCAAATTCTTTTCTTTGCCGCAACTCTCCAACACAGTTTATTTTCCCCTCTTTTCTTCTCAAAGCCGAATACCCTAGTATTTATTTTCCTCTCCCATAGCCGAATCTACAAGTGAGATCTCTGTTTCCCGAAGGTGTACCATAAGCTGCATACTCCTCTCTAATCTGGTGAGTTTCGGGATTTTGTTTCTTTGCATTTTCTTTATTTTTCTGTCAAGTTCTAAACCAAATCATTTATTCCAAAGGCTTTTCGATTTCACTCTCTCTATCCTAGAAGCTGAATCTTGTCTTGTTTTATTCAGAAGTGTCAATTTTGTGGAAAAGTCAAAGGTAGGTTGGTGGTGATGATTTCTCAAGGACATTCGGGATTCGACTAACTAGGTAAGTGTTAGTTTTAAGGGTTATATTTAATTCATGAGTTAGATCTCATTGTTTATTTGGTTTAGTGATTAAGGGATTGTCATAGACTCAACTAATAGTCAAGAAGTGGAGGTTGTATCTGTAAAACCGTCACTTGAATACAAAAAGCGATCTATTTCGATAGTGCGAGATTGGCCATCGGAGTGTGGATCGAAATCGAAGTCAGATCGTGGGCCAATAATGGTAGTCTCGAGTGATAGTAGCGTAGATATAACGAAAGCCTTAATACGCGAATCAGGTGTGTAATACTTCCCCACAGTCTAGATCTGATTAATTATATATATATGTTCATAAGTTTTATATGTTACATTAAAATCCAAAATCTCGGATTTAAACAGCGGACCCTCAGGTTAGTAAATAATCTGATTATATGTAACAAGTAAATTGTTGTACATGTCTTTAAATTATTGTACATATTTGCATGGGTTGGGTGATGAAAGGAGGAAGTATATGTATATGTATATGTGTAGCGGTTTTTACCGTGATTTACTGTAGCGGCTAATGTCGTGATCTGTTATAAGGGCTTCGGCCAATATATGTTGATGAGCAGCATGACTACCATCTTGGTGTGTAGCGGTGTGGGTTGATTGTAGAAATCCCCAATGGTGTGTTGGTTGGCATGGGGGCGTGTAGCGGATGGAAACCTAGACAATTGGGTTGGGTTTTCATATTATTTGTTTCCATGTAAATGAAATTATTATTATGTTTTATGAGGCCCAAATCTAGTGGTGCATGAGGGTTGCACACTGAGTCTCACGACTCACCCAATTAAACTAACCTTTCAGGTGACAATTAGTGCATCGGACCGGGCCAGAGTGGAGTGCAAGGTGGCCATGCAAAAGCCTATGTGGATCCGGCTATAAAGTTCTACTTAATAGTTTTTTTTCAAAGTATTTTATGTTATGAATTTGAACTACGTTGTAATAAGACCATGGGCCATTAGTTTACATTTTGTTTTATTATGGGCCTTTATTAATTATTCTCGTTTTAATTTCTTTGAAAGACATGTAATTCAGTTTTGGGCTTTTGATTATTAAGGCACATTTTATGTAATTTTTATTTGGGCTTTCTGTCATCATGATTGGTTTTTTTTAAAAAAAATTTCTTAGTGACATACCAGATCTGGTTGTAGTGTTTGGGCCGGGTTTAGGGTGTTACAAAATGGTATTAGTGCCCGGTTCAAAACTCGACTTTGGGATTTTGGGCCCAAAAGATTTTCTAAAAATGGGTTTTTTTTTAAAACATGGATTTCTCTTAGCAAAGGCTTACTAGTTCAGCATGGCACCTGCGTTTCCGGCCAAGTTCGCCAGGTAAGTACTCTAAACCATTATGTAATATAAATGTGGGCTTAACAGGCTTATGGGACGTAGACTATTTAGGTTAGAACTTGATGGACTCTAGGCTTAGACAAACAAACTCTTAAAATCCATAAGACTTAACTTCATTAAACAAAACTCAAAACAAGTCACAAGACTAAAGTGTGGTAACAAGCATATGCATGTCTAGGAGTAGATCCGAAGAGCTTGGTATTTAAGCGGTCAAGTGACTCACCTCCTCTTCGCTAGAATCTCACCCGTGCATAGTGGTTGTTCACTTTAGCCATGACAGGGTATGGCAATAGGCATATGCATGTCTAGGAGTGGATTCAGGGAAAGCTTGGTATTTAATCAGTCCTAGTGACTCACCTCCTTTCCACTAGAATCCTACCTGGTGCATAGTGACTATTCACCCTAGCTATGAGTACGTGTTGACAGGCCAAAACTTATAATTAAAACTCGAAAGGGACCAGCCACCTGTTTTCTCACAAAATTGCTAAAATATCCTTATTTTGAAAAAAATACCCATGATTTATAGAAATACCCCGATTTACAAAGTCAACAAAACCTTTCCATAGAAAACAAAAACAACAACAACAATAACATCAAAATATCGTTGGTTTATGAGATTACCAAAATAGCCCTGTTTGCGAAAATTACCAAAACACCCCTGATTTGCAAAATGATCAAATTACCCCTGATTGGCAAAATTACTAAAATAACCCCAGATTTTATAAATTTCTGAAATACCCTCGAATTTGTGAAATTATCGAAATACCCTCGAGTTGGAAAATTACCAAAATACCCTTATTTCACCAAATCACCCGAAACCTTATTTTGGAAAATTACGAAAATACCCTTATAGGATAAAATTACGAAAATACCCCTAGGTAGCGAAATGACAAAAATACCCTTAGGTGATGAATGTTACTTGTATGAACGTTGTGTGTGCATAACTCCTAGAATAGGAAGACTGAAAACTGTAGATAGGTTCGAATTCGAAAGAATCACTTTTAAAACTATGTTTCATAAGATTGTTCGGGGATAATTAGTGGAAACAATTAATGACTCATAAAATTTTTAAATCAGATAAACGCGAACCAGAAGAATGAGTACAAGAGGTCGAGGACGTCGCCACATGGACACGGTAGAGGTAGGACGACCACGTGTTAGAACCCGTAGGATCGGGTCATGGGTCCGAAAGTGAGATACCGATTCCACCAGCTGCTAAGGTGGAATTCCAGGACTAGACAGGTGGAGAGGACATGGTGTCTTAGGCTGTACTGAGGGTTTTGGAAAGAGTGGCTGAGGCTGGTATGGGCATAAGAGCCCGAAAATCTGTGCCTGAGAGGTTGAGGAACAATGGGGCTGAAGTATTTAGGGGAGTCTCTAGCGTATCCCTGAGTTCCGTTGAATATTGGTTGGAGGCAGTGGAACATATAATGGATGACCTAGACTTCACGGTGGAGGAGAAGCTGAAGGGGGTCATGTCTCTTCTTTGAGACGAGGCCTACCAATGGTGGCTCACGGTGAAAAAGGGTACGACTGCGGACTTGATTGACTGGGATTTCTTTAAGGAGTCATTCCAGAGAAAGTACGTTGGGGCTAGTTATATGGATGCTCAAAGGAAAGCATTCTTGAATTTGGTGCAGGGGTGTAACACCCCAAACCCGGCCCATGAGTCCTGACCGGATCTGGTATGTCACGGAGTAAAATGATTTGAAACATTTTGAGTGTCTGGTGAAAACTTGTTAAAATATGGCTAAGGTATTAAAACAGGGTTTGATAAAACTTCGTTGGGATTATTTTTATAAACATGGTTGTGTTGATAAACCCTTTGAAAACGTTTGATCATGTAAAATTTTCAAATCGTCAAGGTTATAGTTGACTTGGTGTGTTTTGTTACCCGATGGTAACATCTTTGAAAACTCGTAAAAGTTACTTAATTTGAAAATGTTGCTTTTAACCGATTTACTTAACATTTATAATTTCATTTTGTAATATAGTGTAAGTAAAATTAAAACAACTAATTAAAACATCCAAATAATAATTAGCGGCCTTATTACAACCCAAATTAAAAATGTAGAAAGTAAATAAACATGAACAGAATCAAATAAAATTTCAAAAATGAAGGAACAAGCATGGCCGCCTCGAGTCCTCTCCGGCTCCATCTCCGCGATCTACTCATCTGCAAAATAATTTGGAAAGGGGTGAGTCACCAAGACTCAGTGTGTAATTCCTCCACCTGGAAATGCAACTCATACACAGATTATTAATAACATGCAAACATGCAACCCCACTAACCATTCGTACTCTCTAACTACCCCTGTGGTCAAAACCACCGGTGGTCAAAACCACCGTGACCGGAGTCACAAATCAAGTGATGGGGCCAACCCATCGTGTGGTCAAAACCACGATGACCATAGGTCAAAATTATCATAATGTGGTCAAAACCACTTGGTGGTACCAAACCACCGGGACTTAGTCACAATTTAACAACGGTGTGGTCAAAACCACTTTGGTGATCAAGTCACAATTAGTCCGATGGGGCCAACCCATCTTGTGGTCAAAACCATCGGTGACAAATCCATAGAAATCATCCCCTCCTCTCATTAATCCCACCATCATCATGCTTACATAACAAATGTCATAATCACATATATCATGCATTTATGTATAGCATAGCATCCAACAAAGATATGATGGCATACAAAATCATATATCATAGATCACGTAATAGGGACTTACCCTAATCCATGCTTAAGCCCACAAGCAAATTACTACCATAATGATTAAAAGGCACAATATAACAATGTTAATTAATTAATAAAGTGTGTAAAGAATTTTACACACATTATCTACCGAAATTCCTAGATCTCGAAGATCTGATCTACGATGCTAGATCCCTTGACCCTATATTCGGCCAACAACAAGATTAGTGACATAGGCCTATTCTGCCCTAACAACCTAATATCAAAGGTTCATTTGCGACACTTACCTTAAGAGGATTTGGTTTCCAAACAAATCCCGAAAATGTCACTTGATTAAGACTCTGCCGAAATTCCTTAAACAACCCACAATAAAAATCGATCACCACTTAAAATACATAACATGGCCTTTGGCCAAAACTATCAATTACTTACCACAACGAATCGAAATCCTAAAATTACTGCTTGTGCCTTGAATAATCGAGATCTTACACACTATATGTCAAATTTGACTTAGTATAGAAATTCATATTCAAAGCCCTTGGCCGAATATTATATAAGCCTTACCTTGAAGAAATCAAATCCCGATAAACTCCCTGAATTTGGCAATAACCTTCCCTACAAACGGTTTAAACACATTATTATGAATCATAGGCCATTCGGCCATAACCATAAACCTAAAAGAAGTTGTCGCCCCTTACCTTGATGACTATCTTGGTCTCTAACCACCACAAGTCGGCACCCTTGGTGATGTTAAGAGTTTCGCTACCTTTAAGGAAGAGAAAAGAACCAATGCTAGAGTGAAACAAAGACCTTCCTTAGGGATTCGACTCAAAAGAGAAAGGGTATGGAATCGGCCTTAAAACAAAGAAAGGAGATGAAAGGAGAGACTTAGAGTGTTTCGGCTTTATGATTTCAAGAAAGAAAAGAACAAAAATCAAAGAGAAAGAGATGAGGGAGATAGGGAATTGGCTAGGTACTTGAGAGAAAAGAAGATGACATTGTATGAATTTAGGAGGAAGACATTCTGGCTATACCTATGCCCCAAAACCGATTGTGAATGGCCTTGATGAATCCTTCATTCGCCAACTCTCACCCTTTGTGATAAATTTTATCACTTCATCAAATAAAATAGAAAAAAAGATGTTTATCCCTATCCTCCAAAGTCCCAATTGTCAGTCCAACACCTCCCTCTCTATGGCGCCATTTTGCAAAAAATAAAAAAACCCTATGCTATTGCTGTGACTCGAACTTGAGTCCTTCACCCTTTGCTTGGGCGACATTCACCAAGGCCCCAAGCCACTTTACCAAATTGACTTTCATGCCCAAACTCACCCACAAAATCTTTTAAAGCCTTCTAACTTGGCCCCTTCCTTTAACGCCAAAAAGCCCAAAAACAAAACACATCCCTTGTAACTCCCACGACTCGAACCTCTCCCTTGAAAACTCCTTTGACGCTCCAAGCCAATCACACCAATTAAATCCTTGTGTCCAACTTCTTACAAAATTCTTAACCCCTGTCTCACCTAGCTCCTTCCTCTCAAGCACTAAAAATAATTTTTTAGCCCTAAGTTAGACCTAGCTCGGGGTTATGATTAAACCCTAAAACATGTCAAGTAATCATAGTTTTCATTTTTTTCAGGTAAGCACATGCAAATAATTAAATTACAAACAACCCCTAATTTAGAATGTTACAGTTCTACCCCCCTTAAAAAGAATTTCGACCTCGAAATTACCTGGATCAAGAGTTGGGGTATTATTGTCGTGATCACATCCTCGGGTTCCCATGTGGCCTTCTCCGTACCATGGTTTCGCCATAGCACTTTTACCAAAGGCACGACTTCCTTTGCGTAACTTTGACATCTCGATCCAAAATCAGACTCGCTTCTCCTCGAAAGACAAGTCCGAGTTCACTTCAATTTCCTCAACCGGCTGGCGTGTGAGGATCGATCGATAAGCGCCTCGGATCAAAACATGGAAGACATCATGGATCCGGCTCAATTCACGGCAACTCAAGTCGGTAAGCTACCGATCCCACACGTTTCAACACGTGTACGGTCCAATGAATCTAGGGCTTAGCTTGCCCTTCCGCCAAACCTCAGCACCTTCTTCCAAGGTGATACCTTCAAGAAAACCTTATCACCCACTGCATATTCCACCTCTCTTCGCTTAAGTTCAGCATAGGATTTCTGCCTGTCCGACGCCTCCCTAAGACGAGCCCAAATTACTCTAACCATATCCTCCGTCTCCGCCACTAACTCTGGACCCAACATCTGTCGCTCTCCTAGTTCTGTCCAACATGTAGGAGTACGGCATTTTCGACCATACAACACCTTATACGGTGCCATCTAAATACTTGCTTGATAACTATTATTATAAGCGAACTCTGCAAAAGGTAGGTACTCCTCCCAACTACCACGGAAATCCATAACACAGCCCCTCAACATGTCTTCCAACACTTGGATGACCCTCTCAGATTGTCCATCAGACTGCGGATGGAAAGCCGTGTTGAAATTCAACTTTGTGCCTAACTCCTGATGTAAAGCCTTCTAGAATCTCGACGTAAACTGGGGATCTTGATCTGAGATAATGGACACCGGTACTCCATGCAACCGCACTATCTCATTATATACGACTGGATAACCTTTGAAGCGAGTAGTCAACCTTCACGGTATGAAATGGGCCGACTTAGTCAATCGGTCTACTATTACCCAAACAAATCTTTCTTCTTGGGTGTAAGGGGAAGCCCACTTACGAAATCCATAGTAATCTCCTCCCACTTCCACTGTGGGATCCTTACCGGTTGTAATAGCCCTGATGGCAATTGATGCTCACCTTAACTTGTCGGGCATGTCGACACTTGCCCACCAACTCGGTTACCTCCGCTTAAGACACAGCCACCAAAAGCTGCTCCCTTAAATCGATACATCTTGTCGCTTCACAGGTGCATAAGCGTACGACTTTATTATGAGCTTCTTTAAGGATTCGCTACCTCAAATCATCATCCTTAGGCATGCATACTCTCCCTTGAAAGTACAACACTCCATCATTGCCCAAGCTAAAATCTTCAGCCTCACCATTCTGTACTTGAAACCTCCGAGTACTCAAAGCTTCGTCGGTCATTTGCCTTTCTTTGACCTCATCAATCCAAGATGGCTTCACTTGCAATTCTGCCAAGAGGCTCCCATCCTCGTAGAGACTTAGGTGAGCAAACATTGCTCGCAAATCAGCTACCACCTTTCGGCTCAATGCATCAGCTACCATATTAACCTTACCCAGATGGTACTCGATTGAGCAGTCGTAGTCTTTCAGCAACTCAATCCATCTCCGCCGCCTCAGATTTAAATCTTTCTGAGTCAAGAGGTACTTTAGACTCTTGTGATCTGTGTACACTACCGATTTCTTCCCATACAGGTAGTGCCTCCAAATCTTCAAGGCAAAAACTACTGCAGCCAATTCTAAATCATGTGTCGGTAGTTACTTTGTGAGGCCTCAATCGTAAGTGGACGCATAAGCGACCACCTTCCTTCTTGCATCAACACACACCCTAAACCAGTATGCGATGCATCACAATACACAGTGAACTCCTTTCCTGCCTCAGGCTGAATTAAGACTGGTGCTTCTGCCAAGATCCTCTTCAGATTATCAAAACTCTCTTGCTGCTTCTCAGACCACACAAACGGAACTCCTTTCCTCAGCAACTTAGTCAACGGTGCTGCGATTAAGGAGAAATTTTCCACAAATCTCCTATAATATCCTGCCAACCCCAGAAAACTCTGAATTTTCGTAACAGACTTGGGTGGTTTCCACTCTAATACTGCCTCAATCTTACGGGGATCCACCCTGATGTCCTCAGCTGAAACTACATGCCCTAGAAATATTACCTCTTTGAGCCAGAACTCATACTTGCTAAATTTGGCGTACAACTGTTTCTTCCTTAGAACTTGCAGAACCACATGAAGATGTGCGTCATGATCCTCCTCAGACTTCGAGTACACCAAAATGTCATCTATGAATACCACGACGAATCGATCCAGATAGGGTTGGAAAACCTGGTTCATCATGTTCATAAACGCTGCTGGTGCATTCGTCAAACCAAAAGGCATTACCAGAAACTCGTAATGCCCATACCGAGTACGGAATGCCGTCTTATGGACATCAGCCTCCTTCACCTTAAGCTGATGGCACCCTGACCTAAGGTCAATCTTAGAGAACACCGATGCTCCTTTGAGTTGATCAAATAGATCGTCGATCCTGGGCAAAGGATACCGGTTCTTTATTGTTAACTTATTCAGCTGCCGATAGTCTATACACATCCTCATTGTCCCATCTTTCTTCTTGACAAAAAGCACTGGAGCTCCCCAAGGTGATACACTTGGTCGAATGAACCCTCTATCCAACAATTCCTGAATCTGCGCCTTCAACTCTACCAATTCTTTTGGCGTCATTCGATACGGAGCTATGGATACTAGCGCGGTTTCGGGTAATAAGTCTATACCAAATTCAACCTCACGGTCCGGAGGTAGACCCAGAAGTTCCTCTAGAAACACATCAACATAGTCCCTTACGGTCCGGACATCTCTTACAGCAACATCCTTAGCTTCCAAAGCACAGGCATGCACCACATAAGCTTCACAACCCTTCCTAACCATCTTTTCCGCCTTCAATGCAGAAACCAGATTAGACAGGTAATCTCTCCTTTTACCCATCATCACCACCTCATCACCTTCCACGGTCTTTATTACCATGCGCTTAGCCGTGCAATCCAGGCTAGCCTCAAACTTTACTAGCCAATCCATCCCGAGGATTAGGTCAAACTCCCGGAACGGTAGTTCCATCAAGTCAGCCAAGAACACGACCCCTTGGAGTTCTAGTGGTACGTTCCTATAGAGTTTACTTACTTCTACAGAGTGACCTAAAGGGCTTAATACAGTCATCTTCCTAGAAGTAAGCTCAGAGTCTAAATGCAGAGTTTCCACTACGCTACTAGCAATGTATGAGTGGGTTGAGCCAATGTCAATCAAGGTACTATAGGGTACACCAAAGATCAAGAACATACCGGTTATGACGTCCGGTGCATCGCCCTCCTCTTGACGCCTCGCGGCATAAACCAAACTAGGTTGCCTAGCCTCAGTACCACCGGTACCTCCCCTCGGTGCTTACGACCTCTGCCAAAGACCATTACCTCCTCTTCCCGCACCACGACCTCTGGAGGCTATTGGTTATCCCTTCTATTCGGTGCACGATCCCGACCTCCGATCTCGGTCTAGCTGCCTTTTTCGGATAATCTCTAACTCGATGCTCCATAGACCCACATTCGAAGCATCCCTGATTACCATTCCAACACTCCCCCGTGTGAGACTTCCCACACCGAGCACACCGTGGCGGCCATTGAGGATTAGCAGCAGCAGGCCTAGCAGCTTGATCTGACCCACCAAACCTCGTCCTCTTTTGCTGATTACCAGAAAACTTTGAAGATGCAGAGCTTCTCTTATTCCAGTTCCTATCTTGATTCCGCCTAACTGATTGCCTTACTCCCTCAGCAACCTTAGACTTCTCCACTAGGACAGCGAACTCCCGTTCCTATTGTGGAGCTATCATCATCCTCAGCTCATCTCTCAGCCCATCCTCGAATCTAACACAGCATTCATGCTCGGTACCCACAATACCACGAGCATACCTACTCAACCGGAGAAATTCGGCCTCATACTCCGCTACTGTCTTATTACCCTGAACCAAGTTCAAGAAAGCCTTTCGCTGCGCATCCATGTAACTGGTTCTGATGTATTTCTTTTGATAGGCGGCCTTAAAGAATTCCTATGTGAGATCCTCCGCCATCGCTCCATCCCTTACAGTGAGCCACCACTGATATGACTCATCCCAAGCGGAGATGATACCCTTCAACTTCTCCTCACCGTGAAATCCAGGTCACCCATAATCCTCTCAGTAGATTCTAAATAATATTCCACCGCACTGGGTGCCACTCCAGAAACTCCTCTAAACACCTCCGCTCCGTTAGCCCGGAGTCGTTCAACCACGATTCGGGCTCCACTTTTTGCCTCAACAACTCGTTCCAACACTCGTAGTATAGCTTGAGATACTACATCGTTACCACCGGTCTGATCTTGAAACTCAGTTTTCACCGCCGATGATCCCAGGCATCTCATTTCAGCACTCCATGACCGAGACCTCGCTGGCTCAAAGCAAGGTCATCCTACCTCTACCACTGCCACGCGGCGGGCGTCCACAACCTCTCGTACTCATTATTCTCATTTGCGTTTATTTGTTTAAGAATTTTATGCATTAGTACCTTTGTTTCACTTGATTATCCACGAAGAAATTTTATGATAGGAGTTTTAGGAGTGGTTCTTTCGTATTCATACACGCACATAGTCTTTCTGTTCATTCATTCAAAGAGACGTAGTTTTCTTTGTGATTATTTTCCACTACCCAGGGGTATTTTCTTAATTTGTCATACAGGGGTATTTTTATAATTTTTCAAAAATAAAAGTTCTCGGATGATTTTGTCAAAAATTATTTTGGAGATTTTAAATTCCCGGGGTATTTTGAAAAATTTGAAATTCAGGGGTATTTCGGTGATTTTGAAGCTCGGGGGTATTTTAGTAATAAACCAGGGTAACTTTGTAAAATTTTGATAATTTTTGGGGTATTTTCAAATGTTGCAAAACTTTGAGGGTTCTTTTAGAGAATTTTGTTTTCCAAGTTGATGGTGTTGCAAAATTTTTGAAAATCAGGGTCATTCTGGTAATTTTGTTGGTCAGGGGCAATTTTGTAATTTTACCCCTAGGGGTATTTTAGTAAAATTTTTTCATAACAAGATTTCCAAAATTTGGTTCTAATTGATTTCACAAAAGAAGGTTATTTTGAAATTTTTTTATTTGGAAATTTTTCATACGGAGGGTATTTTGGTCATTTTTTTTAAAACCAAGGTTTTAATTACTTCAAAACAAAACGGCTAGTCCCTTTTGGGTTTTAGTTATCAAGTTTAGCCTGTGAGCATGTCGTCTCAGCTAGGATGAACCGTCACTACGCACCAAGTAGGATTCAAGTGAGTAGGAGGTGAGTCACTAGGACTGCTTAAATACCAGGCTCCCACCGAATCCAATCCTAGGCATGCGTATAACGGTAGCCACATCCCTTGCTCAGTGACAACTCACAGGGTTGTTTAGGGAATTATTAAATCTTATGCATTGTTTGTTGGGGTTCGCTAACCCTAGGGTTCAACAATTCCTTACTCTAATATTCTACGTTCACAACTTACCCTTCTACCCCTATCACATATTCACAAAATAGATAGAATTACTTACAGGCGGATTGGTGTGGGAGACTCGGTTGCCATCTTTGTTCCACCATAATCGCTTTCTCAAAACATTCCAATAAGGCCTACTAACATAAACAAAACATTTTGGGCCTTGGGCCCCACAAATGAGTTTTGAACCGGGCTCTAATACCAAAAATGTAACACCCCAAACCCGGCCCATAAGTCCTGACCGGATCTGGTATGTCACGGAGTAAAATGATTTGAAACATTTTGAGTGTCTGGTGAAAACTTGTTAAAATATGGCTAAGGTATTAAAACAGGGTTTGATAAAACTTCGTTGGGATTATTTTTATAAACATGGTTGTGTTGATAAACCCTTTGAAAACGTTTGATCATGTAAAATTTTTAAATCGTTAAGGTTATAGTTGACTTGGTGTGTTTTGTTACCCGATGGTAACATCTTTGAAAACTCGTAAAAGTTACTTAATTTGAAAATGTTACTTTTAACCGATTTACTTAACATTTATAATTTCATTTTGTAATATAGTGTAAGTAAAATTAAAACAACTAATTAAAACATCCAAATAATAATTTATGCCTTATTACAACCCAAATTAAAAATGTAGAAAGTAAATAAACATGAATGTAATCAAATAAAATTTCAAAACTAAGGAACAAGCATGGCCGCCTCGAGTCCTCTCCGGCTCCATCTCCGCGATCTACTCATCTGCAAAATAATTTGGGAAGGGGTGAGTCACCAAGACTCAGTGTGTAATTCCCCCACACGAAAATGCAACTCATACACAGATTATTAATAACATGCAAACATGCAACCCCACTAACCATCCATACTCCTCTAACTACCCCGTATGGTCAAAACCACTGGTGGCCAAAACCACTAGTGACTAGAGTCACAAATCAAGTGATGGGGCCAACCCATCGTGTGGTCAAAACCACTGATGACCATAGGTCACAATTATCATAATGTGGTCAAAACCACTGGTGGTACCAAACCACTGGGACTTAGTCACAATTTAACAACGGTGTGGTCAAAACCACTGGTGACCGAAGTCACAATTAGTCTGATGGGGCCAACCCATCTTGTGGTCAAAACCACTGGTGACAGTCCATAGAAATCATCCCCCTCCTCTCATTAATCCCACCATCATCATGCTTACATAACAAATGTCATAATCACATATATCATGCATTTATGTATAGCATAGCATCCAACAAAGATATGATGGCATACAAAATCATATATCATAGATCTCGTAATAGGGACTTACCCTAATCCATGCTTAAGCCCACAAGCAAATTACTACCATAATGATTAAAAGGCACAATATAACAATGTTAATTAATAAAGTGTGTAAAGAATTTTACACACCACATTACCGAAATTCCTAGATCCCGAAGATTCGATCTACGATACTAGATCCCTTGACCCTATATTCGGCCAACAACAAGATTAGTGACATAGGCCTATTCGGCCCTAACAACCTAATATCAAAGGTTCATTTGCAGAACTTACCTTAAGCAGATTTGGTTTCCAAACAAATCCTGAAAACGTCACTTGATTAAGACTCTGCCAAAATTCCTTAAACAACCCACAATAAAAATCGGTCACCACTTAAAATACATAACATGGCCTTTGGCCGAAACTATCAATTACTTACCACAACGAATCGAAATCCCAAAATTACTGCTTGTGCCTTGAATAATTGAGATCCTACACACCATATGTCAGATTTGACTTAGTACAGAAATTCATATTCAAAGCCCTTGGCCGAATATTATATAAGCCTTACCTTAAAGAAATCAAATCCCGATAAACTCCTTGAATTCGGCAATAACCTTCCCTACAAACAGTTTAAACACATTATTATGAATCATAGGCCATTCGGCCATAACCATAAACCTAAAAGAAGTTGTCGCCCCTTACCTTGATGACTATCTCGGTCTCTAACCACCACAAGTCGGCACCACTTGGTGATGTTAGGGGTTTCGGCTACCTTTAAGGAAGAGAAAAGAACTGAATGCTAGAGTGAAACAGCACCTTCCTTAGGGGATTCGGCTCAAAAGAGAAAGGGTATGGAGTCAGCCTTAAAACAAAGAAAGGAGATGAAAGGAGGGACTTAGAGTGTTTTGGCTTTATGATTTCAAGAAAGAAAAGAACAAAAATCAAAGAGAAAGAGATGAGGGAGATAGGGAATTCGGCTAGGTACTTGAGAGAAAAGAAGATGACATTGTATGAATTTAGGAGGAAGACATTCGGCTATACCTATGCCCCAAAACCGATTGTGAATAGCCTTGATGAGTCCTTCATTCAGCCAACTCTCACCCTTTGTGATAAATTTTATCACTTCATCAAATAAAATAGAAAAAAATAAAGATGTTTATCCCTATCCCTCCAAAGTCCCAATTGTCGTCCAACACCTCCCTCTCTATGGCGCCATTTTGCAAAAAAATAAAGAAAACCCCTATGTTATTGCCATGACTCGAACTTGAGTCCTCCACCCCCTTGCTTGGGCGGCATTCACCAAGGCCCTAAGCCACTTTACCAAATTGACTTTCATGCCCAAACTCACCCACAAAAATCTTTTAAAGCCTTCTAACTTGGCCCCCTTCCTTTAACGCCAAAAGGCCCAAAAAATAGAACACATCCCCTTGTAACTCCCACGACTCAACCTCTCCCCTTGAAAACTCCCTTTGACGCTCCAAGCGAATCACGTCAATTAAATCCTTGTGTCCAACTTCTCATAAAATTTCCTCTTAACCCCTGTCTCACCTAGCTCCTTCCTCTCAAGCACTAAAAATAAATTTTTAGCCCTAAGTCAGACCTAGCTCGGGGTTATGACTAAACCCTAAAACATGTCAAGTAATCATAGTTTTCATTTCTTTCAGGCAAGCACATGCAAATAATTAAATTACAAACAACCCCTAATTTAGGATGTTACAAGGGGAGTAAGACTATGGCTGAGTATGAGGCTGAGTTTCTACGCCTGAGTTGTTACGCTCGGGGAATGGTAGCAACAGAGTATGAACGATGCGTTCGGTTCGAGGATGGGCTACGGAATGAGCTAAGGGTTCTGATCGCTCCACAACGAGAGAGAATTTTTACGGTTTTGGTGGATAAGGTCAAAATAGCTGAGGAAGTGAAACGAACTGAGAGACAAGAAAGGGATAAGAATTGGAGTGAGAATAAGAGAAGTTTTGGGCCATCGGGAGTATCTGGGAATTTTTAGAAGAGGCCTAGAACTGATGGGCCAGCTCGTGCCCCATCGGACCAGAGTCAAGCATGTTCTACATGTGGGAGAACCCATTATGGGGAGTGCAGAGTGAAAATCGGTGGATGCTTTAGGTTTGGATCCACGAACATCGATGAGGGATCTCCCTTAGATGGATCGAGAGACACGATAGCGGCCAAAGTTCGATCGGGCTAGGAAGGTGGTCGGCCAGGACCAAGGGGTCGTGGTCAAGCCAGAGGTGGCAATGGCGTAAGGGTGGTCGTGAAGCACCAGGCGGAGGTGTAGGTTATGTTGAGGCAAGGCAGCCAGCTTTGGTCTATGCAGCATATCGCCAAGGGGATGGAGACACTCTAGATACGAATAATGGTGCGTACCCTACCATAATATACTAAGTGTTTATTTTGGCTTTAGAATTAGAGTGCACAGTGAAAGTCTAGTGGTGAGACTTAGGTAGTAAGTTACTAGTAAATTTCGGGGCCGAAATTTATTTTAAGGGGGGTAGAACTGTAACATCCTAAATATGGGCTTGTGCATTTATATGAGATGTTGGTTTAATATGCTCGGGCAGAGGCCTTGATTAAATATATGGATTAGAGTTTAAATTAATGTTCTAAGAAGTTTAAGTGATATTTTGGGCTTTAAAACTTGGGTTAGAATGATTAAAAATGGTGTTAGTAGTAATTAAATGTAAATAGTTATGTTTGGTAGCAAGTTGGGCTTGTGGCCCAAAAATTTGGAGTGCTTTGAGTGGGCACTAGGGTGGCGCCACTTAGGGAGGTTATTGGGCCATGTGTGGCCACTTGAGGCCCAAGAATTGGGGGCAAAATTTTGACATATCAAGGAGGGAGAGTGGACGGCACACTTGTTAGCATTTAGGAGCTTTATTTCTTTTTATTTAAGTGATAAAAGCTGATAATTAAGAGGATGAGGAGTTGGATCTAGTTGAGACTCTTTTAAATGAGTCAGTAGATCATGATAAGGGATAGGAATTTGACCTATCGGTGTTTGCGAGTTGGCCAAAATCCAACTCGGGAAAGCGGTGCATTGTCAATTCTATTTAAGCCAATTGATCATCCATTGTTTTATTTTTTTCTTCTTCCTCACCTAGCCAAATTCTCTCTTATTCTCTCAAATTCTTTTCTTTTCCGCAACTCTCCAACACAGTTTATTTTCTCCCCTTTTCTTCTCAAAGCCGAATACCCTAGTCTTTATTTTCCTCTCCCATAGCCGAATCTACAAGTGAGATCTCTGTTTCCCGAAGTTGCACCATAAGCTACATACTCCTCTCTAATCTAGTGAGTTTCGAGATTTTGTTTCTTTGCATTTTCTTTATTTTTCTGTCAAGTTCTAAACCAAATCATTTATTCCAAAGGCTTGTCAATTTCACTCTCTATCCTAGAAGTTGAATCTTGTCTTGTTTTATTCTAAGTGTCGATTTGGTGGAAAAGCCGAAGGTAGGTTGGTGGTGACGATTTCTCAAGGACATTCGGGATTCGACTAACTAGGTAAGTGCTCATTTTAAGGGTTATATTTAATTCATGAGTTAGATCTCATCGTTTATTTGGTTTACTGATTAAGGGATTATTATGGACTCAACTAATAGTCAAGCAGTAGAGGTTGGATCTGTAAAACCGTCACTCGAATACAAGAAGCAATCTATTTCGGTAGTGCGAGATTGGCCATCAGAGTGTGGACCAAAATCGAAGTCAGATCGTGGGCCAATAGTGGTAGTCTCGAGTGATAGTAGCGTAGATATAGTGAAAGCCTTAGTACGTGAATCGGTGTGTAATACTTCCCACAGTCTAGATCGATTAATTATATATATATATTTCATAAGTTTTATATGTTACATTAAAAGTCAAAATCTCATATTTAAACAATGAGACCCTCGTGTTAGTAAATAATCGATTATATGTTACAAGTAAATTGTTGTACATGTTTTAAATTATTGTACATGTTTGCATGGGTTGGGTGATGAAAGGAGGAAGTATATGTATATGTATATGTGTACCAATTTTACTGTGATTTACTTGTAGCGGCTAATGCCGTGATCATTATAAGGGCTTGACCAATATATGTTGATGAGCAAGACATGACGCCATCTTGGCGTGTAGCGGTGTGGGTTGATTGTAGAAATCCCCAATGGTGTGTTGGTTGGTGCGGCGTGTAGCGGATGGAAACCTAGGCAATTGGGTTGGGTTTTGCATATTATTTGTTTCCATGTAAATTAAATTATTATTATGTTTTATGAGGCCCAAATCTAGTGGTGCATGAGGGTTGCACACCGAGTCTCATGCTCACCCAATTAAACTAACCTTTCGGTGACAATTAGTGCATCGGACCAGGTGGAGTGGGCGCAAGGTGGCCATGCAAAAGCATATGTGGATCCGACTATAAAGTTCCACTTAATAGTTTTTTTCAAAGTATTTTATGTTATGAATTGAACTACGTTGTAATAAGGCCATGGGCCATTAGTTTACATTTTAGTTTTATTATGGGTCTTTATTAATTATTCTCGTTTTAATTTCTTTGAAAGACATGTAATTCAGTTTTGGGCTTTTGATTATTATGGCACATTTTATGTAATTCTTATTTGGGCTTTCTGTCGTCATGATTGGTTTTTTTTAAAAAAAAATTTCTTAGTGACATACCAGATCCGGTTGTAGTGTTTGGGCTTTGGGGTGTTACAAGACGTGTGGCAACAGAATAAAATTTTCCCCAAAACATGGGTCGCATCTCTATTTAAACCCCATTCTTACTTTTTATTTTCCAATTATCTTTCTTCTTTCATTTTCTATTATTTACTTTTATTTTTATTTTTATTTTTATTTTTATTTTTATCTTTATTTTTATTTTCTTTATTATTTTCTTCTTATTCTTCATGCCATTTAGATTTAGCTTAGGATACAATAAAATCAGACCGGCTACTTCGAGGATTCAATCTCAAATGGTTTGAGGCGCTTCCCCACGTTCATCTCCAACCCTATTCGGATTCTTTTCATTAACTTCATCCAAAATTCAGGAAGTTTCACTTCTCCCTATCTTTTGATTTTCTACTATGTTGATATTTATCTATCTTTGTACATTGAGGAAATGTACATCTTAAGTGTGGGGGGTAAAAGTGCCTAGCTTTTTGCATTATTCTCAAATCCTTGGATTTTATCTAGTTCTTAAGTGATTTCCTCATATTACTAATTAGGATGAAATTTTCGATAATTTATGATTCTTATTGATATGTTTTTGAGTAAGTCATAATTAATTGTGCATTGA
This sequence comes from Gossypium rotundifolium, assembly GCA_025506655.1. NCBI lineage: Eukaryota > Viridiplantae > Streptophyta > Magnoliopsida > Malvales > Malvaceae > Gossypium > Gossypium rotundifolium. Next base: position 21,030,350 of record CP106727.1, read on the forward strand.
TGATTTAAACTTTAAGATACTAGAGAATCAAGCATGATAAGTCTATTTTTCAGAATTAAAAATTTTCTAGGTTGTTGAACTGAATTTGAATATTACTTTGAAGTTTGAAATTTATAGGGATTGATGTCAAAAACACCCATAATTTTTTGATATTTTGAGCCTTATAGAGCATATATTTTTTTTCGTGCTCACTTTATTGATTATGAGTGTGTCAACACTGAATTGTTATTCTAGAACGATTAAACATGTCAAGACCACATTTTTTATTTGATATACTGAGATGATAAAGGCACCTAGGTTTTAAACCATTCACTCCACTAAAAAGCCTACCTTCATAATTAACCCTTAGTGAACCCCGTTGATCCTAACAACCCTTTTTATTGAATCACCCACTAATATTAACCCAAAACCCCACTCGTATTTGTTATCACCATTCCTTCGATTACCCTTCTATCGAGAATTGATTTGATCAGTTGCCTAACTACTTTATTTCAGTTGATAAAGATATTTCTTATATTATGTATTTATTGATTTGTTCTTAAAATAAAAAAAACGAAGTACATTCATTATTAGTTCTATGTTCTAAGAGCTTGTACGTTTAAATTCAGCATCTTGAAAAAGAAGCTTGTATTATTAGTATTTTCATGTGATGTAATTATTCAAGTTATTAGTTCATTTTTCTAAAAGTTAGGTAACTTGTCAATTCAATCTCGATTTTAACCTTCTATTTCAGCCTTTATCCACACCTTTAACCCTAGCCCCGTTTCAACCCTGATAAAGACCTTTTGATTTGTGTATCATCTCATTTTACAGTGGTGGAGATTTGATTTTCAGGCAAGCCTATGGGATTAACTTTTTAGTTTTGACTTATAAGTGCTATTTTCTTGAACCTTAAAACACTTTGAGTGCTTTAAGTGAATCTTTAGTGAGAATGTTAATCCTTGTCGGTTTTGAATTAAAGGTAATCATTTAGATAAGGGAAGACGCCTATGTTTTTCGTGCTACAAATATATGACTTAGAATTGTTTGAATCTTTAAAAGTCTTTGAGTTAAATTATCCATGTATAAATTATTTATGAATTATGATGAGACATTGTTGATGAGAATTATGAATTGTTGAAAGTTCGTTTTAATTGTAAGTTGAGAATTTTATTTGAGGACAAGTAAAAGCTTAAGTGTGGGGTATTTGATAAACCGTAAAAGTAACATATTTTAATCCCACATTTGGCATACTTTTGGATGATTTATTCCTTGAATTGTGTAAAAAGGTGCTCTTAATCCTTTCTTTTTATGATTCATACTCAGGAAATCACCGAAGGATGAAAAGAACAAGAAACGGGCCTAAAACGGACCAAATGGGCCATATCACAAAATCGACACGGCCTGGGCTTAAGCCCACACGGCCATGCTTCTTCAGAAAAGTCCAAACATGGCCTAACCACGATTCACACGACCATGCCTCCATCAATAGGCTCGCACACGGCCTAAAGTCGAAACACACGAGCGTGTGCCCTAGGGCATGTCCCTATCGCAAAAAGAGCAATTCTACTCGGAATAGGGTACTTAGAGGAAAAGAAACACATTCCAAACCCTATTCAAACAGTCGAATAGGAATTATACTTGAATTAGGATACTTAGAGGCCAAGTAAGCATCACAAAGCCTATATAAAGACCCTAGAGACCAACCTTTATGGGCACGTTCGGAGGGCAGAAGCCTTCTGCCAAAGCCAGCGAAGCTAGGCCAAGGAGCCGAGCCAGAAAGATCAGATTTGTGGGAATCACTCGAAGATAGCTAGTTGATCCATCTCAAGAAGTCAAAATTCTACTCAAGACGGCGGATCTCTCCTTCAATTCCTTCAGGGGTTTTAGGGATTTCTTTTGTTTTGTTTTATCTTTTCTTCTGAGATGTTTTCTTTTATTATTATGAACTAAACCCTTCAGATACTTGAAGGGGATGAAACCTAAGACGGATCTTGTTCTTGTTTTCTGAACTATATGATAAATATTTGATTTATTCTTAATTATGTGTGCTTAATTCTTGTGTTAATATTTTTGGGATATTGATTCAAGTTGAATTTGCTTAGGTGGTGGAGAACAAGTCCCTACTTAAGAGTAGATCTAGCATAATTAAGCGGAGTTGATCGCATGTCTAGAGGTAGGGTGACGAGATTTTGCTGGATTAGGGTGAAACCTAATATGGGAGTCCATAGATCGAGTTAATACGATTCTAGGGGTTTTAATTAGAAAGAGATTTCAATTAATCAACCTAGGGTTAGACGTTATTCGCCTCGAGAGAGGTTTAATATAAATTAGGAATCCTACGGATCAAGTCAAGTGAATAAATCGTGCAGTTCAAAGATTAGATAACAAGTGAAGTCTAGGAGGATTCTTCCTAAGGGTATTGTCTTAATCAACTGAGTTTTCCCAACAGTATTTCCCTAATTCATTCTTTTTGTCTTTGTGTCCTTAGCTTAGTAGTTAGTTAATTTATATTAAACAACTAATCACTTAATATTTAGGCTAAATAATAGAAAGAAGGTTACTATTAGTACTTTTAGTTCCTTTGGGTTCGACAACCCGGTCTTGCCTAAGCTATACTACAGTTCAATAGGTGCACTTGCCTTAAGTCATTGTCAGAGTTAGTTTCAGGTTCGATCATTCTCTTTATAAATTTTAAAACTCGAAAAAACAACGATCAAATATCCTAAATCAACTAACCAATATGTCATTCAAAGGCATCATAATTAAACAATCTAACATTTATCAAAATTTATGAACCATACCTATTTCCATGCACAAAAACTTCATTCTATATGTGCCTAAAACACATCATAATTGAAAATTTTCAAACCAACATCTTGTGCCAAAATGCATACACAACAATTCACAAAAATGACCAAAAGGACCTACCTAAAAAGCATTATATGTCCATAAATCCTTCATAAATATCAAGATACAAACATACCAAAATACCATTACATAACATCCTATACATGCCATTATAAACCTAAGCCAAAATGTTCAAAAACTACTGATCGTGTCAAACAGTCGAGTTTTAATATTTAAAAAAGAATGATCGAACCTATATACTAACTATGACAACGATAAAGGCAAGTACACCTTTCGAACAGTAGTATAGTTTAGGCAAGAATTTCTTATCGAACCCAAGGGAACCTAAAAGTACTACTACTCACTTTCTTTCTATTATTTAGCCTTAAATATGGAGTGATTGGTTTATTAAACTAATGAAATACTTAAACTATATGCAAAGACAAAAGAATGAATTGGAGAAAGACTTTAGGAAAACTCAGTTGATGAAGACGATACCCTCAGGAAGAATCCACCTATGACTTCACTTATTATTTATTCCCCAAACCATATGATTTCTTAACTTGGCTTGATCCGTAAGACTCCCTAACCTATATTAAACCCTCTCTCGAGGCGAATAATGTCTAGCCTTAGGTTAATTAGTGGAACTCTCATTCTCTTATAATAACCCCCGAAGGAAGCTATAAATCAATCAATAGACTCCCATATTAGGTTTCACCCTAATCCGACAAAATCTCGTAACCCTATCTCTAGGCGCTGATCAACTCCGCTCAATTATGCTAGATCTAATCTTAGGCAGGGTCTATTCCTCCTCCACCTAAGCACATCGGATTAAATTAAGCAACATAATTAAGAACAAACTAAGTACTTATCATATTGTAATATCCCGAATTATGGCCTATGCATTTTTGCTTAATAATATGAAATAGCATGATTATGAGTGTTGTGAATGTGCATTGTGAATTCTGTGAATCTTAGCGCATAGAAAAATGCCTTAGAAAGTATTAGATTCTAAATCGAAAAGAGGAAGCTAAGCAGGAAGGCCTTAAAAGAAATAGTAGAGGAATTGTGACACACAAACGAGCTTGGTAAAGTGGTTGCAAGGTGCCACTTAGGGCCTCTGTGAATGACACCACTAACAGGTGCAAATGGGCCAAGGTTTGAGTCACGTAGGAAGCTAAATGAAGCTTTTATTTTTGCAGCAATATGAGGAAGAGATGGATGGGAAGGGGAGTCTCTAAGAGGAGTTTAAGATGTGCTTAAATTCCCTTGGAAATTTTAGCTAAGCATAAGATAAATAAGGATTTATTTTAAATTATTTTTGTTATGATAAAGAAGAGATAAATGTGGATTATTTTTATTAAAGAGATAAAGAGAGAAAAACAAGGGAATTGATAGTGTTGGCCGAAGAGGGGATTCTTGGTATAGTATTTTCGGCAAGGAGGAGAGGCCAACCTTTATTCTTTCTTTTTCTTTTGTTCATCTGCCGAAATCCTCTAGTAAAATTTCCCTCTTATCTTTTAGTTTGCCAAAGCCGAAAACTCAAGAAAGCCTATCCAAATTCTTCACCTTTTCCTTCTTCTTTTTCATCAAAGGCCGAATACCCTCCTCTTAAAACCCCACCATAGCCGATTCTTCCTAAGCCCATACTCTCTCTTTGCTTTCCCTTGTTAAAGCCGACATCTTATAGTGTTCATCAAAAGCCGAAATCGAGTGGTCAGCATTTAGGCCATAGCCGAATAGCTCTGGGGATTGAAGTAAAGGTGCTGCCAATTTTAATATAAAGGGGTAATGATCTATAGTCATCATCTTATTTCTTTTCTTTAAGCTAAAAGTAAGATTCTAATGCCATCAATGTCTTTGGCCGAAACTTTGAAGGGTCTTCTGGGATTTAGTAGTTGACGACTACAAAGATAAGCACAACAAAGTTTCAAGATTTCTAAGATTTAAGGTAAGGCATGTATTCGGCCATAGGCCACTTTTATGTGACTTAAAGTTAGAATTAAATCTAACCAATGCCTATAGGTATTTTGACATCTCCTCAAGACAAGTGACAAGTTTTCAGGATTTCAAATCATAAGGTAAGCACATAGGTACATTCGGCCAAGGTCTATTAGTGATTTAAGATCTAATTCTTATTTACTTAAAAGCCAAAAACTAACCAAGTCGAATGATCTAGCATTGGCCGATTGAAGGAAGGAATAACACAAAGTTTTCCAGATTTGATTAGTAGTGAAATCGGTACCAAGGTAAGAATTTGATTACAATAATCCTATTAGGATTTTGTTTTATAGCCAAATGGCTTTTTACTAATAAGATTGGGGTTGGCGAATATAGGCGATAAAGATCTAAAGCGAGAGATTGGATTTTCGAATTTGGAGTGAATTTGCTAAATAAATCGGTGTGTACTCCACACTATCTCTTAATAGATGTAAGGCAATATTTAATATATATGTTATAATAATGTGAATGTGGCTAAGTTACCATGCGATGGTACAAAGTACTCAGTGCGTTTTCCTACTCCTACTAGGAATATAATACGATCTATTATGGCACATAAGTGCAACTTTAAGAATGTGAATAAAGCATAAGGCATAATTTTGCATGTTTTGCATGACATGGGGCATATGGGTGATATGTAAAGGGAAGTGAATTGGTGGTTTTATACCCCAATATGTGAATGTGGTGACTTATGTCACAATATATGAATGTGGTGACTTATGTCACAATGTAATATATATATGGTGGCTATGCCATGAAATTATAAAGCGATGAGCACATCGATTGCAATGATCGCCTTCGATGGTGTATAGCGGATGGAGGGTTGACTTAGTAGTCCCCACGGTGTGATGGTTGGTACGGGTGATGTGTAGCGGATGGTTATATAGGCTTGGGTTTGGGAATTGCATCATTCTATATAAATGCTATGTGAATATGTATGATGTGACATGACTGAATCTGTTTGAGACTTAGTGTTGATTGTACACATTGAGTCTGTTTGACTCACCCCTTATGGGACTATTTTTCAGGTGACACGCAGTAATGGACCGGGTCGATAAGAGCTCAGTGGAGGCCATGCAAAGCTCAAAGATTGTCTTATTTTTATTTATATTTAAGTTTTAAATTACTACGGGTTTTTATTTGATGTAATAAGGCCAAAGTGTTAAATTGTTTATGTATGCTTTCAAATTACTTAGTATGATACGATTATTATCCAATTAAAGTTAAAAGTAAATTTCTCTTAAATATTAGAGTTGAATGTATTAACATCTAAACAACACGATTTTTTTTTTAAATTTAAGCCCAACCCAAATCAACTGTTTTCAAAATCACATAAGTTTTTGGCAAAGCCCAAATAGAATTTGAAAGGTTTTTCTTTAGAAGCATACCAGATTCGATCAGGGCTTGTGGGCCGGGTTTGGGGTGTTTCAACTTGGTATCAGAGCCCAATTTTAAACTCTCGGCCTTGGGTTTAAGAACCAAAACGTTTTCAAAATTAAGCCCAAAAGAATTTTGTGAAATATTTTAAGAAATAAGTAGGTTTTCTAGCATGGCACCTGAGTCTCCGGCCCGAAGTCCACCAGGTAAGTACCCCTATCTATTGTGTGGATTATCATATGAATTGTAGAAGGGTAGAAATGGAATGTAGATTAATATGATAAGTACTTGAACCATACCCCAACAATTACATAAAACTTTAACGGACAATTAAACAAACCTGTGTCTAAGTCACCGAGCTAGGGTGTGGCAACCGTTGTGCGCATGTCTAGGATTGGTTTCAGTGGGAGCTTGGTATTTAAGCAGTCCTAGTGACTCACCTCCTACCCACTTGAATCCTACCTGGTGCATAGTGATGGTTCACCCTAACCAAGAGGACTCAGCCACAGGCTAAACCCAATAACTAAAACCCGAAAGGGACTAGCCATGCTTTTATAAAAACCCTAGTCTTAAAATCACCAAATTATCCCTTTAAGGTGTAGGAAAACTATTTTGAAAAAATTTCCAAAATATTCTCAATTTACTAAAATGACCCAAATACCCCTGGTTGGAAAAAAATTTACTAAAATGCCCTTGATTTCCCAAAATTACCATACTACCCCTGATTCCAACAACAATTTCTGATTTTACACAAATATCCAAAAACTTTACAAAATATCAAGACACCCTGACTTGGAAAATTTACGAAATTACCCCTGATTTGTAAAATGACCAAATTACCCCTAACCTAAACAAATGGCCAAAATACCCTCAGTAAGAAAAATTATCGAAATGCCCTCAAATTAGAAACCTTTAAAATAATAATAATAATAATAATAAAATAACCTTGTTTTGAAAAGTCCTTAGGAACCATATTTTGTGAAAAATTACCGAAATGACCATGGTTTGAAAAATTACAAAAATACCCCCAGTTTATAAAATTACCATTTTACCCTTGAAATTCCCTACCAAGTATTTCAATTTTGTAAAAACACCAAAAATCTATATTTTGCAACATTTTCAAATACCCTAATTTGAAAAAAAATTACCAAAATACCCCTGTAGGACAAAAATTATGAAAATACCCTTGGGTAGTGGAAAACAACAAACAACGACAACTACAACATCTCTCTATAATGGACACAAGTTCATATGTGTGACTAAATGAATGATGTGAGACTGTATGTGTATGACTCGAAAGCACTACTTTCTAGAACTATTAAACATAAAACTGTCCGTGTTAAATCAGTGGAACAAAGCTAATACATAAAATTCTTTAATCAGATAAACGCAAAGCGAAAGTATGAATTCAAGGGGACGTGGTCGTAATGTACGTGGCCGTGGAAGAGGCCGAATGACCATGTCTGAACCCGTTAGATCGGGTCAAGGATCTAAAAATGAAATGCCACCACCACCACCAGCCGCTGATGTGGAATATCAGGATCAGACGGGGGATGACGCAGTGTCACAGGTGATACTACGGGTTTTGGAAAGGGTGGCTGGAGCAGGTGGAGGCATGGGAGCTCGAAAGTCGGTACCTGAGTGACTCCGAGCCAACGGAGCTGAAGTGTTCCATGGTATATCAGGTGTGGCACCCAGTACCGCTGAGTATTGGTTGGAAGCAACTGAACAGATTATGGATGAACTCGACTTAACTGACGAGGAGAAGCTGAAAGGGTTGGTGTCGCTTCTCCACGATGAGTCATATCAATGGTGGCTCACGGTGCGAGATGGTGCTACAGCTGAGGAACTCACTTGGGAGTATGCTAAGGCGGCATACCAGAAGAAGTATATTGGTACCCATTATATCGATGCACAGAGGAAGGCATTTCTAGGGCTGGTTCAAGGGAACAAGTCCGTAGCTGAGTACGAAACTAAATTCTTAAGGTTGAGCCGATATGCTCGGGGCATAGTGTCTACAGAGCATGAGTGGTGTGTCCGGTTTGAAGACGGACTAAGAGATGACCAGAGGTTATTGATAGCCCCGCAACAGGAGTGGAAGTTTGCTGTATTGGTGGAAAAGGCTAAAGTAGCTGAGGGTATCAAGGATTCTGTAAGGCAGAACACTTATCAGAATAGACAAAAGAGGGGTTTTAGGTCGTCTGAATCATCAGGGAATGTACAAAAGAGGCCTAGAGTTGATGGGCCGCAAGGTCAGCGAACTGTGACAAGAGGCCAATACCGTACTTGTGATCATTATGGAAAGAAGCATCTAGGAGAGTGTTGAAAGAAGACATGAGGATGTTTCAAATGTGGGTCTAAAGACCATATGATTAAGGACTGTCCTATGAGACAGGATGGGAATCGACCAGCAGCTCTGGGTATTACTCAGGCTAGAAGAGGCAGACAGCAGCCTCAGTGGGGTCGTGGTCTGAATAACAGAGGAAATGGTACTGGCAGAAGACGTGGAACACCAGGCCGAGGTGTTGCTACTACTGAGGCAAGGTAGCTGGGTTTGGTTTATGCGGTTCGCCGGAGGGAGGATGGAGATGCACCAGACATTATAACCAGCACATTCCTTATTTATGGCAAGCCTTATATTGCGTTAATTGATGTGGGCTCGACCCATTTTTATGTTGCATGTAGAGTAGTTAAAACTCTAGGGTTAGCCTCTGAACTATTCGATAGGGAGATGACTGTAGTAAGCCCATTAGGCCAAACTGTAGTGGTGAATAGGATGTTTCAGAGAGTACCTATGGAACTTCAAGGAGCGGTATTCCTTGCAAACTTAATGGAATTACCCTTCGCGGAATTGGATCTAATACTTGGCATGGATTGGCTAGTGGAGTATCGGGCTGTGTTGGATTGTACAGCCAAACGAATGGTTAAGGACCCTAGAGGATGAGGTGATGGTTATGATAGGCGAAAGAAGAAACTACTTGTCTAACGTAGTTTCAGCCTTAAAAGCTGATAAGATGATTCGAAAGGGGTGCAAAGCATTTTTGGCCTTCATTTGTGCTTTGGATACAAACGAAGGGGGAGTTAGTAGGGTTAGAACTGTAAGGGAGTTTGTGGATGTCTTTTCGGAGGAATTACCCGGAATACCCCCGGACAAGGAGGTAGAGTTTGGAATTGACTTACTGCTGGGTACAGTTCCTGTGTCCATTGCCCCATACAGAATGGCACCAAAGGAGTTGGTTGATCTTAAGGCTCAAATCCAAGAATTGCTAGACTGTGGGTTTATTCGACCCAATGTGTCTCTATAGGGAGCACCGGTCTTATTTGTGAAGAAGAAGGACGGAACTATGCGCATGTGCATAGATTATCGTCAGTTGAATAAGCTGACTATCAAGAACAAGTACCCGTTGCCAAGAATTGACGACTTGTTTGATCAGCTTAAGGGGGCCGCAGTATTCTCGAAGATAGATCTAAGGTCTGGATATCATCAGCTTAAGGTGAAGGAGATTGATATCCATAAGACGGCTTTTCAAACAAGGTACGGGCATTATGAGTTCTTGGTAATGCTGTTCGGTTTGACTAATGCCCCAGCCGTGTTTATGGACATGATAAACCAGGTTTTTCAACCCTATCTGGACCGGTTCGTTGTTGTGTTCATAGATGACATATTGGTGTATTCAAAGTCTTAAGAGGAGCATGATGAGCATCTCTGAATAGTGTTACAAGTGTTGAGGGAGAAGAAGCTCTATGCCAAATTCAGCAAGTGTGAATTTTGGCTTAAGGAGGTGACGTTTCTAGGACATGTGGTATCTGCTGAAGGAATAAGGGTGGATCCTCAGAAGATCGAGGCAGATTTGGATTGGAAACCCCCTAGGTCTGTGGCAGAAGTTCAAAGTTTCTTAGGATTGGCAGGCTATTATAGAAGGTTTGTAGAGGGGTTCTCGTCGATAGCCTCGTCTTTAACAAAGTTGTTGAGAAAAGAAGTACCTTTCGTATGGACCGATAAGCAATAGGAGAGCTTCGAAAAGCTTAAGAAGGTTTTGACCGAAGCTCCAATTTTGATTCAGCCAGAGGCAGGGAAGGATTTTGTAGATACTGTGATGCTTCTCATACAGGATTAGGAGGTGTCCTTATGCAAGATGGGAAAGTAGCCACTTATGCGTCTCGACAACTAAGGCCACACGAAGTTAACTACCCGATGCATGACTTGGAATTGGCGGCAGTGGTCTTTGCCTTTAAGGTGTGGAGGCACTATCTATATGGAGAGAAGTCGATGATCTACACAGACCACAAGAGTTTTAAGTACTTGTTGACTCAGAAGGAGTTGAACTTAAGACAGCGAAGGTGGGTAGAACTATTGAAGGACTACGATTGTTCCATAGAATATCACCCGGGCAAGGCGAATGTAGTGGCAAATGCCCTAAGTCGAAAGGTTGTGTCAGATCTGAGGGCGATGTTCGCACATCTGAGCATGTATGATGATGGAAGTCTATTGGCAGAGCTGCAAGTTAAGCCAACGTGGTTGAATGAAGTGAAAGAGGGACAGTTGGTTGATGAGGATCTAAGTGTTAAGTTGCGACAAGTGCAGAATGGATAGTTAGAGGGTTATGGTGTTAATGACGAGGGAGTATTGTGCTTCAAGGGTAAGATTTGTATGTCAAAGGACGAGGAGCTTAGGCAAAGAATTCTTCAGGAATCGCATAGTAGCCCTTATGCTATGCATCCCGGAGGTAGTAAAATGTACAGAGACCTAAGGAGCAGCCTCGTGGACCGGTCTTAAATGGAAGTGGTGAATTTTTTGGAAAATGCTTGACGTGTCAGCAAGTTAAGGCTAAACACCAAGTTCCATCGAGATTGCTTTAGCTAATACAAATTCCCTAATGGAAGTGGGAGAGAATCACCGTGGACTTCGTTAGTGGGCTTCCCCTTACGCCTACTAAGAAGGACTCGGTATGGGTGATCGTGGATCGGCTGACCAAGTCAGCGCATTTTATTCTAGTGCAAGTTGATTACTCCCTACAGAAGTTAGCAAGGTTGTATGTAGCGGAGATTGTGAGGTTGCACGGAGTACCAATATCAATCATCTCGGATAGGGATTCGAGGTTCACGTCTCGGTTTTGGAAAGCACTACATCAGGCTTTAGGCACCAAATTGGATTTCACTACGGCTTTTCATCCACAGTTGGACGACCAGTCTGAACTAGTAATCCAAGTCTTAGAGGATATGTTACGGGGCTGTGTGATGGATTTCAGAGAAAGTTGGGAGGAATATTTGCCTTTAGCAGAGTTTGCCTACAATAACAGCTATCAGGCAAGTATTCGAATGGCACCGTACGAAGCACTGTATGGTCGGAAGTGTCGGACTCCTACATGTTGGACGAAATTAGGGGAACGTCGAGTTTTGGGTCCAGAGATTGTGGCTGAATCGGAGGAGAAGGTTAAGATAATTTGGGCACGATTAAAGGAGGCGTCTGATAGGCAGAAGTCATATGTAGATCTCAAATGGAACAAAATAGAATTTGATGTTGCAGATCAAGTGTTTCTTAAGGTTTCACCTTGGAAAAAGGTAATGAGATTTGGTCGGAAAGGAAAGTTAAGTCCAAGGTTTATAGGACCTTATAAGGTTTTGAAGCGAATTGGACCAGTGGCATATCAGTTGGAGTTGCCACCAGAGTTGAAGAATATGCATGATGTATTCCATGTTTCCATGCTACATCGTTATCGATCGGATCCATCTCATGTAGTGCCAGTTGAAGAGGTGGAGATACGGCCAGATTTGTCCTACGAAGAGGAGCCGATTCAGACTTTAGAACGAGATGTGAAAGTGTTACGGAGGAAATCAGTTCCTCTAGTCAAAGTGTTATGGCGTAATCATTGATCGGAAGAAGCTTCGTGGGAGCCAGAAGAGACGATGCGACAACAGTATCCTCACTTATTTTAGTCAGGTAATTTTGAAGATGAAATTATTTTAAGGGGGTAGAACTGTAATATCTTGAATTATGGCCTATGCATTTTTGCTTAATAATATGAAATAGCATGATTATGAGTGTTGTGAATGTGCATTGTGAATTCTGTGAATCTTAGTGCGTAGAAAAATGCCTTAGAAAGTATTAGATTCTAAATCTAAAAGAGGAAGCTAAGCAGGAAGGCCTTAAAAGAAATAGTAGAGGAATTGTGACACACAAACGGGCTTGGTAAAGTGGTTGCAAGGTGCCACTTAGGGCCTCTGTGAATGATGCCACTAACATGTGCAAATGGCCAAGGTTCGAGTTGCGTAGGAAGCTAAATGAAGCTTTTATTTTTTTGGCAATATGAGGAAGAGATAGACGGCAAGGGAGTCTCTAAGAGGAGTTTAAGATGTGCTTAAATTCCTTGGAAATTTTGGCTAAGCATAAGATAAATAAGGATTTATTTTAAATTATTTTGTTATGATGAAGAAAAGATAAATGTGGATTATTTTATTAAAGAGATAAAGAGAAAAACAAGGAATTGATAGTGTTGGCGAATAGGGATTCTTGGTATAGTATTTTCGGTAAGGAGGAGAGGCCAACCTTTATTCTTTCTTTTTCTTTTGTTCATCTGCCGAAATCCTCTAGCAAAATTTCCCTCTTCTCTTTTAGTTTGCCAAAGCCGAAAACTCAAGCAAAGCCTAGCCGAATTCTTCACCTTTCTCTTCTTCTTTTTCATCAAAGGCCAAATACCCTCCTCTCAAAACCCCACCATAGTCGATTCTTCCTAAGCCCATACTCTCTCTTTGCTTTCCCTTGTTAAAGACAAAATCCTATAGTGTTCATCAAAAGCCAAAATAAAGTGGTCAAGATTTAGGCCATAGCCGAATAGCTCTGGGATTGAAGTAAAGGTCTTTGATTTTTAATATAAAGGGGTAAGGATCTATAGTCATCATCTTATTTCTTTTCTTTAAGCTGAAATTAAGATTCTAATGCCATCAATGTCTTTGGCCGAAACTTTGAAGGGTCTTCCGGGATTTAGTAGTTGTCGACTACAAAGAGAAGCATAACAAAGTTTTGGGATTTCTAAGATTTAAGATAAGGCATGTATTCGGCCATAGGCCACTTTTATGTGCCTTAAAGTTAGAATTAAATCTAACCAATGCCTATAGGTATTTCGACATCTCCTCAAGACAATTGACAAGTTTTCGGGATTTCAAATCACAAGGTAAGCACATAGGTACATTCGGCCAAGGTCTATTAGTGATTTAAGATCTAATTCTTATTTACTTAAAAGCTGAAAACTAACCAAGTCGAATGATCTAGCATTGGCCGATTGAAGGAAGGAATAACACAAAGTTTTTCGGATTTGATTAGTAGTGAAATCGGTACCAAGGTAAGAATTTGATTACAATAATCCTATTAGGATTTGGTTTTATAGCCGAATGGCTTTTTACTAATAAGATTGGGGTTGGTCGAATATAGGTAGTAAAGATCTAAAGCAGTGATTGGATTTTTGGGATTTGGAGTGAATTTGCTAAGTAAATCAGGTGTGTACTCCACACTATCTCTTAATAGATGTAAGGCAATATTTAATATATATGTTATAATAATGTGAATGTGGCTAAGTTACCATGCGATGGTACAAAGTACTCAGGTACATTTTTCCTACTCCTACTAGGAATATAATACGATCTATTATGGCACATAAGTGCAACTTTAAGAATGTGAATAAAGCATAAGGAATAATTTTTGCATGTTTTGCATGACATGGGGCATATGGGTGATATGTAAAGGGGAAGTGAATTGGTGGTTTTATACCCTAATATGTGAATGTGGTGACTTATGTCACAATATCTGAATGTGGTGACTTATGTCACAATATATGAATGTGGTGACTTATGTCACGAATATATATATGGTGGCTATGCCACGAAATTATAAGGGGCGATGAGCACGTCAACTTCAGGAGACGCCTTCATGGTGTGTAGCGGATGGAGGATTGACTTAGTAGTCCCCACGGTGTGATGGTTGGTACGGGTGATGTGTAGCGGATGGTTCTATAGGCTTGGGTTCGGGAATTGCATCATTCTATATAAATGCTATATGAATATGTATGATGTGACATGCCTGAATCTGTTTGAGACTTAGTGTTGATTGTACACATTGAGTCTGTTTGACTCACCCCTTGTGGGACTATTTTTCAGGTGACATGCAGTAATGGACCAGGTCGGCAAGAGCTCAGTGGAGGCCATGCAAAGCTCAAAGCTTGTCTTATTTTTATTTATATTTAAGTTTTAAATTACTACGGGTTTTTATTTGATGTAATAAGGCCAAAGTGTTAAATTGTTTATGCATGCTTTCAAATTACTTAGTATGATACGATTATTATCCAATTAAAGTTAAAAGTAAATTTCTCTTAAATATTAGAGTTGAATGTATTAACATCTAAACAACACGGTTTTTTTTTTTAAATTTAAGCCCAACCCAAATCAACTGTTTTCAAAATCACATAAGTTTTTGGCAAAGCCCAAATAGAATTTGAATGGTTTTTCTTTAGAAGCATACCAGATCCGGTCAGGGTCCCTTGCAGTCCATCTCTTCCTCATATTGCTGCAAAAATAAAAGCTTCATTTAGCTTCCTACGCGACTCGAACCTTGGTCCATTTGCACCTGTTAGTGGCGTCATTCACAGAGGCCCTAAGTGGCACCTTGCAACCACTTTACCAAGCCCGTTTGTGTGTCACAATTCCTCTACTATTTCTTTTAAGGCCTTCCTGCTTAGCTTCCTCTTTTAGATTTAGAATCTAATACTTTCTAAGGCATTTGTCTACGCGCTAAGATTCACAGAATTCACAATGCACATTCACAACACTCATAATCATGCTATTTCATATTATTAAGCAAAAATGCATAGGCCATAATTCGAGATATTACACATATAATTTAGAAATCAAATAACAAAATCCATCATAGGTTTCATCCCCTTCAGGTATTTGAAGGGTTTAGTTCATAACTAAATAAGAAAACATCTCAAGAGGAAAGATAAAACAAAACATAAAAAATCCCTAGAACCCCCTGAAGGAATTGAAGGAGAGATCCTCCGTATTGAATGGAGTTCCGGCTTCTTGAGATGGATCAATTGGCTATCTTCAAGTGATTCCCTAAAAAATGAAAGCTTCGGCAAAAGCCTCTACAAAAAGCTCCCCTTTCAATGTCTGTCTTGGGTTGTTTATATAGGCTTTGGGATGCTATACTTGGCTTCTAAGTACCTTCTTCAAGTAGAATTACTATTAGGGTGTCTAAGTAGACTTAGGAATATGTTTCTTTGGCTTCAAGCATCTAATTCTGAGTGAAATTGCTCATTCCCGCGGTAGGGGCACGCCCATGGCACACGCCCATGTGAATCATGGTTGGGTCGTGTCTTGTTTCTGTTGTTTTGGGCACGACCATGTAAGTTGGGATTCAGGCCATGCTTCAGGTCTGTCGATTGGGACACGGCCATGTAGATCACCAGGTATGTCCGTGTGATAAATGGATGATGCACGGCCATGCAACTCATGAGTTAGGCCGTGTTCTAGGTTAGTCGACGAGGCACGGTCGTGTGAGCTTTGGGCCAGGCCGTGTTGATTTCTTGCTAAGGCCCCATTACTCCGTTTTAAGCCCGTTTTATGTTCTTTTTATCCTCGGATGCTTTCCTGAGTATATGACATGAAAAGAAAGGATTACAAGCACCCTTTATATAAAATCAAGGGCTAAATCATCAAAAAGCATACTAAATGTGGGTTTAAAATATATTACTTTTACGGTTTATCAACTACCAAAAATAAATGGATAGTGTGACTTGAGTGTCGATCTGATCGTCCAACCTTCAAAGTATTTACAAGAACATAAAATAACACAAGTAAGCTCATTTAAAGCTTAGTAAGTTGACGTACAAAAATGATAAATCTTACCGAAGTAATACAATAAATCTTTCAATAATAACTCAACTATATGTATTCCTTGTCATACAAAATCTCAACCCAGTGAATTGCATAGTTCAATTCAAAGCTCAAATACATGTTATAATTATCAAAATCATTAAACAAGTTACAATATAGAAATTCACGATCTGATGAACGACTTACAGATATGAGTACATAGATATCCCACCCAAAACACATCAAATGCTCATAAGAGCTAGTCCAACTGGAAATATGCCAGATGCTCATAAGAGCTAGTCTAACCAAAAACAGGCCAAAACAGAGAGTATAACATAAGAGTTTGCAACAAATGTTGAACCTCAGCCTAATCGGGAAAAATATACATCACTCGACAACAATCTCCACTCCAATCCCTTCATAACACGCCATAATTCAATTGGACTCTATCCCGCGTTCAACCGATCCAAGTATTGAAATTCAACAACATTTCTCAAATAACTTTACATCATCTATAATCAATTATATCAATTATATCATATTATATCATCAAACACTTCATATAGATGTTAAATTATAAGTCGTACGAACTTACCTGGACTAAATTGCAGTAGTTGTAGAACTTCGAGGACAAATTCAGGATTTTTCCTTTTCCAAGTATATCAATAGTGTCTTGATCTAAAATGTAAAATTTCTCACTTATTAGCTTACATTTCACACTCCAATTTACTTTACATTTTATACCCTTTTATTTGTCAAATTTACACAATTACCCCTAACTTTTACAACTTTTACAATTTAGTCCCTTAACTTAAAAATCATCAAATTAACCAATTTCCTCAAGTCAACATTTAGCCAAATATTCTAGGCCCTTGAACAGTTCTTAATAGACATTAAATTTACTATCAAACCTTGAAATTTTGACATTTTCATAATTTAATCCTTAAATCAAAATCTAACAAAAATCACTTCACAAAACAACCAAATACCACAATCAAAGCTTCTAACACATGTGTATCATCAAAAATAGTCAAGGTTCATCAATGGAAACTTTTGAAATTTTTAACAGATTCAAAAACAAAGGTACAAGCTAACTGGACCTAGTTGTAAGGATCTCAAACACATAAAAATTACAAGAAACGGGTATAGAAATCACTCACACGCAATGCTTTGAGCCTAACTGATTCTTCAAGCTAGAAAAACCATGTCCATTCAATTTTCAACAAGAAAATTAAAGAAGATTATGACAATTTCATGTTTTGTTTATGTTTAATTATTGATTAATTAACTTTTTACCCTATAAAATCAATTAAAATTTCATTAAAACCACACTAGACCGTCCACTATTTACTACTAATGTCTAATTACCTTATTGGTCCTCCCACAGTTATTAGTTAAGCCATTAAATCACCAAAATGTAATAATTAACATGTTTTACACTTATTATAATTTAGTCTTTTTCCTTAATTAGCTATCTAAACATTAAAATTTCTTAACCAAATTTTAATCTTAACCAAATTTTAATTGAGTTATTACTTTTAATGACTCTATAAATATTCTATAAATAATATTTAACGATCTCTATTGAGAGAGAATTAATTTCCTACGAGCCCACACTTGAAGCGATTCGATGGAATTTTGTTTTCTATAAATATCACTAAAATATCTAAACCTACTGGGTTTCAAAATTTAATTTTCTGTTGTGACAAAAATTATTTTTAAACTGAATTTTTTCTAACATAATGATAGTCACCAGCTAGATTATCAATAGGGTTAGGATTAGTTTAGGGCAACTCCCTTTAAGTGGTTAATGCCTAAATCAAATCCTCAATGTTCTCTGCTTGATTTTTTGGGGGGTTTGAAGGTGTAGGTGAACCTGTTTCAAATGAATGATTTGGTGGACATGACATCGGTTTAAGCAGTAGTGATAGGATCTTGAATGGTTCTAGGGATTAGGGTTTTATTGATTTCAGGATTTTCTTTAGGTGAGGAACAAATTGAGATGTTTTTAGGCTTATTAGGGATGGTTTTAGATAGTTGATGTAAAGGGTTACCTGAACAAGATCTTAGGTAGTGGGCACTCCTTGTTCTTGATTAGTGGCAACTTGACCTTGGCTACTTCCTTCCCAAGTCTATTTTGCTTAAAGATGTTTTTGCTATCCCTTAGGAGTGGTAATCTTGATTCTTTCCATGGTTGGGAGATGAAGTAGTGTGAAGTATTTCTTTAGGTTTCAAATGTAAAGAGGCAGCTTTGAGAAGAAATCACTATAACACCTTTTGAGAGCCTTGAAAGATAAGTAGGTAAAGAATTAAGGTAATTTGAAAGGAAATTTAAAGATGCAAAGAAGTAATCACTTTACATTCAATGCACATCTTTTACCGAGATTTATGAGAGAGAATCCACTAGGTTTTCCCATAAAAATTCACTTTTTTGCCCAAGAAAAATAATAATACCCTCAAATATTTTCTTTAGTAACCTGGGAATAAAAACACCAAAATGGCATTTGTGATAGTTGTGTGGATGACATCTTCAATTGTTACATGTTTTTCAGGCTCAAAAAATACCAACAAAGCTTCTCAATGTAACATCCTGGAATATGGCTTATGCATTTTTGCTTAATAATATGAAATAGCATGCTTATGTGTGTTGTGGATGTGCATTATGAATTTTGTGAACCTTAGTGCGTAGACAAATGCCTTAGAAAGTATTAGATTCTAAATCTAAAAGAGGAAGCTAAGTAGGAAGGCCTTAAAAGAAATATTAGAGGAAATGTGACATGAAATTGGGCTTGGAAAAGTGGCTTGGAGGTGCCACTTAAGGCCTCTGGAAATGACACCATGGGCTATGAGGAAGGACCTAAGTTCGAGTCGCATGGGAAGCAAATAAAAGAATTTTATTTTGCTACAAGGAGCAGAGAGGTGGACGGCATTAAGGAACTCAAGGAAGGAGTTTAATTCTTTTTAAAATTCGGCTACATAAGGGATAATTGGTGGATTAATTTTATTAATTTGAAAAGGTGATAAGAGATAAATGATAACTTATTTTTATTAAATTTAAGAGAAGAGATAAAGAGAAAAACAAGGAATTAGATAGTGTTGGCCAAATAAGGGGGTACTTTTGATAGTATTTTCGGCCAAGGAAGAGTAAAGCCATTCTCCATTCTTTTCTTTCTTCCCCCTGCCGAATTCTCTCTGCCAATTATTCTCCTTTCCTTTTTGATTCTCCAAAAGCCAAACCTTCAACATCAACCTACTCTTCTTCTTTTGCAAATTCAATCAAAGCCAAACCCTCAAGGTAACCATCAGTCAATTTCTTCATAGCTTCAAAAGCCAAAACTTGTTGATCACACTTAGTCTATAGCCGAATCTCTATGGGTTCAACAAGGGGCAGTTGACTTCTGTATTAAGGGTAAGAACTAGTTATCATTCGATTTCCATTCCTTTTTTTAGACTTACCGAAAACAAGGTACTAATCTCCTTAATGTGCTTTGCTGAATCTTCAAAGGATCTTTGGGGATTGGTTTGCCTGTTGTTGACTTCAAAGAAGAATCTTTCGAGATTTCAAGTTTTAAGGTAAGCTATAAGGTGATATTCGGCCATAGGCCATTAGTATGTGATTGGACTTAAATCTAACCTATGACTATAGGTATTTCGACATCTCCTTGGTTAGGTGGATAATTCTGGGATTTAGAACGCAAGGTAAGTGGGTCTATGAATTCGGCCAAGGCCAATTTTGGTATTTAGATCTATTTCTAAAAGCCAAAACTAACTAGTTCAATGGTTAAGGGTATAGCCGATTGTAATAAAGAAGCATCATAAAGTTTTGGGATCTGTTTAAGAATCAAATCAGCACCAAGGTAAGTTTTGGGTTACAATAATCCTATTGGGATTTGGTTTTTATAGCCGAATGGCTTTTACTAATATGATTGAAATTGGTAGAATATAGGCATTAAAGATCTAAAGCAATAGATTGGATTTTTGGGATTTGGAGTGAATTGCTAAGTAAATCAGGTGTGTACCCCCCACACTAAACTTCAATTAATTTATGATTATGTGTTAATATATGTGTTAATAAAAATATGTGTAAAGTGGCTAAGAGTACCATGCAATGGTACGAGCGAGATACTCAGGTATGTTTACCCACTCCTACTATGAGTAGGTTATGGTCTATTATGGCACATATGCTAATAGTGACAAGAATGTGAAATGAAACATGTTATTGCATGATATGTTTGACATGGGGCATATGGGTGATATGTAAAGGGGAAGTGAATTGGTGGTTTAATACCCCAATATCTGAATGTGGTGACTTATGTCACAATATCTGAATGTGGTGACTTATGTCACAATATATGAATGTGGTGACTTATGTCACAAAATAATCTGGTGGCTATGCCATGAATTTTATAAGGGCGATGAGCACGTCGACTGCAGCGACTGCCTTCGATGGTGTGTAGCGGATGGAGGGTTGACTTAGTAGTCTCCACGGTGTGATGGTTGGTACGGGTGATGTGTAATGGATGGATATCTAGGCTTGGGTTCGGGATTGCATCATAATTATATATGTTATTATGTATGATTTGACATGCCTGAATTTAATTGAGTTTAGTATTGGTTGTACACATTGAGTCTGTTTGACTCACCCCTTGTGGGACTATTTTTTTCAGGTGACACTCGAGAATGGACCGGCCTGCAGGAGCTTAGTGGTGGCCATGCAAAGCTCGAGAGACTACTTTATTTTATTAGTTTTCTTTCTATATTTAATTTTGAATTATTTGAGTTTATTTGATGTAATAAGGCCTTGATATTAAAATGTTATGCATGTTTTAAATTACTTAGTATGATCCGATTATTAACAAATTAGAGTTAAAAATAAATTTTCTTAAGTGATGATATTAAATGTTTTAACACCTAATCGACATGGATTTTAAAATTGAGCCCAACCCAAATCAACTGCTTTCAAAAACACGCAAGTTTTTAGCAAAGTTTTCAAATTAGATTCAATGGATTTTTCTTTAAAGCATGCCGATCCGGTCAGGGCTTGTGGGCCGGGTTTAGGGTGTTTCAGTTTGGTATCAGAGCCAGGTTCAAAACTCGACCTTGAGGGCTTTTTGGGCCCAAAACGTTTTCTTTTGGAAAATTGGATTTTTATTAAGAAATGAGCAGGTTTTTCTGGCATGGCACCTGAGCCTCCGGCCCGAAGTCCACCAGGTAAGTACTCCTAACCTCTTTGTGATTTGTATGTGGGGATATATAGGGACGTAGACTAGTGGATTAGGAATTAAACCCTATGACTAGTTTACCCCAACAATTACATAAAACTCTAAGGCACAATTAAACAAACCTGTGTCTGGGTCACCGAGTTAGGGTGTGGCAACTGTTGTGCGCATGTCTAGGATTGGTTTTAGTGGGAGCTTGGTATTTAAGCAGTCCTAGTGACTCACCTCCTACCCACTTGAATCCTACCTGGTGCGTAGTGATGGTTCATCCTAACCAAGAGGACTCAACCACAGGCTAAACCCAATAACTAAAACCCGATAGGGACTAGCCATATTTTTTTATATAGAAACCCTAGTTTTAAAATCACCAAATTATCCTTGATGTGTAGGAAAACTATTTAGAAACCTTTTCCAAAATATTCTTGATTTATTAAAATGACCTAAATACCACAGTGAAAAAAATTTTACTAAAATGCCCTTGGTTCATAAAATTTCTAAACTACCCACAGCTTGTTCCCAAGATTCTTTTACCTTACAAATACCCAAAACTTTACAAAATATCAAAGACATCCCGATTTGGAAAATTTACAAAATTACCCTTGATTTGTGAAATGACCAAAATTTCCCTAACTATACAAATGACCAAAATACCCTCGTAAAGGAAAACTACCAAAGTGCCCTCAAATTAGAAACCTTTAAAATACCCTTGTTTTGAAAAGTCACCAGAACTATATTTTGTGAAAAATTACCGAAATGACCTCGCTTGTAAAATTACAAGAATACCCTAGTGTATAAAATTTATCATTTCACCCTTGAAATCTTTTTCCAAAGAAGAATTTAAATTTTGTAAAATATCATCAATCTCTATTTTGCAACACTTTGAATACCCTAATTTGAAAATTACCAAAATACCTCTGTAGGACAAAATTACGTAAATACCCACAGGTAGTGGAAAACAACAAACAACGACAATTACAACATTTCTCAGTAATGAGCGCAAGTTCATGTGTGTGACTAAATGAATGATGTGAGACTGTATGTGTATGAATTGAAAGAACTACTTTCTAGAACTATTAAACATAAAACTGTTTTGTGTTAAATCAGTGGAACAAAACTAATCCATAAAAGTCCTTAATCAGATAAACGCAAAGCAGAAGTATGAATTCAAGGGGACGTGGTCGTAACGTGCGTGGCCGTAGAAGAGGCCGAGTGATCGTGTCTGAACCCGTTAGATCGGGTCAAGGATCTGAGAATGAAATGCCACCACCACCACCACCACCGACGTGGAATATCGTGGATCGACGGGGATGACGAGTGTCACAAAGCGATCTTGCGGGTTTTATAAAGGGTGGCTGGAGTGGGTGGAGGCATGGGAGCTCGAAAGTTGGTACCTGAGTGACTCCGAGCCAACGGAGCTGAGGTATTCCGTGGTGTATCAGGTGTGGCACCCAGTACCGCTGAGTATTGGTTGGAGGCAACTGAGCGAATTATGGATGAACTCAACTTAACTGACGAGGAAAAGCTGAAAGGGTTGGTGTCACTTCTCCGCGATGAGTCATATCAATGGTGGCTCACGGTGCGGGAAGGTGCTACAGCTGAGGAACTCACTTGGGAGTATGCTAAGGCGGCATACCAGAAGAAGTATATTGGTACCCATTATATCAATGCACAGAGGAAGGCATTTCTAGGGCTGGTTCAAGGGAACAAGTCCGTAGCTGAGTACGAAGCTGAATTCCTAAAGCTGAGCTGTTATGCTCGAGGGATAGTAGCTACTGAGCATGAACGGTGTGTCCAGTTTGAAGACGGACTAAGGGATGACTTGAGGTTGTTGATAGCTCCACAATAAGAGCAAGAGTTTTCTGTGTTGGTGGAGATGGCTAAGGTAGCCGAGGGTATCAAGGATTACGTAAGGCGTAACAACGATCGAAATAGACGTAAAAGAGGTTTTAGGTCATCCGGATCGTCGGGAATGTGCAAAAGAGGCTTAGAGTTGATAGGCCGCAAGGTCGTGGATTGTGACAGAGGGCGATCTCGTACTTGCGATCGAGATGGAAAGAAGCATCTAGGAGAATGTTGGAAGAAGGTAGGAGGATGTTTCAAATGTGGGCCAAATGACCACATAATTAAGGACATCCTTTGAGATAAGATGGGAATCGGCCGGCACTCGTGGTGTTACTCAGTGGAAGAGGATGGAGCAATTTCCTCGGAGGGCGTGGTCCGAATGGTAGAGGAAATGGTACTGGTAGAGGACGGGGAACATCGGGCCGAGGTGTTGGTAACACGGAGGCCAGGCAGCCAGGCTTGGTTTATGCGGTTCGTCAGAGGGAGGACAGAGATGCGCCAGACGTCATAATCAGTACGTTTTTTATATCTGGCAAACCTTATTTGGCTTTGATTGATGTGGGCTCGACCCATTCTTACGTTGCATGTAGAGTAGTTGAAACTCTAAGGATAGCCCCTGAACTATCTGATGGGGAGATGATTGTAGTAAGCCCACTAGGTCAAACTGTAATAGTAAACAAGATATTTCGGAGTGTGCCTTTGGAGCTTCAGGGAGTAGTATTCCCTGCTGACTTAATGGAATTACCCTTCGGGGAATTTAATCTTATACTTGGCATTGATTGGCTAGTGGAGCATCGGGTTGCATTGGATTGTGCAGTCAAGTGAATGGAGTTAAGGACCCTAGAGGAGGAGGTGATGGTTATGATAGGCGAGAGGAGGAACTACTTGTCTAACGTAGTTTCGGCATTAAAGGCGGATAAGATGGTTCGAAAGGGGTGTAAGGTATTTTTGGCCTTCATTAGTGCTTTGGACACGAAAGAAGGGGGAGTTAGTGGAGTTAGAACTGTAAGGGAGTTTGTGGATGTCTTTCTTGAGAAATTACCAGGAATACCCCCAGACAGGGAGGTGGAGTTTGGAATCGATTTACTCCCGGGTATAGCTCCTGTGTCAATTGCCCCATACAGAATGGCACCAAAGGAGTTGGTTGAGCTCAAGGCTCAAATTCAAGAGTTGCTAGACCGCGGGTTTATTCGACCCAGTGTGTCTCTATGGGGAACACCGGTCTTGTTTGTAAAGAAGAAGGACAGAACTATGCGCATGTGTATAGATTATCGTCAGTTGAACAAGCTGACCATCAAGAACAAGTATCCTTTGCCAAGGATTGACGACTTGTTCGATCAGCTTAAGGGGGCCGCAGTTTTCTCAAAGATAGATCTGAGGTTCGGATATCATCAGCTTAAGGTGAAGGAAGTGGATATCCATAAGACAGCCTTCAGGACAAGGTATGGGCATTTTGAATTTGTAGTAATGCCGTTTGGGTTGACGAACGCCCCAGCCACATTTATGGACATGATGAACCGAGTCTTCCAACCCTATCTGGACCGGTTTGTTGTTGTGTTCATAGACGATATTTTGGTGTATTCCAAGTCTGAAGAGGAGCATGATAGGCATCTCCGGATAGTGTTGCAAGTGTTGAGGGAGAAGAAACTCTACGCCAAATTCAGCAAGTGTGAATTTTAGCTTAAGGAGGTGACGTTTTTAGGACATGTGGTATCTGCTGAAGGAATAAGGGTGGATCCTTGAAAGATTGAGGCAGTTCTGGATTGGAAACCCCCTAAGTCAGTGGTGGAAGTTCAGAGTTTCTTAAGATTGGCAGGCTATTATAGACGGTTTGTGGAAGGGTTCTCGTCAATAGCCGCGCCTCTGACAAAGTTGTTAAGGAAGGAAGTGCCTTTCATATGGACTAATAAGCAACAGGAGAGCTTTGAGAAGCTTAAGAAGGTCTTGACCGAAGCCCCAGTTTTGATTCAACCAGAGGCAGGAAAGGATTTTGTAGTGTACTGTGATGCTTCCCATATAGGATTGGGAGGTGTCCTTATGCAAGATGGGAAAGCAGTCGCTTATGCATCTCGACAACTAAGGCCACACGAGGTTAACTACCCGATGCACGACTTGGAATTAGCGGCAGTGGTCTTTGCCCTTAAGGTGTGGTGGCATTATCTTTATGGAGAAAAGTCAATGATCTACACAGACCACAAGAGCCTTAAGTATCTACTGACTCAGAAAGAGCTGAATCTGAGACAGCAAAGGTGGGTGGAACTATTGAAGGACTATGATTGCTCTATAGAGTATCACCCGGGCAAGGCTAATGTGGTAGCAGATTCCTCGCACATCTGAGCTTGTATGACGATGGAAGTTTGCTGGCAGAATTGCAAGTTAAACCGACATGGTTGAATGAGGTGAAGGAAAGGCAGTTAATGGACGAAGATCTAAGTGCTAAGTTATGGCAAGTGCAGAATGGAGAATTAGAAGATTATGGCGTTAATGACGAAGTATTGTGCTTCAAGGGTAAGATCTGTATGCCGAAGAACGAGGAGCTTAGGAAAAGAACTCTTTGGGAATCGCATAGTAGCCCTTATGCTATGCATCCCAGAGGTAGTAAAATGTACAGAGACCTAAGAGAACAGTTTTGGTGGCCTGGTCTGAAGAGGGAAGTTACAGAATTTGTCGGCAAATGCTTAACGTGTCGACAAGTTAAGGTTGAACACCAAGTTCCATCGAGGTTGCTTCACCAATACAAATTCATGATGGAAGTGAGAGAGAATCACCATAGACTTCGTTAGTGGGCTTCCCCTTACGCCTACTAAGAAGGACTCAGTATGGGTGATAGTGGATCGACTGACAAAGTTAGCGCACTTTATTCCTGTGCGGGTTGACTACTCCCTATAGAAGTTAGCAAGGTTGTATGTAGCGGAGATTGTGAAGTTGCATGGAGTACCGATGTCAATTATCTGGGATAGGGATCCAAGGTTCACGTCTCAGTTTTGGAAAGCTTTACATCAGGCTTTAGGCACTAGATTAGATTTCAGTACTGCTTTCCATCCACAGTCGGACGGCCAGTCTGAATGGGTGATCCAAGTGCTAGAGGATATGTTGAGAGGCTGTGTAATAGACTTTAGAGGAAGTTGGGAAGAATATTTGCCCCTAGCGGAATTTGCATACAATAACAGCTATCAGGCAAGTATTCGGATGGCACCATACGATGCATTGTATGGTCGAAAGTGTCAGACTCCTACATGTTGGAGGGAATGTCAGATTTTGGGGCCAAAATTGTGGCAGAATCTGAGGAGAAGGTTAGTGTAATTCGAGCTTGATTAAAGGAGGCATCTGATAGGCAAAAGTCGTACGCAGATCTTAAACAAAAGGAAATAGAGTTTGATGTAGGAGATCAAGTGTTCCTTAAAATTTCGCCTTGGAAGAAGGTGATGAGATATGGTCAAAAAGGGAAGCTAAGTCCAAGGTTTATAGGGCCTTATCGAGTAATGAAGTGAGTTGGACCAGTGGCATACCAGTTGGAGTTGCCACCAGAATTAAAGCAGATGCACGACGTATTTCATGTCTCCATGCTACGTCGATATCGATTGGATCCATCTCATGTAGTTTCGGTTGAAGAGGTGGAGCTGAGACTAGATCTGTCTTATAAGGAAGAGCCAATTCAGATTCTGGAACGAGATGTGAAAGTGCTACGAAGGAAATCGGTCCCTTTGGTCAAGGTGTTGTGGTGAAATCATGGATCGGAGGAAGCTTCGTGGGAACCAGAAGAGGCAATGCGACAGCAATACCCCCACCTATTCTAGCCAGGTAATTTCGAGGACAAAATTATTTTAAGGGGGTAGAACTGTAACATCCTGGAATATGGCTTATGCATTTTTGCTTAATAATATGAAATAGTATGCTTATGTGTGTTGTGGATGTGCATTATGAATTTTGTGAACCTTAGTGCGTAGACAAATGCCTTAGAAAGTATTAGATTCTAAATCTAAAAGAGGAAGCTAAGCAAGAAGGCCTTAAAAGAAATATTAGAGGAAATGTGACATGAAATTGGGCTTGGAAAAGTGGCTTGGAGGCACCACTTAAGGCATCTAGAAATGACGCCATGGGCTATGAGGAAGGACTTAAGTTCGAGTCACATGGGAAGGAAATAAAAGAATTTTATTTTGCTACAAGGAGCAGAGAGGTGGACGGCACTAAGGAACTCAAGGGAGGAGTTTAATTCTTTTTAAAATTCGGTTAGATAAGGGATAATTGGTGGATTAATTTTATTAATTTGAAAAGGTGATAAGAGATAAATGATAACTTATTTTATTAAATTTAAGAGAAGAGATAAAGAGAAAACAAGGAATTAGATAGTGTTGGCGAATAAGGGGTTCTTTTGATAGTATTTTGGCCAAGGAAGAGTAAAGCCATTCTCCATTCTTTTCGTTCTTCCCTCTTGAATTCTCTCGCCAATTATTCTCTTTTCCTTTTGATTCTCCAAAAGTGAACCTTCAACATCAACCTACTATTCTTCTTTTGCAAATTCAATCAAAGTCGAACCTCAAGGTAACCATTAGTCGATTTCTTCATAGCTTTAAAAGTCAAAACTTGTTGATCACACTTAGTCTATAGCCAATCTCATGGGTTCAACAAGGGTAGTCGACTTAGTATTAAGGGTAAGAACTAGTTATCATTCGATTTCCATTCTTTTCTTTAGACTTCACCAAAAAGGTACTAATCTCCTTAATGTGCTTTGCCAAATCTTCAAAGGATCTTTGGGGATTGGTTTGCTGTTGTCAACTTCGAGAAGAATCTTTCGAGATTTCAAGTTTTAAGGTAAGCTATAAGGTGATATTCGCCATAGGCCATTAGTATGTGATTTGAAGTTGGACTTAAATCTAACCTATGACTATAGGTATTTCGACATCTCCTTGGTTAGATGGATAATTTGGGATTTAGAACACAAGGTAAGTGGGTCTATGAATTCGCCAAGGCCAATTTTGGTATTTAGATCTATTTCTAAAAGTCAAACTAACTAGTTCAATGGTTAAGGGTATAGCCGATTGTAATAAAGAAGCATCATAAAGTTTGAGATTTGTTTAAGAATCAAATCGGCACCAAGGTAAGTTTTGGGTTACAATAATCCTATTGGGATTTGGTTTTTATAGTGAATGGCTTTTACTAATATGATTGAAATTTGGTGAATATAGGCATTAAAGATCTAAAGCAATAGATTGGATTTTTGGGATTTGGAGTGAATTGCTAAGTAAATCAGGTGTGTACCCCCCACACTAAACTTCAATTAATTTATGATTATGTGTTAATATATGTGTTAATAAAAATATGTGTAAAGTGGCTAAGAGTACCATACAATGGTACGAGCGAGATACTCAGGTATGTTTACCTACTCCTACTATGAGTAGGTTATGGTCTATTATGGCACATATGCTAATAGTGACAAGAATGTGAAGTGAAACATGTTATTGCATGATATGTTTGACATGGGGCATATGGGTGATATGTAAAGGGGAAGTGAATTGGTGGTTTAATACCCCAATATCTAAATGTGGTAACTTATGTCACAATATCTGAATGTGGTGACTTATGTCACAATATATGAATGTGGTGACTTATGTCACAAAATAATCTGGTGGCTATGCCACGAATTTTATAAGGGCGATGAGCACGTCGACTGCAGCGACTGCCTTCAATGGTGTGTAGCGGATGGAGGGTTGACTTAGTAGTCCCCACGGTGTGATGGTTGGTACGGATGATGTGTAGCGGATGGATATCTAGGCTTGGGTTTGGGATTGCATCATAATTATATATGTTATTATGTATGATTTGACATGCCTGAATTTAATTGAGTTTAGTATTGGTTGTACACATTGAGTCTATTTGACTCACCCCTTGTGGGACTATTTTTTTCAGGTGACACTCAATAATGGACCGGGTTGGCAGGAGCTCAGTGGTGGCCATGCAAAGCTCAGAGACTGCTTTATTTTATTAGTTTTCGTTCTATATTTAAGTTAGAATTATTTGGGTTTATTTGATGTAATAAGGCTTTCAATTAAAATGTTATGCATGTTTTAAATTACTTAGTATGATCCGATTATTAACAAATTAGAGTTAAAATAAATTTTTCTTAAGTGATGATATTAAATGTTTTAACACCTAATCGACATGAGTTTTAAAATTGAGCCCAACCCAAATCAACTGCTTTCAAAAACACGCAAATTTTTAGCAAAGTTTTCAAATTAGATTCGAATGGATTTTTCTTAGAAGCATGCCAGATCCGGTCAGGGCTTGTGGGCCGAGTTTGGGGTGTTTCAATCAAGCTCTCAAACTTGTTTACATCTAAGGCCTTCGTGAACATGTAATGCCCTCGACCAGAGTCGATTTGCTAGATCCGGATCTCGGGTGTTACTAGACTTATACTAAAAAACTTTAAACTTTTATAACTACTTACAAATATTTACAAAAATAACACTTACAAATTTTTATTAAACAAATGAACATCTAATATACATACAAGAGTAGATAGAAAATTTATTAACAAAATTCATCGCCATATAACATAATTTATTTCAATTACCCAAACTGTATACTTCTATGTAATACTATTAATTCATAATATGCCACCAAGCTTGCTTTGTATGCATAATAACCCGTATGTCGCTCCGCTGGCATAATCTTAGCATCGTTCCTCCATGTGCTAACTCACATCTTCAAACCTATAACAAAACATACAATATAGATAAGTTCATAAAAACTTAGTGAGAAAAACACCATTTACCTTAGTGATACATGCTCATAGGAGAAGATGACTAATAATAGTGATCCTGTCATTCTTAAACCTTAATCTTATTTCAGACAAAAACTTCCTTAAACTCTAATCTTTTATACACATTTATTACCACCTTACTCTGAATTCATTTATATTTCCCATCGATGACTACAATTCTTCACTTATTTTTCAATCTTAACATCCATATAACTAATTTAGTTTTCTTTTCAAATATCAAAGCAATTCAATATACCACTACATGTGCACACCAAACTCAGAACCAACGTACAAGCACAATTCATAACGAGCACATACTTAGTTGGTGGATACCTTCTTCGAATATTCAGAATTGAGCTTTTATTTAGAATAAGTCTCACTGTTTAATAATAACTTTTATGTGTCTCTTCAAATCATTCTCTTTAATAAACTTTTCACCTTAAATAGTACTTACATATAACTAATTGATACTTTAAATTGTGTCAGATTTATTGAGTATTTAAAGAATCATACAAAACACATATCAGAACTTCCCTCAGAACATCACCACTCATCCCATTCAGAATACTCCTCAAAGGCCATTCATTCAGAGTATGACATAAAGACAATGCTTACAGAGTGCGCCACAAAGGTTGTTCCTTTCAGAGTTTTCCATATCAGATTTCGTGTTTTTTTGTCCTGGGAGAC
Source organism: Gossypium rotundifolium (assembly GCA_025506655.1). Taxonomy (NCBI): domain Eukaryota; kingdom Viridiplantae; phylum Streptophyta; class Magnoliopsida; order Malvales; family Malvaceae; genus Gossypium; species Gossypium rotundifolium. Next base: position 21,060,932 of record CP106727.1, read on the forward strand.
TTCATCATTTACCATTATGATGCTTAGATACAAGCCTACAACCTAGACCCGTATACACTGACACGATCCATACTAGACATTTTTATCACCAATCAGATGACCCTATAACTCATTCTACAAATACCAGATGGATACTTAGAAACCTTGTACGAACTATTGTGTGCCAACCATTATTCAGCATCATTTATTTCGTCGGATACCACCACAATCTCATCATTCTTCGATACGCCAGTTATCATGATCTTACCCTACCAAATCTTCCTTGACTAGCTAACTAAGAAATCCTTTCAACCCTTTCATAAATTTTGGTCACAATAATAATAGTAATAATAATTTCTTAACATAACATATCCTCATAAACCACTTCCAACCACCCATGCATTAAGCCATACCCTTATTTCAAACAATTCTCTAAAAATTATCTTAGGCGGATACATATGTATTTGGAGAATACTTTCGTTGAACTAAATACCTTCAAATTTACTCTCAGAAATACTATTAGACCATTCAGATGAATTCCATATCCATATCTTCAAGAATACATATATTCAAAACATTCATATTCCAAATTTTCTTGTAATTTTAGGGGAGGTCATTAAATCCCGGCAATCATGATTTTACAGATTCCAATTAACTCTGATTCAACATTCGTCATAATATAGACACCCTTCAATGACAGGTCCTTCAATCTTACATAGTTACAAATATATATCTAACATTTTTCGGATCATCGTAATGAATACTTTTATCATCATGTAGATACATGGTTCTTCAATAACTTATTCAATTAAATTCACAAATCTTACTCAACTAATAACATTGAGCACAGTAATACTTTACCTCAACTATACTTATTACAGAACTAATTGACTTATTCATATCCTACCAGACATTCATGACAGATCACGCTATACATGCTAACCAGAGCATGCCTTCATACATAATCTCATTTCTACTGTCTCAGCGAACTTCATAGAAGATGCTAACATGACTTCATATAAAACACACCTTAGTGAATTCATACAGAGCCATGTACTTGTGGTCTTTTCATGCAATCCTTTCATAACTGCCATAGGTCATAACCTCATGGTCTTACGTATACATTCAAGTATCATGATCTACCACTTCAGTTCTTATATATATATCGAAGGCTACGCCATGAATGATTCATATCATTTCATTTCTTATTCTTTATGCCATAGGACTAGCCTCATGGACTTACACATATCATGTATCACGATCGGCCAATTCAATCATTAATTTACTTAAGGCTACGCCATGAGTGTTTCCATATCATAAGATGCCATAGGTCAAAATCACATGGACTTCTATTTCATTCATGCCATGAATTGCCAGTCTTATTAGCAATAACTGCCTTATGATCGGTCAAGACTTACACTATTATTTCACCATTTTTACACATAACTTTAGCTTGTTTAATAGTTAAATCAAAGCTTCTTAGTATATATTTATGTTTTCATGTTTAAGGTAGTGGTTTATGCTTTTTAGTACCTTTTACTACATTTTATATATCTAAATAAGGTTACATGGTCTTGTAGAACAAACCGGAGCTAAAGATACATATTCGGGTTGAAATTGATGCCTATGTTGCAACACCAAGACATTGATGTCACAACATCAAAAATAGAAGCAAAAAAAAAGTCCTGGAGTGAAATTGCCTTTAGTTTCGTGACACTGCCCTTCAATGTCATGACATCGAATCCAATGTTGCAACATAGCAGGCCTGTGTTGTAACACCGCTTCTACACCACCCAAAGAGATCTTACATGTAACAAGTGCGATTTTTAGAGAAATTAGGAGTATTTTTCCTCATCAAACTCTAAGAACTTCAAGGATAGTTTAGGCACTTTAATATTCCAAGTTTAGCCTATATAAAGGCCATTGTAACCAAATTAAACAGACAATTTTTAAGGAGATCTAAATCATTCATAGGTTTTTATTTCGTTTTTAGTTTTTACTTAGTTTATTTTATGTTCTTGTAATCGGAAGATCCTATTCCGAAGCGAAACTCTCGCTAGTGGAGATTGTTCCAAATTCATGCTTTCATTGATAAATCCATGAGCATCTCTTTTCCTTATTCTATTCTTTACATTTCGTTCTTTAACATTGTTAATTAAATGTTTGTGTAAATATTAGAATCAATTCATGCTTTATACATATTTCACATGTTTCAACTATTTAATCTAATTAATTAATTGACAGGTAGAGTTCAATTAGTTTTGGTTGAATCTAGTTGAGTGCAATTAAACCCAAGGATTGATGACCCTAGGAAGTCCTCTTGGTAGGTATGAACTCAAAATTGGTATTGCCTACCAAGCATCACTTAACAGATCAGTGGTTGGGGAAGGAAGAATTTAAACCCTAGGATGATTTTAGGAAGTCATATATGTAGGAATTAACCCAAAATTAGTATTGCCTATCCATGAAAACCTTACCTTATCCTATTGAAGTCATATAGGTTCATTATCATTGGACTGCTCATTGGTTTCACCACTAACACCACTTTCTTGATTTTCCACTTTTATGTTTTCACCAGTCTTGGTAGTGCCAGGGGAATGGGTATTATCTCAGGCACTAGATTGGAAGTTGTGTTCTCATCATAATCACCATGGATTTCATGAACTTTAGCATCACCTACCACCATATTTATTAACTCCATAACATTTTTAGTTCGCTTGTTGAACACCCTATAGGCCTTATTGCTCACTGCATACTCAATAAAAATGCTACATACTCAATGAAAATGCTTTCATAAGATTTAGAATCAAACTTATCTTGGTGTTCCCTACCTCTCAAGATGCAATACGTCCTTCTAATGACATGAATGTTCTACATTGTAGGCTTATTTCCTTTCCACAATTCATATAAAGTTGTTCGAGTCTAGGCTTGATCATAAACCTGTTGATTACATATTTGGTTGTGTTAACAACCTCAACCTCGATGTGAAATGTTTTTACTGTTGAGCATCACTCTTTCCATTTCCTATACAATTTTGTTATTGTGTTCTACTACATTTTGCTGAGGAGTTTTGGGAGCTAAAACTCCCTTCTTCATCATAGAATTGCTCAAACTCTTCATTTTCAAACTCTCATCCATGATCACTGCATATTATCCTTATTAACCTAATGATTTTTCTTTTTCATTTATGAGCCCCTTACACAATGATTTAAATTCATCAAATGCTTCATATTTTTCTTTAAGGAACCTTACCCATGTGAAACTAAAGTAGTCATCAACACACAAATGGCATATCTTTTTCTCCAAGGTTTCCTATTTAAACAAAACCAAATAGATCAATGTGCAAAAGTACAAGTAAGGCTTTGCTATGAATGTGGGTTAATTTCTTATATTTTTCACCATTTTGTTTACCCTTCACACAGCTACTGCAAACTTTAGGAATGTTGTTGGATCTAGTGTCCTAATTGTAGTATATTCATTTTGTACACTTGTAATTTTTCGAACAAATTAGTTAATAAAATTATTCATGAATTACATTAATATCCTTTGTATGATGTCCTTATGTGATTTTTACATATAAAGCAACATAAAAGACAATATTAGCTCAATGGTTGTCTAGTGTTTAACTAATACTAAACGGTATTACGTGGTCAAGTCGTAATACAAAAAAAAAAAAACTTATATTAGTAAACGAGCTTAAACATGTCCTTAGCCTAATCGGAAATGAGAAAAATGATTGAAAGACTAATATGTTGTCTACCAAGTCCAATTGGGGGGATACTTTGTCTTGGGCATCGACAGATGACTTTAAGATGATAGTGACATAGATGTCACTAACTGGACTAATAATACATCGGACTAGACCAAAGCAAAATAGATCCTAAATTTGTTTATGGATTTATTCATTTATGATGCTCATAGTGTGGCATACCTAAATCCTAAGTGGATGATGGACTATATATGTGTGACTCTTATACTTTGGTGTATGTAAAAGCCTAAGTTAAAAAAGATAAGGAACCTAAAGCCGGTACATTGGGTACGCGACTTCTGCAATATGTAGCATATTCAAAATGGAATTCATAGCCTAAGACATGGGTAAATGATATCCTCTCATTGGCATTACATGATAGATGAAAAGTAAACGTGGTCATGGGTCATTTGTCTTTGTGATAAACGACCTAATTACTATATAATAGTAATTGACTTTTCATGAAGATGTAATAGTTACCATGAGATAAAATAAGATCATATTGAGAGAACATATTTATCCCAAAGAGATTAAGGATATCCTATGAGGGTAACACACTTATGACAAGGTCATTGGACACGAGTAACTTTCGTAATGGTATGTAATTAGGGAGAGCTCAGTCACGATACCATAGTGGAATAACTTCGTGACTAAATGAGTTTATAATTAATATGCAAAAAGCTAGAACTTAATTTTAAATCATTTTAGCCCTAATCACATATGTCCAATCGGTCCCTCTGTTAGCTTGTTGAAACCAAAATGAATTGCATGTTAAATCAAATTAACAGAAATAGGTAGAAATGATAATGTTAGAGAAATTGGTAACATTCTTAAATGAATTAGGTTTTCTCACTAAGAATGGGAATGACCTAAGAATTAATTTAAGATTTTTCAATTTATTAATAATTAATTAAATATTTGAAGTTTGAAAATGAAATTAAATTAATTGGTCATTTTGAATCCGATTGAATGTAGAAATATTAAATATATTTTCTCATAGATTTTTTAAGGTAAAGTTGTCATGATTTTAAAGGAATAAAAATTGACTGAGAAAATTATTTAATTAGAAAATTAATTAATTTAAATTTATTTATAATATTTATTTTGGGAAATAGAAAATCGTATATTGGGTTAGATTGAATTATAAAGTGTTGGGTTAAAATTCCAAGAAGCACTTATAATTAGACCTAATATAGGAAAGACTCAAAGCCCATCATATTGAATACAAGGGGATGAAAAACCCTAGTATTTTAACTAGGGTTGTCGCCCCTCTCTCCTATTTCAACTAGGGGATTATTTTTCTGTTAAATAGGCATTAAATGCATTCTACTAATTCAACTAGGGTTTCACTTCCTCTCCCTATAAAAACATAATAAGTTTTACTCAACTTTGAGATATTGTTATTTTTCCCAAAAATAGAGAGAATTTATTTTTAAGTATAAATTATATTTTTTGGTAATAATAATTAATACAATTTCTATAAGAGAGATAGTTTTACTTTCCCACTGAAAGTAAAGAAAATAATTTTTCAATCTGTGTTTGATTCGAAAGTATTCGAGCCTACACTCAAAGTAGTTTCTGGTACGAGAATAGCAGCAAAGGTCATTTGGTTGAAAGCCAAGAACGTCTAGGATCCGACTAGTCCAAAACACAGGTGTGATTTTGAGAAAAAGTTTATTACTATTAATATCACAAAGTGGCTCGATTTTTAAATTTTTATTTTTCCATTGTGTAAGACAACCCTTTTTTGAACTAGATTTTTTCCAACAAATGGTTCCTATAAGTTTGGAAATGCCTCAAACTGCCTCATATCTAACTAGCTTTTACAATCCTTCAAAATGGATGTGACCAAGCTTTTCATGCGATAGCTTTAAATATGATGTTTTAGCACTATTGCAACCTGTTTTAGTCATGGTTTTATAACAATTATCAAAGGTTTGACCTCTTTCCATGATTACTTCATCAATTTTATTCATGATAATGCATTTGTTTTTAGTAAATTTAACCAACATAACTTCGTCACAAAGTTGGCTAATACTCACTAGATTTTTAAGAACAACCATTATCAAAATACCAAACCCCATCTATAGTATACTTTAAATATCGATAAGCAACTAGCAAACATTTGACTTCTTTCTTTACCCAATTTTGTTTCTACACTTTTCTAGTTACAGTGCCACGAAAAGTGGGCAGTACCCTAGGCACTAAATTTTTCCATATCAGATCATGAAGCATTTTGAAACAACATGACCTTATGTGACTAGGAGCACCACAATGATGGAAACTTGCCATAAGAAGATTTCTAATATTTTTTATAAGCTTGATAATTATAATCTTTGAACTTTCTCTCATTTCTTTTGAAGACTCAATGGACACAATAACTTGTTCCTCTACAACTTTCCCTTGATCTACAAATCTTAAGCCCGTTTGCCTTTATCTCTTTTACTAGCTCCTAACATCTCATTAAGCTTATTATTGCTGCTTGCAAAATTTTCAAGCATCAATTTACTTTCAACCAGTTCCTTCTTAACTTTCACAGAATTTTCAAGTTCTTCTGCAAGAAGAGCTTCTTTGGCTGTAAGCTATTTGATTAACCTGGCATTCTCATCTTTCAATAGCTTGATTTCTTGAAAAAATTGTGTGTTGGCCTCACACACCATGCTCCATTTTCCCAACATGTCTTTGTAAGTCTTTAGAAAATCCTCATCACTCTTCGTGTCAAGTTCCTTTTTAAAATCATCTTTTACATTGGCAGTGAGGGCAATAAAATTTTGATGATCCTCTTTAAAATCAAACCCATTAGATGAGTCATCATCATTCCATGTAACATATTATAACTTCTTCTTTTTCTTCAAGGTGTTAGCACACTTAGATTGAATGTGGTCATACCCTTGATGTAACACCCCAAACCCGGCCTAGGTGTTAAGGCCAATTTGACATGTCACATGAGAAAAATACATTTAAGTCCTTTTCATTCGTACGTAAAAAGAGGTATTGCTTCGTTAAAATCAAGAAAACAAGTTTGATTTGAAATATTTGATAAAATACTACTGACCTCGAAGATTGATTGATAAATTGATAAATTCGAACTAATGCTCTTATATTGATTGATAAATCGATAAATTCGAGCAAATGCTCTTATAAAACCGTGACTTTTGAAAACGACGTTTGAAAATTCGAAAGAGAATCTGAGTCTTTTGAAACTTTCGTTGATAATTCGAAAGACAATTTTCGTGTTAAAAATATTTGTAAAAGTTTATTTTGAAATCCATTTGTTAATCGATTTTGTAAAACCTTTATTTATTTTTCTAGAAAATTCCCTTTTAAAACAATTTAAGCAAAATAATAAGTATATCAAACATAAAGAAAGTAATAAAATACTCTAGAGGCCTTATTACAACATAAAACTCAAAATAGTAAAGTGAACGAAAATAGAAATCTAAAGTTCCAAAGTAAAACACCATTTCTAAAGTATGGCCTCCACCGAGTCATCCATGGCCCCAAATCTTCGTCACTGAGCATTACCTACAAGGGTTAAGAAAGAAAGGGGAGTGAGTTACAAGAACTCAGTGTATAATCCCCTTACCGTCATCCACTAGCTTGAATCCAATTAGCAAAAACTTGGGCCTGAGCCCATAAAGCAAAATATTGGGCCAAAGCCCATTTACACAACAGAACATATATATGTATGTGCAATGTATGCAATTCCCAAACCAAACCTAGTAATCCATCCACTACACACCACCCGTACCAACCAACACACCTGTGGGGATCAAGTCAACCCACCCTACCAACACACCAATCGCAGGCATTAGGCCATTTATAACAATAATTCGCAGGCCAGAGGCCATTTATAATTGTAGGCATTTAGCCATTTATAATATCAGAATTTGTGGCGAAGCCACCAGAATAACAGAATATATGTGGCATAGCTACCAAACAGATTGTGACAGAGTCACCAAAATATGTGGCAGAGCCACCAAATAGCTTCCTCTAATCATCAATATCCCAAACCCATGCAGAATTATGTGAATGTAACATTCATAGCAAATTATGATATTTACAATATAACAACGATAATTAATAACATCAGAGATTTATTACAAACAATTTGGCCCATTAACACTTTGCAAAATCCGCCAATTATGCCATATTTCAAATTCGGCCCATTTAGCCATATATCAAATTGGCCCATTTAGCTATATATCAAATTGGCCCATTAAACAATATATCAAAATCGGTCCATTAAGGCAATTTATCAAATCGGCCCATTAGGGGCATTTTTGTAATTCGACCCATAAGGGTATTTTTGTAATTTGGCACATAAGGGTAATTTTGTAATTCGATAATTTTACCCACTAAGATTAATTCGGTAATCTCACAACCCGGGGTATTTCGATAATTTACCCTCCAAGGGTATTTTCGTAATTTCGCAACCCTAGACTTAATTACTAATTTGGGACATAAAACTTGAAACTGTCCATCTGTGTCATACTGACTAAATTGACTATAACTTGGGTTAGGAAACTCAAAATCTAAATCCGTAAATTTTCATTGAAACTAAACTCATATATCTACTTACTAAAATTTTTCCAGAATTTTTGTCTTAACCATTTAGTATAGTTTATTCCTTAAAATTTCCCTTGTCACACTGTCCAATGATTCTAACCTCTCTTCCCTTAATTTCAAATATCTCACTGTAAGGTTTTCATATACTGCTCCCACTTATTTCTATTGAAAATAGACTCACTAATAAATCCATACATATAAATTATAACCCATAATTCACTTTATACAATTTTATATGATTTTTCAAAAACAGATCAGGGAACCACGAAGTTAATCAGAACCAGTCTCACTAGAATTAAGATATCTTAGAATATAAAATTATTTTTCCTATGTTTCTTCCATATCAAAATAGACACAGTAAGATTTAATTTGATATCTCATTCACTTTCTAATTCCATTTCTTCTATTTTTTGTGATTTTTCAAAAACACATCACTGTTTCTAACTGAAACTATTTTATTATAAAATATGGTTACTACTACGAATATACGCACTCCCGAGTGATCACGGATGCCGATTTTCAGTTTTCTTCGGTATTTCGACTGAATCACAAAACATATACAAAATTTCAGAGAGATGTGAGATTACACACCATTTCAAACATGTTTTTGGAAAGTACGGGATTACACACCTTATTCGAAATCCGTAACACGATATTCTCCACGGCACCTAAAGATACAATCGGTCAACAATTAGTCCAAAACCCAATTTAAAACTTCATCCAAGTATTGCGATTGATTTGACAATCTATATCACTTACGAACAATCCGAGTCTCTTATTACGAGAGATAGGTGTTTGACTTTACCACTATTTCTGAAAAATCCACAAGTAGAGAGTATCGCGTGATTTCGTGCCTAACAACATAATCAATTAGCCAAACTTTCAATCCGATTAACACCATAACCGAATAGCAATATTGAATGGACTGTGAAAAGACTCCTTACCTTAATCGATGATAATCTCGATTCCCACCAATTGGCTTATGACTACGAATGAATCGACAAGGATTTGGTATTAGGCCACCCACTAGAACTCTATGAAAAAGAGTTGATCAAATATGAGAGTGATGGAGAGAGTGATATTTCGATAAGAAACAAAGTGGAATAGCCATATATTGATGAACATACATATTCGACTAGAAAGAGAAGAAATGAAAGGATTAGAAATGAAGCCCTTACCCGATTCAACCAAGGAGAGATGTCCAAAACACAAAAATGGGGAAGATAGAAGATGATAGAAATTCGGCTATCAAAAGAAGATGAACAAAAGATGAATATTTGACTAAACATGTAACACCCCAAACCCGACCCAAATACCTCGACCGGATATGGCATGTCACTAAGAAGTTTTTGTAAAACATGTCGCATACTTTTTTTTTTGAAAAACATAGTTTAAACATTTATACGGGAAAAACTTAATAATTTGATAATTTGTAAAAGAAATAAATTTTAATTAATGCCTTAATGAATAAAAACCGAAATTTTGCCTCTGAGTTTTATTATTTAAAAACATGCCCTAGTTCCAATTAATCATAAAATCTAAGCGTATGAAAACCCGAAAATGATAACATAAAACCAATAAACCATAACCAGTGGCCTTATTACAATAAAATATAAAACCAAACAAATTGAAAATATTAGGGAAAATAATTAAAATAGCATCCTTTTATTGAGTCGAAATAAATCCATGCATGGCCACCTTGGGCTCCTTTCCAACCCGGTCCGATGCACTAAGTGCTACCTGAAAAATGTTAAACAATGGGGTGAGTCACAAGACTTAGTGTGCAACCCCTCTTGCACCATCAGACTGGGCCTTAGCCCCACAAAACAAAATATCAGAATATCACATATCAGAATCAAGCAAAGCCCATCCCAATCCTAGATCCATCCGCTACACACCACCCTTACTTGCCAATCACACCAATGGGGATTTCTACAATCACCCTCATCGCTACACACCACCGATGGCAGTCATGCTGCAATTAGCTGCTCATCGTCAGATTTGTGACGTAGTCACCAGAACAGATCGTGGCGGAGCCACTACAACAGATCGTGGTAGATCCACAACAACAGAACACTTCCCCTTTCATACACATCAATCACCCAACCCCAAGCAAACATAGAAAACGGCATGCATGTATATCATATCAACTCAACAGAATCATTTTACTTAAAGAAAATCACAGAAATCACTAACCTGATAAGTCGCCCTTTACCCTCCAAGGGTTTTCAACAGTCATGCCAGGATTTTGGCATTTAATAGAATATAAATAGATTTATATATATACTAACAGACAACAGAGATGGTGTGAGAAATTACACACCTGATTACGCTCAACGCTATACTACTGGGGTCGACGCTCTCTCTAGCCGAAATCGCGACTATCAAACCACTATTTTGCCGATCAAAACTCACTACAAGAGATTGATTTGAATAACTACCCAATAGGGTTAGATGTCAGATTGGAATATCCTTACCTAAATCGATTAAATCCCAGAAGTATATGATTCAAGTGCTATCGACTTCGAAACCTAGGCGATTAGATCTCCTTCAAATCTCAGAATGCCGCCCATGAAAGAAAACACGAGATTAGTCAACTATTTAGCCATTCGGCTATGGTCTCCAAAAGCCGGAAATGATTGAAAGAATACATAAATCGACATTTACCTCTATAGATGGTTTCAGCTACCCCCTTGTAGGAAGATTCGGCAATCACAGAAGAAGATCGAAGCATAGAAGATTAGAGATCTAGGAATTTTCAGCTTCAACCCGGATATGATGATTCGGCTATGGAGGTCACTTCGGGAAAAAAGAACGAATGGAGTGATGCTGAGACTTAGAGATTTCGGCTAAAGTATTTGAAATAGAAGAGAAAGCAATTAGCAGAGGTTCGGCAATTAATAAGACTTCAGGGGGTTTTGGCTAGAAGGAAAAAGAAAAGAAAGTGGAAAGGGAGAATGGAGTGGTAATTTCGACAGAAAAGAAAAATATGACAAGAACTCAGTAAACAAATTTTTGGCACACCCCTTGCCTATACTAAATCGATTCTCCCCCCTCTCCTGTGTTTGATTTTCAGCCAACACCAGCCTCCTTGATAGATCCTCATCCTATCCCTTATATTTATCAAAACACCCATCCAAAAGTGTCCTACATCACACCACTTCCTCCCTCCTTTATCAGAATAATATCACATATTTTAAAACATTAAAACCCCTATTCTCTAGCCTTGATGCCGTCCAACCTTACCCACCTAAATGCTGAAATTTAGCTACTTTAATTTAAAAGAATTGGGCTTCAAGTGACTCGAACTTGGGCCCTCTTCATCTGCTAATGACGCCACCTCCTTGCTCTCTAAGTGGTGCCATTTGCCACTGGGTGACATGCCCACTTGTGTTTAAAACACAGATAACATCTTTTAAGCCCTTATCTTATCAGGCTTTCCACTAGAGTGTCTAATCAGAGAATTCAATTAAGGCCTTGGCCCAATTCCTAGCCCATTTGTGTCCTCTCTTCTCTTAATCCGCTTATGAGGCCTCATGCTTGAGACTAGGGTCCACTAAGTAAGGAAAATAAATTTTGCCTATGGTCTCCCCTAACTCTAAGGCTTCAAATAATCCCGATAATACCTTAATATTATTATTCTAAGTGCTGTACATACATATTAACTCCCATGCACAGAAATTAAAAGTTTCAGGATTTTTGGGGCGTTACAACCCTATAGGCCCAAATTCGGGATGTTACAAAACAAAAGAGAAGAAAGGTGCACAATTGTGCTAGGAGGTTTCGGCAAAGAGAATAGCAAATTGGAAGAAGATGACACAAAAGTTGCAAATAGGATTTTTGGCCAAAACAATACCAAGACCTTACCAAATGCCAAAGTAAAAATTTCAGCTACCTATCTACCCCCAAAACCGTCCACATGCATTACAATATTGGTCAAACATTTGGCCAACCACACTTTCCATAACATTCTCCCCTTTTTATTCCAACATGTCCCCCATACTTGCCTTTTTCTTTTAATTTCTTTCCCCAACCTCAACCTTTCCTTATTTCCATAGCCACCTTACCAAAAATAAAGAAGTCCACCTTGCCATATATACCTCTTGGACGACACTTAAGGAGAGCATGCAAAAATAATAGTCAAAATTTGCACACAATGGGATTTGAACCTCTTCCCTTAAAGTCCTTCACTTGATGCCATAACCTCTTTACTAATTGCTCATTTATGCAACAATTTACTCATTTATTTCTATAAGCCTTGAAACTACTTACCATCTCTCCTTAAAGTGCTAAAATACCAAATTTTTCCTAAGGCCAATTAAACCCAAGACTTCATAAAAACCCCGTAATCTTCCAAATTTACTTAACTAATAAGTCCAATTTGCAACAACGCCATTCTCATATTCTCAAAAATTTTAAACATTCTTATGCCCAAGCCCCATTGGGCCCAATCCTACTAGGCCCAATTTTGGGATGTTACACTGATACTCATAGCACTTTACTCATTTCTTTATATCCTTCTTTAGCTCTTTTATGATGACAATTCCTTTGGTTTTGTTTTTTTTAGAGCATCTGAACTAGCTTAAACATTTTTGAACTTTCTAACTTGTTTCTTGAAGGCCTTATTGAAGTTCTGAGTTAGTAGGGCAATTCGTTCTTCAAGATCTTCAATAGTTACATTTGAGGAAGTAGGCACTGCCTTATTGGCTTGAAAAGCTAGGTTCTTATCCTCTTTATTCCTACCTTGATTTTCATCGTCAAGATTCATCTCAAAAGTTTATAATGAGCTAATTCATTAATGGCTAGCCTCTCCAGACCTTTGGCCTCTCAATAATAATAACCTTTGTCAAGAACCACTCAAGAAAAGATCTTAGAACTCTCCTAACAAGCTTTTTATTAGAGTACTCTTCTCCCAATACGAATGCTTGATTTGAAAGATCTCACAACTTATCATAGAATTCACCAATTATTTCTGATTCTTGCATTCTAAGACATTAAAATCTATATGTTAACATTTTCAGATTTAATTGTTTGACAGTTATAGTGCCTTCATAAGCAGTCTCCAATATATCCTAGACTGATTTTTTCATAGTGCATTTGGCAATTATTTTGAATTCTTGAAGATCAACTCCATAAAATCTAGAATATAAATCTTTATTATTAGAATTGGCCAATTATTCTTCCTCAGTGGTCCACCAAACTTCAGGCTTGACTACTCTTCCACTGTCAGTGTCCATCTTAAAGGGTTCCCAACTTGTCAACACATCATGCCATGCATTTTCATCAATAGGCTTAATTTATGCATTCATATGTGCTTTTTAGTAAGCTTAGTTTTCAACTTCGATCATAAGAGGTCAAGATGTAAAGAGCCTTCCATAACTTGATTCTAGAAACCTTTAGGACCTCCACTAGTTACGTTAAGTGGAAAACTCTGATACCAACTAAAATTATTAAATTGTTGCTTGCAAAAAATCTAAGTGATTGTAAGGAGTGACAAAGACGTGGGCACTTTTTTGGCACCAAAACTTGAAACCAAAAATGATCATGTGTCAGAGTCTTAAAAATTTATAAAAAGAATGATCAAACCTGAAAACTAACTAAGACAACGATGGAGGCAAGCGCACCTATCGAATAGTAGTATAGTTTACTGGCAAGACCGATTGTCGAACCCAAAGGAACCAAAAGTACTAATACTAACTTTCTTTTTATTATTTAACCTAAAAATTAAAGGGATTGTTGTTTAATCTAAAATTAACTAAATATTAAGCTAAAGATGCTTAAGGCAAAGAGAATGAATTGGGGAAATACTTGAGGGAAAAGCCAATTGATTAAGACAATACCCGAGGAAGAATCCACATATACTTCACTAGTTATCTAATTTTGAACCAGATGATTTATTTACTTGACTTGATCCGTAGGATTCCCTAACTTATATTAATAACTCTTTCGAGGCTACTAACGTCTAACCCTAGGTTAATTAATTGAAATATCTTTCTAATTAAAACCCCTAGAATTGCATTAACTTAATCTATGGACTTCCATTTTAGGTTTGACCCTAATCCGGTAGATTTTCATTATCCTATTTCTAGGGTTGCGATCAACTCTGCTTAACTATGCTAGATTTACTCTTAAACAGGGAATTTTGCTCCACTGTTTAAGCACATCAATACTTGAATCAATATCCTGAATATCAAAGCAAGAATTAAGAACACATAATTAAGAACAAATAAAGTATTTATCATACAACTTAGAAAACAATAACAAGATCCGTCTTAGGTTTCATCCCCCTCAGGTATCTGAGGGTTTAGTTCATAATTATTAAAGAATACATCTCAGAAGAAAATATAAAATAAAACATAAGAAAACCCTAAAACCCATTAAAGGAATTGAAGGAGATATCATCCGTCTTGAGTATGGTTCTGGCTTATTGAGATGAATCAACTGGCTTTCTTCGAGTGAATCCCACAATTTGGCCCCTCTAGCTTGGCTCATTGGCCTAGCTGAATGCTTAGTTGAACCCCCTTTGAAGGTTGGTCTCTAGGGTGTTTATATAGGCTTTTGGAATGGCTTTCTTTGCCTCTAAATACCCTATTCTGAATAGAAATCTTCTTTGCTGCGAGAGACACGCCCGTGTGATTTGAGGCCAGGCCATGTTCGAGTCTGTTAATGAGGCACGGCCGTGTATTCGGGGTCCAGGCCATGTGTAATTCGTGTTAGGCCCATTTTCTCTATTTTCACCCATTTCTCGTTCTTTTTATCCTTCGGTGCTCTCCTAAGTATAAAACATGAAAAGAAGGGATTAGGAGCACCTATTTCCATATTAAATGAGTAAATCATCCAAAAACATGCTAAATGTGGGAATAAAATATGTTCATATTACGGTTTATCAAATACCCCCACACTTAAGCTTTTGCTTGTCCTCAAGCAAAATTCTCAACTCATAATTAAAATGAACTTCCTCAATTCATAATATTTATCGATAATGTTTCATCATAATTCATAAATAATTTATACATGGATAATTTAACTCAAAGAGTCTTAAAGATTCAAACAATCAAAGTCATAAGTTTATAGCACGAAAACATAGGTTTTTTCCCCTTATCTAAATAATTACCTTTAATTCAAAATCGACAAGAGTTGACATCCTCACTAAAGATTCACTCAAATCACTCAAAGTGTTTAAGGTTCAAAATTAAGCATTCAAAAGTCAAACATGAAAAGTTAATCCCATAGGCTTTCCTGAAAATCAAATCTCCACCACTATAATATGAGATGATATACAAATCAAAAGGTCTCTAAAAAGGGTTGTAACGGGGCTTAGGTTAAAGGTGTGGATAAAGGCTGAATTAGAAGGGTTAATATTGAGATGGAATTGACAATTTACCTAACTAGAAAAATGAACTAGTCCTGAATAATTACATCAATTGAAAACTAATAATACGAGCTTTTTCTTCAAGATGTTGAATTTAAATGTATAAGCTCACTTGATTATAGAACTAATAATGAATATACTTTTATTTTTTTTATCAACAAATCAAGTAATATATAATATAAGAAAAATTCAACTACTGAAATAAAATAATTATGTAACTGATCAAATCAAGTCTTGATAGAAGGGTAGTCAAAAGGAATGGTGATAACAAATACAAGATGGGTTTTGGGTTTATATTAGTGGGTGAATCAATAAAAAAGGTTGTTAGGATCAAAGGGATTCACTAGGGGTTAATTGTGAAGGTAGGATTTTAGAGGAGTAAGTGGGTTAAATCCTAAGTGTCTTTGTAACGACCTGAATTTGGGTCTAGTAGAATTGGGCCCATTGGGCCTTGGGCGTGGGAGCGTTTAAAATTTTTTGAGAACGAGAGAATAGCATTACTACAAGTTGGACCTATTAGGTGAGTGATTTTGGAAGGTTAGGGGGCTTCTATGAAGTCTCGGGATCAAACTTGGGCTTTAGGAAAATTTTGGTTTTAGGTGAGTAAAACCCTGGGAGTTAGTAGGTAGGCTTTAAGAATAAAATGTGGAGAAAAATGACACAAGAAGAGCTTGTGGTGTAGTGGCAAAGTGACACCACTTAGGGAGCAAGGGAGTGACACCACAGGGAAGCAAGGGATCCAAGGTTCTAGTCTTGGTACTTGCTTTTCTTTTAGATTATTTTTTTAAAGGGAACTAGACTTTGGCTGTAGGCTTAACTTTTGTTGTGCACGATTTAAGACACAAATGGCCACATGGTGGAATGGTGGTGGCGTCAGTATGATAGCACGGAGGGAAGGGGTTCGAATCCCACATGCAGCGTATTGGAGTTTTATTTTGTGCCCAAGGTGGAGAAGAGGTGGAGTTGGCGTGGGACTCTACTAGATGAAGATTTGAATTGGTCAAATATGTTTGAATGAATGATGGAGAGTGAATGGTGGAGCAGGAAGGGAGAAAATCATGGGATTTGGGAGAGTGAGAGAGTTGGACGTGAGTGAGGGTGTGAGAGGGAGAAATTCAACTAAATAAGGGTCTAAGGGAACACATTTTTGGTCTTTTGGTGTAAGGCTAGAAAATCGAAAGTGTCTTAGTCTTAGGGAGTGCCGAATTCTTTTGGTGTTCTTGTGAGTGTTGCGTTTTGCATCAGTTCGGGTTTTCCTTACTTCTCTGACATCTACCAATTTCTGTGTTTCCATTTCTTCTACTTCTCCTACACTTGTCCTCCTGTCGAAACGATCATTTCTCTCCTTTTTCCTAAACCATACCAGTACACCCTTCATCTTATTTCATCATTCTTATTGTTTCTTTTCTCTTCCAAAAGTCGATTTCCCAACATCTTTTCTACGTTCATCATTGGTTGGGGTGTACTTTTGTGACCGAAACCTGCCCCTCTCCATTCAGCTTAACTTTGGTTAGAGGCCGAAGCTACTCATTCTTTTTCGATCGAATCATTGGGGTTCCAATTAGTGAGGGCTAATTTCTTTTGGGGAGAAATAGTCAAATTCTTCTTCAACTAGTTTTGTCGATTCTAATGTTTTTCTCTTCTTGTTACTTAGTTAACTAAGTTAGTAAAAGTGAATTTACTCCTAGTGATCTCATGGACATTTTAATCTCTTCTTTTTCTCTCTAGATTATCGTCACTTCTGAAAATCGAATGTGGTTGAACTCCTCTTGTTTAGGGGATTTGCTGTCACCGAATCTAAGAGTAAGTAGCGTTTATCATTGTTAAAATTTTCTTTGATGCCGAATGTTGTGAGATGCTAACACCCCTTGTGCATTAATCAATTTAGGGCTGTTCATTTTATCCAAGGAAGAAACGAAGCTATCTAATCGATACTCGGTTGAGAGGAACTACGTCTAGTGGTAAGTGACCCAAATGGTATGGTACTTTGGGTTATGAAATCTTTTAAGAGGTTAAGGCTAACTTTCGATTATGGTTGTTCTAAGGGCAAGCGAGGAATAGTACTTTCGACAGTCTAGATCAGGTGTGTAATCTCACACCTCTCTGAATGTTTGTGTGAAACGTTTGTGAAATGGCCAAATGTCGAAATGCCAAAAATCTAGCAATGGTGATTACTCGAGCGCACAAGCACTCCTAGTGGTAAAACAAGATGTGAAATGTGACGTTAAGTCGTTGAGGTGTCAAGAAAACTCTCGCGATACTGAAACTGAAATGGGCCTATCCGGGCTAAACGGGCCCAATGGGTTATTCGGCCCACATGGGTGAAATTGATGGAAAATTGTAAAGAAGTAAGTACGGTTGCAAAATATGGAAATCTGAGACTATAACATTGCGAAATGGGCTACACGAGCGTGTGGGCCTGTTTGGGCCTAAAATGGATTTTAGGCCCAGTAGCTCCATAGAGAGCCAAAAAGGGTCTCATGACGCTCGAGGCGACGGTAGGCCTTTGGAAAGGCCATTAGTTGGTAAAATTATTGAAATACCCTCGGTGGGTAAATTATTGAAATACCCTCAGTGGGTAAATTACTGAGATACCCTCGTTGGTAAAATTTCTGTTATACCCTTAGGGGCATATTTGGTATGATTGTGTATAACTTGATTAACTGCCATGATGATACATTTTGAATACACTGAGTTATTATGCCATGACATGTTGCATTGGGATGGATTGTAATGATGGAGGAAGTGTTGTATTGGTGGCTATGCCACAATATACTGATTTCAGTGGCTCAGCCACATATACTGATACTGGCAGCTTTGCTGTGTTTATACTAGTAGCTCAAATGCATTATTGGAGTGTAGGGTTGGGTGGGTTGACTTGGTCCCTACATGGAGTGTAGCGGATGGACTATTAGGCTGGGTTGCTACTGTATGGGGCTTAGGCCCAAACTAAGACTATGACTATGACTGAAATTGGGATTACACACTGAGTTCTCGTAACTCACCCCTCCATTTTAACCTTGCAGGTGATCCCTATCGTTAGTGGATTTGGAGCTATGGAGGACTCTGTGGTGGCCATACATTGGGATTTATTATCACGAACTTAGTAAATTTTCGTTTTGCTTTACTTTAGTCTCATTTTTATTTTGGGGTTAATATTTTTGTAATATGGCCGTTGGTTTATTTTCTTTAAGTTTTCTTTAATAAATGCTAAATTTATTGATACGTGGTTTCTTAAAATGATGATAACCGTTTTCAAAATATCACATCTTTGCAAATAACTGAACCTGATTTCTATTATAAGAAGAGGTTTCAATACTTATAACAAACAACATTTTACAACAACATGTTCCTCAAGTAACCCAGTTCAAATTCATTCAATACTTTGAAAATCGTGTGTTTTGAAAGATAGTTTGTTGTGGGTTGGGCTCGAGTTGAAAATAAATTTATCTTATAACAAAACCCATTTGTTTCAGTGACAAAATATTTAAACTTATTTTAAATTAAATGGGCTTATTCTTTGTAAAGCCCTAAATTCATAACATAGTAATTAAAGCGAAATAAAATGTCACGATGGCCTTATTACATAAAATGAAACCCAAAATAAAATTGTACAAGACTTAAAATAAAATAAAGATTCAAATAAAATTAAACTTCAAGTTGAACATGGCCACCACAAGTTCTCATTGCCCATCCATTATTGCTCGTCACACCAAACATGTTCCCATAACGGGGTGAGTCGATAGACTCAATGTGTAACCAACACCAAAACATAATAGAAATAGGCACACCATACATATCATATTCATATAAAAATTCAAGATAATGATGCAAACCTGAACCCAAACCTATATAGCCATCCGCTACACACCACCCGTACCATCCTGCACACCATGGGGACTACTAAGTCAACCCTCCATCCGCTACACACCATCGAAGGCGGTTCGCTACATAAATGACGTGCTCATCGCCCATATAATTTGTGTCATTAGACACCATATTCAAATAGTGTAACCGGTTACCAAATTCAATATTTGTGACCGTAGTCACCATATAACGTTGGTGAGACCAAGTCAACACCTTCAAATATAACGTTGGTGAGACCAAGTCAACACCTTCAAATATAACGCTTGGTGAGACCAAGTCAACACCTTCTTCCCCTTTCACATAAATCCCGAATGCCCCAAATATATATATATATATATATATATATCATGCATAACATACTTAATTTCATAATCATATACATATATTCACGTGTTATAAGATAACATATTTCATAATCCTATCAGAAGTAGGAAACGTACCTGAGTACTTTTGTACCACATTAGGGTACTTAGCCATATTCATATTCTTACGTATAATCATATAATAAAAATAATTGCCATATGAAATATCGAAAGTTAGTGTGCGTACACACGGTACCTTAGCCATATTCTTATACATATTCATATTAACACATATATCAAGTTTAAACCATAAATCTATTAAGATTTAGTGTAGGGTACACACCTGATTTGCTTATCAATTCCTTGAAATCCCGAAAACCCGATCTATTGCTTTAGATCTCAATCCCTACATTTGATTAATCACTTACTACTTTAATAAAAAACCATTTGACCATAAATCCAAATCCTAGTAGGATTAGTATTCTTATAACTTACCTTGTTGCCGATTTCAATACTAATCAAATCCAAAATCTATGCTATGCTCCACCTTGTATTCGCCAAGCACTAAATCTCATCGGGGTTAGTTTCGCTTTTTAAACAAACAAGAATTAGATCTAACTATCAAAATAGGCCTTAGCCGAATGTTATAGACACTTACCTTGTGAATTTTAAATCCAAAACTCACCGAATAACTAGGAACACGCGCCTATGGTGTACCTTCGAAAAGAACTTCTCCTTCCTTGTAGCCTACACTTAGTAAATCCCAAAGATCTCTTCAAAGTTTCGCAACCATGAACATTAATGGGATTAGCCCTAGATTTCGATAAGTCTAAAATATAAAAGAATGGAAACCAAACTTGGATCTTACCCTTATTTGAAGGAATCGATTGTACCTTCACTTCTACCTTCAGAGATTCTACTTAGAGACTTGATGAACAATCGGCTATGATTCCCTTATGTATTCGGTTTCAAAGATGAAAGAAGAGAGGAATAATAGGCTTAGAAGGAATCACTAGGAGGCTAAAAGAAAAGAAGAAAAGAATGGAAGCTCAAGAAGAATATTCGACAGAGGAAAAGAGAGGAGAATGAATAATGAATGGCCCTAGTCTCATCCTTTTATAGCCAAAATTACTAGGCCAAGAATCCTTAACTTGGCCACCACTCTTCCTTATTTTCCTAATTAAAGAATAATTCTTCATTTATCCACCTATTTAGCTGAATTTTAAAGAGAATTAAACTCTTCCTTAAGAGTCCTTATGATCTTCTAATTAGCCAAGTTTTAAAGAGAGTGAAACTCCTCTTTTGCAAGCCTTGTGCCGTCCACCTCTTGGGCTTCTAGAAGCTAAAATAAAACTTATTTTATTTGCTTCCCATGTGGCTCGAACTCCGGCCCAACACCCTTGTATGTGGTGCCATTTCCAAAGGCCCTAAGTGGCATCTTCAGGCCACTTTTCCAAGCCCGTTTGTGTGTCTAATTTCACGTAATTTATATTTTAGGGTCATCTGGCCCTAAGTTCCCTTTTGAACTTTAAAATTCAACATTTCGGGGTCATTTTTAAGTTTCCAAAAATTTTTGCGCGGCTCTGTAAACTTGACATTTCCTAGGTTTCCAAAATGTTTACTTTCCTATTTTAGCTTAGTTTCCAAAATGTTTACTTTCCTCTTTTAGCTTAGGTTTCCAAAATGTTCACTTTCCTAATTTACTTCGGTTTCCAAAATGGTCACTTTCCTATTTTAGTTTAGTTTCCAAAACTTAACATTTCCTTTCATTTCCTTACATTTCCTTACATTTCCTTACATTTCCTTTCATCTTAGGGTTTTTGAAACTCTTCAGAACACATCCAACACACCCACTGATCCCACTATCTCATGAATTATGCACGAACGCATAACCCCTAATCTAGGATGTTACGCTTCTACCCCTTAAAAATAATTTCGTCCTCGAAATTACTTACTATCGTTCATCCGTGCATCCTAACTCACCACACTACGCTATTGTCACAAGACTGATCTTAAAGAACTATCATACTTTCTAGGCACATTCTTTAAGTTCACGTCCCTTAGAACTCTTTTCTAACGTCGCGATTTAGTTAAAAAGTTTTGGTGAATTAGTCCTTGTTTCACTTGATTACCCGCGAAGAAGTTTTATGACAAGAATTTTAGAAAAGGTTCTTTCGTATTCATACACGCACACAGTCTTCACATTCATTCATTCATCCATCAATCAATTATGAACCTTAGTTCATTCAGAGAAACGTTGTAGTTTTCTTTTATTGTTGTTTTCCACTACCCGGTTATTTTCGTAATTTGTCCTCTGAGGGTATTTTCGTAATTTGTCAAAATAAGGTTCCTTGGTGATTTTATCACAAAGTATTTTGGTATTCTTAAATTCCCTGGGTATTTTGGAAAATTTTTGAAATTCGAGGGTATTTCAGAAATTTTGGACCTTGGGGGTATTTTGGTAATTTATCCACAAACCGGGGTAAATTGTAAAATTTTAATAAATCAGGGATATTTCAGAAGTTGCAAAACTTTGAGGGTTCTTTTTGAGAAATTTATTTTCCAAAACGATGAAGTTGCAAAAAAATTTTGGAAATCGGTCATTTGGAAATTTTGGTAAGTTAAGGGCAATTTGTAATTTTCCAAAATCAAGGTATTTTGATAGTTTGCAAATTAGGGTTTTGGACTTTTATAAAATAATGAAATTTTGGCAAAACTATTGAGTAGTTGGACATTTTATAAACCAAGGGTATTTTGTAATTTTACCACCTGGGGTATTTTAGTAAATTTGTAAATCGAAATATTTTAGGAAAATTTATAAAATATTCTTTTCAAATCAAGAGGTAATTTAGAAATTTTAAAATTAGGGTTTCCATAAAATACGGTTAGTCCCTTTCGGTTTTAGTTATTGGGTTTAGCCCGTGACTAAGTCCTCTTGGTTGGGTGAGCACATTACGCACTGTAGGATTCGGGTAAAGAGGAGGTGAGTCACTAGGACCGCTTAAATACCAAGCTCTTCTTGAATCCACTCCTGACATGCGCACAACAGCTTACCACACCTAGCTCGGTGACTTAATCACTGTGTTTGTCTAGTGTATTAAGTCTTATATATTTGTGTTTGAGTAGACTAATCCTGGGGTTCAAGTTCCTATCATGCTATTCTACGTTCCATTCCTTTTCTACCCTTCTATAATTCACATAATCACACAGATAGTTAGGGTACTTATCGGTGGATCATGGTCGGAGACTTAGGTGCCATGCGGAAAAACCTACTTATTTCATAAGATACTTTATAAAGCTTATTTGGGCTCGATTTGAAAACATTTTGGGCCTTAGCCCACGTGCCGAGAGTTTAAAAGCTGGGCTCGATACAAAATGAAACACCCACACTCTACCACGAGAATGGACCAGATCTGGTATGTTCCTCAAGTAACCTTGTTCAAATTCATTCAATACTTTGAAAGCGTGTGTTTTGAAAGATAGTTTGTTGTGGGTTGGGCTCGAGTTGAAAATAAATTTATCTTATAACAAAACCCATTTGTTTGGTGACAAAATATTTAAACTTATTTTAAATTAAATGGGCTTATTCTTTGTAAAGCCCTAAATTCATAACATAGTAATTAAAGCGAAATAAAATGTCACGATGGCCTTATTACAAAAAATGAAACCCAAAATAAAATTGTACAAAGACTTAAAATAAAATAAAGATTCAAATAAAATTAAACTTCAAGTGAACATGGCCACCACAAGTTCCGCTGCTCCGGTCCATTATTGCTCATCACCAAACATGTTCCCACAACGGGTGAGTCGATAGACTCAATGTGTAACCAACACCAAAACATAATAGAAATAGGCACACCATACATATCATATTCATATAAAAATTCAAGATAATGATGCAAACCGAACCCAAACCTATATAGCCATCCGCTACACACCACCCGTATTCATCCTCGCACAAGTGGGGACTACTAAGTCAACCTCCATCCGCTACACACCATCGAAGGTAGTCACATAATGACGTGCTCATCGCCCATATAATTTGTGTCATTAGACACCATATTCAAATAGTGTAACCGGTTACCAAATTGAATATTTGTGACCGTAGTCACCATATAACGTTAGTGAGACCAAGTCAACACCTTCAAATATAACGTTGGTGAGACCAAGTCAACACCTTCAAATATAACGTTGGTGAGACCAAGTCAACACCTTCAAATATAACGTTGGTGAGACCAAGTCAACACCTTCTTCCCTTTCACATAAATCCCGAATGCCCCAAATATATATATATATCATGCATAACATACTTAATTTCATAATCATATACATATATTCACGTGTTATAAGATAACATATTTCATAATCCTATCGAGTAGGAAACGTGCACGAGTACTTTTGTACCACATTAGGGTACTTAGCCATATTCATATTCTTACGTATAATCATATAATAAAAATAATTGCCATATGAAATATCGAAAGCTAGTGTGCGTACACATGGTACCTTAGCCATATTCTTATACATATTCATATTAACACATATATCAAGTTTAGGCCATAAATCTATTAAGATTTAGTGTAGTGTACACACTTGATTTGCTTATCAATTCCTTGAAATCCCGAAAACCCGATCTATTGCTTTAGATCTCAATCCCTACATTTGATTAATCACTTACTACTTTAATAAAAAACCATTTGACCATAAATCCAAATCCTAGTAGGATTAGTATTCTTATAACTTACCTTGTTGCCGATTTCAATACTAATCAAATCCAAAATCTATGCTATGCTCCACCTTGTATTCGCCAAGCACTAAATCTCATCGGGGTTAGTTTTGGCTTTTTAAACAAACAAGAATTAGATCTAACTATCAAAATAGGCCTTAGCCAATGTTATAGACACTTACCTTGTGAATTTTAAATCCCGAAACTCACCGAATAACTAGGGAACACGCGACCTATGGTGTACCTTCGGAAAAGAACTTCTCCTTCCTTGTAGCCTACACTTAGTAAATCCCGAAAGATCTCTTCAAAGTTTCGCAACCATGAACATTAATGGGATTAGCCCTAGATTTCGATAAGTCTAAAATATAAAAGAATGGAAACCAAACTTGGATCTTACCCTTATTTGAAGGAATCGATTGCACCTTCACTTCTACCTTCAGAGATTCTACTTAGAGACTTGATGAACAATCGGCTATGATTCCTTATGTATTCGGTTTCAAAGATGAAAGAAGAGAGGAATAATAGGCTTAGAAGGAATCGGCTAGGAGGCTAAAAGAAAAGAAGAAAAGAATGGAAGCTCAAGAAGAATATTGACGGAGGAAAAGAGAGGAGAATGAATAATGAATGGCCCTAGTCTCATCCTTTTATAGCCAAAATTACTAGGCCAAGAATCCTTAACTTGGCCACCACTCTTCCTTATTTTCCTAATTAAAGAATAATTCTTCATTTATCCACCTATTTAGCTGAATTTTAAAGAGAATTAAACTCTTCCCTTAAGAGTCCTTATGATCTTCTAATTAGCCAAGTTTTAAAGAGAGTGAAACTCCTCTTTTGCAAGCCTTGTGCCGTCCACCTCTTGGGCTTCTAGAAGCTAAAATAAAACTTATTTTATTTGCTTCCTATGTGGCTCGAACTCCGGCCCAACACCCTTGTATGTGGCGCCATTTCCAAAGGCCCTAAGTGGCATCTTCAGGCCACTTTTCCAAGCCCGTTTGTGTGTCTAATTTCACGTACTTTATATTTTAGGGTCATCTGGCCCTAAGTTCCCTTTTGAACTTTAAAATTCAACATTTTGGGGTCATTTTTAAGTTTCCAAAAATTTTCGCGCGGCTCTGTAAACTTGACATTTCCTAGGTTTCCAAAATGTTTACTTTCCTATTTTAGCTTAGTTTCCAAAATGTTTACTTTCCTCTTTTAGCTTAGGTTTCCAAAATGTTCACTTTCCTAATTTACTTCGGTTTCCAAAATGGTCACTTTCCTATTTTAGTTTAGTTTCCAAAACTTAACATTTCTAAAGCATTTCCTTACATTTCCATACATCTCCTTACATTTCCATACATTTCCATACATTTCCATACATTTCCTTACATTTCCATACATTTCCATACATTTCCATACATTTCCTTTCATTTCCTTTCATTTCCTTTCATTTCCTTTCATTTCCTTACATTTTCCTTATATTTCCTTACATTTCCCTACATTTCCTTTCATTTCCTTACATTTCGTTACATTTCCTTACATTTCCTTTCATCTTAAGGTTCTTGAAACTCTTCAGAACACATCCAACACACCCACTGATCCCACTATCTCATGAATTATGCACGAACACATAACCCCTAATCTAGGATGTTACAACACCATAAAAGCGAAATAGATTTTCACACACAACAAAGTCAAAGTCTTAAAATGCAAACATACAAAGTTTTTAACGAGAACACAGCTTTTAAACAACCCAACCATGTGACATGCTGGATCTGGTCGTAATGCCTAGGCTGGGTTTGGGGTGTTACAGCCTTTATCATCTCAGTATATCAAATCAAGGATGTGGTCTCGACATGTATAATCGAAGTAAGTTCTAGAATAACAGATCAATGTTGACACACTCATAATCAATAAAGTGAGCACGGAAGAATGTATACTCTAAAAGGCTCAAAATCTCGCAAAAATTATGGGTTTTTGATGACAACCTTGTAAATTTCAAACTTCAAAGTAATAATTAGATTCAGGTAGAAAACCTAACAAGATTTTAATTTTTGAAAATAGATTCATCAGGCTTGATTCTCTGGTATCTTAAAGTTTAAATCATCAATGCACAATTAACTATGACTTAATCTAAAACATATCAATAAAAATCATAAATCAACAAGAATTTCATTCTAATTAGTGATATGAGGAAATTACTTAAGACAAGATATCATTCAGGGATTTAAGAATAATGCAAAAAGTTAGGCACTTTTTTAAATAAATTTTCACCCCCACACTTAAGATTTACACTGCCCTCAATGTACAAAGATAGATAATAAACATGTAGTAAGAAAATCAAAAAGTGAGGGAGAGAAGTAAAATTTCTTAGATTTTTGGATGGATTCCTTGAGTCGGAAGTGTGAAACTTGATTCAAGGTGAAAGATAAGTTGGAGGGGGTGCCTCAATTTCTGTGCTAGATGAAGAAATTGGGAACTTGTGAAGAGTTAGCCAGGAAATAATAATAATAATTCTAAATATACTAATTATGTAGTTAAAGAAAAGAAAAATGTAAGAAGTAACATAAAAGTAAAAGAAGGGATTAATGGACTAAAAAGTCCTTATTGTTGGATGGTTCGGAAGTTAGGGAGTGATTTCTAGGGCTTAGTGTGGTGATTCCCTAGCAGCCTTTAGAACCTAAATCAATGAAAATGAAATAAAATAGATTAAACTAAGTAAAATAAAACTAAAGAAAAGGAAAATAAAAGAGAAGGGAAAATAAATGAAAAGTTAAATGGACTCAAATGTCCTTTTTCCTGTCGAGTTAATGAAGCGATCGGCATGAACTTATAGAGATCGGTCTCACAGAGGGAGACTGGGATAGGATTCTTTAGCTTCTTCAACATGGGTATGGTTAGATCTTGAGTTAGGGGAATGAAGAACAAATGGAAATGAAAAGGAATGAAAGGGGTGTGGAAGAGAAAGGACTTGGGAGTAGGTGAGAATGGGAGAAGGGTGTTTTAAATAGAAATTCAAATCTGGTACATCCCATGCCTGTGTACTATGGGCATGTCGAATCGCATGGCCATGTCTCACAACCATGTTATGCTTCCTTTGATTCTCCCACGCCCATGTGCAGGTCACCACGCCCGTGTTTTTAAAATAGTGTTGGCCACGACCGCATCGCACGACCGTGATGTTTAGTTGGAGCCCGTGACTTGAAGATATTTTTTCATCCTTTTTCGTACTATCTCTTCCATGCCTGGACTAGAATCTGTAGTGTCCACACGACCACGTCCATGACCGTGTGCAAGGCCATGTGGTGCGGCAATCTGTGCTTCATTAACTTGGTTAAGCTGTAGTTAGGTGCTAAAAGAAAGAAAATAAAAATAAAGGGGTTAGTGCTTGGGTTGCCTTCCAAGAAGCGCTCATTTAAAGTCTTAAGCTAGACTTACCTCTCATCCGCACATTCATGGTGGTTTAAGGAGAGAGAAATCCTTTCTCATGCTATCATTATATAGTTTGAGTTGAGTAGTGTTTACTTTAAAAGTACCAAATGTAGAATAACTTACCTTGATTGTTCCGTAAGGGAAAACATTGATTATTTTAAAAGGGATTCCTTCGTTTGTATTCAGGTTTGATATGGCGAATCGCGGGTCAGTTTTATCTAACAGTACCTGATCTCCTATTTTGAAGTGATTTGATGTTCCTTTAAGCTCATCTGGGGGTTCCTTCAGTTTTGCTTCATGTATTCCTAGTTTCTCCTTGAAATATGTCTTCTACTCATCTAGCTCATCAATTTGAAGTCGTCATTCCTCATGAGATATTTCTTTGTTGCCATGAGGTATAGGATCAGGCTCGATGGTGTAGTTCCATGGTGCTTCCTAAAAGAAAGTTTAACTTAATAGTCATTAATAGAATTAATTTTCTCACCTTGATCACTCGATGTCCTAGCTGAGTCGAGAGCTTGGAGACTGATTGATTCGTCACCTACACGAAGTATGAGTTCACCTGTACTAACATCAATTTTAGATCTGGCATTTGCTAAAAAAGGCCTTCCTAAAATTAAAAGAATTGTATTGTCCTCATCCATATCTAAAACAAAAAAGTCTACGGGGGATATGAATTTGTCAATTTTAACGAGTACATCTTCAATTATACCCCTAGGAATTCGAATAGTCTTATCAGCTAATTGAATACTCATCCTAGTTTGTTTGGGTTTTCCTAGACCTAGTTGTTTAAAAATTTTATAAGGCATAACATTTATGATTGCCCCTAAATCAGCTAACGCATTATTAACAGTTAAACTACCAATTAAGCATGGAATTGTAAAACTCCCTAGATCTTTTAATTTTCGTGGTAGTCTATTTTGTAATGTTTCTGAGCACACTACGTTTAATTCCACATGCGACTTCTCGTCTAACTTTCACTTATTTGTTAAGAGCTCTTTTAAAAATTTCCTTAAATCCGACATCTGCGAAAGAGCTTTAAGAAACGGTAAGTTAATATGTAATTTCTTTAAAAGTTTAAGAAACTTACTGAACTATTCATCTGAATTGTCTTTCTTCATTGTATCGGGATATGGTATACGAGGTTGGTATTCTTTAATTACCAGTTTTAGCTTTTCTTGGCTTATCTCAACCTTATTTTCACTTTCCTCAGGTTCTTCCCTTGGCTCAGATTCAGAATATACTAACCCTTCACTATTCTGAGCAGTTATGGCTTGAAGTTGCTCTTTTGGGTTAGTCTTGGTATTACTTGGCAAGCTACCTTGTGGTCATTTAGAGATCAGCTTAGTGAGTTGCCCTAACTGGTTCTCGATTCCTTTAATTGATGATTGTTGATTTTTAAGTGTTGTCTCAGTGTTTTGGAAATGTGTTTTCGACACCGCGATGAATTTTGTCAGCATCTCCTCAAGGTTCGGCTTCTTTTCCTGTGGGTAGGGCTGTTGTTGAAAGTTTGGAAGGGGTTGTTGTCTCTGATTTCCTTGACCGCTCCATGAGAAATTGGGATGGTTCCTCCAACCTGGATTATAAGTATTACTATAAGGGTTATTTTGAGATCTGAAATTGTTACCCGTATAGTTTATTTGTTCGCTTTCCATGCCCGGATTGTAGGGCGGGTACTTAGGATTCTCCACACCTCCTAGATTTGAGTCATATTGCATAACTGGATGTACATGCAAAGAACCACATAAACC
The DNA here is from genome assembly GCA_025506655.1 of Gossypium rotundifolium. Taxonomy (NCBI): domain Eukaryota; kingdom Viridiplantae; phylum Streptophyta; class Magnoliopsida; order Malvales; family Malvaceae; genus Gossypium; species Gossypium rotundifolium. The sequence continues at coordinate 21,090,657 of CP106727.1, forward strand.
ATCAACATTTTTATTTATCAGTTCTACCTGATTTGATAGCATGGCAACTACGTCGAGGTTGAAAACTCCGGCTATTTGTGTTGGCCTTGTCCTTGTAACTTGCCACTGATAGGTGTTCAGTGACATCTCTTCTATAAAGTCATAGGCTGCCTCAGGAGTTTTATTATCTAGGGTTCCGTCGGTGGCTGAATCGATTAATTGTCTCGTTGAAGGGTTCACACCGTTGTAAAAATTTTGGGCCTGTAACCACAAGGGTAATCCATGGTGTGGGCACCTTCTCAATAGATCTTTGTATATTTCCCATGCATCGTATAGTGTTTCTAAATTCATCTACACAAAAGAAGAGATATAATTCCTTAATTTGGCTATTTTGGCCGGCGAAAAATATATTAATAAAAAATTTTCGGTCATTTGTTCCTATGTAGTGATTGATCCTCGTGGAAGAGAATTCAGCCACTGTTTAGCTTTATTCCTTAAAGAGAAGGGAAATAACCGAATACGGATGGCATCATCAGAAATGCCATTAATTTTGAAAGTATCGTAAAATTCAAGGAAATTTGCCAAGTAATTATTTGGATCTTCATCCTGCAAACCATTAAACTGAACAAATTGCTGTATCATTTTTCTAATGTTAGGTTTCAGTTCAAAATTAGTAGCAGCTATAACAGGTCTGACAATACTTGACTCAGTTCCTATTAAATTAGGTTTAGCATAATCATACATTGTTCGAGGAGCATGATTTTCAGCCACCTCTGGAGGTAGCGGATTATTCTCAGCCATCTCTTCGTTCGTATTAATTTTGTCTTCTTGCTCTTCTTGTATGTATTGTAGGCTTCTCATTATTTCTCTTCGATTTCTACGAACTGTGCTTTCAATTTCACTGTCGTAAAGTAGTCATCCTATCGGGTTCCTTCTAGTCATAAACTGTATCTACCAGGAAAAGAAAAAGAAAAAGAAAATTAGAAAAGTAAAAATAAAATTTAATTGCAAAATAAAATAAAATATGGCTAAAATAATAAAAATTGAGCTTTCTTAATATTTCGCCTCGCAACGCGCGCCAAAAACTTGATCGTGTGTCAGAGTCTTAAAATTTATAAAAGAATGATCGAATCTAAAAACTAACTAAGACAACGATGGAGGCAAGCGCACCTATCGAATAGTAGTATAGTTTACTGGCAAGACTGGATTGTCGAACCCAAAGGAACCAAAAGTACTAATACTTTCTTTTTATTATTTAACCTAAAAATTAAAGGGATTGTTGTTTAATCTAAAATTAACTAACTACTAAGCTAAAGATGCTTAAGGAAAAGAGAATGAATTGGGGAAATACTTGATGGAAAAACCAATTGATGAAGACAATACTCGAGGAAGAATCTACCTAGACTTCACTTGTTATCTAACTTTCGAAACTGCATTTATTTATTCACTTGACTTGATCCGTAGGATTCCTAATTTATATTAATACCTCTTTCGAGGCTACTAACATCTAACCCTAGGTTGATTAATTGAAATCTCTTTCTAATTAAAACCCCTAGAATTGCATTAACTCGATCTATGGACTCCCATATTAGGTTTGACCCTAATCTGACAGATTTCCGTCATCCTATTTCTAGGGTTGCGATCAACTCCACTTAACTATGCTAGATCTACTCTTAAACAGGGACTTTTGCTAGACTGCTTAAGCACATCAATACTTGAATCAATATTCTGGAATATCAAAGCAAGAATTAAGAACACATAATTAAGAACAAATCAAGTATTTATCATATAGCTCAAAAAACAATAACAAGATCTATCATAGGTTTCATCCCCCTCAGGTATCTGAGGGTTTAGTTCATAATTATTAAAGAATACATCTCAGAAGAAAATATAAAACAAAACATAAGAAAACCCTAAAACCCCTGAGGGAATTGAAGGAGAGATCCTCCATCTTGAGTATGATTCTAGCTTCTTGAGATGAATCAACTAGTTTTCTTCGAGTGAATCCCACAATTCGGCCCCTCTAGTTTGGCTCCTTGGCCTAGCTAAATGCCTAGCTGAACACCTAGCTGAACTCCCCTTGAAGGTTGGCCTCTAGGGTGTTTATATAGGCTTTTGGAAAGCTTTCTCTGCCTCTAAGTACCCTATTTCGAATAGAACTCTTCTTTGCTACAGTAGGGACACGTCCGTGTGTCACGCCCATATGATTTAAGGCCAGGCCTTGTTCGGGTTTGTTAATGAGGCACGACCATGTGATTCGGGGTCCAGGCCATGTGTAATTTGTGTTAGGCCCATTTTCTCTGTTTTTGGCCCGTTTCTCGTTCTTTTCATCCTCTAGTGCTCTCCTAAGTATAGAACATGAAAACAAGGGATTAGGAGCACCTATTTCCATAATTAAAGGAATAAATCATCCAAAAACATGCTAAATGTGGGATTAAAATATGTTCATATTACGATTTATCAAAAAACACAAAGAAGACACGAAAATTGTTTACACAATTTGATTTCCTTACATCTGTGGAGTCTAACTCAGTGAGAAATATACACTATCTTCAACAATTACAACAAGTGATCCTAACCTCTCACACACTTCATAATGATTCTCCTTACTTACGAACCTTGAAGACAGATGCACTAACCACTAACTTCACCCTTGTCAACTCAAAAAGTAAAACATTAACACAAATGGTTTAACTAACAAACTGCACTTAAAGAAACGTTCCTTAGCTTAAACAAAATAAGTGCTAAAAACTCTCAGTATAATAACCTATACAAGTCTATCTTTTAAATAGATTTATGTTCGAGACTTACTAATATGGAATGTAACAACCCTCACCCATATTCACAGTCAAAATAGGGTTACGAGGTATTACCGATTAATATATATCATTTTATACACATACCTCATACATTTATGCATCCATTCTTAAACACCATTCAATCATAATCACATTGTCCCTTATAAGGGCCTACGAGGCCTTAAACATGCTATAGAAGTGGTTCGGGACTAAACTGATAACATATAAAATTATAAAAAAGCTTAGGAATTTTTAAAACATGCAAGGGTCACATGCTCGTGTGAACAGGCCGTGTGAAAATAGGGCATACATATTGACTTGGGTCACACAGCTGACCACATGCCCGTGTGTCTAGCCCGTGTTCCCTTTAAAATGGCCACAAACGCCCGTGTACCAGGCTGTGTGCTAGGCCGTGCCAATCCTGTAGGGTATACTGACTTATGCAACACGGCCAAGTCACAAGCCCGTGTGCTAGGCTGTGTGCCATTTAGGGGGTACACTGACTTGTGCCACACGGCCAGTGACACGCCCGTGTGTGAGGCTGTGTAACATCCTAAAAAGGGCCTATACATTTTGGCCTAATTGTACAAAAAGACATGTTTTATGTGTTTTGGAATAAATTTGGAATGATTTTGGAAACCTGAGAATGTATGGAAATGTTACGTTGGAAATAGGAAAATGACCATTTTTGGAAACCTAAGCAAATTAGGAAAGTGAACATTTTGGAAACCTAAGTAAATTAGGAAAGTGAACATTTTGGAAACTAAGCTAAAAGAGGAAAGTAAACATTTTGGAAACCAAGCCAAAAGAGGAAACTAAACATTTTGGGAACTAAGCTAAAAGAGAAACTAAACATTTTGGAAACCTAGGAAATGTCAAGTTACTGAGCAGCAAAATTTTTGAAACTTAAAATGACCCCAAATGTCAAATTTTAGAGTTCAAGGGGAACTTAGGGCGGTGACCCTAAAATATAAAGTACGTGAAATTTGACCCATTAACGAATTGAAAAAGTGGCTCAAGATGCCACCTAAGGCCTCGTGAAATGGCCCACATGCAAGGGGTGTTGGGCACGAGTTCGAGTCACCTAGGAAGCAAATAAAAGAAGTTTTATTTTGCCTCCATGAGTAGAGAGTTGGATGGCACAAGGGATCTAGAAGGAAGAGTTTTATTCCTTTGGAATTTTCGGCTAATTAGGAGATTTGATGGAATTTAAAATTAAAATTTATCACATAGGAAGAGTTGGCCGATTGAGGGACTCTAAGGCTAATAGTTTCGGCCAAGGAGGGAAAGTAAAGAGCCATTCTTCATTCTTTTCTCTTCAAGAGAACCTCTTGCCGAAATTCCCTAGCCAAATAAGCACCAATCTTTTCTTCTCCCTTTAGCCGAATTCTCTCTGTCAAAACTCTCTCCATCTCTTTTCCTTTCTTTTCTTTTCTTTTCTTTTCTTCTACTATCCCTTCACCAAAAGCCGAAACTTTGTGATCCATAAAAGTGCCATAGCCGAATAGTATAAAGGATCATCCGGGATTTGAAACCGAGGTAAGTACATCTATGTACATTCGGCCAAAAAGATCTCTTCCATACTTGAATGATAGATCAGATCTAACATGTGATTTCGGCAGGAACCTAGACTAAAATATCAATTTGGGATTTGAGAACTCCAAGGTAAGTGTATTCATACATTCGGCCAAGGCCAATCTTAAGTATTTAGATCAAAAGTGATCAAAAACTAACCGATTCAGAGATCTAGGATTTGGCCGATTCCAAGAAAGAGGAAGGTGAAGTTTTCGGGATTTAAAATCCATAAGGTAAGCACCTAAAAGTATTCGGCCAAGGCTTGTATGACTACATAGATCAGTTCTTTAATTATTAAAAAGCCGAAAACTAACCCATATTGAGATTCAGAGTTGGCCGAATATCAGGTGAAGGAAAACCAAGTTTTCGGGATTTGAATAAACATCAAATCGGCATCAAAGGTAAGTCTTTTTACAAATCCTACTAGGATTTGGATATCATAGCCAAATAGAATTTATGCTAAGTAATAAATGATGAATCAAATGTAGGGACTAAGGGTCTAAACTTTAGATCTAGCTTTTCAGAATCTCAAGGAATCGCTAAACAAATCAGGTGTGTACCCCACACTAATCTTAATAGATTTATGGCTTAAATATGATATATATATTAATATGAAAGTGTAAGAATGTGGCTAAAGTACCATATTACGGTACAAAGTACTCAGGTACGTTTTCCTACTCTTACTAGGATTTCGAAATATGTTATATTTAACATGTGAAAAGTGATGTGAAAGTGAAATTAAATATGATATGCATGATATGTATAATTTGGGGCATTCGGGTTATTTGAGAAAGGGGAAGTGAATGTGATGACTTCGGTCTCACTAAGTGAAACGTGATGACTTGGTCTCACTAAGAATATGTGATGACTTCGTCTCACTAAGTGAATGTGGTGACTTGGTCACAATAAGTGAATGTGGTAACTTCCGGTTACATTATCTAAATATCGTGGCTATGCCACAATATTTTAAATGGAAGATGAGCACGCCGATTGCAGTGGCGCCTTGATGGTGTGTAGCGGATGGAGGGTTGACTTAGTAGTCCCTACGGTGTGTAGGTTGGTCTTGGCGAGTGTAGCGGATGGCATATAGGTTTGGGTTCGGGTTTGCATCATTATCTTGAATTTTTATATAAATATGATATGTATGGTGTGCCTATTTCTATTATGTTTTGGTGTTGGTTACACATTGAGTCTATCGACTCACCCGTTGTGGGAAATATGTTTCGTGATGAGCGATAATGGATCCAGACTACGAGAACTTGTGGTGGCCATGTTCACTTTGAAGTTTAATTTAATTTGAATCTTTATTTTATTTTAAGTCTTGTATAATTTTATTTTGGGTTTCGTTTTATGTAATAAGGCCATCGTGACGATTTTTATTTACGCTTTAATTACTATGTTATGAATTTAGGGCTTTATAAAGAATAAGCCCATTTAATTTTTAATAAGTTTAAACATTTTGTCACCAAACAAATGGGTTTTTGATATAAAATAAATTTATTTTCAACTCGAGCCCAACCCACAACAAATTATCTTTCAAAACACACGCTTTCAAAGTATTGAATGAATTTGAACAAGGTTACTTGAGGAACATACCGATTCGGTCCATTCTCGTGGTAGGGTGTGGGTGTTTCATTTAGTATCGAGCCCGCTTAAACTCTTGGCTCGTGGCCTAAGGCTCAAAACGTTTTCAAAACAAGCCCAAATGAGTTTTATGAAAATATTTCGAAAGTAGACGAGGTTTGATGGCATGGCACCTAAGTCTCCGACCATTGATCCACCGTAAGTACCTCATCTATCGTGTGATTATGTGAATTATAGAATGGTAGAAAAGGAATGGAACGTAGAATAGCATGATAGGAATTTGAACCCTAGGATTAGTATACTCAAATACAAATACATAAGACTTAATACACTAAACAAACCTATGGCTAAGTCGACAAGTTAGGTGTGGCAACCATGGTACGCATGTTCAGGAGTGGATCCCAAGAACTTGGTATTTAAGCGGTCTTAGTGACTCACCTCCTCTTCACAGAATCCTACAGTGCGTAGCTTCTGGCTCACCTAACCTGCAGGACTTAGTGGGTGTGGCAACCTCAGCACGCATGTCTAGGAATGGTTTCTGGGAGCTTGGTACTTAAGCGACCGCGTGACTCACCTCCTCTCCACTGAATCACGCTGGTGCGTAGCTTTGGTTCACCCCGACCAAGAAGGCTTGGTCATAGTGAACCAAATAACTAAAACCCGAAAGGGAACTAGCCATTTTTCTAACCTTCATACTAAAATTCTTAAATCATTTTTCCTTAATTCACGAAAATTATTTCTTATACACAATTTTCTCCAAAATTACCGACTTATAAAATTACAAAATACCCCAGTGGTAAAATTACAAAAATACCCTTGGTTTATAAAATGCCCAACTACTCAACAGTTTTGCCAAAATTTCATTATTTCATAAATGTTTAAAAACCCTAAATTGCAAACTATCAAAAAAATACCTTGATTTTTTTGAAAATTACAAAATTGCCCCTAACTCACTAAAATTACCAAAATGACCTTGATTTTCAAAATTTTTACAATAGCACCGATTTGGAAAGTACAATTCTCAAAAAGAACCCTTAAAATTTTGCAAATTCTGAAATATCCCTGATTTATTAAAATTTTACAATTTACCCCGGTTTGTGGAAAAAATTACCAAAATACCCCAAGGTCTCAAAATTTCAAATACCCTCGGATTTCAAAAATTTTCTCGAAATACCTGAACTTAAAAATACCAAAAATACTTTGTGACAAAATCACCAAGGAATCTTATTTTGACAAATTACAAAAATACCCTGTAGGACAAATTACAAAAATATCCCCGGTAGTGGAAAAACAACAACAAATGAAAAACTACAACGTTTCTTTGAATGAACTAAGGTTCATAATTGTTTGATAGATGTATGAATGAATGAAAAGACTGTGTGCATGTATGAATACGAAAGAACCACTCCTAAATTCCTTTTCATAAAATTTTTTCGCGAGTAATAAAGTGAAACAAAAGTACTAATTTATAAAAAACTTCTTAATCAGATCTCGACGTTAGAAATGAGTTCTAGAGGACGCGATCGTCAAAGACGCGGTAGAGGAAGAATGACTGTGTCAGAACCCGTTAGATCGGGTCAAGGGTCTGACAATGAGTTACCACCGCCACCACCACCCCCAACTGTTAATGTCGAGGAGCAAGCTCAGACGGGGGATGATGCTATGTCGCAGGCTATGTTACGAGTTTTGGAAATGGTGGCTGGCACGAGTGGAAATACGGGAGCTCGAAAATCTGTACCCGAGCGACTCCAAGCCAATGGGGCCGAGGTGTTTCGTGGAGTGCCCGGTGTGGCACCCAGTACAGCTGAGTATTGGTTGGAAGCAATCGAGCGTATTATGGATGAACTCGACCTGACCCCTGAAGAGAAGTTGAAATGGATGGTGGCACTGTTACGTGATGAAGCATACCAATGGTGGTTAACTATCCGGGATGGTGCCACGACTGAGGATCTGACGTGGGAATATGCTAAGGAGGCATATCAGAAAAAGTATGTCGGCACACGATATATTGAGGAGCAGAGGAAAGCTTTTCTAGGACTAGTTCAAAGGAACAAGTCGGTAGCAGCATATGAGGCTAAATTTCTGAGGTTAAGCCGATATGCTCGAGGAGTAGTCGCAACCAAACATGAACGCTATTCTGCTTTTGAGGACGGATTAAGGATGACCTAAGATTATTGATAGCTCCACATCGGGAACGGGAGTTCTCTGCATTGGTTGAAAAGGTTAAGGTAGCCGAGGGAATCAAGGACTCTACCAGGCAGAATCCTGATAGGAATAGACCCAAGAGGGGTTATGGATCATCGGGAAATGTACAGAAAAGGCCCAAACCGAGGGTCAAGGGTCGCAAGTTGGTACGAGAGGCGATCGCCCTTGTGAGCATTGTGGAAAGAAGCATTTAGGTGAGTGTTGGAAAAAAGCGGGGAGCATGTCTTAAGTGTGGGTCCAAGGACCATATGCTCAAGGATCTGTCCAAAGATATCGATGACAAACAACCAAAGAACTCGTAATGTTAATTAGGCCGATAGGGAGGACAAGAAACCTTCAACGAGGTCAAGGTGCGAATAACAGAGGTAATGGTGCTGGCAGAGGACGTGGCAGAGGTGCCACTAATATTGAGGCAAGGCAGCCGGGTTTGGTTTATGTGGTTCATCGTAGGGAGGATGGAGACGCGCTGGACGTCATAATCGGTACGTTCCTCATTCATGGTAAACCCTATTATGCTTTAATTGATGTGGGCTCGACCCATTCTTATGTTGCTTATAGTGTAGTTGAAACACTAGGCATAGACTCTGAACTTTCTGATAAGGAGATGACAGTAGTAAGCCCATTAGGCCAAACTATAGTGGTGAATAAGATCTTTCGGAATGTATCCCTAGAAATTCAGGGAGTGAGCTTTCGGGCTGACCTAATGGAGTTACCCTTCGGGGAGTTTGACCTCATACTTGGAATGGATTGGTTAGTCGAACACCGAGCCGTGTTGGATTGTGCGGCTAAACGAATGGAACTAAGAACCCCTGAGGATGAGGTGGTCATTATGATAGGAGAAAGAAGAAACTACTTGACTAATGTAGTTTCAAAGGTTTAAGGTGAAAGGATGGTTCAGAAGGGTGCGAGACGTTCTTAGCCTTTGTAAGTGCGTTGGATGGAAAGGATGAAGGTGTCAAAAGAGTCAGAACGGTAAGGGACTTCGAGGATGTGTTTCTAGAGGAATTACCAGGAATACCCCCAGATAGAGAAGTTGAATTTGGAATAGACTTACTACCGAGAACAGCACCTGTGTCAATCGCTCCATATCGAATGGCGCCAAAGAAGTTAGTGGAGCTCAAGGCTCAAATCCAAGAATTGTTGGATCGTGGGTTTATTCGACCAACAGTGTCTCCGTGGGAGCACCAAATCCTATTTGTGAAGAAGAAGGACGGAACTATGCGTATGTGCATAGACTATCGTCAATTGAATAAACTGACCATCAAGAACAAGTATCCCTTGCCTAGGATTGATGACTTATTCGACCAGTTGAAGGGAGCGGCAGTGTTCTCAAAGATCGACTTAAGGTCAGGATATCACCAGTTAAAAGTAAAGGAGGTGGATATCCATAAGACGACTTTCGTAACAAGATACGCCATTTTGAGTTTGTGGTAATGCCGCTTGGGTTGACAAACGCCCACCAGCATTCATGGATATGATGAACCGAGTGTTTCAACCTTACTTAGATAGGTTCGTTGTAGTGTTCATCGACGATATTTTGGTATACTCTAAGTCCAAGAGAAGCATGATGAGCATCTCCAGTTGTGTTGCAAGTATTAAGGAGAAGAAGATTTATGCCAAATTCAAAGAAGTGTGAATTTTGGCTTAGGAAGTTGCTTTCTTAGGACACGTGGTGTCTGCCGAGGAATAAGGGTGGATCCTAAGAAAATCGTCGTGTTGGATTGGAAACCACCTAAGTCGGTGGCGAGATTCGTAGTTTCTTAGGATTGGCGAGCTATTATCGAAGGTTCGTGGAAGGATTCTCGTCGATAGTAGCGCCATTAACAAAATTGTTGAGGAAGGAAGTACCTTTGTATGGACGGATAAGCGGCGTGAGAGTTTTGAAAACTTAAGAAGGTATTAACGAAGCTCCAGTGTTGATTCAAATTTCGAGGCGTAAAAGGATTTTGTGGTGTACCGTGGCGCTTCACATACGGGGTTAGGATGTGTTCTTATGCAAGATGGAAAAGTAGTCGCCACGCGTCTCGATAGTTAAGGCCGACGAGGTGAACTACCCAACCCATGACTTGGAATTGGCAAGAGTGGTCTTCGCCTCAAGGTGTGGAGGCACTATCTTTATGGAGAAAGGTCGGTGATCTACACGACCACAAGAGTCTCAAGTACCGCTGACTCGTAAGGAGTTAAACTTGAGGCAACAAAGGTGGGTGGAATTATTGAAAGACTATGACCGTTCTATAGAATATCATCCCGCAAGGCGAATGTAGTAGCAGATGCCCTAAGTAGGAAGGTTGTGTCGGACCTAAGAGCAGACACATACTTTCAAGCATACTTGCTTAAATGTATGAATTCTCTTTTATACTCAGTGACATTCATCCGGCCTTGTTTTAACTCTAGAAACTCTTTATGCTTCTGATCGAGAAATCTTTGACTAATGTATTTCTTTCGAATTCAAATTGGAAAAACTCCCAAGTAACTTGTTCTTTAGGAACCACAGATATCAACGTTTTCCACCAATGGTATGTAGTATGATAAACCGTAATATATACATATTTTAATCCTACATTTAGCATACTTTTGATGATTTATCCCTTGAAATGTGGAATTTGATGCTCCTAATCCTTTAATTTCATGTTTTATACTTAGGAAAGCTCAGGAGGATGAAAAGAATGAGAAACAGGCCAAAAAAATAGAGAAAATGGGCTAAAGTAAGAAATCCACACGGCCTGGAGCTCACCACACTGCCGTGCCACTTTAGCAGACTCAAACACAGTGGGTTCGATTCACATGGGCGTGCACCACGGGCGTGTCCCTACAGTGACCTATTTTAATTCCATTCGGTTTAGGATACTTAGAGGAAAAGAAAGACATTCTGAAAGCCTATATAAACAGCCTAAGTGTATCCTAAAAAGGAGAGGCTGTGAACCAAAGCCAAAGAGGGCCGAATTGTGGGATTTACTCGAAGACAGCCAGTTGATTCATCTCAAGAAGTCGGAATCATACTCAAGACGGAAGATCTTCCCTTTAATTTCCTTCAAGGGATTTTAGGGTTTTTCTTATGTTTTATTTTATACTTTCTTTTGAGATGTATTCTTTTATAAGCATAAAATAAACCCCTTTAATACCTAAGGGGATGAAACCTAAGACGGATCTTATTATTATTTTATGAACTATATGATAAATATATGATTTGTTCTTAATTATGTGTCCTTTATTCTTGCTTTGATATTTCAGGATATTGATTCAAGTATTGATGTGCTTAGGCGATAAAGCAAAGTCCTGTTTAAGAGTAGATCTAGCATAGTTAAGCGGAGTTGATCGCACTCAGAGATAGGATGATTTAAAATATGCCGATTAGGGTCAAACCTAATATGGGAGTCCATAAATTGAGTTAATGCAACTCTAGGGTTTTAATTAGAAAGAGATTTCAATTAATCAACCTAGGGTTAGGCGTTAGTAGCCTCGAGAGAGGTATTAATATAAATTAGGAATCCTACGGATCAAGTCAAGTGAATAAATAAATGCGGTTCAAAGTTAGATAACAAGTGAAGTCTAGGTGGATTCTTCCTCGGTGTTGTTTCGATCAATTGGTTTTTCCAAAAGTATTTCCCCAATTCATTCTCTATGTCTTAGCATCTTTAGCTTAGTAATTAGTTAGTTTTAGATTAAACATCAATTTCCTTAATTCTTAGGCTAAATAATAGAAATATAGTAATTACTAATTCTCTTGGTCCTTGAGGATACGATATTTCTAGTCTTGCCATAGCTATACTATCAAACGATAGGTGCGCTTGCCTTATTCGTTGTCATAGTTAGTTTGGACACGATCAAGTTTTTGGCGCCGTTGCCGGGGACTAAGATATTAGGAAAACCAAATTTTTATTACTTTAGCAATTTTATTGCAATTTATATTTATTTTATTTTTAACTTTACTAATTTATTTTATTCGTTTCTGACAGGTACCTCTAGTTTATGACTAGAAGGAACCCGACAGGACCCTTGATTTTTGACAGTGATATGAAGGTACCATTCACAGAAATCGTAGGGAAATAAGGCGAAGCCTATAGTACATAGAAGAAAAGTAAGAAAATGATCCCGATACTACCGAAGAGATGGCTAATAATAATCCATTACCTCCTGTGGTGGCAGCAAACCCGGTGAATCAAAATCCTGCTCCTCGCACTATGTATGATTGTGATAAACCTAATTTAACAGGAACAAAATCTAGTATTGTTAGACCTGCTGTTGCTGCAAATAATTTTGAACTACAACCTAACACTATACAGATGATACAGTAGTTTGTTCAGTTTGATGGTTCGCAGGATGAGGACCCTAACAATCACTTGGCAAATTTTCTAGAATTCTGCGACACTTTCAAGATCAATGGCATTTCTGATGATGTCATTCGCCTTCGGTTGTTTCCCTTTTCGTTGAGAAACAAAGCTAAATAGTGGTTGAACTCGTTACCATGAGGATCAATCACTACATGGGAACAAATGACCAAAAAATTTTTATTAAAATATTTTTCATCGGCTAAAACGGCTAAGTTGAGGAATGATATCTCTTCTTTTTTGCAGATCGATTTAGAAATACTTTACAATGCATGAGAGAAATACAAGGATCTATTGAGAAAGTGCCCTCACCACGGTTTACCATTATTGCTACAGGTTCAAACCTTTTACAACGATTTGAACCCCTCAACTAGGCAATTAATCGATTAAGCCGCTAGCGGTACCCTAAAAAAACACCTGAGGCTACCTACGAATTCATTGAAGAGATGTCACTGAATAACTATCAGTGGCAAGTTACGAGGAAAAAGCCAACAAAAGCCGCCAGTGTTTTTAACCTCGACGCTATAACCATGCTATCAAATCAGGTAGAACTGTTAAATAAAAAGATTGATAGTTTGTGTGGTTCTTCGCAGGTACACCCAGTGATGCAGTGCGATACATACGAAGAAGGGACAAACAATACAGAATACTCACCCTACAATCCTGGCATAGAAAACGAACAGATGAACTATATAGGTAATAATTCTAGACCCAAAATAACCCTTATAGTAACACTTACAATCCAGGTTAGAGGAACCATCCAAACTTTTCATGGGGTGGCCAAGGGAATCAGAGACAACAACCCTTCTCAGGCTTTCAACAGAAACCCTACCCATAAGAGAAAAAACTGAACCTTGAGGAGATGCTGACAAAATTTATCGCAGTGTCAAAAACTCGTTTCCAAAACACCGAAACAACACTCAAAAATCAGCAAGCATCAATCCAAGGGATCGAGAACAAATTGGGACAACTTTCTAAACTCATCTCTGAATGACTGCAAGGTAGCTTGCCAAGCAACACTGAAACAAACCCAAAGGAGCAACTTCATGTCATTACCATTCAATAGTGAAGGGTTAGTAGAATCTGAATCTAAGCCAAGGCAAGAGCTTGTAGTAAATAAGGGTAAGGTTGAGGCAAGCCATGATAAACTAAAACTGATAATTACAGAGTACAAACCTTGAGTGCAATACCCAAATGCGATGAAGAAAGACAATGTAGATAAACAATTCGATAAGTTTCTTAAACTTCTAAAGAAATTACATATTAACTTAAAGTTTCTTGAAGCTCTTTCGCAGATGCCAGATTTAAGGAAATTTTTAAAAGAGCTTTTGAGAAATAAACGGAGATTAGACGAGGCATCGCATGTGGAGCTAAAAGTAGTGTGCTCAGCAATTTTGCAAAATAAACTACTACGAAAATTAAAAGATCTAGGGAGTTTTACAATTCCATGCTTAATTGGTAGTTTGTCTGTTAATAATGCTTTAGCTGATTTAGGGGCAAGCATAAATGTTATGCCCTATAAAATGTTTAAACAATTAGGTCTAGGGAAACTCAAACAAACTAGGATGAGCATTCAATTAGCTGATAAAACTATTAGAATTCCTAGGGGTATAATCGAAGATGTACTAGTAAAAATTGACAAATTCATATTCCCAGTAGACTTTGTTATTTTAGACATGGATGAGGACAATATGGTTCCTTTAATTTTAGGACGGCCCTTTCTAGCAACTGTCAGATCTAAAATTGATGTTGGTACAGGTGAACTCACACTTCGTGTAGGTGAAAAATGATCATTCTTCAGGCTCTTGACTTGGCTAGGACATCAAGTGATAAAAGTGAGAACATAAATTCTATTAATAACCAATTGGTTCAACCTTCTTCATAAGAAACAACCACAAAGCTACACAACTGAATCTGATCCTAGACCCCGTGCCGATAAAGAAGTAACTCATGGGGAACGAAGACTTCAGGTCGATGAACTAGACGAGTGGAAGACACATTTCATGGAGAAACTGAGAACACAAGAAGTGAAATCGAGGGAATCTCCAGACAAGCTTATAGGAACATCAAATCACTTCAAAATAGGAGATCAAGTATTGTTGGATAAGATAGACCCTTGAATCACCAGTTCAGACCTTAAAACGAACGAAGAAATCCTTTTTACGGTAATGAATATCTTCCCATACGGAACAGTCGAGGTAAGTAATCCCATATTCGGCACTTTTAAGGTAAACTCCACTCGACTCAAACTATATACTGATAGTAGAACTAATAGTATGAGAAAAGATTTTCAACTTTCAAACCACCATGATTATGTGAATAGGAGGTAAGTCTAGCTTAAGACTTTAAACGAGCACTTCTCGGGAGGCAACCCGAACACTAACCCCATTAATTTTCATATTTTTATTTATACTTTTAGCACCTAACTACAAACTACCAAAGTTAATGAAGCGCAGGTTTCCATACCCATTATTGGCCTTGCACACGTAGTGGCGCGTGGCCGTGGCCGTGTGGGCACCATAGGTAGGTGAATGGGCGTGGCCGTAGACGTGTGGCAACAGGACAAATTTTTTTCCCAAAACACGAGCTGCGATAAATCGCCACGGTCGTACGATGCGGCCGTGGCTGACACTGATTAAACCTCACGGGCATAGAAACCTCCACACAGGCATGGGAAAAGCGAATGAACAACCACACGGCCGTGCGACTTAACACGCCTATGGCACATGGGCGTGGGGATGTACTAGATCCCAGATTTTTATTTACAACCCATCCCCTCTTCTCACCTACTCCCCAATTTCCTCTTCTTCCATACCCCTTGAAGCTTTTCCCTACCATTTTCCTCCTTTTTCCTTCCTCTCACTCTTTATCTACACCATCATCTCCATGTCGAAGAAGCAGAAGGATCCTAGCACAATCTCCCTGTGCGAGACCTATCTATATAAGTTTATGCCAGCCGCTTCTTTAACTCGACAAGAAAAGGACCTTTGAGTCCATTTATTTTTTCTTTTTCTTTTCTCTTCTCTTTTATTTTCCTTCTCTTTATCTCTCTTGTGCTAAATCGATATTATTATATTTTGATTTTGTTTATTTAGGTTCTTCAGGCTACTTGGGAATCACCACACCACGGCCCTAGTAACCACCACCACCGACGCCTTTTCTTCTAACTCGACCCGAATTTCCCCCATTTCTTTTCTTTGACTCCATCCAAATTTCAGGAAGTTTCATTTCTCTACCTACCTTATGATTTTCTTACTATATTGTGAATATTTATCTTTGTACGTTGAGGCAATGTACATCTTAAGTTTGGGGTGAATTTCAAAATTTCCTAACTTTTGCATTATTCTCAAATCCTGAATGATATCTTGTCTTAAGTAATTTTCTCATATTACTAATTAGAATAAAACTTCTATTGATTTATGATTTTTATTGATATGTTTTGGATTAAGTCATAGTTAATTGTGTATTGATAATTTAAACTTTAAGATATTAGAGAATCGGGCATGATAAGTTTATTTTCGAATAAAATTTTCTATGATGTTTCCCTCAATTTGAATATTACTTTGAAATTTGAAATTTGCAAGGTTGACATCAAAAACTATAATTTTTGTGAGATTTTTAGCCTTTTAGAGCATATTCTTTTTCTGCACACTTTATTGACTATGAGTGTGTCAATATTGATTTGTTATTCTAGAACTTGCTTTGATTATACATTTCGAGACTACACCTTTGAACCCACTTACTCCACTAAAAGCCTACCTCATAATTAACCCCTAGTGAACCCTTTTGATCTTAACAAATCATTTTTTGACTCACCCATTAATATTAACCTAAAACCCATCTTGTATTTGTTATCACCATTCCTCTTAACTTCCCTTATATTGAGAGTTGATTTCATCAGTTGTCTAACTACATTCTTTATTTCAATTGTTAAATTCTATTTATTTGATTTGTTCTTCAAAAAACATTAGAAAAGTTGTTCTATGAGCTTAAACAGATAAATTCACATCTTTAGAAGAAGCTCGTGTTATTTGATGTAATTATTCATTAATCAGTTCATTGTTTTTAGTTAGGTAATTTGTCAATTCAATCTTGATTCTAACCTTCTAAATTCAACCTATATTCACGCCTTTAACCCAAGCCCCATTACAACCCTTTAAAGACCTTTTGATTTGTGTGTCATCTCATTTTATAGTGGTGGAGATTTGATTTCCATGCAAGCATATGGGATTAACTTTTCATATTTGACTTATGAGTGCTTATCTTGTACCTTAAACGTTTTGAGTGGTTTGAGTGAATCCTTAGTGAGGATGTCAATCCTTATCGGTTTTGGATCAAAGGTAATTATTTAGATAAAGGGAAACAACTAAATTTTTTGTGCTATAAAAATATATGACTTTGATTGTGTGAATCTTTAGGACTCTTTGAGTTAAATTATCCATGTATACATTATCTATGAATTATGATGAGACATTATTGATGAGAATTATGAGCGAGGTGCCACAAGAAATTCGACTTGGACTTTTATTTTATTTAAGTGATTTAAAGTTTATTTTGGTTTTAATTTTGGGAAATTATTTGATGTAATAAGGCCGTAGTAGCGTTTACTTTTATTTGTTAAGCATACAATCTTTATATTTATTAAAAGTTTAAGTAAAATTATTTTAATTCAAAGCCCAAACGTTTTGTCACCTAAATCAAAAGGATTTTTAATAACGAAATAAACCTGTTTTCAACTCGAGCCCAACCCACTAACAAACTTTCTTCAAAAACACACAAGTTTTTCCTAAGTAACAAAAGAATTTGAAACGGTTTACACCGGGGAACATACCAGATCTGGTCAAGGCTTTTGGGCCGGATGTGGGGTGTTTCAATGGCTCGTAGCCAAATCAAGGTATTGCTTGCACCCGAAGTGCCGATATCATGGCCCGAAGCCAACACAAAAACCTAATGACATGTCACTAGCATCCTAAAATATTCCTAAGGTTCAACTGGGAAGTTTCACTTATCGATTCCTTCGACAAACACATCCGTAAAGTCGCTTTCACAATACAAACATTATTTGTAATCTCGTAATCACAGTTTATGCAATATCAATGCATTTAACATTCATTTATAATGAAATTACCATATACGAACTTACCTCGGGTATGAAAACGACGAAATGAGTCAATTACTCGATAATCTTGCCTTCTCCCGATCTAATTCTGAATTCCTCTTTTCTTGATCTATATGTATTCAAAATTAACTCATTTAATCATTCATTCTTTCAATTTAATCCTTAAACACATATTTGGGCATTTTTACACATTAGCCCCTAAACTTTCACATTTATTCAATTTAGTCCCTATTTCACAAACACAGAAAATTCAACAAAACCCATGCTTGGCCAAATTTCATATAGGTCCCTAGTAGCCAAAAAATTTCATTTATTTTGCATTTCAACCACACAATTTGCATATTTCACAATTTAATACTTATTATTCAATTTCATCAAAAATCACTTTACAAAACATGAAAATCTATCATAAAAATTCATATTTCATCATCAAACACCAAAGAACACATAAGATCATCAATGGAAACTCTTAAAATCTTTAAAGTTTCAAAATTAAAGGTGCAGACTAGCTAAAACATGAAGCAACGATCTCAAAAGCGTAAAAATCATAAAAAAAGGAGCTCAAAACATACCTTAATAAACTAGGAAAGCAATGGCGAGTAAAACCTAACAATGGCTTCTCTATCTTCAATATTCGGTATTGGGAAGAAATATGGAGAAATATTCATTTTGTTTTTGTTTTATTAACCTTTATTATCAAATTACAAAACTAACCTTATACTAAATCATTTAATGACACATAAATGTTGTCCATAAAAGTCCAATATCATTTAAAATGGTCTAATTACCATTCAAGGACATCATATTTAAGCCAAAGCTATTTGACACCTTTAACAAGTAGAATGTAACTTTTACATTTCTGCGATTTGTCCTTTTTTCCAAATTGAGCAATTAAGAAGTCAACTTTAATTGTAAGTTGAGGATTTTGCTTGAGGACAAGCAAATGCTTAAGTGTGGGGGTATTTGATAAACCGTAATATATACATATTTTAATCCTGCTTTTAGCATACTTTTGGATGATTTATCCCTTGAAATGTGGAATTTGATGCTCCTAATCCTTTAATTTCATGTTTTATACTTAGGAGAGTTCAGGAGGATGAAAAGAACAAGAAATAGGCCAAAAAACGGAGAAAATGGGCCACAGTAAGAAATCCACACGGCCTGGAGCTCACCACACGGTCGTGCCACTTTAGCAGACTCGAACACGATCCTGGGCTCGATTGACACGAGCGTGCGCCACGAGCGTGTCCCTACTGTGACCTATTTTAATTCCACTCGGTTTAGGATACTTAGAGGCAAAGAAAGACATTCTGAAAGCCTATATAAAGACCCTAAGTGTATCCTAAAAGGGGGAGGCTGTGAACCGAAGCCAGAGAGGGCCGAATTGTGGGATTTACTCGAAGACAACCAGTTGATTCATCTCAAGAAGCCAGAATCATACTCAAGACGAAATATTTTCCCTTTAATTTCCTTCAGGGGGTTTTAGGGTTTTTCTTATGTTTTGTTTTATTTTTCTTATGTTTTGTTTTATACTTCCTTCTAAGATGTATTCTTTTATAAACATGAACTAAACCCCTTTAATACCTAAGGGGGATAAAACCTAAGGCGGATCTTGATATTGTTTTCTGAACTATATGATAAATATTTAATTTGTTCTTAATTATGTGTCATTTATTCTTGCTTTGATATTTCAGGATATTGATTCAAGTATTGATGTGCTTAGGCAGTAGAGCAAAAGTCCCTGTTTAAGAGTAGATCTAGCATAGTTAAGCGGAGTTGATCGCACTCCTAGAGATAGGATGACAAAAATATGTCAGATTAGGGTCAAACCTAATATGGGAGTCTATAGATCGAGTTAATGCTACTCTAGGGGTTTTAAATAGAAAGAGAATTCAATTAATCAAGCTAGGGTTAGACGTTAGTAGCCTCGAGAGAGGTATTAATATAAATTAGGGAATCTTACGGATCAAGTCAAGTGAATAAATCGCCTGGTTCAGAGTTAGATAACAAGTGAAGTCTAGGTGGATTCTTCCTCGGGTATTGTCTCGATCAATTGGTTTTTCCAAAAGTATTTCCCCAATTCATTCTCTGTCTTAGCATCTTTAGCTTAGTAATTAGTTAGTTTTAGATTAAACATCAATTCCCTTAATTCTTAGGCTAAATAATAGAAAGATAGTAATTACTAATACTCTTGGTCCTTGAGGATACTATATTTCCGGTCTTTCCATAGCTATACTATCAAACGATAGGTGCGCTTGCCTTATTTGTTGTCATAGTTAGTTTGGACACGATCACAGTATCTCTTAGCAAAGATACAACACATTTAATACATTCATCAGGAGTACAAGACAATTCATTGAATACTCTGATTGTATTTTCGAGCTAAAACTCAGCACTCTCAGAATCATCATCAGCGGTAGCCCGAAACTCTTCAGCCTCATGTTTCTAAATCTTATCTAGTGGCGACTTGTTCAACCGTATCGGATCTATAACTTGAGGAATAATAGGGATTTGTTGAGGAACAGGTGGGGGTGGAGGTTGTTGAGCAACTGAATTCGTTCAACGAATTCCGTAAACCAGTCACTCATTATTTGGAAAAAGGCTTGTTTATCCTCTCTCTCGTGGCTACTCGTTAAAGGTCTAGAATAAGATGGCGCTACCCCTTAAGCAGGAGCGGGCACATTACTCTTTACATCATCAGCTACAACTCTTTCGGAACCCATTACTATACAAAAACACAATTTAAGCTATCAGGATTATCAAACTATCATAGAGTATATATGCCATGTATATCTGGACTCTCACACAAGCTACGTTAGTCCTAGAATAGACTAAATCGTAGATCTGGTGCCAATAAATGTAACACCTTTCACCTGTATTCACAGATAGAATAGGGTTACGAGGTATTACCGATCAATACATATCATTTTATATACATAACTCATACATTTATGCATCCATTCTCAAACACCATTCAATCATAATCACATTGTCTTTTATAAGGGCCTACGAGGCCTTAGACACGCTATAGAAGTGGTTCGAGACTAAACCGATAACATATAAAATTCTCAGAGAACTTAGAAATTTTTCAAACATACAAGGGTCACACGCCCATATAAATAGGCCGTGTGCCTCACACAGCTTCAGACACGCCCATGTCCCAGGCCGTGTGAAAATAGGGCATACATGTTGACTTGGGTCACACGACTGACCACACACCCGTGTGCCCTTTGAAATGGCCACACACGCCTATGTACCAAGCAGTGTGTTAGGCTGTGCCAATCTTGTAGGGTATACTGACTTATGCAACACGGCCAAGTCACACGCCTGTGTTAGGTCGTGTGCCATTTATGGGGTTTGCTGACATGAGCCACACAGCAGGTCACATGCCCGTGTGTGAGGCTGTGTGGAGCATACTGACTTTATTTCAATTTCAACCTAAGGGACACACGACCGTGTAGCATGACCATGTGTCGCACACGGCTGAGACACATGCCCGTGTCTCTACCCATGTGGACAAAAATAGGCCAATTTGCCACCTTTACTCATATTCACCTAATCAACCAAAATGCTACCATTTTATCATACAATAAGCATCCCAAAACCATCAACCAAGTGCACAAATTATACCATATCCATTCCAATCAAAATCAATATCCAAATCAATGTCAATTACACATTCAACACTTATATTATCAAGCAATATTCATAAGCACGTAACTTCTCAAATTATCAACTTCAATCACACCATATAGATTATTTACCAAACTCAAAATATAACCATTTGAGCAATTATGAAACCATAACCACATCCATACCAAAACATACAAAAATAAGCCATCACTTATGGCTATAAACACATAACAAAACATAGGAATTTACAAGCCAAATCCTATGGCTATATTCACAACCAAAGTACCACATCTAGCCCATACATGCCATATACCATATGTACAATTCAAAAGTACCAACTTAGATGTCCGATAGTGCAATGATGTTCCCGAAAACTCCCGGATCTGAGCTAGCTTTAATTCACTATAAAACATAGAAAAACAACACAAAGTAAGCTCGTATATAAATAATTTAATTCATCAAATAAGTACAAATCAACCGATTGTACAAAACATCACCATATACACATTAATAACAAACCTTTCTCATGTCTTAAAACATGATCAAATACCATTTCATCAAGTTTCTCTCAAATAGGTTACGTGCGTACATATTTAATACTCAAATAGGTTTTGGCGAAGCCAAATCAAGGTAACTTATCCGGTGTACCTATACCATGGCCCATATCAAATCATGGTAACTACCTATACCATGTAGGGCTAACCTCTTTATCCACTTACATCATTCATTTACCCGTTGAACCATTCAAAATAGAATTAGAAATGTATGTGAAAATTGATACACAAGCAGGCTTGGAAAAGTGGCTGAATAATCTCAATTGATAAGTACATGTGGGCTCTTAAAGAGGAGTTTTATTTCCTTTAGAATTTACTACCATGGCGACAGCCAAATCAAGGTAACTTATCCTTATCAAAATTTAGGGACTACCTATACCATGGCCCATATCCAAATCATGGTAACTCCTTCAAGGGATCTAATGAAAATACCTATACCATGGCCTAAATATTACCATGTTGGCCAAATGTAGGCATTAAAATCTAAGGTAGTAGATTGGATTTGAGTTTCAAGTGAAATCGTTAAGTGAATCACCCTACTCTAAGTTTTAATATGTTCATGGCTATGTTTTAAATTAAATGTGTTAATATGAAAGTGTAAGAATATGGCTAAGGTACCATGTGTACCCAATAGATTTATGGCTTTAACATGATATATGTGTTAATATGAAAGTGTAAGAATGTGGCTAAAGTACCATGTTATCGTACAAAGTACTCAGACTCCTACTAGGATTACGAAATATGTTATATTAACATGTGAAAAGTGACATGAATGTGAATTTAAGTATGATATGCATGATATAAATAATATGGGGCATTTGGGATATATGAAAGGGGAAGTGTATGTGGTGACTTGGTCCCACTATCTGAATGTGGTGACTTGGTCACATTATCGCCACAGCCAACACAAAAACCTAATGACATGTCACTAGCATCCTAAAATATTCCTAAGGTTCAACTGGGAAGTTTTACTTATCGGTTCCTTCGACAAACACATCCGTAAAGTCGCTTTCACAATACAAACATTATTTGTAATCTCGTAATCATAGTTTATGCAATATCAATGCATTTAACATTCATTTATAATGAAATTACCATATACGAACTTACCTCGGGTATGAAAACGGCGAAATGAGTCAATTACTCGATAATTTTTCCTTTCCCCCGATCTAATTCCGAATTCCTCTTTTCTTCATCTATATGTATTCAAAATTAACTCATTTAATCATTCGTTCTTTCAATTTAATCCTTAAACACATATTTGGGCATGTTTACACATTAGCCCCTAAACTTTCACATTTATTCAATTTAGTCTCTATTTCACAAATACACAAATTTCAATAAAACCCATGCTTGGCCAAATTTCATATAGGTCCCACCAGCCAAAAAATTTCATTTATTTCACATTTCAACCACACAATTTTCATATTTCACAATTTAATCCTTATTATTCAATTTCTTCATAAATCACTTTACAAACCATGAAAATCTATCATCAAAAATTCATATTTCATCATCAAACACCAAAGAACACATAAGATCATCAATGGAAACTCTTAAAATCTTTAAAAGTTTCAAAATTAAAGGTACGAGCTAGCTAAAACATGAAGCAACGATCTCAAAAACGTAAAAATCATAAAAAAAAGAGCTCAAAACATACCTTAATAAACTAGGAAAGCAATGGCCGAGTAAAACCTAACAATGGCTTCTCCTATCTTCAATATTCGGGTATTGGGAAGAAATATGGAGAAATATTCATTTTGTTTTTGTTTTATTAACCTTTATTATCAAATTACAAAACTAACCTTATACTAAATCATTTAATGACACATAAATGTTGTCCATAAAAGTCCAATATCATTTAAAATGGTCTAATTACCATTCAAGGACATCATATTTAAAAGCCAAAGCTATTTGACACCTTTAACAAGTAGAATGTAACTTTTACATTTTACGCGATTTGTCCTTTTTTTCCAAATTGAGCAATTAAACGATAAAATTAGCTCACGAAATTTTCACACATACATGCTACCATGTTGTAAACACAAAAAATAATATTAAAATAATTTTTTGACATCGATTTGTGGTTCCAAAATCACTATTCCAATTTAGCTAAAATCAAGCTGTTACATAGAATATCGATAACAATCTCATTAAAACAGTAATACAATAAACTGGTTACAATATAGAATAGAGAATAAACCAATCATGGACTCTTGGCAACTAATATTATAGAGTTTCAATCCAATCCAATGCCCATGTTGCAAGGGATTGACTTGGGTGTTTTAGTTCGATCCAATCTTCAATATGAGTCTCCCAAGTAAAACAACCTTCTTTGATGGGCTAAATATACTCCAAATAATAAGCTCGACCCATTCAAATAGTTCAATAAATCATCAATACTCAAATATGGAAACTATCATTAAATAGCTCTGTTGCTAGGGAAGTGGACACTTCCCCAATATTTAAAGGTTAGTTTCATATTTTTCAACATAATGCATTAACATATACATATACTAGAAATCCTATCACACACGTATGAGTGTGACAATTACAGATTTAAAATACGATATGTGTTTAAAATAACAAATAATAAATAATGAAATTTATGGTTTGAAACTAATTAATCATAATAACACATGACATTAACAACATAAATACATCATATTAACAATACTAAATGCACTACAATTATTTATCTCGACGTTAACATCAATTGTGAGTTAATGTCAAGTTGACTTGTGACACCAACTCAATTAACAACATTATACTAGAAATTCTATCACACGCGTATGTGCGTGGAAACTGCAAATTTTGAATAAAAATGTGTGTTTAAAATAACATATAATAAATAATGAAACACAAGGTTTGAAACTAATAATAATAACAACACATATGCAATACGTATGAAATTAAAATGAAAAATAGTTTAACTTGTGACACCAACTCAATCAAATACATTATTAATACTGAAAATCTTATCACACACGTATTCGTGTTGAAATCATAAATTTTGAATAAAATGTATGTTTAAAAATAACATAAAATAAATAATGAACGTAAGGTTTGAAACTAATAATAATAATAACAACAACACATATGCAATATGCATGAAATTAAAATAAAAAATAGTTCAACGTGTGACATCAACTCAATCAAATACATTATTAATACTAGAAATCCTATCACACGAGTATGCATGCGAAAACCATGGATTTAAAACCATTTGTGTTTAAAATAACATACAATAAACTAGGAAGCGTATGGTTTGAAACTAACATGAAATTAACAACATAAATAAATCATATTAACAATACTAAATGCACTATAATTATTTATCATGGTATTTTCATTGATTGTGAGTTAATTTCGAGTTTACTTATGGCACCAACTCAATTAATAATATTATTAATACTAGAAATCCTATCACAAAGATATGTGTGTGAAAACCATAAATTTTGAATAAAAATTGTGTCTAAAAATAATATACAAAAAATGAAACATAAGGATTGAAACTAATAATAATAACACCACATATGCAATATAATGAAAAATAGTTTAACTTGTAACACCAACTCTATTAAATACATTATTAATACTAAAAATCCTATCACAGACGTATGCGTGAGGAAATCACAAATTTTGAATAAAATGTATGTTTAAAAATAACATAAAATAAATAATAAAACTTACGGTTTGACACTAATAATAATATCAACACATATGCAATATGTACAAAATTGAAATGAAAAATAGTTTAACGATGACACCAACTCAATCAAATACATTATTAATACTAGAAATCTTATAGCACGCGTATACGTGTGGAAACTATGAATTTAAAACACATATATGTATTTAAAAATAACATACAATAAACAATGAAATGTATTGTTTGAAACTAATTAATCATAATAATATATGAACTTAACAACATAAATAGATCATATTAACAATACTAAATGCATTACAATTATTTATCATGATATTATCATCAATTATGAGTTAATGTCGAGTTGACTTGTGACACTCGCTAACTCAATTAACAACATTATTAATTATTAATATATACCATTGATGGAGATAATAAATTGTGAATATTAAAATGAAAATATATTAAAATGAAAATTTGGTTGAGTGGCAACTTTAAAATTTTATTAATGCTTTTGTGTGGGTTTAAATCCGACCATAAGCATATTTTATTGACTTTTGTGAAAATCAATAGACTAAAATATCATCAAATAATATAATTTATTTTAATTATATAATTATATTTCTGTAATTTTGTTGGTGAACTAATTTGAAAGTAATATCTACCTAATAAATAGTAAAAAAAATATTGGCATACTAAGTTTCATCATCACTACTAACTTTTCACTGTTGAGGCATCAAGAACACAAGAACTAAGTCTGCAAATCAACACTTGCAGCACAGAGAATAAATCTCCATGAAATATTATATATATCTCCTATCATATGGAAAGCCATGGAAGCTCTCATGATTACCATCTTCCCGTAAATATCCAATTAAAGCAACCTAATTTTGCTGTTAATATACGGCCTCTCAATCCCTGAAAGATCACATAATAGATTTTATAGCCAAGGATTATTGATCTTTATTACAGATTAAATCCGAAAAAGAGAACGACCTACTCACGCCTACTGAAAGTGGATGCCTCAACCAAAGAACTTAAGGATCATTATATATACATATTATATTATATTACATTATATACATATTATAAGGTATCTTCTTTTATCTTGTCAGCCGCCTAGGCGTGTCGGATGCCAAATTGCCAGTCCCTCAACACCATTGCTTTTTCCCCATTCCTTTTCTTGCGGAATTTCATGAGCAAACACCAACCATGGATATATATACATACCAGGGTGAAACTAGAACAATTTTTTAGGGGTTGAATGAAATTTTAATTTTTTATAGTTTATATCTTTATAATTTGTAAAGGATTAAATCGAATTTTTATAATTTTAAGGAGGCCAAAGTGTAATTTTATATTTACTAAATTTTAAATTCTTAAATAATAATTTTACATTTTAGGGGCTGGGGCTAGGGCCCGTGCCAGCCCCTCTGACTTCGCCCCTGATATATATATATATATCATTTACGTGTATATGTATATGTGAATATATTCTCCATTTCCTATTCCTTGAGCTTAATTAAGTAATATTAACCCACTAACGTATGACTCATCTCCAACTACATGCATTAACTTCAGTATCTATTCAAAGATATTGCATTTACTACAAATTAGGCTAAGACAATGCGAATACTATTCCCAGGTCGGTTCTTAAATATGGCATTTGATGTTTTCCCTGCATCCTATAAATCCAAAAGCAAAAGATAGGGGTCTATTTCAACCCAATAAAAACTGAAAAATTTATACCTCGGGTATCCTAAAATTCTTTTGTTGGTTCATATAGTTTACATTTTGTCATCAACGTCTTTAATCAGCCCCTCAAAAGATAAATGTGACATCATTCCCACTAAGCCTAACCACGGTTCGGGTCAGGAGGCAATTCAATTTTATAAAAATTATTTCTTACCCAAGCCTTTTTTTTTTTTCTTGCTTTTTATCCAAAGGCACGAATTACTCTCCATTTAACATTAAATAAATTTAATTATTAAATAATAATTCGAGCCTTGAAGAAAGCCAGGTTATTGGTTAGGTGCATGAAAGTCCCACCCATTTCATCACCCTTTCTTGTTTTTCTTTCTTTCTGAAATATACCAAATATATATGTTGGCCACGGAAGACGCAATATATGTTTCCATCTTGAGTAGTTTTTTGTTTTTGAGCAATTAGGTTTTTGTCACGTCAAAAAGAAGGTTCCATTACTCTATTCTTGGTGATAAGTCCACGCCTTTCTCCCACGAACCCTTTTCAAAGAATCAGTTGTTGCAGTTTTCTATTGATTGTTTCGATCATCTATATATATATATGCAAAGTAGCCCTATCGTAAAGGCCAAACCCAAACACAAACACAAACCCAAAGTTTTAATCTATAATTCTTAACCTAATGGTGGAAGAAATAGAATGCAAACCACCAACTCAGTTCATAGTAGAAGCTTCCATTAGCAGTACTGACCACCCAGAGAAGAACAACAACGGTGAGGCGCTATCTCCATCATGTTCAAATATATTAACGAAGATCCATGCTGGGTATTTTAGGATAAGCCTTTCCCTTGCGTGTCAAGCTTTGTTGTGGAAGATTCTGACTCAACCAAATGGTGTTTCTCGAGATGTTCTGCATGTTTTCAGCAAGCCCCCATCTACGGCTTGTTTGCTGCTATGGTGTCTGGCTGCTTTAACACAGATTTCACTGACTTTGGTTTATGTTCTCCGATGTTACTTTCAGTTCGATTTGGTTAAGGCCGAGTTCTCACACCATATCGGAGTTAACTATCTGTATGCCCTTGGATTTCATGGCTTGCCTTGCTTCAATCTGCACCGATTCTCCTTCAGAATACCAGCCTTCTTTATATGATTCTCTGTTGGACCTTTATTGTTCCCTTGGCAATGCTTGATATTAAAATATACGGACAATGGTTCACAACGGAGAAACGGTTTCTATCGGTAATGGCAAATCCGACTAGCCTGATATCGGTGATTGGGAACTTGGTAGCCGCTCGAGCTGCAGCACAGATGGGCTGGAAAGAGAGTGCAGTTTGTATGTGGTCACTTGGTATGGTTCACTATTTAGTACTCTTTGTTACACTCTATCAACGCTTATCGGGTCAAAATTCTCTCCCTACGATTTTACGACCAACGTTCTTCTTGTTCTTCGCTGCTCCCAGCATGGGTAGTTTAGCTTGGAACTCCATTACCGGAACTTTCGATACCACATCGAAGATGCTCTTTTTCTTCTCTCTCTTCCTCTTAGTGTCTCTGGTAAATTTAAAGCAAACAACGTTAAACATGTGTGTTTGTAGTATATATATAGCAGTCAAACCAGACAGTGACATCGATCTTTGCTATGGTTGGTTTTTACAGGCTTGCAGGCCATTCCTATTCAAGAAATCCATGAGGAAATTCAATGTGGCATGGTGGGCATACTCTTTCCCGTTAACATTCCTTGCCATGGCAGCTGTTGAATACTCACGAGAGGTGAAATGTCATGTTGCAACTCTGTTAATGCTTTTGTTGTCAGTAGTGTCAGTTCTGGTTTTTCTTGGCTTAATGATGCTCACTGCTGCTAACATTGACCGGCTGTTGGGTGGAACTGATGATCCCATACTGGCTTTTTGCAAAAACAAGAAATCAAATGCTGGAGTCACAACGAAATAATTGCCTAATATGGGTATATGTTTGATAGGGAAAGGATTGTATGAAACAATAACACAATGTTATTTGTATTCATTTTTCAATAAATTTATGTCACATCAATATTTTTATTTTGAAAAAAATAAATCTAAATTAAAATCTTAAAATTCAAGATAACAATATTGATGTGGTATAAAACTATTGAAAAGGATAATATCACTATTTCATATAATCTTTTCTCATATTTGATATGAGACATAATGCTAAACTATTTCTAAGATGTATTTGGATAACTCTTGGGTTTTAATAATCAAATTATAAATATTAAATTATGACACACCTGTGTGTGAGGTTTTGGTTGAATGGTGATGTTAAATATTGAAAATTATAAAATTTGTGTTTAAATCGTATCATATATTTTTCTATATAAAAAGGCAAAACAATACAATTACTGATTATAATAACTCAAGAAAACAACTCAACCACAGATATAGATGCACGTTAATGAGATTGGTTTGATGGTTTTCTTGGGCATACTTATAACTCAAATTACCAAGCATTTTGTTGGTTCAAAAATCCATATTCTTGGCTAATATAAAGTTCTTATTCTAGCATTCAAACTATTATAATGTTCTAAAATATATCAAAGATCAAAACTCATCCATTGATTCATTGAACAGAAAGATTCTCAATAATAAAAACATAAAGCTGAAATGACAGAGAGGCTAATTTCTCAAATATATATATGTATGTGTGTGTACTTTTTTCTTTCTTTGGATCTTTCTCCGTTTGACAAGATTCAAGAACTAATCTGCAAACATCAATTCCATTACAGAACTCCTGAATAAATTTATTGAAAAAACGCTAATGAAACTGCAAAAACACATTCGGAAGAGGTACTCAAATCCCTTAGGTATTCGTTCTTCTTACCACCTGAATGTGACAAGCTCTAGTCAGATTCAAGCTGCTTAATCCTTGCCCTCAGAGTGGCTATTTCTTCCTCCAAGGCCGTAACTTTGTCTGACCCACCTGCATCTTCAAATCCCTGACCTTGTTTCTTGGCAGTCTCCATGGTCTTCCTTCTTATACGGAGTTCTTTAATATAATGGTGTAATTTGTCTATAATTAGTGATAGGAATAGCAATCCCCCTGTAAAAAAAGTTACCCACCATTAAAAACACAGTTTATTATCAGACCAAAAAGGAAGTGAGAGACATCCCCAGTGAACTTCTAGCTGAATAATGAAGCATACAACAACTTTTGGAAATTACTATGAGATGTAAAAAACCATAATATCAAGAAAACAAACGAAAGTTTACACTGCAAGAGGAGAATTATAGAATACATGATTCAGGTGTGAGCGTCAGCTATGAGTAAGTATACGACACGGGCATGGTTAGATTTTTCTAAGATTTTCCACACCTTTAGAGATCATATCCTCAGATCTATGTGTTCAACATAGTGTTTAAGAAAAATGAAGGGTCCAAGTGCTATATGTTATATAAAAGGCTAAAAAACAGGTACCATATGTTATATATAAGGCTAAAAAACAGGTACCATTGTCCTGTTTTCCCTCCATTTTTGAAGATAAATAATGTATACATTTCAGGGAATTGAATAAAAAGTAAAAGGGTACTGATATTATTAGAATTTGGAACCCGAATCAAGTCCTGCCTTCGCCACCCTAATTGCATAAAGAAGCAATTGAATCAAACCAATTTATTTTGACAATTAGGTCAAACAATAAGCATTCTAGAAAAGAAAATAAGATATAAACAATCATAATAATTGCATACCGTATGGTAGAAGGAATCAAGATCCCGGATAAAAGTGAAAAAAATTAGGATTAGATTTTAGAAGAACTATGGAGGAAGAATTAATTAATTAATTACCCATGAGAGTAGTTTCGAGGAGGTTTTTGGCCATGAGAATCTCGTCCGTTAGAGAAGCGTTTCCATCAACGATCCAGCGTTTCTTGAGCATCATCATGCTGAATATGTACGACAACATCACAA
This sequence comes from Gossypium rotundifolium, assembly GCA_025506655.1. Taxonomy (NCBI): domain Eukaryota; kingdom Viridiplantae; phylum Streptophyta; class Magnoliopsida; order Malvales; family Malvaceae; genus Gossypium; species Gossypium rotundifolium. The sequence goes on from CP106727.1 coordinate 21,121,726, forward strand.
CGGATACTGTTCCGCCCACCGTCTTCACTATGATCGGACCTCGTCCCCTCTTGGCCCGATCCAGAACCATTAACACCAGTTTCCTTAACGGTGTCTTGAAGCATAGTACGATGATCACCGCCATCTCTGCGAATATCACCGTGAACAACAACTGTAGCATCTTTAAACGTTATTCCTTTTCTGGAACCCCAAAAAGAAGATCAAAATTAAAAGGAGTAATGCAAGCTCTTTCAGTAACAACGAACCCAACACAGAAAAGCACAAAAACAGATTAGTTTTCCATTAACGAAGAAGATGAAGGACCGCGATTCTCGTACGCAATTTTATTTTTGATCTTTAAGTTCTTTTTTGGGTTAAATTTCTAAAAGCGCCCTTACCTTTTTGTTTATTTGAGGTATTTCTTCTTCTTTTGAATATTCATGTAAGACGTATTTTAGAATTATACAGATAGTCGGATGGATCATATCATTGATATTTTATTGACCAGTCCAGCAGTCTGATTGTTGGTCTGATTGATCAAGTATTAATAAAATTTTGAAAAATATGGAAATCTAGAAAAAAAAAATTTGGAAAAAAATAAGAAAAAATATTTTAAAAAAGCTTTTATGAACTAGATCTGAGTTCGTTGGTTATTGAGTTTAGGATTGAGGTTTTTTTTCTCAGTTTGGGCTAAGAATTTTGGCCCAAAAAATAAAAATAAATAAGTTCAATTAGTTTTCAGTTCAAAGCCAATTTTAATTGCGGTTCAAAAAAGTTTACAATTCAACCAATTCAATCAATTTATTTGAACTAGTATATCTACCTGTCCAATCCAATTTAAGTAATCATAATCAACACCTATTAGGCTGCCTCTTATTTTCTTTTTTGAGATAAAAAGTAAGGAATATGGTTTGTCCAGAGATCGGACCTAAAATCAATTTCAACTAAATACTTAGAACTTAATTTCTTGTAATCAGGACTACTAGGTTTTCAAAGTTTAGATTAATATTAGAGACGCTAACAAGGTTGTGCATAAGCTTGTAAGAGCGCTTTGTTACATGCGGACTACTTTAAAAGGATGTTTGGTTCGTCAAATCTTAAATTTTGTTCTGTAATAAGATTTAGGCACTACAGCAAAATTAATTTATAGCGGCGTTTTTAGTGGCGTTTCTATTTAAAACGCCGCAAAATTTAGACTTTAGCGATGCTAACAAGAAAACGTTGCAAAAGATTGGACAATAGCAGCGTTTTTTAAAAAATGCAGCTAAAGGTAATCAATAGCGGCGTCTATGTTAAAAACGCCGCCAAATAATTTTTATTTCAAAATAAAACGACGTCGTTTTAATTACAATATAAAAATTGTAAAAAAAAAAATAGCGGCATTTTTGTTAGAAACGCCGCTAATGATTGATTTATAGCGGCTTTTTTTTAACAAACGCCGCTATAACTCAATCTTTAACGGTGTTTCTAACAAAAAGGCCATAAAATATTTTTTATTTATAAACAAAAACGACGTCATTTTAATTACAATATAAAATTTAGAAAAAAATTAGCGGCGTTTCTAACAAAAACGCCACAAAATATTTTTTATTTCAAAACAAAAACGATGTCGTTTTAATTATAATATAAAAATTAGAAAAAATTAGCGAAAACGCCGCTAATGATGAAGTTATAGCGGCCTTTTTTTAGAAAACGCCACTACAAGTAAAGCAATAGTGGCGCCGCAAAAAAAAAAAATTATTTCAAAAGAAAATGATATTGTTTTCGTGCAAATATAAAAAGTGTAAAAAATTTATGGCGTTTTTATCAAAAACGCCACTAAGGGTTACCTTTATTCAACTTATTTCAAAACAAAAAAAAAAAAAGCATTATTTTGGTCACTTTATAATAATTCAATTTTAATTTACGTTTAATGTTTAAGGTTTTTGCCTTAGTGTTAAGGGTTTAACGTTTAAGGTGTAGGGTGTAAGGTGTGGGTCGTAGTGTTTAAGGGTTAATGTTTATAGTTTAGGGTTTTATTAGTTTAGAGGTTTTGATTTAAGGTTTAATATTTATGGTTTTAGGGTTTATATGTTTATAAGGGCTTATGATTTAGGGTTTCATGGTTTATGGTGTTTTAATGTTTAGAGTTTATAAAGCTTTATGGTTTAAGGCTTAGAGGTTTATAATGTTTTAGGGTTTAGGGTTTGGGGTTATGTGTTTAGGGTTTTATAGGTTTTAGGGGTCGGTTTAGGGTCTGGATTTAAACAAACTGGTGTTGTATTGCTCCTTACATTCTGATCCATCATCCAAGAGGCCATCATGTATTATTTTGGAAAACTCATGCACTCTTTCATCCTCTTCGATCTATTATTATTTAACTAATTTTTTATATTAATTAATTAAAATAAAATTTATTTGTAATTTAATTTTAAAATGTTCAAAAAATTAATGACAAGTTGAAAAATTTAGAACTAATAACATTAAAAATATATGTTAAAAATAAAAAATTAAAATACTATTATTTAAAATACTTTTAAAGTTTTTGGGTATATGACTTATATATTATTTTTAAATTATATATTAAATAATTTATTATATAATGGTAAAAGAGATAATTTTTATTTGTAATATATTAAAAATATCATTATATTTTAAATTATTTAAGAGATAGTAGGTAAATTTTATGTATAACAAAATTTAAAAAAATTGTAAAAAAGTGCTGCAAAAAATAAGCAATAGCGGCTCTTTTTTTAATAAACGCCGCAAAAACTAATTTTATAATAGGTTCAAGTATTAGCAACACTAGGGTAAAAGCGCCGCTATAAGTCAGCAATAGTGGCGTTAGGGAAAAAAAGCCGCAAATTTTAAAAACTTTTATAGCAAAACGGTGCCGTTTCTTTATGTTCAGTTTTATTCCCGAAATCCCTTTGTCTCTTCACCCAATTTTCAATCCTTAATTTCCCAAAATTTGAAACCTCAAATCCAATCCAACCCATCTGCTACTTTGCCTCCGATTTTCCATTCTGCCGCATCACGTCGACCTTCATCTGCCTCATCGCCGTCGACAGTCAAAGGAAGACTTCAATAGTGACTTTGGACCAACCTTTGTAATGTTATTTTTGAGACCCTTTTTTAGTTTCTTCAGTCTTGACAGTAGAAAAAGAAGGAATTTTTATTAAATTGAGTTTTCTTTTATTTTCTTTTTTGTAGTTATGGAAGAGAATTTTTTCAGAGACAACTACAGAGATCAACCTTCTTCTTGATAACTGGAGATACCTTCTTGCTGGTCTTATCTTTCAGGTTTCATTTTGTTCAAATTAAACCCATTTTCTATTTTTAGTATGTATTTCGTTTGAATAATTAAAAAAAAAATCCAACTAGCGAACTTTTTTAGCGTTTTAAGTATTGATGGGCAGTGGAAAAACTAACATTTTACTCTCTCTCTCTTTTTTTTTTTTAAAAAAAAAAAGTGAGTTCCTTATTTTGATTAAAAAATGGTAGGCTCTGTTAAACTGTAATGATCGTAGTTTCATATACTTGGAGAAACGGAGCTTATGCTTTTAGAATAAGATGAATGTCTAACGTGGTTCATACAGATAATGCTGCTTTAGCAACGAAAATTTTCACCTAAATGGATTTCATGGTCTACTAATTAAGCTTTTCAGTATAGCTTAGTGTTTTTACTTTCCAAAAAAAAGTATGCTTAATTTATGGTCATTTATAACTAGATTGTGTCTTCTGTTCTGGGCTTGAAATGTGCATTTTTCACCTTTGCAGTATATTCATGGTCTAGCTACCCGAGGAGTTCATTACCTTCCTTGAGTTTGTAGACACAAAAGGGGGAAACAAAAAGTTATATTATTGTACATATTATAAATCATTGAAAAGAGAGTAGTATGAAGAAAACATTCAACATTGGTTTGGGTGTTAATTACCTTATCATCATTGCTTGCAGGTGTGATTTTATCCTTGACAATGTTATAGACAAAGTTTTCTTATTGACTCCTAGAAAGGAAAAATACTTAGTATTTTCCGTAGTTCGATTTGTTTGCACCATTCTTACTCGTCATGTAAGTTAATTCACTCATACTTTTGCTGTTTATACCATTTTATTTTTCATTTATTTTATTATTTTTGATTTTATGGAGTTTCTTTTTTATTCTTCTTGTAGTATCCTTTGATATCTCTAGCTACTAGATTAAGGAACTGTGTTTCAAGCTGTAAAGTGTTTTATTGTTTTTGACTTTGTTTTATTGTAGTAAAGTGTGCCCCCCCCCATTTGTAGAAGCTGAACTCTGGTTCAAATCAGCTGGAAGCTATCCGCCTTCGCGTAAGCCTAGTTATGTTACATACTTATATTTCTTGTCTGTTTATCCATGGCGTGAGTAGAGAAATATTAAGGATAAGTTTATATTAGATTATCTTAACTACACTGGGATTTTTACTTGTGAGCAGCACTTACAAAAGCCCAACAACAACCGCTTGATCGACAAGAAAGGGATTATATTATTAGCCAAATTCTTTGCGCAAAAGGTAATGCATAAATTTTAATAACTTTCGAGGAGGGCTTATATATTTGCATAGCATTGTTACTTGAAATTTTATTAAAAATCGAAAAATTTTGTTGAAGAATAGAAATTTGTTTTGTTTTCACTATATTTATGATATAAATTCGAGCTTTGCATTCAACTTTTGATATGGATGATATTAGTAATCTTGTAGTGCAAAGGTAGGATGAAAGTTACTAGTGTAGTACTACTAATAGTAGCAAAGATTAGGAATTATGTGGACATTGATTGTGTTAATAATTACATTAAAGAGTTAAAATGATTGATGCAATTGGATTTCTACAATTGCAAAGATCAACTGAATGTGCCTTTGTGATCATAAAACCTTGAAATAGGATCAATGGTGTAGAAATCAGAGAATTTCGAAATTGAGAACACTTGTGTAATGAGATGAAAGAGTACATAAATATACGCATGAGGAAATTAGCAAGTAGTACATAATAAAAAAATCATTTATAATCAATAATTCCAAAGATGATGCTGTTTGGTGTAGCATATGCCGTAAGTAGTTAATTTGCATGAGTTGTCAACAAATAGTCAAAATATTAGACTTTATAAGGCTGGTTGAATAAATCCAAGAGGATTGTTGTTGGAAATATGTAATTGTGCACAATTGATTTGTTGCTTATGGCTAAACCTTGAAATTGGTTGCATCATATGGTCATTGCTCTAGACTCCTATGTTGTTTGCTAATAATTGAAATATGAATTGCTTATTAGTTTCTAGAGGTTAAGGCTGTGAATAAATCTACTGGTTACATTAGAATTGGATTCTATTTGTTGAAAAAAAAAATCCCATTATCTCCATTGCAGCAACTAAACTATTATTAGATCTAACACAAAGTCATATAAACTAGCTACATCTGACCATTTGTAGTTTGATATCCTGCTACATCTGACCATTTGTTTGTATTCTTGCATGTTTGTTTCGATTTTATCTGGTGATAATTTTGACATCTGGTCTGTTTCCTATCATCTAATTAAGAACTTAACTTCAACCCTATTGATCTTTTTCAGCCCCTTTTTCAAAAATTGCTACATTAACTTACTTTTTGGTAACCTCATCATTCATGTTAATGTTTTTTTAATTTTCTATTTTTTTATTTAAAGTATTAGTGAGTTAATGTTGTTTGTATTTCTGACTGCAGCCCCTGTTTCTTGGTGAGAGTGGAGTAGACCATATTCTTGAAATTATTAAGGTACGTTTTAGTTCAAAATTATGATCGATGAATGATTATATCATGATGAATTTGTCCAAATTCTTTGTCTAAATTGCTATTTATTATCCTGCTTGGTTGGTATATATCTTTATTTATTATCTTCTTTGTCTAAAAAAAGATTCAAAGTATATATATCATGATTCAAAGTATATATATCATGATGAAAATATCCCTAGTACTAGTCAACAATTTCAATGGGTTCATCAGGATGTGGACGAAGATATTTACGAAATATGATGTAGTAAGATTTTACGATTTTTTATTTATATGTAATATTATAATTTTAATATTGGTCATGTTATATAATTTAACTATTTTAAATGTACTATTATTGTTGCTATTTGTTACTAAAATTTTGAACTATTTTATGTGTATTGTAGGAAAAATGCCTAGAACACGATTACGGGAGAAAAGTATTGTCCAAAATACTCCAAATTTAGAAGAAGCAAATAGTGAACAGCAAACAGTTGTTGGATCTTCTAATCTGCCAGACATAGATGACGAGCCTAGAGAATTTTAAAGTAATGTTAAGTTTATTTTTACATGCATGTTGAATTTTATTATTAATTCAGTTTTCAATTTTAATATAATAATATATCATTTTTCAGCTGAAGGTAGTGGGATGCGCAGAGATCGGGGACATACATTGCTTAAAGATTTATACGATCTAAATCCTGTCGAGCGTGTTAAAGTAAGGAGAAACAGTCATGGCCAGCCTATTGGATCTGAAGCTCGACTGTTAGCAGGCTATTTGGGCATTGTAGCACGAAATGCCAATATGTTGCCCATTAACTACGAATCATGGCATCACATGCCTGATTCCAACAAAAATCAGGCTCTCGATAATATTAAGGTAACAAAACGTGAATGTAATTTACAATACTTTGTTTTAACTTTCATTTATATTTACTTTTTAAACTTATGTTTTTTCAGGAGAGATTTGCTTTAGAGGTCTCCGATGACTATGTTAAGAAGACATTGGGTAATGTAACACCCCAAACATGGCCCATGCGTTATGACCGAATCTGATGTGTCATACGAGGAAAACGCATAAAATCCTTGTGATTCATACTAAAATAGATATTGATTTGTTATAAACAAGAAAACAAATTTGATTTGAAATATTTGATAAAATACAGAGTACACAAGTTTGGATGTAAATATTTGATAAAATACAACTATTTTTGAGAGGTTGATTGATGAATCAAAAATCAAGGTAGTGAACTTTAAAACCGTGACTTTTAAAAATATCATCGATAATTTTAAAGAAAGTCCGAGTTAAAATCATTTGTAAAAGTTTATTATAAAATCCATTTATTAATCAACTTTGAAAAACCCGTATGTTATGCTTTTAGAAAAATCCCCATTTTAAAAATAATTCAAGCAACATAATAAATACATCCAAACATAAAGCAAATTAAAGTTTACCCCAGAGGCCTTATTACAACTTTAAAACCCAAAATAGTAAAGGTAACAAGATAATGCGGAAAAGTAGTTTACTAATGTTTGCAAACATCATTTATGAAGTATGGCCTCCACCGAGTCATCCATGGCCCACTGAGCGTTACCTATAGGGATTAAGAAAAGAAAGGGGGTGAGTTACAAGAACTCAGTGTATAATCCCCTTACTATTTTTCACTGGGCTTGAACCCGTTTAGCAAAAATTTGGGCCTGAGCCCATATAACAATAACTTGGGTCGAAGCCCATAAAGCATAATCTTAGGCCAAAGCCCATTTACAAAACAAAATATATCAAATGAATCAAATGAATGTAATGCAATCCCAAACCAAACCTAGTAATCTATCCGCTACACACCACCTGTATCAACCAACACACCTGTGGGGATCAAGTCAACCCACCCCGCCAGCACACCAATCGCAAGAATTAAGCCATTTATAACAAATTTAATTGTGGACAAGCCACCAGAATAATAGAATATACGTGGCATTGCCACTATACAGATTCGTGGTAGAGCCACCAAAATATGTGGCAGAGCCACTAGAACTTCTCTTCAATATTATCCCATCCCATGCAAAATCATGTATATAATTCATAACAAATCATGATTTTTACAATATAACAACAATAATTTATTCAGACAAAAGTTCGGCCCATTAACACTTTGCAAATTGGCCCTTTAAGGCAAATTATCAAATCGGCCCATTAAGCAATATATCAATTTGGCCCATTAAGAAATATATCAATTTGGCCCATTAAGAAATATATCAATTCGGCCCATTAAGCAATATATCAATTCGGCCCATTAAGTAATATATCAATTCGGTAATTTTCGCAATCCAGACTTAACTACTAAGTTGGACATAAAAATTTAAACTGTTCAACTACGTTGTACTAACTAAATTGAATATAACTTGAGTTAGAAATCTTGAAATCTAAATCCATAAATTTTCTTGAAACTAGACTCATATATCTTCTTACTACAAATTTTCCAGAATTTTTGGCTTAACCATTTAGTACAGTTTATTACTTAAATTTCCCTTGTTTCACTGTCCAATGATTTTGACCTCTCTTACCTTAATTTTAAATATCTCACTGTACAGTTTTCATATATTGGTCCCACTTGTTTCTAATAAAAATAGGCTCACTAAGGAATCTATACATATAAATTATAACCCATAATTAACTTTTTACAATTTTATAAGATTTTTCCAAGACAGATTAGGGAACCATGAAGTCAATCAGAACCAGTCTCACTAAAATTAGAATATCACAGAAAATAAAATTTCTTTTCCTTCTCTGTTTCTTTCATATCAAAATAGACACATTAAGATTTTATTCGATATCTTTTCACTTTCAAATTCCATTTCTCCTATTTTTCATGATTTTTCAAAGTCAAGTCACTGCTACTAGCCAAAATTGTTTCATTGCAAAAATATGGTTACCACTATGAACCTACGCATGCCCGAGTGATCACAGATGCCGATTTTTGATTTTCTTTGGTATTTCGACCAAATCACAGAATATTTCAAGAAAATTTTTAGAGAAGTGTGAGATTACACACCATTTCAAACATGTATTCGGAAAGTATGGGATTACACACCTTGATTAGGATTCCCTAAAGAACCACTCTTCGTTGCCCCCTAAAAATAAAATCGATCAAAAGTTAGCCTCGATTTCTTAAAGTTTCCAAAAGCCCAAAAGTACTCACTCACAAGGGTCACTTACCACAATCACGATCCTTCCCTACTAGATTCTAAAATCTGGCCTTGCACATTGGCTATTGCAACGAGTCCCAATCAACTTTCGAAACCAAGGCTAAGAGAAAGATAAGTAGCAGCAAAGGATGGCTTGATTCGGCCTTCATCAAAAGAGAATAAGAGGAGTTTAAAATAACAACAAGTGGCTAGGTTCGGCTTAGCCAAGGGATGAGAGTTTCAGCTTAGCCAAGTCAAGAGAAGAAAGAACAAACAACATGAATAAGAAGAAAGAACCTTTACCTTAATAATATGGATGAACCAAAATGAAGAACACGGTTTGGCACTAGTAGCAAGACAACAAAGAAGGATCGGTAGTTTTGGTTTTCAAGAGAAGATGAGTGGAAAATAATTGATCACAAAGGCTATGTGTTTTCGGCAAGACAAGAAAGAAAAGAGAAAATGTCCACCATTGTCTTGAAGTTGCAGCAATGGGGGGAGAAGTTGGAAGAATGAACACAAAGGATGCCAAAAGGAATTAGACCTAACAAACACCAAAACTATCAAAATGCTCCCATCAAAATTCGGCTACCCTCTCCCTTTTCCAAACCATTATCATAATTACCAAAAGATGAACATAGACCAAATAAAACCTTTCCAAAACATCCCCCATGAAAAATGCCAACATGTTCCCTATTCTTTCTCTTTCCTTTTACTCCTTTCCATCCATTTTTCCTTACTATATTTCCTTAGCCACCTTGCCAAAATTAAAAAGTCCACCTTACCAAAAATACACCCATGGCCGACAATTAAGGAAAAAATACAAAAAATTTAGTCAAAAATTTGCACTTGATGGGATTTGAACCTCTTCTCTCCATGTCCTCCACTTGATGCCATAACCTCTTTACTAATTACTCATTTATGCTAGCACATTACTAACCTATTTCCATAAGCCTTGATGCCACTTGCTATCTCTCATTAATTACTATCTCTCCTTAATAGGCTTAAGCACAAAATTTTACTAAGGCCCAACTTAAACCCAGAACTTCCTAGAACCCCGTAACTTTCCAAAATCACCCTCCCAATAAGTTCAACTTGAAATAAAGCCATTCTCTTACTCTCCAAAAATTTTAAATGCTTCCATGCTCAAGGCCCAATGGGCCCAATCTTACTAGGCCCAATTTCGGGATGTCACAGGTGAAAAATGGAGAGACCATAAAAGCACGTTGAAAAAATAATATTTTAAGAAAGACATAAGCCTCGACGAAAAATTAAGAAATGTCTCACCGGGAATGTTGAGATACCAATGGGAAGAGCAAGTTAGATTCTGAAATTCAAAGAATGGAGAGGTATTACGTACTTCTAAAGTCTTATAAATTTTTCAGTTTATAGTATTTACTATATACATAATTTAAATTTCATTATGTAGGACCGTGAGTGAGTTGGAACAACCAGCAGACAGAAACAAAATTTCACGCACACAGCAGGGTCCAGAAGTTTTGCTTGTGTAGCTGAGGTCGAGGTATTATAATTTATTAATTTTGTCAAATACTAATGACTTTATACTATTAAATTATATTTTTCCTACTACAATGTAGGAAGCCTCGTCTGGTCAAAAAGTTGGACGTCTTCAGCTTTTTGACATTACGCATAGGAAGAAGGATGGATCTCCGATGACATCTGAAGCTGCAGAAATTATGGTATATTTACTTAACAAAATTTGATTTATTATAAATATTTCTAATGTTTAATTATAATAGTTTAAATAATTGTTTGTAGTTTTAAAATTATAATGTTAAGTTATGTTGCATTCCTTCTTATTATATATTTCGTTTCTAACTCTTTCATTGATTTATTAGGATAAACTAAATGAGAAGAAGGCGGAGTATGAAGCGGCTGCTTCGACTGATAGTTCTGTTAATCTTGAGGATATTGATAATAGAATTATTACCGATGTTTTGGGTCTTGAAGGTACGGTTGCTTCGACTGATAGTTCTGTTAATCTTGAGTATATTTATAATAGAATTATCACTAATGTTTTTGGTCTTGAAAGGTATGGTCGGGTTCGATTTCAAGGATCTGGTGTTACCCCGACCCAATATTTTGGATCCGGCTCCCAGCAATACATGCCTTCTGGGAGTTAATCTCGTGCTGAAGTTCAGAGGCTAAAAGACCAGATAGCTCAGATGTAAGAGAGCACAGTTGAGCAGAGGCAGCAAATTGCTGATGTTCAAAGAAAATATGAAGAACTCCAGCAACAGGTTAGAGAGGATGAGGAAGCGGTAACAGCGAGAGAGGTAGAGGCAGCATCGATCCTAGCAGAGCAGAACAGAAAGTAAGATCAGCTCCAGCTACAACTTCAGAATATGATGCAGATATTTCAGCAGTCGTAGAAGCCACCATCTTAGGCATTAGTTTAACATTGTAAGATTATTTAAACATTATTACATTTAACATTATTGTAAGAATATTTTTAGTTATAATTCATTTAATTTATTGAATTTCAAGTATCATTTAGAATTAATGCATTTTGGTGTGATTTTTATGTTACATTTGCTGTTTTGAGTTGGAATTATATGCTATATTTACTGTTATTGGTTGGTTTTAGTGCAGGAGGGGTATGATATTGAATAAATTATACATTGTAAATCTCTACAAATTAGCGACGTTTGTGAAAAAAGTGCTGTTAAAAGTCATTACCTTTAGCGGCATTTGTGAAAAAAGCGTCGCTAAAAGTCATCACCTTTAGCGGCATTTGTGAAAAAGTCCTGCTAAAACTCATGGCCTTTAGCGACGTTTGAGGGAAAAGCGCACTTTTAGTAGTGTTTGAGGGAAAAGCACCGCTAAAAGTCGTGACCTTTGGCGGTGTTTGTGGGAAAAGCACCGCTAAAAGCCATGACCTTTAGCGGCGTTTGTGGAAAAAGCGCCGCTAGAAGCCATGACCTTTAGCGATGTTTGGGGTGAAAGCGCCGCTAAAGGTCATGACCTTTAGCGACGTTTTTTTTTCATAAATGCCGCTAAAGTTTGCGGCGTTAAGCGCCGCTAAAGTTTGCGGCGTTAAGCACCGCAAATACTTTTAGTGGCGATTATAAACGCCGCTAAAGGCAAAAAAAGGCCGCTAAAAGTTTGTTTTGTTGTAGTGAGGAGAATGTAATTACGGGTGGAATGTAAGATTAACTTGTTTGTTTCATTTTATTGGAATGTAAGATTCATATGTTTGGTTAATAGAATATAAGATTACCTAAAAGAAAGTTTTATATATTGTCCTTATTATAAAATATAGATCCATTAACCAACTAATTAAGTCAACTATTAAAAGAATGTTGCATGTTAATTCACCAAATTGTCAATCATTCTATAATCCTAATAGCTAGAAAAAAAACCTAAAATCATGTAAAGAAAAAAAAAGAATTTGATTGAAAGCTATGACCTCAATCAAATTTTCTATCAAAATGACAATTTAACTCATAAACAAACAAAGCAAATGTAATGACCCGAAAGTCAGTGATGTCGAAAAATACAGTATTGAGACTCCATTTCTAAAGGCCGATAAAAATATTTGCGGAATTATATTATAAATGAATTGTAACATCCTAAAATTGGGTTAGAAGAAATTGAGTTGTGAAATCAAAAGTGGTCATCTCTCGATTTATGAGTTAAGATCTTGGAAATTTTAACAAGTAAATCGATCTGGTTTAGTGGTTTGGTGTTCTAGTCATGTGTGCGAGATTTTGAGTTCAAATCCTGTTCCTTGAAATTTTGTTATTTTTATCAAACCCTTACTCTTGATCGTCAGACATAAGTTCTATTTCCAATCAACTAATAACAAGAATGAACTTACTGGTTCAATGGTTAAGCTTTTGTATACCTTTTAGTCTTGTGTTTGAGTCTCTACGTAAGCAATGGGGAAAATTTTTGCACTATTTTGTAATTTAGTTTTGTTTTGTTTGATTTCAAAGAAAACAAGTTAATTAACTTCCGATTCTCATATTCACAGAATGTCCTCTTCTCCTTCTATTTTTCTTTCTTTTATTTTTTGCTCCTCTTCCATTCAATTATACTTTTTCCTTTCTACTACTTCGTTATTCTATCATTGAATCCTTCTGTATTCGTTACGCCAAGTTCCTTTGTGCGATTAATCTTCAATCGAACTTTAAGTGTCCTTTGTCAAGTTTTATTTGCTTGAGTTTGATGATGGTTGAAGTTATGTCTTTTTAGTTTGGAATGGATTCTGATTTGTGTAAGTCTTTGTTAGACGAAGTTCTCAAGAGTAACGTTCTTTCAACATTCTAAGTTTATACTATTGGTTTCGTATGAGGGTAAGCGTTAGTTTTCGTTTTGAGATTTTGTGTTGAAGTTCTTTGACATCATTACGGGTTTGGATGCTAATCATAATGATTGTTTCGAATAAGTCGTTTGATCTATTGTTGTAATGTTGTTTTAAGGACGTGAATTCATCCTCATTGCTTCTACATCGAATCTGTGTCAGGTGGTTATCGATAACCCAACTTTTGTTTCGAGTTTTGTCATCAAAAAACTGATTATCGATGCCACATGGCCACGTGTCGGGCGTGTGGTATGCCATATGAGCCACACGGTCGTGTGCCAAGCTTTGTGGCAGGACATGTAACTCACTATTCTTGAAAATTAGAGGCACACGGGTGTGTGTCCAAGTCGTGTGTGGTTATGTGTTATGCGGGGTTCACACGGGCCAATGACATCGACTTGTGTCTAGGCCGTGTAACTCATTAATTGCAGATTAGGACCACACGGAAAGTGACACTTGCGTGTGTCAGGCCGTGTAGGATACACGGGCTAGCTATCCAGGCCGTGTGAAACCACACAAGTGTGTGGACCAATATTTGGATTTTTTTCCCTTAGGCCATAAGGGTCGTTTAAAATAAATGTTGGCCTACTGTAGGATCCGTACAATCTGAATTAGGTTATATAACATTATATCTGATGATCTGGTGATGAACACCTTGTAATCTGTACGTATATCCGCTATGTTTGAACCTAAATAAGTAGGATCTGTCAGAGCGGAATGTGCTCATGTTTAATATATGCGAATTATCCAGGTACGATGTGTATTCTGTTAAGTTTAATGGTACACCTCTACGTTACTCTATTGCCTAAAAACATGTGACATCGAATTTGCTGAATTGATTGGCACTGATTCTAATTTACAACTATGTATGTGACTTCATGGCAAATCTAATATTATTTGTTAAGTTTTGATCAATCTATTTTATAACGCATGGGCTCCTATGCCTACTAACTCTGTTATTGTACGATAACATGACTTACATGCTTATCACTATGCTTCTGTATATGCATGTCATGACACATTGCATAGGGCTTGGGATGATGTAAAAGGAGGAACTTTCTTGCAATTTAATGATCTGCATTATCTGGTGGTTTATTCACAGACCTATTCTGGTAGCTTGACTGCAATATAGTGGCTTGACCATGTATATATGATCTAGCAGTTTTAACTGCAAAATTCTGGTGCCACTATCCACAGATATCTGTTGGTGTGATTTGGTTGGACAAGTTCTAGGGGAACTCTATTTTGGTGTCTAGCGAGTTGGTGTGTGGTTGGACAAGTTCTAGGGTAACTCTATCTTGGACATGTTTAATGTATGTGAATTATCCAGGTACGATGTGTATTCTGTTAAGTTTAATGGTACAACTCTACGTTACTCTATTGCCTAAAAACATGTGACATCGAATATGCTGAATTGATTGGCAATGATTCTGATTTACAACTATGCATGTGACTTCATGGCAAATCTAATATTATTTGTTAAGTTTTGATCAATCTATTTTATAACGCATGGGCTCCTATGCCTACTGACTTTATTATTGTACGATAGCATGACTTACATGCTTATCACTATGCTTCTGTATATGCATGTCATGACACATTGCATGGGGCTTGGGATGATGTAAAAGGAGGAAGTTTCTAGCAATTTAATGACCTGCATTATCTGGTGGTTTATTCACGGACCTATTCTGGCAGCTTGACTACAATATAGTGGCTTGACCATTTATATCTGATCTAGCAGTTTTAACTGCAAAATTCTGGTGCCACTGTCCACGGATATCTGTTGGTGTGATTTGGTTGGACAAGTTCTAGGGGAACTCTATCTTGGTGTGTAGCGGAGTTGAGTAGAATATTTTCTGATAAATCTGCGTTCTGATCGATTTTGAAAAAAATATTGCATCTGCATAAACATACATCCTTTGCATAGCTCTGTTCAGCTCTGCTTTGTTCTGTTCTATTTAGTTAAGCTCTGCTCCATTCCACTCTATCATGCTCTGCTCTGTCCTATTCCAGTAGGTTTGTTTTGTTCTGTTATATTAGCATGATGGCAATCTCTGTGATACTCTAGTCTATTTCGTTCTAGTCTTATACTCGCTATTAAGTTCTCTATGTTACTCTGATTTATATACTATGTTTTGTTAATTGCAATTGATGTTGGTTATACACTGGGCTTTATAGCTCACCTTTTGGTTTTATATTTGTGTGTTCAGGTAAGTCTCTGACTTAGGACCGGATGGTATGTGGGAGCTTGTATTATTTTGCAATAATGTAAAAATGCTTTTGATCTTTTAGGTTTGCAGTCTATTTTTGAGGTCGTCTTGAGTTTTGCTAAATTCGTCAGTAGTTGATAATTTTTAACATGAAACTACAAAACCACTCAAGTCGACAAAAGGATTTTGGTTTTCAATGTTAAACTCCGAAAAGATTTTTCTGCCATGAATCAAGTAAAGTTTTGAATGTTTTCTGGATAATTACTGAAATCAATTTTCAATACGTTGGTGTAACTCGTCCAAATTTGGCTTAAACTTCCAGGTTGGGTTTGGGGTATTACATTTATTGAATTTTGGATAGGTAATTTTGCTGAAATAGTGATTAATTAAGGTTCAGAAACTAAATTGTAAAGTCCAATTGCTATAATTTTTTTATTAAGAAATGAGTTGGGGATTTATATAGTGATTAAACCATGGACTAAAATGGAAAATTTACCACACTAGAAATGTTAGTGGACGATAGATGAATGTTATAAAAATATATTATAAAATTTTAATTAGTTATATATTAAAAAGTTAAAAAATAAAATTATATGTATATATATTAGAAATCAGTGGGGGAGAGAGAACATCATCTTCCCCACCGAAATTGATATATATTTAAAGGGAAAACTGCATGGCCGATTCTCAAGCTTTTATTTCATCAAATTGGTTAGTTCAATTTAGTCTTTTTCTTATAATTTTTATATTTTTGAGATCATGGGAGCTTAATCTAGCTAGCCCATGTATCAATTTTTAAAACTGTTACAGTTTTGAAATTTTCTATAGTTGAGAATTGAAAGTTTTAGGTGTTAAATTGATAGATTTTAAGCTTAGGTGTGAAAAATGATTAAATTGTAAAGTTTAATTGATAGTTTGAACATTAGGGACTAAATTGAATAAAATATAAAATTTTCTATAGAAATAAGAAATAAGAGATCCCTAATGGATTATAGTGAAATCAAAATTAAATTTGGAGTTTTAATTTGAAATTTATGTTAGTCTTGTTTTTAAGGCATAAATTAAACAAAATGAAAAAATTGTATAAAATGAAAATTAATTATTAATTTGGTTGGATATTGACAATATTGTATGTTTATGTTAATACGTAGCTAACATCGACTCAGATTCCTCGAGAGAAAAGGGAAATCTAAAGTTGTCGACGAATAGCTTGAAATTTCGATTTGTATTTCTATGATTCGATTGACTTTAATTATTGCTTGTTCTTGTTAAATTGCATGATTTAGTCATGAGGTAAGTATATAATGCTTGTATGAGTTAAGTTGAGATGATTGATATGGTATATCGAGATAAAGGACTAAATCAAATAGAATAGAAAGTTGTATAACTTACCTGATACATGAAATTGATATGAAATTGAGTTGAGAATTGTTATATATGGTATTGAATATTAAATTGATGATGAAATTGAGATTGGTAGAATGTAAATTGAACTTATAATGGAATTGAAAATTGGTTACCTATTAAATGAATAGGTTATACTTTAGTTTATCCGATGATGCACCGTGTGTACCAATATAATTGCTTCGGCTTGTCCGATGATGTGCTGTGTGTGCCAGTATAATTGTTTCGGCTTGTCAGATGATGCACTGTGTGTGCCAGTATAATTGCTTCGATATGTATTTTTTTACATAAAACTTTTATTCAAAATATATGTATTTTTTTTTACTTAGAGAAAGATATTATTTTCTTTTTTTAATTTTTAGTACTAATACTTTTTTTAGAATTTTACTTGCAATAAATAATTTGAATTTATTTATAATATCAATAAAACAAACAAAATTATACAAAATTATAAAATATTTTTAAAATATTTTAATTGATACATACAACCAAACTCGTGCATCACCGGGTAAGAAAACTTATATTAACTAGCATTCGGATGTTATTGATGAGACATTTTGAAGTGTATTCATTGCTAAAAATAAAAGTTTGTAGATGAATAAATAATATGAATAGATGAATAAATAATATGAATAATCTTTGATGTTTTTTTTTAAATAATAACCATAAGCTAAATGTGTTTTCTATATGATTGCACATTTTTATTCTATTTTATAAAGGTTGAGCTAGAAGTGGTTTTAACTAGAAATTAAATATGTCATATGCAATATGCATGATTAATTTTTCTAGTCATAGAATAGTGGAAAGCATTAGTTGATCTCATAAAATCACTATTCTAGCACAAAATCTTTTAGTGGAAATGTGAATGTAATAATCCTATATTTGAAAGCGAGATCATATTATGCATGTTTCTGATGGTGCACATGATACTTATATATATAGCTTGGATATGATCTATAATCTCATAGTCTTATAATTTTGAGATATAGTAAAATTTTGAAATTCACTTTAAAAGTCGTGAATCAAAGATCTCGTTAGTATGAAAATACCAATATTAATGCTATTTGACCTATTTTAGTAATGGACATGGTTTTGATTATAGTCACTAAATGATTAAAAATATCCATGATAAAAGGTGTATAAATGTGTGATGTTGTAGTCAAATAGTTGGACAGTTGATGATCCTTTAATTTGACTATATACTAAAATATATGAAATACCCTTGCTTTGTTAAGAAATAATGTTATTTGGATATGCATATGTGATAAGTTTTAAAGGTCATCTATTGACAATGAAAAGAGGTTATGGAAAATAGGAAATATGTTGTTTAGTTTCACCAAGGAATTTGAGGTCTCTTTGCAACATCTTACTTGGTGAAAAATACATGATCATACCAATAAAGTGATCATTGCTAATTGATAATCATACAAATGGTATTCTTGATAGCATTCTTTTGCAAAAGAATGAATAACATGGTGGAGATATTGGTCTTGTGAACTTTCAAAACACAAATAAATATAAAGTTTCACCATATGATATAGAAAATTAATATAGCTATGTTGGAAATTTGGAAATTTAGGAATGAGGTATAAGTCCATACTATTTGAGTCACCCATGATGGAAACTCGATTCAACGATTGGTATAACGTTAAGTCTTAAGTTCAATGAGATAAAGTACATCATCAGTATGTGACTACTAACACTATAAAACATTATATAATATACCATCATAGGGTGAAAAGTGCTAGGTACCCGTAATGATGGGGGGATGAGTATTACATTCTCAATAGACCCATAACGTAAATATGTTAGATTCTTATAATTACGAGAATAATCTTGATGAGATCTACCTATGTGAGTAGAAATGTGGTCGCTTCTAAGAGCTCAAGGGCTTGACTTTAACAACATGAAAAGTGGTTACAAACACATTGTCATAATAATGTCCCTAGATACCGTGCATTGATTGGTGTTGAAATTGTTGTGCGAGATGTGTTAGGTTAATCAAATGAAATAGGTGGTTCAAAGCTTAGTCTACCATGCAATTTTGATTAACTATAACATGTTTTCACTAAATGAAAGTTCAATCCTAAGACCCCTTCATTTATGCAATTGATTTTCAAGATTATCAAAATCTAAAATATTTTGACAATGCGGGAGGCGAATGGTTAGAACATTTTCAAAATATTTATAATGTTCCAATAGTTATAATTGAAAAGTTACAAGTGATCCAAAAGTTGTCACTTGGTTATCAATTAAGAGCTGTCACTATTTATAGTGATAATTTATGTCTATTGTCAACAAAAGTTATATCACTTAATTAATAATAAAGAGTCATAATTATTCAAATATATATCTATTGAATAATTATGTTTATTGCTAAAAGATGTAACTATTCATTTGGATAGTTATGTCTCTATTAAGAGATATGAGAACTCCTATAAATAGAAATTAAAATTCATTCATTTGGTACACCAAAACACATCAAAAGTTGAGAAACAAAAGTTTCTTTTTATTATCATGCATCTTTTAATATTCCTAGATTGTTCTATAAAGAATTACTGTAGAAATTTTTTATAGAAATTGATATTCTTGCTATGCTCCGCTCAATACTTAATGAATTATTTTTACTAGCGCAAAACGTAGATAACCATTGAGTTTCATTATATCCTCGAGGTTTATTTACTAGTAATTCTTTTGCATACCAAATTATAAATGGGACAAATTAAAATCTTAAAGAAAGTGGTATTAATACGCACATAATTTTTTATCTCCTTGCATCAATAATAACAATATACTATAAAAAATTTTAACTTCTTATAAATTAATCAAAATTACAAGCTAAAAAACACACATAAATTTTAAACTTTCAACTCTACTATTATCTAATTTTAATAAATATATTTTTCTAACTATTTCAATATCATGTATATGGCAGGTGAATATAATTTGTGTGACATCATCTGTCTAGTCTCTTGGGCGAGAGTCAAATTAACGCTAACTTATAAGTAGCTAAAAAAATACTAATTTTAATAATCACATTTTCCCTTTACACAAAAATCACATTTTCAAACCTTTCCATCTTAGTATATGCTATACTTTATAAAATTATATATAAATGAATAATTCATCTACATAGATCCATCCATATGGGGCCAATCACAAAATCAACCTCCCTTTTCGTTTTATCCATATTACATCATGATGTTTAAATATATATATATATATATATATATATATATGAGTTATTTAGTTGTTGATGTTATTTGAATTTTTATTAATTTTTCTTCTCTTTTAATTTTTGAATTTATATTATTTATTAAATTATTTTTAAAATAAATATTTATTAACTTTGTTGATGTAAAATGCACTAGATAAATTGTAAAGTTTAAAATGAAAATTTAAATAAAAATTAAAATAACTTTTTGGTTAAATTGAAGAAACAAATAAGTGATTATTACAAAATAAAAAAAAAATTATGTCTTACATCATGGTAGCTCAGGATGAATATAAAACTCCACTTTTTAAATCAATTTGATCTTATCTTTGCAATATGAAAATAAAACTTCATATTAATTCAAACTAGGACTTCATGTTCTAAGTTCTAATAACCAGTTTTTAGTCAATACTCAACAAAGATGTTCATTTGATAAAGTAACTGTTAAAATTATGTTTGAATGGTTACATATACATATATACACACAAAAGAATCATTTGTAAGATGTACAAAAAATAAAGAATCATTTATAAGCTTATATATCAATCAAAATAGTTTGCTTGCAAATTCTTCACTGCATTCTGCAATTGCTGCAAGTTGCTTAAGTTCTGATAGGCTCCTCCCTAGCTGCAAAGCCACCTTCATTTCAAGGATTTCTCCATTTTCTCTTCTCTCAACATCTTTCTCATTGATATTTGACATTATGTTCTCTTCAATCAGCTTAAAGAATCCGGCATTACCTCGATACATCTCGAACACCATTCCGACCTGGCCGCCATGTTCCAACGAGTTCACCGCGGTAGCTACTGCTCCTGCTACGACTCCCATCATCACAGGCCATGAACAATCAGTAATGCCCACGAAGGAAGATCCCAAAGCCCCTAAAATGGTTAACAAGGGACCTGATATTGCCAACATTTTATTAAGTTTCAATGCTTTGCTACCCAAATCTATATACTCAGCCAAATCTTTCTGCTTCAAAACTCTAACAACTTGCCTCATTTCTTCCTCTAGCTTTCTGGTCCAACCATTGTTTCCCTCTATTTTCCCAACAAATCCTTGCTTTGACCTTTGTTTTGGCCACCACCTTGCTGGTTCAACTTTTGAAGGGAATTTTTCAAGCATAGAACCCAGTAAAGGAAGTGGATATGCCTTAGCAAGAGCTAAAACTTTCTCCATTGCTTCATTAACATCATTTATATCTGGTTTGCCAAGAGCTAATGTTGTTTCAATTTGAACACGAAGCTGCTTGAACAATCTCGCAGCATTTCTTTGTTCTTCTGCAAGTTGGGATGGTTGAATCTTGTTCATAACCAACAACAAACCCGTGGCTGCTACGTAAAGCACAATGGAAGATAGCTTAAGTGCCATCAAAGGTGACCCTTCCGCAGCTAAAGCGGCTAGCCCGGCCATGGTGGCACCACTGAGGGTCATGGCGTTGATGGAAGTCAAAAGGAGGCGATTCCAATTATCACGCTGCTCTCCAATGTTCTTATGCATCTCCACTCTATCTGCAACAGCCTCCATGATAGCATAAAGCTTGGCAATCACCCGAGGATCATCAGATGATTTGGTGTCATGTCTAGCAATAGGATAACCGGTTCTCGTTTCCATTTCGTCAACTAAATATCTGCTAGAGAGCTTCGGGTGAGAGACTACACCAAGGTGGACCCTTGGTGCGTTAACTCTCGCACCAACTATTTCACGACGACAGGGCAAGGAAGGCAAACTTTTTGACAACAACAGGCTGCTTGAAACTTGAATGCCTGCCATGGCTTGTTTAAGTTTAATCTAAGAGCACCAGAGTGAATTGGGTTTTAATAGGAATGAATTCTATATATATGTAGATATGGTCTAATCGTTGAAACTTGAACATTTGAACAAGATTTATGGGCTTACTTCGCTGACTTTCAACGGTAATAACGAGTAACAGATGTTGAAAAAGACAACAGCATGGGAGCTGACCATGGCTGTCTTTTGTCTTAACTCCAACCCCAATGCCAAAACTGCTACGTAGATTGAAGAAAACAAGACCATATATAACCAAAACTTTTATTTTTGTTTAATGATAATTTAGTCAAATTATTCATGTGTACACTATAAATTAATTCTCCCCCAAGAGCAATATCTGGGAATTAGAAATTCTGCAATAATCCTAACCACATTTTCGTGTTAAAAATAAATTTCGTTGAAACTACTAGAAGTCATGTATTAAAGTATGTGAAACGTGCTTACCAAAAATAAATAAATTACAGTACTTAAGCATTTTAAAATCATTTCGTTAATTTTTTTTG
Source organism: Gossypium rotundifolium (assembly GCA_025506655.1). Taxonomy (NCBI): domain Eukaryota; kingdom Viridiplantae; phylum Streptophyta; class Magnoliopsida; order Malvales; family Malvaceae; genus Gossypium; species Gossypium rotundifolium. The sequence goes on from CP106727.1 coordinate 21,144,079, forward strand.
TTGACTAATTATTTCGTTAATTAATACAGTCGAGGTATGGAAAAGGTCAGTATATCACTCCTCAGCGAAATCATTCTTTCTATATTAGTGTTATCGAATCTTACGAAATCTTTTGCTGAGGGTATAAGCAAGTGATCTATATCTAAACTCTTTGGTGCCCATAAGTCTTCAAGATTTCTGATAAATTATAAAAGTAACACATTTTAATCTCACGCTTAGCATATTTTTGGATGTTTATTTATATAATTTTGTAAATTCGATGCTCCTAATCCTTTAATTTTGTATTTCTATACTTAAGAGAGCATAGGGAAGCGAAATGAGTGGAAAACGGGCCAAAACGGGCCATCTTAAGGATCCACACGGCCAAGCCAGAACCACACGGGCTGGACACACGCCCGTGTGCCAGCCTGTGTCAATCGCGAGTCACCCAAATTTCCACACGGCCTGGGCACCCTCACACGGGCTGATCACACACCCGTGTCCCTGTCGCACTCTTCTTCATTTTCACGCAGAAAAAAGCCAATTTTTAGGGTCTCTAGGTATTATAAAGTCTATAAATACACACCAAATGAAGACCTAAAGAGAGCACACAGAGTAGATCGAAGAAATTACTCTAAAGAAGCCGTCGAAATCATCTCGGAAGCAGGATCTCATTCAAGATTGAAGATCTCCATCAAATTCCTTAGAAGTTTTTGGGTTCTTTATGTATTGTTATTTTCTTAATTCTAAGATGTTTTCATTTTACGTAATGAACTAAACTCCCTAAATACCTAGGGAGGATGAAACCTATGATGAATCTTATTATTTAATTATCTGAATTACACGAAAAATACTTGTTCTTTTTCTTAATTATGTGTTCTTAACTCTTGCTTTAATAGTTTTAGGATATTAAGTCAAGATTGATGTGCTTATTCAGTGGAGTAAAAGTCCTTGTTTAAGAGTAGATCTCACGTAATTAAGCGGAGTTGATTGCAACCCTAGAAATAGGATGACATAAATCTGCCGGATTAGAGTCAAATCTAATAAGGAAATCCATAGATCGAGTTAATGCGACGATAGGGGTTTTAATTAGAAAGAGATTTCAATTAATCAACCTAGAGTCAGTTGTTCTTAGTCTCGAAAGAGATATTAACATAATTTAGGGATTTCTACAGATAAAGAAAAGTGAATAAATCGGTTAATTCAGAGTCAAAATAATAAGTGAAGTCTAGGTGGATTCTTCCTTGGGTATTTTCTTTATTCATTGGTTTATTCGATTACTTTCTTCACTCTCTGTCGTGTTCATAGTAAATTAGTTAGTTAAATTTTAGATTAAAATAAAACCCCTTAACTACTAGGCTAAATAATAAAAAGATAGTTATTACTAGTAATTTTAGTCCTTGAGGATACGATATTCCGGACTCATCAAGCTATTCTACTGTTCGATAGGTGCGCTTGCCTTTGTCAAAATATTAGTTAGTTTCGAGCCCATCAAGTTTTTGGCGCCGTTGTCGGGGACTAAAATATTAGGAATGCTTAATTTTTATTACTTTAGCATTTTTTATTTTTTATTGCAATTTATTTGTGTTTTTATTTTAATTTACTAAGTTTTCTTTTATTTGCTTCTGGTAGGTATTTTTAGTTCATGACTAGAAGGAACCCGTTAGGACCATTGCTTTTTGACAGTGAGATTGAAAGTACCGCTCGCAGAAATCGTAGAGAAATAATGCAAAGTCTACAGTATATAGAGGAAGAGCAAGAGGAAGATACCAATATTACCGAAGAGATGGCTAATAATAATCCGCTACCTTTTGTGGTTACCGCAAATCCTGTGAATCAGAATCTTGCCCCTCGTATATGTACGATTATGCTAAGCCCAATTTAACTGGGGCAGAATCGAGTATTGTTAGACCTGCTATTGCTGCAAATAATTTTGAACTGAAATCTAACACTATTCAAATGATTTAATAGTTTGTTCAGTTTGATGGTTTGCAGGACGAAGACCCAAATACTCATTTAGCTAATTTCTTAAAGTTCTGCGACACTTTAAAATTAATGGCATTTCTGATGATGCCATTCACCTTAGGTCATTTCCTTTTTCATTGAGGAATAAAGCTAAACAGTGGTTGAACTCATTACTACGAGGTTCCATCACTACTTAGGAACAAATGACCGAAAAGTTTTTATTAAAATATTTTCCACCGGCTAAAATGGCAATGTTGAGGAATGATATCTCTTCTTTTGTGCAGATGGATTTAGAAACTCTTAATGATGCATGGGAGAGGTATAAAGACTTATTGAGAAGGTGCCCTCACCATGGGTTACCTTTATGGCTACAGGTTAAAACTTTTTACAATGGTTTGAACCCCTTAACTAGGCAACTAATTGATGCAGCCGCCGGTGGAACTCTAAATAACAAAACACCTGAAGCAACTTATAAGTTTATAGAGGAGATGTCGCTGAATAATTTTCAGTGGCAAGTCATGAAGACAAAGCCTAATAAAGCAACCAATGTTTTCAAACTTGACGCAGTCACCATGCTATCTAACCAGGTATAGCTTTTAAATAAAAAAATTGATGGTTTATGTGTTTCTATGCAGGTACATCCGATGATGCAATGCAACACAAATGGATGAGGGATGAATACCACAGAATATCCATCTTACAACCCGAGCACAAAGAATGAGCAAGTCCACTATATGGGTAATAATTCTAGGCCTCAAAATAATCCCTATAGTAATCTTACAATGTAGGTTGGAGGAACCATCCCAATTTCTCATGGGGTGGTCAAGGAAATCAGAGACCACAACCCTCTCCAGGCTTTCAACAACAACCCTTTTAGCAGGATAAGAAGCTGAACCTTGAGGAGATGCTAATAAAATTCATCTCGGTGTCAGAAACCCATTTTCAAAACACTAAAATAGTGCTAAAAAATCAGCAAGTGTCGATTCAAGGGCTCGAGAACCAAATAGGTCAGCTTGCTAAGTTGATCTCAGAATGACCACAAGGTAGCTTGCCAAGTAACACCGAAACTAACCTGAGGGAGCAACTCCATGTCATCACTGTGCGCGACGAAGAAGGGTTAGTAGAATCTGAATCTGAACCGAAACAAGAAATTATGGTAAGTAAAGGTAAGGTTGAGGTGAGCCACAGTGCACAGAAACTAGTAAGTAAAGAAAATAAACCTCGCGTGCCATACCCTAACGTGACGAAGAAAGACCATATCAATGAGCAATTTGGTAAATTTCTTAAACTCTTAAAAAAATTACATATTAACTTACCATTTATTGAAGCTCTTTCGCAGATGCCCAACCCAGTTAAATTTTTAAATGAGCTTTTGGCAAACAAACGAAAGTTAGATGATGCGCTACACGTGGAGCTAAATACAGTCTGTTCAGCCATTTTACAGAATAAACTACCCAACAAATTAAAGGATTCAGGGAATTTTATTATTCCTTGTTTAATTGGTAGTTTAAATGTAAATAATGCTTTAGTTGATTTAGGGGCAAGTATTAATGTCATGCCTTACAAAATGTTTAAATAGATAGGTCTTGGGAAACCCAAACAAACTAGGATGAGCATTAAATTAAAAGATAAAACCATTAGATTTCCTAGGGGTATTGTTAAAGATGTACTCGTAAAAATTGATAAATTCATATTCCCAGTTGACTTTGTTGTTTTAGACATGGATGAGGATAGTGATGTACCTTTAATTTAAGGACGACCTTTTTAGCAACTGATAGAACTATTATAGATGTTGGCACAGGTGAATTGATACTTCGTGTAGGCGATGGCACGATTAAACTCCAAGCTCGTGATTCTGTTAGGATATCTAGTAATCGAGATGATATTACAAGTTCTTTTGATGTGAGTAACCTTGTGGCTCAACCTTCTATGTAGGAAATTCCTCGAAAAAGGTGATAGAGCCACAGTCCAGCTCAACTAACAAAAATAGAATAACTCATGAAGAACAAAGGTTTTAGATCGATGAACAAGACGAATGGCGGACGCATGTTAAGGAGAAACCAAGGATACACGATGTAGAACTTAAACAACATCATAACGAGCTTCAAGATGAAACAAATCAATTTAAGGTTGGAGACAGGTACTGTTGGACAAAACGAACCCTCGAGTTGTCACTTTAAAGGCCAATACAAACGGAGCAACTCTTTTTACTGTACTGAATGTATTTTCACATGGTACGATCGAGGTAAATCATTCTAAATTAGGCACCTTTAAGGTAAATAGCACCCGACTTAAACCTTACTTTGATATTAGAACTGATAGCAGGAGAGAGGAGTGTCAACTCCTCGAACCACCATGACCATACAAATGAGAGGTAAGTCAAGCTTAGACTCTAAATAAGTGCTTCTCGGGAGGCAACCCTAGCACTAACCCTACTAATTAGTTTATTTTTACTTCTTTTCATGTTTAAATGCAGGTTTTTGACCCACACGGCCTGGACACACGGGCGTGTCCTTGGCCATATGGAAACAGGACTAAAATTTTCCCAAAAAATTGATAGAGACACGACCTTAAATTAAACCATATGGGCGTGCGACACTACCGTGTGGTCCACACGGCCTGGACACACAGTGTGTCCTAGGCCATGTGAAACTTAGGACAAATTTTTTTTTTGAAATTTAAAACAAGTCAGAGAGTTACACGGGCAAGGCACACGGCCGTGTGTAAGACACGGACCTAGCCACACAGGCGTGTGGGAAGTCACACGGGCATGGGAGAAGCGAAGGATGATATACATTGCCGTGCGACTCGATGTGAACACATGGCCTAGACACACGAGCGTGTCCGAGGCCATGTGAAGACTGGGCTATTTTTTTCCCTCGATAAACATAGGTTGAAAACAAGCCACATGGGTGTGTGACACGGCCGTGTGGCCCAACAGGGACCCTCACACAACCATATCACCCCATAAAACCCTAACCCCTTTTCTCTTTTCTTATTTTGTCTTCTTGCTTTATCTTATTTCTATTTCTATTTTATTTTATTTGTATTTTATGTTTCTTATTATCTTTTAAAGACTTGTCTAATATATTTTGAACTATATTTTAGTTATTATGGTTGTTCCTAATCAAGTAATCCTTTAATCTTCTCCACCGGTTGTGTTTATTTTCTTAATAGCTTGCTCAGAATCATACACTACATTTAGCCATCTCTACAATTCCGCTAGTCACTAATTTGAGGACTTCATCCAAACTTCAGGGCAGTTTCACTTCTCTCCCTCTCTTATGATATTCTAATTATACTGTTATTACATATATTCATACATTGAGGACAATGTATATCTTAAGTGTGGGGAGGTTATTTATATGATTATTAGAAAATGCCTGAATTATGTCTTGTATTCAAGTAATTTTCTCATTTTACTATTAGAATGAATTCTTATCGATTTGTGATTTTTATTGATATGTTTTAGATTAAATTCATAAGTAATTGTGCATTGATTTTTTGAACTTTAAGACATTAGAGAATCAAGCATGATAAGTCTTTTTTCAGAATAACAAAAATTGCTAGGTTGTTTCCCTAAATTTAAATATTACCTTGAAGTTTGAGATTTACGAGATTGACGTCAAAAATCATAATTTTTGTGAGATTTTGAGCCTTTAGAGCATACACTTTTCTTGCTCTCTTTATTATTGGTTATGAGTGTGTCAATATTGATTTGTTATTATAGAACTTGCTTCGATTATGCATGTCGAGTCCAGACTTTTTATTTGATATACTGAGATGATAAAGGCACTTAGGTTTTAACCCACTTATCCCATTAAAAGCCTACCTTCATAATTAACCCTTAGTGAACCCCTTTGAGCCTAATAAACCGTTTCTTGATCTACCCTTAATATTAACCCATAACTCATTCTTTTTGATTCATTGAGAATTTTTCTTATTGTATTGACTCCCTTTTTATCGAGATTTGATTTGGTTAGTTGCCTAACTATGTTCTTTTGTTTTAGTTGTTAAATTATCTCTTTTTATCCACAACAAAAAAAAAAACAAGTGAAAAAAAGTAAAAGTAAAAAAAATGAAAAAAATAAAATATATGTACATTTGTTCTAATTATTACTAGTTCTATGTTATTTGAACTTAAACGGTTAATTTCACATTTTGAGAAGAAGCTCGTGTTATTATTGATAAGTTTTCAATTGATGTAATTATTCAGTATTAGTTTATTTTTCTAGATAGGTAAATTGTCAATTCGATCTCGATTTTAACCTTCTTTTTCAGCCTTTATCCACAGCTTTAACCCAAGCCCCATTACAACCCTTTAAAGACTTTTTGATTTGTGTATCATCTCATTTTATAGTGGTGGAGATTTGATTTTCATGCAAGCCTATGGTAATAACTTTTCATATTTGACTTTTGAGTGCTTAATTGAACCTTAAACGCTTTGAGTGATTTGAGTGAATCTTTAATGAGGATATCAAATCTTGTCGGTTTTGAATCAAAGGTAATTATTTAGATAAGGGGAAACACCTATGTTTTCATGTTATAAAAATTTGTGACTTGGATTGTTTGAATCTTTAGGACTCTTTTAGTTAAATTATCAATGTATGGATTATTTTTGAATTATGATAAGACATTATTGATAAGGATTGTGAATTAAGGAAGTTTAATTTTAATTATGAGTTGAGGATTTCGCTTGAGGACAAGCAAACGCTTAAGTGTGGGGATATTTGATAAACCATAAAAGTAACACATTTTAATCCCACACTTAGCATTTTTTTGGATGTTTATTTATATAATTTTGTGAATTCGATGCTCCTCCTTTAATTTGTATTTCTATACTTAGGAAAGCATAGGGAAGCGAAAGGAGTGGAAAACGGGCCAAAACCGGACAAAACGGGCCATCTTAAGGATCCACATGGCCAAACCAGAACCACACGAGCAGGGCACATGCCCGTGTCGATCGCGAGGCACCCAAATTTCCACACGGCCTGGGCACCCTCACACGGGCTGATCACACACCTGTGTCCCTGTCGCACCCAACTTCATTTTCACGTGGAAAAAGCCCATTTTTAAGGTTTCTGGGTAATCTAAAGTTTATAAATACACACCATAGGAAGACCTAAAGAGAGCATATAGAGTAGATCAAGAAATTACTCAAAGGAAGCTGTCAGAATCATCTTGGATGTAACACCCCAAACCAAGTCTATGCATCAAGACGAGATTTGGTTTGTCACACAAACCGAACATTCTTTTAGTCTATCTAATGATTTAGGTGAATCGGTAATTACAAAAATCCTTTTAAAAATAAAGTTTAATAAAACCAAGAGAAATAATTTAAGTTCGATGAATTTGAGAAAACATTAGTTGAAAATCTCATCATTTAATATTTAATTGTCAAAACCTTAAAGTAATTTTTTATAAGAGTTCAAAGTATTTGAAATTAAGAATAGATAAAGAATCTCATATGTTTGAAACCCAAAGTATTTTAAGAAAACATTATAGGATAAACATAAGCCCATATTAATTATCCAAAACATAATTTAAATCCATCCACACATAAAATCCATAAAACATTAATAGAGGCCTTATTACATCATACCCAAAATAGCAAATTAAAGAAAGTACTTATTAAAAGTTCAAAGTTTATTTAACCCATGTTTGCGAGATGGCCTCCACGAAGTCATCCTCGCCCAAGTCCACGCCAATTTCCATTACCTGAGATGGAAAATTTAAGGGAGTGAGTTACTTAAAACTCAGTGTATAACTCACTTACTATATCCACTGGGCCAGATCATCAAATCATAATTTTGGGCTTGAGTCCATAAACAGATTTAGCAATGTAATAACTGTAATGTATGCAAAATGAAATTTCCCACCCAAACCTAATTTCCATCCGCTACACACCACCCATACCAACCATCACACCTGTGGGGATCAAGTCAACCCACCCCGCCAACACACCAAACATAGGCAATAAGCCATTTTTATATTTGTGGCAGAGCCACCGAACTAGATTGTGACAAAGTCACCAAACTAGAGGCATTGAGCCATTAAAATATTTGTGGCGAGCCATCAACTAGAGGCGATGAGCCATTTAATTATTTTGTAACTAGAGGCAATAAGCCATTTAATTATTTTGTGACAGAGCCACCGAACTAGAGGCAATGAGCCATTTAATTATTTTGTGGCAGAGCCACCGAACTAGATTTTGGCAACAGGCCTTTCTTCTCTTCATCATTAATCCCAACCCATGCAACATGTATGCAAAATAGTCTATATACATATGATGATTTTAGCAAAAAGGCCCAATTTACATGTGAGTCAATATTTCAGGTTTTTATTAAGGCCCATAATACAAAATATCATTTAGCCCATTTAACAATCTAGCAACTTTGGCCCATTTAACAATCTAGCAGAGTTTTCGGCCCATTTATCGATCTAGCAGAGATTTCGGCCCATTTTACGATCTAGCATACTTTTCGGCCCATTTAACAATCTAGCAGAGTTTTCGGCCCATTTATCGATCTAGTAGAGGTTTTGGCCCATTTTACGATCTAGCATACTTTTCGGCCCATTTAACAATCTAGCGTAGTTTTCGCCCATTTAATCTAATCTTTTACGATTTAGCATACTTTTCGGCCCATTTAACAATCTAGCAGAGTTTTCGGCCCATTTATCGATCTAGCATATTTTCAATTTACCAACTAACTCATTGAGGGCATTTTCGTAAATTTCACAACTTTAATCGTTTTCATAAATTTTCACAAAAATACCAATTATTACGTATTTTATCGATTTTGTCATCTTTACGATTTTTCCCAATAATTACGGTATAACATCTAACCCGAGATAAGTGTGAAATTATACACCTTGATATTGTGAGTACTAGACCTTCCCGCTCGTCAATACCTAAACGTAACACGAACCATTAGAACACTATCATTTATTAAAAATACACTATTGGTAAACGATCTAAATCTTTACCCTTTGGATTTCGAACCACTTCTATTTTTGGTTTCTCCTCGATTGTTGGTTCGTTGCCCGATGAGAATCCACGAACGAACAAAGGTTCGAGAGTACGAATAACCTCAAACAATTGATTCTCCTCGGTTGAAGGTCCGCAACCCGGTGGAAAATCCTAGATTCTCGAAACAGCCCTTCGTTTATATTTAGGGGGATTAGCAGAACCGCCCCTCTTTCGAAGACTATGGATCGCCTTTTTCTGCCCTATCTTGAATCTCTCTAATGACATAGGATCATTAGTCCGACTTATAAATATCAAAATATGGCTAACGATTTTTTTTAAAAGATTTGAGATTGGCTTACCACGATTATCTTCGTTCCTCGAAGAAACGATCGAGCGATTACGTCCCTATAACGGAATCGATTAAGTAACTAACCATACTAATATAATGAATAAAGTGAGAATCCTTAAATAACTCCTTACCTTAACTCTTGAGATCGATTCCAATGATCCACAATACTCAAGAACACCTTGAGTTTCTGTCTTCCAAAACTCTCACTAATGTCCACGGTTGAAAAGAATTGAGTGAGAAAATTATGTATGACTAAAGGAAATCGGTTGTGATCAAACAAAGAAAATGAAAGAAATTTTGGCACAAGAGCATATTATCATTCGGCCATGAGTGAAAGTATTGAAGAGATTTTAATGAAGAAGAAAATAAAAGAATGAGAAAATGGAAATGATATGATTCGGTTTCAAGAGAGAAAGAGAGAAAGAAAAGAGAGAATTTAGTTTAAAAGAAAAGTGCATTCGGCATTGGGGAGGAAAATGAGAAAAACAAAAGAAAGAAAAATCCTTGCTTGCATAAGTGCTTTCGGTCACAATGAGAAGAAAAGATTTAGAGAGAAAAGAGTTACTAAACCGAAATGGTCAAAAGAAAATGACAAAAGAATGAGTTGCTTACTCAAGGTTGTTGGAAATTTTCGGCTAGAGAGAAAATGGATGGAGAGGAAATATGTTTTGCTAAAAATGACCAAATGAATGTGTTTCACCAACACCAAAGCCTACCAAAGCAATCAACAAAACCGGCCATCCCCCCTAGCCTCTATGCCGTCCAAATACAAGGTCAAAAGGCCATTAGGAAGTTTCCAAAACATCTCCTATTCTTAAGCCTTATCCTCCTCCTTTTTCCTTAAGTTGAGAGACAAAATCCCCCAATTCAAGCCATTCTATCCCCTATCTTTAGCTTTCCATAATCCTTAATCTTCTTACCAAAAAAAAAAAACAATCCAACTCATCCTAATCTTATCCATAGCCGACACATGCTATGCTAAAGCAAAAAAAAAAATTCCTTAATTGCATGCTAGGTGATTCAACTCCTTCCTCATGTCCAACTTATGGCGCCTTCACCACTTTGCCAATTACTCATCTTATGCCATCTTTTAGTACTTAATTAACTTAAGTTTCAAGGTCACTTAATTTCTTTACACTAAAGTACACTTTACTAATATTTATTTTAACTCCAATTAAACCCGAGCTAACACTTAGCAACATAATGATACTCGAATATTTAGGATGTTACAATTCTACCCCCTTAAAGAAAATTTCGTCCTCGAAATTTACCTGATTAAAAGAGGTGAGGATATTGTTGCCAAATTGCATCCTCAGGCTCCCACGTAGCTTCCTCCGCTCCGTGATTACGCCATAAAACTTTGACCAACGGCACGGTCTTCTTTCTTAGCACTTTAACATTCCGGTCTAAAATTTCCACTGGTTCTTCCTCAAAAGACAAGTCTGATTTCAATTCCACTTCCTCTACCGGTAATATGTGAGATGGATCCGATCTATAGCGTCTCAGCATGGAAACATGGAAAACATTATGAATTTGACTCAACTCCGGAGGTAGTTCAATCTGATAAGCCACTGGACCAACACGCTTCATCACACGATATGGCCCGATGAACCTAGGGCTCAACTTGCCCTTCTTTCCGAATCAAAAATTTTCTTCCAAGGTGAGACCTTCAGGAAGACCTGCTCTCCCACAGCAAACTCGATATCCTTCCGCTTCAGGTCAGCATACGATTTCTGTCTATCCGAAGCTTCCTTTAACCGTGCTCGAATAACTTTTACTTTTTCTTCGGTTTCAAATATCAATTCAGGACCCAACATCTGTCGTTCGCCCAATTCAATCCAACAAGTAGGAGTATGGCACCTACGACCATACAATGCCTCATAGGGTGCCATCTGAATGCTAGACTGATAGCTATTGTTATACGCGAATTCTGCCAATGGTAGAAAATCCTCCCAACTACCTCTGAAGTCAATCACACATCCCCTTAACATGTCTTCCAATATCTGAATTACTCTTTTCGACTGACCATCTGATTGAGGATGAAAAGCCATACTAAAGTTTAACTTCGTTCCCAAGGCTTCATGCAGAGCTTTCCAAAATCGTGATGTAAATCTAGGATCCCTGTCTGATATAATAGACACTGGTACCCCATGCAATCTCACGATTTTAGATACATACAGCTTAGCCAATTTCTATAATGAATAATCCGTACGAACCGGAAGAAAATGAGCAGTCTTCGTCAAACGATCAACTACTACCCATACGAATTTTTCTTAGTAGGTGTTAAAGGTAACCCACTAACAAAATCCATTGTTATTCGCTCCCATTTCCAAAGAGGAATCTTTACTGGTTGTAATAAACCTGACGACAATTGATGCTCCGCTTTCACTTGTTGACAAGTCAAACATTTTCCTACAAACTCAAAAATCTCACGCTTCAACCCTGGCCACCAATACTATTCACGGAGATCTCGATACATCTTATTTCCTCCGGGGTGCATAGCATAAGGGCTACTATGCGCCTCCTGCAGAATCATTTGTCTCAAATCTGAGTCTTTAGGCATACAAACCCTTCCACGAAAACACAGCACTCCATTCGTGTTTATACCAAAATCCTCTATTTCACCTCTTTCAACCTGCTGGAATAAGGGTCCCAACTTTTTATCTGATGTCTACTTTTTCTTGATTTGTTCTAACCACAGGGGCTTCACCTGAAGTTCTGCTAATAGACTACCATCCTCATATAAACTCAAATGAGCAAACATTGCTCTCAATTCGAGATACCGCCACGACTTAGCGCGTCACCACCACATTAGCCTTTCCAGATGATATTCGATTGAGAAATCATAATCCTTTAATAATTCTACCCATCTTCTTTGTCTCAAATTCAACTCCTTTTGGGTAAGGAGGTACTTAAGACTCTTGTGATCCGTATAAATGATAGACTTCTCACCGTAGAGATAGTGCCTCCAAATCTTTAAAGCAAATACCACTACAGCTAACTCCAAATCATGAGTAGGGTAATTTACTTTGTGCGGTCTCAACTGTCAAGAAGCATAAGCCACCACCTTTCCATTTTGCAACAGCACACAACCCAAACCCGTGAGACGATCACAAGAAATAAGAATTCTTTTCCACCTCCCGATAAATCAAACCGTGCTTCCGCTGAATCTTCTTCAATTTCTCAAAACTCTCTTGTTTTTTTTCAGTCTAAATATATGGAACTCATTTTCGCAACAGTTTAGTTAGGGGTGCAGCAATCAACGAAAACCCCTCAACAAAGCGTCTATAATAACCAGCCAAACCTAAGAAACTCCGAATTTCAGCTACCAACTTTGGTGGTTTCCAATCCAGAACAGCCTCAATCTTCCGAGGATCCACCCTTATTCCTTCAGCTGATACCACATGACCCAAGAAAGTCACTTCCTTTAACCAAAATTCACATTTACTGAATTTGGCATAAAGTTGCTTATCACGAAGTAACTGCAATACTATACGCAAATGCGTGTCATGCTCCTCTTCATTTCTTGAATAAACCAAAATGTCATCTATGAACACTACCACAAACCGGTCTAAATATGGTTGAAAGACTCGGTTCATCATGTCCATAAATGTGGCTGGTGCATTGGTTAATCCAAACGGCATCACCAAAAACTCATAATGTCCATAACGAGTTCGAAATGCCGTCTTATAAATATCTGCTTCTTTCACCTTAAGTTGGTGATAACCCGATCTCAAATCAATTTTGAGAAAATCAAGCTCCTTTCAATTGATCAAACAGTCATCAATTCTCAGAAGGATACCTATTCTTGATCGTCAATTTATTCAATTGCCTGTAATCAATGCACATACGCATCGATCCATCCTTTTTCTTAACGAACAAAACTGGTGCTCCCCACGAGACACACTCGGTCGAATAAATCCCCGATCCAACAATTCTTGAATTTGAGCTTTAAGCTCCGCCAACTCCTTCGGTGCCATTCTATAAGGAGCAATGGACACTGGAGCTATTCCGGGCAAAAGCTCAATACCAAATTCTACTTCCCGATCTGGAGGTATACCAGGAAGTTCTTCGGGAAATACATCTGGAAATTCCTTCACCGTTCTCACATCATCCACAGATAACTCTTTGGCATCCAAAGCACAAATAAAAGCTAGGAATGCCCCATATCCCTTCCGCATCAACTTCTCTGCCTTCAACGCAGATACCACATTTGCCAAGTAATTCCTTCGTTCACCTATCATTATTACTTCCTTATCATCCGAAGTTCTTAATGACATCCGCTTTTCAGCACAATCCAAATGCGCCCGATGCTTAACCAACCAATCCATGCCCAGAATGAGATCAAATTCGTCGAAAGGCAATTCCATCAAATTCGCCAAAAATACTTCTTCTTGAATTTCTAAGGCACGCCTCTAAACAGTTTATTTACAATTACCGACTATCCTAAAGGACTAATTATCGCATCTCACTATCGGTAATTTTAGATTCTAGATTCAAGTTTCCAGATATGGCGCTAGTAACATACGAGTGGGTAGAACCAATATCTATTAAAGCAAGAATAGTACATCAAAGATGAAGAACGCATCAATTATTACATCGTGCATTGCCATCCTCGCGCGTAACAAATAGACCAATCTCGGCCGTCTTGCATCTATGTTACCTCTAGGACCATTGCCTCGACCCGGTTCACCTTGACCACGTCCAACCCCATTACCACCACGACCGGTCCACGACCTCTCGGTGGTCACCGAGTACCTCCGCCTACTGCATCAAGATACGAACTTCTTGAGTCGTATCCGTACGTCGAGGGCAATTTCTATATTGGTGATCCATTGAACCACATTTATAACAAGCACCCGTTTTCCTCCAAAGACTCTCCGTAATGCCTTTTCCACATTCAAAGACAATCTCGACTCGATTATTAACTACAGGTGCTCTACCTTGAGCTGGTTCATCATTCCGAGGCCTCTTCAGAAACCTTTTTGAAGAACCTGAATGCTTTAAATCTCTCTTGCTTCTAAATTTTTCCCGATTCTGACGTTCTGAGTTCTTAGCCTCTTCGACTATCTTGGCCTTCTCCACAAGCGTGGCAAAAGTTCTAACTTGTTGTGGGGCAATCAGAACCCACAACTCATCATTCAGCCCATCCTCAAAACGTACACAACGTTCATGATCCGTTGACACTATTGTCCGAGCATAGCGACTCAAGCGTAAAAACTCAGCCTCATACGCTGCCACTATCTTATTCCCTTGAATTAGATTCAGGAATTCCTTCCTTCGGGCATCCACATAACTTGTTCCTACATACTTCCCTTGGAAGGCAGCTTTGAAGAATTCCCAAGTAATCAATGTAGCCTCAGTGCCCTCTCGAACAGTAAGCCACCATTGATACGCCTCGTCTCTTAGCAAGGACACAACTCCTTTCGTTTCGCCGACAAGGCATTCCATATCATCCATAATCCGCTCCACAGCTTTGAGCCAATATTCTGCCACATTCGGAGCTACACCGAAAACTCCTCTAAAAACTTCTGCATTATTAGACTTGAGTTGTTCCGATATCGACCCACGAGTTGTTGGCCCAACTCTAGTTCCAACGACCCTTTCAAGGACTCGCAACATTGCTCGTGTCAAAGCATTATCTTCTTCCATATGATCATGTGATCCCATCTCACTCTCAAATGAGGTAGGTGCATCCATTTCTGGCATATGACCCGGCGCTTCAGTTGCACCTCTAACACCTCATCCTCTACCACGACCACGTCTACCGCGTCCACGACCACGTCCTCTAGTGCTCATGATGACTAATTCAATTTAATCTGATTACAAGTTTTATGAATCAGAATACTATTTCAGTGTTTATTAACGATGTTTTATGAGATTTGAGAGATAAAGTTGTTTTTCGCAAACACATCCTATAGTCTCAATCTCTACGATTTTCAACATCTAAAACTAGAAGTTCTAGAGTGTTCCTATGATCATATCATCATCATAATAATCATTCAGTAACGAATACTTACTTGACTTGGTGCCGGATGCTTGTGGTGCCATACTAATCTTTAAAACATAATTGAAATAATTTCATACAGAAGTTATTTGTTGAACCCAACCACAGCCGAGTTTTGAAACTAGCTCTGATACCATTAAATGTAACACCCCAAACCAGGTCTATGCGTCAAGACGAGATTTGGTTTGTCACACAAATCGAACATTCTTTTAGTCTATCTAATGATTTAGGTGAATCGGTAATTACAAAAATCCTTTTAAAAAAATAAAGTTTAATAAAAACCAAGAGAAATAATTTAAGTTCGATGAATTTGAGAAAACATTAGTTGAAAATCTCATCATTTAATATTTAATTGTCAAAACCTTAAAGTAATTTTTTTATAAGAGTTCAAAGTATTTGAAATTAAGAATAGATAAAGAATCTCATATGTTTGAAACCCAAAGTATTTTAAGAAAACATTATAGGATAAACATAAGCCCATATTAATTATCCAAAACATAATTTAAATCCATCCACACATAAAATCCATAAAACATTAATAGAGGCCTTATTACATCATACCCAAAATAGCAAATTAAAGAAAGTACTTATTAAAAGTTCAAAGTTTATTTAACCCATGTTTGCGAGATGGCCTCCACGAAGTCATCCTCGCCCAAGTCCACGCCAATTTCCATTACCCGAGATGGAAAATTTAAGGAGTGAGTTACTTAAAACTCAAGTATAACTCACTTACTATATCCATCGGGCCGATCATCAAATCATAATTTTGGGCTTGAGTCCATAAATGATTTAGCAATGTAATAACTGTAATGTATGCAAAATAAAATTTCCCACCCAAACCTAATTTCCATCCGCTACACACCACCCATACCAACCATCACACCTGTGGGGATCAAGTCAACCCACCCCGCCAACACACCAAACATAGGCAATAAGCCATTTTTATATTTGTGGCAGAGCCACCGAACTAGATTGTGACAAAGTCACCGAACTAGAGGCATTGAGCCATTAAAATATTTGTGGCAGAGCCACCGAACTAGAGGCAATGAGCCATTTAATTATTTTGTGACAGAGCCACCGAACTAGAGGCAATGAGCCATTTAATTATTTTGTGGCAGAGCCACCGAACTAGATTTTGGCAACAGGCCTTTCTTCTCTTCATCATTAATCCCAACCCATGCAACATGTATGCAAAATAGTCTATATACATATGATGATTTTAGCAAAAGGCCCAATTTACATGTGAGTCAATATTTCGTGTTTTTATTAAGGCCCATAATACAAAATATCATTTAGCCCATTTAACAATCTAGCAACTTTGGCCCATTTAACAATCTAGCGAGTTTTCACCCATTTATCGATCTAGCGAGATTTCGCCCATTTTACGATCTAGCATACTTTTCGCCCATTTAACAATCTAGCGAGTTTTCGCCCATTTATCGATCTAGCGTAGATTTCGCCCATTTTACGATCTAGCATACTTTTCGGCCCATTTAATAATCTAGCAGAGTTTTCGCCCATTTATCGATCTAGCATATTTTCAATTTACCAACTAACTCATTGAGGCATTTTCGTAAATTTCACAACTTTAACCGCTTTCATAAATTTTCACAAAATACCAATTATTACGTATTTTACCGATTTTGTCATCTTTATAATTTTTCCCAATAATTACGGATAACATCTAACCCGAGATAAGTGTGAAATTACACACCTTGATATTGTGAGTACTAGACCTTCCCGTCACAATACCTAAACGTAACACGAACCATTAGAACACTATCATTTATTAAAATACACTATTGGTAAATGATCTAAATCTTTACCCTTTGGATTTCGAACCACTTCTATTTTTGGTTTCTCCTCGATTGTTGGTTCGTTGTCGATGAGAATCCACGAACGAACAAAGGTTCGGAGTACGAATAACCTCAAACAATTGATTCTCCTCGGTTGAAGGTCCGCAACCCGGTGGAAAATCCTAGATTCTCAAACAACCCTTCGCTTATATTTAGGGGATTAGCGAACCGCCTCTTTCAAGACTATGGACGCCCTTTTCGCCTATCTTGAATCTCTAATGACATAGGATCATTAGTCCGACTTATAAATATCGAATTATGGCTAACAATTTTTTTTTAAAAGATTTGAGATTGGCTTACCACAATTATCTTCGTTCCTCGAAGAAACAATCGAGCGATTACGTCCCTATAACAAAATCGATTAAGTAACTAACCATACTAATATAATGAATAAAGTAAGAATCCTTAAATAACTCCTTACCTTAACTCTTGAGATCGATTCCAATGTTCCACAATACTCAAGAACACCTTGAGTTTCTGTCTTCCAAAACTCTCACTAATGTCCACGGTTGAAAAGAATTGAGTGAGAAAATTATGTATGACTAAAGGAAATCGATTGTGATCAAACAAAGAAAATGAAAGAAATTTTGGCACAAGAGCATATTATCATTCGGCCATGAGTGAAAGTATTGAAGAGATTTTAATGAAGAAGAAAATAAAAGAATGAGAAAATGGAAATGATATGATTCGGTTTCAAGAGAGAAAGAGAGAAAGAAAAGAGAAGAAAAGAGAATTTAGTTTAAAAGAAAAGTGCATTCGGCATTGGGGAGGAAAATGAGAAAAACAAAAGAAAGAAAAATCCTTGCTTGCATAAGTGCTTTCGGTCACAATGAGAAGAAAAGATTTAGAGAGAAAAAGAGTTACTAAACCGAAATGGTCAAAAGAAAATGACAAAAGAATGAGTTGCTTACTCAAGGTTGTTGGAAATTTTCGGCTAGAGAGAAAATGGATGGAGAGGAAATATGTTTTGCTAAAAAAAATGACCAAATGAAAGTGTTTCACCAACACCAAAGCCTACCAAAGCAATCAACAAAACCGGCCATCCCCCTAGCCTCTATGCCATCCAAATACAAGGTCAAAAGGCCATTAGGAAGTTTCCAAAACATCTCCCTATTCTTAAGCCTTATCCTCCTCCTTTTTCCTTAAGTTGAAGAGACAAAATCCCCCAATTCAAGCCATTCTATCCCCTATCTTTAGCTTTCCATAATCCTTAATCTTCTTACCAAAAAAAAAACAATCCAACTCATCCTAATCTTATCCATAGCCGACACATGCTATGCTAAAGCAAAAAAAAAAAAATTCCTTAATTGCATGCTAGGTGATTCGAACTCCTTCCCTCATGTCCAACTTATGGCGCCTTCACCACTTTGCCAATTACTCATCTTATGCCATCTTTTAGTACTTAATTAACTTAAGTTTCAAGGTCACTTAATTTCTTTACACTAAAGTACACTTTACTAATATTTATTTTAACTCCAATTAAACCCGAGCTAACACTTAGCAACATAATGATACTCGAATATTTAGGATGTTACATTATGTTTTCCTTTACGTAATGAACTAAACTCCCTAAATACCTAGGAGGATGAAACCTATGATGAATCTTATTATTTAATTATCTGAATTGCACGACAAATACTTGTTCTTGTTCTTAATTATGTGTTCTTAACCCTTGCTTTAATATTTTCAGGATATTAAGCCAAGATTGATGTGCTTATTCAGTTGAGCAAAAGTCCCTATTTAAGAGTAGATCTCACGTAATTAAGCGAAGTTGATTGCAACCCTAGAAATAAGATGACATAAATCTGCCAGATTAGAGTCAAATCTAATAAGAAAATCCATAGATCGAGTTAATGCAACAATAGGGGTTTTAATTAGAAAGAGATTTCAATTAATCAATCTAGAGTCAGTTGTTCTTAGTCTCGAAAGAGATATTAACATAATTTAAGGATTTCTACGGATCAAAACAAGTGAATAATCGGTTAATTCAGAGTCAGAATAATAAGCGAAGTCTAGGTGGATTCTTCCTTGGGTATTGTCTTATTCATTGGTTTATTTGATTACTTTCTTCACTTTCTGTCGTGTTCATAGTAAATTAGTTAGTTAAATTTTAAATTAAAACAAAACCCTTAACTACTAGGCTAAATAATAAAAAAATAGTTATTACTAGTAATTTTAGTCCTTGAGGATACGATATTCTGGACTCATCAAAGCTATACTACTGTTCGATAGGTGCACTTGCCTTTTTCGAAATATTAGTTAGTTTCAAGACCATCAGTTTCGTCACCTTCTGATGCACTCCATATCTTCAAACAATAAGTGCCTACCAATCGGTGTAATTCCAACATAACAACACCACATACTCATATCACGAATCCTACAAACATATAAAGTGATATATGTATTGAACTGAAACATAAAATATCAAATGCTAAATTCATAAATTTTGTATTACATCTTGATGAAAAGTATAATAATTTTTCTAATTAACATATTACTGATGTTTAAAGGACTATAAGAATATGCTAACTCGAAATCAAAGGTTTAACCCCAATGACATAGGTGGAAAACTACAATTAACTTTAGCGGGAACTTCAATGGCAATGGGTTAGAAGTATATAAAAAAAAAAAAACCTTAATGGTGGGGCCAATTTACCAAAAATTACCAAATTTTAACAAAATTTAAGGAAAAGGACCTAAAAAATAATTATTTACCGGAAATGGCCCTTTCCCCCGAAAACGCATCCACGTCAATGCATTTTCAGGGGATGAATCAGGAAAGCACGTCCACGAGGGCGCACTTTGTGCCACATCAGCAAAAAACGTGTCCTTGAGGGCGCGCTTTGCTGATGTGGCAAAAGCGCTCCCTCATGGACACGCTTTTGCCCTTTCCCCCCGATAGGTTATTCAATTGTTTTTAGTGTTATGGTATGAATTTTTAGGGTTTTATGGCTACAGTTTAGGGTTTTTTAGGGTTTTAGGGTTTAGGGTTTTTAGGGAAAAATTAATGAACTAGATTTTAGAGTAAATTAATTAAAATAATTTTAGGTTTAGGGTTTTGAGAAAAAATATATCAGTAAAAAAATTTATTTGAATTTTTTTACAGTAGTATCTGGCAAAATAATTTTGAGAAGACGTTTCTAAACAAATAGTGAACAAAACGCTTCAAGCAAGATGCACTGTCAACAAGAGTACCAAAAAGCTCCCACGTGGACACTCTTTTGCTACAGTAGTCTCTAGCAAAATAATTTTGAGAAGACGTTTCTGAATAAATAGTGACCAAAACGCTTTAAGTAGGATGCACTGTCAGCAAGAGTACTAAAAAAGCTCCTACGTGGACCCTCTTTTGCTACAGTCGTCTCTGGAAAAATAATTCTAAGAAGACGTTTCTGAACAAATAGTGACCAAAACGCTTTAAGAAAGATGCACTGTCAGCAAGAATATTGAAAAAAGCTCCCACGTGGACACTCTTTTGCTACAGTAGTCTTTGGCAATATTCGTCTATAAATAAGCCAAATTTCATTCTCAGGTTGCATAACAGAAATTGAGGCAAAAGTAAAATAGAAACTAAAAATGAGTGAATGTATTAGTGCTGTTATTTACTATGATGGTGAGGTTTGTGACACTGAAAATGGTGGTTTTTTATCGGAGAACACAACGTGACTGGTTTTTAACCGGAACATAGATTTGACAGAACTTCGCAAAAGAATTAGGTCTAACATCTTCGAAACAATGCCAATGAAAGTTCAATCTATTAAATATAGATTTTATGCTTCGATTGATCCCGTAAGATATGACTCATTCGACATCAAAGGTTCTCAGAGCTTGGAAGCAATGGTGGAGACTCATCTTGCCAATGGATCACCCTATCTTGAGGTATATGTATAATTTTCATCGCCAAGTGATCTTCTTTTGACTTCAACATCTACTACTGTTCGAGGGGAATACATGACTCCAAGCCGACACTCTTTTAATGGGAGGCAGAGTACGGAAGCGCCCGTGTTTGGTGGTAGTATGGAAAACACAACCCTTACACACACTTGGTTGGTGGATGGGACATGCATATCATTCTTTCGACGTTCGATGCTAGAAATACATATTACGGAACGTCATCAACTTCTAGTGGTTGGCAATCCACATATGATTGGGAATGTTATGAAAGTTGTTTAAGAAGGGATAATGTACTCCCCACGACATCCATCGACGAGGGGCCCTCGTTCGTTGCAGATGATAGTGGGTCGGATGATGAGTTCGATGTGGATCCAACTCGAGAGCCCGGCCTTGATGGTGTAGAAGTTACATTATTTTCTAAACTAAAGTATGTTCGAACCGTACCAGAAGATGTTGAAGGCGGTTCAGATGAAGAAGAAGAAGATCCTCGATTCAGGGCGTACTCGCCTCCAGCCCACATGCATAATGTCGACCTATCTCAAGACGATGCATTAGAGTTTCCTAAACTACCACACAGACGGCGTGACCGTACAAGTTCGTCGTTGGATTCGGGCAAATTAGAAGTTGGTAAAGAGTTTTCCAATAAGGATACTTTTCTTGGTGCATTGAAACAATATAGCATCAAGAACGAGGTTAACTACAACATGGTTAAATCCAAACTCGATAAGTATAAGGCCAAGTGTACAGTGCAAGACGGTACATGTTCATGGAAAATCATGGCCTCGTTGAAGAAAAGGATAGGCTTGTGGGAGATTAAAAAGTATAAAGGTCCACATACATGTCTTGCCGATACAGTATCACAAGGTGTTCAAGGTTTTTGAATAATACTGATATTATGTAATGTTGCATTATTTAACGTGCTTTATTGACAGTTGTTTTACAAGATCACCCGAAGATGGATTCAGAGATGTTGGATGCCTTAATTATACCGATGGTGAAGGTAGATCCCAAGACTACAGTGTCGGCCATAATTGGCAATATTCGTAGCCAATTGGGGTACACGCCCTCTTACCGGAAGACTTAGATAGCTAATCAGAAGTCGTTGGAAAAGTTACATAGTCTGTGGGACGCTTCATATAATAAAGTGTGGCAGTGGTGTCAGGTGCTGGAGAGATATGTCCCAGGTAGCATAATAGACCTTGAAACGGAACCGGCGTACTACAACAATCGATTGCTCCGTGGATGCCAAGTGTTCAAGTGTCTTTTTTGGACATTTAAGCAATGTCGAGACGCATTTCTATATTGCAAGTCATTGGTACAAATTGACGGTACCTTTATGTATGGTAGATATACGCATTAGCTATTGCTAGCTGTAGCACATGATGATAGTGGGAGAATCCTTCCAATTGCGTTTGCAATAACACCGGGGGAGTCAGCTGATGAATGAGATTTCTTTCTATCTAGGTTAAGTAGGCATGTCTACCCCCAACCTGATATATGCGTTATATCGGATCGGGGCCCTGGAATACTAGCCACAATAAAACAATAGGGAAGCATGTGGCATCGCACATACCATCGATATTGCCTAAGACATGTTGCGTCCAACTACCACGGGCAACATCGATCTACAAGTGAATGACAGCAAGTGACCAACATGGGTATGTAATATCTATTAATATAATTTCATTTGTAATATTCAATTTATTCTTAATTGAAGAGTGGTATGTAATATTCGCTATCAACTTATATTGGTAGGGTACGAGATCAATAAGGACCATTTGCACGAGATGTTGGCGAGTTTGCGCTTAGTTAACGAAGAAGGCCCAAACTACCTATGCAACATACCTTTCGAACAGTGGACACAAGCATACGACGACAACCTATGATATGGTCATATGACCTCAAACCTGGCCAAATGTATAAATTCTATTATAAAAGGAACGCGTCATTTTCCGATAACATCGGTTGTGCGAGAGACATATTTTTATTTAGCGGCACTATTTCCAAAGCAAGCAGCGAGTTATAAAGGCCAAATGCAAGGAGGCCATGTATGATGCGTGAAGGTATTGCGAGAAATTAACAAGGGGAAGGCACGGGCCAAAACCATGCACACAGTGTGTCACGATCGCGACAACCTATGGTTTCGTGTGACAGAGTTTGACAGACCGAACCAAGGTATTGTTAGTGAGCAATATCATGTACACTTGAGAAATAGGACCTGCGATTGTGGGATATTTGATGCACTTCGTTATCCATGCGCTCATGTAATTGCGGCTTGTTAGAATCTCCGTCTGGATCCCATGAGCTATGTCGATGAAGTGTATAAAATAGAATACATGTACAACGTGTGGAGACACGTATTCCCACTAGTCTAGGATGAACGTAAGTGGTCGTCTGTATTGCTTGCTCCGTATAAGCTATTACCGGATAGAGAACTGCGTCGCAAACCAAAGGGTCTACCTTGCTCGACTAGAATACACAACAATATGGATATCCGAGAAACAACCAACCAACGGAAGTTATGCGAATGGTGTAGGAACCCAGGCCATACATCTCGCTCATGTCCAAATCAGAATAGTTGATAGTCTCCTTATCATTTTTTATCTATTGGTGGCATTGAAAATTCTTTTAATTTATTGATGAAAATGGCGAAATTTTGTAGAAAGACTAAGTTGCAAAACAAAAAAGATTATTCAATTAATCTAAAATATCACCATCATCATTATTCTTCAAAATTATCTTTCTTGCTAAATGATTATTTTTCCCTTACGATCATTCAAAATTCATACATTGGATCAACATCCATCTTGATAAAATTACAAATTAACCCATCATACTTTTTCACTTATTCAATTTAGTCCTAATTCATTCATTTCTTATTAATTTCTATATATAAAAATAAAAATAAATTACAATTAAAGAATAAATTACAACTTTTATTTATTTAGGATATAAAAATAAATGAAATTACAAAAAAATAATAAACAACAACTTTTATTTTATTAAAGATATAAAAAATTACAATAAAAATAAAAAAAACAACTTTTATTTTATTTAAAATAAAAAATTAAATTACAATAAAAAATTAACAACAACTTTTATTTTATTAAAGATATAAAAATAAATTACAATAAAAATAAACAACAACTTTTATTTTATTTAAGATAAAAAAGAAATTACAATAAAAAAAAAAACTTTTATTTTATTTAAGATAAAAAATTAAATTACAATAAAAAAATAAACAACAACTTTTATTTTATTTAAGATAAAAAATTAAATTACAATAAAAAATAAACAACAACTTTTATTTTATTTAAGATAAAAATTAAATTAGAATAAAAATAAACAACAACTTTTATTTTATTTAAGATAAAAAAATTAAATTACAATAAAAAATAAACAACAACTTTTATTTTATTAAAGATATAAAAATAAATTATAATAAAAAATAAAAATAACTTTTATTTTATTTAAGATAAAAATTAAATTACAATAAAAATAAACAACAACTTTTATTTTATTAAAGATATAAAATAAATTACAATAAAAAATAAACAACAAATTTTATTTTATTTAAGATAAAAATTAAATTACAATAAAAAATAAACAACAACTTTTATTTTATTTAGGATAAAAAACTAAATTAGAATAAAAATAAACAAAAATTTTATTTTATTTAAGATAAAATATTAAATTACAATAAAAATAAACAACAACTTTTATTTTATTTAAGCTATAAAAATTAAATTACAAAAAATAACTTTTATTTTATTAAAGATAAAAAATTAAATTAAATTACAATAAAAATTAAAAAATCTTTTATTTTATTAAATATATAGAAAAATTACAATAAAAAAAATAAAATAATGACGGTCAGAATCAATGTTGGTGCCAGTCGAAATCAGTGCCACATGAGGGTGGTCGACGATTATGCGCTGGATTCCTCCTTCTTCTAGCTTCCGACGGGGTTGGGGAACCTCAGGTGGGGATTCTGGTTCCTCCGGCAGGGGGTCTTCCACGTAGCTTCCTATTTTGTCTTGTAGCAATCATGGCTTTTTCCACGTTGCTTCCTCTTTCGTCATGGATGACTTCATGGTTGTTTCCACGCGTCTTCCTCTTTCGTGATGGATGACTTCATGGTTGTTTCCACGCGTCTTCCTTGGATGTGACTTTTTGTCTTCATCCCTCCTGGATGTTTCTAAGGTTCATTTCTTCAATCTCGTCCAGGTGTAAAGATTCCGGTTTTGGAGCCGGTGTGTTCCAGCTTTCCATTATTTCTCTGATCTCCGCTGCTAACGGATAATCTTCGAGTTCCATTTCTGCCATTTTTGTTAATAGCGAAATTGCTTCTTCATTTACTTCTCCTACGGCCTGGTTGTGTCCAGTGTCGTGGGCTATGATTCTTCTTCTATCGGTCCAGAAGTTAAAAGTATCTTGATGTAAGAGATGCTGGGCCATGGTAACCAAATCAATTCCGGTTTGGACTTGATAACGGGTAAAATTATTATAGCGATCGTCAATGGTTTTTGACAAATGCTCTGGATCTTCTTGATATATTTCAATATTTAATTAACAAAGGGAGAAGCACTCCTATCTTTAATAAAATGTTTCGAATCAGTCTATATAACAAGTGTAAACAAATTTTACCTATAGAAATATTTTCAAAAATAAATCGAGCAATTTACAAACAAAGAAGCTCTATTTTAGAAACATTTAGAAAATATTTTTCTCAAGCATATCTTTTACAAATGATATGGGAGAAAACCTTCCCACTATCAAATTTCGTTTAAATCACGAGCCATTTGATATAACCCGATGTCGAATGGGGATTTGTAAAAGAAATTACAAAGACAAAATCTTTCTTTTGATTTAATAAAAAATTTCCAAAGAATAGTCAAATCTCGATTATCAAATTTTACAGATAACGACGATTTTGTCTATTATTTTCATTGATAAAATATTGACTGAGGAGGTGTTTGCATCGCCCATGGTGGAGATGTCTGAATCCCATAAGGCGAAGGAGATTGGTAAAAATAAGAGCTCCCCGACAGCACCTCGTGCGATCCCTCATGTGACGGCGCCTATAGACCGGCTGGCCAGTCGGAGTAGTCGGGAACAAACTCGAATCGGGCCATGCATTCCAACCTACCATGGGACTGGGAAAAGGAAACATATAAGGGTTAGGATACATATAGGGGCTAAGGTATGCACCTCGCATAATTTGAAAAGGCTGTGATGTGGGTGTCGTCGACTGAAGTGTTGGGCCCGGTGACTATGTGGGTGCTGTTGATGGGCCCGGTGGTTGTGTCGGCGCTATTGATGGTCCTGTCTCATCATCCCTTCTCCTTGGATTTAAAGGGCCCCATTTGTAACATCCTGATAATTAGGGGTTATGCATCTTTACTTAATTGAATGTTATTGCATGCCTAATTATGATTGATGTGTTTTGGAAGTTTATTTTTGAACTTCATTATATAAGTGAATGCTTAGTGAAATATTAATTTTTAATAATTAGGATGGAGCTAAGCAAGATAGGCTTTAAGAATTAATGACAAGAGGTTTTAAGCATAAGATGAGTAATTGGCAAGGTGGTTAGGACACATGGATGAATACTTGAGGGGAGAGGTTCGAATCCCCTAGCTAGCAAATGGGAGGATTTTATTTTTTGTTTCCTTCCCTATAGTGTCGGCCAAGACTATTCTAGAAGGGATGGTCATCTTTTCTATTTTTGGTGAGTAGACCATGTGAAAAAGGTAAGCTAAAAAGTTATGGCAAGGAATCAAGAAAGGATGGTAAGAAAGGGGGACAAAAGACTTGAAGTAAGGACAATGTTATGGAAGCTTTTTCATGGTCATTTGACCATGAACCTAGTCGATTTTAGGGGCTAAGGGAGAAGGCTTAATTGTGTTAGGAAACATAGGATTAATGGGGAAGAATTGTGCAGGAAAAAGGGGGATTATGTTGGCTTAGGTTGGCCAAAATTTTGCTTAGCCATTAGGGGGTGATAGTTGGCCAAATTCTAACATTTTGTGTATCTTTCTCATTTCTCCAAAAGCTTTCCTCCTAGCCGAATTTTGTTGATGATTTTAGGTAAAAGTTTTGCCTTGTTTTAACTTTCATTTTTGACCATTTTTGTTAAAGTACCTATTCTCTCAAATTCTTGACCTCTTTAGTCAAAAGCATCAAAAAGTTTGGAAAAAACATTTCTTCTTTTTCTTTTCCCTCATTGCCTAAAATACCAAAGATCATAAACCAATTTTCTTCACTTTTTCCCTCTTGGCCGAATGTACCTAAGTCCCTAAACCGAAACCATTTTTTTTCTCTTTTGGAAATCATCATCTTTTCTTCTTTTTCTCTTTCTTTCTCCTTCCATTTTTCATTTTCTTTCTTCTATTCTCTCAACTGAAACCATCATCTACCCTAAGCAAAACCACTATTCTTTTCCTCTCTTTTGTCAACCGAATCATCTTCCATTTTGATTTCATTCTTTCTTTTCTTTTATTGAAAACCGAAACTATTATAGCCAAAAATCACTATTTTTTTTCTCTTCTCTTTTTGTGCCATTCGAAATCACAAATTCTCTTATTCTATATCATCAAGGCCGAATCTTCAAGTGATCAAGTAAGGTTTTTGTCAATTGTTTTCATTATCTCTTTTTATTATAGTCGATTTAGAAACATAGTTCTCTTATTTTTTTTCTTTTCCCTCCTAGGCCGAATCCTTGGAAGGGATTTTTAAGAATCTTTTTGGAACCAACGTTTTAAGAAACCTTTTGAAATCATCCAAGGTAAGAACATCACTTTTGGTTATATCAATCCTTTTGATAGTTTATTAACTAACTTTATTTTAGGGGTGATTTTGAGACTAACAAGATAGGTTCGAAAAGAAGCGATGACGAGTGTTTGGAAGAGAGGAGACACTATTTTACCCTCGAACTTCAAGCGAAGGGTTTGTATCGGCGATAAGAGATTTTCCACCGGTTGTGGACCCTCGCTAACGAAGATCGGTTATTTGAAGTAGTGCGTATAATCGAACCACTTTTCGTTGGTGGGTTATCGATGGGTTTTGATCCATCTAGCGAGAAAAACCACAAATAATGGTTGTTCGAGAATCCGAGGTAAGGATGTAGATCTCTCATCAATAGTATAATTTTATTAGTAATGGGGTATACTAATCTAGTGTGATAATTAACTAGGTGTTGACGAGCGAGAAGGTATCGTTCTCACGGTCATAAGGTGTGTAACCTTACAATAAAATCTCATAGATCTTTAATAAATGTGATTTATATGACAATATATTTTATATTGATTGTGAATACCATTCAGTGGATACGATATTCAGGTATGTTTACCCCAATATTTCGTTAATTTTGCTTTATGCATAAATGTGAAATAAGTATGACTATATTATGATTTTGGGGTAAATGGCAGGAAAATTGAATAATATGTATGTGCATGGGCATATGGGTAAAATTGATAAAGAGGAAGTATTCTGGTGGTTTTACCACATAATTCGATGACTTCACCACATATTTTGAATCTGGTGACTTGGTCATATTTATGCAGTGGCTTTGCCACAAAATTATAAAGGCGATATGCATGTTGACCGACAAGCGCCTTCGATGGTGTGTAGCGAATGGAGGGTCGATTTAGTAATCCCCACGGTGTGTTTGGTTGGTACGGGTGGTGTGTAGCGGATGGATATTTAGGTGGGCCGGGTTTGCATTCCATTATATGTACATATCCATGTGATTTTAAATGATTATTATTTAATCTGCTATGAAAATGGGCTTTATGGCTAATTATGACTTAAATGGGCCTATGGCCATATGTGTAATTGATGGGCTTTAAGGCTATGATCAAATGGGCTTTTTAATGTATGTGTTACACATTGAGTTTATAGCTCACCCCTTTTTGTGGGATAACTTTTCAGATGATTCGTAGTGCGATGGATCGAGTCAGCAAGGATTTCGAGGTGGCCAACGCTCAAACAAAGTATCTTGGAAATTTTCCTACTTAAACTTATTAAGTTAATTTTTATTACTTAGACTTTATTATGGGTTTTTGCTATTTTTATGTAATAAGGCCACTATAAACTATTTTTTTTAAATTTTTGTGCTTGGGATTTATTTTTTTTATTATTCGCCATGAACAATTATTAATTAAATAACTAAATGGTTTTTGATAAATAATTTAAACTGCTTTTGAAAAACAAAATATATTTCCACAATATTAATAAATTTTTCAATAAATTTGGTTTTACATTAACTTATTATTCCTCTTAAAAATAATGTTTTAAGAAGATACAATTTATTTTACAATTAAATTTCAACCCGATCTTTAAGTTAATGTTTTATTCAAAATCATCAAGTTTTTTTTCTTAAATAAGTAAGAGTTTGCTAAAGTTTTACTCGAGGAACATATCAAATCCGGTCAGGGCTTTTTGGTAGGGTTTGGGGTGTTTCAACTTGGTATCGAGCCCGATTTTAAACTCTCGGCTTTGAGTTGTGAAGCCCACAATGTTTTCAAAAGTTGGCCCAAATGACTTTTGAAAGTTTTCTTAAGTTAAAATGGTTTTATAAGAGCATGGCACCTTTAATTCTCGGCCGGATCCATCGGTAAGAACCCTTATTGATAAGTGATATGAATGTATGATAAGCCTAAGGAAACTATACTTTAGAGACATGGACCCTAGGTGTTTGTGTACTACTACGGAAAAACCACTGAATATCATTGCATAAAACTTTCTTTTAATAAGAAGTGGAAAGACTCTAATACATAAGACTTTTTCAGTAAAATAGATAAGACACGTAGTAGACATGAGTTCTAGGGGCGTGGTCGTCGTGGACGTGGAAGAGGAAGAATGGCGTGTCGGAACCGATTAGATCGATCAAGGTTCGAAAATAAAGCTCCGCCACCGGGTCATTGGGGTGGATTTTCAAGAGCAAAATGGAGGAGGTGATGCGATATCACAAGTCATTATTTGAGTGTTGGAGCGAGTAGCGAAGCTAATCTTCGAAATGGGTCTCAAAAGTCGATGAGTGAAAGACTAAGATCAAATGGAGTTGAGGTTTTAGGGAGTATCTGGAGTAGCCCCAAATGTAGCGAATCTTGGTTGGAGGCAATCGAAAGGATCATGGACGATTTAGACACCTTCTTGAAAGAAAACGAAAGGTCTTTGTTTCACTACTCCGTGATGAGGCCTACCGGTGGTGGCTCACTATCAAGGAAAGTACCCCTGCGGATCGAGTGGATTGGGGGTATTTTAAAGTTAAGTTCGAAGGAAAATACGTTGGAGCTAGCTACACCGACTCCTAGAGAAAGGCATTTCTGAATCTAGTGCAAGGCAATAAGTCGATAGCTGAATATGAAGCAGAATTTTTGCGACTTAGCCGATATGCCAGAGGGATAGTAGCTACTGAATATGAATGGTGTGTCAGATTTGAAGATGGACTTAGAGATGAACTGCGAGTGATGGTTGCTCCTTGACCGGAAAGAGACTTTGCAATCTTAGTAGAAAGGGCAAGAATAGCTGAAGAGGTTAAGCTTGATGAAAAAGAATCGGACAGAGGCGAATAAGAATAAGAGAAGCTTTAGGTCTTGAGTGGTCATCCGGAATTTTCGAAGAAACCAAGAAATGATGGGTCGCGAAGTCGGTGATCACTACGGTGGACAACATCGTGCTTGTGCTCAATGTGGGAAGATGCACCCGGAGAATGTTGGAAAAGACCGGGATGTTTCAAGTGCGGATCTAAAGACCATATGATCAATGATTGCCAAGAATTGAGATAAGAACCTTGATGAGGTCGTCGTTAATCAGTGGCAGAGGTGAACAATGAAATGATAAGGGGCCGTGGTCCAAATGAAAGGGTAATGGCTCTGGTAGAGGTCGCGAAACTTGAGCGAGGCGGTGGTAGCTCTGGCGAGACGACCAGTCCGGTATATGCGATTCGTCGCAGAGAAGACAGTGACGCACTTGATGTTATCACGACACGTTTCGATTTTGGGTTGCCCTTTATTGCTTTGATAGACATAGGGTCAACTCACTCTTACATCGTTAGTGAAGTATCTGAAACTCTGCATGTAACTTCTGAGACTGTACCTAGGAAGATGACTGTACTTAGTCCTTTAGAATGAGCGGTAGTAATAGACAAACTCTTTAAGGAAGTGCCTTTAGAAGTTCAAGGGATACAGTTTCTGGCTGATTTAATGGAGTTACCATTCGGAGAGTTCGACCTGATCTTAGGCATGGACTGGCTAGTAAAGTATCGTGCAAATGTGGATTATGCTGCTAAACGAATGTCCTTAAGAACTGTTGATGACAAAGAAGTTGTAGTGATGGGCGAAAGACAGAACTACTTATCTAATGTAGTATCTGCTTTATCTAATGTAGTATCTGCTCTTAAGGCGAAAAAGATGGTTAGAAAGGGATGTGTAGCCTTCCTGATGTTGGTGAGTGCCTTGGAGGCTAAGGAAGCAACTGTTGAAGAAGTCAGGACTGTGAATGAATTTGTAGATGTTTTTTCGGAAGAACTTCCAAGATTGCCTCCGGATCGAGAGGTAGAATTTGGGATTGAATTATTGCACGAGCAGTGCCGTTTCTATTGCTCCATATAGAATGGCACCGAAGGAGTTAATTGAGCTTAAGGCTCAGATTCAGGAGTTGCTTGATCGTGGATTTATCCAACCTAGTGTGTCTCCATGGGGAGCACCGGTTCTATTCGTGAAGAAGAAGGACGAAACGATGAGGATGTGTATAGATTACCGGTAGTTGAATAAGCTGACCATCAAGAACAAGTATCCTTCTGAGGATCGATGACTTGTTCGATCGACTTAAAGGAGCTGCAGTATTCTCAAAGATTGATTTAAGGTCGGGTATCATCGACTTAAGGTGAAAGAAGCGGATATCCATAAGGCGACTTTTGAACTAGATATGGGCATTATGAATTTCTGGTAATGCCATTCGAATTAACGAACGCCCCAACTGTGTTCATGGATATGATGAACCGAATTTTCCAACCCTACTTGGATCAATTCATCGTAGTGTTCATAGACGACATCCTGGTGTATTCTAAGTTCAAAATGGAGCATGATAAGCATCTCCGGATTGTGTTGCAAGTTTTAAGGAGAAGAAGCTATATGCCAAATTCAGCAAGTGTGAATTTTAGCTGAAGAAAGTTGCGTTTTTAGGCCATGTGGTGTCTGCGGAAGGGATAAGGGTAGATCCTCAGAAGATTGAGGTTGTACTAGATTGGAAACCACCTAAGTCCGTGGCGAGGTTCGCGGTTTCTTGGGGTTAGCGAGCTATTCTGTAAGATTTGTTGAAGGATTTTCTTCGATAGTGCACTTTAACGAAATTGTTGAGAAAGGAAGTACCTTTCGTGTGGGCTGATAAACATCAAGAGAGTTTTGAGAAGCTCAAGAGGGTTTTGACTGAAGCTCCAGTTTTGATTCAGCCTGAGGCGGGAAAGGATTTAAATGCAGATATTATGACGCTTCTCACACGGGATTAGGATGTCTTCTGATGCAAGACGGGAAGGTAGTTGTGTATGCGTCTCGGCAGTTAAGACCTCACGAGGTTAATTACCCGATGCATGACTTGGAGTTGGCAGCAGTAGTCTTTGCTCTTAAAGTTTGGAGACATTATTTATATGTGGAAAAGTCAGTGATATACACGGACCACAAAAGTCTAAAATATCTACTGACTCAGAAAGAACTGAATTTGAGGCAGCGAAGGTGGATAGAGTTGTTGAAAGACTACGACTGTTCTATAGAGTACCACCCGGGCAAGGCGAATGTGGTAGCAGACGCTCTAAGTCAAAAAGTGGTGTCAGATTTAAGGGCGATGTTTGCACATCTTAGTCTTTACGATGACGGGAGCTTGTTGGCAGAATTACAAGTTAAACCGACATGGTTGAGTCAAGTGAAAGAGAGGCAGTTGATAGATGAAGATCTGAGTGTAAAGTTTGGCGAAAGCGAGAATGGGAAATTAGAAGATTATAGTATTAACCGTGATGGGGTATTATGTTTTAAAGGTAAAGTCTGTATGCCGAGGGATCGAGAGTTGAGGCAAAAGATTCTTTAGGAGTCGCATAGTGGCCCCTATGCTATGCATCCTGGAGGAAGTAAGTTATATCGAGATTTGCGAGATCAGTTTTGGTGGCCTGGTCTTAAGCAGGAAGTTACGGAGTTTGTAAGAAAGTGCTTAACGTGTCAACAAGTCAAGGCTGAACATCAAGTACCTTCGGGATTACTACAACCGATAAAGATTGCAGTGGAAGTGGGAGAGAATCACCATGGACTTTGTTAGTGGGCTTCCTCTTACGCCTACTAAGAAAGACTCTGTATGGGTGATAGTGGACCGATTGATGAAATCTGCACATTTTATCCTAGTTCGGGTTGATTACTTTTTACAGAAGTTGGCGAAGTTATATGTGGCTAAAATTGTGAGATTGCATGGGGTGCCAGTGTCGATTATTTCGGATAGAGATTCGAGGTTTACGTCTCGGTTTTGGAAAGCATTGCATCGGGCTTTGGGCACAGTTGGATTCGAAGACGGCATTTCATCTACATCGACGGCTAGTCCGAACGAGTAATCAAATCTTAGAAGATATGTTAAGGGATGTGTGATGGATTTGGGGAAGTTGGGAAGAGTTCTTACTGTTAGCGAATTTGCGTACAACAACGATTACCAAGCCAGTATTCGATGGCACCATATGAAGCACTATATGGACGGAAGTGTCGCACTCCTACGTGTTGGACAGAATTAGGGGAACGTCAGATTTTGGGTCCAAAAATAGTGGTTGAATCCGAAGAAAAGGTTAAGGTAATCCGGGCTCGGTTAAAGGAAGCATCTGACAGAAAAAAGTCGTACGCAGATCTTAAGCGGAAAGAAATAGAGTTTGCTGTGGGGGATTAAGTATTCTTGAAGGTTTCACCATAGAAAAAGGTGATGAGATTTGGTCGCAAAGGGAAGTTAAGTCCCAGGTTCATTGGACCTTATCGGGTTTTGAAGTGGGTCGGACCTGTGGCATATCAGTTAGATTTGCCTTCGGAGTTGAAGCAAATGCACGATGTGTTCCATGTTTCAATGTTACGCCGTTACCGGTCGGATCCATCTCATGTAGTGCCAGTTGAAGAGGTGGAATTAAGATCAGATTTGTCCTATGAAGAGGAGCCAATTCAAATTCTGGAGCGAGATACAAAGGTTTTACGGAGAAAATCACGTCAAAGTGCTATGGCGTAATCATGGATCAGAAGAAGCTTCGTGGGAATCGGAAGAAGCGATGCGACAGCAATACCCTCACTTGTTCCAACCAGGTGATTTCGAGGACAAAATTATTTTAAGGGGGTAGAACTGTAACATCCTGATAATTAGGGGTTATGCATCTTTACTTAATTGAATGTTATTGCATGCCTAATTATGATTGATGTGTTTTGGAAGTTTATTTTTGAACTTCATTATATAAGTGATTGCTTAGTGAAATATTAATTTTTAATAATTAAGATGGAGCTAAGCAAGATAGGCTTTAAGAATTAATGACAAGAGGTTTTAAGCATAAGATGAGTAATTGGCAAGGTGGTTAGGACACATGGATGAATACTTGAGGGGAGAGGTTCGAATCCCCTAGCTAGCAAATGGGAGGATTTTATTTTTTTGTTTCCTTCCCTATAGTGTCGGCCAAGACTATTCTAGAAGGGATGGTCATCTTTTCTATTTTTGGTGAGTAGACCATGTGAAAAAGGTAAGCTAAAAAGTTATGGCAAGGAATCAAGAAAGGATGGTAAGAAAGGGGGACAAAAGACTTGAAGTAAGGACAATGTTATGGAAGCTTTTTCATGGTCATTTGACCATGAAACTAGTCGATTTTAGGGGCTAAGGGAGAAGGCTTAATTGTGTTAGGAAACATAGGATTAATGGGGAAGAATTGTGCAGGAAAAAGGGGGATTATGTTGGCTTAGGTTGGCCGAAATTTTGCTTAGCCATTAGGGGGTGATAGTTGGCCAAATTCTAACATTTTGTGTATCTTTCTCATTTCTCCAAAAGCTTTCCTCCTAGCCGAATTTTGTTGATGATTTTAGGTAAAAGTTTTGCCTTGTTTTAACTTTCATTTTGACCATTTTGTTAAAGTACCTATTCTCTCAAATTCTTGTCCTCTTTAGTCAAAAGCATCAAAAGTTTGGAAAAACATTTCTTTTTTTCTTTTCCCTCATTCTTAAAAATACCAAAGATCATAAACCAATTTTCTTCACTTTTTCCCTCTTGGCGAATGTACCTAAGTCCCTAAACCGAAACCATTTTTTTCTCTTTGGAAATCATCATCTTTTCTTCTTTTTCCCTTTCTTTCTCCTTCCATTTTTCATTTTCTTTCTTCTATTCTCTCAACCGAAACTATCATCTACCCTAAGCAAAACCACTATTCTTTTCCTCTCTTTTGTCAACCGAATCATCTTCCATTTTGATTTCATTCTTTCTTTTCTTTTATTGAAAACCGAAAATATTATAGCCAAAAATCACTATTTTTTTTCTCTTCTCTTTTTGTGCAATTCAAATCACAAATCCTCTTATTCTATATCATCAAGGCGAATCTTCAAGTGATCAAGTAAGGTTTTTGTCAATTGTTTTCATTATCTCTTTTATAGTCAATTTAGAAACATAGTTCTCTTATTTTTTTCTTTTCTCTCCTAGGCGAATCCTTGGAAGGATTTTAAGAATCTTTTGGAACCAACGTTTTAAGAAACCTTTCAAATCATCCAAGGTAAGAACATCACTTTTGGTTATATCAATCCTTTTGATAGTTTATTAACTAACTTTATTTTAGGGGTGATTTTGAGACTAACAAGATGGGTTCGAAAAGAAGCGATGCAGTGTTTGGAAGAGAGGAGGCACCGCTTTACCCTCGAACTTCAAATGAAGGCTGTACGACGATAAGAGATTTTCCATCGGGTTGTGGACCCTCTGCTAACGAAGATCGGTTATTTGAAGTAGTGCGTACAACTGAACCACTTTTCGTTGGTGGGTTATCAGTGGGTTTTGATCCATCTAGCGGAGAAAAGCCACAAATAACGATTGTTCGAGAATCCGAGGGTAAGGATGTAGATCTCTCATCAATTGTATAATTTTATTAGTAATGGTGTATACTAATCTAGTGTGATAATTAACTAGGTGTTGACGAGCGAGAAGGTATCGTTCTCACGGTCATAAGGTGTGTAACCTTACAATAAAATCTCATAGATCTTTAATAAATGTGATTTATATGACAATATATTTTATATTGATTGTGAATACCATTCAGTGGTATACGATATTCGGTATGTTTACCCCAATATTTCGTTAATTTTGCTTTATGCTTAAATTTGAAATAAGTATGACTATATTATGATTTTGGGGTAAATGGCATGAAAATTGAATAATATGTATGTGCATGGGCATATGGGTAAAATTGATAAAGGGTTTTACCACATAATTCGGTGACTTGGTCACATATTTTGAATCTGGTGACTTGGTCATATTTGTGCAGTGGCTTTGCCACAAAATTATAAGGCGATGTGCATGTTGACTGCAAGAATCGCCTTCGATGGTGTGTAGCGGATGGAGGGTCGATTTAGTAATCCCACGGTGTGTTTGGTTGGTGCAATTGGTGTGTAGCGGATGGATATTTAGGTGGGCGGGTTTGCATTCCATTATATGTACATATCCATGTGATTTTAAATGATTATTATTTAATCTGCTATGAAAATGGGCTTTATGGCTAATTATGACTTAAATGGGCCTATGGCCATATGTGTAATTGATAGGCTTTAAGGCTATGATCAAATGGGCTTTTTAATGTATGTGTTACACATTGAGCTTATAACTCACCCTTTTTGTGGGATAACTTTTGAGATGATTCAGTAGTGCGATGGATCGAATTGACAAGGATTTGAGGTGTGCAACGCTCAAACAAAGTATCTTGGAAATTTTCCTACTTAAACTTATTAAGTTAATTTTTATTACTTAGACTTTATTATGGGTTTTTGCTATTTTTATGTAATAAGGCCACTATAAACCTGTTTT
The DNA here is from genome assembly GCA_025506655.1 of Gossypium rotundifolium. Taxonomy (NCBI): domain Eukaryota; kingdom Viridiplantae; phylum Streptophyta; class Magnoliopsida; order Malvales; family Malvaceae; genus Gossypium; species Gossypium rotundifolium. Next base: position 21,181,152 of record CP106727.1, read on the forward strand.
TTAAATATTTGTGTTTGGGATTTATTTTTTTATTATTCGCCATGAACAATTATTAATTAAATAACTAAATGGTTTTTGATAAATAATTTAAACTGCTTTTGAAAAACAAAATATATTTCCACAATATTAATAAATTTTTCAATAAATTTGGTTTTCGTTAACTTATTATTCCTCTTAAAAATAATGTTTTAAGAAGATACAATTTATTTTACAATTAAATTTCAACCCGATCTTTAAGTTAATCTGTTTTATTCAAAATCATCAAGTTTTTTTCCTTAAATAAGTAAGAGTTTGCTAAAGTTTTACTCGAGGAACATATCAAATCCGGTCAGGCTTTTTGGGCCGGGTTTGGGGTGTTTCACCATTGTTCCCTTTGTTCCCGAAGTTGCCGTCGCCTCTCCTCTTCTGACAATAAATACGACATGCCATGGATCCTAAACCATGGCATGTATTCCAGCACGCACGCTAACTCAGGAACGATGATCGGTTATCGAGTAGGTATATAATCATACCGATTCTCCCACAATTCGATATGCGCTAACCAAAATCTTGGCCAATCCGTATGCAACTGCCGTAAGTCGACTTTGTGCTCATCATCGAGCACTTCAGGTGCCACGAGAATCGGTTGTTGGAAACCAAATTGACGCAGAACCCGATCTGACTGGTGCATCTCCACAGTGGCATAGTTGACCAATGACACCTTCAAATGCCAAATGTTTGGATTTTGAAAAAAAACTCTTCCGAATTCTTGCCCGAATTGACGGATCCTCGTATGGTGTCCATTCAAAGTATATTAACATGATAAAAAATATTAGTTATATACTAAATACTAAATACTAAATACTAAATATTACATTCTAAATACTAAATACTAAATACGAAATGACTATTTTATTACGAAAATATATTTTTATTTAATACTTTCTTGTGCTTTCGACCGTTGCTCTAATAGAAGCCGTATATCTTCAAGCGATGTAGGTATTCCAACATAACTCGTCGAATGGTTCCACCTAATTAAATAAATTTTTAGCATACAATTATATTTTAAATCTACGTAATACTTGTAAAATCTAATATTAAATTTACCTTGTTATGAGTGGGAATGTATATGGGTGGTCGACTCAAGGACGTAAAAATGGAAATTAAAACCGTGCCCGTGATTGCAGTAGTGATAGGCAACCTCCGATTTTCGCTTTATTCGGCCGCGTCACCCTGTACATCTCCCGGTACAATTCTGCTAGCACGGTAAACCCCCAACTCAATTCACTGGTTGCTCTAAAATCAACGAGTTTCAGTAGCCACCTCAGATGTACGAGGTTTCGTGATAAGTTCGACATCAGATAACCTCCAATCATCTCAAGAATGCATGCCTAAGCATACCGTATTCTTTCTATTTCGGTCGAATCATTATTCTGCTCTAGGAATGTGTCTCGTAACCAGCCCATCTCGATCGACCTCCATAAATGTTATCCAGAATAGCACCTAAAAGATCGTAGCATACGGTTGCCCAATCACCAGAAGTTGCGGACCCGGTGACTATGTAGCCATCCACCAGCAATCCCAATTGCAAATGCACGTCTTCCAAAGTGATAGTACACTCTCCGCATGGAAGATGGAAAGTGTGCGTCTCGGGTCTCCACCTCTCTATCAACGCACTGATTAACTTCGGGTCCAACTTGCACCCCCAGGCTATCGTGGCCACATGCCAAAAACCCGCTTCCCGCAGGTAATTCTCGATCAACAGTGATGGCGGACTAGACATATTGCTAATATAGCATTGCAACACCCGATCTACAGACTGTTTAAAAAATTATAAAATAATATTTAATTAAAATTGCATAAACCTAAAAAATATTAAATAGTATTGAAAAATTAAAATTAAAACTTACCATTGTCATTTGATCGACGGAGATGTCTTTACGAATTAATTCTCCGGCCATTGATAATACGATCGAATATTTTTAAATTTATCAAAAATATTTCAAAAAATTTTAAAAAAGGGCTTTTTTTTTGTAAATATTAAAGGACTATTGTGAAATTTGAGAGGAACTTTAAAGGAATTTGAGAGAAATTTGAGAGAATGTTGAGAGAAAAATGAGTAAGGACTTTTGTATGAAAAAAATAAAAGGGTGGGGGGTTTTTATAGTTTTTTTACCATTGGAGGCCCATGACCGTTGCAGGGCAAAAGCGCGTCCACGAGGGAACGCTTTTGCCACATCAGCAAAGCGCGCCCTCAAGGACGCTTTTTTTTGCTGATGTAGCACAAAGCGCGCCCTCGTGGACGTGCTTTCCTGATTCATCCCCTGAAAATGCACTGACATGGACGCGTTTTTGGGAGAAATGACCCTTTCCGGTAAATAATTATTTTTTAGGTCCTTTTCCGTAAATTTTGTTAAAATTTAGTATTTTCTGGTAAATTGGCCTAATGGTTGTATAGAATATAACCAAAGCAATAATTGTCAACCAATATTTACATCACAAAGTAGATGTTGACATAATCAACATTTAAACCTTGTTGACAAAGTGCATATTCATATTAGAAGATTTAGATTAAGCAGTAATTAATTTTACAAAACACATCAAAACATCTTACATAATAAATCATAGTTATGTATAAACAATTAATTAAATATAAAAATATATCCAAAGATCAAATCTCAAAATGAAATCACATTCCAAATTCATATCAAATCATATAATTTCCGTACATAATGCAGCTGAGTTTGGATGAGATCTTTTTCCTTATTAAATTAAAATCTTTTTATCGGCTGAAGGTAAGGAAAGATGAGGTGGATTTATTGGAAGCGCAATGGTGCAACTACCCCTCGGTTATGTTTGCCTTTTAGCTCTAGGCAGGGTTTTAGAGTGGGTATCAAATGGTCAGCTTCATCCTTTGGAGCAGCAAAATTCAACGTCAACAGTGCTGCTCGACAAAAACTAGGTTTGGCTATCTTTGGTGGAGCGTTGAGGGATCATTCGGAAAATATTGGAGTTATTCTCAAGATCTCTTAGTATTATGGGCTCTAATGAGCCTGAACTCAAGGCAACTGTGATGGCATTGCAAATTTATGCTTGTTCTCGGTGGAGAAATTTATTCAGTTTGATTGTGGAATTGAACTCGCGAACGGTTATTTCATGGTGGTTTAATCACATTAATCGACCTCGAAAATTCTGGGACCTATATAAAACTATTGATGCCATCTATTTAAAGCTAAACCGTATGGCATTTGATAATGTCTTTAGAGAAGCAAACAATCTTGTGGATGCCCTCGTCAACGGTGACACTGATTGAAATTCTTTATTCCAAGTATGCTAGCTCAGGGGTGGCTAATGGATTATATTTTGGTGAATTTGTCTCTTTGGCATATTCCTTGGTCTGGTTGTTTGTTTTTATAGTTCACTTTGTAACACCCTATACCCGTCTTGCTCGTCAGATTCAAGATAACAAGATGTCACATTCGTTACCGGAAAACTACAATTTTATTTACATATTAAATAAACAAACCATTATATTTCAAACTAATTTAAATACATTATTTAAATAAATAAGGGTTATAAACCACCTTATGAAAGCTCTCATATTAATCTGATGATTAATGAGGGGTTTAAATGTAAAATAATCAAAATAGGGGTGTGCTGTCGCAACACCGATGATTAATGTCGCGACCCCAAATGCAGAATTGTTGCAACATCATATAGGATGTGTCATGACCTTGAAAACAGAATCCCGATGTCGCGACTTCAATAGGAAAACATCGCGACCTTGAAAGTAAGGGAAACTCAATATCGTAACTTCAACAAGGGAGAGCCATGACTATGAGGACAGAAGCTCAATGTCACAATACTAAAAGGAAGTGTCGCGACCTTAAGGTAGTTTTCCTTGATTTTCATCTTTCAACTCAAACCTAAAAATCACTCCACTCAAATGGTCTAAACGACCCAAAATCTAACTCAACTCATCTTAAAAAAATTATCATATTTATATTTCCATCCAGTTGAATCTCATACATTATACATATACTAAATGAGCATATACACCCTTGTTTTATTAACTTTGATCATGACCATGCTATTTAGTATATATTGTCATTTACAAAATGTAACATTCTTACCATTTGTACCAAAACATCCAAAATGGACCTTAATATCATTTCATGACCTTAGGTACTCGTCAATTTTCATAAAAAAATAAAACTCATATGAACTTTGTTGAGTCGAGAGTGAGTTTTGGACTCTGTTTTATTCCTCAAAACCTTGCGATCTAACAATACCTGCACACGAAAATAAACAAACCGTATGCTGAGCAACAGGGTTCAGTGGTACTTTCATAATTTAAATAAATAATCAAAAGAAACAATATATAATACAATCAATATATAATTCATCTATCAATTAAATCATTTTACATTTCATGTCTCAAGTGCATAACCTGATATAAAATTCCATTTGAAATTTAATACATTAACACATAATTTCTTTTATCATCATATCTCAATTTCATGTATGGTATGTCATAATTTAATTCCATTCTTTTCTCCTTTTTATCGCAAATCCATATAATTGTTTTATATTCTTATCAGCCCTCAGAGCTTGCTTTAACCAGTTTGCATGTTCTTTCACATGTCATCTTTTATTACTTTAACAATAACATACAATATACACCATTCAATGTTGGTATTTCATATCAAATGTCAAATAGCAGGGTATATGTTTCATAATCCCTATTAACCAGACATGAACTCAAGACAGATACACGAATCATCCAACCATCACACCAATATATTTGACAACCAATGGCTCATCGATATGCCCGAAGTATAAATTGCACTCCATGCCTCATCGATATAAACAGAAGTAATGTGCACTCCGCACCTCATTAGAACATCAATATGCATTTTGCGCCTCATCAGTATAAACCAAAATAAATCCCGTACACTAATCTTATGGCACACCAACTATACCCGACTCTGCCCGAGACAGTTAATAGGGTAACCAATGTCTTCAAGCATATATATGACCCACAAATCATAATTTCATACATAATAAATTACATCAAGCTAAGTTTGATCCATACCATTTCATATCATCATATACATACTAAAGCATGAGCCAAGTAAGATTCTTACCTTAATTAAGCTAGTTTGTAACAAGGCATATATATACATATTGAATTTAAATCATTAAAGTACAAATTGTATTAGCTACTCATCTACGGTTCTCATCCTTCCTTTCTCTTGAGACAACCCGACGTCGTCTTTAGCTACATTCGATAATTCAATTATAAAAATGGTATTAGTTTCGACTCAATCTCATGAAAACCATATAATCAAATATATTTTGCATTTTATTCATTTTAGTCTTTATATCTAAAATACTCATATTTTTCGATATTTAACATCGAATCAAAATATTATTTCATATCTTTTCATTAGGGACCTTGTACTTTTAATATATAGCATAATTTCTTAATAGTTTTCGATTTATTCAATTTAGTTCCTAATATCATAAAACTATCTATAAAGCTTAACTTAATTTCTAAATCCTTAACATCATTCAAGCTTACAAACTAAAATCTCTTTAAATCCAAACTTAAATTCATCAATTATACTTTAATGGTAACTTGCTAAACATCTAACAATTGAAGAAATTAATACATGGGTTAGCTAAATCAAGCTCCCATGCTTCAAAATTCATAAAATTTCAAACAAAATACAAGTTTACCTTAATTAGTTGGGACTAAAAAAGGAGATGAAAACTTGATAATTTTTCTTTCTTCCTAACTTGGGACGGCACAGCTAAGTCGAAAAATATGAATGTTCTCATCTTCCACTAACTATTTTTATACTTTGATTAATAATATCATCAGACTTAATTAACTTGATTAACCAATGTTTAATAGTTATAATCCAACTTAAATTAGTTAAATAGAAATGGAAGAGTTGATTTGGTCTCACCCACTAACTCATGCATTAATAATGGTTAAATAACCATTAGGTCCTTTAATTAATTGCTAATTAAGTCCTCAATCATTTTCTAATTTAAAATTCAATAGTGATTGAAATTTTACAATTTAGTTCCTGAACTTTAATTAATGATTTTGAGATTTAATTACTTAATCATTCTTTAATATGCTTCCATACTAACTTCATAAATCCTCCTATTATAATCTCACAAACTCGGTTCACAGAATTTGGTTCCGAACCATATTTTTCAACATCGACTAAGGTTAGGTCATTACATCCTTATTGTAGATTTTGGCTATCTATTTTTATATTTCTCTATGTAAGTTTGGTGCTTTTCTCGTCCTGCACCTTTGTATGTTTTCTATTTTTGTTTTGGTAGCTCATCTTAATAAATCCTTGTGGCTGAGCAAAAAAAAAAAAAAAAAGAGTGTACTTAATCCTATATGTACAAGATTAGGTTGATTTTAATGGTGATATTGATGTCTGAATTGTCGAGTTTTAAAATTTATAAAGAGAATGATCGAACCTGGAAACTAACTCTGACAACGACTTATGGCAAGTGCACCTATCGAACAGTAGTATAGTTTAGGCAAGATCGGATTGTTGAACCCAAGGGAATTAAAAGTACTAATACTCACTTTATTTCTATTATTTAGCCTAAATATAAAGTGATTTATTGATTAAACTAAAATTAATCGACTACTAAGCTAAAGGCGCAAAGATAAAAGAACAAATCGAAGTAATAATTTTAGAAAAACTCGGTTGATTACGACGATACCTAGAAGGAATCCACCTAGACTTCACTTGTTATCTAACACTTTGAATCGACGATTTATTCACTTAGCTTGATCCGTAAGACTCCCAAATTTATATTAAACCCTCTCTCGAGGTGAATAACGCGTAACCCTAGGTTGATTAATTGAAATCTCTTTCTAATTAAAACCCCTAGAATTGCATTAACTCGATCTATGGACTCCCATATTGGGTTTCACCCTAATCCGGCAAAATCTCGTCACCCTATCTCTAGGTGCGTGATCAACTCCGCTTAACTATGCTAGATCTACTCTTAGGTAGGGACTTTTTCTCCACCACCTAAGCATATTCAACTTGAATCAATATCCCAGAAATATCAACACAAGAATTAAGCACACATAGTTAAGAACAAACTAAGTATTTATCATATAGTTCAGAAAACAATAACAAGATTTATCTAGGTTTCATCCCCTTCAGGTATCTGAAGGGTTTAGTTCATAATGATAAAATAAAACATCTCAAGAGAAAAGATAAAACAAAACATAAGAAATCCCTAAAACCCCTTAAGGAATTGAAGGAGAGATCCCCATCTTGAGTAGAACTCCGACTTCTTGAGATGAATCAACTGGCTATCCTCAAGTGATTCCCACAAATCTGGCCTTCTGGCTCGGGTCCTTTGCCTAGTGACTGCTTAACTGACCACCAAAAGCCCTGGCAGAAGGCTTCTACCAAACTCCCCGCTTAAGTTGCCCCCTAGGGTGTTTATATAGACTTTTGAGATGCTTTACTTGGCCCCTACATATGATAATTCTAGTAGAATTCCTACTAGGGTGTTTGAATAGGCTTTGGAATGTGTTTCTTTGCCTCTAAGTATCCAAATCCGAGTGAAATTCCTCTTGGTCACGGCAGGGACACGCCCATGGCACATGCCCATGTGAATTGACTTCAAGTCATGTTCGGGTATGTTGATGGAGGCACGACCGTGTGAATCATGGTTAGGTCGTGTTCTAGTTAATTGTTGAGGCACGGCCGTGTGGCTTGAAGTCCAGGCTGTGTCGATTTCCACTTTGGCCCAAATTGGCTCATTTTAAGCCCGTTTCTTGTTCTTTTCGTCCCTAGGTGCTTTCTTGAGTATAAAACATGAAAAGAAAGGATTAAGAGCACTTTTTCACCCAATTCAGGGAATAAATCCTCCAAAAGTATGCTAAATATGAGATTAAAATATGTTACTTTTACGGTTTATCAAATACCCCCACACTTAAGCTTTTGCTTGTCCTCATGCAAAATTCTCAACTTACAATTAAAACGAACTTTCCACAATTCATAATCCTCATCAACAATGTCTCATCATAATTCATAAATAATTTATACATGGATAATTTAACTCAAAGACTTCTAAAGATTCAAACAATTCTAAGTCATATATTTGTAGCATGAAAACATAGGTGTCTCCCCTTATCTAAATGATTACCTTTAATTTAAAACCGACAAGACATCCTCACTAAAGATTCACTCAAAGCACTCGAAGTGTTTAAGGTTCAAGAAAAAACACTCATAAGTCGAACCTGAAAAGTGGAATCCCATTGGCTTGCCTAAAATCAAATCTCCACCACTGTAATATGAGATGATACACAAATCAAAAGGTCTTTAATAGGGTTGTAATGGGGCTTGGGTTAAAGGTGTGGATAAAGGCTGAATTAGAAGGTTTAGAATCGAGATTGAATTGACAAGTTACCTAACTTTTAGAAGAATAATTGAACTAATAATCTGAATAATTACATCACATGAAAATACTAATAATACGAGCTTCTTCTTCAAGATGCTGAATTTAAACGTACAAGCTCTTAGAACATAGAACTAATAAATACATAATATAGAAATAACTTTATCAACTGAAATAAAGTAATTAGGCAACTGATCAAATCAATTCTCGATAGAACGGTGGTCAAAGGAATGGTGATAACAAATACAAAGGGTCTTGGGTTAATATTAATGGGTAAATCAATAAAATGGGTTGTTAAGATCAACGGGGTTCACTAGGGGTTAATTGTGAAGGTAGGCTTTTTAGTGGAGTGAGTGGGTTAAAACCTAAGTGCCTTTATCATCTCAGTATATCAAATCAATAATGTGGTCTTGACATGTATAATCGAGGCAAGTTCTAGAATAACAATTCAGTGTTGACACACTCATAATCAATAAAGTGAGCACGAATAAGAATATATGCTCTCCAAGGCTCAAATCTCACAAAAATTATGGGTATTTGACATCAATCCTTGTAAATTTCAAACTTCAAGGTAATATTCAAATTCAGTTCAACAACCTAGAAAATTTTTTTATTCTTGAAAAATAGACTTATCATGCTTGATTCTCTAGTATCTTAAAGTTTAAATCATCAATGCATAATTAAATATGACTTAATCTAAGACGTATCAATAAAAATCATAAATCATTAGAAATTTCATTCTAATTAGTAATAGAGGAAATTACTTAAGAACTAGATATAATTCAGGGATTTGAGAATTATGCAAAAAGTTAGGCACTTTTACCCTGCCACACTTAAGATGTACATTGCCCTCAATGTACAAAGATAGATAAATAATGATGTGATACTAAATCGAAAGAGGAGGGAAGAAGTGACACTTCTTGAAATTTTTTTGGGATCACTATTCTCGGCCCGATTTAGAGGAGGAGGCGGTGGTGCTGTGGTGGATGCCAACAGTCATTGTGCTAGATAAAGAAATTGGGAAACTCGTGACGGATTAGTCAAGAATTATTAATAAAAATTCAAAATATACGAAATAAATATTTAAATAAAAGCAAGCTAAAGAGAAGGAAAATAAAAAGGAAAATAAACTTATAAGAGTAGGTAAATGGACTGAGGAGTCCTCATTGTTGGATGGTTTGCGAGGTGGGTGAGACCTTTAAGGCTACGGAGGTGCTGGCGGTGGTGGAGGTGGCTTGATTCTCAAGCAACCTAACAAACTTGACATAAGAAACTAAATTAAAATAAGCTAAAATAAGCAGAAGAGAAGTAAAGATAAAGAAATTGAAGCAAAAAAAAAAAAAAATAGAACCGAAAAGGTCTCGAAGACCCTTGGTGTGTTGTAGGGTTGAAGCGGCCAGCATGAACTTATGTAGATCAATCTTCCTTGAGGAGACTATGGTTGGCCTCTTACGCTTCTTCGCATGGCTTTGGTGCCTCAAGAGTTGTAATAATGATAGGAGAAAATGAGAGAAATCTAAGGGAAATAAGGTAGGGATGAAGGTTAATGGGTGAAATAGGGAGGAGTGGGGAGGTTTAAATAGAGTTTTGGGTCCTGACATCGTCCCAGCCTCTGTACCATGGGCGTGTCGAGGCACACGGCCACATCGCACAACCGTGTTGTGGATCGTATCGCATGTGTGTGATAAGTCAGTTTCACCCATGGCCATGTCGCACGGCCATGGTGTGGGGCATATCATTTTACCACGCCCATGTTTAGTTTGCCACGACTGTGGAGTGATGGTTGGGTCTGTGACTTCAAAAAATTGATTCGTTCTGGCTCGTACCATCCTTGCCATGTCAGTACGGTGATTCAAAGTACGCATACGACCACGGCCACAGCCGTGTGATAGGCCGTGTGGTCTGGGAAACTGCACATTTGATTCATTAAAATTCTGGAGAAGGAGAAAAATGAAAATAGAAAATAAATAACCAAAAATAGAAATAAAGAGATAGTGTTAGTTCTCGGGTTGCCTCCAGAAGCGCTTGTTTAAAGTCTTAAGCTAGACTTTCCTTGTGTTTGAAAAATTAGGGTGGTTTAAATGTTTGAACTTCTTCCCTCATGCTGTCAATTTTATTTTCATGATAAAGTTTGAGTCGAGAAGCGTTTACCTTAAAAGTGCCGAATATGGGATTACTTACCTCAACTGTTCCGTATGGGATGATATTGCATACCTCAAGAGGGATTCCTTCGGTTGTATTCAGGTTTGGTGTGGTGATGCGAGGATCTACTTTATCTAACCGTACCTGATCTCCTATTTTGAAGTGATTTGATGTTCCTACTAGCTCTTCTGGGTGCTCTTTCGGTTTTACTTTGTGTGGTTCCAGTTCTTCTTTAAAGTGTGTCCTCCATTCTTTTAGTTTGTCGACCCTAAGGCTTTTCTCCTCATATTCTTTTTCTTTTTAGGCACGAGGTCCATGATCCGGCTCAGATTTGTAACTTTGTGGTGTTTCTTGTGGTGAAAGTTGAACAAGTTGGTTATCAACTGAATTTACTTTCTCACCTTCATTACTTGATGTTCTAGCCGAGTCAAGAGCTTGTAGACTAATTGATTCATCACCTACATGAAGAATGAGTTCTCCTGTACCAACATCAATTTTAGTCCTGGCAGTTGCTAAAAAGGGTCTTCCTAAAATTAAAGGAATCGAATTATCCTCATCCATGTCTAAGACAACAAAATCTACTGAGAAAACAAATTTATCAATTTTTACAAGAACATCTTCGATAATACCCCTAGTAATTCTAATAGTTTTATCAGCTAATTGTATACTTATCCTAGTTTGTTTGGGTTTCCCTAGACCTAGCTACTTAAACATTTTATAAGGCATGACATTTATACTTTCCCCTAAATCAACTAAGGCATTATCAATAGTTAGTCTACCAATTAAACATGGAATTGTAAAACTCTCTGGATCTTTTAACTTCTGTGGTAGTCTATTTTGTAGAATTGCTGAGCACATTGCGTTTAATTACACATGTGGCTCCTCGTCTAACTTACGCTTATTCGTCAAGAGTTGTTTTAAAAATTTCCTTGAATCTGGCATCTGTGATAGAGCTTCAAGAAGGGGTAAGTTAATATGTAATTTCTTTAAAAGTTTAAGAAACTTATCAAACTGTTCCTCTGTATCATCTCTCTTTAATGCTTCGGGATAAGGTATGCGAGGTTGGTACTCTTTGATTACCGGTTTTGGCTTTTCTTGTGTTACCTCAACTTTACCTTTTCTACCTCACTTTCTTGAATTGAATTGGGTTCATCTAACCCTACATTTTCCTAAGCTATTATGGCTTGGATTTGCTCCTTTGGGTTGATCTCGGTGTTGCTTAGTAGACGCCCTTGCGGTATTTCGGACATTAACTTTGCAAGTTGTCCAATGACTATGTAACTTCCTCGACTGACTTAGTAAGTTCCCCAACTTGGTTCTTGATCCCTTCCATTGATGTTTGTTGGGTTTTTAGTGTTGCCTCGGTGTCTTGGAGATGATTTTCTGTGGCTGCCATGAATTTTGTCAACATCTCTTCAAGGTTGGGCTTCTTTTCCTGTGGATAGAGCTGATTTTGGAAATTTGGAGGAGGTTGTTGTCTCTGATTTCCTTGACCTCCCCACGAAAAATTTGGGTGGTTCCTCCAACCTGGATTATAGGTATTACTATAAGGGTTATTATTAGATATAAAATTATTACCTTTATAGTTAATCTGTTTGCTTTCTGTGCCCGGTTGGTAGGGTGGGTACTCAGGATTCGCCACATTTCCAATTGCATCGCACTGCATTACTTGATGTACCTGCAAAGAACACAAATTATAAAGCTTTTTATTCATCATCTCTACCTATGTTGATATCATGATTACTGCGTCGAGGTTGAAAACTCTGGCTGATTTTGTTGGTTTTTTCCTTGCAACTTGCTAGTGATAGTTGGTCAGTGACATCTCTTCAATGAACTCGTAGGCTGCTTCAGGAGTTTTGTTATTCAGAGTTTCACCAGCGGCTGAATCTATTAGTTGTCTCGTTGAGGGATTTACACCATTGTAAAAAGTTTGGACTTGTAGCCACAAAGGTAATCCATGGTGTGGACATCTCCTCAAGAGATCCTTGTATCTCTCCCATGCGTCGTATAATGTCTCTAAATTCATCTGCACAAAAGAAGAAATATCATTTCGTAATTTGGCCATTTTAGCCAGTGGAAAATATTTTAATAAAAATTTCTAGGTCATTTGATCCCATGTGGTTATTGACCCTCGTGGTAACGAGTTTAACCATTGTTTAGCTTTATTCCTTAATGAAAAAGGAAATAACCGAAGACGTATGGCATCATCAGAAATGCCATTTATTTTGAAGGTATCGCAGAACTCTAAAAAACTAGCTATATGAGTATTCAGGGTCTTCGTTCTACAAACCATCAAATTGAACAAATTGTTGAATCATTTGTATAGTGTTAGGCTTTAATTCAAAATTATTAGCGTAGGCCTATAGTAGGCCTAACAATACTAGATCCTCTCTCTTGTTCTTTGTTCTTCTTGTTAAATTAGGTTTAGCATAATCATACATAGTCTTGACATAACCCCGATTTAGGTCGATTTGGAATTAAAAATCTCATCTGAGAAAGGGGTTAAGGGAAATTTGGGCTAATTATGACACAAAGCCACATCTCGTGGTGGATTATTTTCATCCATCCTTTATAATTAAATGGAGGGTAGGATTGGATTCGCCTTGTTGTTGTTCTTCTTGGTAATTTAAGGCTCTTAATTGCCTAATTTCTCTTTTAGTGTTTTATTTGCTATTAAATTGTTGAGGGATTAGGAGATTAAAAGGATGATAAAAGCTAGATTCTTACACAAAATAGGGTGTTCTTTGAAATTTGGACGATAGCTTCAATATCACTATCGTCTCATAGCCATATTAGAGGTCATGTCGGGTTCCTTCTAGTCATAAACTAGAGGTACCTACTAGTTATGGCCTATAATTCTTACTAAAAGAAATTGTAAAGTAAAATTATATATCGTAAAGTGGTTAGTGTTCAAAGGACGTGTAGGTAAGGTTTCGGGTTCGTGTGAAACCCTTTGGTACAATCTTGGTTTGGCGAATAGGCTTTTGATACTAACAAAGATGATTGGCGAATGTAGGTCAAGATCTAGCGTTGTAGATCGGAGTTTGAGATCTAGGAATTACGATGTAACAGGTGTGTAAGATCTCTCTACACACTTTATTAATTTGCATAACGTTATTGCTTGCCTTAAATCTTTTGGTTGTGGTTAGCTTGTTGCATAATCATGGATTTGGGTAAGTCCCTAACTTGTGACTTTTGTTAAATGATTTGCATGCCATCACATGATATTAAATGCTATGACATGATATATGAAAATTGATATAAAAGCATGTGATGGTGGGATTGATGAGAGGAGGGGATGAATTATGGATATCGTCGATGGTTTTGACCACAAGATGGGTTGGCCCCATCGATTATTTGTGACCTATGGTCATCGATGGTTTTGACCACAACAATTGAATATTTGCGACTAAGTCCCGTGGTTTGGTACCACCATGGTTTTGACCACACTTGATTATTTGTGACCTATGGTCATCGATGGTTTTGACCACACGATGGGTTGGCCCCATCATTTGATTTGTGACTCTAAGTCATCGATGGTTTTGACCACCGTGGTTTTGACCACACCTGGGTAGAAAAGGAGTATGGATGGTTAGGTTGGGTTGCATGTACATGTTTATTAATGACTTTTGTATGAGTTGCTTTATCGGGTGGGGGATTAAACACTGAGTCTTGGTGACTCACCCCCTTTCCCTTAACATTTTGCAGATGAATAGATCGCGGAGATGGAGCCGAGAGGACTCGAGGCGGCCATACTTATTGTTGGATTCGATTTACTTTGCTATTGTTAAAATTAACTGTTTTCTAAGTCTTTTATTTTGGGATTGTAATAAGGCCGCTATTATTATTTTGGATGTTTGTTTCACTATTTTATTTTACCTATGTTATGTTACAAATGGAATTTTATAAATATTAATTGAACCGGTTAAAAGTAACCTTTTCAAACTTAATAAGATTTAACGGGTTTTCCAAGAAGTTACCATCGGGTAACAAAATTCACTAAGTCAACTATCACTTTGATGATTTTAAAATGATACATGATCAATGTTTTCAAAAGGGTCTATCAACCCAACTATGTTTATAAAAGCCCAACTAAGTTTTCAAACCCCGTTTTCCTACTTCAGCCAAATTCTACCAAGTTTTCACCAAGTTTTCAAAGTGACTCAAATTATTTTACTCCGTGACATACCAGATCCGGTCAGGACTCGTGGGCCGGGTTTGGGGTGTTACACTTCTTGGTAATTTAAGGCTCGCCTAATTTCTCTACGATTCCTATGGGCGATAGCTTCAATATCACTATCGTATATTATAGGTCATGTCGGCTTCCTTCTAGTCATAAACTAGAGGTACCTACTAAGAAAAGAAAGAAATAAAATTAGCAAAAACAATAAAATAAATTGCGAAAATAAAAATAAAAATAATGGCTAAAGTAATAAAATAGATTTTTCTTAATATTTTAATTCCAAACTAATGGCGCCAAAAACTTGATCGAAAATCTTGTTTATTTCAGGAAGTAATTCCATTAAAACTATTAAATAATATAAGCTTAGTTTGAATTATATCTAAGTATAATATAAACTCGAGTTTTAAAATGCATAAAGAAAATGTTTAAAACGTCCTTTGCATGGGCCACCTGTATCCACTCCAACCCGGTCCGATCATTACATTACTGCGATGTTGGATAAATAATTGGGTGAGTCATACTGACTCGGTGTAATTAAAACCACCGATATCCACCCACATGCTAGCCACAAATTAACCCAATTATCAAATGCAACCTTAAGGCAAGTGCACCAATCGAATAGTAGTATAGTTTATCGGCAAGACCCTCCATTCCACAATCGAACCCAAGGTAACCACGCGAACTAAATCGCAAAATCCACTAATCCACAACGCGACCTCGATCGGCGCCAATCCACGATTAAAAACCACGCATCAAGTACACCGTACTAACATGTAACATAATATAATGCGGAGATGATGCTCACTTTCTTTCTATTATTTAGCCTAAATACACACCTTATAAGTGATTGATTGATTAAACTAAAATTAGCGAGACTACTAAGCTAAAGGCGCCTCGAGACGCCCACAACCTAACTTTTAGAAACTGGCCAATCACGAACCACCTGAGAGAAATAACTTTTAGGGACCTTCCTTTTCCCCTTGATCGGCACTTGCATCCATCGACACTTAATCGAATCACACCATTAATCAACAAGTCATAATCTACTTATTAACGAGTCTAAGTCACTTACTAATATCCTTCTTGAAATAATCGAGATCCCAAGGCCTTCCTTTGCTTCCGCCGATTTGCCCTATACACCATAGTCAATATAGGTTAACACTAAAGTGCTCATACTATGGCCTAAGGCCAAATATTACAAGTCTCTTACCTTCTTGAGTTGGAACCCTAAATGACCTCCTTTAACGCACCCTCACTTGTTATCTAATCTATCCTTATTGAACATAGGACAGACGATTTATTTATTCACTTAGCTTGATCCGTAAGACTCCTAATTTATATTAAACCCTTTCTCGTGGCGAATAACGTCTAACCCTAGGTTGATTAATTGAAATCTCTTTCTAATTAAAACCCTAGAATCGCATTAACTCGATCTATGGACTCCCATATTAGGTTTCACCCTAATTGGCAAAATCTTGTCACCCTATCTCTAGGCATACTTGAACAGACGATTTATTCACTTAGCTTAACACCCCAAACCCATACATAATTCGTTACGATCGGATCGGACATGTCCCATGAGGAAAACGTATAAAGTCCTTGTAATTTGTACTAAAATAAGTGTTATTTGGTTATGGTTAAGAAAACAAGTTTGGATGTAAATATTTGATAAAATTACAACTATTATCGAGAGGTTGTTTGATGAATCAAAAATCAAGATAGTGAACTTTAAAACCATGACTTTTGAAAATATCATTGATAATTTGAAAGAAAGTTCGAGTTAAATCATTTGTAAAAGTTTGTTATAAAATCCATTTATTAATCAATTTTGGAAAACCGTAGGTTATGCTTTTAGAATATCCCCATTTAAAAATAATTCAAGCAAAAATAATAAATACATCAAACATAAAGCAAAAATAAAATATTCTAGAGCCCTTACTACAACTTAAAAACCCAAAATAGTAAAAGTAAAAAAGTAAACGTAAATAGAAATCTAATGTTAAAAAAAAAAACACCATTTCTGAAGTATGGCCTCTATCGAGTCATCCAAGGCCCAAGTCCACATCACTAAGCATTACCTGTAAGGGTTAAGGAAAAGAGTGAGTTACAAGAACTCAATGTATAATCCCCTTACCGTCATTCACTGGGCCTGAACCCATTTTGTATCATTTTGGGCCTAAGCCCATGTACATAACAATAATTATATGATATGAATGCAACCCAACCTATCCATCCAATCACACCCCCGACCAGCCAATCACACCTGTGGGGATCAAGTCAACCCACCCCACCGCTCACACCAAATTTGTAGTAAAACTGCTAATCATGGAATATTTGTGGCTAAACCACTGGAATGAGAATTATGTAATTATATATTTATATTATGGCAATGCCACCAGGCTACACTGCTCTTCATTCATTATCACACCCCATGCAATATGCACAGATGCAACATGATAAAAATATATCCACATAAGTGACAATTATCAATTTAATGAACAATTTCGGTGAATCGGCCCATTATAGCAATTCGGCCCATAGGGGCATTTTCGTAATTCAGCCCATAGGGACATTTTCGTAATTCGACCAATAAGGGCATTTTCGTAATTTGGCCCATAGGGGCATTTTCATAATTCTTGCAAATAAATACCGATTTCTTCAGATCTTTAGAAATATTGTAATTTACACAAGTTACTTAATTTTTGCCATATTACGATTTAAGCCTTGTAACTAATAATGATCTATTTTCCATCAAGATATCGAATCATGAATCTACGGGATTCCGGTGTGAGATTACACACCTGATTATGGTAAGGACTAAACCTTCTTGATCTTCGGCACCTAAAACACCATTACACTCGATGAACCAACAAACGAGGTTTTTCTTAATCCAAATATTTAAATCTAACGATCTAATTTAGAACTGTGTACGACCATGATTTGTCTATTCTCACCGGATGATGGTCCACAACCCGGTGGAAAATCTCGAATCGCCGATACCACTCTACGCTTGAACTTAGGAGTAGGAATCACAAATCCACTCCTTTTGAGTTCTCCAATCTCTTTTCCTTTCGAATCGGTACCACTTGCCTCCATTGGAAAAAGTCTTAATCAAAACGATATGACGATGATATAAATCGATTGTCTAAGGAAATGGTTCGGCTTACCACTATTTCCGTGGGATCAACAAGAGAATAAAAACGATCGATATAATCCCTATAATAATTGATTAGTCACAACCATCATTCATTTAGCAAACTAATCAAACAATGAGCGAGATCGAAATAATCCATAAAGAAACTTCTTACCTTACGATGATAAATTCAATTTCCACCGATTGGGCTTACGACTACAGATGAATCGAAAAAATAAAACATTCGGCCAACCCCACAAGAATAGAAAAGAGGAATGTTTTGGTTTAGAGAATCATCCAAATAGAAGGTGCATATTCGGCATGAAGAAAAGAAAATGCAAGGATAGAATAGAGCCACTTACTGATTTGATCAAAGAAGAGATGCTCGACTTGCAAGATGGAGAAGAGAAGATGATAGAAATTCGGCTATTGATGAGAAAAGAATAAAGAAGATTTGGCCAAACAAA
Source organism: Gossypium rotundifolium (assembly GCA_025506655.1). Lineage (NCBI taxonomy): Eukaryota > Viridiplantae > Streptophyta > Magnoliopsida > Malvales > Malvaceae > Gossypium > Gossypium rotundifolium. The sequence continues at coordinate 21,199,516 of CP106727.1, forward strand.
GTTGTGTCGATTAAAGAGAAAGGGAGAATGGTTGAGGAGATGGTGAAGAAGAAAAGAAATGATGGACAAAGGGGTATAGAGTTTCAGCTATTACCAAAACAAAATGAGCCAAATTGGATTGAGTGTTTTGGCAAAACAAAAGAAAGGAAAAAAGAACAAAAGGCTATAGTGATTAAGCCAAAACAAAGGAAAAGAAGTTGGAAAAAGAAAATGCCAAAATGTTAAGAAGAAATAAAACTTTTCATGCACAATATTTGCCAAAATGCAATAGGAATTTTGGCTCTCCCTATTCCCCTAACTAAAACCGTGTATCATTTTTACCAAAAGATGAGTGTTGACACAAAATATTCTTTCCAAAATATCCTCCACATAATAGGCCAACATGTTCCCTTCTCTTACCTTTTTCTTTTGATTCTTTCCTTCATTTTCCCTTGTTTTCCTCCTTACCATAATTCTTAGCCATCTTTCCATAAATAAAAAGTCTTCCTTACCTTGTTTAAGACCATAGCCGACACTAGAAAGGGAAGCACAAAAATTTAATCAAAATTTTTGCACTAGGTGGGACTCGAACTCCTCCCCTAAACCCTCATGTGGCGCCACAACCTCCTTGCCATATGCTCACTTATGCTAGTAACAAACATACTTATTTCCTTAAGCATTGATGCCACTTACCTTCTCTCCTTAAATTGCTTAAACACAAAATTTTTACTAAGGCCCAATTCAACCCAAAGCCTTTTTAGGACCCCTAAACAAACAAAATTAACATTTTTAAATAGCCTAATGCAAGATATACTTCAAAACATAAAATTTTGAATTTTAGGATGTTACAATTCTACCTCCCTTAAAGAAATTTCAGCCTCAAAATTTACATGATTAGAAAAGATGAGGATATTGTTGTCCAACCATGTCCTCTAGCTCCCATGTAGCTTCCTCTGTCCCGTGATTACGCCATAAAACTTTGACTAACGAAACTGACTTCCTTCTTAGCGCCTTAATATCCCGATCTAAAATTTGTACCGGCTCCTCTTCAAAAGACAAGTCGGTCTTATCTCAACTTCCTCTATGAGATGGATCCGAGCGATAACACCTTAACATCGAGACATGAAATACGCTATGTATTTGACTTAACTCTGGAGGTAGCTCAAATGATAAGCCACTGGCCCAACACGCTTCAGTACATGGTATGGTCCGATGAACCTAGGGCTTAGCTTGCCTTTTCGCCTAAATCTTAATATTTTCTTCCAAGGTGAGACCTTCAAAAAGACCTGATCTCCCATAGAGAACTTTATATCCTTACGCTTTAAATCCGCGTATGATTTCTGCCTATCTGAAGCTTCTTTTAATCGAGCCCGAATTACTTTAACTTTTTCCTCTGTCTTCGAGATCAATTCAGGACCCAACAACTGTCGTTCTCCTAGCTCAGTCTAACAAGTAGGAGTACGACACCTATGACCATACAACACTTCGTAGGGTGCCATCGGTATACTGAAATGATAGCTGTTGTTGTATGCAAACTCTGCCAATGGTAGAAAATCTTCCCAACTACCCTTGAAGATGATCACACAGCCCCTTAACATGTCTTCTAGAATCTGGATTACTCTCTTCGACTGACCATCTGTCTGTGGAATGAAATGCCGTGCTGAAATTTAGCCTTGTACCCAAAGCTTCATGTAGAGCCTTCTAGAATCGTGATGTGAATCTAGGATCCCTATCTGATATAATAGACACTGGTACTCCATGCAACCTCATGACTTCTGCTATATACAACTTGGCCAACTTCTGCAACGAATAATCTGTACGAATAGGCAAGAAATGAGCAGTCTTCGTTAACCGATCCACTATCACCCATATAGAATCTTTCTTAGTAGGCGTTAAAGGTAACCCACTAACAAAGTCCATCATTATCCTTTCCCATTTCCATAATGGAATTTTCACCGGTTGCAGCAACCCTGACGGCAGTTGATGCTCCGCCTTCACTTGTTGACATGTTAAGCACTTGCTCACGAAATCAGTAACCTCCCATTTTAACCCTGGCCACCAATACTGCTCACGGAGGTCTCGGTACATTTTGTTTCCCTCGGTTTGCATAGCATATAGACTACTATGCGCCTCACGTAGAATCATTTGTCTCAATTCTGAATCCTTGGGCATACAAACTCTTCTACAGAAACACAATACTCCATCACTGTTCAATCTAAAATCCCCTATCTCACCACCTTCCACTTGCTGAAGTTGAGAACCCAACACTTCATCTATTAACTACTTTTCCTTAATCTGGCTTACCCATGCAGGTTTCACCTAGAGTTCGGCTAACAGGATACCATCTTCATAAAGCCTGAGATGAAGCGAACATCGCTCTCAAATCTAACATCACCTTACGACTTAACACATTTGCCACCACGTTAGCCTTTCTTGGATGATACTCCATTGAGAAGTCATAATATTTCAATAGTTCTATCCACCTCTGCTGTCTTAAGTTCAACTCCTTTTGGGTAAAGAGGTACTTCAGACTCTTATGATCCGTATAGATAATTGACTTCTCCCCATACATATAGTGTCTAAATCTTCAGAGCAAACACCAATACAGCTAACTCCAAATCATGAGTGGGATAGTTTACCTCATGTGGCCTTAATTGACGTGATGCATAGGCCACCACTTTTCCTCCTTGCTTTAACACACATCCCAAGCCCATGTGTGAAGCATCACAATAGAAAATAAATTCCTTACCAGCCTCAGGTTGAATCAATACTAGAGCTTCTGTCAGAATCTTCTTCAATTTCTCAAAGCTCTCTTGCTGCTTATCTGACCACACAAACGGTACTCTCTTACGCAATAGCTTAGTTAGGGGTGCAGCAATCAACGAAAACCCCTCAACAAAATGCCTGTAATAACCAGCCAAACCTAGAAAACTTTGAATTTCAGCCACTGACTTCAGTGGCTTCCAATCCAATACAGCCTCTATAACACCCCAAACCCGGCCCACGAGCCTTGACCGGATCTGGTATGTCACTGCGAAAAACATTTGAAAAGAATTTGACTTAAAGGTGAAAACGTATAAATTTATTTTCTTTGGAAAAAAATTGTATAATTAAAAGCCCATAAAAAATTTAGTTGTTATAAAATATCAGATTTGAAAACTTTATTATATATTCTAAAGATGTAAGTTTCCGAAAATAAGAACATTTTCAAATAATAAATTAAACGCCAATCCAACCAAGACATCGTAAAAATCCTTAAATACTTTAGGAGGCCCTTATTACATCAAATAAATTCCCAAATCTTGATAATATAAAATTAAGTAAATCAATTAAATTATCTTCGCATGGGCCACCTCAGATCCACCCCAACCCGGTCCAAGCTTTATGCATCACCTGCAATGTGGGTAAAAATTTAGGTGAGTCACACAGACTCAGTGTGCAATTAGTCCACTGAATTCCACCCACATGTCAAATATTAACACAACGTTATTCACATAATTTCACTTATTGGGCTTGGCCCATAACCATATCACATTCTTATAATAGGGTAATTAACCACATGTTTCCACATACTGGGCTTGGCCCATTACCACATTAATTCACATACACAATTATGCAATTATGAAACCCAACCCACCTAGGGTCCATCCTCTACACACCCCGTATCCAAATTACCACACACCGGGATTTTAAATCACCCTCTCCTTTTACTCCAATATGGCAACAAATGCCATCCACGCGAACTTAATCGCAATTAGTCCACAACGCGACCTCGGTCGGTGCCAATCCACGATGTAGCCAAGCTATCATCAAAACCACGATGAGCACAAAGCCATCAATAACCACGATATGGCACATAGCCTATATCAATCACGATGAGGCATAGAGCCATTCATCAAACCACGTGCACTCAAGTACACCTGCCCTTCTTTCATATCCCACCCATGCATATGCAACATAAAATAATGCCATGCATGTACATGTTATTTCGCATATTATCACATATTCATAACAATAGTCACATTTCATCAGATTCGGTACTTACCGGATTATCGACATACCCCTTGAGGGTATCCACATCACAATTTCCATTGCACTAGTTAGCACATTCATAACACACATACAGATATCACATACAATCATAAACCCAAAAATAGTAGGCTAACTACACACCTGCCTATTAGCGAAATTTCGAACCACTCGAATCTAACACGATCTCGAAACGTGGTTTTTCCTTCTCTCTAAATGCCGATTTGGTCTCCTACCAAATCCCGAATCACACTTTGAGTTCCCTTTGCAATTGGCCACCCACTGGTACCTACAAATAATTAGCCTTCTACTATTGAATGAATACTGAGTAGATCTAAACTTACTAAGTATCCTTACCAAATGATCTAGAATCCCAAGCCTCTGTTACCTCTCACCGATTAGCCCCTAAAAATCATAATACACAATCGGTCACCACTTAAACCCATAATATGGCCTATGGCTGAATGTTATCAATCACTTACCTTGATGTTCCAAAACCCGATAGATCTCTTTTAAGGCTCCTTAGCGTCGGCTACACACAAAAGAACACATAATCATGGCTTAAAGAATATTCGACCATCCCTAGGCCTATCCTCATGATTTTGGCACACTAGCAAAAAGAGCTCAAAATCGAATGATAAAGAAAGAACTTACCACTACACGTTGAAGAGAATAAAAGATCACAAGCACGTAGTCGACAGCCCCTCCAATAAAGATTTGACTATGGTGTTTTGGCACTTTTAATAATAGAGAAATAGAGTAGAAAATGAGGCTTTATGGTTCGGCTATGGCCCTTCAAAAGGTAATTCAATATTCGGCTATCAAAAGGAAAAGAAGGAGTTTGGGAAAGGAGATAGATTCGGTCAAGCTAGCAAATAGAGAGAAGAAGAAAATGCTAGTGACCTTAATGGTCTTTGAAGTTTCGAACACAAAACAAAGAGAAGGGAAACCGAAACTAAATGGCTTATGCACAAGAACGACACTTAGAGAGAAAAGAAAACTCTAATTTTCGGCACAAATGAAAAAGATGAGAAAAGAATCCATTTTGGCACACCTAACCTACTATTTCCAAACCGAAAATGCCATCCTTCCAAGCCCCAAATTCGGCCATTACTCCTTCCCCTATCATGTCCCATTTTTCTCTCCTCATTTAACTCTTATCCTATCATTTCCCTTAATTCTTCCTAATCACATTCAAAATTAAGCCAACCCCCTAGCCATCTATGCGTCCACATTCATGGTCAAAATGACCATAAAAATATTTCCAAAACAACACTCCATACTTCAAGCCCTATGTCCCCTTATCCTACCTTAACTTCTTGATTCCATACCTTAAATAAACACTTGCCTTTTTCCTTAGTCCACTATCCATAAATGAAAAAGTCTATCCTACCATAACTAAAATTTGACCAACACATGCCATACAAAAACAAAAGTAAAAGTCACCTTATTGCCATCCACAGGATTCGAACCTAAGATCATTAATACACTCCACACTCCACTTGCCACTTTACCAATTGACTCCTTGTGTCATGAACTCCCAACAATTTCTCTTAAGACCTCCCTTGGCCTAGCTCCCTTAACTAACACTTAAAAATCCAAAATTTTCCAAGACATTCCCTTTTTATCCTAGAGTTTTAAGAACCCCTAAAGCACATCCAAACCACTCACTGAGCCTATTAACACTTGAATTATGCACTAAATGCATAACCCCTAAATCCAAGATATTACAGTTCTACCCTCCTTAAAAATAATTTCGTCCTCGAAATTACTTACTATCGAACAATCGTGTATCCTTAACTCATCACACTACTCTACTGCTGCACGCTCTGATTTAATAAAACTAACACATTTCTTTTGCAAAATCCCAAAGTTCACAGTCAAGATTCCATATACTTCGCTAACATCACAAGAACGAACTAGCTTTATAACAACCAAAGTAATAAAGAAATTCCAGGATTAGGGAACATACCCAATCCTATCTGGGCCAACTTCCTCCTTGCTATGGCTGATTGCCTAAGCCAACCTTGGTTGCCTTGCATCCGAACCTTCAGCACCTCTGCTTGGTGTTCCACGTCCTTGGCCTCGAACCCTATCCATCACTTGAGGACATTTCTTAACCAAATGAGCCTTAGACCCACACCGGAAACATTCCTTGCTATTTCCCCAACATTCTCCTACATGAGCTCTCCCACATTGGGCACATAGGCGACTCAGATTCTCGATAAGCTGATGCAGTACATGTCTGAAATTCTCAATCCTTGGCCTTTTCTGAAAACCTTCAGATGATTCCGACGATCCAAAACTTCTCTTATTCCGGTTCCTATTCTTTTCTTGGTTTTGCCTCACAGTCTTCTTAACTTCTTCAGCTATCCGAGCTTTCTCTACTAGAATTGCAAAATCTCGTTCTCTCTGCGTAGCGATCAACATTCGTAGCTCATTCCGCAATCCATCTTCGAATCGGACACACCTTTCGTAATCAGTGGCCATGATACCTTTAGCATACTGACTTAACCGTACAAATTCCGCTTCGTACTCCGCTATCGACATACTTCCTTGTACCAAATTTAGAAATGCCTTCCTTTGAGAGTCTAAATAACTAGCTCCAACGTATTTCCCTTCGAACTTAACCTTAAAGTACTCCCAATCTACTCGATCTGTAGGGGTACCTTCTCTAACAGTGAGCCACCATTGATAAGCTTCATCCCGGAGCAACGAGACAACACCTTTCAACTTTTCTTCCGCCGTTAGATCCAAATCATCCATAATCCTTTCAACTGCTTCTAGCCAATACTCCGCCATGTTCGGAGCTACACCAGACACTCCTCTAAAAATCTTGGCTCCGTTTGACTTAAGTCTTTCAGGCACTGATTTTCGAGCTCCATTGCTCACATTAGCTCCTGCCACTCGCTCTAGCACTTGCAACATGGCCAACGATACTGCGTCATCTCCTCCAGTCTGATCTTGATCCTCTGCGCCCACTGCTGGCGGCGGCACATCATTTTCTGACCCATGGCCAGACCCTACTGGTTTCGATACTGACATTCTACCTAGACCACATTCACTAGAACTCATTACTAACGTCGCGATTTAATCTGATTAAAAAGTTTTATGCATTAGTACTTTGTTCCACTGTTTATCCACGAACAGTTTTATGAAAAGGAGTTTAATAGTGGTTCTCTCGATCAAACAAAGTCTCAGTTCAAGTTCACTATTCTAATTCAGAGAATCACATTCACATTCATCCACAACATTCAACACATCATTATGGGCATTTTCGACCATTCCCAACCCAGGGGTAATTTCGTCATTTTCCCTACAGGGGTATTTTCATAATTAATCGGGGTCAACTTTAAAAATAATCTTTACAAATCAAGGCATTTTGAAATCTCAAAGTCTCAAGGGTATTTTGGAAAATATTCTTCGAATCAAGGGTATTGCAGAAATTTTGGAAATCGGGGTTATTCTGGTAATTTTGGAAGTTAGGGACATTTTAGTAAATTTCCCAATTCAGGGTATCTTAACATTTTGCAAAATAGGGGTTTTGGTATTTTTGTAAAGTAAGAATATTTTCATAAAAGTCGAGGGTAACATGGTAATTTTATAAACCAAGGGCATTTTCGTAATTTTACAGCTCGGGGGTATTTTAGTAATTTTGTAAATCGGTGTATTTCAGAAAATTTTCAAGTCTAAAAGGATTTTATAAATCAGAAGGGTAATTTGGTAAATTTAAAACTAAGATCTTTATGAAACAGTTTGGCTAGTCCCTTTCGGGTTTTAGTTATCGGGTTTAGCCCGTGAATAAGTCCTCTTGGTTAGGGTGAACCGTAACTACGCACCAGGTAGGATTCGAGTAAAGAGGAGGTGAGTCGCTAGGACTGCTTAAATACCAAGCTCTTACTGAATCCACTCCTTGACATGCATACAATGGTTGCCACACCCTAACTCAGCGACTTAGTCACAGGTTTGTTTAGTTGTTCTTAAGTCTTATGCATGTGTTTGAGTGTACTAGCCCTAGGGTTCAATAGCCCTAATCTTCTAGTCTACGAGCCCAATTATGCCCATAACATTCACATATACAAATCACTTCAATAGTCAGAGGTACTTACATGGCGGACTTGAATTGAGATCTGGTGCCATGCCGAATAACTGAAAAATTTTACGAAAATCCATATTTTGAAAAGCCCATTAAAAAAATGTTTTTGGGCCCAAAACCCTCAAAGCCGAGTTTTGAACCGAGCTCTGATACCAAATTGTAACACCCCAAACTTGGCCCACGAGCCTTGACCGGATCTCGGTATGTCATTTGCAAAAACATTTGAAAAGAATTTGACTTAAAGGTGAAAACGATAAATTTATTGTCTTTGGAAAAACATTGTATAATTAAAAGCCCATAAAAATTTAGTTGTTATAAAATATCCGATTTGAAAACTTTATTATATATTCTAAAGATGTAAGTTTTCGAAAATAAGAACATTTTCAAATAATAATTTAAACGCTAATCCAACCAAGACATCGTAAAAATCCTTAAATACTTTAGGAGGCCCTTATTACATCAAATAAATTCCCAAATACTGATAATATAAAATTCGTAAATCAATTAAATTATCTTCCGCATGGGCCACCTCGTATCCACCCCAACCCGGTCCAAGCTTTATGCATCACCTGCAATGTGGGTAAAAATTTGGGTGAGTCACACAGACTCAGTGTGCAATTAGTCCACTGAATTCCACCCACATGTCAAATATTAACGCAACGTTATTCACATAATTTCACTTATTGGGCTTGGCCCATAACCATATCACATTCTTATAATAGGGTAATTAACAACATGTTTCCACATACTGGGCTTGGCCCATTACCACATTAATTCACATACACAATTATGCAATTATGAAACCCAACCCACCTAGGGTCCATCCTCTACACACCCCATATCCACCTTACCACACACCGGGATTTTAAATCACCCTCTCCTTTTACTCCAATATGGCAACAAATGCCGTCCATGCGAACTTAATCGCAATTAGTCCACAATGTGACTTCGGTCAGCGCCAATCCACGATGTAGCTGAAACTATCATCAAAACCACGATGAGCACAAAGCCATCAATAACCACGATATGGCACATAGCCTATATCAATCACGATGAGGCACAAAGCCATTCATCAAACCACGTACTCGAAGTACACCCTATCCTTCTTTCATATCCCACCCATGCAAATGCAACATAAAATAATGCCATGCATGTACATGTTATTTCGCATATTATCACATATTCATAACAATAGTCACATTTCATCAGATTCGGTACTTACGGATTATCGACATACCCCTTGAGGGTATCCACATCACAATTTCCATTGCACTAGTTAGCACATTCATAACACATATACAGATATCACATACAATCATAAACCCAAAAATAGTAGGCTAACTACACACCTGCCTATTAGCGAAATTCTGAACCACTCGAATCTAACACGATCTCGAAACGTGGTTTTTCCTTCTCCCTAAATGCCGATTTGGTCTCCTACCAAATCCCAAATCACACTCTGAGTTCCCTTTGCAATCGGCCACCCACTGGTACCTACAAATAATTAGCCTTCGGCTATTGAACGAATACGGAGTAGATCTAAACTTACTAAGTATCCTTACCGAAATGATCTAGAATCCCGAAGCCTCTGTTACCTCTGTCGATTAGCCTCTAAAAATCATAATACACAATCGGTCACCACTTAAACCCAGAATATGGCCTATGGCCGAATGTTATCAATCACTTACCTTGATGTTCCAAAACCCGATAGATCTCTTTTAAGGCTCCTTAGCATCGGCTACACACAAAAGAACACATAATCATGGCTTAAAGAATATTCAGCCATCCCTAGGCCTATCCTCATGATTTTGGCACACTAGCAAAAAGAGCTCAAAATCGAATGATAAAGAAAGAACTTACCACTACACGTTGAAGAGAATAAAAGATCACAAGCACGTAGTCGACAGCCCCTCCAATAAAGATTTGACTATGGTGTTTCGGCACTTTTAATAATAGAGAAATAGAGTAGAAAATGAGGCTTTATGGTTCGGCTATGGCCCTTCAAAAGGTAATTCAATATTTGGCTATCAAAAGGAAAAGAAGGAGTTTGGGAAAGGAGATAGATTCGGCCAAGCTAGCAAATAGAGAGAAGAAGAAAACATTAGTGACCTTAATGGTCTTTGAAGTTTCAAACACAAAACAAAGAGAAAGGGAAACCGAAACTAAATGGCTTATGCACAAGAACGAAACTTAGAGAGAAAAGAAAACTCTAATTTTCAGCACAAATGAAAAAGATGAGAAAAGAATCCATTTTGGCACACCTAACCTACTATTTCCAAACCGAAAATGCCATCCTTCCAAGCCCCAAATTCGGCCATTACTCCTTCCCCTATCATGTCCCATTTTTCTCTCCTCATTTAACTCTTATCCTATCATTTCCCTTATTTCTTCCTAATCACATTCAAAATTAAGCCAACCCCTAACCATCTATCGTCCACATTCATGGTCAAAATGACCATAAAAATATTTCAAAACAACACTCCATACTTCAAGCCCTATGTCCCTTATCCTACCTTAACTTCTTGATTCCATACCTTAAATAAACACTTGCCTTTTCCTTAGTCCACTATCCATAAATGAAAAAGTCTATCCTACCATAACTAAAATTTGACCAACACATGCCATACAAAACAAAAGTAAAAGTCACCTTATTGCCATCCACAGATTCGAACCTAAGATCATTAATACTCTCCACACTCCACTTGCCACTTTACCAATTGACTCCTTGTGTCATGAACTCCCAACAATTTCTCTTAAGACCTCCTTGGCCTAGCTCCCTTAACTAACACTTAAAATCCAAAATTTTCCAAGACATTCCCTTTTATCCTAGAGTTTTAAGAACCCCTAAAGCACATCCAAACCACTCACTAAGGCTATTAACACTTGAATTATGCACTAAATACATAACCCCTAAATCTAGGATATTACAGCCTCGACCTTCTGGGGATCCACTCTAATTCCCTCGGTAGACACAACATGCCCCAAAAAGGTCACTTTCTTCAGCCAAAATTCACACTTTCTGAATTTGGCATACAGTTGCTTCTCTCTTAATATCTGCAATACAACTCGTAGATGCGAATCATGCTCTTCTTCAGTCTTTGAGTACACCAAGATGTCATCTATGAACACCACCACAAATTGGTCTAGATAGGGTTGGAAGACCTGGTTCATCATGTCTATAAATGCAACTAGTGCATTAGTCAACCCGAATGGCATCACTAGAAACTCGTAATGCCTATAACGATTTCAAAATGCAGTCTTATGAATATCCACCTCCTTCTTTAATCGGTGATAACCCGATCTCAAATCTATCTTTGAGAAGACCGACGCTCCTCGCAATTGATCGAAAAGATCATCAATTCTCGATTATGGTTACTTGTTCTTGATCGTTAATTTATTCAATTACCTATAATCGATGCACATACGCATCGACCCGTCCTTCTTCTTAACGAATAAGACCGGCGCTCCCCACGATGATGTACTTGGTCGAATAAATCTGAGATCCAACAACTCTTGAATTTGAGCTTTAAGCTTTGCTAGCTCTTTCGGCGCCATTCTATAAGGAGCAATAGACACCGGAGCCATTCTTTGCAACAGTTCAATGCCAAATTCCACTTTCCAATTTGGAGATAATCTTGGAAGCTCCTTGGGAAAGATGTCTGAAAACTCTTTCACCATTCTAACACTCTCAACCAGAAACTCTTTGGCATCCAAAGAACTGATAAAGGCTAAGAATGCTCCACGCCCCTTTCGCACTAACTTTTCTACCTTTAAAGTAGATACCACATTAGACAGATAGTTTCTTCTTTCACCTATCATCATCACTTCCTTATCCTTCGAAGTTCTTAGTACCATCTGCTTTACAGCACAGTCCAAATTCACGTGGTGTTTAACCAATCAGTTCATGCCCAAAATAAGATCGAACTCACCGAATGGCAGTTCCATCAGATCAGGCAGAAATCCTTCCCCCTAGACTTCTAAGGGTATATTCTTAAACAACTTATTTACTACCACCGACTGTCCTAAAAGGCTAATCATAGTTGTTTCTTTAGCAGTAATCTCAGATCTAATATTCAAGGTTCCAAACACAACACAAGCAACATACAAATGGGTGGATCCAATATCTATCAAAGCGGTAATAGGTACATCAGATATGAAGAACATATCGGTTATGACGTGAGGTGCATCACCATCCTCTTGACGTCTGACTGCGTAAACCAAACCTGGCTATCTCGCCTCCGCGTTACCCCTATTACCAGTATCTTTACTCAGTGCACCCTGACCTCGTCTTACGCCATTACCACCTCGACCTGGCCCATAGCCTCTCGGCATTCTTTGAATGCCTTCAATTTGGTCAGTACAAATCATACGTCTTGTCGAGTGCGAAGCGGGCTCTCGAGGGCAATCCTTCAATCGATGGTCCTTGGATCCACATCTGAAACAACCACCAGTTCTCTTCTAGCATTCACTCGAGTAAAGTTTTCCACAATCCACATATGGCTGAATCTGATTAGTAGCAGTTGGAGCACCCACTCGAGCTGGCCCCTCATTCCTAGACCTTTTCTAAAAACTTCTCGCAGAACCTGAATACCCAGAGTCTCTCTTACTTCTGCCCCTATCCTTGTCTCAGTTTTGCCATTCCGAGAGTTTAACTTCCTCAGCTATCTTAGCTTTTTCCACTAGTGTAGCAAAATTCCTCTCCTTCTGTAGGGCAATCAATACCCGTAACTCATCACGTAATTCATCCTCAAAAGCACACAGTGTTCATAATCAGTTGGCACTATACCCTAAGCATACCGACTCAGACGTAGGAACTTCGCCTTGTAAACTACCACAGATCTACTTCCTTAAATCAGATTCAGGAATTCCTTCTTTCGGGCATCCACATAGCTAGCCCCGACATACTTTCCTTGGAATGTTGTCTTAAAGAATTCCTAAGTAATATGACCAGCCTGAGTGCCTTCCCAAATAGTGAGCCACCACTGATATGCCTCATCTCTCAATAATGACACAATTCCTTTTAGCTTCTCCTCAACGGTGCAATCTAGGTCGTCCATAATTTGCTCCACTGCCTCAAGTCAGTACTCTCTACACTAGAGGCTACACCCAAAATACCCCTAAAAACTTCAGCCCCATTCGATCTGAGTCGTTCTGATATCGACCCACGAGCTGCTAACCCAGATCTCGCCCCAGCAACCCTTTCCAGAACTCGTAACATTACTTGGGACAGAATGTCCCTCTCTTGTAACATCCTAAATTTTTGGGCCTATGCATTTAATGGGTGAATATGTGGAATGAGTTAATTTAAGTGTTAGGGGCCCAAATTTTAAGTTTTAAGGAGCCCAAATCTTCTAATTTAAGTTAGTTAAATTTGGCATTAGGGATTAGGGAAGTGGACGGAGAAATTTTATTATATTTATTCTATATGGATAATAAGCAGATAAAGACTATTATTTAGGGATTTAGTCTTCAAGGATGATAAGTAGATAAAGATTATTTTTAAGGAGATAATAGATTAAGATAAAGGAAAAGGGATAGGAGCTATCATGTGTGGCAGTGTTGGCTGAAAATCAATCTCTGCTAAAGGGATGAATTGGTTTTCCATATAAAGAGGGGGTGTGTCAAAATTTTGGAAGCCTTTCTTTTATTTTCTTTTCTCATCTTCTTCCTCTCAAAAGTCGAAAACCACCATTTTCTTCACCCTTTCTTCCTCTCTAAAATTTCCTGATTGGTAGAATCTTTTAACCTCTATTGTTATTTTTCTTCTAATCCCTAAAAGTCAAATCGATATTTATTATTCTATTCTTCTCCTTAATATTCATTGGCCAAATCTCTCTTAGCCATCTCTTCAATTCTTAGATCTTCTAAAACCTGAAATTCTTAGATCTCACCTTTTGAAGTTGTCGAATTTTCTTGAGTAAAATCTGCTTGTCTTTGAATCAAGAAAACAATAGGTATGTGTCAATTTTGAGTTTCAATATTTCTCCAACTTTTCAAAGTCCCTAGCGAATGGCTATTTAGTGACTAATCAAGGGTTTTCTTATTTTGGCATTTCGGGATCTAAAGAGGAGTCCAACGCTTAGATCTCTAAGTCAAAGATCAGTAACACTCAAGTCGTGTTATTTTCGGGATTTCAAGGTAAGGAGATTGGTTTATTTATAAATATATGAAATCGGGTAGAACACCAACCATGACCGAATATAGGAGAGGCCCTATTTTCACATCTTTTCGGCTTTTTGAGCAAAGTTGTAAATTGGGATAACAAGGATATCGACTAAGAATATTGGATTTCGCGATATCAGGTGTGTAACACTTTCCCACCATCTAGATCTATTTGATTAATATATGATTATAAGTCTTATATGTTTTGATAAATGCCGAAATCCGGGCATAATAGAGGAAACCCAAAGAGGGTAAAAACAAATCATCAGGTTAGTGAATATTCTGATTAAACAATATAAGTATATTGATTTTATGTGATTGCCTGGGTTGGGTTTGGTGAAAGGAGGAAGTCATATGTTATAGCAGTTTTCACCGTGATCTGTTGTAGCGGTTTTTACCGTGATCTATTGTAGCGATTTTTATCGTGATCTGTTGTAGCGGCTTTTGCCATGATCTGTTGTAGTGGCTACGACCATGATCTGATGATGAGCAGCAAGACTGCCATCAAGGCGTGTAGCGGTGTGGGTTGATTGTAGAAATCCCCAATGGTGTGAATGGTGATGCAGGCGTGTAGCGGATGGAAACCTAGGATTTGGGTTGGGCTTGCATATTATTTTTATTATGTATATTAATTCTGATTATTTTAGTTTTATGGGGCTAAGGCCCACATCTAATGGTGCGTGAGGGTTGCACACTGAGTCTCGCGACTTAACCAATTAATTAACATTTCAGGTAGCATTTAGTGCATCAGACCAGGCTGGAGAGGAGCACAAGGTGGCCATGCAAAAGAACATTTGGATCCAGCAAAAAAACTCTAGTTATTATTTTATATTCTTATTTAATGGATTTTAAACCTCGTTGTAATAAGGCCATGGGCCACCAGTTTATATTTTGTTTTATTACGGGCTTTTATTACTTTTAGTTATTAAATTTTTATTTTTAATTGAACTAAGGCATGTATTTAAATTTTGATTTTTAATTCATAAAGGCATAATTTATTTAAAACTGTAAATTATAAATTTTTCCCGAATAAAAGGTTAAACTTTACCAAAATATTTTTCTGAAAATGCGACATGTTTTCAAAATTTCCTTAGTGACATACCAGATTCGGTTGTAGTGTTTGAGCCCGGTTTGGGGTGTTACAAATTGGTATCAGAGCCCAGTTCAAAACTCAGCTTTGGGGTTTTTTGGGCTCAAAACGTTTTCTAAAGGTGGGCTTTTGAAACTTGCATGTTGTTTTTTTTTTTGAAATGATAATAGGTTTGTTAGCTCGGCATAACACCTGCGTCTCCGGCCCAAGTCCACCAGGTAAGTACTCTAAACCATTGTGTGATATATATATATATATATGCTTGAAGGGCTTTATGGGACGTAGGCTAGTTTAATTAGACTTTGATGGACTATAAACTTAACTTAAACAACTTCTTAAATTCCATAAGACTTAATTCTTCGAAACAAATCTCGTGAACTAGTCACCGAGTTAGGGTGTGTAACAGCATAAGCATGTCTAGGAGTGGAAGCAGGGGAGAGCTTGGTATTTAAGCAGGTCCTAGTGACTCACCTCCTCTTCACTGGAACTATTCACCTAACTATGAGGATGTATTGACAAGCCAAAACTTATAATTAAAACCCGAAAGGACTATTCTCATAAAATTGCTAAAATATCCTTATTTTGAAAAAAAAAAATACCCATGATTTGCAAATATACCCGATTTACAAAGTCAATAGAATTTTTCCATAGAAAATAAAAACAACAACAACATCAAAATATCCCCGATTTGTAAAATTACCAAATTACCCTTGATTTGTAAATGACCAAAATACCACGATTGGCAAAATTATCGAAATATTCCTGATTTCAAAATTACTTGAAATACCCCAGATTTTAAAATTATCGAAATATCCTAAATTTTAAAATTACGAAATACCCCAAATTTTAAAATTACCGAAATACCTAGATTTATAAATTACCAAAATACCCCAAATTTGCAAAATTACCAAATACCCCCCAAAATTACCAAAATACCCACAGTTAGAAAATTACGAAAATACCCAGAGGATAAAATTACGAAAATACCCATGGGTAGTGAAGCAGCGAAAATACCCCTAGGTGGTGAATGTAAGTTTATAAGGCTATTTTATGATTGATGTGTCTTGAATGTTGGTGAAGGTGAACTCAGGACTAGGAAGTATCGACTTGAGAACTAAACCCATAGATAGAATTGAATTGAAAGAACTACTATCGAAATGATTTTACATAAGATTGTTCGTGGTTAATAAGTGGGAAGAATTAATTATTCATAAAATTCTTAATCGATATAAGCGTCGATCGAAAGAATGAGTACAAGGGGCGAAGACGCTTCAGATCTGAATAATGGTGCGAATAGTATACTAACGTGCGTAATAGTGCGTACCCTACCGTAGTATACTAAGTGTTTATTTTGGCTTTAGAATTAGAGTCTTGTAAAAGCATAGTGGTGAGACTTAGGTAGTATGATTTCTAGTTAGTTGGAAATTTCGAGGACGAAATTTCTTTAAGGAAGGGTAGAAGCGTAACATCCTAAATTTTTGGGCCTATGCATTTAATGGGTGAATATGTGGAATGAGTTAATTTAAGTGTTAGGGGCCCAAATTTTAAGTTTTAAGGAGCCCAAATCATCTAATTTAAGTTAGTTAAATTTGGCATTAGGGATTAGGGAAGTGGACGACACAAGGCTATTTTTTTAGGAATTTTATTATATTTATTCTATATGGATAATAAGCAGATAAAGGCTATTATTTAGGGATTTAGTCTTTAAGGATAATAAGAAGATAAAGATTATTTTTGAGGAGATAATAGATTAAGATAAGGGAAAAGGGATAAGAGCTATCATGTGTGGCAGTGTTGGCTGAAAATCAATCTCTACTAAAGGGAGGAATCAGTTTTCTATATAAAGAGGGGGTGTGCCGAAATTTTGGAAGCCTTTCTTTTATTTTATTTTCTCATCTTCTTCCTCTCAAAAGCCAAAACCACCATTTTCTTCACCCTTTCTTCCTCTCTAAAATTTCTGGTTGGTAGAATCTTTTAACCTCTATTGTTATTTTTCTTCTAATCCTAAAAGTCAAATCGGATCTCTATTATTCTATTCTTCTCCTTAATATTCATTGGCCAAATCTCTCTTAGCCATCACTTCAATTCTTAAATATTCTAAAAACCAAAATTCTTAGATCTCACCTCCTGAAGTTGCCAAATTTTCTTGATGAAATGCATTGTGCGAATCAAGAAAATAATAGGTATGTGTCGATTTTGAGTTTCAAATATTTCTCCAGCTTTTCAAAGTCCCTAGTCGAATGGCTATTTAGTGACTAATCAAGGGCTTTTCTTATTTTCGGCATTTCGGGATCTAAAGAGGAGTCCAACGCTTAGATCTCTAAGTCAAAGATCAAGAACACTCAAGTCGTGTTATTTTGGGATTTCAAGGTATGGAGATTGGTTTATTTATAAATATATGAAATCGGGTAGAACACTAACCATGGCCGAATATAGGAGAGGCCCTATTTTCACATCTTTTTGACTTTTTGAGCAAAGTTGTAGATCGGGATAGCAAGGATATTGACTAAGAATATTGGATTTCATGATATCAGGTGTGTAACACTTTCCCACCATCTAAATCTGTTTAATTAATATATGATTATAAGTCTTATATGTTTTGATAAATGCCGAAATCCGGGCATAATAGAGGAAACCCAAAGAGGGTAAAAACAAATCATCAGGTTAGTGAATGTTCTGATTAAACTATATAAGTATATTGATTTTATGTGATTGCATGGGTTGGGTTTGATGAAAGGAGGAAGTTATATGTTGTAGCGGTTTTCACGTGCTCTGTTGTAGCGATTTTTACCGTGATCTGTTGTAGCAGTTTTTACCGTGATCTATTGTAGCGGCTTTTGCCATGATCTATTGTAGTGGCTACGGTCATGATCTAATGATGAGCAGCACGACTGCCATCAAGGCGTGTAGAGGTGTGGGTTGATTGTAGAAATCCCCAATGGTGTGAATGGCTGGTACGGGGGCGTGTAACGAATGGAAACTTAGGATTTGGGTTGGGCTTGCATATTATTTTTATTATGTGTATTAATTCTGATTATTTTAGTTTTATGGGGCTAAGGCCCAAATCTAATGGTGCGTGAGGGTTGCACACTGAGTCTCGCGACTTAACCAATTAATTAACATTTCAGGTAGCATTTAGTGCATCGGACCGGGCTGGAGAGGAGCGCAAGGTGGCCATGCAAAAGAACATGTGGATCCAACAAAAAGACTCTAGTTATTATTTTATATTCTTATTTAATGGATTTTAAATCTTGTTGTAATAAGGCCATGGGCCACCAGTTTATATTTTGGTTTTATTATTTATTTTTAAACTAAGACATGTAATTAAGTTTTGGGCTTTGATTATTAGGGCATATTTTATATAAATTACATTTGGGCTTTTTGTCAACACGATTGGTTTTACAAAAATTTTCTTAGTGACATACCAGATCCGGTTGAAGTGTTTGGGCGGGTTTGAGGTGTTACATCTCTCATACGATCATGTGACCCAGCTTCAGTCACTGGTGACGCAGGGGCATCCATTTTCGGCATATGTCTCGATGCCTCAAATACAACTCTAGCACCTCGGCTTCTACCATGGCCACGTCTATCGCGTCCACGTCCTCTAGCACTCATGTTTGCTAAATCAATTTAATCTGATTACAAGTCTTATGAATAAGTATATTATTCAATGTTTATTAAATAATATTTTATAGAGTATAGAAAGTAAAGTCGTTTTCACAAAACGTATCCTAAGGTCTCAATTTCTATAGTTTCAGCTCCTAAATCTAAAAGTTCAAGAGTATTACTACAGTCATACCACAATAATTCTAAAATGAAAACATAAACTTACTTGACTTGGTGCCGGATACCCATGGTGCCATACTTCCTTTAGAACATGCTTTTATAAATTAAAATTTTAAACAGCTTTGGAAAATACTTTTGAACCCAAACCACAGTCGAGTTTTGAAATCGGGCTCGATACCATAAAATGTAACACCCCAAACTCGGCCCATGCGTTACGACCGGATCTGGCATGTCACATGAGGAAAACATATAAAGTCATTGTGATTTGTACTAAAATAAGTGTTACTTGGTTATGGTTAAGAAAACAAGTTTGGATGTAAATATTTGATAAAATTACAACTATTATTGAAAGGTTGTTTGATGAATAAAAAATCAATATAGTGAACTTTAAAACCGTGACTTTTGAAAATGTCATTGATAATTTGAAAGAAAGTCCGAGTTAAATCATTTGTAAAAGTTTGTTATAAAATCCATTTTTTAATCAATTTTGGAAAACCGTAGGTTATGCTTTTAGAATATCCCCATTTAAAAATAATTCAAGCAAAAATAATAAATACGTCAAATATAAAGCAAAAATAAAATATTCCAGAGGCCTTATTACAACTTAAAAACCCAAAATAGTAAAAGAAATAAAATGAACGTAAATAGAAATCTGAAGTTAAAAAAAAAACACCATTTCTGAAGTATGACCTCCATCGAGTCATCTAAGGCCCAAGTCCACATCACTGAACATTACCTGCAATGGTTAAGGAAATGAGTGAGTTACAAGAACTCAGTGTATAATCCCCTTACCATCATTCACTGGGCCTAAACTCATTTTGTATCATTTTGGGCCTAAGCCTATGTACATAACAATAATTATATGATATGAATGCAACCCAACCCATCCATCCAATCACACCCCCGACCAGCCAATCACACTTGTGGGGATCAAGTCAACCCACCCCGCCGCTCACACCAAATTTTCAGTAAAGCTACTAATCATGGAATATTTGTGGCTGAACCACCAGAATCAGAATTATGTAATCATATATTTATATTGTGGCAATGCCACCAGGCTACACTGCTCTTCATTCATTATCCTACCCTATGCAATATGTACAGATGCAATATGTACAGATGCAATATGATAAAAATATATCCACATAAGTAAAAATTATCAATTTAATGAACAATTTTGGTGAATCGACCCATTATAGCAATTCAGCCCATAGGGGCATTTTTGTAATTTTCCCCATTAGGGCATTTTCCTAATTCGGCCCATAAGGGCATTTTTGTAATTTGCCCCATAGGGGCATTTTCGTAATTCTTGCAAATAAATATCGATTTTGTCAGATCTTTAGAAATATTGTACTTTACACAAGTTACTCAATTTTTGCCATATTACGATTTAAGCCTCGTAACTAATAACGATCTATTTTCCATCAAGATATCGAATCATGAATCTACGGGATTCCGGTGTGAGATTACACACCTGATTACGGTAAGGACTAAACCTTCTTGATCTTCGGCTCCTAAAACACCATTTCACTAGATTAACCAACAAACAAGGTTTTTCTTAATCCAAATATTTAAATCTAACGATCTAATAAAGTTCTTACCCTTAGAACCATGTACGACCACGATTTGTCTATTCTCACCAGATGATGGTCCACAACCTGGTGGGAAATCTCAAATCGTCGATACCGCTCAACGCATGAACTTAAGAGTAGGAATCACAAATCCACTCCTTTTGAGTTCTCCAATCGCTTTTCCTTTCGAATCGGTACCACTTGCCTCCATTGGAAAAATCTTAATCAAAACGATATTACGATGATATAAATTGATTGTCTAAGGAAAAGGTTCAGCTTACCACTATTTCTGTAGGATCAACAAGAGAATAAAAGTGATCTATATAATCCCTATAGTAATCGATTAGTCACAACCATCATTCCGTTTAGCAAACTAATCAAACAATGAGTAAGATCGAAATAATCCATAAAGAAACTTCTTACCTTACGATGATAAATCCAATTTCCACCGATTGGGCTTACGACTACGGACGAATCGACAAAATAAAAGATTCGGTCAACCCTTCACAAATACTACAAAATAGGACATGATCACAAAATGAGAGAGTAGAAGAGAGGAATGTTTCAGTTTAGAGAATCATCCAAAGAGAAGGTGCATATTTGGCATGAAGAAAAGAAAAAGCAAGGATAGAATAGAGCCACTTACTGATTTGATCGAAGAAGAGATGCTCAACTCGCAAGATAGAGAAGAGAAGATGATAGAAATTTAGCTATTGATGAGAAAAGAATAAAGAAGATTCAACCAAACAAAGTTGTGTCGATTAAAGAGAAAGGGAGAATGGTTGAAAAGATGGTGAAGAAGAAAAGAAGTGATGGACAAAGGGGTATAGAGGTTTGGCTATTACCCAAAGAAAATGAACCAAATTGGATTGAGTGTTTTGGCAAAACAAAAGAAAGGAGAAAAGAACAAAAGGCAATAGTGATTCGGCCAAAACAAAGGAAAAGAAGTTGGAAAAAGAAAATGCCAAAATTTTAAGAAGAAACATAACTTTTCATGCACAATATTTGCCAAAATGCAATAGGAATTTTGGCTCTCCCTATTCCCCTAACCAAGACCGTGTATCATTTTTATCAAAAGATGAGTGTTGACCCAAAATATTCTTTCCAAAACATCCTCCACATAATAGGCCAACATGTTCCCTTCTCTTACCTTTTTCTTTTGATTCTTTCCTTCATTTTCCCTTGTTTTCCTTCTTACCATAATCCTTAGCCATCTTTCCATAAATAAAAAGTCTTCCTTACCTTGTTTAATACCATGGCCGACACTAGGAAGGGAAGCACAAAAATTTAATCAAAATTTTTGCACTAGGTGGGACTCGAACTCCTCCCCTAAAGCCCTTCATGTGATGCCACAACCTTGTTACCATATGCTCACTTATGCTAGCAACAAACATACTTATTTCCTTAAGCATTTATGCCACTTACCTTCTCTCCTTAAATTGTTTAAACACAAAATTTTTACTAAGGCCCAATTCAACCCAAAGCCTTCTTAGGACCCCTAAACAAACAAAATTAATGTTTATAACTAGCCTAACGCAAGATATACTTCAAAACATAGAATTTTAAATTTCAGGATGTTACATGCACGATCAACTCCGCTTAATTATGCTATATCTACTTTTAGGCAGGGACTTTTGCTCCACCACCTAAGCATATTCAACTTGAATCAATATCCTAAAAATATCAACACAAGAATTAAGCACACATAATTAAGAACAAACTAAGTATTAATCATATAGTTCAGAAATCAATAACAAGATTCATCTATGTTTCATCCCCTTCAGGTATCTGAAGGGTTTAGTTCATAATGATAAAATAAAACATCTCAAAAGAAAAGATAAAACAAAACATAAGATGAAACACCCCAAACCCGGCCTGTAACAGCTCGATTTAGACCTTAGTCGGAACGGTGGTTTCGAAACCACAATTTCAAGTTAAAAATATTTTATTTAATATCTAGATTATGCATTCAAGTGTATGTGTTAAATATTTTTGGAGTTATTTGTATGTTTGAGATATTAATTTAGAAAAAGGACTTAAATGAGAAGTAGCTATTGTGGAAATTTGGGCCACATAGATTGGATTTCTTTTACATGGGACTCAAATTGTAATTTAGCCATATTCCAAATCTTAGTGACTGACAAACACTATGGGTAATATATATATATATATATATATATATATATGTATATATATAAATATATCATGAATTATATTAATATTATCATTAGTTAGTGGAGTGAATATTTTAAAATAGAATTATTATAGTTAAAGAAATAATATAATAAGAAAGTCAAAATTTCTCCCCACTTACTTCATCTTCTCCACGAAAACAAAGAGAAAAGGGAGAAAATTTGAGCTCCATGGCGGTTTATGCATGTCCTAATAAGGTAAGGAATTAAGCTTTATTTTGTTAATTCTTGTACAGTTGTGTTGGTTGTCATGTATAATTCAAAGTACATGTGAAAATTTTGGAGTTTAAGGCTTATCTTAGGTTCGGTGTTTTAAATTTGGTCGATAGGAGATTTTTTTTAGTATGAGCTAGGAATTTACATGTTTGAGTAGATACTCAAATGAGAAGGATGAATGAAAACTTGAATTTTGAAACTAGCTAGTTGGGGCTATAAATGCTAAATAAATGGCTATATAGACTAGAATAGGAGTGGAGAAAATTTGGTCCTTGAGGTACTAGTTCAAAATTCATGTAATTTATGTGTTTTATGTTAGGGACAAAATTGTGAGAAAAGCTAAATAAGATGGGTAAATTGGTGAATTGGAAAAAAAATTACGTAGTATGAGCTATTTTAATGTGTAAAAGGAATGAATACATCTTGAGGGGTATTCGGCATTAACTAAATGTGTATAAATTTTTATATGTTCGAATGAATGAAGGGAATTGGTATTAAATTGCAAAGATTATAAAACCATGAATGATCAATTGAAATAATAGTACTATGTCGTGTTCGAATTGAGTTGAATGAAAATCTTTTGAATAGACTCCTTTCGAATTTTGTTTAGAGTAAGGAAAGAAAGAATTGGAAAAGGATCGGGGAAAGGCTAAGTGGACGAGTAGTCGGGACATCTATACCTTCCAACTATCGAGGTAAGTCTATAAGTAAATGGTTGTTCTTGATTTTAAATAAATGTAAATTATTCATCTTTGAATTGAAATGTTTATAATTATATTTGCTATTACCGAATGTAAGGGATGGTAATTGATATGTTCAAGGAACTACTTGAGTAAGTTTTAAGCAATGGAATTAATTTGAAGTAATGCTTACTTATAAGTTTAAATTGAATGTTGACGGTTATTCCAAGGCATTGCCGAATATACATATATATATTTGAAATTGATAAGAAATGGTCGAAGGTGATGGTACTTGGTTGTTGTAATTAGAAGCATGAAATAGGAAATTTTAATGATGATATTATAATGAGATTTAGGCATACTAAATGAGTTTATGATGGTTTGATGTGGTATAGGTCGAATGCAATATAGTACTTGGATATTGAACACTTTGATATATACCTTATACATATATAAGTGTATATTCTTGTGTGTAAAGTGAATGTGAATTATCTATATATATATATTATGCATATTGAGGGAATAACAAGTTAAGAGAAGCATACATTGAGTAATAAGGTTCTCTCGAGTACCATATGTGTAAAGTTAAATAACTTGCTCGTGTGAGCGATACGTTACGGTGAAAGTTAAATAACTACTCTGTGAGCGATACGTTACGATGAAAGTTAATAACGGCTACGTGTGAGCGATACGTTACGATAAAAGTTAAATAACCAGACCGCATGAGCGATACGTTACGATGAAAGTTAAATAACGGCTGCGTGTGAGCGATACGTTACGATGAAAGTTAAGTAACGGCTCGTGTGAGCGATACGTTACGATGAAAGTTAAATAACGGCCTGCGTGTGAGCGATACGTTACGATAAAAGTTAAATAACGGCTCGTGAGCGATACGTTACGATAAAAGTCAAATAACGACTACGTGTGAAGCGATACGTTACGATAAATGTGAAAACGCTTGGCTCGTGTGAGCGATACGTTACGATAAGCATTAAATAACGGCTCTCGTGAGCGATACATTAATGGCACTAAGTGTGCGATACGTTACATCGATTACAATCGTAAAAGCGGATTTACTGATTTTACGGAGATATAATTCAATGAATGGAGCTATCCGAAAAGTGATAGATAGGTAAGGGATGTATGATAATTGTGTAATTTAAATATCAATGAGGTAAATTGTTCTTGTATACGAAATTAAAGTATCGAGAGGTGATTATTAATCTATGAGTTTGATTGAATGAATGAATGGTATGTTGGTAGTTGATTTTGAGACCTATTGATCAAGATAGTTGTTGAATGGTAGCATGATATATGTAATTGAAATTAGGAATCCGTTATCATCAAGTAAGTTGATTTAATTAACCTTATAGGTTCGGTCACAAAGGTATGTGCATATGTGATGATGAATTGAATTTGTGTATAAGTGGTTATATGTGATATTATATTAAATTCAATTATATGAGTACATGTGATAGTTTAATTAACTTTGGATGATCGATCATATATATGATAATGGATTAAACTAGTATATTGGGCCATAAGTGATGGTATAATGAGTCATGTGTATTTGATCTAATAAGTAAGTTTTAGATGTTGAAATGAAAATTTTTATATCCTATGTATTTATATGTGAATTATATGGATTGAAAGGTGATAAAGAAAATTAGGTAGTTAATATGTATATCGTGAACAAATGTATATGTATTTGTTTTGAGATGGGAAAATGATTTACGGATCGATGTGAAATCTATTATTGAATGTATGAGTGTTTGGCCTTAAGGCTATAAAAGGTGAAAGTTTACGAATGATGATATGAATTATGAGTAAGTGAAGCTACTTAACGAGGAACATGGATTATATGAGATAAGTGATTGTACATGTGTATGTGATTAACCAAATTTGGCCTGTTTGAATTAAATTATATATGTTTCTATGGTGAATTATTTGCTTATGGCTTACTAAGTTGTCAAAGCTTACTTTGTGAAATTTTCCTATGTTTATGGAGTTTCAAAGACTTGCTCGGGTTGGAAGTCGAAGGAGATCTCATCACACTATCCAATTTGTGCTTCGGTAAATAAATACTTGGAGATTTGGTTATGTGGCATGTATAGACTAGTTTTGATATTGCTAGTTTTAAAATTGTATATATTTGTATAAGCCATGCGAAAATGGGTTGTCCATCTTGTTATTCTTGGAATTTATATTTTGGCTTGATGATTTCGTTTGATTTGGTTTTGGTATATTTATAAGTATGATTAATGTATAGAGTTTATATGAAATGAAGAAAAGATGTTATGATCTAAATTTGAGTTTTGTAACTTCGAGTTATAGTAGATTTCTGATGGACAGTTTCAATTTTTATGCCTCAAATTGGTAGTTAAGTCCGGTAATACCTTGTAACCCATTTTCTATGACGGATAAGGGTTAAGGGTGTTACCTTTTATTGGTATCGAGCTATGGTTTAGTCGGTTCTAGGATCGCCATAGTGTATGTGAGTCTAGCCATACATGCCATATGTAACCCATGATAGTGTGATATGTCCCACTCGATTTAAAATTATTTTAATTAGACAAATATGCTTTCCAACCGAGCTAAATTTCGATAGTATGGAATGTATGCATAAATGTTTGAGTGAAAATATATTGGTGATGAGTTGACACTCGTAAAGGTATGAATCAAAGTGTATGGCATTTTATTATTATTATTATTGATAAATGTTATAATTATATGGGCATATGAGTTATGACAATTGTGTTATGATGCTATATGAGAATTTCGATTGTGAATTAGTGATTTGAGTTGGCTTATGAACTATGTGTTAAGAACAAAAGTGATTATAAGCAAATGTTTATTAAATGTTTTGAGAATGTGAAATTTGAAATAAAGCGGCTAGTTGTGATAGTATGTGTTATGTAGTAATTAAATTTGAGGCGTTACTACCTTACCCCTTATCGGTAAAAATGTTATAATGAAATCAGAAGATTTGGATTGAATAAGTTTATGAGTGTGGAGTTACTGAAGTCCGTGTTTGAAAGATTAGTAATATGGTTAGAAAGAGAATGAATCAATGAATGAAGATAGTACTAAAGAGATATTGGATAGTTTTGAAGATTATTCAGATTATGCAAAGTCATTGTTATAGAAGAAGTCAACTTGATTAAATGATCTATTCGGTATGTTATTTAAAGAAAGTATAAACCTAAAGCTTTTACGAATTGATTTACATTAGTGAAGGGATAATGTGAAAATTTTTGATGATGTAATTAGACGGATGAATAATGATTGAATTGTATTAATAGTTGAATGCAATGGTTATAATCGGGTAGTTACTATGATTCCTTCGGGCATTCTATGTGTACATTTTTCCTCGATGTATATGTATTTGTTTAATTTCAAAAGGAAGTCTTATCGTATGAGACCATTAGCTAAACATATTAATAGACGAAAGCATCGTTGATCTGTTTGAGTTATGTTTGACATAGTTATGTCTCTCTCGATAATTTATTCCATTATGTGGATATAAAAGTTGATAGTAAAATCGTATGAAGTTAATATTACATTTCTCTTGGTTATTATTACATTGAATATCGTGAAGATTATATTGCTTCATTCTTCGGGATTTCGGTATTTATGAATGACATTGTTCTTCCGGACATTTTTGGGATAGCATCGTAATTGATTTCATTCTATACGGTTGTAATTTTAGATATCCTATATAGCACCCTATGTTGAAATTTCACTATTTCGGATCTCTTATGATCCCATGTGATTATCTGCAAGAGATCTTTATATGACGAGATAACTATGTTTATTATGATTATAACCACGGCTTGAAATGTGAGAATGCAGTGGTCTTGTCCTCGGAGTTATTGAAGTTGTGTCTCTACAATGGTTGCTACTAAAGTCATATTTGATTCTTTTACGTGTTCAAATGCTTCCTTAACAGTAGGGATAATATTTATTATGAGGTTGAGACATCGTTCCTAGTAAGGCCCAATGATTTCTATTTGGTTAAGATGATTTGATGGGAATTCAAAGTTTCGATGATTAATATGTGAGAGAACTTCATTATAAACTCTTTTCTAGTTCTCGTGAAGGTTCGACATTGATAAAAGTGAAAATGATAGAAGATCAAGATAAATCTATATAATGATATATGCAGGGTTATCCTTTTAACGAGAAGAAAAGATTTCTTTGAAAAGACCAATTCGATGGATTAGTATGATTTGAATTATTTGATTGAAAAGTTAATTGGGTTATATATGTTTGAATCTATCTATGAGCGTAAATAAATTTTGAGCGTACATGTATGAATCGAAGGGTAGTATGGAAGAAGAATTTGTATTCTTGAAGATTTAATACGTAATTATATCTATTAGAACAATTCTATCTGAGAAATGTTGTGGTAAATTAAAGTTAGTTTGAAGGTTGAAGCTTTCTTTACATGAAGACATTATCAACCGAAATGTTAGTTCTAGTTTAAATCGAGTTGAATAAAGAGTTTATGATCTTGATCCTATGTTAACGAATGGTTTGAAGTGTGTTCTAATGAAAAAGTGTCTGAGATATCTTGTGATTTCATATAGTTAAAAAATGCATGAAAAGAGTTATGTGGTATATACGGTGACTATAAGAGTTTAAAATGTTTAATGTCAGGGAAAGATTGAACTTGGCACAGCAAAGTTAGCTCGAGTCGTCGAAAAACTTTTGAGTCTGTAAGTGATTCTTATTCGAGGAAATGATTATTGTCTCGGATGTTTTGAATGGGAAAACTTTTGTATGCTTTTTGAGCAATGAATATGTGATTGATCTTATCAAGTAATAAACGGTTGTTAATTGAATTAGAGCCTACATAAATATTTATTTAGTGAAGTTGAGAAATTCAGAATTGTGTCAGTGAATTATAAGTTAAAAGGGGTTCAGCATAAATTAATTTTTAATTCAAAACTTCAGATGTGGAATCGATGATTATTTGTTGCTTGAGATAAAGTGTCTATATCGAGAAGCTCGAGACTATATAACCATTGTTATAGGTGGCTCACAATGTCGATTAGTTTGATCGTGCGAGAGTAACATGATGCACGGCATTAGAGATGTGATATTGATGAATAAGTGTGAACCGTGATATTCGACTTTGTTGATTTTAGAAATAAGTGTTGATTATAGAGTATTACATTCACGAGATGATAAGTCTACACATGGTACCAATCATAGTTGTTTGGATAGGGATCCAAACTCATATTGGGATTCGAGGAAAATTACGATGTCTGTGAGTATGAGATTGCATTGAAATCGGAAATGCAATTCAAACTCTCAAACTATTTATTTGTCCTTGTATTTTAGAGTTTCAAAGCAACTAAGAAAGAATGTTGCTATTATAGCGATTCTGAACTCGTTATTTCAGAATAGAGTTTTGCGAGAAAATGATCCACGGGATTAATATCGTCAAAGAAATTGAGCAGAAAATGAAAACAATGATGTACAGCGAAAGTCAGATCAGAATTTCAATTGTGAGATTAAAGAGATTTGAAATCCGAAGCTATGTGTGAATTTGAAATGCATTGTGTGGAAGCAAATCCTTAATCTACTTTGTGGTAAGATTTTCGAGGACGAAAATCCTTGGGGAGAGTTATATGACTCGATTTAGACCTTAGTCGAAACGGTGGTTTCGAAACCACAATTTCAAGTTAAAAATATTTTATTTGATATCTAGATTATGCATTCAAGTGTATGTGTTAAATATTTTGGAGTTATTTGTATGCTTGAGAGATTAATTTAGAAAAAGGACTTAAATGAGAAGTAGCTATTGTGGAAATTTGGGCCACATAGATTGGATTTCTTTTTACATGGGACTCAAATTGTAATTTAGCCATATTCCAAATCTTAGTGGACTGACAAACACTATGGGTAATATATATATATATATATTATATATATATATGTATATATATAAATATATCATGAATTATATTAATATTATCATTAGTTAGTGGAGTGAATATTTTAAAATAGAATTATTATAGTTAAAGAAATAATATAATAAGAAAGTCAAAATTTCTCCCCACTTACTTCATCTTCTCCACGAAAACAAAGAGAAAAAGGGAGAAAATTTGAGCTCCATGGCGGTTTATGCATGTCCTAATAAGGTAAGGAATTAAGCTTTATTTTGTTAATTCTTGTATAGTTGTGTTGGTTGTCATGTATAATTCAAAGTACATGTGAAAATTTTGGAGTTTAAGGCTTATCTTAGGTTGGTGTTTTAAATTTGGTCGATAGGAGATTTTTTTTTTTAGTATGAGCTAGGAATTTACATGTTTGAGTAGATACTCAAATGAGAAGGATGAATGAAAACTTGAATTTCGAAACTAGCTAGTTGGGGCTATAAATGCTAAATAAATGGCTATATAGACTAGAATAGGAGTGGAGAAAATTCGGTCCTTGAGGTACTAGTTCAAAATTCATGTAATTTATGTGTTTTATGTTAGGGGACAAAATTGTGAGAAAACTGAAATAAGATGGGTAAATTGGTGAATTGGAAAAAAAATTACGTAGTATGAGCTATTTTAATGTGTAAAAGGGAATGAATACATCTTGAGGGGTATTCGGCATTAACTAAATGTGTATAAATTTTTATATGTTCGAATGAATGAAGGGAATTGGTATTAAATTGCAAAGATTATAAAACCATGAATGATCAATTGAAATAATAGTACTATGTCGTGTTCGAATTGAGTTGAATGAAAATCTTTTGAATAGACTCCTTTCGAATTTTGTTTAGAGTAAGGAAAGAAAGAATTGGAAAAGGATCGGGGAAAGGCTAAGTGGACGAGTAGTCGGGACATCTATACCTTCCAACTATCGAGGTAAGTCTATAAGTAAATGGTTGTTCTTGATTTTAAATAAATGTAAATTATTCATGCTGAATTGAAATGTTTATAATTATATTTGCTATTACCGAATGTAAGGGATGGTAATTGATATGTTCAAGGAACTACTTGAGTAAGTTTTAAGCAATGGAATTAATTTGAAGTAATGCTTACTTATAAGTTTAAATTGAATGTTGATGGTTATTCCAAGGCATTGCCGAATATACATATATATATATATATATATTTGAAATTGATAAGAAATGGTCGAAGGTGATGGTACTTGGTTGTTGTAATTAGAAGCATGAAATAGGAAATTTTAATGATGATATTATAATGAGATTTAGGCATACTAAACAGCGTTTATGATGGTTTGATGTGGTATAGGTCGAATGCAATATAGTACTTGGATATTGAACACTTTGATATATACCATATACATATATAAGTGTATATTCTTGTGTGTAAAGTGAATGTGAATTATCTATATATATATATATGTTATGCATATTGAGGGAATAACAAGTTAAGAGAAGCATACATTGAGTAATAAGGTTCTCTGAGTACCATATGTGTAAAGTTAAGTAACGGCTCTGTGTGAGCGATACGTTACGGTGAAAGTTAAGTAACGGCTCTGTGTGAGCGATACGTTACGATGAAAGTTAAGTAACGGCTCTGTGTGAGCAATACGTTACGATAAAAGTTAAGTAACGGCACTGTGTGAGCGATACGTTACGATGAAAGTTAAGTAACGGCTCTGTGTGAGCGATACGTTATGATGAAAGTTAAATGCGGCTCTGTGAGATGAAAGTTAAGTAGCGGCTGTGTGAGCGATACATTACGATGAAAGTTAAGTAACGGCTACGTGTGAAGCGATACGTTACGATGAAAGTTAAATAACGGCTACGTGTGAGCGATACGTTACGATAAAAGTTAAATGCGGCTCGTGTGAGCGATACGTTACGATAAAAGTTAAATGCGGCTCGTGTGAGCGATACGTTACGATAAAAGTCAAATAACGGCTCGTGTGAGCGATACGTTACGATAAATGTGAAATGCGGACTCGTGTGAGCGATCGTTACGATAAGCATTAAGTAACGGCTACATGTGGCGATACATTAATGGCACTAAGTGCGATCGTTACATCGATTACCTTTGTGTGGATTTCACAATTTTACGGAGATATAATTCAATGAATGGAGCTATCCGAAAAGTGATAGATAGGTAAGGGATGTATGATAATTGTGTAATTTAAATATCAATGAGGTAAATTGTTCTTGTATACGAAATTAAAGTATCGAGAGGTGATTATTAATCTATGAGTTTGATTGAATGAATGAATGGTATGTTGGTAGTTGATTTTGAGACCTATTGATCAAGATAGTTGTTGAATGGTAGCATGATATATGTAATTGAAATTAGGAATCCGTTATCATCAAGTAAGTTGATTTAATTAACCTTATAGGTTCGGTCACAAAGGTATGTGCATATGTGATGATGAATTGAATTTGTGTATAAGTGGTTATATGTGATATTATATTAAATTCAATTATATGAGTACATGTGATAGTTTAATTAACTTTGGATGATCGATCATATATATGATAATGGATTAAACTAGTATATTGGGCCATAAGTGATGGTATAATGAATCATGTGTATTTGATCTAATAAGTAAGTTTTAGATGTTGAAATGAAAATTTTATATCCTATGTATTTATATGTGAATTATATGGATTGAAAGGTGAGAAAGAAAATTAGGTAGTTAATATGTATATACGTGAACAAATGTATATGTATTTGTTTTGAGATGGGAAAATGATTTACAGATCGATGTGAAATCTATTATTGAATGTATGAGTGTTTGGCCTTAAGGCTATAAAAGGTGAAAGTTTACGAATGATGATATGAATTATGAGTAAGTGAAGCTACTTAACGAGGAACATGGATTATATGAGATAAGTGATTGTACATGTGTATGTGATTAACCAAATTTGGCCTGTTTGAATTAAATTATATATGTTTCTATGGTGAATTATTTGCTTATGGCTTACTAAGTTGTCAAAGCTTACTTTGTGAAATTTTCCTATGTTTATGGAGTTTCAAAGACTTACTCGGGTTGGAAGTCGAAGGAGATCTCATCACACTATCAATTTATGCTTGGTAAATAAATACTTGGAGATTTGGTTATGTGGCATGTATAGACTAGTTTTGATATTGCTAGTTTTAAAATTGTATATATTTGTATAAGCCATGCGAAAATGGCTTGTCCATCTCGTTATTCTTGGAATTTATATTTTGGCTTGATGATTTCGTTTGATTTGGTTTTGGTATATTTATAAGTATGATTAATGTATAGAGTTTATATGAAATGAAGAAAAGATGTTATGATCTAAATTTCGAGTTTTGTAACTCGAGTTATAGTAGATTTCTGATGGACAGTTTCAATTTTTATGCCTCAAATTGGTAGTTAAGTCCGGTAATACCTTGTAACCCATTTTCGGCGACGGATAAGGGTTAAGGGTGTTACACGGCCCATAAGTCCTGACCGGATCTGGCATGCTCCTTGAGTAAAACAATTCAAAACTTATTTGTTTTTGGAAAATCTGGGTGGTTTGGAAGATAATTTGATTTGTGTTGAGTACAAATTGAAAATGGGGTTATCTTTGTAGTCTCGATTTTATTAAAACAATATTTTATTTGTACTTGAAATCAATAAGTAAAAAGTATTGCCAGGTTTTTAGAGTTTAACAGTAATTTGAAAAAAACGTTTGTGCTTAGGTGTCAAAACATTTAACATTTATTTTAATGAAAACTATTTAATCTTGATCTAACAATAATTGTATCATAATAGACCGGATAAAATGCATACTTAAAACAGTTAATAAGAATGGCCATATTACATCATAGCAAAACTTGAAATAAATCCAAAACTTAAATGATAAAACCAATACAAATAAAATAACTCGAGCTAAGCATGGCCACCACTAAGCTCCCGCCGAGGCGGTCCATTACTAAGTGTCACTGAAAAGATATCCCACAGCAGGGTGAGTCAATGACTCAATGTGTAACAATCAACACAAACTCTCAATCAATTTAGGCATGTCAAATCATACATATAAAACATATAAAAACAATGATGCAATCCAGAACCCAAACCTAGATAACTATACTCTACACATCACCGTACACGCCATCACATCGTGGGATTACTAAATCGACCCTCCATCCGCTACACACCATCGAAGGCGATCATGCGATCGACTTGCACATCGCCCTTATAAATTGTGGCATAGCCACAAGGTAACATTTTGTGACATAAGTCACCACATTGATTATGTGACATGAGTCACGAGATATTGTGGTAAAAACCACCAGATCACTTCCCCTTTTCATAATCACCCATATGCCCCATGAGTCGTACAAATCATGCAAATGTCATGCCACATGCCTTATTCATAATCGTAACCAATTCTCATATATGTCACGTCCATAGTTTATAATACTACTAGTAGATCTTTAGAGAATAATGTACCTAAATATGTTGTACCATTGAATGGTACCTTTAGCCACATTTTTCAAATTCTTATGAACAACATATAATACAACAATACCATAAATCTATCAAGAGTTAGTGTGGGGCTACACACAGTTACTAATGTGTTTTTGAATCCAGAAAATCTCTTTGAAATAGAATGTACACTTCCTAAAAATCAAAGTCGAATTTGGCCAACATTAATCACTAAATATGGCCTTGGCGAATGTTCATAGTCCCTTACCTTGTGGGTCTAAATCTTGAAATCGTCACTTGTCTTATGGAGATGTCGAGATACCTACAAGCCTTATGCTAGATCCGATTCTAACACTTTATGAACATCATAAATGGCCTGCGGCCTAATATTACACTTTACTTACCTTAGTCAACCAAATCCCGAATGGTCTCCCCTAGAAGTCGGCTACAATAGAAATCCCGAAAGATCCTTCATAGTTTCGGCCAAAGAATATTAATGGGATTAGTTTCTAGATTTTTCGGCTAAAAGAAAGAAAGGATTGCAAATCGAATAACATTTGTTCTTACCTTTAATATTGAAATCGACTGCACTACTGCTTGACACCACTAAGATATTCGGCTATGTAGACTAGATAGTGATCAAATCGGCTTTAATAGGGTAGAGGGGCAATGGGTTATGGCCACCAAAATAAAGGATTCAGTTTTGGGGTTTAATGACTAATCGACTAGGGGTTACATTGAGTGTCCGCTTTTAAGACTTTGGACAAAGAAGAGAATGGGGCACCTTGAGATTGGCTATTAGGGAATAGGTATGGATTTGGGGTAGAAGGAAAGAAAAAGAAGAATAGGAGAAGAGAAGAATTTTGGCAAAGGCACTCTTGAAAAGAAAAGAAAGAAAGAAAGAAAAATGGCATCCTTTCCTCCTTTTGGCTGAAAATAACACCAAGGGAGTCCCTAGGCCGGCCAACTCTCTTCCCTCTCTTCTTTATCCCTTGATCCACTCCTCCTTAGTCGAATCCTCAACTCTTCAACCCCATCTATACCTCCTCCTTCCAGAGTCCACATGCCATCCATTACCTCCCCTCCTTGTTGCAAAATAAAACTCCAAAAGTGCTCTCCTTGCAACTTGAACCTAAGCCCTCCTTGCACTTCCTGTGGCGTCACTTCCTAGGGCTTTAAGTGGCTCCTCCTTTCCACTTTAACAAGCCCATTCTTATGTCCAATTCCCTCTACATATTTTCTTAAGGCCTAACAAGCTTAGCTCCCCTTTAATACTTAAAATCCAACATTTTCTAAGGCATTTACCTACACTTTGAAGTTCTCAAAAATTCATATAACACATTCAAACACACATAGGCATGCTACTTCATACAATTTAGCAATTATGCACAAGCCCTAATTCCGGATATTACAGTTCTACCTCCTTAAAATAATTTCGACCTCAAAATTACACGGCTAGAATAGGTGGGGTATTATCGTCGCATTGCTTCTTCCACTCAAGAAGAAGCTTCCTCCGATCCATGATTACGCCATAGCACTTTGACGGAGGGACCGATTTCCTCCATAACACTTTCACATCTCCTCCAAGGTGCAATTGGCTCCTCCTCGTGGGACAAATCGGCCTTATCTCCACCTCTTCAACCGGAACTACATGAGATGGATCCGATCGGTATCGGCGTAGCATAGAAACATAGAATACATCGTGCATCTGCTTTGTAATTCGAAGGCAACTCCAAGCTGGTAGGCCCTTTGGTCCAACTCGCTTTAATATCCGATAAGGTCCTATAAACACAGGACTTAACTTCCTTTGATCTCATTACCTTCTTCCACGGAAACTTTAAGAAACACGAATCTTCCACGGCAAACTCAATCTCTTTTAAGCAAGATCTGCGTATGACTTTTGCTGTCGAAGCCTCCTTCAACCGTGTCGAATTACCTTAACCATTTCCTCCGATTACGCCACAATTTTGGACCCAAAATTGACATTCTCCCAATTACATCCAACATGTGGGAGTCGACACTTCATCCATACTGATTGCTTTATGCGGTGCCATCCAGAATACTTGCACGATAGTTGTTATTGTATGCAAATTCTACTAAAGGCAAAAACTCTTCCCAACTCCCTCTCGAAGTCTAATACCGACCCCTCAAAGATACCTCTAACACTTAGATCACTCGCATAGATGGTGCGTCGATTGCGGATGAAATGCCGTACTAAAGTCTAATATGGTACCCAAAGCTTGATGTAGTGCCTTCCAAAATTGAGACTTAAACCTCGGATCCCTATCCGAGATAATCGATATCGACACTCCGTGCAGCCTTACAATTTTCGCAACATACAACCTTGCCAATTTTTGTAGGGAATAGTTAACCCGCACGAGAATGAAATACGCGGACTTTGTCAATCGATCCACTATCACCCATACCGAGTCCTTCTTAGTAGGTGTAAGGGGAAGCCCACTAACAAAGTCTATAGTGATTCTCTCCCACTTCCACTATAGAATCAGATTGGTGAAGCAACCACGATAGAACTTGGTGTTCAGCCTTAACTTGCTGACACGTTAAGCACTTCCCTACCAATTCGGTAACTTCTTGCTTAAGACCAGGCCACCAAAACTGTTCCCTTAGATATTTGTACAACTTACTACCTCCAGGATGCATAGCATAGGGGCTATTATGCGATTCCTGAAGAATTCTCTACCGTAACTCCTCGTTCTTCGACATACAGACCTTACCCTTGAAACATAATACTCCATCGCCATTAATACCATAGTCCTTTAACTCCCCACTCTGCACTTGTCGTAGCTTAGCACTTAGATCATCATCCACCAACTGACTCTCTTTCACCTCATTCAACCACGTCGGCTTAACTTGCAACTCTGCTAACAAACTTCCATCGTCATACAAGCTAAGATGTGCAAACATTGCCCTCAGATTTGATACTACTTTCCGACTTAGGGCATCTGCCACCACATTCGTCTTGCCCGGGTGATACTCTATAGAACAATCATAATCCTTCAATAATTCCACCCACAATAATTCCACCTACCTTGTTCTCGGGTTCACTTTTTCGAGTCGAAAATACTTCAGACTCTTGTTGTCCGTGTAGATCACTGACTTTTCTCCATACATGTAGTGCCTCCACACTTTAAGAGCAAAGACCACTGCTGCCAATTCCAAATCGTGCGTCGGGTAGTTAACCTCATGTGGCCTTAATTGTCGAGATGCATAAGCCACTACCTTCCCGTCTTGTATAAGGACACCTCCCAATCCTGTATGGGAAGCATCACAATATACCACAAAATCCTTCCACCTCAGTTTGAATTAAAATCGGAGCTTGATCAAGACCCTCTTAAGTTTCTCAAAGCTCTCCTGTTGCTTATCAGTCCATACGAAAGGTACCTCCTTCTTAGCAACTTTGTCAAAGGTGCTGCGATCGACGAGAACCCTTCTAGGAACCTTCTATAATAGCCTGCCAATCCCAAGAAGCTACGAACCTTCGCCACAGACTTGGGTGGTTTCCAATCCAACACTGCATCAATCTTTCGAGGATCCACCCTTATCCCTTCTGCAGAACCACATATCCTAAAAACGTAACTTCCTTCAGCCGAAATTCACACTTGATAAACTTGGCATATAGCTTTTTCTCCCTTAACACTTGCAACACGACTCGGAGGTGCTCATCATGTTCTTCCTCAGACTTCGAATACACCAAAATATCATCTATAAACACAACAATGAACCGGTCCAGATAGGGTTGGAAAACTCGGTTCATCATGTCCATGAACGCGACTGGGGCGTTTGTCAATCCGAACGGCATTACCAAGAACTCATAATGCCTGTACCTTGTCTAGAAAGTTGCCTTATGGATATCAGCCTCCTTTACCTTAAGCTGATGATATCTAGACCTTAGATCTATCTTCGAAAATACTGCGACCCCCTTAAGCTGATCGAACAAGTCGTCTATTCTTGGCAAAGGGTACTTGTTCTTGATGGTCAGCTTATTCAACTGACGATAATCTATGCACATGTGCATAGTTCCGTCCTTCTTCTTCACAAATAAGACCGATGCTCCCCATAGAGACACACTAGGTCAGAAAAACCCACAGTCAAGCAACTCTTGGATCTGAGCCTTGAGCTCAACCAACTCCTTTGGTGCCATTCTGTATAGGGCAATGGATACAGGAGCTGTCCCCGGCAGCAAGTCAATTTTGAACTCCACTTCCCTATTTGGGGGTATTCCAGGTAACTCATCCGAAAAAATATCCACAAATTCTCTTACTGTTCTAACTCCACCAACTCCTCTTTCCTTTGCATCCAATGCACTAACAAAGATAAAAATGCCTTGCACCCTTTTCGAACCATCTTATTAGCCTTTAAAGTAGAAACTACGTTAGATAAGTAGTTTCTTCTTTCCCCTATCATAATTATCACTTTATCCTCCGGCGTCCTCAACTCCATTCGCTTAGCTGCACAATCCAATACTGCCCGATGTTCCACTAGCCAATCCATGCCAAGGATGAGATCAAATTCTCCAAAGGGTAAGCCCATCAAGTCGGCAAGAAATCCCACTCCTTGAAGCTCTAGAGGTACACTCTGAAATATCTTATTCACCACTACAGCTTGACCTAATGGGCTCACTACAGTCATCTCCCTATTAGATAGTTCAGAGGCTATGCCTAGTGTTTCAACTACTCTACATGCAATATAAGAGTAGGTAGAGCCAACATCAATTAGAGCAAAGTAAGGCTTGTCAGCCATAAGGAACGTACCAGTTATGACGTCCGGTGCGTTACCATCTTCCCTCTGACGAACCGCATATACCAGACCCGGCTGCCTCGCCTCCTTGTTACCAACACCTTTGCCCGGTGTTCTCCATCCTCTACCAGTTGAACAACAACCTCTCGGTGGCTGCTGTCCACCTCTTCCAGCCTGATTAGGACCCTGACTTACTGGTCGACTCCCGTTTGTTTTCATAGGACAGTCCTTAATTATGTGGTCCTTGGACCCACACTTGAAACATCTTCCCGTCTTCTTCCAACACTCCCCAAGTGCATCTTTCCACACTGGCCACAAATGCAGTCTTATCCTCCGTAGCGACCTCTTGACCACGTGGTCCATCACTTCTAGGCCTCTTTTGCACATTCCCTGATGACCGTGATGATCCAAAGCCTCTCTTTGCCTATTACGGTTTGTATTACATCTCACCGAGTCCTTAATCCCTTCGGCTACCTTAGCCTTCTCCATCAAGATCAGCAAATTCTCACTCTTGCTGT
Source organism: Gossypium rotundifolium (assembly GCA_025506655.1). Classification (NCBI taxonomy): domain Eukaryota; kingdom Viridiplantae; phylum Streptophyta; class Magnoliopsida; order Malvales; family Malvaceae; genus Gossypium; species Gossypium rotundifolium. Next base: position 21,238,973 of record CP106727.1, read on the forward strand.
GGAGCTATCAACAACCTCAGGTCATCCCTCAATCCGTCCTCAAATCGGACACATCGTTCATGCTTCGGTGACACAATACCTCGAGCATATCGGCTCAACCTTAGAAATTTCACCTCATATTCCACTACGGACTTATTTCCCTAAACCAGCCTCAAAAACACCTTCCTCTACGCATCAACGTAACTAGTTCCAATGTACTTCTTCTGATATGCCGCCTTAAAATATTCCCAAGTAAGATCATCAGCGGTAGCACCATCCCGAACTGTGAGCCACCATTGGTATGACTCATCACGGAGTAGCGACACTCCCCCTTTCAGTTTCTCCTCAGCAGTCAGGTCCAAATCATCCATAATCCACTCCGTCACCTCTAATCAATACTCACCGTGTTGGGCGCTACATCAGATACTCCACAGAAAAACTTAGCTCCATTAGCTAGGAGTGGCTCAGGTACCGACTTTTGAGCTCCCATGCCTCCACCGCCTCCACCACTTTCCGAACTTCATGACATCGCTCGTGATCTTGTATCATCCCGTCGATCCTCGATATTCCACATCGGTGGTGGCGATGAGTGGCATTTCATTTTCGGACCCTTGGCCAGACATAATGGGCTCCAACACGGTCATTCGGCCTCTACCATGGCCATGCACATTACGACCACGTCCTCTAGAATTCATGCTTTCGAATCGCGTTTATCTGATTAAAGAATTTTATGAATTAGTTTTGTTCCACTGATTTATCGCGAACAGTCTTATGTTCAATAGTTTTAAGGAGTAGTTCTTTCGAATTCATACACATACAGTCTCAAATTCATTCAGTCATCACATTCATGAACTTGCGTTCATTACAGAAAAGTGTTGTAATTGCCATTGTTGTTGTTTTCCACTACCATGGGTATTTTACGTAATTTTGTTCTATAGGGGTATTTTGGTAATTTTTCAAACTAGGGTATCTGAAGATTTCACAAAGTAGAGATTTTTGGTATTTTTACGAAATTGAAATACTTAGTAGGAAAATTTTAAGGGTAAAATGGTAATTTATAAACTGAGGGTATTTTTGTAATTTTTCAAACCAGGGCAATTTCGGTAATTTTTTGCAAAGTATGGTTCCTGGTGACTTTTCAAGACAAGGATATTTTGGAAATTTTAATTGAGGGTATTTCGACATCTTTCCATACTAAGGGTATTTTAGTCATTTATGCAGTTAGGGGTAATTTGGTCAATTTACAAATCGGGGTATTTTGGTCATTTTTAAATCAAGGGTACTTTGGAATTTATAATCATGGTTGAACTTTAGAATTTCACAAAACAAGGTGGATTTGGTCCTTTCGGGTTTTAATTATTGAATTTAGCTTTGTGATTGAGTCCTCACGGTTAGGGTGAACCGCCACTACGCACTGTAGGATTGACGGAGAGGAGGTGAGTCACTAGGGCTGCTAAATACCAAGCTCCCCAGATCCAATCCTAGACATGCGCACAACGATTGCCACACCTTTAACTTGGCGACTTAGACACAGGTTTGTTTGGTTAGACTTTAAGTTTTATGTATCTTGGTGTTGAAGTAGGCTAACCATAGGGTTTAATTCCTAATTTACTAATCTATGTCCCTATAAGTCCCACATACAAATCACAAAAGAGTTAGGAGTACTTACCTGGTGGACTTTGGGCCGGAGACTCAGGTGCCATGCCAGAAAAACCTACTTATTTCACCAAAAAATTCACAAAACTTATTTGGGCTCAATTTTGAAAACTTTGTGGGCTTTAAACCCAAGGCCGAGAGTTTAAAACTGGCTCTAATACCAAACTAAAACACCACAAACCCGGTCCACAAGTCCTGACCGAATCTGGTATGCTCCTTGAGTAAAACAATTCAAAACTTATTTGTTACTTTGGAAAATCGGGTGGTTTGGAAGATAATTTGATTTGTGTTGAGTACAAATTGAAAATGGGGTTATCTTTGCAGTCTCGATTTTATTAAAACATTATTTTTATTTGTACTTGAAATCAATAAGTAAAAAGTATTGCGGGGTTTTTAGAGTTTAACAGTAATTTGAAAAATACGTTTGTGCTTAGGTGTCAAAACATTTATCATTCATTTTAATGAAAACTATTTAATCTTAATTTAACAATAATCAAATCATAATAGACCGAATAAAATGCATACTTAAAATAGTTAATAAGAATGGCCATAGTACATCATAGCAAAACCCGAAATAAATCCAAAACTTAAATGATAAAAACCAATAAAAATAAAATAACTCTGAGCTAAGCATGGCCACCACTAAGCTCCTGCCGACCCGGTCCATTACTGAGTGTCACCTGAAAAGATATCCCACAACGGGGTGAGTCAACAGACTTAATGTGTAACAATCAACACAAACTCTCAATCAATTTAGGCATGTCAAATCATACATATAAAACATATAAAAATAATGATGCAATCCTGAACCCAAACCTAGATAACCATCCTCTACACATCACCCGTACCTGCCATCACACCGTGGGGATTACTAAATCGACCCTCCATCCGCTACATACCATCGAAGGCAGTCGCTGCAGTCGACTTGCACATCGCCCTTATAAATTGTGGCATAGCCACAAGGTAACATTTTGTGACATAAGTCACCACATTTAGATTATGTGACATGAGTCACCAGATATTGTGGTAAAAACCATCAGATCAGTTCCCCTTTTCATAATCACCCATATGCCCTATGAGTCGTACAAATCATGCAAATGTCATGCCACATGCCTTATTCATAATCGTAACCAATTCTCATATATGTCACGTTCATAGTTTATAATACTACTAGTAGATCTTTAGAGAATAACGTACCTGAATATGTTGTACCATTGAATGGTACCTTTAGCCACATTTTCAAATTCTTATGAACACATATAATACAACAATACCATAAATTTATCAAGAGTTAGTGTGGGGCTCACACAGTTTACTAACGTGTTTTCCGAATCCCAAAATCTACCAAATAGAGTGTACACTTCCTAAAAATCAAAGTCAAAATTCGGCCAACATTAATCACTAAATATGGCCTTGGCCGAATGTTCATAGTCCCTTACCTTGTGGGTCTAAATCTTGAAATCGTCACTTGTCTTATGGAGATGTCGAAATACCTACAAGCCTTATGTTAGATCCGATTCTAACACTTTATGAACATCATAAATGGCCTGCGGCCTAATATTACACTTTTACCTTAGTCAACGAAATCCGAATGGTCTCCCCAGAAGTCGGCTACAATAGAAATCCCGAAAGATCCTTCATAGTTTCAGCCAAAGAATATTAATGGGATTAGTTTCTAGATTTTTCAGCTAAAAGAAAGAAAGGATTGCAAATCGAATAACATTTGTTCTTACCTTTAATATTTAAATCGACTGCACTACTGCTTGACACCACTGAGATATTCGGCTATGTAGACTAGATAGTGATCAAATCGGCTTTAACAGTGTAGAGGGGCAATCGGTTATGGCCACCAAAATAAAAGATTCAATTTTGGGGTTTAATGACAAATCGGCTAGGGGTTACTTTGAGTATCCGACTTTTAAGACTTGGGACAAAGAAAAGAGAATGAGGGCACCTTGAGATTCAGCTATTAGGGAATAGGTATGGATTTGGGGTAGAAGGAAAGAAAAAGAAGAATAGGAGAAGAGAAGAATTTTGGCAAATGCACTCTTAAAAAGAAAAGAAAGAAAAAAAAATGGCCTCCTTTCCTCTTTTTGGCCGAAAATAAAACCAAGGGAGTCCCTAGGCCGACCAACTCTCTTCCCTCTCTCCTTTATCCCTTGATCCACTCCTCCTTAGCCGAATCCTCAACTCTCCAACCCCATCTATACCTCCTCCTTCCAGAGTCCACATGCCGTCCACTACCTCTCCTCCTTGCTGCAAAATAAAACTCCAAAAGTGCTCTCCTTACAACTCGAACCTAAACCCTCCTTGCACTTCCTGTGGCGTCACTTCCTAGTGCATTAAGTGGTGCCTCCTTACCACTTTAACAAGCCCATTCTTATGTCCAATTCCCTCTACATATTTTCTTAAGGCCTAACAAGCTTAGCTCCCCCTTTAATACTTAAAATCCAATATTTTCTAAGGCATTTACCTACACTTTGAAGTTCTCAAAAATTCATATAACACATTCAAACACACATAGGCATGCTACTTCATACAATTTAGTAATTATGCACAAGCCCTAATTCCCGGATATTACATAAGAAATCCCTAAAACCCCCTGAAGGAATTGAATGAGAGATCCCCGTCTTGAGTAGAACTCCAGCTTCTTGAGATGAATCAATTGGCTATCTTTGAGTGATTCCCACAAATCTGGCCTTCTGGCTTGGCTCCTTGGCCAAGCTGGCTGCCTAACTGACCGCCAAAAGCCCTGGCAGGAGGCTTCTACCGAACTCCCCACTTATGTTGCCCCTAGAGTGTTTATATAGACTTTTGAGATGCTTTACGTGTCCCCTACATATCATAATTCAAGTAGAATTTCTACTAGGGTGTTTGAATAGGATTTGGAATGTGTTTCTTTGCCTCTAAGTATCCAAATCTGAGTGAAATTCCTCTTGGCTGCGGTAGGGACACGCCCATGGTACACGCCCGTGTGAATCGACTTCAGGCCGTGTTTGGGTCTGTTGATGGAGGCACGGTCATGTGAATCATGGTTAGGCTGTGTTCTAGTTAATTGTAGAGGCACGGCCATGTGGCTTGAAGTCCAGGCCGTGTTAGTTTCCATTTTGGCCCAAATTGGCCCATTTTAAGCTCGTTTCTCGTTCTTTTCTTCCTTAGGTGCTTTCTTGAGTATAAAACATGAAAAGAAAGGATTAAGAGCACCTTTTTATGCAATTTGGGGAATAAATCATCCAAAAGTATGCTAAATGTGGGATTAAAAGATGTTATGCTAAATGTGGGATTAAAAGATGTTACTTTTACGGTTTATCAGATATCACGTCACTTACTTGAGCTCCTTACTTCCAATAACTTAGCTCATCCCCAAGATAGGTAAAGTCCTATCCAGAACCATATAAAAAAAATAAACTGTAACATCCCAAAATTTGGGGTTAGATGTTTTAAGATTTGTGGGTAGGGTCAATGGCTAGATCAGACAATTGGGTTTGTTGCTGTGTTTTATGTCAAAATGGGCCTACTGGTCTGGTGGTTGGTTGTGTGTTAGTTTGCCTCTGGGTTCTGGGTTTGAATCATCATGTGTGTTTGAGGAATTAATTTTATTTGAGTTTTATTTTATTTTATGTTTTCTGTATATATTATGTTATCTATTTTATGTTATTTTTATTTTGGGAAAAAAAGGTGGTTGTTCTTAAAAATCTCTTCTCACGTTCTTCTATTCTTTCTTTACATTTTCTTAGTTTTCAATTTCCTTTGATTTTCTTTTTGCTTCTTCCACTTTGTCGTCTATCAATGGAGCTTTTTTTTCGAGTGTTATGCTTGATTGGTTCTGAAATTGGGTAAGCTTTGTCTTTTGTTTTAATGAAGGAATTTCTTCAATTTTGTTGTGTTTCTTAAATTAAATTCTTATAATTAGTTGTGTTTGTAATTGAGGTCTCTGAATCGGCTTGGTGGAGTGAGTCAAACAATTTTAGGTGTTTAAATCGCGAATTTGGGTGTGGGTTTTGTAACTTTTTAATTTAATCGTGAATTATTGAATCAATTTTGTGAAATTTGGTAATTTCGGGTGTTCCGATGATTGCATAATCGTAACGTTATATCGCTAATAAATTATGTAAATTTTGACTAGTTAGGGTGTGTTTCTGCCCTATTAAAGGTTAAGGACCTTTTGATGTCAAATTTTGTGTTTTTTGGGCTGTTTCGGTGTGGTTTCGTGACCACACGGGTGGCCACAAGGGCATGTGCCCCATATGGGTGGCTCACACGACCGTATGAAATTGGGAATTAGGGTTTTTGGGTGAATTTTGGTTCCACACAGGCTGGCCACATGGGAATTTGTCCTCATACGAGCGTGTGAGATCTCCACAAGACCGTGTCTACTTTACACGTATTTTTAGTACTTTTGGACAGTGAGTTAGACTGTGTTCACACAGGCATCTGTCCCTTCCACACAGGCGTGTGTGGCCTCTACATAGGCGTGTAGACCCCCACACGGCCTGGGCACTTCCACACGGCCGTGTGGCCTTATGTCGTCAATTTTTGTACTGTGTCTATTTTTGACTTGTTTGTGATCCTTGTGTTTCGACCCACGGTTGGGCCTTAGTAAGGGTAGTTGGGACTCTGTTTTGGCTCGGGCATATCTGTTATAAGCAATCGCTACATTAGTTAAGTGACTCATTAATGTGATGTTGCCTAATTTTTGAGTATTGTAATGTATGATTCTGGATTTGGTCGATTGAACATGCGTACTTCCGATTCTGTTTAACTGGCTTGTGACTATCTGGAAACTGTGTACATCGATTCTGTAATTGATTGTCTGATTACAAGCTTCTATGTTTGTGTGATTGATAGTGTTTGGTGTGCATTTTTGCATTTGCATTATGATTTCAGGTTTGGGATATGAAAAGAAGGAAGTCTAGTCTGATTTGGCAGTTTCAACTGCAATACGTCTGTATAGTGATTTACGACACAGTACGATACTTCTGGCAGCTAAGCTGCATACTGTTATATATGTGGCTTTGTTCCACATCCATGGTGTGTAGGGTTGGATGGGCCTTTCGAGGTCCTATGTGGTGTGCAGGGCTGGTTGAGTTTTTATATAGCTCATTTGTGGTGTGAATGGGGGACGAAGAGGTGTTTGGCTAGATGGGTGGGTTTCATGTTGATGCATTTGTTTCACATTATATCTATATGTCTGTCTGTATGATTGTGAGATTAACGATATATGGATCGATGTTTTCAGTACTGATGGTTCTGTTTTGGTTGTGATGATTATTTGGAGATCAGATTGCCATTGTGATATTTTTTTTTATTTTAGCACTTAATTTTCATTTTTTGTCGTTTCAATCTCACACTGAGCTCGTGTAGCTCACCCCCTCAGTTTCTCTTTTTCAGGAATTTTCGTGTGCTATTGCTAGGACTCGGCACGTCGGACGTTTCGAACAACCACGTTTAGAATCAACTTTAGAAGTATTTTCATAAATTCCGCATTTATAAATAAATGGTTTGAATTGTAAGTTTTATTTTGAATATTTTGGTATGAATTTTGGGATTTTATGCGCGTAAGCAACTTTTGGACTAAATTTTTTGTAATATCAAGATTTTACAACGGAGAGTTTTACGTAACTTAAATACGGTATGTTTTCTAGATAGTTAAACTCAAATTTTACCTACGATCATTTCGATGATCAATGTAACCTCCGAGATTCGGTATAAACTTCTAGTTCGGATTTTGGGGCGTTACATAAACTAACCATATTCTTGGAAGTAACTCCTAATATTTTAGATAACAATCTTACCAACTTGCATAATACGTATTAAATTAGTGATATTTTGAGTTTAAAATACTTGAAATCATGATGGACTTAGAAATTAAACTTAAAAATTGTTTAGTAAAATATTGAAACTACATTTAGTGCTACTGTTAGACAATGCTTACTAAAAATAAGATATCTGTACTTACAAAATTCGGATCCTTGTTTTGTTTAATTGATTAAAAACTAGAGATGGCTCAAATACTAATAAGTTTTATATAAGATCCAATAGTTCTAGCAATTTACCTTTCTTGTTATTTTCTAGAAGCATAAATTGATTATCTGTACTTACAAAACTCAAGATTCGCTTATGTTTATTTCATGACAAAGTAGACTTAGGACCTTTCTAAACATATAATAGTCATGTCTATAATTCATATATTTTTTAATCCATATATACGGATAATACAAAAATTTTCATATCATTCTTCTATATGCATAATATACAATTTAAGTTCTTTATGTAACACCCCAAACCCGGTCTATGCGTTAAGACCAAATTTGACATGTCACACTAAATAAACATACACCTAATCTTTTAAAGATTTAAAGAAAACAAATTATTAAAAGCATTTTAACGTGGAGTTATTGAAACTAAGTTTGATTAATAAATCTAATAATATGGGTCGTAAAAATTTATAAATTGAAACTTAGGAAAAATTGATTTAATATTTTGAGAAAATTTAAAGAGTTCTAAAGTAATTTGAAAACAAAAATATAAAAATATTATTACGAGAAAATTACTGAGTTAAAACTATTTAGGAATGAAACCCTTTTCGTATGTTTATTTCTATTTTTAGAAAAAATTAATCCCACTTAAGTATTTAAAGCATATTATAAAATCCATCCACAAGTAAAACATCCATAAAAATTTAACTAGGGGCCTTATTACAAAATAGCAAAAATAATAAAAAGTATTTAAAAAGAAATTCAAAATTTAAATAACCCATTATTCGTAGTATGGCCTCCACTGAGTCGTCCCCGGCCAAAGCCTCCATCACTAATCATTACCTGAGGAGGGTAAAGAAAACGGGGTGAGTTACTTAGAACTCAGTGTGTAACTCACTTACCATTGTCACTGGGCCAAAAATTCAATTAAGCATTTATTGGGCCAAAGCCCATTTACAATCATAACATAATATTATATATAACATGCATGTGTTATGCAATTTCCCAACCAACCTAGTTTTCCATCCGCTACACACCACCCTACTAACCAACACACCTGTGGGGAGCTTTAGACACCCACCCCGCCAACACACCAAACTGGGCATTAAGCCATATATCAAATTGTGGCAGAGCCACCGGTAATTTATTGTGGCAGAGCCACCGGTAATTTATTGTGGCAGAGCCACCGGTAATTTGTAGCAAAGCTACCAGAACTTCTCTTCATCAAAATCCCAACCCATGCAAATCATGTATATAATATGCATATCCAATTACAATATTCCATTCATATAATTATTACGAACAATATGGCCTATTTATCACATATCACATTTGGCCCATTTATCACATATCACATTTGGCCCATTTAGCACATATCACATTTGGGCCATTTAGCACATATCGCATTTGGCCCATTTATCACATATCACGTTTGGCCCATTTAGCACATATCACATTTGGCCCATTTAATCACAATCTTAATATCGATTTTTATAGTTTCTACAAAAATAATGATAATTACGCCATCTTACTCGATTTCACTAACAAGTGACTAAATCAAGTGATTTACCATTAGTCACAATATAAATATCTATCCCATGAAATATGGTGTGAGATTACACACCTAATTACGGTAAGCACTACACTTTCCTGATCGTCAACACCTAAAAATATTTTAACACTCGATTAGATCATTAACACTTATAATAAATCCATTCTAAGATAAGTGGTCTAGATTTTTACCCTCGAAATCTCGAATAACTACTATTTGCCGATTCTCTTCGGATGATGGTTCACAACCCATTGGAAAACCCCGAATAGCTAATGGCTCAGAACTGTGAATAACCTCAAATAATTGATTTTTACCAGAAGAGGGTCCATAACCCGGTGGAAAGTCTCGAATTGTCGAAATGGCCCTATGTTTGAATTTAGGAGTTGGGATCGTCAATCCTGTAACACCCTAAACCTGGCCCATAAGTTCCAACCGGATCTGGTATGCTACTGGTTGAACATTGAAAACTTTTCTCTGAAAGGTTTTGGAAAAACTTAGTTTATTTTAGCCGAGTAATCCCTTAGATGTGAGATTTTGTAAATAACTTTACTACTTGCGTTGATTGGGTTGAAAAGCCCATTTGTTATTTCATTTTATTTTGGAGACTAAAAAAAAAACATAAGTTTTGCAAATCCCGGCATAACAAAAATTAAATCGAAGTCTAAGTTAAGGAGGCTTTATTACATAAATAGTCCCAAATAAATAAAAAAACCAAAATTAATCTATAGAAAAAAAATGGCTCGAATCCGCCGGCTCCCATGTCCACGATCTCTTGCTCATCGAAAGAGTAGAGAAAAGGAAAGCGGTGAGTCACCAAGACTCGTGTATAAATCTGAACACACCGACCTAAGGCTCACAAACACATTATGGGCCTTGGCCCATACATAGAGGCAACAATCATAATACATGATAGATAATACATAATGAATGGCCCAACTTGTCCTAGAATTCCATCCTCTATGTAACACCCAAAAATCCGGCCAAAACACCACGACCGAACCTGGTATGTTACGGGGAAATTTGTAATTAGGAGGTTAAGTTTAGGTTACAGTGTTGATGAAAACTCTTTGTCGTTTTTTTTCCTTTAAAACCTAGGGTATGATTGTTTAAAACCGATAGTGAATTTTGATATCCCGGAAGTTTTGAAAACTTAGTTGAATTCAGTAGAAAAATCAAATTATATCATTTGGAAATTCGAGTTTATCATTTTTAGTTGCTTGAAAACATTTCGAACTTAGTTTAAATTTGGAAATTGTTCGAGTTGCATTCATTTTAAATTAGGCGTGTTACCCAAGGTAAAGTTTAAAACATGTCGCTTTATAGTTTTGAAAACCTTATCTTTCCAAGTTTTACTCAATATTAACCCAAGTATTTGTTAAGGCATATTAAAATCAAACTTAAGCATATGAACAACCAAAGTAAAATTTAAAAGGCCTTTTACAACCCAACAAAACCAAATGGAAATAAATAAAGTAAAGTACCAAGTTTTTTTAAAATCCGCATAGACCCAATTTATTCATGGCATGGTCACCTCGAGTCCTCCGGCTCAAGTGTCCATGATCTAAGTGTCACTGAAAATGATAAGGGAGAAGGTGAGTCATGAGACTCGATGCATAAATCCCCTCGGAATATGCAACATACTAACACTCATCATAACAAAGCAACACAATTAATGCACCCAATCCTAACCATCCATAACACCTTTTCTACCCGTATGGTACCAAACCCTTTGGTGACCCAAAGTCACGATATCCATCAATGTGGTGCCAAACCCTTTGGTGACCCAAAGTCACGAATAATCCATCGTGGGGCCAACCCGTGTGATACCAAATCATGGCGGCGATCCGTATCTCAAAAGTGGGGCCAACCCACGGTGGTGTTGAACCACGGGGATGAGTCGCTATGAGGTGCCAAACCTCGGTGTCCCAAAGACACAAGTGTGATACCAAATCACCGGTGGCTGCGATCACGAATCAAATGATGGGGCCAACCCATGCGTGTGATACCAAATCACTAGCGTCGATCCGTAAAATCAGCCGTGGGGCCAACCCAATGTGGTGCTAAGCCAACGGGGCGAGGCGCCGAGGTGCCAAACCTCTGGTGACCCAAAGTCACAATAATCAATCTGTGGTACCAAACCACCGGAGGTGCCAAACCTCGGTGTCCCAAAGACACGGATATCATATTCCCCCTTCTCTCAAATTACCCATAAGCATACCATATTGAGGCAAATCGTGCAAATCATCCAAATCATGCTAATATGATTAATGTAGCATCTCATAACACATACATCATAGATCATGTTATCATACCAATAATAAAACTTCGTAATGAAACGGACTTACCCCAATCCGGTACTCATACCCCATAGGGTATCATATCCATCAACCATCTTTTTTGGCTTTATTAGCGATCGGGTTATTAAGCATATTACTAAGTAAAGAGTGTGTTAGTTTACACACTGCTCAAACACAAGCTTTAATCCAAGCGGACTGATCTAAATCCTCGATTACCTTGCTCCTAAAATCGACCAAACATAGATTAGTCACTTATACCATTCGGCCAAAACCAAATAAATCAAGAGGTTAACGCTAACCCTTACCTTACACTTGATTTGGTTTCCTACAAATCCGAACCAAATAATGGTTCCTCTTTAAACGCACACCCTAACAAGAAAGCGGTTAATCCTTTAGTGACTTGGCTTAATGAAAACTAAGCGAATAGACTAAAAGAACCAACTCTTACCACCACTTACCAATTGCTTAACAGAGAAAGAAGGCTCCTCTCGATTGTTTACAAAATCCGGATGTCCTATAATGAAATCGGTTTAATCACAAGGGTTAACTCCTTACATCAAGAGCCAAAATCGGCTCTAACCAAACCAAAGTCGACAAAGAACAAGAAGAAAGGAAATAACCATTCGGCCATGTACTTACCTTCTCTAACGATTGAACAACCAAGCGAGATTATCACCACACACAAAAATCGTACAAGATAACTACTAGGAGAGGAAAGTTTGGCTATGATTGCTAATAACAACCACCAAGATTCGACCTTACACAAAGAAAAGAAAACACAAGAGAAAGTTGTAAAGAAAAGGGGTTGCTATTAAGCCACAACAAAATGGGAAAAAGAAGAAGAAAGATGCTTTCGATTTTTGAAAAGAAAGCAGAAATGGAGGAAGGTATTTTGGAGAATGGAGTTTATTAAGGAGATTTCAAGAAGAAAAGAGAGTATGAGAGGAAGAGAAAGCTAATTTGATTTACACAAATGAAGAGGAAAAAGAGGAGCAAAGAACATTTGGCTACCAAGAAAATTGAGAGAAAACAAAACAAATTCGGCAAAGGTTGCTTGGACTTTCGGTTTCAAGGAGTAGAAAATGAAAGAATCTCCTTTAAAATTTAGCTAGCTAGACAAAAGAAATCAATTTGGTTTTGACACCAAATGACGAAAATGCACAAAATGCCAAGTGCATTTCGCACCCTCTCCACTCACTTACCAAAGGCCACTCATCCCCCATGAAGACCCCAACATTCGCCACTACCCACAAACACTCATGGTCACTAATTCAAACCGATTTGAATTAGTCAAACCCCAACTCACTCCTTAATTCACTCCTTGCCCACCATTTAAACAAGTTTGAACTAGTCCACCTCCACAAATCACTCTCCACCCACCATTCAAGTGAGTTGACTTGGTCCATGGCGAGTTTGAGCGCCAACAACTTCTCCTCCTCCATGCAGTCAAAATGGGAGCAAAATGTGGGACTTACGCAACTTGAACTCAGGACCTCCTCCCCCAAGTGGCGCCAACCCAAGCTCCAAGTGGCGCCTAGCTTGCCACTCCACCAGATCCTTTCTTGTGCTAAAATTCACCAAAGAATACTTATTAACCCCTTCTTGACTCCTCTCACCTAAGCCTAAAACTAAAATTTTCCTACCTCTCGAGGCTTACACCGGGCTTACAACTAAGCCCCAAAACATCAAGAACAACAACATAGCAGGCCAATAACATGCAAACAATGCCATAACAAAATAGCCCCTATCCCGGGATATTACAGTTCTACCCTCCCTTAAAAAAAATTTCGACCTCAAAATTACCTGATCAAAAGAGTTGCGGGTATTCTTTGCCTCATCATATCCTCGGGTTCCCACGTAGCTTCTTCCACGCCATGATTCCGCCATAGTACCTTTACCAAAGGCATCAACGCAGAACCTTCACATCTTGATCTAGAATCGCACGCTTTCTTCCTCCATGGTCAAATCTGGATTTACCTCGATCTCTTCCATCGCTACCACGTGCGATGGATCAGCGATATCGCTAAGCATCGAAGCGTGGAATACATCGTGAATCGACTTCACTCTCTTGGCAAATCAAGTCGATACGCTACCGGTCCCACTCGTCTCGATACCTTATATGGCCCATAAACCTCGGACTTAACTTGCCTTTTCTTAGAACCTCAACACTTTCTTCCATGGCGAGACCTCGGAAAGACCTTATCACCCATGGAAAACTCTATATCTCTATGCTTGAGATCGGCGTAAGACTTACGCACTGTCAAGCTTCCTTCAATCGAGCTTCAACTTAACCTTGTCTTGGTCTCGAGAACCAACTCTGGTCCCAACAAGCGGCGTTCACCCAACTCCAGTCCAACAAGTAGGTGGCGACACTTCCTACCATACAACGCCCTCATATGGTGCCATCTTGATGCTTGCTTGGTAACTATTGTTGTGGCGAACTCGACCAATGGTAGAAACTCTTCCAACTACCCACGAAGTCCAAGACACAACCTCGTAACATATCCTCTAAGATCTATATAACCCTCGATAAATCTTAGTCTTGTACCCGAGCACGATGCAACACTTTCTAGAACCTTGACGTAATCTGGGATCCCTATCCGAGATGATCGATACTAGCACACCGTGCAGCCTCACTATCTCTGACACATACAGCTTCGCTAACCTCTGAAGTGAGTAATCCACCCTCACCGGAATAAAGTGAGCTGATTTAGTCAGACGATCCTGATACCCAAATGAATCCTTCTTGCTAGGCGTAAGAGGTAATCCACCGAAATCCATAGTTATCCTTTCCCACTTCCTTTGTGGGATTTTCACTGAAGCAACCCTCGGCGGCATCGATGTTTGGCCTTGACACTGGCGACATGTCGACACTACCCTAAACTCTGTCACTTCCCTCTTGGACACAGCCACGTAATCGCTCTTTTAGATCCGATACATCTTACTACCTCCAAGATACATAGCGTAGGGGTTGCTATAAAGCGTCCTGAAGAATCTTCTGCCTTAACTCAATATCCCTAGGCATACAAGCTCTCCCTTGAGAACACAGCACTCCATCACTAGACAAACTGTAACCTTCCAACCCACTATCCTGCACCTACAACCTCTGCACACTCAAAACCTCATCCTTTAACTGTTTTTCCTTAATATGCTCAACCCAAGTAGGCTTAACCTGCAGCTCTGCCAGAATACTTCCGTCGTCATACAAACTCAAATGGGCAAACATCGCTCTTAAGTCTGAAACAACCTTTTGGCTCAACGCGTCTGCCACCACGTTAGCCTTGCCTGGATGGTACTCAATCAAGCAGTCGTAATCCTTTAGTAACTCAATCCATCTGCGCTGTCTCAAATTCAAGTCCTTCTAAGTCAAAAGGTACTTCAGACTCTTGTAATCTGTGTAGACTATCGATCTCTCTCCGTACAAGTAGTGCCTCCAAATTTTCAAGGCGAAGACTACTGCCGCTAACTCCAAGTCGTCGTCGGATAATTGACTTCATGTGGCCTCATTTGCCGAGATCGTAAGCCACAACCTTCCTTCTGCATCAAGACACAACCTAAACTCAGTATGTGATGCATCGTAATATCTTGTGAATTCCTTTCCGCCTCGGGTTGAATTAGAGCCGAGCTTGGTCAAAATCTTCTTCAACTTGTCGAAACTCTCCTGCGCTTCTCGGTCCAAATGAGCGGAACCCTTTTTCTTAACAATTTGGTCATCGATTATTGCGATCAACGAAAATCCTTCTACAAATCTTGGTAGTATCACCAAGCCGAAAACTCGAATCTTAGCTCTTGACTTAGGCGGCTTCCAATCCAAAGCGCCTCAATCTTTCGAGGAACCACTCTAATCCCTTAGCCGACACTACATGACCCAAGAATGTCACCTCTCTAAGCGAACTCGCATTTACTAAACTTAGCATAAAGTCGCTTCTCCTCAAAATCGCAATACCACATAAATCGCATCATGCTCCTCTTGGTCCTTGAATACACCAAGATGTCGTCAATAAAACCACGATGAATCGATCCAAATCTTGCTAGAACACCTATTCATCATATCCATAAATCTTTGCGTGTGTTAGTCAACCCAAGCGGCATTACTAGAAATTCATAGTGCCCATACCCAGAGTCTGAAGCGCGTCTTGCGGATATCGCCTCTTTCACCTTTAGCTGGTGGTACCGGACCTTAAATCAATCTTGAGAATCTCGATGCCCTTTAGTGATCAAACAAGTCATCTATCCGTGGCAGCGGATACTTGTTTTGATCGTCGACTTATTCAATGGCGATAGTCTATACACATCCGCATAGTACCGTCTTTCTTCTTGACAAAGAGTATGCAAAGGCGCTCCCAAGGTGAAACACTTGGCACGATAAAACTTCGATCCAACAACTCCGGATTTGAGCCTTAAGCTCCACTAACTTCTTTGGCGCCATCCTATCTGAGCAATAGACACCGACGGCGATTAGGGTAACAAATCTATCCCAACTCTACCTCACGATCCGGTGGCAAACACGAAAGCTCCTTAGAAATACATCGATAAATTCCTAACTTGTCCAGAACCATCTCTACAGAGACTCTTTAGCCTCCAAGGCATACACATGAACCACATATGCTTCACACCTTTTCGACCATCTTTTCGACCTTGAGCGGATACCACATTGGATAGGTAGTCCCTCCTATTACCTATCATAACCACTTCATCACCCTCAAGCGTCTTTAGAACCATATGCTTAGCCGCAATCCAACCGCTGGTACTTAACCAACTAGTCTATCCCAAGAATCGGATCGAACTCCCCAAATGGCGGTTCCATCGGATCGACCACAAACACTACCCCTTGAGTTCTAGAGGTACATCTCTATCGACTTATCTACAACTACAGAGTGACCTGAGGGCTAATTACGGTCATCGCCTAGAAGATAACTCGATTCTAAATCCATGGTCTTCACTATGCTACTTGCAGCGTATGAATCGTTGAACCCACATCAATCAAAGCGGTAATGGAGAACCAAAGATTAAGAGCGTCTGGATTATGACGTGCAGTGCGTCGCCTCCTCTCGGCGCCTCGGCATACACTAGCCAGCCGTCGGCCTCGAACTACTGCGCACCTCTCGCCGGTGCTCCACGGCCCGACCGTAACCATTACCTCCTCGCCATTACCACGGCCCCTCTGCGGTGGCGGTCCATTATTCTGAACCGAGTGCGGCCACGACTCTCGGTGAATCCTAGCCAACTTACGCGGACGGTCCCACACGATGATCCAAAGAGCCACACTCGAAACATCCTTTTCCACCGTCCAACATCCTCCCCAATGAGCTTTCCCAGCGGTTACACTATGGCGGTCCACGATTAGCGACAATGACCCTACGGTGATTTGGCCCACTGTCTAGCCTTTTTACGATTACGACAACCGGAAGATCCAAAACTCCGCTTTTGCCTGCTATCAAGTTACGCCTCACGGACTCTTTAACCCCTTCGGCTATCTTAGCCTTTTCTACCGGACAATAACTCACGCTCTGGCGTGGAGCAATCAAGAACCTTAATTCATCTCTCGGACCATCCTTGAAACGAACACACCTCTCGTGTTCAGTAGCCACCATACCCCTAGCATACCGACTCGACCTCAAGAACTACGCCTCGTACTCCAACACGGACTTACTCCCCAGAACTAACCTCAAAATGCCTTTCATTGCGGCGTCGATGTAGCTAGCTCCAATGTACTTTTTCCGATAAGCGACCTTGAAATAATCCCGTAAGATCTTACGCTCTGCACTATCCCGAACCGTGAGCCACCACCGGTATGGCTCATCCAGAAAAGCGATACTATGCCCTTGACTTCTCCTCGGTGATCGAGTCTAAATCATCCATAACCCGCTCGTCGCCTCCGGTCAATACTCGGTAGTCTGCAACAACACCGAAACACCTCGAATACCTCGGCCCCGTTTATCCGGAGTCGCTCAGGCACAGATTTCCTAGCTCCTGCGCCTCCACCTACTCCAACTTCCCTTTCTAGAACTCGCAGCATCGCCTGTGACACTGCATCGTCCCCAGTCTGTTCCTAAAACTCACCACCTTCAGCTGGTGGTGGTACCAGTATCTCATTCTCGACCCTTACGGATCCTACGGGTTGAAGCGTCATCCTACCTCGACCACGTCCACGACCACGTCCACCTTTAGCGCTCATGACTAAGATCTCTCTTGATGCGATTTAAAGAGTTTTATGCATCGATAATTATTTCAACATTTAAAAGCAAAGTCTTATGAATATTGCTTATTAAAGAAGTTTTGTTTTCGCAAGTCCACGAGTCCTATTGATTTCGGTTTCTAAAGTAGTTTACTACCGCTAGTCATTCGGTCACATCACATCAAAATCTCAAGCAATAATAAGGGTACTTACAGGCGGATTGGTATGAGTCTCATTGCCATGCCTTTCAAACCATATACTTTAAAACCAAAACACTTAAAACCAGAATTTAAAACATTTTGGGCCTCGGGCACACAGTCGAGCCTTTGAACTTAGCTCTGATACCACAATTGTAACACTCAAAAATCTGGCCAAAATACCACGACCGAACCTAGTATGTTACAGGGAAATTTGTAATTAGGAGGTTAAGTTTAGGTTACAGTGTTGATGAAAACTCTTTGTCGTTTTTTTTCCCTTTAAAACATAGGGTATGATTGTTTAAAACCGATAGTGAATTTTTATATCCCAAAAGTTTTGAAAACTTAGTAGAATTCAGTAGAAAAATCAATTTATATCATTTGGAAATTCGAGTTTATCATTTTTAGTTGCTTGAAAACATTTCGAACTTAGTTTAAATTTGGAAATCGTTCGAGTTGCATTCATTTTAAATTAGAGCGTGTTACTTGAAGGTAAAGTTTAAAACATGTCGCTTTATAGTTTTGAAAACCTTATCTTTCCAAGTTTTACTCAATATTAACCCAAGTATTTGTTAAGGCATATTCGAAATCAAACTTAAGCATATGAACAACCAAAGTAAAATTTAAAAAGGCCTTTTACAACCCAACAAAACCAAATGGAAATAAATAAAGTAAAGTACCAAGTTTTTTTAAAATCCACTCCAAAATGATAAGTGCAAGACCCAATTAATTCATGGCATGGTCACCTCGAGTCCTCCGGCTCAGTGTCCGCGATCTAAGTGTCACTGAAAATGATAAGGGAGAATGAGTCAAGACTCAAGATAAATCCCCCTCGGTATATGCAACATACTAACACACATCATAACAAAGCAACACAATTAATGCACCGATCCTAACCATCCATAACACCTTTTCTACCCGTGTGGTACCAAACCACCGGTGGTGCCAAACCACCGGTGACCCAAAGTCAATATCCATCAATGTGGTGCCAAACCACGGTGACCCAAAGTCACGAATAATCCATCGGGCCAACCCACGTGATACAAAATCACTAGCGACAATCCATCTCAAAAGTGGGGCCAACCCACGGTGGTGTTGAACCACGGGGATGAGTCGCTATGAGGTGCCAAACCTCAAAGATACAAGTGTGATACCAAATCCTTTGATCGCGATCACAAATCAAATGATGGGGCCAACCCATACCAAATCACTAGCGTCGATCCGTAAAATCAACCGTGGGGCCAACCCAAAGCCACCGGGATGAGGCGCCGAGGTGCCAAACCTCCGGTGACCCAAAGTCACAATAATCAATCATGGTACCAAACCTGCTAAACCTCCGGTGTCCCAAAGACACGGATATCATATTCCCCCTCCTCTCAAATCACCCATAAGCATACCATATTGAGGCAAATCGTGCAAATCATGCAAATCATGCTAATATGATTAATGTAGCATCTCATCTACATCATAGATCATGTTATCATACCAATAATAAAACTCCGGATCCGTGCTCATACCCCATAGGGTATCATATCCATCAACCATCTTTGTTTGGCTTTATTAGCGATCGGGTTATAGTAAAGAGTGTTTAGTTTACACACTGTTCAAACACAAGCTTTAATCCAAGCGGACCGATCTAAATCCCTCGATTACCTTGCTCCTAAAATCGACCAAACATAGAATAGTCACTTATACCATTAGGCCAAAACCAAATAAATCAAGAGGGTTAACACTGATTTGGTTTCCTACCAAATCCGAACCAAACAATGGTTCCTCTTTAAGCAAATGGCACACCCTAACAAGAAAAGCGGTCCTTTAGTGATTTGGCTTAATGAAAACTAAGCGAATAGACAAAAGAACCAACTCCACCATATTACTTAACAGACCCATTGTTTCCATATGTCCTATAATGAAATCGGTTTAATCACAAGGGTTAACTCCTTCAAGAGCCAAAATACCAAACCAAAGTCGACAAAGAACAAGAAGAAAGGAAATAACCATTCGGCCATGTATTACCTTCTCTAACGATTGAACAACCAAGCGAGGTTATCACCACACACAAAATGCACAAGATAACTACCCTAATAACAACCACCAAGATTGATATTATATTCTATTAAGCACCAAAAATGGGAAAAAGAAGAAGAAAGATGCTTTCGATTTTTGAAAAGAAAGCGAAATGGAGGAAGGTATTTTGGAGAATGGAGTTTATGCATTTCAAGAAGAAAAGAGAGTATGAGAGGAAGAGAGAAGCTAATTTGGTTTACACAAATGAAGAGGAAAAAGAGGAGCAAAGAACATCATACCAAAAAATTGAGAGCAAAACAAATTCGACAAAGGTTGCTTGGACTTTCGGTTTCATGAAAGAATCTCAAATTGATAGCTAGACAAAAGAAATCAATTTGGTTTTGACACCAATGATGCACAAAATGCCAAGTGCATTTGGCATGATCATCCCCCATGAAGACCCCAACATTCGGCCACTACCCACAAACACTCATGGCCACTAATTCAAACCGATTTGAATTAGTCAAACCCCAACTCACTTTAATTCACTACCATTTAAACAAGTTTGAACTAGTCCACCTCCACAAATCACTCTCCACCCACCATTCAAGTGAGTTGACTAATCGCCAACAACTTCTTCTCCTCCATGCCGTCAAAATGGGAGCAAAATGTGAGACTTCACGCAACTTGAACTCAGGACCTCCTCCCACTGCAAGTGATGCCAACCCAAGCTCCAAGTGGCGCCTAGCTTGCCACTCCACCAGCTCCTTTCTTGTGCTAAAATTCACCAAAGAATACTTATTAACCCGACTTCTTGACTCCTCTCACCTAAGCCTAAAACAAAAATTTTTCCTACCTCTCAGGCTTACACCAGGCTTACAATTAAGCCCCAAAACATCAAGAACAACAACATAGCAGGCCAATAACATGCAAACAATGCCATAACAAAATAGCCCCTATCCTGGGATATTACACTCTACACACCAACCCGTACCAACCATCACACCTTGGGGATTTCTACAATCAACCCTCCATCCGCTACACACCACGTGGCATAGCCACCGATCACTGTGTGATATAACATTTATATTTGTGGGATTTCTACCATCAATCGCCATATGACCCATGTTTATATTCATGGGATTTCTACCATCGGTCACCATATGACCCATCATGCACTTCCCCTTTCATATTATATTCCCACCTCATACATACATACATAAAGAGAACATCATATAGGCTTTCATATGCCTCAATATACATAGAGATTTCTATGATTGCGTACCTGGCATCATTGCCTAACCCTTTTTGGGTTTTAATCGACTGTCTACACTGCCACTTTCTGACTTTTTAGCCCACTGCACATAAATTACAATTAGAGAGTGTGTGTTAGAGATCTACACACCTGATTGCCGATAAAATAATACTTTCTATGTCGACGCTATCCGGAGTCAACACAACTACTATCTGCCTAAGGTGTTGTTTAGAAGTCGGTCCACAACCAAGTGGCCAATCTCGAACGGCAGATACCGCTTGTTTCTTAAACTTAGGGATTCTCTCCTTTGCCTGATCCATATTTAATTCCATCACAAGTCCTTGTCAGAACTACTATCACAATATATGATTGTTAATCCTCATCGTAAAGTTTAGATCTTGCATATAATGAATGAATCGAGTAAAAATCTAGGGAAAATCTCCTTACCTTAAAATCCCGAAGTTGGAGACTAGCTATTTTCGGCTTTTAGATCTAGTCGACCAAGTTTCCTTCAAATCCTGGAATGTCGCCCAACATAGAACCATTAAACTATTAGCTTTTCGGCTTTGCCTTTCAAAAATCGAAATAGAACATGAGAAACCAACAGAAGTTGACACTTACCTTAACACAGGGAATTCAGCTAGCACTGGAGAGGATTCGACAATGTCAATGAGGAAGATTTAAATGCCGGAAGAAATAGAACCAACTCACAAATGGGATGAATAGAGAAAAACTATGGAGATTTCAGCTTTTAAAAAATTGGCACAAGAGGAAAAGAATGGAAAAGAGAGTGAAGGGAGAGGTTTCAGCTTTTGAAGAAATTAAAGAAAAGAAATTGTAGAGGGAGAGGCTATGAATTTTAGCACAATAGAAGAAGAAAAAAAATTAGGGTTCAAATGCCAGAATTAATGAGATATCCCCCCTATTTATAGAAATTTCGACACTCCTATAAAAAATCGAAAGTACCCTTCATGATAACTAAAAATCAAGCTAATAAAAAGGGAAAATTAGGCACCCCTTTTTTCATGAAGTCGTCAATTCTTTACTCCTCTAAGTGGTGGATTTTCGGCAATCACTTTTCCTTGATAGCTCCTATCTTTTCTCTGTTTTATCTTCTATATTATCAATTATAAAATCCATGTAAATCCTCCTACTTTTGAGCCTTGTTGCTGTCCACTTCAACTAACCTTAATACTAAATTTAGCTTACTTAAATTAAGAGAATTGGGCTCCATAGAACTTAAATTTTAGGCCCTTTACACCCTTGTTGTGGCGTTACCCCTTGCTCCCTTTTAAGTGCCGAAAATGGCCCAAAAACATGGGCTCCTTGCAGCCAAAACTTGGGCCTCTTTAACTGTTAGTGACACCACCTTCTAACTCCCTTGCAGCGCCACCTATTGTTGGGCCACAAGCCCACGTTGGTATTTTAAACACAATTACCACCTTTTAACTCTATAATGCCCAATCAGACAATTTAACCAAGGCCTTTGCCTAGTCCTGAGCCCAATTTGGACCCCTATCACTTAAATTAACATATTAAACATATCCTTACACTAGACGCATAGACCCATTAATTCAGGATGTTACAAATCCACTCCTTTTGAGATCACCACTAGATTTCCCTTTCAACACATTACTACGAGTCTCCATTTGTTATATCTTCAATAAATCAATAATCTATTAAAGTATGGACTTAACAAAATGGTATAGATAGGCTTACCACGAAATTTCGAGTGATCCACGAATAAATCCCCATATAAATAATCGGTTACTCCTTTCCATACTGTTAATCATCTTAAGAAATAAAGGATGATCATGAAATCCGTGAAGAACTCTTACCTTGAAGGTTTTTGATCCGGATTCTAGTGATTACGAAATAATTTCGAGGAAATGGTAATCCGGCCTTCCTCTATTTCACTATAAAGACAAAAAAGATTTGTCCAAGAGAGAGATGATGATTTCGGTCAAAAAGACCCTCCCAAGCCAATATATGGATTCGACAATAAGAAAAAAGAAAAATAAAAAATTGAAGAGGATTCTTACCAATTGTCCAAAGTTTTAATAGAAGAAATAATTGAGAAGAATTACTTGAGAAATGGAAGATTCGGATAAGAAGATGGTTATTAACATTTGGCCATGGTGAAAGATTTTGGAAGAGAGAAAAAAAATGTTTAAAAGTTCTTTGCAAGAAGGACGAAAGGAGAAAAGAATTAGAAGAAAGGGAGAGTTTATGTATCAGTTTTCAATGATGGAAGATGAGCAAAGAAAGGTCTTGCGGTTGGTGTATAATCGACCAAATGGAAGACAAAGAAAATGTCACTCAAAGACTATATGATTTTGACACAAAGAGGAATAGAGTTTAGGGAGAAAAGATGATATCAAAATGGTCAAAAATGAAATGACCAAAAGAAACAAAAACTTACCTATTGCTCAAATTCGGCTAGGGAGAGAAGTTGTGAAGAGAAAAGAAAAATAATGCACTAATTTGCTAAAGCATTTTTTGGCCAACTAGCTCTTAATCCTTACCAATATTTGGCCAACCCCTTCTAGCCCCAAAACCGTCCATGTACATTGGCCAAAAAGTTAAAGTTTAGCCACCCTAAAGTTTCCAAAACATCTCCCTTGTTTCATGCCTTATGCCCCCCTCTTACATGCCTTTTCCATATGATTCTTTTCCTTTAGTTCACTCTTACCATTTCTCTTAGCCATCATACCATAAAATAAAAGTCCAACATACCAAAAATATGATGCTTGGCCGACACTTGCTAGGGAAGAGCAAAAATTAATATTCACAAAATGCATACTAAGAGATTCGAACCTCTCCCCTCAAGACCATACATGTGGCGTATAACCTCCTAACCAATAGCTCAATTATGATAGCTACTTACTCATAATTTTCCATATACCATGAGTTCACTATCTCCCTCTCTTTAAAGTACTATAAACTTAAAATTTTCACTAGGTCCAAATAAATCCCAAGCCTTCTCAAGACCTCATCATCAAGCAAAAGTTAATAATCTAACACGCTAAATCACCAATTTATTGTAACACATAAAATTCAAACTCTAGGATGTTACAATTCTACCCCCTTAAAGAAATTTTGTCCTCGAAATTTACATGGTTAAAAGAGGTGAGGATATTGCTGCCGAATTGTCTCCTCAGGCTCCCATGTAGCTTCTTCCGCTCCGTGATTACGCCAAAGAATCTTAACCAACAGTACTGACTTCTTTCTTAGCAACTTTACATCTCGATCTAAAATTTGTACTGGTTCCTCCTCAAAAGACAAGTCAGGTCTTAACTCAACTTCCTCTACTGGTACTATGTGAGATGGATTCGATCGATAACGCCTCAACATAGAGACATGGAAAACACTATGAATCTGACTCAACTCCGGAGGTAACTCAAGCTGGTAAGCTACTGGCCCAACACGTTTCAACACACGATATGGTCCAAAAAACTGGGGGCTCAACTTGCCCTTCCTTCCTAATCTAAAGATCTTCTTCCAAGGTGAGACCTTTAAAAAGACTTGATCTCCCACCGCAAACTCAATGTCCTTACACTTCAGATTCGCATACGACTTTTGTCTATCTGAAGCTTCCTTTAACCGCACCCGAATCACTTTTTACTTTTTCTTCCGTCTCTGATATCAATTCATGACCCAATAACTATCGTTCCCCCAACTCAGTCCAACAAGTAGGAGTATGACACCTACAACCATACAATGCTTCAAAGGGTGCCATTTGGATCTTTGGATTGATAACTATTGTTATCATGAAACTCGCTAATGGTTGAAAATCCTCCCGACTACCTCTCAAGTCAATCACACAACCCTTAACATGTCTTCTAAAATCTGGCTCTCTTTCTAACTGATCATCTGACTGAGGATAAAAGCCGTGCTAAAGTTTAACTTTGTTCCCAAAGCCTCATGTAAAGCTTTCCAAAACCATGATGTAAATCTAGGGTCCTTGTCCGATATAATAGACACTGGAACCCCATGCAACCTCACGATCTCCGTTACATACAACTTAGCCAACTTCTGCAGTGAGTAATCCATACAACAAGTAGAAAATGAGCAGTCTTCATCAATCGATCCACTATTACCCAGATGAAATCTTTCTTAGTAGATGATAAGGGTAACCTACTAACAAAATCCATCGTTATCCGTTCCCATTTCCATAATGGAATCTTCACTGGTTGTAACAATCCCAACGGTAATTGATGTTCTGCCTTAACTTGGTGACACGTTAAGTACTTACTCACAAAATCTATAATTTCCCATTTCAACCCTAGCCACCAATACTAATCATGAAGGTCTCGATACATTTTATTTCCCCCGGGGTGCATAGCATAAGGGATACTATGCCTCTCGCAGAATCATTTGTCTTAATTCTAAATCTTTGGGCATACAGATTCTTTCGCGAAAACACAGTACTCTGTCATTATTCAATCCAAAATCCTCTATCACACCACCTTCCCCTTGCTGAAGTAAGGAACCCAGTTTTTCATCTAAAGACTGCTTTTCCTTGATCTGATCTAACCACATTAGTTTCACCTGAAGTTTGGCTAACAGACTTCCATCTTCATACAAACTGAGATGAGTGAACACTACTCTTAACTCCGATATTACCTTACGACTCAACGCATCTGCCACCACATTATCCTTTCCAGGGTGATACTCGATTGAGAAGTCGTAATCCTTCAACAGCTCTATCCACCTTGCTATCTTAAGTTCAACTCCTTTTGAGTAAGGAGGTACTTTAGACTCTTATGGTCCGTATAAATGATCAACTTCTCCCCGTAGAGATAGTGCCTCCAAATCTTTAGAGCAAAAACCACCGCAGCCAACTCCAAATCACTAGTGGGATAATTTACCTTGTGCGTCCTTAACTGACAAGATGCATAAGCCACCACCTTTCCACTTTGCATCAATACACATCCCAAGCCTGTGTGTGATGCATTGTAGTAAACAATAAACTCTTTTTCAGTCTCAGGTTGAATTAGTACCAGCGCTTTCATCAAAATCTTCTTCAATTTCTCAAAACTTTCTTGTTGTTTCCCTATCCACACAAATGGTACTCCCTTTCGCAACAGTTTAGTTAGGGTGTAGCAATCAACGAAAACCCTTCAACAAAACGTCTATAATAACCAGCCAATCCTAGGAAACTCTGAATTTCAGCCACTGAATTCGGTGGTTTCCAATCCAACACAACCTCTACCTTCCGAGGATCAATTCTTATTCCTTTGACTGACACAACATGCCCCAAAAAAGTCACTTCCTTTAGCCAAAATTCACACTTACTGAATTTGGAAAAAAGTTGCTTTTCCCACAATAATTACAATACTATCCACATATGTGAATCATGCTCTTCTTCATTCCTCGAGTATACTAAGATATCATCTATGAACACCACCACAAACCAGTCTAAGTAGGGTTGGAAGACCCGGTTCATCATATCCATAAATGCAGCTGGTGTATTGGTCAATCTAAATGGCATCACCAAAAACTCATAGTGTCCATAATAAGTTCGAAATGCCGTATTATGAATATCCGCCTCCTTAACCTTAAGTTGATGATAACTCGATCTCAAATCTATCTTTGAGAAAATCGAAGCTCCTCGTAGTTGGTCAAACAGATCATTGATTCTCGGCAACGGGTACCTATTCTTGATTGTCAGCTTATTCAACTGCCTATAATCAATATACATACGCATTGACCCATCCTTCTTTTTAACAAACAAGACCGGTGCTCCCCATGGTGACACACTCGGTCGTATGAATCCCCGATCCAACAACTCTTGAATTTGAGCCTTAAGCTCCGCTAACTCCTTTAGCGCCATCCTCGTAACATCCCGAATTGGGCCTAGTAGGATTGGGCCCAATGGGCCTTGGGTGTAGGAATGTTTAAAATTTTGAGAACAAGAGAATGGCATTATTACAAATTGGACTTGTTAGTTAAGTGAATTTGGAGTTTACGGGGTTTCTAGGAAGTCTCGGGTTTAATTGGGCCTTAGGAAAAATTTGGTATTTTAGCACTTTAAGGAGAGATGGTAAGTAGCTTCAAGGCTTATTGAAATAAATGAATAAATGGTTAGCACAAGTGAGCAATTAGTAAAGAGGTTATGACATTAAGTGAAGTACCTTGAGGGAAGAGGTTCAAATCCCTTTGTGTGCAATGTTTGGCTAATATTTTTTCACTTTTTCCTTAAGTGTCGGTCAAGGACTATTTATGGAAAGGGTGATGAAACACCCCAAACCCGCCCACAAGCCCTGACCGGATCTGGCATGCTCCTCGAGTAAAACGTAGTTAAATCTCGTTATGTCATCTTGAAAAACTTGGTGGTTTTGAAGAAAATAGATTTGGGTTATTCTCAAGTTGAAAATCGTGATGTAATTGAATTTTGTATTAAAACGTTATCTTCATATTTTAGAAATTACAAGTTTAAAGAAATACCGAATTTTAGAGCTTATCATTAAGTTGAAATTTTTAGGTGCTTAGATGTCAAAACATTTGAAGTTGTTTTACGAAAAATTGTTAACTCGTTTGTTTAATGTTGATCATATCGGAATAAAAATTAAAATGCAAACTTAAAACAGTTAAATAGTAATGGCCTTATTACAACAAAATAAAACCCTAAATAAATCTCAGAAAATAACTTAATAAGAAAACGCGATAAATTTAATCATAAAAACCAAAAAATGTTGAGCTGAGCATGGCCACCACTAAGTCCCTGCCGACCCGGTCCAATTACTGAGTATCACCTATAAAATGTTAGCCCACGAAGGGTGAGTCAACAAACTCAGTGTGTAAGAACCAACACAGACTCCCAAATGATCAAGGTATATCAAATCACGTAAAACAAATATAGACAATGATGCAACCCAAACCCGCCTAGATATCCAACCTCTACACATCACCCGTACCTGCCAATCACACCGTGGGGATTACTAAATCGACCCTCCATCCGCTACACACCATCGAAGGCAGTCGCTGCAGTCAACTGCACATCGCCCTTATAATCGTGGCATAGCCACGAGATAATGTGACAAAGTCACTAGATTCATAATATGTGAAATAAGTCACTAGATAATCTGGTAAAAACCACCGGAACACTTCCCCTTTATCATTATCACCCATATGCCCATGCAACATACATAACATACAAATATCATGCAATATACCTCACCCCATGGCCATAACGATATTTCTCATATTTTCATATCCATGTTTATAAACTTTATTAACTGAGAGTTAGGGGTAACGTGCACTGAATGTCATTGGATGGTACCCTAGCCATATTCATTCATTGCCTTATTAACATATACTTAACAATATTATTACCAATTAGGAAATTAGGTGGGTTACACACTGTTACTAACGGATTCTTGAATCCAAAGTCTCGATCTAACACTATATCCCTTTCCTACATTAACACTAAGATCATTAGCAAAAGGCCATTCGGCTATACCCAACATCCTAAAAAGGGCCTATATTTCATTAAATGTACAAATGACATGTTTTATGAGTTTTGAATAAATTTTGAACATTTTGGAAGCAGAATGTATGGAAATGTTACATTAAAAATAGGAAAGTGACCATTTTGGAAACCTAAGTAAATTAGGAAAATGAACATTTTGGAAACCTAAGCTAAAAGAGGAAAGTAAACATTTTGGAAACTAAGCTAAAAGAGGAAAGTGAACATTTTGGAACCTAAGCTAAAAGAGGAAAGTAAACATTTTGGAAACTAAGCTAAATTAGGAAAGTAAACATTTTTAGAAACCTAGAAATGACTTAGAAATGCTGAGTTTTAAATTTTAAAAGAGGTAATTAAGGCAAGGAGGCCTTAAAAGAAAAAGTACGTGAAATTTGACACACAAATGGGCTTGGAAATGTGGCCTGAAGATGCCACTTAGGGCCTTCTTGAAATGGCGCCACATACAAGGGTGTTGGGCCCGAGTTCAAGTCACATGGGAAGCAAATAAAATAAGGTTTATTTTTGCTTCTAGAAGCCCAAGAGGTGGATCGCACAAGGCTTGCAAAGAGGAGTTTCACTCTTTTAAATTGACTAATTAGAAGATAATAAAGATTATACTTTATTTGTTTTAAAATTAAAGAGATAAAGTTATCACATAAGGAAGAGTAGTGGCCAAGCAAAGGATTCTTGGCCTAATTTAAACTATAAAAGGATGAGACTAAGGCTATTCATTATTCATTCTCCTCTCTTTTCTTTTGCCAAATATTCTTTCTCCTCTCCCTCTCGCCAAATTCTTCTTGAGCATCCATTCTTTTTTTCCTCTTCTTTTTAGCATCCTAGCCGATTCCTTCTAAGCCTATTATTCCTCTCTTCTTTCATCTTTGAAACCGAATACATAAGGGATCATAGCGATTGTTCATCAAGTCTCTAAGCTAATCTCTACAAAGTGGTGGCGGGAGGGATCCATCGATTTCAATATAAAGGGTAAGGATCTATAGTTATAATTGTATTCTTTCTTTTAAGCCAAAAGTTAGTCTAATCCTCCTATATTTTATTGATCGAAATATGGAAGGTGAATTTGGATTTTAGATCTAAGGTATTTCGGCATCTCCATTAATCAAGAAGAGAGTTTTGGGATTTAAAAGATTTAAGGTAAGATATATGTATTTTCCCAAAGGCCATGTTTATGTTTTAATGTTAGATTAAATCTAACATATGGTTAAAGGAATTTCGAGAGTCTTAATCAAGTGATTTATTTAGGGATTTGTTTGGAAATCAAATCCATTTAAGGTCAAGAGATCTAGCGTCGTAGATCGAATCTTCGGGATCTAGGAATTTTGGTAGTAACAGGTGTGTAAACTCTTTACACACTTTATTAATTTACATGATTATTGTTGTTGTTATTCACCTTTTGGTAGTGTTTTGCTTATGGCTAAGCATGGATTCCGTAAGTCCCCTAACTTGTGATTTTTGATATATGATTTGCATGCCATCACATGATGTTAAATGCTATGACATGATATATGATAATTGATATATAAGCATGTGATGGTGGGGTTGATGAGAGGAGGGATGATTTTATGGATCGTCGCCGAGGTTTTGACCACAAGATGGGTTGGCCCCATCAGATTATTTGTGACCTATGGTCATCAGTGGTTTTGACCACAAGATGGGTTGGCCCCATCAGATTATTTGTGACCTATGGTCATCAGTGGTTTTGACCACACCGATTGATAAATTGCGACTAAGTCTCAGTGGTTTTGACCACCAGTGGTTTTGACCACACTTGGTATATTGTGACCTATGGTCATCAGTGGTTTTGACCACACGATGGGTTGGCCCCATCATTTAAATTGTGACTCTAAGTCATCGTGGTTTTGACCATACGGTAGTTAAGGAGTATGGATGGTTAGGTTGGGTTGCATATTTGCATGTTAATTAATATCTTGTGTATGAGTGCTTTACCGGTGGGGATTTACACATAGTCTTGGTGACTCACCCTTCCCTTAACATTTTGGGATGAGTAGATCAGGATGGAGCCGGAGAGGACTCGAGGTGGCCATGCTTGTCGTTGGATTTGTCTTTACATGCTTTAAGTTTTTATTTTGGGATTGTAATAAGGTGCTATTCATTATGTGGATGTTCTTTTATTTTACTTATGTTAAGTTACAAATGAAATTTTAAAACGATAAGTGAACCCTAGTAATTTTTCAAACTTAATAAACTTCTACGGGTTTTTAAAGATGTTACCATAACAAACTACACCAAGTAAATTATAATCGACTTATTAAATGTTACATGATCAAATGTTTTCAAAGAATTTTCCAACCCAACTACATTTATAAATAGCCCAACTAAATTTTCCAAACCCCGCTTTAATTTAGCCAAATATCGAATTTTCACCAAACTTTCAAAATGACAAATTGTTTTACCTAGTGACATACCGATGAGACTCGTCGGGTTTGGGGTGTTACATTTTGATCGAGTCAAAACTCGGAAGGCCCAAAATGTTTTGTTTTTATTATAATAGGCCTTATTGGAATGTTTTGAACCGATTTGGCTTGAACAGCATGGCACCGAGTCTCCGGCACCTATCCGCCCAGGTAAGTAATTCTATCCATTTTTGTGAATACTTGATTGGGGTAGAAGGGTAAATTGGGAACATAGACTATTAGAATAGAGATTGTTGAACCCTAGGGCTAGCATACCTCAACTATGCATAAGATTTAATAATACTTAAACAACCCTGTGAGTTGTCAATGAGCAAAGGATGTGGCAATCGTATACATGTCTAGGATTGGATTCTGGGGCTGGTATTTAAGCATTTGACTCACCTCCTACTCACTTGAATCCTACAGTGCGTAGTAACGATTCATCCTAGTGAGATGATGTACTCACAAAGCTAAACTTGACAACTAAAACCCGAAAGGGACTAGCCGTTTTGTTTTTGAGGCAATTAAAACTTTAGTTTTAAAAAAAACAAAAAAAATTATGACCAAGATACCCCTGCTTATAAATTACCAAAATACCCTCCGTATGATTTTTTTTTCAAAATATCCTTCTTTTGAGAAATCAACTAGAACCAAATTTTGGAAATCTTTTTATGAAAAATTACTAAAATACCCCTAGCGGTGAAATTACAAAATTGCCCCTAGCCAACAAAAATACTAGAATGACCCTGATTTTCAAACTTTCGCAACATCACTATTTTGGAAAATGCAATTCTCAAAAAGAACCATCAAAGTTTTACAACTTTTTCAAATTCACCTTGATTTGTGAAAAATTATAGAAATACCCCTGAGGTCCAAAATTACCGAATTACCCCCGGATTTCAAAAATTTTCAAAATACCCCAGTAATTTAAGAGTTTCAAAATACTTTTTGATAAAATCATCCGAAAAATTTTATTTTTGAGAAATTACAAAAATACTCAGAGGACAAATTACGAAAATACCTCTGGGTAGTGGAAAAACAATCACCAATGAAAACTACAACGTCTCTTTGAATGAATGAATGGAAAACTGTGTGCATGTATGAATACGAAAGAACCACTCCTAAAATTCTTTTCATAAAACTTCTTCACGGTTAATCAGTGGATTAAAAGCTAATTTATAAAATTTCTTAAATCAGATTAAAGCGCATCATTAGAAATGAGTTCTAAGGGACGTGAACTTAGATAATGTGCCTAGAAAGTATGATAGTTCTTTGAGATCAGAGTGTGCAGCAATAGCGTAGTGTAGTGAGTTAGACTGTACGGATCAACGATAGTAAGTAATTTCGAGGACAAAATTATTTTAAGGGGGGTAGAACTGTAACATCCTAAAAAAGGGCCTATGCATTTCTGACTTAAATGTACGAAATAACATATTTTATGAGTTTTGAATAAATTTTGAACATTTTTGGAAGCCTGAGAATGTATGGAAATGTTACATTAAAAATAGGAAAGTGACCATTTTGGAAACCTAAGTAAATTAGGAAAATGAACATTTTGGAAACCTAAGCTAAAAGAGGAAAGTAAACATTTTGGAAACTAAGCTAAAAGAGGAAAGTGAACATTTTGGAACCTAATCTAAAAGAGGAAAGTAAACATTTTGGAAACTAAGCTAAATTAGGAAAGTAAACATTTTAGGAAACCTAAGAAATGTCAAGTTTACAGAGCCGAACAAAAATTTTTGAAAACCTAGAAATGACTTAGAAATGCCGAGTTTTAAAGTTTAAAAGAGGTAATTAAGGCAAAGAGGCCTTAAAAGAAAAAGTACGTGAAATTTGACACACAAACGGGCTTGGAAAAGTGGCCTGAAGATGCCACTTAGGGCCTTTGGAAATGGCGCCACATACAAGGGTATTGGGCCTGAGTTCAAGTCACATGGGAAGCAAATAAAATAAGGTTTATTTTTGCTTCTAGAAGCCCAAGAGGTGGATGGCACAAGGCTTGCAAAAGAGGAGTTTCACTCTCTTTTAAATTCGGCTAATTAGAAGATAATAAGGATTATACTTTATTTGTTTTAAAATTAAAGAGATAAAGTTATCACATAAGGAAGAGTAGTGGCCAAGCAAAGGATTCTTGGCCTAATTTCGACTATAAAAGGATGAGACTAAGGCTATTCATTATTCATTCTCCCTCTCTTTTCTTTTGCCAAATATTCTTTCTCATCTCCCTCTGCCGAAATTCTTCTTGAGCATCCATTCTTTTTTTTTCCTCTTCTCTTTTAGCATCCTAGCCGATTCCTTCTAAGCCTATTATTCCTCTCTTCTTTCATCTTTGAAACCGACTACATAAGGGGATCATAGCCGATTGTTCATCAAGTCTCTAAACCGAATCTCTGAAGTGGTGGCAAGAGGGATCTATCGATTTCAATATAAAGGGTAAGGATCTATAGTTATAATTGTATTCCTTTCTTTTAAGCCTAAAGTTAGTCTAATCCCTCCTATATTTTATTGATCGAAATATGGAAGGTGAATTTTGGGATTTTAGATCTAAGGTATTTCGGAATCTCCATTAATCAAGAAAAGAGTTTTGGGATTTAAAAGATTTAAGGTAAGATATATGTATTTTCGGCCAAAGGCCATGTTTATGTTTTAATGTTAGATTAAATCTAACATATGGTTAAAGGAATTTTGGCGAGTAGTCTTAATCAAGTGATTTATTTGGGATTTGTTTGGAAATCAAATCTGTTTAAGGTCAAGAGATCTAGCGTCGTAGATCGAATCTTTGGGATCTAGGAATTTCGGTAGTAACAGGTGTGTAAACTCTTTATACACTTTATTACTTTACATGATTATTGTTGTTGTTATTCACCTTTTTGGTAGCTTTTTGCTTATGGCTAAGCATGGATTCCGGGTAAGTCCCCTAACTTGTGATTTTTGATATATGATTTGAATGCCATCACATGATGTTAAATGCTATGACATGATATATGATAATTGATATATAAGCATGTGATGGTGGGGTTGATGAGAGGAGGGGGATAATTTTATGGACTGTCGCCAGTGGTTTTGACCACAAGATGGGTTGGCCCCATCAGATTATTTGTGACCTATGGTCATCAGTGGTTTTGACCACAAGATGGGTTGGCCCCATCAGATTATTCGTGACCTATGGTCATCAGTGGTTTTGACCACATCGATTGATAAATTGCGACTAAGTCTCAGTGGTTTTGACCACCAGTGGTTTTGACCACACTTGATATATTGTGACCTATGGTCATTAGTGGTTTTGACCACACGATGGGTTGGCCCCATCATTTAAATTGTGACTCTAAGTCATCAGTGGTTTTGACCACACGGGGTAGTTAAGGAGTATGGATGGTTAGGTTGGGTTGCATATTTGCATGTTAATTAATATCTTGTGTATGAGTGCTTTATCGGTGGGGATTTACACACCGAGTCTTGGTGACTCACCCTTCCCTTAACATTTTGCGATGAGTAGATCACGGAGATGGAGCCGAGAGGACTCGAGGCGGCCATGCTTGTCGTTGGATTTGTCTTTACATGCTTTAAATGAACTTAATTATTTTCTAAGTTTTTATTTTGGGATTGTAATAAGGTGCTATTCATTATGTGGATGTTCTTTTATTTTACTTATGTTAAGTTACAAATGAAATTTTAAAACGATAAGTGAACCGGTGAAAAGTAATTTTCAAACTTAATAAACTTCTACGGGTTTTTAAAGATGTTACCATCGAGTAACAAACTACACCAAGTAAATTATAATCCTGACTTATTAAATGTTACATGATCAAATGTTTTCAAAGAATTTTCCAACCCAACTACATTTATAAAGAGCCCAACTAAATTTTCCAAACCCCGTTTTAATACCTTAGCCAAATTTTATCGAATTTTCACCAAACTTTCAAAATGACTCAAATTGTTTTACCCAGTGACATACCCGATTCAGACAGGACTCGTGGGCCGGGTTTGGGGTGTTACACAAACAAATCTCGAAAGGTTAATGCACAACCATAATCCTTACCTTAACGCCTTCCGAATACTAGTCGCAACCCGAGATATGCGAGACCGATCCCCCACAATCGGCCAACATCAACACTTAATCTTAATAGCCTTTGGCTTTTCAAATAACTAAGAGACAAATTGAATCAAGATGAATCCTTACCACTAACTTATCGGAAACGATTGATGGGAGAAGATGAATTGATCTCATCGCTTCAAAATCCGGAGATCCCGAAAGAAACCGATTGCATGGTTGATAAAAAGTCAAGACAAATGCCGAAATTCGGCTTTTGTCCTACACATGTCGACAGAGAAAAGTAAGGGAGAATAGAGGAGATTCGATTATGACGGACTTACCTATTCCAAACTGATTAGAGAAGAAATCAAGGGAGATCTCTGCTTGGTTGATATTCGGCCAACACTCAAGGAAATAAGAGGGATTATTTGGCTTCTAAGAAAATGAAAATAAAATAAAGGGTTGAGGGTTTATGGTGTTTCGGCTATGATCTCAGTAAATGAAAAAGGTTCTTTCAACTTTTGATGACAGAAGAAGTTGTGAGAAGAAGAAGATAAAAAGTGATGGTGAGGCTCAAGTTAAGGTTCGGCTATGGTGAAATTGAGAGAGAGTTTTCAGCCTAAGCAAACTAAAAGAGAAAGGAAGGAGATGGGTTCAGTCTAAAGATGAGTAAAAGGAATTAAGAAATTTCGGTACTAACTCCTCTATACATGACCGAATATGCCCCCTCCAAAGTCCTTCTACTAGCCAACTTTTCTTCCCTCATCCTAAATCCCCTTTTCCCTCCTACTTAGCCAAAAATTTAAGCTATTTGACCCAATCTACACTTCATCCATGAAGTGTCCTTGTGCCATCCATCACTGCACCTCCTTGCCAAAAATAAAAGCTCCAAAACGCTTCCCTTGCTGCTCGAACCTCGGTCCCTTCACACTCCCTGTGGCGTCACCTCCCAAGGCCCTAAGTGGCTCCTCTTTGCCACTTTACCAAGGATTTACTTGTGTCATAACCCTCACACACCTCTACTTAAGGCCTAGCTCCCTTAGTTCCCTTTTTAGGCTTAAAAATCCAATAATTTTCTAAGGCTTCCACCTACATCCCAAGGTTCCTGAAACCCCCAAAACACATTCAAATCACACACAAGCATGCTACCACATACAATTAAGTGAAAATGCATAACCCTTAAATCCCGAATATTACAGTTCTACCCCCTTAAAATAATTTCGACCTCGAAATTAACTGGCTAAAATAAGTGAGGGTATTGCTGTCGCATTGTTTCCTCCGGCTCCCACGAAGCTTCTTCCAATCCATGGTTACGCCATAACACTTTGACTAGAGGAACTAATTTCCTCCGAAGCACCTTCACATCCCATTCCAGAATATGTATCGGCTCTTCCTCATAGGACAAATCTGGTCTTAGTTCCACCTCTTCAACAAGTATTACATGAGATGGATCCGATCGGTAACGATGTAGCATCAAAACTTGGAACACATCGTGCATCTGCTTCAACTCTGAAGGCAACTCTAACTGATATGCCACTGGTCCAACCCGCTTCAAAACCCTCACACACCTCTACTTAAGGCCTAGCTCCCTTAGTTCCCTTTTTAGGCTTAAAAATCCAATAATTTTCTAAGGCTTCCACCTACATCCCAAGGTTCCTGAAGCCCCCAAAACACATTCAAATCACACACAAGCATGCTACCACATACATTTAAGTGAAAATTCATAACCCCTAATTCCCGAATATTACAAGTGGACTTCATTATTTTTGGTAAGGTGGCTATAAGAATAAGGCAAGGTTGAAGTTGGGGAAATGAATCAAGAGAAATAGGTAAGTAAGGGGGAAAATGGGCTTATTTTGTGGATGGTGTTTTGGAAAGTTTGGGTGGCCAAACTCTTATCCTAAGGGGGGATGCATGTGGACGGTTTTGAGGTAGATAGGTGGCTGAAAATTTTACCTTGGCATTTGGTAAGGCCTTGGTTTTTTTTTTTTTGGCCAAAATCCTATTGCAACCTTTGTGCCATCTTCTCTTTTTTTGCTACTTTTTTTGCCAAAATTTTCTAGCACAATAGTGCATTTTCTCTTCTCTTGAATTGGTCACATATTCATCTTTTGTCTAATCTCCTTGATAGCCAAATATCATTGTTCATTCTCCTTCATAAAAGAAACATTTCCATCGTTCTTTCTTTCTCATTCCTTAAGCAATCGTGATATAGAGGGAGGCTGAATACCACAACATCGCCTAATCATCTCTTGTCTTAGGATGATCATATTAAGGATCGATTCTTGGTGCATCGAGGGAGATCATAGACGTGGTGTTGAAATCGGTAGAAAGCACAACTCGTAATCAATGTGTGTAATCCCTTACCTTTCCGAATATATGTTTGAAATGGTGAGTAAATCTCACATCTCTCTAAAAGTTTACATGAAATATTTTGTGATTTGGTATAAATACCAAAGAAGACCGATAACCGGCATCCGTGATCACTCGGACGTGCATATGCTCGTAGTGGTAATCATGTTTTGTAATAAAATAGTTTCAGTCAGAAACAGTGACGTGTATTTGAAAAATCACAAAAATTGGATAAAAGGAATTACAAAGTGAGTAAGATAACATATTAAAGCTTACTGTGTCTAATTTAATATGGAAGAAATGGTGAAGGAAAAGGAATATTATATTTTGAGATATATTAATTTTAGTTAGACTGGTTCTGAATGACTTCGGGGTATTCTATTCTGTCTTGGAAAAATCGTATAAAATTTTAAAAAGTGAATTGTGGGACATAATTTATATGTATGGATTCCTTAGTGAGCCTATTATTAATAGATACAAGTGGGAGTAGTATATAAAAATTGTACAGTGAGATATTTGGATTTTGGGTAAGAGAGGTCAGAATAGTTGGACAGTGAAACAATGGAAACTTTATGGAATAAACTATACTAAATGGTTAAGGTAAAAATTCTAGAAAAATTGGAGTAAGAAGAAATATGAGTCTAATTTCAAGGAAAATTTACAGATTTAGATTTTGAGATTCCTAACATGAGTT
The DNA here is from genome assembly GCA_025506655.1 of Gossypium rotundifolium. Lineage (NCBI taxonomy): Eukaryota > Viridiplantae > Streptophyta > Magnoliopsida > Malvales > Malvaceae > Gossypium > Gossypium rotundifolium. The sequence goes on from CP106727.1 coordinate 21,277,054, forward strand.
ATAGTCAATTTAGTTAGTATGATGTAGATGGACAGTTTCAAACTTTTATGCCCCAAATTAGTAGTTAAGCTTAGGTTGCGAAATTACCATAATACCCTTAGAGGGTAAATTATCGAAATACCCCTGGGTTGCGAGATTATTGAATTACCCTCGACGGGTAAAATTACGAAAATTCCCTTATGGGCTAAATTACAAAAATGCCCTTATGGGCCGAATTACGGAATTGCCCTCAATGGACTAAATCGATAAAAGTGATGTATGGGCCAATTGTGATATTTGATATATGGGCCAAATGTGATATTTGATATATGTGCCAAATGTGATATTTGCTATATGGGCCTCATGTGTTAATGGGCCGTATTGATAGATTGCTTAATGGGCCGTTTTGATAGATTGTTATATGGGCCGATTTGTTATATTGCTTAATAGGCCAAATTGTGTAATGGGCCAAATTTTAATATGGGCCTGATGTTGAAATTATCATATGAATAAATTGTTGTGCATTGTATATACATGATTGCATAGGTTGGGATATTTTGATGAAGAGAAGAAGGCTTCGTGCCCAGTTTAAATGGCTAAATGCCTGCGATTATAAATGGCCAATGGCTTGCAAATTATTGCTATAAATGGCTAAATGCCTGCGATTATAAATGGCCACTGGCCTATGAATTATTATTATAAATGGCTTAATGCCTGCGATTGGTGTGTTGGCGGGGTGGGTTGACTGATGATCCCCACAGGTGTGTTGGTTGGTACGGGTGGTGTGTAGCGGATGGAAAACTAGGTTTGGTTTGGGAAATTGCATTTTATACACATGTTATTTTTGATACATTATTGTTATCGTAAATGTGCTTAGGCCCAAAATATTGTAATGTGTGTTCCGACCCAGTGGATGATGGTAAGGGGATTTCACACTGAGTTCTTGTAACTCACCCCCTTTTTTCTTAACCTTTGTAGGTAATGCTTTGTGACGAGGACTTGGGGCCATGGATGACTCGGTGTAGGCCATACTTCAGAAATGGTTTTATTTGGACTTTAGTTTCTTACTTCGTTTACTTTATTACTTTACTATTTTAGGTTATGTGTTGTAATAAGGCCTCTGGATTATTTTATTTTGCTTTATGTTTGGGATATTTTTATTATTATTCTTAAATTGTTTAAAAAGGAATTTTATAAAAATATAAATAATGGTTTTCAAAATTGATTAATAAATGGATTTTATAGCAAACATTTACAAATAATTTAACTCAAATTCTCTTTCAAAATTTCAACGTCATTTTCAAAAGTCCTAATTTTAAAGTCCACTACTTCGATTTTCGACTCATCAACCAATCTCTCAAAAATACTTGTATTTTATCTACGTTTCCACAATGTTTTCAAAATGCTTCTGCAACTCTATTTCCAAACGTCATATTTTCGTAAATTGTTATTTCAAATATGTTTTCGCAACCAAAAAGATTTTTAAAGATAATTACGTTTTCAAGTAGATAACAATTGCTTAAGTGTTTTGGGTTTTAATAAAGAGGCTATAATTCTCAAACAAGTTTTTAACAATCGCAAAGATGGTTTTGAAAAAAAAAAAACACTTCCATGTGACACGCCAGATTCGGGCCTAACTTCTAGGCCGGGTTTGGGGTGTTACAATCCCATAAAGAGCAATGGATATTGGAGCCGTTCTGGGCAAAATCTCAATGCCAAACTCTACTTCCGGTCTAGAGGTAAACTCGAAAGTTCCTCGGGAAAGACATCTGAATATTCTTTCACCGTTCTAACATCTTCCACCGATAATTCCTTGGCATCCAAAGCACTAATGAAGGCTAGGAATGCTCCACACCCTTTCCGTACCAATTCAAATTTGCTAAGTAGTTTCTCCGTTCGCCTATCATTACCACTTCCTTATCTTCCAAAGTCCTTATTGACATCCACTTTGCAGCACAATCCAAGTGCGCACGGTGCTTTACCAACCAATCCATGCCCAAAATAAGATCTAACTCACTGAAAGGTAGCTCCATCAAATCTGCCAAAAATATTTATCTTTGAAATTCTAGAGGCACGTTTCTATACAGTTTTTTCACTACTACAGACTGTCCTAAAGGACTAATTACTGTCATCTCTCTATCGGTAATCTCAGATCTAATATTCAGATTTCCAGATATAGCAATAGCAACATATGAATGGGTAGATTCGATATCTATCAAAGCAGTAACAGGTACATCAAAGATGAAGAATGTACCAGTTATCACATCAGGTGCATCACCATACTCACGATGTCTGACCGCATAAACTAACCCTAGTTGTCTCGATCCACATTGCCTTTGAAACCATTACCTCTACTTGGTGCACCTTGACCACGACCACCGCCATTACCACCTCGACTTAGCCTACGGCCTCTCGGTGGCTGTTGAGTGCCTCTAGCTGGTTGTGTATCGGGGTTACGAGCTTCTTTAGTCGGAGCAGTCCGTCGAGACAATTCTTAAGCTGATGGTCTTTAGAACCATACTTGAACCATCCACCGGTTCTTTTCTAGCATTCACCAAAGTGTCGTCTTCCACAATAAGCACATAGTTGAATCGATTGGTAGCGATGGTTTGAGTGATTCATCATTCCCGGGCCTTTTTAGATTTTAGATTCATCATTAAAGTCCCTCATGTTCCTCATTCTGGAACCTTTTAGCAGAAACCGAGTACTTAAAGTCCCTCATGTTCCTGCCTCTATCTCTTTCTCAATTTTTTGCTCAGCTCTTAGCATCCTCATTATTTTGGCTTTCTCCACAAGCGTGGCAAAGTTCTTTCTTGTTGCGGGCAATCGGTACCGCAACTCATCATTCAATCCGTCTTCAAACGCACACAGCGTTCATGGTCAGTTGGCACTATAGTCCGAGCATAACGACTCAAACGTAGAAATTCTGCTTCATATGCTGCCACAGTCTTACTTCCTTGAACCAGTTAAGGAATTCCTTCCTCCGGGCATTTACATAGCTTGCCCCGACATACTTTCCTTGGAATGTAGTTTTGAAGAAATCCCAAGTAACACGTTCAGCCTGAGTGCCTTCTCGAATAGTAAGCCACCATTGATATGCCTCGCCTTTCAACAAGGACACTCTAGGTCATCCATAATCTGCTTCACGGCCTCAAGCCAGTATTCTGCAACATTTGGGGCTACTCCCGAGATACCCCTAAAAGTCTCAGCACCATTTGATCCGAGTCGCTCGATATTGATCCACGAGCTCATCGGTCCCGATCTAACCTCAAAGAACCCTTTCCAAAACTCGTAACATTGCTTGAGACAGAGCAATGTCTTCTCTCATACGGTCATGTGATCCATTTTTTGACATGGGTGATGCCGGTGCGTCCATTTTCGGCATATGCCCCGATGCCTCAGACACAACTCTAGTACCTCCGCCTCTACCATGGCCACGTCTACCACGTCCACATCCTTTAGTGCTCATATTGACTATTTTGTTTCAATCTGATTACAAGTTTTATGAATTAGTATTCTATTTCAATGTTTTATTAACGATATTTTATGAGATATAAGAGGTAGAGTTGTTTTCGTAATCGCATCCTATAGTCTCAATCTCTATAGTTTCAACATCTAAAACTAAAAGTTCTAGAGTGTTCCTATAGTCATATCACAATAATAATCATTAAATTTCAATACACTTACTTGACTTGGTGCCGGATACTCGTGATGCCATACTATATTTAAAAACATAATTCAAACAGCTTTTGAACAATAAATGTTGTTGAACCCACTCCACAATGAAGTTTTGAACCAAGCTCTGATACCATAAAATGTAACACCCCAAACTCGGTCTATGCGTTAAGACCAAATTTGACATGTCACATTAAATGAACATACACCTAATCTTTTAAAGATTTAAAGAAATTTGATTATTAAAAACATTTTAACGTGAACATATTGAAACTAAGTTTGATTAAAGATTTAAAGAAAATGGATTATTAAAATTTTTAAATTGAAACTTAGGAAAGAAACTAAGTTTGATTACTAAATCTAATAATTTGGGTCATAAAAATTTATAAATTGAAACTTAGGAAAAATTGATTTAATATTTTGAGAAAATTTAAAGAGTTCAAAGTAATTTGAAAATAAAAATATAAAAATATTGTTACGAAAAAATTACCGAGTTAAAACTATTTAAGAATGAAACTCTTTTCAGACGTTTATTTAAGAAAAACGTTTATTTCTATTTTAGAAAAAATAATCCCACATAAGTATTTAAAGCATATTATAAAATCCATCCACAACTAAAACATCCATAAAAATTTAACCAGAGGCTTTATTACAAAATAGCAAAAATAATAAAAAGTACTTAAAAAGAAATTCGAAATTTAAATAACCCATTATTCGTAGTATGGCCTCCACTGAGTCGTCCCTAGCCCAAGCCTCCATCACTGATCATTACCTGAGGAGGGTAAAGAAAACGGGGTGAGTTACTTAGAATTCAATGTGTAACTCACTTACCATTGTCACTGGGCCAAAAATTCAATTAAGCATTTATTGGGCCAAAGCCCATTTACAATCATAACATAATATTATATATAACATGCATGTGTTATGCAATTTCCCAACCAACCTAGTTTTCCATCCGCTACACACCACCCGTACCAACCAACACACTTGTGGGGAGCTTTAGTCACCTACCCCGCCAACACACCAAACTGGGCATTAAGCCATATATCAAATTGTGGCAGAGCCACCGGTAATTTTATTGTGGCAGAGCCACCGGTAATTTATTGTGGCAGAGCCACCGGTAATTTGTAGCAAAGCTACCAGAACTTCTCTTTATCAAAATCCCAACCCATGCAAATCATGTATATAATATGCATATCCAATTACAAAATTCCATTCATACAATTATTACAAACAATATGGCCTATTTATCACATATCACATTTGGCCCATTTAGCACATATAACATTTGGCCCATTTAATCACGGTCTTAATTTCACTAACAAGTGACTAAATCAAGCGATTTTATAGTTTCTACCAAAATAATGATAATTACGCCATCTTACCCGATTTCACTAACAAGTGACTAAATCAAGCGATTTACCATTAGTCTCTAGAATTGCTACGAGCCTCCATTCGTTAGATCTTCAATAAATCAATAATCTATTAAAGTATGGACTTAAAAAATGGTATAGATAGGCTTACCACATTTGAAATTGGGATCGTGATCCACTAATAAATCCATTCGTATATAAAATAATCTATTAAAGTATAGACTTAAAAAAATGGTATAGATAGGCTTACCACGAAATTTCGAGTGATCTACTTAAATCCATATAAAATAATCATTAATCATCTTAACAAATGAAGGATGATCATGAAATCCATAAAGAACTCTTACCTTGAAGGTTTTTGATTCGAATTCTAGTGATTACGAAAAAACTTCGAGGAAATGGTAATTCGGCCTTCCTCTATTTCACTATAAAGACAAAAAAGGATTTGTCTAAGAGAGAGATGATGATTTCGGTCAAAAAGACCCTCCCAAGCCAATACATGGATTCGGTAATAAGAAAAAGAAAAATAAAGAATTGAAGAGGATTCTTACCAATTGTCCAAAGTTTAAATAGAAGAAATGATTGAGAAGAATTATTTGAGAAATGGAAGATTCGGTTAAGAAGATGGTTATTAACATTCGGGCATGGTGAAAGATTTTGGAAGAGAGAAAAAAAATGTTTAAAAGTTCTTTGCAGGAAGGAAGAAAGGAGAAAAAGAATTAGAAGAAAGGGAGAGTTTATGTATCGGTTTTCAATGATGGAAGATGAACAAAGAAAGGGTCTTGCGGTTGGTGTATAATCGGCCAAATGGAAGACAAAGAAAATGTCACTCAAAGACTATATGATTTCGACACAAAGAGGAATAGAGTTTAGGGAGAAAAGATGATATCAAAATGGTGAAAAATGAAATGACCAAAAGAAACAAAAACTTACCTATTGCTCAAATTCGGCTAGGGAGAGAAGTTGTGGAGAGAAAAGAAAAATAATGCGCTAATTTGCTAAAGCATTTTTTGGCCAACTAGTTCCTAATCCTTACCAATATTCGGCCAACCCCTTCTAGCCCCAAAACCATCCATGTACATTGGCCAAAAAGTCAAAGTTTAGCCTCCCTTGTTTCATGCCTTATGCCCCCCTCTTACATGCCTTTTCCATATGATTATTTTCCTTTAGTTCACTCTTACCATTTCTCTTAGCCATCATACCATAAAATAAAATTCCAACATACCAAAAATATTATGCTTGGCAGACACTTGCTAGGGAAGAGCAAAAATTAATATTCACAAAATGCATACTAAGAGATTCGAACCCCTCCCCTCAAGACCATACATGTGGCGCATAACCTCTTAAACAATAGCTCAATTATGATAGCTACTTACTCATAATTTTCCATATACCATGAGTTCACTGTCTCCCTCTCTTTAAAGTACTATAAACTAAAAATTCTCACTAGGTCCAAATAAATCTCAAGCCTTCTCAGGACCTCATCATCAAGCAAAAATTAATAATCTAACACGCTAAATCACCAATTTAATGTAACACATAAAATTCAAATTCTAGGATGTTACACTTTACCTACCATATCTTAAATCCAATAAAAGAAGCCTAAGTATTATATCTTATACATGATAGAATAAAACCCAATAAATTTACCTAATCTATCAAGAAGAATCATGAGAAATGTATTTATGTTTTCTCATTAATCAACTACTTCCGATTCTTGCAATCTAACAAAATATTGATTTTGTAATTCAAATAAGTCAATTTAATTATCTTATTATTTTTAATTAGAGGACCAAAATTTAATCTTCAAACTTCCTTTTCTCTTTAGGTTGTTACCCTCGTCCGACCCAGTCGATGACCCGAGTTACGAGATGCAACAGTAGAGCAGAGACATTCACATAAAAAACCAACAATGAAATCTATTTTTAAAGTCGTTATAATTCTATTCAGATCATACGCATATATAGTAGATGTTATAACATAAATGAGACTAATCAAGTTTTAAACAACATTATTAATTTTCGGTATTTTACAAATTTATACGAAAATTTTTAAACAAAACATGTCAAGATGGTCCGTCAGAAAAATGTCTGCCCAAAGTCTATCCGCCATGTTTTCTTTTTACTTTATTCTTATTTGTCCAAATAGTCTGCATTTGCAAGTCCACCAATTATTCAAAATAAGGTTGTAACATCCTAAAATTTGAGTGTTGATATGATGCATGTTTTAGTGCTTAACTTGTGTATAATTAAATTTTCCATGACTAGTATAGTCTTGAGAAGACTTGAGAATTTTTGGAATTAGAATAATTTTTTTTTGTAATGAGTACTTAATTGAAGTGGATCAAGTGACTTTGAGGTTTAAGTAAATTTAAGTGTCAAAAACTAGCACAAGATAAGCTAGTAACAAGGTGGTGTTGGCGCATGTATGTTTGCTTGAGGGAGAGGTTCAATCTCCTAGCATGCAATTTGAAAGCTTTTATTTTTCTTTTCCTTAGCATGTTTCACTCATGGATAAGGATTAGGATGAGTTGGATTAAATTTTTATGGCAAGAAGACCATGGGAAAAAGGCAAGTGTTAACTTAAGGAAAAGAATCATATGGAAAAGGCATGTAGGGGGGACATAAGGCTTAAAACAAGGGGAGATGTTTTGGAAAGTTTGGGGTGACTAAAGTTTGACCATTTGACTAATGTACTTGGACGGTTTAAGGGGCTAGGGGAGATAGCCAAAATTTTGTTGGCAATTGGTATGGTTTGGGTGTTGGTTTTAGTCACATTCTCATTTTAGTGTAGCAACATATCTCTCTCCAAAACTTTTCTCCCTAGCCGAATGTGCCTTGTGTAATAGGTAAAATTTTGCTTTGGTTTTGGTCATTTCTTTTAGACCAAATTGTTATCATCTTCCATACTCCCCCAAGCTCTTTTCCTCATTATGCCGAAACCATACCATCTTGAAAGGTCATATTCTTTTTCTTCCTTTTGGCCGAATATACACCAACCCTAAGACCCTTTCTTTGTTCATATTCCATCCTTGGAAATTGACACATAAACACTCTCTTTATTCTTTTTTTTTTCTCCTTTATTTCTTCTTGTAAAGAACACTCAAACATCACTATTTTTCCAAAACCTTTCATCATGGCCGAATGTTGATGGCAAAATCTTTTGCCGAATCATTTTTCTTTTCTTTGTTTATTCATAGCCGAATCTTCTCTTATACATAAGTATTCTTTTCAATCTTTTCTTTTTCTTCTTTTTTTCTTCTTTGAAGCCTTAGGCAATAGTGTGATAGTGGAGGGCCGAAACTCAAGTGTTTGTAAACGTCGTAAATCGTTGGAATCGAATTAAGGTGTTAAGGTAAGGGATTATTAAGGATTTTCATATTACTCGACATATGGATATAAATTTAATCAATTTATTTTTAGGGGACGTTATCGCTCGGTTATCATATTGTGGAACGAGGATATTTGTGGTAAGTTAATCTCACTTTTAAAACCATTAATCGAAATTTTGATAATTTATTAGTCGGACTAATGATCTTTTGTCAATAGAGACAATCAAGATAGGGACAAAAAGGGCAGTAAATAGTGTTCGAAAGAAGGGTGGTTCCGCTATTCCCCCTAAGTTTAAGAGAAGGATTGTTTCAGGAATCCGAGACTTTCCACCGGGTTGTGGACCCTCATCCGGTGAAAATTAATTATTCGAAGTCGGACGTACCCCCAAACCATTGTTTACTCGTGGTTCTGAACCTTTGATCAGAGAGAAATTGTAAATAGTGGTTGTTCGAGATTCTAAAGGTAAGATCTAGATCGCTTAACATTAGAATAGTTTCATATTAAATATTAGTGTTCTAATCCATCGTGATGTGTGTTTAGATATCGACGAGTGGGAAAGTGTAGTTCTCACCGTAATCAGGTGTGTAATCTCACACCGTATCTCATGGGTTAGATGACTATATCGTATTAATCGTTGGATGAAATCACAAGTTAGTGAAATCGGGAAGAATAACATAGTTATCACCTTAATGATAAAATTTTGAAATTGGTATTAAGATCATGAAAATTATGAAAAAGTCCTTAACGGGCTAATTCGATAAAAGTGATAATTGAAAATTGGGCCATATGTGATATTTGATAATTGGGCCATATGTGATATTTGATAAGTGGGCCATATGTGATATTTGACAATTGGGCCATATATGATATTTGATAATTAGGCCATATGTGATATTTGATAAGTGGGCCATATGTGATATTTGATAATTGGGCCATATGTGATATTTGATAAATTGGCCATATGTGATATTGATAATTTGACCATTTATGATAATTGATAAATGGGTTATATGTGATATGAGATTTCGTGGGATAAAATGTGAAATGGGCCAGATTGTAATAACTTTTATAATGGGCCTTATGTTGGAATAATTATATGAATGGATTGCCATGCATATTATATACATGATTGCATGGGTTGGGCTATTTGATGAAGAGAAGTTCTGGTAGCTTTGCTACAAAATTTTGGTGGCTCTGCCATAATTCTGAAAAATGGCAAATGCCATGTAAACTCTGTAAATCTGGTGGCTTGTCCACGAAATTTGATATATGACTTAATGCCTACTTTGGTGTGTTGGCAGGGTGGGTGACTAAAGCTCCCCACAGGTGTGCTGGTTGGTACGGGTGGTGTGTAGCAGATGGAAATCTAGGTTTGGTTTTGGGAATTGCATATCACTTGCATTTCATACGTGCTAAATTATTATATTTGTAATGGGCTTAGGCCCAAATAAATGCTTAAATGGTTTGGCCCAGTGGACTAAAGTAAGTGAGTTACACATTGAGTTCTAAGTAACTCACCCAATTTTTTCCCCATCTCAGGTAATAATAATTGATGGAGACTTGGGTCGTAGATGACTTCGTGTGGAGGCTATACAACAAATAGTGGTTTATAAAATTTTAAGACTTCTTTAATAATTTTTATTAAGTACTATTTTTATGGCGATGTAATAAGGCCTCTTTAATTATGGATTTTATTATGTGGATGGATTTTATTATGTTTTAGTTTTCCTATGTTGGATTGGTTTAGTTTTTATAAATGTTTTTCTATAACTCTCGTATAAAATAAAGGTTTTTCTTAAATGTCAATGAAACTTAGGAAATACTTTTAAAATTTTTCGATGAAATATTTTGACTAAATAAATCCAAAGTTTTAATCAATTACTACTTTATAGATCAAATGATAAATTCTTGTATTTTAATTATGGTTTTCAATGAACTTCGATTTTTCGATAAAAGTCATTCTCTTAATCGTTTTGGAATTTGATTCTTACATCGTTAAATGATTTGAATGTAAATTTAATTTGTGTGGCATGCAAAAATTCGGGCTTAATGCATAGGCCGGGTTTGGGGTGTTACATTTTATGGTATCAGAGCCCAGTTTCAAAACTCGGCTGTGGTTTGGGTTCAACAATGATTTGTTTAAAAACTACTTAATTTTTCTAGACTTTATGTTTTAAAGGTAGTATGGCACTACGAGCATCCGACACCAAGTCAAGTAAGTATTTATTTATTAAATGTTTATTATTGTGATGAGACCTTAGGAACACTCTAGAACTTCTAGTTTTAGGTGTTGAAAACGATAAAGATCGAGACTATAGGTTGTGATTGCGAAAACAACCCTATCTCTTATATCTCATAAAATATCGTTAATAAACACTGAAATAATATTCTGATTCATAAAACTTGTAATCAGATTAAAAGCGAATTAGTCAATATGAGCACTAGAGGACGTGGTTGGGGACGCGATAGACGTGGCCATGGTAGAGGACGAGGTGCTGCGTCTGAAGTGCCGGGTCATATACCGAAAATGGATGCACATGTGTCATTCGAGAGCGAAACTGGATCTCATGATCATGCGAATGAGGATAATGCTTTGACTCAAGCAATGTTGCGAGTCTTAGAAAGAGTAGTGGGGGCAAAAGCGGGCCAAGGCTCACGGATCAATATCGGAACGACTCAAGTCTAGTGGTGCAGAAGATTTTAGAGATGTCTCTGGTGTAACTCCGAATGTGGAAGAATATTGGCTTGAGGCTGTAGAGCGAATTATGGATGATCTGGAGTGTACCGTCGAGCAAAAACTGAGAGGAGTCGTGTCTTTGCTAAGAGAGAGGCGTATCAATGGTGGCTTACTGTTTGAGAAGGCACCGAGGCTGCATTGGTTAATTGGGATTTCTTTAAAGCTGCTTTCCAAGGGAAGTACGTCGGGACAAGTTATGTAGATGCGGGAGGAAGGAATTCCTAAATTTGGTTCAAGGAAGTAAGGCTGTGGCGACTTTACGAGGCGAATTTCTTCGCTTGAGCCGTTATGCTCGTACTATAGTATAGACTGATCATGAGCGCTGTGTACGCTTTGAGGATGGCTGAATGATGAGTTCTTGGTCTTGATAGCCCCACAACAAGTATGGATTTTACCTCGCTTGTAGAAAATCTAAGATAGTCAAGAGGCTAAGAATTGAACGCCGAATCGGGAAAAGTCGAGGAAAGAGGATTTTAAGTACTCTAATTCTTCTAAAAGGTTTCAAAAGAGGCCACGGAATGATGAGCCTGTTCAAGCTAGAGCACCTGTGACAACTAATCAGAGTCGAGAATGTGCCGATTGTAGAAGACGACATCCCGGAGAATGTTGGAGAAAAATTGAGCTGTTTTAAATGTGGATCCAAGGATCATCGGTTTAGAATTGCCTCGACGGACCGACACGACTCGGGAAGCTCAGAACTCGATGCTCGACCGGCTAGAGGTACTCAAGCTGACCACCGAGAGGTCGTGGACCGGTCGTGGTGGTAATGGTAATGGACGTGGACAAGGTGCACCGGTCGAGGTAATGGTGTTAGAGGTAACACGGAGGCAAGACAGCCAGGATTGGTCTATGCTATCAGGCGTCGTGAGGACGACGATGCACCTAATGTGATAACTGGTACGTTCTTCATTTCTGATGTACCTATTACTGCTTTGATAGATATCGGGTCTACCCACTCGTATGTTGCTAGAACCATATCTGGAAACCTAAATATTAGATCTGAGATTACCGATAGAGAGATGACGGTAATTAGTCCTTTAGGACAGTCTGTAATAGTGAATAAATTATTTAGAGATGTGCCTTTGGAGATTCAAAGAGAGGTATTTCTAGCGGACTTGATGGAATTACCTTTCGGCGAGTTTGATCTTATTTTAGGCATGGATTGGTTGGTGAAGCATCGGGCGCAATTGGATTGTGCCGAAAAGTGAATGTCAATAAGGACTGTGGATGATGAGGAGATAATAATGACAGGCGAGCGAAGAAATTTCTTGGCAAATGTGGTATCTACTTTGAAGGCAGAAAAGTTGGTGCGGAAAGGGAATAGAGCATTCTTAGCATTCATCAGTGCTTTGGATGCTAAAGAATTATCGGTAGAAGGTGTGAGAACGGTGAAAGAATTTCTAAATGTCTTTCTCGAAGAACTTCCTGGTCTACCTCCAGAGCGGGAAGTAGAATTTGGCATTGAGCTTTTGCTCAGAACTGCTCCGGCGTTCATTGCTCCCTATAGAATGACGCCAAAGGAGTTAGCGGAGCTTAATGCTCAAATTCAAAAACTGCTAGATTGGGGATTTATTCGACCAAGTGTGTCTCCGTTGGGAGCACCGGTTTTGTTCGTCAAGAAAAAGGATGGGTCGATGCGTATGTGCATTGATTATAGGCAGTTGAATAAGTTGACGATCAAGAATAGGTATCCATTGTCGAGAATCGATGATCGTTTGATCAATTAAGAGGAGCTTCAGTCTTCTCCAAAATTAATTTGAGATCGAGTTATCATCAACTCAAGGTGAAAGAGGCAGATATTCATAAGACGGTATTTCGAACTCGTTATGGACATTATGAGTTTTTAGTGATGTCGTTTGGTTTGACCAATGCACCAGCTGCATTTATGGACATGATGAACTGAGTCTTTCAACCCTATTTAGACCGATTCGTAGTAATGTTCATAGATGACATCTTGGTATATTTGAGGAATAAAGAAGAGCATGACTCACATTTGCGCACTTTGTTGCAAATTTTGCGAGAAAAGTAACTTTATTCCAAATTCAGTAAGTGTGAATTTTGGTTGAAGGAAGTGACTTTCTTGGGTCATGTAGTGTCACCAAGGTATAAGAGTTGATCCTCGAAAGGTAGAGGTCATGTTGGATTGGAAACCGCCAAAGTCGATGAGTCGAGATTCGGAGTTTTTGGGTTTATTTGGTTATTATAGACGCTTTGTTGAGGGTTTTCGTTGATTGTCTGCACCTAACTAAGTGCTGCGAAAAGGAAGTATCGTATGTATGGACCGATAAACAACAAGAAAGTTTTGAGAAACTAAAGAAGATTTTAACTAAGCGCCAAGATTAATTCAACCAGAGGTAGAAAAAGAGTTTACTGCTTCTTGTGATCGTCACACGGGTTTAAGATGTGTCTTGATGCAAAGTGGAAAAGTGGTAGCTTATACTTCTAGACGCTTGAGGCCGCATGAAGTCAATTATCCTACTCATGATTTGGTGTTGGTGCGGTGGTGTTTGCATTAAAGGTTTGAAGGCATTATCTCTACGGTGAGAAGTCAATCATTTATACGGACCATAAGAGTCTTAAGTATCTCTTTACCCAAAAGGAGTTGAATTTAAGACAACGGAGATGGGTGGAGCTGTTAAAGGATTATGATTTCTCAATCGAGTATCATCCTAGAAAGGCTAACGTTGTGGCAGACGCGTTGAGTCGTAAGGTTGTATCGGAGTTAAGAGCAATGTTTGCTCATCTCAATTTGTATGAGGATGGCAGTCTGCTAGTGGAACTTCAGGTGAAGCCTCTATGGTTAGAGCAAATCAAGGAAAAGCAATTATCTGATGAAAAGTTAGGTCCTTTAATACAACAAGCTGAAAGTGGTGTAATAGGGGATTTTGGTTTGAACAATGATGGTGTACGGTGTTTTCGTGGAAGGGTTTGTATGCCCAAGGATTCAGATTTGAGGCAAATGATTCTTCTAGAGACGCATAGTAGCCCTTATACTATGCACCCCGGAGGAAATAAGATGTATCGGGATCTTCGTGAATAGTATTGGTGGCCAAAGTTAAAACGGGAAGTTATTGATTTAGTGGGAAAATGTTTGACTTGTCAACAAGTAAAGGCGGAACATCAATTACCGTCGGGATTGTTGCAACCAGTAAAGATTCCATTATGGAAATGGGAGCGGATAATGATGGATTTTGTTAGTGGGTTACCCTTAACACCTACTAAGAAAGATTCTGTTTAGGTAGTAGTAGATCGATTAACGAAGACTGCTCATTTTCTACCAGTTCGTATGGATTACTCGTTGCGAAATTGGCTAAATCAGTATGTATCTAAAATCGTGAGGTTGCATGGGGTACGGTGTCTATCATATCGCACGTGGATCCTAGGTTTACATCACGGTTTTGGAAAGATTTGTATGAGGCTCGGGTACAAAGTTAAACTTCAAAGACGACTTTTCACCCTCAATCGATGGTCATCGAAAAGAGTAATCCAGATTTTGGAAGACATGTTAAGGGTTGTGTGATTGATTTGAGAGGTAGTTGGGAGGATTTTCTACCGCTTGGCGAGTTTATGATAACAACGCTTATCAATCCAATATTCGATGGCACCTTATGAAGCGTTATATGGTCGTAGGTGTCGTACCTCTACTTGTTGAACTGAATTGGGGGAACGACAGGTTTTGAGTCCTGAATTGATATCAGAGACAGAAGAAAAAGTAAAGGTAATTCGAGCGCGATTAAAGGAGGCTTCGGATAGACAAAAGTCGTACGTGGATTTGAAGCGTAAAGATATTGAGTTTACGGTGGGAGATCAGGTTTTTCTAAAGGTCTCACCTAGGAAGAAGATCTTCAGATTTGGAAGGAAAGGCAAGTTGAGCCCTAGGCTCATTGGACCGTACTGTGTGTTGAAGTGTGTAGGACTAGTGGCCTATCAACTTGATTTACCTCCGAAGTTGAGTCAGATTCATAGTGTCTTCCATGTTTCTATGTTGAGACACTATAGATCAGATCCATCGCACATAGTACCGGTAGAAGAAGTGGAATTAAGGCCATATTTGTTTTTCGAGGAGGAACCAGTGAAAATTTTAGATCGCGATGTTAAGATGTTAAGAAAGAAGACTGTGCCATTAGTTAAGGTTCTTTGGCGTAATCACGGAGCAGAGGAAGCTACGTGGGAGCCTGAGGATGCAATTCGACAACAATATCCTCATCTCTTTTAGTCAGGTAAATTTCGAGGACGAAATTTTCTTTAAGGAGGGTAGAGTTGTAACATCCTAAAATTTGAGTGTTGATATGATGCATGTTTTGGTGCTTAACTTATGTATAATTAAAATTTCCATGATTAGTATAGTCTTGAGAAGACTTGAGAATTTTTCTGAATTAGAATAATTTTTTTTGTAATGAGTACTTAATTGAAGTGGATCAAGTGACTTTGAGGTTTAAGTAAATTTAAGTGCCAAAAACTAGGATAAGATGAGCTAGTAACAAGGTGGTGTTGGTGCATGTATGTTTGCTTGAGGGGAGAGGTTCGAATCTCCTAGCATGTAATTTGAAAGCTTTTATTTTTTCTTTTTGTGGCGATGTAATAAGGCCTCTTTAATTATGGATTTTATTATGTGGATGGATTTTATTATGTTTTAGTTTTCCTAAGTTGGATTGGTTTAGTTTTTATAATGTTTTTCTATAACTCTCGTATAAAATAAAGGTTTTTCTTAAATATCACTGAAACTTAGGAAATACTTTTAAAATTTTTCGATGAAATATTTCGACTAAATAAATCCAAAGTTTTAATCAATTACTACTTTATAGATCAAATGATAAATTCTTGTATTTTAATTATGGTTTTCAATGAACTTTGATTTTTCGATAAAAGTCATTCTCTTAATCGTTTTGGAATTTGATTCTTACATCGTTAAATGATTTGAATGTACGTTTAATTTGTGTGGCATGCAAAAATCAAGGCTTAATGCATAGGCCGGGTTTGGAGTGTTACAAAGTTAACATATTTAACAAATGTAATTATTTCCATTTCAAACTCTCTAATAGTCTACACCAATATTGAACAAGTATCACAAAAGAGTATATACATATACACATACTCAACGTTTAAAACATCACCATTCATTCACATACAATTTCACCGAATAGTTCTTATATACATGCCACTTGACCCAGTGTAGAGTTGAAATAATTCTACCAAAACAGGAACCGGATAGTGTGAGTTGTGGATCGACCCGCCTATCGAGTTCCGTCAAAATCTCTATCGAGAAAGGGAAATTAAATAGGATAAATATTAAATATACTTAGTAAGTACATAGGTTTAAACATTAAACTCACCTCGCAAAACATTCATTCATATATATATAACTTAACTAAATTCTTTAAGTTGTCAACACAATTCACATGTACAAGGTAAGTGTATTACTTTCAGACATATAACATATCCCAAACATTTCATTACTCATTCAAACATTATTTCAACTTATATAAATCATACTGTCAACATTTATATTTCAGAAATACCCAGCCCGATGGATCACCATGAACAGAATGGAAGACGTAGGTGACCATCCAATAACACAACAAATTGCTCATAAGAGCTTTCCAACCAATAACACTCCAGATGCACATAGTGCTAAGCTCGTAGGCTAAATATTCTCCCCCAATAACACGCCAGATTTCTCATAAGAGTTTTCCAACCAATAACATGCCAGAATCTCTGAAGATATTACATTGGAAATCCACAACAAATACATGATTTCGAAAACCTTCAGTAAAGTTCTTTCATCTTCTTCACATTTCCCTTCTTCCCGTACAATGCGCAAGTACCTCTATTGGCATGCCAATTGTATCATTTGTTCATTCAGGCAACACACACCTAAATAGAATTTCTTTTTACCATTTAACTCCTTTTCTCATCTTACCAATACAAGTTTACTAACAATTTTCCATTTGCTTTCACATTCAAACGTATCATCAATAAACATAAAAACACCATATGAACTTACCTGGTACAGCAGTAGAACATGATATTAGATACTATTCCAAGAGTTTTCCTTTCCCTCTGTTATCATTGGGTTGATTTGATTCTTGATCTAAACGTTAATACATTCAGTTCATTAATGACAACACTTCAAACTTTAACAGTTTTAAAATTAGACATGAAAGTTAGCTAAATCTAGATACAAGAATCTCAAAAACATGAACACACGAAGAATAGGCTTTGGAAACACTTATATGAAAAACCAATTAATCAAGAAAGCTTAAAGCTTTTCTTTCTTCTACAAAGAACAATAGTTTCGGTGAAGGAAAACTAAAATGTGACTCTCTTTCCATCCATTTCAGCATATAACACTTAACATTTTAGTTTCATCATCAAATGAAAATTAATAGGTGTTTCCACTAAACATTGACACAATCGATACTACCATGCAAGAGTGGTTATTTACACTTTGAACCTTGAAATTTTTTTATTAAACTCATTTGACTAGCTATTCGCTAATTCTTACTGTTTAGTCTGTACATTTTTATTTCTAACCTGCTAACTGAATTTTACCAATTCAAACGTTAATAAAACAATATAATGAACTCGTAAATATTATTACTCTATCATCGGAATTGTGTCCCCGAACTACTATTTCTAACATTGCAGAATATCAGGTTATTACATTAGGGTTTTTCATTTTCCCATAAGTTTTTATTCTTTTTCTTTTTCTTGAAAGAAGTTGTTACCTAGTGTGCTCTTGGGATTTTTCTCATTCATTTATATATATATATATATATATATATATATTCTTGCAGGTTGGATAAGGTAATTACCCTTTAAGATATGGGTTTCTAGATTGGCTATTAAAAAGATAATTTTGATATTACCTCTATATTTTTGAATCTTGGCACTTTTGATAATATCATATCATTAGCTTAACCATAAAAAAATCAACTTAAGGCAACATTTTTTAATCAAATGTGATTGACTACAAAATGGAAGACTCTCATTGGTAACTTACATACCCTAAGAGATTGAGAAAAGTTTGAGGTGTTTAGTTTTAAAGATACTTTCTAGTAGGAAAAAGAGTCGAGAGAAAGCTATGATACAAAATTAAGCATTATCTAATAAGAATGAAGTCATGTTCTGTGACTTTGTTTATCAACAATCTTCCACTAAGGCTTCACTATAAAAGCCTATGTGTAACAGCCTAATTTGTAGTGGTGTCAGAAACAGTGATTTAGGATCACTGAATCCGACAAGTGAGTTCAAAGTTTTAATAAATTAATATATTAGTCAAGTGTAATTTTAGAAGTATTTTTGAATTAGTGAATTTTGTGATTTTAAAGAATTTGTTAGGTAAATTGGGTCGAAAATGTAACACCCCAAACCCGACCCAAAACATTACGGCCGAATTTGGAATGCTACTGAAAAGCTTTAGGTTGAAATCGGCTAAGTGATGATAAAACTTGCTTGTAGCAGTGTTGGGTCGGCATGAAAACAAGTGCTAATCTAAATCCCTAATGATTAGGTTTTAAAATAGGATTCAATTTCTTAGAGTGACGTTTCATTTGAAAAACAATTTGAAGTTCAAGATTAGTTGGAAACGGGCCCTTTTGAAATCTTTAAAAGAATCCTAGTAATTACGAGAATCTCAATTAGAAAACCTTAGTTAAGTTTTTTAAAATCATCAAATGCCATTATTTGAAATTGTTAGTAATTACTAATTCATGTCTAGTCTAGCATAAACCATAATGAAAATCCAAAATAGTTAAATGGCCATATTACAATAAAACAACCCAATTATACCAAAATTAAAAGTATATGTTTCTAAATATAAAAAAAACGTCTGCATGGCCATCTCGAATCCCATCCAAGCCCTACCCAAACTTCACGAATCACCGCATTGTTTGGTAAAAATTTGGGTGAGTCAACAGACTCAGTGTATAATTAGTCCACAGATTTCCATGTATGGGCTTGGCCCAAAACCACACCAATCCACATAACAGAGAATAATGCAAAATGCACCCAACCCACTTAGGGTCCATCCTCTACACACCCGTATCCAACGACCACACACCGGGATTACTAAATTGACCCTCCAACCTTTACACACCAATTCTAAGTCATGCCATCCACCAAGTGGTCGAGCCATTGGTCCACGTGATCAAGACACAATATAATCCACAACGTGACCGTAGTCAACGTCAATCCACGACGAGGCACATAGCCATCACCAACCACGATATGGCACAAAGTCGATACCAACCATGATGAGGCAATCGAGCCGATCATCAATCCATGTGAGGCTCAGAGCCATCACTAAACCACGATATAAATGTACACCCCGTCCTTCTTTCATATATACAAATCCGCCCAATGCTTATGCAACATACGATAGTGATGTGATGAAATATTGCATGAACATATTAATTAAACATGCAACACATATATATAGCAATAACCACAATTTTATCAGCATTTAACACTGACCTGATTATCGAAATACCCGCTAAGGGTATCCATCTCATTATTGCCACTGCACTAATCATCACACTTATAACACATATAATATTTCATACATACTCGGGAAATTGCGTAATAATCACACACTTGATAACCCGAAGGCCTTTGCTTTACTTCCCACTTGTCGAAATCCCTATACAACCCAAGTCAGATTCGTCTTTTACATAAAGTTTATGAAAATGGCCTTTGGTCGATCACTATTCCCTTACCTAGAGTAGTCGATCCCAAGAGAATCCTTAACGCTCCCTTACGCTGGCTATGCACAAAAGAAATACAAGATTAAGGGCCTCCTAAGGTTCGGTCATCCCTAAAACCAAAGCCAACCATTCAGTTTTGGCACACCAATTAAAAAAAAAGATATGAAACCGATTGCTAAAGAGGACAAACACTTACCACCAAACACGATTGAAAAGATTAAGAGAGAGTAGTCGACGGCACCACCCTTAGATATTCAGCTTTAACAGGTCGCCAGAGAAGAAGAATGAAACACCCCAAACCAGGCCCAAAAAGCCTGACCGGATTTGATATGTTCCTCGAGTAAAACTTTAGCAAACTCTCACTTATTTAAGAAAAACTTGATGATTTTTGAATAAAACGGATTAACTTAAAGATCGGGTTGAAATTTAATTGTAAAGTAAATTCGATCTTCTTAAAACATTATTTTTAAAAGAAATAATAAGTTAACGAAAACCAAATTTAATGAAAAATTTATTAATATTGTGGAAATATATTTTGTTTTCAAAATGTTTAAATTATTAATAAAAATCCATTTAGTTATTTAATTAATAATTATTCATGGCAAAATAAAATAAATCCAAACACAAAATTTAAAAGCAGTTCATAGTGGCCTTATTACATAAAAATAGCAAAACCCATAATAAAGTCTAAGTAGTAAAAATTAACTTAATAAGTTTAAGTAGGAAAATTTCCAAAATACTTTGTAAATGCATTGGCCACCTCGAAATCCTTGCGAATTCCGATCCATCGCACTACTGAATCATCTGAAAAGTTATCCCACAAAAGGGTGAGTTATAAACTCAATGTAACACATACATTAAAAAGCCCATTTGATCATATGCCTTAAAGCCCAATAATTACACATATAGCCATAGGCCCATTTAAGTCATTTTAGCCCAAAAGCCCATTTTCATAGTAGATTAAATAATAATCATTTAAAATCACATGAATATATACATATAATGAAATACAAACCCGCCTACCTAAATATCCATCCGCTACACACCATCCGTACCAACCAAACACACCGTGGGATTACTAAATCGACCCTCCATCCGCTACACACCATCAAGGCGCTTCTTTGCGATCAACACGCACATCGCCTTTATAATTTTGTGGCAAGGCCACTCAGACAAAATTGTGACCAAGTCACCGGATTTCAAATATGTGATCAAGTCACCAGATTCACATATGTGACCAAGTCACCAGATTTCAAATATGTGACCGAAGTCACCGGATATTGTGGTAAAACCACCAGAATACTTCCCCTTTATCAAATTCACCCATATGCCCATGCACATACATATTATTTATTTTTCATGCTATTTACCCCAAAATCATAATATAGTCATACTTATTTCACATTTATGCATATAGCAAAATTAACGAAATATTGGGGTAAACATACCTGAATATTGTATACCAATGAATGGTATCCACAATCATTTTCAAACACATTGTCATATAATCACATTTAAAAATAGATCTATGAGATTTTACTGTAAGGTTACACACCTTATGACTGTGAGAACGATACCTTCTCGCTCGTCAACACCCTCGGATTCTCGAACAATCGTTATTTGTGGTTTTTCTCCGCTAGATGGATCAAAACCCACTGTTAACCCACCAACGTAAAGTGGTTCGGTTGTACGACTACTTCAAATAACCGATCTTCGTTAGCGGAGGGTCCACAACCCGTGGAAAATCTCTTATTGTCGATACAACCCTTCGCTTTGAAGTTCGATGGTAAAACAAAGGCTCCTCTCTTCCAAACACTCAGATCGCTCTTTTCTTACCTATCTTGTTAATCTCAAATCACCCCTAAAAATACAATTGATTAATAGTCTATCTAAAGAAATTGATATAACCGAAGGTGATATTCATACCTTGGATGATTTCGAAAGGTTACTTCTTAAATGTTGGTTTCCGAAAAGATCCTTAAAAATCCCTTCCAAGGATTCGGCCTAGGAGGGAAAAATAAGAGGATTTATGTTTTCTAAATCAACTATAGTAAAAAGAGATAATGAAAACAATTGACAAAAACCTTACTTGAGCACTTTGAAGATTCGGCCTTGAACAAAAAAAAAAGAGAATAAAACAAATAGATTTGGTAATTTCGGTTTGCACAAAAAGAAAAGATGGCTAAAATGGTTTCGATTTTCAATGAAAGAAAAGAAGAAAAGGAAATCGAAATAGAAGATGATTCAGTTGACAAAAGAGATGAAAATAATGTTGATTTTGGTTTTAGTAGAAGTAGTTTCGGTTGAGAGAAGGAAGAAAGAAAATGAAATTGAAAGAAGAGAGAAAGAGAAGAAGAAGAAAAGATGATGATGAAGGTGATTCCAAAAGAAAAGAGATAGGTTTAGGGACTTATGCACATTCGGCCAAGAGGGAAAAATTGAAGAAAAATAGTTCTTGAACTTTGGTACTTTCGGCAATGAGGGAAAAAGAAAAGAAGAATGTTTTTCCAAACTTTTGATGCTTTTGACTAAAGAAGACAAGAATTTGAGAGAAAAGGTATTTTAACCAAAATGGTCAAAATGAAAGCCAAAACAAAGAGAAATTTTTACCTAAAATCAATAACAAAAATCGACTAGGAGAAAAACTTTTGGAAAAATGAGAAAAGATGCACAAAAATGCAGGACTTTTGGCCAACTTTCACCCCCTAATGGCTAAGAAAAATTTCGGCCAACCTATGCCAACATTATCCCCCTTTTTCCTGCACATTTCTTCCCCATCAACCCTTAGATTGCTATCACAATTAACTATCCCCTTTAGCCCCTAAAACCGACTAGATTCATGGTCAAATGACCATGAAAAAGCTTCCAAAACATTGGCTTTACTTCAAGCCTTATGTCCCCTCATCTTACCATCCTTTCATGATTCCATGCCATATCTTCTAGCTTACCTTTTTCATATGGTCAAATAACCAAAATTAAAAATATGCTCATCCATTCTAGAAGAGTCTTGGCCGACACTATAGGGAAGGAAACAAAAAATAAAATCCTCCCATTTGCTGGCTAGGGGATTCGAACCTCTCTCCTCAAGCACTCATCCATGCATCCTAACCACCTTGCCAATTACTCATCTTATGCTTAAAACCTCTTGTCATTATTTCTTAAAGCCTATCATACTTAGCTCCATCTTATTTATTAAAAATTTAATAAATCACTAAGCATTCACTTAATTAATGAAGTTCAAAAATAACTTCCAAAACACATTCAATCATATTTAAGCATGCGACATCATTCAATTAAGTAAAGATGCATAACCCCTAATTATCAGGATGTTACAGTTCTACCCCCTTAAAATAATTTTGTCCTCGAAATTACCTAGTTGGAACAAGTGAGGGTATTACTGTCGCATCGCTTCCTCCGGTTCCCACGAAGCTTCTTCTGATCCATGATTACGCCATAATACTTTGACGAGAGGAATCGACTTTCTCCGTAAAAACCTTTACATCTTGCTCCAGAATTTGAATTGGCTCCTCTTCATAGGACAAATTTGGTCTTAATTCCACCTCCTCAACTGGCACTACATGAGATGGATCCGACCGGTAACGGCGTAACATTGGGACATGGAACACATTGTGCATTTGTTTCAACTCCGAAGGTAATTCTAACTGATATGCCACAGGTCCGACCCGCTTCAAAACCCGATAAGGTCCAATGAACCTGGGACTTAACTTTCCTTTGCGACCAAATCTCATCACCTTTTTCCAAGGTGAAACCTTTAGAATACTTGATCTCCCACAAGAAACTCTATTTCCTTCCGCTTTAGATCTGCGTATGACTTTTGTCCATCGATGCTTCTTTTAACCGAGCCCGGATTACCTTAACCTTTTCTTCGATTCACCACTATTTCGGACCTAAAATCGACGTTCCCTAATTACATCCCAACACGTAGGAGTGCGACACTTCCGTCCATATAGTGCTTCATATGGTGCCATCGTAGAACTGGCTTGGTAACTCATATTGTATGCAAATTTCGCTAACGGTAAGAATTCCTCCCAACTTCCTTGAAATCTATCACACAACCCTTAACATATCTTCTAAGATTTGGATTACTCTTTCAGATCGACCGTCCGATCGAGGATGAAATGCCGCTTGAAGACCAATCTGTGCCCAAAGCTCGATGCAATGCTTTCCAAAAGCGAGACGTAAACCTCGGATCTCTATCCAAATGATTGACACCCCACTCCATGCAATCTCACAATCTCACCACATATAACTTTGCCAATTTCGCAAAGAGTAATGAACTCGAATCGATAAAATGTGCGATTTATCATTCGGTCCACTATCACCCATATCGAGTCTTTCTTAGTAGGCGTAAGAGGAAGCCCACTAACAAAGTCCATGGTGATTCTCTCCCACTTCCACTGTGGAATCTTTATCTACCAAGCAATCCAAGGTACTTGATGTTCACCTTGACTTGTCGACACGCTAAGCACTTTCCTACATACTCCGTAACTTCTCGCTAAGACCAGCCACCGTAATCGATCTCACAAATCTCAAGATAACTTACTTCCTCTAGGATGCATAGCATAAGGGCTACTATCGACTCTGAAGAATCTTTTGCCTCAATTTCGATCCTCGGCAGATGGACTTTACCTTTGAAACACAATACCCCATCGTTTATTAATACCAAAATCTTCCAATTCCCCATTCTGCACCTTTCGAAGTTTTGCACTCAGATCATCGTCTACCAATTGCCTCTCTTTCACTTGACTCAACCATGTCAGCTTAACTTGTAATCCTGCCAACAAGCTCCCGTCATCGTAAAGACTAAGATGTGCAAACATCGCCCTTAAATCTAACACCACTTTCTGACTTAGAGCATCTGCCACCACGTTTGCCTTGCCCAGGTGGTACTCGATAGAACAGTCGTAGTCTTTCAATAATTCTATCCACCTTCGAAGCCTCAAATTTAGTTCTTTTTGAGTCAGTAGATATTTCAGACTCTTGTGGTCCGTGTATATCACTGACTTTTCCCCATATAAATAATGTCTCCAAACTTTAAGAGCAAAGACTACAGCTGCCAACTCTAAATCATGCGTCAGGTAATTAACCTCGTGTGGTCTCAACTGCCGAGACGCATACGCAACTACCTTTCCGTCTTGCATCAGAACACATCCTAATCCCGTGTGAGAAGCGTCACAATATACGACAAAATCCTTTCCTGCCTCAGGCTGAATCAAAACTGGAGCTTCAGTCAAAACCCTCTTAAGCTTCTCAAAGCTCTCTTGCTGCTTATCAGCCCGCACGAAAGGTACCTCCTTTCTCAATAATTTCGTTAAAGGTTCATTATCGATGAGAATCCTTCGACGAATCTTCCGTAGTATCCGGCTAACCCCAAGAAACCGTGAACTTCGCCACGGACTTAGGTGGTTTCAATCTAGTCTGACCTCAATCTTCGAGGATCCACCCTTATCCCTTCTCGACACCACATGGCCTAAAAACGCAACCTCTTTCACCAAAATTCACACTTCTTTAATTTGGCATAAAGTTTCTTCTCCTTAAAACTCGCAACACAATTCGGAGATGCTCATCATGCTTTACTTCAGACTTAGAATACACTAGGATGTCATCTATGAACACAACGACGAATTGATCCAAGTAGGGTTGGAAAATCTGGTTCATCATATCCATGAACGCAGCTAGGGCGTTCGTCAATCCGAATGGCATTACTAGAAATTCATAATGCCCATATCTAGTCTGGAAAGCCGTTTTATGGATATCCACTTCCTTTACATTAAGCTGATGATACCCCGACTTTAGATCAATCTTTGAGAATACCGCAGCTCCTTTGAGCTGATCGAACAAGTCGTCGATCCTTGGCAAAGGATACTTGTTCTTGATGGTCACTTATTCAACCGCTAGGTAGTCTATACACATCCTCATCGATCCATCCTTCTTCTTCACAATAGAACCGGTGCTCCCCATGGAGACACACTAGGTCGATAAATCCACGATCAAGTAACTCCTAATCGAGCCTTAAGCTCAACTAATTCCTTCAATGCCATTCTATATCGAGCAATAGAAATCGGCGCCGCTCCGAACAATAAATCAATCACGAATTCTACCTCACGATCCGAGGTAATCTTGGAAGTTCTTCCTGAAAAACATCTACAAATTCATTCACATTCCTGACTTCTTCAACAGTTGCTTCCTTAGCCTCCAAGGCACTCACCAATATCAGAAAGGCTACACATCTCTTTCTAACCATCTTTTCTGCCTTAAGAGTGGATACTACATTTGATAAGTAGTTCCATCTCTCGCCCATCACTACAACTTCTTTGTCATCAAAAGTTCTTAAGGATATCCGCTTAGCAGCACAATCCACATTTACACGGTACTTCACTAGCCAATCCATGCCTAAGATCAGGTCGAATTCTCCGAATGGTAACTCCATTAAATTAACTGGAAACTGTATCCCTTGAACTTCTAAAGGCACTTCCTTAAAAAGTTTGTCTATTACTACTGTCTGTCCTAAAGGACTAAGTACAGTCATCTTCCTAGGTACAGTCTCAGAAGTCACATGCAAAGTCCCAGATACTTCACTAGCGATATATGAGTGAGTTGACCGTATATCTATCAAAGCAATAAAGGGCAACCTGTAAATCGAAACGCAGTGATAACATCAAAAGGCCAACGTCTCTCTCTGAAGAAGTGCATATACCAGACCTGGCTGTCTCGCCTCAGAGCTACCACTGCCTCTGCCTGAAGTTCCACGACCTCTACCAGAGCCATTACCCCTTTCATTTGGACCATGGCCCTTATCGGTCATTGCTCACCTGCCACTGATTAACACTACGACTTCTTTGGGTGGTTCTTATCTGAATTCTTCGGGCAATCCTTGATCATATGGTCTTTAGATCCGCACTTGAAACATCCCGGTCTTTTCCAACATTCTCCGAGTGCATCTTCCCACATTGAGCACAAGCACGATGTTGTCTACCAGAGATCTCTGTGACCTCGCGGTCCTTTATTTCTTGATTTCTTCTGAAAATTCCCGATGACCCTGAAGACCCAAAGCTTCTCTTATTCTTATTTTGGCCTCTGTCCCGATTCTGTCTTTCAGTCCGCTTAACCTCTTCACTATTCTTACTCTTTCTACTAAGATTGCAAAATCTCTTTCCGGTCTTGAGCAATCATCACTCATGGTTCATCTCTAAGTCCATCCTCAAATCGACACACGCTCATATTCAAGAGCTACTATCCTCTCGCATATCGGCTAAGTCAAAAAACTCGCTTCATATTCACTATCGACTTGTTTCCTTGCACCAAATTCGAAATGTCTTCCTCCGGGAGTCGATGTAGCTAGCTCCAACGTATTTTCCTTGAATTTAATTTTAAATACCCCAATCCAATCGATCCACAGGTGGTACTCTCCTTGACAAAGAGCCACCACCGGTAGGCCTCATCACGAGTAGTGAAATAGCACCTTTCAATTTTTCTTGATGCAAATTAAATCGTCCATGATCCTCTCGATTGCCTCCAACCAAGATTCCGCCACATTTGGAGCTACTCCAGATACTCCCCGAAAACCTCAAATTTATTTGATCTTAGTCTCTCATTATTGACTTTCGAGACCAATTTCAAAGATTAGCTTCGCTACTGCTCCAATACTCAAGTACGACTTGTGATATGCGTCACCTCTTCTATTTTGCTCTTGAAAATCCACCCCAAATGGTAGGTGTGAGCTTCATTCTCAAACCTTGACCAGATCTAACTGGTTCCGACACGACCATTCTTCCTCTTCTGTCCAACGACGACCACGCCCCTAGAACTCATGTCTACTATGTGTCTTATCTGCTTTTACTGAAAAAGTCTTATGTATTAGAGTCTTTTCACTTCATATTAAAAGAAAGTTTTATGAACAGATATTCAAAGGTTTTTCCGTAGTAGTACACAAACACCTAGGGTCCATGTCTCTAAAGTATAGTTTCCTTAGGCTTATCATACATTCATATCAATAAAGATACTTACCGATGGATCTGGCCGAGAATTCTGAGTGCCATGCTCTTATAAAACCATTCTAACTAAGGAAAATTTTCAAAAAAAATCATTTGGGCCAACTTTTGAAAACGTTGTGGGCTTCAAAACCCAAGGCCGAGAGTCTAAAACTGGCTCGATACTAAGTTGAAACACCCCAAATCCTACCCAAAAGCCCGACGGATTTGATATGTTCCTCGAGTAAAACTTTAGCAAACTCTCACTTATTTAAGAAAAACTTGATGATTTTTGAATAAAACGGATTAACTTAAAGATCGGGTTGAAATTTAATTGTAAAGTAAATTCGATCTTCTTAAAACATTATTTTTAAAAGAAATAATAAGTTAACGAAAACCAAATTTAATGAAAAATTTATTAATATTGTGGAAATATATTTTGTTTTCAAAAGCAGCTTTAAATTATTAATAAAATCCATTTAGTTATTTAATTAATAATTATTCATGGCAAAATAAAATAAATCCAAACACAAAATTTAAAAGTTCATAATGGCCTTATTACATAAAAATAGCAAAAACCCATAATAAAGTCTAAGTAGTAAAATTAACTTAATAAGTTTAAGTAGGAAAATTTCCAAAATACTTTGTAAATGCATTGGCCACCACGAAATCCTTGTCAACCCGATCCATCGCACTACTGAATCATCCTAAAAGTTATCCCACAAAAGGGTGAGTTATAAACTCAATGTGTAACACATACATTAAAAAGCCCATTTGATCATATGCCTTAAAGCCCAATAATTACACATATAGCCATAGGCCCATTTAAGTCATTTTTAGCCCAAAAGCCCATTTTCATAGCAGTTAAATAATAATCATTTAAAATCACATGAATATACACATATAATGAAATGCAAACCCAGCCCACCTAAATATCCATCCGCTACACACCACCGTACCAACCAAACACACCGTGGGGATTACTAAATCGACCCTCCATCCGCTACACACCATCGGGCGATTCTTTGCGGTCAACATGCACATCGCCTTATAATTTTGTGGCAAGGCCACCAGACAAAATTGTGACCAAGTCACGGATTTCAAATATGTGACCAAGTCACCAGATTCACATATGTAATCAAGTCACCGATTTCAAATATGTGACCAAGTCACCAATATTGTGGTAAAACCACCGAATACTTCCCTTTATCAAATTCACCCATATGCCCATGCACATACATATTATTTATTTTTCATGCTATTTACCCCAAAATCATAATATAGTCATACTTATTTCACATTTATGCATATAGCAAAATTAACGAAATATTGGGGTAAACATACACGAATATTGTATACCAATGAATGGTATCCACAATCATTTTCAAACACATTGTCATATAATCACATTTAAAAATAGATCTATGAGATTTTATTGTAAGGTTACACACCTTATGACCGTGAGAACGATACCTTCTCGCTCGTCAACACCCTCGGATTCTCGAACAACCATTATTTGTGGTTTTTCTCCGCTAAATGGATCAAAACCCACTGTTAACCCACCAAC
This sequence comes from Gossypium rotundifolium, assembly GCA_025506655.1. Taxonomy (NCBI): domain Eukaryota; kingdom Viridiplantae; phylum Streptophyta; class Magnoliopsida; order Malvales; family Malvaceae; genus Gossypium; species Gossypium rotundifolium. The sequence goes on from CP106727.1 coordinate 21,306,413, forward strand.
GTAAAGTGGTTCGGTTGTACGCACTACTTCAAATAACCGATCTTCGTTAGCAGAGGGTCCACAACCCGGTGGAAAATCTCTTATTGCTGATACAACCCTTCGTTTGAAGTTCGATGGTAAAATAGTGCCTCCTCTCTTCCAAACACTCCGTACTGCTCTTTTCTTACCTATCTTGTTAATCTCAAATCACCCCTAAAAATACAATTGATTAATAGTCTATCTAAAGAAATTGATATAACCGAAGGTGATATTCATACCTTGGATGATTTCGAAAGGTTACTTCTTAAATGTTGGTTTCCGAAAAGATCCTTAAAAATCCCTTCCAAGAATTTGGCCTAGGAGAGAAAAATAAGAGGATTTATGTTTTCTAAATCAACTATAGTAAAAAGAGATAATGAAAACAATTGACAAAAACCTTCCTTGAGCACTTTGAAGATTCGGCCTTGAACAAAAAAAAAAAAAGAGAATAAAACAAATAGATTTGGTAATTTCGGTTTGCACAAAAAGAAAAGAGAAAAAGATAGTGATTTATGTCTAAAATGGTTTCGATTTTCAATGAAAGAAAAGAAGAAAAGGAAATCGGAATAGAAGATGATTCGGTTGACAAAAGAGATGAAAATAATGTTGATTTTGGTTTTAGTAGAAGTAGTTTCGGTTGAGAGAAGGAAGAAAGAAAATGAAATTGAAAGAAGAGAGAAAGAGAAGAAGAAGAAAAGATGATGATGAAGGTGATTCCAAAAGAAAATAGATAGGTTTAGGGACCTATGCGCATTCGGCCAAGAGGGAAAAATTGAAGAAAAATAGTTCTTGAACTTTGGTACTTTCGGCAATGAGGGAAAAAGAAAAGAAGAATGTTTTTCCAAACTTTTGATGCTTTTGACTAAAGAAGACAAGAATTTGAGAGAAAAGGTATTTTAACCAAAATGGTCAAAATGAAAGCCAAAACAAAGAGAAATTTTTACCTAAAATCAATAACAAAAATCGGCTAGGAGAAAAACTTTTGGAGAAATGAGAAAAGATGCTCAAAAATGCAAGACTTTTGGCCAACTTTCACCCCCTAATGGCTAAGCAAAATTTCGGCCAACCTATGCCAACATTATCCCCCTTTTTCCTCCACATTTCTTCCCCATCAACCCTTAGATTGTATCACAATTAACTATCCCTTTAGCCCTAAATCGACTAGATTCATGGTCAAATGACCATGAAAAAGCTTTCAAAACATTGCCCTTACTTCAAGCCTTATGTCCCCTCATCTTACCATCCTTTCATGATTCCATGCCATATCTTCTAGCTTACCTTTTCATATGGTCAAATAACCAAAATTAAAAGATGCTCATCCATTCTAGAAGAGTCTTGGCCGACACTATAGGGAAGGAAACAAAAATAAAATCCTCTCATTTGCTAGCTAGGGATTCAACCTCTCCTCAAGCACTCATCCATGCATCCTAACCACCTTGCCAATTACTCATCTTATGCTTAAAACCTCTTGTCATTATTTCTTAAAGCCTATCATACTTAGCTCCATCTTATTTATTAAAAATTTAATAAATCACTAAGCATTCACTTAATTAATGAAGTTCAAAAATAACTTCCAAAACACATTCAATCGTATTTAAGCATGCAACATCATTCAATTAAGTAAAGATGCATAACCCCTAATTATCAGGATGTTACAAAGAAAGCCTCCAGAAAAAGTGATGGCACAAATGAACAAAGAAAAGAAGAAGAAGAATAAAACCAAGTGTAGAGAGTTGCGGCTTTGGTGCTTCGGCTTTAAGGATTTGTGAAAAAGAAGAGAGAATGAGGAAATATAGGGTTCAGCTATAGAGAGTTACGGAGAGAACAGAAAAGAAGAAAAAGAAAAGAGGTTAGGAAGGAGGAATAGATTTGGTTTAGAGAAGAAGTAAAGATGTCACAAAAGGAATAAGAGACAAATGAGTTCTTTAGAAGAGAAAAATCATAAAAAGGGTGCCTAACATTCGACCTCTCCCCTTATCTTGACTGAAAATGCCATCACCAAGAGCCCTATTGCCGGACAACTCTCACCCTTTAGAGTCCCATATTCGGCCACTGCTTCTCTCTCTCATATCCCTTATTTTTCTCTACATTTTTGTCCCCTCCTCTCATTCAAACTTGTTTGGGATGAGTCAAACTCCTCTAAGAGCTCTCCACCTCCTATCTGAATCCTTTGACCAAGTCTACCCTCATCCTTTCTAGAGTCCAAATGCCGTCCAACTCTCTCTCCTCCTTGACGCAAAAAGCAACTCAAAATGCTATCTTCGCAGCTCGAACCTCCTCCCCCTTGACACCCCTTGTTGACGCACACTCCTCCTCCCTTCCTACTAGGCGCTACCTTGCCACTTCACTGCCCCCTTTCTTGTGTCATGTTCCACACATAATTTCTTTTAAAGCCTAGCTCTCTTAGCTCCCCTTTGCTTAGCTTAAAACAAAAATTTTCCTATGACTTCTACCCAAGTCCAAGGTTTCCCGAAACCCCTAAACACTTCCAATCGACATACAGAGCATATTAACACACAGATACAAATTAAAATATGCACAACCCCCAAACCTTGGATATTACAGTTCTACCCCTTTAAAAATAATTTCAGCCTCAAAATTACCTGATCAAAATAAGTGAGGGTATTGTTGCTGCATTACTTCCTCTGGTTCCCATGAAGTTTCCTCTGATCCATGGTTACGCCATAACACCTTAACTAGAGGAACTGATTTCCTACGCAAGACTTTCACATCCCGTTCCAAAATTTGAATTGGTTCTTCCTCATAAGACAAGTCGGGTCTCAACTCCACTTCTTCAACTGGAACCATGTGAGATGGATCCGATCGATAACGACGTAGCATCGAGACATGGAATACATCGTGCAACTGCTTTAACTCCGAAGGTAACTCCAATTTATATGCCACTGGTCCAACCCGTTTCAAAACCTGATAAAGCCCTATAAGCACAGACTCAACTTTCCTTGCGACCAAATCTCATTACCTTCTTCCACGGTGAAACCTTTAAAACACATAGTCACCTCATCGCAAACTCTATCTCTTTCTCTTAAGATCTACGTATGACTTTTTCCTATCGATGCCTCCTTCAATCGTGTCTGAATTACCTTAACCTTTTCTTTGAATTCTGCTACGATCTCTGAACCCAACACCGACGTTCCCCAATTCATCCAACATGAAGGTGTGCGACACTTTCGTCCATCTGACGCTTCATACGGTGCCATCCGAATACTCGATTGATAGTCAAGTATTATATGCAAATTCGCTAAAGGCAAAACTCCTCCTAGCTTCCTCTCAAATCTATCACACATCCCTCAACATATCCTCTAATACTTGGATTACTCACTCGATCGGCCGTCCATTGTGGATGAAATGCCGCATCAAGTCTAACCTAGTGCCTAATGCCTGATGTAGTGCCTTCTAAAACTGAGACGTAAACCTCGGGTCCCTATCCTAGATAATCGACACTAGCACTCCATGCAGTCTCACAATTTCCGCCACATACAGTTTTACCAACTTCTGCAAAGAATAATCAACCCGCACTGGGATGAAATGTGCAGACTTTGTCAACCGATCTACTACCACCCACACCGAGTCTTTCTTAATAGGCGTAAGGGAAGCCCACTAACGAAGTCTATAGTGATTCTCTCCCACTTCCATGCAGAATCTTTATCGATGAAGTAACCCCAAGGTACCTAGTGTTCACCTTGACTTGTTGACACGTTAAGCACTTCCCTACAAACTCAGAACTTCCGCTTAAGACCAAAGCCACCAAAATCGATCTCGTAGATCTCAGATAACTTGTTTCCTCCAGATGCATAGCATAAGGGCTACCATGCGATTCTGAAGAATCATCTCGCCTAAGCTCTTCATCCTTCTAAGACATCTGACCTTACCCTTGAAACACAACACTCGCCACCGCTCACACCATAACTTCCCATTTCCCCATCCCGCACTTGTTGTAGCTTAGCACTTAGATCATCGCTCACCAACCGCCTTTCTTTCACCGACTCAACCATGTCGGCTTTACTTGTAACTTTGCTAGCAAACTTAGTCATCATACAAAGCTAAGATGTGCAAACATCGCCTCAGATCCGACACTACTTTCCAGCTTAGGGCATCTGCCACCACATTCGCCTTGCCCGGGTGATACTCTATAGAACAATCATAATCTTTCAACAACTCCACCCACTTTCACTGTCTCAGATTCAGCTCCTTCTGGGTCAACAAATTCTTAAGACTCTTGTGGTTCGTATAGATTACTGATTTCTCTCCATATAAGTAGTGCCTCCACACCTTTAGCGCAAAAACTACAGTAGCCAACTCCAGGTCATGCGTCGAGTAATTAACCTCATGAGGCCTTAACTGTCGAGATGCATAGGTAACAATCTTCCCTTCTTGCATCAGAATACATCCCAATCCCGTGTGAGAAGCATCACAATACACCACAAAGTCCTTTCCTGCCTCAGGCTTGGAATACACCAGGATATCGTCTATGAACACAACGATGAATCGATCCAGGTAGTATTGGAAAACCCGATTCATCATATCCATGAATGTTGCTGGGGCATTCGTCAACCCAAACGGCATCACTAAGAATTCATAATGTCCGTATCGAGTCCAAAAATCTTTTTTATGGATATACGTTTCCTTCACCTTGAGTTGGTGGTATCCCGACCTTAGATCTATTTTGAAAATACCACGGCCCTTTAAGTCGATCAAACAAGTCGCCTATCCTCGGTGGCGGGTACTTATTTTTATCATCGACTTATTCATTGCCGATAGCCTATGCACATCCGCATAGACTCGTCCTTCTTCTTTACGAATAAGACCAGTGCTCCCCATGGAGACACACTGGGTCGGATAAACCCACGATCAAGTAACTCCTGGATCTGAGCCTTGAGCTCAACCAACTCCTTTGGTGCCATTCTGTACGGAGCGATAGATATCTTGGCTGCAGACTGCAACAAATCAATCCCAAATTCCACCTCGCGATCCGAGGCAACCCCAGGTTCCTCCGGAAAACATCCCCAAACTCTCTCACTGTCCTGACCTCACCTACTCTGCTCCCTTAGCCTCTAAGGCACTAACAAGCATCAGAAAAGCCACACATCCTTTCCTCACCATCTTCTCTGCCTTAAGAGCAGACACTACATTCGACAAGTAATTTCTCCGTTCCCCTATCACTACAATCTCTTTGTCATTGGAAATTTTTCAACGCCATGCGCTTAGCAGTACAGTCTAGATTCGCATGATACCTCACCAGCCAGTCCATGCCTAATATTAGGTTAAACTCCCCAAATGGTAGTTCTATTAAGTTAGCCAAAAGCTTCACTCCCTGAACCTCTAAAGGCACTTCCTTAAAGAGTTTGTCTAATATTACCGATTGCCCTAAAGGATTAAGTACAGTCATCTTCCTAGGTACAATCCCAAAGTTTACATTCAGAGTTCCAGATACTTCACTAGCAATATAAGAATGAGTTGACCCGATGTCTATTAAGGCAATAAAGGGTAATCCAAAGAATAAGGAACGCATCAGTGATTACATCCGGCGATCCCCTTCTCGCGACGCTTTGGTCAGCATAAACCAACCACGGTCTACTTTTGACCGACCCAAAGACCTCCGCTTAGTGCTCCACGACCTCGGCGAACTATTCCTCCATGGTTCAACCACGATCCTCGTCACCGCTAACCACCTCCGCCTTGCAGACATATCCTCGGCCTCCTGTTCGAGCCCTTTCCATCTCCTGAGGACAATTCCTAATCAAATGAGCCTTGGACCCACACCGAAAACATTCTTTACTCTATCCCCAGCACTCTCCTGCATGAGCTCTCCCGCATTTAACACATGGATGACTCTGATTTTTGCAACTGGTACTGGTGCACAAATAGAATTCTCAACTTGGTCTTTTCTGGAAACCCCCAGATGATGCTGACGGCCCAAAACTCCTCTTATTTCAGTTTCTATCTCTATCCCTGTTACGTCTCTCACCTTCTTGACCTCCTCACTATTCAAGCTTTCTACTAGTACAAGAAAGTCTCTCTCTCATGGAGCAATCAACACTGCACTCATCTCTCACCATCTTCGAATCGGACACACCTCTCATAATCAGAGCCACGATGCCCTGAGCATACCGGCTCAATCACAAAAATTCTGCCTCGTACTCAGCTACCGACTTGCCACCTTACACTAAATTGAGGAACGCCTTCCTCGTAAGGCCCACATAACTAGCTCCCACGAACTTTCCCTCAAACTTGATCTTAAAATAACCCCACCCACTCGGTCCATGAGGGTACCTTCCCTGACTGTGAGCCACCATTGGTAAGCCTCGTCCCGGTGCAATGAAATGACACCCTTTAGCTTTTCCTCAGCAGTGAAATCTAAATCGTCCATGATTTTTTCGATTGCCTCTAACCAGTACTCTGCCACATTCAGAGCTACTCTCGATACTCCTCTAAAAACCTCAGCTCCATTCGCTCTAAGTCTCTCAGCCTCATTTCCCATACTCGCTCCACCACTCGCTTAAAACTCATGAAGATAGCTGCGACATCTTGCATCATCTCCTCCTATCTACTCTTGAAACTCCGCCTCTACAGCCGGTGGCGGTGCTTTATTTTCGGATCCTTAACCAGACCCAACTGGTTCCGACACAGTCATTCTGTCTCTACCATGCCCTCGCACATTACGACCACGTCCCCTAGAACTCATGTCTACGTTCGTGATTTAATCTGATTTAAGAGATTTTATGCATTAGTCTTTTGTTCCACTGATTATTTGCGAACAATTTTATGTAAAGAAGTTTTAATAGTAGTTCTTTCAATCAACCAAAGTTTTTAGCTCAAGTTTACTGTTCTAATTCAGAGAAGCACATTCATTCATCAACAACATCCACTACACTACTTTGGGCATTTCGTCCGTTCCCAACCCAAGGTATTTTCGTAATTCATCCTATAGGGGTATTTTAGCAATAAATCGGGGTTAATTCAAAAATCTTTATAAATCAAGGTATTCTGAAATTTTCAAAACTCGAAATTTTATTTCAAATCAAAGGTATTGCAAAAATTTCAAGAATCGGGGTTATTTCGGTAATTTTTGTAAATCAGGGGTAATTTAGTAATAATTTTTTTTCAAATCGGGATATCTTGGTCATTTTCAAATCTTAAGGTAGTTGTTACAAAACAGTGTAGCTGGTCCCTCTCGGGTTTTAATTATCGGGTTTAGCCGATGAAGAAGTCCTCTTGGTTAGGGTGAACTGTCACTACGCACCAAGTAGGATTCAAGTGAAGAGGAGGTGAGTCACTAGGACGCTTAAATACCAAGCTCCCTCCTAATCCAATCCTGACATGCGTAACGCTTGCCACACCTTAACTCTTGACTTACTCACAGTGTTTGTTTGATTAGGCTTTAAATTTTATGCACCTCTGTGTTGGGGTAAGCTAATCCTAGGGGTTCTTTAACTCCTAATCTACTAATCTACGATCCCGTAATACCCACACACAATCATACAATAATTAGGGGTACTTACCTGGTAGACTTCAGGCCAGACGATTCGAGTGCCATGTTTCACAAAACCCTTTTTCCTGAAAATTTTTCTTTGACCCACTAAAACAGAAAATGAAAACATTTATGGGCTTCAAAAATCCATAGGCTGAGTGTAGAAATTGGGCTCTGATACCAATTTGTAACACCCCAAACCCGACCCAAAACACTACGGCCGTATTCGAAATGCTACTGAAAATCCTTATGTTGAAATCGGCTAAGTGATGATAAAACTTGCTTGTAGCAGTGTTGGGTCGGCATGAAAACAAGTGCTAATATAAATCCCTAATGATTAAGTTTTAAAATAGGATTCAATTTCTTAGAGTGACGTTTCATTTGAAAAACAATTTGAAGTTCAAGATTAGTTGGAAACGGGCCCTTTTGAAATCTTTAAAAGAATCCGAGTAATTACGAGAATCTCAATTAGAAAACCTTAGTTAAGTTTTTAAAATCATCAAATGTCATTATTTGAAATAGTTAGCAATTACTAATTCATGTCTAGTCTAGCATAAACCATAATGAAAACCCAAAATAGTTAAATGGCCTTATTATAATAAAACAACCCAATTAAATCGAAATTAAAAGTATATGCTTCTAAATATAAAAAAAACCGCGTCTGCATGGCCATCTCGAATCCCATCCAAGCTCGGTCCAAACTTCACGAATCACCTGCATTGTTTGGTAAAAATTTGGGTAAGTCAACAGACTCAGTGTATAATTGGTCCACAGATTTCCACGTATGGGCTTGGCCCAAAACCACACCAATCCACATAACAGAAAATAATGCAAAATAGACCCAACCCAGCCTAGGGTCCATCCTCTACACACCCCCTGTATCCAACCACCACACACCAGGGGATTACTAAATCGACCCGCCAACCTCTACACACCAATTCAGCAAGTCATGCCATCCACCAAGTGGTCGAGCCACTGGTCCACGTGATCAAGTCACAATATAATCCACAACGTGACCGTAGTCAACGTCAATCCACGATGAGGCACATAGCCATCACCAACCACGATATGGCACAAAGTCGATACCAACCATGATGAGGCACTGAGCCGATCATCAATCCATGTGAGGCTCGTAGCCGTCACTAAACCACTTACATAAATGTACACCCTGTCCTTCATTCATATATACAAATCCTGCCCAATGTTTATGCAACATACGATAGTGATGTGATGAAATATTGCATGAACATATTAATCAAACATGCAACACATATATACAGCAATAACCACAATTTTATCGGCACTTAACACTAACCTGATTATCGACATACCCGCTAAGGGTATCCATCTCATTATTTCCACTGCACTAATCATCACACTTATAACACGTACAATATTTTATACATACTCGGGAAATTGCGTAATAATCACACACCTGATAACCCGAAGGCATTTGCTTTACTTCCCACTTGTCGAAATCCCTATACAACCTAAGTCAGATTCGACTTCTACATAAAGTTTATGAAAATGGCCTTTGGCCGATCACTATTCCCTAACCTAGAGTAGTCAATCCCAAGAGAATCCTTAACGCTCTCTTCTTCACGCTACGCACAAAAGAAATACAAGATTAAGGGCCTCCAAGATTCGCCATCCCTAAAACCAAAGCCAACCATTCGGTTTGGCACACCAATAAAAAAAGATATGAAACCGATTGCTAAAGAGGACAAACACTTACCACCAAACATGATTGAAAAGATTAAGAGAGAGTAGTCGGCGGCACCACCCTTAGAGATTCGACTTTAACAGTCACGAGAAGAAGAAAGACTCGGAAAAAGTGATGGCACAAATGAACAAAAAAAGAAGAAGAAGAAAAATCGAGTGTGGAGAGTTGCGGCTTTGGTGCTTGACTTTAAGGATTTGTGAAAAAAGAGAGAACGAGGAACTATAGGGTTGGCTATAGAGAGTTACTGAGAGAATAGAAAAGAAGAAAAAGAAAAGAGGCTGGGAAGGAGAAATAGATTCAGTTTAGAGAAGAAGTAAAGATGTCACAAAAGGAATAAGAGACAAATGAGTTCTTTGGAAGAGAAAAATCGTAAAAAGGGTGCCTAACACTATATTAACAAATTCGGCCTCTCCCCCTATCATGACTGAAAATGCCATCACCAAGAGCCCCACTGTCGGCCAACTCTCACCCCTTAGAGTCCCATATTCAGCCACTGCTTCTCTCTCTCATATCCCTTATTTTTCTCCACATTTTCGTCCCCTCCTCTCATTCAAACTTGTTTGGGATGAGTCAAACTCCTCAAAGAGCTCTCCACCTCCTATTTGAATTCTTTGACCAAGTCCACCCTCATCCTTTTCAGAGTCCAAATGCCGTCCAACTCTCCCTCCTCCTTGACGTAAAAAGCAACTCAAAATGCTATCTTCACAGCTCGAACCTCCTCCCCCTTGACACCCCTTGTTGACGCACACTCCTCCCTTCCTACTAGGCGCTACCTTGCCACTCCACTGCCCCCTTTCTTGCGTCATATTCCACACATAATTTCTTTTAAAGCCTAGCTCTCCTAGCTCCCCTTTGCTTAGCTTAAAACAAAAAATTTCCTATGACTTCTACCTAAGTCCAAGGTTTCCCGAAACCCCCAAACACTTCCAATCAACATACAGAGCATATTAACACACAGATACAAATTAAAATATGCACAACCCCGAACCTTGGATATTACAGAAAACGAGGTATCGAGACCTCAAATTTATAAATCAAGCCATAAGGAGTGTCATTGAGTTACTATTAAAGTTTTGTCAGAAAATTTTAACGTTTCAATAGCCAATTAATTAAAAAGGACTAAATTGAAAAAGGTACAGAACTTGCTAAAGTGATTAAATAGCCTAATGGTAAATAAAGGTGGACTAAAAGGGAAAATGGACCATATTAAATGGCTGAGGTGGCATAACGTGAAAAAAAAAATCAAAGATATTTATGTGATTAGGGACAAAATTGGAATTAAAATAAAGTTTGTATGGCCAAATGTTATTTTAATAGTTTCTAGACATTTTCTTCATCAATTTTTTGTAAAAACAACCATTGAAGAGGGTTTGAGCTGGTATTTCTTATTTTAGCTTCAAGTAAGTTCAATTCTTGCTTTTTCCTTGAAATTTTTATGTTTTTGGACTTTTACAATTAGGTCCAACTATTGAATTCATTTGTTTTTTTATTACATGAGTGATTTTGAAAGTTACCATGATTGAGTGATGGAATTTTATGATGAATTATCATGGATTTGAAGCTTTAATTTCACTATATGACGATTTTATCAAGTAATTTCAATAGAAATTGATTTTAGGACCTAATTATGAAAAGTTAAGAATTAGGGTTTGATATTAAAATTCTGAATATTAATGGTTGTATGGTAGCCTAAAATAATTATGTAAATTTTCAATTGAGAAAAATTAGCTCAATTGATGGGGTATTTGCACAGGGACTAAATTGTAAAAACTATAAAATTTGGGGTAAAAGTGTACTTTTGAAAATTGAAGGGTATAAATTGTAAAGTGAATTAGAAATGGAATAGATGCTAATGAATGAATAATTTTATATTATAGATCAAGAATCCAAAGACAAACGTGAAAAGAGAAATTAGCCGAATAGTCCCTGAATTACTACAACTTCCACAAATTACCCCAGGTAAGTTCGTATGGTTGAAATTTAATGATTATATTGAATTGATGAATGTTAATATGTATTTAGTACATTGTTGAAAAATATTATGTTGTTAAATTATTATGTATTTAATATATTGTCGAGAAATGACATATTGCTAAATTAAGAATTGAAATGAATATTCAGTTAAAGTGGAACGCGTGATTGAGTACATTCATTCAGTGCAAAAGGTGAATTGACGGATAAGTCCATGGTTGGACCATGGCAATGTTTAAATGTAAGACCATAGCTGGGCTATGGCATTTTAAATGAAAAGACAATAACTAGGTTATGGCACAAAGAAAACGATGTACTCATATCCGTAAGTCGTTCTCCAATTTGGAAAGACTTGGTTAGTGACATGGAAAATTCAAGTTTATGAAACTTGTCTGATAATTATGTATATTCGTGATTATGAATTGTTATTGAAATAAATATACAAGAAATTCATGAAAATAATGATACATAGAATATTGATTGTTATTGAATAGAATGTGAGTGAAATTGTGATATTTGAATAGTTGTGGCAATTGAAAACTTAGTAGACCGATTGTACAAGACTCCAATCAAGAGAAATAGGTTCAAGAACACCCTTGATCAAGAAAAGAAGAGCTTTAAAGAAAAATAAAGAAGGAAAACGGCAAGGGTTGTAGTAAGGTTCGGCTAAAAGGTTTTTTTGGAAGAAGAAAGAATATAAAGAAAGATGAATGAATGAATAGAGGGGTGCTTTCGGTTTAAAGAAAAAGAAAATGGAGGATGCAGGCTTTTGGTGAAGTGTGTTACGGTCAAGAAAGTAGAGAAGAAAGCTAGTTTGGTTTACAAGAAAAAGGGGAAGAAAGGGAGAGGGATGCACATTCGGCTACCAAGGCTTTTAGAAAGAAAGAGAAAAAAAATGAAAGCAAAAGTGAAGAAGAGAGTGTTGTGATTTCGGCAAGTGTAGGTGCTTGAGGTTTCGGTTTACACAAATGGCAAAGAAGAAAAAAACCAAAAGAACACTCGGCTTCACCTAGATGTAGAAAGAGTGCAACGTTGGCAAATAAGGTTGCTTTGTGTTTCGGTTTCAAGGAGCAAAATGGAAGGTTCTTTTTCTACTTAGGCTATTTGTGAATTGAAACCCTATGACTCCTAGCCTACAACTAAGCCCCAAAACCACACAAACAACAACATAGCAAGCCATTAACATGCAAACAAATGCCAAAAATAAAATAGCCCTTAACCTGGGATATTACAGAGTCAGATATAGTTGGCATGCCATATGATTGGAAGAGTTCAAGGATGCTTTGACTTCGAGTCAATGAGACACTGGGTGTCAAATTGTTACTTCAGATAAATTCGATGAGGTACTGGGTACCAATTTACTTCAGCATAGTCGATGAGACACTGGGTGTCAACTTATTACTTCTAATTATCCAATGAGGCACTGGGTGCCAAATTGGTGTGTTTTGGTTGGATCCGTGTATTCGTCCGAGTCCGAGTCGGGTTAATAGGGGTAAACAAATGATTGATAATATGAATGATATTGAATAAGAATTGGAATGAGACATATGAATTGTGTACTAAATTATGAAAAGCTATTTGAGATAATAAATTAATGAAAATTGAATGTTCTATGAATGATCTATAAATATATATAAATTAATATTGAAAGACTTATGATTATTATCGGTATATACCGAAATACTTGGAAATGATATTTACTTGATATATTACAATGTGTTTTGGAAATGATATTTACTTAATATATTGAAAAGTGACATGTAAAATATGATTATCTTTGATATGTTAATTCTAGGAAATTATGTATATGGTGATTTAGTAATAAACCCAAGTGTGGTGTGTGAGAAAATAAGTTTATCAATATTGAATTTATATGTAAGATGTGCAAGTATGCTAACTATTGTTGTTGCTTGATGTTTAGGCAAGTGCCAAGCTATTGATGGAATAGTAATATGTTTATTTATTTGAAGCATTGAAATGGTAAGTATTTAAGTGAAAATAAGTTAGTGTTCATGAAAGAATGGTAAGGTTTAAATTATGTAATTTCTTATGAAATGATTTATTATGTGCTCAATTCAAAAAAGTTTTGGTTAAAGGCACTAACTTGTGACTATGGCTGAATGACATGCATAGGGAATAAGTGTGGAAAAGTTAAGGTTATATAAAATTTTACTAAGCTTGGGGTAATAAGCATATGTGTGTGATATTATTGATTTATTCACATTGTGAATTAATTGATGTAGTTTTAAGAGTATTATGGTAATAATATTGGAATATTTTTTTATATGTATAATTTTATAGTTGAAATGAATTAATACAGTTAAAGATTATACGAGCTTACTAAGCATTTATTGCTTATGTATTTGTTTTTATTTACCTTACAGATTATCAGAAGCTCGAACGGGTTGGAAGCTTCTTGGAGCTATATCACACTATCCATTGGTTCTATCGGTAATTATGGATAACTTGATTCTGGTTATAATGGCATGTATAGGTTATTTTGACTAACTATTAGTCTAAAGGTATTTTGTTGAAATTAGTCATATATTTTGCTTGTGTTGGTATTGTAGTATTTGCATGATTGCTTTATAATATTGATGTGATTAAATGATGAGAAGTAAAATAGTAGTCTATTATGCATAAGAGGTGCCTAAAAGTATAATGATTATGTATGTCTAAATAAAAGTTAATACAAAGAATCATGAAAGAGTAAAATTAGCATTAAAATAGTTTCTGGACAGCAGCAATGGTTCAACTTTGAAAAATCACCAAAAATTGTGGAAATTGAATTAGAGGTTTAATAAAACATTAAATTAAATTTTATTGAGTCTAGTTTTTCATAGAAGAAACGGTGTAAGCAATGAAATTGTAAATTATAAGAGATAATTAATTTTTAGTGAAGAAAGGTCAAAGCTATCAAACAGCAGAACAGGTATAAATTTGAAGATTTTACTGTACTTATTGGCTAAATTATAAATTTTGGAATTTTTAAGGTAAAATGATATTTGAGTCTAGTTTCAAAAACATTAAGCGGATCTTAATTTAGAATTTTGTAGCTATAGATATAAATAATTTAGTGACTATGACTCAAGTGGACGGCTTTGATATGAACATAAGTAAATAGTGGAATTATTTGTAATTTTTCTGTAAACTCCGGTAACATCCCGTAACTCTGTTTCGATGACAAATGTGGGTTAGGGGTGTTACACTATGATTGGTGTTCCAATACCATGGTAGAGTTGTTGATGTATTTATCTCGCAAAAGAGGAACAAAAGTGGATAAAATTTTTGTTTTGATAGATTGTCATCTGATCGTGTCTGTGAAAAGTCTTAATATTTATAAAATGAATGATCGAGCTTAGAAACTAACTATCACCACGATTGAGGGAAACGCACCTATCAAACAGAAGTATAGCTTAATGGCAAGACAGGAATGTCGAACCGAAAGGAACCAAAAGTACTAGTACTGACTCTCTTTTTTTTATCTAGCCTAAAATAAAAGTGATTAATGTTTATTTAACTAATTACTAAACTAAAGATGCCAAGAAACAGAGAATGAATAAGGAAAATACTTTTTGGGAAAAATCAATTGATCAAGACAATACCCGAGGAAGAATCCACCTGGACTTCTCTTTTTATTTAACTCTGAACCAGACGATTTATTCACTTGACTTGATTCGTAGGATTCCCTAATTTATATTAATACCTCTTTTGAGGCTACTAACATCTAACCCTAGGTTTATTAATTGAAATCTCTTTCTAATTAAAACCCCTAAAGTTGCATTAACTTGATCTATGGATTCCCATATTAGGTTTGATCCTAATCCGACAGATTTTTGTCTTCTTATTTCTAAGAGTACGATCAACTCTGCTTAACTATGCTAGATCTACTCTTAAACAGTGACTTTTGCTTCACTGCCTAAGCACATCAATACTTCAATCAATATCTTGAAATATCAAAACAAGAATAAAGGACACATAATTAAGAACAAATCAAATATTTATCATATAGTTCAAAAAACAATAACAAGATTTGTCTTAGGTTTCATCCCCCTCAAGTATTTAAGGGGTTTTGTTTATGTTTATAAAAGAATACATCTCAGAATAAAAATAACAAAACATAAAGAAAACCCTAAAACCCCCTGAAAGAATTGAAAGAGAGCTCATCAGTCTTAAGTGTGATTCCGGCTTCTAAGATGGATTAACTGGCTTTCTTTGAGTAATTCCCAATTCAGCCCTCTCTGGCTGCCTCAGGCCACCTCCCTCTTTAGGATACACTTAGGGTGATTATATAGGCTTTTGAAATGTCTTTCTTTATCACTAAGTATCCTTTTTCGAGTGGAATTAAAATAGGTCATGGCAGGTACATGCCCGTGTGATTCGAGACCAGGCCCTTGTTCGAGCCTGCTAAAGAGGCACGGCTGTGTGTTGAGCTCCAGGCCGTGTGGATTTCGCACTTTGGCCATTTTCTCCATTTTTGGCCAGTTTCTCGTTCTTTTCATCCTCTTATGCTCTCCTAAGTATAAAATGTGAAAACAAAGGATTAGGAGCATCTATTCCACAATTAAAGGAATAAATCATCCAAAAGTATGCTAAATGCATGTTTAAAATATGTGTATATTACGGTTTATCAAATACCCCCACACTTAAGCTTTTGCTTGTCCTCAAGCAAAATTCTCAACTCACAATTAGAATTAACTTCCCTCGATTCATAATTCTTACCAACGATGCCTCATCATATTTCATAGATAATTTATACATGGATAATTTAACTAAAAGAGTCCTAAAGATTCAAACAATCTAAGTCATAATTTTTGTAGCATGAAAATATAGATGTTTCCCCTAATCTCAATAATTACCTTTGATTCAAAACTGATAAGGATTGAGATCCTCACTAAGGATTCACTCAAACCACTCAAAGTGTTTAAGGTACAAGATAAGTAAGTCAATTATGAAAAGTTAATCCCATAGGCTTGCACGAAAATCAGATCTCCACCACTATAAAATGAGATGATACATAAATCAAAAGGTCTTTAAAGGGTTGTAATGCGGCTTAGGTTAAAGGTGTGGATATAGGCTAAATTATAAGGTTAAAATCGAGATTGAATTGACAAATTACCTAACTAGAAACAATGAACTGATTAATGAATAATTACATCAAATAACACGAGCTTCTTCTAAAGATGTGAATAATTGTTTAAGCACATAGAACATAGAACTAATGATGAATAGATTTTCTAACGTTTTCTTTTCTTCTCTTTTTTTGGAACAAATGAAAAAAATAGAATTTAACAATTAAAATAAAGAATGTAATTAGGCAACTGATCAAATGAACTCTCGATATAAGGGTAGTCAAGAGAAATGGTGATTAAAAATACATGATGGTTTTAGGTTAATATTAATGGGTGAGTCAAGAAAAGGTTTGTTAAGATCACTAGGGGTTAGTTATGAAGGTAGGCTTTTTAGTGAATGAGTGGGTTAGATCCTAAGTGCCTTTATCATCTCTGTATATCAAATCAAAGGTGTAGTCTCAACATGTATAATCAAAGAAAGTTCTAGAATAACAAATCAACATTGACACACTCATAATGAAAAAAGTGAGCACGAAAAATGTATGCTCTTAAGGCTCAAAATCTCAAAAAAAAAAATATAGTTTTTGATGACAACCTTGAAAATTTCAAACTTCAAGGTAATATTCAAATTTAGGTCAACAACCTAGCAAATTTTTAATTTTGAAAATAGACTTATCATGCTTGATTCTCTAGTATCTTAAAGTTTAAATCATCAACGCACAATTAACTATGACTTAATTCAAAACATATCAATAAAATTCATAAATCAATAGAAGTTTCATTCTAATTAGTAATATGAGAAAATTACTTAAGACAATATATCATTTAGGGATTTGGGAATAATGCAAAAAGTTAGGAACTTTTCTAAATAAACTTCACCCCCCCACACTTAAGATGTACATTGCCCTCAATGTACAAAGATGGATAATAATCATATAGTAAGAAAATCAAAAGAGAGGGAGAGAAGTAAAAATTCCTAAATTTTGGATGGAATCCTTGAGTTGGGAGTGTGGAAACTTGATTCGGAGGTAAAAGATGTTGGAGGAGGAGGCATCTCTGGTGGTAGTATGGTGACTACCAACAGTCACTGTGCCAGATGAAGAAATTGGGTACCTCCTGAAGAAATAACCAGAAAATAATAAGAATAATTCAAAAAATACTAAATATGTATTAAAGAAAAAAATTATAAAGAGGAGGAAAATAAAGGAGAAGAAAAAGAAAAGAAAAAATAAATGGATTCAAAGGTCCTTTTCTTGTCGAGTTAATGAAGTGGCTGGTATGAACTTATGTAGATCGATCTCACACAGGGAGACTGGGCTAGAATCCTTCCGTTTCTTCGACATGGAGGTGATGGTGAAAATGGAAAAAGGAGGAAAATGAAAGGGGAAAAGCTTAAAGGGAATGGAAAAAGAGAAAATTAGGGAGTTGGTAGGAGAGGGTGGATTTTAAATAGAAATTTGATATCTGGTACATCCCCATGCCCATGTGCCATGGGCGTGTTAGGTCACACGGCCGTGTTGTGCTTCTCGCTTTTCCCATGCCTGTGTTGAGGTTTCTATGTCCATGTAACTTTTTTAGTGTCGGCCATGGCCACATCGCACGGCCGTGGCAATTTATCGTAGCCCGTGTGTTGGAAAAAATTTTGTCCTGTTGCTACACGCCTACGGCCACGGCCATGTGTAAGGCCATGTGGGTATGGAAACTTGCGCTTCATTAACTTGGTTAGTTTGTAGTTAGGTGCTAAAATAAAAAAATAAAAATATGAAAAATAATGGGGTTAGGGGTTGCCTCCCGAGAAGCGCTCGTTTAAAGTCTTGAGCTAGACTTACCTCTCATTCACATGATCATGGTGGTTTGAGGAGTTGAAAATCCTTTCTCATGTTATCATTATATAGTTTGAGTTGAGTAGAGTTTACCTTAAAAGTGTTGAATATGGGATTACTTACCTCAACTGTTCCGTATGGAAAGATATTTAGTACCATGAAAGGGATTTCTTTGTTCGTTTTAAGGTCTGAACTAGTGATTCGAGGGTCTTTCATATCCAACAATACATGATCTCCTATTTTGAAGTGATTTGTTGTTCCTATAAGCTTGTCTGGAGATTCCCTCGGCTTTGCTTCGTGTGGCTTTTATTCCTCCTTGAAATGTGCCTTCCACTCATCTAGTTCATCAATATGAAGCCTTCGTTCTTCATAAATTTCTTCTTTATTGGCACGAGGACTATGATCTAGCTCATTTGTGTAATTTCGTGGTGTTTCCTATAAGGAAGGTTGAACCATTTGGTTATCAATAGAATTTACATTATCACCTTTTCACTCGATGTCCTAGCCGAGTCAAGAGCTTGAAGAGTGACTGTTTCGTCACCTACACGAAGTGTGAGTTCTCCTATACCAACATCAATTTTAGATATAGTAGTTGCTAAAAAGGGCCTTCCTAAAATTAAAGGAACAGTATTGTCCTCATCCATATCTAAAACAACAAAGTTTACTGGGAATATGAATTTGTCAATTTTTACTAGCACATCTTCAAGTATACCTCTAGGAATTCTAGTAGTTTTATCAGCTAATTGAATGCTCATCCTAGTTTGTTTGGGTTTCCCTAGACCTAGCTGTTTAAACATTTTATTAGGCATAAGATTTATGCTTGCCCCTAAATCAGCTAAAACGTTATTGACCGATAAACTACCAATTAAACATGGAATTGTGAAACTCCCTAGATCTTTTAATTTTTGTGGTAGTTTATTTTGCAAAATTGCTGAGTATAATGCGTTTAGCTCCACATGTGATGCCTCGTCTAACCTCCGTTTATTTGTCAAAAGCTCTTTTAAAAATTTCCTTGAATCTGGCATCTGCAAAAGAGCTTTAAGAAATGGTAAGTTAATATGTAATTTCTTCAAGCTTAAGAAACTTACTGAATTGTTCATCTGTGTTGTCTTTTTTCATCGCATTAGGGTATGGTATTCGAGGCTGGTACTCTTTAATTAATGATTTTGGTTTTTCTTGGCTTACCTCAACCTTACCTTCACTTACCATAGGTTCTTGCCTTGGCTCAGATTCAGATTCCACTAATCCTTCACTATTTTGAGCGGTAACGACATGATGTTGCTTCTTTGGGTTTGTTTCAGTGTTGCTTGGCAAGCTGCCTTGTGGTCTTTCAAAGATCATCTTAGCAAGTTGTCCCAATTGGTTCTCGATCCCTTGAATTGATGCTTGCTGATTTTTTAGTGTTGTTTCGGTGTTTTGGAAATGAGTTTCTAACACCGCGATTAATTTTGTCAGCATCTCCTCAAGGTTCGGTTTCTTTTCTTGTGGGTAGGGTTACTGTTGAAAGCCTAGGAAGGGTTGTTGTCTCTGATTCCCTTGGCCACCCCCTAAAAATTTTGGATGGTTCCTCCAACTTGGATTGTAATTGTTACTATAAGGATTATTTTGAGGTCGAGAATTATTACCCATATAATTTATCTGCTCATTTTCTATGCCATGTCCGTAGGGTGGGTACTTAGGATTCGCCACACCTCCACTTGTTTCGCACTGCATTGCCGGATGTACCTGCAAAGAACACAAACCATCAATCTTTTTATTTAACATCTCTACCTACTTTGATGGCATTGTCACTATGTCAAGGTTGAAAACTCCGGCTGCTTTTGTTGGCCTTGTCCTTGTAACTTGCCACCGATAGTTGTTCAGTGACATCTCTTCTATAAACTCATAAGCCACCTTAGGAGTTTTGTTATTCAGGGTTCCACCGGTGGCTGAATCGATTGATTGCCTAGTCGAGGGGTTCACACCGTTGTAGAAGGTTTGAACCTGAAGCCACAAAGGTAACCCATGGTGAGGGCACCCTCTCAACAAATCCTTGTATCTCTCCCATCCATCATATAGTGTTTCTAGATCCATCTGCACAAAAGAAGAGATATCTGTACTACCCCAAACCCAGCCCATAAGTTCCAATCGGATCTGGTATGCTACAGGTTGAACATTGAAAACTTTTCTCTGAAAGGTTTTGGAAAAACTTAGTTTATTTTAGCCGAGTAATCCCTTAAATGTGAGATTTTGTATATAACTTTACTACTTGCGTTGATTGGGTTGAAAAGCCCATTTATTATTTCATTTTATTTTGGAGACTAAAAAAAAAACATAAGTTTTGCGAATCCTGACATAACAAAAATAAATCGAAGTCTAAGTTAAGAAGGCCTTATTACATAAATAGTCCTAAAGAAATAATAAAAAAAAGCAAACTTAATCTATAGAAAAAAAAACTTGATGGCCCCTCGAGTCCGTCTTGGCTCCCATGTCCATGATCTACTGCTCATCTGAAAGAGTAGAGAAAAAGGAAAGCGGTGAGTCACCAAGACTCAGTGTATAAATCCTGAACACACTGACCTAAGGCCCACAAACACATTATGGGCCTTGGCCCATACATAGAGGCAACAATCATAATACATGATAGACAATACATAATGAATGGCCCAACCCATCCAAGAATTCCATCCTCTACACACCAACCCGTACCAACCATCACACCTTAGGGATTTCTACAATCAACCCTCCATCTGCTACACACCACGTGGCATAGCCACCGATCACTGTGTGATCTAACATTTATATTTGTGGGATTTCTACCACCGGTCACCATATGACCCATGTTTATATTCGTGGGATTTCTACCACCGGTCACCATATGACCCATGTTTATATTCGTGGGATTTCTACCACCGGTCACCATATGACCCATCATGCACTTCCCCTTTCATATTATACTCTCACCCTATGCATACATACATAAAGAGAACATCATACAGGCTTTCATATGTTTCAATATACATAAAGATTTCTATGATTGCGTACCTGGCATCCTTGCCTAACCCCTTTTTGGGTTTTAATCGACTGTCTACACAGCCACTTTCTGGTTTTTTAGCCCACTACACATAAATTAAAATTAGAGAGTATGTGTCAGAGATCTACACACCTGATTACCGATAAAACAATACTTTCTATGTCGATGCTATTCGTAGTCGACACAACTACTATCTGCCTAAGGTGTTGTTCAGAAGTCGGTCCACAACCAAGTGGCCAATCTCGAACGGTAGATACCGCTTGTTTCTTAAACTTAGGGATTCTCTTCTTTGCCTGATCCATATTTAATTCCATCACAAGTCCTTGTCAGAACTACTATCACAATATATGATCTTTAATCATCATCATAAAGTTTAGATCTTGCATATAATGAACGAATCTAGTAAAAATCTAGGGAAAATCTCCTTACCTTAAAATCCTGAAGTTGGAGACTAGCTATTTTCGGCTTTTGGATCTAACCGACCAAGTTTCCTTCAAATCCTGGAATGTCGCCCAACATAGAACCATTAAATTATTAGCTTTTCAGCTTTTGCTTTTCAAAAACTGAAATAGAACATAAGAAACCAACAGAAGTTGACACTTACCTTAACACAGGGAATTCGGCTAGTACTGGAAAGGATTCGACAATGTCAATGAGGAAGATTTAAATGCCAGAAGAATTAGAACCAACTCACAAATGGGATGAATAGAGAAAAACTATGGAGATTTTGGCTTTTAGAGAAATTGACATAAGAGGAAAAGAATGGAAAAGAGAGTGAAATGAGAGGTTTCGGCTTTTGAAGAAATTAAAGAAAAGAAATTGTAGAGGGAGAGACTAAGAATTTCGGCACGATAGAAGAAGATGAAATTAGGTTTCAAATGCCAGAATTAATGAGATATCCCCCCTATTTATAGAAATTTCGGCACTCCTATCAAAAAAACCGAAAGTACCTTTCCTGATAACTAAAAATCAAGCTAATAAAAAGGGAAAATTTGGCACCCTTTTTTCATGAAGTAGCCGAATTCTTTACTCCTCTAGGTGGTGGAATTTCGGCCATCACCTTTCCTTGATAGCTCCTATCTTTTCTTCATTTTATCTTCTATATTATCAATTATAAAATCCATGTAAATCCTCCTATTTTTGAGCCTTGTTGCTGTCCACTTCACCTAACCTTAATGCCGAATTTAGCTTACTTAAATTAAGAGAATTGGGCTCCATAGAACTTAAATTTTGGGCCGCTTACACCCTTGTTGTGGCGTCACCCCTTGCTCCCTTTTAAGTGTCGAAAATGGCCCAAAAATATGGGCTCCTTGCGGCCAAAACTTGGGCCTCTTTAACTGTTAGTGACGCCACCTTCGAACTCCCTTCCAGAGCCACCTATTGTTGGGCCACAAGCCCACGTTGGTATTTTAAACACAATTACCACCTTTTAACTCTATAATGCCCAATCAGACAATTTAACCAAGGCCTTTGCCTAGTCCTGAGCCTAATTTGAACCCCTATCACTTAAATTAACATATTAAACATATCCTTACACTAAACGCATAGACCCATTAATTCAAGATGTTACAGTTCTACCCCTTAAAGAAATTTCGTCCTCGAAATTACCTGATCAGAAAAGATTGGGGTATTACTACCGCATTACTTCCTCGGGTTCCCATGTAGCCTCCTCAAAACCATGATTCTGCCACAGTACCTTAACCAATGGGACCATTTTCCTTCTCAACACCTTGACATCACGATCCAGAATTTCCACCGGTCCCTCTTCGAAGGATAGATCGGTCTTACCTTGATTTCCTCCACAGGCACTATATGAGATGGATCCGAACGATAACATCTTAACATAGAGACGTGAAATACATAGTGAATTTGACTTAATTCCGGTGGTAACTCAAGATGATATGCCACTGGTCCTACTCGCTTCAACACCTGATATGGTTCGATAAATCTGGGGCTCAACTTACCCTTACGTCCGAATCTTAGCACTTTCTTCCACGGCGATGCTTTTAGGAATACCTTGTTCCCCACTGCAAACTCTATGTCCTTACGTCTTAAGTCAGCATAGGACTTCTGTCTATCTGCCGCCTGAAAGGTTTTCAAATGGAACCATGGTTTCTCGAAAAGCACCCCAATGTGACACGCCAGATTCGGGCCTAACTTCTAGGCCGGGTTTGGGGTGTTACAATATCATTCCTTAATTTGGCCGTTTTGGCCAACGGAAAATATTTTAACAAAAATTTTTCGATCATTTGATCCCATGTAGTGATTGATCCTCGTGGAAGGTAATCCAACCACTATTTGGCTTTATTCCTTAATGAAAAGGGGAACAACCGAAGATGAATGGCATCATCAGAAACGCCATTTATTTTGAAGGTATCATAGAATTCTAGAAAATCAGCTAAATGAGTATTTGGGTCTTCGTCCTACAAACCATCAAATTGAACAAATTGTTGAATCATTTGTATAGTGTTAGGTTTCAGTTCAAAATTATTAGCAGCTATAGCAGGCCTAACAATACTCGATTCAACTCCTGTTAAATTAGGTTTAGCATAATCATACATAGTACGAGGAGTAGGATTTTGATTCACCGGGTTTGCGACAACTACAAGAGATATCGGATTGTTATCAACCATCTTTTCGGTAGTATTGGCTTCGTTTTCTTGCTCTTCTTCTATGTAATTTAAGCTTCACTTTATTTCTCTATGATTTCATGAACAAGACCTTAAATATCACCGTCAGAATTAAGGTCCTGTCGGGTTCCTTCTAGTCATAAACTAGAGGTACCTACCAGGAACAAATAAAAGAAAAATTAGCAAAGTTAAATTTAAAATAAAAATAAAAATAAATTGCAAAAATTAAAAAAATGGCTAAAGTAATAAAAAATTAGTGTTCCTAATATTTCAGTTCCCCAGCAACGGTGCCAAAAACTTGATCGTGTCTATGATAAGTCTTAATATTTATAAAATGAATGATTGAGCCTAGAAATTAACTATCACCACGATTGAGGCAAGCGCACCTATCGAACAGTAGTATAGCTTAGTGGCAAGACCGGAATGTCAAACCCAAAGGAACCAAAAGTACTAGTACTGACTCTCTTTTTATTATCTAGCCTAAAATAAAAGTGATTAATGTTTATTTAACTAATTACTAAACTAAAGATGCCAAGACATAGAGAATGAATAAGGAAAATACTTTTGGGAAAAATCAATTGATCAAGACAATACTCGAGAAAGAATCCACCTAGACTTCACTTGTTATTTAACTCTTAACGAGACGATTTATTCACTTGACTTGATCCGTAGGATTCCCTAATTTATATTAATACCTCTTTTGAGGCTACTAACGTCTAACCCTAGGTTGATTAATTGAAATCTCTTTCTAATTAAAACCCCTAAAGTTGCATTAACTCAATCTATGGATTCTCATATTAGGTTTGACCTTAATCCGGCAGATTTTCATCTTCCTATTTCTAGGAGTGCGATCAACTCCGCTTAACTATGCTAGATCTACTCTTAAATAGGGACTTTTGCTTCACTGCCTAAGCACATCAATACTTGAATCAATATCTTGAAATATCAAAACAAGAATAAAGGATACATAATTAAGAACAAATCAAATATTTATCATATAGTTCAGAAAACAATAACAAGATTCGTCTTAGGTTTCATCCCCCTCAGGTATTTAAGGGGTTTAGTTCATGTTTATAAAAGAATACATCTCAGAATAAAAATAACAAAACATAAAGAAAACCCTAAAAACCCCTGAAGGAATTGAAGGAGAGATCCTTAGTCTTGGGTGTGATTCCAGCTTCTGAGATGGATCAACTGGCTTTCTTTGAGTAATTCCCTGTATTCAGACCTCTCTGGCTGCCTCAAGCCACCTCCCTCATTAGGATACACTTAGGGTGTTTATATTAGCTTTCGGAATGTCTTTCTTTGCCTCTACGTATCCTTTTTTTAGTGAAATTAAAACAAGTCATGGCAGGGACATACTCGTGTAACACACTCGTGTGATTCGAGATCAGGCCCGTGTTCGAGCCTCCTAAGGAGGCACGATCGTATGTTGAGCTCCAGGCCGTGTGGATTTCTCACTTTGGCCTATTTTCTCTATTTTTGGCCCATTTCTCATTCTTTTCATCCTCATATGCTCTCCTGAGTATAAAGCTTGAAAACAAAGGATTAGGAGTATCAAATTCCACAATTAAATGAATAAATCATCTAAAAGTATGCTAAATACGAGTTTAAAATATGTGTATATTACGATTTATCATCATCAATGACCAATGCATGAAAGGAGATGTATACATTGAATGGATTTAGGCTTATGGCTAGTAGAATCTATGTTTCTTTTGCTAGATTCAACAACAAAAGTGAGTATTGGAAGAAGGCTTAGAAACCTACTAATGGTGGTCTTCAAAACAAGGAGAATGGAGACAATGGTGATGATGTCATCATCTTAGATAAGTATGATAATAATAATAATAAACATGAATGAAAGCCATTCCATTGTAGGAAGGAAAAAGGGATTTGGATCAAAAAGAAAAAGAATGATAGGGATTGGCATGCCAATGGGGATTTATGTGTACCTAGAGTCTTGTATATGGAGTCTTGTACTTGGAGTTCTATTGCCTTCGAGCATTGCACACATTACGTGCATTCTTTGTTTCATTTGTGCTTAGCACTTCATTACTCTTTGGTGTGTTTGGTGTCTTGGCACTTTAGTGCCTTTTAGTGTCTTTGGGAGGGATGTCATTTGGTACCTAAGAGGGATGTGATTTGGTACCTAACACTATGTGCTCCTTGGTGTGTTTTGGAGGGAGTCTCGTGTACACTCCAAACCCTGCCTAAAATGCCATGGCCAAATTTGGAATGTTACTGGGAAAGGTGTTGAGAAAATTTGGGTTTTAGAGGTGATTTCTCGTTTAAACTTAGAAATTTATTTAAAAATAAAATGTTTGAGTTGCACAAGTTCAAATCATTATTCATATGGAAAGTTTGGGAAACCGAAAGATTTATAAGTAATCTATATTTTGAAAACTTCATTTAACTTTGAGTGTTGCAGATATTTTAGAGTTTCTTTATAAATTAACCATTTGATAGTGGATCCAGCTTAAAACTTAAAAATCCAAAGTATTTAAAATGGCCTTATTACAATAAAATACCCCAAAAAGTAATTAAAAGTTTATAATGTACTTTAAGAGTAAAAACGGCTTCTGTATGGCCACCTTGAATCCTCTCCGGCCCGGTCCAAAGTATCATGTATTACCTGCATTGTTTGAAAAATGGGGTGAGTCATTTTGACTCAGTGTACAATTAAACCACATGTTTCCACAAATGGGCTTAGCCCCAAAACCACATCAAATCGATAAACCACATGTTATGATGCATTATGTCACCCTAGCCCAACCTAAAATCCAACCGCTACACACCACCCATATATCCAGCTACTACACACCAGGGGATTACTAAATCAACCCTCTATCCGCTACACACCTCTTTTGCAATCATGCTGCTCAAAGTCCACTTAGTGGTCTAGCCACTGATCCACGTGATTAAAATCACAAATATCCACGATGAGACTCAAGGTCGTCATCAATCCAAGATGTGGCTCGAGGCCATCATCAATCCATGTATATAAATATATATACACACTTCCCCTTTCCAATATATATATATCGAACCCCATGTACATGCAGCATATCATGATGAAATCGCATAAAACATATGAACATATTTACATGCTTACATAGATCCATATATATCCATCCACATTTTTTATATAGGAAATATACTAACCTGATTACCGGATTACCCCTTTATGGGTAACAATACCACCACAGCTACTAACTCGACTACCACACATATCACATGCATTTAATTAATTTAAACATGTAAAGTAAAGAAACAGTGTGCTAATTACACACTTGATAACCTTAATACCACGCTCTCAACGTCGACGCTATCACTAACCGACACGACCGCTATTTGCCTATGATCCTATTCCGACGCTGGCCCACACCCCAGTGGCCAATCCCGAACCATCAAATCGATCGCTTGAACTTAGGGGTAGGGACTACGTGTCCAACCCCTTTCTCTCCTTGGCTAGTACTTGCATCCATCGAATAGTACTTAATCAGAAGACCCAGTTAAATGTTAAATTAGATCTTAAACGAAACTAAATAATATCTAAATCAATAACCTTACCAAAGTTGACCCAAATCCCGAAGGTTCTCACTTGTACTTGAAAGCTGTCAAAATCCCTACATAAATCAATATTAGATTCGGCCTAACCTTAATAGACAAAGAAATGGCCTTTGGCCGTACCAAATATCTTCTTACCTTGCTTGGTCAAATCCCGAAAGATCCTTAATACTCTTATCATTGGCTTATACAGAGAACCCAAACTCCCTCCTTCACAGATTCGGCCATACAAGAAAATAAGATTAGACTTTTGGTTTCAGCAAACCAAACAGAAAGAGCAATATTCGAAATAGAAAAGAACCCCTTACCCCAATAGTAGAAATCAATTGGAAGAGATGACACTAGATGAACGATGGCACTTCCTCTATCAATTGACAAATGAAAAGTGTTACCACCCAAGAGATATTCGACTTAGAATGATTCGGCAAGGAGATAAGACCTGAGGAGAAATGAAATAGAAGAAGAAAAGAAGGAGTAGAAATGAGAAAGAGAGAAGTAAAGGTGAATAGAAGATTCGGCCAAGGTTCTAGTGGCTAGTAGGATTATTCGGCTTTAGAGAGTGAATATAAAAGAGGAGAAAAGAGTTGAAAAGGAAAAACAAAATGCACAAATGAACAGAAAACAAACAAATAGCTTCAGCCTCACACCCCCCTTTTCGGCAATGCTTAAAGAAAAGAAAAAACCAAAGTAAATTAACCCACCAACCACTAGAACAAATTCGGCACCTAACCCCCACATACATGACCGAAAATGCCATCCCCTAGAACCCCATTTTCGGCCAACTCTCATACTCCTCTCCTCATCCCTTATTTCTCTCCTAACTTTACTCACATCCTCTCATTCAAACAAGTTTGAATGATTCCACTCCTACTAACTCTCTCCCCCTATCATTCAAGATGTTAGACCCTATCCAACCTCCACCTTCCAAGTGCCCTTGCCGAATCCACTACCTCTCCCTCTTGTCGCAAAATACAACTCCCAAAATGCTATCCATGTTGCTCGAACCTCCTCCCCCTTGAATTCCCTTTTGACGCAAACTCTACCCCTTGCTCCTATGCGTTACCTTGCCACTCCGCCACTTCCTTTCTTGTGTCATAACCTCTTCATCAATTCCCTTAAGGCCTAGCTCCCCTAGCTCTCCCCTAAAGGCTTAAAAACAAAAATTTTTACTAAGGCTCCTACCTAACCCCAAGGTTTCCCGAAGCCCCCAAACACACTCTAACAACATCCAAAGCATACTAGCACATAGAAATAAATTAAAGTGCGAGACCCCTAAATCTTAGATGTTACAGTTCTTCCCCTTAAAGAAATTTTGGCCTCAAAATTACCTAGTCAAAATAGGTGAGGGTATAGCTGTCTCATCGCCTCCTCCGGCTCCTATGACGCTTCTTCCGAACCATGGTTCCGCCATAACACCTTGACTAGAGGAATTGATTTCTTCCGTAACACCTTCACATCTCGCTCCAAAATCTGAATTGGCTCCTCCTCATAGGACAAGTCTGGCCTTAACTCAACCTCCTCCACCAGCACCACGTGAGACGGATCCAACCGGTAACGTCTTAGCATCGAGACGTGGAACACATCATGCATCTGCTTCAACTTTGAAGACAACTCCAACTGGTATGCTACTAGCCCCACTCGATTCAAAACCTAATAATGTCCTATAAACCTGGGACTCAGCTTACCCTTACATCCAAATCTCATCACTTTCTTCCAAGGTGAAACTTTCAGGAATACCCGATCACCCACTGCAAACCCTATCTCTTTCCGCTTAAGATCCGCATACGACTTTTGTCTGTCCGATACCTCCTTCAATCTAGCTCGAATTACCTTAACCTTTTCCTCTGACTCTGCCACTATCTCCGGACCTAAAACATGACGTTCACCCAGTTCTATCCAACAAGTAGGAGTCTGACATTTTCGCCCGTACAATGCTTCATACGGCGCCATCCGAATACTAGCTCGATAATCGTTGTTGTACGTGAACTCGCTAAGGGCAAGAATTCTTCCCAACTACCTCTAAAGTCGATAACACATCCTCTCAAAGATATCTTCCAACACCGAATTACCTTTTCAGATCGCCATCCGTCTGCGGATGAAATGCCGTGCTAAAGTCCAACTCGTGCCCGATGCCGATGCAACACCCTCCGTAATCGCGACGTAAATCTAGGATCCCTATCTCGATATGATCGATCACAGCACCCCATGCAGTCTCACAATTTCCGCTACATATAGCTTCGCCAACCTCTGCAGAGAGTAATCAACATGAACAGGTATGAAATGAGCAAATTTTGTCAACCGATCCACTATCACCCATACCGAGTCTTTCTTAGTAGGCGTAAGAGAAAGCCTACTAACGAAATCCATCGTGATTCTCTCCCACTTCCACTACAAAATCTTCACTGGTTGCAGTAGTCCCGAAGGCACTTGATGTTCAGCTTTGACTTGCTGGCACGTCAAGCACTTCCCCACAAATTTCGTAACTTCCTCGCTTCAAACCAAGCCACCAAAACTGATCTCGAAGATCCCTATACAACTTACTCCCTCCAGGATGCATAGCATAAGGGCTACTATGCGATTCTCGAAGAATCTTTTGCCTCAATTCCACGTCTTTTGGCATACAAACCCTACCTCGAAAACATAATACTCCATCACGATTCACACTGTAGTCCTCTAATCACCCGTCCTATACTTGCAAAAGTTGAGCACTCAGAACCTCATCCACCAACTGTTTCTCTTTTACCTGACTTAACCACGCCGGCTTCACCTGCAGCTCAGCTAATAAACTCCCGTCGTCATAAAGACTAAGGTGAACGAACATCGCTCTCAGATCCGATACCACCTTCCAACTGAGTGCATTAGCTACCACATTCGCCTTACCCAGGTGATATTCAATCGAGCAATCGTAATCCTTTAATAGCTCCACCCACCTTCGTTGTCTCAAGTTCAGCTCCTTCTGAGTCAGCAGGTACTTCAAACTCTTATGGCCCGTATAGATCATTGACTTCTCTCCATACAAATAATGTCTCCACACTTTCAAAGCGAAAACCACTGCAGCCAATTCTAGGTCATGAGTGTGATAGCTGACCTCATGTGGTCTTAACTGTCGAGACGCATAAGCAACAACCTTCCTCTCCTGCATCAGCACACGACCTAACCCCGTATGAGATGCATCACAATATACCACAAAATCTTTCCCCACTTCAGGCTGAATCAAAACCAGAGCCTCCATCAAAACCCTTTTTAGTTTCTCGAAACTCTCTTGCTGCTTGTCCGTCCACACAAAAGGTACCTCATTTCTCAGCAACTTAGTTAGAGGTGTTGCTATTGAGGAAAAACCCTAGACAAATCTTCTTTAATAACCAGCTAGCCCCAAGAAATTGTGAATCTCTACCACCGACTTTGGTGGTTACCAATCCAATACCGCCTTGATCTTCCGAGGATCCACTCTTATCCCTTCTACAGATACCACATGACCTAGAAAAGTTACTTCTCTTAACCAAAACTCGCACTTGCTAAATTTGGCGTACAACTTTTTTTCCCTTAAAATATACAAAACCACCCGTAGATGCGCGTCATGCTCCTCCTCAGACATGGAATATACCAGAATGTCGTCTATGAACACCACGATGAACTGGTCCAAATAGGGTTGAAAAACTCGATTCATCATATCCATGAACGCAGCTGGTGCATTGGTCACCCCGAACGACATTACTAGGAATTCATAATGCCCGTATCAAGTTCAAAACGCAGTCTTATGAATATCTGCTTCCTTTACCTTAAGCTGGTGATATCCTGACCTCAAATCTATCTTCGAAAAGACCGCAACCCCTTGTAGCTGATCAAACAAGTCGTCTATCCTCAGCAGTGGGTACTTGTTCTTGATAGTCAGTTTATTCAACTGGCGGTAATCTATGCACATCCGTATAGATCCGTCCTTCTTCTTTACGAACAACATCGGTGCTCCCCATGGAGACACATTGGGTCGAATGAAATCGCGATCTAACAACTCCTGGATTTGGGCTTTCAGTTCAACCAACTCCTTCGGTGCCATCCTATAAGGAGCGATGGACACCGCTACCATCTTGACAAAGAGGTCGATTCCAAACTCCACCTCACGATCTGGAGGCAACCCTGAAAGTTCTTCCGAAAAAAATCCACGAATTCCTCTACTGTTCTCACCTCCCCCACAACTGCCTCCTTAGCATCTAAGGCACTAACAAACATCAAGAAGGCCAAGCACCCCTTCTTCACCATCTTCTCCGCCTTAAGAGTAGACACTACATTAGACAAGTAGTCTCTCCTTTCCCCTATCACCACAACCTCATCATCATCGAGAGTCTTCAACGTCATACGCTTAGCAGCACAGTCCAAATTCAC
This sequence comes from Gossypium rotundifolium, assembly GCA_025506655.1. Lineage (NCBI taxonomy): Eukaryota > Viridiplantae > Streptophyta > Magnoliopsida > Malvales > Malvaceae > Gossypium > Gossypium rotundifolium. Next base: position 21,338,102 of record CP106727.1, read on the forward strand.
ACAATACCTTACTAACCAATCCATGCCTAGGATCAAGTCAAATTCTCCGAATGGCAACTCCATCAAATCACCAGAACACGCACTCAACCTTTAAAGGCACATATCTAAAGAGTCTATCTACCACTACTGCTTGCCCTAAAGGACTAAGTACTGTCATCTTTCTGGGGGCAATTTCAGGTTGCACATTCAAGGTTTCAGACATCATGCTAGCAATATAAGAGTGAGTCGACCCAGCATCAATTAAAGCAGTAAAGGGTAACCAAAAAATGAGGAACGTACTCGTAATAACATCTAGTGTATCCCCCTCCTCACGACGTCTGGCTGCATAAACCAACCTAGGCTGTCTCGTATTTGAGCTCTCAGCACCTCTGCCTGGTGCTCCACGACCTCACCAAAACCATTCCCTCCTCGGTTCGGACCACGACCTCTTGATATCTGTTGACCAACCCTTCCTAGCTGCACATACCCCTGACCTACCGTCTGAGTCCTAGCTATATCCTGAGGACAGTTCTTAATTAGATGGTCCCTTAACCCACACCTGTAGCACTCTTTATTCCTTCCCCAGCACTCTCCCACATGAGACCTCCCACACCGAAAGCACACCGACGGACTAATTTCAGAATGGTGGCGCAGAATGCGAAAGGTGCCCTCAACCCTAGGCTTTTTCTGGAAACCCCCAGATAATGCTGATGGTCCATAACTTCTCTTATTCCTGCCTCTGTCCTTATCCCTATTTTGCCTCTCAGTTGCTTCACCTCCTCCGCTATCCTAGCTTTTTCCACCAACTCTGCAAAATCTCTCTCCCGCTGAGGAGCTACCAACACCCGCAACTCATCTCGCAGCCCATCCTCAAATCTCACACAGTGCTCGTAGTCTGTAATAACAATTCCTCGAGCATACCGGCTCAACCACAAGAATTCTGCTTCATACTCAGCTACTGACTTACCTCCTTGTACTACGTTCAAGAACGCCTTCCTCTGTGCATCCACGTAACTAGCTCCGACGTACTTCCCCTCAAACTTTATCTTAAAGAAACTCCAATCCACTCGGTTCGTCGGAGTACCCTCTCTGACAGTGAGCCACCATTGGTAGGCCTCATCCCGAAGTAAAGGAATAGCGCCCTTCAATTTCTCTTTAGCTGTGCAGTCCAGGTCATCCATGATCCTCTCGACTACCTCTAACCAGTACTCCGCCACATTCGGAGCCACTCTAAAAATACCTCGAAACACTTCAGCTCTATTAGCTCGAAGTCGCTCAGGAATGGACTTTCGAGTTGTTGTCCCCACACTCGCCCCAGCCACTCGCTCTAGCATATGCAGCATTACCTGAGACACTGCATCGTCAACCCCTGTCTGACCCTAAAACTCTGCCTCTACAGCTGGCGGTAGTGGTGCCTCATTTCCTTACCCCTGACCAGACCCTGCTGGTTCCGATATAGCCATCCTGCCTCTACCACGCCCTAGCGTATTACGACCACGTCCCCTAGAACTCATGTCTATCGTCGTGTTTTAGTCTGATTTAAAGAAATTTTTATGCATAAGTATTCCTTTTCATTTATTAATCACGAACAATTTTATGAAAAGTGATTTCGATAGTGGTTCTTTCGAATTTGGGCCTAACTATAGTTTCAGTTTTAGGCTTATCTCCTAATTCTAGAAACCACATACACTCATCAATCATCACACAGATAGCATCCACGAATTCACATTCATCACAGAGGGGCATTTTTATCATTTCCCTACCCAGGGGTATTTTCATAATTTTATCCTATAGGGGCATTTTTGTAATTTTCCAAAATAAAGTTTCGGGTGATTTACCAAAATAAGGGTATTTTGGTAATTTTCAACTCGGGGGTATTTCGATAATTTTGTAAATCAAGGGTATTTTGGTTATTTTCCAAAACCAGGTAAAATTTTTTTACGAATCAGGGGTAATTTGGGAATTTAAAAACTAGGGTTTACCTTAGATCTTACAAAATAGGGTGGCTAGTCCATTTTTGGGTTTTAATTATAAGGTTTAGCCTGTCAACAAATCCTCATGGTTAGAATGATCAGTCACTACGCACCAGGTAGGATTCCAACGAAGAGAAGGTAAGTCACTAGGACTGCTTAAATACCAAGCTCTCCCTGAATCCAGTCCTAGACATGCGTACACCTGTTGCCACACCCTAACTCGGCGACTGGTTCACAGGTTTGTTTGCTCGGTTTAAGTCTTATGATTTTTAAGAAGTTGTTCAAACTAAGCCTATAGTCCATCAAAATGTAATTAAAATAGTCTACATCCCATAAAACCCATCAAGCCTACCCATATATATCACACAAAAATTTGGAATACTTACTGGCAGACTTGGGCCGGAGACGCAGGTGCCATGCTTCCACAAAGCCATTTCCCGAGAAATTTTTTTAAACCAATTTCAAAGCATGAAAACGTTGTGGGCCTCAAAACCCCCAAAGGCTGAGTTTAGAACCAGGCTCTGATACCAAATTGTACCACCCCAAACCCGACCCAAAATGCCACGGCCAAATTCAGAATGTTACTGGGAAAGGTGTTGAGAAAATTTGGGTTTTAGAGGTGATTTCTCATTTAAACTTAGCAATTTATTTAAAAATAAAATGTTTGAGTTGCACAAGTTTAAATCATTATCCATATGGAAAGTTTGGGAAACCGAAAGGTTTATAAGTAATCTATATTTTGAAAACTTCATTTAACTTCGAGTGTTGTAGATAGTTTAGAGTTTCTTTATAAATTAACCATTTGATAGCGGATCCAACTTAAAACTTAAAAATCTAAAGTATTTAAAATGGCCTTATTACAATAAAATACCCTAAAAAGTAATTAAAAGTTTATAATGTACTTTAAGAGTAAAAGCGGCTTCTGCATGGCCACCTTGAATCCTCTCCGGCCCGGTCCAAAGTATCACATATTACCTGTATTGTTTGAAAAAAGGGGTGAGTCATTTTGACTCAGTGTGCAATTAAACCACTTGTTTCCACAAATGGGCTTAGCCTCAAAGCCACATCAAATCGATAAACCATATGTTATGATGCATTATGTCACCCTAGCCCAACCTAAAATCCAACCACTACACACCACCCGTATATCCATCCACCACATTCCAGGGGATTACTAAATCAACCCTCCATCCGCTACACACCTCTTTGGCAGTTATGCTGCTCAAAGTCCACTTAGTGGTCTAGCCACTGATCCACGTGATTAAAATCACAAATATACACGATGAGACTCGAGGTTGTCATCAATCTACGATGTGGCTCGAGGCCATCATCAATCCACGTATATAAATATATATACACACTTCCCCTTTCCAATATATATATATCGAACCCCATGTACATGTAGCATATCATGATGAAATGGCATAAAACATGTGAATATGTTCAGATATACATATTTACATGCTTACATAGATCCACATATATCCATCCACATTTTTGATATAGGAAATATACTAACTCGACACGGATTACCCTTTATGGGTAACAATACCACCACAGCCACTAACTCGGCTACCACACATATCATATGCATTTAATTAATTTAAACATGTAAAGTAGAGAAACAGTGTGCTAATTACACACCTGATAACCCGTAATACCACGCTCTCAACGCCGACGCTATCACTAACCGACACTACCACTATTTGCCTCACGATCCTATTTCGATGCCGCCCATACCGTGGCCAATCTCGAATCGTTGAAATCGACCGCTTGAACTTAGGGGTAGAGACTACGTGTCTAACCCCTTTCTCTCCTTGGCTCGTACTCGCATCCATCAAATAGTACTTAATCAGAAGACCCAGTTAAATGTTAAATTAGATCTTAAACGAAACTAAATAATATCTAAATCAATAACCTTACCAAAGTCGACCCAAATCCCGAAGGTTCTCACTTGTACTTGAAAGCTGTCGAAATCCCTACATAAATCAATATTAGATTCGGCCTAACCTTAATAGATAAAGAAATGGCCTTTGGCCGTACCAAATATCTTCTTACCTTGCTTGGTCAAATCCTGAAAGATCCTTAATACTCCTATCGTTGGCTTATACAGAGAACCCAAACTCCCTCCTTCACAGATTCAGCTATACAAGAAAAAAAGATTAGACTTTTAGTTTCGACAAACTAAAAATAAAGAGCAATATTCGAAATAGAAAAGAACCGCTTACCCCAATAGTAGAAATTGATTGGAAGAGTTGACACTAGATGAACGATGGCGCTTCCTCTATCAATTAACAAACGAAAAGTGTTACCACCCAAGAGATATTTGGCTTAGAATAATTCGGCAAGGAGATAAGACCTGAGGAGAAATGAAATAGAAGAAGAAAAGAAGGAGTAGAAATAAGAAAGAGAGAAGTAAAGGTGAATGGAAGATTCGGCCAAGGTTCTAGTGGCTAGCAGGATTTTTCGGCTTTAGAGAGTGAATATCAAAGAGTTGAAAAGGAAAAACAAAATGCACAAATGAATAGAAAACAAACAAATAGCTTCAGCCTCACACCCCCCCTTTTCGGCAATGCTTAAAGAAAAGAAAAAACCAAAGTAAATTAACCCCCCAACTACTAGAACAAATTCGGCACCTAACCCCCACATACATGACCCAAAATGCCACCCCCTAGAACCCCATATTCGGCCAACTCTCATACCCCTCTCCTCATCCCTTATTTCTTTCCTAACTTTACTCACATCTTCTCATTCAAACAAGTTTGAATGATTCCACTCCTACTAACTCTCTCCCCCTATCATTCAAGACGTTTGACCCTATCCAACCTCCACCTTCCAAGTGCCCTTGCCGAATCCACTACCTCTCCCTCTTGCTACAAAATACGACTCCCAAAATGCTATCCATGTTGCTCGAACCTCCTCCCCCTTGAATTCCCTTTTGACACAAACTCTCCCCCTTGCTCCAATGCGTTACCTTGCCACTCCACCACTTCCTTTCTTGTGTTATAACCTCCTCATTAATTCCCTTAAGGCCTAGCTCCCCTAGCTCTCCTTTAAAGGCTTAAAAATAAAAATTTTTACTAAGGCTCCTACCTAACCCCCAAGGTTTCTCGAAGCCCCCAAACACACTCTAACAACATCCAAAGTATACTAGCACATAGAAATAAATTAAAATGCGAGACCCCTAAGTCCCGAATGTTACATCTCGTGTATTCAATTCATTTCCCTAGTGTTTATTATGGGCTATTTGAACCAAAATATTGATAATAAGATGTGTTTATGACTATAAATTTCAAAATGTACTTTAAAGTGGGATATGCTAGAGAAATAATAAGTTAAGAGACTATATTTATATAATAAGGTTAACTATGAGCTACAAAACATGAAATTGTTATTAAAATTTATGTCTCTGTATGCCCCTAACAGAGAAACAAATAAGGGACGATAAGATTTACTTAATGAGCTCATAACCAGTGGCGGAGCCAGAAAATTTTTTTTTTGGGGGGCAGAATTAAATTGTATATTTTTACGATAGTAAAAATGTAATTTCACCATTTTAATAATATATATCTTTATCAGTTTTAAATGATTTAATTAGATTTTTATTTTTTGAGGGGGCAATGTCACATCCCAAAAATCAAGGGTTAGTAGAATCATCTTTGTGAACCGAGAGGGAGAAGGAGAGGTCATGCCCAAATTTTTGAGATTATCTATGTGTTTCTGGGGGAAAAATGAGTTACTGGCCTATTGGTTAAATGTTGTTAAAATTTTCCTTGAAATCCAAGTTCAAATTCATTCCCTTACACTATTTTTATTATTTTGCAAATTTTTATTCAAACACGTAATATCCCAATTTTTTTTGTTTAAATTTGGTAAAATTATTAATGAGTAATTGGCCTAGTGTTTAAAAGAAAACATGTAACGGCCCGATTTTGGTTCTAGTCGGAACAGTGGTTTCGGGACCACAAATCTAACATAGTAAAATTTATTTTTATTATATTTTTGTGGTCCACAATTTTATGGAATGATTTCGTGAAAATCTCGTTCAAAAATTTTGACGTTTGGGCACTCAATTTAGTTAAAAGGACTAAATTACAAAAAGTGCAAAACATGAATTCTATATGCTAAAGGTGTCCAATTGCTATGAAATTTTAAATTAGAAGTCCTTAAATGGTAATTAGACCATTGGTTAAGTTGGTGGACAAAAATGGACATGGTTAGGTATGTTTCCAAAGTTTTTCATTAAGGGTATTTTAAAAATGGACATGGTTAGGTATGTTTCCAAAGTTTTTCATTAAGGGTATTTTGGTAATTTGGTAATTAAAATGAATTAAAAAGCCACATTAAAGGCCAATTTTTGTCCATCTTCCTCCCATGGCTGAACTTTACAAGGGGAAACTATGGCTAGGGTTTTTCAAGATTCCAAGCTTGATTGTAAGTCCGTTCTAGCCTCGTTTGTAATGATTTTTATGTTTTTAAAATCCTTGTAACATGATCTATCTATTTCTACCACAAATTTCAAGAGATGTCAAAGTCTAAAATTTTACCCATGTTGAAAATGTATGTTTTTTGATGTTTTGTGGTGGAAAATGCATGTTTGTTGTTTGTTAAACGACTTTTGCAAAGTGATTTTCGATAAAAATGCCTAAAAGGGCTTGTTTGTAAAAGTTGTAAAATGAGTAGTAAAAGTGTGAATAAATGAAAATTTTAGGCTGTTATGAGCATGATATTGGTTTGGCTAGGCTTTGGTGTAATGAAATTGAATGAAAATCATTTTACGAGCCTAGGGACTAAATTGTAAAATGTTAAAAAATAGGGACAAAAATGTAATTTTTCCATAATGTGACTTTTGGACTGAAATGAATAATGTGTTGATTAAATGAGATGCATTTGGTATTATAGATCAAGAAAAATGAAGTTCGGACCTAAAACGGGAAAAATAAGTATTTGATGATTTAGTCTTGTTTGCCATTTTTATGCCGAGGTAAGTTTGTATGTAAAGCATGCAACGTTATAATTGTATTTATAATACTTTTTTATTGCATGAATGGTATGATTGACTCTATGGATGAAATTGACAAAGTTTCGACAAACGAGAAAATCCTGGTTGAACCTTAGGAATAGATCAGATACAAGTGACATGTCACTAGGAACCCATGTGATTAAGTGATTTATGTGTCCCAAGTGCTGGTCTTGTACGTCCTACCGGTGGTTGGGTATACCTACAGATGTTGCGGATACCTAACAGCTTGTGTGAGAAGCACAATGTAGCTACATCTTGACTAACAGCTTGTGTGAGTAGGCTCGAGGATAGTGTAACACCCCAAACTCGGCCAAAAGTTAGGCCCGAATCTGGTGTGTCATTTTTAAGAAAACGTATAAAGGATTTGTGATTCTTTATTAAAGATGTTGTTGTTTGGTTATAGTTTAAGAAAACAAGTTTGATAAAATACTACTAATTTCGAGAGTTTGATTGGTAAATTGAAAATCGAACTAATGAACCTTAAAACCATGACTTTTGAAAATGACGTTGATAATTTTGAAAGAAAATCCAAGTTAAATTATTTGTCCATATTTGTTATGAAATCCATTTGTTAATCAATTTTGGAAAACCGTTATTTATGATTTTAGAAAATCCCCATTTAAAACTTTTCAAGCAAGATAATAAGTACGACTAAATTTAAAGCAAAATAAAAATATCTCAGAGGCCTTATTACAACTTTAAAACCCAAAATAGTAAAAGTAACGAATTAAAACGGAAAAAGAAGTTTACTAATGTTCGAAAACATTATTTCCAAAGTATGGCCTCCACCGAGTCATCCATGGGCCCAAGTCCTCGTCACTAAGATTTACCTACAAGGATTAAGAAAGAAAGGAGGGTGAGTTACAAGAACTCAGTGTATAATCCCCTTACCGTCATCCATTAGGTCTGAACCCGTAAGCAACATCTTGGGCCTAAGCCCATATAGCATAATCTTGGGCCGAAGCCCATTTACATAATAGTATATATATATATGTGCAATGTATGCAACCCAACCCATCCATCCAATCACACCCCCGTACCAGCCAATCACACCTGTGGGGATCAAGTCAACCCACCCCGCCAATCACACCAATTCGCAGGCAAGTTGCCTTTTATAATATTTGTGGCTGAGCCACCAGAGTATCATATACGGTATTATAATCAGCACACAGCCTTGGGTAAATACATTTAGCATAAAGCTATAATCACGATGGCACAAAGCCATATTTAGGTTGGCACATAGCCATCATCAGAATTTGTGGCAATGCCACCAGGCTACACTTCTCTTCATTCAATTTTCCCATCCCATGCAATATGTAGAGATGTAACATACATAATAACATAAAATATCCACATATAAATAACAACCATTAATCTATTGAATACTTTTAATGAATCGGCCCATTAAAGTAATATAATAATTTGGCCCACTAAGGCATTTTAACAAATCGGCCCATAGGGGCATTTTTGTAAATCGGCCTATAGGGGCATTTCGATAAATCGACCCATAAGGGCATTTCAGTAAATCAGCTCATAGGGGCATTTCGATAAATCAGCCCATAGGGGCATTTCAATAAATCGGCCCATAGGGGCATTTTCGTAATTTCACAACCCAAAGGTATTTCTATAATTTTTACCCATTGAGGGTATTTTGGTAATTTCGCAACCCCGGACTTAACAACTAATTTGGGGCATAAAAATTGAAACTGTCCATCTACGTCATATTGACTAAATTGACTATAACTTGAGTTAGAAAACTCAAAATTTAGATCCGTAAATTTTCCTTTAAACGAGACTCATATATCTTCTTACTACAATATTTTCAGAATTTTTGGCTTAACCATTTAGTATAGTTTATTCATTAAAGTTTCCCCCTGTTTCACTGACCAATGATTCTGACCTCTCTTACCTTAAATTCAAATATCTCTTTGTACAGTTTTTATATATTGCTCCCACTTGTTTCTATTGAAAATAGATTCACTAAGGAATCTATAAATATAAATTATAACTCATAATTCACTTTGTAAAATTTTGAATGATTTTTCCAAGACAGAATAGGGAACCATGAAGTCATTCAGATTTAGTCTCACCAAAATTAAAATATCACAGAATATAAAATTCCTCTTCCTACTCTATTTCTTTAATATAAAAATAGACACAATAAGCTTTAATTCTATATCTTATTAACTTTCTAATTCCCTTTATCCTATTTCTCATGATTTTTTGAAATCACATCACTACTACTAACCAAAAACTGTTTCATTGCAAAATATGGTTTCCACTACAAACATACGCACGCCCGAGTGATCACAAATGCCAATTTCTGATTTTTCAATCTTTCGACCAAATCACAAAACATTTCATGCAAATATTCAAATATGTTAGATCACACACCATTTCAAACATGTATTCGGAAGGGGTATGAGATTACACACTTGATTTGGATTTCCTAAAAAAAACCACTCTTCGTTGACCCTAGAACAATACCAACCAAAATATAGCCTCAGATTTCCAAAAGATTTCATACCCAACGTATTACTTACACTTGAATCACTTACTACTACGTGATCTCCCTCTACGGAGTCCCGATATTCAACTCGCCATCTGACTACCACTACACGCTCATTTACTACGACTGATGTTAACGATCCTCACCCTTTGATTATCAAAAGAATTGGCAAAAGAGTGTTTTGGCTTAACTTAACTCAGAGAAAAGTCAAATGGAAGAAAAGATTCGGGACAATAGCAAAACATAAGAACCACTATTCAATTTTGGGACACACCGCAATGGAAACCGAAAGATGAGAAGAATGGAATCAACCTCTTGAAGATTAGGAAGGAAAAAGAAGTAGGGGTTCAGCCAAGAAGAGATTTACAACACACGGCTCAAGTTGTACTAGCTAGAATTGGATGAAAAAAGAGAAAAGATTCATAGAAGGAACACTATAGAAGAAGATAGAGTTTCGGTAAGGAGGAAATGTAACCAAAAGAAACAAAATATTAGGTAAAGAAAAAATGTCTAAAAGCTAAAATTACCTAAGAAGGCTAAAGAGAAATTCAGCTCCCCTTTTTCTCCCTACCAAAACCTTGTATCATCTTTACCAAAAAGATGAGCATTGATCAAATAAACTCTTTCCAAAACACCTTCCATAAAATCAGCCAACATGCTCCCTCCCTTACCCTTTTCCTTCATTTCTTTCCTTATTCTTCCCTTAATTCTCTCCTTACTATTCTCCCTTGTGTTCTTTCCTTCAATAAAAAGTGTTCCTTACCATCTTAGATGCCATGACCAACACTTACCATCTTCCACCTGATAAGCACAAAAATTAAATCCCAAAACTTGCAATAGATGGGATTCGAACCCCTTCCCTCCATGTTCTCTACTTGACGCCACACCACTCCACCATGTGCTCCACTTGTGTTAGCAAAATACTCACTTATTCCTTTATGCCTTGACGCCACTTACCCTCTTCCCTTTAAGTGCCTAAACACAAAAATTTTCCTATAGTTTAACTTGAACCCCAAACTTCCTAAAACCCCGTAAGTTTCCAAAATCACCTTCCTAATAAGTCTAACTTGAAATAATGTTGTTCTCTTGTTTTCAAAAATTTTAACACTCCTACGCCCAAGGCCCATTAGGCCCAATTCTACTAGGCCCAATTTTGGGATGTTACAATAAAAATTTTACATTTGGTGGGATTCAAACTCCACCCTCAAACCCATTCATGCAACGCCACACCACTCTTCTACTAGCTTCACTTGTGCTAGCAAAACGCACACTTATTTCCTTAAGTCTTGATGTCATTTAACTTCTCTCCTTAAAGTGCTTAAACACAAAAATTTTACTAAGGTCCAACTCAACCCTGAGCCTTCTTAAGACCCCTAAACATACACAATTAACATCCTTGACTAACCTATAGTATGATATAGTGCACAACATAAAATTCTAAATTTTAGGATGTTACAGATAGCTTGAGAGTGAGCTTACATGTGTTACAAGATTTGTGGTAGCATTGGCTACATATGCGGCACTTATGTGTAAAGATTTTCGTGTATCCGATAGTATTCCAAGTGGTTCAATGGGTATGTCAAAGATGAGAAAGTACGTGAATATGTTATGAGATGGCACATGTATGTACGTAAAACTCAAAGAAAATGAACTCAGTATGTGATGAACAATTGGTAAGATTGTGATTGAGTAAGTTGTGCATATAAAGCTTAAATGACATTTATGTTGATATGTGTTATGTTATTCATATGATGAGCTATTGGTATATGACAATTATGTTGATATGTGTTATGTAATTCATATGATGAGCTCTTAGTATATGAAAATTATGTTGATATGTGTTATGTTGATATTAAATGACATTTGACATTTATGAAGTTTTAATAACATTTATGTTAATATTTGTTAAGTTATTTGTTTTTCAAATGTATGAATAATGTTTTGTATTATTTGCATACAAACATACTAAGCTATATAGCTTACCCCCTTCCTTTCCCATTTTTTATAGTGTCATTGAGCTAGCTCAGATTGGAGATCGCCGGAGATCCTATCACACTATCAAGCTATCACTTTGGGTATTGATGAATTCAAGTATTTTGAGTTTATGGAATGTATAGGGACTTGGCCATTTTGTTAAATGTGTCATTCTAATTGTAGCCAATGTGTTAACTTGTGATTGTCAAAGGCTTATTTTGATAATTGGCCATGTAGATTGGTTTATTTGGGCTATCATGGTTGTAAACCTAAGTATATATATGTGTGTGCTAATGTCTTTGGTGATATGGTCATGTTATGCTTGGTGAATGATAGAAATGTTATTTATGACATGAAAGTAAGATGTTTGGAATTGTGGTCTATTGTTGAAATGATAAAGTGGTGTACAATTAGGCATCTTGAAAGTAGTCAATTGTGACTTAGTAATTGTTGTGAGTATGATAGATGTTGATATTGTATTGGCATGTGTTGGTCATAATTGTGGATGGTTTAATTACCTAAGTATTTTATGTTTGTTCCTTGAATTGGTGTAAGTGTATGTGTGTAAAGGGTGGCAAATGGCTTGGTAAATAGCCTTTATTTTTTCCACACGGTCTACTCTACGGGCATGTGTTCCGGCCGTGTGTCCCCGCACCTCAATTGTTGCAAAACAGAATGTCCAAGATTGAGCACATGGGCAGAGACACGAGCGTGTGTCTCATCCGTGTGTGCTACACGGCCTAGCACATGGGCATGTGGCACGGTCATGTGGCACAAGTTAGAGAGCACCCTAAATCGAACACAATCTGAAGCACGGGCGTGTCCTAGAGTCATACAGGCATGTCCCTTGGACCACTCAGGCATGTGAGCCCTATATCTAGCAAAATTTTTCTAAGTTTTGTAAAAATTTCTAAAGTTCTCGATTTAGTCTCGAACCATCTCTAAAGTATGCTTTGGGCCTTGTAGGCTCGTATTAGGGACTTTATGATTGATTATGAATGATTTTAATTTGGACACAACTTTTATGACTCAAAATGGTGTGATTGCTTGTATTATAAGTTTGGTAATACCTTGAGCCATATTCCAGCTTTGAATATGGGTAAGGGGTGTTAAGTTTAGTGGTATCAGACCTACGATTTAGTTGATTCTCAGACTAATGTAGTGTATGTGAGTCTAGCTATACATGCCATATTACTACCTGTGATAGTGTGATATCTCCCAACTTTGATGAAATTGTTTTGTTGAGGTAGAGATGCTTTACAACCGAGCTATTTTCAAAAACGTTGAAAGTGATACTAAGATATTTGAAAAGGTGTTTGTGATGAGTCGAAACTTAGAAAGGTATGAATAAGAGTTCATGATATGTATGTGATGATGTACAAAATGAAATAACCATAAGTTTAGGAATATAGATAAAATGTCATTGTTCCGATTGAACATTGTATTTCAATGGATTATGGTGATTTTATGAAACGGATAAAATGTTTTAAATGTTGCAAAAAGGATTTATCCTGGAGGGATAATCCTGAATTTAGCCCTCTCGAGAATATGTTATAAAATGGATTTAGCCCAGATAGGTAATCCAAAGTAAGCCTTTTAGAGCATATATAACATCCTGATTTAGGGCCTAGTCAGAATAGTGGTGTGAGACCACAAATCCAAGGTATATGTATGAGTTTTTGAGGTTTATGCCATGTTTTCATGTTAGTGTGAAAGTTTCATGAAGCAATTTTGTGAAAATACGGTTGAATTGTCTAAAAGGACTAAATTGTAAAAGTTGCAAAATATGAAATTCTAGAAGTTATTTGTAAGAAATAGCTTTATAATATCAATTAGAGATCGTTAAAGAGCAATTTTGCCAATTTCTAATTTTTGGACAAAATTGGGCATGAATGAGTTAAAATAGAAAGTTTGTTAAAAAGGGTATTTTAGTCATTTGACAAATAAATGATTAAAATGGGAAAAGATGAAAGAATTTCATTCATCTTCTTCTCCAAGGGTGCCAAAATTTTCAAGAAGCCATTGTTAGGGCTCTTCAACTTTTCAAGCTAGCTAGTAAGTGTATTCTATCTCCGTTTTTTATATTCTTCGTATTTTTGAAGTCCTAGTAGCATGAGTAAGCTATTTTTAGCTATATGTTGAGCTAAGATGGATGTTCAAAAATATACCCATGCATGACATGCATGTATTTTGATGCTTTATGTTAGAATATGAAAGCTTGACGTAGTAGAAACATCTTTTGCTAAGTGATTTCCATAAAAAATGCATGTAGGGACTTATTTGTGAAAGTCTTGAGTTTGGCCATACATGTGTGATTTAGTGAGAATTTATGATTGCTTTAATTGAGTAAATGGTTTGGCTAAGCATGAAAGACTAGAAAGTTGAATAAAAATCACTTTACGAGCCTCGAGGCAAATGAGTAAATATGAGAAAGTTTAGGGGCAAAATGGTAATTTTGCTAAAGTATGAGATAATGGTCAATTTAGTCAATATGTGTATTGAATGAGTTGATTTATCATTATAGATCAAGAAAGACAAAGCCCGGATCAAAATCGAGGCAAGAGCAAGGTGGTGGACTAAATTGCACGCTTCAATACTTTTGAGTACCAAGGTAAGTTTACGTATAAACGATGCATATATGCATTTACATTCTTAATGCTAGCTAGTATGTAGCATGATTGAGGACCTATGCGGTTCTAGAAGAATGAATGTGATAGTAGTTATGAATGGATGAATGGATTACAAGTAGATATGTGAATGTGTAGTGATAATGCTTGATGGTGGGCTAAGTGCGATACCACCTTAATACTTAACAACGATGGGTTGTGTGCGATACCATAGTTAAGTATATTATTTAGTGGGCTATGTGTGAAACCACTATGAATACCTTTGTTGGTAGGCTAAGTGCGATACTACACTATAAATTGATTGTGGTGGGCTAAGTACGAAATCATCGAGAAATTAACTGTGTGGATGTATTATTAAGAATAATGATGTGTTGTATATTGAGTAAATGTGATATTGAGTGCATGGGTGCATGTCAATGATTATGAGTATGTGACTCATGATGTGTTGGAAATGTTGTATGGGATAGAAAGAGTAAGCATAATTGTGGATGTGAATTTATTTGGTAGTATAATGCTAATTGTTGTTTAGTTTATACTAGAATGCTTAAATTGTTTATGTGTAAACTTACTAAGCTCAAGGCTTACTCCTTTTCTTTTCCCTTGCCTTATAGAGAAATAGGGTTGAATCAAGATACGTGGATTAATCGGAAGATCGCCCACACTATCAGCTTACTCTGGTACAGTAGACTTGATGTTTTGTATATGGCATGTATAGAGGCTAGACAAGTTAGTAAATTTTGTTGTAAATGCTAAGATGTGTTGGCCTTTAGATGGATAATCTATTTTGTATAATGCCATAGTTGTTGACTATTTTATTATATGAAAAGATGTAGTTATCCATTTGAGTTTGTGCTTCAATATGAGTTGATTATAGATGAATTGGATAAGTGCATGTTGTGTATGATTGAGGAGTGAAAAGAACTTGGCAAATAGCTTTGTTGTTGTCCATGTGGATAGGCACACGGGCATGTGTCTAGCCCAAGTGTTACACACGGCCAACCCACGGGCATGTGCATTGGTCGTATCACTTTGGCAGAATTGAGTAGTGTAGGCCACGAGCTAACCACACGGGCTTGTGCCTAGACTCAAGGCCATGTGAGGTGGTAAGTGTGCACCATGGGTGGTGAGCACGGCCGTGTGCCCTAACCGTGGGGCATTGGCAGAATGCTTGAGTTTTTATGCTTGGTTTGTGAACATAGGCGTGTGTGACTACCCACAGGCATGTGTCATCTAGCACGGCCATCTAGTCCCTGTTTAGATGGAGAAAATTTTAAGAATTGAAAAAGTTCCAATATAGTCTTGAGAGCCTTGTGTGTATGAGTGAGGTCTTGTAAGTCGAGAATGAGGTTGATGAGGTGACTTAAGAGAGTAGTCACAATGAGCCTAAGTGGCGATCATGTGGTTTTTATCCAGTAATGCCTCAGGCTCGATTCTGACGGGAATTACGAGTAAGGGGTGTTACATTTAGTAGTATTAGAGCTATGGTTTAGTCGGTTCTAGGACTACCGTAGTAGGTGTAAGAGTCTAGCTATACATGCTATAAGCATATAATGATAGTGTGGTGGCTTCTGATGATTTTAAACTTGTTTTTATATAGTGTATGGATCTCGATCAATCTACTGCTAATGACGCAGCTAGTAATATGCCGGCTTCCGCGAAAGGGACCGCGCTGTGCAGAGCGAACCCAAAATTGGGGGTCAATGAGACGAGGCTTGGGAAGCCTTGTTCCAGATGATGAGTAACTGGTACTCGGAGTATGTTCGAGCAAACCCTAATGCTCAACCTCCTCCACCTCCTCCTATACATCAACCAGTCCTAGTGGCTCCTCAAGGTATAGAAGTAGTGAGAGTAACAAAGCCCCCGGTGGATAAGATTAGGAAACACGGGGCTGAGGAGTTTAGAGCTAAGGTAGATGATGACCCTGAGAGGGCAGAGTTCTGGCTAGAGAACTCAATGAGTGTATTTGATGAACTCTCATGTACACCCGAAGAGAGCTTGAAGTGTACCGTATCTTTGCTGAAGGACTCGACATACCATTGGTGGAAAACGTTAACGTTAGTGGTCCCGAAGGAGCGGGTGATGTGGGACTTCTTTCTGGAAGAGTTCCAAAAAAAGTATATAAGCCAACGATTCACTGATCGAAAAAGGAAGGAATTCCTTGAGTTGAAGTAAGGAAGAATGTCAGTAGCAGAATATGAGCGCGAGTTTATTAGGCTTAGCAAATATGCTCAAGAATGTGTGTTGACGGAGACCGTTTTATGTAAAAGGTTCAAAGATGGACTGAATGATGATATCAAACTCCTGGTTAGTATTTTGGAATTGAAAGAGTTCATAGTGTTAGTTGATAGGGCAAGTAAGGCCGAAGAACTGAGTAAAAAAAAGAGAAGGGCGGTGAGTGAGGTAAGCCCGAGATGCTAGAAAACGGCCGGTGGGAAAATCACACTAAGCTCAATCAAAAGATCCAAGGAGGAAAATCCTCAGACCACTACATCAGTTGGATATTCACCTCGAGATCAAGGCAACACTCATTATGGTTCAAGAGTACAAGCCACCTCGATGGAAAGTGTGGGCAATCCGAAGAACAAACCAAAGTGTCCAAGTTGTGGTAGACACCACAATGGAGAGTGTTAGGGTAATAGTCGAAACTATTATAAGTGTGGTTCCCCCGACCATTTTATCTGAAATTGCCCTGAGAGGGATGACAAGGAAGAGAAGCAAGAGATAAGATCTAGCAATGTACCTACAAGGGGTAGGCCACCAAAGAACCCAAGAGGGGGAACTAGTGGTAGAGGTGCATCACGAGATTCTGTTGTAAGACCGGAGGGTCAAGCACCTGCAAGGACGTATGACATTCGCGCTCGCAAAGAGGCATCCTCCCCAGATGTGATAACGGATACTTTTTCTCTCTATGACACCTTTGTTATTGCTTTAATTGATCCAGGGTCTACTCACTCTTATATTTACATGAGATTGGCATCTAGTTTGAGTATGATCGTTGAGTCTACGGACATTGTGGTTAAGGTGTCAAACCTATTAGGTAAGCATGTGTTTGTGGACAATGTGTGTAAGAATTGTCCTTTGATGATTGAGAGTCATTGTTTTCTGGCAAACCTGGTGTTGTTGTCATTTGATGAGTTTGATTTAATCATTGGCATGGATTGGTTGACTACACATAGTGTCTTAGTGAACTGTGGTAGTAAGTTTATCAAGCTGAAATGTGAGAATGGAGATATTATTCGAGTTGAATCAAATGAGTCAGATAACCTACCGGTGATGATTTCTTCCTTAATGGCAGAGAAATGCTTGAGAAAAGGATGTGAGTCCTATCTCGCGTTTGTATTGAATACTCAAGAGTCTAAGGTGAAGATTGAATCAATGCCGGTGGTATGTGAGTATCTGGATGTATTCTAGGAGGAATTACCCGAATTACCTCCAGTGAGAGAGGCCGAGTTTGGGATTGAGTTAGTTCTGAGAACGGCACCTATTTCGATTACTCCGTATAAGATGAAACCCTTAGAGTTGAAAGAACTAAAGGTTCAGTTGCAAGAATTAACGGATAAAGGTTTTGTGAGACCAAACTACTCACCATGGGGTGCTTCAGTATTGTTGGTGAAGAAGAAAGATGGGTCGATGAGATTGTGTATAGACTACAGACAACTTAACAAGGTGACGGTGAAAAATAGGTATCCTTTACCAAGGATAGATGACCTATTTGACCAACTGAAAGGAGCTACAGTATTCTCCAAGATAGATCTGAGGTCTGGTTATTACCAGTTGAGAGTAAAGGGGCAGGATGTGTTGAAAACTACATTTCGGACGAGGTATGGCCATTATGAGTTTCTGGTCATGCCGTTTGGTTTAACAAATGCTCCTGCGATTTTCATGGATTTGATGAATCGTGTATTCTGACCGTATTTGGATAAGTTTATGGTTGTCTTCATTGATGACATATTGATCTATTCTTAGAATGAGAGTGATTATGCGGAACATTTGAGAATCGTCTTACAGACCTTAAGGGATAAGCAGTTGTATGCTAAATTTAGTAAAAGTGAGTTTTGGCTCCGAGAGGTCGGATTCTTAGGACACATTGTGTCGGAGATGGTATTAGAGTTGACCCGAATAAGATTTCGACTATCATGGATTGGAAACAGCTGAGGAACATGTCAAAAGTCAGAAGCTTTTTGGGACTAGCAGGGTACTATAGACATTTCGTAAAGGGGTTTTCTATGATTGCTACCCCAATGACGAAAATGTTGCATAAGGATGTCAAGTTTGACTGGACTGAGACGTCGGCACCAATTTTGGTTCAACCAAAATAAAAAAAAAGAGTTCGTGGTTTATAGTGATGTGTCTTTAAATGGTCTCGATCGTGTGTTGATGCAAGAGGGTAAGGTAGTCGCTTACGCCTCGAGGCAGCTAAAATCGCACAAAAAGAATTATCCGACTCATGATTTGGAGTTGGCTGCGATTGTTTAGGCATTAAAGATTTGGTGACATTACTTATATGGTGAGAAGTGTCGAATCTTTATAGATCACAAGAGTTTGAAGTATTTGATGGATCAAAAGGTTTTGAATTTGCGACAACGGTGATGGCTTGAGTTATTGAAGGACTATGAGTTGATCATTGATTACCATCCAGGAAAAGCGAATGTGGTTGCGGATGCCTTGAGTAGGAAATCCCTATATGCTTTAAGAGCCATGAGCACAAGTTTGGCATTGCCTGATGATGGGACTATATTGGCCGAGTTGAGAGCTAGGCCACTATTTGTTCAACAGATAAGTGAGGCTCAGAGAAATGATAGTGAGATGCAAGCTTAGAGAGCTAAGTGTAGATCGAAAAGTGATTCTGATTTTCAAGTGAGTTTGGATGATTGTTTGATGTATCATGATAGAATCTGTGTACCCAAAGATGATGAGTTGATCTGAAAACTTTTGCATCAGGCACATAGTGGTTATTTGTCAGTACACCCAGGCAGTACAAAAATGTACAATGATTTGAGAAGTTTTTATTGGTGGCCGGGTATGAAAAGAGACATTTCAGAGTTTGTGGAAAAAATGTCTGATTTTTCAACAGGTGAAAGCTAAGCATCAAGTGCCTTAGAGATTACTTCAGCCTGTGATGGTACCCAAATGGAAATGGGATCAGGTTACCATGGATTTTGTGACGGGGTTACCTCTGACTCCGAAAAAGAAAGATGCTGTGTGGTTTGTTGTGGACAGATTGACGAAATCGGCTTATTTTATTCTGGTAGGTGTTGATTACTCACTAGATAAGTTAGTTGAATTGTATGTGGTGGAAATAGTGAGATTCCATGGTGTGGCTGTGCCTATAATATCGAATAGAGGTCCGAGGTTTACTTCGAGGTTCTGGAAGAAGTTGCAAGAAGCCATGGGTACGAGGTTAAATTTCAGTACTAGGTTCCATCCACAAACTGATGGTCAGTCTAAAAGAATGATTCAAGTACTTGAAGATATGCTTCGATGCTGTGTGTTAGAATTCGAAGGTAGTTGGGAGAGATATCTACCTTTGGTCGAATTTGCTTACAACAATAATTATCAGTCGAGTATACGGATGGCTCCGTATAGGGCCTTGTATGGTCGTAAGTGTCGGACTCCTTTGTATTGGATCGAGCTTGGTGAGAAGCGAATCCATGGGGTCAGTCTAGTGAAAGAAATTGAAGAGAAAGTGAAAGTGATCTGTGATGGTCTGAAAGCTGCTTCGGACCAACAAAAGTCGTATATGGATTTGAAAAGAAAAGAAATTAAATTTGATGTGGGTGACAAAGTGTTTTTAAAAGTATCCCCATAGAAGAAGATCATGAGATTTGGACGAAAAGGGAAATTGAGCCCAAGATTCATAGGGTTATATGAAATTACTGACAGAATTGGACTAAGAGCTTACCATTTGGCCCTGCCGGTGGAATCAGAAAAGATTCATAATGTGTTCCATGTGTCGACGTTGCGACGATATCGCTTTGATCCTTCGCATGTGATTCCTTCAATGAAAATTAAGATAAGACCTGATATATCTTATAAAGAGGAGCCAATTAAGATCTTGGCTCGAGAAGTGAAACAGTTGAGGAATAAGAACATAACCCTAGTGAAAGTGTTGTGGCAAAAACACGGTGTGGAAGAGGCTACGTGGGAGACTGAAGAAGCTATGAGAGAGCAACATCCAAACCTCTTTACTGGTAATATTTTCGGGGACGAAAATTTCTAAAGGGGGGAGAGTTGTAACATCTCGATTTAGGGCCTAGTCAGAATAGTGGTGCGAGACCACAAATCCAAGGTATATGTATGAGTTTTTGAGGTTTATGCCATGTTTGCATGTTAGTGTGAAAGTTTCATGAAGCAATTTTGTGAAATTGCAGTTGAATTGTCCAAAAGGACTAAATTACAAATTCTAGAAGGTATTTGTATGAAATAGCTTTAGAATATCAATTAGAGATCCTTAAAGAGCAATTTTGCCAATTTCTAATTTTTGGACAAAATTCGACATGGATGAGTTAAAATAGAAAGTCTGTCAAAAAGGGCATTTTAGTCATTTGACAATTAAATGATTAAAATGGGAAAAGATGATAGAATTTCATTCATCTTCTTCTCCAAGGCTGACGAGATTTTCAAGAAGCCATTGTTAGGGCTCTTCAACTTTTCAAGCTAGCTAGTAAGTGTATTCTAGCTCCGTTTTTTATATTCTTCATATTTTTGAAGTCCTAGTAGCATGAGTAAGCTATTTTTAGCTATATGTTGAGCTAAGATGGATGTTAAAAAATGTACCCATGTATGACATGCATTTATTTTGATGTTTTATGGAAGATTATGAAAGCTTGATGTAGTAGAAACATCTTTTGCTAAATGATTTCCATGAAAAATGCATGTAGCGACTTGTCTGTGAAAGTCTTGAGTTTAGTCATACATGTGTGATTTAGTGAGAATTTATGATTGCTTTAGTTGAGTAAATGGTTCGGCTAAGCATGAAAGACTAGAAAGTGTAATGAAAATCACTTTACGAGCCTTGGGGCAAATGAGTAAATATAAGAAAGTTTAGGGGAAAAATGGTAATTTTGCTAAAGTATGAGATAATGGTCAATTTATTCAATGTGTGTATTGAATGAGTTGATTTATCATTATAGATCAAGAAAGACGAAGCCCAGATCGAAACTGAGGCAAGAGCAAGGTGGTGGACTAAATTGCATGTTTCAATACTTTTGAGTACCGAGGTAAGTTTACATATAAATGATGCATATATGCATTTACATTCTTAAAGCTAGCTAGTGTGTGGCATGATTGAGGACTTATGCGGTTCTAGAGGAATGAATGAAATAGTAGTTGTGAATGGATGAATGGATTACAAGTAGATATGTGAATGTGTAGTGATAATGATTGATGGTGGGCTAAGTGCAATACCACCTTAATACTTAACAACGATGGGTTGTGCGCGATACCATAGTTAAGTATATTATTTAGTGGGCTATGTGCGAAACCACTATGAATACCTTTGTTGGTAGGCTAAGTGCAATACTACCATATAAATTGATTGTGGTGGGCTAAGTGTGAAATCACCGAGAAATTAGCTATGTGGATGTATTACTAAGAATAATGATGTGTTGTATATCGAGTAAATGTGATATTGAGTGCAGGGGTACATGTCAATGATTATGAATATGTGACTCATGATGTGATGGAAATGTGGTAAGGGATAGAAAGAGTAAGCATAATTATGGATGTGAATTTATTTGGTAGTATAATGCTAATTGTTGTTTAGTTTATACTAGAATGCTTAAATTGTTTATGTGTAAACTTACTAAGCTCAAGGCTTACTCCTTTTCTTTTCCCTTGTCTTATAGAGAAAGAGGGTTGAATCGAGATACGTGGATTAATCAGAAGATCACCCACACTATTAGCTTACTCTAGTACAGTAGACTTGATATTTTGTATATGGCATGTATAGAGGCTAGACAAGTTAGTAAATTTTGTTGTAAATGGCTAAAATATGTTGGCCTTTAGGTGGATAATCTATTTTGTATAATGCCATTGTTGTTGGCTATTTTATTATATGAAAAGATGTAGTTATCCATGTGAGTTTGTACTTCAATATGAGTTGATTATAGATGAATTAGATAAGTGCATGTTTTGTATGATTGAGAAGTGAAATGAACTTGGCAAATAGTTTTGTTCTTGTCCATGTAGATAGGCACACGGGCATGTGTCTAGGCCATGTGTGACACACGACCAGCCCACGGGCGTGTGCATTGGCCGTGTCACTTTGGCAAAATTGAGTAGTGTAGGTCCACGGGCTAGCCACACGGGCGTGTTCCTAGACTCAAGGCCATGTGAGGTGGTCAGTGTGCACGATGGGTGATGAGCACGGGCGTGTGCCCTAACCGTGGGGCATTGGCAAAATGCTTGAGTTTTCATGCACGATTTGTGAACATGGGCGTGTGTGACTACCCACGGGGGTGTGTCATCTAGCACGGGCGTGTAGTCCCTGTTTAGATGGAGAAAATTTTAAGAATTGAAAAAGTTCCAATATAGTCTCGAGAGCCTCGTGTGTATGAGTAAGGTCTTGTAAGTCGAGAATGAGGTTGATGAGGTGACTTAAGAGAGTAGTCACGATGAGCCTAAGTGGCGATCATGTGGTTTTTATCCAGTAATGCCTCAGGCCCGGTTTCGTGGGAATTACGGGTAACGGGTGTTATAGCATACATTACTGAAAGGATTTAGCATGAACTAGCAATCCTGTTATATCATATGTAGCTCGAGAGTGTACTTTATGAATATGTGTCAAAAAGGGAACTTTTGAATATGAATTGATAGATTGTTGACATGCATACCTTGAGTATACTACCCGAGTATCCATTGAAATTACAATGGTTCAATGGGAATTATTCTTGAAATATGGAAAGGTGAAATGAAATGAAAGTTTATATTGTGATAAGCTCATCCATGTTTGTTTGCATTCATATGATGTTATGTGCCTAACTTGTTTGATTAAGTGAATGCGATAAGTAAACTTACTAAAATTTATGGAATGTGTGTTTAAGTGCACTTGTTTGAATAAAGATAATCGAAAAGTTTGTGTAACATAAATCTGTATGTTAATTAGCTTGAAGTGAATTATATGGTTGTGAAGATATGATGTTGATGGTGAATGCTAAGTGATATGTGTTTATTTATGATAGTCAAGTTAGAGGCTTTACGACCTCAACCCTTACCAATGTGGTATTTTATAACGAAATTTCATGAGATTTAAGTTGAATGAGCTCATAAGTAAGAGACTAAAGAGTTCAGTAGCAGAATGACTAATAATATGGTCAGAGTTAAGAATAGTTTGGCAAGTGAATATAGTCCAGGAAAAGATGCCAGGTTATTCTACATATTATTCAGATTTCGCGATGTCACGGTTAAAGAAAAAGTTAATCTCGACTAATCGACTCATTCAGGTATGATATCTAAAGTATGTATTTGCTGGAATTTCTTCCAAATTGATTTTCGTTAGTGAATGGAATAATACGAGATTAGTGATGATAGAATTAGTCAGAGAAATGATATTTGAATCGTAAAGATGTCTTAGTGTAACAGTTGTAATTGAATAGATTATGATGATCTCTCCTAGGTATCTTATATATTCATTTATCCTTACAGATATATGTGTTTATTCATTTCCTGATGAAATTCTTGTCGTATGAGAATGCTAGTTGATTATCATGTTAGATAAAACCACTGTTGGTATGGTTGGTTGATGAGCATCATTTCTTATCCTCTCTTTGGGATTATATTCTATTATGTTTGGAATAAAAGTTGTTGGTGAAAATTTATGTGAGGTTATTTTTCTATTTCTACTGGATATTGTTTTGTTTTATATATATATTTGGAAAATATATTATCTCTATTACAATTGATTCCAGAGCATATAAGCATTATTTTTCTTCGAGTTTTCTCTGAGGAATCATCAAGATCTTTATTATTTTCTCATGAATTATGTTCTCGGACTTCCAGTGTGGTATCGTATCTTGAATTTATTTATCTCAATTTTCTTATCATCCTTATTTCGTAAATTATCAATCATGGCTTGTGATAACTATGTCTATTATGGTTGTATTTCTGGTTCGATCATAGGAATGTGGTGATTCTAGTATCAAGATTTCTCTAATTTTTGTGAAAGGAATTGACATTGGCAAAGGTATAGATAGTGGAAGCTCAAGCTCAAATTGTACGATGGTTTTCTTTTCTCAGGTAAGTTTGATTAAGATTAATGAGTTCAATCAGGATATTTTGTTTTCTTGAGCTAATGCAGTTGTAAAGATCTTTGACTAGCATGTGAGGAAATTTTGAAAGATTGTATGTTTGAGTTGTTTTAACATCATGAAGGAGGGGTATTTTGATATGATATTTTTGTGTTATGATCGACTCAGTTGTTTTTTTTCTCTGAGCGAGCTGGTTAGTTGAAAAGTAATTTGAGTTATATGCATTTAAGTTTATCCTCAAGTAAGAAGATAAAATCTTGTACATTCATGGGTGAATAGACGGACAGTTTGAAGGAAGAATTCATATTCTAGAAGGTATGATATGGATATATACCTATTAGATTTGTTCTAATCAAATGATCTTGTTATGAGTTAAATCTGTTCTGATTGATAAAGTAATCACATTTGTGAAAGTTTGAATAGTCTATTGCATGTTAGCAAAGTTGAAAATAGTTGAAGGTGTTACTAACCGAAACACTGGTTTTGGGTTCTATTTGAATTGAGTAAAGAATTCGTGATTTTTAGCAATGCACTATTGAACGGACAAGAATGTGTTTTAATACAAGAATGTGAGGTGATAGTTTATGCTTTCAGACGGTTAAAGTCACATGAAAGGAACTGTCCGGTAGGTGATTTAGAGTCGGCCACTTTTTATGTCTATGTTGAGAATTTGATGACATTGATTGTCCGATGAAAAATGTCATATGTTTCCTGATCCCAAGAGTTTAAAGTATCTAATGTTATAGAAGGATCTAAAAATTAAAACAGTATAAATGGCTTGAATTATTGAAAGATTGTGAGCAGTTATCGAGTAACCCTTGAGAAAGTAGATATAGTTGCAAATGCTTGAATGGAAAACCTTTTATTATTTTGTGAGTATTTGATACATGATTAGTCTTATTTTATGATGGTCTGTATCTAACTAAATTAGAAGCTAAAGTGATGTTTCCTTTGCATGATTGAGAACCTCAGGAATGTGATAGTGAATGGTAAACTAAACGAGTACAGTGTGAGACGACTTT
The DNA here is from genome assembly GCA_025506655.1 of Gossypium rotundifolium. Classification (NCBI taxonomy): domain Eukaryota; kingdom Viridiplantae; phylum Streptophyta; class Magnoliopsida; order Malvales; family Malvaceae; genus Gossypium; species Gossypium rotundifolium. The sequence continues at coordinate 21,363,456 of CP106727.1, forward strand.
TGATTCTAAATTTTAGGTCGGATCTGATGACTATTATCATTATTTCGAGATAGAATTTGCATATTGAGTAATTTAGAGCTTATGCAGAAAATTGTGTACGAGACTTAATAGTAGCTCGTTTGTTCATTTAGGGAGTAATAAATATGCAGTTATTTGGAGAAGATGTTTTGATGATCGGGAATATAATTTGAGTATGCAGTTGCATCTTGGCAATGTAATTCATCTTTAGATTGATGGTCAGCCTGAGAGAGAAATTCAGATCTTTGACAATATGCTCTAACAATGTGTTTTAGAGTTCAAAGCTGATTGGAAAGAGATAAACGAGGTGGAATTGATTTGTGATTCTAAAGAAAAAGGTGAAAATGATTCATGAAAGTTGAAAGCAACTTTAGACTAACATAAGTGGTATACAGATTTGAAAATTTGAGATATTGGATTTCAGATCGATGACAGAGTGCTTCTGGAAGTATTGCCTCGAAGAGGACTTTTCGATGAGGTAGGGAAACAACGAGAACGTTACTCTAATCTCTTTTCTGGTAAGATTCTCGGGGACGAAAATCCCTAAAAGGGGAGAGTTGTAACAACCCGATTTTGTGTCTAGTCAGAACAGTGGTTTCGGGACCACAATTTTGACACAGTAAAATTTATTTTTATTATATTTTGTGGTCTACAGTTTTATGGAACGATTTCGTGAAAATCTCGTTCAAAAATTTTGACGTTTGGATACTCAATTTAGTTAAAAGGAATAAATTGCAAAAAGTGCAAAACTTAAATTCTATATGCTAAAGGTGTCCAATTGCTATGAAATTTTAAATTAGAGGTCCTTAAATGGTAATTAGACCACTGGTTAAGTTGGTGGACAAAAATGGACATGGTTAGGTATGTTTCCAAAGTTTTTCATTATGGGCATTTTGGTAATTAAAATGAATTAAAAGCCAAATTAAAAGCCAATTTTTGTCCATATTCCTCCCATGACCGAATTTTACAATGGGAAACCATGGCTAGGGTTTTTCAAGCTTCCAAGCTCGATTGTAAGTCTGTTCTAGCCCCATTTTTAATGATTTTTATGTTTTTGAAATCCTTATAATATGATCTATCTATTTCTGCCACTAATTTGAAGAGATATCAAAGTCTAAAATTTTACCCATGTTGAACATGTATGCATTTTGATGTTTGATGGTAGAAAATACATTTTTGTTGTTTGTTAAATGACTTTTGCTAAGTGATTTTCGGTAAAAATGCCTAAAAGGACTTATTTGTAAAAGTTATAAAATGAGTAGTAAAAGTGTGAATAAATGAAAATTTTGGCTTGTTATTAGCATGATATAGGTTTGACTAGGCTTGGGTGTAATGAAATTCAATGAAAATCATTTTACGAGCCTAGAGACTAAATTGTAAAATGTCAAAAGATTAGGGGCAAAAATATAAATTTTCCATAATGTGACTTTTGGACTGAAATGAATAATTTTTTGATTAAATGAGATGCATTTGGTATTATAGATCAAGAAAAACGAAGTTCGAACCTAGAACGGGTAAAAAATAAGTATTTGATGATTTAGTCCTTTTTCCTGTTTTTATGCTGAGGTAAGTTTGTATATAAATAATGCAACGTTATAATTGTATTTATAATGCTTTGTTATTGCATTAATGGTATGATTGACTCTATGGATGAAATTGATGAATTTTCGACAAGCGAGTAAATCATGATTGAACCATAGGAATAGATCAAAATACAAGTGACATGTCACTAGGAATCCATGTGATTATGTGATTTATGTGTCTCATGTGCTGGTCTTGTACGTCCTACCGGTGGCTGGGTATACCTGCATATGTTACGGATACATGACAGTTGTGTGAGCAGCATAGCGTAGCTACGTCTCGACTGACAGCTTGTGTGAGCAGGCCCGATGATAGCTTGAGAGTGAGCTTATATGTTTTATGAGATTTGTGGTAGCATTGGCTACATATGTGGCACTTATGTGCAAAGACTTTTGTGTATCCGATAGTATTCCAAGTGGTTCAATGGGTATGTCAAAGATGAGAAAGTACGTGAATATGTTATGAGATGGACAGGCATGTACGTAAAACTCAAAGAAAATGAACTCAGTATATGATGAACAATTGGTAAGATTGTGATTGAGTAAGTTGTGCTTATGAAGCTTTGACATTTATGTTGATATGTGTTGTGTTATGTTATTCATATGATGAGCTATTAGTATACGACAATTATGTTGATATGTGTTATGTTGATATTAAATGACATTTGACATTTATGAAGTTTTAATGACAATTATGTTAATATTTGTTAAGTTATTCATTTGTCAAATGTATGAATAATGTTTTGTATTATTTGCATATGAACTTACTAAGCTATATAGCTAACCTCATTCCTTTCTTATGTTTAATAGTGTCATTGAGCTAACTCGGATTCGAGATCGCCGAAGATCCTATCACACTATCAAGCTATCACTTTGGGTATTGATGAATTCAAGTATTTTGAGTTTATGGCATGTATAGGGACTTGGCCATTTTGTTAAATGTGTCATTGTGATTGTAGACAATGTGTTGGCTTGTGATTATCAAAGGCTTGTTTTGATAATTGTCCATGTAGATTAGTTTATTTGGGCTATGGTTGTAAGCCTAAGTATATATATATGTGTGCTAATGTCTTTGGTATATGGTCATGGTATGCTTGGTGAATGATAGAAATGTTATTTATGACATGAATGTGAGATGTTTGGAATTATGGTCTATTGTTGAAATGATAAAGTGGTGTACAATTAGGCATATTGAAAGTATTCAGTTGTGACTTAGTAAATTTTGTGAGTATGATAGATGTTGATATTGTATTGGCATGTGTTGGTCATAATTATGGATGGTTTAATTGCCTAAGTATTTTATGTTTGTGCCTTGAATTGGTGTAAGTGTATGTGTGTACAAGGGTGGAAATAGCTTGGAAAATAGCCTTTATTTTGTCCACATGGGTAGACACATGGGCGTGTGTCTGGGCCTTGTGTGACACACGGTCTACCCCACGGGCATGTGTTTCACCGTGTGTCTCCTGCACCTTAATTGTTGCAAAATAGAATGTCCAGAATTGAGCACACAAGCGTGTGTCTCAAGCCGTGTTCTACACGACCTAGCACACGGGCGTGTGGCACGGGCATGTGGTACAAGTCAGAGAGCACCCTAAATCGAACACGGTCTGAAGCACGGGCGTGTCCTAGAGTCACACGGGCGTGTCCCTTGGACCACACGGGCGTGTGAGCCCTGCATGTAACACCCCAACCCGACCTAGATGTTACGATCGAATCTGACGTGTCACATTGAAGAGATTTTTGAAAGTTGGACTTGTTGATAAAACTCCGTATTTAGGTTAAAACCCATTTAGTTTTTATTGCTTGAGAAAATTCGGCAAATTAAGTTATTACACTCTGAAATCAGCTTATCAAAACGATTGCCATTTTTATTAATGTTGATTTCTTTAAACTGGATAAAATCGTAGAAGCTTCTCTAATTAAAACCTTGAAGTTTAAAATGTGTGTTTTTCTTGAAAACCATTATTATTTTGAAAACCTCTTTTATATCCATTTGGCAGTTTACAAGAAGAAATCAAAGCCCCATTAAAAATTAAACCAACCAATGGCCTTATTACATAATCAATAGCCCAATATGAAAATTGAAATTAAAGAACTAAGTCTAAAATAGAATATTAGCGATCATGTGGCCATCTCTAAGTCCCTTGTAGCACCAAATCGTCTAAGGCTGGGGATTACCTGTACAGTTTAAAAAGAAAGGGCGAGTTTATGAAAACTCAGTGTGTAATCCCCTATCAGTCAATCAGTAACAATATGTAGTAACAGTCTGGGCTTGAGTCCTATTTAGAAACAGTGCAGTATGGGCCTTAGCCCATTATAGTAACAGTGTAGGCCTAAGCCTAATACAGTATCAGTATGGTGCAAATATGCAACCCACCCCAATCCAGCCAACACACCATGTGGGGATAAAATTGACCCACCCAACCAAAGACGCTAATATTGCAAAGAGTGCCAAGAATAAAGTATTCAAGAAAGTTGCCAAGAATAATAACATAGCAAAGCTACCAAGAATGATATGATAAATCGTAAAAGCAACATATTTTAGGCCCACATTTTTTATGCTTTTGGATGATTTAGCCCTTGTTTTATGTAAAAAGGTGCTCTTAATCCTTTCTTTTCATGTTTTTACTCAGGAAAGCACCCGAGGACGAAAAGAATGAGAAACGATCTTAAAACGGACCAATTTGGGCCAAAAAGGAAATCGACACAGCCTGGACTTCAAGCCACACGGCCGTGCCTCGACAATTAACTAAGACACGGCCATGCCACGATTTACACGACCGTGCCCCAATCGACAAAATCGAGACACGGCCTAAAAATGATTTACACGGGCGTGTACCATGGTCGTGCCTTTGTTACGGGAGAGAGTAATTTCACTCGGATTTGGATACTTAGAGCCAAAGAAACACTTTCCAAAGCTTATTCAAACACCGAGTAGGAATTATACTTGAATTAGGATACTTAGAGGCCAAGTAAGGCATCTCAAAGCCTATATAAAGAACTTAGAGGACAACCTTGAGGGGACGTTCGGAGTTCGGGAGAAGCCGAAACAGGGGTCGCAGTTTGGTAGAAGCCTTCTGCCAGAGCTTTCATTGAGGGGATTACTCGAAGATAGCCATTTGATCCATCTCAAGAAGCCAGAGTTCTACTCAAGATGGAGTATCTCTCCTTCAATTCCTTCAGGGAGTTTTAGGGATTTCTTATGTTTTGTTTTATCTTTTCCCTTGAGATGTTTTCTTATTTTGTTATGAACTAAACCCTTTAGATACCTAAAGGGGATAAAACCAAGATGAATCTTGTTATTTGGATTTTGATTTATATGATAAGTACTTAGTTTGTTCTTAATTATGTTGCCTAATCTAATCCGATGTGCTTAGATAGAGGAGGAATAGACCCTGCCTAAGAGTAGATCTAGCATAATTAAGCGGAGTTGATTGCACGCCTAGAGATAGGGTGACGAGATTTTGCCCGATTAGGGTGAAACCTAATATGGGAGTCCATTGATCGAATTACTACTATTCTAGGAGGTTATTATAAGCGAACGAGAGTTCCACTAATTAACCTAGGGTTAGATGTTATTCACCTCGAGAGAGGGTTTAATATAGGTTGGGAGTCTTACGGATCAAGCTAAGTAAAGAAATCATATGATTCAGGGGTTAAATAACAAGTGAAGCCTAGGTCGATTCTTTCTGAGGGTATCGTCATGATCAACTGAGTTTTTCCTAAAGTTATTTCCCAATTCACTCTTTTGTCTTTGTGTTTTTAGAGTAGTAGTTGTTAGTTTAATTTAGTTTAAAAGCAACTTCACTATATTTTTAAGGCTAAATAATAAAAAGAAAGTTAGTATGAGTACTTTTAGTTCCTTTAGGTTCGACAATTCGGTCTTGCCTAAGCTATACTATTGTTCGATAGGTACACTTTTCTTTAATCGTTGTCAGAGTTGGTTTCAAGTTCGATCATTCTCTTTATAAATTTTAAAACTCTGATTTACAGCGACCAAGTTTTTGGCGTCGTTGTCGAGGAACTAAAATATTAAGAAAGCTTAATTTTTATTACTTTAGCCAATTTTTTATTATAATTTATTTTTATTTTTTATTTTTTTTACTTTGCTAATTTTTTCCTCTATTTTGCTTTTGGCAAAAAATTTTAGTCTATGGAAAAGATGGCATTGAATAATTATCAGTGGCAAGTCATGAGGACAATTCCTACTAAAATAGCCAGTGTCTTCAACCTCGATGTGGTCACCAGGTTATCTAATCAGTTAGAGATGATGAATAAAAAGCTAGATAGTTGGTGTCCTTCATAGGCACATCCAGTCATGCAGTGCGACACAAGTGGAACTGTGGTGAATCCTGAGTACCCACCCTACCAACCAGGAGCAGAGAACGAACAGATGAACTATATAGGTAATAATTTCAGATCCAATAATAATCCTTATAGTAACACTTATAATCCATGTAACATCCTAAATTAGTGGGCCTGTGCATTTTGTGTGTTGTAGGTTTAATGTGTCAGTTTTAGAATTAGAGGTGCAAATTGGGCTCAGGTTTGGGCTGAGGCCTTGGTTAATTTTCTGTTGGGGCATTATAGGGTTTAAAGGTAGGTATCTGTGTTTAAAAGTAGCAAAGTGGGCTTGTGGCCCAAAGTTTGGTGACGCTACAAAGAAGTCAGAGGGTGGCATCACTAGTGGATGGAGGGAGCCCAAGTGTTGGCCGCTTGGAGCCCATGTTCTTGGGCCAAATTCGGCACTTAAAGGGGGCTAGGGGGGACGGCAACAAGGCTAAAATATAGGGGATTTTTAATGTTTTTACTATGTGGATATTAAAGCTGATAAAGGAGTAAGGAGTTGGTGCTAATTAGGTTTCTTTTGGATGTGAGTTCAGATTAAGATAAGGGGAAAAAGATTAGTAGCTAATCCAGGAGGCTAGTGTTGGCCGAATATAGGATGCTTATTGAGGGGAGAAATTTCGGTTGAGTGTTTAAGTGTGGGAATGTCGAAATTTTGAGGATTTTTTGGGGAACTCTCTTCTGATTATTTTATTTTCTCCCCTCTCTTTTCTATTTTCTTTTGGAGTGCCAGCCGAATTCTCCCTACCCATTTGTTCATCTTTTCTTCCATTCACTAAAAACCGAAACCCTCTGAAGCCTCATCAATTGCTAAAACACTGTTAGTTTCTGTCTCTTCTCTTTCAAACACATTGGCTGAATATCCCTTGTAAGGCAGCATTCTTCTTGTTCATCTTTTCTGAATTTTCTTAAAAGCCAAAATTCCTAGATCTCTAATCTTCTACGTTTTGATCTTCTTCTGTGATTGCCGAATCTTTCTGCAAGGGGTAGCCAAAACCTTCTGTAGAGGTAAGTGTCGATTGTGCTATTTTTCCAATCTTTTCTAACTTTCAGAGACCATAGCCGAATGGCTACATGGTGGATTGATCTTGTGTTTTTTTTTCATGGGCGGCATTCCGGGATTTGATGGAGATCTAATCGCCTAGGTTTCTAAATTGGTAGCACTCGAATCATACTACTTTTGGGATTTAATCGGTCTAGGTAAGGAGATCTATCCAACTAAGTGTGTTAATCTAAGCAAGTATTAATTCTTGGCCGATTGTAGGGGGAGCCTTATCTTTGCGTTCTTTCGATTTTTGAGCAGAGTCATAGACAGAGAGTAGTGGTTCCGATTAGCGGAGTATAGTACTACGTGTATCAAGTGTGTAATCTCTCACATCATCTCTGTTTTGTTATATATATGAATCTGTCTATATTCTATTAAATGCCGAAATCCTGGCATGGCTGTTGAAAACCCGTGGAGGATAAGCGCGATTCACCAAGTTAGTGATTTCTGTGTATATTCTGTTGAATGTTGTTGATATGCATGCCGATTCTATGTTTGCTATCATAGATAATTATGAGATACAATCCTTCCAAATAGGATAAGAGAATTCCTACTATTATTTAGTATTCTACTACTCTTTTTTTATTAATTGAAGAAATAATTGGAAAATAAAATAGAAAGTACAAAATGAGTAATAACCTCAGAGAGACCGGTACGATTCAATTCAACATTTTGTTCGTTCGGGTTTGATTGTGTCATAGCTCTATAATTAATTTGAATTAGGTTTATCATTGGATGAACTGCATTGCGATATTAACCCCAAAAAGAAACGATAAGTACAACTAGTCCGTGAATGACCAACCATCGACCGTAAAAATCGGATAGGTTCGATCTATAGTCATTGGGTCCTCCTAAAAGATCTACTAAATCCATCGAGTTGTTCCAAAGAATCAAAACGGAGTTGGGTGATTGATGTATATGAAAGGGGAAGTGTTCTGTTGTAGTGGCTCTACCATGATCTATTTTGGTGACTAGGTCACAAATCTGATGATAAGCGCTAACTGCAGCATGACTGCCATCGATGGTGTGTAGCGGTGTGGGTTGATTGTAGAAATCCCCATTGGTGTGATTGGAAGGTAAGGGTAGTGTGTAGCGGTTGGATCTAGGATTGGGATGGGCTTTGCTTAATTCTGATATGTGATATTATGTTATTTTGTTCTGTGGGGCTAAGGCCCAGTCTAACGGTGCACGAGGGATTGCACACTGAGTCTTGTGACTCACCCCGTTGTTTAACAATTTTCAGGTAGCACTTAGTGCATCGGACCGGGCTAGAAAGGAGCGCAAGGTGGCCATGCATTGATTCATTTCGACTTAATAAAGGATGTTGTTTTAATTATTTTCCCTAAAATTTTCAATTTGTTTGGTTTTATATTTTATTGTAATAAGGCCACTGGATATGGTTTATTGGTTTTATGTTTTCGTTTTCAGGTTTTCATACGCTTAGATTTTATGATTAATTGGAACTAAGGCATGTGTTTAAATAATAAAACTCAGAGGCACTTTTACAAATTATCAAATTATTAAGTTTTTCCCGTGTAAATGTTTAAACTATGCTTATAAAAAAAGAAAAAAATTAATATGCGACATGTTTTACGAAAAACTTTTTAGTGACATGCCAGATCCGGACGGGGTGTTTGGGTCGGGTTTGGGTTGTTACAATCCAGGTTGGAGGAACCACCCAAATTTTTCATGGGGAGGTCAAGGAAATCAAAGACAGCAACCTCCTCAAAACTTCCAAAATCAACCCTATCCACAAGAGAAGAAACCAACCCTCGAGGAGACGCTAGCAAAATTTTCAGCAAACATAGAGAAATGTATCCAAGAAACTGAAAGAACAATCAAAAGCAATGAGATCCGAATCGGGGAAATTTCTAAGTCAGTCAAGGAAGTCACCAATGCAGTCGAACAACTTGCAAAGCTTATGTCAGAACGACCGCAAAGACGTCTACCAAGTAACACCGAGATTAACCCTAAGGAACAAATTCAAGCCATCACGGCTCAAGACAATAAGAAGTTAGATGAACCCAATCCGACACTAGAAAACAAGGTAGACGAAGGTAAAGTAGTGGTAACTCAAGAAAAGCCAAAACCGGTAATAAAGGAGTACCAACCTCGCATACCTTATCCCGAAGCATTGAAAAGAGCCGATTCAGAAGAATAGTTCGGTAAGTTTCTTAAACTTTTAAAGAAATTACATATTAACTTACCTCTTCTTGAAGCTCTTTTTCAGATGCCCGACTCGAGGAAATTTTTAAGATAGCTCTTGACCAACAAACGCAAATTAGACGAAAAGCACCACGTGGAGCTAAACGCAATGTGCTCAGCAATACTAAAAATAAACTGCCACTGAAATTAAAAGATCCAAGGAGTTTTACAATTCCATGTTTAATTGGTAGTTTATCTATTGATAATGCGTTAGCAGATTTAGGGGCAAACATCAATGTTATGCCTTACAAAATGTTTAAACAACTAGGTCTAGGGAAACCCAGACAAACTAGGATGAGCATTCAATTAACTGATAAAACTATAAGAATTCCTAGGGGTATAATAGAAAATGTTCTAATCAAAATTGATAAATTTGTATTCCAATTAGACTTTGTCATTTTAGACACGGATGAGGACAACACAATCCCCTTAATTTTAGGAAGACCCTTTTTAGCAACTGCCAGAGCTAAAATTGATATCTATGCAGGAGAACTCATACTTCGTGTAGGCAACGAGTTAGTCACTCTTCAAGCCCTTGACTCGGCCAGAACATCAAGTGATAAAGGTGAGAAAGTAAATTCAGTTGATAACCAACTTGTTCAACCTTCATTACAGGAAACACCACAAAGCTACAAACTTGAGCCGGATCATAGACCTCGTGCCAATAAAGAAGAATTACATGAGAAACCAGAACCACACGAAGTCAACCTAAAGGAAACCCCAGACAAGCTGATAGGAACAATAAATCACATCAAAATAGAGTATCAGAGATTGTTGAATAAGGAAGACCCTCGAATCACCAATTCAGACCTCAAGACAAACAAATAAATCACTTTTGAGGTACTTAATGTCTTCCTATACGGCACAGTCGAGGTAAGCAATCCCAAATTCAACACTTTTGAGGTAAACACTACTCGACTTAAACTTTATATCCATAACCGAGTTGATCACATGAGAAAGGATTTCCACCTCCTTAAACCACCATGATTACACAAATAATAGGTAAGTCTAGCTTAAGACTATAAACGAGCGCTTCTCGGGAGGCAACCCGAGCACTAACCCCATTTTTATTTTTATTTTTATTTTTATTTTTATTTTTATTTTTATTTTTATTTTTATTTTTATTTTTATTTTTATTTTTATTTTCTCTTTTTAAGCATTCAAATAAACCAAAAGTGCAGATTTCCAGACCACACGACCTTGCACACGGCCGTGGCCGTGACCTTGTGGGCACCATGGCTAGGCACATGGGTGTGGACCGTATCTCTATTTAATTATTTTTATTCCTATTTTTATTTACTTTCTTTATTATTCTTCGTGCTATTTAGATTTAGTTTAGGATACAATAAAATTAGACCGGCTACTTTGAGGATTCAATTTCAAACGGTGCGAGACGCTTCCCCACGTTGACCTCCAATCCTATCCGATTTCTTTTCAAAGACTTCATCCATAATTCAAGAAGTTTCACTTCTCTCCTTATCTTATGATTTTATTATTATCTTGCTTTGTACATTGAGGACAATGTAAAACTTAAGTGTGGGGGTTAACTCTGAGATTATTCAAAAATCCTCAATTTTAAATCTTGTTTTTAAGTATTTTTCTCATATTGCTAATTAGGATGAAATTTCTAATGATTTATGATTTTTATTGATATGGTTTGGATTAACTCATTGATAATTTTGCATTGATGATTTAAACTTTAAGATACTAGAGAATCAAGCATGATAAGTCTATTTTTCAAGAATCAAAAATTTTCTAGGTTGTTGAACTGAATTTGAATATTACCTTGAAGTTTGAAATTTGCAGGGATTGATGTCAAATACCCATAATTTTTGGGAGATTTTGAGCCTTACAAGCATATATTCTTTTTCATGCTCACTTTATTGATTATGAGTGTGTCAACTTTGAACTGTTATTCTAGAACTTGCCTCGATTATACATGTTGAGACCACATCTATGATTTGATATACTGAGATGATAAAGGCACCTAGGTTTTAATCCATTCATACCACTAAAAGCCTACCCACATAATTAACCCCTAGTGAACCCTTTTTAATCCTAACAACCCTTTTTATTGATTTACCCTCTAATATTAACCCAAAAAACCCTTTGAATTTGTTATCATTCTTTTGACTACCCTTCTATCGAGAATTGATTTGATCAGTTACGTAATTAGTTTATTTCAATTGATAAAGTCTTTCTTTATTATGTATTTACTTTAGTTTGTTCTGGAAAAAACAAACAAACAAACATCAAAAAATCGAAGTATATTCAGTATTAGTAGTATAGAAAGTGAGCCTATGCATTTAAATTTCAATTATCAAAGAAAAAGCTCGTATTATTATTAGTTTAAAGTTTCAATTGATGTAATCATTTATTTTCTAGTTCATTGTTTTTAGTTAGGTAATTTGTCAATTCGATCTCGATTTTAACCTTCTAATTTAGCCTTTATCCACACCTTTTAACCCAAGCCCCGTTACAACCTTGATTAAAGACCTTTTGATTTGTGTATCATCTCATATCACAGTGGTGGAGATTTGATTTTCAGGCAAGCCTATGGGATTAACTTTTCAGGTTCGACTGTTGAGTGCTTAATTGTGAATCTTAAACACTTTGAGTGAATCTTTAGTAAGGATGTCAATCCTTGTCCATTTTGGATTAAAGGTAATTATTTAGATAAGGGGAGACACCTATGTTTTTATGCAACAAATTTATGACTTAGAATTGTTTGAATCGTTAGGAGTCTTTCAGTTAAATTATCCATGTATGAATTATCTGTGAATTATGATGAGGCATTGTTGATAGGAATTGTGAATTATGGAAAGTTCGTTTTAATTGTAAGTTGAGAATTTTGCTTGAGGACAAGCAAAAGCTTAAGTGTGGGGGTATTTGATAAACCGTAAAAGCAACATATTTTAAGGCCACATTTAGTATGCTTTTGGAAGATTTAGCCCTTGTTTTATGTAAAAAGGTGCTCTTAATCCTTTCTTTTCATGTTTTTACTCAGGAAAGCACCCGAGAACGAAAAAAATGAGATTCAGGGAATTACTCGAAGATAGTCAGTTGATCCATCTCAAGAAGCTGGAGTTCTACTCAAGACGGAGGATCTCTCCTTCAATTCCTTCAGGGAGTTTTAGGGATTTCTTATGTTTTGTTTTATCTTTTCTCTTGAGATGTTTTCTTATTTTGTTATGAACTAAACCTTTCAGATACCTGAAAGGGATGAAACCTAGATGAATCTTGTTATTTGATTTTTGATTTATATGATAAGTACTTAGTTTGTTCTTAATTATGTTGCTTAATCTAATCTGATGTGTTTAGGTAGAGGAGGAATAGACCCTGCCAAAGAGTAAATCTAGCATAATTAAGCGGAGTTGATCGCACGCCTAGAGATTGGGTGACGAGATTTTGCCGGATTAGGGTGAAACCTAATATGGGAGGCCATTGATCGATTTACTGCTATGCTAGGGGGTTATTATAAGTGAACTAGAGTTCCACTAATTAACCTTGGGTTAGACGTTATTTGACTCAAGAAAGGGTTTAATATAGGTTAGGGAGTCTTACGGATCAAGCTAAGTAAAGAAATCATATGATTCAGGGGTTAAATAACAAGTGAAGCCTAGGTGGATTCTTCCTGAGGGTATCGTCGTGATCAACTGAGTTTTTCCTAAAGCTATTTCCCAATTCACTCCTTTGTCTTTGTGTCTTTAGAGTAGTAGTTGTTAGTTTAATTTAGTTTAAAAGTAACTTCACTATATTTTTAAGGCTAAATAATAAAAAGAAAGTTAGTATTAGTACTTTTAGTTCCTTTGGGTTCGATAATCCGGTCTTGCCTAAGCTATACTACTGTTCGATAGGTACACTTGCCTTTAATCATTGTCAGAGTTAGTTTCCAGGTTCGATCGTTCTCTTTATAAATTTTAAAACTCTAATTTACAGCGATCAGTATATGTGGCAGAGCCACCTGTGCAGTATACTTCCTCCATAATAGTATCCCAACCCCATGCAGTATGTCATGTCATAAATTATACGTATATCTAGAATGTCATACTTAGTAACAATCATATACAAATCATGAACACATCAGTCAACCTACCTTTAGAGGTATAACGGTCATTTTACTCTTTAGGGGTATTTCAATCATTTTACTCATTAGAGGTATTGCAGTCATTTTACTCCTTAGGGGTACTTCAGTGTAGATAACAACCTTTCCGAAGGTCTACAGTCACCTCGAGCGACACAGATAACATAAATGGTCATAACGGTGTAAATGGGCCCAAGGCCTAATATTCGGCCGAAGTGGGCCCACATGCTCGTGTGGTCCATGTAGCCCAAATTAAGTCACGACTATGTGAACTACATAGTCCATTCCAGTATTTGCCAATTATCAAGGATTTTGTCCGTGTGGGGCCCATGAGCCTAGTGTTCCCACACTGCCCATTTCAGCCAAACGAGGCCCATATCGGCCCAAGAGCACCAGAATGCTCGTGGTGGCCTCCACAGTCTATCACCTAGAGTTTGTGGGCTCGGTTCACCCCTCGAGCGATTGTAAACTCGTGGGGCCACAAATGCCAAAGTTTCAGCTTTTCGGCTTTCGCCAGTTCACAGTGAGAGGGTGTGACTACACACCTATTTGCACAACGAAAAGATTACCCCACGCGCGATCAACCTACAATCATCCAAACACAATCAGCCTATCACCCTCTAGATCATTAACACTAAAGCCCCCAAACCGATATCACCACTTACCTTGATCGAAAGTTACGCGATTTCTACTCTTACATCACTAGTTGGAAACGATCGCACCTTTCTTCCCGATTTACTACGCATAAGACAGATTTCATTAGCCATACTTGTGTAATACAAGGCTTGAATTGATGCCCATTGTCCAAGGAGTTAGAGTTAGAGTAGATTGGGTATTCGGCCAATGCTACAAAACAATTTACTTACCCCACAGTATTCGGCCAAAAAGGTATTCGAAGTAGAAGGCAGAGATGTGCAAAGAAGTAAGGCGGTCGATGCTCCACCACTTTTCAGAGACTAACCTCCAAAAGGTAACAAGACAAGATAGATATTCAGTCACTATTGAACAAGCATAGAAACAAAAAGAGGGAAAAAGAAGATGAAATAATCACCTTACCAAAATATTATCAAGATTCGGCTATTTCTTTAGGAAAAAAGAAAGAGATACGAAAGCACAAATGATCCCGAGATGGTATATTCACCCAAAAAGGGGACAGCTTGAGGAAAAGAGGAAAAGGAAGAAAAGAGAGGAAGGATTGCTCACAAAATTGACCTATTCACCAACAGGAAAAAGGAAAATGAACCAAAAGCCAGAGAATGGAGGGAAGGAAATGAGATTCGGCAGAGAAGAAAGAAAAAATGCAAAAGTGTTCAAAGAAAAAGTGCCAAAGCCTACCAAACTGGCAGAGGCTAACTCAAATGCCGAAATGACCCACAACCCTCCCCCCAGCCAAAATCTCAAGGAACAAGATCCCCCAAACGGCAAAACTCTCCTCTCACTCCAACTCTTTGATTCTCTCCCCTTATCCCTCCTTGAATCTCTCCATGGCCAGTTTAAACACCATTCAAATCATTTCAAACCCCTTAGCTGTGTTTCAGTCTAACTTTACTACCTACACAACTCAAGCAGCAAAATAAATACCCATTGTGCAATGTAGGACTTAAACCTCAAACCTTGCAGTTGCACTACACGCCACCTTACCACTAGACCACAAGCTCTTCTTGTGTCATAAACAAGCACTATTATTAATAAAGCCTATATGCCAGTGTCCAAATTCATTTAAGAGAAAAACTAAAAAATTTTGCAAGAGCCAAGACTTGAACCCAGGCTACTCACACACCCCCGAACACACCCAAATCACTTAGCCATTAAAGCAAACAAGCATTTCGTGTCAGAACATGCAAAATTAAAGACCCTATATTTTTGCGTTACACTACATCTAGCAAAAATTTTCTAAGTTTTGTAAAAATTTCTAAAGTTCTCAGTTTAGTCCCAAACCATCTCCAAAGTATGTTTTGGACCTCGTAGGCTCATATCAGGGACTTTATGATCGATTATGAATGATTTTAATTTTGACGCAAATTTTATGACTCGAAATGGTGTGATTGCTTGTGTTATAAGTTCGATAATGCCTCGATCCCTATTTTGTTGAATACGGGTAAAGGTGTTACAAAACAAGGAGCTAGTGCAATTCACTTAGAAACTCAAGTTCAACAACCTTCCCTTGCAAAATAGCTTAATTTTGCAAATTTTTCTTCTTCCCCCTATTTTTGTGTCGCCCATGCCTTTTAACCTAGGTATAAATATCACTTTTTCACTTATTTTTTAGCCTTAAGTCTATTTTTTCTCCTACCCTAGTTGTTCTCCTCTCCTCTCTTATTTTTTCTCTCAAAGTTTCTTCCTTTCTTTGAGATTTCATCACAGTTGTGTCGCCCCATTGTTAGAGTTTTTTTATTTTTGTTTATCCAACCACCCTATTGAACGTCTAGACCTCCTAAGCCATCCTTATTTTCTACCCTAAATTTCCCTTTTCCCGCTCCTAACAGCCTCTTTTACTGTCCATTGCCACCCCCTCTCCCTTCTTCTTATCAATATCGATAAATCCTATTTTTCTTTCTTTGTTCTTATGATTTTTGTGCCGATTTTTGGCTACTATTTTTATATCCAATAAATCATCATTCCAGCCTTTAAAATTTTTCTTTTTGGTTGTCCAAAGATCCCTCCTTTTTCCACCCCAGATATGCCTTTTTTGTCGCGTCAAACGGTGTTGCCACCCCCCTTAGGGTACCATTGTTTTGGGATTATCGTTTCTCTTCAGTTTTTGCCCTTACTATTTTAATTTTTTTGGATTTTTCCCTCTATTTGGATTTTATTTGAACACTCCTAATTGAGTAATTGACTAAGATGTTCATCCTACAACTCAGATCAAGGTAATGGGTAGTGCAAAGTGCAAACTTGTGCTAGATCTTGCACTGTTTCTCTTTGTTACTAATTTCTTCTTTGGTCGATTGCTTTAAAATCTGAATGGGGGTTTTTTGTTTCTAATTTTTTGGGATTAATAATTTTTAGATGCTGATTTAAACATCTCAGATCATCAGTGACTATAAATCTCGTTCGAACGTTTGTTTTGCATCAAATCAGTGTAAGTAGCCTAGTCGATTTGGATATGAAAATTATTATAGTAATGTTGATCTGATTAAACCTTTAAGAGGGTGTTTTAGGGCTGGTTTGGCAGCATTTTAACTTGATAAATATTTTATTTTAATTTAGGTTCAATTTAAGTCTAAAGGAGGAATCACATGTTTCACAAGTAGTGCTAAAGTTGTACAAAAATAAGGTGTGGGTTCTAACCTATAAAATTTAAGTGTTATCTAATATTTTTAATACTTAAAATGATGATTAAGCTTGTTGGTCAAACTTATTTAAATGGCTAAATAAGTGATTTTATAGTGGCTGAACCAGGTATGTTTCGAACCTTAAATAAATGGCATGTTTGTAATGTTGCATGAGTGATTGAATGTTTGAATGTCTAGTATTGATATGAATTAATATGGATTGTTTTGTGATATAATGTATGCTATGATTAGCACGTATTAGAATGAAAATGAAATGTATGTTTGGGTAAAATGTTGTGAAATATATGAAAGACTGCTACACATGCACTAGAAAATTTTTATGAATGATAATGAAACTATGGCATGTTGGAATGTCACTGTATTGATGGTGAAACTGAATGATTGATAAATGTTATTATCGAATGAAAGTGAGTGTTGTTATGAGAGCATGTAAAACATGCTATTGAAATGGGAATGTAATGGAAACATGATTTTGATTGAAATTTGTGTGACATATTGAATGTGCATAAGAGGGATTATGTGGATGACGGAGAAGTTCTGTAACACCCCAAACCCTACCATGAGTCCCGACCGGATCCGGTATGTCACGAAGTAAAATAATTTGTTTCATTTTGAAAACTTGGTGAAAACTTGATAAAATTTGGCTAAGGTATGAAAATTTTGTTTGAAAACTTAGTTGGGCTTTTTATAAATATAGTTGGGTTGATAACCCCTTTTTGAAAACGGTTGATCATGTAGCATTTTGAAATCGTCAAGGTTGTAGTTGACTTAGTTTATTTTTGTTACCCAATGGTAACATCTTTTAAAAACCCGTAGAAGTTTATTAAGGTTGAAAAGCTACTTTTAACCGGTTCACTTAACATTTAAAAACTTCGTTTGTAATATAACATAGGTAAAATAAAACAGTAAAACAAACATCCAAAATAATAATAGCGACCTTATTACAATCCCAAAATAAAATGACTTAGGAAATAAATAACTTTAACAATAGCAAAATAAATCAAAACCAACGATAAGCATGGCCGCCTCGAGTCCTTTCCAGCTCCATCTCCGCGATCTACTCATTTGCAAAATAGTAAGGGAAGGGGTGAGTCACCAAGACTCAGTGTGTAAGTCCCCCACCCGGAAAATACAACTCATACACAGATTATTAACAAACATGCAAATATGCAACCCAACCTATCCATCCATACTCCTTAACTACCCCGTGTGGTCAAAACCACTGATGACTTAGAGTCACAAATTAAATGATGGGGCCAACCCATCGTGTGGTCAAAACCACTGATGACCATAGGTCACAATATATCAAGTGTGGTCAAAACCACTGGTGGTACCAAACCACTGGGACTTAGTCGCAAATTATCAATCGGTGTGGTCAAAACCATCGATGACCATAGGTCACAAATAAACCGATGGGGCCAACCCATCTTGTGGTCAAAACCACCGACGACGATCCATAAAATCATCCCTCCTCTCATCAATCCCACCATCACATGCTTATATATCAATTATCATATATCATGTCATAGCATTTAACATCATGTGATGGCATGCAAATCATATATCAAAAATCACAAGTTAGGGGACTTACCCGGAATCCATGCTTAGCCATAAGCAAAACACTACCAAAAAGGTGAATAACAACAACAATAATCATGTAAATTAATAAAGTGTGTAGTGAGTTCTTACACACCTATTTACTAGCAAATCCCGAGTATACTAGAGGAATCCCGAGACGTTGTTTCCTCCTACAATTGGTCAACACATGAATTTTTAGATCTATTAGCCAATTGGCTAAACTAGAGATCCCGAAGGATCAATTGTACCAAGAGTATGGCCTTTGGCCGAATGTGACTTATTCACTTACCAAACTCATCGAAATCTCGTATTTGTCACTTGAGTCCTCGAGATCCTACCAAAATGCATGTTAAGAATCGACTTGTACAATCACACATAATCAAGGCCTATGGCCGATTGTCACTTACCTCCTTACCTTGGAGAATCAAATCCCGAAAGATCTCCTTACTCCTTTAATGTTATCCTCTCTTGACTACAAAATAAAGCATGAATCCAAGGTCTTAATAAGGTTCGCCAACCCAAAATACATGGTTGAGCCTCAAGGTTTCTACCATAATAATTAAAGAATTAACTTAGAGAGATCCCTTACCACACTTATGAAAATTGGCAGCACCTTAGTTAGGGAGGGGAGAAGATTCGGCGAACACAAATGAAAGGTGCTAATTTTTGTTGCAGGAGGGGGTAGGTTCGGCTAAGTAGGAGAAATAAGAAGCAAGGGATTTTTTGAAGAATTTTGCCTTCTATGGCTAGGGAGAATTCGGCAGCAGCAGCTTTGGGAGAAAGAAAAGAAAAAATTAAAGAATTTTGGCTCCTCTCTCTAGGTGTTAAACCGAATATGGACAGCCCTCCCAAGGAGTCCAAAATTCAGCCAACACCCCTCCCTATGGTGATAATTTCAGCTTTTAATTATCCAGGATAATGCAAGATTTATCTTCCAATTATCTCCTACACACCTCTTCAACAATTATAGTGAAAATAAAATAGTAATAGTTACTCTTGCAGCCGAAATTAAGAGTCCAAAATTAAGCCAACACTCTCCCATTCACGCCAAAGAAGAAAATAAAAAGCCACTGCAGCTTGCCTTGGTTCGAACCCAAGACTTAAAGAGCGATCACAGAGCCCTTCTTAACACCCTTGCCATCTTTCCCCAATTGACTTTCATGTCATGAAGCCTCCTTATTTATTTTAAAGCCTTCTTCCTGCCCTCTTTCCTTTAACGCCACAAGCCCTAAAAAATAAAACACTCTTGCGTCCTTTATGTCTCGAACCCGAGACCTTAAACCAAATCCCTTTAAGTGGCGCCCCAAGCCACTCCACCAACCTGTCTTTCATATCACAAACCTCCTTCATTTAATTATAAGGCCTTCCTAGCCCAACCATTCATAACGCAAAAATAAAACTTATTTCCCCCTTGTATCTCCCATGAATCGAACCCAAGACCTCCCTTGCAACACCCTTAGACGCACCAAGCCAATTGTGCCAAGTCCATTCTTTTGTGTCATGCTTCTCCTAATTTTTACTTAAGCCCTAACTCACCTAGCTCCCTCCTTTTACACACTTAAAAAGAAATTTTTCAGCCTAAGTTAGGCCTAGCTCGGGGTTATTTTTAGACCCTAAAACATGCCAAATAATCCTAGAATTTAATTCTTCAAACACACACATGGGAAAATATTTAAATTACAAATAACCCCTAATTTAGGGTGTTACAAGTTCTGTGGAGTAATGAAAGCATATTAAGTCAGCATATATGTTGTCAGTGCACTACACCAGGAGTAATGAGGAGAACAACAATTATATCGCATTTATTTTGAATGGTAGTATATCTTCATTACATATAATGGTTTAACCACATCGAGCTCAACTCTCAATGTATGAAGTTTGGAAGACGAGTTCTAGGGAACTTGTGGTGTGTAGTGGATGGATGGGGTAGGAAATCATTATGCATTATGTTTTTTCCATGACACTTTCGAATGGTAATGTTTATGCTATGTTTGTGTTACAATGTTATTAATGATGAATGTTATTTGAATAAATATTTAAATGTTCTTATTGCTTGGACTCACATTGAGCTAGTTAGCTCACCCCATAGTTTCAACCATCTCAGGTAATGCTCAAGACTAGGATCGAACATGGCATACGAACATACGACGGGCTTCGTACTTATAAATTATTATGCTTACATTTTTCATAAATTTATTTGGTTTTTGGACTTATAAATTTTCCTTTTTATAAACTTAACTTTCTAAATTATTCGCATGTGAGTTTTCCCACTTCTCATAGCCATAAGTGGAACTCACATGTGAATAAGTTATAGACTTAAGTGAAAAGGGCTATGGACTTAGAATGGACAATATCGGTAACCTTCATGATGATCTTGAACATGAATTTCTATTGTGAATTGTTAAAGAACCATTGACCGGTATGTTGAGTTCCACAATTTGATAATCGAATTTGAATTAGTTAAAAAATGGCATAGTATAATGGAAATGAATCTTGAATAGTTCTTGATAAGAGATTCAACATTTATATTAGGATAGGATAACTCGACTTATCCTTGAGTACTTACTAATCTTTTTAAAGCTCACGCTTTAATGGTTTAAAACACGTAGGTAACATACGGGTGAAAAGCATAAGGTTCGAGCTTGGGAGCTTCATATCACAATTCACTTGAGGTTGTAACATATTTATATTAGTGTTATTGTATAAGGATTTTGGCATTTACATAAGGACCTAATTTGATTGTGGTATTTGTAAAATTTGATTTGAAAATTTAAGTTGTTTTAATGTAATTTTTCAAATTATATTCCATTATTTGACTTGGATGTTTATGCTTCAAATTATGATTAAAATGTGTTTTAAATTAGATTTTTATGTTTTGGAACATATGAAATTGATATGGACAAGTTTAGGCATGATTTTAAGTGTTTTTGGGCTGATTTTTAGCTTCAGGGGCCTAGGGTCCGGTACCCCTGCCAAGGGTATCGCACCCTGACTTGGCAGACTGCTCAAGTCTACAATACAGAGACCTAGATACTAATACATAGACCCTAGGTACCGATGCATAAGCCCTTGGGCAAGGGTCCTGCATTGTTTTGGTCGTTTTGAGCCCTCCGAGGTTCATACGTGACCTCGGGCACCTCCAATCGCCTAAAAAATAGTAAAAAATTGTAACACCCCAAACCCGGCCCATGCATTACGACCAGATTTGGTATGTCACACGAAGAAAATGTTTAAAGAACTTGAGTTTGTACTAAAGTTGGTGTTATTTAGTTATAGTTTAAGAAAAACAATTTTGAATATAGATATTCGATAAAATACTACTAATTTCAAGAGGTTCATTGATAAATTGAAAATTGAACTAGCGAACCTTAAAACCGTGACTTTTGAAAATATTGATGAAAATTTGAGAGAAAATTTCTGAGTTTAAAAAAAATATTTATATAAATTTACTATGAAATCCATTTGTGTATCTGTTTTAGAAAATCTTTATTTAAGTTTTAGAAAAAAAAAATCCCATTTAAAGTAACTTGAGAAAAATATAAGTACGGCAAACATAAAGCAAAATAAAATAATCCAGAGGCCTTATTACATCATATATCTCAAAATAGTAAAGTAATAAAGTGAATGAAATAGAAATCTAAAGTCCAAATAAAACTATTTCTAAAGTATGGCCTCCACTGAGTCATCCATGGCCCAAGTCCCAATTCTTTGAGCATTACTTGTAAGGATTAAGAAGGAGTGAGTTACAAGAACTCAGTGTATAATCCCTTACCGTAATCCACTGGGTCTGAACCTCTAAAGCAACATCTTGGGCCTAAGCCCATATAGCATGATCTTGGGTCAAGCCCATTTACATAACAGAATATATATATGTCAATCCATCCGCTACACACCACCCGTACCATCCCATCACACCTGTGGGGATCAAGTCAACCCACCCCGCCAAACACACCAATCGCAGGCAAGTTGTCATTTATAATATATTTGTGGCTGAGCCACCAGAAACACTGCAGTCAAACTTCTTTTTATAATATTTGTGGCTGAGCTACCAGAGTCATAAGCACATTAATGAAAAAATTGTGGCAATGCCACCAGGCTACACTTCTCTTCATTCAATTTGTCCCAACCCATGCGATATGTAAAATGCAACATACATAATAAAGCATAATATCCACATATATGTACAACAATCATTAATCCAATAATTTATTACGGTAAATCGACCAATTATTGAACTTTGTAATTCGCCCACTAAAGCATTCTAGTAATTCAGTCCATAGGGGCATTTTTGTAATTCGGTCCATAGGGGCATTTTCGTAATTTTGCAACCCGGACTTAACTACTAATTTGGGGCATAAAAATTTAAAACTGTCTATCCGAGTCATATTGACTAAATTGACTATAACTGGAATTAGAAAACTCAAAATTTAGATCTGTAAATTTTCCTTGAAATTAGACTCATATATCTTCTTACTAAAATTTTCTAGAATTTTTGTTTTAGCCGTTTAGTACAGTTTATTCATTAAATTTTTCCCTGTTTCACTGACCAATGATTCTAACCTCTCTTATCTTAACTTCAAATATCTCATTGTACAGTTTTCATTTATTGCTCCCACTTATTTTTATTGAAAATAGACTGACTAAATAATCTATACCTAAAAATTATAACTCATAATTCACTTTGTACAATTTTTAATGATTTTTCCAAGACAGAATAGGGAACCACGAAGTCATTCAGAACTAGTCTCACTAAAATTAAAATATCACAGAATATAAAATTCCTCTTCCTTCTCTGTTTCTTTCATATAAAAATAGACACAATAAGCTTTAATTCTATACCTTATTCACTTTCTAATTCTTTTCTCCTATTTTTCATGATTTTTCAAAATCACATCTCTACATCTAACCAAAAATTATTTCATTGCAAAATATGGTTTCTACTACGAACATACGCATGCCCGAGTGATCACAAATGCCGGTTTCCTATTTTCTTCGGTATTTCGACCAAATCACAAAACATTTCATGCAAATATTCAGAGAGATGTGAGATTACACACCATTTCAAACATGTATTCGAAAGGGTACGAGATTACACACCTTATTCGGATTTCCTAAAGAACCACTCTTCGTTGCCCCCACAATCGTGATCCTTCCCTACTATGTTCTAAAATCTAGCCTTGCACTTTGGCTATTGCAACGAGTTCCTAAAGATAAATAAGTGATGTACCAAAGGGTTAGACTTCATCCAATATTTAGCCCTTCCACAAGAGCAAGAAGTTGATAACATCACCATAAAATAGAATCACATGAGCGGTGTAAAATATCGAAATAAAGAGTAACATCTTACCACCAATATTCGCCTAATCACCAACTTACCAATCAACTTCTGAACCCAAAGCTAAGAGAATGATAAGTAGCAGCAAAGGATGGCTTGATAGTTTCAGCAACCAAAGAAGAATGAACAATGATGGATTAAGGCTTACGGCACAACAAGGGGACAAGATGAACAATGACTAGGTATTTCGGCCAAAACAAGAGAAAAGTAGTTGGTAAAGAAAATGCCAAAATGAACAAAGCTTTTCAAAATGGCCAAGAGAAATTCGGCTCTCCCTCTCCCTAACAAAATCGTGTGAAAACTCTTGCCAAAAGGATAGATGATGACCAGAAACTTCTTTCCAAAACATCTTCCCTAAAACCGGCCAACATATCCCCCTTCTTGCTCATTTCTTTTACTCCTTTCCATACACTCCTCCTTACCATATTTCCTTAGCCACCTTTCTATAATTAAAAATTTCACCTTACCAAAAACACAACCATGGCCGACACTTAGGAAAGAAGCACAAAAAAAAATCAAAATTTTGCACTAGGTGGGATTCGAACCCAAGCTCTCCCTCTACCATTCACACCACTTGCCACTAAGCCACAAGCTCCTCTTGTGCTAGCAAGTTGCCCAATTATTCCCTTATGCTAGATGCCACTTGTCTTCTCCCCTTTAAATTCTTCAACACTAAAATTTCCTATGACCTAACTTGAACCCGGAACTTCCTAGAAATCCTGTAACTTTCCAAAATCACCTTCCCAATAAGTCCAACTTGAAATAATGCCGTTCTCTTTTTCTCAAAAATTTTAAACACTCCTATGCCCAAGGCCCATTGGGCCCAATTCTACTAGGCCCAATTTCGGGATGTTACAAAAATAGTTTATGATTTTATTTAAAATTTTAAATTATGATAAAATTAGTACTTTCTTCAATCCAAACGACTTTGTAATAGGCCCAATTTGCCCGGGCCTGTACAAACCAAAAAAAATATAAACTAAATGTCCAGTCCCTTACAGTACAATTTATAGACCCGATATTAACCTAAACCCAATTACACCCTCAAGCCCAAAACATTAAAACAAATAGCCCAAAACCTAAATTAACCCAATACAAATACCCATTACCAATTCTAACCTAGCCCAAACTAAAATAGGCCCGAAGTGGCACAAGTGATTAAGCAAAACCCTACCACGAGCCTCGAGACCTAGGGTTTTACATCAAATAATTTCCCAAAATTAAAACCAAAATAAACTTTAAAATACTTAAAATAAAATAAAAGTCCAAGTCGTAAATTTCTTCTTTGTGCATGGCCATCCCTAAGCTTCTAGAACCCGGTCCATCACCGATTGTCACCAAACATGTTCCCACAGGGGTGAGTCAAATGACTCAATGTGTACACAAACACTAAGTCTTAACAAATTCGGGCATAACAAATCATATTCATATGTATCATAATTTCACATTTAATGATTTAAGATAATGATGCAACCCAAACCCAAACCTAGATGCCATCCGCTACATCCCGTACACTAACTCGCACACCGTGGGGACTACTAAGTCAACCCTCCATCCGCTACACACCATCGAAGGCGGTCATTGCGAATCGATGTGCTCATCGCCCATATAAAAGTTGTGGCATAGCCACCGATTAAATAATTGTGTCATGTGACACCACATTCGAGATAATGTAACCGAAGTTACCACATTCGGATAATGTGACCAAGTCACCACATTCGGATAGTGGGACCAAGTCACCACATACACTTCCCTTTCTCATATATCCCAATGCCCCATATTATTTATATCATGCATATCATACTTAAATTCACATTCATGTCACTTTTCACATGTTAATATAACATATTTCGTAATCCTAGTAGGAGTAGGAAACGTACCTGAGTACTTTGTACCATAACATGGTACTTTGTACCATAACATGGTACTTTAGCCACATCCTTACACTTTCATATTAACAACATATATCAAGTTAGAGCCATAAATCTGTTAAGATTTGTGTGGGGTACACACGGTACCTTAGCCATATTCTTACACTTTCATATTAACACATTTAATTTAAAACATAGCCATGAACATATTAAAACTTAGGGTAGGGTACACACCTGATTCGCTTAAGGTTTCCAATCCAAATCCCAAAAAGCTCGATCCAATGCCTTAGATCTTAAATCTCTACATTTAATAAATCATTTAATACTTAGTAAGCCATTCGGCCATAAATCCAAATCCTAGTAGGATTAGTACATTAAAACTTACCTTGGTGCCAAATCCCGAAATCTTCACTGTACTCTTTCTTGTATTCGGAAAAGCTTTAAATCACTTTAACAAATTAGTTTCGGCTTTTGAATAAAGATGAAATAGATCTAAAACACCAAAAATCGGCCTTGGCCGAATATTCGCATGTCTTACCTTGTGGATTTTAAATCCCAAAATTCACCGAATAACTAGGGAACACGCGGCCTATAGTGTACCTTCGGGAAAAGAACTTCTCCTTCTATGATTCGGCCAAGATTAATAATTGAATTTAGTCCCTAAATTTCGATAAGTCTAAAATATAAAAGAATGGAAACTAAACTTGGATCTTACCTTTATTTGAAGGAATCGATTGCACCTTCACTTCAACCTTCGAGATTCGGCTATGGCTAAATGATGCTCTCACAACTTTCGCTTTTGGAGGATTAGAAAGAAAGAGAAGGAAGAATAAAACTATAGGAATTTCGACGGAGAGAGGAGAATCTGCTTAAGAAATTCGCAAAGGAAGAGTGAATGAATGAATGAATGGCCTTCTTTCCCTTTTATAGCCGAAATTACTAGGTCGAGTCCCCTACTTGGCCACCACTCTTCCTATGTGATAATTATCACTTTATCAAAAGAATTAATCCAACAATTATCTCCTAATTAGTCAAATTATAAAGGAAATAAAACTCCTCTTTTAAGAGCCCACATGCCGTCCACCTCTCTCTCTTTGTAGCAAAATAAAACTTCTTTTATTTGCTTCCTAAGTGACTCGATCCCTAGCCCAAATACACTTGCATGTGGCGCCATTTTCAGAGGCCCTAATTGGTATCTTCAGGCCACTTTTCCAAGCCTGTTTGTGTGTCAAATTTCACATACTTTTTCTCTTAAGGTCACCTTGCCTTAATTTCCTCTTTTAAACTTTAAAACTCGACATTTCTAAGTCATTTCAAAGTTTCCAAAAATTTTCGTTTGGCTCTTTAAACTTAACATTTCCTTACATTTCCAAGTTTCTCGAAATGTTTACTTTCCTCTTTTGAATCATTTCTAAATCATTTTCCTAGTTTCCATAAATGTTCACTTTCCTCTTTTGAATCATTTCTAAATCATTTTCCTAGTTTCCATAAATGTTCACTTTCCTCTTTTTAACTTAGCATTTCCAAAATGTTCACTTTCCTCTTTTAACTTAACATTTCCAAGTTTCCAAAATGTTCACTTTCCTCTTTTTGAAACTTAACATTTCTAAATCATTCCATACATTTCCATACATTTCCATACATTTCCATACATTTCCTTACATTTCCATACATTTCCATGGTTCTAAAATGCACACCACATATCACAAGAACATGCTATTAAGCAAAATGCACACAATGGGATTCAACCTCTTCCTCAAAGTACTTCACTTGTTGCCATAACCCTTGCACCTTAGGTGGCGTCCTTGCCACTTTTCCACATCACTTCTTGTTTTTAATTTTTGGAACCCTAGGCACCACAAGCTTCCAACACAAACCCTAGTCGCGCCGCAGCCAACGTGAGTCACGCATTATCGCCGCCATGATCTGCGCTGTTCATCTGCAAAAAGGGAAAGAAAAGCTAGAGAAATGCGAATATAGCAAGAAAAAATACCAAAACTTGTATTTTGGCAGTGGCTATAAAAGGCCGAATATATTTGATGTAAAGACTTACGCATATATACAATAAAATACACAAAAGATTGTTGAATAGAAATAGAATTAATACAGAGAGAAGAACAAGGTTTATTTCTTTTCTTTTCTTTTTTTCTCTTTTTCGAATCTGCCTACATACAAAATCTTCGATTCCATTTTCTTTTTTTTTACTATATATGTATATATTTAAATAAAATATAAAAGAAAAAATACCTTTTTTATTCCGATCATCACAAGACAATGGTAGACTTGCCATGTGGTCTTCGTCGGAGGTTTTGTCAAAAATCGGCTCGAGGAGACCAAGGGAGAGAGCTCTCTCTGTTTTTTTTTTTTTTAAGAATGAAGAAGAGGATGAAATTTTTAAAATTTTTTACTTATATAAACATCCTAAACGAAGTCGTTTAGTGTTGATCACTATAGCCCTAAAACGATGTCGTTTTGCCCAGGAACCGCACGCAATTGACCCGACCAAAAGGATCCGCATGTTTTTTTTATTTTTGGGCCATTTACAGCCCTGGTCCTTCCGCCATTGAGGCATGGCACAATAAGTCCTTTTTATTTTTAATTTGGCCCTGTATTTTTACTTATTGTTTCATTTTAATCCCACGACACACGGTGCCATTTAGGAGGGCGAGAATATTTTCCATTTGGTCCTTAATTTCTTTTAAAAAGGAATATTTCCTTTTTGCGCATTGCTAGAGGGCCTTAATTCACTTATTTCTTTTAAAATTTGCCCCAAAGTTTCGTTTTTAAGTTTAATTTGGTCCTTCTTTATTTTTCTACTATTATTTTTGTTATTTTGCCATGGTTTTAACATTATTTTTATTTATTATTTCTATTTACATATTATTATTTTATTATTACCATACTCATTATTATTATATTTATTATTACTTCTATTATTATTTTCATTTATTATTAATATTGTTATTACCATTATTATTACTAATGTAATATTATTATACTATTATAATTATTATTTTAATATTACTACTACTATTATTTTTTATAATTAACTTTATTATTATATTTATTATTATTTTATTATCAACATTATTAGTGTTATTTTCATTATTATTATTCTTATTATTACTAATATTATTTTTATTTTTACTATTATTCGCTTATTAATATATTTTATTATTATTGTTGCATTTTCGTTACTATTTTTATTATTCTATATTTTTATTATTGTATATAGCTTCTATTTTTATTATTATTCTTTTTATTTTATTTCATTTGTCTATCTTGCTTTTGCTTTATTGTATTTTATTTCTATCTTTATTGTTGTTATTACCATCATCATGTTGTTATACAAGCTAGCATTGTAAATCGTTTTACATTTTATTTTAAATTCATTTTCCATTTTATTACAATTGCATTACATTTCATCTGATTTTCAAAATAAGCAAACACTTCACGTTCTAAGGTTCGAAAGAAATCGTATCCTAACTTACTAGGTTTCGATTTTTCTCTTCGAGTCTAAAGAACCTATTACTTTCTTTTTAAAAAAAAGTTAAATAAAAATTTATTCTCGGGAATTCGAGATGTTGTGTCCTAACTTATTGGATATGATGTTTTGTTGTCTCAAGGTAAGAATTTTCTACAAATAAAAGCAAGCTTAGTTTCGAAGTCTTGAAATGTTGCATCCTAACTCATTAGGTGTGACATTTTATTTCTTTGAGATAAATGGGTCTTGGAGTACAATTTGATTTATTCAAGTTTTCTTTCAAAGGATCGTATTTTAAATTTTTCAAATTTCGACATTAGGACATTAGTTAATCAATTAGTACCAATTTTGGGCGTTACGAGGGTGCTAATCCTTCCTCGTGCGTAACTCGACCCCGAACCCATTTTCTCGAATTTCGTAGACCAAATCATTGTTTTAATAAATCAAAATATTTTTTTTTAAAACGATCAATTTCAAGGTGACCCAATCACACCTCTAAAAAAGATTGGTGGCGACTCCATTTTCGTTTTTAAAGTCGATCCCGTTTTTTTTAAAAAATTAAAAATGGTTTCAACAGCTTGGCGACTCCATTGGGGACCAATAAGAAAGTCAAGCCGTAAAATTGATTATTTTTTATCCTTTGTGGGAAATTTAAAAATTTGATTTGAAAATTATGATCCTTTTGTTGCATTTGTTTGTGTCATTGCATATGATTGTTATTTTCTTGTGCACATTGCATTGCATGACCGTTGTGGTCGCACCTTTAAGTGGGAGTGAGAAACTATGCCTTCGTGAGGTTTTCACCTCCACATGGGCTAGTGGATTGCTTCCGGGATACATCTATACCTATGTCTTCGTGAGGTTTTCACTTCGCATGGCCATAGGGAAATGTATTCCTCTGAACTGAACTCGGTCCGTATGAGCCTATAATGGGTGAGGATCAAGGAATATGTTGGTTCAGGTACCTCAACTTTAGAGCTAAACCACATGTAGAAAACCTAAGGGCTTACCCTAGGTAGAACTATGCCAAACCCTAGTGGTCACCTAGATAGGTGTTCTATGTTGTTTATCTCTCCTGAGCTAACGTGTTTTGTTTTGTTTTGATTGCATTGCATTCTTATCATAGAAAGGAGGTGTTGATTTAAATTTGATTGCTAAATAGAATAGCTTGTCATGGGAAAATGGATTTCTTGATAAAGTGGATTAAAATACGATCGTTCAAATATGATCCAAGCAAACACAACGAGAGAATACTGATAATTTGCATAGGAATAAAAGACTTTGTTTTATGGTCCGAGGATTCAAGCCGGCAAAGATTATTTGAGAGTCACCACGTCTCAATTTTCTAACAAGCATTGCGAGGATAAGTGAGTAATGAGTTGCGGCCCAAGCAAAAAGGAGCTAGTTTAGGCATCTATTAGAAGTTTGCAAGATTTGACCTTTGCGAAGAAGGGGATTTATGTTTTTGCTTGGAATATGAGGGCAAAGCCACATATGTAATCCATTTTATGTAAAGAAATTTGCTTTCTAGAAAAGTTGTTCTAATGGAATTGAATTCAGAATCAACGCCTCTCTTTCTTTTGCATTCATTCCATACATCTACATTGCATTGCATTATTTGCGTTAGACTTTTACAAAAGGACCCTAATTAGGTAAAATTATTTCAGTTAACCTGGAAAACATGGAACAAAGGTTGGAGAGATTAGAGCAAAGGCAAATACAGATGCAAGAGCAATTGACCAAAATTCAATAAGATATGCGGGATCAAATGTTAGAATTCCAAAAGAATGTAATTGGTCAGTTAAGTCAGTTACTAGCCGAAGGGCTTGAAGAGAGGAAAGGCCCAGTAATCAACAGTGGGGATGATAATGAAGACCTCGTCTATCCCTCAAGTTTTACTCCAATAAGCATCCAGACTCAACTAGACGCACATCCAAAAGGGTACTTACATTATCGACCCCAACAAAGATTAGGTCGGTATGTCGGTACCAATAAACCACTCGATAGGCTCAAGTCCCAATCCGAGGGGTAATCCAACCAATCCCATTGTCATTGATCTAGCTAGTATAGAAGAAATAATGAAGACTAGTGTGGAGATCCCGAAACAATGTGAAGACCGTTACAAAGGAAAAAACGAGACTGGAGCTCCCAAGTTAATACTTTAAGGGCCCCAAATAAAAAAGAAAATGAGGCGAATAACATGAGTATGTATAGCAAGGGTTATTCAAAATCGAATACCATAGGCCAGTCAACTACTAGCCATCAAAGTCTCCTCAAGGCAAGAACCCAATCCAAAACCGAACTCAGAAAAATCCCAATTCGCGCTCATCCCAATCATGTATAGGGAGCTATACCAAATTTTGTTTGATGCACATGTAGTATCCTTTTTACCTAAAACCTATATGACCTCCATACCCTAAATGGTACGACACGAATCCCCAATGCAAATACCATGCGAGAATCACAGACACTCGATCGAGAACTGCACCTCTCTCAAAAAGATGATCGAAAGACTTGTCAAAATGGGTATTGTCAAATTTGATGATCACTTTGGGGTAGAAAATCTGTCACCTAACCATCTAGATAAAGGGGTGAGATCTATGAAATCCAAGAATACATCGAGTTCTGGGCTTTAGTGCAAGACCTGATATTGGGAAATCTAAATATTAACGACATATCTGAAGAAAGAACTGGATTTTTCCAAGCATCTGCCTTTACATACTAGGGAGTATTTTGAACAATGGGACTGTGGAAGAGATCCTTATATTTTTTAGAGCTAATTTAGAGTAATATTCAAAATACGCTTGTTGCCTTAAGCCTAGAGGCAATAAGAATCCTTTTGTGAAATAGGCTAGTGTCCAAAATTTTTATTTCAATAAAATGCATCTTTTTGAGCAAATATTCTTTTATTTTTTCCATTTCATACTGTACAAATAATTATTCTTTTTTTTTCTTTTGTTTGTTCTTTGGACTTTCTTTCAAGTATTCTTTCATTCTTCATTCATGACCATACAAATAATCATTCTTTGAATCATTTATTCTTTGGAATCTTCCTTCGAACCTACAATAGGTCTCTAGATATCAACGATGTAAGCAATGCTGTTACTGACTCAGAGTCTCCTTTCGAGTAAGATATGTGTCTAGAGGTATCTCAGGACTTTGAAGATGACAGAGATTGTAACCTATCTTCTAATTTGTTAAGAATGGTACAACATAATGAAAAACAGACCCCACTTTACAAAGGGTCAGTGGATATCATGAGCCTAGAAAAGAGGTGAAGATTGTAGCCTAGCTTACCACAGAAATAAGGCGAGACATCATTGAGTTATTTTCAAGAATTCAAAGATGTTTTTGCACGATCATATCAAGACATGCTTGGGCTACTAAGACGCGGGCTAAACATGAGGATCACGCACTGTTGGTCTACCATGGAAGAGGATTGCATCAGTTATATCGCAAATACTAAATTGAAGAAGACGAGATTTATGAGACTCCTCTATTTTCTTCACAGATTTTTCTATGTGTAGGGCATGGATGTTATAGGGCCGATCTCATCAAAAGCTTCTAGTTGACGTCGAATTATCTTTGTGGTCATCGATTACTTCACTAAGAGGGTGAATGTTGCTTCATATGCCAATATTGCAAAGTCGACAGTCATCAAATTTCAAAAGAAAAAAAAAGAAAAAAGGAAAGGATCAGGTGCCGTAAAGAATGCCAGAGAGGATCATGTTTAATAATGCATAACTGTACAATGTCAAAGTTTACAGTTTGTTCAAAGATCAGGCAGCATATCACTATGCAGCAAAGGTTGCCAAAAGAAAAAGTACAAAAAGAAAAAAAACAACAAAAAATATGAAAGGTGACCAAGACTTGTAAAGATTGGCATAAGAAGCTACCATTTACTCTCTATGCTTATCAAACGTCGACCAAGACTTTCACTAGGGCAACACTTTTCCCATTGGTTTATGGAATAGAAGTGGTTTTGCCCATGAAAATCGAAATTCCTTTGCTCCAAGCTTTGATTAAGTCAAGAATTGGATGAAGTAGAATGTCTCCAGTGAACTTGGCTGAAGAAAAGGGTTTGAAAGTATTCATCATAGTCAAATGTACCAAAAATGGATGATGCTGATGGGAATTTCATGATGGGGACCTGGTATTGAGGAAGATCCTTCTTATACAAAAGGATTTCAGAGGAAAGCATATGCCAAACTAGGAAGGACCTTATGTAGTAAAAAGGGCATGTTCTAGAGGAGCATTGATATTGACCGAGATGGATGGCGAAGACTTGCTCAATCTGGAAAAATCAGGTTCAGTCAAGAAGAATTTTACCTAAAAGGGGAAAGGCCAAGGTGAAAACCCACAAAGGGCACCTTGAGATCAAAATTAAAAAAAAAAGGAGAAGAAGCCAAGGCAAAAACCCGCAAAGGGCACTTTGAGACCAAAGGGTAGGCGGCTCAAATTTTGATCATAGATAGGGCATGTGGTAGTCTTTCTATGCCTGAATTAACAATGAGGAAGTATGCTACGTCTTGGGGCATTGACAAAGTACTCTGGATCCTCTAAACACGTATTGAGCTCAAAATGGTCCTCAAGAAGTATGTATAGAGAAGCTCAGGCTGCGATATCTGGGCCACCTAGCCTCTATCTTACCCATTTTGAATTTGCTATCATTGATTAATTTATTCTTTTCAAGATACACGCCAATCAATTTTCTTTTATGGCCTTGGCTATCTTTGATTACTTTATTCTTTTCAAGATACACCCCAATTAATTTTTTTTATTACCTTGGTTAGCTTTGATTAACTTATTTGTTTCGAGCTGTGCTCCTGATTAATTTCTTTCTCGTCCATTGTTGTGATCTTTTTCAAGCATTTTATATTGAAATAATGATTAATGGACTAATAATACTTTCATAAAAGGATTTTCGCATATTACTCTGGAAGCTTTTAAATAGTATAAGAACCTAAAATAGGACTATTGTTTAGAACTCACCAAGCTTAAGGGTTAGAAATATTTGAGCCTAAAGTGAGTTTATCTCTTCAGATTTTCTGTCAAGGACATTGGTTGATCAAAAGATTAGATATTGCGTCAGTGATACAAATCCAACAGAAAATAAGCAATGACAACCCAAGCGTAGAAGGAATCATTCTCGAAAAGAAAAAATGACATTCTGCATCCATACGAGTATCATACATACACATCTGGTTGGGTCACTGGCGAGTGATCAGTGGATGGAACAAGTTACAGATCCTATACCCCAAAGTTGCAGTGAGATGAATTGAAAAAGATACAAGTCTTATACCCTTGAATTTTAGTGGGAACTGATTGAAAAAAAGTTTCAAATCCTATAATCCTAAACCGTAATGAGATGGTTCAAAATGGTACAAGCCTTATGATCCTGCGGTACAGTGGAAAGGACCCTAAATTTAGTGAGGCAAATCAATTGAGCAAAATTGTTTTCGGGTTTTTTGCCAAATGCCAGCCGAATAGGAAGACAGTGTACTACGTTAATGATAGAGCTCTGATGAGCAATGGCGGTGACATCCTAACCATTTTGCATAAAGCATAAACACATAAAACCAATGTTACAGGATAGGTCCCCCAGAGGACGATGTCGCAACATCGGTGAATTCGCAAATCTTGTCTTCCTGAGTTTGCAGTGAAGCAAATTGAAAACATCAGCCTGGCATCCCTGAGTTTGCAGTAGATCAGATTGAAGATAGCAGATCTTGTCTTCCTGAGTTTGCAGTGAAGCGGATCAAAAACATCAGCCTGGCATCCCTGAGTTTGCAGTGGAGCAGATTGAAGATAGCAGATCTTGTCTTCCTGAGTTTGCAGTGAAGCGGATCAAAACATCACCGCATCTCCGAGTTTGCGATGGAGCGGTCAAGATAGCAGATCTTGTCTTCCTGAGTTTGCAGTGAAGCGAATCTAAAACATCGGACTGGCATCCCTGAGTTTGCAGTGGAGCAGATTGAAAATAGCAGATCTTGTCTTCCTGAGATTGCAATGAAGCGGATCGAAGATACTAGTCTAGCATCCCTGAGTTTGCAATGGAGCAGACCAAAGATAGCAGATCTTGTCTTCCTAAGTTTGCAGCGAAGCGGATCGAAGATACTAGTCTGGCATCCCTGAGTTTGCAGCGGAGCAGACTGAAGATAGCAGATCTTGTCTTTCTGAGTTTGCAGTGAAGCACATCAAAAACATCAGTATGGCATCCCTGAGTTTGCAGTGGAGCAGACTAAATGTAGTAGATTTGGCCTTCCTGAGGTTGCGATGAAGCAGATCGAAGACACCAGCCTTGTCTCCCTGAGTTTGCAGCGGAGCAGACTAAAAATTGGAAATCTTATCTTCCTGAAGTTTTAGTGAAATAGATCGAAGACATCAGCCTGACCTCCCTGAGTTTACAATGGAGCAGACTAAAGATTGCATACCTTGTCTTCTTGAAATTGTAGCAAAGCAAATCGAAGACACTAGCCTTGCCTCTCTGAAGTGATAGTTGAGCAGATCAAAGAAAGCAAATCTTATGGAAAATCTTATTTTCCTTAAGTTACAGTGAAACAGACTGAAGTCGTCAGACTTATTTCCCTAAAAGAGCAGTAGAACAGATAGTCCAATACTTTTGAAATTGCAGTAGTTGCAGAGAAGTAAAAATTCTAATACCCTTGAAATTGCAGTTGGGTTGGAAGCCATTTGAAGAAGACAAGGACCAAGAAGTCAAGACTCGGTAAGACCGGGCAAAATTGGTCCTTTTATAGTCTTTGTTCTATTCCCGTTACACGATAATGAGCAAAGAGGGGCAGCTGTAATAGGTCCAATTTACCCAGGCCCGTACAAACCAAAAAAAATATA
The DNA here is from genome assembly GCA_025506655.1 of Gossypium rotundifolium. Taxonomy (NCBI): domain Eukaryota; kingdom Viridiplantae; phylum Streptophyta; class Magnoliopsida; order Malvales; family Malvaceae; genus Gossypium; species Gossypium rotundifolium. The sequence continues at coordinate 21,399,151 of CP106727.1, forward strand.
AACCAAATGTCCAGTCCCTTACAATCCAATTTATAGGCCCGATATTTACCTAAACCCAATTACACACTCAAGCCCAAAACCTAAATTAACCCAATACAAATACCCATGACAAATTCTAACCTAGCCCAAATTAAAATAGGCCCGAGTAGCCCAAGTGATTAAACAAATCAGAGACCTAGGGTTTTTTGGAACCCTAGGCGCATAGCGCCCAACAGACCCCTAGTCGTGCATTGATCAACATGAAGTCACGCCTTATCATCGCCGTGATTTGCGCCGTTCATCTACAAAAAGGAAAAAAATCCAGAGAAACGCGAATATAGCAAGAAAAAAAAAACAAAACTTGTATTTTGACAGTGGCTATAAAAGGCCGAATAAATTTGATGTAAGGACTTACATATATATACAATACAATACACAAAAGATTGTTGAATAGAGACAGAATCAATACAGAGATAAGAACAAGGTTTATTTCTTCTTCTTCTTTTTCTCTTTTTCGAATCTGCCTACATATAAAATCTTCGATTCTATTTTCTTTTTTTTTTTACTATATAAGTATATATTTAAATAAAATATAAAAGAAAAAATACCTTTTTTATTTCTTGGCCGTCATGCACGATGGCGGACGGCGGTGGTCTTCGCCAGAGGTTCTGCCAAAAATCGACCCGAGGCGACCAAGGGAGAGAGCTCTCTCTGTTTTTTTTTTTTAAGAATGAAGAAGAACATGAATTTTTTAAAAAAAACTTTTACTTATATAAACATCCTAAACGACGTCGTTTAGGGCTGATCACTATAGCCCTAAAACGACATCATTTTGCCCAGTACCCGCACACAATTGACCCGACCTGAAGGGATCCGCGCGTCTTTTTGATTTTTGGATGATTTACAGCCCTGGTCCTTCCGCTTTTGAGGCATGGCGCAATTAAGTCCTTTTTATTTTTAATTTGGCCCTGTATTTTTACTTACTGTTTCATTTCAATCCCATGACACACTGTGCCGTTTAGGAGGGTGGGAATATTTCCCATTTGGTCCTCCCCTTTTTGCACGCGTTGCTGGGGGGCTTTAATCACTTATTTCTTTTAAAATTCACCCCAAAGTTTCATTTTTAAGTTTAATTTGGTCCTTCTTTATTTTTCTTTTATTATTTTTGTTATTTTGCCATGGTTTTAACATTATTTTTTTATTTTTTATTTCTATTTACATATTATTATTATTATTATTATTATATTACCATATTCATTATTATTATATTTATTATTACTTTTATTATTATTTTTATTTACTATTAATATTATTATTACCATTATTATTACTAATTTAATATTATTATTATTTTACGATTACAATTATTATTTTAATATTACTACTACTATTATTTTATTTATTTATCATTTTATTTATAATTGAATTTTTCATTATATTTATTATCATTTTATTATCAACATTATTGCTGTTACTTTCATTATTATTATTATTATTATTATTATTATTATTATTATTATTGCTAATATTATTTTTATTTTTTACTATTATTCGTGTAACAGCCCGATTTAGGGCCTAGTAGGGATAGTGGTGAGAGGCCACGAACCCGAGGTGAATTTATGAGTTTTTCAAGTTTATGCCATGTTTGCACATTAGTATGAAAGTTTTGTAAAGCAATTTTTATTTAGTTGAGGTCAATTGGTCCAAAAAGGACTAAATTGCAAAAGTTGCAATATATGAGTTTCTAGAAGCTTTTTGCATGAAATAGCTTTAGAATAATAATTATGAGCCCTTAAATAGCAATTTTCCCAAAAATAAAATTTTGGACAAAATTGACCTTGAGATGGTGTTAAATAGAAATTTTGTGAGGAAGGGCATTTTGTTCATTTGCCTATTAAGTGTTTTAAGTGGGAAAAAGATGAGAAAAATTCACTCATCTTCTTCCTTGTGCTGCTGAAAATTTGAAGACACCATAGCTAGGGTTCTTCATTTATTTTCAAGCTCATAGTAAGTCCATCTTAGCCCCGTTTTTAATATTCTTCGTATTTTTGAAGTTTTTGTATTATGAATTAGCTAATATTAGCTATGAAATGAGCTAAGATGCACGTTCAAAAATTTACCCTTGAATGATATGCTTGTTAAATGATGTTTTATGGAAGTTTAAGAGAGTTTGATGTTAGATAAGCATCTTTTCCTTAATGAGTTTCATGAAAAAAATGGTAGTATGGACCATTTTGTAATAGTTATAAAATTGGTCATACCTACTAGAAATAGTGAGAATTGATGATTGTTATAGAAGAGAAATGACTCACTAAGCATGAAGTTTAAGAAAGTTGCATGAAAATCAGTTTTTAGAATTGGGGCAAAAGTGCAAATATTAGATAGTATAAGGGCAAAATAGTAATTTTGCCAGAATATGAGTTATGTGTTAATTTAGTCAATATGATTATTAAATGATCTATTTATGATTATAGATCAAGAAAAATAAAGCCCGGATCGAAACCGAGGCAAGAACAAAGTTGTGGACTAAATTGCATATCTACATACATTTTGTATATTGAGGTAAGTTTGTATGATTTCTAAGTTTTATGATTTTTATCATTAATTTTCTTAGTATAATTTACAATAATTGTATGAAATTATCATGTTATGTTCAAGCAAGAAATCACGATAATATGTACAAGCAAGTCCCGATTGAAGATGAATTTCCCTGGGATACTCGATCTACCACACAAGTTATCATGAAAGTCCAAGGCAAGCTTGGCATTGATCAAGTTATCATGTAAGTCCAAGGCAAGCTTGGCATTGAGCAAGATACCATGTAAGTCCAAGGCAAGCTTGGCATTGAGCAAGATATCATGTAAGTCCAAGGCAAGCTTGGCATTGATCAAGTTAGCAAGCAAGTTATTATGTAAGTCCAAGGCAAGCTTGGCATTGAGTATGTTATCAAGAGCAAGACTTCACATAAGTCAATGTCAAGACATGACCTTGAAACTAAGATAAGATATTCCATGTAAGACCATACCAATGATATGACTTTGGTATCAAGTTATGTGGGTCGAGATTTAGTATCCTCGGTTATTCGCAGAAATTCATCGGCAAACAAGTAAGTCAAAAGAAGATATCAAGAAAGCTAAAAAAGCAAAGTTAGTATCAAGATGAAATTGAGTATTATTCATGTTATGAATGAAGAAGTAAAGATTATGATTATTATTATTAAAGTATACTGATCAATGTGATCAAGTGATACAGGTACCATGTTTACCTTACAAGTATGAGAATGTTAAGTATCATAAGACATGTAAGAATCAAGTATGAGTAAGTAAGTTTTATAGCTGAAATTATGATACCATTGTAAGCTGGATGGTTTATGTTAAGCAAGTATATTGACATGTGTTGTACATACAAACTTACTAAGCTATATGCTTACGTTATGACTATTTCTTACTATGCAGTCCCGCTAAGCTAACTAGTGGATCATTAAAGTCGGAGCTCGCAGCACACTATCAACTCTTATTTTGGTATAGCCATGTTACTTTACTAAGTATGGCATGTATAGGAAGCATTCATTTTGTGTATATGCTTTAGGAAAGGCCATTGTATAGGCCATCAAGTTCATTATTCTTTTGAATTTGACTAAGTATGTATGTTTATTGAGATCAATGAAGCATGTAGTATTATTCATGAAAGATGGGTTGTTATTGCATTGTTGATTTGAGTTTATGTATGATCTTCTTTTCAGGGTGGCAAATGGCTTGGTAAATAGCCTTTAAGTGCTGGCAAGGTTGGACACACGGGCGTGTGTCAAGGCCGTGTTAACCCTGCACCTTAGTATTATTAATCATAATAGGCCACGGGCAAATCCCACGGCCGTGTGTGTATGCCGTGTAAGACACACAATTTGGACATGGGCGTGTGCCCATACCGTGTTAATTTAGTTAGTATATCAAGGATTAGCACACGGTCTAAGCCCACGGGCGTGTCATGGCCGTGTGAAATTAGTCAGTAACCTCTTACGGTTGGTAGACATGGGCGTGTCTAAGCCGTGTGGAAATAGTCAGTAGCTCTACATGGTTTGAGGGCATAGGCGTGCTTAAGAGTACACGGGCGTGTTCCAAGTCACACGGGTGTGTGAACCCTGCTTCAAAAATGAGTTATTTGATTTTAATTCCGAAAGTTTTTTGACATGAGTTAAAGGCCTCGTAGGCCCTTGTTATATGTGTTGACTAAGAAAGTGAAGTTTTTAACTTGGAACGAAATTTTATAGCCCGTAAGTACATGTTTCAGTGAGTTCAAGCATAGTAATGTCTCGTATCCGCACCAAAGATCGGTCTTAAAAGCGGGTGTTACAATTCGCTTATTAATATATTTTATTATTATTGTTTCATTTTCACATTACTATTTTATTATTCTATATTTTTATTATTGTATATAGCTTCCATTTTTGTTACTATTCTTTTTATTTCATTTCATTTGTCTATCTTGCTTTTGCTTTATTGTATTTTATTTCTACCTTTATTATTGTTATTATCATCATCATGTTGTTATACAAGCTAGCATTGTAAACCGTTTTACATTTTATTTTAAATCCATTTTCCATTTTATTAAGATTGCATTACATTTCATCCGATTTTCAAAATAAGCAAACACTCCGTGTTCTAAGGTTCGAAAGAAATCTTATCCTAACTTACTGGGTTTCGATTTTTCTCTTCGAGTCTAAAGAACCTATTACTTTCTTTTTTAAAAAAGTTACATAAAAATTTATTCTTGGGAATTCGAGATGTTGTGTCATAACTTATTGAATATGAGGTTTTGTTTTCTCCAGGTAAGGATTTTCTACAAATAAAGGCAAGCTTAGTTTCGAAGTCTTGAAATGTTGCACCCTAACTCATTGGGTGTGACATTTTATTTCTTTGAGATAAATGGGACTAGGCGTATAATTTGGTTTATTCAAGTTTTCTTTCAAAGGATCGTATTTTAAATTTTTCAAATTTTCAACATTAGGACATTAGTTAATTAATTAGGTACCAATTTTGGGCGTTACGAGGGTGCTAATCCTTCCTCGTGCTTAATCGACTCCCGAACCCGTTTTCTCGAATTTCGTAGACCAAAATCATTGTTTTAATAAATCAAAATGTTTTTTTTAAATGATCAATTTCAAGGTGACCCGATCACACCTCTAAAAAAGATTGGTGGCGACTCTATTTTCGTTTTTAAAGTCAATACCCGTTTTTTTTAAAAAATTAAAAATAATTTCGACAGACTTCATTTTAACTCAGAAAACATCGGGCATTTATTTTATGTTACATGGCAAACCTCTAAGAAGTGTTTCAACATGATTTTTAGAAGGTATTCAAACTTCCTAAATGTTGAGATTTGTTTTTGAAGAATTTTTATTAAAACCTTAAATGATGTTTTATTAAAATAATTATTATTATATTCTAGCTATAGAGGCTCATTTTTGCCCGGCTGAAATAAACCAGAATAATAAAGAAATGAATAATGTTCAATCCACTTTACAAGACCAATTTTCAAAGCCCAAAACCAAAACCAATAAACCCGAGCCCAATTACAAACCCAGACTACCCAGCAACCTAGCAGACCCACTATTCTACCCCAAAACCAATGGCCCAATAACATTGTCTGGCCTAATACTCCTAAACAGACCTGACCCAAAATCGTACGGCCCAAAAAGCCCAAAAAACAAATGAGTCATAGAAACCTAGGGTTTCCCAGAAACCCTAGGCACCGCAAGCGAAGGCCCAGCGTAGTCACCAACCCCAATCGTCGCGCATCAGTCCGCAGAGTCACGCCGCCATCAACGCTCCTAATTGCTGCATTCTCCGCCTTTGACCTGCACAGAAAAGGAGAGAAACAAGCAGCAAATAGGGCAAATATGGCAAGCAAGACAGAATTGATGTTTTTCCTTTTTCATTTTTTGTTTTTAAGGCTATAAAAAGCCCTTTGATAAACTTGTAAAGGGGACACGGAGAGAAAAAAAAAGTACAAAGATACAATACACAGAAACGTTGAATAAAAAGCAAAAAAATACAGAGGTGATCTTTTTTTATTTTTTAATCCTCGTCTTCTTTTTTATTCTTCACTGATTTATTTTTTTATATTCAAAATATTGATAATAAAAAAAAGAGTTTAAAAAATTACCTTTTGATCTGCTTCGGAAAACTGAGTTTTTAAAACTCTGACCGCCGTGTTGTGGTGCGCCGACGACGTTACGTGGCGCACGTAGGAGCCGGAGTCCAGAGGTCCAGTGACAAATCCTGCATCATGAGGAGGGATCGAGAGAAATTCAAACTTTTTTTTCCGAATGAAGCCAAATGAATTTTTGGGAAGAAAAAAATAGATGGGATGAGAGTGTAGAGATTCTACCAAAGGCTAAGAAGAAGAAAAGAGGATCAATGGTTTTGGTTTTGGTATGTTAGCCGAAAATGTCAAGCTAGGTGCCTAAAGAAAATTCGCCACCACCCTTTACACACTCCTTGCCGCTTACTCCTCTCCAACAAGGAGTCTTAGATTCTACCAACACCTTGAATCACTCTTGGCCAATCATTTAAAATTATTCAAATAAAAATCTTTATTATCCTGAAAGAGTTTGAGCTAAACACTTCTCTCTCTCATCCGTAAAAATAAAGAGTAGAAAAGAGAATTCTACTCGAACCTAGGCTCCCTTGCTCCCCTTGGTGGCTAATTCCATTAAGTGGCACCCTTGCCACTTTTCCAAGGCCTTATTAGTGTCAAATATTCCTTTTTAAAACTTGTAACCCCTATTTACTATGGCTCCTTGTCTTATTAAAGCTTACAAATGAAATTTTTCTACCACTGAGCCTACTCGAAATTTGACCTTTATAACATGTTGAAAACGGTGCCATTTTCGCTTAAGCCCATAAGCGTTTAAACGACGTCATTCCGTGTGAAGACCCGCGCGTTGACCTGGAGTCCCGAACAGGATCCGCGTGTTTTCAAAAAATGGGAAATTTATCCATTTTGTCCTTCCGCAATTTCATTGTTTTCAATTTAGTTTAAATCAAACTTTTATTCTTTATTAAATTAACCACAAAATTTCTATTTCATTTCAATCTAATCCTCAAGCCATTTAAAGGTAAAATCGGAACGACACCATTTTGAACAAGAGGCTTAATTTCCATATTAGTCCCTGGGATTTAACGTGCATTTTAATTTAGTCCTTTTGTGTCTGTTTAAATTGCTTTTTTAACTCCTTTTTTTATTATTTTAATATTATATTAAATTATTTTATTATATTAAATTGTCCATACTATTTTCTTTATTATTTATATATTAATATATTAATAGTATAAATAAATATATTAAATGATTATTATATTATTTATATATATTAATTTCTATATTATATGTTTTTAAAATTTTATATCATATATTATTTTTAAAATTTTATTTTTGTATAAAATTTATTTATATTTTATAACATGTTTCACATATATTATTTATATTATATTTTTGAAAACATCTTTATTCAAAATTGTTATATATATTATTATGTATTATCTTTTATATGTATTAAATTATATATTTATTATAATATTTATTTAGTATTTTTATTTTTTATATATATTGCTTTATATATTTTATTTGTCCATGCAATGCCCTTTTATTTATTTATTATTTTATGATTACTATTGTATTTTATATTGTCTATATTAAATGCTAATGTATTATAATTGTTTTTAATATTTGTGTACGATAGTTTATAAATGCAATATTGTCACATGGATTATTGTTCAAAATAAAAATACATTTTGCAAGCTTATTATATTTTAAAATAAGGCAATGTTTTGTATTTAGAAATTCAAGAATAGTGCCCTAACGTCTTTGGGTTACATTTCTTGTTTGGCTAAATAACTAAATATACTTTTAACAAGTTTTGTAAATTATGAGATGTTTTTTAGTTATAAGGGTTTAAAATATTGTGTCCTAACGTGTTGGATGTGATGTTTATATTCTTTCAGAACAAAGAAATTTCAAGTTTTAAATCAAAAAAACCTATTCTTGGGAATTCAAAACGTTGTGTCCTAACTTACTGGATATGATGTTTTGTGTCTCAAGATAGAGATTTTCTAAAATAAAGACATGCCTAGTTTCGAAGTCATGAGATGCTATGTCCTAACTTACTGGGTATGGTGTCTTGTTTCTTTGAGATAGGTAAGTTTTCTTTCTTCAAATAAAAGGACCATTTTCTACAATTTTTCAAAGTTTCTATATTAGGACATGATTTTATCGATTAGGTACCAATTTTTGGGCGTTATGAGGGTGCTAATCCTTCCTCATACGTAACCGACTCCCGAACCCATTTTTGTTTTTGTCGTAGACCAAAATCAGTATTTTGAAATAAAACATTTTTTAAGGTAATCCAATCACACCTAAGTAAAAGGATTGGTAGTGACTCCCATTTTCATTTTTTAAAGTCGATCCCCGTTTTTTAAATCAAATCTTAAAATGGTTTCGATAGCTTGGCGACTCCACTGGGGAATAATAAGAGAGTCAAGCCGTAAAATCAATAATTTCATGTCCTTCTGTCTGAATTTTAAAAAATTTGACTTTTAGAAAATTATGATCCTTTTCATTGCATGTGGTTCTAATAAAATATTTCTGTATTGCATTGCATGACCATTGTGGTCACACCCTTAAGTGGGAGTGAGAAGCTACTCCTTCGTGAGGTTTTCACCTTCGTGCAGGATAGTAAATCACTTTCGGGATACATCTGTACCTATGTCTTCGTGAGGTTTTCACCTCCGTGCAGCTATAGGGAAATGTATTCCCCTGAACTGAACTCGATCTATATGAGCCTAGAATGGGTGAGGATCGAGAAATCTTTCAGTTCGGTACCTCAACGTTAAAACTAAACCGCATATAGTGAATCCTAAGAGCCCACCTTAGGTAGAACTATGTCAAACCTTAGTGGTCACCCAAATAGGTGTTTGTTTATTTTACTTGCTTTATACTTTATTCCATGGTACTAACTTGTTGTGTTTTATTCTTTTGTGCATATCATTTCATACTTTAAGAGGTATCGATTCACGGTTAGTTTCTAAGTTAGAAAGATGGTTATGGAGAATGAATTCTTTGATAAAGTGGAAGACAATGCAATTGTTCACATATAGCAAAGGCAATTAGAGAAAGAAGGGTATGGATACGTTTTAGCAAGAAGGAAATGGGCAGCGCTAGAATCCCTGCCACCTGTGCCTCCTGATGTTGTTCCAATCAAAGCAAAATCGGATGCGAAAAGATTGTACGACACCCTATGGCAAGGCGTAGTATTGGAACTAAAAGGCAGAAGGTAACTATACTTACCAATCACTTCAAAGTGAGCGTGGGGAGTACGGATGGACATTTCTATCATTACAGCATTTCTCTTTCATATGAAGATAATCACCCAAGTGGATGGACGTATTCTGCCAACACCAAGGTTAAGAGTGGGCAATGGTGGAGACTTCTTTCCAAGGAATGGGCGTTGGAATTTTAATAACAAGAAATTGGTGGAGCCATCTAGGACTGAAGGACGGGCTGTTGTAAACTTCTCAGCTCCTCGTTGTGATCCAAACAACATTGCAAGGGATTTGATTCATAGTGGAAAAATGAAAGAAATTCGTATTGATCCTTCATTTGATATATTCAATAATATGAACTAGAATAGACACCTTTCACCTATGGTTAGAGTTGAAAAAATGTTTGAACAGATACAATCTAAACTTCTTGAAGATTCGTTGTTCCTTCTTTGTTTGCTCTCTGATAGGAAAAACTTTGATCTTTATATGCCATAGAAGCAGAAGAATCTGGCATAGTGATTCAATGTATGGCCCAACTAGGGTGTATGATCAATACTTTACAAATCTTCTTCTGAAGATCATTAATAAGCTTGGGCGGTCTCTTCATCACCATCGAAGTCATAATAGTTAAAGCTAGGCCTGAACAAAATCGAGAAAATGAAGGGTAAGATTGAAAAGTTAGAAGCAGCATTGCACAGTTGTGAACTTCAGATCGAGCTTCTTGAAACAAGTGAAGGCGTTGGAAGAAAGAACTTCACCATTCTCACGATCGAGTCAGACGTCGAAATTATCTCACGGGTGAAGCAATAGTCCAGATTCGGCTTTGGTAATATAGGCGGATACATTGTGCACGAAGTATGAGCTACAGTCAGATTGTTGTCAAGAGTTGGCTTTGTTGTGTAGGAAAGTCAAAACACTGGGACTTGGGGCGAAAGCATATTTGTAATCCGTTTTATGTAAAGGATTTTATTTTCTAATAAAGTTTCCTAAAATAAAGTTGATCCGAATCGATGCCTCCTCTTTGCATTCATGCATTTGCATTACATTGCATCATTTGCATTAGACTTTTACAAAAGGACCCTAATTAGGTAAAATATTTTAGTTAACCTGGAAAACATGGAACAAAGGTTGGAGAGAATAGAGCAAATGCAAATACAGATGCAGGGGCAATTGACTGAGATTCAACAAGAAATATGGGAATTCCAAAGGAATATGATAGGCCAGCTAACCCAATTACTAGCCGAGGACTTGAAAAATGGAATGGCTCAGTGGACAACAGTGTGGATGATGAGGAAGATATCATTTATTCCTTAATAGGTATCCTGACTCAACTAGATACGCATTCGCATGGGGCACACGTCGTTATTGGAACCCAATGTCAGACTGATACTTCGGCCCTATTGAGCTTCCTAATGGATTCAGGTTTTAAACGAATGATCAAGCCAAATCGGTCGTACTGAAAAAAATAAGGGAAAGGGGAGAGCAGACTTCAAAGGCCCTAAAGAAAAAGGAAAAGGAATCGAATGGTACGAGTAGGTATAACAAGGGCCATTCGAAACCGATTACAGTAAGCCAGCCAAGGACGGTAACTACCAGCCATCAAGTCTCTTCAAGGCAAAACTCTAAAAAGCTCTAATTTACGCTAATTCTGATGATGTATAAGGAGCTATATCAAAGTTTATTCGATGCACATATGGTGTCTCCATTTTATCTAAAGTCGTTATAGCCCCTATATCCTAAATGGTATGACTTGAACGCTCAATGTGACTACCATGCTGGAATAATGGGTCACTCAATTAAAAATTGTACTACGTTGAAAAAGGTGGTCAAAAGGTTCGTTAAAATGGGAATTGTAAAGTTCGATGATTCATCAAAACCTGATCACTTTAATAAGGTAGTAAATGCGGCAATTAAGGAGGAGACAAGAAAGTTACGACTCCTTGAAGAAAAAAATGAAAAGAGAACCAGAGAACAAAGATTCCAAGCCCTTTGTACTTGGGAGTGTTTTGAATAATGTGAATGTGGAAGAGACCCTGTATTTTTAGAGCTGATCTAGAGTAATATTCAAAACATGCTTGTTGCCTTAAGCCTAGAGGCAACAAGAATCCTTTTGTGAAATAGGCTTATGTTCAAAATTTTATTTCAATAAAATGAATCTTTTTGAGTAAATATTCTTTTATTCTTTCCATTTCATATTGTACAAATAATTGTTCTTAGCATTTTCTTTTTGTTGTTTGAATTTTCTCTTAAGAATTCTTTCATTCTTCATTCATGATTGTACAAATAATCACCCTTAGAATCGTTTATTCTTTCGATTTTTTTTGCCTTCATACCTATGTACCCAGATATCAATGATATGAGCGACGTTGTTACTGATTCCCTTTTTGAATGAGATATGTGTCTAGAGGGATCTAAGGACTTTGAAGATGACAGAGGTTGTAACTTATCTTCTGACTTGTTAAGACTGATGAAAATAGATCCAACCTTACATAGGATCAATAGATATGGTGAGCTTAGGAAAGGAGTGAAGATCAAAGCCTAGCTTATCACAGAAATAAGGCAAGACATTATTGAGTTATCTTCGACAATTCAAAGATGTTTTCTCACGATCATATCGGGACATGCCTTGGCTAATAAGACGCGGGCTAAATAAGAGGATGGGGCATTGTTGGTCTGCCATGGAAGGGGATTGCATCAGTTATACCGCAAATGTCGTATTTAAGGAAACAAGATTCATGTGCCTTCTCCATTTCTTCAAAAATTTTCCATAAGTGGGGCATGAATGTGATGAGGCCAATCTCGTCAAAAGCTTCTAGTCGACATTGATTCATTGTCGTGGTCGTTGTTTGCTCCACTAAGAGGGTAGAAGTATCGTCATATGCCAATGTTACAAATTCGATAGTCATCAAATTCTCGAAAAACAAAAAGATGAAAAAAAGAGAAAGAAGAAAAAAGAAAAGATCAGTTACCAACGAAGAACGCCAAAAAGGACAAATGTCAAAAGTTTTTAGCCTGTTCAAAGATCAGACACCATATCACAGTCCAGTAAAGGCGGCAAAAAAAACTAGGAAAGATGATTGAGACTTGTGAATATTGACATAAAGAAGTTACCATTTACCCTCTGTCTTATCAAACATTGGCTAGAACCTTCGCTGAGCAACACATTTCTCATTGGAATAAAAACAATTTTACCAATTGAACCTAATTGAAGAAAAGGTAAAAGTTATCGTTCACGACCAGATGATGCGAGTTTACGTTAAATAAGTCCATCTTAGGGAATTCTACGAAGAAACCTGATGTTGAAAAAGATTTTTCCTTTACAAAATGATTTTAGAGGAAAACATATGCCAAATTGGGATGGACTTATGTAGGGCCTATTCTAGAGGAGCATTGATATTGACCGATATGGATGGCAAAGACTTGTCCAATCCGGTGAATTCAGGTTTAGTCAAGAGATATTTTACCTAAAAGAGGAAAGACCAAGATGAAAACCCGTAAAAGGCGCCTCGAAATAAAAAAAAAAAGAAGAATAAAAAAAGAGAAAAAAAAAAAAGAAAGGAAAAGAAAAAGGAGAGGCCAAGGCGAAAACCCGCAAAGGGCACTTTGAGACCAAAGGGGCTTTGAGTTGAAAACCCAAAAAGGGCAGTACAAAAAATGGGGCATACAGCAGTCTTGCTACGTCTGAATTAATAATAAGGAAGTATGTTACATCTTGGGGCATCAGCAGAGTATTCCGGATCCCCTAAACACATTGAGTTTAAAATGGTCCTTAAGAAGTTTGAACAGAGAAGCTCAGGCTGCGATATCTGGGGCACCTCCTCTCCCATCTTACTCATTTTAAATTTATCTTTGATTACTTTATTTCTTTTAAAGATACACCCTAATAAATTTTTCTTTTATAGTCTTTCTATATTTGCTTACTTTATTCTTTTTAAGATACATGGTCGTGTCAAACAGTCGAGTTTTAATATTTATAAAGAATGATCGAACTGATAGACTGACTGCGACAACAATAGAGGCAAGTGCACCTATCGAACAGTAGTATAGCTCAGGCAAGAATATCTTATCAAACCCAAGGGAACCTAAAAGTACTACTACTCACTTTCTTTCTATTCTTTAGCCTAAAATATAGAGTGATTTGATTATTAAACTAACGAAATACTTAAACTAAATGCAAAGATAAAAGAATGAATTGGAGAAAGACTTTAAGAAAACTCAGTTGATAAAGACGATACCCTCAGGAAGAATCCACCTATGACTTCACTTATAATTTATTCCCCAAACCATATGATTTCTTTACTTAGCTTGATCAGTGAGACTCCCTAACCTATATTAAACCCTCTCTCGAGACGAATAACGTCTAACCTTAGGTTAATTAGTGGACTCTTATAATAACCCCCTAAGGAAGCAGTAAATCGATCAATAGATTCCCATATTAGGTTTCACCCTAATCTGGCAAAATCTCGTAACCCTATCTCTAGGCACCCGATCAACTCCGCTCAATTACGCTAGATCTACTCTTAGGTGGGGTCTATTCCTCCTCCACCTAAGCACATCAGATTAAATTAAGCAACATAATTAAGAACAAACCAAATACTTATCATATAAATTTAGAAATCAAATAACAAAATCCATCATAGGTTTCATCCCCTTCAGGTATCTGAGGGGTTTAGTGCATAACTAAATACGAAAACATCTCAAGAGTAAAGAATAAACAAAACATAAGAACTCCCTAAAACCCTCAAGGAATTGAAGGAGAGATCTTCCGTCTTGAATGGAGTTCACTTCTTGAGATGGATCAACCGCTATCTTCAAGTGACTCCCTAAAAGATGAATGCTTCTACTTAAAAGCCTCTCGCCAAAAGCCCCTTTAATGTCGCCTTGGGTTGTTTATATAGGCTTTGGGATGCTATATTTGGCTCCTCAGTACCTTCTTCAAGTAGAATTACTATTAAGGTGTTTAAGTAGACTTAGGAGCATGTTTCTTTGGCTTCAAGCATCCAATTCCGAGTGAAATTGCTCATTCTCGCGGCAGGGGCACGCCCATGGCACACGCCCGTGTAATTTTAGGGTTGGGCCGTGCCTTGATTCTGTCGATTTGGGCACAGCCATGTAGATCACTAGGCACGCCCGTGTGTGGTAATGAGATGATGCACGGCCGTGTAACTCGTGATTTGGGCCATGTTCTAGGTAATTGTCGAGACACGGTCGTGTAGGTTTTGCGCCAGGCCGTGTTGATTTCTTGCTAAGGCCCAATTACTCCGTTTTAAGCCCGTTTTGTGTTTTTTTATCCTCGGGTGCTTTCCTAAGTATAAACATGAAAAGAAAGGATTAAAAGCACCCTTTTACATAATTTAAGGGCTAAATCATCAAATACCTCCAAACTTAAGCCTTTGCTTTTCCTTAAGCAAAATTCTCAACTTACAATTAAAATGAACTTTCTATAATTCATAATTCCTTTCGACAATGTCTTATCATAATTCATAGATAATTTATACATGGTAATTCAACTCAAAGAACCCTAAAGATTCAATTACGATAAGTCATACCTTTATAGTACGAAAACATAGGTGCCTCCTGTTATCTAAGTGCTTACCTTTAATTCAAAATCGACAAGGACTGACATCCTCACAAAAGATTCACTCAAATCACTCAAAGGTGTTTAAGGTTCAAGAATAAGCACTCTAAGTCGAACCTGAAAAGTTAATCCCATAGACTAGCCTAAAAATCAAATCTCCACCACTGTATATGAGATGATATACAAATCAAAATGTCTTTAATCAAGGTTGTAACGGGGCTAGGGTTAAAAAGTGTGGATACAGGCTAAACTAGAGGTTTAGAATCGAGATTGAATTGAATAATTACCTAATCTAAAAATAATAAACTAAATATGAATATTTACATCGAATGAAAAGCTAAAAGTATCGATAAGAGTATTTTCATCACTCAAATTTTGAAAATACTATAATACAAGCTTTTTCTTTAACAATTGGAGTTTTAAATGCTCTAAGATCTTTTATTATACTACTAATATTGACTATACTTGGATTTTTTTAGAACAAACTAAAATAAACATAATAGAAGGAACTTTGAAATAACCTAATTGAATTGATCAAATCAATTCTCGATAAAGGGTAGTCAAAGGAATGTTGATAACAAATACAAAGGGATTTTGGGTTAATATTAGTGGGTGAGTCAATAAAAAGGTTGTTAGGATTCAATAGGGTTCATTAGGGGTTAATTTGTATGGGTAGGCTTTTTAATGTAGTGAACGAGTTAACGCCTAGGTGCCTTTATCATCTCAGTGTATCAAATCATTAATGTGGTCTTGACATATATAAACAAGGCAAGTTTTAGAATAACGGTTCAAAGTTGACACACTCATAATCAATTAAAGTGAGCACAAAAAAAGGGTACATGCTCTATAATGCTCAAAATCTCACGGAAAATTATGGGTGTTTTGACATCAATCCTTATAAATTCTGAACTTCAATGTGATACTCAAATTAGGTTCAACAACCTATCAATTTTAATTTTTAGAAATAGACTTATCATGCTCGATTCTCTAGTATTCTTCAAATTTAATTATCAATGCACAATTAACTAAGACTTATTCTAAAACATATCAATAAAAATCATAAATCATTAGAAATTTCATCCTAATTAATAATATGAGAAAAATACTTAAGATCAAGACTAATTTTAGGGTTTTGAGAATTATACAAAAACTTAGGCACTATTACCCCCACACTTAAGATGTACATTGCCCTCAATGTACAAAGATAGAAAATGAAATTTATGTGCCAAATCAAAAAGATAAGTGGGGAAAGTAATACTCCTTGAAATCTAGATGATCTCGGAGTTTGTGTGTGTAAGGTGTGTAATTCTGCAAAGTCACTTTGTTAACGAGCTTGTAGTATATAATTGGTTAGGGATTCTTAAAAAATTAGATAGCCAATGGTAAAAGAGAGGAAAGGAAAAATTTTAATACAAGTTCAAATTTAAACGCAACATCAAATGAAAAGTTTTAAAATAAAGGAAGTAAATGATAGATATATGAAAGAGAGGATTTAGAGGTCCTCATCATCGACTGGATCCTGTGGCGATGTTGGTGGTGATAAGTAAAAGTGATGGCAGATTTGCTGAAGGGTAACCTCGATCCCATTAAAACGTTGAGTAGTGTCAGTAAACTGCTGGGTGTAGTACTGCTCGAACTGTGTGAGGCGTGCAGAGATATCTGCCATCGAGGCTGCTGGATAGGATGGCTACTAACTTGGGACTGGTGGGACATCATCAGTGATGTCCTCAGGCACCTCTTCGGTTATGGCAAGTCTGTATTGAGAGGGATAGGTGCCTCGACGGTGCTTGATCATCTTCATGTGGAGCATCATTGGGATGCCTTGAGGTTCCATGTTCCCTATCAGTGTGAGAGAGGCAATCTGATTGTCGGTGTTGAGGAGATCGAAATATTGGGCTAGTCTCGTGATGTAAGGCCCCATTGATAGGATCCTTTCCTTTGCTGATCGGTTTGGTGCTGCATTGCGCATGCAATAAAGTATGCCACGTCGAAAACATGTCCTTTGGACATGCATGATCAGAAATAAGCATCTTGTTTGTTGACGATGCCGGTACTTTCTTTGCGACTGTAACAGTATGAGCAAGAACAGCATGAAGATACCTGAGAGCTGGAGGAAGGGCAGTCGTTTTGGAGGGACTCAGGTTGTAGTCGCGTTTAGTGGGTTGTAAGTTACGCCAACATACGATAGGGGTGCAGTGGAGTTCTCTGCTTAACTCAGAAAGTGGATTTTCTTCTATAAATTCCAGCGTATAAAGTTCGGGTGCCGATCCAAATTGAGGTACACTTAATCGACGTACTGTGCCCCCTAGGCGGAATTGGATTGTGCCGGCATCGTCAAATTGTGTCATTACCGTCTGTAGGGTGAATGTGGTACAGAACTCGAGAGTGAGTTCTAAGTATGTGGGTTCCACAATCGCAAAAAATTGCTCCCATGGTTCCATTGAGATGAAAGCTCAAACATCTCCAGCGAGTCTGACTTGTTGTAAGGCATTCTAATTGATTCATCTATCGGTTCCGAGGGGTCTATCCCGAAATATTTTGTATCGTTCTTCCTGAGTTGGTTGAGGGAATCTGAGGAATAGATGTCGGAGTTCGGTGGAAGCATTTCTGGATGATGATCTGGGCCTCTTTCTTTTCTTGCTCGGGACAGCTCTTTTAACGCGTGAAGACGACATAATACCTAAAAAATACTTCCTTTATATAAGCAAGAATTTTCCTAAACAATAAGCAAAAATCAATAGCAAATTTAAATATTTCTTTAAGAACAAATACTAAAATCAGCAAACCTCTAAATGAAATTAATAACTAAAATTTCATTTATTTATTATACTAATTCTAACTACAATCATGGTTAATAAAATAATAAAACCATGTTGCATAAAAATCATGATTTTAACTATTATTTGTATTAGAACATCAATTCTTCCATGAGGTGAGGCCAAAAATCTAACATTTGTTCATAGTAAATCGATAATTTGTTAAATAGTGGAAATCAACAATAAAAATAGATTAAAGCAACCAAAAGAAGAATAAAAGAACCAAGAAAAGAAAAATAAAGAATCATGTTTTTAATAAAGACTTAGACAAGAATGAAGATAAACTTTAAACAATATGAATTAAGTCTAAAATCAAACAAAACTTAAGACAAAATATGTGAAAATGTGAAAGAAAATAACCAGCACACGGTGGTGGTTGGCAAGCACGGGTGGGGCGCACGGTGGTGGTGCTGGGTTCTTCAGCGTGGGCACGGCCTGGTAAGGGGGTGTAACACCCCAAACCCAGCCTAGAAGTTAGGCCTGAATCTGGCGTGTCACATTAGGGTGCTTTTCGAGAAACCATGGTTCCATTTGAAAACCTTTTGATATTAAAACTAAAGTCCCAGTTTGCGTTTGTTTATTATTAATCGACATTTATTAAAAAGTTATTACCTAAAAAAAACTTTGTTTGTTGCGAAACTTAATTAAAATGACTGACTTATGAAAACATGATGTTTACGACCTATTCAAAAGCGTAGTATTTTGAAAGCGATATTGTTTTGGAAAACCGTGATACAAAGTTTAGCAGATTTAAGACATAATAAACTAAAAATCCAAAACTAAAACCAGAATTTAAGAGAGGCCTTATTACAAAATATTAACCCAAGTTAAAAATAAGTAAAATACTAGAGTCCAAAATTGCTCGTAGTGTGGCCACCTCCGAGTCCTCTAGCACGTCGAACCGCTTACTGAGGATCACCTGAGGAAAAAAATATTAAAAAGAGGGCGTGAGTTTACGAAAACTCAGTGTGCATAACCCTCATCAATAAGAACATGAATCACAACAGTTCGGGCCGAAGCCCATTTTAGTAACGGTGGCAATTGGGCCTTAGCCCATAAAAGCCTTAGTTGGGCTTTAACCCATAAATATCACAAATCATATTTATCTCGGCCTGAGCCCATCTCAAATAAAACCACATATGCAATGCATTAATGCCCATACCAACCCTGCACTCCATCTCCTATCCAACCCTGCACTCCTGTGGGGATTTAATCGACCCACCCATCCCTACACTCCTTACGTAGCACTGGTTGCGGCACTAACTTATCGGTGCAGCATAGCTGCTCAGTGGCTAATAGCCTTCGATGGATCCACAGTCGTCAAGCGAACATGCGATCCTGTCTGCACTTCCCCTTTCGAATAATCCCATCCCCATGCAACATAATAACACATGAATGCAACATACAATAATAATCATACGATAACAATCATAAATCACATACAAGAATAACCATATAACATGTAGGGGCGTTTTTGTCATTTTTGCCCTCTAGGGGCATATCAGTCATTTTACCCATTGAGGGTATTTCTGTAATTTACCAACTAAGGGTATTTCAGTAATTTCACAACCCAAGGTATTTCGATAATTTTACAAACTAGGGGTATTCTAGTAATTTTATAAACCAGGGGTATTTTGGTAATTTTGCAAACTAGGGGTATTTTGGTAATTTTACAAATTAGGGGTATTTCGATAATTTCATAAATTAGGGTATTTTGATTATTTTACAAACCAAGGGTATTTTGGTAATTTCACAAACCAGAGGTATTTTGGTAATTTTTACAACTTAGGGGTATTTCGATAATTTTACAAATTAGGGAATTTCGGTAATTTTACAAACCAGGGGTATTTTGGTAATTTCACAAACCAAGGGCATTTTGGTAATTTTTATAACCCGGGGGTATTTCAGCAATTTCACAAATTAAGATATTTTGATAATTTTACAAACTAGGGGTATTTTGGTAATTTAACAAACCAGGGGTATTTTGGTAATTTTACAACCCAAGGGTATTTCGATAATTTCACAAATTAGGGTATTTCAGTAATTTTGTAAACTAGGGGTATTTTAGTATTTTTACAAATCAGGGTGTTAACGACCCAACAGAAGGTTCACTGTCGCCTCGAACGAATCAAGTATTCTAAATGAGATAATAATGCGAATGAGCCTAAGGCCCATTCTCTACCAAGTGGGCTCATACACTCGTGTGGCCCATTCATTAAACCTAGCCACATATATGAGATTCACATAGTCTAGTTCACTATCTACTACTCAATCATACAATTTACTCATATGGGCCATCGGGCCCATTGGGCCCACTTGGCCCCTTTCGGGCCATCGTAGCCCAACAGCCCACACCTACAAGAATACTCATGGTGGCCTCGACTATCGCGTCGAAGCTTCCACACGTGCGCTCGCACGCTCGTGTGGCTACCATCGTCGTGTGACCGACATTTCGGCATTTGTCGCTCTACAACTATAGTAGAGAGAGTTGCACACCGGATAGGAATTCTGAAGCTGCTAAACCGTGCTCCCAAAGCTCCTAAGCCCAATGCCCACCAAGGTATCTCTTCTCTCCTCCTAGAATGCTCTTTATATAGCTAGCTTCTCACCTTCCTTCTTCATATCTTTCCGATGTGGGATCCTTCCGCTAGCAGAGTTTAAATTCAACTCAAACTCTTGCTGCCCCATCTTAGCAAAATAAATACTCCCTTGCTTCTCATGAGATTCGAACTCAAGCTCCCTTGTAACATAACCCACGCTGCTAGCTACTTTACCAACTAGCTCCCAGTTTCTAAAATCATGCGCAACTAAATATAAGTCCTATGGCCAAATTCAAAAATCCATTTAAAAAGAAAACCAAAATGCAAGCACCAAGACTTGAACCTTGGACTTTCTTCCTTCCTTTTGGCGTCACCCCCTTTCTTCTTAAGTGGCATCACTTTGCCACTACACCACACACTCCACTTGTCATTTTTTCCCACATTTTGTTCTTAAAGCCTACCTACCAACTCCTAGGGTTTTTTTCACCTAAAACCAAAATTTTTCCTATGGCCTAACTTTAACCCGGGACTTCATAAAAGCCTCCTAACCTTCCAAAATCACTCACCTAATAGGTCCAACTTGCCTTAGTACCATTCTCTTGTTCTCAAAAATTTTAAACGCTACTACCCCTAAGGCCCTTTGGGCCCAATCCTACTAGGCCCAATTTTGGGATGTTACAAATCTACCCTCCTTAAAGAAATTTCGTCCCCAAAATTTCCAACTATCTCATAGCAGCACAATACCGGATATACCACTACGCTTCTGCTGCGCACTCTAGTCCTAATTATCTGAATTACAAATTTTATGCATTTAGCTCATAGTTCCAGTAATTAAACAAATGTTTTATGGAAGTAGTAGTTAAGAGTTATTTTCGAAATAGCCAGCTCACTATAGTTTTTAGTCTCCTACGGGCCTCGGTATAGTCTATCATCTAAAGTAAGCCTAGTATCTACCTAGAGCAGTAATAGTTTAAAACAGATAAGAGAATTTACTTGGTCGACGCTGGAGACTCAGTGTGCCACACAAAAACCTTTCAAAACTACTTCAAAATTATTTGTACACATCTTTAAAATAAACACTAAAGCCCATCCCACAGCTCGAGTTTTGCAACCTAGGCTCTGATACCACTAAATGTAACAACCCAAACCCGACCTAGAAGTTAGGCCCGAATCTGGTGTGTCATATTGGGGTGCTTTTCGAGAAACCATGGTTCCATTTGAAAACCTTTCTTGATATTAAAACTAAAGTCCCGGTTATGCTTTGTTTATTATTAATCGACATTTATTAAAAGTTATTACCTAAAAAACTTTGTTTGTTGCGAAAACTTAATTAAAATGACCGACTTATGAAAGCGTGATGTTTACGACCTATTCGCGAAAAGCGTAGTATTTTGAAAGCGGATATTATTTTGGAAAATCGTGATACAAAGTTTAGTAGATTTAAGACATAATAAACTAAAATCCAAAACTAAAACCGAATTTAAGAGAGGCCTTATTACAAAATATTAACCCAAGTTAAAAATAAGTAAAATACTAGAGTCCAAAATTGATCGTAGTGTGGCCACCTCCGAGTCCTCCAAAGACGTCGAATCGCCATCGAGGATCACCGAGGAAAAAAATATTAAAAGAGGGTGTGAGTTTACAAAACTCGGTGTACATAACCCTCTCAATAAGAACATGAATCACAATAGTTCGGTAAAGCCCATTTCAGTAACGGTGGCAATTAGGCCTTAGCTAATAAAAGCCTCAGTTGGGCTTTAACCCATAAATGTCACAAATCATATTTATCTCTACCGAGCCCATCTCAAATAAAACCACATATGCAATGCATTAATGCCCATACCAACCACGCACTCGTCTCCTATCCAACCTGCACTCTTGTAGGGATTTAATCGACCCACCCATCCGTACACTCCTTATGTAGCATTGGTTACGGCACTAACTTATCGGTGCGGATATAGTTTCGATGGCTAATAGCCTTGGTGGATCCACAATCGTCAGCGAACATGCGATCCTCGCTCGCACTTCCCTTTCGAATAATCCCATCCCTATGCAACATAATAACACATGAATGCAACATACAATAATAATCATACGATAACAATCATAAATCACATACAAGAATAATCATATAACATGTAGGGCATTTTCGTCATTTTTGCCCTCTAGGGCATATCGATCATTTTACCCATCGAGGGTATTTTCGTAATTTACCAACCAAGGGTATTTTAGTAATTTACCCACTAAGGGTATTTCAAGAATTTTGCAACCTGGATATTTTAATTTTGTAAACCGGGGTATTCTAGTAATTTTACAAATCGTGGTATTTTGGTAATTTTGCAAACTAGGGTATTTTGGTAATTTTGCAAATTAAGGGTATTTCGATAATTACACAAATTAGGGTATTTCGATAATTTTACAAATCAACGGTATTTTAGTAATTTCACAAACCAGGGGTATTTTGGTAATTTTTACAACCCAGTGGTATTTCGATAATTTCATAAATTAGGGTATTTTGGTAATTTTACAAACCAGAGGTATTTTGGTAATTTCACAAACCAGGGGTATCTTGGTAATTTTTACAACCCAGAGGTATTTCGATAATTTCACAAATTAGGGTATTTCGGTAATTTTACAAAATAGGGGTATTTTGGTAATTTCACAAACTAGGGGTATTTTTGTAATTTTACAACCCAGGGGTATTTCGATCATTTCACAAATTAGGGTATTTCAGTAATTTTGTAAATTAGGGGTATTTCAGTATTTTTACAAATCAGGGTGTTAACGACCTAACAGAAGGTCCATTGTCGCCTCGAACGACTCAAGTATTCTAAATAGAGATAATGATGCGAATGAGCCTAAGGCCCATTCTCGGCCCAAGTGGCCCCACACACTCGTGTGGCCCATTCAGCCCAAACCTAGCCACATATATGAGATTCACATAGACTAGTTCACTATCTACTATTCAATCATACAATTTACTCAAATGGGCCCTCAGGCCCATTGGGCCCACTTGGCCTCTTTCGGGCCATCGTAGCCCAACAGACCCCACCTACAAGAATACTCATGGTGGCCTCGACTATCGTGTCGAGGCTTCCACATGTGCGCTCGCACGCTCGTGTGGCTACCATCGCCGTGTGACCGGCATTTCGGCATTTGTCGCTCTACAACTATAGTAGAGAGAGAGTTGCACACCTGATAGGAATTCTGAAGCTGCTAAACCGCGCTCCCAAAGCTCCTAAGCCCAACGCCTACCAAGGTATCTCTTCTCTCCTCCTAGAATGCTCTTTATATAGCTAGCTTCTCACCTTCCTTCTTTGTATCTTTTCGATGTGGGATCATTCTGCTAGCAGAGTTTAAATCCAACTCAAACTCTTGTCACCCCATCTTAGCAAAATAAATACTCCTTTGCTTCTCATGAGATTCGAACTCAAGCTCCCTTGTAACATAACCCACGCTGCTAGCCACTTTACCAACTAGTTCCCTGTTTCTAAAATCATGCGCAACTAAATATAAGTCCTATGGCCAAATTCAAAAATCCATTTAAAAAGAAAGCCAAAATACAAGCACCAAGACTTGAACCTTGGACCTCCTTCCTTCCTTTTGGCGTCACCCCCTTGCTCCTTAAGTGGCATCACTTTCCCACTACACCACACACTCCACTTGTTAGTTTTTCCTACATTTTATTCTTAAAGCCTACCTACCAACTCCTGTGGTTTTTTCACCTAAAACCAAAATTTTTCCTATGGCTCTAACTTTAACCCGGACTTCATAAAAGCCTCCTAACCTTCCAAAATCACTCACCTAATAGGTCCAACTTGCCTTAGTACCATTCTCTTGTTCTCAAAAATTTTAAACGCTACTACCCCCAAGGCCGATGGGCCCAATCCTACTAGGCCCAACTTTGGGATGTTACAAATCTACCCTCCTTAATGAAATTTCGTCCCCGAAATTTCCAACTATCTCATAGCCACACAATACCGAATATACCACTACATTTCTGCTGCGCACTCTAGTCCTAATTATTTGAATTACAAATTTTATGAATTTAGCTCATAGTTACAATAATTAAACAAATGCTTTATGGAAGTAGTAGTTAAGAGTTATTTTTGAAATTGCCAGCTCACTATAGTTTTTAGTCTCCTACGAGCCTCAGTATAGTCTATCATCTAAAGTAAGCCTAGTATCTACCTAGAGCAGTAACAATTTAAAATAGATAAGAGAACTTACTTGGTCCGATGCTGGAAACTCGGTGTGCCACACAAAAACCTTTCAAAACTACTTCAAAATCATTTGTACACATCTTTAAAATAAACATTAAAGCCCATCTCATAGCCCGAGTTTTGCAACCTAGGCTCTGATACCACTAAATGTAACACCCCAAACCCGGCCTAAAAGTTAGGCCCGAATCTGGTGTGTCACATTGGGGTTCTTTTCGAGAAACCATGGTTCCATTTGAAAACCTTTCTTGATATTAAAAACTAAAGTCCCAGTTTGCGTTTGTTTATTATTAATCGACATTTATTAAAAAGTTATTACCTAAAAAAACTTTGTTTGTTGCGGAAACTTAATTAAAATGACTGACTTATGAAAACGTGATTTTTACGACCTATTTGCGAAAGCGTAATATTTTGAAAGAAGATATTATTTTGGAAAATCGTGATGTAACACCCCAAACCCGGCCCAAACACTACAACCGGATCTGGTATGTCACTAAGGAAATTTTGTAAAACATGTCGCATTTTTAGAAAAATATTTTGGTAAAGTTTAACCTTTTATTCGGGAAAAATTTATAATTTATAGTTTTAAATAAAATATGCCTTTATGAATTAAAACCCAAATTTAAATACATGCCTTAGTTCAATTAAAATAAAAATTTAAATAACTAAAAGTAATAAAAGCCCATAATAAAATAAAATATAAATTGGTGGCCCATGGCCTTATTACAACGAGATTTAAAATCCATTAAATAAGAATATAAAATAATAACTAGAGTCTTTTACTAGATCCAAATGTTCTTTTGCATGGCCACCTTGCACTCCTCTCCACTCGATCCGATGCACTAAATGCTACCGAAATGTTAATTAATTGGTTGAGTTATGAGACTCGGTGTAAAACCTCATGCACCATTAGATTTGGGCCTTAGCCCCATACAACTAAAATAATCGAATTAATATACATAATAAAAATAATATGCAAGCCCAACCCAAATCCTAGGTTTCCATCCGCTACACGCCCGCATCAACCATTCACACCATTGGGGATTTCTACAATCAACCCACACCGCTACATCGCCTTGATGGCGGTCGTCTTGCTCATCATCAGATCATGGTCGTAGCCACTACAATGATCACGGCAAAAGCCGCTACAACGAGATCACGGTAAAAGCGCTACAATGATCACGGTAAAAATTGCTACAACAGATCACGGTAAAAACCGCTACAATGTATAACTTCCACCTTTCATCAAACCCAACCCATGCAATCACAAAAAGTCAGCGTACACATCTCATTTAATCAGAACATTCACTTAGAATGACAGGGATCACTAACCTAGTGATTTGCTTTACCCTCTTTGGTTTTCAATCGTTATGCCGAATTTTGGCATTTATCAGAACATATAAAACTTATAAACATGTATTAACAAATAGATCTAGATGGTGTGGAAGTGTTACACACCTGATATCATGAAATCCAATATTCTTAGTCGATATCCTTATTTTTTCGATCTACAACATTGCTCAAAAAGCCAGAAAGATGTGAAAATAGGGCCTCTCCTATATTCTGCCATGGTTAGTATTCTACCCGATTTCATATATTTATAAATAAACCAATCTCCTTACCTTGAAATCTTAAAATAACACAACTTGAGTGTTATCGATCTTTGACTTAGAGATCTAAGCGTTGGACTCCTCTTCGATCCCAAAATGTCGAAAATAAGAAAAACTCTTGATTAGTCACTAAATAGCCATTCGACTAGGGACTTTGAAAAGCCGAGAAATATTGGAAACTTAAAATTGACACATACCTATTGTTTTCTTCAGATTCGGCATAAGCAGACTTTACTGAAGAAAATTAGGCAACTTCAGGAGGTGAGATCTAAGAATTTCAGTTTTTAGAAGGTTTAAGAATTGAAGAGATGGCTAAGAGAGATTTGGCCAATGAATATTAAGGAGAAGAATAGAATAATAGAGATGTGATTTTGGCTTTTAGGGATTAGAAGAAAAATAACAATAGAGGTTAAAAGATGCAGCCAACCAGGAAATTTTAGAGAGGAAGAAAAGGTGAAGAAAATGGTGGTTTTCGGCTTTTGAGAGGAAGAAGATGAGAAAATAAAATAAAAGAAAGGCTTCCAAATTTTCGACACACCCCTTCTTTATATAGAAAATCGATTCCTCCCTTTTGCAGAGATTGATTTTCAGCCAACACTACCACACATGATAGCTCCTATCCCTTTTCCCTTATCTTAATCTATTATCTCCTCAAAAATAGTCTTTATCTGCTTATTATCCTTAAAGACTAAATCCCTAAATAATAGCCTTTATCTACTTATTATCCACATAGAATAAATATAATAAAATTCCCAAAAAAATAGCCTTGTGCCGTCCACTTCCCTAATCCCTAATGCCAAATTTAACTAACTTAAATTAGAAGATTTGGGCTCCTTAAAACTTGAAATTTGGGCCCCTAACACTTAAATTAACTCATTCCACATATTCACCCATTAGACCCATAGGCCCAAAAATTTAGGATGTTACACGTGATACAAAGTTTAGTAGATTTAAGACATAATAAACTAAAAATCCAAAACTAAAACTAGAATTTAAGAGGGGCCTTATTATAAAATATTAACCCAAGTTAAAAATAACTAAAATACTAAAGTCTAAAACTGCTCGTAGTATGGCCACCTCCGAGTCCTCCAGCACGTCGAACCACTTCCTGAGGATCAACTAAGGAAAAAAATATTAAAAAGAGGGTGTGAGTTTACAAAAACTCAGTGTGCATAACCCTTATCAATAAGAACATGAATCACAACAGTTCAGTAGAAGCCCATTTCAAGAATAATGGCAATTGGGCCTAAGCCCATAAAAGCCTCAGTTGAGCCTTAACCCATAAATGTCACAAATCATATTTATCTGGGCCTGAGCCTATCTCAAATAAAACCACATATGCAATGCATTAATGCCCATACCAACCACACACTCGTCTCCTATCCAACCTCGCACTATTGTGGGATTTAATCGACCCACCCATCCCTACACTCCTTATGTAGCATCGGTTGCATGCACTAACTTATCGATGCAGCATAGCTATTTGGTGGCTAATAGCTTTCGGTGGATCCACAGTCGTCAACCGACCATGCGATCCTGTCTGCACTTCCCCTTTCGAATAATCCCATCCCCATACAACATAATAACACATAAATGCAACATACAATAATAATCATATGATAAACATCCAAGAATAATCATATCACATGTAGGGGCATTTTCGTCATTTTTGCCCTCTAGGGGCATATCGGTCATTTTACTCATCGAGGGTATTTTTATAATTTACCAACCAAGGGTAGTTTCGTAATTTACCCACCAAGGGTATTTCGATAATTTTGCAACCTAGGGGTATTTCGATAATTTTGCAAACCAGGGGTATTCTAGTAATTTTACAAACCAGGGGTATTTTGGTAATTTCACAAACTAAGGGTAATTTGGTAATTTTAACAACCTAGGGGTATTTTGGTAATTTCACAAATTAGGGTATTTTGGTAATTTTACAAATTAGGGGTATTTCAATAATTTCACAAATTAGGGTATTTCGATAATTTTACAAACTAGGGGTATTTTGGTAATTCCACAAACTAGGGGTATTTTGGTAATTTTACAATCCAGGGGTATTTCGATCATTTCACAAATTAGGGTATTTTGGTAATTTTGTAAACAAAGGGTATTTCAGTATTTTTACAAATCAGGGTGTTAACGACCCAACAGAAGGTCCATTGTCACCTCGAACGACTCAAGTATTCTAAATAGAGATAATGATGCGAATGAGCCTAAGGCCCATTCTCGACCCAAGTGGGCCCACACACTCGTGTGGCCCATTCAACCCAAACCTAGCCACATATATGAGATTCACATAGTCTAGTTCACTATCTACTACTCAATCATATAATTTACTCATATGGGCCCTCGAGCCCATTGGGCCCACTTGGCCCCTTTCGGACCATCGTAGCCCAATAGCCCACACCTACAAGAATACTCATAGTGGCCTCGACTATTGCATCGAATCTTCCACACGTGCACTCGCACGCTCGTGTGGCTACCATCGCCGTGTGACCGGTATTTCGGCATTTGCCGCTCTACAACTATAGTAGAGAGAGTTGCACACCTGATAGGAATTTTGAAGCTGCTAAACCACGCTCCCAAAGCTCCTAAGCCCAATGCCCACCAAGGTATCTCTTCTCTCCTCCTAGAATGCTCTTTATATAGCTAGCTTCTCACCTTCCTTCTTCGTATCTTTCCGATGTGGGATCCTTCTTCTAGCAGAGTTTAAATCTAACTCAAACTCTTGCCGCCCCATCTTAGCAAAATAAATACTCCCTTGCTTCTCATGAGATTCAAACTCAGGCTCCCTTGTAACATAACCCACGCTGCTAGCCACTTTACCAACTAGCTCCTTGTTTTTAAAATCATGCGCAACTAAATATAAGTCCTATGGCCAAATTCAATAATCCATTTAAAAAGAAAACCAAAATGCAAGCACCAAGACTTGAACCTTGGACCTCCTTCCTTCCTTTTGGCGTCACCCCCTTGCTCCTTAAGTGGCATCACTTTCCCACTACACCACACACTCCACTTGTCATTTTTCCCCACATTTTATTCTTAAAGCCTACCTACTAACTCCCAGGGTTTTTTCACCTAAAACCAAAATTTTTCCTATGGCCTAACTTTAACCCGAGACTTCATAAAAGCCTCTTAACCTTCCAAAATCACTCACCTAATAGGTCCAACTTGCCTTAGTACCATTCTCTTGTTCTCAAAAATTTTAAACGCTACTGTCGCCAAGGCCCATTGGGCCATATCCTACTAGGCCCAACTTTGGGATGTTACAGGGGGTGTGCTGTGGGCGTGTGGTTGGGTTTGATTAGTATTCTAAGAAGAATGACCGGAAGGAGGTGAGTTGGAGGGATGTGGGTGATTTGGTGGTCGGATTTGAAGAAGTGGGGGTGGAATCTGATTTTAGGCTTTGGGTTTGGGAAGAGGACTGTTATTCTTATAAATAGGGTCTGAGGCACGGTCTCTCGACACGCCCGTGTCATTTTAAACTAGCCCATGCTTTTCGTGATTTTTGTGTTTTAGGCGCGTTTAGATGGGTTTGCCATGGCCGTGTCGATGTTTGCCACGCCCGTGTTGTGATTTACACGGTTAGGTCGAATGGACGTGTCTAGCCCGTGCTTAATAAGTCAGTATGTTTGCACGGTCGTGGGCATGGCTATTTTCTAGCCGTGCTTGATAAGTCAGTAGCTTCACACGATCGGGGGACACGGCCGTGTGAAGTTCGTGCTGAATAAGTCAGTAACCTTGCACGTTTAAACGACACGGGCGTATCTTATATCGCAGCCCATTTTTCTTGAAATGAATTTTTCCCTGTTTGTGTATGGATCCTGCCATGCCCGTGGTGTGTCCTCTGCCTTATACACGGTCGTTAGCATGCCCGTGTTCAAGGTGGTGTTAAAATGCCTGTATTTTTGTTAGATCATTTTAGAAAGATTTTAGAAAGGCCAAGTCAATGTTAGTGTGTTAGCACTCGGGTTGCCTCCCGAGAAGCGCTTGTTGATAGTCTTAAGCTAGACTTTCCTTGTTTTTGATATTAAAGGAGGTTTCGTGGATCAAAAGCTCCTCTTTGATATTTCCAGGATTGGCACCATTATAAATTTTAAGTCGGTGACCATTGACCTTGAATGTGCCTTTTGTGGGATGAGTTACCTCAATGGTGCCATATGGAAAGATTGTTTTGATCATGAATGGGCCTGACCATCTTGACTTTAGTTTTCTCAGGAATAGTTTAAGCCTTGAATTATATAGTAGGACCAGGTCTCCTACTTTGAATGATTTTGATCGCTTGAAACGAGCAATGTGGCATCGCTTTGTTGCTTCCTTGTACAGTTTTGAGTTTTCATAGGCTTTTGCTCTCCATTCATCCAGCTCGTTCATCTGCATCATTCTTCTCTTTCCTTCAATTGTGAGGTCAGTATTCAAAAATTTTGTTGCCCAAAAAGCTTTGTGTTCTAGCTCAAATGGTAGATGATAGCTTTTTCCGTATACAAGTTTGTATGGGGATGTTCTTAGATGTGTTTTGAATGCTGTTCTATAGGCCCATAAAGCATCATCTACCTTAACTGCCCAATCTTTTCTATTTGATTCAACCGTTTTTTCTAGGATGCACTTAAGCTCTCGATTTGTTACCTCAACTTGTACTCTAGTTTGAGGATGATATGGGTGGTTGTTCTATGACATACTCCATATTTCTTTAGAACTTTTCAAATTATGACATGTAAATGGGTACCTCTATCACTAATGATGGCTCTAAGTGTCCCAAATCGGAAAATAGTTTCTTGAGAAATTTAACTACTACCACGCATCATTGGTAGGTAAGGCTTCTGCTTCTACCCATTTTGACATGTAATCAACTGCTACTAGGATGTATTTATTTCAAATGAACTAGGGAAAGGTCCCATAAAATCAATACCCCATATATCAAATATTTCACATGACAACATATATGTTTGAGGCATTTCATCACGTTTAGAAATATTATATGTTCTTTGGCATTTATCTGTTGGCATCTTTAAATAGAGTAGGCTAGTAATAACCTGATTCGAGTATTTTGTGTGCTGTATTAATACCACTTAATGTCCCTCTGATGGTCCTGAATGACAATGTTCTAGGATTTTGCTTGCTTCTCTTTTTGTAATGCATCTTCGAATTACCTGATCTGCACATATGCGGAAAAGAAAGGGATCTTCCCAAAAATAATTTTTCACATCAGCGAAGAATCGCTTCTTTTGGTGATGTGTTAATTTTCTTGGCAAGACGTTAGCTACTAAATAATTCACAATATTTGCAAACCATGGTACTTCAGAATGCATTAAAGAAAAGAGTTGTTCTTTAGGAAACGAATCATTTATTTCTTATTCATCAAGCTTTTTGGTGTGTGGACTTTCGAGTCTTGAGAGGTGATTTGCCGCCAAATTCTCAGATCCCTTCTTATCCTGTATCTCCAGATCAAATTCCTGTAATAGTAAAATCCATCGTATGAGTCTAGGTTTTGCATCAGGTTTGGTTAAAAGATAACGAAGAGCTGAATGGTCAGTGTAAACGACAACTTTTGATAATATTAGATATTGTCTAAATTTGTCAAAAGTAAAAACTATAGCTAGCAGTTCTTTCTCGATCGTGGTGTAATTCTCTTGCGTGGGTGTTAATGTCCTGCTAGCGTAGTAAAATGTTCTGCTAGCGTAGTAAATTGGCTAAAAATGCTTGTCTTTTCGTTGTCTCAAAACTGCACCTACTGCAAAGTCACTTGCATCACACATTAGTTCAAATGGTAAATTCCAATCAAGTACGATTATAATTGGTGCATTTATTAATTTATCTTTAAGGACATTAAATGCATCTAAACATTCCTGATTGAAATTAAAAGGGACATCTTTTTCTAGTAATTTTGTCAAAAGCTTAGATATTTTAGAAAAGTCTTTAATGAATCTTCTATAAAAACTTGCATGTCCTAAGAAGCTTCTAATAGCCTTCACTGAACTAGGAGGAGGTAATTTTTCTATGGTTTCAACTTTCGCTTTATCTACGTCAATCCCTTTCTAGAAATCTATGTCCTAAAACAATCCCTTCTCTAACCATAAAGTAGCATTTTTCCCAATTCAGAACAAGGTTTGTTTCTTCACATCTAATTAGAACTTGTTTTAAATTTTTAAGGCAAAGTTGGAAAGAATTACAGAATACCGAGAAATCATCCATAAATACCTCCATGATGTTCTCTACGAGTTCGTCAAATATTGCCAACATACAATGCTGAAAAGTGGTAGGAGTATTACATAATCCAAAGGGCATTCTTCGATAAGCAAACGTACCGTATGGGCATGTAAATGTTGTCTTTTCTTGGTCTTCAGGAGCTATGGGAATTTGGAAATAACCAGAGAGTCCGTCCAAGAAGCAGTAGTACATATGCCCAAATAGTCTTTCTAACATTTGATCAATGAAGGGTAGAGGAAAGTGATCTTTTCTGGTGGCATCATTCACTTTCTATAGTCTATATGCACTCTCCAACTCAGAATCTATTCTTGTGGAAATTAACTCATTCTTTTCGTTGGGCACTACCGTTATTCCTCCTTTCTTTGGAACTACCTGCACAGGACTTACCCAAGTGCTGTCAGAAATAGGATAAATTATTCCAGCATCTAGAAGTTTAATTACCTCATCTTTGACCACTTCTTTCATGTTGGGGTTTAATCGTCTCTGAGGTTGCACACACAGTTTATATTCTTCTTCCATTAAAATTTTGTGAGTGCAGAACGCGGGGCTTATTCCCTTGATGTCAGAAATTTTCCAAGCTATTGCTTTCTTGTGTTCTCTTAGTACCTTTATCAACTCCTCCTTTTCTTTGGGGTCTAGTTCTAAAGAGATGATTACTGGTAATGTAAAATTGTCCCCGAGGAATGCATATTTTAAATGTTTTGGTAACTGTTTTAATTCCAATTTGGGCGGCTCTTCGATGGAGGGTTTTTGTTTTAATACGTCATCTTCTTCAATGTTCTCTTCTTTCATTTGTCTGAATGATGATGTATTCAAACTAATCTCATTACCTTCATCCTCTTCCCCCTCTCCTTGAGGCGGACACAATTCCATCGTGTCATCCTGTAGGATTTCCTGTAATGAATTTTTAATAATATGATCAGTAGTGTCAACAAAATAACAGGAATCATCTTGCTCTTTAGAATATCGCATGGCATCATAAATTTGGAAAATAATTTCTTCATCACCTATCCTTAATGCTAGTTTGTCATCCCCTACATCAATAATAGCTCTAGCAGTGGCTAAAAAAGGACGCCCTAAGATTAAAGGAACATTAATGTCCTCATCCATGTCTAACACAACAAAATCAACGAGAAAAATAAATTTATCAATTTTTTTACCAAGACGTCTTCAATAACCCCTCTAGGATATTTAATAGATCTATCCGCTAATTGAATGCTCATCTTAGTGGGTTTTGGTTCCCAAGATCTAGCCGTTTAAACAATCGATAAGGCATTAAGTTGATACTAACGCCTAGATCTGCTAAGGCTTTCGTGATGTTTAAACTACCAATTAAGCAGGGAATCGTGAAACTCCCTGGATCTTTTAACTTCCGTGGTAGTCTATTTTGGAGAAGGGCTGAACATTCTTCATTAAGCTCCACCTTTGATACTTCCTCAAGCTTCCTTTTGTTTGTGAGAAGTTCCTTTAAGAATTTTGCATATTTGGGCATCTGGGAAATAGCTTCAATGAAAGTTAAGTTAATATGTATTTGTTTAAAGAGTTCAAGGAACTTACCGTATTGAGCATCCAATTTTTCTTTCTTCAATTTTTCTGGATATGGAATTTGTGTTCTATTCTCTCTATGCAATGTATTATCGTTCTCAACTTCTACATTTTTTTCTTGATGACATCATGTGGTGTCTTTCTTTGTGGTCCAACTAGCTCTTTGCCACCCCTTAGTGTGACTGCCCTTACTTACTCTGTGTCTTTGGAAGAAATTTTTGTCCTTAATTCACATACTATTTCAGTAAGTATTCCCACTGACGTAATGAGCTCTCCCACCTGAGTCTTGATCTCCTTGAATAAGATTTACTGTTCATCAAGTGTTGCTTCTGTCATTTGGCGACGAGAATCTATAGCTGCCTTGAACTTTTTCAGCATCTCTTCAAGACTCGGCTTCTTTTCCTGTGGATAGGTCTGATTTTGGTAATTTGGAGTAGGTTGCTGCCTTTGATTTCCTTGTCCTCCCCACGAAAAATTTGGGTGGTTCTTCCAACTTGGATTGTAAGTGTTACTATAAGGATTATTATTAGATCTAAAATTGTTACCTATATAGTTTGTCTGCTCGTTTTTTGCTCATGGTTGGTAAGGTGGGTACTCAGAATTCGTCACATTCCCGCTCGCTTCGCATTGCATGACTGGATGTACCTGTGAAGAACATAAATTATCAAGCTTTTTATTCATTAACTCCATTTGTGTTGACAACAATGTCACTGCGTCTATGTTAAAAACTCCGACTGATTTTGTCGGTTTAGCCCTTGTAATTTGCCATTGATAGGTGTTCAACGACATTTCCTCAATAAAATTGTAAGCCGCTTCAGGAATTTTATTATTCAGATTTCCACAGGCTGATGAATCAATCATTTGCCTAGTTGGAGAATTCACACCATTGTAGAAAGTTTGGACTTGAAGCCACAAAGGTAATCCGTGGTGTGGGCATCTCCTTAGGAGATCCTTATATCTTTCCCATGCATCATATAATATTTCTGCGTCATTCTGCACAAAAGAAGATATATCATTCCTAAATTTTGCCATTTTGGCTGGAGGAATATATTTTAAAAGAAATTTTTCAGTCATTTGATCCCATGTGGTGATTGACCCTCGTGGTAACGAGTTCAACCACTGCTTTGCTTTGTTCCTTAATGAAAAAGGAAATAACCGAAGACGTATGGCATCGTCAGAAATGCCATTTATTTTGAAGGTATCACAAAATTCTAAAAAAATTAGATATATGAGTGTTTGGATCCTCATCCTACAAACCATCAAATTGAATAAATTGTTGAATCATTTGTATTGTGTTAGGCTTTAATTCCAAATTATTAGCAGCTATAGCGGGCCTAACAATACTAGATTCTGCTCCTGTCAAATTAGGTTTAGCATAATCATACATAGTACGCAGAGCATTCTGTTCTTGCACATTTGGTGGATTGTTCTCGTCCATCCCTTTAGTAGGATTGGATCTTTGCTGTTCTTCTCTTAGATAGTCTAGGGTTTGTCTTATTTCTCTGCGACTTCTGCGAGCGGTAGCCTCAATGTCACTTTCGTATTCTAATGGTCCTCTCGAATTTCTTCTAGTCATAAACTAGAGGTACCTGATATGCAAAGAAAGAAAGAAATTTAGAAAAACAAAAATAAAAATATATGTATAAAAGAGAAATTTAAAAATAAAAATAATGGTTAAAATAATAGAAATAGAGCTTTCTTAATATTTTAGAAGTCCCCGGCAACGATGCCAAAAACTTGATCGTGTCAAATAGTCGAGTTTTAAAATTTATAAAGAATGATCGAACCTGTAGACTGACTGCGAACAACAATAGAGGCACGTGCACCTATCGAACAGTAGTATAGCTCATGCAAGAATATCTTATCGAACCCAAGGGAACCTAAAAGTACTACTACTCACTTTCTTTCTATTATTTAGCCTAAAATATAGAGTGATTGGATTATTAAACTAACGAAATACTTAAACTAAATGCAAAGACAAAAGAATGAATTGGAGAAAGACTTTAAGAAAACTCAGGTTGATAAAGATGATACCTCGGGAAGAATCCACCTATGACTTCACTTATAATTTATTCCCCAAACCATATGATTTCTTTACTTAGCTTGATCTGTGAGACTCCCTAAATTATATTAAACCCTCTCTCGAGGCGAATAACGTCTAACCTTAGGTTAATTAGTGGACTCTTATAATAACCCCTTAAGGAAGCAGTAAATCGATCAATGGATTCCCATATTAGGTTTCACCCTAATCCGATAAAATCTCGTAACCCTATCTCTAGGCGCCCGATCAACTCTGCTCAATTACGCTAGATCTACTCTTAGGCGGGGTCTATTCTTCCTCCACCTAAGCACATCAGATTAAATTAAGTAACATAATTAAGAACAAACCAAGTACTTATCATATAAATTTAAAAATCAAATAACAAAATCCATCATAGGTTTCATCCCCTTCAAGTATCTGAGGGGTTTAGTGCATAACTAAATACGAAAACATCTCAAGAGTAAAGAATAAACAAAACATAAGAACTCCCTAAAACCCTCTGAAGTAATTGAAGGAGAGATCCTCCGTCTTGAATGGAGTTCCGACTTCTTGAGATGGATCAACTGCTATCTTCAAGTGACTCCTAAAAGATGAATGCTTGACCTAAAAGTCTCTTAAAAAGCCCCTTTTAATGTCTGCCTTGGGTTGTTTATATAGGCTTTGGGATGCTATACTTGGCTCCTAAGTATCTCCTTCAAGTAGAATTACTATTAGGGTGTTTGAGTAGAATTAGAAGTATGTTTCTTTGGCTTCAAGCATCCAATTCAAGTGAAATTGCTCATTCCCGCGGTAGGGGCACACCCATGGCACACGCCCGTGTAATTATAGGGTTGGGTCGTGCCTTGATTCTATCGATTTGGGCACGGCCATATAGATCACCAGGCATGCCCGTGTGTGATAATGAGATGATGCACCGCAGTGTAACTTGTGAGTTGGGCTGTGTTCTAGGTAATTGTCGAGACATGGTCGTGCAGGTTTTGGGCCAGGCCATGTTGATTTCTTGCTAAGGCCCAATTACTCTATTTTAAGCCCGTTTTGTGTTTTTTTTATCCTCGGGTGCTTTCCTGAGTATAAACATGAAAAGAAAGGATTAAAAGCACCTTTTTACATAATTCAAGGGCTAAATCATCCAAAAGCATACCAAATATGGGGTTAAAATATGTTACTTTTACGGTTTATCAATACACCAATCAATTTTCATTTATTGTCTTTATTATCTTTGATTAGCTTATTTGCTTCGAGCTATGCTCCTGATTAATTTCTTTCATGTCCATTGTTGTGATCTTTTTCAAGCATTTTATATTGAAATAATGATTAATGGACTAATAACACTTTCATAAAAGGAGTTTCGCATATTACTTTGAAGCTTCTAAATAATATGAGAATCTGAAACAGGACTATTGTTCAAAATTCACCAAGCCTAAGGGATTGGAAAAATTGAAAAATAATTATCTCTTCGGATTCTTATTGGATAAGACAATTCCATTGGTGATACCATATCGGCAAATGAGGAACAAGGTCAATCCAAGTATAAAAGGGGATCATTGTCGGGATACCCTACATTCATGTAAATTTTAGACACATACATCTGGTTATTACACCCAAGGAATGGTGTAACGGATCAAATTGATTGTAAGTGATATAAGTTCTATACCTCCGAGTGGTAACAGAAGAATGGAAAAGACCAAATGTTATTCCCCTGAAGTTGCAGTGGGAGGTACCAACTTCCTGTCCCAAGGTTCAAGTGGAGAAGACTCAGAATTGCCATTGGGCAAATTATTTGAGCAGAACATGATTGATGAACAAAAATGAAGAACAAATGAGTGATAACACCTAGAGTAGGAATCATACTCATAACATTTTTGCATCATAGCGAAATTTTTTAGGAGCATTTGATTCATTCCAATCATTGCATCCTAATCTTTTAAAAGGAATCATTTTCATGACATGTTACATACATGTCACTCATAACACATGTAGCTAGAAGCATTTGATTCATTCTAATCATGGTATCTTAATTATATGACATAAACCTGTGGAATCGAGTCTACAGGACATGTCCTTCAGCGGATGGTGTAGCAATATTGGTGAGTTTTCAGATCTCATCTTCCTGAAGTTGTAGGAAGTAGATCGAAAAAACTTTCAGATCTTTTCTTCCTGAAGTTGTAGGAAGTAGATCGAAGACACTTTCAGATCTCATCTTCCTGAAGTTGTAAGAAGTAGATCGAAGACACTTTCAGATCTCATCTTCCTGAAGTTGTAGGAAATAGATCGAAGACACTTTCAGATCTCATCTTCCTGAAGTTGTAGGAAGTAGATCGAAGACACTTTCAGATCTTATCTTCCTAAAGTTGTAGGAAGTAGATCGAGGACACTTTCAGATCTCATCTTCCTGAAGTTGTAGGAAGTAGATCGAAGACACTTTCAGATCTCATCTTCCTGAAGTTGTAGGAAGTAGATCGAAGACACTTTCAGATCTTATGTTCCTAAGTTGTAGGAAGTAGATCGAAGACACTTTCAGATCTTATCTTCCTGAAGTTGTAGGAAGTAGATCGAAGACACTTTCAGATCTTATCTTCCTGAAGTTGTAGGAAGTAGATCGAGGACACTTTCAGATCTCATCTTCCTAAAGTTGTAGGAAGTAGATCGAAGACACTTTCAGATCTCATCTTCCTAAATTGTAGGAAATAGATCGAAGACACTTTTAGATCTTATCTCCCTAAAGTTGTAGGAAGTAGATCGAAGACACTTTCAGATCTTATCTTCATGAAGTTGTAGGAAGTAGATCGAAGACCCTTGCAGTCTTATCTCCCTGAAGTTGTAGCGGAGTAGATTGAAGATAGAAAATCTCATCTTCCTGAAGTTGTAGGAAGCAAATCAAAGACCCTTTCTGTCTTATCTCCTTGAAGTTGTAGCGGAATAGATTGAAGATATAAGATCTCATCTTCTTGAAGTTGTAGGAAATAGATCGAAGACACTTTCAGTCTTATCTCCTTGAAGTTGCAGCGGAGTAGATTGAAGATAGAAGATCTCATCTTCCTGAATTTGCAGGAAGCATATCAAAAGCACTTTTAGCTTTATCTCCCTGAAGTTGCAGTGGAGTTAGAAGCCATTTGAAGAAGACCAAGAAGCCAAGGCTCTGCCAAGACCGGGCAAAATTGGTCCTTTTATAGTCTTTGCTCTATTTTTGTTACACGACAATAAGCAAAGAGGGGCAGCTGTAGAGGCCTATTTTTGCCCAGGCTGAAATAAACCAGAATAATAAAGAAATGAAAAATGTTCAATCCACTTTACAAGATTAATTTTCAAAGCCCAAAACCAAAAACAATAAATCCAAGCCCAATTACAAACCCAGACTACCCAGCAACCTAGCAGACCCACTACTTTACCCCAGAACCAATGGCCCAACAACATTGTCTGGCTTAATACTCCTAAACAGACCTGACCCAAAATCGTATGGCCCAAAAAGCCCAAAAAACAAGCGAGTCGCAGAAACCTAGGATTTCCCAGAAACCTTAGGCGCCGCAAGCGAGGGTCCATCGCAGTCACCAACCCCAATTGTCGCGCATCAGTCCGCAGGTCACGCCGCCATCAACGTGCCTCATTGCCGCATTCTCCGCCTTTGACCTGCACAGAAAAGGAGAGAAACAAGAAGCAAACAGGACAAATATGGCAAGCAAGCCAGAATTGATGTTTTTCCTTTTTCATTTTTTGTTTTTAAGGCTATAAAAAGCCCTTTGATAAACTTGTAAAGGGGACACGGAGAGAAAAAAAAGTACAAAGATACAATACACAGAAACATTGAATAAAAAGCAAAAAAAAAAAAACAAAGGTGATCTTTTTTTTAATCTTCGTATTCTTTTTTATTCTTCACTGATTTATTTTTTATATACAAAATACTGATAATAAAAAAAAGTTTAAAAAAATTACCTTTTGATCTGCTTCGAAAAACTGAGTTTTAAAACTCCAACCGTCGTGTTGTGGTGCACAGACGACGGCGCGTGGCGCGCGTAGGAGCCGGATCCCAGAGGTCCAGTTATAGATCCCGGACAGCGGAGGAGGGATCGAGAGAGAATTCAAACTTTTTTTTCCAGAACAGAAGCCAAATGAATTTTTGGTCAGAAATTTGACAATTATAATATGTTGAAAACGACGCCGTTTTCGCTTAAGCCCATAAGCGTTTAAAGGACGTCGTTTCGTGTGAAGACCCGCGCGTTGACCCGGAGACCCAAACAGGATCCGCGTGTTTTCAGAAAATGGGAAATTTATCCATTTAGTCCTTCCGCAATTTCATTGTTTTCAATTTAGTTTAAATCAAACTTTTATTCTTTATTAAATTAACCCCAAAATTTCTACTTCATTTCAATCTGATCCTCGAGCCATTTAAAGGTAAAATCGGAACGACGCCATTTTGAAAAAGAGGCTTAATTTCCATATTAGTCCATGGGATTTAACGCGCGTTTTAATTCAGTCCTTTTGTATCTGTTTAAATTGCTTTTTTAACTCCTATTTTTTTTTTTTTATCCTTTTATTTTATTTTATTATTTTAATATTGTATTAAATTATTTTATTATATTAAATTGTTGATATTATTTTCTTTATTATTTATATATTAATATATTAATAGTATAAATATATATATAAATGATTATTATATTATTTATATATTAATTTCTATATTATATGTTTTTAAAATTTTTATATCATATATTATTTTTAAAATTTTATTTTGTATAAAATTTATTTATATTTTATAACATGTTTCACATATATTATTTATATTATATTTTTGAAAACATCTTTATTCAAAATTATTATATATATTATTATGTATTATCTTTTATATGTATTAAATTATATATTTATTATAATATTTATTTAGTATTTTTATTGTTTTATATATATATTGCTTTATATATTTTACTTGTCCATGCAATGCCCTTTTATTTATTTATTATTTTATGATTACTATAGTGTAGTTATTTTAGTTGTATTTTATATTGTCTATATTAAATGCTAATGTATTATAATTGTTTTTAATATTTGTGTACGATAGTTTATAAATGCAATATTGTCACATGGATTATTGTTCAAAATAAAAAATACATTTTTGCAAGCTTACTATATTTTAAAATAAGGCAATGTTTTGTATTTAGAAATTCAGAAAATAGTGCCCTAACGTACTGGGTTGCGATTTCTTGTTTGGCTAAATAACTAAATATCCTTTTAACAAGTTTTGTAAATCATGAGATGTTTTTTTAGTTATGAGGGTTTAAAAATATCGTGTCCTAACGTGTTAGATGTGATGTTTATATTCTTTCGGAACAAAGAAATCTCAAGTTTTAAATCAAAAAAACCTATTCTTAGAAATGCAAAACATTGTGTCCTAACTTACTGGATATGATGTTTTGTATCTCGAGATAGGGTTTTCAAAAATAAAGACATGCCTAGTTTCAAATCATGAGATGCCATATCCTAACTTACTGGGTATGGTGTTTTATTTCTTTGAGATAGGTAAGTTTTTTTTTTCTTCAAATAAAAGGACCATTTTCTACAATTTTTCAAAGTTTCAACATTAGGACATGATTTTATCGATTAGGTACCAATTTTTGGGGTTATGAGGGTGCTAATCCTTCCTCATACGTAACCGACTCCCGAACCCATTTTTTTTTTTTCGTAGACCAAAATCAGTATTTTGAAATAAAATGTTTTTTAAGGTAATCCAATCACAGCTAAGTAAAAGGATTAGTGGCAACTCCCATTTTTATTTTTTAAAGTCGATCCCCATTTTTTAAATCAAATATTAAAAATGATTTCGACACTAACTAAGAAAATATTTCGATAGCATCTTCTATT
This sequence comes from Gossypium rotundifolium, assembly GCA_025506655.1. NCBI lineage: Eukaryota > Viridiplantae > Streptophyta > Magnoliopsida > Malvales > Malvaceae > Gossypium > Gossypium rotundifolium. The sequence continues at coordinate 21,440,866 of CP106727.1, forward strand.
CATATGCATCGGAACAAGTATAAAATATTACATCAATTAAACTAGAGAATATATTCAACATAAACCAGTGTACAATAAAAACTACCCATCATTGATAATGCGACAAATTTTTTATTGCGACAAAAATTTATTTTTTTAGGATGATGTTATTTATATGAAAATGAAGAAAGATTTCGATAAAAATACTTCAAAGAAGAAAAAAATCCCTTTAGTAAAACCCAAATATTCAAAAACTCGACTCGTCTTGATTTGGTTATGTAAAGTTCATATGCAAGAGAGAGCAAATTACGTCAGTTAGTTTGAGGTCAGTCTCAAAGAATGTTAACGGTAATACAAATAGACTGCCCATGAGAAAGCTTATTGAGACCTTACTTACTATTTAACTATTGGAATCAAACTCGCCTACACGCTACGCAAAAGTCGCCATTGACTTGGTTTTACCACTTCCATTGCTAATACCCCCAAGAGGAAACAATCCTCAACTTGAAGATTATGGAAGCCAATAGGGTCAGCCAACGGCAAAGGACCTTGGGATCATTGATCAATAGATAGTATAGATTTGGATATTTATATCCACTGTTTTCTTACAAGTTTTAATATAGTGGGTTTACACATTTTAATTCCTACTCGAAACAGATTGAGGGTAGTATAAATTATCCGAATTTACTTTACAGAATGATGACTTTGAAATCAAATTATGGAGATAAAATCAAACTCATACATTAACTTTGGGTTTAATGTGTAGTGTCATAAATAAACTTTGATTTTGTGTGATTTTATATATGACATTTTGATTTGATTCAATTTTACAAATGACTAACAACATTATCTAATTAGCACAATTTTACATTGATATATTACATGCATAAACAATTATATTAATATAATATTCAAATAAATGTGGAGTATTCATTTCTTTAAATGTATATAATTGAATCAAAATCAAAGTTTTATATATATATATATATATATATAAATCACAATTCAAGTTTCATGTATACAATTACACTAAATTAAAGTTCATATATCAAATTATACATTGACCCAAAACTCATGTATAAATTTCATTCTCATTCCAAAATATATATTATTCATACTTAATTCAAATTTATTGTTGTAAATGTCCAAAATAAAATTGAACTTACTAGATTGGGATATTGTTTAACATATACCATATATGATAGATAATTTAATTAGTACATATTTTTGTTGTAATACTTGAATTTAATACTAATGATAAATAGATTCTAATTTTGAATTATATTTCTAGATATTTTTTTATATAATATTAGGGATGAAAGAGTATATTTATGGATTTATATTCAAACTTTGCTGTAGTACTAGATCACTCATCGTCATTGGCTCCTCGGTTGCTATAAATGAGGCTCTAGAGTTTCCCCTTGGCTTTCTCTACAAGAAAACCTTACTTGTTTCCCATCTCAAAGAAGAACAACCCTGTCACATGGCTTCTTCTCCATCAGTTCCAAAAGTTTCGACCCAAAATTTGAGTGAGGAATTTAATACTGGGGATGGGTTTATCAACACAATCCCGAATGAAAAGTGTGCTGTCACTAAGACACCATTGGTTCAAGCAACCTCATCTGTTTCAATGGCTACCATGCAACTTTATGCTATCTTAGAAACTGTTGCCGATAGAGTGGAGATGCACAAGAATATCGGCAATCAACGAGAAAACTGGAACACCCTTCTTCTTAACTCCACTAACATGATGATTCTTACTGCTGCATCTATGGCTGGTGTTACAGCAACTAGCCATGGTGTTTCTGTTTTGGGCTTGAAGTTAGGTTCCATTCTCTTGTTCTCAGCAGCCACTGCAACGTCGGTTATTATGAACAAGATCCAACCTTCACAGCTTGTGGAAGAGCAACGTAAGGCAACGAAATTGTTTAAGCAGCTTGGGAGCCAAGTACAAACCCTAATCACTGTTGGTTCCCCAAGCAAAGAAGATGTGAAAGATGTTATGGCGAAAATCTTGGTCATTGATAAAGCTTACCCTCTTGCCCTGCTAGGTGGTGTAATGCTTGAAAAATTCCCGGAAAGTTTAGAGCATGCTGTTTGGTGGCCCAGAAACGAGTCTCAGAAAGAAAATATCAATAGAAAGGTGGGATGGGCAATGGGTGGACTAAGGAGCTCGAAATGGAAATGAGGGAAATCGTTGAGGTGATTAAGAGAAAAGACAGTGAAGATTATGAGAGATTAGGCAACAAAGCATTGAAGATAAACAAAGTTTTAGCTACATCAGGGACATTACTAGCTGGAATTGCAGCTGTGGCATCTACTTTCATGGGGTCTTCCAATATCGGACCTTGGGCAGCAATAGTGGCAACCATTACAGGAGCTTTAGCTTCAGCTGTTAACACTTTCGAGCATGGCGGCCAAGTTGGTATGGTGTTTGAGATGTATAGGAACAACGCCGGCTTCTTTAAATATATGCAGGAATCGATTGAATAGACTTTGGATGAAAGTGATGTGAAGAAAAGAGAACATCGAGCGTTGTTTGAAATGAAGGTAGCATTGCAATTAGGCAGAAGCTTATCACAGTTGAGAAATTTAGCCAAAAAATCCAGTTATTCTCGTATAGAAGGAATCCCCATTGATGAATTTGCAAGCAAGTTGTTTTAATGTTGCACTAGATTCATGATTATAACAAGAACTATTAATTGCATGGTACTGTATTCACACCTGATGGATCCCAATACTCTGTTTCCATAATAAATTAGAATAAAAATACTTTAAGTTTTGTTACTATATAAATTTTTACTCCTACCATCCGAAATACAATGTTTCGGTTTATAGAAAACAAATATTCCATTTTTTTAAAATATTTTATTATACCCTATACAACATTTATTAACTTCTATACCAAATATTATTTTACCTTCAATATATGGCTTTAGTAATTACTAATATTTGCGAAGCCTAGCAAGGCCTTAGACGGTTTTCTCCTTCATAGGAGCGCCTATGCTCCTTCCAATATAAGAAAATTAATGATTGTTCTGTTCTGTTGAGGGTTAGATTATGATTAGTTTGGTTTTTGTTCATTTACTAAGTTAAATAAACGAACATAAATAAAATTTTGAGGCTTTGTTAAATGAACCAAACACAAACAAAGTTTATTCAATTTATTTATGTTCATGAACAAACTAGTTTATGTTCATTTAAAATTAGTTTAATAAATCATTTAAATTAAGCTCGTTTACTATTCCATTAGTATATATTAATAAAATTATTGTGGTTTGTATGCTTTTTATTTATAATATTTATATTTGATCATTGTATATCTAAAAATAATATGTGTGTATGTGTTTATTGTTTGTTTATTTGTTTATTATTCATGAACATTGCTCGTGAACATGCTCAATTATATGTTCATGTTGAACATGTTTGAAAACATCTTCGTTTAATGTTCACGAACATGTTCATTTAATTTAAACGAACGAATATGAACACACATAATTTTAAATAAACAAAAAAGAGCAAAAATTTTGAAGTTCTTAAAGAACACGAAGCGAACACAAACAAACTTAAAATAAACAAACAAACATGAACAAAGGTCCATTCATTCAAGCTTGGTTCATTTGCAACCCTAATTCTTCTGAATCTAGGAAACCTATGGTTTCCTCAATCAACTCAATCAAAGGAAAACTGTAACAGCTCATTTTTCAGTAATGTCAATAACGTTGGTTTCAAAACCCCATTTTCGATGTTCGAGTCCTTAAATATTAATATTTAATATTTATGAGGTTGGTGTAAATGTTAATTAAATTTTGGTCCCTTAACTTTGTCACATTGATAGATAATTATGGTACAAGGACTAATTGTAAAAATTATAAAAATTTATCGCTATGAATTTTTAAATAGCCGAAGGACCAATTGAGTAATTGGGCCATTAGTATATGACAATCGGTGGCGGATGTAAATTGTAATCCACCAACTTTGCTTAAGGTTAATTAATTATAATTAATTAAATTGATGTAGATTAATTAAATATTAAGTTAAGTATATAAAATAGAATAAAAATAAAACAAAATATTTTTCTAATTCATCTTCTTCTCCACCCGTAGCAAAAGAAGATATAATAGGGTTTGAGCTTTCAAACTTTCGACTTTAATTAGGTATGTTTAATTTAGTCATTTTCTTGTAATTTTATATTTTTAGGTTGTTGGAACTTGATTTACCTAGCTCATCTAACAATTTACAAAAATTTTAAGGTTTCTAAAAGCTTCAATTGATGATTTCTTAAAGAATTTGATGTTAAATTGATAGATTTTAAGCTTAGATGTAAAAATGATTAGATTGTAAAATTGATTTGCTAATTTTTGAATATAGGGACTAAAGTGTATAGATTTCAAAACTAGTGTAAAATTTCTATAATTTGAGATGATTTAGTGTCCTAAAGAATGTAATTGAGATTGATTTTGAAATCGAAACTCAAATTTTAAAGTTATGGCAAATTCGATTTTAGGGACTAAATTGAATAAAATGCAAAACTTTAGGGTCATTCAAAAAATGAAATTGAACTTATTTATGGATATAATAGGATGATATAAGATTTTTGGAATTGATAAATTGAAATTAACTATTGTATAGATCAAGAATTGTACCAAAACGAGGATAATTGAGGAAAAGACAAAATTGATGATTAGTCCTTAGAGAATTGTTCGTTTGTTGTTTTGCCATGTAAGTTCATATAGAACTTACTATGTTTTTTATGTTATGTTTGAATTGTGTTATTTTTCCTATAGTTTCTTAATGTGAATTTAGTGACTTTTGGCATCAAATGGACTAATATGCAAGGTGTTAAATATATGACAATTATAAATAAGTACAAGGTACATAAATGAAATTAAATTCTTATATGAATGGTATAACATGTATATGTTGTTATAGGGATTGAAATGATATGAATATAGTAATAATGTCCATGTGAACTTAGTAAAGGATTAATATACGTATGGCATGCCATTAGGGTCAAATATAAAACGATCTGGGATTTACATGGTTATTTAAGATCCAACATTTGTTTCGGATTCTCGATTCATAAATGTTATCTTGTGTGAGCAAATTCCTAAATGCCAGCTTGTATGAGCAAATTCATAAATGTCAACTTGTGTGAGCAACCTTAATCATTGTCAGCTTGTGTGAGCATTATAGTCCCGTGTATCTAATTTCGGTTTACTAAGGTTCTCTCGGGCAAGAAAATGGTAACCTAATGAAAATGTATTGGTTAAAATGATTGAACATGAATTGAGTTACTTATGTTTGTAATTTGAATATGAATTGGTTAGTATTTGATATAAGATGGAATTGTTGTATACATATATGATTTAAGTTAGAATTCCTTACTATGCAAATGAACTAACCTATTGGTTGTATTGTTGAATTACATATGAAAGTATAAGGATGGCAAAGGATGCCATGATATATACTAATGTGTTTTAATTGCTTAATTTCTTGTATTGTCAAGGTAAGTTAAGTGATTTTCATATAGACTTACTAAGAATTCAATGTGCTTACTCTATTGCCTCCCTTTTTTTTCTTGTAGATTGTTGATTTGCGAACGTGTCAAGCGAATCAACAAGAAGCTCACACTATCCCTTTATTTACTCTGTAGTATTTTAAATGTTTTAAAGCTCCATTTTGTGGCATGTACATAGGTGTTATGTATTTGGTTAATTTTGAATAACGACATAACTTGTCATTTATTTTATGCATGAATTTGCATAATGGTAATGCTTGTTGATATGGTATGCTTTTGGTAAATGGTTTGAGTTGAGTATATGGAATTTGGAATGGTGTTTTGGATGTGAATTGATAATGCCAAATATGGTATTTGGTTAATGGTTGATATGTATGCTTTGATAAAGGAATGTTATATTCAATGGTTGAATTGGTAGTATAAGTTGATGTAAGCATGACTATAGATGTTTAAATATGTTTGGGATGTTCAAATTGAAAGATAACCATGAAATAGGTACTAAATGGCCTAACTTGTACCAAAAATAGAGTCCATGTTGCGACGTCAAATAGTGGTCGTCGCGACGAGCTTTAAGTTTCAGGCCACGACATGGCGAGGAACCCTATCATCACAACGAGACCAATTCAATATGTCACATCGCGACAATTTGCAATGAGGAACTCTTTCATGTCGTGACGTTGACCTAAAGTTTTGAAACTTTTACAAATTGGTCCTTGCTCAATCTTAGGCTAACTTTAGAGTGTATATAAGCTTGTATAAGACTCATAAAATGTTATATATCATGTCTATAGTTTGAAATGCTTTGTATCAATACCATTTTAAGGTTCGATGTTTTGAAAATTAATGAAAAATTTCCCAATTATCAATACCCTCCCCAAGGTGTTGATATTTCACATCAAGTATCGATACATTCCCTATTGTATCGATACTATAGATGCTTAACGATCAATAAATTTGGGTATTAAATACCTAAAGTACAGATACGTTTTGTTGCAGGAGCCATTAATGCTTTAGTTTTTACACCCTCAAAGACTCAATTCATTTTTCCAACAACCCAAATTGTAGCAGCCCAGTTTAGACTCTAGTCAGAAAGTAGTTTCGAGACCACAAATTTGAGGTTACAAAAATAATTTAAAATTATTTTTTATGTTTATAATGTGTGATTAAGCCTGTATGAAAGTTTCATGTGAAAATGTTATCAATTGTGTGTCGAGTTGTAAGAAAGGATTTAATCGCATAAAGTGTAAAATGTTGTGTGTTGATTGTTAAGTGTTTAATTGTTGTTGTCTTTATAATGTGGAGGCTTTATGAGGCAATTATCCCATTATTTAGATAGTGGATGGTAGATGGACATTTATAACCAACCATTATAAGCTTAAATGTTTATTTCATTAAGGGTATGATTGGAAATCAATTATAAATGTTATAATAAACAAAATGAAGTCAAAATGCTCATATTTTTCATGTATTCCCACCAAAAATTGAGAAAGAAAATAGGGTTTGAGGCTTTTTGATTTTTGGCTAGCAATTGGCTTGATTTAAGGTATGTTTTGACTTTGGTTTTTGATGATTTTTATGTTTTTGAGATTGTTGCTTAGTCTACTATCAAGCCCATGTTGTAATTTGAGGAATTGATGATGTTTATGAGATGTTCCATTGATGAAATGGTGATTTTTGTGATGAGTATTGGTGTTAAATGAAAGATATGTGAAGGATGAACATGTTTTGTCTTTAAATTTTTAGTAAAATTGAGTAATTTGAGCTTAATTGAGAAAAGTGTAAATTGGAAGACTAAAATGTGAAATAAATGAAATGTTGGGCTAGTATTAGCATGAAAAGAATTCAGCTAAGCTTAAGTGAATAGAAATTTAGTGTATTTTGTGATTTGATGAATTAGGGACTAAAGTGTCAAAATGTGAAAATATGAGGGCTATTTTGTAAAATACCTTAAATAAGTGTATGTGGACTAAATTGAATTAATTGATGATTGAATGGATTGAATTTGAATGTGTATAGACCAAGAAAGGAGAGGTTTGGATCGAGATCGAGGCAAAGACAAAGTGCTCGATTAAACGGCCGTTTCGATATATCAATGTCCGAGGTAAGTTCGGACATAATACGAGTGTTTAACTATGTTTAATGTTATGAGATGAATGGTATGATATTATTGAATTGTGAATGCTATGTGAGGGCTCGAGTTATGTGGCACTAAGTGTGCATATTCAAAAATGTGACTGAGATGATTAGCACTCTGTACGCGAAATAATATAAGCTTTGGCTCTGTGGTTGGCACTGTGTGTGCGATACCGATTTAAGATTGGTTTGATATAGATGCACTAAGTGTGTGATGTTAATTAAGCTTGACTAATGATTTGGGGCACTAAGTGTGTGATTGAACCAAAGAAGGGACGAAAGTTGATCGAAATGAAATAGTGAGTATTGAGTAGCATATGTAATCAACAACTAAGTGTTGGCTAAGGTATGTTAAGAACCTATGTGGTTGATGAAACTATGAATGAGTTTATGGAAGGTTAATTGAACATATTAGCTTTGGATGTATGATATATGTGATTTTGAAATAATCTATGTGATGGTTTGTTTTGGTGTAATGTGTTATGTTACGAACTTACTAAGCTTTTGAAAGCTTACTATGTGATTGTTTCTCTGTTTTACAGTGTCAGTAAAGCTAGCTCGGATCCAAGGATCGTCAGCATCTCCATCACACTATCGGCAATCTATTTTGGTACTTTTGGAAAGATGTATATAGTTGAAATATGGCATGTATAGGATAGAAGTTATGATTTGTCTTGAAATGTTTAACCCTTGCCATGTGATTTGGCTTGGAAGTTGAATGATGTAGAAATTATGAATGAGCTATGAATGTGGTATATTTCATGACTTTGTGGTTGATGAAAGATGTGGCTTGAACTACATAATGCTTGATACTATATATATATATATATATATATATATATGTTTTGAGATTCATAATTATTACTTTGAATGGACTTATTTGTGATGATATTAGGTATAGAAGTAGATAGTATTGTTTATGATTAATTGGTTCATGAAATGGTATCTTTTGAAAGCATTTAGAAGTATGAATTGGTATTGCTTTGAAGCTTGTAGGTATGACCCATGTGTGGGTGGCAAATTGGCCTTGCAAATGGCCTATTTTGCACACATGGTCAAGGGACACGGGTGTGTGTCTCTACCATGTGGCTCAAAGGCCACTTGGAAGTGTGCCTAGGCAAGTTACACGCCTTGGTACACGGGCATGCCTGGTGGCCGTGTGACTAAGTCAGTAGCTAGCCTAATTTCACACGGTCATGGCACACGGGCGTGTCTGGTGGCCGTGTGAATAAGTCAGTATGTATGCTCTGTTTTGGCACGGCCTGGACACATGGGAGTGTCTGGTAGCCGTGTGAGGCACACGGCCTAACTGCACAGGCGTGTGATCTCAGCAATAATGAAAAATGTTTAAATTTCTAAAAATTTCTGTAAGACTTCGGTTTAGTCCTGACCTCTTCCTATCATGTGTTTAAGGTCTCGTAGACCTAGATAAGGGACTATATACTCGTATTTGAGTATGTGTGATTGTAGATTGACTTTGTGTCATGAAGTGAATGTGAAAAGTTTCGATGATTCGGTAATGCCTCTTAACCTTAGTCCAGCGACGGATACAAGTTAGGAGTGTTACACAAATAGTTGGAAATCAAAGAGAGTCTATAAATACTAGCTTCTAAAGCTTCTACAAAAACAAGAGAGATTACAAGAGATTAAGAGCTATCAAAAAAATCAAGAAATTTATAACCAACATTTGTGCTTAAATTTTTCTTGTGAGTATTCATTATATTTTCTTAGATCAAGTGTTTTTATTGAATGTGTACTTCATTTGCAAACATTCTAATCTTGTAAGGATTGTTTCTTTATTTGCTTATTTGTTTGCTTTTTTGAAATGGTTTATGTCTTAAGGTTTAGGTAGAAATCCTGTAACACACATATCCCATTTTCATTTTCGAAAAAGGATATCGGATATTACCAGTCAAGTTGGAACAGTTAATGAAAGAGATCATTTAGTTTCAACTCTTAAATCGAGCTTTCGAAGCTCTAAAAATAAGTTACAAACATTTAGGGACCAAATTGAAACTTTCAGGAAAATTTTGAAAATTTTCAAGTCAGAGGTCACACAGCTATGTGTCCAAGCCGTTTGACGAGCCCAACCCGTGTGGCTCCAAACATGGTTGTGTGGTTAACCTACAAGCCCGTGTGCAACCTCACATGTCCGTGTGCAACCTCACACGTCCATGTCCATAAACCGTGGAACTCTCTAGTTTGGATCACACGATCGTGTTGCAGGCCGTGTGCCAGCCCATGTAACATTCAAATACCTCACACAGTCGTGTCACAGGCCGTGTGTCTTCCCATGTGAGAACTGCACCTATACTATTTTTAAACATGTTCTGGGCACACGGCCGTGTGACACCCGTGTCCCAAGCTGTGTGAGACCAAAAATGACCAATTCCAAGCTAAATTTTCACCTATTTGCTTAAGAGTTTAAACACATTCTAATACAAACTTTCATAGGCTAAAAACCATCTTCAAACACATTCAAAACATGTCAATGGATTCAACCTATTTATCAAACCAATATGACCTCATTGACACCATAAATCATTTCATAACATTTCATCTTCAAGGTTTCATACAAGATATAGTTACACATCAAAACATCAATTCATTTCAAACCATAATCTCACATATTGTCAATGTTTTCTACCATCAAACCTAACACTTAAACTTAAATGAAACATGTATAATTTCATTTGTCACAACATATAATATAAGTAATAGCCCGTTTTGAGTCAAATTGGAATAGTGGTTTTGGGACCACAAATTCTAGGTTGAAATTATTATTTTATTATTATTTTAATGTTTACTGCATGATTGAATGATTTTGAAATTTTAGTTAAGAAATTTTATCGTTTGGTAGGTCAATTTGATAAAAAGGACTAAATCGCGTAATATGCAAAAGTGATGTTCTAATAGTTAAAGGTATTAAATAGCTATGGAACATTAAAGTAAAAATCCTTAAGTGGTAAATAAACCATTTTTAGTGTTGGTGCACAAAGATGGACATGTACAAATGAATTTTAATGGTTTATGTTAAATGTTAATATTGTAATTTGGTTATTTAAGTATAAAAAATAAAACAAAATCAAAAATTATGAAGGCTATCATCTTCCTAGCTGATTTTTAGCAAAGAAGAAAGCCATTTTAGGGCTTGAAGAGTTCGGTCACTTTGATACTCAATTGTAAGCCCGTTTTTGTCCCGTTTTTAATTATTTCTATGTTTTTGAGATCGTTGCAACTAGGTCTAGCTAGCCGAGGGACTATTTTGCAAAAATATTAAAGATTTTGAATGATTCCATTGATGAATACATGTGTGTTTTGATGTTTGATGATAGATTATGAATGTTGTGAAATATACAAGTTTTATAAAGTGATTTTTAGTGAAAATGGAAATTATGGATTAAATTATGAAATGTGGAAACTTTGTGGTTAAAATGTGAAATAAATGAAAAATATGGGCTTCTAGGGACTAATTGGTAAATCTTCTAGGCTTGGGTGGTGATGAAATTGAATGAATTTTATTTTACGAGCCTAGGGATTAAATTGTAAAAGTTGTGAAATTCTTGGGGTAAGAGTGTAAAAGTACTTAAATGTGTGTTTGGATTAAATTGAATAGAGAGATTATCAAATAAGTTAATTTTGAATATATTTATACCAAGAAAAGTGGAACTCGAATCTAGATCGAGGGAAAACTAAAGTTATCGACTAATCGACTTATTTTGTCGTTTTCACATCATAGGTAAGTTCGTATGTGATAAATTTTGTTATAAATGTATTTTAAATGCTTTGATATTGCATAATTTGTAAATACAAGACTTTGGATAAGATAGACAATAACTCGATAGTAATTCAGTAATCGAAATCCCGGTTGAACATTAGGAATCGTTTGGGATACTAGTGACATGTCATTAGGGGATACATTGAGTTGGCTTCGGGCCACAATATTGGCACTTCGGGTGCGAATTATACCGATTTGTCTTTGGCCCATAAATATCAACTGATTTGGCTTCGGGCCATGATATTAGTACTTCGGATATAAGTTACCTTGATTTGGCTTCAGGCCATGGTATAGTTACTTATTGTGCGAGACTCTTGAGTATCCGACTTCTATCCTGAATGGTTTAATGGGTAAATGAATGATGTGGTTAAGAATGTGATTGGTACGAGATGGTACATGATCGTGTCAAAATAGTCAAGTTTTAATATTTATAAAAGTGATCGAACCTGTAGACTAACTGCGACAACAATAGAGGCAAGTGCACCTATCGAACAGTAGTATAGCTCAGGCAAGAATATCTTATCGAACCCAAGGGAACCTAAAAGTACTACTACTCACTTTCTTTCTATTATTTAGCCTAAAATATAGAGTGATGGGTTATTAAACTAACGAAATACTTAAACTAAATGCAAAGACAAAAGAATGAATTGGAGAAAGACTTTAAGAAAACTCAGTTGATAAAGACGATACCCTCAGGAAGAATCCACCTATACTTCACTTATTATTTATTCCCCAAACCATATGATTTCTTTACTTAGCTTGATCCATGAGACTCCCTAATCGATATTAAACCTTCCTCGAGGCGAATAACGTCTAACCTTAGGTAAATTAGTGGAACTCTCGTTCTCTTATAATAACCCCTAAGGAAGCGATAATCGATCAATGGATTCCTATATTAGGTTTCACCCTAATCGTGCAAAATCTCGTAACCCTATCTCTAGGCGTCCGATCAACTCGCTCAATTATGCTAGATCTACTCTTAGGCGGGTCTATTCCTCCTCCACTTAAACACATCGATTAAATTAAGCAACATAATTAAGAACAAACCAAGTACTTATCATATAAATTTAGAAATCAAATAACAAAATCCATCATAGGTTTCATCCCTTGTGTCTCGAGGGGTTTAGTGCATAACTAAATAAGAAAACATCTCAAGAGTAAAGAATAAACAAAACATAAGAACTCCCTAAAACCCCCTGAAGGAATTGAAGGAGAGATCCTCCGTCTTGAATGGAGTTCTGACTTCTTGAGATGGATCAACTGGCTATATTCAAGTGACTTCCTAAAAGATGAATGCTTTAGCCTAAAAGCCTCTGCCAAAAAGCTCCCTTTTAATGTCTGCCTTGGGTTGTTTATATAGGCTTTGGGATGCTATACTTGGCTCCTAAGTATGTCCTTCAAGTAGAATTACTATTAGGGTATTTGAGTAGACTTAGGAGTATGTTTCTTTGGCTTCAAGCATCCAATTCCGAGTGAAATTGCTCATTCTCGCGGCAGGGGCACGCCTATGGCACACGCCCGTGTAATTACAGGGTTGGGCTGTGCCTTGATTCTATCGATTTAGGCACGACCATGTAGATCACCAGGCACGCCCGTGTGTGGTAATGAGATGATGCATGGCCGTGTAACTCGTGAGTTGGGCCATGTTCTAGGTAATTGTCGACACACGGTCGTGCAGGTTTTGGGCCAGGCCGTGTTGATTTCTTGCTAAGGCCCAATTACTCCGCTTTAAGCCCATTTTGTGTTCTTTTTATCCTGGGGTGCTTTCTTGAGTATAAACATGAAAAGAAAGGATTAAAAGCACCTTTTTACATAATTCGAGGGCTAAATCATCCAAAAGCATACCAAATATGGGGTTAAAATATGTTACTTTTACGGTTTATCAGTACATGTATGTGCATAAACCATATTAGCTTAGAATTGAAGAAATGGTGAAGAATATATATGGTTTTGTGAATGAGTAATTGAAAGGTTTGTTAGTTTATGTTAATTCATGTATTTATAATCAATGGTTGAATTATGTGTTTATGATTATATCGAGTTTATTTCATACGAGCCTACTAAGCTATAAAGATTACGTTGTTTATTTTTCTATGTTTTATAGAGATTTCAAGCTAGCTCAGATTCGGGAATCGTCGGAGATCGCATTACACTATCCACCTATCACTTGGTACCTATGAACTTTGGTATTTTAAGTATATGGCATGTATAGGGACTTTGGTCATGTTGGTTATATTTTGGTAATGATTTTGGCCATTTTAATTGGCTTGTAAATGTATATGTCTTGGTTTGTATATAATAGCCATGAGAGTTGGCTTATTTTGAGTTAATTTGCTTATGTATATGTGTATGTGCATATAGTTTATGTTATGTAAATTGAGGTTGGTTCTGTGATGCTTATTAATAGTTGGTATTATGAAAGTTGAATGTTGATATTGGTTATGTTATTTGTTTGTGAATCAAGGTAAAGAATGCATGTTTTAAGTAGCCATATTGATGATCTAAGTTTATGAGATTTTGGGTATAAATGAATTGGTCTTATTTTGCAACTTGTGTATTGAGAAATGTGGTTTAGAATATGCATGAATTAGGTTTGAATTGGCTGGTTTAAATGTCTATTTATGCTATGATATGGTGCAAAATGATGTGTTGTAGGTACATTCAAATTTGGTGGCAAATTGGCTTGGTAAATAGTCTATTTTTGTCAACATGGGCAGAGACATGGCGTGTGTCTCAGCCGTGTGTGACACATGGTCAAGTTACACAACCATGTGTCCCCTGGTGTTGATTTTGAAACTAAGTCAGTATGCTCCACACAACCTCACACACGACGCGTGTGATATGGCCGTATGGAATAAGTCAGTATACCCTACAAGATTGACACGATCTAGTACACGACCTGGCACACGGGCGTGTATGGCTATTTTTAAGGCACACGGGCTAGCCACACAGGCATGTGTGTTGGCCGTGTGATCCAAGTCAGAGAGTTACATGGAGTCAGACACGGGCTGGGACACGGCCATGTGTTTCCATTTCGAATGTCCACACGGCTTGTGACAAGGGCGTGTGTCCCCTATTTTGAGAAAAATTTTCTAAGTGTTTAAAAAGTTTCGAGTTATCGGTTTAGTCTCGAACCACTCCCAATACATGTTTAGGGCCTCATAGGCTCGTATTAAGGACAAATTGATTGAGATTGAATGATGAATGTACGAAATGATTAAATGTATGTGAAAAGTATGTCTAAATGTGTTGTAAGTCCGGTAATGCTTCGTAACCCTATTCCTGTTGAATATGGGTGAGAGGTGTTACAACACAAACTTAAGTAAACTTGCTCAAACTAGGATTCAACATCATACATACAAAGAGGTCCTAGTACATGCCATATATACCAAACTAAAACAAAGTCTACCAAAGATCTCCTAGATAGTGTGATTTCTTGTGTTGATCCGAACTTCTAATCTTTCAAAACGTAATCTACAAAATAAGACAAATACATGTAAGCTTTAACAAAGCTTAGTAAGTTCGTTTGTATATATTGATAAACCTTTCTGATTAAACATAGTAATCAATTAAAATTAAATGTTGAAATTCCATAAAACACAACATTTATCATAAATTAACAATCAATATAGTTGTTCAATATATTCAGTAGATAATGCTCGTTTGAGCTTTACTTAGTATATCAGTAGATTTCACTCGGTTGAGCTTCTTCAGTATATCAGTGGATAACATTCCATGAGATTTATTCAGTATACCAGTAGATTCTTTTACTCAATAGAGCATTCTTTTCAATAGATCCAGTAGGTATGGCTTGAGAGCGCATACGTTTTAGTAAATTCAATAGGTATGGCTCGAAAGCGCATACGTTCAGTAGATTTAGTAGGTATAGTTTGTCTAAGAACCAATCAGTATATCAGTGGGCAACGCTCGCTGATCTCATTCGGTATATAATATAACATTCAATAGTAGTATACTAACAAAGAGTATAAGGATTATTAGAAGCATATATAAATGCTTGAACTTACAGGATTGATTTACAGTAACGACTTATAGTATCTAAATTAGTGATCAATGTCATTTCAATTCATTATTTCCATTTCCAATTACACACATCAATATAATCCAATATTATGCAATTAAGTTCCTATAATATATTTAAATATGTACTAAAATTAAACCGTACGAACTTACCAAACAAAACTACAGCAACGACAAATTATAGGGGCTATTTGGTAATCTCATCTTTTCCTCGATTTTCCACTCGTATAGGATATAAAATAATAATTCCATTCAATTCACTAATTCTAACAGCAAAATTTATCCATTTTATGCAATTAAGTCATTTTTAACATTTTTACAAAATTATCCCTAATATTTTACTTTTATACAATTTAGTCCTTAAGCCCAAAACATGCAATTTAACCAATTTTAAATAAAATAAAGTTTAGTTGAACTATATAACGCCTCTCTACAGCCCATAATTTCTATTATTACACAACAAGTCTCTATAATTTTATCACTTTAATGATTTAGTCCTTAAACATTAAAATTACCAAAAATTACTTTACAAAATAGTCTTATCTAGCAACCAAGCTTAATATTCTACCATAAAACTTCAAGACTCAATGGCATAATCCAAAACATTTGATAGCTTTACGAATTAATCCCGAGTTAGATAGATTAAGCTAATACGAACTCAAAAACATAAAAATTACTAAATAGGGGCAAGATTTACCTACTCAATCAACTAAACCAAGCTTGGTCAAAGGATTCTCCTCTCAACAATGATATATTCAACTTTTGAAGGAAGAAACAAAAAGATGAAAGCCAATTTTGGCTTCTGTTTTTTTTTCATTTTACCTAATTTCATAAATTACTATTATAACCTTACAATTTCAATAAAATTTCATGTAATTAGCCTTGCAAACCGTCCATTATTTACTCAAATGATATAATTTCTAATTAATGAGGGTTAAATTGCACTATTGGTTCTTCAATTATTTTAAAATTTAACTAAACAAGCTTATTTTCAATTTAATCCTAAACTAATTAGGCCTAAATGAGTAAATAGCCCCAAAAGTTAGTGGATTTAATCATGCCACCACAACTCGAACTTTTTTACCATGGTTTAATTACCATTTTGATCCTTTTACTATTTTAAATCTATAGCAATTAACTTTTACTTTTTTACACTTTGATCCTTTTACCTCAATTAAGCAAAAAAATCATCAAAATTACTGGACCCAACTTCAATTCATATATAATATGACTCTATAAATATTTAATAAAAATATTTACGACTTTATATTATAGAAACAAGGTCCTAATACCTTGTTTTCAATAACCACTTAACTTATAAACTAAATCACTTATACTAACTTTTAATTCAATTATTGAAAATCATCAAATCAAAATTCAATATAAAAATTACTATTGACTCGTATAATTTAAATACTAATTATACAAACTTACTCGTCAGATTTCTGGTCCCAAAACCACTGTTTCTGACACCACTGAAAAACGGGCTGGTACAAATC
The DNA here is from genome assembly GCA_025506655.1 of Gossypium rotundifolium. Lineage (NCBI taxonomy): Eukaryota > Viridiplantae > Streptophyta > Magnoliopsida > Malvales > Malvaceae > Gossypium > Gossypium rotundifolium. Next base: position 21,457,814 of record CP106727.1, read on the forward strand.
CTAAGCGAGTTGTAAGGTTAAGTATTGTCCTTAAAGGTTCATCAAATTAGTGAATTTTGGAAAATCCTTAGTGGTGGAAAGCTAGGTAGTAGAGTAGGCAATCGGGGCTGAACCAATCTAAAATCATTGTGTTCTAGGTCTTATTTTCTTATCCTTGCTTCCACAAAATTTTTAATAGCCAATTCACCCCCCACTTGGCTATTTCGGTTGATCGATTGAGCTAACAATAGGTCACATCATGAACGCCAGAAATGAATGAATCCATAAATAGATCTAGGATAAATTTAAATTGGGGTTGGTTTGACATATATAATAAGGGATTAAATAATTTGTAATTAAGTTCCCACTTATAACACCCCATACCTGGTCCGGTCATCGGACCTAAGCTACAAGATGCTATGAATAAAACGAAACAATCATGTAAAATTTAAAACATTGAATGATTATATTTATACACACAATAATTATTACAAATCAGAATGGAACTAAAATCGAGTTTTAAATACAAAGGAATAGATTAGGGCATGAAAAATGACCAAATTATAAAATTTTCAAAAACTGGACAACGTATCGATATTTTTGTAATAGGTATTGGTATTTTTAAGTTCGATATCAATACCAAATTAAATATCGATACGAGTTTGACATTCTGTCAAATTTGGAAATGTTGGATCAAATCATTTTATCGATACCATTTAGAGGTATCAATGTTTTTAAAGAATTATCGATATTTATTGAAAAATATCGATACCAAATTAGCATTCTGTCAATTTTAAAATTGTTCATTTGGTCCAATATCGATACCTTAGTCCTTAACATCGATACTTTTATCAAAATTGTCAAAATAATGAGTTTTAAAGTTCATTTCATGCTCAAATAACATACCGTTTTAAGGATACATATATACACATATAAAACCTTACAATTTCTTTAAAAGGATACATATATACACATATAACACCTTACAATTTCTTTAAATTCTTACCTAAAACACTTCATGAACTCAATCTAAAACATGATATATTACATCCTAGTATTCTAATATGCCATAAGACACCATCACAAACATCATTCAAGATTAAGCATAGCTAAGTAATTACCATATGAATCATCAAAGATATCATAACTTCTATCAATAACCAACAACCACATACCAAGGTATATTCACCAATGCATTTGCTAACAAAAGACCCATTATACATAACACCTAAATAACATCCAGATCAAATGTAAAACCATTATGCCTTATGTTCTGTAACACCCCAAACCCGGCCCAAACACTACAACCGGATCTGGTATGCCACTAAGGAGATTTTATAAAACTTGTGGCACTTTGAAAAAACAATTATCAGATCTAAACATTTATACCGAAAACTTAATAATTTATAAGTTCATATAAGTTATAAAATGCCTTGGTGATTTTTAAATAAAATCTGAAATTTGTTACATGTCTTAACTTAATTTAAACATAAAATTAAGTGTTTACTAATAATAAAACCCAACATAAAACCCAAAATGATAAAGTCTACTAGCCCATGGCCTTATTACATTGAAATTTAAAACCCATTAAATAAAAATATAAAATAATAAACTAAAGTCTTTTCTTTTGTGAATCCAAATGTTCTTTTGCATGGCCACCTTGCGCTCCTCTCCACTTTCGTCCAAGCACTAGGTGCTACCAAAAATGTTAAATAATAGGTTGAGTCATGAGACTCGGTGTAAACCCTCATGCACTATTAGATTTGGGCCTTAGCCCACGTAATGTAATAATAGACTAATATATATAACAAAAATTATGCAAGCCCAACCCAAATCTTAGGTTTCCATCCGCTACACGCCACCCTTACCTACCATTCACACCATTGGGGATTTCTACAATCAACCCACACCGCTACATGCCATTGATGGCGATCATGTCGCTCATCGTCGATCATGGTCAGTAGCCACTACAATGTAATGGCAAAAGCCACTACAACGAGCAACGGCAAAAGCATTAAATGCAGTCACGGCAAAAGCCGCCACAATAGAATACTTCCCCTTTCATCAAACCCAACCCCATGCAATCACAGAAAATCGGCATACTCATATCATTTAATCAGAACATTCACTTAGAATGACAGGGATCACTAACCTGGTGATTCGCTTTTACCCTCCTCGGGTTTTCAACAGCCTTGTCGATATTTCGACATTTTATAGAATATTACAGATTTATAACAGATTTATTCAAGCAATCTAAATAGTGTGGAAGTGTTACACACCTGATATCGCGTAGTTTTACACCCTTTGTCAATATCCTTACTATCTGGATCTACAACCCTTAGTCTAAAACCTTGCTCAAAAGTCGAAAAAACACGAAGATTTGGGCTCCCCTACATTCGGCCAAGGATTAATAAATACCCAAATTTACACATTAAAATCAATAGATCTCCTTACCTTGAAATCCCGAAAGTAACACGATTCGAGTGTTACTAAACTATTACTTAGAGATCTACGTGATAGACTCCTCTTCAAATCCCAGAATGTCGAAAATAAGAGAAAACAAGAGATTAGTTTCTAAATTGCTATTCGACTAGAGACTTTGAAAAATTGAAAAAGATTTGGATCTCTCGAATCAATACTTACCTAATATTTCCTTCAGATTTCGGCACAAGCAGATACCCGAGAGTGATTTCAGCAATCACAGGAGACGAGTTCTCACGATTTTGACTTTTGTGAAAATCTTGAAAAAGATGAACTGATGTGGTTTCGGCTAAAAAGAAAAGTGAAAAGAAAGCAAAGAGAGGTTTAAAGATTCGGCTAAAGTGTCTGAAAGAGATGATAAAGAAGTTGTCTGAGGATTCAGCCTAACGGAAAAAGAAAAGAAAGAAAAATTTGAGAAGGAGAATGAAGTGGGGATTTTGGCAGAGAAAAGAAAAGATGATGAGAACTCGACAAAGAAATTTTGGCACATACTTCTGCCTATACTAAACCGATTCTCTCCCCCCTGTAGTTGATTTTTGGCCAACTCTGCAACCCAAAAGATAGCTCATATCCTTTTCTCTTATCTTGATCTACTGACTCATTCAAAAGAGACTTAATTAGCTCTAACTTTCACCCTTTATCAGCATAAAATTCACATATTTTAAATACTAAAATCTCCTAAATAATAGCCTTGTTGTCGTCCCCCTAAGGCTCCCTCAGAATGCCGAATTTGGCCCTATAACTTGGGCTCCAAACGGCCACAAACTAGGCCTCTTCCTTGCCTATTGACTCCAATCATAGCCCTCCTTTCTGCGCTTCTAGTCTGCGAGCCACAAGCCCAGTATATCAACTAAATTACCCAAAACTTTATTTTAAGCCTTAGAGTGTCTAAACAAAATATTTAATCAAGGCCCCAGCCCAAACCTGAGCCCTATTTTCACCCTAAATTCTCAAATTAACATATTAAGCAAACACCACATAAAATGCACAGGCCCATAACTTTAGGATGTTACAGTTCTACCCCTCTTAAATTAAATTTCAGCCTCGAAATTTACCTGATCGAAAAGATGGGGATATTGTTGTCGCATAACATCCTCTGGCTCCCACGTTGCCTCTTTTGTGCCGTGATTCCGCCAAAACTTTGACCAAAGGGACGGACTTCCTTCTCAACACTTTTATGTCTCGATCCAAGATTTACGCTAGTTCCTCATGGCCTTACTTCAATCTCTTCCACCGACACTACGTGCGATGGATCAGAACGATAACATCTTAGCATCGAGACATGAAACACGTCATGTATCTGTTCCAACTCTGAAGGCAACTCCAAACGATAAGCCACTAGGCCCACACGTTCTAGTACCCGATAAGGCCCAAGAAACTGTGGACTTAACTTACCCTTCCGTCCAAACCTCATCACCTTCTTCCATGGAGATACCTTCAAAAAGACTTGGTCTCCTACTCAAATTCCACCTCCTTCCACTTTAGATCCGCATAAGATTTCTGCCGATCATACGCTTCCTTCAAGCGATCCCGTATTAACTTCACTTTCTCCTCCATTTCTGAAACTAATTCTGGACCCAACACTTGACGTTCACCCAACTCCATCTAAAAAGTTGGGAATACTAGCTTGATAACTGTTATTGTATGCGAATTCTGCCAAAGGTAAATACTCCTCCCAACTACCCCTAAAGTCAATGATGCAACCCCTTAGCATATCCTCCAAGATCAAAATTACCCTCTCAGACTGACCATCAGTCTATGGGTGAAAAACGGTACTAAAATCTAACCTGGTTCCCATTACTTGATGAAGAGCCTTCCAGAATCGAGATGTGAACCTAAGGTCCCTATCCGATATGATCGACACCGGTACACCATGCAATCTCACCACCTCAGCCACATACAACTTAGCCAACTTTTGCAAAGAATAGTCGACCCGAACCAGTATGAAGTGAGCTGACTTTTTCAAACGATCCACAATCACCCAAATCGAATCCTTCTTAGTGGGCGTAAGGGGTAACCCACTAACAAAGTCCATCGTCATCATTTCCCACTTCCACTGCGGAATCTTGACCGGCTGCAATAACCCCACAGGTAACTGATGTTCTGCTTTCACCTGCTGGCATGTCAAACACTTACCCACTTAATTACATACTCTCGCTTGCACCTAGCCACCAAAATTACTCTCACAAATCCCGATACATTTTAACTCTTCCAGGATGCATAGCGTATGGACTACTATGTGCCTCCCGTAGAATCATCTGCCTTAACTCCACATCCTTCGGCATACAGACTCTCTCCCAGAAACACAAAACTCCATCACAATTCAAGCTATAGTCCTCTACTTCACCATTCTACACTTGTCGGATCCAAGTACTTAAGACATCATCCAGAAGTTGCTTCTCCTTGATCTGACTTGTCCACATAGGTCTTACTTGTAGTTCAGCTACCAAACTGACATCCTCATACAAGCTAAGATGAACGAACATCGCCCTTAAATCTGTTATCGCTTTTCTACTTAACGTATCCACCACCACATTAGCCTTGCCTGGGTGGTACTCAATCGAACAGTCATAGTCCTTTAACAGCTCGATCCACCTTCTCTGCCTTAGGTTCAACTCTTTCTGAGTAAGGATATACTTCAAGCTCTTGTGGTCAGTATAAATAACTGACTTCTCCCCGTACAAGTAATTTCTCCAGATCTTCAGCGCAAACACTACTGCCGCCAATTCCAAATCATGCGTAGGGTAGTTCAACTCATGCGGTCTTAACTATCGAGACGCATAAGCAACCACTTTTCCATCTTGCATCAACACACACCCTAACCCTGTGTGTGACGCATCACAGTTGACGATAAATTTTTTTCCTACCTCTGGCTGAATTAACACCGGTGCTTTTGTTAAAATCTCTTTAACTTCTCATAGCTCTCCTGCTGTTTGTCGGTCCATACAAACGATACTCTTTTCCTCAACAACTTAGTTAAGGGTGTCGCTATCAATGAGAACCCTTCAATAAACCTTCTGTAGTACTCGGCCAATCCTAAGAAACTTTAAACTTCTGCCACAGACTTCAGCAGTTTCCAATCTAATACGGCTTCTATCTTCTGAGGGTCCACCCTAATTCCCTCTGCAGAAACCACATGTCCTAAGAAAGTTACTTCCCTTAGCCAAAACTCACTTTTACTAAACTTTGCGAACAATTGCTTCTCCCTCAGAGTTCGCAACACCCCGCGAAGATGTTCGTCATGCTCCTCCTCAGACTTAGAATAAACCAGGATATCATCAATGAACACCATGACGAACCGATCAAGATATGGTTGAAACACCCGGTTCATCATATCCATAAAGGCTATTGGCGCGTTCGTCAACCCGAATGGCATCACCAAGAACTCATAATATCCGTACTGAGTCTGAAATGTCGTCTTATGAATGTCTCCTTCTTTTACCCTTAACTGATGATATCCCGACCTTAAGTCAATCTTAGAAAAGACCGAAGCTCCCTTGAGCTGATCGAACAAGTCGTCGATCCTTGGCAGTGGGTACTTGTTCTTAATTGTCAACTTATTCAGTTGACGGTAGTCCACGCACATACGCATGGATTCGTCCTTTTTCTTCACGAATAGGATCGGTGCTCCCCATGGAGACACACTCGGTCGAATAAACCCTCGATCCAACAGTTCCTGGATTTGAGCTTTGAGCTCCACCAACTCGTTCGGCGCCATTCTATAAGGAGCAATGGACACCGGGGCTGTACCCGAAAGTAGCTCGATTCCAAACTCTTCGCGATTCGGGGGTAATCTTGGCAACTCCTCCGAAAAAACATTCGCGAAATCCTTGACTGTTCGAACCTCATCGACAGTTACTTCCTTAGCATCCAGCGCACTGATAAAGGCTAGAAATGCGTGACATCCCTTCCAAATCATCTTAACAGCTTTCAATGCCGAAACTACGTAGGACAAATAGTTTCTTCTTTCTCCTAACACAACCACCTCCCCGCCTTCCGAGGTACTCAACACCATACGCTTAGTCTCACAATCCAACTTAGCACGATGCTTAGTCAACCAATCCATTCCTAAGATAAGGTCAAACTCTCCAAACGATAATTCCATTAAGTCTGCCGGGAACACTATCCCTTGAGTCTCTAAAGGTACATCCCTAAACAGTTTGTCCACTACCCTAGATTGTCCTAAAGGAATAACCATAGTCATCTTCCTAGTAGTTGTTTTAGAGTCTATACTTAGGGTCTCAGATACTGAACATACAACATAGGAATGGGTTGACCCAATATCAATTAAGGTAAGAGAGGGTTATCAGTAATAAGAAACGTACCGATTATAACATCCGGTGCGTCACCATCCTCCCGTCGGTGAGCTGCATAAACTAGACTCGGCTGCCTTGCGTCTACATTACTTGCACCCCTACCAAGTGCTCCACGACCCCGACTAGACCCATTTCCTCCTCTGGCCGCACCACGACCCCTTGGTCCAGACTGATCACCTCTCTAATCGATCGAACCTCACTCACCGGTCGCACTTGATCCACCTGAGGACAGTCCTTAATCAGATACTCTGTGGATCCACACCTAAAGCATCCACCAATTTTCATTCTGCACTCCCCATAATGTGCCTTCCCACATGAGGGACATGATCGATTCTGGCCCGTCGGAGCACGAGCTAGCCCATCAATCCTAGGCCTTTTTTAAAAATTTACCGATGCTCCTGATGGCCCAAAACTTCTCTTATTCTTACCCCGATCATTATCCTTTTCTTGTCTTTCAGCCCGTCTCACCTCCTCAACTATCTTAACCTTCTCCACTAAAATAGCAAAATCTCTCTCTCACTGTGGTGCTATCAAAACCCTTAACTCATTCCGTAGCCCATACTTGAACCGAACACAAGGTTCATATTCAGTTACCACCATTCCTCGAGCGTAGCGGCTCAAGCGCAGAAACTCTGCCTCATATTCAGCCACAGACTTACTTCCCTACACCAAATTCAGGAATGTCCTCCTTTGTGCATCCATATAGCTGGCCCCAACATACTTTCCCTAGAATGACTCTTTAAAGAAGTCTCAGTCAATCCGGTCTATGGCGGTACCCTCCTTCACTGTGAGCCACCACTAATAGGCCTCGTCTCGAAGAAGAGACACGACCCCTTTCAACTTCTCCTCTACAGTGAAGGTAAGGTCATCCATTATGCGCTCAGTTGCCTCTAACCAATACTCAGCTGTGTTAGGGGCTACGCTAGAAACTCTCCTAAACATCTCTGCTCCGTTGGCTCAGAGTTGTTGAGACACAGATTTTCAAGCTCCCGAACCCGTGCCTGTCCCAGCAACTCTCTCCAGAATCCGCAACATTGCTTAAGCACTGTATCGTCTCCACCCTTTTGGTCCTGAAATTCTCCCTCCACAGCTGGCAGTTCCGGCATCTCGTTTCCTGACCCATGGCCAGACCCTACTAGCTCTGACACGGTCATCTTACCCCTACCACGACTACGCGGCGGACGTCCTCGACCCCTTGTACTCATTCTTTCGATCGACGTTTATCTGATTAGAAATTTTATGATTTATTAGTTTTTCTTCCACTAATTAACCACGAACAATCTTATGAACAGTAGCTTTAAGAGTGGTGCTTTCGAATTCGCAACATGTCTCAGAATTCAGTCTCAAGTCTACTACCCTAATTCAGAGAATCTCATTGACAATCAGCATACAGAGGCATTCACAAACTTACGTTCATCATCTAGGGGTATTTTTATCATTTCACTACCTAGGAGTATTTTCGTAATTTTAACCTACAGGGGTATTTTCATAATTTTTCAAAATAAGGTGTCTTGGTGATTTTACAAAATAGGGGTATTTTGGTAATTTTATAATTGAGGGTATTTTGGTAATTTTTTATAACCTGGGGGTATTTTTATAATTTTGTAATTCGGGGGTATTTCGATAATTTTGTAAATCAAAGGTGTTTTAGCCATTTCACAAATCAAGGGTAATTTAGAAATTTTTTTTTACAAACTAGGGGTACCTTGGTCATTTTCCAAAACCAGGAAAATTTTTACGAATCAATGGTAATTTGGTGATTTCAAAACTAGGGTTTACTTTAGGATTTTACAAAATAGGGTGGCTGGTCCCTTTGGGTTTTAATTATAAGTTTTAGCCTGTCAACACGTCCTCATGGTTAGGGTGAACAATCACTACGCACCAGGTAGGTTTCTAGAAAAGAGGAGGTGAGTCACTAGGACTGCTTAAATACCAAGCTCTCCCTGAATCTAATCCTAGACATGCGTATGCCTGTTGCCACACCCTAACTCGGCAACTAGTTCACTGGATTTGTTTGGATAAATTAAGTCTTATGGAATTTAAGAAGTTGTTTAAGCTAAGCCTATAGTCCATCAAAGGTTAATTAAACTAGCCAACGTCCCATAAAGCCCACATATATATATCACACAATGGTTTAGAGTACTTACAGCGGACTTGGTAGAGACGAGTGCCATGCCGCTAACAAACCTGTTATCATTTATAAACATGCATGTTTCAAAAGCCCATTTCTAGAAAACGTTTTGAGCCCAAAGACCCTCAAAGTCGAGTTTTGAACCTGGCTCTGATACCAATTTGTAACTCCCCAAACCCGGCCCAAACTCTACAACCGGATCTGGTATGTCACTAAGGAGATTTTATAAAACTTGTGGCACTTTGGAAAAACAATTATTAGGTCTAAACATTTATACCAAAACTTAATAATTTATAAGTTCATACAAGTTATAAAATGCCTTGGTGATTTTAAATAAAATCAAATTTGTTACATGCCTTAACTTAATTTAAACATAAAATTAAGTGTTTACTAATAATAAAACACAACATAAAACCCAAAATGATAAAGTCTATGCCTTATTATTACATTGAAATTTAAAACCCATTAAATAAAATATAAAATAATAAACTAAAGTCTTTTCTTTTCGAATCCAAATGTTCTTTTGCATGGCCACCTTGCGCTCCTCTCCAGCCCGGTCCGAAGCACTAGGTGCTACCTGAAAAATGTTAAATAATAGGTTGAGTCGCGAGACTCAGTGTGCAACCCTCATGCACCATTAGATTTGGGCCTTAACCCCACGCAATGAATAACATTAATATATATAACAAAAATTATGCAAGCCCAACCCAAATCCTAGGTTTCCATCCGCTACACGCCACCTTTACCTGCCATTCACACCATTGGGGATTTTTACAATCAACCCACACCGCTACATGCCATTGATGGCAGTCATGCTGCTCATCGTCAGATCATGGTCGTAGCCACTACAATAGGTCATGGCAAAAGCCACTACAATAGGTCACGGCAAAAGCCGCTACAACAGAATACTTCCCCTTTCATCAAACCCAACCCCATACAATCACAGAAAATCGGCATACTCATATCATTTAATCAGAACATTCACTTAGAATGACAGGGATCACTAACCTGGTGATTCGCTTTTACCCTCCTCGGGTTTTCAATAGCCTTGCTGATATTTCGGCATTTTATAGAATATTACAGATTTATAATAGATTTAATCAGGCAATCTAAATAATGTCGAAGTGTTACACACCTGATATCGCGTATTTTTACACCCTTAGTCAATATCCTTACTATCTAGATCTACAACCTTTAGTCTACAACCTTGCTCAAAAGCCAGAAAAACACGAAGATTTGGGCTCCCCTACATTAGGCCAAGGATTAATAAATACCCGAATTTCCACGTTAAAATCAATAGATCTCCTTACCTTGAAATCTCGAAAGTAACACGATTCGAATGTTACTAAACTATGACTTAGAGATCTCGCGATAGACTCTCTTCAAATCTCGGAATGCCGAAAATAAGAGAAAACAAGAGATTAGTTTCTAAATGGTTATTCGACTAGAGACTTTGAAAACCGAAAAGATTTGGATCTCTCGAATCAATACTTACCTAAGATTTCCTTCAGATTTCGACACAAGCAGATACCTCGAGTGATTTCGGCAATCACGAGAGACGAGATCTCACGATTTACGCTTTTGTGAAAATCTCAAAAAGATAAACTGATGTGGTTTCGGCTAAAAAAAAAGTGAAAAGAAAGCAAAGAGAGGTTTGAAGATTCGGCTAAAGTGTCTGAAAGAGATGAGAAAGGAGTTGTCAGAGGATTCGGCCTAATGGAAAAAGAAAAGAAAGAAAATTTGAGAGGGAGAATGATGTTGGGATTTCGGCAGAGAAAAGAAAAAGATGATGAGAACCTGACAGCAAATTTCGGCACATACTTCTGCCTATACTAAACTGATTCTCTCCCCCTTGTAGTTGATTTTCGGCCAACTATGCAACCCAAAAGATAGCTCATATCCTTTTACCTTATCTTGATCTACTGACTCATTCAAAAGAGACTTAATTAGCTCCAACTCCTCATCCTTTATCAGCATAAAATCCACATATTTTAAATACTAAAAATCTCCTAAATAATAGCCTTGTTGTTGTCCCCCCTAAGGCTCCCTGTAAGTGTCGAATTTGGCCCTATAACTTGGGCTCCAAACGGGCACAAATTGGGCTTCTTCCCTTGCCTATTGACACCAATCATAGCCCTCCTTTACTGCGCCCCTAGTTGCTGAGTCACAAGCCCAGTATATCAACTAAATTACCCAAAACTTTATTTTAGGCCTTAGAGTGTCTAAACAAAATATTTAATCAAGGCCGCAGCCCAAACTTGAGCCCCATTTTCACCCCAAATTCTCAAATTAACATATTAAGCAAACACCACATAAAATGCACAGGCCAATAACTTTAGGATGTTACATGTTCAACCAAAATCTCATTTAGCAATTCATTCCATACCATATTATAACCTACCAACTACCTATTTTATTTCATCATATACTAAGCTCAATTTCACATTCAAGATTACCACATCAAACCATGAGCAACCATACCATTTAACCATTACGCATGCTTTATTTGTGCAAGTACCAACATATATACATTACAACCACACAAGTTCATATACAAATTACTCTTATTACATACCACAAAACCAAAATATAGCATTTTCAAAGTCCACCAAAAAATGGCTAGATAGTGTGATCCAATTACCCAGTTCTGCAACACGACAACTACAGAAAAACAAGAAAAACAAAGAGAGTGGGCTTCAATTGAGCTTAGTAAGTTCATAGGTTAAAGCGATATAACACACCTTTTATTTAAATTTTAAATAACAAACAATTAACTATACTTAACCCTGTCACCACAACCATATCAAGAGGTGGGTACTTCATATTCAAGCCATATAAACTTTCAAGTAAACGAGTTAATTCAATACCAAATCATCATATAACATATATAAATATGAGCACATTTTCAAGTCTTTCATCAAGATTTATCACCATATGTCCATACAAGTCATTAAATCGTTTAACAATCAAGATTCAACCTAATGAACTAATATGAACATATCGATACGCGACTATCCACCCAAAACACGTTAGAATGCTCAATTGAGTTAATCCAACTAAGAACACGCCTGGGCATTGAAGCCTAGCCCGAAGGCTAACATCCCTCTAGAAACACGCCTAGGCACCAATTGCCAAGCTCATAGGCTTCACATCTTCCCCCAGTAACACATCAAGATCACTATAAATATAACTCGGTAATCCGTAACAAATGCTAGATTTCGATATATTCAATGTAAAATATCATATCATCTGTCATCATCTCAGCACATATCAATCCCATAAAGCACACAATATAACCTATTGGCATGCCAATTGTATCCTATCCTATGTTCATCCGGGCTCGTTATATATAACGGTGTGACATGTCCATCTCAATTCATTTTCTCACCTTGCATCAATTGTAGCATTTAAGTTCACATTTAATATCCCTAAAATACAAAATTCAATAAAAAAAACATTACCAAAATACACAAGACAAAATCGTATGAACTTACCAGGGCCAAACAACAAAGAAAGGAGTATTAGGGACTAGTATGCGTTTTTCTCTTTTTCACGATTATCTACCGGTTCTTGATCTATACAGTAATTTTATTTTAATTCATTCGCCTCAATCACTTAATAACATTCAATTTACTGTCTATGACTTCCTATTAATATTTTCACAATTTCTCTAAAATTTTACATTTTGTTCAATTTAGCCCCTAAAACCTAAACAAGCTTATTTTTTCACAATTAAGCCTTAAACCATCATGCCGAATTCATTCCCATCCTTATAAAACCCTCAAGTACTGAAATTTTGCAAGAAATTCATGCCAAAATTAACATACTTTTGATTTAGTCCTTAAACTTAAAACTATCCAAATCCACTTTACAAAATAGTCTTATTTCAACACCAAGCTTCAAACTCAACCATTAACATCTAAAAAGCTTCAAGAACATCAATGGTAACTTTTCAAAACTTTAACAGTATTTCAAAATAGTCCCTGCGCTAGCTAAATTAAACTACAATGATTTCAAAAATATAAAATTCATGAAAAAATGGTATAAAATTGACTTACATACAAAGGTCCTAGCTTGGCCGAACCTTGGAGGCTTAACAATGGCTTCTCAAGATTTTGTTTTTCCTATTTCGGTGGTGAAATACTAATGGCAAATTTGGTTGGGGGTTTATGAATAGATTCCAGCCCAATTCAACGGGCTAACCACCAAATATTAATTTGGTTGACTGTAATGGCATTACAGGCCTGAATTGATTCAGGGTCTATTACAGGAATTAGCTGAATAGCCATTCCCTCTCTCATCACTGAATCGTCATTCAACGCATGGAATAAGATTTTTTTCCCCAATTTCAATTTTTGCCCTCACATCTGCCAAAAGAATGAAGAAACTATAACTTTCTTTTCTTCCCATCTCTACGTTTCCTTTTTTTTTTCCTTTGATTACAGAGGAGACCTAGGTCAATCTATTGAAGTCATCATTCCTTTTAAGCCAATAAAACCCTTTGGTTACAGAGTTGCAACCCTTTTTTCCTTTTTTTTTTTTTTTTGCTTTTCACTGCATTTCTGATTTCCCCTATTTGATTTCACAAATACTGGAAAGATAACAAGGCAAGTTGTTGTTAAGTAAAGATGGAAGACTAGGATAAGTTTTAATTTTAGCCCGAATTTGTTGTTAATTCCTGGGGCTTTGACTGATAACTGATTCTATTTTCTTTTGTATGTTTTATTATGTATGAACTTGAATGTGAGATATTTCTTTTTTTTAGAGCTAAATGTTTATTGGGCTTATTGAAATTTAGGGCTTTTACTTGTTTTTGGTTTTGGATTTTATGAGGTTGAGTTGAGATGTTTCAAAGGTGTTTGCTTTGAGTTTCTTGGGAAATCGGCTATGGTGTTACCAAACCAAAAAGGGAAATTTAGGGTTTTTTTCTTTCAATTAAAAATAAAAACTGCATGTAGTGGAAGATCAGTAATTGTGGCAGCATCGTAGGAATCTAGTCTTGGCTTCAATTGCTGGGATTCACTAGTTCTTTTCTTGAAACATTATCTTATGGTCACCTCGTAGTTTTGTATAGGAGTTTTAAAGTGTAAAAAGACCTTAAAGCAGATTCATTTCTATTATGTATTTCATATGTTTCTAAGTTGTTAATAAGTGCTAAAGATTATGGTTTGTTTTCAATCTTAGTTGGAGAACCTATTGCATTATGTCATTCTTTTTATTCTTGGTTTCCTTATCTTGAAACCTCCCCCCCCCCCCTTTTTTTTTGCTCAAGAAGTTGTATGCTATTTTTGCAGAGGATGAGATTCCACCTCTCCCTACAAAGGAACAACTTAAAAAGCAAATGGGATGATAAAGATATTGATGACTCTAATATCAAGGAATCATGCGAGGATGAAGATGAACTTGCTCCGCCTCCGGTATGATGGGCTTCATTGTAACTTGTATTAGTTACGTTTACTAATATTTTGCTGTCAAGGCTCTTTGGTCCTATATCTTTTTATTGCTTCTTAAAATTCTATACTAGAAAACATGTTCTAAATTGCAACCTTTTAAACCACCTAAACATAGGCAAGATTGGAATATAACTTAAACATGTATCTCCTAGCATTGTCAGATGGACAAATCGTATCTAATCTTGATTTAGCAACCTGATTTTTAACTTAAATTTGGTAATTCAAACTCTATTAAGATGCGCCTCATTCTCGATGTGATAAGAATATAACTTAAATTTGGTAATTCAAACTGTATTAAGATGCGCCTCATTCCTGATGTGATAAGAATATCTCCATGTGATCCATTACTATCCTACTGCATCAGTTAAGAAATTTGATCGATGATTAATAGTGATTCATGTCTTCTATTCTTACCTTTTGGATCTAGAACCAAGTAGATAGAGCCTCTCCTTGTATCTTTTTTTATGGTGGCATAAGATTTGCTTTGAGGCTAATTACAGTGTTACTTATAACAATTTTGTGGATATTGACAGAACCATAGTGTTTTCGTAGATCTTTTGTTATAAACTCATTGGCATGAATATCTTATTACTACTAGAACTTAAATTTGCTGACTTCTATTTAGAACTATTTCGTTGTAGTTTGTTTCTAAATTAGCTAAAGTCTTATTGTTATCCTCCACTCATTTTTTTATTTTTGTGTGTGTATATATATGTGTATATATTTTTAAGGTGATTTTTTTTTTCTTCATTGCTTTTTTGCCAGTAAGGTGCCATGATCTGACATTTTGCTTTCTATTATAAGCTTGTGGAAGAAGCCGATTCATATTTCTGATGTGGGGTTTTGGCATGATGTAGAGACCAAGAGGATTGAAAGCCATGGGAAGTATGGAAAGTGATTCAGATTGAAGATACATCAATGGCAGCATCAGGACCCTTTTTCTTTTCTGATATTTTTGGGGGAATATTTTTGGAATTGATGTTAATAGGTTGGGGAAAATATGGAGAAGTTAAAATAGAGTTCTGCTTGCTGGGGTTTGTTTGGTGCATAGATGTTTGATATTTTTCATATATATAAAAATGAGAATTATTATTGTTTTTGGATCAATATTTGTAATATTGGCAACTATGATCCCATAAGATTATATTATGATTTTTATTAATTCATATTTTAATTATAATTATATTAAGAATGTTATTAAATTATATATTTTTATTTTTATTAAATTATATTTGGAATAATTATATTAAAATATAATTAAATTATTTATTATTAAATTTAATAATAATGCTAGTAAAATTTAATAACAAAAATTATCTTACTTAAAAATTTCTACTAACTACTAAGGGTATTTTGATCTTTTTGTTTTTATGTTATTACAACATTATTTTATTTTATCAAATACAAGAATATTATTACAGTTTTATTCTATTCTATTCAACAAAATAATTAAATTATTGATTACAGTTTTATTCTATTATAGTTTTATTCTATTACAATAATTTTATTTCATTATCGTGAACCAAAGATAATATAAGTGGAAGATGATGATCATTCATTTTTATGATTTTAATTACTTTATTTTATAAATTACATTTTAACTAATAAACTTTAAAATAAAACAACACCAACGGTCCACTATATTTTAATTATGGTCTAATTTCAACATAAAATCCCCACTTTTATCATTTAAGTCATTTAATTAATAAAGTAACTTTTGCAACTTTTATGATTTAGTCGTTTTTCCTTAATTAACTATCCAAACATCAAAATTATCGAACCAAACTTTAATACGACACTCTAATAACCTCTTAAATATTAAATAAATAATATTTATAGACTCACACGTTAAAATTGTGATATCAAAACCACTATCTCTGATACTACTGAAATTAGGTTGTTACACTACTTTGCATCTATTAATTACAACATTATTTAGTCATAAAGTCAATCCATTAAAAGTTTTATGAATGAAGCCCCATTATATACAATTACGAAAATAACTTAGATTTATGCTTTATTCAATGACATTGTCATTTGTGTGTTACTCTCATAATATATCTTTGAACTATTCTAATTAAATTTATTTACTCAATATGATCATATTTTATCTCATAGTTAGCATTGCATCTTCCACAATGAAAAAGATTATTTCTAACAAACAATAATAACAATCATTTGTCCCAAACGAATAACCCATAACCATATTCCTATTTCCTAATTAATGCAATGTCAATGAAAAGATATCATTTACTCTTTGAGCGAGCCATAAATTCTACTATTACACCAATAATTATTATTGAGTAATTTTTTGAAAAAAAAAAACAAATGTTTTATATAAAATGTTTTTTCTCACCCACATTGTGTATCCATATTCACTATTATTTAAACTCCTAATTGAGTTGGTGTCACGGTTAATTAGGTAATATCTCAGTTGGAAAAAGACTAATTTATCATTTCTATTATTTTGATGGGATTTTGTCTTTTCATATTTTAATATAATTTTAAATAAAATTAAAAATTAACATACCAATGATTAAACACTTGTTGAATGAATTTATAAACAAGTTCTTTACTACTACACCAATAATTATTATTAAATACATTTTAAACAAATAATTTTTTACAAAAATATATTTTCTCACCCTCATAACGTATCTATACAATATTTAAATTAAGTAACTAAGTTAATGTTACGGGTTAAATGGATACCAACTCAATTGAAAAAGACTAATTTACCTTTTCTTTTAAATGATTGCTATTATTATTTCGATAACGTTTTTATATTTCCGTACTTTTATATAATTTTTAAAAGAAAATTAAAACTAAATTTTAAATGAAAAATTAAAACTAACATATCCAAGAATCCAATACGTATTCAATGGTTTTATAAACAATTTATTTACCACTTCACCAATATTTTTATAAGTTAGTGTTAAAAGTCAACTAGATATTTAATTTTTATAATTAGATTTACAATATTATTTTTATGAATTTCATAGATATTGCATATGTATTGTTGTTATTATTATTAATTTTATGCAAAATATTTCATTATTTGTTGTATGTTATTTTAAACCATACTTATCTTCTCAACACACACCCATGTAATAAAATTTTAGTTATATTTGTATATTTGTTTATGAGAAAAATAAAAGTAGATATTTTTAATTTATTTATGGATAAATTATTAAAATAATTATTTTTGTTTGCCTCAGGTTATATTTTATTCATTTATGTTTGAAATGTTACGTTTTAGTCACTTACGTTATCATTTTGTTACGAAATGATCACTCTACCGTTAAGATCTATTACCTCCCAAATGACAGTCTGGCATAACACTTAAAATGAGTTTTAAATGTCAACTTAGATGTCCAACCAACTAAATTGATTGATTTTTAATTAAATAAATTTAATTAATTAAATTTTCTAAATTAATTAAAGGAAAATATTAATTTAGTTTCCCAAAATAATTAAAACCCATGCATCAAATTAATCCTTTAACTAGAAAAAAGAATTATTTGTCTTCTTTTTCTTTTCTTTTCGTTTCTATTTTGACCGAAAAACCTTATATTTTTATAGTTATTTTGTTAAATTGAAAAGGTAAAAATTAAATTAAATGTTCCATCAATCGATTAAATTTTTTAATTTAAAATGAAAAACAAAAATTGATTCAATCAAGATTCAAGCATGAATTAGAGTAAATAATATGTTTTTTTATTTTTTACTTATATTTATTTTTATTTTATTTTTGTAAAAAGTGATCCATCTTTTTATGTGATAGACAAAAATTAGATACTTATCTTTGATTATTTGTGTATTATGTGCAACACAAATAGCAAGATATAGAGGTTCGAAGTCTCCCTCTTTCACCTGTATATCATCCGTCTTCCCCGCTCTTCTCATCTCAACTGGTCGGCTGAGAGTTTCTCTTTTACTCTACTGGCTGAGAAACTCCCCCATTGCCTTTCTCCACACCTATGTTCTTTGTCCTTTTTTCCTTTCATTTCCCGTACTTTCCTTCACTTTCCCACCGCCCAAACATGGTGCTCTCCACAAAACTCCACCGTTTTGACCTTCGTTCAACATTCTTCACCTCTCCTTGCCCCTCGTTTACTCCCAATTCCTCCTCTTTAGTCTCCCCCAAAACCTTTAAATTTAGACGAACTAAAATAACTGCCCAAGTTTCCACTCTCAGCGTTGAAACCTCCGTTAAGGACCCTGAAAGCGACATTGAATCACTGTTTTCCTCCAATACAGAAGAAATTGATCGGAAACGTTCCAACAAGCAATCCAATACCGGTGCTTCGGGTATTTCCTCCGGCGTAAAGCTTGAAAACATTAGCAAGAGCTATAAAGGAGTAACTGTTTCGAAAGATGTGAGTTGGGAAGTGAAAAAAGGCGAGAAAGTCGGACTGGTTGGAGTAAATGCAGCAGGGAAAACGACCCGGTTGAGAATTCTAACGGGACAAGAAGAACTCGTTTCGGGGAACGTTATAAAGGCCAAATCAAACATAAAAAATGCATTTGTGAACCAAGAATTTGAGGTTTCAATGAGCAGGACGGTGAGGGAGGAGTTTATGAGTGCTTTTAAAGAAGAAATGGAGATTTCTGACAGGTTAGAGACGGTACAGAAGGCTATAGAAGCGGCTACCGAGGATTTGGAGTTGACGGGAAGGCTTTTGGATGAGTTTGATTTGTTGCAGAGGAGGGCTCAGGCTGTGGATTTGAATGAGGTTGATGCTAAGGTTAGTAAGTTGATGCCAGAGCTTGGGTTTTCCCCCGAGGATTCCGATAGCTCTGGGCTTCATTTTCTTTCCACAACACGAAGGAAACAAAACTTGTTTGCTCCACCCATTTCCAACAAGCTTATCCACTCTCCACCACTCCATGCTCCCCCTTTGCTTCCTTCCATATCCAGAATCAATGGAAAGATGAAAGCTTGCTGCAGGGCCATCTCAACCACTTATCCAATGGCTATTACCTCTAGATTCAACCCCTGTTTCATCACTAAAGTGGCTGAACCTAACGCTGGCTTAATCGGCGATGAGGATGATGTATTACAAGATCCTAACACACTTTCTCACCTCAAAACTGAACTCTTACAGCAACTCAAAGGTATGGTCCTCCTCTATATTTATCTCAGGATAACATGGTGAACAACTCCTGAGATAATTGTTTTTTCCTGTATATGTGTTCCAAGGAATCAATAGAGGGATTTTTGGAGTCCCGTCCTCAAAGAAATCTAACGTTGAAGCTCTGGTGAAGCTGCTAGAATCTCACAATCCAACTCCAGATCCTATCTTGAATCTAGAAAAGGTGAACTTGAACTTATATTCTACTTGTTGAAATAAAGTTAACGATATAGTTTTAGAGTTTTTTTTCTATAAATGGGATGAAGGTAGGTGGTTGCTGGAAGCTACTTTATAGTACTATTACAATCTTGGGTTCCAAAAGAACAAAGCTTGGGTTGAGGGATTTCATCACTTTGGGAGAGTTTTTCCAGATCATTGATATTGAAAAGGTATTATATACATCTAAGAGTTTCTTATGCACTCTAAATACTGAGTTGCTTGAGAAAGTTCAGGACGGTTTAATATATTATTTGGTACCTGAGTTTCTTATGCACTTAAATACTCATGTTTTAGGATTGATTTGATGAAAGTTAATTACTAATATTATTAGGTTTGAATGTTTTATGATTTTGGTAATAGAATAAATTTAGTGTTAATTGTGAATTTCTTTAATTTGTCAAATATTGGACTATGGATGTGATTTAATTCATGTTTTAGGATTGATTTGATGAGAGTTAATTGCTAATATTATTAGTTAATTATGAATTTTATCAATTAAACTCCAAAACCCGAATTAAACACTAAAAGTTAACACACTTTATTCTTTAGGTATCAAAATGTATAACTTTGTCAAATACAGTTACCACGTTAAACTCAAAAAAAAAAAAAAAAAGTACCACTTTAGAAAAAAATGCCAAACTTAGGTACCAAATTATGCATTAAACCTTTTCAGGGACTTACACGATAACCGAATGATTTAAATATCCAGATTCTCATCCTAGTAGTGAAATAAAAACTGGTGTGCCATTTTTTCTATATGAAGCTGGATTTGTGATGTGATTCGTGTTTTACTAACATTAGCATTTGCTGATGGGAAAATGGAGAGCAAAGCAGTTAACGTGATAAAGTTCAATGCCAGAGGATTGAAATTGTTAAATGGGAAGCTCACAATTGAAGCTTCCTTCAAGATCGCGTCCAAATCAGTTAAACCTCCTTTCTTTCTGCCTTTTCCTTATATATTCCACCAACATACAAAACCTGGATCATGATTCAAGTGTATTTTTGTTTCAAAATCTGCAGAGAGTTGATGTAAGTTACGATAACTCGACAATCACTCCTGATCAGGTAAGCTGTAAACTGTTGTGTACATCACAGAGAAATACTCAAAATTTCCCAAACTTGAAGCTTAATTTGTTTTGGTGAAAGCATAGCTGTTGAATGTGTTCTCGAAAAATTATGATGTTCTGCTTGCTATCTTCAATCCGGAAGGGTGGCTGGAGATAACGTATCCTTTACTATTTCTCCTTGTGCTTTGGTGGATGTTTTGTGGTATTAAGATTGTAACTTCACATTGTTGTTCCTTGAGTTGGGTTGAACACTACAGGTATGTAGATGATACGATGAGGATAGGGAGAGATGATAAAGAGAACATCTTCATATTAGAAAGATCAGAAGAAGACACAGTCTAGCTGCCATTAAACACATCAATTTGTTGACATAAAACTCTGTTTTTCATTTCATACAAGGTCCAGTTTTGTAGTTGGCATTCCTCATTTTATATAGTTGATTTGTAGCGCCCGGTTTTTCATCGCTCTTTATCTTTTCCACGTTTGTTGAAATATTTTACTTTTTAGGCTTTATTTCAACTCTTTTTAATCCGTTAGTATAAATATCACCCTTTGTAGAATAACAGGAAAGGAGAAAAAAAAAATAGGGGGGAGAAGATAGAAATCAGATTTGTTTTTAGTTTCTCTGCATTCTTTTTCTTAATCTTCTTTTTTACTTTGGTTTTAATTGTAAACTTTCAGACTCTTGTTTCTTTACTTCTACACTTTGATTTATTACGGTTGATGATGGACAATGAGATTGGAAAGAGGAGTCTCTTCTTGAATGAGCAAAATTCTAATCTCAATCTTATTCTTCAGTTTCATTCAAATAAAAATGTTTTAATATAATAAATATAATATTTTTTAATAAAACTTGATAAATTTTAAAACAAAATTTGTTTCAAAATACTTTTAAGAGAGAAACTTTTAAAATCTATCTTTCTATTACTTACAAAATATTTTTAACTTTCAAAATGATAAATTATTTTTTATATACTTTTATCGTGTGAAATTGCTCTCAAGATCAAAACTCAAAAGTATCAATCCCTTCTATAAGGTATAAGGAATTGACATCACGATTCAAGTATTGAAATTTTTTAAGGGTTAAAATTAAATTATAATTTTTACGATAATAAAAATATAATTTTAAAAGATCAAATTAAAATTTTATTATTTTTAAGGGTTAAAATATAATTTTATTTTATTAATTTAAAATTTTAAAATTTTAAACGGCTAAATTAAAAAGTTTTTCATTTTAGAGAGATGAGGTTTTTGTTAGCTCTCTAAATTCACCTTTGTTGATATCCATTTAAAATTCAAAATTCAAAAAATTGAAAAAAAATATTGATACTTTTAATAAAGTTTCGATATCTTTCCTAAAATATCGATGTCTAATCTTGTATGAATTGAGATTCGGTGTTTTGAAAATTAAAGAAAATTATGGAAATATTTTAACTTTTAATCTGGTGATATTTTAATTCTCAATTTAAAATGTATTAATATAAAGGAAAAATTGTAGATGAAAGCGCATGAAAGAAATTGCGGAAAACAAAAAGAGTATTAAAAATAGTTTTTAAAAAATTATTGAGTCAGATTCTGTAGCAGCTTTATCGATCATTGAATGATAAGGTTATTAGCAAAACTTTCATTATCGAGTCAGATTAATTATTCCACTATTTCTCTCTTATCTTTTTCATCTGCAACTTTTTAAATAAAGGGCAGCTGAATGGGTACTTTTCAGTCCAATTTTTCACCACACTGGAACTTTCTTTCTTAACTGATGTTTGGGGTTTCAGTTGTAGAAACTAAACCTCTCATTATGGGTCCCTTTATATTATTATTTATTTTAATATATATCACAATTAAATATAAGTATTCTTTTATGCATTTAATTTTTAATAGAAATATATTTTAATTATAATTTAACATAAATATAAATATTTTATATTTTATCATTTAATTTAAATATATTTTAAATAATCTTGTATTCTTTTTTAATTTTATAATACATCAAGACGAGCCTCTAAAATTCATAATGAAATTCACATAATTGAGTCTATATATAACTTGCCCATAAAGCTCCAGTTGAAATATATATATTTTTATCATTGTTTTAATTTGTTTACCATATTTTTGTAGAAAGAGAAATATTCAAAACATGCAAATCAATTTTATATACATATTAAAATGATAATTATATATACATATTTTTAAGGTTACTAAAAGGAATTTCAATTATTTCAATTTGTTTTAAGTTATTATTACAACTATTCCTCTCTATGTCAATATTTGACATATTATTATTTTGCAAATTTGGTATATGTATTTGGATTGTTTTATTATTGAGAATGTTTATTGTTTTACATTTTATTTTATTTTTTAGTGATTATAATGTCAAATTTTACCAAACTTGAATTTGTGGCCCTAGAAATCTTAGGCAGAATTTATTTGTCATGGGTGTTAAATGTTGAAATTCACCTAGATGCTCAAAGTCTAGGGAATACTAAATTAGAATGAAGAAACATCTAATCAAAACAAGGCAAAAGTAATGATTTTCATCCGTCATCATCTACACGAAGGACTAAAAGTGAAATATCTTATTATGAAAGACCCTCTTGAGTTGTGGAATAATCTGAAAGAACAATTTGACCATCAGAAAACAATGATACTCTCTAAAGCTCGTTATGATTGAATACACTTACGGTTGCAGGATTTTAAGATTGTAAGATAATATAATTCGAAACTTTTCAAAATTAGTTCTCAACTAAAATTATGTGGAAAAAACATAACTGAGGAGGACTTGTTAGAGAAAATATTTTCAACCTTTCAAATTAGTAATGTGCTCCTGCAACAGCAATACTGTGAAAAAAGTTTTAAAAAGTATTTTGAATTGATTTTATGTCTTTTGGTGGCTAAACAAAATAATGAGCTGTTGATGAAAAACCATGGAATTTGTCCCACTAATTTTGCATCATTCCCTGAAGTGAATGTAGCAATACACAATAATTATAAAAATGAAAAATATAGAGGTTGCGGTTGTGGCTGTGGTTCTGGACGTAGTGGGGGACGTGGTCAAGGACGTACTAGTAACTGTTATCAGGTGGTCATAACAATAATACTTTTAACCACCAGAAAAGGAATAACAATGAAGGACAAAAAAAGGTGGTCAAAATAATCCTTTAAAGATTGTTGAGAATTTATACTACTGATGTGGTATGACGGGGCATTGGTCACGTACCTGTTGTACGTCTGAACATTTAGTGAAACTTTATCAAGCATCCATTAAGAGGAAGGAACATAATGTTGAGACAAATTTTATATCCCAAAATGATGAAATGGAGCAAAAGATGAAGATATTCACTATGATACTAAAGCTGACCATGCCTACAAGGATTATGGATTTCATGACCTTAATGATATAACTCACCTAGATGTGGAAGATTTCTTTGAGAATAATTAAAAAATTTGATGTTATTTTAACATTTTTATGTTGTTTTAAGTATGTTTTATTTTCTTCCATAAAGAATAAGTTATATATATTCAATAAATATTTGCAATGTTTCTTATGTTATATTTTGTTTATTTTTATGAAGAATATGAATATTCAATAAAATTTCGTTGGATTCAAAATCAATGGAGACATGTGTTTTGCAGATAGTGCTACAACACACGATACTCAAAAATAAAAAAAAATTTTTCTCATTTGACAATAAGAGATGTAACACCCTAAACCCTGTCTAGACATCCAAACCAAGTCTAGAGAGTTACATCAACGATACAAAAACACCACATTTATAACACAGTCAGAATAAACCATTTAACACATAATATCCAACACAGTAATTGAGTGAGTATACAATATTTCCAAACATCATAATATCTTAGAATATCGAATCTCTTGCTAGTAGTATTTAGAAGAAATATAAAAGCTTGACTGAGATCCAGCGGCGCCAACTCGTTCAAGTCTGAGAACCACCTGAAATCCAATCAATAATAAAGTGAGTTGTAAACTCAGTGCACAAAAGAATTTTGTTAAACTAAAACACATTTATCAAATAGTTTCTGAATTCAAAGGTTCGATTTGGTAACAGAAGCATTTCTAGTTCAAATTTGAGACACATTAATTATAGATGCAAAAATAATTTCATATACAGAATAGATCAGATTCAAATGCAAATATTCCTAACCCCTATCCGTTACACACCATCTTCGGCAATTCCAACACACTGTTAAAGGCATTCAATGCCCAGCCAACCCTACAAACCATAGAGTGTCTATTTGACACATTTGCATAAAAATAGCTTAGCTGCTAGATCATAATGCGACAAAGCACCAGAATTAGAATTATACGCATGGTGGCTTAGCCACTAATTCAAAGCATATTACCTCATTCTTCACAATATTCCAACCCATGCAATTGCAGAGTACAAATAACCACAATATGTATTTAGTCATTCTAAATTGTTTCACAAATGATAACACAGTTCAATATCAGAATAAGTATCACAATACACATACAGTTATGGTAGTCATATGTTAGTCATAGAGTATTAGAGAGTTCTCGTACAATCAAATTCAGATCATTTATACACTGAGGAAATAATATCAGTCTTAGGTAATACTCTCGGCCTTAAAAACAGGTTTCGGGCCCTATTTATATGCCATACAACATGGACACACGCCTATGTCATTGCCCGTGTGGCTCACATGGCCTGGGCATACGCCCATGTCCTTTGCCTATATGGTTTTAAAACATAAATAGAAAGTTACACGGCCTGGTCACACGGCCGTGTCCTTTCCCGTGTGACTCACACGGTTTAGACACACACCCATGTGGTTCTAAGTCATAACCAGTGAGTTACAAAGCCTAGACACACGCTCGTGTCCTTTGCCCGTGTGGAACCTGCACTAATATGACCACACATGGCCTGACACACGCCCGTGTATCTTACCCGTGAGGCTTGAAATTGATGAATAGTGAGTTACACGACCACCTACACGGCCTAGACACACACCTGTGTGCCTGGCCATGTGGCATCGACAACCACCATTTTCGATGACCGAAACTCATAAAATTAAGGTTTTCGGCATGCACCTAGTCTCATTTTATCAGAAAAATAATGCGGAGACTACCCGAAACCTAATTAACCATTCAACAAGTAATCAATTGGCTAATACGACTAGATAATTCAAATGTTAATACTCATTCAATTATGTTGAATAAATTGACACCATGAAACTTTCAACAACGAACGATTACCGACGATCAGCTGAACTAATTCATAACAGCACACGAAGGATTACTCTCCTCTAAATTCATGCATAAAGACAAGATTAACAACTAATTAACAATGAATTTACATATAGCAGTTGGAGAAATCCCAATTTAACTACGTAAACGGAAACCAACAACTTTGTAGAACTTATATGGAAATCTTCTAACAACGCTCCGAATCACTTAGGACTCTTAATTCTTTGACAATCACTTACCAAATGCAATAAAAAAAATCACCTGAAAGAGGAAAAAGAAGAAAATAAAAGAGGAAAAAGAAAGAAAAAACCAAAAAAGAAAGGGAATGGACAAAATTGATGTTAAAAACATTTATTAACTAACCGCCATCCTCATACCAGCATTTAGCAAAATTTTTCTAACGCATACGATGGGACTCGAACTCGGGACCAGATAGAATACAGACAAATGCTTAACTAGTGAACCAACAGGCTCTGTAACAGCCCAGTTTAGACCTTAGTCGGAACAGTGGTTTCAGGACCACAAATTTGAAGTTAAAAAAATATTTTAATATTAATTTTTGTGTTTACAGTGTGTGATTAAGCATGTGTGAAAATTTATGTGAAAATTTTATCGATTGTGTGCTTAATTTGTAAAAAGGACTTAATCGCATAAAATGTAAAAGTTGTGTGCTGATTGTTAAAGTGTCCATTTGGCATGGCTTATTAAGTGAGAGGTCCTTAAGTTGATATTATACCATTTAAATATTAGATGGACATAAAAACCAAGGGATAGTGGATTTTAAAAGGAAATAAAAAGGCTAAAGTGGTAATTAAGGTATTAATGTTAAATAAATTAAAATAAGAAAAATGTTCATCTTTCTTATGCATTTCACCACTGAATATTGAATAAAGGAATAGCCATTGAAGCATTTTAGGTTTCGGCACACTCATAGCTCAATTAAGGTATGTTTTGAGCTCGATTTTTTGTGATTTCGACGTTTTTGTGATCGTTGCTTTGTGCTCTAGCTAGCCCATGCTTTAATTTTAGAATTTGATGGTGATTTTGAAATATTCCATTGATGAATGCTTGAAATTTGTGATATTTGGTGATGAAATATGAAAGATATGTGAAATATTAACATATTTTGTCTTTGAATTTTTGGTGAAATTGAGTAATTTGGACTAAATTGAGAAAAGTGTAAATTGAAAGACTAAAATGTGAAATAAATGAAATATATGGGCTTGTATGAGCATAGGAAAATTTGACTAAGCATATATGAATGGAAATTTTGTGTATTTTGTGATTTTATGAAATAGGGACTAAAGTGTTGAAATATGAAAAAATGAGGGCTATTTTGTAAAATTCCCTAAATATGTGTGTTTAGAATAAATTGAATGATTTGGTGATTGAATGAGCTAAATTTGAATATGTATAGATCAAGAAAAGAGGGACTTGGATCGAGATCGAGGCAAAGATAAAGTGCTTGATTAATCAACCCGTTTTGTTACTTCAAAGTCCGAGGTAAGTTCGGATATAATACGAACTGTTCAATTTATATTTATGAGTTATAAAATGAATGAATATGTGGTTATTGAATTAGAAATGCTATATGAGGATTTGAGAAATGTGGCACTAAGTGTGCGAAATAGAATTTGTACAGTAATGAATGGCACTGTGTGTGCGATACTGAATCAAGTTCGGTTTGATATATAGGCACTAAGTGTGCGATGTTATTTAAGGTTCGGCTATGAATTGTGCACTAAGTGTGCGATTGAGTCGAAGAGATAACGAAGATTGAACGAAATGTGGTATCGAGCATTGAGAAGCAAAATTGGTTGTAAACTAGGTGTTGGCAAATGCATGTATGGAACCTATGTGGTTGATAAATTTGAAAGTAGATGAATGGATGGTTTTGTGAGTATTGGATATAGTTGAGTTTGTGCATTTTTGTTAAATTATCTATGTGATGGTTTAAATTTGTATATTGAATTGATTCAATGAGTTAATTGTATTATATTACGAACTTACTAAGCTTTAAAGCTTACTGTGTGAAGTGTTTCTCTGTTTTACAATGTATTTAAAGCTAGCTTAGATCCGGGAATCATCAGTGACTCAATCACACTATTGGCTATCTATTTTGGTACTTTTGAAAAGATGTATATATTTGAATATGGCATGTATAGGCTAGTGATTTTAGTATATTTTGAGATGTTTGGACCTTGCCTTGTGATGTGGCTTGGAAGATGAATGATTTTGGTTATTATATGTGAGCTATGAGATTGATGAATATGGAATGAAGTAGTGAAAATGAAAATGGTATGCTTCATGCTTAAGTTGGTTGGTAAGAATGGTAGTTTAAATGTGTACTTTTGGTATGGATTAAATGATGTTTGGTTTACATGGTTTTGAATGTGTAGTTGATAATTTGGATTGACTTATTAAGATGGATTTGTATAGGAAGATGAATGATAATGTTAAGAAACCTGAGTATGTTTGGTATGTTTGAATGCCATTTGGTGTATGAAATTGTATTGGTTTGTGCTTGTAGGTGTGCCCCTAAGTGTGGGTGGCAAATTGGCCTTGAAAATGGCCTATAATTGCCCACACGGTTGAGCACACGGGCGTGTGGCTCAACCGTGTCATTCAAGTTGGTGAATTGATACAAGTCAGGCTCAACCACGGGCTGGACACACAGGCATGTGACTGGCCGTGTGGTGCAAGTCAGTGTCGACCACGGGTGAGGCACACGGTCGTGTCTCAGGTCGTGTGGACAAGTCAGTATGTATGCTCTGTTTTGCCATGGCTTGGACACATTGATGTGTCTGAGGCCGTGTGAGGCACATGGCCTACCCACACGGGCGTGTGACCTCTGTAACTTAGAAAAATGTTTGAATTTTAAAAATTTTTGTATGAGTTCGATTTAGCCTCGACCCCATTCTAACACGTGTTTAAGGTCTCGTAGACCTATCTAAGGGACTATATGAATGAGAATTACTATGTTTGGATGTGAAATGATATTAAATGCTCTGAAATGATTGGTAATGCCTCTTAACCCTAGTTCAGCAACGGTTACGGGTTAGGGGTGTTACAGGCTCATTCTTAACACATATTTACATAGAGTTGCACTTAACTACATAACACATGGATAAAGGTTGTTTTAAAAATAACGAAACTTTTAATGATGCAACTCAAAATCTAGACCTTAAACACAATAACAAAACATAGAGCTATGGATAAAAAAATTAATTACTGCAGATTCTCATAATTAAATTATAAAACTTTGGGGTGTTACAACTCTCTCCCGGTAAAAGAAATTTTGACCTCAAAATTTACCTGACTCAAATAGATACGGATATTGATAAACCGTAAAAGTAACATAATTTAAGCCCACATTTAGTATGCTTTTGGATGATTTAGCCCTTGATTTATGTAAAAAGGTGCTCTTAATCCTTTCTTTTCATGTTTTTACTCAAGAAAGAACCCGAAGACGAAAAGAACAAGAAACGGGCTTAAAACGGGCCAAGTTGGGCCAAAGTGAAAATCGACACGGCTTGGACTTCAAGCCACACGATCGTGTCTTGTCAATTTACTTCACACGGCCATGCCATGATTTATATAGCCGTGACCCAATCGACAGAATCGAGACACGGCCTGAAAATGATTTACACGGGCATGTACCATGGCCGTGCCCCTGTCGCGGGAGAGAGCAATTTCACTTGGATTTAGATACTGAGGCAAAGAAACACTTTCCAAAGCTTATTCAAACACCGAGTAGGAAGTATTCTTGAATTAAGACACTTAGAGGCCAAGTAAAGTATTCTAAAAGTCTATATAAACACCCTAAGTGTATCCTGAGAAGGGGGCGGTTAACTAGGCCAAGGAGCCAAGCCAGAAGGCCAGAATTGAGGGAATTACTCGAAGATAGCCAGTTGATCCATCTCAAGGAGCTGAAATTCTACTCAAGACGGCAGATTTCTCCTTCAATTCTTTTAGGGGGTTTTAGGGATTTCTTATGTTTTGTTTTATCTTTTCTCTTGAGATGTTTTCTTTATTTGTTATGAACTAAACCCTTCAGACACCTGAAGGGGATGAAACCTAGATGAATCTTGTTATTGTTTTCTGAATTATATGATAAATACTTAGTTTGTTCTTAATTATGCATGCTTAATCCAAACCTGATGTGCTTAGGTGGAGGAGGAATAGACCCTGCTTAAGAGTAGATCTAGTATACTTAAGCGGAGTTGATCGCACGCCTAGAGATAGGGTGACCAGATTTTGCCGGATTAGGGTGAAAACTAATATGAGAGTTTATAGATCAATTTACTACTATTCTAGAGGGTTATTATTCGAGAAAGAGATTTTCGTTAATTAACCTAAGGTTAGACGTTATTCGCCTCGAGAGAGGGTTTAATATACATTAGGGAGTCTTACGGATCAAACTAAGTGAATAAATCGTATGGTTCAGTGTTAAATAACAAGTGAAGTCTAGGTGGATTCTTCCTGAGGGTATCGTCGTGATCAACTGAGTTTCCCTTCAAGTTATTTTCCAATTCATTCTTTTTGTCTTTGCGTCTTTAGTTTAGTAGTCGTTAATTTAGATTAAAGCAACTTCACTTATTTTAGGCTAAATAATAAAAAGAAAGTTAGTATTAGTACTTTTAGTTCCTTTGGGTTCGACAATCTAGTCTTGCCTAAGCTATACTACTGTTCAATAGGTACACTTGCCTTAAGCCGTTGTTAGAGTTAGTTTCCAGGTTTGATCATTCTCTTTATAAATTTTAAAACTCGACAAAACAACGATCAAGTTTTTGGCGCCGTTACCGGGGAACTAAAATATTAAGAAAACTATATTTTTATTACTTTAGCCATTATTTTTTATTTTTTTATTTTCGCAATTTATTATTTTAGTCTTGCTACTTTTTCTTTCTTTTCCTAGTAGGTACCTCTAGTTTATGACTAGAAGGAACTCGACAAGACCTCTAGTATACGATAGTGATATTGAAGCTACCGCTCGTAGGAATCGCAGAGAAATTAGACGAGCCCTAAATTACACAGAAGAAGAGCGAGAAGGAAGATCCAATCCTACTAAAGGGATGGACGAGAATAATCCACCATAAGATGTGGGAGAAAACAATGCTCCGCATACTATGTATGATTATGCTAAACCTCATTTAACAGGAGCGGAATCTAGTATTGTTAGACCTGTTATAGCTGCTAAAAATTTTGAATTAAAGCCTAACACAATACAAATGATTCAACAATTTGTTCAATTTGATGGTTTGCAGGACGAAGACCCGAATACTCATATAGCCAATTTTTTAGAGTTTTGTGATACTTTCAAAATAAATGGCGTTTCTGAAGATGCCATTCGTCTTCAATTATTTCCCTTTTCATTAAGGAATAAAGCCAAATAGTGGTTATACTCGTTACCTCGAGGGTCAATCACTACATGGGACCAAATGACTGAAAATTTTTTATTAAAATATTTCCCATCGGCCAAAGCGACCAAATTACAGAATGATATCTCTACTTTTGTGCAGATGGATTTAGAAACACTATATACTTTTGTGCAGATGGATTTAGAAACACTATACGACGCATGGGAGAGATACAAGAATCTCTTGAGAAGGTGTCCACACCATAGTCTACCCTTGTGACTACAAGTCCAAACTTTCTATAATGGTGTAAACCCCTCAACGAGGCAACTAATCGATTCAGCCACCGGTGGAACCCTGAACAACAGAACTCTTGAAGCAGCCTACGAGTTCATTGAAGAGATGTCATTAAATAACTATCATTGGCAAGTTACAAGGACAAAACTGATAAAATCAGCCGGAGTTTACAACCTCGACGCAGTAACCATGCTATCAACATAGGTAGAGTTGATGAATAAAAAGCTTAATAGTTTGTGTTCTTCGCAGGTACATCCAGTCATGCAGTGCAACGCAAGTGGAACTGTGGTGAATCCTGAGTACCTACCCTACCAACCAGACGCAGAAAGCAAACAGATGAACTATATAGGTAATAATTTCAGATCTAATAATACTCCTTATAGTAATAACTACAATCCAGGTTGGAGGAACCACCCAAATTTTTCATGGGGAGGCCAAGGAAACCAAGGAAATCAAAGACAACAACCTCCTCAAAATTTCCAAAATCAGCTATATCCGCAAGAGAAGAAGCCAAACCTCGAAGAGATGCTGACAAAATTCATGGCAAACATAGAAAATCATTTTCAAGAAACTGAGAAAACAATTAAAAGCAACGAGAACCGAGTCAGGGAACTTACTAAGTCAGTCAAGGAAGCCACTAATGCAGTCGAACGACTCGCAAAGCTAATGTCAGAATGACCGCAAGGACGTCTACCAAGTAACACCAATATTAACCCAAAGGAGAAAATTCAAGCCATCTCGCTCATGACATTAAGGGGTTAGATGAGCCCAATCCAATACAAGAAAACAAGGTAGACGAAGGTAAGGTAGAGGTAACCCAAGAAAAGCCAAAACCAGTAATCAAGGAGTACCAACCTCACATACCTTATCCCGAAGTGATGAAAAGAGACGATTTAGAAGAACAGTTCGGTAAGTTTTTTAAACTCTTAAAGAAATTACATATTAACTTACCTCTTCTCGAAGCTCTTTTTCAGATGCCAAACTCGAGGAAAATTTTGAGACAACTCTTGACGAACAAACGCAAACTAGATGAAGAGCACCACGTAGAATTAAACGTAGCATGCTCAGCAATGTTATAGAATAGACTACCACGAAAGCTAAAAGATCCAGGGAGTTTTACAATTCCATGTTTAATTGGTAGTTTAGCTATTGATAATGCGTTAGCTGATTTAGGGGCAAGCATAAATGTCATGCCTTATACATTATTTAAACGACTAGGTCTAGGGAAGCCCAAACAAACTAGAATGAGTATACAATTAGCTGATAAAACTGTTAGAATTCTTAGGGGCATTATCAAAGATGTTCTTGTCAAAATCGATAAATTTTTTTTCCCAGTAGATTTTGTTATCTTAGATATGGATGAGGATAATACAATCCCCTTAATTTTAGGAAGACCTTTTCTGGCAACTGCCAAGACTAAAATTGATGTTGCCACAGGAGAACTCATACTTTGTGTAGGTGACGAATCAATTAGTCTTCAAGCTCTTGACTCGGCCAGGACAACAACGATGAAGGTAAGAAAATCAATACAGATGATAATTAAATTATTCAACCTTTATCGCAGGAAACACCGCAAATACACAACCCTGAGCTGACTTATAGATCCCAAATCGACAAAGAAGAATTACACAAGGAACAAGACCTTAGGGTCGACAATTTAGAAGAGCAAAGGACACAAGTCAAAGAAGAATCAGAATCGCATGAAGTAAAACCAGAGGAACCACCAGAAGAGCTCATAGGAACATCAAACCACTACAAAATAAGAGACCAGGTACTATTAGATAAAACAGATCCGCACATCATCACAACAGACCTGAAGGCAAAGGGAGAAACCCTTCTTAAGGTACACAATATCTTCCCACACGAAATAGTCGAGGTAAGCAACCCAACATTCAACACTTTTGAGGTAAACGCTTCTCGACTTCAACATTGTCAAGAAAATAAAACTTTAAGCAAGAGGGAAGACATTCAAACTTTTAAACCTCCCTGATTTTTTTCAATGTCGAGGAAAGTCTAGCTTAAGACTATAAACGGGCACTTCTCGAGAGGCAACCTGAGCACTAATCCTACTTTTTTTACATTTGTTTTCACTTTATTTTCTTTTCATTCTCTTTCTCTTTGTAAACTAACCAAAAGTGCAGATTTCTAGGACACACGGCCTTACACACGGCCGTGTCCATGGTCGTGTGGACCACCGGAATCCTTTACTAACATAGTAGAAGCCGTGCAAATCAAATCCCAACCACTTTTCAACGTTACAGATCCAAACACTCCCCCACGGGCACCGGTAAATTGGCACGGCCGTGCTCCATGACCGTGTGAAGCTTCTAACTTACCAGACACGAGAAAAACACGCCCATACTACCTAACCCTGCCAACACACTACCTTTTCAGGAACGGGCGTGGCATCTGAAAAACAGGCGTGGATGAACAAACACGCCTAGACACACGGCCGTGCGATGCGGCCGTGTAATTTAACACACCTTCGGTGTACGAGTGTAGAAAAATGCCAGAAGCCAAAATTCTATTTAAACCCCACCCCCTCCCCTCTTCTTCCTCACCTTCCTTCCTTATTTCTTTCTTCCTTCTTCTTATCATATTTCCTCTCTCTCCTTTTCTTCTAACATCCCTATAACTCTTGAGACACCAAAGCCATGCCGAAGAAGCGTAAAAGGCCAACCACTGTCTCCTCAAAGGAGACCGATTCACATGAGTTCATGCCGGCAGCTTTAGCTATCGACAAGCCAAGGGTCTTTAAGACAATTTAGTTTTTAATTTTCTTTTCTCTTTTGCTTCAATTTCCTTATCTTTACTTCTCTTCTATTCAATTTAGTTTATCTTGTTTTAGTTTCTTGGTTTTAGGTTCTAAAGGCTGCTTGGGAATCATACACCACAACCTTAGAGGTCACACCCACCTCGCGAACCATCCAACAATAAGGACTCCTTAGTCCATTAGTCTTTTCTTTTAATTTCAGTTTTCTTCTTAGTCTCATTCTCTTTATTTTATTTGTCTTTAATTATAATATTAGTATATTATTAATGTTTCTTTAGATTTCTTGGCTCTATCTTTGCAGGCTACCCAATTTCTTTATCTAGCACAAAGCTTATCGGTAACCACCCCACCAGGCCCATAGAAAATGCCACCACCGCCTCCTCCAACCACCTTCTACCATGACCTCTGCCAACTCTTGGAATCATCTAAAATTCAGGAAGTGTCACTTCTCCCCTTCTTTTTTGATTACAATATCAGTTATCTATATTTGTACATTGAGGACAATGTACATCCTAAGTGTGGGGGGTAAAAGTACCTAACTTTTTGCATTATTCCAAAATCTTGAATTTTAGTCTTGTTCCTAAGTAATTTTCTCATATTATCAATTAGGGTGAAATTTCTAATGATTTATGATTTTTATTTATATGTTTTTTAGTAAGTCATTGATAATTGTGCATTGATGATTTATACTTGAAGAATACTAGAGAATCAAGCATGATAAGTCTATTTTTCAAGAATAAAAAATTTTCTAGGTTGTTGAACTGAATTTGAATATTACCTTGAAGTTCAAAATTTATAGGGATTGATATCAAATACCCATAATTTTTGTGAGATTTGAGCCTTATAGAGCATATATTCTTTTTCATGCTCACTTTATTGATTATGAGTGTGTCAACATTGAATTGTTATCCTAGAACTTACCTTGATTATACATATCGAGACCACATTAAATGATTTGATATACTGAGATAATAAAGGCACTTAGATTTTCACCCATTCACTCCACTAAAAGCCTACCTACATAATTCACCTAGTGAACCTCGTTGATCCTAACAACCCTTTTATTGATTTACCTGCTAAATTTTAACACAAAACCCTTTGTATTTGTTATCACCATTCTTTTAACTACCCTTCTATCGAGAATTAATTTGATCAGTTTCCAAATTAGTTTATTTCAGTTGATAAAATTTTCTTTATTATGTTTCTAGTTTGTTCTAAAAAAATTAAAAAAATCAAAGTATATTCATTATTAGTGAGCTTGTACATTTAAATTTCAATTATCAAAAGCTCGTAGTATTATTAGTTTCAATGTTTCAATTAATGTAATCATTTATTTTCCAGTTCATTGTTTTTAGTTAGGTAATTTGTCAATTCAATCTCGATTCTAAACCTTCTAATTCAGCCTTTATCCACACCTTTAACCTAAGCCCCGTTACAACCCTGTCAAAGACCTTTTGATATGTGTATCATCTCATATTACAGTAGTGGAGATTTGATTTTCAGGCAAGCCTATGGGATTAACTTTTCAGGTTTGACTTATGAGTGCTTATTCTTGAACCTTAAAACACTTTGAGTGATTTGAGTGAATCTTCATTGAGGATGTCAATCCTTGCTGGTTTTGAATTAAAGGTAATTATTTAGATAAAGGGAGAAACCTATGTTTTCGTGCTACAACTATATAACTTATATTGTTTGAATCTTTAAGAGTCTTTGAGTTAAATTATCCATGTATAAATTATCTGTGAATTATGATAAGACATTGTTGATAGGAATTGTGAATTATGGAAAGTTCGTTTTAATTATAAGTTGAGAATTTTGCTTGAGGACAAGCAAAAGCTTAAGTGTGGGTGTATTTGATAAACCGTAAAAGTAACATATTTTAGGCCCACATTTAGTATGCTTTTGGATGATTTAGCCCTTGATTTATGTAAAAAGGTGTTCTTAATCCTTTCTTTTCATGTTTTTACTCAGGAAAGCACCCGAAGACGAAAAGAACAAGAAACAGGCTTAAAAGTTGGGCCAAAGTGGAAATCGACATGACCTAGACTTCAAGCCACATGGTCGTGTCTCGTCAGGCCATGCTACGATTTACATGGCCGTGCCCCAATCGACAGAATTGAGACACGGCCTGAAAACGATTTACACGGGCGTGTACCATGGCCGTGCCCCTGTCGCTGGAGAGAACAATTTCAATCGAATTTGGATAATTTGAGGCAAAGAAACACTTTCCAAAGCTTATTCAAACACCGAGTAAGAAGTATTCTTGAATTAGGACACTTAGAGGCCAAGTAAAGCATTTTAAAAGTCTATATAAACACCCTAAGTGTATCCCGAGAGGGGACGGTTAGCTAAGCCAAGAGCCAAGCTAGAAGGCCAGAATTGAGGGAATTACTTGAAGATAGCAGTTGATCCATCTCAAGGAGTCAGAATTCTACTCAAGACGACGGATTTCTCCTTCAATTCCTTCAGGGGGTTTTAGGGATTTCTTATGTTTTGTTTTTCTTTTCTCTTGAGGTGTTTTCTTTATTTGTTATGAACTAAACTCTTCAGATACCTGAAGGGGATGAAACCTAGATGAATCTTGTTATTGTTTTCTGAATTATATGATAAATACTTAGTTTGTTCTTAATTATGCATACTTAATCCAAACCTGATGTGCTTAGGTGGAGGAGGAATAGACCCTGCTTAAGAGTAGATCTAGCATAATTAAGCGGAGTTGATCGCACGCCTAGAGATAGGGTGACGAGATTTTGCCAGATTAGGGTGAAACCTAATATAAGAGTCCATAGATCGATTTACTGCTATTCTAGGGGGTTATTATTCGAGAAAGAGATTTTTGTTAATTAACCTAAGGTTAGATGTTATTCGCCTCGAGAGAGGGTTTAATATACATTAGGGAGTCTTATGGATCAAACTAAGTGAATAAATTGTATGGTTCAGTGTTAAAACAAGTGAAGTCTAGATGGATTCTTCCTGAGGGTATCATCGTGATCAACTGAGCTTCCCTTCAAGTTATTTTTCAATTTATTCTTTCTGTCTTTGCATCTTTAGTTTAGTAGTCATTAATTTAGATTAATGTAACTTCACTTATTTTAGGCTAAATAATAAAAAGAAAGTTAGTATTAGTACTTTTAGTTCCTTTGGGTTTGACAATTCGGTCTTGCCTAAGCTATACTACTGTTCGATAGGTACACTTGCCTTAAGTCGTTGTCAAAGTTAGTTTCCAAGTTCAATCATTCTCTTTATAAATTTTAAAACTCGACAAAACAATGATCAAATACTACTGTCGGATCAATTCTTCAGGTTCTCACGTGGCCTCCTCAGTACCATGGTTCCGCCACAGAATTTTTACTAAAGGAACAGTTTTCTTCCTCAATTTTCTTCCTCTTCGAATGTTAAATCCGATCACAGCTCGATCTCGCCTACAAGAACAATGTGCGACAAATCAGATCGATACTGTCTCAACATCGAACATAAAACACATCGTGAATTCATTCTAACTTTTTTGGTAATTCTAACTAATACACGACAAGTCAGACACGTTTCAAGATACAATAAGGTCCAATGAACGTCAGGCCCAGCTTGCCCTTGCGTCCAAATTGGAGAACCGTTTTTCATAGTGATATCTTCAGAAGCACCTGATCATTTATAGAAAAACCAATATATTTTCTTTTTAAATCAACATAAGAATTTTGTCGATCAGAGATAGCTTTCAGACGATCATAAATCACTTTCATAGTGCTCTCAGTTTTAGAACCAGCTAGGGACCCAATATCCGACGTTCACTTAATTTGGTCCAACACAGAGGAGTACGACACCTACGACCATGCAAGGCCTCGTAGGGTACCATCTGAATACTAGACTAGAATCTGTTATTATATACAAACTCAGCCAACGGTAGATAATCTTTCCAACTACCCCCGAAAGTCAATTACACAACCCCTATGCATATCCTCTAATATCTGAATAACTTGCTTAGACTGTCCGTCGGTCTGAGGGTGATACGGAGTGCTAAAATTAAGTTGGGTGCCTAAGGCCTCATGAAGTTCTTTCAGAATCGAGATGTGAATTGTGGATCTCTATTAAAGATAATTGAGATTGGAATTTCGTGTAGTCTCACAATTTTGGCAATATACAGTTTAGGTAACTTCTGTAAGAAATAATCTATTTGGTAGGTATGAAGTGAGCGAATTTGGTTAAATCGATCAACAATGACCCAAACCGAATCTTTCTTAGTGGGGGTTAAAGGAAACCTACTAACAAAATCCATCGTTACCCACTCCCGCTTTCACTAAGGAATTTTAACTGGTTGAAGCAGACTGGAAGACAGCTAATGTTCAGCCTTAACATTTTGGCACGTCAGACAGTGGGACATAAGAACAACTACCTCTTGTTTCATTCGGCCACCAATAGAGTTCTCAGAGGTCCCGATACATTTTGTTCCCACCAGGATGCATAGCATAGGGACTACTATGCACCTCTTGTAGGATCGACTGTCTTAACTCTTTATCATTAGGTACACAAATCCGACCTTTGAAACACAATACTTTATCACTGTTCAAGCTAAAACCGAAGTCTCGTTTGAACCAACATGTTGCAATCGCTAAACTAAGGACTCATTGTCCAATTGTTCAACTCGAATCTGCTCAACCCAAGTCAGTTTAACCTGTAATTTCACTAACAGCCTACCATCCCCAACCAAACTCAGACAAGCTAACATTGCTTTCAGATCAGTCATTGCTTTACGGCTAAGAGCATCAGCTACCACATTAGCCTTACCCGAATGGTACTCTATTGTGAAGTCATAATCTTTAAGTAATTCAACCCACCTATACTGCCGAAAATTTAACTCTTTTTGAGTTAACAGATATTTGAGACTCTTGCGATTAGTGTAAATAATACACCTTTCATCATACAGATAGTGTCTTCAAATCTTCAAAGCAAACATGACCACTATCGAAACCATTTTTTCTTTTTTTGAAAAATGGGGATCGATTTTGAAAAGAAAATGGAGTCGCCACCAATCTTTTATTCGAGGTGTGATCGGGTCACCTTGAGATGGATTATTTTAATAAAATATTTTGATTTATTAAAAAAATGATTTTAGTCTACGAAATCTAAGAAAACGGGTTCGGGAGTCAGTTACCGACGAGGAAGGATTAGCACCCTCGTACGCCCAAAATTGGTACCAAATTGATTAACTAGTGCCCTTATATTAAAATTTAAAAGATTTAAAATTATGACCTTCTTTGACCCATTTGAAGATACTCGAGTTTTAAGATTCTCTGGTTCCGAAGGAATAAAATATCACATCCAGCACGTTAGGATGCAACAATTTAAGTCTTCAAATTCTAGATCATCCCAAAATTTTTAAAACTCATGTATTGAGATTTTGAAAGGGTATTTCGTTATTTAGGATCAAACGGAAAATCGAAACCCAGCACGTTAGGGCACGATCTCTCGAATTTCCAAACACGAAATATTGCCTTGTTTTTAATTTAAGAAAACATGGATGAAATTTCGAAAGAATATTTAGTTATTTGGTCAAACGAAAAACCGAACCTAGCACGTTAGCCACGATTTCTCAGATTTCCAAATACGAAACATTGCCTTATTTTTAAAGCTAAGAAATATGAATGAAATCTTAAAAGGATATTTGGTTATTTGGTTAAACAAAAAACCGAAACCCAGCACGTTAGGGCACGATCTCTCGAATTTTCAAACACGAAATATTGCCTTGTCTTTAATTTAAGAAAACATGGATGAAATTTTGAAAGGATATTTAGTTATTTGGTCAAACGAAAAATCGAAACCCAGCACATTAGGGCACGATTTCTCGGATTTTCAAACACGAAACATTGCCTTACTTTTAAAGTTAAGAAAATACGAATGAAATCTTAAAAGGATATTCGGTTATTTGGTCGAACGAAAAATCGAAACCCAACACGTTATGACACGATCTCTCGAATTTCCAAACACGAAATATTGCCTTATTTTAAAGACCTTTGAATGGAATGATTTTAAAACTTGAACAATATTAAACTCAATTTTTTTTTAACAAATAAATTACAATGGAATGATAATATACAAAGCAAAGTAGCAATACATATACCAAATATTACAATGATCAATCACAAATAATTAATGGTTACAAATTTAAAAATATAATCCATATAATGGCAAACAAATAAACATCTAATTTAGAATATATGTATGAATATAAAAATATGAAAGTACATAGAAAAATAAATAATATCTAGAGCTATCCAAAACATAATTTTAATTTTAATTTTAAAAGGAATATTTAAAATAAGCAAATAATTAAAATAATTAAAAACTATATTGAAAACAAAGCAAAATTAAAGAGCTAAAGCAATAAATTAAAAATGAAATCGAAAAGGGTTAAAATACAATGCGCGTAAATTAAAAAGGATTAAAAGCGCAATTTACCCAAGTTATTAAAGGCATCATTTAAATATGAGCTAAATTAAAACTGCGCAAAATTAAAATAAAATAAAACTTAATTGCATAACCAATTAAAAGCAGAAGGACTTAAATAGCAAATAACCCATTCTCAAAAAGCACGCGGATCATGCCTTGGGTCGAGTCAACACGCGGGTCAGAGGTATGAAACGACGTCGTTTTAGGCCATGGTGTATTAAGCCAAAACGGTGCCCTTTTTTTATACTATTTAAATTAAAAATTCTTTACAAAAAATCATTTCACCCTTCAGAAATAAAAAAAAATTCGAAACTCTCTCCCCCTTTCTCAACCTAGGCGATTTTCGGCCTAACTCTGGTATGGTCCGTCATCGGTGCCGCCATATATGGCAGTCGGAGGGCCAAAAACCTCCATTTTTCAGGCAAATCAAAGGTAATCTCTCCTCCCTCCTTCTATTTTTATTTAAAATCGACTTGTAAATAAAATAAAAGAAAAAATGAAAGAAACAGGAACGTGAAAAAAAAAATAATAGACCTTTTGAACTTTTGAATCTGATTTTTTATTGCTATTCGTTGCTTTTTCTTTTCTATTCAGTGTCTATGCCTTCGCATATAAATATCGAATCCTTTACATTGTTTAAAATTGGCCTTATATAGCCGAAACAAAAATGAAGAAAATAATTAAATACAAAATCCTTTTTTTCATTTCAGTTATTTCTCTTTTCTGTCATTTGCTATATTTTGTTACTCTTCTCGCAGGTGTGAGCATCGTGGAAACGCGCGTATGGAGGGCTAAAAGCCGCTACTGGGTGCAGCGTGGGGGATGGCTGCGGTGCTAGAGACCCTAGAATCTTCTAGAGTTTCTGAAATTCTCAAACCCTCTCGGACTTGCTCTGTTTTTGGACCTCTGTTTTGGGTCGGGTTTAGGAATTTGTATTGTTGGGCTTGTTATTAATTTGGGTTTATTTTGATGATAGGTTGTAAATGGACATTGTTTTTTTTTATTAGACTTTATTTTGTTTTTGTGTTTAATTTTGGTAAAATAAGCCCGGGTGAATTGGGCCTATTACAGTTGCCCCTCTTTTCTCATTGTCGTGTAACGAGAATAGAGCAAAGACTTTAAAAAGGGCCAATTCTGCCTGGTCTTGCTAGATCTTGGACTTCTTTCAATGTTTTTCATCCTCGAGTAGCTTCACTCCATCCCACTGCATCTTCAAGAGCATAGGAACTAGAGCTTCGACCCTATTCAAGGGATTAAACTTGTAACTTCAATCTGCTCCGTCGTAACTTCGGGAGATAGAATTCACTAAATCTGATCTAACCTACTGCAACTTCAGAGGTATAGGATTTGTAACTTTAATCTTTTCCACTGCCACTTCAGAGAACTAAGACTTGTGGCTTCAATCTGCCCCACTATAACTTCAGGGGTATAAGATCTGCCGATATCTGTAGCTTTAATCTGTTCCACTGTAACACCAAGGAAATAAGCTTTTCTATCTTTGATTTGCTCCACTGTAACTTCAGGGAGATAGGGGTAATGTCTTCAATCAGCTCCACTGCAACTTCAGAGAGATGAGATCTGATGTCTTCGATTTGCTTCCTGCAACTTCTGAAATGCCAGATCTGCTATCTTCAATCTGCTCCACTACAAACTCAGGGAAACAAGATCTGATGTCTTCGATCTGCTTCCTACAATTTCAAGAATGTCAAATCTGCTATCTTCAATCTGCTCCACTGCAAACTTAGGGAGACAAGATCTGATGTCTTCGA
This sequence comes from Gossypium rotundifolium, assembly GCA_025506655.1. Classification (NCBI taxonomy): domain Eukaryota; kingdom Viridiplantae; phylum Streptophyta; class Magnoliopsida; order Malvales; family Malvaceae; genus Gossypium; species Gossypium rotundifolium. Next base: position 21,500,462 of record CP106727.1, read on the forward strand.
TCTGCTTCCTACAACTTTAGGAATGCTAGACCTGCTATCTTCAATCTACTCCATTGCAAACTCAGGGAGACAAGATCTAATGTCTTCGATCTGCTACCTGCGACTTCAGGAATGCCGATCTGCTATTTTCAATCTGCTCGCAAACTCAGAGAGACAAGATCTAATGTCTTCAATCTACTTCCTACAACTTCAGGAATGCCAGACCTGCTATCTTCAATTTGCTCCACTGCAAACTCAGGGAGACAAGATCTAATGTCTTCGATCTGCTTCCTGTAACTTCAGGAATGCCAGACCTGCTATCTTCAATCTGCTCCACTGCAAACTTAGGGAGACAAGATCTAATGTCTTCAATTTGCTTCCTGTAACTTCAGGAATGCCAAATTTGTTATCTTCAATCTGCTCCACTACAAACTTAGGGAGACAAGATCTAATGTCTTTGATCTTCTTCTTGCAACTTCAGGAATGCCAGACCTGCTATCTTCAATTTGCCCCACTGCAAACTTGGGGAGACAAGATCTAATGTCTTCGATCTGCTTCCTGCAACTTCAGGAATGCCAGACCTGCTATCCTCAATCTGCTCCACTACAAACTTAGGGAGACAAGATCTGATGTCTTCGATATGCTTCCTGCAACTTTAGAATTCCAAATCTACTATCTTCAATCTGCTCCACTACAAACTCAGGGAGACAAGTTCTGCTAATTCACCGATGTTACGATCTCGTCCTCTAGGGGACCTATCCTGTAAAATTAGTTTTATGTGTTTATGCTTATGCAAAATAGTTAGGATACAATGATCAGAATGAATCTAATGTTCCTAACTAAATGTATTATGGATGACATTTGCATGAATGCAGAATGTCATGAGAATAATTTCTTACAATGATTAGGATTCAATGATCAGAATGAATCGAATGCTCATAACTAAATTTGTCTTGCATGGATGCATAATTTCATGAGAATGATCCCCTTTTTAAAAGTTTAGGGTTGTCATTGCTCATTGTTCCTCCAAGTTGTATCACTGACGTAATATCATGTCTTCTTGTTCCACTGACATTTTTGATAGAAATTCTGAAGAAATGGTCACTGTTTAGAGTTTTCTTCTTAAATATTTCCCACAATTAGGCTTGGTGAGTTCTAAATAAAAGTCATGTTTCAGGTTCTCGTATTATTTAGAAGTTTCCAAAGTAATATACAAAACTCATTTTGTGAAAGTGTTATTAGTCCATTAATCATTATTTCAATACAAAGTGCTTGGAAATGATCGTAATGATAGGTAAAAATAGAATTTATCAGAAACGACATCTTAGAAAAATAGCTTAATTAAAGTAAATATGGCTAGGATACAAAATATTGAGGGGAACAGATAAGTGCCCCAGATATCGTAGTTTGAGTTTCTCTGTACAGACTTTTTGAAGACCATTTCAAGCTTAATATATGTTTAGGAGATCAAGAGTACTCTGTTGATGCCCCAAGACGTAACATCTCTCCCTCCTCTTAATTCAGGTATAGCAAGATCACCGCATGCCCCATTATACTCTGATTATAATTTGAGCCGCCCTTTTTAGATTTTCGACTCAAAACCCCTTTGGTCTTAAAGTGCCCTTTGCGGGTTTTCACCTTGGCCTTTCTGCTTTTCATTTTTTATTTTTTTTTTTTGAAAAAGTCTCATAGCGCCTTTGGGGTTTTCACTTTGGCCTCTTTTCCTCTTCAAGTGTAGTATTTCTTAATTGAATCCGAGTTTATAGGATTGGGTAAGTTTTTCCCATCCATCTCAGCCAAGATCAGTGCTCCTCCGGAGAAAGCCTTTTTCACCACATAAGGTCCTTCCCAATTTGGCATCTATTTCCCTCTGAAATCTTTTTGCATAGGGATGATCTTTTTTAAAACCGGGTCTCTCTCGTAAAATTCTCTTGGGTGAACGTTTTTGTCATAAGCCCGCATCATTCTCTTTTAGTATATCTGACCATGGCGGATAGCCCTTAGCCTTTTTTCCTCAATCAAGTTCAACTGATCGTATCTAGACTGTATCCATTTGGCTTCATCTAACTTTAGCTCTGACAAGATTTGAAGGGAAGGAATTTCAACTTTGATAGGTAACACTGCCTCCATTCCATAAACCAATAGAGAATGGAGTTGCCTCAGTGGAGGTCCTGATTGATGTTCGATAAGCATAGAGAGCAAATGGTAATTTCTTGTGCCAATCTTTATAGGTTTCAGCCATTTTCCCCACAATATTCTTAATGTTTTTGTTGGCTGCTTCCACTACACCATTCATTTTTGGGCGATACGGCGACGAGTTGTGGTGTCTGATCTTGAACTGACTACAGACCTCTGCGATCATACTGTTGTTCAGGTTGAGTGCATTGTCTGATATGATCTCCTCAGGCATCCCATATCGACATATGATTTCCTTTTTTAAGAATCTGCTAACTACCGATTTAGTGACGTTGGCATTTGAAGCAGCCTCTACCCACTTGGTGAAGTAATCAATGACCATAAAAATAAATTGATGCCCATTCGAAGCTTTCGGCGAAATTGGTCCAATGACATCTATGCCCCACATGGAGAAGGGCCATGGGAAAGTCATAACATGTAGGGGTGATGGAGGTACATGAATTTTGTCCCTATAAATCTGGCATTTACGATATCTCTTGGCATAGTTGATACAGTCTCCTTCTATGGTAGGCCAATAATATTCGAATCTCATAATTTGTCTGGCCATTGTAAAGCCGTTAGCGTGTGTCCCACTGACACCTTCATGAACTTCTTCCAAAATTTTCTTAGCCTCAATAGCATCCACACATCTCAAAAGTACCTGATCCTTTCTTCTTTTGTATAGGATCTCCCCATCTAATACATAATCATAGGATAGCCTTCTCAATGTCCTTTTACCATTCTTAGTTGCCTGATCAGGATATTCACGATTTCTCACGTATAGCAATATATTGTGATACCAAGGGTGATTATCTCTTTCCTCTTCATCCACATTACAGCAATGGGTTGGGGCCTCGTAGATACTCATTTGAATAGGCTTCACATCCTCCTGTTCGCCTACTTTGATCATGGAGGCCAAAGCGGCCAAAACATCAGTGTAACACCCCAAACCCGGCCCATTCGTTACGACCGAATTTGAAATGCCACTGCAGGAAACGTTTAAAAATATCCTGACTTGTGGTGGAACTTGAAAACTTTGTTCTTATTCAAAAACCATGTCCATTTAAAAATTTTAAATAATATAAGCTTGATGAAAATGTCCGAATTAAAACTTTATTATATATATAGATTTAAGAAAATAAAACCATTTGCGAAAGATATCTCAATTGTCGATCCAAAATAAAACATAATAATAAAGATACTTAATAAAAATACTTAAATACTTTAATGGGCCTTATTACAATAAATACTTAATCAAAATACTGAAAATATAACTATTTAATTAATTAAATAAAATGTCTTACATGGGCCACCTCGTATCCACTCCAAACTCGGTCCAAGCATCACCGTGATGTTGATAAAAGTTGGGTGAGTCATACTGGACTCGGTGTGTAATTAAACCACCGATTTCCACCCACATGTTAACCCCATATTAACCCATATATCAGATAACAAATATCATAATCACATATTACCACATCCTAGGCTTGGCCCACATTCATATCACATTCATATAATAGTGTAAATAACCACATGTTTCCACATCTTGGGCTTGGCCTATTACCACATTATTCCACATATCATATCTTGGGCTTGGCCCATTTCTCATTCAATCCACATTCACATTTTGGGCTTGGCCCATTTCTACATTAATACCTCATTTCACGGTCACATAGAATTATGCAAAGTGCACCCAACCCAAACCTAGGGTCTATCCTCTACACACCCGTATCCGACCTACCACACACCGGGGATTATCAAATCACCCTCTCCTTTTCACTCCAAAAGGCAATAAATGCCATCCACGTGCAATAAAGCACAAAAATCCTGGCGACCTCGGTCGGTGCCAATCCACGATGTAGCCGTAGCTAACACCAAAACCACGATGGGACACATAGTCACTCATCAACCATGATATGGCACTTAGCCGATATCAACCACGATGAGGCACATAGCCACTCATCAGGCCACGCGAACTAAATCGCAATTAATCCACAACGTGACCTCAATCAACGTCAATCCACGATGTAGCTCAAGGCTAACGTCAAACCACGTACTCGAAGTACACCCGTACCTTCTTTCATATCCCAACCCATGCACATGCAACATGTAATAGTGGCATAATAATAATAAATGCATGCACATATTATTAAGGCTGACCATCATATTTCCATAGGCATAGTCACATTCACATCAGCACTTTCACATTCGTATCAACAGATAATACTAACCTGATTATCGATATACCCCTTTTTAGGGTAATCACCACATAACTGCCATTGCACTGGTTAGCACATAATTCACGCATGCAAATATAGCAAAAACCCCAAAAACGGTGGGTTAATCACACACCTTACAATTTAGTGAAATCCCGAATTACTAGGATCTAACACGATGAACAGGGTTTTTCTTCCTCCCTTAATGCCAATTTGGTCTCCTACCAAATCCCGGAGGCTTTGGTTATCTCTGCCGATTTACCCCTAACATCCATAGATAGAATCGGTCATCCATTAAATACTAAATATGGCCTATGGCCAAATTCTAGCAACTACTTACCCTGCTCTTCCAAATCTCGAAACTGTCACTTGATCCTTGAGACTGTTGAAATCCTACATGCCATATGTCAAATTAGGCTTAATACATAAATCTATGGAAAATGGCCCTTTGGCCGAATACCATATTGTCTTACCTTGATGAATCGACTCTCGAAAGACTCCTTCAAAGCACAATGATGTTATCTACCCACAAGTGATCACATTACTTATTGTCTTAAGCAAATATTCGGCCAACCTATAACCAAAGTTTAATCACTTGACTCGGCACCCTTATGAAAAAGAATCCAAAATCAATTACTACAGAAATACTTACCATTACACGTTACTTGAAGAGGCTAGAAGAAAGACTCACACTAAAGCTTTCGGCTCTTAAGTCTTGTGACAAAAAGAGAGAATGAGGCTACTATGGGATTCGGCTATGGCTTCTAAATGGCAAGGGGTTATTCAGGTATCCAAGATAATATGTAGAATTAAAGTTGAAGAAAAGAGAAAGAATAGGGAGAAGAAGTGAGAAGCAATTCGACTCAAAGAGAGAATTAGAGGAACAATTTTTGGCCAAGGAAAATAAAATGAAGAAAAGAATAGCTTAAAAGATGGTCACCCCTATTTATACAACTCAAATTCAGCACTCCTACCTCCTCTCAAATTCCACTTCCTTCTCCTATAATAACTCTTGAACACATATTAAAAATAAATAAAATAAAAATAAAACTCTATCTCCTCTTTATCTCTTATCTCCACATTTAAACTAAATAAAATAACACCTCTATTATGTAAAATAAATAAAACTACAATTATCTTATATCTACCATCTTAAAATAAATAAATAAAACTCTACTCTTAGCCAAATTAATAAAAATAACACCAAGCATTATCCTTATCATTTGAGAGTCCATATGCCGTCCCACTACTCCTATCTCAAGGAAAAATAAAATAAAAATAAAACCCAACTCATTTGCTGCCTACATGGTTCGAACATGGGACCTGTTGGTACCCTTTGAAGCAAACTGCAGGTAACGCCCCAGCCACTCTGCTGCTGGTTCTTTTGTGACATAATTCACCATGAATTTCTTTTAAGACCTACTTAGCCCAAGTGCCTTCTTTCCGTACAAAAATAAAATGCCCTTTCTTGCTTCATTCGCAACTCGAACCTGGGCTCTCATTGCCGTAAGCCGCATAAAACGCTCCAAGCCACTCTGCCATGGCCTTTTTTTTATGACATAAACTCGCCACAATTAATTTTAAAGCCTCTTTATCTTGCTCCCCTCTTAACGCCAAAAAATAAAACACCCATTTGCTTTCCACGCTACTCGAACCCAAGATCTGAGCCAGACGTCACCTCTAAGCCCTTAGGTGGCGCCTTGCAGCCACTTTACCAAGGCCTGCTTTATGTCCAAAGACCACTGTATATTTCCTTAAAGTCGTCTTTAGTCTAACCTCCTTTCTTGATGCAAAATACAAAAATAAAACACTCCCATGCTGCCCTCAAGACTCGAACTCTAGACCCTTGTTGGCGTCATTCCCAGGCCTTAAGTGGCATCCTTAAGCCACTTTACCAAGCCCCTTTTTATGACCCAAAACGCCCACAAATTATTCTTAAGGCCTCCTCAGCCTAATTTCCTCTTTTTACACTTAAATCCAAAATTTTCCCAAAGCTTTCACCTTCATTCTAAAGTTCTAAAAACTCTTAAAACATCTCCAAATACCCTTAAAACCCACTAGCACTTGGGTTATGCTCCAAACGCATAACCCCTAATCTAGGATGTTACAATTCTACCCTCTTTAAAAATAATTTCATCCTCAAAATTACTTACTAACGAATAATCGCACATTTTAACTCAATGCACTATGCTTATGCTGCGCACTCTGATCTTAATAAAACTATCTTACCTTTTAGGCACAGTCTTAAAGTTCACATCCCAGGTTTCATACACTTCACTAGCAATACAACAATGAACTATCTCTAAAGCAATAAATAATATTCCAAAAATAAGGAACTTACCCCCTATCACATCCTTGGTTGTCTCACATGCGAACCTTCAGCTCCTCTACCGGGTGTTCCACAACCTTGGCCGAAACCATTTCCTCCATGGTTTGGATCACGAACCTTCACTACCTGAGGGCAATTCTTAACCAAATGAGCCTTAGATCCACATCGAAAACATACCTTACTATTACCCCAACACTCTCCTGTGTGAGTTCTTCCACATTGAGCGCATAGACGACTCCGATTCTCAAAAACTGGCACAGGTGCACGTACAAAATTCTCAATCCTTGGTCTTTTCTGTACATCTCTAAATGATGCTGACGGTCCAGAACTTCTCTTATTCCCATTCCTTTCCTTATCTCGGTTCTCTCTTACAGCCCTCTTAACTTCTTTAGCTATCCGAGCTTTCTCCACTAGAATGGCAAAGTCTCTTTCTCTGTGCGGAGCAATCAACTCTCGCAACTCATCTCGTAGCCCATCTTCGAACCGGACACACCTTTCGTAATCAATAGCCACGATCCCTTTGGCGTACTGACTTAACCGCACAAATTCAGCTTCATATTCTGCTACCGGCTTGCTTCCTTGAACCAAGTTTAGAAATGCCTTTCTCTGCGAGTCTAAGTAGCTAGCTCCAACGTACTTCCTTCAAACTTAAGCTTAAAATATTCCCAATCCACTCGATGCAGTCGGGTACTTTGTCCGACGGTGAGCCACCATCGATAAGCTTCATCTCGGAGCAATGAGACAGCACCTTTCAGCTTTTCCTCAGGAGTACAATCCAAATCGTCCATGATTCTTTCAATCGCCTCCAACCAATACTCCGCTACATTCGAGCTACTCACGATACTCCTCTAAAAACTTCGGCTCCGTTCGACCTAAGTCTTTTCGATACTGATTTTCGAGCTCCATTTCCCACACTAGCTCTCGCCACACGTTCTAGTACTCGAAACATAGCGGCGATCTTGCATCATCCCGTCGATCTTCTTTGCTCAACACCAAAAGTTTGGTGGTAGTGGCGGTGGTACCCATTCTCGGATCCTTGACCGACCTAACGGGTTCGACACCGCCCATTCTACCTCTATCAGGTCCACGATGACCTCGTCCTCTAGAACTCATGTCTAACGTCACGATTTGATCGATTAAAAGTTTTATGCATTAGTATTTGTTCCTTTGTTTAACCGCAAACAATTTTATGAAAAGAAATTCTAGAATGGTTTTTTTGATCGAACAAAGTTTCAGTTCAAGTTCACTACTCTAATTCAGAGAGTCACATCCATCCCTCAATGGAGGCACATTCATTCATCAACAAGAACACATTCATTTAGTGGTATCTACCATACACATTCACTATTCGGACATTTACTTGGATTCTATTCGAGGGTATTTTCGTCATTTGTCCTACAAGGGTATTTTGATAATAAATTAGGATCAATTTAAAAATCTTTATAAACCAAAGGTATTTCAAAAACTTGGGGAAATCTTGAAAATTTGTTTTCCAAATCAGAGGTATTGCCAAAAAAAAAATTTCAGAAATCGGGGTTATTTCGGTAATTTTGGAAGTTAGGGGCATTTCCATAAATTCTCCAAATCAAGATTTCTTGATATTTGTAAAACATAAGTTTCTGGTATTTTTGAAAAGTAGAAACATTTTAGCAAAAGTCGAGGGTATTTTTTTTGAAAATCTTAAAAACTAAGGGTATTTTAGTAATTTACCACACAGGGCATTTTAGTAATTTTCCCAAATCAAAATACCTTAAATTTTCCATAAAATAGAGTTTTTGGACACTTTTTCAAAATAGAGAAATTTTATTAAAATCGAGGGTAATATGGTATTTTTAGAAACCAAGGGCATTTTTGTAATTCTTCCACCAGGGGTATTTTAGTAATTTGGCAATTCGAAAATTTTTTTCGAAAAATTTTTTTAAAAAAAGATTTTGTTACAAATCGAAGGGGTAATTTAAGGATTTAAAAAAAACTAGGGTTTTTATAGAAAAAAAATTTACGGCTAGTCCATTTTGGGTTTTAGTTACTAGGTTTAGCCTATGAATAAGTCCTCTTGGTTAGGGTGAACCGTAGCTACGCACCAGGTAGGATTCGAGTAGAGAGGACGTGAGTCGCTAGGACTGCTTAAGTACCAAGCTCTTACTGAATCCACTCCTAGACATGCGCACAATGGTTGCCACACCTTAACTCAGCGACTTACTTCACAGGTTTGTTTAATAGTCCTTAAGTCTTATGCATGTGTTTGAGTGCACTAGCCCTAGGGTTTAACAGCCTTAATATTCTAATCTACGAGCCCAAATAAGCCCATAACAGTTCACATAAACAACCACTTCAATAATTAGAAGTACTTACCCGGTGGACTTCGGGCCGGAGATACAGGTGCCATGCCAGAATAACCTGAAATAAAAGTTCATATTTTGAAAAGCCCATTTTTGAAAACACTTTTGGACCCAAAACCCTCAAAGCCGAGTTTTGAACTGAGCTTTGATACCAAACTGTAACACCCCAAACCCGGCCCATTCGTTATGACCGAATTTGAAATGCCACTGCGGGAAACGTTTAAAAATATCCTGACTTGTGGTGGAACTTGAAAATTTTGTTCTTATTCAAAAACTATGTCCATTTAAAAACTTTAAGTAATATAAGCTTGATAAAAATATCCGAATTAAAACTTTATTATATATATAGATTTAAGAAAATAAAACCATTTGTGAAAGATATCTCAATTGTCGATCCATAATAAAACATAATAATAAAGATACTTAATAAAAATACTTAAATACTTTAATGGGCCTTATTACAATAAACACTTAATCAAAATACTGAAAATATAAATACTTAATTAATTAAATAAAATGTCTTCTGCATGGGCCACCTCGTATCCATTCCAAACCCGGTCCAAGCATCACCTGTGATGTTGATAAAAGTTAGGTGAGTCATACTGCACTCGATGTGTAATTAAACCACCGATTTCCACCCACATGTTAACCCCATATTAACCCATATATCAGATAACAAATATCATAATCACATATTACCACATTCGGGCTTGGCCCACATTCATATCACATTCATATAATAGTGTAAATAGCCACATGTTTCCACATCTTGGGCTTGGCCTATTACCACATTATTCTACATATCATATCTTTGGGCTTGGCCCATTTCTCATTCAATCCACATTCACATTTTGGGCTTGGCCCATTTCCACATTAATACCTCATTTCACGGGTCACATAGAATTATGCAAAGTGCACCCAACCCAAACCTAGGGTCCATCCTCTACACACCCGTATCCACCTACCACACACCGGGATTATCAAATCACCCTTTCCTTTTCACTCCAAAAGGCAATAAATGCCATCCACGTGCAATAAAGCACAAAAATCCACAACGCGACCTTTGTCAGCGCCAATCCACGATGTAGCCGTAGCTAACACCAAAACCACGATGGGACACATAGTCACTCATCAACCACGATATGGCACTTAGCGATATCAACCACGATGAGGCACATAGCCACTCATCGTGCCACGCGAACTAAATCGCAATTAATCCACAACGTGACCTCGGTCAACGTCAATCCACGATGTAGCTCAAGCGTAACATCAAACCATGTACTCAAGTACACCGCACCTTCTTTCATATCCCAACCCATGCACATGCAACATGTAATAGTGGCATAATAATAATAAATGCATGCACATGTTATTAAGGCAGACCATCATAGTTCCATAGGCATAGTCACATTCACATCGGCACTTTCACATTCGTATCAACAGATAATACTAACCTGATTATCGATGTACCCCTTTTTAGGGTAATCACCAAATAACTGCCTCTGCACTGGTTAGCACATAATTCACACATGCAAATATAGCAAAAACCCGAAAAATAGTGGGTTAATCACACACCTTACAATTTAGCGAAATCCCGAATTACTAGGATCTAACACGATGAACAGGGTTTTTCTTCCTCCCTTAATGCCGATTTGGTCTCCAAATCCCGGAGGCTTTGGTTATCTCTGCTGATTTACCCCTAACATCCATAGATAGAATCGGTCATCCATTAAATACTAAATATGGCCTATGGCCAAATTCTAGCAACTACTTACCCTGCTCTTCCAAATCCCGAAACTGTCACTTGATCCTTGAGATCGTTGAAATCCTACATGCCATATGTCAAATTCGACAATACATAAATCTATGGAAAATGGCCCTTTGGTCAATACCATATTGTCTTACCTTGATGAATCGATTCCGAAAGACTCCTTCAAAGCACCTTGACGTTATCTACCCACAAGTGATCACATTACTTATTGTCTTAAGGAAACATTCGCCAACCTATAACCAAAGTTTAATCACTTGATTCGCACCCTTATGAAAAAGAATCCAAAACCGATTACTACGTAAATACTTACCATTACACGTTACTTGAAGAGGCTAGAAGAAAGACTCACATTGACGCTTTTGGCTCTTAAGTCTTGCGACAAAAAGAGAGAATGAGGCCACTATGGGATTCGACTATGGCTTCTAAATGGCAAGGGGTTATTCGGCTATCCAAGATAATATGTAGAATTAAAGTTGAAGAAAAGAGAAAGAATAGGGAGAAGAAGTGAGAAGTAATTCGACTCAAAGAGAGAATTAGAGGAACAATTTTGGCCAAGGAAAATAAAATGAAGAAAAGAATAGCTTAAAAGATGGTCACCCTATTTATACAACTCAAATTCAAAGACTCCTACCTCATCTCAAATTCCACTTCCTTCTCCTATAATAACTCTTGAACACATATTAAAAATAAATAAAATAAAAATAAAACTCTATCTCCTCTTTATCTTTTATCTCCACATTTAAACTAAATAAAATAACACCTCTATTATGTAAAATAAATAAAACTACAATTATCTTATATCTATCATCTTAAAATAAATAAATAAAACTCTACTCTTAGCCAAATTAATAAAAATAACACCAAGCATTATCCTTATCATTTGAGAGTCCATATGTCGTCCCCTACTCCTGCCTCAAGGAAAAATAAAATAAAAATAAAACCCAACTCATTTGTTACCTACATTGTTCGAACATGGGACTTCTTGGTACCACTTTGAAGCAAATCTGCAGTAACGCCCACCACTCTGCTCTTGGTTCTTTTGTGACATAATTCACCACAATTTCTTTTAAGACCTACTTAGCCCAAGTGCCTTCTTGCCGCACAAAAATAAAATGCCCTTTCTTGCTTCCTTCGCAACTCGAACCTGGGCCCTCATTGCCGCAAGCCGCATATAACGCTCCAAGCCACTCTGCCATGGCCTTTTTTTTATGGCATAAACTCGCCACAACTAATTTTAAAGCCTCTTTATCTTGCTCCCTCTTAACGCTAAAAAATAAAACACCCATTTGCTTTCCACGCTACTCGAACCCAAGATCTGCGCCAGGCGTCACCTCCAAGCCCTTAGGTGGCGCCTTGCAGCCACTCTACCAAGGCCTGCTTTATGTCCAAAGACCACTGCATATTTTCTTAAAGCTGTCTTTAGTCTAACCTCCCTTCTTGATGCAAAATACAAAAATAAAACACTCTCATGCTGCCCTCAAGACTCGAACTCCAGACCTTTGTTGGCGTCATTCCCAGGCCTTAAGTGGCATCCTTAAGCCACTTTACCAAGCCCTTTTATGACCCAAAATGCCCACAAATTATTCTTAAGGCCTCCTCACTTAATTTCCTCTTTTACACTTAAATCCAAAATTTTCCCAAAGCTTTCACCTCCATTCTAAAGTTCTAAAAACTCTTAAAACATCTCCAAATACCCTTAAAACCCACTAGCACTTGGGTTATGCTCCAAACGCATAACCCCTACAATCACCATCTGGTTTTCTTCTCGCGAGAGATAACTAAAAGTGATATCATCAAACTCTTCAATTAACCACATAAATATCCTTTGATAATTGATCAATTTAGGGTCTCTTGTCTCCCATTCACCTTTTAGTTGGTAGATCACAAGTACAGAATCTCTATATACTTCTAGCACTTTAATTTTACGCTCCATGGCTGCCCGGAGTCCCATGATACACGCTTCATATTCTACCATATTATTTGTACAATCGAGATCCAATTTTCAAGTGAATGGATAATGATCTCCATTTGGGGATACTAACACTGCCCTAATTCCATTACCGACACATTTGATGCTCCATCAAAATTTAGCTTCCAAAGATGATCCTTTAGGGTGTCTTTCTTCATGACCGCTACATACATTAGATCTTCGTTGGGGAAATCAAAATTCAATGGCTCATAATCCTCTAAAGCTCTGTTAGCTAGAAAATCTGCTATTGCGCTCTCTTTCACAGCTTTTTGACTTACATAGACGATGTCGAATTCAGAAAGCAGGATTTGCCATTTGGCCATCCTTCCATTTAAAGCAGTTGACTCCATCATATCCTTTAGAGGATCCAATTTTGATATTAACCAAGTCGTGTGGTAATTGTCTCAGCCTTCGAGTTGTCCAAATCAAGGCGCAACACAATTTTTCAATCGGCGAATATCTCATCTCACATTCGGTGAATTTCTTATTGAGGTAGTATATCGCCTTTTCTCTTCTTCCTAAATCATCGTGTTGACCCAGCACACACCCGATTGAGTGATCAAACAACGTTAAATATATGATTAATGGTCTATCTGGGCATGGAGGTGACAATACTGGAGGACTTGGCAAGTATTATTTGATCTTATCAAAAGCTTTCTGGCATTCATCATCCCACACTCCTGGATTGCGTTTCTTCAGAAGACGAAATATGGGATCACATTTTTCAGTTAACTGTGAAATAAACCGAGCAATGTAATTTAACCTTCTAAGGAAACCTCAAACTTTTTTTTGAGTGCGCGGTGGAGGTAATTCTTATATAGCCCAAACTTTGTCTTAGTCAATCTCGATTCCCTTCTTGCTGACTATGAAGCCTAACAATTTTCCCGATCTAACTCCAAAAGTGCATTTTGTAGGATTGAGCTTTAACTTGAATTTTCTCAGTCTCAAAAATAACTTTCTCAAAACTTGGATATGTTTAATTTCTATTCGGGACTTTGCAATCATATCATCGACATAAAATTCAATCTCTTTGTGCATCATATCATGGAACAAGGTCATCATGGCTCTTTGATATGTCGCTCCTGCATTCTTTAACCTGAATGGCATCACTTATAACAAAATGTACCCCACAAGGTTATGAAGGTGGTCTTTTCCATGTCTTCAGGATGTATTTTTATCTGATTATATCCGGAGAAGCCATCCATGAAGGAAAACAACGAAAAGCATGTCGTATTGCCTACTAGAGTGTCAATGTAAGGCAAGGGAAAATTGTCTTTCGGGTTGGCCTTATTTAAATCTCTGTAATCTACAAACATCCGTACCTTCCCATCTTTCTTAGGGACAGGCACAATGTTGGCTATCCATTCTGAGTATTTAACTTCTTGCAAAATTCGAGCATCAAACTGGTTTTTGACTTCCTCTTTTATTTTCAGCACAATGTCTGGCCTAATTCTCTCTTTTATGGGAAGACGATGCACAATAGTGTTAGTTCTTAACCTTGGCATATCTTGGTACGACCATGCGAAGATATCTTTGAATTCCTAAAGTAACTCTAAGAGGTCTTATTTCATCTCTTCAGTTATGCATGTTCCAATTTTCACTACCTTTCCCTCTTCCAAGGTCATAATCTCCACTATTTCTTCATAAGGTAGAATTTTCTTTTCCTCTTGTTTTACCATTCTTAACAAGTCTGGAGATAAGCCACAATCTATGTCATCTTCAAAGTCCTAGGATCCCTCTAAACACATGTCTTGCTCAAAAAGAGATTCTAAATCTGTAGCATTGTTACTCATGTCATTGATATCTAGGGACCTATTGTATGTACAAAAGAATATACAAAGAATGAATTTAAGAATAATTATTTGCACGGTATGTTTATGAGTGAAATGAAAGAATGATTTAGAACAACAATCCAAGGAAAAAATAATGAAAGAATCTAAAAGAATGAGAAGATTTTTATTCAAAATGATCTCAAGTATGTATTTCATAATGAAGTTTAGACATAACCCTATTTCACAAAGGAATACTTATTACTTCTAGGCTAAAAGCAACAAATGTGTTCGGAACATTACTCTGAGTAAGCTCTAAAAACTACAGGAATTTCTTTTGTAGTCCAATTATTCAGAACACTCCCAGGTTCGTAAGGGCAGATATCCGACAAGGTCTCCCTTTCAGTGATTTCTTCATGTATGGCATTGATGTGCACATTTTCCAGTATTTTCTTAACATTTTCCTTAACACTTTCATAAAACTCGATCTTTTTATTATCCATCAGACCTTGTACCAAGGCTCTGAAATCTGAGCATTGTTGGATCTCATGCCCCTCTTCATGATGGAACTCACAGTAGTTCCTAGAGTTTTCACAACTTCTTTCAGAATCTAGCATGCTCAGCCCCCTTTTTACCATCTCTTTCTAAACTCATCTCAAAAGAGTTTTTACTTCTGTGATATCAGCCTTGATTTTTCTCCTTGTCTCTCCCTCAATCGCATTTACTCCACTATCAGTGTGATTAGGTAGCGGATTATCAGCACTTGGTGTATCATCAAATTTTACAATGCCTATTTTAATAAGTCTTTCAACGACTTTTTTAAAGGCAGTGCAATTTTCTATTGAATGCCCCAAAATTTCCGCATGGTAGTCACATTGAACATTTGCATCGTACCATTTGGGATACGGGGGCTACAATAGTGTTAGGTAGAAAAGGGACACCACGTGTGCGTTAAACAAGTTCTGATATAGCTCTTGGTATGTCATTGGGATAGGAGTGAACTGAAGCTTTTCTGTACTCGTCCTTTGGTTAGATTCCTGCCTTGGAGGAGTCTGAAGGCTAGCGGTCGTCGTCCTTGGTTGGCTGACGGTGATTTGCTTTGAGTAGCCCTTATTGTATACTCCCACATTGTTTACTTCATTTTCTTTCTTTCTCGGACTGATCTTTTGGTGCTTTCCCCCATATCTATTTTACCGCTTCTCACATCATTTTCGATCATTTCACCGGACATCACTATGTCCGAGAAACTCTTCGTGGTGCCCCCCAACATATGGTTGATAAATAGGGCTTTCAAGGTGTTGATGAAAAGCATGGTAGTTTCTTTCTCCAGAAGAGGTGGCTGGACTTGTATGGCAACCTCTCTCCACCTTTGTGCATATTTTCAAAAACTTTCACTTGGTTTCTTCTCCATGTTTTGCAAGGTAATTATATCAGGGGTCATGTCTATTACGTGATTGTACTACTTCATGAATGCCTATGCTAAATCCCTCCAAGAACCAATTTTGGTACAGCTCAATTGATTGTCCCATTTGGATGCTGCTCTCACCAAACTGTCTTGGAAGCAATGATTAGCAATTGGTCATTGTTAACAAACCCAGTCATTCAGCGGCAAAACATGGTTATGTGAGCTTCGGGGCAACTAGTCCTATTGTATTTTTCAAATTCTGGCATCTTAAATTTGTGGGGAAGTATTAGATTTGGCACCAAACTAAGATCTTTAGCGTCGATTCCATGTTGCCTATCAGCGTTTTCCATAGCCCTGAATTTGTCCTCTAACCATTTTCATCGATCCTTTAACTGTCTTGGAAATTTAGACCTTGCCTTTTCCCTTTCTGCTACCTCATCAAAGTCGGGAATAACAGCATTAATTGGGTGATCCCTTAAGTAAGAACCCGATCTTGCTTGGAAGTTTGTCGATATCGAAATAACCTCCTGAAATTGTTGAGGTTTAATTGTGACGGATGTTTTTCGTGGGTACTCCTCAGGATGTTTCGGGGTAAAACTAGGAGGATATAGTGATTCCTCATTACCTTTACCAGTGTTAACCATGGGGTCTTTCCTTTGTCTATTCCTCTCGCCAATAGTTGAGTCAATTGAGTCATCATACTCTTTTGTGATTCCATCATTTGGTCCATCATATCTTGCTGGATCTTAGCAAGCTGCTCTTGGATTTGTAGTTGAAGTTTATCTTGCATCTCCTTTTGGAGTTGTTCCAGTCTTTTTAATCTTTGATCCATATCTTTCGTCTTGGTTCGGGTACTATAAGGATGTCTGGTTTTGTTGGTGTCCAGGTTAATGCTAAAATAATTTCAACCAATTAGGGTCTTCTCATGAAATCTGATGCACATGATGTAATGCTATGTGAATGCATGAAATGAATGTAAAGAGGTGTCAATTTTGACTCAATTTCCTTTAGAAAACTTTACTAGAGGGCAAAATTGTTTACATGAAACGGGCTACAAATATACGAACAACCGTATTGTCTTTTGTTTTATCAAGAAATTCGCTCTCCATATCATGCTCTCTAATTTAGTAATTGAACATGTATTAACCCTCTTTCAAATATGAAATGACATATAATGCAATCATAACCCAAAACAAAATAAGAAACATTAATACAAAGTAAAGCAAGTAAGAAAGAAACAAATAGATAACTTATTCGGATGACTACTATGGTTTATCGCAGCACTATCTAAGGCGGGCTCTTACGGTCTTTTACATGCGGTTTGATTTCTAAAGTTGAGGTACCAGAACGAGCAGATTCCTCGATCCTCACCCATTATAAGCTCATACGGACCGAGTTCGGTTCAGAGGAACACATTTCCCTATGACTGCACGGAGATGAAAATCTCACAAAGACATAGGTACGGATGTATCCCGGAAGCGGTCCACTATCCTGCACGGAGGTGAAAACCTCACGAAGGAGTAGCTTCTCACTCCCACTAAAAAGGGTGCGACCCAGCGGTTATGCAATATAATGCAAAAGTATTCTACAAGACACAAACCACAATAATCACAACAATATGAATGAATGAATGCAATAATAGGATTGTAATTTTTCCAAATCAAAATTTCAATTTTCGACAAGAGGACAGAAATTAATCAATTTTACGGCTTGACTCTCTTTTGAAATACTCCCCAGCGGAGTCGCCAAGCTGTCGAAACCATTTTTTCTTTTTTTGAAAAATGGGGATCGACTTTGAAAAGAAAATAGAGTCGCCACCGATCTTTTATTCGAGGTGTAATCGAGTCACCTTGAGATGGATTATTTTAATAAAATATTTTGATTTATTAAAACAATGATTTTGGTCTATCTAAAAAATGGGTTCGGGAGTCGGTTACGTACGAGGAAGGATTAGCACCCTCGTACGCCCAAAATTGGTACCAAATTGATTAACTAGTGCCCTTATATTAAAATTTAAAAGATTTAAAATTACGACCTTCTTTGACCCATTCGAAGATACTCGAGTTTTAAGATTCTCTAGTTCTGAAGGAATAAAATATCACATCCAGCACGTTAGGATGCAACAATTTAAGTCTTCGAATCTAGATCATCCCAAAATTCTTAAAACTCATGCATTGAGATTTTGAAAGGGTATTTCATTATTTGGGATCAAACGGAAAATCCAAACCCAGCACGTTAGGGCACGATTTCTCGAATTTTCAAACACAAAATATTGCCTTATTTTCAATTTAAGAAAACATGGATGAAATTTCGAAAAGATATTTAGTTATTTGGTCAAACGAAAAATCGAAACCCAACACGTTAGGGCACGATTTCTCAAATTTTCAAACACGAAACATTGCCTTACTTTTAAAGCTAAGAAAATATGAATGAAATCTTAAAAGGATATTCGGTTATTTGGTCAAATGAAAAATCAAAACCCAGCACGTTAGGGCACGATCTCTAGGATTTCCAAACACGAAACATTGCCTTATTTTAAAGACCTTTGAATGGAATGATTTTAAAACTTGAACGATATTAAACTCGATTCTTTTTTTTAACAAATAAATTACAATGGAATGATAATATACAAAGCAAAGTTGCAATACATATACCAAATATTACAATGATGAATTACAAATAGTTAATGGTTACAAATTAAAAATATAATCCATATAATGACAAACAAATAAACATCTAATTTAAAATATATGTATGAATATAAAAATATGAAAGTACATAGAAAATAAATAATATCTAGAGCTATCCAAAACATAATATTTAATTTTAATTTTAAAAGGAATAATTAAAAATAAGCAAATAATTAAAATAATTAAAAGACTATATTGAAAACAAAGCAAAATTAAAGAGCTAAAGCAATAAATTAAAAATGAAATCGAAAAGGGTTAAAATACAACGCATGTAAATTAAAGAGGATTAAAAGCACAATTTACCCAAGTTATTAAAAGCAACATTTAAATAGGAGCTAAATTAAAACTGCGCAAAATTACTGGGTAAAATTAAAATAAAATAAAACTAAATTGCATAACCAATTAAAAGCGGAATGACTTAAATAGCAAATAACCTATTCTCATAAAACACGCGAATCTTGCCCCTGGGTCGGGTCAACACGCGGGTCAGAGGGTATGAAACGATGTTGTTTTAGGTCATGGTGTATTAAGCCAAAACGGTGTCGTTTTACTATACTATTTAAATTAAAAATTCTTTACAAAAAATCATTTCACCCTTCAGAAATAAATAAAAAATATGAAACTCTCTCCCCCTTTCTCAACCTAGGCGATTTTCGGCCTAACTTCGGTATGGTTTGCCATTGGCGCCGTCGTATACGGCAGTCAGAGGGCCAAAATCCTCCGTTTTTCAGGCAAATCAAAGGTAATCTCCCTCCTTCTATTTTATTTAAAATCGACTTATAAATAAAAAAAGGAAAAATGAAAGAAACAGGAACGCGAAAAAAAGAAAATCAGACCTTTTGAACTTTTGGATCTGATTTTTTATTGCTATTCGTTGCTTTTTCTTTTCTATTCAGTGTATATGCCTTCGCATATAAAAATCGAATCCTTTACATTGTTTAAAATCGGCCTTATATATCCAAAAAAGATGAAGAAAAATAATTAAATACAAAATCTTTTTTTCATTTCTATTATTTCTCTTTTCTGTCATTTTCTATATTCTGTTACTCTTCTCGCAGGTGTGAGCATCGTGGAAACGCGCGTATGGAGGGCTGAAAGCTGCTACTGGGCGCGTGTAGGGGATGGCTACGGCGTTGGAGACCCTAGAATCTTCTAAAGTTTCTGAAATTCTCAAACCCTCTCGGACCTGCTCTGTTTTTGGACCCCTGTTTTGGGTCTGGTTTAGGAATTTGTATTGTTGGGCTTGTTATTAATTTGGGTTTGTTTTGATGATAGGTTGTAAATGGACATTGTTTTTTTATTGGACTTTATTTTGTTTTTGTGTTTAATTTTGGTAAAATAAGCCTGGGCGAATTGGGCCTATTACAACCGCAACCAGCTTAAGATCATGTGTAGGATAATTACCCTTGTGTATCTTAAGCTGCCGTGATGCGTAAGCAACCACTTTACCATATTGCATCAGAACACATCCTAACCTAACGTGTGACACATCACTATATACCACAAACTCCCGACCTGATTCTGATTGAACTAAAATAGGATCTTGTATCAGAACGGAATGAAGCTTACTGAAAATAGACTGTTGTGCCTCAGACCACACAAACAGAACATTCTTGCGTAGTAGCTTCGTTAGAGGTGGCGCAATTAGAGAAAATCCCTCAACGAACTTTCGATAATAACCGCTAAACCAAGGAAAATACAAAGCTCAGATACATTTTTCGGTTGCTTCCACTCAACTATAGCTTCTATTTTCTTGGGATCGACTTGGATCCCTTTCACAGTTATCACATGACCAAGAAAAGTGACTTTCTGTAACCAAAACTCGTACTTACTAAACTTGGCATACAACTATTTTTCTCGGAGTATTTAAAGTACAATTCGAAGGTGATTACATGTTTAGTTTTAGTTTTAGAGTAAATAAGGATGTCATCGATGATAATCACTACAAATTGGTCCAAGTACGGTTGGAACACCCGATTCATTAAATCCATAAATGTCGTTGGGGCATTCGTCAAACCGAAAGGCATCACCAGGAATTTGTAATGTTAAAACGAGTTTTGAAGGTGATTTTATACATATCCGTCTCCTTGACTTTGAGTTGATTGTAACTAGAGAATAGGTTGATTTTGGAGAAAATAGACACTCATCGAAATTGGTCGAACAAGTCGTCAATCCTCAGTAACGGGTACTTATTATTGATTGTCAACTTGTTTAGCTATTTGTAATCTATGCACATCCTCATCAATCCATCTTTCTTCTTAACAAATAGCACTGGTGCCCCCACAATGATACGTTCGGTTGGATAAGCCCCCTATCGAAAAGTTTCTGAAGTTGCACTTTTAACTCGGTCAGCTCCTTCGGTGCCATGCGATAGGGTGCAATGGACAACGGAGCCATACCTGGTAACAGATCAATACCAAATTCTGCCTTTCAATCTGGAGGTACTCCGGTAATTCCTCAGGAAATACATCTGGGAATTCTCTCACAGTGCAGATATCTACCATAAAAAGCTTTGCGGGAACAAAATCAAATATGTAGGCAAGGTATGTCTGGTACCCCTTTCGGACTAACTTATCTGCTACAAGAACAGAGATTACATTAAAGATGTAATATCGGCGCCCACAAACCATGACCACCTCGTCATTCTCATCCATTCTCAGAGTAACTCAGTTAGTTGTACAATCTAGTCTAACTCGATATTCTACGAGCCAATCTATTCCTAGAATTAAATCAACCCATTAAAGGGTAATTCCATCAGGTCAGCTGGAAATACCATACCCTAGATCTTTAGGGGTACTCGTCCGTATACTCTATTAATCGAACTGACTAACCTAAATGACAAATCATAGAGAACTCTCTAACAATATTTTCAGCAGTCAAACCCAAATTTACAGAAACAACACTAGCTATATATGAGTGAGTAGAGTCAATATTAATGAGAGCATTATACAAAATAGAATGAATAAAGAAGGTACCTGTAATGACATCAGCATCATCGTTATCCTCGCAGTATCTCGCCGTATAAACTAGAGTCAGCTGACGAACCTCAGTCTGACCTGCACTTCTACCTGATACTCTCTATCCTCTCCAAACCCATTACTAGCTCTACTAGTACTACGACCTCTAGATGGTTGTGGAACCACTCTCGCAGGCTGAATAGAACCTAGAGTTGAAGTCTGTGCCGCAGCTAGTACCTGATCTGGTCGACGGGGGCAATCTCTAACCTGATGCTCTATTGACCCATAATAGAAGCATGCTCCTAACTTCCTACAGCATTCACCTGGATGGTATTTCCCACAATCACTGTACAGTTAAATCTCAGTCACTACAGCTGGTGTCTCGGGCCTTAGGGGCCTATCAAATCTCGTCCATTTCTAGGGCACTGTCTAGAATTAGAGGGATCCGGATCCCTTTTAATCTTACTTTGGTCCCTTTCACGGCACACCGCTCATGCTTAGTGTGCTTCATTTCCTCCACTATATTTGTTTTGCCAACCAGAATCGAAAAAACCCACTCCCTTTGAGGAGCTATCAAAACCCACAGATCATATCTCAATCCTTCCTCAAACCTCACGCACTTTTCGTAGTTAGATGCTACCAAAGTCTGTGCATACCTACTCAGTCGCAAAAACTCAGCTTCATAATTAGCCACAGATCGGTTGCCCTACACTAGACCCATAAACTCGCGTCGGCAAGCCTCAACATAACTCACCCTTATATACCTACTCTAGAAGGCATTCTTGAAATAATCCTAGTTAACCTGTTCGAGTTGAACACCTTGCTCAACTGTCACCACCACTGATAGGCTTCATCCCAAAGTAAAGACATAGCACCCTTTAATTTATGAGTGGGAATACAGTCAAGATCAGTCATAATACACTCAGTATCTTCGAGCCAATATTCAATAACAGGAGGAGTGACTCCTATGACGCCCTTAAAAACTTCAGCCTCATTCGACTAAAGTCATTCAGTAACTGACCCTCGACCTCCGATCTAGAATGGGTCACTGCAACCCTTTCAATGCTTAATCATGGCCTGGGACAGTGTGTTATCCCCAATCGTCGGAGTTTGGGACTCTGTCTGAACTGTGAAAGTACCAACTGTCTCACTGGTCTCCAGGTTGGGTATAATACCCATAGAGGATGACTTTACTCAAGCTCCTTCTCGGTGTTCTCGATGCCCCCCAAGTACCATGTCCACGACTACCTCACAAACACATTATGGAAATTTAGCTACAATGTCAGAGTGCACGATCAGTTCAAACATCCAACAGGATGATTTCATTAGCTCACATCAAAACATTTAAATAAACAATAGTTCAAGTAATACAATCATTATAACTGAATTGAAATACTTACAGTGTTAGTGTCAAAAGCTCAGTCATTCGCTAAAGTTTCAGTTTCAAATTAAATAAGTTATCACCTAACTATTTTTTCACATAATATGAGCCCAAACATATTCGAGTGTTGAAAAACCTAACTCTGATACTACTAAATGTAACACCCTAAACTCGGGCCTAGACGTCCAGACCAAGTCTAGAGAGTTACATCAATGATACTAAAACACTACATTTATAACACAGTCAGAATAAACCATTTAACACATAATATCCAACACAAGAATTAAGTGAGTATACAATCTTTCCAAACATCATAATATCTTAAAATATCGAATCTCCTACTATTAGTACCATAGAGTGTCTATTTGGCATGTTTGCAGAAGCGCAGCTTAGCTACTAGATCATAATGCAACGTAGAGCCAAAATCAGAATTATACGTATGGTGGCTTAGCCACTAATTCTGAGTAGATTACCTCATTCTTCACAATATCCCAACCCATGCAAATACAGAGTACAAATATCCACAATATGTATTCAATCATTCTAAATTGTTTTACAAATGATAACACAGTTCAATATCAGAATAAGTATCACAGTACACATACAGTTATGGTAGTCATACGTAAGTTATAGAGTATCATAGAGATCTCGTACAATCAAATTCAGATAATCCATACACTAGGAAATAATATCAGTCTTAAGCAACACTCTCGGCTTTAAAAATAGGTTTTGGACCCTATTTATATGCCACACAGCATGGACACACGCCCATGTCCTCTACCCGTGTGGTTTGAAAACATAAATAGAGAGTTACGCGGCCTATACAATTGGCCGTGTCCTTGCCTGTGTGACTCACACGGCTTGGACACACGCCCGTGTACTTGTCCGTGGTCCTAAGTCATAAAAAGTGAGTTACACAGTCTAGACACACGCTCGTGTCCTTTGCCCGTGTGAACCCTACACTAATATGGCTACACACAGCCTGGACACACACCCATGTGCCTTGTCTGTGTGGCTCCAAATCGATGAACAGTGAGTTACACGACCACTCACACGGCCGTGTGGCTTACATGGCCTGGACATACGCCTGTGTGCCTGGCCATGTGGTGTCGATAGCCACCATTTTTGGTGATCTGGACTCGTAAAATTAAAGTTTTTGGCATGCACTTGGTCTCGTTTTGTCGGAAAAATAATGTAGAGACTACCCGAAATCTAATTAACCATTCAGCAATAAATCAATTAACTAAAACAACTAGATTACGCAAACGTTAATACTCAATCAATTATGTCAAATAAATCTACACCATGAAACTTTCAACAATGAACGCTTACCGACGATTAGTGAACTAATTTGTGATAGCACGTAAAGGATTATCCTCCTCCGAATTCACACCTAAAGACAAGATTAACGACTAATTAACAACGAATTTACATATAACAGTTATAGAAATCCCAATTTAACTATGTAAATGGAAGCCAACAACTTCGCAGAACTTACACGGAAATCTTCTAACAACACTCCGAATCACTTAGGACTCTTAATACTTCGACAATCACTTACCGAATGCAATAAAAGAACTCACTTGAAAGAGGAAGAAGAAGAAAAATAAAGAAGGAGGAAAAAGAAAGATAAAAAAAATAAAAGAAGAAAGGGGAGGGAAGAAATTGATGTTAAATATTTATTAACTAATCACCATCATCACACTAGCATTTAGCAAAATTTTTCTAACGCATACAATGGGACTCGAACTTGGGACCAAACAAAATACAGACAAATGCTTAACCAGTGAACTAGCAGGCTTATTCTTAATACAGATTTACACAGAATTGTGCTTAACTACATAACACACGGATAAGGGTTGTTTTAAACATAATAAAACTTTTAACGATGCAACTCGAACTCTAGACCTTAAACATAATAGCAAAACACAAAGCCACAGATACAAAAATTAATTACTGCAGATTCTCACAATTAAATTCTAAAATTTTGGGGCATTACAAATGATGCCCATGTTAATACAATATCAAGTAGTTCAAAACTTATTGAAAGCTCTGGAAGAGCTATTATATTATTACCTAAAGGGACAAAATTTGTCATTGATAATGTTTTATTTTCTACTAAGTCTCAAAGAAATTTATTGACTTTTAAAGATATTTGTCTTAATGGATATCATCTTAAGACTATCAATGAAAAAAATATTGAATATCTATATATTATGAATGTTGAATGTGGAAAGAAATATGTTTTGGAAAGACTACCTGCTTTTTCATCAGATTTATATTATACACATATTAGTGAAATTGAGACACATGTTACTACAAACTAGAAGTTTGTAGAACCACATATTTTTACTATTTGGCATGACCGGTTAGGCCATCCTAGATCTATTATGATGTGAAGAATAATTGAGAATTCAATTGGACACCAATTAAAGAACCAAAATATTATTGAATTCAAGGATTTCTCTTTTGTTGCTTATTTGCAAGGTGAATTGATTGTTAAACCATCACCAGCTAAACTTGGGATTGAGTCTCCCGTACTTCTGGAATGTATTCAAGGTGATATATGCAGGCTCATTCATCCACCATGTGGACTATTCCAATATTTTATGGTATTGATAGATGCATCTAGTAGGTGATCAGATGTGTGTATAAGAAGATAAACTCATTTTAATTAAACCAGACCAATGAAGAATATGAAGAAGAACGGAAAAATGAAGGAACCACTTGGAGAATAACATATTTCCCTTATATACTACTCACGCATTTCCTTTACCGATCCCAAACTTAAAGCCAAGTGTACATGTCCATAATCATCATGTCTCCTACTAAAAATATTCCTAGTTTAAACTCAACGAAATCAAGGTTGAAATACAACCTTTTCACAACCAGTCTGCCATTTCTTCTTATTTCTACAAGAACCCTCTCAATTTATAAACTTTTTAAATAAATCCCCAAAATTACTATTCCAACCTTAATTTAATGTTTCGAGGTGTGACAGTTAAGGAAGAAGAAGATGAATAGTGACAGGGGCAGACAATAGTAGAAAAAATGATGATGTGGTGTGCTAACTCAGATGTTGTTATGGAGTTGATGGTCGAGTGACTAAAATGTAAAATTTCTTTAACAGTAGTGACGAAATTTAAAGGATTTATTTAAGTGACCAAAATGAAAAAAGTTGAGTGAACAACTAAGTAGTTTACCCTAATATATAATACATATTTGTATGTGTGTGTGATTTATATGGGTAAAAGTACCACAAAACATTTTGTACTATATCATGGATTGCATTTTAGCCCTTCTATTAAAAAAATAAGCAAATTAGTCCCATATGTTAGATGGGTGAGTAAAATAGCCCTTTCGTTAAAATTTGGTGTTTATATATAATGTATAATAACAAATTTAGCTCTCAACCTTTATACATTTATTCAATTTGACCCTATTATTTTATTGGAAGTAAATTAGTAAAATTTGAAACTAATAAGGTTAAAAGATAAAAAGACCTTAGTAATAAATTTTAACAAATAAATTAGGCCTTTTAAAATTAAAATTAAAAATATTAAAAATAAAAATTATAAAAATTCATAAAAAAGTTCTAAAATTTTGTTTTTAAAAATAACAATATTGACACGGATAAAAGAGTAGCCTTGCCTAAAGTTTGAGTGTTTAAAATTAATAAGACGAATTTAGAATATTCTTTTTCAGAGGAAAACAGAATGAACTTACTAATTGCATGGTAAAAGGAATGTTATCTTTTTAAATTCTTTGATTCTCCCTCTCTTAAGATTCGAAAATTCTTAGATTTGGACCACTCTAAGGGTTTTCCTCAAATTTTAGATGTTAGCATTTCTTTTTTATATTTTTCACCAAAAAAAAAAATTGTTGTTATATCTTATATATAAACACTAAATTTTAAGGACCAACTTGTTTTACTTCCTCAAAGTTAATTATTATTATTTCAGTAAAGAATAATAACTTTTACCGATTTATATGATTTGGCTATGATATTAAACGGGATTGATTGAATATGTACAAATCTTACTTAGATATATGTGGGAAGACAATGTAATATGGTCTCCCAGTCCCATGTTCATGTTCTTCTTGTAGTATTATATCTGAATATCTAACTCGTTTCAGGACCAATGATTCATCATTATTGTCTTTCCATTAAAGAAATGAATTTCCTACCTCCACTGATGGCCATTTTTTATTGAACAGAAAAAAGAAAAAGAAAGAGCCATTTGGAGTGTTTTATCAAAAAGGAAAACAACTTATTAATCATTGACCTATGGGGGAAAGTTAACAAAATCTCAAGTTAAAAATGGAAATATCAGTTGGATTAACAATGGAATAAAGTGGCCTTAAAATGATACTTCTTAAACCGGTACCGCTCTCTTTCGGTCTGGGTATCGTCCCTCTCTTCAGTCTTTACTTTTCGAGAAGCTTTGACCCAAACCCTTTTCCTTTCTCCTGCATTCTTAAACACCGGTTTCATACTTTGGGTCACTTTCCCTTTTTATTGTTCTTTTCTGTACACAATAAATCCACCATTTGATTGCTATTTGTGATTTTGTTTTTTGTTGTTTAGGGGTTATAATAAAAGAAGGAAGCTATGTGGGCTGTTTCAAGGCGAAGAGTTTCTTCTTCTTCAGTTAGTTTTAATTACTTTCTTTCTCTCTTTATTCAACTACTAATATTCTTTTGAGATTTTCTATTTTTATATCTATTCGGTACTTATATTTTTATTAAAATTTTGTGTGTTTTTTAATGGTGGTTTCAGGTTTTAGGCCAATCATTTCGAAATGCTCGACCTTCACGTTGTTACAGTTCTTCCTCAAATGAGGTCAAGCTTCAATTCAAACATTGTTGATTTGTATGATTTGTTTCACATTACCATGCTTGAATCTGCTATCAAATCATTTCTATTTATGGCTTCTTCTTTATTTAGTATTTGTTTATGCTTTTATAGGCCTATGCAAAGACTTTAGTTTCTAGAAAAGGGACATCACAAGTTGCAGGGATTGTGGGTTCTCTAGGTAATTGTAAATTAAACAACGTCCATCCTTTTCCTTGTAAAAGGAAAAACCAAATATGCATCCATGCTCCTTTCATTTATATGGGTTCATGTGTTTACAGGGTTTCCAGTTGGCTCAAGGCCTCTAAGGTTTGTTTGTCATATCTTCTTTCTCTATTTGTCACTGGGTTTTGAATGTTGAAACAATTTCCATTTTTGTTTATGATAGTTTAAGTTGAAGTTTGCTTCCTGTCCATATATTTTAAACTGACTGGAAAGAAGTTTCCCTATGAAATATTAGAAGTAAACACACGCATGCATGAAGTAACTTGTAATAATTAATAAAATAAACACTGATTATCTCCTACCATATCAAATTTTGTCCTTTTGTTTCAAGTCTTATCATATTTTTCCTCCAAAATTTTCTGTAATTTACAGGGACGTTATTTCATTTGTTCAAAGATATCCTCCAATATTTGTCCACACTAGGTCATTTTCTGCTGATAGTGGTAACGTATTCTCGTTATTCGTTCATGATTTTCTTTTTCTTCTTTTCAAAAATCAGTTTATGTTCTGATCCTAAACTCAAATGCCCTTTCTTGGCTATGAAGGTGAACTTGTTGATGCTGTTGTTCCTTTCATGGGGGAATCCATCACTGATGGAACTCTAGCAAGTTTTTGAAGCGTATGTTGTGCAAGTGGCTACTATTGAACTTCCTTTTTCATTTTCCTTTTAATCGTGACACTATATTTTGTTTCAAAGGATGCAAATTATGTACAAATTTTTTTTAAATGAAACTTAGGCATCTTGGATGATGCTTGTTAAAGCACTAATTCATCTTATATTTTGTGATTTGGGAGCAGATCCTGGTGATCGTGTAGAAGTAGATGAGCCAATTGCACAAATAGAAACTGATAAGGTACTTTTTAGCTAGGTGACATTCTTTCTAACCATCTATATCCTTACTTTTGACATTACATAGTCTGCAACCATGAGGTGTGTTGTGGTGGTTGCTCGCCTCATCCCTTAACCATATGGTCGGGGGTTCGATCCCTGCTCATGGGAATGAAGCACATTTCATGACCAGCCGTTTACCTCTTTGGAGAGCACCCATGGTGAGGGGATTTGTCACTGCTGCCGGTGGTGAATACCCAGGTTACGACCACCCCCCCCCCCCAAAAAAAAAAAAGACATTACACAGTTTGCATTTAACTGCAAACATTATTTTCCTTATCTATTCTGAATAAATAAGACTTTTACCCCTTATATGATATGAATAGGTGACGATTGATGTGAGTAGTCCTGAAGCTGGTGTAATTGAACAGGTAAATATCAGATAGATCACAAGCTTGTCCATTTTTTTGGAAAACTTAATACTTGGTATGATCTTAAACTAATGGTTATCTATTTTCAGCTGGTAGCCAAAGTAGGTGACACTGTGGAGCCAGGTACGAAGATAGCTGTCATTTCAAAATCTGGCGGTGTAACTCATGTAGCTCCATCAGAAGACAAGCCTAGCAAGGAAGCCTCTGAGCCCTCTCCTGCAAAAGCAAAGAAAGTAGAGATGAAGAAGCCTAAAGCAGAAACTCCACCCAGCAAAGAAAAGCCTACAGCACCTTCTCTGCCTCCTCCCAAACTTTCAGCCAAGGAACCTCAACTTCCTCCTAAAGAGAGGGAGAGAAGAGTAAGTATCATAGGGCTCTTTTTTTTTTTTTCTACATATACTTCTTTAGATAAGCATAGAATGTTTGCTAACTGTTTCTTTTTGCTGTCTATGGTACATATCATCAAAAGGAAATTTTGTTG
Source organism: Gossypium rotundifolium (assembly GCA_025506655.1). NCBI lineage: Eukaryota > Viridiplantae > Streptophyta > Magnoliopsida > Malvales > Malvaceae > Gossypium > Gossypium rotundifolium. The sequence continues at coordinate 21,530,263 of CP106727.1, forward strand.
TTAATATAACATGTGATTTATGTAATTTCAGGTACCTATGACTAGACTTAGAAAACGTGTTGCAACACGTTTGAAGGACTCTCAAAACACTTTCGCAATGTTGACAACATTCAATGAAGTTGATATGTAAATGCCACCCCTTCTTATATTAATGTTGTAGAATGTGAATTGATGTTCTTCTCTGTTGCTAACTTTTTGTTCTTTCAGTCCTTATGATTCACCAAGACATAGAAGCTATGCTGTTTGGCTTAGACTAATCTTTGGTCATGTTTCAAAATGGATATGCATCTCTTATTGTGATATTATACATTCACAAGTTTCTCATGTAATTTTAAGCTGGTAATGACTTAGTTTTGCATATTTTCCCCTCTCCTTTGACATGCAATTCCAGGACCAGTTTGATGAAGCTCCGTTCTGACTACAAGGATGCTTTTTTCGAGAAACATGGAGTAAAGTTAGGACTTATGTCGGGATTTGTAAAGGTAACACCAAAACCTAAAGATGCATGTGCGTTTGTGTCTGTGTATAAATATACAATCTTCATTTAAAATGCCTTATCTCCTTTCAGGCAGCTGTTAGCGCTCTTCAGAATCAACCAATTGTCAATGCTGTAATTGATGGGGATGACATGATATATAGAGATTACATTGATATCAGTATTGCTGTTGGTACTCCAAAGGTCTGTCAGTTTCTTTCACTCTATGTAAAGTGATTTGGCAATGTAGTTATCAGACACCATTCCTTCAAATATCCATCTGAAGATAATATCTAGCTTCTTTGGGGCATCTGAAGCCTTAAATATGGTAAAAGAAATACTTGTTTAAGGAAACGATTATTGTGAAAGTTGAATTCTATACAAATTAATAAGAACTTTGAGTTGGTAGATTCATGGTTTACTTAGCATTCACCTTAAAGGTCAAACTGGGGCTAGATTGCTTGAGGTTGTAATATATGCATTGGGATCATTCACTTCCATTCTAATTTGATATGTCATTGCTAATTGATGCCATTTTGTGCTTGTGTTTTCAGATAAAAATAGTAGCTAGATTCCAAAGTACACCATTTTCTGTTATTTATGTCTGTATGTACTAATGCAAATGCGATTGGTTGTTTGCTCACCACTCTTTATCTGAACTTCCCACTTTGCTGAGTGGGGGTATTCTTTAAGATGTTACATAATTGAGATTTTGTCCATTGTTGTATCATCATTGAGATCTCGGGAGTGGATGCTCCTTATGATCTCTAAATTTTGTCATCTCCTTCAATGATAGTTTTTCTTTTGTTTTCCTAGTCTAGCAAATAAAGATATGTTAAGGAATACTCTTATTTCAATTTATCATTGCTTTCCATATTCTCTGCCTGCACACTGCACCACCTTTTTCATCATAAATGTGCTAGAGTCCTCAACTGTGTTTTGGTTTCTAGTTCTCCATCAATATCTGAAATTGCGTTGCTTTCGCTGACTTTTTTTCCAGGGCCTTGTAGTTCCTGTAATCCGAAATGCTGACAGAATGAACTTTGCTGAAATCGAGAAAGGGATAAACATCCTTGCTAAGAAGGCAAATGATGGGTCTTTATCAATTGATGAGATGGCTGGGGGCTCATTCACAATATCCAATGGTGGTGTTTATGGAAGCCTCTTAAGTACTCCAATTATTAATCCCCCTCAGGTGAGGTGCTTTACCGTCAATTTACTACTCCCCCTCCTCTCCCCAGGCCCCATGTCTCATTCGGATGAACTTGTAATGTATAACAAGTGAAGCTTTATTTTCTGGGAAATAAGCCGATTATCCATGTTTAATGCATTTTTTACCACACATTCATGGCTTTGCATTCACAAGTAAATATGCTAGATCCGATATCTTTCTTCCATGTTCTCTTTTTACTAACAGTTGTTTGTTCTTTCTTTGTTAGTCGGCTATTCTGGGAATGCACTCCATAGTTAGCCGTCCAATGGTTGTCAGTGGAGAAGTTGTTCCAAGGCCAATGATGTACATTGCACTGACATATGACCATCGACTGATTGATGGAAGGGAAGCAGTATTCTTCTTGCGTCGCATTAAAGATGTCGTGGAGGATCCACGGAGACTGCTGCTCGATGTATAAGGAAACCATATAAACAACAGTCTATTTATAGCCAGGATATGGCACACATTTTCTTGGGTGTAGAATAAATAGCAACTGAGATTTCCAGGGCTCTTATATTTGCATTTTCTTGGTGTGCCATAACATTTTCCCATTGTATCTGTTAAAAGGCCTATGGTGGTCGATCATCTGTTCCAAATAAAGCATTCCTTCGTTTTTTATTGATATCATTCTAGTTAAATGGAGAAAACAAGCATGGAGTCGTTCAATGACTAATTTTCCAAATAGTTTAAGGTGAACTCTTCTTTATAAAAAGGAACACATTTTCTTTTGAGACAAACAAAGTACATACCAATTTCAATGAAACAGTGAATGTCTGTTCTCCATAGTACGTCTCTGTCTGCTCTCTCTAGCAGTTTTAGGCTTTTCTTTGTTTTCATGTTTTCTGTGACGGCAAGGTTTTGATTTAATTTTATTTGGCTTTGGCAAAATAGATCTAGCCAGTTGGTTGAATGGATACAGAATTTGCGAGGTTAAAAATAGATGAAGAGGAGGAAGAGATTCTGCAAGTGCCAAATGAATCTGTTACGGAAGTGGGAGAGGGGGTTTGTCAGCTGGTGGGCTGTTTTTGACAGCAAGCATAATTCACTTTCCAGCCATGAGGAGCACAATGGCAAATCTATGGCACCCTGTTCGAGGAATTCAAATACGAGATCTGGGGAGAAAATGTATTTATTTCAATTTTTCCATATTCTGGACTTGAAGAGAGTAATTAATGGTTCACCATGGACTTTTAATAATCATTTATTGATCCTACATAAGGTGCAGTTTGGAGAGGATCTCTTGAATATCCCTTTAATTTATTCACCTTTTTGGGTGCAAATACATGATGTTCCAGTTGGTTTTTTCTCGAAAAAGTTTGCTGTCCAAGTAGGCAATTTCATAGGAACTTTCATAGAGTATGATGGTTCAAATCTGGGGAAAGATACCAAAAACTTTATGAGAATAAGAGTCCAGGTTGATATTCGAAAATCTTTAAAAAGGAAGAAACAGATAATGTGTTATGGAAAGTGTTCCTATATCAAATTCAAATGTGAAAGATGGACTCTATTTTGCTTTTTTTGTGGTCAACTGGGCCATAGTGACTCTTTCTGTGAAGCAAAGATGGAATTAGGAGTGCATATTGCTGAGATGGGTTGGGATTTATCCCTAAGGGCACAATCCCGTCGAGCTCTAACAATGAATAGTATATGGTTGAGAGAAGAGGATAAACAAATTTAGGGGAAGAACAGGAGAGATCTGATGGCAGGCATACACGACAGAAATAATATAAACCCCATATTGGAGATTAATTTGGGAGGCCGACTTACAAATTCATGGAGAAAAAAGGGAAAAGCGGATGACGAACTACTCCATACTTTAATGGAGCATGATCATGAAGATGGAGTGTTGATGGGAGAAGAGGGTAAAAAACGCAATAGAGAATATATAGAAGACCCTTTGAGTGAAGAGGAAACGACAAGCCTAGAGAGAAGAAGTAGAAGGGGAGGAGAAGTTCATAATTTATTATCGACGGCTGCCAAGAGAAAAGTCGACCGCTCGCAATGAAAATATTAAGCTCGAATGTCCGAGGGTTGGGGAGCCCACGAACAATTCGAAGGTTTCGGCATGTGCTGAAGTTACATAATCCCCAGATTGTCTTCTTAATGGAGACGAAGATTTGTAAGAGTCGAATGGAGCGGGTTCAAAGAAGTTGTGGCTTTTTGCATGGAATTGATGTAGAATCGAGAGAATCTAGAGGAGGGTTATGCTTGGCTTGGCGAGTAGGTACTAATATATAGCTTCGAAGTTTCTCCCAAAGACACATTGATGTGATTATAAAAGAATCTGAACAGGAAAGTGAATGGAGATTTACTGGGTATTATGGTTCCCCTTATGCACAAGATAGAAATGAAGCATGGAATCTTCTACATCACTTAGGCAATTTCAAAGAGATCCCATGGATGGTTTGTGGAGACTTTAATGAAATCTTGTATGGTTTTGAAAAAAAAGGAGGTTTACCTCGCAAAGAAGGAAGAATGGAAGCTTTTTGTCAGGTTTTGGAAGATTGCAATCTGATGGATGTGGGTTTTAAAGGAAACTGGTTCACGTGGGAGTGATGTAATCTACCTAGAACTAATATTCAAGAGCGACTGGACAGGGGAGTAGCAACAGAGGAATGGATATCTTTATTTCCTAACTTTCAACTTCAGCACCTTCCGCATACATTTTTAGATCATTGCCCGTTACTTTTGAGCACGGAGAAAAAAGGGAGGAAAGAAGATCTAGAAGTTTCAAATTTGAAGCATGGTGGGTTATGGAGGAATCCTTTCTTAACATGGTTAAAGACATTTGGGAAAATTCAAATGGCGATTTGATGAGTAAATTGGAAAGTGTGAAACGGGGGTTGGAAAAATGGGCTAGACAGATTCAATATAATAGAAAGGAAAATGTGAAGATGTTAACTTCCAAACTAAATCGGTTAATGGAAGCTGAAAGAAGTGATGATAATTTGGCAGATCTCATTGATACGAGAATTTAGCTCAATTTTGAGATTGAAAAAGATGAACGTTTTTGGGAACAGAGGGCAAGAGTCAATTGGTTAAAGCTCGGGGATAAAAATACAGCTTTCTTTTACAAGCAGGCAACACAGAAAAGGCAGAAGAATCGAATTCAGGAAATGCAAAATGCTAATGGCAGAGAAATGGATGAAAGTGGGGAAATGGAGGAGATTGCGAGATCTTATTTTCTTAATCTGTTCTTAGCTGGACAAAGGGGAAATAACAAGCACATTTTATTAGAAGTTTCACGATGCATTTTCGAGGAGGATAATTTAAAGCTCAAGGAAAGATTCAAGAAGGAGGAGATACAGGCAGCACTAGTAGAATTAGGCCCTACAAAAGCACCAGGAGAGGATGGTTTCCCGACAATATTTTATCAGAAATGCTGGCCAATTTTAGGGGAAGATGTCACAAATTATTGTCTCAATCATCTGAATGGAGGTATGAATATCAGTCCAATTAATAGAACAAATATTGTGTTGATTCCGAAAATTGCAAATCCATAAGATATTACACTATACAGGCCTATTAGTTTATGCAATGTCATTTACAAACTATTGGCTAAAGTTTTGGCAAATCTACTTCGTTCGGTGATGAATAAATGTATAGATGTGGCCCAAAGTACTTTTATTCCAGGAAACTGATTTCAGATAATGTCTTGTTGGCATACGAACTTCTTCATACTTTGAAACACAAGAGAATGAGGAAAAAGGGTCTTATGGCGATAAAATTAGATATGAGTAAAGCCTATGATAGGGTTGAATGAAATTTCGTGCAAGAAATAATGATTAAGTTGGGATTTGATCCAGATTGGTTGGCTCTAATATGAAATGTGTTGCTACAGTATCTTACTCAATAGTCTTAAATGGGAACAATGGGGAAATATTTTCTCCTTCAAGAGGTTAAGGCAAGGAGATCCATTGAGTGCGTTCTTATTCTTATTTTGTGGAGAAGGCCTATCTAGTCTTATGAAGTTAAGGGTACAAGAAAAACATTAAGAGGAGTAAAGGCTAGCAGAAGTGGTCCTCAAATTTCTCATCTACTTTTCACAAATGATTGCATCTTATTTTGGCAAGCAACAAAAAGAAACGCGATTGGCTTGAAACGGATACTACATGAATATGAAAAATGTTCAGGTCAAAAAGTTAATTTTTCAAAATCTGCTATTTTTTTAATACTAATTCTGAGGAGGAAGTTCGAAGAATAATAATTAGAGTCCTTGGAGTTCATAGCTCAGATGATCCTGAAAGTTATTTAGGTTTGCCTAATATGGTGGGAAGGAAAAAGAAAGCTGCATTTCATGTCTTGAAAGACAAATTACGGCAACGGATTGATAATTGGAGCATCAAGTATCTTTCTCAAGGAGGGAAAGAAGTGTTTATTAAATCAGATTTACAGTCTATCCCAACTTATTCAATGGCATGTTTTTTGCTTCCTAAGTCTCTATGTTCAGAATTAGAAGGAATAATTGCCAAATTTTGGTGAAAAAACAATAAAAGAAAATTCATTGGTGTGCCTGAAAGGATATTTGTATGCCGAAAGAATTGGGTGGTCTCGATTTTCGAAGTTTAGACAAATTCAATATTGCTTTATTAGCTAAGCAAGGATGGCGTCTTATTAATTATCCCAATTCTTTATTAGCCCAAGTACTATCCGAACGTTAATTTTTTAAAAGCTCCATTGGGAAACCTACCTTCACTCATTTGGAGAAGCATCTGGTCAGCGAAAGGGGTACTGGAAGAAGGTTTTTGCTGGAGAGTTGGCAGGGGAGACGGCATATCAGTGTGGACTGATCTCTGGGTGTCGGGTAATGAAGAAGACAGATTACAGAAACATTGCAGAAAGGAAAACATAAAATTAGTTTCTGACTTAATTGATGAAAATACCAGAACCTGAAAGAATGATTTGATTGTCAATACCTTTGATGAGAATATTGCGAGGAAAATTCTACAAATTTCACTGGCAGAATCGGTCCATGAAGATTTTCAAGTATGGAGGGGGGAGCCATCAGGGAACTTTTCAGTGAGGAGTGCCTATAAACTATTACAAGAGTCTACACTGATTCCTAGTAATATTATACAAGTCGATACCAAAAATTTTTACAAGAAACTGTGGAGCTTAAACATGCCCCCAAAAATAAAAATTACAGTGTGGAGGATTTCATGGAACTACATTCCCACGTTATCGAATCTTAAAACGAAGAGAGTGGTTATGGAGGATCGGTGCCTTCGGTGTCATCAAGATGTGGAGAACAGCAACCATGTTTTTCGATCCTATCCTGCAACAAAAGAAGTATGGAAGCTTTTAAAATTTGCATGGGTACTTGATAGTACTTTCTCAGAATGTCGGAAGTGGCTTATCTGGGTTTTCAACTGTGGTACGAATGAACAATGTAGACTTTTTTGCTGTGGAATCTGGATGATCTGGTCAAATAGAAATAAGTTTATTTACGAAGGCAAAAAGCTCAACAGATGGGATATTACAAGGCAAATAATTAGTTACATATCAGAGTTAAAAAGGTATTGAAGAAAAAACACTTGGGTGAGATAAAGGCTTCTCCACAATCCAAACAGAGAGCAAACGTGATGATTTTCTTCGACACGGCTTACGATCCATAAAATTTCAGATCTGCAACAGGTTTGATGATACAAGACATAGGGGGTCGAATCCTAGCCTCTAAAGCAGTTCTTCATTCCAACGTAGCGTCTCCGTTCGCGGCGGAAGCACATGCAGGGTTACAGGCCATAAAGTTAGGAAAGCAAATGGGATTTACTGCTATAGACATTTTAGGCGATTCGAAAACGGTGATAACAAAATGCCAAAGCTCAGATCGTGACAGTTCAAATATTGTAGCACTAATCAGAGACATTCAAGAAATGAAGAAACACTTTCAAGAGATCAGATTCCAGTTTATTCCGAAGACAGAAAACATGAATGCGGATCTTATAGCAAGAGAAGCGTTTAGAAACAACGAGGAGTATTACCTGGAAGGAAGGATTTCAGACTCCGTCCGCAGAGCAATAGTGTCGATCCGTCGGAGAGAGTTGGGCTGAAAGAGAAAATGAAACGTCGGCATCATTTGAGCAGAGATTAAAGGAAGGAATGGGGCGATTTTTGAAGGATAACAGGAAGTAAAGATCTGGTCTGCAGGAAATAAACGAGAGGATGCAAAGGTTGAAGTGAAGGAAAAGATGAAACGCTTTGATTTGAAAGAGGAATTAATTATTTGGAAAACGTAGCAGATAAGCAAAAGATCTGTTGGAAACCTGCTGCAAAAGCAGCTGTATCTGATGATGAGAATAGACGTCTTTATAGAAGACAGCTGTTACAAATGATTGGAGATAAGAGTAGGTTTATTTAATGGTTTTGTCCTTTCATTTCTTTTTAAAATTAGGAAAAGTTGCTAGGCTGAATGCTGTAGGTTCATGTTAATTTTTATTTCTTTAAACTTTGCTATGCTGAAGAACGCCCAATTTAGCAGGTGGGCCTTCTTCGGTTATTAAAATTTTCTTTAATAATATTCTAGTCGTATTTATTCAAAAAAAAATTCAATGAAACTGTTAATTAGTAAAATAATCACATGAATTTTTCGATTTAAAGAAATCAGAGCCACCAACCAACCAAGAATAGCTTGGGTTAAAAACCTTTTTTAACAGCTAATAGTTGACCCGCCAACACAGATCTCACCAAGTCCCCATTTCATTCCTTTTTAGTGGTAGATTAGTATCTCCATACTATAGTGATTTCTCAACTACATGGGTCCCCCCTATCTGAGACACTAATCCAATGTATTCGTTTCTAAACTCAGTTCAATTACAGACCAGTTACATTAGACCTTGTTGGCACTGTAACAGAGAGACAATTTTAAGCTCGGACAAAATCAGCAACATGCCTTAGATTCCTTGTCATGACAGCCGTTAGATGAAGTTGAGTAAGACATGTGGAGAAAGGAGACAAGGATTTTGAAGTGGTGAAATAAGTCTAAAGCCCTTTAAGCACCACTCGCTGAAGATTTGGTTTTTATTTTTTGGATTTGGCAGAGAAATCCCCTCCTCCACTCACTCCTGTGCTACCAACCACTTTCCTCATTTTTTTTTTAAATACCCAAAATAATATTTTTTATATCTAATTTCTTTGGCGCATATATAAAAGGCTATCCTTTTTTTCTTTCATCTTTTGGCCCAGAGTTGGCAGCTGAATGCTCTTTTGTGCTCTCTGAATTGCTCTCTTTTTGAAGAACGCAAACAAGGGTTCTGTGTAAGCCTTTTCACTCTCTTATTCTTTTTCTCTGACTGCATTTGTAGCTTGACGTTGTCTTTGTGATTCTGTGATAAACGGGATTGAGATCTCGATAACGTGATAGCATTGGTTTCTTTTCTTGATTTGCTAAATGCCCTTTTCGGTTTTGATCATTTGCATCTCAAAAACTGTGGTATAATGTCGTGGTTTTCATTGTATATTGTCGGATGGTCGGATTATTTGGTGAATGTCTCTATTGGATACTTCATCGCTAATTTTAGATCGTATTGGGTTATCATCTGTCAAGAAATGCCTTTGATGCTTTGCTTGGGAATATGGTGTTGGATTGTAACATTAAGATTGAATGGATTCGTTAGATTATGGCATTATGCGTATGATTTAGAAGCCAATAAATATTTTCAATAAATGGATGTGTTGTTTAACCCCATACAGGCTCAATGCTGTTAAAAATCACTTCTCCCCTTTAAATTTGAATGCTCCTAAAAATCTTTGTAGTGGCAAGTGAATGCTGTTCTTAGTAGTACAATATTGTCTTGTTTCTGAGAATTTACTCGTCATCAGATATTTCAACTTTAGAAGATGAGGGGAAGTCTTTGGCAACTTGGGCAATCGATTACTCGTCGTCTTTCACAGGCTGACAAGAAGGCTGTAGCACGTCGGTACTTTGCTTCAGAGGCAGATCTGAAGAAAACTGTTCTTTATGATTTCCATGTTGCTCATGGTGGGAAGATGGTCCCATTTGCGGGATGGAGCATGCCCATTCAGTACAAGGACTCGATCATGGACTCAACTGTGAATTGCAGGGAGAATGGTGGACTGTTTGATGTATCCCATATGTGTGGGCTGAGCCTTAAGGGAAAGGACTCTGTTTCATTCCTTGAAAAGCTCGTCATTGCTGATGTAGCTGGCCTTGCCCCCGGAACTGGAACTCTAACTGTTTTTACAAATGAGAAAGGAGGGGCAATCGATGATTCCGTGATTACCAAAGTGAAAGATGATCACATATACCTGGTTGTGAATGCAGGCTGCAGGGATAAGGATCTGGCTCACATTGAAGAGCATATGAAAGCATTCAAGGCCAAAGGTGGTGATGTCTCGTGGCACATCCATGATGAGAGATCTCTTCTAGCTCTCCAGGTTAATCACAACACCCTTTTGATTTATAGGTCTCCATATTTGATTCTAGTTAGGGATTCATTTGTTTTGCTTTCATGCAATTTGCCAGTGATTGTTGAGCCAAACATGCATACTTCTCATACTTTCTTGAGTTGTAGTCCACACAAATGTTCTCCTTTTATTCTTGAATAATTTGGTCAACTAGCATAGATTGCAGGTTAGTGAAGAAATGACTTTCCTGTAGCATTTGAACAATTTTGAAACATATTTTTCTATTACAGGGTCCTCTTGCTGCCCCAGTTCTTCAACATCTGACAAAGGATGATTTGAGTAAGTTATATTTTGGGGAATTCCGAATATTGGATATCAACGGTGCAACATGTTTTCTCACTCGGACAGGGTAATCTTCAATTTTGTTTCCTTCATATTCCAAGAGTACTGGTTTGGTTGGCAGGTTGAATGTTATCATATCTTGGGATGCTGTGGAGGATAACTGATAAAGTTGTCTCTTATCTATCTTTTTTTCAGGTACACCGGTGAGGATGGATTTGAAATCTCAGTTCCTTCAGAAAATGCTCTGGATCTTGCCAAAGCAATCTTGGAGAAATCGGAAGGAAAGGTAAGGTTGACAGGACTTGGAGCTCGAGACAGTCTCCGACTCGAAGCTGGCCTATGTTTATATGGCAATGACATGGAACAACACATTTCACCAGTCGAAGCTGGACTGACATGGGCCATAGGGAAGAGGAGAAGAGCAGAAGGTGGATTCTTAGGAGCTGAGGTAATCCTGAAACAACTGGCAGAGGGTCCGTCGATCAGGAGAGTTGGCTTCACCTCCACCGGCCCACCTCCAAGATCTCACAGTGAGATTCAGGACGAGAAAGGGAACAACATTGGTGAAATCACTAGCGGAGGATTTAGCCCCTGCCTGAAGAAGAACATAGCAATGGGATATGTGAAATCTGGATTACACAAGGCAGGCACCAAAGCTAAGATTTTGGTAAGAGGAAAGGCCTATGATGGAGTTGTCACAAAAATGCCTTTTGTACCCACAAAATATTACAAGCCATCCTAAGATGGAATTTACGCTTTCAGCTCCTCAGTTTTCCTGCGTTGTTTCATCTGCAGTCAAATGCCAATGCCCTGTTTCTCTTTCAACTGACATGACATTACATGATCATGCTGTTATTTATTGCTTGTATTCTGTTCAATGCCAATTTCTCGAATAATGATAATGAATTTTATCGAGGTTTTCTCTCTTACTCTGTCTAAGTGACTTGGACTGTCTTAAACAGGTAGAACCGCAATAAATTAAGGAATTTATGCAGTCTTATTCAGATAGCAACCTTTTTGAATGGGCGTAGCGTTTATCTGTAATTAGTGTAAAAGTAGTAGTGACGATAAAATTAAATATTATATACCGCAATAGTAATAAAAACCTGTCCAACAAGGCCCTTAAATCTTATTGAGAATGAGGTCGAGTAAGATTATGGACAAACATGTTTGTTTGAAGAAAAGATTCATGGGATAGGCATGAATATGATGATCAATCCAAGAAACGACGGCGGATAGGGGGAACGTCGCTATATTTGGTTGCTTGTGACAAATTAATAAGTTCTGGGTCTTGACGTGCATCTCTCGGCAATAAAAATCTTGGTATTTGAGGACTCTAAATAATTCACGTAAAATGCTTTCAAAATTTCGTTTTAAATTTCCTTCAAACAACTGAATCTCTGGGAACCATTCAAATAACAAGTGGGGTTAAGCTTTAGCCCATTTCCAAGATTCTACCTTTTTACATTTTCTTCAAATATTCTTAATTTCAACCCTCTCTCCAACACAAAATCCTCCAAGGTAATATATTGATTTTCTTTTCTTTTCAGTTTAATGAACACACTTCTTTGATCATCTGTCTCCTCTCTTTGGTTTCAATTTAATTTTTCTAAGCGCTTTAATCAAGAAAGAAAATAATCGCTTAGCGATGATGAGATGGGTTTTTTTTTTCTCCAAGTTATAAAATTCCTCTTAATTTGCAATCATCTTATTTGTTCTTGTTTTATTTCCTCTTTTGAAGGCTATAAACGTAGGATGGTTCCATGATGTTGGTGGTAAATCCTACGGGAACAATCAACCAAACCCAGACATTTCTGGGCAATACTCTTCTTAATTCTAAACTACCTTGTGTTTCAAAGCCTGCAATTCACCATAGCTTGCCAGGGATTCACTCTAATAATGTAGTTCATATTCATAGTTCATTGCCTTCATGGAAAGATTCCAGTAAGCTTACAACCTATCTTGTATCACATCGAGTTGCTCCAAAGAGATGGCTGGTTAGGATATTATTCAACCTGAACTCTTCCATTTTACTTCGTTCTTTAGAAATAAAATTGAGTGCTTTCATGTTTGGACTACGATTTTTTTTAACTGTAGTGTCAATCACATGGTTCTGCTTCATCCGATGATGAGTATAGATCGTCGCGAAATATAGCAATCAGCTTGTTTAGGCGGTACAGGAATGTCATCGATCGTGGAGGAGGTGACAACCTAAAAGTATATTCATTGATTTGCTTGCTTGCTTGATCTGCTCTTTGTTCAAACGATTTTACCCATATATGTTAGCCTTTCTTCATGTAATACTATTGGACTGATGTTGTATCTCAGGAGTTCATTAGTGCTGGGGTGAATGCATATGCATTGGGCTGCACTGATGAAGGATTGCGGAAAGAACTGATTGCCATGAAGGAATCTGGTATCGGAATCGATGTAATGCATAGTTATGGCGGAAGCACCAGTGTAAAATCCAAGATTTGTGCAGAGGAGGTCAGCGATGATCTTACATATTTTAGCTCTTACTTTTGTTCTAGAGATACTTTAGTTTTACCAGCGATATTCCATAACTTAGCTGCGGTACATTCATTTCTCTGAAGCACTATAAACCTATGTTGCTTCAACTCGTCATTTCTGAATAAGTATTTGCATCTGACACCTAATCCAACACATTTTTTTATATTGGTTTGTGATATAATCCTCTAAGAGCCCTCCAAGTACATGAAAAAACTAAACCGACCCTATGTTTTTGCTGAAGGAAAACATTCTTTCTCACTATGCAGGTTAATGAGTGTATTTTATGGCTGAGCATTATATTCATCACCATATTGTGTACACCACAACCAACTATAGTCCGATGGTCATCTACACCACCAGTATCAGATGATGTCTTGCATCAGTGGAAAGGCTTTTGCGCTCTCATAGCAAATGCATACTTCATAAGAGGAATGGCATGGTGAGATATGCTTTTAGCAATGCTGGTTGAAAAAAAAAAAAACCTAACCACCATTTTTTTAAAATGTTAAGACTTTGATCTTTTATGCGTTGTTTTAAAAGAAAGAAATGTTTTATTTCTTTGATTATCCTAGAATCTGCTGTTTTGATATATTTAAACAGTAGTGACTGAAAGATGGATTGTTGTTTTTGCCAAAGGCTTCCTGTGAAAACTCTCCAGCTCGAGCAAATGGCAGTGGCCGGACGTGCAGAAGAGCCTTCAGTTGTTGCTAGCCGAATGCGGTTAGTTTTTAGCACACTTGAGGTGAGTGAATTGTTGTTGAGATGGATGATATGACCCAGGACTTTCAAACGATTAGGATCTATGTAGCTGAATAAGTCTTGATGATGATTATTGTTGAGGGGAAAAAATGATTCCACATTGATGAAATAAGGATTTTTAAAGCAAGAATCACCCTTCCCTGTAGAACAAAACAGTGAGGACAGTTTTCAAATCTTCGAAACGAACAATTCCTCGACAATGCTATTCTTTTTGGACAAAACTGTGAAGACAATATTTAAAGGGGCAAATAACTCATAGCAAGCACCAGGAATATCCTTACATTAACAATTATAGATCTTTAAGTTGAACATATATGATAGGTTCTGATTGTTTTTAATTGCTGTTGCAGGTAGTTAGTCCACAGTGGCCAAGAGTGTAACCAAGTAATTCAACGTTGTCGTGATCTGATTTTCTCAGGATCATATGTCGGAGCAGTGGTTCCTTGTATATTAATAATGTAAGAACATACGACACTCTGTGTTTGCTTGTATAATCTTGTGTTCATTACCCGTATTATAAATTTAATTTTCCAAACCTATGTAGTTATCTTCTTGAGAAGTGGATTTGATGATTTTGACAATTTATACCTAATACAGGAACTAGGAAAAGTAGTAGAAGGAATGGTGAATGTAACACCAAAGAGTTGATAAACAAAAATAAGTAGAAAGCGACATTTTTTATTTCCATAGGAATCTCAACTCTCGGTACTTGATTCATAGTAGAAAATAAAGAAAGAATAGGGTGTTGTGACCTAAGGCACAAGGTTGATACCTCCCAACCAATACGGGGATAAAATTGGTGATGGGAATTTAGATGTATGTTTGGTTTAGGGATGGCCATTATTATTATTTGAGTCTTTACCTCCGCCTGTTCCCATGCCAAAACCAAATCCAATGCCCATTCCCATCCCCATTCCAAATCCCATGTTCATGCCTTTCTTATCACCATTTGAACCCCCTCCGAAGCCCATCCCTTCTCCTCCTCCACTTCCACCTCCGCCTCCACCTCCACTCGAACCACCTCCTCCCCCCCCTCCTCCACCACCGGCTCCCCCTCCAATGCCTGTTATACCAATGCCACCACCAGCACCATAACCATTACCATTGCCATATCCTCCATTAGAACCTCCACCACCCCCACCTCCTCCACCACCACCTCCGCCTCCACCTCCCACCTCTCCGCCTATGCCTGCTCCTGCTCCAAAACCACTACCATGACCAAACCCTTCCCCAGAACTACCATAACCATTGCCACCTCCTCCACCTTCACCTCCACCTCCACCTCCTCCACTAGTCCCAACTCCCATACCAGCACCATATCCACTACCATGACCAGACCCTCCATTAGCCCCACCTCCACCTCCTCCACCACCACCACCAACGCCCCCTCCGTTGCCAACACCAACACCACCACCACCACCTTCACCATAACCATTACCATGGCCATATCCTCCATTAGAACCTTTAACACCCCCACCCCCACCCCCACCTCCCCCTCCACCACCACCACCACCACCACTACCTCCTCCCACCCCTTCCCCTATGCCTGCTCCAAAACCACTACCATGACCAAACCCTTCCCCAGAACTACCATAACTACTGCCACCTCCACCACCTTCTCCACCTCCACCACCACCACCAATACCTTGCACACCACCTCCAGCTCCAAAGCCTTCTCCATGACCTGACCCAATACCACCAGCACCAGCAGTAGCACTACCTCCACCACCACCTCCTCCTCCCATTCCACCACTGCCACTACCTCCTCCTGCACCATGCCCCTCTCCGTGTCCTACAGCATTACCAGAGGCACCTCCTCCTCCGCCTCCTCCACCTCCACCTCCAGCACCACCTCCAGCACCACCGTAATACTTACCACCTCTGCCAAAGAAGCTGCCACAACTTCGCCAACTTCTATATGAGCAGTAATTATCGTCTTCATCATTAACATCACCTCCAACAACACCACAATTCAAAGTAGCAACAATGCATAAAAGAAGAATAGCCATGTACCAAACTTTATCAGAAATGGTAATGGCGGCCATTGTTTGATGAATAGGATCTCCAAGAAGTAACAAGGCTAAGTAAAGCCTAACCTCAATTAAACTTTGCTTGGTTTTCATCCTGGATCTCCATGGTCACATATTTATACAACACAGAGTAGGCTGTAGACTGCATTTCCAAGGGATAAAGTAGTACGTGAAATTTGGCGGGCAAAAAAATAACAATAAAAGAGGCATTGAAGTCAAGAAGGAAAAGGGGTCCAAATTGTGTAGTATGAAGTCAACCATAGCCGACAAATAATAGTACATTATTACTATGTATACAAGAAACTTATGCAAACATAAACTTCCAATTTACTAAAAATAATGTAGTAGTGCTATGAATCAACCAACTACATATAGTGGAGTTGGTATTTGTATCTTCTTGGAAATTCAGGCAGAGTATGGGCATGAAATATTTTATCCTAAATTTGAAGTTGATTGCATCTATTATAGTCATTAGGGTTTTAGTATTCAGAAGATCTATAAGTAGAATACCTTTTGTGTGAAAAGTTCAAAGTAGGATTAATTAAAGATATTTAAGGAAATTGAAGATTAGCAATGGAGTAGGTCTAATGAGTTGGCGCAAAATGCTAGCTGTCTCACCATGAACCCTAAATCTTTTGAAAGATCTTCACTTGTTTTAGCCCACGTTGCTCCTAGTTTTTATTTTCAGGGTCTTAGGCAAACATGGGATTCTCACCATAACCAACTAATCCAATTATAAAATTTGGAAGTGGAATCCAGTGTCCTCATCACTTTCAGAAACCAAAACAAAAGATGTTCCATCTTTTGCCTACTGTTATATATACCTCACCTTCTACATTACTACTATATTTGGTTGTTTAAATTTCACGTTATTAAAATATAAACATTAAATTTTGATTTTTTATAATAAATGCATAACTTAAACTTATTTAAATCTATTCATTTTATTCTTAAATTTTTAAAATATATGTTTTAAATTTATTCTTTAGTAATTATTATATGGATATGTCTTTTATTTTATTAAAATTTCAAATGCAAATAATTTACCATATTTTGTCTTTAATACACTAACAATGTACTCTTTCTATTATACATGCAGCCTTACAAAATTGACATGTGTCTCTTTTTCCTAAATATTTATTTATATGCTTATACGATACTTGCCAACCTATTGATACAAAATATTATTTCATTATATTAGTATAGTATAACATAATTAACTTTGAGTGATATAAAAGAAAAATAATTTATTATAAATTTAAAAATGAGTTAAATTCAAGTTTTAAACATTGAAAGTCGAGCTTGACCAATATTTTAAATATATCTTTTTTTATTATCTATAATTAATTTTAAACTGCGACAACTGTACTAAAAGTTTTTATAATGGAACCATGAAAACTAAAATATTCTCTATCAAAATGAATGTTTCTAGACCTTAAATTTATCATTTATCCTATTTATTAAAAAAAAAAAAGCCTAACACCCAACTTGGATTTGCATAGTAAAAAGCATTCTTGAGATTTTTTTTCTATACAGTATAGATTGAACACTAACTTTAGGATAAATGAAAATTTTAAGACAGAAACATTTATTTTGATACAATGATTGAAAATATTTTACTTCTTATTATAAATATTTATTATAATATTATTTTTTAAAATTAAATATTTTTGTCCAAACATTTTTAAATATAAAGCAAAACTTTAAATTTAGACCCCAACATATATGGGAGGATATTTATATTTTATTATTTTAAATACTTGAATCATTTGCTCAGTTAAATTTTTTCTTAATCAATCATATTGTATATTTTAAATTAAGTTATATTTAAAAGAAAAAATTAATTATAAATTTATAATTAAAGTAGAAAAGATAAAGTTCAATTTTTATTTTCTATTTTTTTTCTTTCTTCATCTTATCCTTTTATTTTCTAGTCATTTCTTAGGTTTTCTCAATCACCAAACAGATTTTCTTCCTTTCACGAAATGGCTTTTCTTGAATGGAAAAATCTAGATCATCTTAAGAATATCAATCTACACTTTCCTTTAAAGCTATCAAGAGAAATCCAAGAAAAAGGTTTGAAATTTAGAAGTATCAATATTGCTTTGGGATAGGACAAAACTTGTAGGAATTTGAAACCCCTAAATATGGGGTTTGGAATTTGATCATAAACCAAAAATCTCTATGTATTTGAAACCCATGAGTATTTTTTTTGGAAAAAATCTTAAAATTATATATGAAAGTCGGTTTAATGTGAAACTTTATTTATGAACTTGGTTTTGTATAATTTTATATATTAAATTTTAATTTAATTCAATTCTCATAAATTATTAGTATAATTATTGATATAATATCATTTTATGTTTATATATAGCATACACAAATAATTATATTTATTTAATATAAAATAAATTAATATATTTATTTTTTAAGTGGATATTATTGAATTAAAATTAAAATTTTATTTATGTATTTGAACTATAATCAAAATTTTATGTATATAATTATATCAAATTAAAATTTTATCAAATTACGCGTTAAATTAAAGTTGATATATAATTTTAAATTTACTTTTATAATTTCCAAATATTCACATTAACTAAATTGCGTTACGCATTGCTTTTCAAAAGCATTCAAAAGCACTTTTGGAAGAAAAGTCATGAACAAATCTTTTATTTGAAATTTTAGCTTTTAAGTCTTTAAAAGACTTACAAAGAAGCTAAAATTTTAGCTTTTCCATTCAAAAGCACTTTTAGTGCTTAATTACTTTTCACCCTCTAATAACATAGTACTTTCATTTTTTTTAGTGGGTTTAATTACAAATGTGTTAAAATCATTAATTAAAATAAAAAATATTTTAAAATATTAATTACAAATATTTAATGATTATATTTAAATATTTAAAATGTAGTTTATATATTCTAATTAAATTTTATAACTAATTAATATTTATTACTTACAAATATTTAAAATTAAAATTTATATTTCATATATTAAAATATTAACAAGTTATAGTAATTTTTATATTCTTACTAAAATATAATAATATTAACTAATTTAAAATTTATTTAAATGTATATTTGTTACTTGATAATAACATGTCTAAAATGGACATTTTATTTCTCAAAAGACTTTTTGACAATGAATGCTAAACACTCAAATTTTAAAACAAACTTTTCAAAAGCACTTAAAAGACTTTTCAAAGACTTTTCAAAAGACTTTTCAAAAGCATTGCCAAACTAGCCCTAAATCTGTCATTGCCATCCACACGAAGCTTTTGCTTGTACGAAGAGAGAGATTCATGACACCTATGGAAAAAAAATTGGTACAAAAAACCAAAAAAGAAAAAAAAGGTGAAATTGAGAAAAATTATTGGTTGGCTCGAAAAGTCAGAGGATTTGAACAAAAATACAAATTTAAAAAATGGGTTTAAATAAAAAAAATAATGTTTGTTTTCTAAAAAGCTATTGTTATTTTTCCACTGTCTTGTCATTATTTTGCTGTCATTTCGCTATTATATTATTACTATTTTGTTATTATTATTTAGATATTGTATAATTCTTATTTTATTATTAATTTTGCTTACTAAATTGTATCTATGTTAGTATTATTTAAGTATACTTTTTAAAATTTATTGGGAAACATTTATTTTAATATTTTTATTATATTTAATGTATTATATTTTTAAAATTTATTTTTATTTAAAAATAATATAAAAAATTTTAATATGGACAGATCAAATCGAGTTCGGATTTGAGCAAAATTTTATGTCTATTTTTTAGGCCGATCAAATCCGAACTTAAAATTTTACCTCGGCTCGATAGATGATTAGTTCTAACTTAAAATAATATTTTAAAACCCAAATTAATATAAACTTAAATCAAGAAGAAAAAGAAGAAGACTAAATGGTGGAGAGAAGAGAAACGTGATTATTTTATTTTAAATTTAAATAAAAGTTAATTTTTAATAAGTGCACATGCTAAATGTGTGGTAAGTTTTGATTAGTTGATATTCTTTTAGGTTTAAGACTCAGTTTGACCCTCCAACTATATCTACCTTGCTATTTAAACCCCCCCCCCCTTTTTTTTTTCATTTAGATGCTTAAATTATCTTTCTATTAATCAAAATAGTAATTTATTATAAAGTGCTACCAAGTCATTAAACCATATGGCACTGACATAGGAAATATGAAATAAAATATAAATTAAGCTTAATTTTTATTTATTTTCCTTAAAATTAATTTTTTATCACGTGCGATGTATGAGTTGTTCTATATATTAATTAAAATATATTATTTTTAATTTTAATTTTTATGAATAATATTGAAATAATAAAAGATGTTATCTTAATAAAATTGTTAAAATTAATTAGTGATAATATTATGCAAAATTTAAAATAGAAACTTTGGTATAACAAAAAAGGATTATCTTATTTAATTAAATTAATGAAAAGAAAAAAAAGAGATAATATTGTATGATGTCTTACTTTATTAAATAAATCATGAAAATCCTTCTTCAAAACAATATTTTTTTAGCTTCAGCAATACACTTACATCCGATATTGATAAATTTATAAGTATATTAATCAAATATATTTTTGTAGCCTCAAAATATGAAGGCTTGTAGAAATCTAGTTTACCAATTAATTTTTCAAAGTGAATTAACAAATAATAATAATAAAAAATTATTACAATTTTGAAAATTTTAATATAGCACAAAATATTTTTCAATCTCATAATCAAGATAAATTTATAAATGGATCTAACGCTAGACGACCACCTAAAATTACAAATAAATTAAAATTTATTTTTTATTTAAAGGAAATTAATTTATATTACATATTTGTTGATTTTGTAGAAATAAAAAAAAAAAAAAGAAAAAAAAGAAATTTATATTACATATTTTCATGTCCAAAATCATATACCAAAAGAGACTTGAAACTTTGAGAGTTGATGTGATCTATGTGAAGAAGTACTCCACGTACCTTCTATCTATTTTCTTTCACCTATGTTTAAACAAACTCATTAAACTAGTACGTATCTAATTGAATTCAATCTTACCATTTTATATAAATTAATTAATTTTAACAATATTTATCCATATAATTTCTTTCACTAATATACATATACTTTT
This sequence comes from Gossypium rotundifolium, assembly GCA_025506655.1. NCBI lineage: Eukaryota > Viridiplantae > Streptophyta > Magnoliopsida > Malvales > Malvaceae > Gossypium > Gossypium rotundifolium. The sequence continues at coordinate 21,551,089 of CP106727.1, forward strand.
AATTTGTTTCCAAAACATAAAACCATATAAATTAACTTTATAACTTATAGTTCTCACTTTAAAATATATTATCGCTAATTAACTTTTACGTTCACATGCCAAAATTTTTCTCTCATTTCACAAACATAACATTAACACTTTCACATATAACATTTAATACTTAATTCACATGTTCATTTTTATCTTTATTTTCACATATTATTACACTTACACATTCACTTTTACTTTCACATGTCACTTTTGCAATCCTTAGTGAGTTTCAAAGGAGTTCAATAATTTCGACACACTGCAGAGATCTAGGCCAAACACGAACTCTCAGCCTATAATGGAGCTCTGATAACAGAAACTCTAAAAAATATACGAGAACTCTAGTAAACACATCATATAACTCATCTCTCCTCTCCTAATCCCCTACAAACCTAGCAACACCAGTTCGGTTCCTATCCAAACCCCTAGGCCCTCTCAACTCCAAAATAATTTCATTATCACATATCATATATCCTCTTAGCTCACTATGACATTTATTCACATAATACTTTACTCGTTCATTTTAAAACACATAAGCATATACATGATATTTTCATTTCACACATTTGCACTTTCACTTTCATATATCACTTTGCATCGCATTATTTATTCACTTTAAATTACATAACCATATGCACTACATCTTCACTTCATACGTTAATTCACATGGACACTGACATATCACATATTTACAATACTTTAATTTTAGATTTTAATTCACTTTCATATAAACATTTTACTTTCATAAAACACTTCACTTAAATACTTATTTCACTATTTTAGCTCACTTAATTTTTGAACATTTTACAATTTAATCCCTAAATTCATGAAAATTTAATAATTACTTTTATAACACTTTAAACCTTTAATCATAATATTTAATTCACATATCAAAATTTACACTCTTTACAATTTAGTCCTTTGTATAGTCATTTCACTACTCTACATCTATTCACTTATCAATCAATAACAAATGAATAACTTTTTCTCTCTTTATAATTTAGTCCTTAGTTTCATAAAATTCACTAATCACTAAATTATCACTATCATTTCTTACATTGCCAACATACCTTTAATTACATATTCACTACTAAATTCAATATACATATTCAATAATCTTAATCATATATCGCTTAATTATTACATATTAAAACTTACATGCTCAAATATTCAAACTAAAATAAAATAACTTGAATTCAATTAAGTACTTACCTATTTCTTTACTTGAACTCAACATTTCTCTTCACTTTCCTATGCTTTCCTTCACTTTCTACTTCAACTAATTGATTTTCACAGTAGAAAATTATCTCATAACACATTAGGATATGGAATTTAGGCTATGATTTTAAGGTAGGTCTCAAGGAAAATTCATGGAAAATTTTATTTCTTTTTCTCTTTCTTTCTTTCTTCACATTCTTTCCCTTTTATTTTTACTACCCCAAGCTGCTGGATGCTGCCATTCAGCCTTCCAATTGTGTAGAAACTTATTCACTTTTTTTTTCAATTTAGTCCATTTATTCCATCATCCAATCAAGTTTCAACACTTTTCAACCTTAATTTCATAAATTTTCATAAATTTCCACAAACTTTCCACCTCATCAACTATGAGATTTTAATCCCATCATTACATGTATAAATATAAATTAAATATGAAAAATTTATATTTCGGTCTCTCATTCATATAATGGAAAAATTTTGTATTTTAGTCATTTTACTTTCCACTTTATTCAATTTAATCCCTATCTCAGTTTTCCAACTCCACATATCAATACATATCGATATTACATTCATAAATATATTTATTCGATTTCACCTCCTTTTCAAAAATGGTCAATTCACTTTTAGTCCTTCAGCTTTCAAAAAATTTCAATTTAGTCCTTACTAAATTTAATTATTCATTCTTTCTCTCCAAAAACTTAATTCACCTTTAAAATACCTATCTTTTCTCAAAGAATAAATTTTTTGGGTATTACAGTGCTTTTTTCTCTACTAATGCTATTGGCCTTTGAAGTTTTTGGCTGAGATTGTGTTTTGTACGGTTGAAGCATTCTAAGATTGTGCTTCCTTCTCTATGGAAGGTGTTGGATGAGAGTTTGCAATTGTTGGTTGAGATTGTATTTTGGCTAATTGAAGCATTCTAACATTCAAGTTGTTGGCTGATATTGTGTTTTGCATGGTTGAAGCATTCTGAGGTTGTGCTTCCTTCTCTAATGAAGGTGTTGGTTGAGAGTTTGAAACTTTGGGCTCAGATTGTTGACCATCATGCGTGCGTGCGTAAAAAACAAAAAAATTTATAAACAATTGAAAAGTGTGGTTTTAACTGCAAGCGTATGGTGTCGAGTAGTAATATTTATAAGTGTTACAATGGAACACTTTGGACTATTCCAAGGATCGAACCCAAGGGATTGCCAAATTAGTAAATGTGTTTATCAAGTTAATTACGAGTTAAGAAATTACTAATCTAATCGAGTTAGAAATTATTAGTGCAAATTAAGATATAAATTGCTTATAAACTAAATTTAAATTATCAATTAAATAAATTAATCTAATTTTCTTCCTTATTGTTTTAGACAATGTAAATAATAAAACGATGGTCGATTGATTTGTTACTTGCTAACTAAGCTAATAAACCTATATCAATTATATTTTTTGTCACTCTTAGCTAATATCTCCTTTCAGTCTCACCCTAGACTAAAAGATACCACCTAGGTTCTCCTTTCGGTCTCACCTAGGCATATAGATATCCTCTTTGTCTTATTATTCGACACAATTATATCAAACTATCTAATGATAAACTCTTCTTTTGGTCTTGTTTATCTAGATTTTCCACTAGAGGCGTTCATTCTAGCTTATTAAGCATTTCGATATAATCAACCAATCAATTAATCAAGAATAAACATTAACCTAAACTAATAAATAACCAATCAACCAACCATCAACCAATTTAGCACACAATCAAACTTAAATGTCGGGTAAACATTTTATCAAACACATGGTAGGCATAAAATAAAAGTAAAGAGTTTAAAAAAATACTCATTTAATTGATGAAAATCCAATGAAGCCCAAGATGGAGGAAATAAAACAAAAAAAAAAAATTCTAAAAAGAAAAGGGAAAACCTAACCTAAAAATATGAAAAACTAAATAAAGATATCCGATCACCAAAAATCTCTCCTCAAAAGCTTATAAAGTAGTATTTATAGTCTATTAACATTTACCTAACATTGACAAATATGCCTTTAAATGAAAAGTGGCTTAAGCTTATTTAGATACAAAATTGCCCTCGTAGTTTTTCACCTGTCAAGCTTTGGTGTCGCGACACCCTCGATAGTGGCACATTTTTGGCTTGGGGGTTATTGATGTCGCGACATCCATTGGTTGGTGTCGCGACATTCTCAACAATGGCCTTTGCATCTTCACGTCAACCATTAATAGTGGAATTGCGACCTCGAAGGCTTGGAGTGTTGGATTTGGTGCCCTAAGTGTAGTATTTTTGTCTATGTACACGTGATAACTTTTTATAATAAATTGGTTAATAAAAAAAATCCATGAATTACATTAATATACTTTTTATAATTGTCTTCATGTGGTTTTTGTATACAAAGCAAAATAGAAGCAAATGTTTTTTGACTAGTTGTCTAATGTTTAAACTAACACTAAGCAGTATTACATGGTTAGATTGTAATACGAAAAGAAAAATTTGAATTAATAGACAAACCTAAACATGTCCTTAGTCTAATCGAAAATGAGCAAACCAATTGAAAGACTAATATGTCGTCTATCAAGTCCAATTGGGGAGATGCTTTGTCTTGGGAATCAAAGCGAATGACTCCCAGAAGATAAAGAAATGGATGTGACTGAATGGACTGACAATACATCAGACTGAACACAAGAAGAATATATCCTGAATTTGTTTATGGATTTATTCACTTGTGACATTCATAGTGTGACATACGTAAATCTTGAGTGGATGATTTAGTGCGTTGGGTATACGGATTCTGTAGTATGTAGTGTCATTCACAACAGTGAAAATCATAGCCCGAGACATGGGTAAATGATATCCGCTCATTGGCATTACATGGTTGATGAAAAGTAAATGTAGCCACAGTTCGTTTGTCTTTAAGATGAATGACTTGATTATTATTTGATAATAATTGACTTTTCATGAAAGAAGATGTAATGGTTACGATGAGATAAAATAAGATCATATTGGGAGAATGGATATTATTCCAAAAAGATTAAGGATATCCTATGAGGGTAACAAACTTATGACAAGGTCATTGGTCGAGTATTGATCGAGTTGGTTTCGTAATGGTATGCCATTAAGGAAAGCTTAGTCACCATACTATATTGGAATGACTACGTGACTAAATGAGTTTATAATTAATAGGCGAAAAGATGAAACTTAATTATAAATCATTTAAGCTCTAATTGCATATGTCTAATTGATCCCTTTACTAGCTCGTTGAAATAAAAAATGAATTGCATGTTGAATCAAATGAACATAAATGGATAGAAATGGTGAAAATAGAGAAATGAGAAACATTTGAAAATGATTATGGTTTTCTCTAAAATGAAATTGAAAATGGAGAAATGGAATCATTTAGAAATGAATGTGGTTTTTTCCAAAATGAAAATGACTTGGAAATAAATTTATTTTTTTTCGAATTAAATGAAGTTAAAAAATGGAAATAAATCATTTGGTCATAGTGAACTGTTGAATGAAGAAATATTAAATATAATTTCTCACAGATTCTTTTACGGTAAAGTCATCATGATTTTAACGGAATTAGAATTGGGTTTAGAAGATTATTCAATTGGAAAATATTGAGATGTTTATTTTGGGAAATAAAAAAATATCGGGTTGGATCGAATTATAAAGTATTGGGTTAAAATTCTAGGAAGTACTTGTAATGGGACACGATATGGGAGAGGCACAAAAACCCTTCATGTTAATTAGGGGGATGACAAACCCTAGTATTATGAACTGGGTTGTTGCCATCTATACTTCTTGTTAGACTTAGAGTTCATTTTTCTAGTTGAAATAAACTTCTACAATTCAACAAGGGTTCTACTTCTTCTCCCTATAAATAGATGGTAGCGGTAGGGCTAAAAACACAACTTCCAAATATTGTTACTCTTCTCAAAAATAGAGAGAATTTATTCTTAACTATTAAATCTATTTTTCGAAATAACAATTTTGTCGATTTCTATTTGAGAAGAGATTTTTCATTTTCACATTTAAACAAATAAAACTATTTTTGATTCTATGTTTGATTTGAATAGTTCGAGCCCACACTGGAAGTAGTTCGTCGTACGAAGATAATGGAGAAGGTCATTTGGTTGAAAGCCGAGAACGACAATGATCTGTCTATTCGAAAATATAGGTGCGAATTTGATTAAGGGTTTATTGCTATAAATATAAAAAATCAGGTGGATTTTTAAAATTTTAATTTTTCAATGTGTAAGAAACCATTTTCAAACTGAATTTTTTCCAACATAAATTCAGGACCTTGAGCTCATTGTCACGACACAACACCTATAGTGTTGCAGCATCCTCGGTAGATTGCTCCATGTTGGTGTCTTGTTGAAGTCTTGCACCCTTAAGGTGATGAAGGCTCCGTGTTGTAACATCCTAGCACCAGTGTTGTGGCACCCACGTTAGATGCAATGTTCCTCAAGGTCCGGTCATTGTTGTCTCCCTACATGAGTTGAAATCAATCATTGGACTCCTAATGACATAGTTTTTCCATTTAGGTCCGAAAAGAGGTAAAATATAAGAAAAGCTAACATTAACCCTAAAATCTAAGAATCAATAAAAACATTAAAAGACTTGTAAACTTCTTAAAACAAGGTCATTAAGTACTTGAGAAAGCCTAATTTGACATATCAAATTACGATAAATTAATTGTGCTTCCTTCTTTACTTAGTGTGATATGGTGGATGGCTTATTAATAATCATTGTCTCTCAAATTATGTTACATAAATAAATAAGTTAGTTTATGTGGATGTACACATGTGATTAAGGAATGAAACTTATAGATATATCAACTTACATTCAAAATTTGGAGTCTTGTTTTTTTATTAGTGTAAATGTTCAATCCTTGTATTATGGTCCTTCCTCTTGGGTCAATTGTTGCTCTCCCTGTTCTAGATGCAACAACATTTTTCCTTATGCTTATTGTGTTAGAAAAATCCCGAATTGAAAATGATTTTCTTGCACAGCTTGCACAGCGGAAAATTAAAAATTTGAAAACCGACCTGGTTTGTGATATTTATAATAATAAACCTTAGACCGAAATCGTACCTATGTTCTTGGATAAGCGGATCCTTGATATTTTTCGACTTTAAACCAAATGATCTTCTCTGCTATTCTCGCTATTAAAAAATTGAGTTGAGTTGAATCATATTTTATCATCCTAATTTGATTTGAAATTTTCTCAAATCGAGTCGAGTGAGATGGAATTGAATCGAATCGAATCAAATCGAATATATTTGTTCGAGTTAAATTTTAAAAATAATTTTGGGTCCTTGTAACCATTGTCACCTATCGTAATAAAATTTGTCCACCTTAATCAAATTTTTATTAACTTTCATCACCTCATAATTTATTTATTAATCTTTTATATACGGGTTAGCTTCTTTGTTTGCGTAGTTATTTCAATTATCTTGATTTTTGTCACTATGTATTTTGGAATTAAAATATATATTAAATGTAAAAATGTGATTTTTTAATAAAAGTTATTTTAAAGATAAAATGTGAAATTGATACCAATATGAAATTTTAATACGAATATTTTATGGCATAATTAATAATTCAATTTTAATATAAATATTCAATATGATTAAACAATTCAATAATATAAATAATATAAAATGTGAAATTTAATTTAATACTATAAATAGTAGATATAAATAAATTATTACTATTTATGTTTAGTGATATTTTTTGAATAATTTTGATTTTTATTTGAGAGTAAAGGATGAGAAGTAAAAGTTTAGGGGAAAATAAAAATTTTGAAGAATAAAAGTTTGAGGAAAGTAAATAGGGGAGTAAAATTTTGGAGGAAAATTTAAAAAAAATTGGGGGATGGGTTTGGGGTAGATGGGAGGTGGGATGGGAAGGAAGTAAAAGTTTTAGGGAAAAGTGGGAGGAGTAAATATTTGGGGGAAAATAAAAAGTTTTGAGGGTTTTGGGGAGTAAAATTTTGAGAAAAAGTAAATGGGAGAGTAAAATTTTGGTGAGAAATGGATTTTGAATAGATTGGAGGGTTGGGATGGGAGGGGAATAAAAGTTTTGGGGGAAAGTGGGAAAGAGTAAAAGTTTTGAGGGAAAAGTAAAAATGTTTGGGAGTTTGGGGTAAAAATGTAAAGTATTATATTTTGATATTCGAATTATTCGAGTTATTCGAATTCGAAAACTCAACTCGATTCGAACTCAAAATTCGAAAAAATAATTCGAGTTGACTCGAATAACTCGAATAACTCGAATACTTGATTCGCTTAACTCGAAATTCAAATTTTTTGATTTTTTGAGTCGAATCGAGTTTTGCTCACCTACCACAAACTACTTGAGTGTGGGCTCGAACCAATCAAATTGAAACATAGAACTAGAAAAGTTCTCTCCTTTTGAGATAAAACTATTTTTGATTCTATGTTTGATTTGAATAGTTCGAGCCCTTCGAAGTAGTTCGTCGTACGAAGATAATGGAGAAGGTCATTTGGTTGAAAGCCGAGAACGACAATGATCTGTCTATTCGAAAATATAGGTGCGAATTTGATTAAGGGTTTATTGCTATAAATATAAAAAATCAGGTGGATTTTTAAAATTTTAATTTTTCAATGTGTAAGAAACCATTTTCAAACTGAATTTTTTCCAACATAAATTCAGGACCTTGAGCTCATTGTCACGACACAACACCTACAGTGTTGCGGCATCCTCGGTAGACTGCTCCATGTTGGTGTCTTGTTGAAGTCTTGCACCCTTAAGGTGATGAAGGCTCCGTGTTGTAACATCCTAGCACCAGTGTTGTGACACCCACGTTAGATGCAATGTTCCTCAAGGTCTGGTCATTGTTGTCTCCCTACATGAGTTGAAATCAATCATTGGACTCCTAATGACATAGTTTTTCCATTTAGGTCTGAAAAGAGGTAAAATATAAGAAAAGCTAACATTAACCCTAAAATCTAAGAATCAATAAAAAACATTAAAAAGACTTGTAAACTTCTTAAAACAAGGTCATTAAGTACTTGAGAAAGCCTAATTTGACATATCAAATTACGATAAATTAATTGTGCTTCCTTCTTTACTTAGTGTGATATGGTGGATGGCTTATTAATAATCATTGTCTCTCAAATTATGTTACATAAATAAATAAGTTAGTTTATGTGGATGTACACATGTGATTAAGGAATGAAACTTATAGATATATCAACTTACATTCAAAATTTGGAGTCTTGTTTTTTTATTAGTGTAAATGTTCAATCCTTGTATTATGGTCCTTCCTCTTGGGTCAATTGTTGCTCTCCCTGTTCTAGATGCAACAACATTTTTCCTTATGCTTATTGTGTTAGAAAAATCCCGAATTGAAAATGATTTTCTTGACACTTGCATGGAAAATTAAAATTTGAAAACCGACGGTTTGTGATATTTATAATAATAAACCTTAGACCGAAATCGTACCTATGTTCTTGGATAAGCGGATCCTTGATATTTTTCGACTTTAAACCAAATGATCTTCTCTGCTATTAAAAAATTGAGTTGATTGAATCATATTTTATCATCCTAATTTGATTTGAAATTTTCTCAAATCGAGTCGAGTGAGATGGAATTGAATCGAATCGAATCGAATCGAATATATTTGTTCGAGTTAAATTTTAAAAATAATTTTGGGTCCTGTAACCATGTCACCTATCGTAATAAAATTTGTCCACCTTAATCAAATTTTTATTAACTTTCATCACCTCATAATTTATTTATTAATCTTTTATATCGGGTTAGCTTCTTTGTTTGCTAGTTATTTCAATTATCTTGATTTTTGTCACTATGTATTTTGGAATTAAAATATATATTAAATGTAAAATGTGATTTTTAATAAAAGTTATTTTAAAGATAAAATGTGAAATTGATACCAATATGAAATTTTAATACTGAACATTTTATGGCATAATTAATAATTCAATTTTAATATAAATATTCAATATGACTAAACAATTCAATAATATAAATAATATAAAATGTGAAATTTAATTTAATACTATAAATAGTAGATATAAATAAATTATTACTATTTATGTTTAGTGATATTTTTTGAATAATTTTGATTTTTATTTGAGAGTAAAGGATGAGAAGTAAAAGTTTAGGGGAAAATAAAAATTTTGAAGAATAAAAGTTTGAGGAAAGTAAATAGGGGAGTAAAATTTTGGAGGAAAATTTAAAAAAAATTGGGGATGGGTTTGGGGTAGATGGGAGGTGGGATGGGAAGGAAGTAAAAGTTTTAGGGGAAAAGTGGGAGGAGTAAATATTTGGGGGAAAATAAAAGTTTTGAGGGTTTTGGGAGTAAAATTTTGAGAAAAGTAAATGGGAGAGTAAAATTTTGGTGAGAAATGGATTTTGAATAGATTGGAGGGTTGGGATGGGAGGAATAAAAGTTTTGGGGGAAAAGTGGGAAAGAGTAAAAGTTTTGAGGGAAAAGTAAAAATATTTGGGAGTTTGGGGTAAAAATGTAAAGTATTATATTTTGATATTTGAATTATTCGAGTTATTCGAATTCGAAAACTCAACTCGATTCGAACTCAAAATTTGAAAAAATAATTCGAGTTGACTCGAATAACTCGAATAACTCGAATACTTCGATTCGTTTAACTCGAAATTCAAATTTTTTTTGATTTTTTCGAGTCGAATCGAGTTTTGCTCACCCCTACCACAAACTACTTCGAGTGTGGGCTCGAACCAATCAAATTGAAACATAGAACTAGAAAAAGTTCTCTCCTTTTGAGGTGAAAATGAAAATTCTCTCTTCTTAATAGAACCTGGTAGAATTGTTATTCTGGAATAATAAATGTAATAGTTGAGAATAAACTTTCTCTATTTTTAGGCAGAATAATAATATCTCAAAATTATATAAATAGCTCTATTGGTGTCATCTATTTATATGAAGAGAATATAGAACTCTTGTAAAGTTGTAGAAGTTTATTTCAAATAGAAAAAAAACTTCACTACACACCCTAGTATTCCTACTAGGGTTATCGCCCCTTCATGTTACATGAAGGGTTTGGGCCTCATTCACATCGAGTCTAATTACGAGTACTTCTTGGGCCTTTTTGACCTAGTACTTTCTAATGTGATCCAACCCAATTCAATTTTTCTATTTCCCAAAAAAAACTTTAATATTTAAATATAAAGCAGTTTTCTGATCCCTATTTTACCTCTAGCAAAATTTTGATGATTTTGCCCTGGTAAAATTTCAAGAAAATATGTTTAATATTTCACAACTCAACATTTTCACCATGAAAGAATAGTTTATTTTCCTTTTCGGGCTTCAAAACAACCCAAAAACGTAAACTTATTCTTTCAATCATTTTTAAGTAATCGATATAGGATTGCAAATTTTCATTTTCATTTTCATTCCATTTTGAAACTTACATTCATTTCCAAATGGTTCTATTTCTCCATTTCAAAGACAACCATAATCATTCCTGAATGTTTCCCATTTCTCTTTTTTTTTATTCATTTCATTCATTTCTATTCAAACATGCAATTTGTAATAGCCTGGTTTAGACCCTAGTCGAAAGTGGTTTCGAGACCACAATTCTGAGGTCAGAATAATAATTTAATATTATTTTTTGTGTGAATAGTAAGTGATTTAGCCCATGTGAAATTTCTGTGTGAAGATTTTATAGACTGTGTGCCGAATTAAGAGAAAGGACTTAATCACGTAAAGTGTAAAAGCTGTGTGCTAATTATAAATACCTAAGTGTTGTTGTATTTTAATGTGGAGGCCTTATGAGGCAATTATGCCATAAATATGATAGTGGGTGAAAATGGACAAAAATAGCCTTAGAGTAAATAATGTATATTTACTAAAACAAATGAGAAAAAGAAAGCCTTATTCATCTTTTCTTCCACCAATTTTTGAAGAAAGAATAAGGGTTTTAAGCTTTTAATTTTGGCATCTATCAGGCTTGATTCAAGGTTAGATTTTGTTCGGTTTTCGATAATTTCTACGTTTTTGTAATCGTTGCTTCGTGCTCTAGCTAACCCAAGTTGTAATTTTGTGAATTGATGATGTTTTTGTGATGAGCCATTGATAAATGTTTGAGCTATGTGCTAGTTGATAGTGAAATATGAAAACTTAGTGTTGAGAAAACATAGTTTGTATTGGGATTTTTAGTGAAATTGAGCATTTTAGGCTTAATTGAGAAAATGAGAAATTGAAGGATTAAAATGTGAAATAAATAAAATGTGTGGGCTTGTATAAACACAAGGAAAATTTGGTTAGGCTTGTGTGAAAAGAAATTATGTGAATTTGATGATTTTGTGAAATAAGGACTAAAGTGTCGAAATATGAAAATGCAAGGGCTATTTTGTAAAATACCCTAAATAAGTATTTGTGGATTAAATTGAATGAATTGGTGATTGAATGGATTAAATTTGAATGTGTATAGACCAAGAAAGGAGAAGTTCGGATCGAGATCGAGGCAAAGATAAAGTGCTCGATTAATCGACCGTTTCGATAGTTCGACGTCGAGGTAAGTTCGGACATAATACGTGTATTTAACTATGTTAATGTTATGAGATAAATGATATGATATGTAACACCCTTAACCCGTATCCATCGCGGATTAGGATTACAGAGCATTACTAGACTTAGCACAGATCATAGCAAAATAATTACTAATTAAATAGTCATAACCGAATACATAGTAATTATCAATACACTATCAAAGAATACTTAAACATTTTTGCACTTAGCTTAAATCTATTCAACTAATATATATATATATATATATATATATACACAACATTTTTCAACAATTAGCAAAGGTCACTATTCATTTGGTCATTTAAAATCCCATTATGCAATATGCTCATGTTTATAATCACTTTGCTAAACGATTTCTCAATCATTAAAGAAAAAAATATCTATATATCAAAACCTTACCTAACCGAAACTAGGATGTAACCAAAATCATACCAATTGCCAAAAACATTCAACTATACTATAGATCATATTTCTTATAATCATCATAGCCAAATTATCCAAATCATACATATCTTACCATAACCTAAACATATAAAAATCAAGCTTCATCATATACATATACATATACATATCATGTCCGAATATGCACAACCCAAAGACATAACCTATAATGTCATCCATACCAATCATGAAAGTATAATTACTATAGCATACAAATACCATGACCGAATATTCACAACTATGATTAACTCAATTCATTCATTCCTCATAACCAAATACCAAACATAAACACATTAAAGTTTATACTCCAAATTAAGTTAATACCATAGCCGAATCTATATGGAGCCATAATACCATAATTTATCCATTTTCGCATGGCATTTATACAAATACACACTATTCAAAATCAACTCAAAAGTGACATAGCCTATACATGCCATAGTTTCAAAAGAAGTACTAATTATAAAGTACCAAAGTTAGTTGATAGTGTGATAGACTTGACAATGATCTCCGAGCTCGAGTCTAGACTTGAAAACCTAATAAGCAACACAACAACCACACAAAGTAAGCTATCTTAGCTTAGTAAGTTATAAGCAATTACATATAACAATGCTTTAAAACATTATAAGAGAAAATTTACACATTTCATGACCCTTAAACCGAATATTCCAACATTAATAATGGGCTTCACATAAGTATATAATCCATTCCTCAATTTAATACAATTGCATACTAAACTATCACCTTTCATAACTCCAAAACCGAATATACATACATTTAACAATTGATTTCTTATACATATACTACATATGAAATCTATACTTACCATTCAAATAATAATCTCTCATAGCATCGAAACTTAACAAATTCAATCTTTAAATTTATATTTAATCCTACCTTTATTGCTCATCAACTGAATTTATACACCCAAAATGTTCTGAAGTTCAATTCATACACTTAAAGTTTTCTTGCTCGATTTCGCACACTTAGTGCTCGGAAGTTCAATTCGTACACTTAGTGCTAATTATCCGGTTTCCTCCCCATCCATACAAATATATATATATCCTTATCTTCAATCATATATATACATATACTCATTTCCAAATCAACTCATTCATCCCATAGAATATTATCACATTCAAAAATATTCAATACATATATACACACCTTATTCGAATACAACCATCTCAAATTTCAATACCACATTTGATTATATCATTGATATATCTACACATTCCATTCGGATGAACCAAAGACTTATATGTCTACCCCACATTCGACTAAATACACCTCTCAATCAACATCACATTCGACATTAAGACATTATACATACTTACCTTTATAAAATACATGTACATTAATATAGATTAGAAAAATTCAATTCAACCTTGTTTAAAAACTTACCTCGGATATCGACGGACTAGATTTCCCGACTATTCAATTAACTTTATTTTTCCCCGATCCACTCCTAATCCTTTTTGTTCTTGAACTAAATCAATTTCAAATTAAACTCATTCAACATATTTTCATTCAAGTTAATCCAAAAACACATAAATAAGAAAATTATATTTTACCCCGACATTTTACACTTTTTACAATTTAGTCCCTATAGCATAAAACATAAAATATGCAAAATTTTCACACACTATGCTTAGGCCGAATGTTAATCATGCTCATATAAGTCCATAAATTTCATTTATTTCACATTTTAGTCCCTAAAAATTTATTTTTGCAATTTAGTCCAAATTACTCAAAATAATCAAAATTTCCAAAACAAAACATGTTAATCTAAAACATATCTTTAATATTTTGCCATTAAACATTACAAAACACAAATACTCATCAATGACTGAACTCAAAATATGCATCAAAATTAGAAATTCTAGCATGGGTGAATAGTATTCAAGCAACAATCTCAAAACCTAAAATTATCAAAACCAACAAAACATATACCTAAATCAAATCTTCCAAAGGCAATGTAGGTTAAGTCTTTTATTTCTCTTTTCTTTTGTTTTTGGTCAAAATGGATGAACAACATGCATGTTCTTTTCTTTTCTTTTCTTTTATGTTTTATTATAATATAACTTATAACATTATTTTATTATTAACTTAACATATAATAAACATATAAATGCATAATATATATACATGTTATTGTCCACTACTCTTACAAAATGGATAATTTAAACATAAGGCCTCCTCTTATAAAGACACATCAATTTTAATCACTCAATCAAGAATAAGGCTACTTTTACCACTTATGCAATTTAGTCCTTTTCTTAAATTAAACACACAAACGGACAAATTAACTCACGAAATTTTAACACATGCTCAATCATATATCATAGGCACTGCATATGATATTAAAATATTTTACTTCGACTTAGATTGGTGGTTCCAAAACCACTATTCGATTAGGGTCAAAATCGAGTTGTTACATGATATTATTGAATTGTGAATGCTATGTGAGGTTCATGTTATGTGGCACTAAGTGTGCGTATTCGAAATGTAATGATCTCCAGAGCTCGAGTCTAGACTTCAAAACCTAATAAGCAACACAACAACCACACAAAGTAAGCTATCTTAGCTTAGTAAGTTATAAGCAATTACATATAACAATGCTTTAAAACATTATAAGAGAAAATTTACACATTTCATGACCCTAAACCGAATATTCCAACATTAAATAATGGGCTTCACATAAGTATATAATCCATTCCTCAATTTAATACAATTGCATACTAAACTATCACCTTTCATAACTCCAAAACCGAATATACATACATTTAACAATTAATTTCTTATACATATACTACATATGAAATCTATACTTACCATTCAAATAATAATCTCTCATAGCATCGAAACTTAACAAATTCAATCTTTAAATTTATATTTACTCCTACCTTTATTGCTCATCAACCTAATTTATACACCCAAAATGTTTCAAGTTCAATTCATACACTTAAAGTTTTCTTGCTCGATTTTGCACACTTAGTGCTCGGAAGTTCAATTCGCACACTTAGTGCTAATTATCCGGTTTCCTCCCCATCCATACATATATATATATATATATATATATCCTTATCTTCAATCATATATATACATATACTCATTTCCAAATCAACTCATTCATCCCATAGAACATTATCACATTCGGCAATATTCAATACATATATACACACCTTATTCGAATACAACCATCTCAAATTTCAATACCACATTTGATTATATCATTGATATATCTACACATTCCATTCGGATGAACCAAAGACTTATATGTCTACCCCACATTCGACTAAATACACCTCTCAATCAACATCACATTCGGAATTAAGACATTATACATAATTACCTTTATAAAATACATGTACATTAATATAGCTTAGAAAAATTGAATTCAACCTTGTTTAAAAACTTACCTCGGATATCGACGGACTAGATTTCCCGACTATTCAATTAGCTTTGTTTTTCCCCGATCCACTCTTAATCCTTTTTGTTCTTGAACTAAATCAATTTCAAATTAAACTCATTCAACATATTTTCATTCAAGTTAATCCAAAAACACATAAACAAGAAAATTATATTTTTACCCCTGACATTTTACACTTTTTTCCATTTAGTCCCTATAGCATAAAACATAAAATATGCAAAATTTTCACACACTATGCTTAGGCGAATGTTACTCATGCTCATATAAGTCCACAAATTTCATTTATTTCACATTTTAGTCCCTTAAAAATTTATTTTGTAATTTAGTCCAAATTACTCAAAATAATCAAAATTTCCAATACAAAACATGTTAATCTAAAACATATCTTTAATATTTTGTCATTAAACATTACAAAACACAAATACTCATCAATGACCGAACTCAAAATATGCATCAAAATTAGAAATTCTAGCATGGGTCGAATAGTATTCGAAGCAACAATCTCAAAAACGTAAAAATTATCAAAAACCGAACAAAACATATACCTAAATCAAAGCTTCCAAAGGCCGAATGTAGGTTAAGTCTTTTTATTTCTCTTTTCTTTTTTTTTTTCGGTCAAAATGGATGAACAACATGCATGTTCTTTTCTTTTCTTTTCTTTTTTTATGTTTTATTATAATATAACTTATAACATTATTTTATTATTAACTTAACATATAATAAACATATAAATGCATAATATATATGCATGTTATTGTCCACTACTCTTACAAAATGGATAATTTATAACATAAGGCCTCCTCTTATAAAGACACATCAATTTTAATCACTCAATCAAGAATAAGGCTACTTTTACCACTTATGCAATTTAGTCATTTTTCTTAAATTAAACACACAAACGGACAAATTAACTCACGAAATTTTAACACATGCTCAATCATATACCATAGGCACTGCATATGATATTAAAATATTTTACTGACTTAGATTGGTGGTTCCAAAACCACTATTCTGATTAGGGTCAAAATCGAGTTGTTACATGATATTATTGAATTGTGAATGCTATGTGAAGGTTCATGTTATGTGGCACTAAGTGTGCGTATTCGGAAATGTGACTGAGATGATTAGCACTGTGTGTACGAAATAATATAAGCTCCTGCTCTGTGGTTGGCACTGTGTGTGTGATATCGATTTAAGATCGGTTTGATATAGATGCATTATGTGTGCGATGCTAATTAAGCTTCGGCTAACTATTTGGGCACTAAGTGTGCAATTGAATCAAGAAGGGATGAAAGTTTATCAAAGTGAAATAGTGAGTATTGAGTAGCAAATGTAATCGACAACTAAGTGTTGGCTAAGGTACATTCGGAACCTATGTGGTTGATGAACCTATGAATGAGTTGTGGGAGGCTAATTGAACATATTAGTTTTGGATGATATGATAAATAAGATTGTGAAATAACCTATGTGATGATTTGTTTTAGTTAATGTATTTTGTTATGAACTTATAAGCTTTGGAAAGCTTACTGTGATTTGTTTAGTCGCTTTCTGCGTCAGTCAAGAAGCTAGCTTGATTTGGGGTTCACAAGATCTCTATCACACTATCGACAATATATTTTGGTACTTTTGGAAAGATGAATATAGTTGAAATATGGCATGTATAGGCTAGAAGTTAAGATATGTCTTGAAATGTTTAATCCTTGCCATGTGAGTTGGCTTGGAAGTTGAATGATGTAGAATTTATGAATGAGCTATGAATGTGGTATATTTCATTACTTTGTAGGTGATGAAAGATATGGTTTGAAGATGAATTATGGCATGAATTACCTAATGCTTGATATATATATGTTTTGAGATGTACAATTGTTACTTTGAATGGAGTTATTGTAATGATATTGGGTATAGAAGTAGATGGTAATGTTGATGGTTATTGAGTGCATGAAATGGTATGCTTTAAGTGCATTTAAAAGCATGAATTGGCATTGTTTTGAAGCTTGTTGGTAAACCTTTGTGTGGGTGGAAAATTGGCTTTGCAAATGGCCTATTTTGCTTACACGATTATTGTAACACCCCTAACCCGAAACCGTCTCTGGAATAGGATTAAGGGTATTACCGATCAATCAGAACATTTAACCTCTAAATGTCGACACAGAGTCAATCATCATCAAACACATTCATATACAATCATAGTGTCCCTTAAACGAGTCATCAAGACCCTAAGTATGCTTATAAACCGATTCGGACTAAACCGAAACACATATAAAATTTCATGAAAAATTGAAACTTTTCTAGAATACAGGGGAGGCACGCCCGTGGGGGTATGCCATGCCTCTCCCACGGCTACATGGCACACCTGTGACCTCCCGTGGTTACATATCGCCAAAATCAACACGCTAACAAGCACGCCTGCGCTAAGGTCGTGTCCTATAAGGTCATATATCGCCATTTCTCGACGACCAGTAGGCACGCCGCATGCCATGGCGCGGTACTATTAAGGCTAGCTATCGACTTGTGCACCACTTGTTAGATGACACCCCGTGTCTAGGGCGTGTGTGCTTTAAGCCACATTCGCTTAATTTACCCACTTGCGAGAGCCACGCACTGTGCTGGCAACTGTGACATTATAGGCCATTTTGCAAGGCCAACATGCCACCCACTCGTGGTCAAACCTACAAGCCAATCAACCAAACATCTTATACACCTATTGCCATCTAAAAGCATACCAATTTAGCAATTTAAAACATGCAATCAATATCAACTCTAATCATACCCAATTCAATACCAATACTTATTCTATCACAAGCATAATTCATTCCCAATCTCATTACCCCTACTAGCATTTATCAACTCAAAGTTACCACTCAATAGCAAATTTATCAATCTACAAATCATGCCAAAAGATGCATCATATATACCACATTCATTCATACCAAACCTATCACATATCTAGCCACATCTCATGGCTAATTACAAATCTCAAACTTGATTCAATTAACTAGCCTATACATGCCATATTCCCGCTATATACATCTTTTCAAAAGTACCAAAATTGAATGCCGATAGTGTGATTGAGAAGCTGATGATCCCAGATCCGAGCTAGCTTTACTGACACTGCAAGGCAGAGAACAAATCACACAGTAAGCTTTCCAAAGCTTAGTAAGTTCGATATACAATACAATTATCATATCAAATTAAATCAATGCATAAATAAACAATCACTTAGATCTGTTATCTCATATTCGTGCCTTTTCATCCATAGCTACAATGCTCATTTCCTCAATCAAAGCTTAATTTTACTCATCAACCACAAAGGTTTAATACGTACCTTAACCACACAAAGCTATTAAATCTCCAAGGTATTCAATGTTCGATATTATTTGTCGATCATTCTTTAATTTAATCGCACACTCAGTGCTACATACATATCCGACGCATAATTGCTATCGCACACTTAGTGCCTATTCTTTTAACCAACTCATCTCGGTATCGCACACACAGTGCCACAGCAATAATCCAAAGCTTTCATAACATCGCACACACAGTGCCACAGCAATAATCTAAAGCTTTCATAACATCGCACACACAGTGCCACAGCAATAAACCGAAGCTTTCATCACATCGCACACATAGTGCCATTTATTTCTATCTCGATTTCCCTTTCGCACACTTAGTGCCATTAAATTAAAATCGTGTACATAGCAACTCTCTTTCATGTATATAAACATATTCATTTCATATCGATAAAACATATCTCAAATACATGTATTATATCCGAGCTTACCTCGGACGTCGAAATACCGAAACGGTCGATTTAATCAAGCACTTTGTCTTTGCCTCGATCTCGATCCGAACCTCTCTGTTCTTGGTCTATACACATTTAAATTCAATCCATTCAATCATCAATTTAATCATTTTAGTCCAAACACACATATTTAGGGCATTTTATAAATTAGCCCTCACATTTTTACATTTCGACACTTTAGTCCCTATCTCACAAAATCATCAAATTCACCAAATTCCACCTAGCACAAGCTTAGCCGAATTTTACTAATGTCCATACAAACCCACACATTTCATTTATTTCACATTTTAGTCCCTCAATATACACTTTTCACAATTTAGCCCAAATGCTCAATTTCATCAAAAATCCAAAGATAAAATATGTTAATCCAACACTAAGTCTTCATATTTTACCAATTAACATCACAAAGCTCAATATATCAACAATGGCATAACTTAAAAACATCATTAATTTACAAAATTGAGACATGGGCTTGATAGTAGAAGAAGCAACGGTTATAAAAACGTAGAAATTATCAAAAATCGAAACCAAACCATACTTTAATTTAGTACAAACTTAGCCGAAACCTTGCTTAGGTCTTCTTCTCTTTCTTTTTTCTCAAAATTTGGCACTAAGAAGATGATAACCATCATCTTTTCATTTGTTTTCTTTTACTATCATAATATTAGTCTATTTACCAAATTAGCCTTATTACTAAATATATAACTATCATATAACGTAAGGTTATTCTTGACCATTGTCATCCACGATCTCATTAATGGCTTAATTGCCAAATAATGCCTCATCTTTTAAAAGCCAACAACATCTAAGTACTCACAAATCAGCACACAGCATTTTACTCTCTATGCAATTAAGTCCTTTCTCTCAATTCGACACACAAACGACCAAATTATCACATAGACTATGTCACATATTATTCACACAGATAATAATATTAAAATATTTTTACGACCTCATATTTGTGGTCTCGAACCACTGTTCCTAAGGTCCAAACTGGGCTGTTACAACTCTTCCCCCTAGGGATTTTCTTCCCCGAAAATCTTACCAGTGAATAGTTGTGGATGTTGCTCTCTTATAACGTTCTCAGGCTCCCACTTAGCCTCATCAATTCCGTGTTTGTGCCACAATACTTTCACTAGAGAAATTTTCTTATTTCTCAATTCTTTGGTCTCTCGTGCCAAAATTTGGATCGGTTCTTCACTATACGATAAGTCTGACTGAATCTCAACCTCAATAGGAGCAATCACATGAGATGGATCTGATCTATACCGTCGAAGCATTGACACATGGAACACGTTATGGATCTTTTCTAACTCTGATGGCAATCTTAATCTATAAGCAACCGGCCCAACTCGTTTAATAATCTCATACGGTCCAATGAATCTTAGACTCAGCTTGCCCTTCCGGCCAAATCGAAGTATTTTCTTCCACAGAGACACTTTCAAAAACACTTTATCACCAATTTCAAATTCAATATCCCTTCGTTTCAAATGTGCATAAGACTTCTGACGATCTGAGGCTGCTTTCAAACTGTCATGAATTACTTTCGCTTTTTGCTCAGTCTCTTTTATATGATCAACCCCGTGAATCTTGTTCTCACTCAGTTTAGTCCAATACAATGGAGTTCGACACTTTCGACCGTAAAGAGCTTCATATGGTGCGATTTTGATACTAGATTGAAAACTATTATTATACGAAAACTCAATCAACGATAAATGCCTTTCCCACGTGCTTTCAAATTCAAGTATGCAATATCTCAGCATGTCTTCAAGAATCTGAATGATTCGCTCAGATTGACCATCTGTTTGCGGATGAAAAGCAGTACTGAAATGCAATTTTGTACCTAAAGCATCTTGTAATTTCTTCCAAAATCATGAGGTAAATCTCGGATCTTTGTCAGACACTATAGATAACGGTACTCCGTGCAATCTTACAATCTCATCGATATACAATTCAGCCAACTTATCTAAAGAATAATCGATTCTCACCGGAATAAAATGAACTGATTTCGTCAATCTATCAACTATCACCCAGATCGCATCTTTCTTGCTTGGAGATAAGGGCAAACCTGACACAAAGTCCATCGTGATCCTCTCCCATTTCCACTCAGGAATCATAATCAGTTGTAATAACCCGGACGGAACTTGATGTTCAGCCTTAACTTGCTGACAAATTAAACATTTCGACATAAAGTCAGAAATATCTCTCTTCATACCATGCCACCAATAGAACTGTTTCAAATCATTATACATTTTCGTACTCCCCGGATGTACAGTCAAATGACTATTGTGAGCTTCAGTCAAAATCATCTGAATCAGCTCTAAATTTCTTGGAACACAAATTCGATCTATGAATCTCAAACAATCATTATTATCATTTCAAAATTCTGATTCAGCATTCGAATTACATTGAACTCTTTTTGCTAATAACTCATTATCAATTTTCTGAGCATTACAAATCTACTGTACAAACATCGCTTAACTTTCAATTCAGCTAGCACCACATTATCATCACACAGATCCATCTGATTACTCATAGCTAGCAAAGGATATAATGATTTCTGACTCAAAGCATCAGCTACAACATTAGCTTTACCCGGGTGGTAATCTATAGCTTTACCCGGGTGGTAATCTATCACAAGTTCATAATCTTTCAACAACTCTAACCATCTTCTTTGTCGCAAGTTCAAATCTTTCTGAGTCATCAAATACTTTAAACTCTTATGACCAGTATAAATATGACATTTTTCATCGAATAAATAGTGACACCAAATATTCAATTCAAATACAATCGCAGCCAATTCAAGATCATGCGTTGGATAATTCTTTTCATGCGGTTTTAACTGTCTCAAAGCATAAGCGATGGCTTTTCCTTCTTGCATCAGCACACAGCCTAAACCATTCAACGATACATCACTATAAACTATAAACTCTTTGCCTGATTCAGGTTGAATCAACACCGGTGCTTCATTAACAACACTTTCAACCTGCTCAAAACTCGTTGACACTTTTCCACCACTCAATCTAACATCCTTTTGCAATAACTTTGTCAACGGAGTTGAAATCATCGAGAAGCCTTTCACAAATCGTCTATAATATCCCACTAGTCCTAGAAAACTACGGACTTGAACACATTTCCCGGAGGCTACCATTCCAAAATAGCAGAGATTTTATATGGATCGGCTCGTATCCCAACAGCGGATACAATATGCCCTAGAAAACTGACCTTATGCAACCAAAATTCACACTTGCTAAACTTTGCATACAACTATTTCTCACGCAGAGTTTGTAGTACGATTCTCAAATGCTCGGCATGTTGCGTCTCATCATGCTAATAGATCAAAATATCATCAATGAACACCACCACAAAGTGATCCAAATACGGTCTCATCATGTTAGTCTAAAAGGCATCACTAAGAATTCATAATGTCCAAACCTCCCTTTGAATGCAGTTTTTGGCACATTGGATTCTTTAACTCTCAACTGATAGTAGCACGATCTCAAATCTATCTTAAAAAATACTGTAGCTCCTCTCAGCTGATCAAACAAATCATCGATCCGAGGTAACGGATATTTGTTCTTTATCGTCACTTTGTTCAATTGTCGATAATCAGTACACATTCTTATAGTTCTATCTTTCTTTTTCACAAATAATACAGAGAGCTCCCGTGGTGAAAAAATGGTCGTGTAAATCCTTTGTCGGTTAGTTCTTGCAACTGAGATTTCAACTCCTTCAATTTTGTTGGTGTCATTCTGTATGGAGCTATTGAAATAGGAGCAGTTCCCGGCACTAACTCAATACCAAATTCAACTTCTCTAATCGGAGGTAACCCCAGTAACTCTTCTAGAAACACATCTGGAAACTCACATATCACAGGCACAGATTCAACTTTCCTCTCTAACACTTTTGTATCAATCACGTACGCCAAATAAGCTTTACAGCCCTTTCTCACATAGTTCATAGCTTTCATTACAAATACAACAGCTGGTAATCCTTTCATATCACTAGACTCAATTCGAACTACCTCACCATTCTGACTTTTCAATTCAACATTCTTTCTCTTACAATTCACAACGGCATTATGCAAAGTAAGCCAGTCCATTCCCAGAATTATGTCAAATTCATCAAATAGTAGTAACATCAAATTGGCCGGGAAACATAAATCACAAAACATCAACTGGCAATTCTTGCACACCTTATCCACCAAAACACACTTGCTTAAGGGGTTCGATACTTTAATCACAAATTTAGTAGACTCAACAGGTAGAGGCTTATTCTATACTAAATTCATACATACATAAGAATGAGTCGATCCTGGATCTATCAATGCAATGACATCGAGATCAAATAAAGTGAAAGTATCGGTGATGACGTCTGAGATGATGCTTCCTCTCGCACGATAGCATAGGCTCTGGGCAGTGCTCTTGCTTTTGACCTTACAAATATGTCGATCGTTCCTCTCCTCTCGCTTTCATTCACATTTTGATGCTCTGGGTGGTCTAGTTCGCCAGTCACATTACTTGGTCTTTCGTTCTTAACATTTTCTTCTTCAACTATCTTTAGGCAATCTCGAATAAAATGATCTCGGGATCCACACTTATAGCATGTTCTATTGTTGTACCTGCCCCAGCATTCTCCCACATGTCGTCTCCCATATTGTTTACATTCGAGCTTGTTGTTCTTAACACTGCCCACACTTGACTCATTCGGAGCTTGAATTCATAAACCAGTACTCTGTCTTGAACGATCTCTATTAGGATGACCAAATGAAGCATTTGAACGATTGTTGGCATCTCTATATCTCTTTGAAGAAGGCTGAGAAAATTTATTCATCGATCTCTTTCTTTCATCTCGAGCCTTAAAATCGGCTTTCTTCTTTTCTTTATTGAGTTCCTCAGCTTTGCATGCTCTCTCCACAAGTACAACAAATTCGTTTATATCCAGTATCCCAACCAACAACTTTATGTCTTCACTCAATCCCTATACGAAACGTTTGCACATAGTAGCTTCAGTAGAAACACACTCTCTAGCATATTGACTCAATCGTATGAATTCTCGTTCATACTCAACAACAGACAAACCACCTTGTTTTAGCTCTAAAAACTCCTTACGTTTCTGATCAATAAAGCGTTGGATGATATACTTCTTTCTAAACTCGACTTGAAAAAATCCCAGGTGATTCTCTCTCTCGGAACCACAGATATCAATGTTTTCCACCAATTAAAAGCCGTCTCTCTCAACAAGGAAACTACACACTTAATGCACTCATCAGGGTTCGGTGACATATCATCAAATACCCGAAGGGTATTCTCGAGCCAAAACTTAGCTTGCTCAGCATCATCATCAACTGTGGCCCTAAACTCTTTAGCCCCATACTTACGAATCTTATCTACAGGTGGTTTATTCAATCTGATCGGATCTACAACTTGTGGCACAACAGGTAATTGCGGGGATGGAGGTTGTGGGGCAGTCGGATTTGTTCTAACAAATTTGAAAACCATTCACTCATCATACGAAAGAAGGCTTGCTTAGCCTCACCTTCCTTACCACTATCATTTGGCCTTGATGTGGCCGGTGCTGTTCATTGAGCGGGAGCAGGCGTATTACTCTCTACATCATTAGCAACTGCTCGATCGGGATCCATTACTATAATAAAACACATTTCAGCTGTCAGATTTCATCACACTATCGCAACTTCACAATATGGCATGTATAGCTAGACTTATACGCGCTACGTTAGTTCGAGAATTGACTAAACCATAGCTGTGATACCAATAAAATTGTAACATCCCTAACCCGAAACTGTAGCCGGAATAGGATTAAGGGGTATTACCGATCAATCAGAATATTTAACCTCTAAATGTCGACACAAAGTCAATTATCATCAAACACATTCATATACAATCATAGTGTCCCTTAAACGAGTCATCAAGACCCTAAGTATACTTATAAACAGAGTTGAGACTAAATCGAAACACATATAAAATTTTAAGGAAAAATTAAAAATTTTCTAAAATACAGGGGAGGCACGCCCGTGGGGGTAGGCCGTGCCTTTCCCACGGCTACATGACACACCCGTGTGACCTCCCCGTGGTTACATACTGCCAAAATTAACACGGCTAACAAGCACGCCCGTGTGCAAAGGCCGTGTCCTATAAGGTCATATACTACCATTTCTCGCACGACCTGTAGGCACGCCCATGCCATGGCCATGTACTATTAAGGCTAGCTACTGGCTTGTGCACCACGGTTAGATGACACCCCCGTGTCTAGACCGTGTGCAGTTTAAGCCACATTCTGCCAATTTACCCACGGTCTGATGTATGCCCGTATGCCCCAACCGTGTGACATTATAGGCCATTTTTGCAAGGCCAACATGCCACCCACTCGGGGTCAAACCTACAAGCCAATCAACCAAACATCTTATGCACCTATTGCCATCTAAAAGCATACCAATTTAGCAATTTAAAACATGCAATCAATGCCAACTCTAATCATACCCAATTAAATACCAATACTTATTCTATCACAAGCATAATTCATTCCCAATCTCATTACCCCTACTAGCATTTATCAACTCAAAGTTACCACACAATAGCAAATTTATCAATCTACAAATCATGCCAAAAGATGCATCATATATACCACATTCATTCATACCAAACCTATCACATATCTAGCTACATCTCATGGCTAATTACAAATCTCAGACTTGATTCAATTAACTAGCCTATACATGCCATATTCCCGCTATATACATCTTTTCAAAAGTACCAAAATAGAATGCCGATAGTGTGATTGAGAAGTTGACGATCCCAGATCCGAGCTAGCTTTACTGACAATGCAAGGCAGAGAAACAAATCACACAGTAAGCTTTCCAAAGCTTAGTAAGTTTGATATACAATACAATTATCATATCAAATTAAATCAATGCATAAATAAACAATCACTTAGATCTATTATCTCATATTCGTGCCTTCTCATCCATAGCTACAATGCTCATTTCCTCAATCAAAGCTTAATTTTACTCATCAACTACAAAGGTTTAATACGTACCTTAACCACACAAAGCTATTAAATCTCCAAGCTATTCAATGTTCGATATTATTTACCGATCATTCTTTAATTTAATCACACACTCGATTGCACATACATATCCGACGATAATTGCTATCGCATTACTTTAAGGCCTATTATTTTAACCAACTCATCTCAGATCGCATTATGTAGTGCCACAGCAATAATCCAAAGCTTTCATAACATTGCACACATAGTGCCAAAGTAATAATCCAATTCAATCCATTCAATCATCAATTTAATCATTTTAGTCCAAACACACATATTTAGGGCATTTTACAAATTAGCCAAACATCTTATGCACCTATTTCCATTTAAAAGCATACCAATTTAGCAATTTAAAACATGTAATCAATACCAACTCTAATCATACCCAATTCAATACCAATACTTATTCTATTACAAGTATAATTCATTCCCAATCTCATTACCCCTACTAGCATTTATCAACTCAAAGTTACCACACAATAGCAAATTTATCAATTTACAAATCATGCCAAAAATACCACATTCATTCATACCAAACCTATCACATATCTAGCTACATCTCATGGCTAATTACAAATCTCAGACTTGATTCAATTAACTAGCCTATACATGCCATATTCCTATCATATACATCTTTTCAAATTAGTACCAAAATAGAATACCGATAGTGTGATTGAGAAGTCGACGATCCCATTAATGGCTTATCCGAGCTAGCTTTTTATTGACACACAAATTAGCACAGACAGAAAAGAAATCACACAATAAGCTTTCCAAAGCTTAGTAAGTTAATATTAAAATATTTTTACGATATACAATACAATTATCATGGCCTAAGAGTATGGCATGGCCTTAAGTGACCGTGGATAAAGTCGATAGCTAGCTCAAGTATGCACGGCCACGGTACACGGACTTGCCTAGTAGTCGAAGAAGTCAAGAATTGCCTAAGTACATACTTAGCACACGGACGTGCTTATGTGAAGAAGTCGAGAATACATACTCTGCTTATACCTGTAGACACATAGGGGTGTCTAGTGATCGTGTGAGGCACATGGTTTGATTGTAATCTTTGCGTGTGACCTCAATAGTATTGAAGAATATTTGAAATTTTGAAAACTTTCATTAATGTTTAGTTTAGTCCCGACCCTTTTCTAACACATGTTTAAGGTCTCGTATACTTAGATGAAGGACTGTATATTCATATTTGAGTGTGTATGATTGATGATAGACTTTGTGTCGTGTTATAGTTGTGAAATGTTACGGTTATTCGGTAACTCCTCTTAACTCTATTCTGGTGATGATTTTGGGTTAGGGTTGTTACATTTTATTGGTATCAGAGCTACAGTTTAGTTGATTCTCAGACTAATATAGAGTGTGTGAGTCTATCTATACATGCCATATATGAAATTGTGATAGTGTGATGAATTTTGACAGTTAAAAATGTGTTTTCACATAGTAAATGGATCTCAATCGAGCAGTTGATGACGATGTAGAGAGTAACGTGCCTGGTCCCACTCAAGGGACAGCACCGGCCATATCTAGGTGAAATGAAAGTAGTGAGGGAGGAGAGGCTAAGCAAGCCTTATTCCTTATGATGAGTGAGTGGTTTTCAGAGTTCGTTCAAACAAATCCGGCTGCTCCTACAACCTCCATCGCCACAAGTACTTATAGTTCCATAAGTGATAGATCCGATTCAACTGAATAAACCTCCTGTGGATAAGATTTGTAAGTACGGGCCAAAGAATTTAGGGCCATAGCTGATGACGATGCTGAGCAAGCTGAGTTTTGGCTCAAGAATACAATTTGGTTATTCGATTGGATGTCGTTGACCCTTGATGAGTGTATCCAGTGTGTAATTTCTTTGTTGAGAGATACAACTTATAACTGGTAGAAGACATTGACATCCATGGTTTCGAGAGAGAGAATCACCTAGGATTTCTTTCAAGTTGAGTTCAGAAAGAAGTATATCAGTTAACGGTTCATTGATCAGGAACGTAAAGAGTTTCTAAAGCTGAAACATGGCCGTTTGTCAGTTACTGAGTACGAGTGAGAATTTGTGAGATTGAGCCAGTATGTTTGGGGACGTGTTTCGACCGAAGCTACTATGTGTAAACGCTTCATAGAAGGGCTGAATGAAGACATTAAGTTGTTGGTTGGGATACTTGATATAAATGAATTTGTTGTGTTAGTCGAAAGAGCATGCAAAGCCGAGGAGCTCAGTAAAGAAAAGAAGAAAGCTGATTCTGAAGCTCGTGATGAAAGAAAAAGATCGATGAGTTAGTTTTCTCAACCTTTGATGAAGAGATTTAGAGATACAAGTAATCGATCACATACTTTATTTGGACATCCAAATAGAGATCGTGCAAGACTAAGTGTTGGTCCAAGAACTCAAGCTCCAATAGAATTAAGTGTTGATAGTTCCAAAAGTAATAAAGCTGAGTGTAAAAAGTGTGGAAGATGACATGTGAGAGAATGCTGGGGCAAGTACAATAATAGAGTTTACTATAAATGTGGATCACGAGATCACTTTATTCGAGACTGCCCAAAGATGGCTGAGGAAGAAAATGTTCAGAATGTGAGATTGAGTAATGTGACGGTTAGGGGTAGACCACCTAGAAACCCCAAAAATGTGAGTGGAAGTCAAAGATGGACTATTGATACAGTTGTGAGATCAGAGGCGAGAGCACCTGCTTGAGCTTATGCTATACGTATACGAGAGGAAGCATCATCTCCAGACGTCATTACTAGTACTTTTACTTTATTCGATATTGAAGTGATTGCATTAATAGATCTGAGTTCAACTCATTCCTATGTGTATGTGAATCTAGTATTGAATAAGAGTCTACCTGTTGATTCTACTGAATTTGTGGTTAAAGTATCGAACCCTTTAGGCAAGTATGTCTTAGTGGATAAGGTGTATAAGAATTGCCCATTGATGTTTTGAGATGTTTGTTTTCTGGCTAATTTGATGTTGCTACCATTCGATGAGTTTGATATAATTCTAGGTATGAATTGGCTCACTCTGCATAATGCCATTTTGAATTGTAAAAGAAAGAGTAATGAATTGAAAAGTCAGAATGGTGAGATAGTTCAATTGAATCTAATGATTTGAAAGGGTTACTAGCTGTTGTATCTACGATGAAAGCTTTGAGCTATGTAAGAAAGGGTTGCGAAGCTTATTTGGCATATTTGATTGATACAAAAGTTTCAGAAAAGAAAGTTGAATCTGTGCCTATGGTTTGTGAGTTTTCAGATGTGTTTCTTGAGAAATTACCAGGATTACCTCCGATTTGAGAAGTTGAATTTGGAATTGAATTGGTGTTGGGAATGACTCCTATCTTAATAGCTCCGTATAGAATGGAACCAACAGAATTGAAAGAGTTGAAGTCTTAGTTGCAAGAGTCGATAGATAGAGGATTTGCACGATCGAGTTTCTCACCCTGGGGTGCTCCTGTGTTATTTATGAAAAAGAAAGATGGTACTATGAGGATGTGCATTGATTACCAATAATTGAACAAAGTGACGATAAAGAAAAAATATCCGTTGCCTCGTATCGATGATTTGTTTGATCAACTGAGAGGAACTATAGTGTTTTCTAATATAGATTTGAGATCGGGCTACTATCAGTTGAGAGTTAAAGAATCGATGTGCCAAAAGTTACTTTCAGAATGAGGTACGGACATTACGAATTCTTAGTAGTGCCTTTCAAACTAACAAATGCTCCTGTAGTGTTTATAGATTTGATGAATAAGATATTTAGTCCGTATTTGAATCGTTTCGTTGTAGTGTTCATTGATGATATTTTGATCTACTCATGTGATGAGAAGTAGCATGCCGAGCATTTAAGAATTGTGCTACAAACTCTACGTGAGAAACACTTGTATGCTAAATTTAGCAAATGTGAATTTTGGTTGCACAAGGTTGGTTTCCTGGGGCATATTGTGTCAGCTGTGAGAATACGAGTTGGTGTATCTGAAGTCCGTAGTTTTCTGGGACTAGCGGGATATTATAGATGGTTTGTGAAAGGATTCTTGATGATTGCGACTCCGTTGATGAAGTTTCTACAGAAAGATATTAAATTTGAATGGTCAGAAAAGTGCTAGCAGAGTCTCGATCAATTGAAAGCGTTGTTGATAGAGGCACTAGTGTTAGTTCAACCTGAATCAGGCAAAGAATTCATAGTTTATAGTGATGGATCATTAAATGGTTTGGGCTGTGTGCTGATGCAAGAAGGCAAAGTTATTGCTTATGCTTCGAGGCAGTTAAAGCCACATGAAAAGAACTATCGACATGACCTTGAAATAGCCACAATTGTGTTTGCATTAGAGATTTGGTGTCACTACTTATTTAGTGAGAAATGTCATGTTTATACCGATCATAAGAGTTTGAAGTACTTGATGACTCAGAAAGAATTGAATTTGCGACAGAGAAGATGGTTAGAATTGTTGAAAGACTATGAACTTGTAATTGATTATCATCTGCGTAAAGCTAATGTTATGGCTGATGCTTTAAGTTGAAAGTCTCTATGTGCTTTGAGAACAATGAACTGTATGATGATAGTGCAGTTTTGGCTAAGTTGAAAGTAAAGCCGATGTTTGTACATCAGATTTGTGATGCTCATAAAAGTGAAACGAACTCAGTGTAAATTGAATATTGATTCAAAATTTTGAGTTGATAGTGATGATTGTCTGAGATTTAGAGATTGGATTTGTGTTTCGATAAATTCAGAGTTAATTCAAATGATTTTGAATGAAGCTCACAATAGTCGATTGAATGTTCACCCAGGGAGTAGAAAATGCATAATGATTTGAAACAGTTTTATTGGTGGCATGGTATGAAACGGGACATCTCTGACTTTGTGTTGAAATGTTTAATTTGTTAGCAAGTTAAAGCTGAACATCAGGTTCCATCTCGATTGTTACAACCGATCATGATTCCTGAATGAAAATGGGAAAGAATTACGATGGACTTTGTGTCGGGGTTGCCTTTATCTCCGGGAAAGAAAGATGTGATCTGGGTGATAGTTGAAAGATTTATGAAATCGACTCATTTCATTCCGGTGAGAATAGATTATTCACTTGATAGATTGGCTGAATTGTATATTGCTGAGATTGTGAGATTGCACGGGGTGACACTATTTATTATATCTGATAGAAATCTGAGATTTACCTCACAGTTTTGGAAGAAATTGTAAGATGCATTAGGCACAAAATTACATTTCAGTATTGCATTTCATTCACAAATGGATGGACAATCCGAGCGAATCATTCAAGTTCTTGAAGAGATGTTAAGATGTTGTGTACTTGAGTTTGAGAATACGTGGGAAAAACATCTTTCGTTAGTTGAATTCGCATATAACAACAATTTTCAATCAAGTATCAAACTAGCACCGTATGAGGCACTTTATAGTTGAAAATGTCGAACTCCATTGTATTGGACTGAGCTGAGTGAGAAAAAGATTCACGGGGTTGATCTTATAAAAGAGACTGAGCAGAAAGTGAAAGTAATTCGTGATAGTTTGAAAGCAGCCTCAGATCATTAGAAGTCTTATGCAGACTTGAAACGAAAGGATATTGAATTCGAAGTTGGCGATAATGTGTTTTTAAAAGTGTCTCCGTGGAAGAAAATACTTCGATTTGGCCGGAGAGACAAGCTGAGTCCGAGGTTCATCATACCGTATGAGATCATTGAGAGAGTTGGAATAGTTGCTTATAGATTGATGTTGCCACCAGAGTTAGAAAAGATCCATAATGTGTTTCATGTGTCGATGCTTCGGCGGTACCGATCTGATCCGTCTCATGTGATTCCTCCTACTAAGGTTGAAATTCATTAGATTTGTCGTATAGTGAAGAACTAATTCAAATCTTGGCACGAGAGATCAAAGAGTTGAGAAACAAAAGAATTTCCTTAGTGAAAGTATTGTTGCACAAACATGGAATTGAAGAGGCTACGTGGGAGCCTGAAAACATATGAGAGAGCAATATCCACATTTGTTTACTGGTAAGATTTTCAGGGACGAAAATCCCTAAGGGGGGAGAGTTGTAATAGCCTAGTTTAGACCCTAGTCAGAACAGTGGTTTCGAGACCACAATTTCGAGGTCAGAATAATAAGTTAATATTATTTTCTGTGCGAATAGTAAGTGATTTAGCCTGTATGAAATTTCTGTGTGCAGATTTTATAGACTGTGTGCCGAATTAAGAGAAAGGACTTAATCGCGTAAAGTGTAAAAGCTGTGTGCTGATTCATAAATACCTAAGTGTTGTTGTCTTTTAATGTGGAGGCCTTATGAGGAAATTATGCCATAAATATGATATTGGGTGACAATGGACAAAAATAGCCTTAGAGTATAAATGTTTTATATGTTTAATAAAAGGGTAAATTGGTAAAATGAAGAAATAATGTATATTTACTAAAACAAATGAGAAAAAGA
The DNA here is from genome assembly GCA_025506655.1 of Gossypium rotundifolium. Taxonomy (NCBI): domain Eukaryota; kingdom Viridiplantae; phylum Streptophyta; class Magnoliopsida; order Malvales; family Malvaceae; genus Gossypium; species Gossypium rotundifolium. Next base: position 21,584,048 of record CP106727.1, read on the forward strand.
AAGCTTTATTCATATTTTCTTCCACCGATTTTTGAAGAAAGAATAAGGGTTTTAAGCTTTTGAATTTTCAGCACCTATCAAGCTTGATTCAACGTTAGATTTTGTTCGATTTTTGATAATTTCTACGTTTTTGTAATCGTTGCTTCGTGCTCTAGCTAACCCAAGTTGTAATTTTGTGAATTGATGATGTTTTTGTGATGAGCCACTGATAAATGTTTGAGCTATGTGCTAGTTGATAGTGAAATATGAAAACTTAGTGTTGAGAAAACATAGTTTGTATTGGGATTTTTAGTGAAATTGAGCATTTTAGGCTTAACATAGAAAATGAGAAATTGAAGGATTAAAATGTGAAATAAATGAAATGTGTGGCCTTGTAACAACCCGATTTAGGGGCTAGTTGGAACAATGATCTTGGAATCACTAATTCTAGGTTAGAGAAAATTATTTTCATGTTATGTTATATGTTATAACATGTTTATAAGGATGCATGAAAATTTTGGTGCCTTAATTTTAGCGATTTCTAGGTAAATTATGAAAAAGGACTAAATCGCATAAAGTGCAAAAGTTCTATTTCATTTGCTAGAGGTGCCAAATAGCTATGGATTATGAATTGGAGGTCCCAAATGTGTAACTTGGCCTTGTTTAAGTGAGTTGGCCAGCCATAGGATGCATAGGGGACAAGTGCATTTATTATGATTAAAAGTTGGTGATATTAGTTGGAGAAAATAAATAAAATAAGATGACATAAGTAAAAGTTATCATCTTTTTATTTGGCCTTCTTCTCTAACTGAAAATATCAACCATGGGAGGGCTTTGAAAGCTTGAAATTTTAGCAGCTCATTTTCTCTACAAGTAAGTCATCTTGATGGTTATTTTTTTTTGATGATTTTTGTATTTTTGGAGTCCTCAAAGCTTAAGCTATCTTATGAGAGGACTAGTTTGCAATATGGTTGAAATTCTAGAGACTTACCATGATAGAACTTATGTTGTTTGATGAGTTTTTATGGAAGAAAATGAATGATAGGATGATGATAAACAACTTTTGTGAAGGGTGTTGTCATGAAAACACCTAATTGGGACTAAAATGCAAAAGTTGTAATTTGTTCATTAAAGCATGAAATAGTTGGAATTGTGGATAGTTGTAAGAGGATTAAATGTTCATCTAGGCTTGTTTAACAAGAAAATGTGATGAAAATTTATTTACGAGCCTAGGGGCAAAATCATAATTTTACCAAAGTGTAAGGGCAAAATAGTCATTTTTGCCTAAAGTGTAGATTATGGTGTATTATGATTTATAAGTGATTAAATCAGTAATTGTTCTAGATCAAAGAAAACGAGTTTCAAACCTATAACGAGTGAAAAAAATATGGGCAAAAAGTCTCTTTCGGCCATTTCGACATCGAGGTAAGCCCATATGAAAATGTTGCAATTACATATGAGTTAATTTAATATGTCAATGCTATATGGAATGTATAATTACTCTCTGAATGTATGAAATATCTTTTGATGTGATGTCAAGAGAATTAAATCTAAGAGTAATGGGAAATGTATATAGCATGATATGATGATAGTTAAGGTCTCGTGTAAGACCATATTGGAATATGGCCTCGGAGTAAGAATTAATAAGACCATGTCAGGGACATGGCATCGATATGTTATTACATGTAAGACCCTATCGGGGTATGATGTCAATGTGACATTAGGTGTATGAAACTCAAAAGTGTTATTTAACAATTTGAGTGATTCAACGAGTATGTTGAAAGCGAGAAAATATGTGATTGTATCACGAGAAACACAAGTGTGTATTAGAATGGAATTGAGATGAATTCAATATATGATGAACCCCTAATGGGTTATGTGTAATCAATGCACCTTAGTTGCATGAGATATATTTATTGATGCATTGTGTGAATGCGAACGAGTATCGTAGAAAGCTAAGTAAGAATAGTATTGTGTGAGGATGTTCCAGGATGAATATTTGAAATAGAGAAATACATGTGGATAACTATGCATGAATATATTATTATTGGAGGGTTATGTGCATTACCACCTGATTAATTAGTAAACGATGGGTTGTGTGCGATACCATCGCTTATAAGTGGTTGGTGGGCCGTGTGCGATACCACGCTATTAGAGATCAATGGTGGGCTAAGTGCGAAACCACCGAGAGATTAGTAGTATGAGTGGCTTATCGAAAATGCTTGATGTGTTGTTTTATATGATCTTGTGGTGATCAGTGCAGGAATGTATGCAAATTAAACGAGCAATCGGCTTGTGGCATGATTAGAATGTGGTAAGAGATAGAATGAGTAAGCTTAAGATTGGTTAAGTAAGTGACCAGGGGTTATAAGAAAAACTCATTATAATACCTTGCGGTAGTGTATATTCAATGAATATCAGTATTTGTCAGTTATATGCAGATGGACTTACTAAGCATTATCGCTTACTCCTTTTTTTTTCCCATCTCTTATAGGTTTTTAACTAGCTCGGGTTGGAGGTCGCCAGAGATGTTTTAACACTATCGAGTAGACGCCTAGTATGGTGTTCCAAGTTCTTATGAGTTATGGCATGTATAGGGATTCTTTTAAAGTTGATTATGTTCTAATTGATGTAGCCAAATTGTGTGGGCCTAAGAGAACTTATAGTTTGGTTGTATATAGCCATAGATGAAGGCTTAAGTTGTTTGTAATTGTATTGGATATAGTTCTCCCTAGTGTATGGGATGAATACTTTATTTCTCTTATGATTAAAAGTTTTTAACTCAAGAGTTATATTGATGCTATGTAGAGTTATGTGATGATGTATGAATGTATGCAATGAGAGTGGTAAAAGGCTTGGTAGATAGCCTCTAAGTGCCTATATGGATAGACACAGGGCCGTGTGTGCCACACGGTTAGCACATGGGCGTGTGCCCCAGGCCGTGTAGATAAGTAAGAATGCCAAAGTTTGGCACCCGGGCTAGTGCCACGGGCGTGTCAAGGCCGTGTGAATTAGTCAGTGTCGACCACGGGTGGAAGGCACAGGCATGTCTTAAGGGCACACGGGCGTGTCCTTAGACCAACACAGGTGTGTGGCCCCTGTTTTGAGGAAAAGTCTCTCAAGTTCGTAAAAGTTTTGAGATTTGTTCAAAAACCTCTCGGAGGTGATTTTAAGGCCTTGTGGTGAGATTGAGTAAGTGATAGGCTTAAAAGAGATTTTATAGCCCATTTTGAAGAGTTAGGTAGGTTTAAGCATGGTAATGCCTCGTATTCGGTCTTGGTGTCAGACTCGGGTAAGGGGTGTTACATTTAGTGGTATCAAAGCTATGGTTTAGTTGGTTCTCAGACTAACCTAGCATGAGTAAGAGTCTAGCTATACATGCCATATGTGGAGTAAGAGTCTAGCTATACATGCCATATGTGGACCGTGATAGTGTGATGTCTCCCAGCTCTAACGAAATTGTTTTGTTAAGACAAACATGATTCCCAACCGAGCTAATTTTAGTAAGTTGTATGATTTTCAAGCTTCATGAATAATTTCATTGAATTTCTTGTGATGTTGTTATATGTACATTATTTCTATGAGAATGTTTAATGATATATTAAACAAAGAAGTTACTAAGATTAAAATGTATAAGTCCCGATTGAAGTTGAATTACTTAGGATACTTAGTCTCACACATGAGACGAGAAAGCCCGTATAAGACCAAGCCAAGGCACGAATCGGCAACCAAGCAAGTTATCATGTAAGACCAAGAAAAGTCTTGACATTGAAAAGTTATTATGAGGCAAAGACCCATATAAATCTAGGCCAAGGCATGGTATTGGTGAGTCTCTAAAAAGAAGATATCAAGTAAGCCCATGTCAAAACATGGCATCGACCCCAAGTTAATGGATCCCATGTAAGAACATTTTTAGGATATGGCATTGGCATCGAGACACATGTGTATTGAAATTCAGTATCCTCTATTATTCATAGTAATTCATCGGGCAAAAGAGTAAAGATTGAATGAGAAAACAATAAGTTAAGTAAGTAAAGTTGTTATCAAGTTATGCTAGTTAAAGCTGACTAATAGTATTATTCATGTCAAGAATGATGAAGTTGAGATTATGCTTATCATAGCAAAGTATACTGATCTATGTGATTAAGTAATACAAGTATCTTGTTTACCTTACAAGCATGAGACTAGTAAGTACAATGAGGTATGTAAGAATCAGTAAGAGTAAGTAAGCATTGGAGATTTGTGATGCCATTGTTTATGATAAATATGTCCACATGATTAAATCTCATGTGTGACTGTTAAAGTAGAGAATGTATATTGTTTTGTTTTATGACTCTATTATGAAATCACACATATTATAGTATGGGAGCTAAACCGGGAAGCTTGACTAAGTAGAATGCAGGAGATGAGTACGGTCGTTTAATAATAAATTGATGAATAAGACCATGGTAGGACCATGGCAATACATGTGACCCTAGACCAACACGGGCGTGTGGCCCTTATTTTGAGGAAAAGTCTCTCAAGTTCGTCAAAATTTTGGGATTTGTTCAAAACCCCTCGGAGGTGAGTTTAAGGCCTTGTAGGTCGAGATTGAGTAAGTGATAGGCTTAAAAGAGATTTTATAGCACGTTTCGAAGAGTTAAGTAAGTTTAAGCATGGTAATGCCTCTTATCCGATCTCGGTGTCAGACTCGGGTAAGGGGTGTTACAGGGCTTGTTTGAACACAAGGAAAATTCGATTAAGCTTGTGTGAAAAGAAATTATGTGAATTTGATGATTTTGTGAAATAGGGACTAAAGTGTCGAAATGTGAAAATACGAGGGCTATATTGTAAAATACCTTAAATAAGTGTGTGTGAATTAAATTGAATGAATTGGTGATTGAATGGATTAAATTTGAATGTGTATAGACCAAGAAAAGAGAGGTTTGGATTGAGATCGAGGCAAAGATAAAGTGCTCGATTAATCGACCGTTTCGATAGTTCGACGTCTGAGGTAAGTTCAGACGTAATAAGTGTATTTAACTATGTTAATGTTATGAGATGAAGGATATGCTATTATTGAATTGTGAATGCTATGTGAGGATTCATGTTATGTGGCACTAAGTGTACGTATTCGAAAATGTGACTGAGATGATTAGTACTGTGTGTGCGAAATAATATAAGCTCCTGCTCTGTGGTTGGCACTATGTGTGCGATACAGATTTAAGATTGGTTTGATATAGATGCATTATGTGTGCGATGCTAATTAGGCTTCGGCTAACTATTTGGGCACTAAGTGTGTGATTGAATTGAAGAAGGGATGAAAGTTGATCGAAGTGAAATAGTGAGTATTGAGTAGCAAATGTAATCGACAACTAAGTGTTGGCTAAGGTATGTTCGGAACCTATGTGGTTGATGAACCTTTGAATGAGTTATGGGAGGCTAATTGAACATATTAGTTTTGGATGATATGAGTTATGAGATTGTGAAATAATCTATGTGATGATTTGTTTTGGTTAATGTATTTTGTTACGAACTTACTAAGCTTTGGAAAGCTTACTGGTGTGATTTGTTTCTCTACTTTGCAATGTCAGTAAAGCTAGCTCAGATTCGGGGATTGTCAGCATCTCTATCACACTATCGACAATATATTTTGGTACTTCTGGAAAGATGAATATAGTTGAAATATGGCATGTATAGGCTAGAAGTTAAGATATGTCTTGAAATGTTTAATCCTTGCCATGTGAGTTGGCTTGGAAGTTGAATGATGTAGAATTTATGAATGAGCTATGAATGTGGTATATTTCATGACTTTGTGGTTGATGAAAGATATGGTTTGAAGATGAATTATGGCATCAATTACCTAATACTTGATATATGTATGTTTTGAAATTTATAATTGTTACTTTGAATGGAGTTATTGTAATGATATTGGGTATGGAAGTAGATGGTAATGTTGATGGTTATTGAGTGCATGAAATGATATGTTTTTAGTGCATTTAAAAGCATGAATTGGCATTGTTTTGAAGCTTGTTGGTAAACCCTTGTGTGGGTGGCAAATTGGCTTTGCAAATGGCCTATTTTGCTTACACGGTTATGGCACACGAGCGTGCCTAGTAATCGTGGGATAAAGTCAGTAGCTAGCTCAAGTATGCACGGCCACGGTACACGGACGTGCCTAGTAGCCATATAGATAAGTTAGTATATTGCTTAAGAGTACACGGCCTTAGCACATAGGCGTGCCTGGTGGCCGTTTGAAGAAGTCAGAATACATGCTCGCTTTGGTACCTGGCGGACACATGGGGTGTCTGGTGATCGTGTGAGGTACACTACCGATTGCACAGCGCAGACCTCAAAGTATTGAAGAATATTTGAAATTTTGAAAACTTTCATTAGTGTTTGGTTTGGTCCCCACCCTTTTCTAACACATGTTTAAGGTCTCGTAGACCTGGATGAGGGACTATATGTTCATATTTGAGTATGTATGATTGATGGTAGACTTTGTGTTGTGTTATAGTTGTGAAATGTTGTGGTTGTTCAGTAACTCCTCTTAACCCTATTCCGGTGATGGTCTCGGGTTAGGGGTGTTACGCAATTCATTTCTGGTTTCAAAAAGTTAGCGGAGGGATCGATTAGACATATCTAGTCGAGGCTCAAATTATTTATAACTAAGTTTCGACTTTTCGCCTATTAATTATAAACTCATTTAGTTACGATGTCATTCTACTATAGCATCGTGATTGAGCTCTCCTCAATGATATACCATTACGAAAATAACTACTTAGTGCTCATCCAATGACATTGTTATTAGTGTGTTACCCTTATAGGATATCATTTATCTCTTTGAGATAATATCCGTTCTCCAAATAGGATCCTATTTTATCTCATGGTAACCATTACATCTTCCTTCATAAAAAGTCAATCACTATCAAATAGTGATAAAGTCATCCTTAATAAAGAAGGACGACCCGTGGCCATGTTTACTTTTCATCAACCATGTAATGCCAATGAGAGGATATCATTTACCCATGTTTTGGGCTATGAATTTCACTATTTTGAATGGTGCTAGATACTATAGAAGTCGTACACCTAATGCACTAGCTTTCGGTTCCTTATCTATTTGAACTCAGGTTTTTACTTACATCAAAGTGTATGAGTCACGCATACATAGTCCGTCATCCACTCAAAATTTAGGTATGTCATACTATAAATGTCACAAGTGAATATATCTATAAACAGATTCAGGATTTATTCTACTTAGGTTTTGTCTGATGTACCATCAGTCCAATCAGTGACATCTATGTCTCTATCTTCTAGGAGTTATTTACTCCGATGCCTAAGACAAGACTCTCCCCAATTGGACTTGATAGATGAAATATTAGTCTTTCAATCGACTTTCTCATTTTCGATTGGACTAAGGAATTGTTTAGGTTCATCTACTAATACAAGTTGTCTTTTTGTACTACAATCTGACCACATAATACAACTTAGTATTAGTTAAACATTTAGACAAGCAATGAGAAACATTTGCTTCTATTTTTCTTTCCGTGCAAAAAACCATGTGAGGACAATAATACAAAGTATTAATGTAATTCATGAATAATTTTATTAACCAATCTCTTAGAAAATAATACACTTAGGGTACCAGATCCAACATATTGAGATTGGGGCTAAAATTTGAAAGGTTGTGGCTTGTTTTGATGACTTAGTAGCTATCTTCTTCCTTGTGTTGCAATAGGGGGTACTGAGTTGTGTGAGGATTATGTTTTTGAAACTGAGTGTTGAGTGGTTGTGGCTTGTTTAGATGGCTTAGTAGTTTCCCTCTTCCTTATGTTTATTACAGAGGGTGTTAAATTGTGAGAGGCAATGGCTTAAGCTATTTGTAAAGGAGCTACATAGTCCTAAAATTAAAATAAGTGAGATATTAGTTATATAAAAAATATATTGCTTTTACACAACAACCTTATAAATGAAATACCTCAAATTCCACATGGTGTGTGGATTGAGTAGCCTAAAAATTTACTCTTGTAGTTTGGGCTCATATCATGGAAAAGATGTTAACATAAGAATAGTTAACATAATTGAATTTAAGTAAGTAATTGTGTGTTAAGAAGAAACATAAATGGGGTATTACTTATATTTTGTTTTTCTAGTAGGGCAGGATCTAGCATTGTGTGTTGAGAGGCCACACAAGGAGCATGTCATCTTAATTCCTCTTCAACAGCTTACTACCACCCTTTCCTTTACCCTCCTCTCTTCTCCTATTTAGCTTTGATCTACCAAGTAGTTCTCTTTTAATTGGTGGGTTAACAGGGCCATTTTGATTTCTACCCAAAACTTGTCACTTAGTATGGTAAGGAGAGCATAACTATATAACTCATTATGTGCCTTAAATACATAGTCTTTAATCCTCTCCTTTCCATGTAAAACAACACATAGACCATGTGGGCATAGAATACTTGTAAGATACATGATCTACAAGTACATTTCTAGCCCTTGACATCAACTACAAAGGTATCCCATTTTGCTCCACCTCATACCCCTCTTCTCCATTCAAGCTAATATGATAGTAAGTACTATTTACATTGTGTGTTTTTATTTTTTAATTGATTTCTTGAAAAATAAAACTTATTTTTAGTTTAGACATTTTAAACATCAAATCAGTGTAGACATTGATTCATTTAACATTTTTTAACACTTTAAACAAATTAAATAATTTCTAATCAACACAAGATAGCAAACATTGAGCCATTTTAACACATTCAACAAATTAAACAATTTGTAAGCAGCACAAGGCAAAAAACCAAACAACCATAAACTCATTTTAACACATTGAAAAAACAAAAAAAATCCTTATCAACACAATGCAACAAATATTGAGACATGTTTAAAATTAAACAATTTGTAATCAACATTAAGCAGCAAACATTGAGACATTTTAGCACATTAAACAAATTAAACAATTTTTAATTAGCATAAGGTGAAAACAATATACAGATTGAAGCATAATTCAGTACACATTGTTCATTTAACACAAGAAAAATAAGTCAACAAACATATTCAATATCACATTGAAAATGGGGCAAAACTACTAACACAAGACTTCAACAATCCCAACAATATACTATATGGCTATATGGGTAAGTTTTCCTTTTGGTCACTTAACTAAAAAAATTATAATTTGATCACTAAATTATTCAAAAATTTTTATTTAAGTCATCACATTGTTAAAGTCGATACTATATAACTTTCTCTGTTCACATTTCTTGCATCAATAAAAAGTTCTCTTTCCCTTTCTCTTTTACAGTTAGTTTTTTTTTCCTAAAATAACTTTGGATGTCACAAATTTATGAACCAAAGTTTAAATAACTTTTTTTCTTCGATCTTTGACATTGACTGTTAGATTAACTTGGATCTAAGGTGTGTTCTTCTACTTATCAATGGGCACTAATCCACTGTACCGATAGTCAAATTGTCACTTAGAGCTCGCTAGTGAAACTAAAAAAAAAAACTTAACAACCTAGGGAGTTAAATAAATTTTTTTTGAATAGTTCAATAATGTAAATGAAAACTTTCAAATAGTTCAATGATCAAATTATAATTTTTTTAGTTAAGTGACTAAAACGAAAACTTACACATAGTTTAGTGGCTAATGGTGTAGTTTACCCTAAAATTTATCTTGGATAATCAACAAGTGTGGGATGTAATAATACGGCACATTGCACTCTTAAGGAGAAAACTCTAATTTGAACCTTGGAGGTAACATTATTGGGAGGGACAACCACAAATTTTGAAAAATTTAATCTTCATATATCGTAAAATAAATATGGAAGACACTTTAATTGTTTTTGAAACAATTATTCATATTAAGTGTCAACTTAAATTTATTTTAGCAATTTGTTTTAATTTAAGTCTAAAATTTTTCCCAAACCTAAACAAATCTGTCTATTGATACGCTTTGGTTTGTCTCTCTGACATGTGCTTTTCATTTTATTTTTTTATTTTCAAAATTTTTCAGATTTACTTTTTGTCTTATTCTAGTTTTGGAGTGTTACTATTTTCACCGTGACTTAGTGTGAGTGAATGGTTTCTATGGAAAGGGGTATGAAGAATCTGCAGATTGAAGATGACGAAGAAGTAAGATGGGATAATAATGGGGAGTAGAGTGAGCAGGGATCTGTCTATGAGTTCTGCCTAGTGGGATGTTGCTTAACTGCTAGCGTAGTTTATTTCTCAGCCCTGAGGACAACAATGGTGAATCTATGGCATCCTCTTGGGGGGGTCCAAATATCAAACTTAGGGGATAAACGCTATTTGTTCAAATTTTTCAACAAAATGGATATTGAACGGGTGGAAAACGGGTCACCATAGACTTTCAACAATCATTTACTAATTTTACACCGATTATGAGATGATGAAGATCCCTTGTTAATCCCATTAATTTTTTCCAATTTTTGGGTTCAAGTGCATGATTTACCCTCGAGATTTTTCTCTGAAAGAATGGCAAAGCAGTTCAGAGATTTTATTGGTTCATTTGTTGAATATGATACAAAGCAAGGTTCTGGTGTAGAGAGAAAATTTATGTGAATTGGATTCCAAATTAATATTCGTAAGTCGCTAAAAAGAAAGAAGAAGCTAATAACCTCTCCCAATCGCTCTACTTATGCCATCTTTAAGTATGAGAAATTGTCCCTATTTTGTTTTATTTGTGTCATTTTAGGGCATGAGACAACTTTTGCCTAGTTCAACTTAATAATAAAGGAGAAGAGATGTCGGTAGGATGGGATGTCTCTCAGATGCCACCAAGGAGAGCATCGGTGGGTAGTAGCATCTTGTTAGGGAAGATGAGGATGCTGGATTGTTTGGCACAAATAAGGAAAGGAGAAAGTTTTGGAGCGATTCTAGGAGAGAAGGGTGGAAAGGCATCTATCGGCAAATTAATCCTATCATGGGATTTAATTTAAAAGGACTTTCTTTAAATGATGAGTTTCCGAAAGAAGATTTGAATATTGGGTTGGGTTTACAAACAACGAGTCATGGCTTGGAGGATGACCCTATTCAAGTTAGGGAAGAGAAGAAACAACCTAGATTTGCATATTTCTTTTCAACAAAAATCGAATTCAACATCCAATAATTCTACTAACGATGAGGAAATACAAGCCTTACAGATATCGGCGGTTGCCAAGAGGCATGTTGACCGAATACAATGAAGCTGTTATGTTAGAACGTTCGCAGTTTGGGGAACCTGCAAAATGTTCAAACGCTTCAACACATGTTGAAGTTATACTCTCCCCACCTCATCTTCTTTATGGAGACAAAACTCTCAGATACTAGGATGAAGAAGGTGCATATGAAATGTGGTTTTTTATGTGGAATCGATGTAGGGGATGATGGATCAAGGGGTAGCTTAAGTCTAGGATGGAGGGAGGGTTGTTCGTCACACTTCAAATATACTCAAACAATTATATTGATGTGGAGATTCAAGAACATCCAGATAGCCTAAAATTGATATGGGCCAATTTTTATGAGTCCCCGTATAATCATAGTAGAGAAGGAACGTGGAACAAGCTGAAAAATCTAAGCAGAGTTTGTACACTCGCTTGGCTTGTGAATAGAGATTTTAATGAGATACTCTTTTCTCATAAGAAAAAAGGGCATCCCAAGGGATGATCGAAGAATAGAAGAATTTTGTAATGTGTTGAAGGATTGTACTTTAAAGGATATCGGGTATATTGGTTCTTGGTTTACTTGGGAACATGGAAACTTGCTTGAAACTAATATAAGAGAGCGACTCAATAGAGGGATTCCTATGGCTGAGTGGGGAAACTTTTCCTAGATTTTTCCTTATAGCATCTTCCTTACTCATTCTCTAACTATTGCCCGTTGCTAATTATAACTGATCAGGAAGATTCGATGTGTTGCCAAAGGTCTTGCAAGTTTGAATCTTGGCGGTGAATAGAGGAATTATGTGAGGCCAAAATTTAAAGATTGTGGACGTTGCATGTTGGGCTTTTACCAGAAAAATTAAGGCCTGTTATGATGGGCCTTCTAAAGTGGGAAAATACAATTTGGTATAAACGAGGCACCTTACCAAAGTGGTTGAGTCAACGTCTTGAGGAATTAAATTAAGAGGATCGAACTGATGAGCTTTTGGCTAAGATTATCAATGTCAAAATGTATTTTAACTTTGAAACAGAAAAAGAAGAACGCTTTTGGGAGCACAGAGCTAGGGAAATTGGTTAAAATTAGGTGAAAAAATACTTCTTTTTTCCATAAATTTGTTTCTAATAGGCGTCGTTTCAATAAAATTATAAGCTTACAAGATGCAAATGGGCACACTGTTTCTGATTCTGCTAATATAGACAGAGTGGCCAGGATTTATTTTAATGATTTATTCTACTCTAAGGGTATTGGGGCACAACCTATTTACTATCTGGTTTTAATAAGCATGTTACCAATAAAATGAATAACGTGTTGATAGAAGAGCTCAAAGTGGAGGAGGTGCAAAGAGGCTCTTAAGTTTATGGGCCCAACAAAGGCTTCAGGGGAGAATGGTTTCCTTATGCTCTTTTATCAAAAACACTGGTACATTATTGGGGGAGAGGTCAGCAATTTTTGCTTAGATATTCTCAATAAAGGATCATCGATGGAAGTCATTAATAAGATGAATATTATTTTGATTCTGAAGATTGGTAGCCTCACCGACTTGAAAGATTTCTGGCCAATTAGCTTTTGTATGGTGCTTTACAAGATTATTACAGAAATACCAGTAAACCGTTTGCAAAAGATGTTGAAATCATGTATAGATGAGGCATATAACTCCTTTGTACCAGGGTGCCTCATTACGAATAATGTTCTTCTAGCCTATGAGTCACTTCACGTGCTTAAAAATGAGAGAATTGGAAGGAAAGGGTACATGGCTTTGAAGCTCGATATGAGCAAAGCCTAAGATTGAGTAGAATGACCTTTCATTGAGCTAATGATGAGAGCAATGGGTTTTGTGGACTCTTGGGTGAATTTCATAATGAAATGTATTAATTCAATATCCTATTTTGTTATTATAAATGGGCAGGCTGGTGGAATTTTTAAACTGGAAAGGGGATTGGGACAAGGTGACCCTTTGAGTCCCTATTTGTTCTTGTTTTGCGGAGAAGGGATTTCGACGCTAATGAAACTTGCAAATCAGGAAGGATTGATAAGGGGTGTGAAGGTTTGTAGAAGGGGGCCACAGGTTACTCACTTAATGTTTGCAGACGATTACTTACTCTTTGGAGAAGCGACGTGTGAGGGTGCTAATGCTCTAAAAGGAATCCTAAGGGAGTATAAAGACATTTCTGGGCAGTGTATCAATTTTGAGAAATCCACAACATTTTTTAGCTCAAACATTACAAACGCGAGTAAGGAAGTGGTTTCCCAAATGGTGAACATACAGTTTTCTACAGTACCAGAGAAGTACCTAGGCCTACCAAATTGTAACACCCCAAACCCGGCCCATACGCCATGACCGTATCTCGTACGCTACGAGTTGAATCTTGAAAACTTTTGCTCTGAAGGGTTTTGAAAATCTTAATTTATTATAGCCGATTAATCAATTAAATATGAAATTTTTGAAACAACTTTAACCATTTGCGTTGATTGTGTTTAAAAAGCCCATTTATCATTTCATTTTATAATTAAGACCTTGGAAAAAAAACATAAGTGTATAAAAACTTAACATAACGAAAAAAATAAATCGAAAACCTAAGTTATGGAGGCCTTATTACAAAAAATATTCCCAAAATTTAAAACTCAAATGAAAAACCGAAAATAGTCTATGTAGATAATAGTTTTCATGGCCTCTCAAGTCTGCCTCGGCTCCCATGTGCACGATCTACTGCTCATTTGTGAAGTGAGGAAAAATGAAAGGGTGAGTCACCAAGACTCAGTGTGCAAATCCCGAAAACACATGCAAACCTTGGGCCCACAAACACATTATGGGCCTCGGGCCATAAAAATGGAAACAGAATATATTTTTATGCAACATGGCCCATCCCAAACCTAAGAGTCCATCCTCTACACACCCCCATACCAACCATCACACCATGGGGATTTCTACAATCAACCCTCCATCTGCTACACACCATATCGATCACTATGTGACGTGGCAAAGCCACTGATTGCTATGCGACCTTAATAATATATCGACAGCTGCGCTGCCTGTCATAAAGACTGATCACTATGTGACCTATGTGGCAAAGCCACCGATCGCCTCACAACCTACTCCTCTTTATCATATCAATCCCATCCCATGCATACATACATGCAAGAATCAGAACATTAAACTATCTAAATAGATCACATACTTTCACATACTTTGATACACATAGAGAAGTTTCTATGATTACGTACCTGGCATCCCTTGCCTACCCTTTTTGGGTATTACGACTATTTATACAGCCTCTTTATCCGGCTTTTAGCCCATAACATACATATAATACATATTAACTAGTGTGATAGAGATCTACACACCGATTATCGATGAGCAAAGATTTCTATGTCGACACTATCAGAAGTAGATACGATTGCTAACTGCTTAAGGTTTTTCTCCGAAGCCAGTCCACAACCCGACGGCCAATCCCGAACTGCTGACACCGCTCGTTTCTTGAACTTTGGGGCTGAAACTACAAATCCAATCCCTTCCTTTGATTTGCTGACATTCGAGTCCATGAGTGATCTTTGGTCAGAAGATACTATGATGATTGCTTAACGCAACATTAGGTTAAGGCATGAATAATGAAAAAGAACCTGATTAAACAACATAGGAAGAATTAAACCCTTACCTTGAAATCTCGAAAAGAGATTGAGACTCCGAGACTAGCGTTTCTGGCTTTTAAATCTAGGCGATCTATCTAAATTCCCGAATGTCGCCCAACAAAAAAATATATAAAACCATTAAACCATTAGCTTTTCGGATTTGTCTTCCAAAAATCGAAAGAGAAAGTGAAGAGATAAGAAAATTGACACTCATCTTAACATAAAGAATTCGACTACCCCTTAGAGATTCTAGCTTTGAGAAGATCAGAAGAAAAGATGATAGAAAGATGTCTATGTAGATTTGGCTTTAGTGAAGAAATCGGCAAAAAGGGAATAGGAAGTATTCGGCTATAGAGATGAGAAGAGAGTTCAGAGTTTTGGCTTTTGAAAGAAAAGATGTTGTGAACAATTGGGAGGTTTCGGCTTGTTGGAAAGAAAAAAGAACAGAATAATGGACTTCCAAATTTTGCATAAAAGTGAGGATGAGAGAATGAGAAAAGAAAATAGGGACCAAATACAGGAGTTGAAGAGATATCCCCTCTATTTAAAGAGAATTTCGGCACCAACACTAACCAAATACCGGGATTGCCCTCTTTTGAAAACTAAAACTAATTAATAAAAAAGGGGAATTTTGGCACCCCTTAGTCCTATCTAGCCGACCCCCTTTGCACACAGTGTCCCAAATTCGGCCACCACTTGCTTCCTAGATAGCTTCTAAACTTCCTCCCTTATCTTTATCCAAGCACACCTCCAAAAGAGGCCTAGATAACACCATCTCTTCCTCCCTTTATCAGCACATTATCAAACTTATTATCTACATAAAATCCCCCTATTTTTAAGTCTTGTTACCGTCCAACCTTACCCACCTAAATGCCAAAATTTAGCTAACTTTAATTAAAAGAATTGGGCTGCATGATACTTGAGTTTGGGCCTCCTCAGTTGACGCCACCTCCTTGCTCTCTAAGTGGCGCCATTTTTGCCATTGGGCCACAAGCCCACTTTATATTTCAAAACACAAATAACATCTTTTAAGCCCCATCTTATGAGGCTTCCTCTAGAGTGTTCAAACAAAAATTTGATTAAGGCCTTAGCCCAATTCCTGAGCCCATTCTAGACCGCTAACACTCTAATTAACACATGAAACACAATCACACATTATGAAACACAATCACACATTAAATGCACAAGCCCAACAAATCAAGATGTTACATTCTACCCCTTTAAAGAAATTTCATCCTCGAAATTACCTGATCAGAATAGATATGGGTACTGCTGCCGCATCGTCTTCTCTGGTTCCCAAGTAGCCTCCTTGACCTTAAGATGATGGTATCCTGAGCTCAGATCTATCTTTGAGAACATTGATGCCCCTTTCAGTTGATCGAACAAGTCATCAATCCTTGGCAATGGATACTTGTTCTTGATAGTCAACTTGTTCAGCTGGCGATAGTCAATGCACATACGCATTGATCCATCCTTCTTCTTAACAAACAACACCGGCGCTCCCCAAGGTGACACACTTGGTCGAATAAATCTTTTATCTAGCAACTCTTAAATCTGTGCTTTTAACTCTACCAGCTCCTTTGGCACCATCCTATATGGAGCGATAGACACTGGTGCTGTTCCTGGAAGAAGATTAATACCAAACTCCACTTCACGATTCGGAGGTAATCCCAGAAGCTCTTCTGGAGAAACATCAGAAAACTCTTTCACAGTCCTAACGTCCCCAACAATTAGGTCTTTGGCTTCCAGAGCCCAAACAAACATTAATACTACCTCACATCCTTTTCTCACCATCCTTTCTGCTCTTAGGGCAGTCACTACATTCGACAAATAGTTCCCCCTTTCTCCTATCACTAACACTTCACCATCCTCGAGGGTTCTTATCACCATACGCTTGGCTGCACAATCTAAATTAGCTTGGTACTTCACCAACCAATCCATGCCTACTATTAAGTCAAACTCCCCGAATGGTAATTCCATCAAATCTATCCGGAAAACTATCCCCTGAACTTCTAAGGGTACCTCCCGATAAAGTTTATCTACTACCACGATTGTCCTAATGGGTTAATTCATCACATCGCCTAGGGTAATCTCGAATCTAAACTTAAAGTTCCAGACAAACTACTAGCAACATATGAATGTGTCGACCCAATGTCAATCAATGCAGTGTAAGGCAAACCAAATATTAAAAATGTACCGGTTATAACATCTAGTGCGTTAACCTCCTCTTGATGTCTGGCAGCATAGACTAACCCTGACTGTCTCGCCTCAGCATTTCCTGTCCCTCAGCCCGGTGCTCCACGGCCACGAATGAAATTGTTACCACCTCTAGCTGGACCACGACCCCTCTGCAGCTATTGAACTTCTCTGCTTAGTGAGCATTGTCTCGCCTGCAGTCCTACATCGCTTCATGGTCAGGATGCCTTTAACTGATGGTCCAAAGATCCACACCAAAAGCACGTCCCACTGCCTGCCCAACACTCACCTACATGGAATTTACCACATCGAGCACACTTCCGTGTTTTGCTAGTAGCAGCAGGTCTCTCAGCCCGTCTCGGTCCATCCGACCTAGGTCTTTTCTGAGTACTCTCAGTTGTCCCTGATGATCTAAAATTTCTCTTACCTCTAACCCTATCTCTATTCCGATTTAATTTTTTCGTCCGTCTCACCTCCTCAGCTATTTTAGCTTTCTCCACAAGCACAGCAAATTCCCTCTCCCGCTATGGAGCTATCAAAAAATGTAGGTCATCCTTCAGGCCATCTACAAATCAAACACACCGTTCATGTTCTGTGGCCACCATCCCTTGAGCATAACGGCTCAAGCGCAAGAATTGCGCTTCGTACGCCGCCACCGACCTACTTCCCTGAACCAAATTCAGGAACACTCTATGCTGCGCATCCACATAGCTCGTTCTAATGTACTTGCTCTGGAACGCCACTTTGAAGTAATCCCAGGTGATACGGTCAGCCATGGTACCATCCTTAATCGTAAACCACCATTGATATCGTCTCGGAGAAGGGTTACTACTTCTTTCAGCTTCTCTTCTTCCGTAAAATTCAAATCATCCATTATGCGTTTGACCACCTCTAACCAATACTCAGCTGTACTCGGGGCTATCCTAGAAATTCCCCTAAACACTTCGCCCCATTAGCTCTAAGTCGCTCCCAAGATGATTTTCTGCCTCCGTGCCCATGCCCTTCTAACTACCTCTCTAAAACCCTCAACATTGCCTGAGATACCTCATCATCTCCGGCCATCTGATCCTAGAATTTCGCCTCCATAGCTAGTGGCACTGGTACCTCATTCCCCGACTCATGACCGGACCCTACCAGTTCTAACACAGCAATCTTGCCTTTACCTCGGCCACGCACACCACATCCTCTAGTGCTAATTCTACCAATCCGCGTTTATCTGATTAGGAATTTTATAAATTATTAATTTCTTCCACTAATTAATAACGAACAATCTTATGGAAAGTAGTTTTAACAGTAGTTCTTTCAAGTTCAAACTCTATCTACAAGGTTCAGTTCTCAGGTCTGTATTTCCTAGCTTTAGGATCCACATACAGTCCACCATCACACATCAACATACAAGTAGCATCCATGAACTCACATTCATCACGTAAGGGTATTTTTTTCATTTCACTACCCAAGGGTATTTTCATAATTTTATCCTACAAGGGTATTTTTGTAATTTTCCAAAATAGGGTTTCTTGGTGATTTTACAAAATAGGGGTATTTCGATAATTTTACAATCCAGGGGTATTTTAGTGATTTTGTCAACCGAGAGTATTTCAGTAATTTTGTCAATCGGGGGTATTTCGGTGGTTTTACAAATCCAGGGTATTTTGGGAAGTTTTCACAAATCAAGGGGATTTCAAAAATTTTACAAAACTGGGGACATAAGTAATTTTTACAAAAATAGGGTGGCTGGTCCCTTTCGGGTTTAAGTTTTGGCCCGTCAACAAGCCCTCTCGGTTAGAGTGAACAAACACTACACACCAGGTAGGATTCCAGAAAAGAGGAGGTGAGCCGCTAGGACCGCTTAAATACCAAGCTCTTCCTGGATCCAATCCTAGACATGCGTATGCTTGTTACTACACCCTAACCCTGTGACTTGTTCACAGACATGTTTAATTAAAGATTAAGTCTTATGAGATTAGAAGAACTATTTGTACTAAGCCTAAAGTCCATAAGCTCTAGCATACCTGTCCACATCCCATAAAGCCCATCAAGCCCAACATGCACATCACATAATGAGTTTAGAATACTTACCTGCGTGGATCGGGTGTCGGTAGACTCGAAGGCCATATCTCATCTGGATTTTTCTTAACTTACATCACTTTTACAAATCACTACTGGACCCATTTCACAGCCCGATTTTTGAACTGGGCTCTGATACCAAAATGTAACTCCCCAAACCTAGCCCATACGCCATGACCGGATCTGGTATGCTACAGGTTGAATCTTGAAACTTTTGCTCTGAAGGGTTTTGAAAATCTTAATTTATTATAACCGATTAATCAATTAAATGTGAAATTTTTGAAACAACTTAAGCATTTGCATTGATTGTGTTTAAAAAGCCCATTTATCATTTCATTTTATAATTAAGACCTTGGAAAAAAACATAAGTGTATAAAAACTTAACATAACAAAAAAAATAAATCGAAAACCTAAGTTATGGAGGCCTTATTACAAAAAATATTCCCAAAAATTAAAACTCAAATGAAAAACCGAAAATAGTCTATGTAGATAATAGTTTTGATGGCCCCTCGAGTCTGCCTCGGCTCCCATGTCAAATCTAGGCGATCTATCTAAATTTTGAAAATGAAAGAGATTGAGACTCCAAGACTAGCGTGCAAATCTTTTAAATCTAGGCGATCTATCTAAATTCATTAATGTCCTTGCCATAACAATAAGAAAATATATAAATGGCCATTAAACCATTAGCTTTTCCTTTGTCTTCCAAAACCAAAAGAGAAAGTGAAGAGATAGGAAAATCAACCCTCACCCCCTTAGAGATTCGATCACTAGAAGATCAAGAAAAGATGATAGGAAGATGTCTATGTAGATTCGATAATTTAGTGAAGAAATCGACAAAAAGGGAATAGGAAGTATTCACTATGGAGATGAGAAGAGAGTTCGCCTAGTTTCGCTTTTGAAAGAAAAGATGTTGTGAACAATTGGGAGGTTTACATACATGTTGGAAAGAAAACATTAAACTATCTAATAATGGACTTTCACTTTTCCATAAAAGTGAGGATGAGAGAATGAGAAAAGAAAATAGAGACCAAATACTAGAATTGAAGAGATATCCCCTCTATTTAAAGAGAATTTTGGCACTCACACTAACCAAATGCCAGGATTGTCCTCTTTTGAAAACTAAAACTAATTAATAAACAAGGGGAATTTCGGCACCCCTTAGTCCTATCTAGCCGTCCCCCCTTTGCACATAGTGTTCCAAATTCAGCCACCACTTGCTTCCTAGATAGCTCCTAAACTTCCTCCCTTATCTTTATCCAAGCACACCTCCAAAAAAGGCCTAGATAACACCATCTCTTCCTCCATTTATCAGCACATTATCAAACTTATTATCCACATAAAATCCCCTTATTTTTAAGCCTTGTTCCTGTCCAACCTTACCCACCTAAATGTCAAAATTTAGCTAACTTTAATTAAAAGAATTGGGCTGCATGCTACTTGAGTTTGGGCCTCCTCAATTGACGCCACCTCCTTGCTCTCTAAGTGGCGCCATTTTGCCACTGGGCCACAAGCCCACTTTTTATTTCAAAACACAAATAACATCTTTTAAGCCCCATCTTATCAGGCTTCCCTCTAGAGTGTTCAAACAGAAAATTTGATTAAGGTCTCGGCCCAATTCCTGATCCCATTCTGGACCCCTAACACTCTAATTAACACATGAAACACAATCACACATTATGAAACACAATCACACATTAAACGCACAAGCCCAACAACTCAGGATGTTACACAAACATTGTCAGAGGTGGTAAAAGAAAAGCTTTTCAGATTCTTAAAGCAGGATGTGAGTAAAAAATTTTGGATGGAGTATTCGACATCTCTCACAGGGAGGCAAAGAGGTATTTATAAAATCAGTCTTCCAAGCTACGAGGGCATCGAAGTAGTAATAAGCTTGGTATTCATTGGTGTAAATTGGAACCAATTATGTGAACTGAAAAGTTATGGTGGCCTAGGTTTTTGCTATTTATCTCAATTTAATTTAGCCCTACTTGGCAAATAAGGATGGAGGTTGCTTAGTTATCCAGATTCATTATTAGCACATACTCTAAAAGCAAAATATTTTCTAAATACTAGCTTTATGGAGTCAAGTTTAAGACAACTACCTTCTTATACCTGGAGAAGCATATGGGCCACCAAGGGCATTTTGGAGGTTGGAATGTGCTGGAGAATTGTTTCAAGTACCGAGGTCTCAGTGATGGCAGATGCATGGATACCTAGAAATCAAAATCAACGAATTCAAAATCCCATACAAGATTTTTCTATTGAAAGAGTGGCAGATTTAATAGACTAGAAAACAAATAATTGGAAGAAGTATTTAATCAATTCTACCTTTGTTGTTGATGATGCTTGACATATTTTAGCCATTCCTTTACCCCTTGTTCCACAGAAGGATGTTCGCGCTTGGAGTGGTGAAGCTACGGGGGAATATACGGTCCAAAGTGCTTACAAATGGTTGATACATAACCATTATGGAATTTCTGCTGATGGAAAATTCTACCCCTACTCCAACTTATACAAAAAGCTCTGGAATATTGATCTACCCTCCAAAATAAAAATTACAACTATGTGCCCACTTATGCAAACCAATACTACAGGAGGCTGATGAACTCTGCGATCTATCTCCGCTGCCACAATGGTATAGAAATAGTTGAACATGTTTTTCAAGAGTGTCTACACACAAAAGAGATCTGGAAACAGTTAGAGTTCACACAATGTACGCAGATGCATATGACTCAAATGGCAGAATGGGTAAACAGTTTTTTTGAAAATAGTTTCATGTACTGTAACACCCTTAACTCGTATCTGTCGCCGGATTAGGGTTACAAAGCATTACCGAACATAACACAGGTCGTAACAAATATTTACTGTTCATATGATCATATCCGAATGCATTATGAGTAAAGCATTTTCATAGTTTGCTTAAACAATAACATTCATATCTAAGATCCATTTAGCCAAATTCACATATAAGCATTTTTCATCAAATAACAAAGGTTACTATTCATTTGGTCATTTAAGTTACTTTGACCGAATATGCACA
Organism: Gossypium rotundifolium; assembly: GCA_025506655.1. NCBI lineage: Eukaryota > Viridiplantae > Streptophyta > Magnoliopsida > Malvales > Malvaceae > Gossypium > Gossypium rotundifolium. Next base: position 21,606,102 of record CP106727.1, read on the forward strand.
TGCTCATAATTACTATACTAAAGCAAGTTATCAATTACCAAAACTAAACATGCATATATGTTTTTGCATAAACCTTGTTTAATTGAATTCAAGATATACCAATTACAAACATCCAAACAAAATATAGATCAATTCATTTATAAGAACATAATCGAATCAACAAGACCAAATATATCTCCCATATCCGAAACACATAAATATGAACTTTATACACATGCACATATGTAAACCATGTCTGAATATGTCAACCCCAAGTATATAACCTATGATTTCATCATTTGGCCGAATTTGCAATTCACAATATAAATGATCTTCAAATTGATTCATGTTTCAATTTATTTACCTCAATAATAAGTCTTTATCAATCCATAACCCAAACTTATTCAAATATACATATGTCTACTTTCCAAAAGCACTAATTATAAGACATTAACGGATACTTCATACCAAACATATATATATATATATCATATATTTATACTTAACATGGACTCCTATCACAACCGAATTCAAAATCTAAGCATGACATACATACATACTACGATTAAGATTATTTAAACATTAGGTCATTAGCATTTAAATCAAGCCATTTTCGCATGGCTTATATTTACAACTTCCAAACATCATCCAAGTTATAAGCTAGCCTATACAGGCCTTAAGTTCAAAATCCAAACTTTAAAAGTACCAAAATAAGTCGATAGTATGGGTGACTTCGATAATGATCCCCCGAGCTCTCAATTTTCAATAAAAGAATCTATAAAACAGAGTAACAAAACATACAGAGTAAGCTAACTTAACTTAGTAAGTTTTAAGCAAAATAACATTCATATTGATAATCAAACATTAAAGACAAACCAAAATTATAGCATTAATATGGTATATTGTCACAAACATATCATCTCATATTTTATTTATAACCTATACTTATGTACAAGGGTTATTTTGTTCAAAGCAAATAATGCACCTTTAACTTATTATCATTCAACTTTTCATTCTCAAAAAGACATAAATTCAATTATGCTTACAATCACACATTTATGCTCATGACACAAACATCAACTTTACATGCCAACCTCACTTATTTAATCAATTATAGAAAATCAAATATCACATTTCACCCATGCATATCTATATGGCTGAATATGTAAGAAAAAAATTGAGCATCATCTATGAACTTTCTCATTTAGCCTAATACAATATCAACTATAATATCACCTTTAAGCATAACTTCATGGCTACATATTCAAAGTCCAATAAAACATCATATATATATACATATATAAATACATACCTTGTGGTCGAATATAATCTAAATCATTTAACTAAGCTTTAACTTGCTCAATTTCCACCATAACTTGAAAATTTCATAAGCATAAGCTTGTAATTAAATCACCGGTTTAAAACCTGCTAGGCATAAGCCTGAATTGCACACCGGCACTAAGCCTGCTAGACTCGAGGTCTGATAATCAATCACCGGCAATAAGCTTGCTAGGCACGAAGCCCGATTAAGTTCACCAGCCTAAGGCTTGCTAGGCTCATAGCCTGAATAACGATTCTTTTAATTTGCCTCACACATATATTTCATAATGTCGACTTCTTTATGTACCTCATAATTTTTGTATAACATTCACATATCAAATCTCAATCAAAATAAACTTATTCATACCAAATTCTATGAATTTTCACATTTGGCTATTCAATAATATAGTTCCATAATTTCCAAAATAGCATATACTAAATTACGATATAATTTACTTAATATTTTAACGCTTAAAACTTACCTCGGATATCGATTTTACGATAAAATTCCGCTTATTCGACTATTTTCATTTTTCACCGATCCAAATCCGTTTTCTTTGGTTCTTGATCTAAACATGTTAAAATTAAGCTCATTCAAACATATTTTCATTCAATTTAGTCTAAAAACACATAAATGGTAAAATTACCATTTTGCCCCTAATATTTCACGCTTTTACAATTTAGTCCTATTTGCACAAAACACAAAATACACAAAACTTGACTAAACACTTTAAGGGCTGAATGTTCCTAGTCCTCATACAATACCATAAATTTCATTTTTTTCACATTTTAGTCCCTCAAAAATTTATTTTTGTAATTTAGTCCAACATACTCAATTTCATCAAAAATTCAAAGACAAAACTTGTTAATCTAACACATATATATCATATTTCACCATTAAACAACATAAACAAAAAACTATCATCAATAGCTCAACTCAAAATATTCATCAAACTCAAAAATTAAAGCATGGGTTTAAAGATTTCTAAGCAACGATCTCAAAAACATAAAAATTAACAACAACCGAAACCAAACTAACCTTTAATTTAATCCAACAATGGCCGAACCTAGCTTGTTTTTCCTTTCTTTTTCTTTGTTTAGTTTCAGAAAGGAGAGCTTAAGAAAAAGATGAATATGACATATATTTCTTTTATGTTATATTATAACATATATTATTATATTACTATTTTAACCTTAACTTAAATACATTTTAAACATAAGATAAATGGACATAATGGACCTTAGCCGTCCACTATCATTTAAAATGGGTTTATTGCATTTTAAATGCTCTCATTTAAAAAGACAACCTCAATTTAGTCCTTACACTTTAAACTATCAATTTATAATTTACGCGATTAAGCCCTTTTTATTTAACTAAGCACACAAACAATCAAATTTTTATACGAAACTTTTGCACATACTAATTCACATATAATTAACACAGAAAATAATATTTATATATTTTTCGACTCGAATCCGTGGTCCCAAAACCACTGTTCCGATTAGGGTCAAAATCGGATGTTACAACTCTCCCCATTATGGATTTTCGTTCCCAAAAATCTTACCGGTGAATAGGTTTGGATAACGTTCTTTCATTGTATCCTCTGACTCCCAAGTTGCCTCTTCAACTCCGTCCTTTTTCCATAGTACTTTAACTAATGGAATTTTCTTATTTCTCAATTCTTTTATCTCATGAGCCAGAATACGAATCGGTTCCTCTTCATATGACATATCAGGCTGAATCTCAACTTCTGTCGAAAAATCATGTGTGAAGGATCAGATCGATATCTACGAAGCATCAAAACATGGAAGACATTATGAATCTTTTCTAGCTCAGGTGGTAACTGCAATCTATAAACAACCGGCCCGATACGCTCTGTGATTTCATACGGTTCAATAAATCTCAGACTCAACTTGCCTCTACTACCGAATCTGAGTACTTTCTTCTTTCAAAAAATACTCGATCTCCGATCTGAAACTCAATGTCTTTACGTTTAAAATCTGCGTATGACTTTTGACGATCTAATGCAGCTTTCAAACTATCACGGATCGCTGCCACTTTCTGTTCAGTTTCTTTGATCAAGTCAACCCCGTGTATCTTATTTTCACTTAGCTCAGTCCAATACAATGGTGTAAGACATTTATGACCGTACAAAACTTTGTAGGGTGCCATTCTGATACTAGATTGAAAACTATTATTGTAAGCAAATTCAATCAAAGGTAAGTATCGTTCCCACGTACCTTCGAACTCGAGGATGCAACATCTCAACATATCCTCAAGTATCTGAATGATTCATTCGGACTGACCATCTGTCTGTGGATGAAAAACTGTGCTAAAGTGTAGTTTAGTACCTAAAGCATCTTGCAATTTCTTCCAAAATCACGATGTGAATCTCGGGTCTCTGTCTGAAACAATAGAAATAGGCACACCATGTAATCTCACAATTTGATATACATACAACTCAGCAAGCTTATCGAGCGAATAATCCGTACAAACTAGAAAAAAGTGAGCTGATTTGGTCAATCTATCCACAATCACCCAGATTGGATCTTTCTTGCTCGGTGTCATAGGCAAACCAGATACAAAATCCATAGTGACTCTGTCCCATTTCCATTTAGGTATCATGATCGGCTGAAGTAACCCAGAAGGTACCTGATGTTCGGCCTTTACTTGTTGACAGACTAAGCACTTCGAGACAAATTCAGATATGTCTCGTTTCATACCAGGCCACCAATAATACTATTTCAAATTGTTATACATTTTCGTGCTACCGGATGAATAGATGATAAACCGTAAAAGTAACATATTTTAACCCCACATTTAGTATGCCTTTGGATGATTTAACCTTTGATTTATGTAAAAAGGTGCTCTTAATCCTTTCTTTTCATGTCTTATACTCAGGAAAGCACCTAAGGATAAAAAGAACGTAAATGGGCTTAAAACGGACTAAATTGGGCCAACCCAAGAATTCAACACGGCTTGGCTCAAAGCTCACACGACCGTGTCTTGCCGATTACCTATAGCACGCTTCAACTCTGTCACACATGGCCGTGCATCATCCATTTACCACACACGGACGTGCCTGGTGATCTACATAGCCGTGCCCCAATAGACAGACCTGAAGCACGGCCTGAATCCTGACTCATACGGCCGTGCCTAAAACTACAGAATCAAGGCACAGCCCGACCACGATTTACACGGTGTGTGCCACGGCCATGTCCCTACCACGAGAATGAGCAATTTCACTCGGATTTAGATGTTTGAAGCGAAAGAAACATATTCCTAAGTCTACTTAAACACCCTAATAGCTATTCTACTTGAAAGAGGTACTTAGGAGCCAAGTATAGCATCTCAAAATCCTATATAAACAACCCAAGGCAGACATTAAAAGGGAGCTTTTTGCAGAGGCTTTTGCCAAAGCTTTCATCTTTCAGGGAAATACTCAAAGATAGCCAGTTGATCCATCTCAAAAGCCGAGTTCTATTCAAGATGGAGGATCTCCTCTTCAATTCCTTCAGGGGGTTTTAGGGATTTCTTATGTTTTGTTTTATCTTTTCTCTTGAGATGTTTTCTTATTTTGTCATGAACTAAACCATTCAGATACCTGAAGGGGATGAAACCTATGATGGATTTTGTTATTTGATTTCTAAATTATATGAGAAGTACTTAGTTTGTTCTTAATTATGTTGCTTAATTTAATCTGATGTGCTTAGGTGGAGGAGGAATAGACCCTGCCTAATAGAACATCTAGCATAATTGAGTGGAGTTGATCGGGCGCCTAGAGATAGGGTTACGAGATTTTGCTGGATTAAGGTAAAACCTAATATGGGAATCCATTGATCGATTTACTGCTTCCTTAGGGGTTATTATAAGAGAACGGGAGTTCCACTAATTAACCTAAGGTTAGACGTTATTCGCCTCGAGAGAGGGTTTAATATAGGTTAGGGAGTCTCATGGATCAAGCTAAGTAAAGAAATCATATGGTTTGGGGAATAAATAATAAGTGAAGTCATAGGTGGATTCTTCTTGAGGGTATCGTCTTCATCAACTGAGTTTTCCTAAAGTCTTTCTCCAATTCATTCTTTTGTCTCTACATTTAGTTTAAGTATTTCATTAGTTTCATAAACCAATCACTCCATATTTAAGGCTAAATAATAGAAAGAAAGTGAGTAGTAGTACTTTTAGGTCCCTAGGGTTTGATAGATATTCTTGCTTAAACTATACTACTGTTCGATAGGTGCACTTGCCTCTATCATTGTTAGAGTTAGTCTACAGGTTCGATCATTCTTTTTATAAATATTAAAACTCGACTGTTTGACACGATCAAGTTTTTGGCGCCGTTGCCGGGGAACACTAAAATATTAAGAAAGCTCTATTTCTATTACTTTAGCCATTATTTTTATTTTTAATTTTTTCTTATTTTTCTACATATATCTTTGTTTTTCTAAATTTCTTTCTTTCTTTCTTGACTTGTGAGGTACCTCTAGTTTTTGACTAGAAGAAACCCGAGAGGATCATTAGAATACGGAAGTGACATTGAAGCTACCGCAGCAAAATCGAGAGAAATTAGACGAGTTCTAGACTACCAAAAAGAAGAACAACAAGAAAGATCCAATCCTCCAAGGGATGGACGAAAACAATCCACCGCTAAATGTGCAAGAGCGAATGCTCCATGTAGTATGTATGATTATGCTAAACCTAATTTGACAGAGCGAATTTAGTATTGTTAGGCCCGCTTATAGCTACTAATAATTTTGAATTAAAGCCTAACACAATACAAATGATTCAACAGCTTTGTTCAATTTGATGGTTTGCGGATGAAGATCCAAATACTCATATATCTAATTTTTTGATTTCGTGATACCTTCAAAATAAATGGTGTTTTGATGATGCCATACATCTTGCTATTCCCTTTTCATTAAGGAATAAAGCAAAGCGTTGGTTGAACTCATTACCACGAGGGTCAATCACCATATGGGATCAAATGACCAAAAATTTCTTTTAAAATATTTTCCACCAGCCAAGACAGCTAAATTTAGGAATGACATATCTTCTTTTATGCAGAATGACGCGGAAACATTATATGATGCATGGGAAAGATACAAGGATCTCCTAAGGAGATGCCCACACCACGGATTACCTTTGTGGCTTCAAGTCCAAACTTTTTACAATGGTGTGAATTCTCTAACTAGGCAAATGATTGATTCATCGGCCGGTGGAACTTTGAATAACAAAACTCCTGAAGCGGCTTACGATGTTATTGAGGAGATGTCATTTAACACCTATCAATGGCAAATTACAAGAGCCAAACTGACAAAATCAGCAGGAGTTTTCAACATAGACGCAGTGCCAATGCTGTCAACACAAGTGGAGTTAATGAACAAAAAGCTAGATAATTTATGTTCTTCGTAGGTACATCCAGTAATGCAATGTGAAGCAAGCGGGAATGTGGCAATTTCAGTACCCACCCTACCAATCCAAGCAGCACAACGAAAGCGCATAAACTATATAGGTAACAATTTCGATCTAATAATAATCCTTATAGTAACACTTATAATGCATGTTGGAGGAACCACCCAAATTTTTCGTGGGGAGGACAAGGAAATCAAGGAATTCAAAGGCAACAACCTCCTCAAAATTACCAAAATCAGCCCTATCCACAAGAAAAGAAATCAAACCTTGAAGAGATGCTGATAAAATTCATGGCAGCTACAGATTCTCGTCTTTAAAAGACTAAAGCAACACTTGATGAAAAATAAAAATCGATCAAGGGGATCGAGAATCAAGTTGGAGAACTTACTAGGTCAGTGGGACATCTCACAAAGCTGATTTCTGAACGTCAACAAGGATGTCTACCAAGCAACACAGAAATAAACCAAAAGAGCAGATCCAAGCCATCACATCTCAAGAGGGTACAAAGGTAGACGAGCCCACCACAGTACAAGAAACCAAGGAAGAAAAAGGTAAAATAGAGGTAGCACAAGAAACACCGATAATCAAAGAGTACCAACCTCGCATACCTTATCCCGAAGCATTGAAAAAAGATGATTCTGAGGAACAATTTGATAAGTTTCTAAAACTTTTAAAGAAATTACATATTAACTTACCTCTTCTTGAAGCTCTTTTTCAGATGCCCGACTTAAGGAGATTTTTAAGACAGCTCTTGACGAACAAACGCAAAATAGATGAAGAGCACCATGTGGAACTTAACGCAACATGCTCAGCAATGCTACAGAACAGACTACCATAAAAACTAAAAGATCCAAGGAGTTTTACGATTCCATGTTTAATTGGTAGTTTAACTATTGATAATGCGTTAGCTGATTTAGGGGCAAGTATAAATGTCATGCCCTATTCACTGTTTAAACGACTAGGTTTAGGGAAGCCTAAACAAACTAGGATGAGTATTCAACTAGCTGATAAAACTGTTAGAATTACTAGAGGCATTATTGAAGATGTTTTAGTAAAAATCGATAAATTTGTTTTCCCAGTAGATTTTTTTGTTTTAGACATGGATGAGGAAAATTCAATTCCTTTAATTTTAGGAAGACCTTTTCTTGCAATCGCCAAGACTAAAATTGATGTTGCCACGGAGAACTCATACTGTGTAGGAGAAGAATCACCAATCTTCAAGCTCTCGACTCACCAAAACAATGTAAGATGAATGTAAGAAAGTCATTTCAATAGATAACCAAATTGTTCAACCTTCATCGCAGGAAACATCACAATGCATCAAAGCTAAGCCAACTCATAGCTCCCAAGTCATCACAGAAGAATCACACCAGAAACAAAACCGTAAGATCGACAATTTAGAAGAGCAGAAGATACACAACAAAGAAAAGTAGGATCCACACGAAGTAAAACCAAAGGAACCACCAAAAGAGCTCATAGGGACATCAAATCACTTTAAAAAAGGAGACCAGGTGCTGTTAGACAAAGTCGATTCTCACATCACTTCAATAGACCTGAAGAAAAAGGAAGAAATACCCCTTCAGGTACACGCTATTTTCCCACACGAAATAGTCTAGGTAAGCAATCCAATATTTGGCAATTTCAAGGTAAATGCTTCTCGACCTAAACTTTGTCACGAAAATAAAACTGTCAGCAAGAGGGACAATATTCAAACCTTTAAACCTCTCTAAAATTTTCAAAGTCAAGGACAGTCTAGCTTAAGACTATAAAACGAGCGCTTCTCGGGAGGCAACCCGAGCACTAACACTATTTACTGTCAAATATTCTTTTCTTTTCTTTTCTTTCCTTCTCTCTTCTCTCAACATTTAAACTAACACAAAAATATAGATTTCCAGGCCATATGGCCTTACACACGGCCGTGCCCGTGGCCGTGTGGACCACCAGAACCACCACACTGACAGAGCAGAGTCGTGCATGTCAGTCCACCCACCCTCGACATCACAAGCCAACCACCCACACCACGGGCATCGACAAAATAGCACGGCCGTGCCTTCACGACCGTGCTAAGAAACTGACTTATCGAGCACGGTCAGACCACGCCCGTGCATTCCAACCGTGCTCACATACTGGCCTTTTAGAAACGGTGTGCCAATCAAAAAATAGGCGTGGAAGAACAACACACTCCACAACACGGCCATGCGATGCGGCCGTGTGATTCGTCACACCTTCGGTACACAAGCGTGGGAACGTGCCAGATTTGAAATTGCTTTTCGGTAGCCACACCACCAGGCCATAGAAAACACCATCACCGCTACCAAAGACTCTAGGAATCATCCAAAATTTAGGAAGTGGCACTCTATCCCTCTCTTTTGATCTTATATTAATTGTTATTTATCTATCTTTGTACATTGAGGGCAATGTACATCTTAAGTGTGGGGGCGTAATAGTGCCTAACTTTTTGCATAATTCTCAATTTAATGCCTAATTTTTCATTAATCCTGAATTTAGTTTTGTTTTTAAGTAATTTTCTCATATTACTAATTAGGATGAAATTTCTAATGATTTATGATTTTTATTGATATTTTTTAGAGTAAGTCATAGTTAATTGTGCATTGATGATTAAATTTGAAGAATACTAAAGAATCGAGCATGATAAGTCTACTTTCTAAAAAAAATTAAAATTGATAGGTTGTTGAACCGAATTTGAGTATCACCTTGAAGTTCAAAATTTATAAGGATTGATGTCAAAACACCCATAATTTTTGTGAGATTTTGAGCCTTATAAAGCATATATTCTTTTTTATGCTCACTTTATTGATTATGAATGTGTCAACTGTGAATTGTTATTCTAGAACTTGCCTCGTTTATGCATGTCGAGACCACATTAATGATTTGATATACTGAGATGATAAAGACACGTAGGTTTTAACCTATTCACTCCACTAAAAAGCCTACCTACATAAATAACCCCTAGTAAATCCCGTTGAATCCTAACAACCTTTTTATTGACTCACCCACTAATATTAACCCAAAATCCCTCTGTATTTGTTATCAACATTCTTTTGACTACCCCTCTATCGAGAATTAATTTGATCAGTTGCCAAATTAGGTTATTTCAATTATCAAAGTTCCTTCTATTATGTTGTTTTTAGTTTGTTCTTAAAAAAAATCCAAGTTTATTCAATATTAGTAGTATATAAAAGAGCTTAGAGCATTTAAACTCCAATTGTTAAAGAAAAAGCTCGTATTAAAGTACTATCAAATTTCAAGTGAGGGAAATACTCGTAATTATATAGTAATTATCAATAGTAGGTATTATTAATTTTCATTCGATGTAAATATTCATATTCATATTCAGTTATTTGTTTTTAAATTCAATAATTAGTCAATTCGATCTTGATTCTAACCCTCTAATTCAGTCTATATCCACACCTTTAACCTTAGCCTCGTTACAACCCTGATAAAGACCTTTTGATCTGTGTATCATCTCATATACAGTGGTGGAGATTTGATTTTCAGGCAAGCCTATGGGATTAACTTTTCAGGTTTGACTCTTAAGTGCCTTATTGTGAACCTTAAACACCTTTGAGTGATTTGAGTGAACCTTCAGTGAGGATGTCAATCCTTGTCAGTTTTGAATTAAAGGTAATTATTCAGATAAGGGGAGACACCTATGTTTTCGTGCTATAAAGGTATGACTTATCGTAATTGAATCTTTAGGACTCTTTGAGTTGAATTATCCATGTATAAATTATCTATGAATTATGATGAGACACTGTCGATAGGAATTATGAATTATGGAAAGTTCGTTTTAATTATAAGTTGAGAATTTTGCTTGAGGACAAGAAAAAGCTTAAATGTAGGGGTATTTGATAAACCGTAAAAGTAACATATTTTAACTCCATATTTAGTATGCTTTTGGATGATTTAGCCCTTGATTTATGTAAAAAGGTGCTCTTAATCCTTTTTTTCATGTCTTATACTCAGGAAAGCACCTAAGGATAAAAAGAATGTAAAACGAGCTTAAAACGGACTAAATTGGGCCAACCCAAGAATTCGACACGGCCTGGCTCAAAGCTCACACGACCGTGTCTCATCGATTACCTATAGCACAACTCAACTCTGTCACACATGGCCGTGCATCATCCATTTACCACACACGGACGTGCCTGGTGATCTACATAGCCGTGCCCTAATCGACAGGTCCGAATCACGGCCTAAATCCTGGCTCACACGGCCATGCCCAAAATGACAGAATCAAGGCACGGCCCAACCACGATTTACACGGGCGTATGCCATGGCCGTGCCCCTGTCGCGGGAATGAGCAATTTCACTTGGATTTGGATGCTTAAAGCCAAAGAAACATATTCCTAAGTCTACTTAAACACTCTAATAGCAATTCTACTTGAAAGAGGTACTTAGGAGCCAAGTATAGCATCTCAAAAGCCTATATAAACAACCCAAGGCAGACATTGAAAGGGGAGCTTTTTGCAAAGGCTTTTGCCGAAGCTTTCATCTTTCAGGGACATACTCGAAGATAACCAGTTGATCCATCTCAAGAAGCCAGAGTTCTATTCAAGACGGAGGATCTCTTCTTCAATTCCTTCAGGTGGTTTTAGGGATTTCTTATGTTTTGTTTTATCTTTTCTCTTGAGATGTTTTCTTATTTGGTTATGAACTAAACCCTTCAGATGCCTGAAGGGGATGAAACCTATGATGGATTTTGTTATTTGAGTTCTAAATTATATGAGAAGTACTTAGTTTGTTCTTAATTATGTTGCTTAATTTAATCTGATGTGCTTAGGTGGAGGAGGAATAGACCCTGCCTAAGAGAAGATCTAGCATAATTGAGCGGAGTTGATTGGGCACCTAGAGATAAGGTTACGAGATTTTGCCGGATTAGGGTGAAACCTAATATGGGAATCCATTGATCGATTTACTACTTCCTTAGGGGGTTATTATAAGAGAACGAGAGTTCCACTAGTTAACCTAAGGTTAGACGTTATTCGCCTCAAGAGAGGGTTTAATATAGGTTAGGGAGTCTCACGGATCAAGCTAAGTAAAGAAATCATATGGTCTGGGGAATAAATAATAAGTGAAGTCATAGGTGGATTCTTCCAGAGGGTATCGTCTTCATCAACTGAGTTTTCCTAAAGTCTTTCTCCAATTCATTTTTTTGTCTCTGCATTTAGTTTAAGTATTTCATTAGTTTCATAAACCAATCACTCCATATTTAAGCCTAAATAATAGAAAGAAAGTGAGTAGTAGTACTTTTAGGTTCCCTAGGGTTCGATAAGATATTATTGCCTAAACTATACTACTGTTCAATAGGTGCACTTGCCTCTATCATTGTCAAAGTTAGTCTACAGGTTCGATCATCCTTTTTATAAATATTAAAACTCAACTGTTTGACACGATCAACAGACAATCGGCTGCTATGAGCTTTATTTAAAATCATCTGAATCAAATCTGAATTCCTCGAAACACATATTCTATCTTTGAACTTCAAGCAGTCATTCTCATCAATTCAAAATTCTGACTCAACATTACTTCCACACTGAGCTCGTTTTGCCAACAAATCTTTATCAACTTTCTGGGCATCACTAATTTGTTGAACAAACAACGGTCTTGCTTTTAATTTGGCTACTATCAAACCATCATCAAACATAACCATATGTGTGTTCATTGCACGTAGAATAAATAATGACTTTTGACTTAAAGCATTCACAACAACATTAGCTTTTCCCGGATGATAGAATAAATAATGACTTTTGACTTAAAGCATTCACAACAATATTAGCTTTTCCCGGATGATAAACATGACATTTCTCACCAAACAGATAATGACGCCATATCTTTAATGCAAACACAATGGCTGCTAGCTCCAAATCATGTGTCGGATAGTTTCTTTCATGTGGCTTCAACTGTCTCGAGGCATAAGCTATGACTTTGCCTTCCTACATCAAAACACAACCCAGACCATTCAAAGATGCATCACTATAAATAACAAATTCTTTTCCGGATTCAGGCTGTACTAACACTGGAGCTTCAGTCAAATGAGCTTTCAACTGATCAAAACTTTTTTGACACTTTTTTGACCACTCAAACTTAACATCTTTCTGTAACATCTTTGTCAACGGTGTAGCAATCATAGAAAAACCTTTCACAAATTGTCTGTAATAACCAGCGAGCCCCAGAAAGCTTCGAACTTCAGAAACATTTTTTGGTGGTTTCCAGTCAAGTATAGCTGATATTTTATTCGGATCAACTCAAATACCTGATGCTGAAACAACATGGCCCAGAAAATTGACTTCACGTTACCAGAACTCACACTTACTAAACTTTGCATACAACTGTTTATCTCGCAAAGTTTGTAGTACAAGTTTTAGATGCTAGGTATGCTCGGTTTTATCTTTGGAGTAGATCAGAATATCATCTATAAACACTACCACAAACTGATCCATAAAAACAAGACGCATTAGTAAGTCCGAAGGCATAACCAAAAACTCATAGTGTCCGTACCTCGTCCGAAGCGCCTTTGGCACATTAGAAACTCGACTGCATGAATCGATAATAACCCGATCTCAAATCTATCTTTGAAAACACTGAAGCCCCTTTCAGCTGATCAAACAAGTCGTCAATCCGTGGCAATGGGTTCTTTATAGTCGCCTTATTTAGCTGTCGGTAATCAATACATATTCGTATAGTTCTATCTTTCTTTTTCAAAATAGAATCGGCGCACCCTGTGGAGAGAAACTTCGATTAGTGCAAAACCCATATCTGTTAACTCTTGCAACTGTACTTTCAAATCTTTTAATTCAGTAGGTGTCATCTGATACAGAGCTATCAAAATCAGAGTCGTCCCTGGTACTAACTAAATACCAAATTCTACCTCTCGAACAGGTGACAAACTTGGTAATTCTTCAGGAAACACATTCAGATACTTGCACACAACGGGTACAGATTTAATCTTCTTTTCAGTCACTTTACTATCAAGCACATAAGCAAAGTAAGCTTCATAACCTTTTCTCACATACTTCCGAGCTAACATCAAAGATATTATTACTAGTAACCCATTCAGATCATTGGATTCAATCCGAATAATTTTACTATTCTGACATCTCAAATCAATGGTCTTTCTTTTGCAATTAACAACAGCATCGTGCAAAGTCAACTAGTCCATACCTAAAATTATATCAAATTTGTCAAAAGGAAACAACATCAAATCGACTAGAAAACACAGATCTCAAATCATCAACGGGCAATTTTTACACACTTTGTCAAACAATACACACCGCCTAGAGGGTTTTATACTCGAATCACAAACTCAGTAGACTCAACAGAAGAGTCTTACTGGATACTAATATTTCACACACATAAGAATGATTCAAACTAGGATCAATCAACGCAATAACACTAGTATCATAAAGAGTGAAAGTACCGGTAATAACATCTGGAGAAAAAGCATCCTCACGAGCATGTATAGCATATGCTCTAGCAGGTGCACGAGCCTCAGATCGAACCGTTGTATCTTTTGTTACTCTTTGACTGCCACTTACATTACCCGAATGCCTATGTGGTCTACCTCGCACTGACATGTTGTTAGGTCTCACATTCTGAACATTATTTTGCACGGCTAACATCGGACACTCCCGGATAAAATGATCTATCGATCCACATTTAAAACATGACCGATCATGCAATCTAGAAATTCCAGAATGCCATTTTCCATAATGCTTGCACTCAACCCTGTTCTACTGAACATTACCAACATTGGCAATCGATGTAGCTCATGAACCCACAGGTGGTCGGTCTCGGTCTCGTATAGAAAAGTTTGAAATAACTTTATGTCGACTAGAATCATCTCTAAACTTCTTTGATACTGAATGAAAGGTTTTACTCGATGATCTTTTTCAAAGTCTCGGGCTTCAAATTCAGCTTTTCTTTTCTCTTTTCCAAGCTCTTCGTTTTACAGGCTCGTTCAACAAGTACTACGAACTCTTTAATCTCAAGTATGCCAACCAACAATTTAATGTCTTCATTCAAACCATCTTCGAATCTTTTACACATGATAGCTTCGGTTGAAACACATTCACGAGCATATCGACTTAGTCTTACAAATTTTCGTTTATACTTTATTACGGTCATACGACCCTGCTTCAATTCCAGAAATTCTTTGCATTTCTGATCGATGAATCTCTGGCTGATGTATTTCTTACGAAACTCAGTCTGGAAAAATTCCCAGGTCACTTTCTCTTTCGGAACCACCGATACTAGTGTATTCCACCAGTGATATACGATGTCTCATAATAAGGATATAGCATATTTTAAGCATTCATCCGGAGTACATGATAGCTCATCGAACACACAGATAGTATTATCAAGCCACAACTCTGCTCGTTCCGCATCATCATCATCATTAGCTTTAAACTCTTTGGCCTCGTGCTTTCTGATTTTATCTATGGGAGGCCTGTTAAATCTCATCGGATCTATCATCGGAGGTACCATAGGTATCGGAGGATTATTCGGGGGTGGAGGTTGTTGTACATCCGGATTAGTCCGAATATATTGAGTAAACCAATCGTTCATCATTTGAAGGCTTGCTTAGCCTCTCCCTTATGGCTACTCGAGATAGGTCGAGATTCTATTGGCACTGTTCCATGCACGGGATTAGGCGCTACACTCTCGACATCATCAGCTATGGCTCTATCAGAATCCATTTACTATATAAAAACACATTTCAGATGTCAGAAGTCATCACACTATCGCATTATAAATTAAGGAATGTATAGCTAGACTCACATGTGCTACGGTAGTCCTAGAATCGACTAAACCGTAGCTTTGATACCAATCAAATGTAACACTCTTAACCCGTATCCGTCGTCGGATTAAGGTTACAAAGCATTACCGAACATAGCGCAGGTCATAACAAATATTTACTGTTCATATGATCATATCCGAATGCATTATGAGTAAAGCATTTTCATAGTATGCTTAAACAATAACGTTCATATCTAAGATCCATTTAGCCAAATTCACATATAAGCATTTTTCATCAAATAACAAAGGTTACTATTTATTTGGTCATTTAAGTTACTTTGACCGAATATGCACATGCTCATAATTACTATACTAAAGCAAGTTATCAATTACCAAAACTAAACATACATATATGTTTTGCATAAACCTTGTTTAATCAATTCAAGATATACCAATTACAAACATCCAAACAAAATATAGATCAATTCATTTATAAGAACATAACCGAATCAACAAGACCAAATATATCTTCCATAATCTGAAACACATAAATATGAACTTTATACACATGCACATATATAAGCCATGTCCGAATATGTCAACCCTAGGTACATAACCTATGATTTCATCATTTGGCCTAATATGCAATTTACAATATAAAGATCTCCAAATTGATTCATGTTTCAATTTATTCACCTCAATAATAAGTCTTTATCAATCCATAACCCAAACTTATTCAAATACACATATGTCAACTTTCCAAAAGCACTAATTATAAGACATTAACGGATACTTCATACCAAACATATATATATGCATATATTTATACTTAACATGGACTCATATCACAACCGAATTCATAATCCAAGCATGACATACATACATACTACGATTAAGATTATTTAAACATTAGGTCATTAGCATTTAAATCAAGCCATTTTCGCATGGCTTATATTTACATCTTCCAAACATCATCCAAGTTATAAGCTAGCCTATACATGCCTTAAGTTCAAAATCCAAACTTTAAAAGTACCAAAATAAGTCGATAGTGTGGATGACTTTGATAAAGATCCCCGAGCTCTCAACTTTCAATAAAAGAATCTATAAAATAGAGTAACAAAACACTCAGAGTAAGCTAGCTTAGCTTAGTAAGTTTTAAGCAAAATAACATTCGTATTGATAATCAAACATTAAAGACAAACCAAAATTATAACATTAATATGGTATATTGTCACAAACATATCATCTCATATTTTATTTATAACCTATACTTATGTACAAGGGTTATTTTGTCCGAAAGTAAATAATGCACCTTTAACTTATTATCATTCAACATCTCATTCTCAAAAAGACATAAACTCAATTATGCATACAATCACACATTTATGCTCATGACACAAACATCAACTTTACATGCCAACCTCACTTATTTAATCAATTATAGAAAATCAAATATCAAATTTCACCCATGCATATCTATATGGCCGAATATGTAAGAACAAAATTGAGCATCATCTATTTACTTTCTCATTTAGCCGAATACAATATCAACTATAATATCACCTTTAGGCATAACTTCATGGCTACATATTCAAAGTCCAATAAAACATCATATATATATATATATATATATATAATACATGCCTTGTGGTAGAATATAATCTAAATCATTTAACTAAGCTTTAACTTTCTCAATTTCCACCATAACTTGAACATTTCATAAGCATAAGCTTGTAATTAAATCACCGGTTTAAAACTTGCTAAGCATAAGCCTGAATTACACACCGGCACTAAGCCTGCTAGACCCGAGGTCTGATAATCAATCACTGACAATAAGCCTGCTAGGCACGAAGCCCGATTAAGTTCACCAGCCCAAGACTTGCTAGGCTCACAGCCTGAATAATGATACTTTTAATTTTCCTCACACATATATTTCATAATGTCGACTCTTTTATGTACCTCATAATTTTTGTATAACATTCACATATCAAATCTCAATCAAAATAAACTTATTCATACCAAATTCTATGAATTTTCACATTCGGTTATTCAATAATATAGTTCCATAATTTTCAAAATAGCATATACTAAATTATGTATATAATTTATGAATATTTTAACGCTTAAAAACTTACCTCGGATATCAACGGACGACAAAAATCGGTTATTCGACTATTTTCGTTTTCCCCGATCCAAATCTATTTTCTTTGGTTCTTGATCTAAACATATTCAAATTAAGCTCATTCAAACATGTTTTCATTCAATTTAGTCCAAAAACACATAAATGGGCAAATTACCATTTTGCCTCTAATATTTCACACTTTTACAATTTAGTCCTATTTGCACAAAATACAAAATACACAAAATTTGACTAAACACTTTAAGGGCCAAATGTTCCTAGTCCTCATACAAGTCCATACATTTCATTTTTTTTACATTTTAGTCCCTCAAAAATTTATTTTTGCAATTTAGTCCAACATACTCAATTTCATCAAAAATTCAAAAACAAAACTTGTTAATCTAACACATATATATCATATTTCACCATTAAACAACATAAACAACAAACTATCATCAATAGCTCAACTCAAGATATTCATCAAACTCAAAAATTAAAGCATGGGTCTTAAAGATTTCTAAGCAACGATATCAAAAACGTAAAAATTAACAACAACCGAAACCAAACTAACCTTGAATTTAATCCAACAATGGCCGAACCTAGCTTGTTTTTCCTTTATTTTTCTTTGTTTTAGTTTTGGCAAGGAGAGCTTAAGAAAAAGATGAATATGACATATTTTTCTTTTATGTTTTATTATAACATATGTTATTATTATATTACTATTTTAACCTTAACTTAAATACATTTTAAACATAACATAAATGGGCATAATAGACCTTAGCCGTCCACTATCATTTAAAATTGGTTTATTGCATTTTAAATGCTCCCATTTAAAAAGACAACCTCAATTTAGTCTTTACACTTTAAACTATTAAGTTTATAATTTACGTGATTAAACCCTTTTTATTTAATTAAGCACACAAACAATCGAATTTTTATACGAAACTTTCGCACATACTAATTCATATATAATTAACACAAAAAATAATATTTAAATATTTTTCAGACTCGGATCCATGGTCCCGAAACCACTGTTCCGATTAGGGTCAAAATCGGACTATCACATGTACCTTTGTCAATTGTTTTGCTGTGGGTTGTGGGAAATCTAGACTACGTTCAAAAAATTGCTACATGAAGGGCAAATTGCAACTTCAAGGGAGACAGTATATTTCATCAGAAAGTATTTGGGTGAAAATATGGGGGAAAAGAGCAAAATTACAGAGTGAATCGTACCCGTTGGTGTGTGGAAGGCGTCTCAGAACCCTTTTGTCAAAATAAATTTTGATGCAAGATTTTGTAAGCAAAATAATAGATCCTGTTCTGGGATTATTATTAGAAATGACATAGGTAATTTTCTCTGTTCAAAAATTGTTTTGCATGCCAACATACCTTCACCATCTGTAGCAGAGGCGATAACTTACTTCTAGGTGGTTTTGACAGGAGCTCAAATGGGTTTTCTAAATGTACAAGTCGAAGGAGATTGCTTGTCCATGATTTGTAATCTGAAAGAAAATAGAGGGGAATGGTTACTAATTGGAGCATATATTCATAATATTTGTGCGTCATGTGTGATTTTTCAAAACTGTGTTTTCCACCATGTACAAAATCATATAAATGGTGTTGCTCATGCTTTGGCTATAGAGGGTCTTAAAAGAAATGAAACAACTTATCTTGTGAGCCATGTTCCTTCCTATGCACTTGATGTTATTGAAGTAGATCAATGATAACCACATCGTACAAGCCACATCTGATATTGGTTCCCCATTCTGGAAAATGGGAAGGAAATAGTTGGAAGACAAATTTTTGGGTCTTTTTAGATGAATGACTATCAAGATTCTGAAAAGGCACAATGGTTTTTGAAAGAACACATTCCAGTATATTATTGAAGTAGAATGATAGGATTGATGGGATAATATTCTGACAGGCTGCTGAAGGATTTTGCTTTTCAGATGCTTTGGAATTGAACAATCTGCATGGGTGGTTGGGATCATTTATGTTTCTTTAAATCTTTGTCGGTTTTCTTTTCTTCTATCAGAACTAATTTCCCTTATGTTTAGTTTGTTCATTGGGTTGGTCTTATTTATTTGGGGTTGTAATTTTTGTTTTGTTTTATTGGGCTTGTCTTTATAGGCTTCTATTTGAAAAAAAATCCCAACCATTCTATTTCAAAAAAAAAACTTTTTTAGCAATCTTATCAATTCAACAAGCCTCAAGTTTTGATGACTTTATTTCATAGTTCTTGATACAAAAGGTAATTGTAATATATGTTGTAACACCCCTTACCAGTGTCCGATGACGGGACCGAATACGAGGCATTACCATATTTAACCTTACTTGAGCGTGTAATCACGACTATAAAATTTCATTCAAAACCCATTTCTTGCCCATTCTCAGCCTACGTGGCCCTAAACTTACCTCCAAGAGTTTTTAGGATTTAAACGGGGACTTTTACGAACTTAAAGAAAAACTTTAATCAAAACAGGGGCCACACGCCCATGTTGAACTAGGGACATGCCCGTGTGCCCCTAAAACATGCCCGTGTCTTCTATCCGTGGTCGACACTGACTAATTTCACATGGTCTTGACATGCCCGTGGCCCTAGCCCGTGTGCCAAACCTTGGTATTCTGACTTATCCACACGGCCTATACACACACTCGTGTGCTTCAATCGTGTGGCAATTTAAATTTCAAGTGCAAGGTGCAGACTTCACATGGCCTAGGCACACACTCATGTGCTAGATGTGTCTCCCACACGGTCTAGACACATGCCCGTGTGTTTACCTATGTGGACAATTAGCAGGCTATCTACCAAGCCCTTTAGCCACCCTTACTTGCAAACAGTCATACACCTTCACATAAACTTCTATTTTATCAAACATAACTTTTAAATTATCATATTTAAACTATAAAAGTAAGTCTTCATCTCATACACGAGGGAGAACTATTTCTGGTATAATTACAAATGACTTAAGCCATCATCTATGGCTATACACAATTGAACCATAAACTCTTTTAGGCCAACACATTTGGCTATATCATCTATGACTTAATCAACTTCAAATACTATCCCTATACATGCCATAACTCATAAGGACTTGAAACCTCATACCAAGTGTCTGCTCAATAGTGTGAAAACATCTCCGGCGATCTCTAACCCGAGCTAGTTAAGCAAACCTATAAGAGATAAGAAAAGAAAGGAGTAAGAAATAATGCTTAGTAAGTTCATATGCAAATGCTAATCAATTATTGATACTCATTGTTTATACACCATCTCAAGGTATTATAATGAGTTTTACTCGTAAACTCATGGTTACCAATTAAATCATTCATAATGCTTACTCATTTCGTCTCTTACCACATTCTAACCATACCTCGAGCTTAAGGCTCCCTGTAACATCCTGAGTTGTTGGGCTTGTGCGTTTAATGTGTGATTGTGTTTCATAATATGTGATTGTGTTTCATGTGTTAATTAGAGTGTTAGGGGTCTAGAATGGGCCCATGAATCGGGCGGAGGCCTTAATCGAATTTTCTGTTTGAACACTCTAGAGGGAAACCTGATAAGATGGGGCTTAAAAGATGTTATTTGTGTTTTGAAATACAAAGTGGGCTTGTGGCCCAGTGGAAAATGGCGCCACTTAGAGAACAAGGAGGTGGCGTCAATTGAAAAGGCCCAAACTCAAGTAGCGTGCAGCCCAATTCTTTTAATTAAAGTTAGCTAAATTTTGGCATTTAGGTGGGTAAGGTTGGATGGCAACAAGGCTTAAAAATAGGGGGATTTTATGTGGATAATAAGTCTGATAATGTGCTGATAAAGGGAAGAAAAGATAGTGTTATCTAGGCCTCTTTTGGAGGTGTGTTTGGATAAAGATAAGGGAGGAAGTTTAGGAGCTATCTAGGAAGCAAGTGGTGGCCGAATTTGGGACACTGTGTGCAAAGGGGGGGACGGCTAGATAGGACTAAGGGGAGCCAAAATTCCCCTTATTTATTAATTAGTTTTAGTTTTCAAAAGAGGGCAATCCCGGCATTTGGTTAGTGTGGGTGCCGAAATTCTCTTTAAATAGAGGGGATATCTCTTTAATTCCGGTATTTGGTCCCTATTTTCTTTTCTCATTCTTTCATCCTCACTTCTATGCAAAAGCCAGAAGTCCATTATTCTGTTCTCTTTTCTTTCCAATAAGCCGAAACCTCCCAATTGTTCACAACATCTTTTCTTTCAAAAGTCGAAACTCTGAACTCTCTTCTCATCTCCATAGCCGAATACATCCTATTCTCTTTTTGCCGATTTTTTCACTAAAGCCGAATCTACATATACATCTTCCTATCATCTTTTCTTCTAATCTTCTCAAGGCCAGAATCTCTAAGGGGTAGTCGAATTCTTTGTGTTAAGGTGAGTGCCGATTTTCCTATCTCTTCACTTTCTCTTTTGATTTTTGGAAGACAAAGCCGAAAAGCTAATGGTTTAATGGTTTTATATATTTTCTTGTTGGGCAACATTCGGAATTTAGATAGATCACCTAGATTTAAAAGCCGAAATGCTAGTCTCGAGTCTCAATCTCTTTTCGGATTTCAAGGTAAGGGTTCAATTCTTCCTATGTTGTTTAATCGGTTCTTTTCATTATTCGTGCCTTAACCTAATGTTGCATTAAGCAATCACCATAGTATCTTCCGACCAAAGATCACTCATGGACTCGAATGTCAAAAATCAAAGGAAGGGTTGGATCTAGTTTCAATTTCAAAGTTCAAGAAACGCGTGGTGTCGTGATTTGGGATTGGCCGTCGGGTTGTGGACCGACTTGGAGTAAAACCTTAGGCATTTAGCGATCGTATCGACCTCGATAGTGTTGACATAGAAAGTACTATCTGTCGATGAATCGGTGTGTAGATCTCTATCACACTAGTTAATCAGATTATATGTATGTTATGGGCTAAAAGCTAGATAAAGAGGCTGTATGAACAGTCGTAATACCCAAAAAGGGTAGGCAAGGGATGCCAGGTACGTAATCATAGAAACTTCTCTGTGTATTGAAGTATGTGAAAGTATGTGGTCTGTTTAGATAGTTTAATATTCTGATTCTTGCATGTATGTATGCATGGGATGGGATTGATGTGATGAAGGGGAGCAGGTTGCAAGGCGATCGGTGGCTTTGCCACATAGGTTACATAGTGATCGGTCTTTATGATAGGCAGCGTAGCTGTCGATATATTATTAAGGTCGCATAGCGATCGGTGGCTTTGCCACATAGGTCACATAGTGATCGATATGGTGTGTAGCGGATGGAGGGTTGATTGTAAAAATCCCCACGATGTGATAGTTGGTAGGGGGTGTGTAGAGGATGGACTCTTAGGTATGGGATGGGCCATGTTGCATGAAAATATATTCTGTTGCCATTGTTATGGACCAAAGCCCATAATGTGTTTGTGGGCCCAAGGCTTTTATGTGCTTTCGGGATTTGCACACTGAGTTTTGGTGACTCACCCTTTCATTTTTTTCTCACTTCATAGATGAGCAGTAGGTCATGGACATGAGAGCCGAGGCGAACTCAAGGGGCCATCAAAACTATTATCTACATAGACTATTTTCAGTTTTTCATTTGAGTTTTAATTTTTGGGAATATTTTTTTGTAATAAGGCCTCCATAACTTAGGTTTTCGATTTATTTTTTTTCGTTATGTTAAGTTTTTATACACTTATGTTTTTTTCCAAGGTCTTAATTATAAAATGAAATGATAAATGGGCTTTTTAAACACAATCAACGCAAATGCTTAAAGTTGTTTAAAAAATTTCACATTTAATTGATTAATCGGCTATAATAAATTAAGATTTTCAAAACCCTTCAGAGCAAAAGTTTTCAAGATTCAACCCGTAGCATACCAGATCCGGTCATGGCGTATGGTAGGGTTTAGACTATTACATTTTAGTATCGAGCCCGATTCAAAACTCGAGTGTGAAATAGGTCGATAGTGATTTGTAAAAGTGATGTAAGTTAAGAAAAATTCAGTTGAGATATGGCCTTGAGTCTCTGGCAGACCGATCCACGCAGTAAGTATTCTAAACTCATTATGTGATGCACATGTTGGGCTTGATGGGCTTTATGGGGCGTAGATGCTAGAGCTTAGTACAAACAATTCTTCTAATCTCATAAGACTTAATCTCTAATTAAACATGTCTATGAACAAGTCACATGGTTAGGGTGTGGTAACAGGCATACGCATGTCTAGGATTGGATCCAAAAGAGCTTGGTATTTAAGTGGCCTAGCGGCTCACCTCCTCTTTTCGGAATCCTACACGTGTGTAGTGTTTGTTCACTCTAACAAGGAGGGCTTGTTGACGGGCCAAAACTTATAACTAAAACTCGAAAGGGACCAACCACCTTATTTTTTGTAAAAATTACTTATGTCCCCAGTTTTGTAAAATTTTGAAATCCCTTGATTTGTGTAAACTTCCCAAAATACCCTGGTTTTGTAAAACCATCGAAATACCCCCAGATTGCAAAATTATCGAAATACCCCTATTTTTTAAAATATCCAAGAAACCTTATTTTGGAAAATTAAGAAAATACCCCTGTAGGATAAAATTACGAAAATACCCCTGGGTAGTAAAATGACAAAAATACCCTTACGTGATAAATATGAGTTCATGGTTGCTACTTTTATGTTGATGTGTGATGATGGAATTTATGTGGATCTTAGAGCTAAGAAATACAAACCTGAAAACTGAACCTTGTAGATAGAGATCGAATTCGAAAGAAATACTGTTAAAACTACTTTCCATAAGATTGTTCGTTATTAATCAGTGGAAAAAATTAATAATTTATAAAATTCCTAATTAGATAAACGTGGGTTGGTAGAATGAGTACTAGAGGACGTGGTGTGCGTGGCCGAAGTAGAGGCAGGATTGCTGTGTCGAAATCGGTAGGGTCCGGTCATGAGTTGAGGAATGAGGTACCAGTGCCACCAGCTGTGGAGGCAAAATTTCAGGATCAGACGGCCGGAGATGATGCGGTATCTTAGGCGATGTTGAGGGTTTTAGAGAGGGTAGCTGGGCCAGACATGGGCACAGGAGCCCGAAAATCTATGCCGGAGCGACTTAGAGCTAACGAGGCAGAAGTGTTTAGGGGAATTTCTGGGATAGCCCCGAGTACAGCTGAGTATTGGTCAGAGGCGGTCGAATGCCTAATGGATGATTTAGATTTTACGGGAGAAGAGAAGCTGAAAGGAGTAGTGTCCCTTCTCCAGGACGAAGCTTATCAATGGTGGCTTATGGTTAAGGATGGTACCATGGCTGACCGTATCACGTGCGATTACTTCAAAGTGGCGTTCCAGAGCAAGTACATTGAAACGAGCTATGTGGATACACAGCGTAGAGCATTCCTGAATCTGGTTTAGGGAAGTAGGTCGATGGTGGCGTACGGAGCGAAATTTTTGCGCTTGAGCTGTTATGCTTGAGGGATGGTGGCCACAGAACATGAACGGTGTGTTCGATTTGAAGATGGCCTGAAGGATGACCTATGTGTTTTAATAGCTCCACAGTGGGAGAGGGAATTTGCTGTACTTATGGAGAAAGCTAAAATAGCTGAGGAGGTGAGACGGACGAAAAACCTGAACTGGGATAGAGATAGGGGTGGAGGTAAGAGAAATTTTAGATCATCAGGGACAACTGGGAGTACTCAGAAAAGACCTAGGTCGGATGGACCGAGACGGGATGAGAGACCTGCTACTGCTAGCCAAACATGGAAGTGTGCTCGATGTGGTAAATTCCATGTAGGTGAGTGTTGGGCAGGCAGTAGGAAGTGCTTTAGGTGTTGGATTGGAAGCCGCCCAGGTCTGTGGCGGAAATTCAAAGTTTTCTTGGCTCTGCCGGGTACTATCGAAGGTTTGTTGAAGGATTTTCTTCGATCACGGCACTATTGACTAAGTTATTACGGAAAGGAGTTCCATTTATTTGGTCTAGTAAGCAGCAAAAGAGTTTCAGAAGTTGAAAAGGATTTTGATGGAGGCTCCGATATTGATTCAACCGAAGGTTAGAAAAGGAATTTGTGATTTACTGTGATGCTTCACACATGAGACTAGGATGCGTGTTGATGCAAGATGGAAAGGTTGTTGCGTATGCATCTCGGCAGTTAAGACCGCACGAAGCAAATTATCTCACCCATGATTTGGAGTTGGCAGCAGTGGTTTTTGCTTTGAAGATTTGGAGACATTATCTGTACGGGGAGAAATCTATTATTTATATAGATCATAAAAGCCTAAAATACCTTTTGACCCAGAAGGAGTTGAATTTAAGGCAGAGGAGGTGGATCAAGTTGTTAAAGGATTATGACTACATGATCGAGTACCATCCGGGTAAAGCTAATGTGGTGGCGGATTCCTTAAGTTGTAAAGTAATCACTGACTTGAGAGCAATGTTTTCTCACCTTAGTTTGTACGATGATGGGAGTTTATGGGCTAAACTTTAAGTGAAACCCTCTTGGGTCAGTCAGGTTAAGGAGAATCAGCAAACCGATGAGTTGCTAAAGGAGAAGTTTCATGTAGGATCAAGTGATGGATCGACGGACTTCAGTATGAATGAGGAAGGACTGTTATGTCTTCAAGGGAGAGTTTGCATGCCAAAAGATCCGAAATTGAGGCATAAGATTTTGCAAGAAGTGCATAGTAGTCCATATGCTATGCACCCTGAAGGGAGTAAGATGTATCGGGATTTGCGAGATCAGTTTTGGTGGCCAGGCTTGAAGTGTGAGGTAACTGAATTGGTGAGTAAGTGTTTGACACCCCAAGGTGAAGGCGAGCATCGATTACCATCGGGGTTCTTTGCAACCGGTGAAGATTCCACAATGGAAGTGGGAAAGGATCACAATGGACTTTGTTAGTGGGCTACCCCTCATGCCTACTAAGAAAGACTCGGTCTGGGTAATTATTCATCGCTTGATGAAGTCTGCTCATTTCATACCAGTACGGGCCGATTACTCTTTATAGAAATTGGCTAAGCTATATGTAGCGGAGGTAGTGAGATTGCATGGGGTACCGATATCAATCATATCAGACAGGGACCCAAGGTTCACATCGCAATTTTGGAAGGCTTTGCATCAAGCATTGGGCACAAAGTTGGATTTTAGTACAGCATTTCATCCTCAAACCGATGGACAGTCTGAGCGGGTGATTTAGATCTTGGAGGACATGTTGAGGGGTTGTGTCATTGATTTCAGAGGTAGTTGGGAGGAGTTTTTACCATTAGAGGAATTTTCTTACAATAATAGCTACCAGTCTAGTATTCAAATAGCGCCCTTTGAAGCATTGTACGGGCAGAAGTGTCGTACTCCTACCTATTGGACGGAATTAGGGGAACATCAAATTTTGGGTCTAGAGTTGGTTATCGAGACAGAGGAGAGGTTGAGTTAATTTGAGCTCGACTAAAGGAAGCGTCGGACCGACAGAAGTCCTTTGTAGACTTGAAGCGTAAGGACATAGACTTTGCGGTGGGTGACAAGGTGTTCTTGAAGGTGTCACCATGGAAGAAAGTGCTAAGGTTTGGACGGAAGGGTAAATTAAGTCCCAAGTTTATCGGACCTTATCAGGTGTTGAAGCGAGTAGGGCCAGTAGCTTATCAGCTAGAGCTACCTTCTGAGCTAAGCTAGATTCACGATGTGTTTCATGTCTCTATGTTAAGACGTTACCGTTCGAATCTGTCTCATGTGATGCCTGTGGAAGAAATCGAGGTGAGACCTAACTTATCCTTTGAAGAGGAATCAGTGGAAATCCTGGATCATGATGTTAAAGTGTTGCGAAGGAAGACAGTTCTGTTGGTTAAGGTTCTATGGCGGAATCACAATTCTGAGGAGGCTACTTGGGAACCAGAGGAGACGATGCGATAGCAGTACCCGCATCTATTCTGATCAAGTAATTTCGAGGATGAAATTTCTTCAAGGGGGTAGAACTGTAACATCCTGAATTGTTGGGCTTGTGTGTTTAATGTGTGATTGTGTTTCATAATGTGTGATTGTGTTTCATGTGTTAATTAGAGTGTTAGGGATCCAGAATGGGCTCAGGAATTGGGCCGAGGCCTTAATCAAATTTTATGTTTGAACACTCTAGAGGGAAGCCTGATAAGATGGGGCTTAAAAGATGTTATTTGTGTTTTGAAATACAAAGTGGGCTTGTGGCCCAGTGGCAAATGGCGCCACTTAGAAAGCAAGGAGGTGGCATCAACTGAGGAGGCCCAAACTCAAGTAGCATGCAGCCCAATTCTTTTAATTAAAGTTAGCTAAATTTCAGCATTTAGGTGGGTAAGGTTGGACGGCAACAAGGCTTAAAAATAGAGGGATTTTATGTAGATAATAAGTTTGATAATGTGCTGATAAAGAGAGGAAGAGATGATGTTATCTAGGCCTTTTTTGGAGGTGTGCTTGGATAAAGATAAGGGAGGAAGTTTAGGAGCTATCTAGGAAGCAAGTGGTGGCGAATTTGGGACCTTTGTGTGAAAAGAGGGGACGGCTAGATAGGACTAAGGGTGCTGAAATTCCCTTGTTTATTAATTAGTTTTAGTTTTCAAAGAGGGCAATCCGTTATTTGGTTAGTGTGGGTGCAAATTCTCTTTAAATAGAGGGATATCTCTTCAATTCGATATTTGGTCCCTATTTTCTTTTCTCATTCTCTCATCCTCACTTTTATACAAAAGTGAAAGTCCATTATTCTCATTCTCTTTTCTTTCCAACAAGCCAAAACCTCCCAATTGTTCACAACATCTTTTCTTTCAAAAGTCAAACTCGAACTCTCTTCTCATCTTCATAGTGAATACTTTCTATTCCCTTTTGTCGATTTCTTCACTAAAGAATCTACATAGACATCTTCCTATCATCTTTTCTTCCGATCTTCTCAAAGCCGAATCTCTAAGGGTAGTCAATTCTTTGTGTTAAGGTGAATGCCGATTTTCCTATCTCTTCACTTTCTCTTTCAGTTTTTGGAAGACAAAGTCGAAAAGCTAATGGTTTAATGGTTTTATATATTTTCTTGTTGGGCGACATTCAGGAATTTAGATAGATCGCCTAGATTTAAAAGCCGAAAATGCTAGTCTCGGAGTCTCAATCTCTTTTCGAGATTTCAAGGTAAGGGTTCAATTCTTCCTATGTTGTTTAATCGGGTTCTTTTTCATTATTCGTGCCTTAACCTAATGTTGCGTTAAGCAACCATCATAGTATCTTCTGACCAAAGATCACTCATGGACTCAAATTTCAGCAAATCAAAGGAAGGGGTTGGATCTGTAGTTTCAGCCCCAAAGTTCAAGAAATGCGTGGTGTAAGCAGTTCGAGGATTGGTCGTCGGGTTGTGGACCGGCTTCAGAGCAAAACCTTAGGCAGTTAGCAGTCGTATCGACTTCTGATAGTGTCGACATAGAAAGTACTGTCCTATCGGTTATCAGGTGTATAGATCTCTATCACACTATTTAATCTGTATTATATGTATGTAATGGCCTAAAAGCCGGATAAAGAGGCTGTATGAACAGTCGTAATACCCAAAAAGGGTAGGCAAGGGATGTCAGGTACGTAATCATAGAAACTTCTCTAAGTGTATCGAAGTATGTGAAAGTATGTGATCTGTTTAGCTAGTTTAATATTCTTATTCTTGCATGTATGTATGCATGGGATGGGATTGATATGATGAAGGGGAGAAGGTCGCATAGGGAGCAGGTCGCTTTGCCACATAGGTCACATAGTGATTGGTCTTTATGACAGGCAGCACAGCTGTCGATATATTATTAAGGTCGCATAGTGATCGGTGGCTGTGCCACATAGGTCACATAGTGATCGATATGGTGTGTAGTGAATGGAAGATTGATTGTAGAAATCCCCACGGTGTGATGGTTGGTACAGGGGTGTGTAGAGGATGGACTCTTAGGTTTGGGATGGGCCATGTTGCATGAAAATATATTCTGTTGCCATTGTTATGGCCCAAGGCCCATAAGGTGTTTGTGGGCTCAAGGCTTTTAGTGCTTTCGGGATTTGCACACTGAGTCTTGGTGAATCGCCCTTTCATTTTTCCTCACTTCATAGATGAGCAGTAGATCGTGGACATGGGAGCCGAGGCGGACTCGAGGGGCCATCAAAACTATTATCTACATGGACTATTTTCGGTTTTTCATTTGAGTTTTAATTTTTGGGAATATTTTTTTGTAATAAGGCCTCCATAACTTAGGTTTTCAATTTTTTTTTTCATTATGTTAAGTTTTTATACACTTATGTTTTTTTCCAAGGTCTTAATTATAAAATGAAATGATAAATGGGTTTTTTAAACACAATCAACGCAAATGCTTAAAGTTGTTTCAAAAATTTCACATTTAATTGATTAATCGGCTATAATAAATTAAGATTTCAGAGCAAAAGTTTTCAAGATTCAACCCGTAGCATGCTAGATCCGATCATCGCGTATGGGCTGGGTTTGGGGTGTTACACTAGCATTCATTAACTTACATTCCTACACTTAACACCACATAGTCACATGATGCAACACGTCGTAACTTCTCAATGACTTAATCATACTACCAGTCACTCGGTGGTATCGCACATAGACCACCATCAATTTCTAATAGGGTGGTATCGCACATAGCCCACCATTAGTAATAAACTCGATGGTATCGCACACAGCCCATAGGTAACAAAGGATAAGGTAGTAACGCACACAGCCCACCATTAATAATATTGTTGATGGTATCGCATATAGCCCATCACTAACAATTAATAAGGTGGTATCGCACATAGCCCACCGTTATTATATATATTCACGAATATTTATCCAAATGCATTTCCCTATTTCAAATGTTTATCCGGGAACATCCTCACACACTATCATATTTTCTTAGATTTCTACAATAATCATTTTCTTTCACGCAATGCATTTATAGATACAACATATGCAATTTGGATGCATCATTTACACATGACCCACTATGGGTTCATCAAATACCAAATTTACCTCAATTTAGTTCCAACACATACCTGTACCTCTCGTGGTATAACCACATACTTTCTCATTTTCAACATATCTGTTGAATCACTCAAATTGTTAGATAACACTTTTGAGTCGCATACACATAACATCACATCGACATCACGCCCCCGATGGGGTCTTACGCTAATTATCATATAGATGCCATTTCCCTAGCATGGTCTTATTCAATATCACACACCGAGGCCATATTCCAATATGGTCTTACACGGGACCTTAACTATCATCATATCATGCTATTTGCTTTTCCCATTATTCTTAGATTCAATTCTCTTGACATCTCGTCAAAACATATTTAATACATTCATAAAGTAAATATACATTCCATACAGCATTGGAATATTAAATAACTTACACGTAATTGCAACATTTACACACGAACTTACCTCGATATCGGAAAGGGTAAAAGGGACCTATTTGTCCATATGTCTCTTTTCTCTCGCTCTACGTCCGAATCTCATTTTCTTTGATCTAGAACAATAGAATTTACTCATGTAATCACTTATAAATCATAATACATCATAATCTACACTTAGGCAAATGACTATTTTTCCCTCATACATTGGCAAAATTACGATTTTGCCCCTAGGCTCGTAAATCACTTTTCATCACATTTTCTTATTAAACAAGCCAAGTTGAACATTTAATCCTCTAAAAACTATCCACAATTCCAACTATTTCATGCATTAATGAATAAACTACAACATTTGCATCTTAGTCCCAATTAGGTGTTTTCATGACAACACCTTCCATCAAAATTGTTTCTCATCTTCTTAACATTCATTTTCTTCCATAAAAACTCAGCAACCAACTTAAAATCTATCATGTAAAGTCCCTAGACTCTCAACCATATTGCAAATTAGTCCCCTCATTAGCGAGCTTAAGCTTTGGGGACTCCAAAAGCACAAAAATTATCAACTAAAACCATTAAAACCACTTACTTGCAAGAAGATTGCTTGGCTGAATGTTTGAGCTATGAGAACCCCCATTCTAGCTTGTATTTTCGTGGGAGAAGAGAAGAAAATAAAAGATGATAGCCTTTTGCTTATATCATCTTATTTTATTCTTTTATTCAACTAATATCACCAACTTTTGACCAAAGATAAATGCTCTTGTCTCCCTTGTCCACATGGCCGACCAACCCTTTATTATTTGCCTAATTTCACTTTAAACACCTCCACTTAAAAATTCTATGGCTATTAGGTACCTATACCTTGTATAATAGAACTTTCACACTTTATACGATTTAGTCATTTTTCGCGATTAAGCATGAAATTGCTAAAATTAAAACACCAAAATTCTCATGCCTCTTTATAAACATTTTATAACACGTAAAATAACATGGAATAAATTTCTCCAACCTCAGATTAGTGATCCCGAGATCACTATTTCGACTAGCCCCTAAATCGAGCCGTTATAATTCTCTCCCTTAAAGATTTTCGCCCTCGAAAATCTTACCAGGAGAAGTTGTTTCAACA
The DNA here is from genome assembly GCA_025506655.1 of Gossypium rotundifolium. Taxonomy (NCBI): domain Eukaryota; kingdom Viridiplantae; phylum Streptophyta; class Magnoliopsida; order Malvales; family Malvaceae; genus Gossypium; species Gossypium rotundifolium. The sequence goes on from CP106727.1 coordinate 21,638,166, forward strand.
TCCCTAAAATGTTTCCACGAACTCTTCGAAATCACAGATCGATTTATCCTAAAATTTCTCTCGCCAACAACCTTTAAACTATTGTACACAAGGTCAAAGCAGAACTTTGAAACCTAGATTACTCTTTCTCCAAAGCACATATACTCACTAATCTGACAATTGTGAACTTTGCACATGCCAAAATGATCATTCAAATATTTGTTGCATAATTCACTGCAATTCGGTTGACATCCCTCTCTTTGGGACATCATGTCAATCCAAATTCAAAATCTATAGTACTCTATCACACTTTCTCCTTAGAATAATCACTGACTGTAATAGTCCCAACTTTGAACACTCTGATAATTCAGCTTTTATCGGTCAACTACTTCCGCACATAGACTCAATCATATCATGAAGTGTACTCAGTTGTCGAAAACATATATACATATATCAGTACCTTCTCTTATTCTTGTATGAGTAGACCTGCTACTATTAAGTCTCATACCAAAACTTCTTCATAAGTTCTGAATTCATCAACATACAATTTCTATCTCTATGTAACATCAACAACGGAAATCTTATTTGCCCTGAATTTTAACATCTTAGTCAAACTCACTCAAAGCTTATTTAAAATAATATCCATGAACTCATTTTTGAGCTCCTTTGTCTCGAAGGAAAACTCGCTCTAGTCATTAACCTCGCTGAAACTAGGATATCACCAACTAAAGTCAATCGAGTAATTAACTCGCATTACTTAAACAAGGATTTTCCTCCAGACATCTATACTATGTCTTCTATCTAAGAAGTATGTCAATAACTACACACACCATTGTAATAGTTCAAGCCATTTTCATTAACTCACATTCAAATTTTCTGCAGCATTAGAAACGCCATCTCATCAAGATTCGAAAAATACATGACGTTTTTCCACAAATCATATTATAACCTCTATTTCACAACTTAGATACAAAAGTGATCGTCTCAGGATCACCAATCCAATAATTATTTCCGATGCGACTCTAATCACCCAAAAATGTAAACTATACCTTTACACACTGGTATTAAAACACTTTTCCCCAATTCAACTGAACTCGATACTAAAATTTTCAGTTAATATTACTTTTAATGGCTTTCAACTTAACCATCACGGTTATAATATTTCAATAAGCATACCTTTGTATCGTGCTTTCTACTCATGCACACATGGAAATTTATTTATTTTATTGATTCATACGTATATACACATAACTCAAATCATATCTCTATACATTAATCTACTATTTCCTCCAAACTGAGAGTATATTTTGGACACACTCCTATTTGAGTTCCTCTTGATATGTTAATCTAAAACTTTTAATATCGTCTTATCTTAAGATTGTAGGGACATCTCAATTGAGTACATTAACTCTATTCGGCTTAGCCGAAAACCCATCGCACATCGTGAAACTTGTGATCTCATTTTTTATACTATAATTATCACCTTTCTATGATCAAATCAAAAGTGCAGTTATAGTAGATATAACTATCACAATTCAAAGAACACACACTTTAAAGATAACCATGATCAGCGGAATATAAGAGAAATCTCATACAAAGTTTCATCACCAACTTCCTCCTCAAAGTACCAGAATAAGGTTACAAAGAGATAGAGGAATGTCGATCTCAATTAACCAAATCGACAACCGTTTTGTTTGACTTTACAGTCAGCTAACCTTCTCACGCGATCACAATTTTCATAAAAAGAACAACCACATAACCCTTAAAAGAAAACATATATTTATACATAATACTCAGAGAGATCATTATAATCCATTCAACTATGGTTGTCATATTTAAACACTCTCACAGTTCGAATATGGTTCCTCTAACCATTTCTGTCATCATAAACCTCTCTATTACTCCTTCATTAATGAACATCGAATTGGGAGGATCTCGATAAGTACACCTTAGGCTTTCTACTCAATTGAGTCAATTAGCCGAGGTCAACTTCCTCTTTGCTCGTAACTTTTCAAAATTAGTACAATCTATGAAACATTCAGATATTCTTTTCAAACTGTTCTCAACTTTCAACTACTTTCATCTCTATACACATTACTGATTGTTTCACCACTGAACTTTTTTATTTTTTACTCATGAGCTTATTCAACTTGACTCTCATAAAGAAAAATCTCATTTCTACTTCTAAACTCATCAACTTATCCCATTAATCACTAGGGATATTCAAAGACGCATAATCGCCGTAAATGACGTAGCGTAGATCTGAAACCAATGCGACATCCCCGAGGTGGTCTTACATGGAGTCACCTCTAGATCGCAATGTCATATCTCGGATATGGTCTTATATTGGCTTTCACACCAAGTATTGATGCCATATCCTGAATATGGTCTTATATGATTGTCATATTCATTATAGTCCACTAAGACTTCAACATCATATTCAACATCAATTTCTCAATTTAATGGAGTATCATGCATCAATATGATACCAAGCATTCTCAATTATGCTAACATAAATGTTAAATCTATCACGTACAAACTTACTCTCATGACTACATACATATGATTTAACATTCATCATTAATGAGTTATCATTGTAATTGCACAACTCGCTCCAAGCTAGTTTTTTATACTTACTCAAGCTCTATATTAATATTTATTCAAGTACTCAACATTCAAATCCGATTCCTCTTACCATCACTTATCAAATTAAATAACGTCTTACGGGTTTGAGTACGTCATTTATTTGATTGCCATAGTCCAACTATGGTCTTACTCGTATCACAACATCATTGAACGACCGTACTCATCACCTGCGTTCTACTTAACTTAACTACTCCGATTTAACTTCTATACTATAATAACAGTTATGGATTCATAACAGAGTCATAAAACAAAACATTATACATCCTCTACTTTACAGTTGCACATGAGATTCAACTTTGTGGACATACTGATCATACATCATTCAATCAATTATACATACACACATATCCCGTTCACTAGGTAAGTTTACTCATTGTATGCACTTAACCAAATTGGTAGAGTATATAACACTGTATGCATATCAAACCAATATAGGTAAGCTTATCACTTCATAACTTTCATTTCATTCCTTATCACCTACATGTCATAAACTTCTATTCATACCTCTCTGAATTTCAACAATGCATAAGCACATTTCAATTACCTTATTATCACTTACAACATCTTTGAAATTAGCTCGGTTGGGAATCATCTCTATCTTAACAAAATAATTTCGTTGGAGCCGGGAGATATCACATTATCATGGTCCACATATGGAATGTATAGCTAGACTCTTACTCACGCTAGGTTACTCCGAGAAACTACTAAACCATAGCTCTGATACCATTAAATGTAACACCCCTTACTCGTGTCCGACGACGGGACTTGATACGAGGCATTAACATATTTAACTTTACTTGAGCATGTAATCATGGTTATAAAATTTTGTTCAAAGCCCATTTCTTGCCCATTCTTAGCCTACGTGGCCCTAAACTTACCTCCAAGAGTTTTCGAGATTTAACCTGGATTTTTATGAACTTAAAAAAAAAACTTTCATCAAAACAGGGGCCACACGCTCATGTTGAACTAGGGACACACCTGTATGCCCCTAAGACATGCCCGTGTCTTCCACCCGTGGTCGACACTGACTAATTTCACACGGTCTTGACATGTCCGTGGCCCTAGCTCATGTGCCAAACCTTGGTATTCTAACTTATCCACACGGCCTATACACACGCCCGTGTGCTTCAGCCGTGTGGCAATTTAAATTCCAAGTGCAAGGTGTAGACTTTACACGGCCTAGGTATACACTCATGTGCTAGCCGTGTCTCCCACATGGTCTAGACATACGCCCGTGTGTCTACCCATGTGGACAATTAGCAAGCTATCTACCAAGCCCTTTAGCCTCCCTCACTTGCAAAACATTCATACACCGTCACATAGACTTCTATTTTATCAAACATAACTCTTAAATTATCACATTTAAACTATAAAAGGAAGTCTTTATCTCATACACGAGGGAGAACTATTTCTGGTATAATTACAAATGACTTAAGCCATCATCTATGGCTATACACAATCGAACCATAAACTCTTTTAGGCCAACACATTTGGCTATATCATCTATGACTTAATCAACTTCAAACACTATCCCTATACATGCCATAACTCATAAGGACTTGAAACCTCATATCAAATGTCTGCTCAATAGTGTGAAAACATCTCCGGCGATCTCCAACCCGGGCTAGTTAAGCAAACCTATAAGAGATAGGAAAAGAAAAGGAGTAAGCAATAATGCTTAGTAAGTTCATATGCAAATGCTAATCAATTATTGATACTCATTGTTTATACACCATATCAAGGTATTATAATGAGTTTTACTCGTAAACTCATGGTTACCAATTCAATCATTCATAATGCTTACTCATTCCGTCTCTTACCACGTTCTAACCATACCTCGAGCTTAAGGCTCGCATTCATTAACTTACATTCCTACACTTAACACCACATAGTCACATGACGCAACACATCGTAACTTCTCAATGACTTATTCATACTACCAGTCACTCGGTGGTTTCGCACTTAGCCCACCATCAATCTCTAATAGGGTGGTATCGCACATAGACCACCATCAATTTCTAATAGGGTGGTATCATACATAGCCCACCATTAGTCAATAAACTCGATGGTATTGCACACAGCCCATAGGTAACAAAGGATAAGGTAGTAACGCACACAACCCACCATTAATAATATTGTTGATGGTATCGTACACAACCCATCACTAACAATTAATAAGGTGGTATCGCAAATAGCCCACCGTTATTATATATATTCACAGATATTTATCCAAATGCATTTCCCTATTTCAAATGTTTATCCAGGAACATCCTCACACACTATCATTCTTACTTAGATTTCTACAATAATCATTTGCTTTCACGCAATGCATTTATAGATACAACATATGCAATTTGGATGCATCATTTACACATGACCCACTATGGGTTCATCATATACCAAATTTACCTTAATTTAGTTCTAACACATACCTGTACCTCCCGTGGTATAACCACATACTTTCTCATTTTCAACATATCCGTTGAATCACTCAAATTGTTAGATAACACTTTTGAGTCGCATACACATAACATCACATTGACATCACGCCCCTAATGGGGTCTTACGCTAATTGTCATATAGATGCCATTTCCCTAGCATGGTCTTATTCAATATCACACACCGAGGCCATATTCTAATATGGTCTTACACGGGACCTTAACTATCATCATATCATGCTATTTGCTTTTCCCATTATTCTTAGATTCAATTCTCTTGACATCTCGTCAAAACATATTTAATACATTCATAAAGTAAATATACATTCCATACAACATTGGAATATTAAATAACTCGCACGTAATTGCAACATTTGCACACGAACTTACCTCGATATCAAAAAGGGTAGAAAGGGACCTATTTATCCATATGTCTCTTTTCTCCCATTCTAGGTCCGAATTTCATTTTCTTTGATCTAGAACAATAAAATTTACTCATGTAATCACTTATAAATCATAATACATCATAATCTACACTTAGGCCAAAATAACTATTTTGCCCTCATACATTGGCAAAATTATGATTTTGCCCCTAGGCTCGTAAATCACTTTTCATCACATTTTCTTATTAAAAAAGCCTAGCTGAACATTTAATCCTCTAACAACTATCCACAATTCCAACTATTTCATGCATTAATGAACAAACTACAACATTTGCATCTTAGTCCCAATTAGGTGTTTTCATGACAACACCTTTCATAAAAGTTGTTTCTCATCTTCTTAACATTCATTTTCTTCCATAAAAACTCAGCAACCAACTTAAACTCTCTCATGGAAAGTCCCTAGACTCTCAACCATATTGCAAATTAGTCCCCTCATTAGCTAGCTTAAGCTTTGGGGACTCCAAAAGTATAAAAATTATCAACTAAAACCATCAAAATCACTTACTTGCAAGAGGATTTCTTGGCTGAATGTTTGACCTTCAAGAACCCCCATTCTAGCTTGTATTTTCGGTGGGAGAAGAGAAGAAAATAAAAAGTTGATAGCCTTTTGCTTATATCATCTTATTTTATTCTTTTATTCAACTAATATCACCAACTTTTGACCAAAAATAAATGCTCTTGTCTCCCTTGTCCACATGGCCGGCCAACCCTTTATTATTGGCCTAATTTCACTTTAAACACCTCCACTTTAAAATTTTATGGCTATTAGGTACCTATACCTTGTATAATAGAACTTTCGCACTTTATGTGATTTAGTCCTTTTTCGCGATTAAGCATGAAATCGCTAAAGTTAAAACACCAAAATTCTCATGCCTCATTATAAACATTTTATAACACGTAAAATAACATGGAATAAATTTCTCCAACCTCGAAGTAGTGATCTCGAGATCACTGTTCCGACTAGCCCCTAAATCGGGCCGTTACATATGTGCTCTCTGTTGGCTACAACAATAAGGCCTAATTTTTGTGTTTTGTTTTTTATCTTTCGGTTTTCAGACCACTGCCTTTGCCTTGTTGATGTTCAAGGTTTATTGACATCAGTCTCAGTCTGCCTTTAGACCTTTCTTCGCCTTCGGGCATTTTCGAAGACCATTCCATATTGTATTTTACTTGCTTGTATAAGATAGGACGTACTTGCTTGTATGGTTATCTCTTTATGATTACGAGTGATTCACCCATTTGTTTGTTTAAAAAAAACATACAAATAAATTTAGCTACTAATATTTTTTCATTTTTCATTTTTTCATTTTGTCATTTTGATCTTTATTCTTTTTTTGAGTCATTGTAGCGCTCAACCTTTAAAATTTAGTCAAATTATTTACTTTTTTATAAAAATAAATTGGCCAAAATGCTAAAATTTTAATGATATTGACATGTCAGCTCACTTGGTATTTTATGTATACTTCACTACTAATATGGATAAATTTTTAAAGGTTTTTATTGACTTTTTAACAGCTTACTTTTTTAACATGGATAAATATCATGTGAGCTGTCACGTCAATGCCGATAAAATTTTAACAGTTCAGTTAAATTTTCCATTCAAAAGAACGAAAATTGATTGAATTTTAGAAGTTGAGGACCGAAAACCCCCCCAAAAAAAGAATACGTGTCAAAATTAACAAATAAGTAAACATTTAGACTAAATTTATCATTATATCTTAAAAATGTGCTATTTGCCGATACTTGAAATGGCTTATTTTTATGATTATGACATCATTAATAATTATTTATTTATTTTAAGATTCCTAACTGCACTTTTTAATAATATTATCTTTAAAATTCTAACCTAAATTCTTTTATTAAAGTGTAACATTGCACAAATTTCCTTTGTTAAAGCCGACAGTGATTAGTTTGCGAGTGCTTTGTCTACCAAACTTTCTATTGAATCAAGAAAGACTTGAAATTTCAATCATCAACCTAACCCACAAACAGAAAAATGTTTCTACAGTGTGGTCGAGCCACAGCCCACAGTGCAACTGGCACACGTGAATCATGCCTGGCTTATCACCCTATGCATTTAGGCCTTTGGTCAGTGGTCACCTTCGTCATAATTGGAGGTAGCTATACTGTTAAGCCTTTGTCTCGTGCAATGGTTAGAATTCGAGTGAATAAATATCGGAGTCAAATGATCTTATCGCAGGTAAGGATAAGTACGTAGAATTGTAGACTTAAGAAATTTAGCCAACAAGACAGCGTAACAAGACACAAGCTTTTGGATATTCCACACTGGTTATTTTACGTCCTTTTATATGCATAGTTTCAAGCAAGAGTGAGTTCTAAAGAGACATCATTGAGGCCCAATGTCCCAGCTTTGCCATGCCTTGACATTTTCTGGGAAACTTTTGAGTTTAGCGACCGACAAATTGAACAATCAGATGCTTGACTATGATCCCCTAAGTTAACCAATCTTTGATTTTTGCATTTCCAATCTGCACCTCCATGTTGCCCCACGTTTAGCTTTTCACGATTCTCCTGTAGGACCGAAACCCTTCAAATAGATCAATCTATATATGAACAAAAGGAAGGAAAGAGAGAGAGAGAGAGAGAGATCATTACTGGGATGGGGTAACTTTTGAGTAAATCCTTGAAGATTATATATGAAGTACTTGATCTTTGCTCGGATCCTTTATTTGTTAATTCCCCGTATGATAACTGGTTACTCACTTTGTTTCCATTCCTGCATATATGGAGGAAGGTCTCAATATAAACATTTTCAGAAGAAAGATTGAAAGACACCCTTTCTTTTTAGGCTTCTAAGAATTAAGTGCAAATATAGCAACACTGGATATAGATATAGATATACATATACATATACATATACATATACATATACATATACATATAGAAATATATACCATTGTGGCTGCCGAAAGATGGTACATGAAGGCATCCCTTCAATTCCGAGGCCTAGGTTATAGGGTCTCACTTGATCCTTAAACTGTTGATTTTGTGGGCAGTTCATCAGTTCTGATACCTTCTCGTTTCTCCTTGATGCAGTAGCTGCTTCTGTAATTTACATAACCATACATACACATATTTCATAATAATTAAAGATATTGGCAACTGGGATTAGAAAAGTTTTATATTCCATGCACTTTAAGTTGGATAGAAGTAAATTAAACAGCATGCACTAGTAACATATTAGTTTTCTCATGTATACCTTGTATCATCTGTTCATGCTTGGTGCTCCTATACATCTGTTCATACATGGCAAACAAAAATTTGAAAATACAAACCCAGAATTCTTTTCAAACAATATAGATATTTGTAGTATTTGATCAAAACCTGGAGATGGCTCTTAACATGGGAGATTGTTAGTCCTTTCACATCCATTATCTGTAAAACCATCTTTGGGGTAGCCCCTATATATAGTTGAAAACCATAATGAAAAACTGAAAGGTGTTGGAAAAAGGGTTAATAAAATATTACAAGGTAGCTTACTCTCTTCTCCACCTAAGCGTTCAACTGCATGCACAAAGCATTGGTGAAGAGCAGGTGTCCATCTTAGACGAGGCATTTTTGATCTAACATAAGGCCTTACGATTGGCGGTTTCAAGCTTATTTCAGGCAGCTGCAGATTATCGTCCTTATGGTGGCGTCGCCTCATAACTCTCATCATCGATGGTGAGGGTGAATAAACGCTGATTCCACCACTGTCGTCGAGGGAAGAAGATGAAGAACAACACCCTTTCAGCCAACAACTATCAACATCAACTCTCTTCATATTGTGCCTAAGATTATCAGACAATATAAACAATGAGAAAGAGACGAGAGAGAAAAAAAAGAGAGGTGGGTGTTTTAGTGAAAGTTGAAACAAAAAAGAGAATAAATACTAGTGAAGACTCTGTTGCATGGATTTTGTCTTCTTCCGCAGCTTTTCTTACACTCTTTAAGAGGCCAGTTTTAGTCTATTGGAGGTTCGATTAGAAAAAGGAAATTTGGACACGGAATTTCAGACTCACTTTCTTCATCAAAATTTAGAAAAAATAGAAAAAAAAAAAAAAAAAAGAACTTCGCAATTTGGTTCATGAAACTTGATTGATTGATTCAGGCCAAAAAAAATAAAAAATTGATTGATTGGGTGAAAAACAAGAACCCAAAATGATGAAAAGATGAAAACTTTTCTACCCAAATTTCCTGATGATATCCTGGTTTGAACTTTGAAATTGAAGTTATATATTCTTTTGGGTCATGTATTTCCTGACATTCATTCTTCTTCATTTTTCTTTTTCCTTTTTATTTCCTGTTGAAGAACATAAATGCAACTGTTGACTTCATTTATTAGCCAAATTCTTAGAAATAATCTTGACTATTTTTCATTAATTGTTGTAGGAGTATCTGCAAAATTTGCAGTTGAAAGTTGCAAAGAAAAAAAAAGCAAAAGTAAACGTTATAACAAAAAAAAAAAAAAAGGTTTCACACTTTCACTACAAAACAAACATAAGACATAAACGTTAAGAATGGCCCAAAGTAAAACATGGAGCCATTGACATGTCATGACCTAAGCATTTTGCTGATTTGCAGTTGCTACAAGAAACATGTTCAATCCTCCCTCATTCCTCAAAACAGGATAGTTCCCTTTATTCCGGCCATCATCACTTTACAAAAAAATATATCTAAAATATATGCTTTTGTTGATTTCTTTCTTCAAACACTAAAACATGGACAGTTTCATAATGTAAGAACATGCCAATGTTCACACTAACCGATCGAGTGATGATTTCAACAATCAACAATAAGCCGATAACGTGTGTGGGGATGGCTACGCAAGCATTCTTTTTTTTTCTTTTCCCAGCTGGCTTTTGTTTCTCTTGCAGTGGCCACGTCCAATGCCTAAAACGTCACCATTGATGCTCACATTGTTAAGCTATGGGTGTGGTGAGCAATCTCGATTGCCAACAATGGTTGAAACTACTTCTGTCGGTTTGTGGCACCTCTAACTGGGGGTTTGGAGAATTGCAACTTAAAGGAGACGGTTTCAAATTGAGGAATATTCCTCTTGATGGAATTTGCCAGAATCATGGACAAGTGTTTCTTGATGTCGTAAGCTTTGAATCAAGGAGACTCAAAGTCTAAAACAGAGGTTTCGATTATTCAAATGGGGACGATGCCTAAAACACGATTAATTTATCATAATATATATAAATTGAATGCCAATCCTGTTATCATAAAGACAACAAAGTTGTTCCACAAGGCCAAGAAAGAAATTGGTTCAAAAAGCTCAAGTTGAGCTCTAATAATCCGCAATTAACAATCTATTTTTGCTCTTCATATTTCCAAGCTTGCGACATGTCACCCTTTCGTGACATTATTATTCTTGTTAGCTAATTCAGAAAGGCCTCGTATGGCGACCTCTAGCTCGGCCACAGAGAAGGGCGTTCTTCGGGATTGGTAATTCATCTCTCCATGAATTTGCAGGGGAGTAAACCCTGAGATAAAACTGCTGGCCTAAATATTGCCTGGCCCAGTTCTCGGACCGTATATTCCACATTCCCACGTTGTCTAAAGCCATGTAGATTGCAGTCCATGACCTGGGATACACCTGCATTTGCTCCAAAAAGAATCTAGACTTAGAACTGGTGCTCCTACAATCTCTATAATTGATCACATCTCATGCGCATTGACAGAATAACAGCAATACCTGAGTGGTGCAGCGGGCTACCGTGTCCCTCAAATTGTAGCTTGATCGACTAGCAGGTGTCCATTGACCTCCATTCATCCTGATCAACCAACATTTTAAACACGTTAATTGGATCCTTACATAGAAAATCGAACCTAGAGCATTAGTATTGAAAACCTCACCCTACAACAAAGAAGGAATAGCCATCAATATGCCATGACTGCACAGTGTCCTCCCAATTTTGAAATACAATCTCAACATATTCTCGAAAGTTGGCTGCCAGGACAGAGGTCTGAAAGTAGGCATTATTTCCTGAAGGGGGCCAAGTAGGAATGCTTCCAAGATTGAAGACTCCAGGAATCTTGAAGTAATCTGCAATTTTTAATGGAGTATCAGCTGGAACATATGAGACACCATTGACAGCATACCTCTGCTTTCCATTAATATAAGGTGCAGAGTTTGAGAGCATGATAGTGCGGCTTGGAGTGATCAATCCATAATGGTAAGAGCCTTGGGGATTAGGTCTAGGTCCACTAGCTGTTAGGTTCCAACTGGTAGAAGAAAAACTATCAGCTTGATAGCCACTTTTAAATGGTTTCAATTATTAGCTTCTGAAAGAGTTCCATAAGATAAGTACCGTATCGATCTGGCCTGCATGACTGATGGAGCAATTTGTATAGTGGGAGCCCCAGGAACTGGACCAGAAACTCCCCTTTTCGAATTGCTATAGTGAAGAATGGCAGTTGTTGTGAGCACACGACGAGTGAAGCGTGTAGAGGCAACAACATAGTAGTCCTGTGGAATCTGATCAGCAGTTACCAAGAATGAACATGACTGCCCAAGATGGATATCGAAAGAAGTGTAGGTGTTCTGAAGCGTATGTGATCCTTCAACTTCTATAAGTTTCAGCTTGTGCCCCTGGATCCTAAAGTTAATCGAAGTTGTGAGCCCAACATTCAATACCCTAAACCGGTATGTCCTACCTGAGTTCAAAAACAATGTCCCATGTCACAAACAACTCGCATTGCGTAAAATTTAAAAGCTAAGGTTAAGCGAGAATGGCCTAAACATATTCATGAACTGCATAAAACAGTATTGATCAGGTTTATCGAGCAAACAACAGATTCTAGCAACCGATGGGACAAAGACTAGCAAGTTGGCTATTGCTCACCTGGATCAACAGTGAATGTGCATCCATTCCACCCTCGACCATTGATGAGAAGGCCATCGGGGAAGGGAAGGTTATGGCCACTGTCCAAGAGACGTCTCAATACCTTAAGAAACAACGAGGGATTAGTCGGTGTGTAGAACAATGATTACAGCTCCAGCCCCCTACTTATATGGTATATCATGTTATTATAACCGATGCAGAAACAGAATTCTTACATAGTGATTTCTCTTATACCAGTCCCCAGCCAGTACAGTGAAATCCCCAGCAGGACTAGGGAAAGGTACAGGGATCTTGGGGCGGCTCCAGATTCTGATTGCACCGTACCCTCCGGCAGCCTTATGGAATAAAAGTGATGGGAAGTAGTAAAAGCTACCAATCTGATCTTTCACTTGGAGAACGTAAGTGAAGTTTTTCCCCGGTCGAATTGGACAGTTTGTGCCAGAAACTCCATCCTGCCATGAGTTCCTCCTTTGCTGCACACCGTTCCTGCAGACCCAAAAAAAGGAGATGACAGTCAAATTTCACATCAATTGCGACATCCAAAAGCCGTTTCAATTTATTTCATAAACATTTAAGTACATGCTTACCAAATAGGTAGATAATGGATAATTGGATCAGTCACTAATAAGTACAACATAAACTATGGAAAGTACAAAATAAACATTTTGAATGATCAATAATATGCAAAGTTGCCAAGCTTTATTAAAGTAAGTAGCATAATTCACAGCTTTAATTAAAACTAGGCCTAAACCTGAGGTCTGATACCGTCCTAGTAAACATAATTAAGGACACATCTTTTATTATTCTATAGGCAAGCACATGCATTTAAATAATTTACTGCTACCAGCTCTGCCATAACTAGGCAGACATTGTTAATTATTTTTATTCATCTTAATATTTTAAACATGAATCTCCACAGATGTGAGATGCAGCAGTGCACTAACTGAATTATCATAATACTATTTAACCCATTGAGTCCATGAAAGAGTTATTCGTTATAAAACTTGGATTTAATAATCATTTAACTATGAAAATGAACCATATTGTTAGGGTTTTTCCAAGATAGTAGGGGCGTAACTAAGGGGCCGGGCCCCTAAAATAGAAAATTTTTCATTTAGAGCCTTTATAATTTTTAAAATTTTAAATTAGTAAAGGTAAAATTACACTTTGCCCTCCTTAAAAATAAAAAAATTGATTTAATCCTTTAAAAATTATAAAGATATAGGCTATTAAAATGGTTAAATTGCATTTTTATTATTGTAAAAATGACAATTTAATTTCGACCCCTAAAATTTTCTTCTGATTCCACCCTTGCAAGATAGTCTATGAAATAAGAACCAACAAATTGAGAAGTATAAAGGATCAAGGATAAAAACTAGGGATATACTCACGTACCAAATTGAGAAGTAGCTTATAAGGTTTTCATTGTCATCAAATTTAGCATTAGTTGATATCTTACTAAAAATAGTAGTCATAAATGCAAATGTCTACCGATGGAAAAATTGTCCACTGTTCAAGCATTTACCTTCAGATCTAAGAAACTCAAAACTTTCCCACTAAGCTGTAGTTATCTAACTATATACAATGATGAAAGCAAAAGAGCACACATTATCTTAAAATGAAAGCTGCATTTTGAGCTAATGCTAAGCTTCCAAGATTGTATATGTACTTTCCTTTGTTCTTTTCTACTTTTACCTTGTCTTCCTAATCAATATTAAGTAAATGATGAACAAAAAGTAAGCATAAATAAAGGAATGTTAGCATGATTACCAAGAGATAAGGAATGGTTCATTTAAGTAGTTATAAACACTGATAATCAAGTTGTCATTAGTAACTGCGTCGATATGAGGCCCTGGAAACTGCCCATTTATTAAGATCCCCTGCAATACAGTTTTTCCACATTCCAATCCATTACTCAAACACTTGCTAAACAAGTAGCTTTTAGAAACCAAAAAAAGAAACCCAGAAAACAAGAAAGAAAGTACCTGTTGCTTAACTCCAAGAGGGTAAATATCACCGTAGGTGACTTTCCAAGTGATATAACGATATGGGTTTTCTCCATTAACGCCGAGGAACAAAATGCAAGCAATTAAGCAACGAAGGATAAGCTTGCTGTCTCCCATTTTGTTGACTTCGTTTACTTACTTTAGGATACAAAAAGAAAAACAGGAAAAAACAGGAATCCTTGTTTTTGCAAAATGTTAGATAAAACACAGATCTATAAAAAGTTTAAGGCACCATTGTTGTATCCTTTTTAAATCTTTCTTTCCCTCAGTTTATTCGGGGTTCTTAGAATTAGTATGGAGGCAAAAGCAGAGCTCTGTTGTGTATGCAAGTGAAAAAAAGCGTTTTTTTATAAGATCACATTGCATAATAGCTGTCAGTGGGCTCCAATTGAATGCAATTGAATCTAATGAGAAGCGGTGGCCCCAGCTTAATCATGTCCCTATTTAGCATCACATGGGTCGAGTTCATATGGTGGGACCGTCAGTAGCCGATTGATTTTAGCCCCTTCAGAACTGATAAAACGTATATGGAACATTGTAAGTAAAGGCTGTCAAGTCTAAGCAACAAGACAGGAATCAACCCCAATCACGTGCAAAGTTTGGACTTGCCTAATTTCATGTGCCCATTGTCCGAATTTAGTAGCGAAGAAGACAGTTGTATTTTGATACTGATGCCGTCTTCCATTTTCCATTGCAATGGCACCATTAACAGACTGGAAGAAAATGGTCAAAGAAAGAACCATTATTAGATTAAAGAACTTTCATGTTTAGATTACTTCGTGCAATACTCTGTGATGAATAAAATATATCGGCGAACAATACGGCGAGAAAAATGGTTGAAACATCCAATACCTTTAACATGGTGACAACCTAGGAAGAAAAAGAACTATATCACGGGGTTCCATTCAACGGCCAGGTTGGCTGCTTTGAGAGTGGTTCACTATTATTGCAGTTGCAGAATGTTGATGGGTGGTATTCTTTAATCAACAAATGGCAAAGCATAAGATCCAACAATGAGACGAGGCCACTGCAGTTGAATTAGATCACCCCATAGCTTTGGTGCACCTACAGGGATTGGGGAAACCAAACAATATGTAAAAGCTCCGGGCTTATACTGTCCTTTATTGAAAACGGAGATAATGTCCATGCACTTAACATCTATATGATGATAGAAATGGATATTAAGGGTGGGATTGGATGAACGGTGCGTTTATCTGCGTTTAGTGTAAAAATAGCGGTGGTGATGAAATTAGATACTGTATTGATATTATAGCGTAAGAAAAAAAATAAGCTAAACGCACCGCACTGCACTCAATCGCCCATCCAAACCCACCCTAAGGCTTAAAGGAAGTACAAAAAAGTTAATTAATGTGTCTTACAGAAAATAAACCCAGCTCCCCCATCGAAAGTACAAAGTGGTAAT
Organism: Gossypium rotundifolium; assembly: GCA_025506655.1. Classification (NCBI taxonomy): domain Eukaryota; kingdom Viridiplantae; phylum Streptophyta; class Magnoliopsida; order Malvales; family Malvaceae; genus Gossypium; species Gossypium rotundifolium. Next base: position 21,653,952 of record CP106727.1, read on the forward strand.
GGCGATGGTGTTAGATGGCTTCTAAAGATATGCGGTCATGTAGAAGCAAACGACGAGTGGTTTTTTTATAGTTTAACTGATGATGACTAAACTAACTATAATTACAATAAAAGCAAGAGCATCTATCGAACAATAGTATAGCTATGGTGAGTAGGGAATATCGTATCCACGAGAACTAAAAGTACTAGTAATTACTGTTTTTCTATTATTTAACAGACAAATTGATGAAATTGTTTTTAATCTAAAATTACTAAACTAATCTAATTAAGAATGCAACAGAGAATGAAATGGGAAAAATAATCGAAGACAACCAATGAGAAAGATAATACCCAGGAAAGCTAAACGCACCGCACTGCACTCAATCGCCCATCTAAACCCACCCTAAGGCTTAAAGGAAGTACAAAAAAGTTAATTAATGTGTCTTACAGAAAATAAACCCGGCTCCCCCATCGAAAGTACAAAGTGGTAATGGCGATGGTGATAGATGGCTTCTAAAGATATGCGGTCATGCAGAAGCAAACGACGAGTGGTTTTTTTATAGTTTAACTGATGATGACTAAACTAACTATAATTACAATAAAAGCAAGCGCATCTATCGAACAATAGTATAGCTATGGTGACTAGGGAATATCGTATCCACGAGAACTAAAAGTACTAGTAATTACTATTTTTCTATTATTTAACCGACAAATTGATGAAATTGTTTTTAATCTAAAATTACTAAACTAATCTAATTAAGAATGCAACAGAGAATGAAATGGAAAAATAATCAAAGACAACCAATGAGAAAGATAATACCCAGGAAAGAATCTACCTAGACTTCACCTATTATTTTGAATCTGAATTAAACAATTTATTCACTTGTGTCTTGATCCGTAGAAATCACTAAATTATGTTAATATCTCTTTCGAGAGTAAGAACAACTGACTCTAGGTTGATTAATTGAAATCTCTTTCTAATTAAAACTCCTATTGTCGCATTAACTCGATCTATGGATTCCCTTATTAGATTTGACTCTAATCCGGTAGATTTATGTCGTCCTATTTCTAGGATTGCATGCAACTCCATTCAATTATACTAGATCTACTCTTAAATAGGGACTTTTGCTCTATTGAAATAAGCATATTAAACATGAATTAATATCCTAAAAATATTAAAACACGAAATAAGCATACATAATTGAGAACAAAAATCAAGTATTTATCATGTAAATCAGAAATCAAATAATAAGATTCATCGTAGGTTTCATCTTCCCTAGGTATCTAGGGAGTTTAGTTCATAATCTGGAATGAAAACATCTCAAAATTAGGATAACAACAAGACATAAAGAAACTCAATAAAACTTCTAAGGAAATTAAATGGAGATATTTAATCTTGAAGGAGATTCGCTTCTGAGTTAATTCCGATGGTGTTCTTCGAGTGATTTCTTCAATCTTCTCTCAGTGCCATCTTAGATCTTCTTCTAATTGATATTTATAAACTTTAGAATGCTCAGAAAGCCTAAAAATTGAGTTTTTCCACGTGTTTGGGAAACAGGGAGTGATATCGACACGCGTGTGGAAATGCCCAAGCCGTGTGGATCCTGGAAACATCTTTATTTGTCCGATTTTGGCTCGTTTTTCACTCCTTTTGCTCCCAAATACTCTCCTAAGTATAGAAACATGAATTTAAAGGATTAGGAGCATCAAATTCACTAATTTACATCATTAATCATCCAAAAATGCATTAAGAATGTGATTAAAATATGTTATTTTTATAGCTTATCAAATATCCCCACACTTAAGCGTTTGCTTGTCCTCAAGTAAAATCCTCAACTCACAATTAAAATTAATCTTTCTCAACTCATAATTCTCATCAATGATGTTTCGTCCTAATTCACAAATAATCATACATTGACAATTCAACTAAAAGAGCACTAAAGATTCAAACAGTCCAAGTCGAACACTTTTAAAGCATGAACACATAGGTATTTCCCTTTATCTAAGTAATTACCTTTAATTCAAAATCGACAAAAATCGACATCCTCACTAAAGATTCAATCAAATCACTTAAAGTGTTTAAAGTTCAAGAATAAGCACTCAATAGTCAAATATGAAAAGTTATTATCATATGCTTGCATGAAAATCAAATCTTCACCACTATAAAATGAGATGATACTCAAATCAAAAGGTCTTTAAGAGGTTATAATGGGGTTTAGGTTAAAGGTGTGGAGAAAGACTGAAAAAAATGGTTAAAATCGAGATCAAATTGATAAATTACCAAACTAAAAAATAAACAAATGCTGAATTAAAAACAATTACATCAATCGAAAAATGTTCAAGAATGACACGAGCTTCTTCTCAAAATATGAATTTAACTATTCAAGCTCAATTAACATAGAATTTGTAATAACCCTATCCCATGTCCGTCGCCGGATTAGGGTTAAAGCGTTACCTGACAGATTGGAAACTTTATCAAACAATTCGTAAATTAAGCCATCATTTACAATCATAATGTACCTTCTGTAGGTCATCGAGACCTAAAACATGCTTTGAAGTAGTGTCGGGACTAAACCGGAACACATACAGAAATTATCAAAAATTTAAAACTTTTTAAAGTTTCAGGGGTTACACGTCCGTGTGGGTAGGCATGTGCTTCCCACGACTGCTAGACGCACTCGTGTGTCTTCCCCATGGTCGAACCTGACTTTACACCACGGCCACTAAACACGCCCGTGTACCTTAGCCGTGGTCAATCCTGACTTGGCTCCACGGCACCAAGCATGCCCTTGTACTTTGGCCGTGGTCGATTACTGATGAAACCACACGGCTACCAGGCACGTCCGTGTGCCAATGCCATGTGCTCTTAACTAGCTATGGACTTAGCCCCACGGTCACTAGGCACGCCCGTGTGGCAAAATAGGCCATTTGCAAGGCCAAAAATGCCACCCACCATAGGGTCAAACCTACAAGCAAATACCAATACAATCCATGCACATTTAACAACCATGAACATGCCAAAATAACCATTCAATCTTTACATTCAAAACCAATTTCAACCATGTCAACTTACAAGACTAAAACTTATATATGTACAAGCATAATTCATCCATACTTGCCCAAAAACTTGACCATTTCAAATGCTATTTAAACACACCAAAACATACATCATATATCTTCTCCATAAAGGCAAAATATCAACCTAAAATTAGCCACATCACATGGCTAAGTTCATATAACAAACTTATACCAAATACCAGCCTATACATGCCATATCTAACTATATACATTTCCAAAATGTACCAAAACAAGTTGTGTAGCGTGATGATGATCCTCGACGGTCCCGAGCCTTCAGTAGCTTTGACGATCTATAAAACAGAGCACACACACACAAAGTAAGTTTTCAAAAGCTTAGTAAGTCATATACAAATAAACTTAACTTAAAATGCACATAGCATATTTATACAATGACAATAATGGTACTCATAGCATATACATCACACATTTTGTTTAGCTCAATTGCTTAGCCATAACTTATCACATACTTCAACTCAATACCACATATGCACATAGCTCATCTAAGCATAATTTTACATATCATCTCATCATCCCTTTGCACATATTCCTTTTAGTAAGATCTTATAGATACTTACCTTTCATACACATCTTGTGTACTTATCAAACATACCTGAAATGGATATACATTCACATAATTGTTCATAGCTCGGAATTACCCGTTGATAATTGTTCATAGCTCGGAATTACCCGTTGAACTGTTTGAAATCTAATAGGATATACAGAATATTCAAAATAGTCGTACAATGCCAACGTCCCAGACGTGGCCTTACATGTAATCAGATATCGATGCCACTGTCCCCGACATGGTCTTACACAAATTAATACGATGCCAATGTCCTAGACATGGTCTTACACGTAAAGCTCATATCGATGCCAATGTCCTAGACGTGGTCTTACACAAATTTCAAATCAATGCCAACGTCCCAGGCATGGTCTTACATGATAATACAGAATAGACACCTTTGTCATGACATAGCTAATCCTATCTATTCCTAGGTTTGTGCGGGACTTCTCAGACATTGTCACTATGTCGATCTTATCTCGAAATTCATATACATAGCATCTCGTAAGCATTCACTATTATCAATAGTCCTATGAATATGCACAATTCAATACAAATACATTTATTTTCATAATGACTTACCTTGGATTTGATTTAACTAAAACAGAAACGGCTACTCGATTACTTTAGCTTTCCCGCGATCTAAGTCCAATTTCTTCGGTTCTTGATCTAAACATATTCAAATTTAACCCTTTTATTCACTAACTCATTCAATTCAATTCAAGAACACACATTTAGGGCTATTTGTAACTTAACCCTCACGTTTGCACATTTTATCAATTTAATCCATTTTTCTCAAAACATCAAATTTACAAAATCATTATTTAACCATGCTTAGCCGAATGCTTATGAACATCATACAAGCCCATAATTTCCATCAAATTGTAATTTAGTCCCTCAAATTGCTATTATCTCAATTTAGCCCTAATTAGCTAAATTCATCAAAAATTCAAGAACAAAACATGTTCATCAATTACATATCTTTCATTTAACAACTAAACTCATCATAAAGCTTAGATCTTTTGGATCGAAATTTATTATTCCTTCTATTAAACATTTCCAATGGTTATATTTTAGTGCGATAACTAAGATCGAAAATCAAGTGGTCGTGAGTGACATAGAACGCTTGATCGATTCTCCTTGTGGAACAAGAATATTTGTGGTAAGGAAATCTCGTTCTTAAAACCCTTAGTCATAATCGATATAAATATTATTAGACGTGCTAACAATCTTTTGATCTTGAAGACTTTCAAAATAGGGAAGAAAAGGCGGTGTTTAGTCTTCGTAAGAAGGCGGATCCACTATTCCCCTAAGTTTAAACGAAGAGCGGTTTGGCAATCGGGATTTTTCACGGTTACGGACCATCTTCAAAGGAAGTCAATTATTTGAAGTGGTACCAACTTCCGAGCCTTTATCGTTAGTGGATTCTCAAAGATTAACGAACCAATAAACGAGGAGAAATCGAAAATTGAAGTGATTCAAAATCAAGAGGGTAAGGTTTTGGATCTAATATCGATAATGTATTTTTATACAAAATAGTGTTCTAACGGATCGAAATATGTTTTAAGGTCGAGGAGCGAGAAGGATTAGTACTCTCGATATCGAGGTGTGTAACTTCACACTTTTTCTCGGGTTTGGATGTTATTGCGGTATTGAGTAAAATCATAAAAATGTCTAGATCGGCTTAAAACGTAATAATTGGTATTTCGACGAAAATACATGAAAACGACAAAATTGTAGAAATTACGAAAACGCCCTCGAGAAATTAGTTGTAAATATGTAAAATTGTATATCTCGTAATAATTGGGCCGAAATCTCTGCTAGATCGTTAAATGGGCCTAAAAGTCTGTTATATTGAAAATTGGGCCGAAATCTCTGTTAGATCGATAATTGGGCCGAAATCTCTGCTAGATCGTTAAATGGGCCTAAAAGTCTGTTATATTGAAAATTGGGCCGAAATCTCTGTTAGATCGATAATTGGGCCGAAATCTCTGTTAGATCATAAATGGGCCGTAATCTCTGTTAAATTGTTAAACGGGCTGAAATCCCTGCTAGATTGATAAATGGGCCAAATTCCTGTTAAATCGTAAATTTGGGCATAAGTTGTTAAATTGTTAATTGGGCCAAATGTTATTTTTGGGCCTTAATAAAAATTGGAAATATTGACTCTTGTTAATGGGCCTTTTTGATTAAATCATTGTATAATCACAGTTTACTTGCATACATATTGCATGGGTTGGGAAAATGATGAAGAGAAGAAGGCTGTGCTGTAAATCTAGTTCGGTGGCTTTGCCACAAAATTATGGCTATTTGCCTCTAGTTCGGTGGCTCGCCACAAAAGTAATAAATGGCTATTTGCCTCTAGTTCAAAGGGCTCGCCACAAAAATAATAATTGGCTCAATGTCTCTAGTTCGGTGACTTTGTCACAATCTAGTTCATGGCTCGCCACAAATATAAATTGGCTTAATGCCTACGATTGGTGTGATGGCGGGGTGGGTTGACTTGATCCCCACAGTGTGATGGTTGGTATGGGGGGGCATTTCATCAATGGCATAACTCACAAATATCATCAATTCTTCAAATTACAACATGGACTTGATAGTAAACTAAGCAACAATTTCAAAAACATAAAAATCATCAAAATCTAAAGTCAAAACATACCTAAATTTAAGCTTGAAATGGTCGAATGCCCTAACTCCTTCTTTATTTTTTTCTTTTGTTTGATTTTTCGGTGGAAGAACATATGAATTTCCACCATCCTTTAATCTTTTGTTTTATTAATATTATGATATTAACTCATTTACCAAAATAACCTTCATATATATATATATATATAGCATATAATTACAATGTCATTTATGACCTTAGCCGTCCACTAACCATGGTAGTGGCTTAATTGCCACATAAGTCCTCACACTTATAAAGATATAACAAATAGGCACCTTTTCATAAAACATGCAAATTTTGCATTTCAATGCAATTCAATCCTTTTCATCAAATTTAGCACACAGACGGACAAATTAACATATGAAACTTTAGCACATGCATAATCACTTATCAGAGGCACAGAAAATAATATTAAAATATTATTCAAACTCGAATTTGTGGTCCCGAAACCACTGTTCCGACTAGGGTATAAATCGGACTATTACATAATTAAATAATAATCAATATATATATTTTAGTACCATAAGAAATAATTCAAAAATTAAACAAAATGGCTTAATTAGGCAATTAACAAAATCAAATCTCGATAAAAAGGGAGTCAATAGAACGGAAAAAATTTTCAACGAGCAAAAAATGTGTTATGGGTTAACATTAATAGGTAATTTAGAAAACAGTGTGTTAGGCTCAATGGGGTTCACTAAAGGTTAATTATGTAGGTAGGCTTTTTATGGGATAAGTGGGTTAAAACCTAAGTGCCTTTATCACCTCAGTATATCAAATCAAAGGTGTGGTCTCAACATGCATAATCGAAGCAAGTTCTAGAGTAACAAATCAAAATGACACACTCATAACCAATAATAAAAATAAGCAAGAAAAATGTATGCTCTAAAGGCTCAAAATCTCACATAAAAAGTTATGGTTTTTGATGTCAATCTTGCAAATCTCAAACTTCAAGGTAATCCTCAATTTAGGAAAACAACCTAAAATTTTTAATTCTTAAAATAAACTTATCATGCTTAATTCTCTCATGTCCTATAGTTTAAAACAACCAATGCACAAGTATCTATGAATTTAATTCAAAACACATTAATAAAGATTATAAATCGATAAAATTCATTCTAATATGAGTATAAGAAAATGTCTTAAACATAAGACATAATTTAGGATTTTCTAATAATTATATAAATAACCTTTCAGTAGTTAAGATGTACATTGTTCTTAATGTACAAACAGATATAATCATAGTATAAACAGAGTATTGTAAGAGAGGAAGAAAACTAAAACCGCCCTGAATATTGGATGAAATCCCTAGAATAGTGCAAAGAGGAATTGTAGTCAAATCTAAATGTAGAGCATGATTCCGAGCAAACTAAAAAGAAAATAAACACAAATAGTGAAGAAGATTAAGGAATTAAAACTTGATTAGAAACAACCATAAAATAAAAATATAGTTTAAAAGATAAAAATAAAAATAAAAATAAAAATAAAAATAAAAACAAATAGACTCAATGGTCCTCATCATCAGAAGCGTCAGTGTCGTGAGTCATCGGCACTAAGGAGGAGATATGGAGATGCTGACAAATCTGCTGCAATGTCACTTCAATACTGTCGAACCTCTAAAAGTAGTGCTACTTGAAGCGAGTGAATCGCTCGGAGAGGTCTGCCAAAGTAGCAGCAGAAGAAACAGGACAGTGACTCGAATGTGAAGGATGAAATGGATCCTCGTGATGGAGAAGAGCATCATTAGTGAAGTCCTTGGGTTCATTCTAAAAGTCAGAATGAAATAATCGGTAATGAAGAAGATCTACTCCAAGAAGCCGCTCAATCATCCTCATATGTGTCATGCTCGAGATTTCCTGTGGGGACATCTGACTGGCGAGTGTAAGAGTAGAGGACTACTTCGGTGTGTCGAGGAGACCAAACTGTCGAGCAAATCGAGTCACATAAGGGCTTAAACAGATAGGACCCTTCCTATTGCGGTCTGTCGATGGCAGAAAGCGAAGGTGATGAAGTAGGCTAAATAAAAAATATGCATCGGTAGTACTAACGACTCCACTGCTCTCTCTCCTACCGGTCAAAGTATGGGCTAAAAGGGCATGAATGTACCATAAAGCGGAAGGAGAGAAGTCGCCTTCGAGTGACTCACGTCATAGGAGGTCATACTCGCCGTAAGATCTATCCAACAACTAGCTGGCGAGTAGTGAATGTGCCAATGGAGGTGGAAGAAGTTTTAGCACTCATAAACTCCTCAGTGTATAGTCTCAAGACAGCTTCGAACTCAGGGATACTCATATGGCGCACCAAGCCACCGAGTCTGAAAGTGATGGTGCCTAGCTCATCATGAATCGTCATTGCATGTTAGAGAGTAAATGTCGAGAAGAACTCTAAATTCAGCTCCATATATGTGGGCTCGATGATGTATAAGAACCTGTCTTATGGGGCTGTGGTAATAAAGGCGCGCACGTGATCAACTAGGTGGACCTGCTCCAACGCGGCCCAATCAATACATCGGCCTAGGCCGAGTGGTTGCAGTCTAAGTAGCTAAAATAATTCTTCTAGGGGACCCACTAAAAATCGAGATAAGGGTGGCGGGCTTCAGCGGAGGCGCTCGAGGAGGATGTCGCGCCAGGTGTCTTCCACTTTTTGAAGTAGGGATAGCGACCTTGGGCTTGCTATGAGTGTTCATCATGATATGCCTGAAAAAATAAAAGAATTCCATCAATAAATAAAGCAGCACCAAATAAACAAACAAAGAAGCTGAGAAACGGTCATGTAAATTAAAATACAACACTAAGAATCATCCTAAGATGCGCATCAACATTCAAACAGCTGAAAATAGAGAATCGACTCCTAAAACACTATTTATTAAAATGAATGATGCAAAATAATAATGAATAAAGACAAAATGAAATGGAAAACTAAAACGACGATAAACTAATGAAATTCCAAGAATAAGAAAAAAAATCATACAATATTGAGAAGAATAGAAAGCTAAAATATCGAATTTGGATACTAAGAACAATAATAATATTAAGAGAATAAGTGAGCAAATAATTCAATATAATAAACCAAGGAAGAACGATAACTTTCATAATAATCTAAAACAAGAAAAAAAAAGTAATGATTTAATAAAAATTAAAAGAAAAGCAATAAACATGTATAACCTGAAAAGAAAAATAAAATGACTAATAATAATACTAATAATAATAAAAAATAAAGAAATAAAATCATATAATGAATAATAACAATAAAAGATAAGAAAAAATAACTAAATAAATAAAGAAAGAAATAAAGAAGGGAGACAGTGCTGGGTGACCGGAGTAAATGGTGACGGCTGGGACATGGGGAAATGATGGCGGCATGATAGTGGTTCAGAGCGGGCGTACGAGTGGGTGCGATGGGGGAAGGCGCTGTGCGACGGGGGTGAAGGACGGTTTGAAGGGGAGGAAAAGAGAATGGAAGAAAAGAGAAAGGAAAAAGGGGCGAGGAGGAGGTTCGGTTGGGGCTGGGATGATGGGAAAGGAACGGCAGTTGGAAAAAGGGTGGTTGGAGGGAGCGGTGGTGGGTAGGGTGAGAGATTGGGGAAGAAGAAAAAGTAAAAATAAAAGGGGACTAGGGTTTTAAAAGAGTGACACGGTCGTGTAAGGGCCCGTGTTGGGCCACATGATCGCGTCACACGCTCGTGTGATGTGTTTTTAGCTTGTGTACATTTAAAAAAATCCTACCCCAGTCTTCACACGGCCTCGGACACGCCCATATGTCCAGGCCGTGTTTCCCACCGTGTGCAACCTTCTTCGCTTCTTCCATGCCCTTATGGCTCGACCGTGTCTCGCACACGGTCGTGTGCCTTGCTCTTGTAACTCTCTGACTTGATTTTAAAATGAAAAAATTAGCTCCAAGTTTCACATGGCTTAAGACATGCCCGGGTGTCCAAGCCGTTTGGTCCACACGGTCGTGCACACGCCCGTGTGGACTATTTTAGGTCGTATTTTTATCGATTTTTGGAAAAATTAAGTCACAGGATCCACATGGCCATGTCGCTAGGCCGTGTAACTCACTGTCAAACCCCTTTTTTGTGCACACAACCTGGGACACGCCTGTGTGTCTAGGCCGCGTGGGTCAAAAACACATTATTTATTTATTTTTGAAAATTAATTAATTTTTAAAATATCATGAAATAAGATTAAGAAAAGTAGTAATGTTAACACTCGGGTTGCCTCCCGAGAAGCGCTTATTTAAAGTTTAAGCTCGACTTACCTCAAATTTGCACGGTCACGGTAGTTCACAGAGTTGAAACTCCTCTTTCTCGCTAGTAATTCTATTATCAAAATAAGGTTTGAGTCGAGTACTATTTACCTTAAAAGTGCTGAATTCAAAATGAGTTACCTCGACTGTACCTTACGGGAAGACATTTAGTACCGTAAAAGGAGTTGCTCAACCTTAATTTGGTTTGTTCCATCCACATGCTCATCATGGGGTCATTTTAGTTCTGCATCGTGCATTAACGGTTTCTCCTTGACATGTGTTCGCCATTCGTCTAGTTCATTGATCTGTAGCATTCGTTCTTCATGAGTCGTTCTGTTTTTGTCGCATGGACTGGAACGTGGCTCCATCGCATTTTTTCGAGGGGATTCCTGCAAAAAGTTTGAGCCACAAGATTACTCATATTAACAAAACTCATATAATCATCTCGATCACTAGATGTCTTAACAAAATCATGAGCTTGGAGTGTAATCGTGTCATCACCTACACAAAGTATTAATTCACCTGTACCAACATTAATAATAGTTCTAGCAGTTGCTAAAAAGGGCCGACCTAGATCAAAGGTACGTCACTATCCTCATCCATGTCCAAAACAACGAAATCAACTAGAAATATGGATTTATCAATTTTTACAAGTACGTATTCAATAATACACCTAGCAAATCTAATGGTTCTATCTACTAATTGAATACCCATCCTAGTTTGTTTAGGCTTCCCAAGACTTAATTGTTTAAACATTTTATAGGGCATGACATTAATACTACCCCTAAATCAGCCAAATCATTATTAACATTCAAACTACCAATTAAACAAGGAATAGTAAAACTCCCTAAATCTTTCAATTTGTTAGGTAGTTTATTTTGCAAAATGGCTGTGCACTCTGCATTTAGCTCCACATGCGACGAATCATCTAACTTCCGTTTGTTTGCCAAAAGCTCCTTTAAAAATTTAACGGAATTGGGCATCTGCCAAAGAGCTTCAATAAATTTTGAGAAGTTTAAGAAATTTACCAAATTGTTCGTTTGTGTGGTCTTTCTTTGTCGCCTTAAGATATAACACTCGAGGTTTATAATATTTACTAACCGGTTTTTGTTCATTCTGGCTTACTTCCACCTTACTGTTACTTACCACAATTTCTTGCCTTGGTTCTGATTCAGATTCAACTAACCCTTCTTCACGAATAGTAATTGCATAAAGCTGCTCTTTTGGGTTAGTTTAGGTGTTGCTAGGCAAGCTACGTTGTGGTAATTCTGAAATATACTTTGCAAGTTGGCTGATTTGGTTCTCGAGCCCTTGAATCGATGCTTGTTGATTTTTAAGCGTTGTTTCATTATTTTGGAAGCGGGTTTCTGCCACCGAAATAAACTTCGAAAACATCTCCTCAAGGTTCGACTTTTTCTCTTGCTAGTAAGATTGTTGAAAGCCAGGAGTGGGTTGTGGTCTTTGTTTCCTTGACCACCCTAAGAGAAATTGGGGTGGTTCCTCCAACCTGCATTATAGGTATTACTATAAGGATTATTCTGAGCTCTAGAATTATTACCCATATAGTTGATTTGTTCGTTTTTTGTGCTAGACCGTAGGGTAAACATTCTAGATTATTCATTCCTCTTTCATTCGTATTGCATTGCATCATTGGATGTACCTGCGTAGAACTATATAAACTATTAATTTTTTATTTAAAAGTTCTACCTGATTCGATAACATGGTGACCGCATCTACGTTAAAAATATTGGCTGCTTTCATCGGCTTTGTCCTCATGACTTGCCACTGATAATTATTTAGTGCCATCTCCTCTATAAATTCATAAGCCGCTTCAGGTGTTTTATTATTCAAAGTTCCACCGGCTGCGACATCGATTAATTGACTAGTTGAGGGATTCAAATTGTTGTAGAAGGTTTGAACCTGTAACCATAGAGGTAACCCATGGTGTGGGCACAATCTCAATAAGTCCTTATACCTCTCCCATGCATCATATAAGGTCTCTAAGTCGATTTGAATGAGGGAAGAGATATCATTCCTTAACTTGACTGTCTTTGCTGGTGAGAAATACTTTAGTAGGAATTTCTCGGTCATTAGATCCCATGTAGTGATTGAACCTCGTGGTAAGGAATTCAACCACTGTTTAGCTTTGTTCCTCAACGAGAAAGGGAACAACTGCAGACGAATGATGTCGCCAAAAATGCCATTTATCTTGAAAGTATCAAAAACTTCCAGAAAATTAGCCAAATGAGTATTTGGATCCTCGTCTTGCAAACCATCGAACTGAACAAATTGTTGTACCATATGAATAGTGTTCAACTTCAGTTCAAAATTATTCGCAGCAATGGTGGGTCTCATAATTCTCCATTCAGCCCTAGTTAAAGTGGGCTTGGCATAATCGTACATAGTACGAGGAGCAGGATTCGAATTTGTAGGATTTGCAGCAACCATAGGAGGTAGATGGTTATTCTGGTTATCACCCATCTCCTCAGTAATAATAATGTCCTCTTGCTTGTCTATTATACTCTCGACTCTGCCTTGCTTCTTTACGATTTCTGCAAGCTATGCTTTCAATTTCGCTATCAAATAGTAATGGTCCCTACGGGTTTCTTCTAGTCATGAACTAAAGGAATCTGCCAGAAGCAAATAAAAGAAAAATTAGATAACAAAATTAAACTAGAAATAAAAATAAAATGCAATAAAAATAAAAATGGCTAAATTAATAAAAATCAAGTGTTCCTAATATTCTAGTCCCCGACAACGGCGCCAAAAACTTGATGATCACTAAACTAACTATAATTACAACAAAGGCAAGCGCACCTATTGAACAATAGTATAGCTATGGTGAGTAGGGAATATCGTATCCACGAGGACTAAAAATACTAGTAATTACTATTTTTCTATTATTTAGCCGACAAATTGATGAAATTGTTTTTAATCTAAAACTACTAGACTAATCTAACTAAAAATGCAACAGAGAATGAGATGGGAAAAATAATCGAAGACAACCAATGAGAAAGACAATACACAGGAAAGAATCCACCTAGACTTCACCTATTATTCTGAATCTTAATTAAACAATTTATTCACTTGTGTCTTGATCCGTAGAAATCTTTAAATTATATTAATATCTCTTTTGAGAGTAAGAACAACTGACTCTAGGTTGATTAATTAAAATCTCTTTCTAATTAAAACCCCTATTGTCGCATTAACTCAATCTATGGATTCCCTTATTAGATTTGACTCTAATCCGGTAAATTTATGTCGTCCTATTTCTAGGATTGCATGCAACTCCACTCAATTATGCTAGATCTACTCTTAAATAGGGACTTTTGCTGTACCACTGAAATAAGCACATTAAACATGAATTAATATCCTGAAAATATTAAAACACGAAACAAACATACGTAATTGAGAACAAGAATAAAGTATTTATCATGTAAATCAGAAATCAAATAATAAGATTCATCGTAGGTTTCATCTTCCCTAGGTATCTAGGGAATTTAGTTCATAATCTGGAACCAAAACATCTCAAAATTAGAATAACAATAAGACATAAAGAAACTCAATAAAACTTCTAAGGAAATTAAATGGAGATTTTTAATCTTGAAGGAGATCCGCTTCTGAGTTGATTCCGATAGCGTTCTTCGAGTGATTTATTCAATCTTCTCTTTGTGCCCTCTTAGATATTCTTCTAATTGATATTTATAGATTTTAGAATGTTTAGAAAGCCTAAAAATTGAGTTTTTTCGCTCGTTTAAGAAACATGGAGCGATATCGACACTAGATTAAAATATGTTACTTTTACAAATTAACCCAAACACTAGATTAAAAGTTATATATTTGTGCAGATGATCAGGGTGTCGGTGTGATTGGGTTCAAATCGCATTTTGTTAAGACTTTATTTTCCTCTCATAATTCACTAAATAAAAATTTATTTAAAAGATTGGAAAAGCATGTGAAAAAAAGTAAAAAAAGTAATTGTATGAAACTGTGATTTCATGTCATCTTTACGTAAGATCAGGAGGAAAAATCTAATTTATCATTCTCTTATTGAATATGGATAGGGATGACGTGAATCACAGTTTCATACAATACTTTATCAAAAAGTAACAATCACTTTTAAACTTTTGAAATTTAATTACTTAATTGTTTAAATTGATTAGTGCCTCTCATAGTATTCTTTTAACGTTGGATTAGAATTAGTGATTTTTCTATAATTAGTTTAAAATAGTTTTTTTTTTTTTTTATTTGCAACGCATGTTAAAATCTGGTTGTTCAAGATGGTGTCAAGTTTGCTATAAATAACAAAACAACAGAGATGCAGATATTTAATTGTATGAGGGAAGCATATCTTTGTTGTTTAGAAACAGCGCAAAAATTGCTCTGTTTTAGTTTTCAAAAACAGAGTATCGTCTTTCTCCATTTTTGTTTTTTTAATCTTAATGAGGTTTATATTCTATGTTATAATCTTGCTTAATTTGCTGAACATAATATGTTATAATATATGCTTTAAAACCAGTTATTTTATTGCTGAGGGATGATTAATCAGGAGCCCGTATGCTAATCTCGGATACCTAGCTTAAATTCGATAGTTAGAGGATCTTCATAGATCACTAAAAGTGTTTAAATTTCGGTAAAATCAAATTAATTGATCGAATCGATTTAATTCGGTTAATCGTTCAATTACTATTTTTAAAATTTTCATTGACGGTTAATTCGATTTGAAATCGGGTAATTAACCGAATTAACTGAACTTAATAAATAATATTATATATTATATGTAATAGGTTATTACTAGTTCATTAATTCATCAAATGAACATTATAAATTTATATATTTTGATATATTTTATACTTGTTTTAACAAAATATATATAAATTTAGATTAATTTAGTTAACCGGCGAATTAACTAAAATATTTCGGTTTAGTTATTTTTTTTTGAAAAATTTTGATTCAGTTAACGGTTAAAAATTAAAAATTTGATTAATTTAGTTAAAACTAGTTCGATTCAATTAACTATTTGGTCGACTAGTATTACAATTATCATTACTTTTCCTGTTTAAAAAAAAAATCTGTTTTACTTTTTCATTTTTGCAATCCTGGAATTTAATTTTATAAGATTATAAAACGTTAAAACAACTGAAATATCCTTCAACAATAAGAATTCCAAAAAATGAAAAAACTTCACTGAAAACAAGTGAAACAAAGCATAACAAGTTGCACATATGGACTAAAAAGCAAGAGGTAAATAAAGAATTATCACTTAAAGGAGAAAAATATTACCAAAACATTAAAAAGTTAGTAGTTTCAGTAGTGGACCCGATTCAATAATTATAAAATAAATAAAAATAAAAAGTAAATGACAATAGCATAAAAATCAACCAAAACCAACATAAAAGAACATAAAACTAATAATTTTCTACTAGATTCAATAATGAGAAAAACATAAAAAGTAAATAAATGAAATTATCACATTTCACAAATCATTACCAAAAGCAACCAACCATCACAGCTAGCAGTTTTAATAATGAATCTCATTATAATTAACTTTCTACTACAAATAAATTGTTTCATTAATTTTGAAGCAGGACAAAAGCATATAAGTAACTAGTATCTAAAATTATTAAATTTTTACGTGCAAATTGATTTCCCAAATTCTACTAATAAACTATCGGGACATCTAAATACCTCTTTCCTATTAAAAAAAATGACACATTGGTAGTTGAGAATATATCTCTTAAATGATGAAAATGTCAATATTGAGACCTTAAGCTCAAAACTTGTATTAACTCTGCAATAGTCAAGAAAATAAGACAAATAAAAGATGAAAAGAAATGAAAGAAACAGTAGAAATTCCAATTTTTACTTTCAAATTTGGCTTCTTCAAGGAAAAAAGTTTCTTTGTTTTAATTAAAATTATTTTTTAATATTATAAAATTATTGGAGGATCTACTTGCCATATGAAGAAAAATTAAAAAGTCTTAAACGTTGGGCGGCATGGCCCTATAAGTCTCTTAATGGCTCCAATGTTGATGCCCCTCCCCATCACCTGCAACATGGCCCTTTTTTCTTGAATTGCAAATTCTCTACGCACCTGCAAAATGCATCACCTTGAAGCTATGAACTATTTCGTGGTGCTTTTTTTTTTTTTTTTTTTCCGTAGCAATCAAGTTGATTGTTTCTAAATATGAATTCAAGTTTTAGTTGTTCTTTACTTCATTTATTCTAAGTTGAACTTTTTTACGTCATCATCATTTTATCTAAATCGAGAAATAATTAAGTCTACCCATCATTTTAGTTGTTGTTTGCTTAAAATCCGGTCGTTGTCATACCAAGTACAAAGGTGATGTTTTTTCGGATTTCATAGTTGCATCACTCATGTTGGAGAAGCAATTACGTAAAATAAATAGCAAGGGATGGTGGTTGTTATGGTCGGTGATGAAGATTGTTGATTTTTATGGTGGGTCTTGAATGGTTATGAGGATAGGAAATTCTTATATTGTAAATAAACAAAAAAATTTGTTTTGGACTAATATAAAGAGGTCTCTGACTTTAATCAAAAGTTAAAAAAATGTCAAGTCAGCAATATTTTTTAAATGTAGTGGTCAATTCGAACAATTATCTTAGTTAGAGTGATTAAATTAACAAAAAATATTTTAAAATGACCAAAATAATAATGGCATTATTTTAGAGTGATCTATGGTATAACTTATCTTATTTTATTCGAATAGTTTTTTTATTTACTTATTTTCATATGAGTGTAAGATCACGATCACTAGTCTTTGTTTTTCAAAACAATGCCTAGAGCTACCTATAGCCCCTCATCCCTTAAATAAGAGGATAAACATGTCTTTAGTCTAATCGAAAATGAGTTAACCGTGTGAAAGACTAATATGTCGTCTATCAAGTCCAATTTAGGAGATGTTTTGTCTTGGGAACCGGAGTAGATGACTCCTAAAAGATAAAGACATATATGTGACTAATTGGACTGACAATATATTGGACTGGACCCAAGAAGAATAGATCCTGAATCCATTTATGGATTTATTCACATGTGGCGTTCATAGTGTGACATACCTTAATCCTGAGTAGATGATGGAGTATGTATGCATGACTCGTATACTTTGATGTAAGTAAAAGCTTGAGTTCAGATAGATAAGGTGTCGAAAGCTGGTATGTTGGATATATGACTTCTACAGTATGTAGCATTATTCACAATATTGGAATTCATATCTCAAGACATGGGTGAATGATATCCTCTTATTGGCACTACATGATAAATGAAAAGTAAACGTGGTCACAAGTCATTTGTCTTTGTGATGAATGACTTAATTATTATATGATAGTAATTGACTTTTCATGAAGGAAGGTGTAATGGTTACCATGAGATAAAATAAGATAATATTGAAAGAATGAATTTATCCCAAAGAGATTAAGGATATTATGTGAGGGTAACACAATTATAACAAGGTCATTGGACGAGCACTAATTGAGTAGCTTTCGTAATGGTATATCACTAGAGAGGGCTCAATCATGATATTAAAGTAGAATGACTTCGTGATTAAATGAGTTTATAATTAATAACCGAAAAGCTGGAATTTTATTATAAATCATTTAAGCCTTAATCACATATTTCCAATCGGTCCCTCCGCTAGTCGTTGAAACCAGAAATGAATTGCATGTTGAATCAAATAAAGTTAGAGAAATGAGTTACATTCGAAAATGAATGTGGTTTTTTCACTAAGCATGGAAATGACCTGAAAATTAATTTATGGTTTTTAAATTATTAATTAATTAATTGAATTTCAAAATGGATTTAAATTAATTGGTCATTGTGAATCGCTTAAATGTAGAAATTTTAAATATATTTTCTTATAGATTTTTTATGATAAAGTTTTCATTATTTTAACGAAATTAGAAATTGGTTATGAAAATTATTTAATTTAAATTAATTTAACAAATAATATTTATTTAAGGAAATAGAAAAAAACATGTATTGAGTTGAATTAAATTATAAAGTGTTGGGTTAAAAGTCCAAGAAACACATATAATTGGACCCAATATAGGAGAGACCTAATTCCCCCCTGATGAAAACAAGGGGATGACAAACCCTAAGATTGTCGCCCTTCTCTCCTAAATATTATGGAGTTTTAGGATTTTTTTCTATTAAATGAATATTATTTGAGTTCTACTAGTTCTACCAGGATTCTCTTAACTCTCACTACAAATGATGACACTGGTAGGCTTCAAAATAGACTTTAGAAAAGAGAGAAACACAAGTCTCTCGTAAGTTTTTAATATTGCTATTCTGTTAGAAAGTAGTAAAAATTTATTTATTAGAATAAGTTATATTTTCTACAAATAACAATTCTGCCGATTTTTGCTCCAGATAAAGTTTTACTTTCCCACTAAAAGCAAAGGAAATAATTTTAGTTCTGTGTTTGATTCAAAATTTTTGAGCCCGCACTTAAAGCAGTTCGTGGTACGAGAATAGCGAAGAAGGTTGTTTGGTTGAAAGTCGGGAACATTTAGAATCCATATAGCCCAAAACACAAGTGCGATTTCGGGAATGTTTATCACTATAAATATCATAAACCGACTCAGTTTTCAAAATTTTAATTTTTTGTTGTACAAGAAAATCATTTTCAAACTATATTTCTTTTAACAATTGGTATTGGAGCTAAGTTGTACTATGTTTATAGTATAAATCGATACTAAAATTTCCTCTATTCTTCATGTGATTAATTTTTATAAAATTGTGGCATTCTTGTAATTATCAACATGTTTAGGGATATATATGAGAATGAATTTATGCTATTATATATGATAAAGTAATTTTGACAAAGTTGTGATTCCTAGAAATTTGGTTGTAATTATTATTAATTCTGGGCATGTAATTAGATCATAGACTATCATTGCCACGCATGATTTATTCATTTTATTATTTTGGAATAATTTATGTAAGTCAGAAACAAACATAAGTCTTATGTAACCAATACTTTTGATGGAGCCTGGATGGCCAACAGCGGTGGTCGATGACGGTCGATGGTGGCTAACGATAGTCAGCGACGACCCGACAGAGGCCAATGAAGGTGGTCGGCGATGGCTCAACGATACTAGGGGTGGTGGTCATTAACAATCTTGTAGTGGTTGAATGAAGGCAGCCCGGTGATGGTCAATAATGAAAACGTCAACGTAACAATGATAACGGTGATGTGAACTGGTGTGACAACAGAAGCCCATGGTGGCAAATTAGGGACCCAAAGTATGTTTTGGGATTGACTTTTGGAATTTTATTATTTTTCTAGGATGAAATCATGGAAACTTTGGTTGGTAGTCATTTAAATTTTATGCTTTTATTTATGATAGCATGATAAGATTTATTTGACTACAAATATATGTTCATGCATATGTATGATAAGCATGTCATATAGTTAAGGGAAAGAATGCCACATGTATTTGTCATGCATTTATTAATCATTCATGATTGAAACCGAACATTAAACACCTTATATGCTTTTTAAAAGATTGAGTAGGAGAAGGTCTTTAAACAAGACCTACGGCCTCCATCAATGATATCTTGTAATGGTATAACAATTTAACTACCCCCATAGTAGGATTGCCATGTAGATCTCACGGAGGAGATTTCCTGAAAGTAAGAAGAATTATCTTGTAATTGCATGATAATTGGCCAACCACGTTGCAGGTATTATCATGCAATATAACAAGAAGTTTTTGTTCAAAGAGGACAACTAGTCACTGCATATCACTTAGTGAGATTGCCCCACAATTACTCATTTGTGGTACATGATGTGATAGGTGTTGAGTTGATGGTTATACATTTAAGATCTTCTAGTTAAGTAACTTCTTACGAAGCTGTTCTACTTAAGTTAGAATGATAGTCAATGTTAAGTGATTATTAGTACATGTGAATACATAAGGAATTAGGTTCACACATTAATTGGATGGAAATCCATGTTCTTACTAGTAGATTGAGATTATCTCATGGTGACTCAATTCAATGGGAAAAGATATCATTGTTGCAACGACTTAAAAATATTTTCAATGTTTAATGTAAGACGCATGCATCACCTTAATGTGTATCGTTTGTTGCAAAATGTTTTCAAAATATTTTCTTAATACAAAGATATTAATAAATGGATATTTTATTTTCAGTTTGAAAATGACACCTACTCTCTTATTAAACATTCTTATTGAGAACAAACTAAACAGAAATAACTATAAGGAATGGAAGAAAAAACCTCATGATTGTCCTGAGCTATGAGAAGCTCAAAAAAGTTCTTAATAGTAAATGTCCTTCGACCACTCAAGCTAAAACTAAAAAACATTGGGAGGAGTCTAATTGGATAGCTCGTTGCTATATGATGGCAAGTGAGACCAACACCCTTTATAAGCAACTAGAGAGTTGGAAGACTACAAAAGCGATTTTAGAAAAACTAGAGGACATGTTCAGAGGCTAAGCTGTTTTGGCTTGATAGTCGACTATAACTAGTTTGATGAATGTCCAACAAAAGCTTGACACTCTGGTCAAAGACCATATGATTACTTTTATGGGATACTTTCCGAGGCTACAGATTATGAGGTCAATTTGGACAAAACACGCAAATAGAGATGGTGTTCAAAAGCTTATCCAAGTATTTTGTAGGATTAAAAGTCACATATAACCTTGGGAACAAGAATCTAACACTTACACAACTCAAGAAGAATTTAAAATCCTATAAGTTGATGTTGAATAGCGGTCAACCGGTCCGAAAAGTAGAAGAAAACTTAGTTGCCTCTTCTTCCTCTATAGGAATGGAAACTCACTACAAGAAACAAGGATAAACCCTCTAGGCCACCTCAAAAGGAAAGAAAGAGAATCAAGAAGCCTAAAGACTTATCCAATTCTAAATGTTCCTTTTATAATAAGAAAAAGACACTTCAATGTAAATTGTAAAGAGTGGAAGGATTACCTAGCCACTAAAGGCAAATGTGTAGAAGTCTTTATGATAAAACCTTGCTTAGTGGAAGATTCAATAGACCACTAGGTCATTGGTTCTAGAGTCACTAATCATGTATGGGTTTCACTACAAGGGTTCGAGGAAATGAAAAACCTTAGAGATAAGAGTCTATCATTTTTAACCGAAAATTGGTCAAATATGACAACTGAAGTAGTTGGAGATGTACATTTTTATTTTGATAATTTTAGAAAGATTATTTTAAAAAGAAATTTTCTACGTACCATGTTTCAAAAGATACTTAATTTCTATTGCATGTTTATTTAAAGACAGCTTGATGGTCTCTTTCAATAATAGTATTACAATTTTTAGAAATTGTACTATTATTTGTAATTGATGGATGTCAAATAATATTTATTTTATCAAACAAAATATGTACAATGAATAAGGAACTTAAGATATTAACCAAGAAAGATGTACTATCATTTAGAAAGGATCTCACTCTAACGAGGCACACCTTTGGCATTCGGGACTTGGTCATATTAACCAAGAAAGAATCACTAGAGTTGTGAAAGATGGAACCTTAAGCTTGCTTAAGGAAATTAATATTCCACAATGTGAATCTTTCTTGGAAGGTAAGGTGACTAAGCGGTCTTTTAATTCAAAAAGAATGAGGGTCGTTAAACCCTTAGAACTTGTACACATTGATGTATGTGGCCTCATGAACATCAGTGCTCGAGGTGGATACAATCATTATGTAACCTTTATAGATTATTATTCCAGATATGGGTATGTGTACCTAATGCACCATAAAAGTTAACTTTTGATCAATTCAAAGAGTTTCGTGTGGAAGTGGATAAATAAGTAGGTTTACCCATAAAGACACTTTGATCTGATCGAATTAAGGAATACTTATCGAATAAGTTCTTAGGATACCTCATAGAGAATGTGATACTATCCTAATTAACCTTGTTGGGAAATCCACAATAGAATAGTGTGGCAAAGAGAAAGAATCGAACTTTGTTAGACATGGTTCAATTAATGTTTTGGGGATATGTTTTATAAATGACTTGCTACATTCTGAATGATATACCAACTAATGTTGCACCTAAAACTCCATATAAATTATGGCACAACAGAAATCCAAGCCTAAAGAATTTTAGGATTTGGGGATGGCCGTTCCACGTATTGGACAAAGATGCGAAGAAGTTGGATTCAAAGACAGAATTATGCATGTTTATGGGATATCCTAAAGGATGAAAGATGGGTTGTTTTATAACCTAAAAGAGCAAACAATTATAATGTCAACTCATGCTACCTTCCTAGGGGAAAGCTACATGAGCGGATTTTAACCTCAAAGTAAAGAAGCACTCGAGGAACTTTTAAGAAATACACAAAACCCTCTAGTAACAATTTCATATCCAACTCCTAATATTAAACCTGCAAATGATCAATAGCGTAGGGAGCTTCATCGTAATCGGAGGGTCTCTCATAGGCCTGAGTTTTCCAGTCTGGTAAATGTGTTTTTAACATTGAGCTTGTCGAATAGGAAGATGACAACTCAGTCACATTTAACGAAGCGATGCAGATTACAGGTTCCAATGGGAAATAGCTATGAAAGCTGATATGGATTCTATGAAATTGAACTCAATGTAGGAACTCATAGACTTACTAAAGGGGTAAAACCTTTAACGTGTAAATAGATTTGCAAGAAGTAATGAAATGCGGATGGAAAAGTGGAAAATTATAAGGTTAAACTTGTAGCAAAGGGGTATACTAAAAAAGAAACGAGAAAACTTTCTCTTGGTTGTTGATCTACCATAATTTCATATGAAAAATTAGGCTTTCTTGATACACTTAAGAAGCTTATTAAAAAGCAAAGTAGCATATTTTACGTAGTTTTTTTTGTAGTTTTTAAGTTTTAAGTTAATAAATGTAAATGCCTTATTTTTACTCATTTTGAGACTCAAATTGGCTAATAATGTCATTGGGGACCCTAACATATGGTTGAGTGGTGTAGGGGCGAGTTGGAGGCTGAAATCAAGAAAGAATAACACCAAATGAAAGGTTATTATGATATCCAAACCTTCGAGTCATGATACCTCCAATAAACCCAAGATTAGATACGACCCTTTAGTGGTTTCGCTATATCCACCTACAAAGAAGCACCCCAAGTTCAAGACTGCTCAAGGTATCATGATATCTTATTCCTTGGTATCGTGATACCTACACCATGAGGGGACAAAATTTGACAAAAAAGGTAATCTTTGTCCACCCGAAGAACCAATCATTGAAGTCTCATTCAAGGGTATTTTGGGTGCAAGAATAGAATAAGAATAGCTGCTATATCAGCCAAAATTTGGCTAAGAGAAAAAGAAGCTACGTTGGAGTAGTTTTAGCTTAGGGTTTTCTTTAGTTTTCTCTTAACTTTTCTTTCTCTTTTTCTAGGGTTTCTTATTTCCTTAGTTGTGGATTTAATATTTCTCTACAACTTTTCTTTTTGTTTTAGTTATTCTTAGTGTTACTTAAGTTGGTCATTACTGTGGCTTAGGTTTATTTGCACTTGCAATCCATGTACTTTGATTTTAAGACACTTTTAGCTTTAGTTTTATGTATTTTGATTTCTTTTACTTTAAGTATGTTAATGTTTGTTCCTTTTATGTTTTTTTTTCTTCATATTTTCTTGTTGAATGTTTCTCTTTACATGTCCCGTAAGTTTTCTTGCATAAAAATATCAACTTTTACATTTTTCTTAAGCTTTTATTTAATGACTTCCATGTTTTTCATTTTCATTTTCATTAGCTTTATTTTCAGCATGAGTAACTAAACTTTTAAAGGGGGTGGTTGATAGAGATGTGGTAAGCTGATTTTTGGATAAATGACCAAATCGTAATAAATTGGACTAATTTGAATGGACCTAAAAACTTAAGATTGACAACCCTGAGGGAATATCTAGGCAAGTTAGCCCAAAAGGAGATCTTGTTGGGCACCAATTCATTAGTCTCAGATTAATCGATGAGATCGAGAGTTAATCCAAATTAATTTGTCTAACATGGTAAAATTGAGACCGATAGGTAATATAGAGCCATTTTGGGTGCTTAAACAATTTGGATCCCTAGTTTGAAGATTAGTGAACCACATCAAGATCAACCAACCACCATATTTATTTAATCACTAATTTTGTAATTTCACTCGTTTTACAATTTAGTCCTTGTCAGTTAGGTAGTAGATTAGTTTAATTTCTCTTGACTTTATGATTTGCCATTGTCAAAACCATTTTTTATCGAGTTTTGAAAAAATGAGAATTGACTTTAAAAAAATATGGAGTCGCCACCAATCCTTTTTGTTTAGGTGTGATCAGGTCACCTATAAAAACATTTTGGTTTGCGAAATCTGAGAAAACGGGTTCGAGAGTCGGTTACGTGCAAGGAAGGGTTAGCACCCTTGCACCGCCAAAAATTGGTACCAAATTGATTAATGTTGTCCTGATGTCGAAAACTTGAAAATAGTTAAGGTAAAAAAAATTTGAAAGAAAATTCATTAAATCGAATTGAATCTCAAGATTAACTCGTTTAAAAGGAATAAAAGTATCATACCCAGCACGTTAGGATATAACACATTTATACTCTGACACCGAGATTATCTTTGATCTTCAAAACATATAAAAAAAAGGGTATTTGGTTATTTTGTTGAACGAAAAATCGACACCCAGCACGTTAGGATGTAATTTTCCATTCTTCTAAACACACAAATATTTCCTTATTTTGAAATACGCAAGTTTAAAATAGACTCAAAATGTATTTTATTTGGTATATGCGTAATAAAATGAAACATTTGATAAATATTCGAATACATTGGAGCTTACAACATAAATTAATACTAAATAGCGCAAATATAGCATTAAGCGTGGAACAACATACAAACTTAACATTATACGAATAGGCACAATTATAGAAATAATTTAACGCAAAAATATACGATAACCATAATTGCATGATTTAAAAACTCATATTAACAACCAAAGATCAATAAACTACAAGATAGAATAATTCTACAAAATTTACAAGACAAATTAGCATGAAACGAATTTTGAATGCTAGCAAATGGATTTAAAAATAAAGAAAGTGGAATTTGAAATCTACGAGTTATGATGTTTAAAAAACAAAGTGAATGACTATAGATATGTAAACATATATAAGTAATAATATAAAATATCTGAAATAAATTAGAATATATAATAAAATATAATTTTTAAGTGATAAATTAAGTATACTAAAATTAAAATAGAAATATATATATATATATAAAATATTTTTTAAAAGAAACTTAACATATATAGGCAATGGAAAATAAAGCAACGTAAAATATTGTAGAATAGATTTCAAAATAACTTGAATAGTAAACAATTTGATACAAAAAGATACAAGGATTTAAATAGAAACTAAAAATACTTAATTGAAAAAGAAATGAAATTTGAAGGCTGCTTTATAAAGAATTTGCAAAACCCAGGACTAAATTAAAAAGCATTCGAATAATCAGGGGTTGAAGTAACAAATATTTAAATAGTCAAAATGCAGTGTTTAAGGGGACTGAATTGAAAATGCTGATTTACAAAGACTAATTTAAAAAAAATAATACAAATGTATCTAGGACCTAATTGAAAGTCAGCACAACAAAGAGGACTAATTGCGTAAATATCCCATCACCGCAAGAACGTTCGGATCCCCTGGTCGATGGATCGGGTCAAGCCGGGTCGTGCAATGGTAAACACGGCATCGTTTCAGGTTATTAATTCGAACCCAAATGGCGCTGTTT
Source organism: Gossypium rotundifolium (assembly GCA_025506655.1). NCBI lineage: Eukaryota > Viridiplantae > Streptophyta > Magnoliopsida > Malvales > Malvaceae > Gossypium > Gossypium rotundifolium. Next base: position 21,680,256 of record CP106727.1, read on the forward strand.
CTATGATGGGTTTAATACGGTAAAAGAAAACAAAACCCTCATTTAGCCTTAACCCTACCCCTCTATGCTTCCATACTCAGCCGTAGACGAGAGAAAGAGATCTGGCTACCTCAACGCCATTGTGATTGGCGATCGGTGGCCGATTCAGTCACGACTGACTGCCCTCTATCAAGCCAGACTCGAATGTTAACTTCAGTGACTACCCCTCTTCCGATTTCGATGGAGAAGGCAGATCGTCGGTTCGCTCGAAGGTAAGTTCCTACTTTTGTATTATATGCTAACGTTTTTTATACGAAAAGAAAACAAATTCTCAAAATAAGTTCAAAGAGAACGATGAAAAAATAGTGTAATCGAAAGAAACTTTTCTTGAATCTGTTTTTGGTTTTTTCTGTAACTTGCTGTATTCAGTATGTATATCACTATTTTTTTTTTTTGTGTGTACTGGTAAAATCATGAAGTCTCCCCTATTAAAATCGTTTGTTTCAGTCTCTTATAGCTGAAACCGAAAATAGAAATGGAAATAAAAAAATACAATGATTTTTTGTCTTTGTTTTTTTTCTTCTCTACATTTGCTATCGTCCTTGTTGTCTTTAGCAGGTACAAGGTGGACGTGGCGCACGGAAGCTTGTGGTGGTACGGAGGCCGTATGGAGGTGTGCGTGGTGCCACGCATGGGTTGCTAAAACGATGCAAGGCGCGTGCGAGAGACGCGATAGCCCAACCGTCAGCAGGGCTGATGCGTATGAAGCTTACAGAAGGTAACAGAAGCCTTAGGGTTTCTGTTTAGCTGAGCATTTTGGGTTATTTTGGCCTATCTAGTATCGGGCCTGTGATTGGGTAATTTGGGTTATGTGTCTAGGTATGGGTTTAGTTTGGGCCGATTGGGCACTACTATTTTGTAAATAAGGACTGTGGACTTTTTATTGGATTTTGTTTAAATTCTGCTTTGGCTTCATTTTGGTTAATATTTGGTTAATATGGGCCTGGACATAAATGGGTTCTTACAGCTGCGGCTCTTTGCTCATTGTCGTGTAATGAGAATGGAGCAAAGACTTCGAAAAGGACGATTTTTGCCCAGTCTTCAAATCATTGACTTCCTTCTGTGTCTTTCTTCTTCGAGTAGCTTCGCTCCATCCTGCTGCATCTTCAAGGGCCCAGGAACTGGCGCTTCGATTCGCTCCAATGTAATTTCAGGGAGAAGAGATTCGTAGTTTCAATCTGCTCCACTGTAACTTCGAAGAAATACGGATTGATCCTCATTGTAAACTCAGGTAAGAGGGATTTGTAGCCTCAACCTACTCCACTAGAACTTCGAGGAGATAGAAATTCAGAGAGAAGAGATTCGTAGTTTCAATCTTCTCTGCTAAAACTTCGAAGAAATACGGACTGATCCTCATTGTAAACTCAGGGAGAAGGGATTTATAGCCTCAACCTACTCCACTGGAACTTTGGGAAGATAGAAATTCAGAGAGAAGAGATTCGTAGTTTCAATCTTCTCTGCTGAAACTTCAAAGAAATACGGACTGATCCTCATTGTAAACTCAGGGAGGAGGGATTTTGTAACAGACCGAATCTGACCCTAATCGGAACGGTGGTTTCGGGACCACGAATCCGAACCCGAGAAATATTTAAATATTATATTTAGTGCTTATTATATGTGAATTTATGTGTGAAAGTTTTGTAGAAAAATTTTATCGTTTGAGTATCGAATTTGATTAAAAGGACTTAATCGCGTAATGCGTAAAAGTTGCATGCCAAAGTGAAAAGTGCTTATATGTGGATGGCTTTTTAATATGGAGTATTAAAAGTGAAATTAACCCATTTTATGAGTTAGTGGGTGGCAAAAGTCTAGTATAACCTTAAGTATTATATGGTTATTATTTTAGTATAAAGGTTATTTTGGTAAGCCAAGTTATTTTAATATATATGTTAATTAAAACATAAAAAAAATAAAATGGCCATTATCATCTTTTTAGTTCTTCCTTGACCGAATGTTGGAGAAAGAAGAAAGCTTTAGGTTCTTTTGATTTTCGGCAATTCTAGGCTTAAATTCAAGGTGAGTTTTTAGTCGGTTTTTGTTAATTTCTACGTTTTTGAGATCGTTGCTTCGAACCGTAACCGACCCATGTTGTAATTTTTGAATCTAAGTATGCTTGATGTTTGGCCATTGTTGTGTTCATGTGGTTTTTGTTATTTGATGATTTTAGATGATAGTTAGGTTAAAAATTAGTATGTTATGTGTTGGAAGTTTTGATGAAATTGAGTTTTAGGGCTAAATTGTAAAAATAAATTTTAGAGGGCCTATTTGCAAAATAAATGAAATGTGAGGACTTGTAAGGTCCCTAGGAACATTCGCCCTTGCATAGTTTTGGCTAATTTGGTGTATTTTGTGTGTTAGGACTAAATTGCAAAGTTGTGAAATTCTAGGGTAAAATAGGAATTTGCCCATTTATGTGCTTAAGGACTAAATTGAGATGAATTGTGGTTGAATGAGCTAAACTTTAATGTGTTTTAGATCAAGAGCAAAGAAAACGGAATTAGACCGGGAAAGTCGAAGGTTCTCGAATAGCCGATTCGCATACGGACTATCGACAACCGAGGTAAGTCCTTTAGCTAAAGAATGTTAATGACTTAATTATGATTATAAACAATGGTATGAATTGCTGAATTTTTGTACCTATTTTCATTATGGCGAATGTATGGTGGGATAGTTGGTTGATGATTGAAGTTGGTTATGTGAAATAAATTGTTGGATTGCATAATGATATAGTAAATTTTATTGGTTTAATGTGAATGAGCTCAATTGAGTTAAACATAAATATATATTAGTTGTGAAGAGTGTGTGTAGAATGTTTGGTTATATTGATTTAATTCAAAGCTTCGTGCCTAGCGTGACTTAATGCCGGTGACATATTCGGACTTCGTGCCTAGCGTGCTTAATCTTAGGTGACATATTCGAAGCTTCGTGCCTAGCGTGCTCGATCTTAGGTGATAAATTCGGCTTCGTGCCTAGCGTGCCTTGTGCCGTGTTTGATTTCGAGCTTTAGTGCCTAGCGGGCTTTATGCCGGTGATGTGTTATAAATGGAGAAATCATGAATCATACAAGGAGAAATGTATTTAAACTCATGAACTAAAAGTATGCAGTATGTTTAAGCCTTCTATATTTACCAAAGGTAAGGTAGATGGTATAGTATTATTTAAATTAAGTGTGTTATGATATGGTTGATGATTCGATAGGAATTTTGATATAAGCTTTTGAGCTTACTATTGTTGAGTATGAACATTATAATGGAATTTGAGCTTATATGTAATATTTTGGAGAACCGATATTAAGTGAAAATGTTAAGAGTGAAAGAGTTAAGATGCGTTTGCATAAATATTCAAATAGGTATATATGATTAACGTAAATGTTGTACTCACTTGATTTGGAATATGCGAATATATGTGATATATTTTGGTGTTTTAGTGAATTATGTGATTATGGTTATAAAGTGCAAATACTTGAGTTAAGGAATTGATAGCATTCGGCCATGTTCAAATTTACATGTTAAAATGTTTTTGAGCTTGGGACTTACTAAGCTAGTAAGCTTAATTGTGTGAAATGTTCTCCTCAGTTTTACAGATTTTGTTTACGCTACGGGCTCGAGTAGGATCGTCAAGCAAGTCGACCACACTATCGATCGCTAATTTGGTATTTTAAAAGCTTAAACTACAAACCTATGGCATGTATAGGCTGGTTTTTATATGTTTGGTTTTGGAAAATTGTATATAGACAGCCATGTGAGTATGGCTTAATTATAATGTCAAAGTTTGTGTGTATGTGGCCATAACCTAGATTTATTTTGAAAACATGTTTTTGGCATATATTTTGTGATGTTTGGTTATATAGGTTCGGTTGCTAAATGATAAGAGTGAATATGTTTCATGACCATTTTGTTGTGAAACAGTTTTTAGTTACAGCAGTGATGTGATTTTGAAAATCACCAAAAATAGGATAAATTGAATTAGAAAGTGAATAAGACATAGAATTAAATTTTATTATGTCTATTTTGATATGAAAGAAACAAGTTAGGCAAAGGAATTATATATAATGAGATATTTAAGTTTTAGTGAGACTTGTCCTGAATGAATTCGTGAGTCCCTGTTCTGTTTTGGATAAATTGTCAAAATTTTACAAAAATCATTAAGAAGCATGGTTTATATGTGTAGAACCCTTAATGAGTCTATTTTTCATTGGTATAAACAAGAACATTATAGGAAATTTGTGCAATGAGATAACTGTATGTTTGTAGAGACAGGTCAGAATTGTCAAGCAGTGTAATAAGGGTAATTTTGATGAATAAACTGTACTAATTGGCCACATGAAAATTCTGGAAAAATTATGGTGAAACGTTATATGAGTCTAGTTGCAAGGAAAGTTTACGGATCTAAATTTTGAGTTTTGTAACTCGAGTTATGGTCGATTTGGTCAGTATGACGTAGTTGGACAGCTTTAAATTTTCATGCCCGAGATAATAGTCAAGTCTAGTAATGCCATGTACTCGATTTGACAAGGGTTTGGTGTATGGGTGTTACATTTTATTGGTATCAGAGCTACGGTTTAGTCGATTCTAGGACTACCGTAGTATGTAAGAGTTTAGCTATACATGCCATAGAATTTTATATGTGATAGTGTGGTGACTTGACAATTTCAATTATATTTTATATAGTAAATGGATTCCGATCCCGATAGAGCCGTAGCTGATGATGTGGAGAGTGTTGCGCCTGGTCTCGCACATGGATCAGCACCATTAGACTCTCAACCAGTTATGGGTAACCAAGAGGGAGAGGCTAAACAAGCCTTCTACCAAATGATGAATGAATGGTTTACCCAATTTGTTCAAAATAATCCGGCTGTACAACAACCTCCACCCCTGAATAATCCAACTCCGGTTCCTTCAGCACCCCCGATGATAGATCCGATGAGATCTAGTAGACCTCCAGTTGATAAAATCAGAAAGTTTGGGGTCGAAGAATTCAGGGCCAATGATGATGATGACGCTGAACGAGCTGAAATGTGGCTTGATAATACTATTCGGGTACTTGATGAGTTATCTTGTACTCCAGAGGAATGCTTGAAGTGTGCCATATCTTTACTTCGGGACACTGCGTATCACTGGTGGAATACACTAGTATCGTGGTCCCGAAAGAAAAAGTGACGTGGATTTCTTCCGAATGAATTTCGTAAGAAATATATCGACCAAAGGTTCATCGACCGAAACGAAAAGAATTTCTTGAATGAAGCGGGCGAATGACCGTGATGAATATGAGCGGAAATTTGTCGGGCTCGGCAGATATGCTAGAGAGTGTGTTTCTCCGAGGCTATTATGTGCAAAAGGTTTGAAGACGGTCGAATGAAGATATAAAGTTGTTTGTTGGCATCCTTGAAATTCAAGAGTTTGTGACATTAGTTGAGCGAGCTTGCAAAGTCAAGAGCTCGGGAAAGAGAAGAGAAGAAATGAGATGAAGCTAGAGACACTCGAAAGAGATCGTCGGGTAAGAATTTTCATTCTACATCTAAGAAGTTTAGAGATGACTTGATCGACACAAAGCTACTTGATTCATCTAGACGTGATCGACCTCCGTTGGATTCCCGAGCTACCTCGATGACCGGTGTTGGTAACGTCTCACGGAATCGAGTTGAATGTAAAATTGTGGAAAATGGCATCACAGGAGTTGTAGAGTTCGTGACCGGTCTTGTTTTAAATGTGGATCCTCGCACCATTTTATTCGAGAGTGCCCGATGTTAATCGAGTCGAATACTGACCGATGAACTCTAGACCAAGTAGTGCATCAAGACGCAGGCGAGACCACCCGGACATTCGGCAATGTAGGTGGTAGTCGAGAGGGACAAAGAACACAACAGATCGATCGAGGCTAGAGCTCCGGCAAGAGCTTATGTTACTCGAGCTAGAGAGGATGCTACTTCTCGGATGTCATTCTCGGTACTTTCACCCTTTATGATACTACCGTGATTGCATTGATTGATCTGGTTCGACCCATTCATATGTATGTGAAACTCTGGTATTCAGTAAGACTCTTCCAGTTGAGTCTACTGAGTTTGTGATTCGGGTATCCAACCTTTTGGGTAGATGTGTGTTTGTTAATAAAGTGTGTAAAAGTTGCCCATTGATGATTCGGGATTTTTGTTTCCAGTTGATTTAATCTTTGTTGCCTTTTGATGAGTTTGATATAATTACGGGAATGGATGGTTAACTTCGCATGATGCGTTGGTGAATTGCAAAAGAAAGCTTATCGATTTGAGACACCGAATGGTGAGATCATTAGAATCGAATCCATTGATTCGGTGGGTTTCTCTGATTATATCATCGATGTTAGCTCAAAAGTATGTGAGAAAAGGGTGTGAAGCTTATTTGGCTTATGTCTTGGATAATAAAGTGTCGAGAAATGATTGAATCTGCATCGATAGTATGTGAATACTCGGATGTGTTTCTGAAGAACTACCGGGTTTACCCCTATACGAGAGATTGAGTTTGGCATTGAATTAGCTCAGGAACGACTCCGATCTCAATAGCTCCATATCGGATGGCACCTCTTGAACTAAAAGAGTGAAAGCACGGTTGCAAGAGTTAACAGATAGGGCTTTACACGACCAAGTTTCTCTCCTTGGGTGCACCAGTTCTTTTTGTGAGAAAGAAAGATGGAACGATGCGAATTTGTATTGATTACCGCAACTAAATAAGGTGACTATAAAGAACAAGTACCAATTACCTCGGATTGATGATTTGTTTGACCAGGTTGAAAGGGCTTCAGATTTTCAAGATAGATTTGAGATCGGGTTATTATCGATTCTGAGTCGAGATACAGATGTGCCAAAGACGCATTTGGACGAGGTACGGACATTTTGAGTTTTGGTAATGCCTTTTGGGCTTACTAATGCACTCTTTGTTTTATGGATTTGATGAATCGGGTTTTAGACGCTTTTAGATCGATTTGTGGTGGTGTTTATTGATGACATATTGATCTACTCCAAAGATGAAATTGAACACTTTGAACATTTGAGGTTAGTGCTACAAACTTTGCGAGATCATCACCGTGTCTGAAGTTTAGTAAGTGTGAGTTCGGATGAAAGAGGTCACTTTTTGGGACATGTGGTTTCACATCGGGCATTCGAGTTGATCCGAACAAAATCTCGCTATACTTGATTGGAAGCCACCAAAAATGTTTAGAGATTCAAGTTTTCGGGACTTGCGGGTTACTATCGACGATTTGTGAAAGATTTTCTATGATAGCTACCCGCTAACAAAGTTACTGCAGAAAGATGTCCGGTTTGAATGGTCGAAAAATGTCGAAAAAGTTTTGATCGGTTGAAAGCCCTTTTGATGAAGCTCCAGATTAGTTCAAATTGAATCGGGTAAAGAATTTGTTGTGTACTCTGATGCTTCTTTAAATGGTTTGGGCTGCGTTTTGATGCGAGAAGGCAAAGTTGTAGCCTACGCTTTAAGACAATTGAAGCCGCATGAAAGAAATTACCCTACGCATGATTTAGAGCTTGCAGCCATTGTGTTCGCTGAGAAAGATTTGGCGTCATTACTTATTTGGCGAGAAATGTCATGTTTACTCAGATCATAAAAGTCTGAAGTATCTAATGACTCAGAAAGACCTGAATTTGAGACAACGCAGGTGGCTAGAATTGTTGAAAGACTATGAATTGGTGATTGACTATCACCCGGGAAAAGCTAATGTTGTTGCGGATGCATTAAGTAGGAAATCATTATTTGCTCTTCGTGCATTGAATGCACAGATGGCTATGTCTAGTGATGGTTCGATCATAGCTGAGTTACGAGCAAGACCGATGTTTATCCAACAAATTTGTGATGCATAGAAAGTTGACAAGAATATGATTGCTAAACAATTCGATGTGAAAAGGTGCAGAGTCGATTTTGATTGATGCAAATGATCTGCTTGAATTTTAAAAGCCAATGTGTGTTCCAAAGAACTCGATTTGATCTGATGATTTTGAGTGAGGCTCATAGTGGCCGATATCGATACATCCGGGTAGCACGAAAATGTATAACGACTTGAAACAGTTCTATTAGTGGCCTAGTATGAAACGAGATATATCTCAATTTGTTTCAAAGTGCCTAATTTGTCAACAAGTAAAAGCCGAGCATAAAGTGCCTTCAGGTTGCTTCATAGATCATGATACCGAGTGGAAATGGGATAAAATTACAATGGATTTTGTATCCGGTCTTCCTATGACACCAAGTAAGAAAGATGCCGTATGGGTGATAGTTGATAGACCGACTAAATCACTCATTTTGTGCTTGGTTAGCATGATTTTTCACTCGATAAACTTGTTGAATTGTATGTATCGCAAATTGTAAGATTGCATGGTGTACCGAGCTCCATTGTGTCAGACAGAGACCCGAGATTTACATCGCGGTTTTGGAAGAAGTTGCAAGATGCTTTAGGTACTAAACTACATTTTAGTATGACCTTTCATCCGCAGATGTAGACGGTCGGCCCGAGCAAACTATTCAAATACTTGAGGACATGTTGAGATGTTGCGTTCTCGAGTTTGAAGGTGCGTGGGAACGATATCTACCTTTGATTGAATTTGCTTATAATAATAGCTTTCAATCAAGTATCAAAATGGCACCTTATGAAGCCTTATACGGGTGAAAATGTCGAACACCACTATCTTTGGATCGAGCTCAAGAAAATAAGATACACGGGTTGATTTGATTAAAGAGACCGAATGAAAATGGCCATAATCGAGATAATTTGAAAGCTGCGTCAGATCGACAAAAGTCCTATGCGGATTTGAAACGTAAAGATATTGAATTCCAGATCGGAGATCGAGTCTTTTTAAAGGTTTCACCATGGAAGAAAGTGCTCCGTTTTGGCGAAAAGGCAAGTTGAGCCCGAGGTTCATTGGACCGTATGAAATCATTGAACGTGTTGGGCTGTTGCTTATAAATTGAAGCTACCCTCTGAATTAGAAAAGATACACGATGTATTTCATGTTTCTATGCTCGTGAGATCTGATCGGATCCGCTACATGTGATTGCTCCATCGAGATTGAGATACGATGCGATATGACGATGAGGAAAAGCCGATCCGTATTCTAGCTCGGAAATGAAAGAGCTAAGAAACAAAAGATTTCCTTAGTGAAGGTGTTATGGAATCGACATGGAGTTGAAGAGGCTACGTGGAAGCTCGAGGATTCAATGAGGCAACAATATCCGACATTGTTTAACGGTAAGATTTTAGGGACGAAAATCCTTAAGGGGAGAGTTGTAATGAATCAATCGACCCTAATCGAACGGTGGTTTCGGGACCACAAATCCAACCCAGAAATATTTAAATATTATATTTAGTGCTTATTATATGTGAATTTATGTGTGAAAGTTTTGTAGAAAAATTTTATCGTTTGAGTATCGAATTTGATTAAAAGGACTTAATCGCGTAATGCGTAAAAGTTGCATGCCAAAGTGAAAAGTGCTTATATGTGGATGGTTTTTAATATGGAGTATTAAAAGTGAAATTAACCCATTTTATGAGTTAGTGGGTGGCAAAAGTCTAGTATAACCTTAAGTATTATATGGTTATTATTTTAGTATAAAGGTTATTTTGGTAAACCAAGTTATTTTAATATATATGTTAATTAAAACATAAAAAAAAATAAAATGGCCATTATCATCTTTTAGTTCTTCCTTGACCGAATGTTGGAGAAAGAAGAAAGCTTTAGGTTCTTTTGATTTTCGGCAATTCTAGGATTAAATTCAAGGTGAGTTTTTAGTCGGTTTTGTTAATTTCTCGTTTTGAGATCGTTGCTTGAACCGTGAATCACCCATGTTGTAATTTTTGAATCTAAGTATGCTTGATGTTTGGCCATTGTTGTGTTCATGTGGTTTTGTTATTTGATGATTTTAGATGATAGTTAGGTTAAAAATTAGTATGTTATGTGTTGGAAGTTTTGATGAAATTGAGTTTTAGGGCTAAATTGTAAAAATAAATTTTAGAGGGCCTATTTGCAAAATAAATGAAATGTGAGGACTTGTAAGGTCCCTAGGAACATTCGCCCTTGCATAGTTTTGGCTAATTTGGTGTATTTTGTGTGTTATGCAAATAGGACTAAATCGCAAAGTTGTGAAATTCTAGGGTAAAATAGTAATTTGCCCATTTATGTGCTTAAGGACTAAATTGAGATGAATTGTGGTTGAATGAGCTAAACTTTAATGTGTTTTAAATCAAGAGCAAAGAAAACGGAATTAGACCGGGAAAGTTGAAGGTTCTCGAATAGCCGATTCATACGGACTATCGACAACCGAGGTAAGTCCTTTAGCTAAAGAATGTTAATGACTTAATTATGATTATAAACAATGGTATGAATTGCTGAATTTTGTACCTATTTTCATTATGGCGAATGTATGGTGGGATAGTTGGTTGATGATTGAAGTTGGTTATGTGAAATAAATTGTTGGATTGCATAATGATATAGTAAATTTTATTGGTTTAATGTGAATGAGCTCAATTGAGTTAAACATAAGTATATATTAGTTGTGAAGAGTGTGTGTAGAATGTTTGGTTATATTGATTTAATTCAGGCTTCGTGCCTAGCGTGCTTAATGCCTAGGTGACATATTCGAAGCTTCGTGCTAGCAAGCTTAATGCCTATGACATATTCGGCTTCGTGCCTAGAAGGCTCAAGTCTTTGATAAATTCGAACTTCGTGCCTAGCGTGCCTTGTGCTTGTTTGATTTCGGGCTTTAGTGCCTAGCAGGCTTTATGCTGGGTGATGTGTTATAAATGGAGAAATCATGAATCATACAAGGAGAAATGTATTTAAACTCATGAACTAAAAGTACAGTATGTTTAAGCCTTCTATATTTACCAAAGGTAAGGTAGATGGTATAGTATTATTTAAATTAAGTGTGTTATGATATGGTTGATGATTCGATAGGAATTTTGATATAAGCTTTTGAGCTTACTATTGTTGAGTATGAACATTATAATGGAATTTGAGCTTATATGTAATATTTTGGAGAACCGATATTAAGTGAAAATGTTAAGAGTGAAAGAGTTAAGATGCGTTTGCATAAATATTCAAATAGGTATATATGATTAACGTAAATGTTGTACTCACTTGATTTGGAATATGCGAATATATGTGATATATTTTGGTGTTTTAGTGAATTATGTGATTATGGTTATAAAGTGCAAATACTTGAGTTAAGGAATTGATAGCATTCGCCATGTTCAAATTTACATGTTAAAATGTTTTTGAGCTTGGGACTTACTAAGCTAGTAAGCTTAATTGTGTGAAATGTTCTCCTCGGTTTTACAGATTTTGTTTACGCTCACGGGCTCGAGTAGGATCGTCAAGCAAGTCGACCACACTATCGATCGCTAATTTGGTATTTTAAAAGCTTAAACCACAAACCTATGGCATGTATAGGCTGGTTTTTATATGTTTGGTTTTGGAAAATTGTATATAGACAGCCATGTGAGTATGGCTTAATTATAATGTCAAAGTTTGTGTGTATGTGGCCATAACCTAGATTTATTTTGAAAACATGTTTTTGGCATATATTTTGTGATGTTTGGTTATATAGGTTCGGTTGCTAAATGATAAGAGTGAATATGTTTCATGACCATTTTGTTGTGAAACAGTTTTAGTTACAGCAGTGATGTGATTTTGAAAATCACCAAAAATAGGAAAAATTGAATTAGAAAGTGAATAAGACATAGAATTAAATTTTATTATGTCTATTTTGATATGAAAGAAACAAGTTAGGCAAAGGAATTATATATAATGAGATATTTAAGTTTTAGTGAGACTTGTCCTGAATGAATTCGTGAGTCCCTGTTCTGTTTTGGATAAATTGTCAAAATTGTACAAAAATCATTAAGAAGCATGGTTTATATGTGTAGAACCCTTAATGAGTCTATTTTTCATTGGTATAAACAAGAACATTATAGGAAATTTGTGCAATGAGATAACTGTATGTTTGTAGAGACAGGTCAGAATTGTCAAGCAGTGTAATAAGGGTAATTTTGATGAATAAACTGTACTAATTGGCCACATGAAAATTCTGGAAAAATTATGGTGAAAATTTATATGAGTCTAGTTGCAAGGAAAATTTACAGATCTAAATTTCGAGTTTTGTAACTCGAGTTATGGTCGATTTGGTCAGTATGATGTAGTTGGACAGCTTTAAATTTTCATGCCCCGAGATAATAGTCAAGTCTAGTAATGCCATGTACTCGATTCCTGCAAGGGTTTGGTGTATGGGTGTTACATTTATTGGTATCGAGCTACGGTTTAGTCGATTCTAGGACTACCGTAGTACGTAAGAGTCTAGCTATACATGCCATAGAATTTTATATGTGATAGTGTGGTGACTTCTGACAATTTCAATTGTATTTTATATAGTAAATGGATTCCGATCCCGATAGAGCCGTAGCTGATGATGTGGAGAGTGTTGCGCCTGGTCTCGCACATGGATCAGCACCATTAGACTCTCAACCAGTTATGGGTAACCAAGAGGGAGAGGCTAAACAAGCCTTCTACCAAATGATGAATGAATGGTTTACCCAATTTGTTCAAAATAATCCGGCTGTACAACAACCTCCACCCCTGAATAATCCAACTCCGGTTCCTTCAGCACCCCCGATGATAGATCCGATGAGATCTAGTAGACCTCCAGTTGATAAAATCAGAAAGTTTGGGGCCGAAGAATTCAGGGCCAATGATGATGATGACGCTGAACGAGCTGAAATGTGGCTTGATAATACTATTCGGGTACTTGATGAGTTATCTTGTACTCCAGAGGAATGCTTGAAGTGTGCCATATCTTTACTTCGGGACACTGCGTATCACTGGTGGAATACACTAGTATCAGTGGTCCCGAAAGAAAAAGTGACGTGGGATTTCTTCCAGAATGAATTTCGTAAGAAATATATCAGCCAAAGGTTCATCGACCAGAAACGAAAAGAATTTCTTGAATCAAGCGAGGCGAATGACCGTGATGTAATATGAACGGAAATTTGCCGTGCTCGCAGATATGCTAGAGAGTGTGTTTCTCCGAGGCTATTATGTGCAAAAGGTTTGAAGACGGTCCGAATGAAGATATAAAGTTGTTTGTTGGCATCCTTGAAATTCAAGAGTTTGTGACATTAGTTGAGCGAGCTTGCAAAGTCAAGAGCTCGGGAAAGAGAAGAGAAGGGTGAGATGAAGCTAGAGACACTCGAAAGAGATCGTCGGGTAAGAATTTTCATTCTACATCTAAGAAGTTTAGAGATGACTTCATCGACACAAAGCTACTTGATTCATCTAGACGTGATCGACCTCCGAAGGATTCCCGAGCTACCTCGATGACCGGTGTTGGTAACGCCTCACGGAATCGAGTTGAATGTAAACATTGTGGAAAATGGCATCACAGGAGTTGTAGAGTTCGTGACCGGTCTTGTTTTAAATGTGGATCCTCGCACCATTTTATTCGAGAGTGCCCGATGTTAATCGAGTCGAATACAAAGACGAAATCTAGACCAAGTAGTGCATCAAGATGGGCGGACCACCCGGACATTCGGCAATGTAGGTGGTAGTCGAGAGGGACAAAGAACACAACAGATCGATCGAGGCTAGAGCTCCGAAGAGCTTATGTTACTCGAGCTAGAGAGGATGCTACTTCTCGGATGTCATTCTCGGTACTTTCACCCTTTATGATACTACTGTGATTGCATTGATTGATCCCGGTTCGACCCATTCATATGTATGTGAAACTCTGGTATTCAGTAAGACTCTGCCAGTTGAGTCTACTGAGTTTGTGATTCGGGTATCCAACCCTTTGGGTAGATGTGTGTTTGTTAATAAAGTGTGTAAAAGTTGCCCATTGATGATTCGGGATTTTTGTTTCCCAGTTGATTTAATGCTGTTGCCTTTTGATGAGTTTGATATAATTCTGGGAATGGACTGGTTAACTTCGCATGATGCAGTGGTGAATTGCAAAAGAAAGCTTATCGATTTGAGACACCAGAATGGTGAGATCATTAGAATCGAATCCAGTGATTCAGGTGGGTTTCCTACAGTTATATCATCGATGTTAGCTCAAAAGTATGTGAGAAAAGGGTGTGAAGCTTATTTGGCTTATGTGCTGGATAATAAAGTGTCTGAGAAACAGATTGAATCTGTACCGATAGTATGTGAATACTCAGATGTGTTTCCTGAAGAACTACCGGGTTTACCCCCTATACGAGAGATTGAGTTTGGCATTGAATTAGCTCCGGGAACGACTCCGATCTCAATAGCTCCATATCGGATGGCACCTACTGAACTAAAAGAGCTGAAAGCACAGTTGCAAGAGTTAATAGATAGGGGCTTTACGACCAAGTTTCTCTCCTTGGGTGCACCAGTTCTTTTGTGAGAAAGAAAGATGGAGCGATGCGAATGTGTATTGATTACCAAGCAACTAAATAAGGTGACTATAAAGAACAAGTACCGTTACCTCGGATTGATGATTTGTTTGACCAGTTGAAAGGGCTTCAGATTTTCAAGATAGATTTGAGATCGGGTTATTATCGATTCTGAGTCGAGATACTGGATGTGCCAAAGACGCATTTGGACGAGGTACGAACATTTTGAGTTTTTGGTAATGCCTTTTGGGCTTACTAATGCACTCTTTGTTTTATGGATTTGATGAATCGGGTTTTAGGCAGGTTTTAGATCGATTTGTGGTGGTGTTTATTAATGACATATTGATCTACTCCAAAGATGAAATTGAACACGTGAACATTTGAGGTTAGTGCTACAAACTTTGCGAGATCATCACCGTATGCGAAGTTTAGTAAGTGTGAGTTCGGATGAAAGAGGTCACTTTTTGGGACATGTGGTTTCAGACATCGGGCATTCAAGTTGATCCAAACAAAATCTCGGCTATACTTGATTGGAAGCCACCAAAAATGTTTCCAAGATTCAAAGTTTTACGGGACTTATGGGTTACTATCGACGATTTGTGAAAGATTTTTCTATGATAGCTACCCTGCTTAACAAAGTTATCGCAAAAAGATGTCCGGTTTGAATGGTCGAAAAATGTCGAAAAGTTTTGATCGGTTGAAAGCCCTTTTGATGAAGCTCCAGATTAGTTCAAATGAATCGGGTAAAGAATTTGTTGTGTACTCGATGCTTCTTCAAATGGTTTGGGCTGCGTTTTGATGCGGGAAGGCAAAGTTGTAGCCTACGCTTCAAGACAATTGAAGCCGCATGAAAGAAATTACCCTACGCATGATTTAGAGCTTGCGACCATTGTGTTCATGATTGAAGATTTGGCGTCATTACTTATTTGGCGAGAAATGTCATGTTTACTCGGATCATAAAAGTCTGAAGTATCTAATGACTCGAAAAGACTGAATTTGAGAAAACGCAGTGGCTAGAATTGTTGAAAGACTATGAATTGGTGATTGACTATCACCCGGAAAAGTTAATGTTGTTGCGGATGCATTAAGTAGGAAATCATTATTTGCTCTTCGTGCATTGAATGCACAGATGGCTATGTCTAGTGATGGTTCGATCATAGGTGAAGTTCTGAGCAAGACCGATGTTTATCCAACAAATTTGTGATGCACGAAAAGTTGACAAGAATATGATTGCTAAACGAATTCATGTGAAAAAGGTGCAGAGTCGATTTTTGATTGATGCAAATGACTGCTTGAATTTTAAAAGCGAATGTGTGTTCCAAAGAACTCGGTTTGATACGATGATTTTGAGTGAGGCTCATAGTAGCCGACTATCGAGACATCCGGTAGCACGAAAATGTATAACGACTTGAAACAGTTCTATTAGTGGCTGGTATGAAACGAGATATATCTCAATTTGTTTCAAAGTGCCTAATTTGTCAACAAGTAAAAGCCGAGCATAAAGTGCCTTCTGGGTTGCTTCAGCCGATCATGATACCTGAGTGGAAATGGGATAAAATTACAATGGATTTTGTATCCGGTCTTCCTATGACACCAAGTAAGAAAGATGCCGTATGGGTGATAGTTGATAGACCGACTAAATCAGCTCATTTTGTGCTTGGTTCGCATGATTTTTCACTCGATAAACTTCTTTGAATTGTATGTATCGCAAATTGTAAGATTGCATGGTGTACCGAGCTCCATTGTGTCGATGAGACCCGAGATTTACATCGCGATTTTGGAAGAAGTTGCAAGATGCTTTAGGTACTAAACTACATTTTAGTACAGCCTTTCATCCGCAGATAGACCGTCAGTCTGAGTGAACTATTCAAATACTTGAGGACATGTTGAGATGTTGCGTTCTCGAGTTTGAAGGTGCGTGGAACGATATCTACCTTTGATTGAATTTGCTTATAATAATAGCTTTCAATCAAGTATCAAAATGGCACCTTATGAAGCCTTATACTGGTAAAATGTCGAACACCACTATATTTGGACCGAGCTCGGTGAAAATAAGATACAGGGGTTGATTTGATTAAAGAGACCTAATGAAAGTGGCCATAATCGAGATAATTTCAAAGTCGTCGGATCGACAAAAGTCCTATGCGGATTTGAAACGTAAAGATATTGAATTCGGATCGGAGATCGAGTCTTTTTAAAGGTTTCACCATGGAAGAAAGTGCTCCGTTTTGGCCGAAAAGGCAAGTTGAGCCCGAGGTTCATTGGACCGTATGAAATCATTGAACGCGTTGGGCTGTTGCTTATAAATTGAAGCTACCCTCGAATTAGAAAAGATACGATGTATTTCATGTTTCTATGCTCGTAGATATAGATCGGATCCGTCACATGTGATTGCTCAAATCGAGATTGAGATACGATGCGATATGACGATGAGGAAAAGCCGATCCGTATTCTAGCTCGGGAAATGAAAGAGCTAAGAAACAAAAGATTTCCTTAGTGAAGGTGTTATGGAATCGACATGGAGTTGAAGAGGCAACGTGGGAGCTGAGGATTCAATGAGGCAACAATATCCGACATTGTTTAACGGTAAGATTTTCGGGACGAAAATCCTTAAGGGGGAGAGTTGTAATGCATCGAATCGACCCTAATTGGAGCGGTGGTTTCGGGACCACGAATCCGAACCGAGAAATATTTAAATATTATATTTAGTGCTTATTATATGTGAATTTATGTGTGTGAAAGTTTTGTAGAAAAATTTTATCGTTTGAGTATCGAATTTGATTAAAAGGACTTAATCGCGTAATGCGTAAAAGTTGCATGCCAAAGTGAAAAGTGCTTATATGTGGATGGTTTTTAATATGGAGTATTAAAAGTGAAATTAACCCATTTTATGAGTTAGTGGGTGGCAAAAGTCTAGTATAACCTTAAGTATTATACGGTTATTATTTTAGTATAAAGGTTATTTTGGTAAACCAAGTTATTTTAATATATATGTTAATTAAAACATAAAAAAAATAAAATGGCCATTATCATCTTTTTAGTTCTTCCTTGACCGAATGTTGGAGAAAGAAGAAAGCTTTAGGTTCTTTTGATTTTCGGCAATTCTAGGATTAAATTCAAGGTGAGTTTTAGTGGGTTTTGTTAATTTCTACGTTTTGAGATCGTTGCTTGAACCGTGACCACCCATGTTGTAATTTTGAATCTAAGTATGCTTGATGTTTGGCCATTGTTGTGTTCATGTGGTTTTGTTATTTGATGATTTTAGATGATAGTTAGGTTAAAAATTAGTATGTTATGTGTTGGAAGTTTTGATGAAATTGAGTTTTAGGGCTAAATTGTAAAAATAAATTTTAGAGGGCCTATTTGCAAAATAAATGAAATGTGAGGACTTGTAAGGTCCCTAGGAACATTCGCCCTTGCATAGTTTTGGCTAATTTGGTGTATTTTGTGTGTTATGCAAATAGGACTAAATTGCAAAGTTGTGAAATTCTAGGGTAAAATAGTAATTTTCCCATTTATGTGCTTAAGGACTAAATTGAGATGAATTGTGGTTGAATGAGCTAAACTTTAATGTGTTTTAGATCAAGAGCAAAGGAAAACGGAATTAGACCGGGAAAGTCGAAGGTTCTCGAATAAGCCGATTCATACGGACTATCGACAACCGAGGTAAGTCCTTTAGCTAAAGAATGTTAATGACTTAATTATGATTATAAATAATGGTATGAATTGCTGAATTTTTGTACCTATTTTCATTATGGCGAATGTATGGTGGGATAGTTGGTTGATGATTGAAGTTGGTTATGTGAAATAAATTGTTGGATTGCATAATGATATAGTAAATTTTATTGGTTTAATGTGAATGAGCTCAATTGAGTTAAACATAAGTATATATTAGTTGTGAAGAGTGTGTGTAGAATGTTTGGTTATATTGATTTAATTCAGGGCTTCGTGCCTAGCGTGCTTAATGCTTAGGTGACATATTCGGCTTCGTGCCTAGCAAGCTTAATGCTGGGTGACATATTCTAAGCCGTGCCTAGAAGGCTCGAGTCTTTTGATAAATTCGGGCTTCGTGCCTAGTAGGCCTTGTGCGGTGTTTGATTTCGGGCTTTAGTGCCTAGCGGGCTTTATGCTTGGTGATGTGTTATAAATGGAGAAATCATGAATCATACAAGGAGAAATGTATTTAAACTCATGAACTAAAAGTATGTATGTTTTAAGCCTTCTATATTTACCAAAGGTAAGGTAGATGGTATAGTATTATTTAAATTAAGTGTGTTATGATATGGTTGATGATTCGATAGGAATTTTGATATAAGCTTTTGAGCTTACTATTGTTGAGTATGAACATTATAATGGAATTTGAGCTTATATGTAATATTTTGGAGAACCGATATTAAGTGAAAATGTTAAGAGTGAAAGAGTTAAGATGCGTTTGCATAAATATTCAAATAGGTATATATGATTAACGTAAATGTTGTACTCACTTGATTTGGAATATGCGAATATATGTGATATATTTTGGTGTTTTAGTGAATTATGTGATTATGGTTATAAAGTACAAATACTTGAGTTAAGGAATTGATAGCATTCGGCCATGTTCAAATTTACATGTTAAAATGTTTTTGAGCTTGGGACTTACTAAGCTAGTAAGCTTATTTGTGTGAAATGTTCTCCTCGGTTTTACAGATTTTGTTTACGCTACGGGCTCGAGTAGGATCGTCAAGCAAGTCGACCACACTATCGATCGCTAATTTGGTATTTTAAAAGCTTAAACCACAAACCTATGGCATGTATAGGCTGGTTTTTATATGTTTGGTTTTGGAAAATTGTATATAGACAGCCATGTGAGTATGGCTTAATTATAATGTCAAAGTTTGTGTATATGTGGCCATAACCTAGATTTATTTTGAAAACATGTTTTTGGCATATATTTTGTGATGTTTGGTTATATAGGTTCGGTTGCTAAATGATAAGAGTGAATATGTTTCATGACCATTTTGTTGTGAAACAGTTTTTAGTTACAGCAGTGATGTGATTTTGAAAAATCACCAAAAATAGGAGAAATTGAATTAGAAAGTGAATAAGACATAGAATTAAATTTTATTATGTCTATTTTGATATGAAAGAAACAAGTTAGGCAAAGGAATTATATATAATGAGATATTTAAGTTTTAGTGAGACTTGTCCTGAATGAATTCGTGAGTCCCTGTTCTGTTTTGGATAAATTGTCAAAATTGTACAAAAATCATTAAGAAGCATGGTTTATATGTGTAGAACCCTTAATGAGTCTATTTTCATTGGTATAAACAAGAACATTATAGGAAATTTGTGCAATGAGATAACTGTATGTTTGTAGAGACAGGTCAGAATTGTCAAGCAGTGTAATAAGGGTAATTTTGATGAATAAACTGTACTAATTGGCCACATTAAAAATTCTGGAAAAATTATGGTGAAAATTTATATGAGTCTAGTTGCAAGGAAAATTTACGGATCTAAATTTCGAGTTTTGTAACTCGAGTTATGGTCGATTTGGTCAGTATGATGTAGTTGGACAGCTTTAAATTTTCATGCCCCGAGATAATAGTCAAGTCTAGTAATGCCATGTACTCGATTCCGGCAAGGGTTTGGTATGGGGTGTTACATTTATTGAGTATCAGAGCTACGGTTTAGTCGATTCTAGGACTACCGTAGTATGTAAGAGTCTAGCTATACATGCCATAGAATTTTATATGTGATAGTGTGGTGACTTGACAATTTCAATTGGATTTTATATAGTAAATGGATTCCGATCCCGATAGAGCCGTAGGCGATGATGTGGAGAGTGTTGCGCCTGGTCTCGCACATGGATCAGCACCATTAGACTCTCAACCGTTATGGGTAACCAAGAGGAGAGGCTAAACAAGCCTTCTACCAAATGATGAATGAATGGTTTACCCAATTTGTTCAAAATAATCCATTTGTACAACAACCTCCACCTGAATAATCCAACTCCGGTTCCTTGACACCCCGATGATAGATCCGATGAGATCTAGTAGACCTCCGATTGATAAAATCGAAAAGTTTGGGTAAAGAATTGGGGCCAATGATGATGATGACGTGAGCAGTGAAATGTGGCTTGATAATACTATTCGGTACTTGATGAGTTATCTTGTACTCGGAGGAATGCTTGAAGTGTGCCATATCTTTACTTGGGACACTGCGTATCACCGTGGAATACACTAGTATCGATGGTCCCGAAAGAAAAAGTGGCGTGGGATTTCTTCGAATGAATTTCGTAAGAAATATATCGACCTAAGGTTCATCGACCGAAGCGAAAAGAATTTCTTGAAGCTGAAGCGGGCGAATGGCCGTAGTGAGAATATGAGCGGAAATTTGCGGGCTCGGCAGATATGCTAGAGAGTGTGTTTCTCTTGAGGCTATTATGTGCAAAAGGTTTGAAGGCAGTGCGAATGAAGATATAAAGTTGTTTGTTGGCATCCTTGAAATTCAAGAGTTTGTGACATTAGTTGAGCGAGCTTGCAAAATTTGAAGAGCTCGGGAAAGAGAAGAGAAGGGTGAGGCGAAGCTAGAGACACTCGAAAGAGATCGTCGGGTAAGAATTTTCATTCTACATCTAAGAAGTTTAGAGATGACTTCATCGACACAAAGCTACTTGATTCATCTAGGCGTGATCGACCTCCGGTGGATTCGAGCTACCTCGATGACCGGTGTTAGTAACGCCTCACGGAATCGAGTTGAATGTAAACATTGTGAAAAATGGCATCACGGAGTTGTAGAGTTCGTGACCGGTCTTGTTTTAAATGTGGATCCTCGGACCATTTTATTCGAGAGTGCCCGATGTTAAGCGAGTCGTATCTGACCTGAAACTCTAGACCAAGTAGTGCATCGATGCAGGCGGACCACCCGGACATTCGGCAATGTAGGTGGTAGTCGAGAGGGACAAAGAACACAACAGATCGATCGGAGGCTAGAGCTCCGCAAGAGCTTATGTTACTCGAGCTAGAGAGGATCTTCTTCTCCAGATGTCATTATTGGTACTTTCACCCTTTATGATACTCTTGTGATTGCATTGATTGATCTGGTTCGACCCATTCATATGTATGTGAAACTCGGTATTGATAAGACTCGCCATTGAGTCTCTTGAGTTTGTGATTCGGTATCCAACCCTTTGGGTAGATGTGTGTTTGTTAATAAAGTGTGTAAAGTTGCCCATTGATGATTGGGATTTTTGTTTCCAGCTTGATTTAATCTTGTTGCCTTTTGATGAGTTTGATATAATTCTAGGAATGGGTGGTTAACCGCATGATGCGGTGGTGAATTGCAAAAGAAAGCTTATCGATTTGAGACACCGAATGGTGAGATCATTAGAATCGAATCCGATGATTCGGTGGGTTTCCTCTGATTATATCATCGATGTTAGCTTAAAAGTATGTGAGAAAAGGGTGTGAAGCTTATTTGGCTTATGTCTTTGGATAATAAAGTGTCGAGAAGCAGTTGAATCTGCATGCGATAGTATGTGAATACTCGGATGTGTTTCTGAAGAACTACCGGGTTTACCCCTATACGAGAGATTGAGTTTGGCATTGAATTAGCTCAGGAGCGACTCCGATCTCAATAGCTCCATATCGGATGGCACCTCTTGAACTAAAAGAGTGAAAGCACGTTTGCAAGAGTTAACAGATAGGGCTTTACACGACCAAGTTTCTCTCCTTGGGTGCACCGTTCTTTTGTGAGAAAGAAAGATGGAGCGATCTGAATGTGTATTGATTACAAGCAACTAAATAAGGTGACTATAAAGAACAAGTACCGTTACCTCGGATTGATGATTTGTTTGACCGGTTGAAAGGGCTTGATATTTTCGAAGATAGATTTGAGATCGGGTTATTATCGATTCTGAGTCGAGATACGGATGTGCCAAAGGCGCATTTGGACGAGGTACGGACATTTTGAGTTTTGGTAATGCCTTTTGGGCTTACTAATGCACTCTTTGTTTTATGGATTTGATGAATCGGGTTTTAGGCGGTTTTAGATCGATTTGTGGTGGTGTTTATTGATGACATATTGATCTACTCCAAAGATGAAATTGAACACGTTGAACATTTGAGGTTAGTGCTACAAACTTTGCGAGATCATCACCGTATCACGAAGTTTAGTAAGTGTGAGTTCGGATGAAAGAGGTCGACTTTTTGGGACATGTGGTTTCAACATCGGGCATTCGAGTTGATCCGAACAAAATCTCGGCTATACTTGATTGGAAGCCACGAAAAATGTTTTCGAGATTCAATTTTTACGGGACTTGCGGGTTACTATCGACGATTTGTGAAAGATTTTTCTATGATAGCTACCCGTTAACAAAGTTCTGCGAGAAGATGTCGGTTTGAATGGTCGAAAAAATGTCGGAAAAGTTTTGATCGGTTGAAAGCCCTTTGATGAAGCTCGATATTAGTTCAACTGAATCGGGTAAAGAATTTGTTGTGTACTCGATGTTTCTTTAAATGGTTTGGGCTGCGTTTTGATGCGAGGAAGGCAAAGTTGTAGCCTACGCTTCAAGACAATTGAAGCCGCATGAAAGAAATTACCCTACGCATGATTTAGAGCTTGCGACCATTGTGTTCGCTGCGAAGATTTGGCGTCATTACTTATTTGGCGAGAAATGTCATGTTTACTCAAATCATAAAAGTCCAAGTATCTAATGACTCGAAAGACTGAATTTGAGACAACGCAGTGGCTAGAATTGTTGAAAGACTACGAATTGGTGATTGACTATCACCCGGAAAAGCTAATGTTGTTGCGGATGCATTAAGTAGGAAATCATTATTTGCTCTTCGTGCATTGAATGCACGAGATGGCTATGTCTAGTGATGGTTCGATCATAGGTGAGTTACGAGCAAGACCGATGTTTATCCAACAAATTTGTGATGCACGAAAGTTGACAAGAATATGATTGCTAAGCGAATTGATGTGAAAAGGTGCAGAGTCGATTTTCAGATTGATGCAAATGATTGCTTGAATTTTAAAAGCGAATGTGTGTTCCAAAGAACTCGATTTGATCTGAGATGATTTTGAGTGAGGCTCATAGTGGCCGACTATCGATACATCCGGGTAGCACGAAAATGTATAACGACTTGAAACAGTTCTATTGGTGGCCTGGTATGAAATGAGATATATCTGAATTTGTTTCAAAGTGCCTAATTTGTCAACAAGTAAAAGCCGAGCATCAAGTGCCTTCTGGGTTGCTTCAGCCGATCATGATACATGAGTGGAAATGGGATAAAATTACAATGGATTTTGTATCCGGTCTTCCTATGACACCAAGTAAGAAAGATCTTAGTATGGGTGATAGTTGATAGGTGACTAAATCACTCATTTTGTGCTTGGTTAAATGCAGATTTTTCACTCGATAAACTTGCTGAATTGTATGTATCGCAAATTGTAAGATTGCATGGTGTACCGAGCTCCATTGTGTCGATGATGAGACCGAGATTTACATCGCGGTTTTGGAAGAAGTTTCAAGATGCTTTAGGTACTAAACTACATTTTAGTCTGACCTTTCATCCGCAGATGGGTCGGTCTGAGCGAACTATTCAAATACTTGAGGACATGTTGAGATGTTGCGTTCTCGAGTTTGAAGGTGCGTGGGAACGATATCTACCTTTGATTGAATTTGCTTATAATAATAGCTTTCAATCAAGTATCAAAATGGCACCTTATGAAGCCTTATACGGTGAAAATGTCGAACACCACTATCTTTGGTGAGCTCGGTGAAAATAAGATACACGGGGTTGATTTGATTAAAGAGACTGAATAGAAAGTGGCCATAATCAGAGATAATTTGAAAGTAAACGTAAAGATATTGAATTCGGATCGAAGATCGAGTCTTTTAAAGGTTTCACCATGGAAGAAAGTGCTCGTTTTGGTAGAAAAGGCAAGTTGAGCCGAGGTTCATTGGACCGTATGAAATCATTGAGCGTGTTGGGCTGTTGCTTATAAATTGAAGCTACCTCCGAATTAGAAAAGATACACGATGTATTTCATGTTTCTATGCTCGTAGATATAGATCGGATCCGTCACATGTGATTGCTCAAATCGAGATTGAGATACGATGCGATATGACGATATGAGGAAAAGCCGATCCGTATTCTAGCTCGGAAATGAAAGAGCTACTGAAACAAAAGATTTCCTTAGTGAAGGTGTTATGGAATCGACATGGAGTTGAAGAGGCAACGTGGGAGCCTGAGGATTCAATGAGGCAACAATATCCGACATTGTTTAACGGTAAGATTTTCGGGGACGAAAATCCTTAGGGAGGAGAGTTATAACGAGAAAATCGGACCCTAATCGAACGGTGGTTTCGGGACCACGAATCCGAACCGAGAAATATTTAAATATTATATTTAGTGCTTATTATATGTGAATTTATGTGTGAAAGTTTTGTAGAAAAATTTTATCGTTTGAGTATCGAATTTGATTAAAAGGACTTAATCGTAATGCGTAAAAGTTGCATGCCAAAGTGAAAAGTGCTTATATGTGGATGGCTTTTTAATATGGAGTATTAAAAGTGAAATTAACCCATTTTATGAGTTAGTGGGTGGCAAAAGTCTAGTATAACCTTAAGTATTATATGGTTATTATTTTAGTATAAAGGTTATTTTGGTAAACCAAGTTATTTTAATATATATGTTAATTAAAACATAAAAAAATAAAATGGCCATTATCATCTTTTAGTTCTTCCTTGACCGAATGTTAGAGAAAGAAGAAAGCTTTAGGTTCTTTTGATTTTCGGCAATTCTAGGCTTAAATTCAAGGTGAGTTTTTAGTCGGTTTTTTTAATTTCTACGTTTTTGAGATCGTTGCTTCGAACCGTAACCGACCCATGTTGTAATTTTTGAATCTAAGTATGCTTGATGTTTGGCCATTGTTGTGTTCATGTGGTTTTTGTTATTTGATGATTTTAGATGATAGTTAGGTTAAAATTAGTATGTTATGTGTTGGAAGTTTTGATGAAATTGAGTTTTAGGGCTAAATTGTAAAAATAAATTTTAGAGGCCTATTTGCAAAATAAATGAAATGTGAGGACTTGTAAGGTCCCTAGGAACATTCGCCCTTGCATAGTTTTGTCTAATTTGGTGTATTTTGTGTGTTATGCAAATAGGACTAAATTGCAAAGTTGTGAAATTCTAGGGTAAAATAGTAATTTGCCCATTTATGTGCTGTGGTTGAATGAGCTAAACTTTAATGTGTTTTAGATCAAGAGCAAAGAAAAAGCGAATTAGACTGGGAAAGTCGAAGGTTCTCGAATAGCCGATTCATACGGACTATCGACAACCGAGGTAAGTCCTTTAGCTAAAGAATGTTAATGACTTAATTATGATTATAAACAATGGTATGAATTGCTGAATTTTTGTACCTATTTTCATTATGGCGAATGTATGGTGGGATAGTTGGTTGATGATTGAAGTTGGTTATGTGAAATAAATTGTTGGATTGCATAATGATATAGTAAATTTTATTGGTTTAATGTGAATGAGCTCAATTGAGTTAAACATAAGTATATATTAGTTGTGAAGAGTGTGTGTAGAATGTTTGGTTATATTGATTTAATTCAGGCTTCGTGCCTAGCAGGCTTAATGCCGGTGACATATTCGGCTTCGTGCTCAGCGAGCTTAATCTTAGGTGACATATTCGGCTTCGTGCCTAGAAGGCTCGATCTTAGGTGATAAATTCGGGCTTCGTGCCTAGCAGGCCTTGTGCCGGTGTTTGATTTCGGGCTTTAGTGCCTAGCAGGCTTTATGCTGGTGATGTGTTATAAATGGAGAAATCATGAATCATACAAGGAGAAATATATTTAAACTCATGAACTAAAAGTACAGGTATGTTTAAGCCTTCTATATTTACCAAAGGTAAGGTAGATGGTATAGTATTATTTAAATTAAGTGTGTTATGATATGGTTGATGATTCGATAGGAATTTTGATATAAGCTTTTGAGCTTACTATTGTTGAGTATGAACATTATAATGGAATTTGAGCTTATATGTAATATTTTGGAGAACCGATATTAAGTGAAAATGTTAAGAGTGAAAGAGTTAAGATGCGTTTGCATAAATATTCAAATAGGTATATATGATTAACGTAAATGTTGTACTCACTTGATTTGGAATATGCGAATATATGTGATATATTTTGGTGTTTTAGTGAATTATGTGATTATGGTTATAAAGTGCAAATACTTGAGTTAAGGAATTGATAGCATTCGCCATGTTCAAATTTACATGTTAAAATGTTTTTGAGCTTGGGACTTACTAAGCTAGTAAGCTTATTTGTGTGAAATGTTCTCCTCGGTTTTACAGATTTTGTTTACGCTACGGGCTCGAGTAGGATCGTCAAGCAAGTCGACCACACTATCGATCGCTAATTTGGTATTTTAAAAGCTTAAACTACAAACCTATGGCATGTATAGGCTGGTTTTTATATGTTTGGTTTTGGAAAATTGTATATAGACAGCCATGTGAGTATGGCTTAATTATAATGTCAAAGTTTGTGTGTATGTGGCCATAACCTAGATTTATTTTGAAAACATGTTTTGGCATATATTTTGTGATGTTTGGTTATATAGGTTCGGTTGCTAAATGATAAGAGTGAATATGTTTCATGACCATTTTTGTTGTGAAACAGTTTTAGTTACAACAGTGATGTGATTTTGAAAAATCACCAAAAATAGGAGAAATTGAATTAGAAAGTGAATAAGACATAGAATTAAATTTTATTATGTCTATTTTGATATGAAAGAAACAAGTTAGGCAAAGGAATTATATATAATGAGATATTTAAGTTTTAGTGAGACTTGTCCTGAATGAATTCGTGAGTCCCTGTTCTGTTTTGGATAAATTGTCAAAAATTGTACAAAAATCATTAAGAAGCATGGTTTATATGTGTAGAACCCTTAATGAGTCTATTTTTCATTGGTATAAACAAGAACATTATAGGAAATTTGTGCAATGAGATAACTGTATGTTTGTAGAGACAGGTCAGAATTGTCAAGCAGTGTAATAAGGGTAATTTTGATGAATAAACTGTACTAATTGGCCACATGAAAATTCTGGAAAAATTATGGTGAAAAGTTATATGAGTCTAGTTGCAAGGAAAATTTACGGATCTAAATTTCGAGTTTTGTAACTCGAGTTATGGTCGATTTGGTCAGTATGACGTAGTTGGACAGCTTTAAATTTTCATGCCCCGAGATAATAGTCAAGTCTAGTAATGCCATGTACTCGATTCCGGCAAGGGTTTCGGGTATGGGGTGTTACAGATTTGTAGCCTTAACCTACTCCACTGGAACTTTGAGAAGATAGAAATTCAGAGAGAAGAGATTCGTAGTTTCAATCTTCTCTGCTAAAACTTCAAAGAAATACAGACTGATCCTCATTGTAAACTCAGGGAGGAGGGATTTGTAATTTCAACCTACTCTACTAGAACTTTGAGGAAATAAGACTTGTATTGCTTTGATCTGCTCCTGCAACTTCAGGATTTCCAGATCTACTATCTTCAATCTGTTTCACTCAGGAAGGCAAGATATTCGAATTCACCGATATTGCGACAATGTCCTCTAGGGGACCTGCCCTGTAAAATCAGTTTTGTGTTTATGCAAAATGGTTAGGATGCAATGATCAGAATGAATCTAATGCTCCTAACTAAATGTATTATGGATGACATCTGCATGAATACAGAATGTCATGAGAATGGTTTTTTTACAAAGATTAGGATGCACTGATCAGAATGAATCAAATGCCCCTAAATATATGTGTCTTATGGATGACATTTGTATGAATGTAGAATGTCGTGAGAATGATTTCTTACAATGAGTAGGATGCAAGGATTGGAATCAATCGAATGCTCCTAACTAAATGTGTTTTGCATGAATGAAGAATTTCATGAGAATGATCCCCTTTTAAAAGTTTAAGGTGTCATCGCTCATTGTTTATTAAGACTTTATCACTGATGTATTATGCTGCCATCTTGTTTGGCTGGTATCCTTGACAGAAAACCCTAGAAAACAAACATCTTGCTCAACAGATTTGCCCACTGTAACTTCAAGGTTCATCTCATTGTGACTTAGCTGTATAGGATCTGAATCTCTTCCCATCTATCCCACTGCGACCTCGAAATGTAAGATTTGTTTCTTCTTCAATCCATCACATTGCTATTCAAAGGTATAAGATCTGTATTATCTTCCATCTATCCCACTATAACATGGGGGTATAGGGCCTGTAACTTGTTCCATCAACTGATCACTCTTCAGGTGACCCAACCAGATGTGTATGCTTGATGCTCGCGTGAATGCAGAATGTCAATTTCTTTCGAGAATGATTCCCGTTTTACACTTGGGTTAACAATGCCCATTTTCGTCGAGATTGTATAACCAACTATTTTTAACAGAAAATCCAAAGAGATAGCCTCAATTTAGACTCTTCCTTAAGCTTCGTGAGTTTTAAACAATAGTCCTATTTCGAGTTCTTGTATTATTTAGAAATTTCCAGAGTAATATGCGAAACTCATTTTATGAAAATATTATTAGTCCACTAATCGCTATTTCAATGCGAAGTGCTTGAAAAAGATCATAACCATGAACAAGGAAGAAATTAATTAGGAGCATAGCTCGGAACAAATAAGTTAGGCGAAGATAGCAATATCAATCAAGAAGGAGATTTATTGTGAGTCATATTTTGAAAATAATAATATAATAAAAAATTTTAAATGGGTAAAATGGAAACTAGGTGCCCCAGATATCGCAGCCTGAGCTTCTCTGTTCAAACTTCTTGAGGACCATTTTAAGCTCAATATGTGTTTAGGGATCAGAAGTACTTTGTCGATGCCCCAAGACGTAGCATACTTCCTCATTGTTAATTCAGGCATAGCAAGACTGCTATATGCACCCTTTGATCAAAATTTGAGTTGCCCTTTTCGGGTTTTCGCCTTGGCCTCTCCTTTTCTTTTTTCTTTTTTTGCTGGAAATTTTTATATTTTTTTTCTTTTTTGAATTCTTTTTATTGAATCTGAATTCTATGGATTGGGTAGGTCCTTGTCATCTATCTCAGACAATAGCCATGCTTCTCTAGAATACTCCTTCCTTGCTGTCTAAGGTCCTTCCCGGTTTGGCATCCTCTTTCTTCTGAAGTCCCTTTTGCATGGGAAATAATCTTCTTCAAAGCCCTATCATGAAATTTTCTAGGACGAATTATTTTTGTTGTGAGCTCGCATCATCTGACTGTGACAGATAGTTTTTAACATTTTCTCTTCAAATTCAACTGATCATATTGAGATTGGATCCGTTCTGCCTCATCCAATTTCAGCTCTGAAAGAATTTCGACTCCAATGGGCAAAACCAATGAGAAATGTGTTGCCCCGGTGACAGTCTTGGCCAAAGTTTGATAAGCATAGAGGGTAACTAGTAACTTCTGTATGCCAATATTTACAAGTCTCGGTCCTTTTTTTTTATTTTTTTGATCTTTTGTTTTTCTTTTTGGCTGTCTTTACTGTGATGTAGCACTTGATCTTTGAGCAGACCGCAAACTTTTGATATTGTACGGTTAAATATGACCTTTTCGACATTTTTTTTGTCAATATTCTTTCTTTCTTTTTTTGTTCTGATGACTATCGACTTTATAAAATTGGCATATGGAGTGACTTTTACCATCTTAGTAAAGTAACCGACATCCACGAAAATGAATCGACATTGGCCAGAAGTTTTTGATGAGACTGGCTTGATAACATTCATGCCCCACATATAGGAAATCTTATCTATGCATTGAGCTAGGTTTTGATCTACATCTCCTTCCTTGGCTTACATCGTAGGATCTATTTTTTCATACAGAATTGACAAATCAGAAGATATGTTACAATATCTGTCATCTTCAAAGTTCTGAGATCCCTTAGACCCATATTTCATTCAAAAAGGGAGTCAGTAACATCGTCGCCCATGTCATTGATATCCGGAGACCTATTGTGGGTATGAAGGTAAATTCCAAGAATGATTATTTATATGGTATGATCATGAATAAAGAATATCTAAATAGTAATCCAAAGTATGAAAGAAGAATGGAAAATGTTTGTTCAAAAAGATGCATTTTATTGAAATAAAGATTCTGAACACAAGCCTATTTCACAAAATGACTCTTAGCATGTTTTGAATATTACTCTAGATTAACTCAAAAAATACAAGGAAACCTTCCACAGTCCCATTGTTTAAAGCATCCCAAGTACGTAAAGGCAGAAGCTTGGAAGAGTCTATTTCTTTGTTCTCTCTTCAAATATGTCATTAATGTTCAGATTCCCTAATATTCCTTCCGATTTTTGATCTCTTCAATCAGGCTTTGCACTAATGCTCTGAGCTCGATGCATCCTTGGATGTCATGCCCCAATCCATCATGGGATTCACGATGTTTACTCCTTTAACAGAAATGTTGGGTAACAAATTTTCTGCACCATAAAGATCATCGAATTTTACAATACCCAATCTGATGAGTCTTTCGACTATTTTCTTGAAAGTGGTGCAATTTTCCATCGAAAGTGCCCTGTAATTCCTGCATGGTATTCGCATTGGGCATTCACATCGTACCATCTAGGGTATGGAGGATGTATTGGTTCTATATGAAAAGGGGATACAACATGTGCTTCAAACAAAATCTGTACAACTCTCTATACGAGATTGGAATGGGCACGAAATGGAATTTTTTTGATTTTGGATTGGTCTCTTGTCTTGGGGAAACCTGATAGCTGGTAGTTACTATCTTTGGCTGAGCTACTATAATCGGCTTCGAATTACCCCTGTTACGCTTACTCATATTATTCACTTCCTTTTCCTTCTCCTGGGGCCTTTGAAATCCCCATCCCTTTTTTCTTTGTCTCTATTAAGCCAAGAACAATAGGATTAACTTGATCATCCTCTGGGCTAAAATCTGAACCCCTCAGGAAATTTGACAGTGCCGATGTATCAGTCTGACATTGGGGTCTAATAATGACGGGTGCCCCATGTGAATGCGTGTTTGGTTGAGTCGAGGTATTTATCGGGGAATAAACAATGTCTTCATCATCATCCACACTGCTGACCACTGGGCCATTCTTTTTTTCAAGCCCTTTGACTAATAATTGGGTTAACTGGAGCATCATATTCATTTGGTCTTGCATATCCTGTTGAATTTTGGCCAACTGCTCTTGCATCAGTATTTGTCTTTTCTCTTTTCTCTCCAACCTTTGTTCCATGTCTTCTAGGTTAACTAAAATAATTTCACCTAATTAGGGTCATTTTGTAAAAATTAATGCAAATGATGCAATGTAATGAAAATGGAATAATGCAAATGATGCACATGCATGAAATGCAATCAAAACAAAAGAAAACACGTTAGTGCAAGAGGAATAAACAAAACAGAACTTCTGTCAGGGTGACCACTAGGGTTTGGCATGGTTCTACCTAGGGTAGGTTCCTAGGGTTCACTAAATGTGGTTTGGTTTTAAAGAGAGGGTACATGAACCAGCATATTCCTCAATCCCTACCCATTATAGGCTCATATAGATCGAGTTCGGTTCAGGGGAATACATTTCCCTATGGCCATGTGGAGATGAAAATCTCACGAAACACATAGGTATGGATGTATCCCGAAAGTAGCCCACTAGCCCATGCGGAGGTGAAAACCTCACGAAGGCATAGTTTCTCACTCCCACTTAAAGGTGTAACCATAATGGTTATGCAATGCAATGCAAGAGGATTCTACGAGACTTAACATTAATCATAGCACAAATGCATCAAAAGAAACATGAAAATAATTTTCCAAATTTTCAATCAAAAGGACAAAACTTAATCAATCTAATGGCCTGACTCTCAACCAGTCACTAGTTGAGTCGCCAAGCAGTCGAAACCATTTTTTATCGAGTTTTGAAAAATGGGAATCGAATTTAAAAAAATATGGAGTCGCCACCAATCCTTTTTGTTTAGGTGTGATCGGGTCACCTATAAAAACATTTTGGTCTGCGAAATCCGAGAAAACGGGTTCGAGAGTCGATTACGTGCAAGGAAGGGTTAGCACCCTTGCACTGCCCAAAATTGGTACCAAATTGATTAATGTTGTCCTGATGTCGAAAAATTGAAAATATTTAAGGTAAAAAAAATTTGAAATAAAATTCATTAAATCGAATTGAATCTCAAGATTAACTCGTTTCAAAGGAATAAAAGTATCATACCCAGCACGTTAGGATATAACACATTTATACTCTGACACCGAGATCATCTTTGATCTTCAAAACATATAAAAAGGGTATTTGGTTATTTAGTTGAACGAAAAATCGACACCCAGCACGTTAGGATGTAATTTTCCATTCTTCTAAACACACAAATATTGCCTTATTTTGAAATACGCAAGTTTAAAATCGACTCAAAATGCATTTTATTTGGTATACGCGTAATAAAATGAAACATTTGATAAATATTCGAATACATTGGAGTTTACAACATAAATTAATAATAAATAGCGCAAATATAGCATTAAGCGTGGAGCAACATACAAACTCAACATTATACGAATAGGCACAATTATAGAAATAATTTAATGCAAAAATATACGATAACGATAATTGCATGATTTAAAAACACATAATAACAATCAAAGATCAATAAACTACAAGATAGAATAATTCTACAAAATTTACAAGACAAATTAGCATGAAACGAATTTTGAATGCTAGCAAATGGATTTAAAAATAAAGAAAGTGGAATTTGAAATCTACGAGTTATGATGTTTAAAAAACAAAGTGAATGACTTTAGATATGTAAACATATATAAGTAATAATATAAAATATCTGAAATAAATTAGAATATATAATAAAATATAATTTTTAAGTGATAAATTAAGTATACTAAACTTAAAATAGAAATATATATATGTGTGTATATATATATATATATAAATTTTTAAAAAGAAACTTAACATATATAGGCAAAGGAAAATAAAGCAAAGTAAAATATTGTAGAATAGATTTCAAAATAACTTGAATAATAAACGAATTTGATGCAAAAAGATACAAGGATTTAAATAGAAACTAAAAATACTTAATTGAAAAAGAAATGAAATTCGAAGGCTGCTTTATAAAGAATTTGCAAAACCCAGGAGTAAATTAAAAAGCATTCGAATAATCAGGGTCGAAGTAACAAATATTTAAGCAGTCAAAACACAGTGTTTAAGGGGACTGAATTGAAAATGCGCGTGATTTACAAAGACTAATTTAAAAAAATAATACAAATGTATCTAGAACCTAATTGAAAGTCGGCACAACAGAAGAGGACTAATTACGTGAATATCCCATCACCGTAAGAACACGCAGATCCCCTGGGCGATGGATCGGGTCAAGACGGGTCATGCAATGGTAAACACGGCATCGTTTTAGGTTATTAATGCCAACCCAAATGGTGCCGTTTCAGTGATGTGTTTAATACAGATTAAAAAAAACAAAACCCTCATTTAGCCTTAACCCTACCCCTCTATGCTTCCATAATCAGCCGCAGAGGAGAGAAAGAGATTTGGCCACCTCAACGCCATTGTGATCTGCGATCGGTGGCCGATTCAGTCACGACTGACTGCCCTCTCTCAAGCCAGACTCGAATGTTAACTTCGGCGACTAACCCTCTCCTGATTTTGACGGAGAAGGCAAATCGTCGGTACGCTCGGAGGTAAGCTCCTACTTTTGTATTCTATGCTAACGTTTTTAATACGGAAAGAAAACCAATTCTCAAAATAATTTCAAAGAGAACGATGAAAGAACAGTTAATCGAAAGAAACCTTTTTTGAATCTATTTCTGGTTTTTTTTCTGTAACTTGCTGTATTCAGTATGTATATCACTATTTTTTTGTATGTATTCGTAAAATCGTGACATCTCCCCTATTACAATCATTTGTTTCGGTCTCTTATAGCCGAAATCGAAAATAGAAATGGAAATAAAAAAATACAATGATTTTTTGTCTTTGTTTTTTTCTTCTTTGCATTTGCTGTCGTCCTTGTTGTCTTTCACAGGTACAAGGTGGACGTGGCACACGAAAGCTTGCTGGTGGTACGGAGGCCGTATGGAGGTGCACGTGGCAGTGCGCGTGGGTTGCTGAAATGAGGCAAAGCGGAGACGCCAGAGCCTCAACCGCCGCCAGGTCGTGGCGTATGAAGCTTCCAGAAGGTAAAAGAAACCCTAGGGTTTTTGTTTAGCTGAGCATTTTGGGTTATTTGGGCCTGTCTAGTATCGGGCCTGTGATTGGGTAGTTTGGGTTATGTGTCTGGGTATGGGTTTAGGTTGGGCCGATTGGGCACTACTATTTTGTAAATAAGGACTGTGGACTTTTTATTGGATTTTGTTTAAATTCTGCTTTGGATTCATTTTGGTTAATATTTGGTTAATATGGGCTCGGGCATAAATAGGTTCTTACAGCCATAATATAATTTTTTTGATTAGGTTGTTGACTCCTTATTTAACATGCACATTATTTTAAAATTGTTCAATCCACAATTCTCTTGGTTTCAGTCTTTGGAATACTCCGGTGTTCCACTATAACACTACAAATCTTACAACTGACTTGTTACACTCACAGTAAATCCGTGATATTTATTTTCATTTTAGTCCCAGTGTTGATTCATTTCTCTCCCTTGTTGATCGAAGGAAAGGAGGTCAAATTGTTGGCGTGTTGTTAGGGAATCGGTGTTTGATTGAACTATTTTCATTTTTGTTGCCTGTACTTAGGGAGATAATCAATAAAAGTCAAGGTTATAGATACGCCTTTTATTCCTATTTTAATAATGCTCTTAATCTTGTTGTGTTGATACTTGACTAAAAGTCATGTTTAATCATAACTACAAATGACCAAAAGAATCGTTCATGTATGATGTGGATGGTGCTTCGACACCTAGCTGAGATGATTACGGACCTTACGAGAGGCAAGGATACGATCCTTCTTATGAATTGTATAGTTATGCATGTTTGGTGGAAAGCGACTACCAAGGATGGGAAGGTATTCACCTTGACATACGACCAGTATGACCAGTATTCCTCACATTTTTACTAGGATGGGGGAGTGTATTGGGAAGCGCCTAATAAATATAACTAACTAACCACTCGGGGCACTACATTTGAGGATGGCATGTCTTAATGCCAAGAAAATTTGAAAACTATACAGAGTCAATTGGACCTTCTAACAGCCTAATTTTGACCCTAATCGAAATGGTGGTTTCGGGACCATGAATTTGAGTTAGAAAAATATTTTAATATTAGTTTCAGTATTCTGAATGTGTGAATTTGTTGGTGTGAAAATTTTGTTTTAAAATTTTATCGTTTAGATGCTTGATTAAACAAAAAGGATTTAATCACGTAAAATAGAAAATTAAGGGTTAATGTGTAAAGGCTGAAATGTGATTGTTTTTATATTATAGAGTATTAAGGTTGCAATTTGGCCATAATTTATATTTTTTATATTGAAATTGGGTGAATTTAATAACACATAATAATATAATAGTAATAAAACATAAACAAGTGGATGAACATCTTTTATTTTCATTTTTATCTCTCCATTGCTGAAACTAGAGAAGGAAGAATGAGCTTGAGCTTTTGAAACTTTCGGTTCTTGCATGTCTAATTAAGGTATGTAATTGAGTTCAGTTTTTGATAATTTTTACATTTTTGAGATCGTTGCTATGTGATTTAACTAGCCCATGCTTGAGTTTTTGAATTGGTTGTGTATTTCGTGAATTGCCATTGAAGAAAACTTGTTGTTTTTGTAGTTTGATGATGAAATATTGATTATATGTGTTAGATTAACAAGTTTTGTTCTTGAACTTTTGATGAAATTGAGTAAACAGGACTAAATTATAAAAATAAATTTTTGAGGAATTAAAATGCAAAATAAATGAAATGTATGGACTTGTATGAACATGGGCAACATTCGGCCTAAGCATGGTATGTGCAAATTTTTCATATTTTGTGTTTTATGCTATAGGGACTAAATTGTAAAAAGTGTAAAATGTTAGGGGTAAAAATGTAAATTGCCCGTTTATGTGTTTTAGGACTAAATTGAGTGAAAATATGTTGAATGAGCTTAATTTGAAATTGATTTAGATCAAGAACAAAAAGGATCAGGAGTGGATCGGGGAAAAACGAAGTTAATCGAATAGTCGGGAAATTTAGCACGTCGATATCCGAGGTAAGCTTTTAAGCAATCATGTTGTATGGAATTATCTATATGGTTGTACTTAAATTTAATGGAAGTATTCATATTTATTTTTGATATTGTCGAATAAGTCATCTATATATGTATATGGTATAATTGAATGTGAAGTAGGCTTATATATCATTGGTATAACCGAATGTGATGTGTATATATATATATATATATATCAATGATATAGTTAAATGTGGTATTGAATTGAGAGTTGAATTGCAACCGAATGTGATGTTTATATATGTCTTTGGTATAACCTTATGAGACATTGAATTGAGGAATGAATATGTTCGAATGTGATACATATGTGTAGCAAAGATAAAATTGAATGTGATGTTGATTATAAAAATGAAATAAGTGAATTTGTATATAGGCAATTGAGATTTAAGTTTTATGTATGTATAAATGAGGAATGATTCAGGAAATGCTATAATGTTCGAAATTGAATTCCGAGCACTAAGTGTGTGAAATCGGATATTGAGCACTAAGTGTGCGAATTTAACTTCCGAGCACTAAGTGTGCGAATTTAAATTCTAAGCACTAAGTGTGCGAAATCGGATATTGAGCACTAGGTGTGCAAATTTTAACCTCCGAGCAGTAAGTGTGCGAAATCGGATAAAGATCTTTAAGTGCATAAATTGAACTACAAGCATTAAAGGGAAGGGTAAATGTGAATTTAAAGATTTAATTCGGTAAGTTTCAATGTTATGAGAGATTATCACTTGAGTGGTAAGTACAAATTTGGTAGGTAGTATATCTATAGAAAATCAATTGCTAAGTGTATGTATAATCAGTTTTTGGAATTATGAAATGTGATAGTTAGTTATGCAATTGTTTAAAAGAGAGAAATGGATTATAAATCTATATGATACTTGTCATTTTAAGGTTGGGATATTCGGTCTAAGGACCATAAAATGTGTAAATTTTCTAATTTAATGTTTTAAGGCATGGTTATGTAATTGCTTATAACTTACTAAGCTAAGATAGCTTACTTTATGTGATTTTGTGTTGTTTATTAGGTTTTGTAGTCCAGACTCTAGCTCGGGGATCATCGTCAAGTCTATCACATTATCAACTAACTTTGGTACTTTATAAGTAGTACTTATTTTGAAACTATGGCATGTAGAGGCTAAGTTACTTTTTGAGTTAACTTCAAATGGTGTGTATATGTATTTATGCCATGCAAAAATGGCTAAATTGTAGTAATTTGGTTTTATGTGAATTTGGATATGATGTTAACTTACTATGAAAGTACAATTTCTAATGTGTTTGTGCTTGATGCAAGTAATAAGCTTGATTTTATATGTTTTAAGTCATGTATAAGATATGTTTGGTTTTGGATAATTAGGTTATGTTAACTATAAGAGATTGATCCATAATAGGGTTGGATGCTTTCAGCAATTAGTATTGTATTTGGTATATCCTAGATTTGGTTAAGCAGGGTTTTGGCATATAGGTATATTTGGCTTTAAATGTTCGATACTTTGTTGGTAAAAAAATGATTATAGGAAATGTGCATTTTCGGCCATTATAACCTATTGACCAAATGAATAGTAATTTATTTATTTGATCAAAACTTCTTTTATGTGAAATTGGCGATATAGATTTGTGATATGTTCGCTAATGTTTAAGTAAACAATGAAAGTATATCTATATTCATGGTACATTCGGTTATGATCATTTAAATGATAGATTGTTATGTTAAATTGATTATGATTGCTAATATCATATAAATGAATGTCGAAAATTATGTGTTAGATTTAGGAATTGAAATAAACTCGTTTATAAACTAGGTATTTGAATTAACATGCAGGTAACGTTTGTTTGTGTCTAACATTATGTCTATTAAATAGAAGTATTGCATCGTTGATACATGTTAGTAAATTTCAAAATTGATTAAATAATTGATAATTATATGTTTGAACCTGAAAGCATAGATTGTTTAAGCATTACTTATAATAAAATGATTTATATGAGTGTGCTGATTTGTGGTTAGTCTAGTAATGCCTCATATCCCTAATCTGGCGATGGATACAGGTTAAGGATGTTACATTTTATTGGTATCAGAGCTACGATTTAGTCGGTTCTCGGACTAACGCAGTCGTGTGTGAGTCTAGCTATACATGCCATAATCTTTATTGTGATAGTGCGATGACTTTTGACTAGGAAATATGTCTCTCTTCATTCTTATAGTAAATGGATCCTGATCCCGAACGAGCTGTAGTAGATGATGTTGAGAGTGTGGCACCTGTTCCCGCACAAGGGATCGCGTCGGTTGAATCTCAACCAGCTACGAGTAACCCAGATGAGGGGGCTAAGCAAGCCTTCTTTAGCATAATGAATGATTGGTTTAATCAGTATATCTGGACAATTTCGGCTATTCAACAACCTCTGAATCCGAATAACCCACTTGTAATGCCTGTGGTACCTTCGATCATTAATCCTGAGAGATTAGATAAGCCTCCTGTTGTTAAAATCAAAAAATACGGAGCTGAAGAGTTTAGGACCACAGCCACTGATGATGCTGAGCGGGATGAATTTTGGCTCGATAATGCTATTCGTGTTTTCGATGAACTATCTGGTACACCCAAAGAGTGCTTGAAGTCTGCTATATCTTTATTACAGGATTCTACCTACTATTGGTGGAACACTTTGTGTAACATCCTGAATAGGGCCTATGCATTTCCAGTTTAATTGTATGAAATGACAAGTTTTAAGTACTATGAATAAAATTTTGATACTTTTGGAAACCTAGAAATGCATGAAAATGGAAATGAAAATGGAAATGAAAATGGAAATGAAAATGAAAATGGAAATGGAAATGGAAATGGAAATGGAAATGGAAAGGGACATTTTTGGAAACTTAGACATTTTTGGAAACCTAATGGAATTAGGAAGTGAACATTTTGGAAAACCAAACCAAAATAGAAAACTAAACATTTTGGAAACCAAACCAAAATAGGAAACTAAACATTTTGGAAACCAAGCCAAAATAGGAAACTAAACATTTTGGAAACTTGGAAAATCTGAATGCATGAAAATTTTAGGAAACTTAAAATGACCGGAATGTCAAATTTAAGAGCCTAAAGGGAGCTTAGGGCCAAGTGACCCTAAAAATATAAAGAACATAAACTTTGACCCAATAACGGACTTGGAAATGTGGCTGAAAATGTCACCTAAGGCCTAGAAATGGCCCAAATGCAAGAGGTTTTGGGCTGAGTTTGAGTCATCTAGGAAACAAATAAAAGAAATAAAATTTTGTCTCCATGAGTGGAGGGTTGGACGGCACAAGGAGGAGGAGTTTCTATTCAATAAAAACTCTTGGCTAATTAGGAGATTTGATGGAGTTTCATATTGATAAAACTAAACCTTATCACAAGTGAAGAATTGGCTGAATTAGGGACTCTAAGGATATTAGATTCGGCCAAAGAAAGAAAAGAAAAGAGCCATTCTCCTCTCTTCAACATCTTGCGAAACCTTCAAGAGAAAGTAGCAACAATCTTTCCTCTTCTCTTTAGCATGAAATTCCTTGTCAAAACTCTCTCCATCTTTTTCTTTCTTTTTCTTTTCTTCTACTATTCAACCACAAAAGCCAAAGCTTTGAGATCCACAATAGTGCCATAGCCAAATAGCATAAGGGATCTTTCGGGATTCGAAAACAAGGTAAGTACCTCATTATACAATCGGCAAAAAGATCCCCTCCTTGATTAAGTAATAGATCAAATCTAACAAGTGATTTGGCAGAAATTGAAATAAAGATCAACTTGGATTTGAGGTAAGTGAGTCTATACATTCTACCAAGGCCAAATCTCGATCAATTAGATCAAATTGATCAAAACTAATCTATTCAGAGATCTAGGAAGTTGCCGATTACAAGGAAAAAGGAGGTGAAGTTTGGGATTTTAAAATCCATAAGGTAAGCCCATAAAGGTATTGGCCAAAGTTATGTGATTACGAAGATTAGATCCGTAATTATTAAAAGCGAAAACTAATTTATGTTGAGGTTTCAAGGTTGGCGAATATCAAGTGAAGGAAAACAAAGATTCCGGATTTGAATAAACATCAAATCGGCATCAAAGGTAAGCCTCTTTACAAATCCTACTAGGATTTGGATATTATAACCAAAATAGAATTTATGCTAAGTAATATTTGATAAACCAAATGTAGGAATTAGGATCTAAACACTAGATCTTGCTTTCAAATCTCAAGGAATCGCTAAACAAATCGGTGTGTATTCCACACTATTCTTAATAGTTTTATGGTTTAAATATGCTATATATGTTAATGTGAAAGTGAAAGAGAGTGGCTAAAGTGCCATATTATGGTACAAAGTGCTAAGGTACGTTTTCCTACTTCTACTAGGATTACGAAATAAATATTATACAAGTGAAAAGTGATGTGAAAGTGAAATAAAAATATGTTATGCATGATATTTATAATTTGGGGCATTAGGGATTTATGTGAAAGGGAAGAAGGTGTTGACTACGGTCTCACCAACGTTATAAGTGAAAGTGATGACTTGGTCTCACTAAGTGAATGTGATGACTTGGTCTCACTAAGTGAATGTGATGACTTTGGTCTCACTAAGTGGTAACCGGTTACATTACGATGGTGGCTATGCCACAATATTATCGATGGGCGATGAGCACGTCATTGCAATGACGCCTTCGATGGAGTGTAGCGGAAGGAGGGTTGACTTAGTAGTCCCCACGGTGTATGCAAGGTTGGTATGGGTGGAGTGTAGCGGATGGCATATAGGTTTGGGTTCGGGTTTGCATCATTACCTTGAAATTGTTATATGCATATGATTTTATGGTGTGCCTATTTCTATTATGTTTAGTGTTGGTTACACACCGAGTCTATCGACTCACCCGTTGTGGAATATGTTTGGTGATGAGCGAATGGACCTGACTGGCGAGAACTTGTGGTGGCCATGATCGACTTGAAGTTCATTTAATTTGAATATTTATTTTGTTTTAAAGTACTATACATTTTATTATTTTGGGTTTCATTTTATGTAATAAGGCCACCGTGATTTAATTTTATTTTTACTATAATTACTATGTTATGAGTTTAGGGCTTTATAAAGAGTAAGCCCACTTAGTATGAAATAAGTTTAAATATTTTTATCACTTGAAGCAAATGGGTTTTTGTTATAAAAATAAATTTGTTTTCAACTCAAGCCCAACCCACAACGAGCTATCTTCCAAAACTCATAGTTTTCAAAACAATCGAATGAATTTGAACAAGGTTACTTCAAGGAACATACGAGATCCACCCATTCTCGTAAGTAGGGTTTGGGGTGTTTCAATTTGGTATCGAGCCCGCCAAACTCTCGGCTGGGGCCTAAGGCCCAAAACGTTTTTAAAATAAGGCCAAATGAGTTTTTTAAGTATTTTTACAAATGGATGTATTAAGACATGGCCCCTAAGTCTCAAACCATGATCCACCGGTAAGTACCCTAACTCTATGTGTGATTACATGATTTATATAAGGGTAGAAAAGGCATGGAGCGTAGAGTAGCATGATAGGAACTTGAACCCTAGGATTAGACTACTCAAACACAAACACATAAGATTTAAGGCACTAAACCAACCTATGACTAAGTCAATTAAGCTAGGTGTGGCAACCATGGTACGCATGTCTAGGAGTGGATCTGAAGAGCTTGGTATTTAAGCGGTCCTAGTGACTCACCTCCTTCTTGAATCCTACAGTGCGTAGCTTCGGTTCACCCTAATCTAGAGGACTTAGTGGGTGTGGCAACCTCAGACGCATGTCTAGGAATGGTTTCGGTGGGAGCTTGGTATTTAAGCGATCCGTGTGACTCACCTCCTCTCCACTCGAATCCTTCACAGTGCGTAGCTTTGGTTCACCCCGACCAAGAAGGCTCAGGTCATAGGCTAAACTTAATAACTAAAACCCGAAAGGGAATTAGCCATTTTTTTTAACACTTAATATTGAATTAAAATTCTTAAATCACTTTCTTTCCCTTATCCTTAAGTCACGAAAACTATTTCTATACACAATTATTTTCAAAAAAATTTTTGATCCATACAAATTACAAGAATGCCCTTAGTGGTAAAATTACCAAAATGCCCTTAGTTTATAAAATGATTCAACTATTCAATAGTTTTACCAAAATTTCATTATTTTATAAATATTCAAAACCCTAACTTGCAAACTATCAAAAAGAAAATATATCTTGATTTTGGAAAATTACAAAATTGCCCTCGACTTACTTAAATTACCAAAATGACCCGATTTTCAAAATTTTTGCAACATTCCCATTTTGAAGGAATAATTTTGAAAAGAACCCTCGAGTTTTCCCACTTTTGAAATACCATCGACTTATTAAATTTTACAAATTTACCACGATTTATGAAAATTACCAAAATACCACGAGGTTAAAACTACCAAGATAACCCCAGATTTAAAACTTTTTCCAAATTACCTTAGACTTCAAAATTTTCAAAAATAATTCTTGACAAAAACACCAAGGGACGTGTTTCTTCTGAAAAATTACGAAAATGCCCTTGTAGGACAAAATTACGAAA
Organism: Gossypium rotundifolium; assembly: GCA_025506655.1. NCBI lineage: Eukaryota > Viridiplantae > Streptophyta > Magnoliopsida > Malvales > Malvaceae > Gossypium > Gossypium rotundifolium. The sequence goes on from CP106727.1 coordinate 21,723,471, forward strand.
ATACCCCCGGGTAGAAGACAACAACAACAACAGCAAAAACTACAACATTTCTCTGAATGAACGAAAGTTCATACTTGTTTGATGGATGAATGAATAAGACTGTGTGTTTGTATGAATACGAAAGAACCACTCTTAAAACACTTTCCATAAAACTCCTTCGCTGATAAATAAGTGGAACAAAGACTAATCCATAAAAAATTCTTAATCAGATCTCGACGCTAGGAAATGAGTTCTAGAGGACGAGGTCGTCAAGGACGCGGTAGAGGAAGAATAACTGTGTCAGAACCCGTTAGATCAGGTCAAGGTTCTGACAATGAGTTACCACCGCCACCACCACGCCCAGCTGTTAATGTCGAAAGCAGCAGCCGACGGGGATGAGACGTGTCGCAGCCATGTTGCAGTATTGGAAATGGTGGTGGCGCGGGTGGAAATTCGAGCTCAAAAATGCATGACGAGCGACTCAGAGCCAACGAGGCCGAGGTGTTTAAGTGGAGTGTCCGGTGTGGCACCCAATCTGCCGAGTATTGGATGGAAGCAATGGCGTATTATGGATGAACTCGACCTAACCCCCGAGGAGAAGTTGAAAGGAATGGTAGCCTCATTACGTGATGAAGCATACCAATGGTGGCTAACTGTTCAGTGATGGTGCCACGGCGCAGGATCGGCGTGGGAGTATGTTAAGGAGGCATACCGGAAGAAGTATGTCGGCACTCGGTATATTGATGAGCAAAGGAAAGCTTTTCTAGGACTAGTTCAGGGGAACAAATCAGTGGCGGCATATGAGGCTGAATTTCTGAGGTTAAGTCGATATGCTCGAGGAGTAGTCGCGACTGAACATGAACGCTGTGTCCGTTTTGAGGACGGATTAAGGGATGACCTAAGGTTATTGATAGCTCCACATCAGGAGAGGGAGTTCTCCACGCTGGTTGAAAAGGCTAAGGTAGCCGAAGGAATCAAGGACTCGACTAGGCAGAATTCTGACAGGAATAGACCCAAGAGAGGTTATGGATCGTCGGGAAATGTGCAGAAAAGGCCCGGCGAGGGGGTCAAAGGGTCGACAAGTTGATACGGAGGCGATGTCGGTCTTGTGAATATTGTGGAAGGAAGCACTCAGGTGAGTGTTGGAAAAAGATAGGAGCATGTCTTAAATGTGGGTCTAAGGACCATATGCTCAAGGACTGTCCAAAGATATCGGATGATGACGACCAAAGAACACGTAATGTTAATCAGTAGGTAGGGAGGACAAGACCTCAACGAGGTCGAGGTCACGAATAATGAGTTAATAATGCTAGCGAGAGGACGTGGCGGAGGTGTCACCAATCTCGAGGCAAGACAGTAGGGTTTAGTTTATGCGGTTCGTCGAAGGAGGATGAAGATCTTGCGGACGTCATAACCTGAGACGTTCCTCATTCATGGTAAACCCTATTATGCTTTAATTGATGTGGGCTCGACCCATTCTTATGTTGCTGTAGTGTAGTTGAGACACTAGGCCTAGACTCGAACTTTCGATAAAGAGATGACGGTAGTAAGCCCATTAGGTCAAACTATAGTGGTAAATAAGATCTTTGGAATATACCCTAGAAATTCGGGGAGCGAGCTTTGGTGACCTAATGGAATTACCCTTCTGAGAATTTGACCTTATACTTGGTATGGATTGGTTAGTAGAACATCGAGCCGTATTGGATTGTGCGGCTAAGCGAATGGAACTAAGGACCATTGAGGATGAGGTGGTCATTATGATAGGAGAAAGAAGGAACTATTTGACTAATGTAGTTTGGTACTTAAAGGCGGAAAGGATGGTGCGTAAAAGTGCAGGCGTTCTTAACCTTTGTAAGTGCGTTGGATGGAAATGAGGAGGGTGTCAAAGTAGTCGAATAGTAAGGGACTTTGAGGATGTGTTTCGGAGGAATTACCGGGAATACCCCGGATAGAAGTTGAATTTGGAATAGACTTCTTGCCGAGAACAAATACTTTGTGTCAATTGCTCCATACCGAATGGCGCCAAAGGAATTAGTAGAGCTTAAGGCTCAAATCCGGGAGTTATTGGATCGAGGATTTATTCGCCCGGTGTGTCTCCGTGGGAGCACCGGTCTTGTTTGTAAAGAAGAAGGACGGAACTATGCGTATGTGCATAGACTATCGTCAACTAAATAAGTTGACCATCAAGAACAAGTATCCCTTGCTAAGGATCGATGACTTGTTCGATCACCGAAGGAGCTGCGGTGTTTTGAAGATCGATTTACTGGTCGGGATACCATCGCTTGAAGGTGAAGGAGGTGATATCCATAAGACCGCTTTTAGGACAAGATATGGTCACTTTGAGTTTGTAGTAATGCCGTTTGGGTTGACAAACGCTCGGTAGCGTTCATGGATATGATGAATCGAGTGTTCCAACCTTACTTAGACAGGGTTTGTTGTGGTATTCATCGATGATATCTTGGTATATTCCAAGTCCGAAGAGGAGCATGATGAGCATCTCCGAATTGTGTTACAAGTATTAAGGGAAGAAGCTTTATGCCAAATTGACCAAGTGTGAATTTTGGCTTAGAAGTTGCTTTCTTAGGACACGTGGTGTCTGCCGAGGAATAAGGGTGGATCCTAAGAAAATTGAAGCGGTGTTGGATTGGAAACCACCCAAGTCGGTGGCGGAGATTCGTAGTTTCTTAGGGTTGGCCTGGCTATTACCGAAGGTTCGTGGAAGGATTCTCGTCGATAGCGCGCCATTAACAAAATTGTTGAGGAAGGAAGTACCCTTTGTGTGGACGGATAAGCAACAAGAGAGTTTTGAAAAACTTAAAAGGTATTAACGAAGCTCGGTGTTGATTCAACTGAAGGCGGGAAAGGATTTTGTCATTATCTTGTGATCGCCACATACGGGGTTAGGATGTGTTCTTATGCAAGATGGCAAGGTAGTCGCTTATGCGTCCCGGCGATTAAGGCCGCATGAAGTGAACTACCCAACCCATGACTTGGAATTGGCGTGATGGTTTTCGCTCTCAAGGTGTGGAGGCATTATCTGTATGGAGAAAGGTCGGTGATCTATCTGAGACCACAAGAGTCTCAAGTATCTGTTGACTCAAAAGGAGTTAAACTTGAGGCGTGAAGGTGGGTGGAATTACCGAAAGACTATGACTGCTCGATAGAATATCATCCGCAAGGCGAATGTAGTAGCTAATGCTTTAAGTAGGAAGGTGGTGACAGACTTAAGAGCAATGTTAAGCTCATTTAAGCTTATATGAGGATGGAAGTTTGTTGGTCGAGTTACAAGTCAAGCTAACATGGTTGAAGGAAGTAAAGAGGGATGATGGTTGATGAAGATTTGAATGTTAAGCTACAAAAAGCACGAATCGGAGAGTTGGAGGACTATGAGATTAACAATGAAGGAGTATTATGCTCTGTAGGGAAAGTCGTATGCCAAGAGACAAGGAGTTAAGATGAAGATCCTTGAGAAGCGCATAGTAGCCCTTATGCTATGCATCCGGAGGCATTAAGGCATACAAAGACTTAAGGAACAATTTTGGTGGCGGATCTTAAGCGAGAAGTTGAGAATTTGTGGGAAGATGTCGGACGTGTCGACAAGTTAAGGTTGAACACCAAGTTCCATCTGGATTGCTTGACCAATCCAGATTCCACAATGGAAGTGGGAAAGAATTACCATGGACTTCGTTAGTGGGCTTCCCTTACGCCTACTAAGAAGGACTCGGTATGGGTTATAGTAGACCGTTTGACTAAGTCCGCACATTTTATCGATAAGAATAGACTATCCTCTTCAAAGGCTAGCCAAGTTATATGTGGCGTAAATTGTGAGGTTACATGGAGTACCAATGTCGATCATCTCGATAGAGACCCAAGGTTTACGTCTCGATTTTGGAAGGCACTTCATCAAGCTTTAGGCACCAAGTTGGATTTCACTACGACTTTTCATCCACAATCGGACGGGCAATCTGAACGAGTAATACAAGTGTTGGAGGATATGTTGAGAGGATGTGTGATGGATTTTCGAGGAAGTTGGGAGGACTACTTGCCTTTAGCGAGTTCGCCTACAATAACGATTATCGAGCTAGCATTGAATGGCACCATATGAAGCATTGTGCAGACGGAAGTGTCGTACTCCTACTTGTTGGTGAGTTAGGAGAACGTCGAGTTTTGGGACCGGAGATAGTGGCGAAATGCGAGAGAAGGTTGAATTAATTGAACACGGTTAAAGAAGCCTCGAGATGAGCGAAGTCTTATCTCGACCTCAAGCGGAAGGAAATAGAGTTTGAAGTAGGAGACCAAGTGTTTCTAAAAGTCTCACCATGGAAGAAAGTGATGAGGTTTGGTGGAAGGGAAATTAAGCCCAAGATTCATCTGGCCCTATCGGTACTAAGCGAGTGGGACCATGGCATACCACTAGAGTTGCCACGAGTTGCAACAAATGCATGGAATACGCCGGTGCCGATCGGATCCCTCTCACATAGTACCGATGAAGAAGTGGAGCTAAGGCGGACTTAACCTACGAGAAAAGCCGATTGATTCGGGCGTGGCGTGAAAGTACTACGAAGGAAGTCCGTTCCTCTAGTTAAAGTATTATGGCGCAATCATGGATCGGAAGAAGCTTCGTGGGAGTCGAGGAGACCATGAGACAAAGAATACCCTCAACTATTTTAGTTAAGAAATTTCGAGGACGAAATTTTGTTTAAGGGGTAGAAGCGTAACATCTGAATAGGGCCTATGCATTTCCGAATTAATTGTATGAAATGACAAGTTTTAAGTACTATGAATAAAATTTTGATACTTTTGGAAACCTAGAAATGCATGAAAATGGAAATGAAAATGGAAATGAAAATGGAAATGAAAATGAAAATGGAAATGGAAATGGAAATGGAAAGGGACATTTTGGAAACTTAGACATTTTGGAAACCTAATGGAATTAGGAAGTGAACATTTGGAAAACCAAACCAAAATAGAAAACTAAACATTTGGAAACCAAACCAAAATAGGAAACTAAACATTTTGGAAACCAAGCCAAAATAGGAAACTAAACATTTTGGAAACTTGGAAAATCTGAGTCAGCGAAAATTTTAGGAAACTTAAAATGACCCCTAATGTCAAATTTAAGAGCCCAAGGGGAGCTTAGGGCCAAGTGACCCTAAAAATATAAAGAACATAAACTTTGACCCAATAACGGACTTGGAAATGTGGCTGAAAATGTCACCTAAGGCCCTAGGAAATGGCCCAAATGCAAGAGGTTTTGGGCACGAGTTTGAGTCATCTAGGAAACAAATAAAAGAAATAAAATTTTGTCTCCATGGTGGAGGGTTGGACTGACACAAGGAGGAGGAGTTTCTATTCAATAAAACTCTTGGCTAATTAGGAGATTTGATGGAGTTTCATATTGATAAAACTAAACCTTATCACAAGTGAAGAATTGGTGAATTAGGGACTCTAAGGATATTAGATTCGCCAAAGAAAGAAAAGAAAAGAGCCATTCTCCTCTCTTCAACATCTTGCAAACCTTCAAGAGAAAGTAGCAACAATCTTTCCTCTTCTCTTTAGCAAAATTCCCTTGTCAAAAACTCTCTCCATCTTTTCTTTCTTTTCTTTTCTTCTACTATTCAACCACAAAAGCCAAAGCTTTGAGATCCACAATAGTGCCATAGCAGAATAGCATAAGGGATCTTTCGGGATTCAAAACAAGGTAAGTACCTCATTATACAATCGGCAAAAAGATCCCTCCTTGATTAAGTAATAGATCAAATCTAACAAGTGATTTCGACAGGAAATTGAAATAAAGATCAACTTCGGGATTTGAGGTAAGTGAGTCTATACATTCTACCAAGGCCAAATCTCAGTCAATTAGATCAAATTGATCAAAAACTAATCTATTCAGAGATCTAGGAAGTTGCCGATTACAAGGAAAAAGGGAGGTGAAGTTTCGGGATTTTAAAATCCATAAGGTAAGCCCATAAAGGTATTCGGCCAAAGTTATGTGATTACTAAGATTAGATCCGTAATTATTAAAAGCCGAAAACTAATTTATGTTGAGGTTTCAAGGTTGGCCGAATATCAAGTGAAGGAAAACAAAGATTCCGGGATTTGAATAAACATCAAATCGGCATCAAAGGTAAGCCTCTTTACAAATCCTACTAGGATTTGGATATTATAGCCCAAAATAGAATTTATGCTAAGTAATATTTGATAAACCAAATGTAGGAATTAGGATCTAAACACTAGATCTTGCTTTCGAAATCTCAAGGAATCGCTAAACAAATCAGGTGTGTATTCCACACTATTCTTAATAGTTTTATGGTTTAAATATGCTATATATGTTAATGTGAAAGTGAAAGAGAGTGGCTAAAGTGCCATATTATGGTACAAAGTGCTAAGGTACGTTTTCCTACTTCTACTAGGATTATGAAATAAATATTATACAAGTGAAAAGTGATGTGAAAGTGAAATAAAAATATGTTATGCATGATATTTATAATTTGGGGCATTCGGATTTATGTGAAAGGGAAGAAGGTGTTGACTACGGTCTCACCAACGTTATAAGTGAAAGTGATGACTTGGTCTCACTAAGTGAATGTGATGACTTGGTCTCACTAAGTGAATGTGATGACTTGGTCTCACTAAGTGGTAACCGGTTACATTACAATGGTGGCTATGCCACAATATTATCGATGGGCGATGAGCACGTCGATTGCAATGACGCCTTCGATGGAGTGTAGCGGAAGGAGGTTGACTTAGTAGTCCCCGGTGTATAGGTTGATACGGTGGAGTGTAGCGGATGGCATATAGGTTTGGGTTCGGGTTTGCATCATTACCTTGAAATTGTTATATGCATATGATTTTATTGTGTGCCTATTTCTATTATGTTTAGTGTTGGTTACACACGAGTCTATCGACTCACCCGTTGTGGGAATATGTTTGGTGATGAGCGAAGAATGGACCGGACTGGCGAACTTGTGGTGGCCATGATCGACTTGAAGTTCATTTAATTTGAATATTTATTTTGTTTTAAAGTACTATACATTTTATTATTTTGGGTTTCATTTTATGTAATAAGGCCACCGTGATTTAATTTTTATTTTACTATAATTACTATGTTATGAGTTTAGGGCTTTATAAAGAGTAAGCCCACTTAGTATGAAATAAGTTTAAATATTTTTATCACTTGAAGCAAATGGGTTTTTGTTATAAAAATAAATTTGTTTTCAACTCAAGCCCAACCCACAACGAGCTATCTTCCAAAACTCATAGTTTTCAAAACAATCGAATGAATTTGAGCCAAGGTTACTTCAAGGAACATACCGGATCCAATCCATTCTCGTGGTAGGGTTTGGGGTGTTTCACTTTGGTTTCGATTGTTCCAAAGGAAGGTCACTTGAGATTTCTTTCAGGCAAAGTTTCACAAAAAGTATATCAGTTAGTGACTTATTGATTAGAAACGCAAAGAATTTCTCGAGTTAAAACAGGGTTGTATGGCCGTATCTGATTATGAGCGTGAGTTTGTGAGACCCAATCGATATGCCCGAGAGTGTGTTGCAACCGAGGATACAATGTGTAAAAGATTCGAGGAAGGACTGAATGAAGACATAAAATTACTTGTTGGCATGCTTGAAATAAAAGAGTTCGTAGTACTTGTCGAGTGAGTTTGTAAGGCCGAAGAGCTTGGAAAAGAGAAAAGAAAAGCTGAGTTTGAAGCTAGAGATTTTGCAAGAGATCAGCAAGTAAAACTTCTCTGATGACATCAAAGAAATTTAGAAATGACAATAGCCATTCTAAGACTAATGCTGGGATATCTATACGAGAGCGACCAGTAGTGATTCACGACCCACCTCGATAACTAGTGTTGGCAATACTCGACAGAATAAACCCGAGTGTCAACAGTGTGGTAGACGACATTTTGGTGAATGTTGGGGCAAGTTCAACAACCGTACTTGTTACAAGTGTGGTTCGCAAAATCATTTCATTCGGGATTGCCCAGAGTTAGCTGAGAAGGATAATGCTCAGAGTGCGAGACCGAGTGGTGTTGTAGCTAGAGGTAGACCACCCAGAAATACAGGAGGTAGAAGCGGCACTCAAAGAGGGCTTCGGATACAGCTATTCGATCAGAGGCTCGAGTGCCTGCCAGAGCATATTCCATTCGTGCTCGAGAGGAGGCTTCATCTCCAGATGTCATCACCGGTATATTTACTCTCTTTAATACTAGTGTAATTGCTCTGATTGATCCCGGTTCAACCCATTCCTATGTGTGTGAAACGTTAGTATTCAGTAAGACTTTACCTGTTGAGTCTACTGAATTTGTGATTCGGGTTTCGAACCCCCTGGGCCAGTGTGTACTAGTTGATAAGGTGTGCAAGAATTGCCCTTTGATGATTCAAGATTCATGTTTTTCGGTTGATTTGATGTTGATGAGTTCGATATCATCCTCGATATGGATTGGTTAACCATGCACGATGCTGTAGTGAATTGCAGACGAAAGACTATTGATTTGTGGTGCCAGAATAATGAAATAATTCAAATTGAGTCTACTGATTTAAATAGGTTACCAGCAGTGATATCCTCGATGTTGGCTTGATAGCATATGAAAAAGGGTTGTGAAGCTTACTTTGCTTATGTGATCGATAGTAAAGTGACTGAAAGGAAGATTGAATCTGTACCTATTGTATGTGAGTATCCGGATGTGTTTCGGAAGAATTGCCGGGTTTGCCACCTGTTCGGGAGGTAGAGTTTGGTATTGAGTTAGTGCCAGGGACGACTCCGATTTCGATAGCTCCGTATAGAATGGCACCTACTAAATTAAAAGAATTAAAAGCACAGTTGCAAGAATTGACGGATAAAGGTTTTTCTAAACCGAGTTTCTCTCCCTGGGGTGTGCCAGTGTTATTCGTGAAGAAGAAAGATGGAACTTTGAGAGTGTGCATCGATTACCGACAACTCAATAAAGTGGCCATAAAGAATAAATACTCGTTGTTGTGCATTGATGATCTATTTGATCAGTTAAAGGGAGCTTCTGTATTCTTGAAAATTTATTTAAGATCGGGTTGTTATCAGTTGCGAGTTAGAGACTCAGATGTGCCTAAGACTGCGTTCTGAACGAGATACGACCATTACGAGTTTTTGGTAATGCCGTTTGGACTCACTAATGCCCCTTCTATTTTCATGGACTTGATGAATCGGGTATTCAGACAGTATTTGGACCAGTTCGTAGTTGTGTTTATAGATGATATTCTGATTTACTCGCGCAATGAAACTGAGCATGCCGAACATTTGAGACTTGTGTTACAGATTTTGCGTGATAAGCAGTTGTACGCGAAATTCAGTAAATGTGAGTTTTGGTTACGCGAAGTTAGCTTCTTCGGGCATGTTGTTTCAACATCAAGTATTCGGGTTGATCTGAGTAAGATTTCAGCTATACTTGATTGGAGACCCCCACAGAATATTACCGAAGTTCAGAGTTTTCTAGGACTTGCCGGTTATTATAGACGCTTTGTGAAAGGTTTCTCAATGATTGCAACTCCGATGACAAAGCTACTTCAAAAAGATGTTAAATTCGAATGGACGGAGAAGTACCAGAAGAGTTTCGATCAGTTGAAAACTTTATTTACTGAAGCTCTATTGCTTGTTCAACCAGAGTCGGGTAAAGAGTTCGTTATTTTCAGTGATGTATCCTTGAATGGTTTGGGCTGTGTTTTGATGCAGGAGGGTAAGGTTGTAGCATATGCTTCAAGACAGTTAAAGCCGCATGAAAAGAACTATTTGACGCACCATCTAGAATTAGCTACTATAGGTTTTGCTATAAAGATATGGCGCCACTATCTATTTGGTGAAAAATGCCATGTTTATTCCGATCACAAAAGTCTAAAGTACTTAATGACTTAGAAAGATCTGAATTTGAGACAATGACGATGGTTGGAATTATTAAAAGATTATGAGCTTGTGATTGATTATCACCCGGGGAAGGCTAATGTGGTTGCTAATGCATTAAGCCAAAAATCACTGTTTGCTTTATGCACGATGAACGTAAATATGGGTATGACTGAAAATGGTGCAATTATAGTAGAGTTGAAAGCGAGACTGTTATTTGTTCAATAGATTTGTGAAGCTCAAAGGGTTGATGATAATTTGATGGCAAAAAGGAATAATTGTGGTTCGAATGCTGACTCAGAATTTTAGATTGATGCTGAGGGATGTTTACGGTTCAGAAATCGAATATGTGTACCAAAGGATCCTGAGTTGATTCGAATGATTTGTAATGAAGCTCATAATAGTAGATTGTCTATTCACCGGGTAGCATGAATATGTATAATGATTTGAAATAGTATTACTGATGGCACTATATGAGACAAGACATTTCAGAGTATGTGTCGAAATGTTTGGTATGTCAGCAGGTAAAAGAAAAGCATCAGATGCCATCTGGGTTGCTTCAGCTGATTATGATACCCGAATGGAAATGGGATCGAGTCACGATGGATTTTGTATCTGGGTTACTGTTGACATCGAGCAAGAAAGATGCAATCTGGGTTATTGTTGATAGATTGACGAAGTCAGCTCACTTTATTCCGGTTCGTACAAATTTCTCGCTTGATAAGTTATCTGAGTTGTACATTTCTCAAATTGTACGATTACACGGAGTACCTATTTCTATTGTTTTGGATAGAGATCCGAGGTTTACATCGTGGTTTTGGAAGAAACTGCGAGATGCATTAGGTACTAAATTACATTTTAGCACTGCTTTCCACCCTCAATCGGATGGTTAATCCGAGAGAATTATTCAAATACTTGAGAATCTGTTGAGATGTTGTGTTCTCGAGTTCGAGGGTACGTCGAACGATGCTTGCCTTTGATTGAATTTGCATACAATAATAGCTTTCAATCGAGTATCAAAATGGCACCTTACGAGGCTTTGTACGGTTGTAAATGTCGTACACCTTTGTATTGGACTGAGTTAAGTGAAAGCAAGATACACGGGGTTGATCTAATCAAAGAAACTGAACAGAAAGTAAAAGTGATCCGCGAAAGTTTGAAAGCAGCATCAGATCGTCAGAAATCTTATGCAGATTTGAAACGTAAAGATATAGAGTTTCAGATTGGTGACCAAGTATTTTTGAAGGTCTCGCCGTGAAAGAAAATAATTAGATTTGGCCGCAAGGGAAAGCTAAGTCCGAGATTTATTGGACCGTATGAGATTATTGAGCGTACCGGGCCGGTTGCGCACAGATTGATGTTGCCACCTAAGTTAGAAAAGATCCACAATGTTTTCCATATTTCAATGCTTCGACGATATAGATTCGATCCTTCTCATGTGATTAATCTGTCAGAGATTGAGATTCAGTCTGATTTGACCTACGAGGAAGAACCGATTCGTATTTTGGCTAGCAAAGTGAAAGAGTTGCGAAATAAGAAAATCTCGTTGGTGAAAATATTGTGGCATAAACACAAGGTCGAAGAAGTAACTTGGGAGCTTGAGGATTCAATGAAAGGACGTTATCCTAACCTATTGATCGCGTCAAATCAGTCAAGTTTTAATATTTATAAAAGAGTGATCGAACCTGTAGACTGACTGCGACAACAATAGAGGCAAGTGCACCTATCGAACAGTAGTATAGCTTAGGCAAGGATATCTTATCGAACCCAAGGGAACCTAAAAGTACTACTACTCACTTTATTTCTATTATTTAGCCTAAAATATAGAGTGATTGGATTATTAAACTAACGAAATACTTAAACTAAATGCAAAGACAAAAGAATGAATTGGAGAAAGACTTTAAGAAAACTCAGTTGATAAAGACGATACCCTCAGGAAGAATCTACCTATGACTTCACTTATAATTTATTCCCCAAACCATATGATTTCTTTACTTAGCTTGATCCGTGAGACTCCCCAACCTATATTAAACCCTCTCTTGAGGCGAATAACATCTAACCTTAGGTTAATTAGTGGAACTCTCGTTCTCTTATAATAACCCCCTAAGGAAGCAGTAAATCGATCAATAGATTCCCATATTAGGTTTCACCCTAATCCGGTAAAATCTCGTAATCCTATCTCTAGGTGCCCGATCAACTCCGCTCAATTACACTAGATCTACTCTTGAGGCGGGTCTATTCCTCCTCCACCTAAGCACATCGATTAAATTAAGCAACATAATTAAGAACAAACCAAGTACTTATCATATAAATTTAGAAATCAAATAACAAAATCCATCACAGGTTTCATCCCCTCGTATCTCGAGGGGTTTAGTCATAACTAAATACAAAAACATCTCAAGAGTAAAGAATAAACAAAACATAAGAACTCCTAAAACCCCTCAAGGAATTAAAGGAGAGATCCTCCGTCTTAAATGGAGTTCACTTCTTGAGATGGATCAACTGCTATCTTCAAGTGACTCCTAAAGATGAATGCTTGACCTAAAAGCTCTCGCCAAAAGTCATCCTGTTTGACCTGCGAACTCCTTTAGTTGCTACCTTGGGTGTTTATATAGGCTTTGAGATGCTTTACTTGGCTCCTAAGTATCCTAATTCAAGTAGAATTCCTCCTAGGATGTTTAAGTAGACTTAGGAATGTGTTTCTTTGCCTCCAAGCATCCAAATCTGAGTGAAATTGCTCTTTCCCTCGACAGGGGCACGCCCATGGCATACGCCCGTGTAAGTCATCTTGAGCCGTGTCTCTATTCATCAATTAGGGCACGACCATGTAAATCATGGCATGGCCGTGTGAAGTAAATGGCAAGGCACTAGTGTGGCTTGAAGTCCGTGTATGTCGATTTCTTGGGTTGGCCCAATTTGGTCCGCTTTAAGCCCGTTTATGTTCTTTTATCCTTAGGTGCTTTCTGAGCATAAGACATGAAAAGAAAGGATTAAGAGCACCTTTTACATAAATCGTGGATAAATCATCCAAAAGCATACTAAATGTGGGATTAAAATATGTTACTTTTACGGTTTATCAAATACCCCCATACTTAAGCTTTTGCTTGTCGTCAAGCAAAATTCTCAACTTACAATTAAAACGAACTTTCCATAATTCATAATTCCTATCGAAAATGTCTCATCATAATTCATAGATAATTTATACATGGATAATTCAACTCAAAGAGTCCTAAAGATTCAATTACGATAAGTCATACCTTTGTAGTACGAAATCATAGGTGTCTCCCCTTATCTAAGTAATTACCTTTAATTCAAAACCGACAAGGATTGACATCCTCACAAAAGAATCACTCAAATCACTCAAGTGTTTAAGGTTTAAGAATAAGCACTCATAAGTCGAACTCGAAAAGTTAATCCCATAGGCTTGCTCGAAAATCAAATCTCCACCATCAGATATGAGATGATACACAAATCAAAAGGTCTTTAATCGAGGTTGTAACGGGCTTGGGTTAAAAGGTGTGGATAAAAGTTGAATTAGAAGGTTAGAATCGAGACCGACTTGACAATTTACCTAACTAGAAATAATGAACTAAATATAAATATTTACATCGAATGAAAACTAATAATACTTACTATTGATAATTACTCTATAATAAAGAGTATTTTCATCACTTGAAATTTGATAACACTTCAATACGAGCTTTTTCTTCAACAATTGGAGTTTTAAATGCTCTAAGCTTCTTTTTTAAGAATAAACTAAGATATTACATCATAAATGATAAATGTAACTACTGAACTAATATAATTTGGTAACTTAATCAAATCAAACCTTGATTAAAGGGTAGTCAAAAGAAAGGGTGATAACAAATACAAAGGGATTTTGGGTTAATATTAGTGGGTGAGTCAATAAAAAGGTTGTTAGGATTCAACGGGGTTCACTAGGGGTTAATTTGTGAAGGTAGGCTTTTTATGGAGTAAGTGGGTTAAATCCTAGGTGCCTTTATCATCTCTGTATATCAAATCACAATTGTGGTCTCGACATGTATAAACGAGGCAAGTTCTAGAATAACAGTTCAAAGTTGACACACTCATAATCAATAAAGTGAACACGGAAAAGAATATATGCTCTATAAGGCTCAAAATCTCACAAAAATTATGGGTGTTTTTTTACCTCAATCCTCAAATTTCAAACTTCAAAGTAATACTCAATTTCAGGTTCAACGACCTATTAATTTTTAATTTTAGAAAGTAGACTTATCATGCTCGATTCTCTAGTATCCTTGATTTAATCCTCAATGCATAATTAACTCGACTTACTCTAAAACATATCAATAAAAATCATACATCATAAGAAATTTCATCCTAATTAGTAATATGAGAAAATACTTTGAACAAGACTAAATTCAGATTTTGAGAATAATGCAAAAAGTCGATACTTTTACCCCCACACTTAAGATGTACATTGCCCTCAATGTACAAAGATAGATAAACAATTATGTAAAAATAAAATCAAAAAGAAGAGGAGACGAACACTTCCTGAATTTTTGGATGAAGTCTATGAAAAGAAACCGAATAAGATTGAGGTGAACGGGGAAGCGCCTCAAACCGCTTTGAAATTGAATCCTCGAAGTAGCCAGCTTGGTTTTATTGTATCCTAAGCTAAATCTAAATATCATAAAGAATAAAAAGAAGAAAATAAAATAAAATAAAATAAAATAAATTAAAAAAATAATGATGAAATAAAATAGAAACAAAAATAAATAATGGAAAATGAAAGACAACTAGAAAATTGGGGAATGAGGTTAAAATAGAGATGTAGCCCGTGTTTTGGGATTTTGAATTTTGAACGCATTCAGGGTGTTTGGGCATGGCCGTGGGTGTCGTGGCACGCCCGTGTCTTTCTTCACACGGTCATTCAATATGGGCGTGCTCCTCCGGTGTTTGATAAGTCAGAATGTTGGCACGGTTGGGAGGCACGACCGTGTTTATCCCGTGCTTGACGAGTCAGTAACCTCGCACGGGGCATCGGCACGGGCATAGACTAGTATCGCAGCCCGTGTTGGAGAAAGAAGTTTATTCCCTGTTCATGCCCGGCTAACGGCATGCCCATGGTTCAGCCCCTAGGTTCCACACGGCCACGGGCACGCCCTTGTGTAAGGCCGTGTGGCCTAGAAATCTACTCTTTGGTTATTTTATGGTTAGGTGCTAAAAAGAAAAGAAAAGAAAAATAAAAATAAAATAAAAAATGCAAAATGGGGTTAGTGCTCGGTTGCCTCCAGAAGCGCTCGTTATAGTCTTAGCTAGACTTTACCTCTCATTCATATGGTCATGGTGGTTTGAGGGGTGGAAATCCTTTCTCATTCGATCAACTCGGTTATGGATATAAAGTTTAAGTCGAGTATTGTTTACCTCAAAAGTGTTGAATTTAGGATTGCTTACCTCAAGCTGTCTTTGTATAGGAAGACATTAAGTACCTCAAAAGTGATTTCTTCATTTGCCTTGAGTTCTGAATTGGTGATTCGAGGGTCTTCCTTATTCAACAATACCTGATCCTCTATTTTGATGTGATTTGTTGTTCCTATCAGCTCATCTAGGGTTTCCTTCGGTTTCACTTCGTATGGTTCTGGTTCCTCATGTAATTCTTCTTTATTAGTACGAGGTCTATGATCCGGCTCAGGTTTGTAGCTTAGTGGTGTTTCCTGCAATGAAGGTTGAACAAGTTGGTTATCAACTGAATTTACTTTCTCACCTTTATCACTTGATGTTCTGGTCGAGTCAAGAGCTTGAAGAGTGACTATCTCGTCGCCTACACGAAGTATGAGATCTCCTACATAGATATCAATTTTAGCTCTGGTAGTTGCTAAAAAGGGTCTTCCTAAAATTAAGGGGATCGTGTTGTCCTCATCCATGTCTAAAACGACAAAGTCTACTGGGAATACGAATTTATCAATTTTGATTAAAACATTTTCTATTATACCCCTAGGAATTCTTATAGTTTTATCGCTTAATTGAATGCTCATCCTAGTTTGTCCGGTTTCCTAGACCTAGTTGTTTAAACATTTTGTAAGGCATAACATTGATGCTTTCCCCTAAATCCGCTAACACATTATCAATAGATAAACTACCAATTAAATATGAAATTGTAAAACTCCCTAGATCTTTTAATTTCCGTGGTAGTTTATTTTATAGAATTGCTGAGCACATTGCGTTTAGCTCCACGTGGTGCTCTTTGTCTAATTTGCATTTGTTGGTCAAGAGTCGCCTTAAAATTTCCTCGAGTTTGGTATCTAAAAAGAGCTTCAAGGAGAGGGAAGTTAATATGTAATTTCTTTAAGAGTTTAAGAAACTTACCGAACTGTTCCTCTGAATCGTCTCTTTTCATTGCTTCGGGATAAGATATGTGAGGTTGGTACTCCTTGATTATCGGTTTTTGCTTTTCTTGTGTTACCTCTATCTTACCTTCATCTACCTTGTTTTCTTGTATTGAGTTTGGTTCATCTAACCCCTTTCGTCTTGGTGAGATGGCTTGAATTTGCTCCTTTGGGTTAACCTCGGTGTTACTTGGTAGACGTCCTAGCGGTCGTATTAGCTTTGCGAGATGTCCCATTGACCTAGTAAGTTCTCCAACTTGATTCTCAATCCCTTTGATCGATTTTTGTTGTTCATCAAGTCTCGCTTCATTCTTTTGGAGACGAGAATCAGGGTCGCCATGAAATTAAATCGACATCTCTTCAAGATTCGCTCCTCTTCTTGTTGGTGAGGTGGTTGTTGAAAATCTGGAGGAAGTTCCGATCTTTGGCTATTTTGATAATTCCATGAGAAATTGGGATGGTACTTCCAACCTGCATTATAAGTGTCACTATAAAAATTATTTTGATATCTAGAATAGTTATCTATATAGTGAGCTTGCTCGTTTTCCATGCCATATCCGTAGGGTGGGTACTCGTGATTCGCCACGCCTCTTAGATTCAAATCATATTGTATTTCGGATGTACTGAGAGACTATACCAATCATCAATCTTTTATTCATCATCTCTAACTGATTAGATAATTTGGTGACCACGTCGAGGTTGAAAACATTGCTTGCTTTAGTAGGAATTGCCCCCATGCCTTGCCATCGATAATTATTCAAGGCCATCTTTTCCATAGACTAAAATTTTACGCCAAAAGAAAAATAGAGGAAAAATTAGCAAAGTAAAAAGAAATAATAATAAAGAATAATATAATAATAAATTGCAAATAAAAAAATTGGCTAAAGTAATAGAAATAGAGTTTTCTTAATATTTTAGTGTTCCCGAAGAACGGTGCCAAAAACTTGATCGTGTCAAAACAATGAGTTTTAATATTTATAAAAGAGTGGTTGAACTCAGAGATCGATCGACAACAATAGAGGCAAGTGCACCTATCGAACAGTAGTATAGCTTAGGCAAGAATATCTTATCGAACCCAAGGGAACCTAAAAGTACTACTACTCACTTTCTTTCTATTATTTAGCCTAAAATATAGAGTGATTGGATTATTAAACTAACGAAATACTTAAACTAAATGCAAAGACAAAAGAATGAATTGGAGAAAGACTTTAAGAAAACTCAGTTGATAAAGACGATACCTTCAGGAAGAATCCACCTATGACTTCACTTATAATTTATTCCCAAGATTTCTTTACTTAGCTTGATCCGTGAGACTCCCTAACCTATATTAAACCCTCTCTCGAGGCGAATAACGTCTAACCTTAGGTTAATTAGTGGAACTCTCATTCTCTTATAATAACCCCTAAGGAAGCGATAAATCGATCAATGGATTCCCATATTAGGTTTCACCTAATCCGAAAAAATCTCGTAACCCTATCTCTAGGCGCCCAATCAACTCCGCTAAATTATGCTAGATCTACTCTTAGGCGGGTCTATTCCTCCTCCACCTAAGCACATCGGATTAAATTAAACAACATAATTAAGAACATACCAAGTACTTATCATATAAATTTAGAAATCAAATAACAAAATCCATCATAGGTTTCATCCCCTTCAGGTATTTGAGGGGTTTAGTGCATAACTAAATACGAAAACATCTCAAGAGTAAAGAATAAACAAAACATAAGAACTCCCTAAAACCTCCTGAAGGAATTGAAGGAGAGATCCTCCGTCTTGAAAGGAGTTCCGACTTCTTGAGATGGATCAACTGGCTATCTTCAAGTGACTCCCTAAAAGATGAATGCTTTGGCCTAAAAGCCTCTGCCAAAAAGTCGTCCTGTTTTGGCTTCTGCCGAACTCCTTTTTTAGTTGCTAACTTGGGTGTTTATATAGGCTTTGAGATGCTTTACTTGGCTCCTAAGTATCCTAATTCAAGTAGAATTCCTCCTAGGATGTTTAAGTAGACTTAGGAATGTTGTAACATCCTAAATTTATGGGCCTATGCATTTAGTGTGGGGATATGTTTAATTTAAGTGATAGGGGTTCAAAGTTGGGCTTAGGATTAGGCAAAGGCCCATATTAAATTATTTTAAGGTGGCATCATTAACAATTAAAAAGGAACAAGTTTTGGGTCGCAAGGAGCCCATGTTTTTAGGCCAATTTCAGCACTTTAAATGAAAATAGGGTGATGCCACATGCAAGGAATTAGGGGCCCAAATATTAAGTTTAATGAGGCCCAAATCTTTTAAATTAAGTAAGTTAAATTTTGGCATTAGGGTTAGTAGAGGTGGACGGCTACAAGGCTCAAAAATAGGAGAAATTATGTGGATTTTATAAGTGATAATATCATAGATAAAAAGGAGAAAAGTTAGGAGCTTATCTTCAAGGGAAGTGTTGGCCAAAAATCCACTATCTAGAGGAGTGTAGAAATTGGCTACTACATGGCAAAGGGGGTGCCGAATTTTCCCTCTCATTTAGCTTGAATTTTAATTAATTAGGAAGGGCATTTTCAATTTTATACATAAGGTGTATAATATCTATAAATAGGGGGGATAGCTCTTTGATTCTGACACTGAAAACCCTAAATCCCTCTCCCATGGTGCTGAAATTCCCTAGCCTCTCCCTCTCCAATTTCTACAAAAGCCGAAATCTCTTCTCCACTTTTTTCCCTTTGTGCCGATTTCTCTAAAAAGCCGAAGCCTCTATATTTTTTTTCTTTTATTCATCCTATTTGAGAATTAGTTCTATTCTTCCGGCATTTAAAACTTTCCTTTGGCATTGTCGAATCTTCTTTCCAAGTGTTAGCCGAATTCCCTATACTAAGGTAAGTTTCGATTTCTGTTAGATCTCATATTCTATTCTTAAAAGGAAAAAGCTGAAAAATTAACAGTTTAATGATTCTATGTTGGGCGGCAATTCGGGATTTGAAGGAAGCTTGGTCAATTAGATCTAAAAGCCGAAAATAGTTAGTCTCTACTTTCGGGATTTTTAAGGTAAGAAGATTTCCCTAGATGTCTATTAGATTTGTTCATTGTATACAAGATCTTAACGTTATGATGAGGATTAACGATCAAATATTGTGATAGTAGTTCTGATAAGGACTTGTGATGGAATTAAATATGGATCAGGCAAAGGAGAAAATCCCTAAGTTTAAGAAAAGAGCAGTATCTACCATTCGAGATTGGCCACTTGGTTGTGGACCGGCTTCTGAACAACACCTTAGGTAGATAGCAGTAGTGTCGACTAAGGATAGCGTCGACATAGAAAGCATCGTCTTACTGGAAAAAGGTGTGTAGATCTTTAACACATAAGTTTTCTTTGTATTTATATATGTTATGGGCTAAAAAGCCGAAAAAAGGTGTGTAGATCTCTAACACACTACTAATAAACCTGTATGTATACCTATTTATGTATGTTATGGGCTTAAAAAGTCAGAATAAGGCTGTATAAACAGTCGAATGGAACCCTAAAAGGGTTAGGCAAGGATGTCAGGTACGTAAACATAGAACTCCTATGTGTATCGAAATAAATGTAAGCCTATATGATGTTTTCTTTATGTGTGTATGCATGGGGTGGGATTTTATATGTTGAAGGGGAAGTGCATGACAGGTCACCTGGTGATCGGTGGTAGAAAACCCACAATTATAAATGTTAGGTCACATAGTGATTGGTGGCTATGCCACATTTAATGATTCCTATTCTATAGGGATAGGCAGTACGGCTGTTGTTTTGGTGTGCAGTGGATGGAAGGTTGATTGTAGAAATCCCCACGGTGTGATGGTTGGTACAGGGGTGTGTAGAGGATGGACTCATAGGTTTGGGATGGGCCATGTTGCATATTTTGTTACCCTTATATACGTGCCAAGGCTTATAATGTGTTTGTGGACCTCAAGCCTTTTATGTGTTTTCGGGATTTGCACACTGAGTCTTGGTGACTCAACCTTTTATTTTTCCCAACATTTCAGGTGAGCAGTAGATCGTGGACATGGGAGCCGATACTGAAGTCTTTTATTTTTCTTAAACTATTTCGGTTTTCTTTTAAGATTCAATTTGGAAATATTGATGTAGTAAGGCCTCCATAACTTAGGTTATTGGTTTATATGTTATTATTTGTTATATCACATTTGTTTTTATAAACTTGTGTTCTAATTATTAAACGAGATGATAATGGGCTTTTCAAACACCATCTACGTAAAAGTTAAAGTTTCTTTCAAGAAACACAAAATTTTCAATTTGCCGGCAAAACAAGCTGAGATTTCCAAAACCCTTCAAAGAGAAGTTTTCAACTGTTAACCCGTAGCATACCGGATCCGGTCGTGATGTTTGGGCCGGATTTGGGTGTTACAAATGTGTTTCTTTGCCTCCAAGCATCCAAATCTGAGTGAAATTTCTCTTTCATGGCGAGGCACGCCCATGGCACACGCCTGCTTAAGTCGTCTTCGTAGTGTCTCAATTCATCGATTGGGGCACGACCGTAAATTGTGGCATGGCCGTGTGAAGTAAATGGCAAGGCACGGCCATGTGGCTTGAAGTCCAGGCCGTGTCGATTTCTTGGGTTGGCCCAATTTGGTCCGTTTGAAGCCCATTTTACGTTGTTTTTATCCTTAGGTGCTTTCCTGAGCATAAGACATGAAAAGAAAGGATTAAGAGCACCTTTTTACATAAATCAGGGATAAATCATCCAAAAGCATACTAAATGTGGGATTAAAATATGTTACTTTTACAGTTTATCATCTATTCACTAGTAAGATTTTTTGGGACGAATATCCTTAAGAGGGTTAGGGTTGTAACAGCCCGATTTTGACCCTAATCAGAATGGTGGTTTTAGGACCATGAATTTGAGTTAGAAAAATATTTAAATATTAGTTTCAGTATTCTGAATGTGTGAATTTGTTGGTGTGAAAATTTCGTTTTAAAATTTTATCGTTTAGATGCTTGATTAAACGAAAAGGATTTAATCACGTAAAATGAAAAATTAAGGGTTAATGTGTAAGAAATTTGAAATGTGATTGTTTTTATATTATGGAGTATTAAGGTTGCAATTTGGCAATAATTAGATATTACTGGCCAGCCAAAATGCATGTAATAATAGATGGATTGTCAAATTATATTTTTATATTGAAATTGGGTGGCCGTGTCGATTTCTTGGGTTGGCCCAATTTGGTCCGTTTGAAGCCCATTTTACGTTCTTTTTATCCTTAGGTGCTTTCCTGAGCATAAGACATGAAAAGAAAGGATTAAGAGCACCTTTTTACATAAATCAGGGATAAATCATCCAAAAGCATACTAAATGTGGGATTAAAATATGTTTCTTTTACAGTTTATCACCTATTCACTAGTAAGATTTTTTGAGACGAATATCCTTAAGAGGGTTAGGGTTGTAATAGCCTGATTTTGACCCTAATCGGAATGGTGGTTTCAGGACCATGAATTTGGGTTAGAAAAATATATAAATATTAGTTTCAGTATTCTAAATGTGTGAATTTGTTGGTGTGAAAATTTCGTTTTAAAATTTTATCGTTTAGATGCTTGATTAAACGAAAAGGATTTAATCACGTAAAATGAAAAATTAAGGGTTAATGTGTAAGGGCTGAAATGTGATTGTTTTTATATTATGGAGTATTAAGGTTGCAATTTGGCGATAATTAGATATTACTGGCCGGCCAAAATGCATGTAATAATAGATGGATTGTCAAATTTTATTTTTATATTGAAATTGGGTGAATTTAATAACATATAATAATATAATAATAAAACATAAACAAGTGGATGAACATATTTTATTTTCATTTTTATCTCTCCATTGTCGAAACTAGAGAAGGAAGAATGAGCTTGAGCTTTTGAAACTTTCGGTTCTTGCATGTCTAATTAAGGTATGTAATTGAGTTTGGTTTTTGATAATTTTTATATTTTTGAGATCGTTGCTATGTGATTTAGCTAGCCCATGCTTGAATTTTTGAATTGGTTGTGTATTTCGTGAATTGCCATTGAAGAAAACTTGTTGTTTTTGTAGTTTGATGATGAAATATTGATTATATGTGTTAGATTAACAAGTTTTGATCTTGAATTTTTGATGAAATTGAGTAAATAGGACTAAATTATAAAAATAAATTTTTGAGGGATTAAAATGTAAATCAAATGAAATGTATGTACATGTATGAACATGGGCAACATTCGGCCTAAGCATGGTATGTGCAAATTTTTCATATTTTGTGTTTTATGCTCTAGGGACTAAATTGTAAAAAGTGTAAAATGTTAGGGGTAAAAATTTAAATTGCCCGTTTATGTTAGGACTAAATTGAAAGAAAATATGTTGAATGAGCTTAATTTGAAATTGATTTAGATCAAGAACAGAAAGGATCAGGAGTGGATCGAGGAAAAACAAAGTTAATCGAATAGTCGGGAAATTTAGTTCGTCGATATCCGAGGTAAGTTTTTAAGCAATCATGTTGTATGGAATTATCTATATCGTTGTACTTAAATTTAATGGAAGTATTCATATTTATTTTTGATATTGTCGAATATGTCATCGATATATGTATATGGTATAATTGAATGTGAAGTAGGCCTATATATCATTGGTATAACCGAATGTGATGTGTATATATATCAATGATATAGTTAAATATGGTATTGAATTGAGAGTTGAATTGCAACCTAATGTGATGCATATATATGTCTTTGATATAACCGTATGAGACATTGAATTGAGGAATGAATATGTTCGAATGTGATACATATGTGTAGCAAAGATAAAATTGAATGTGATGTTGATTATAAAAATTAAATAAGTGAATTTGTATATAGGCAATTGAGATTTAAGTTTTATGTATGTATAAATGAGGAATGATTCAGGAAATGCTATAATGTTCGAAATTGAATTCCCAGCACTAAGTGTGCAAAATGAGGAAAAACAAAGTTAATCGAATAGTCGGGAAATTTAGTCCGTCGATATCCGAGGTAAGTTTTAAGTAATCATGTTGTATGGAATTATCTATATCGTTGTACTTAAATTTAATGGAAGTATTCATATTTATTTTGATATTGTCGAATATGTCATCTATATATGTATATGGTATAATTGAATGTGAAGTAGGCCTATATATCATTGGTATAACCGAATGTGATGTGTATATATATATATATATATAAATATATATATCAATGATATAGTTAAATATGGTATTGAATTGAGAGTTGAATTGTAACCTAATGTGATGTATATATATATCTTTGATATAACCGTATGAGACATTGAATTGAGGAATGAATATGTTGAATGTGATACATATGTGTAGCAAAGATAAAATTGAATGTGATGTTGATTATAAAATTAAATAAGTGAATTTGTATATAGGCAATTGAGATTTAAGTTTTATGTATGTATAAATGAGGAATGATTCAGGAAATGCTATAATGTTCGAAATTGAATTCCCAGCACTAAGTGTGCAAAATCAAAATTGAGCATTAAATGTGCGAATTTAAATTTCGAACACTAAGTGTGCGAAATCGGATATTGAGCACTAAGTGTGCGAATTTTAACCTCCGAGCACTAAGTGTGAGAAATCAGATAAAGATCTTTAAGTGCATAAATTGAACTACGAGCATTAAAGGGAAGGGTAAATGTGAATTTAAAGATTTAATTCTATAAGTTTCAATGTTATGAGAGATTATCACTTGAGTGGTAAGTACAAATTTGGTAGGTAGTATATGTATAGAAAATCAATTGCTAAGTGTATGTATAATCAGTTTTTGGAACTATGAAATGTGATAGTTAGCTATGCAATTGTTTAAAAGAGAGAAATGGATTATAAATCAATATGATACTTGTCATTTTAATGTTGGGATATTCGGTTTAAGGACCATGAAATGTGTAAATTTTCTAATTTAATGTATTAAGGCATGGTTATGTAATTGCTTATAACTTACTAAGCTAAGATAGCTTACTTTATGTGATTGTTGTGTTGTTTATTAGGTTTTGTCGTCCAGACTCGAGCTCGGGGATCATCGTCAAGTCTATCACACTATCAACTAACTTTGGTACTTTATAAGTAGTACTTCTTTTGAAACTATGGCATGTAGAGGCTAAGTTACTTTTTGAGTTAACTTCAAATAGTGTGTATATGTATTTATGCCATGCGAAAATGGCTAAATTGTAGTAATTTGGTTTTATGTGAATTTGGATATGATGTTAACTTACTATGAAAGTACAATTTCTAATGTGTTTGTGCTTGATGCAAGTAATGAGCTTGATTTTATATGTTTTAAGTCATGTATAAGATATGTTTGGTTTTGGATAATTAGGTTATGTTAACTATAAGAGATTGATCCATAATAGGGTTGGATGCTTTCAGCAATTAGTATTGTATTTGGTATATCCTAGATTTGGTTAAGCAGGGTTTTGGCATATAGGTATATTTGGCTTTAAATGTTTGATACTTTGTTGGTAAAAAATGATTATAGGAAATGTGCATTTTCGGCCATTATAACCTATTGACCAAATAAATAGTAATTTTGCTATTGATCAAAACTGCTTTTATGTGAAATTGGCGATATAGATTTGTGATATGTTCGCTAATGTTTAAGTAAACAATGAAAGCATATCTATATTCATGGTACATTCGGTTATGATCATTTAAATGATAGATTGCTATGTTAAATTGATTATGATTGCTAATATCATATAAATGAATGTCATAAATTATGTGTTATGAAACACCCCAAACCCGGCCCACAAACCCCGACCGGATTTGGCATGCTCCTTGAGAAAAACTCATTTTTCTTATGTTGGAAAACATGTTGATTTCGAAGAAAAATAAATTTGAAATATGTTCTTGTTGAAAATTGTGTTGTGATTTAAGGTTGTATCTTATTAAAACGTTATCTTTATGATTTTAGAAAATTTAAAAATCCAAAGAAGAACTGGATTTAGAACTTATTATTAAGTTGAAAACCATAGGTATTTAGGTGTCAAAATAATTTAATTCGGTTATTGAAAATATTTAATTATTTAGTTGAAGTTGATCGTAGTAGGATAAAAATTTAAAAACGTATAAATAGCACAGCTAATGGTGGCCTTATTACAAAAACATAACCCAAAATAACTCCCAAAATAATAAAAGAAAACGTAGTAGGTTTAATTAAAAGGAAAACCGAAATACTGAGTTGAGCAATGGCCACCACGTAGTCCTCGCTGACCCGATCCATCACGCTAAGCGTCACCTGAAAAGATATCCCACGAGGGGTGAGTCAACAGACTCAATGTGTAACAGTACACTAAAAGCCCAATTGATTATAGCCTTAGCGATAACATTTTGGCAAAGCCCATTCTAATCACATATAGCCATAAGCCCATAACATAGCAAATCAAATAATCAATAGATTAAATCATTTGTACTTATAAAATGAAATGCAATCCCGAGCCCACCTAGATATCCATCCGCTACACACCACCCGTACCTGCCAATCACACCGTGCGGATTACTAGATTGACCCTCCATCCGCTACACACCATCGAAGGCAGTCGCTGCAGTCAACTGCACATCGCCCTTATAATTTTTGGCATGGCCACCGGATAATTGTGACAGAGTCACCGGAATTATAATATGTGATCGAAGTCACCATGTAACACCCTAGTTTAGGGGCTAGGCAATTTGGGTATAATTCAAGTGTTGGAGGGTTTTTGGGGTGTTTTGGATGTGTTTTAGAGTTTTAAGAATGCTCGGATGAAAGGGGAAGGCTTTGGAAAATTTTGGATTTTAGGGCAAAAGGGAATAGGCGGAAGGCCTTAAAATAATTTTATGGAGTTTATGACCAAGAAAGGAGTTGGCAAAGTGGCATGAAGGCGCCGCTTGGGGCTTGGGAAGGTGACGCCTAAGGGTCAAGGTTCGATTGCTAAGGCAGCAATTTTGTTTTACTTTTACGTCGACTAAGGGATTGGGTCGTAGGCCTTAAAATAATTGGCGGGTTGGTGGACATGGAAGTCCAATCATGAAGTGGCTCTCATCGCCACTTAGGCGTCAAGGAGAGCAAGGCGTTGGTTGAGCGACGAAGCAGCTTTTATGTGTTTTATTTTTCTTATCTTGCTAGGGGCTTGAGTATGAAGCCTTTAAAGATAAATGTGGGGGCTTTATGTCGAGAATGCAATGTGGCCGAGTGGCACAGGCGTTGGAGGAGAGCGTGCGGCAAGATGGGTCCCGTGTTCGAACCTTGGAGGCCGCAATTGGATTTTATTTTTTTCTCTTTGGTTTTTTGCTAAGTGGACTGCACATGGAGCTTCATTGGATAAGGATTAAACTAAGGTTGTTTAATCACTTTTGAATTCTACCGGTAGGAGGTGATAAACATGTGATTAGTTTTATTTAAAATAATTATAGGATTATTATTTTATTGAGGATAATTATTATTTATTTTATTTGGATAAGTGGGATAATAGTGGAACATTTCAAATTGTTTTAAATTGAACTAATTCAAATTATTTTGAATTAGTAGGCGATGGTAGAATGATGGGTTCTTCATACAGGATAGTGGTAAATTTTATAAATAGGAGAGCACCCTTTTTCATATTTTTTTCTTCTTTTTATTGCAAGTGCCAAATTATTCTTTTAGTTTCTTGATCAAAAGTAGTAGTTTTGTCTCCCAAATTTTGCTAATAGTCGAATGTCCACTTGAACCCCTAAACCTTATATTTTGTCTACTTCTATTTCTTTCGTTCTTTAGCCAATATTCCATCTTGTTTTAGAAGCCTAGCCAAACCTTCACCTCTCTACCTTCTTTCTTTTTCGCCAAGATTGAAGCTTTAATCATGAAGTGTGGTGTTGTCGACATCTAAAGCTTGTGGGTAAGTGTTTTAGTTACTTGTTTTAATGGCCAAAACCGAATGGTTGGCCTTAGTGTGGTTGGCCAATGCTCTATAGACTATAAGTGATGTGTTTTGCTTGTTTGTAGCCGCCAAGGAGTCTAAAGGAAAGTCTCAATTGTTTGAACTCATCAAGGTAAGGGGTGGCAAGGTATTCGGCCAAAGGGGCCTTTCCATGGATTTTTGTATGGCCGATTCTAATAGTCTTGTAACAGGATTTTCGACAGTTCCATTGGTGTTTCGGGATCCAAAGAAAAGGGTAAGTGGTTTGATTTTCGGCCTTAGGCCATTGGATGTGTTCTGGTGTTGACCGAGTGGTGACTATGATTTATAGGGCAATCGACAGAAACAAAGGAAGCCTTCGGGATCTCAATTTATTTCGGTAAGGATGATTAGTAAGTGACTTAGATTCGTTAATAGTAGGTTAAAATTTTGTTGATTAATGGTGTGATTCTGATTAAGTGTCGATGGATGTGAGTGCTACCAAGAGGGAAAGGAAGGTCCCCGTCCCAAGTTTAAGAAAAGAGCGGTCTCGGCGGTTCGTGATTGGCCACCGGGGTGTGGGCCAGCAGCAGGAGAGAGCTATAGGCAGATAGCGGTAGTCTCGCTAAACGATAGCGTCGGGATCGAAGGTTTAGAGCTTCAGGTCATAAGGTGTGTAGTTAGACCATTGTTTCCGGATTTGTATGATCTCATTGTGCTATATGTTTACTAATGAATGCGATTGCCATATGTGTAATGGATACCCTAAAAGGGGGTATGATGACGATCAGGTTAGTAGCAAATTGGCTAATATGTGATAATTGATTTTAACTATGTGAGCATGCCTATATTTGTGAATATCATGTACATGCATCATCTCAAAGATCATATTATGTTACATGTGCATGGGTGGGTTTTTGAAAGAAGATGCGGGTGTACTTCGAGTACGTGGTTGATGTCAGCTTTGTGCTACATCGTGGATTGGCGCTGACTGAGGTCACGTTGTGGATCTTTGCGATTTAGTTCGCGTGGTTACCTTGATTGATATCGGCTTTATGCCATATCGTGGCTTGATGGATTGCTGTGTGCTCCATCGTGGTTTGATGTTAGCTATACGCTACATCGTGGATGGCATTGGTTGCCTTTTTGGAGATAAAAGGAGAGGGTGACTCGATAGTCCCCTGGTGTGTGGTAGGCTGGATAAGGGGGTGTGTAGCGGTTGGACCTTAGGATTGGGTTGGGTTTCATGTTGCATTGTTCCATTATGAGATGTTATGGAAATGGGCCAAGCCCAATATGACACGTGGATTGGTATGTTATGTGAACATACGTGGAATGGGCCAAGCCCGATGTCGCGGATTAATGAGAAAAGGGCCGAGCCCAAGACTTGAATGTGGATTGAATGTGGGCCAAGCCAGTTTGTGGTAATGTCTAAATGATTATATTTATATGTTGCATTTGATAATTGGGTTGATTTGTGGCTAGCATGTGGGTGGATATCGATGGTTTTAATTACACACCGAGTCTCAGTATGACTCACCCAATTATTTATCCAACATCGCAGTAATGTAATGATCGGACCGGGTTGGAGTGGATAAGGGTGGCCCATGCAAAGGACGTTTAAACATTTTCTTTATGCATTTTAATTTGAAGTACTTGAATTCATTATTTTTGTAATAAGGGCCACTTTTATTTAGAGTGTTCTATTTATGATTATTGAAGTTTATATTATATTTAGATATATCTTTTTCCAAATAGTTTATATTATAATAAAACATAATAAAGTTTTAATTCAAACTAAGCTTATATTATTTAATAGTTTTAATGGAATTACTTCGAAAATAAACAAAGATTTTCAACATTTTTCTCAAAGGACATAACCAGATCCGGTCAAGACTCGTGGGCCGGGTTTGGGGATGTTACAGATTGGTATCAGAGCCCAGTTCAAAACTCGGCTTTGAGGGTTTTGGGCCCAAAAACATTTTCAAATGGGCTTTTCAAAATATGGGCTTTTAAAAATTTTTCAGATTTTCGGCATAGCACCTGTGCCTCCTACCGAGTCCACCTGTAAGTACTTTAGACTTGTGAAGTAATTTGTTATATGAACTGTTATGGGCTTTGTTGGGCTCAGATTAGTGAATTAGGATCAGTTGAACCCTAAGGCTAGTCTACTCAAACATGTGCATAAGACTTAAGGTTACTAAACAAACTCAGAAGTAAGTCACCGTGTTAAGGTGTGGCAACCTTGTGCGCATGTCTAGGAGTGGTATTCATGGGAGCTTGGTATTTAAGCGATCAGCGTGACTCACCTCCTCTCCACTTGAATCCTACAGTGCGTAGCTACTGGTTCACCTTAACCAAGAGGACTTGTTCATAGGCTAAACCAATTCTTAAAACCCGAAAGGGATTAGCCTTCTTGCTTTAAAATTCTTGGTTTTACAATTTTAAATTTACCCTTTTGGTTTGTAAACCCTAAATGGTTTTGAAAAAAAAGTTTTTTTTCGATTTACCAAAATTACCAAAATGCCCTAGTGGCAAGATTACAAAATGCCTCAGATTATAAAATTACCACACTACACTCAACTTTTGTTAAAATGATTTTCACTTTGCAAAATATTAAAATCTCTAGTGTTCAAAATATCAACATACCCCGATTTGGGAAAATTTACAAAATACCCACGTGTTGAAAATTTTAAAATGCCCCGACTTTCAAAATTTACGAGTTAACCCAACTTTAATAAAATTCTCTCACTTTACAAAAGTATCCAAATTTTGTATTTCAAAATAATACCCGACTCTTGAAATTTACCTCGTTGACAAAATTACTAAAATACCTCGGTTTCCAAAATTCTCTCAGAACTCTAAATTTGACAAATTTTCGAAATGCCCTCCGATGTGGAAATTTCAAAATGTTCGGTTTATTAAGTTTTAAAATTTCCGGTTTATTACGGAAATGTCCCCAGTAGGATAAAATGACTAAATACCCCAGGGTAGAAACCAAGCGAAAAGGTCCTAATAGTGAATGTGTGGTAGATACCATCAAGGTGCCTCTATTGAGGAAGGAATGTGGCTTCATTGTGAAATGAAGGTGGCTCTATTGATGAGTGTGAAAGTGATTCTCTAATTAGAATAGCTAATTTGAACTAGAACCTTGTGTGATCTAAGAACTACTTCTAAAATCTTTCATTCATAAAATGTGCTCATGGTTAAATAGTGGAATAATTACTAATGCATAAAACTTCTTAATCGATAAATCAAGACGATAGAGATGAGTTCTAGGGACGCAGAGAGGTAGAATGGCAAGATCGGAACCGATAGGTCCGCCATGGGTCGAAAAGTGAAGTGCCGCCAAAGTGGATGGAGAGGAGCAAGATCAAACCGGAGAATATGACGCAGTATCACGGGCCATGTTGCGAGTGCTAGAGTGAGTAAGCGGGAGTTAATAGAGGAAATGGAACTCGAAAGTCAAGATTTGAAAGGCTTAGATCGAACGGAGCCGAGATCTTTAGAGGAGTGTCGGGAGTAGCTCGGCGTGGCGGAATATTGGCTAGAAGTAGTCGAAAGAATCATGGACGATTTGGATTACACCAATGAAGAAAAGTCAAGGAGCTTTGCTTCGTTGCTTCGCGACGAAGCTTATCGTTAGTGGCTCACTATCAAACAAGGTGTACCGCAGATCGATTGATTGGGATTACTTTAAGGCTAAGTTTGAAGGAAAGTACGTAGGAGCCGCTTATTTGGACTCGCAAAGGAAAGCGTTTCTAAATCTAGTGTAAAGAAGTAAGTCGATAGTGAGTCTGAAGCGAAATTTAAGCGGTTAAGCCAATATGCTAAGGGAATTGTGGCCACCGATTATGAGAGGTGCGTCCGGTTTGAGGACGGATTATAGATGAACTTGAATCTTGATTGCTCAGAGAGAGAGAGACTTCAGTGTTAGTGGGGAAAGCTTCGGATTGTCAAGAGGTCAAGAAGACTATCGTGAGAACGAGAAAAGAGTAGGAACGGAATAAGAGAAATGTTAGACCGTCAAAGATCATTTGGAGATGCAGAAAAAGATCGAAAGTTGAGAATACGATACGTCCACATGCGCTAATGGATCGAATCATCCTTGTGCTCGGTATGGGAGACCTCACAGGAGAGTGTTGGGGAAATAGTAAAGAATGTTTTCGTGTGGATCTAAGGCACATCCGGTTAAGAATTGTCCTCGGCGACGAGGGTCGTGGTTCAAGCCATGGAAGGAATGGTTCTAGTCGAGTCAACCAAGGATGTGATAGCGGGTAAGCTCATTTGCTTTGGTATATGCTTTGATTGCTTTGCTTGCTTGTGAATTAGTCTTTTCGTGTTGCTAAGAGAGGTGTTTTGAATTTTGAATGCGAACTTAGAAACCTGTGTTGGGAAGGTATGATAGTCTTAGTAAGATCAGTCTGCAACATAAGCGTAAGGTGGTAAGATAGGTTGTACGGACGTTCGTTAGTAAAGTAATTTCGAGGACTAAATTATTTTAAGGAGGGTAGAATTGTAACACCCTAGTTTAGGGCTAGGCAATTTGGGTATAATTCAAGTGTTAGAGGGTTTTGGGGTGTTTTGGATGTGTTTTAGAGTTTTAAGAATGCTCGGATGAAAGGGAAGGCTTTGGAAAATTTTGGATTTTAGGGCAAAAAGGAATAGGGCGGAAGGCCTTAAAATAATTTTATGGAGTTTATGACGCAAGAAAGGAGTTGGCAAAGTGGCATGAAGGCGCTTGGGGCTTGGGAAGGTGACGCCTAAGGGGTCAAGGTTCGAGTTGCTAAGGCAGAATTTTGTTTTACTTTTGCGTTAGCTAAGGGACTGGGTCAGGTAGGCCTTAAAAATAATTGGCCAGGTTGGTGGACATGGAAGTCCAACTGGCGAAGTGGCTCTCATGCGCCACTTAGGCGCTGAAGGAGAGCAAGGGCGTTGGTTCGAGCGACAGAAGCAGCTTTTGCGTGTTTTATTTTTCTTATGCGGCTAGGGGCTTGAGTATGAAGCCTTTAAAGATAAATGTGGGGGGCTTTATGTCGAGAAATGCAATGTGGCCGAGTGGCCTGGGCGTTGGAGGAGAGGCGTGCAGCAGCATGGGTCCTGTGTTCGAACCTTGGAGGCTGCAATTGGATTTTATTTTTTTTCTCTTTGGTTTTTTTTTGCTAAGTGGACGGCACATGGAGCTTTATTGGATAAGGATTAAACTAAGGTTGTTTAATCACTTTTGAATTCGGCTCGTAGGAGGTGATAAACATGTGATTAGTTTTTATTTTAAATAATTATAGGATTATTATTTTATTAAGGATAATTATTATTTATTTTATTTGGATAAGTGGGATAATAGTGGAACAATTCAAATTGTTTTTAAATTGAACTAATTCAAATTATTTTGAATTAGTAGTGATGGTCAATGATGGGTTCTTCATACGGGATAGTGGTAGAATTTTATAAATAGGAGAGCACCCTTTTCATATTTTTTTCCTTCTTTTATTGCAAGTGCCAAATTATTCTTTTAGTTTCTTGATCAAAAAGTAGTAGTTGTGTCTCCCAAATTTTGCTAATAGCCGAATGTCCACTTGAACCCCTAAACCTTATATTTTGTCTACTTTATTTCTTTTCGTTCTTTAGTAGAATATTCCATCTTGTTTTAGAAGCTTAGCCAAACCTTCACCTCTCTACCTTCTTTTTTTTTTTCGCCAAGATTGAAGCCAATCATGAAGTGTGGTGTTGTCGACATCTAAAGCTTGTGGGTAAGTGTTTTAGTTACTTGTTTTAATGGCCAAAACCAATGGTTGGCCTTAGTGTGGGTTGGTAATGCTCTATAGACTATAAGTGATGTGTTTTGCTTGTTTGTAGCCGTAGCCAAGGAGTCTAAAGGAAAGTCTCAATTGTTTGAACTCATCAAGGTAAGGGGTGGCAAGGTATTCGCCAAAGGGGCCTTTCCATGGATTTTGTATGGCCGATTCTAATAGTCTTGTAACAGGATTTTCGACAGGCCCATTGGTGTTTGGGATCCAAAGAAAAGGGTAAGTGGTTTGATTTTCGACCTTAGGCCATTGGATGTGTTCGGTGTTGATCAAGTGGTGACTATGATTTATAGGCAATCGATGAAACAAAGGAAGCCTTCGGATCTCAATTTATTTCGGTAAGGATGATTAGTAAGTGACTTAGATTCGTTAATAGTAGGTTAAAATTTTGTAGATTAATGGTGTGATTCTGATTAAGTGTCGATGGATGCGAGTGCTAGTCAAGAGGGGAAAGGGAAGGTCCCTGTCCCGAAGTTTAAGAAAAGAGCGGTCTCGGCGGTTCGTGATTGGCCACCGGGGTGTGGGCCAGCAGCAGGAGAGAGCTATAGGCAGATAGCGGTAGTCTCGCTAAACGATAGCGTCGGGATCGAAGGTTTAGAGCTTCAGGTCATAAGGTGTGTAGTTAGACCATTGTTTAGGATTTGTATGATCTCATTGTGCTATATGTTTACTAATGAATGCAGTGCCATATGTGTAATGGATACCCTAAAAGGGGTATGATGACGATCAGGTTAGTAGCAAATTGGCTAATATGTGATAATTGATTTTAACTATGTGAGCATGCCTATATTTGTGAATATCATGTACATGCATCATCTCAAAGATCATATTATGTTACATGTGCATGGGTGGGTTTTTGAAAGAAGGTACGGTGTACTTGAGTGCGTGGTTGATGTCGACTTTGTGCTACATCGTGGATTGGCGCCGATCGAGGTCGCGTTGTGGATCTTTGCGATTTAGTTCACGTGGTTACCTTGATTGATATCGACTTTATGCCATATCGTGGCTTGATGGATTGCTGTGTGCTCCATCATGGTTTGATGTTAGCTATACGCTACATCGTGGATGGCATTGGTTGCCTTTTTGGAGATAAAAGGAGAGGGTGACTCGATAGTCCCCTGGTGTGTGGTAGGCTGGATAAGGGGGTGTGTAGCGATTGGACCTTAGGATTGGGTTGGGTTTCATGTTGCATTGTTCCATTATGAGATGCTATGGAAATGGGCCAAGCCCAATATGACACGTGGATTGGTATGTTATGTGAACATACGTGGGAATGGGCCAAGCCCAGTAATCCGTGGATTAATGAGAAAAGGGCCGAGCCCAGTACTTGAATGTGGATTGAATGTGGGCCAAGCCCAGATTGTGGTAATGTCTAAATGATTATATTTATATGTTGCATTTGATAATTGGGTTGATTTGTGGCTAGCATGTGGGTGGATATCAGTGGTTTTAATTACACACTGAGTCTGTATGACTCACCCAATTATTTATCCAACATCGCAGGTAACAGAATGATCGGACCGGGTTGGAGTGGATATAGGGTGGCCCATGCAAAGGACGTTTTAAACATTTTCTTTATGCATTTTAATTTGAAGTACTTGAATTCATTATTTTTGTAATAAGGGCCACTTTTATTTAGAGTGTTCTATTTATGATTTTTGAAGTTTATATTATATTTAGATATATCTTTTTCCAAATAGTTTATATTATAATAAAACATAATAAAGTTTTAATTCAAACTAAGCTTATATTATTTAATAGTTTTAATGGAATTACTTCCCGGAAATAAACAAAGATTTTCAACATTTTTCCGCAGTGACATAACCAGATCCGGTCAAGACTCGTGGGCCGGGTTTGGGGATGTTACACACCAGATAATATTATTGTGATCAAAATCACCGGATAATGTGGTAAAAACCACCGGAACACTTCCCCTTTATCAAAATCACCCATATGCCCATGCACATACATATTATTTAGATTTTATGCAATATACCCCCAAAATCATAACGGAATCATACACATTTCATATCCATGCTTACAACATTATTAACGAAGTATTAGGGGCTTAACGTACCTGAATATCATGTACCACTGAATGGTACCCGCAACCATTATCAAACATATTTCTTATTAACACATGCAAATATTAATACTATCAATTTATTAGAAATTTAGTATAGGGCTACACACCTGATAACAGTGATTACGATACTATCGATACCAACGCTCTCACTAGCAAGAATAACAATGAAATGCTTATCCCTATCGAACTGTCCCTAAAAGATTATAGTCAGAATTGGCCAACCTGAAAAGACAATATGGCCTTTGGCCAAATATTATGACCCCTTACCTTGATTGTCTAGATCCCGAAAATGTCACTTGTCCTTGGAGATGTCGAAATCCCTACATGGTCTATGTTAGATTCGATTCTAACATTTAATGAACCACAATACATGGCCTTCGGCCCAAGATCACACTTCACTTACCTTGGATACTCAATCCCAAAAATCTTCCTTCCAACCGTCGGCTACAAAAGAATCCCAAAATCCTTCTTCAAGGTTTCGGCCAAAGAGAATATATATATTTAGATTAGATCCTTAGATTTTGGCTAAACCAAAAGAAAAAGAAAGAAAATCGAATGACAGTTAACCCTTACCCCTAACGTTGAGATCGATTTCACCCTTGCTTGAAACCACAGAGAGATTCGGCTACAATAGTGAAGTGATCAACTTTGAAGGAGAAATAGAGGAAGAAATCGACTAAATGTTGATAGGTTTCGGCTTGAGGTTTAATGAACAATCGACTAAGACTTACTTGTGCTTTTAGCTTTTGATGGATTGTGAAAAGAAGAAGAGAAGGAATTGAAGTTTGATGAGATTCAAATTTTGAGTCTAAAGGGAGATTCGGCCTTAACAAATAAGAAGAAAAGAGATGAAGTTTAGAGAGATTCGGTGGTGAACTTTTGAGAGAGAGAGATTCGGCCTAACCAAAATAAAGAGAAAAGAAGAGAAGAGAATATGGTAGATTCGGCTTACTCTAAAATAAGTAAGAAAAGAAAAGAAACAAATGACCCTTATGGTCTTTTGAAGTTTCGGCCAAGGTGCACAAGTGAGAAGATTGGTAAATTTTGATGTGGTTCGATTATGAAAGAAAAAGGGTGAGAGTTCAGAAGAGAATAAAGCTAAATTCAGCAAAAGAAAGTGACCAAATGGGATTACACCCAACCACTCATCCTTACCAAAGTCTACCACAAAAAATTCTGCCACCCCCTAGTCCATAATGCCATCCAAGTTCATGGACAAAATGGCCATGAAATACTTTCCAAAACATCCACCTTGACACATGCCTTGTAATCCTCTACTTTCCCAAAGTTTAAGAAATTATATCCCCAAAATCAAGCAATTATATCCCTTATTTCATGCTTACCATAACCTTAAGTCTTCTTGCCATAAAAATTAGTCCATCTTATCCAAAAGTAAAGCTTGGCCGACACATTAGAGAAGAGAGCAAAAATAAAAGTCACCTAATTGCTATCCAAGGGATTCGAACCTCTCACCTCATGCAATTTCTCATGCGCCAACACCACCTTGCCAATTACTCATCTTGTGCTAATTTTAGACACTTAAATTAACTTAAGTATCAAGGTCACTTGATCCACTTCACTAAATTCTCAATACTAAAAATTATTCTATATCCGAATAATTTTATGCCCTATTCAAGGCTATAATAAACACAAAAAAGAAGAAAAGAAAATTTTCATTCATAAGCTAAACACCAAAACATGCGATATATCGATATTCAGATTTTTAGGGTGTTACATGTTAGATTTAGGAATTGAAATATACTTGTTTATAAACTAGGTATTTGAATTAACATGCAGGTAATGTTTGTTTGTGTCTAACATTATGTCTATTAAATAGAAGTATTGCAGTGTTGATACATGTTAGTAAATTTCAAAATTGATTAAATAATTGATAAGTATATGTTTGAACTTGAAAGCATGGATTGTTTATGCATTACTTATAATAAAATGATTTATATGAGTGTGCTGATTTGTGGTTAGTCTAGTAATGCCTCATAACCTTAATCCGATGATGGATACGGTTAAAGATGTTACAGACCTCGTGTTGAAGTCGTCCAACACCGAGCTAGGGAAAGTGTTCCATTGGACAAGTGTGTCGAATTAGAAACTGTTGAAATTAAGGAGGAGGTCTCCTATACGGTTGTTGAGCAACAAGACTTGAGAGTCAATTGTCAGCCAGATATAGAGAGTGGAGAGTTGAAGGTGGTGCCAAGTGATGTCGTTGAAATCTCTGAATCTAGTGATGTAAGTGTGGAGGAGTCGCCACACTTTTCGAACATTTTAGTAAAAACCCCACAAGAAAAATCGATCGAGGAAGTGCCCCCACAGATGTATGTTCAAGTAGAGGTGGAGAACTCGGAACAAGTTGAGTTTGTGATCCCAACATTGATGATCATTTGAAAGGTACGATGGAGTGGATGCTATTTCTGTGAGAATTGGCTCAAAATGTACAAAATCGAAATAACCTAAATTAAGGCAGGTTCGATGTGTTCATTTGCTAAAGGAGGCCCTGATCAACTTGATAATGGACAAACGATGAATCAAAGTTTCAAGGACCTCGTGAAAGTTCCATTTTTGGGCTTAACGATTCGCCGTAAGCTACTCATTAAATTTTTCTTTAAAAGAAATCAGTGATATATAAATGAGTAGTATGTACATTAAAACTTTTCTTTAACTTTCTTATTTAGACTAGGCCTCAATTCCTGCAACTTATTTTGTATTACTTCATTTTAGTTTACTACTTGATTTCATCTTTTTCTATAGTTAGTAACCTTAATTTTGCATATTTAAGGAGAGCGAAGGGTGAAAAGTGTAAAAATTAGGACCAACACAATGATGTCGTGATACCCATCTCAAGATATCGTGACACCACCAATAATTTCAAAATTTTGGGTTAAAATTTTGTGGGTATTACGATATCCTCTTTGGGGTATCGCGATATTCGAGTTGGGTCAAAAAATGGATCTCTTACAAGTGACCCACGTGTTTTTAAGAATTTAAACTTTAGAAACCCTCAAAAAACCCTCAAACCTCTAAGTTTTCTTTCCCTAGTTTCCTCCCCCTTCATTCCGTCATCTGTTTCCCTTCAAAAATTCTCAACCATCTTTTTTAAACTCCTTTTAGGGTTTTCTTCTTGTCACTCTTTTGTAGGTTGTTGTCTTTGTTGGACTGGAACAAAAATGTTGAACGCTTCTGCAAGACCTAACAATACAATCCCTAAGTGCTACATTTTGTTCATTCTTTCCTATTAGTGCATTAAATCTTTATACCATTTCTTATATTTTGTGTAGTTGTATTTTTTTCTCTTTTACCATGCCTCCCCGAAGACTAAGCTTGATGGGTTCTCATGATATACCAACAGAGTCCATGAAATGAAGCGATTGGAAGTTCATATCTCTTGAAGCAAAGGAATTTTTCATGAAATTCATGGTCGACCATTTATCCAAGAATAAAAAACACATTTGTGTAGGGACATGGATCTATGCTGCGTTGTGTGATCTAGGATAAAGTAGATGTAACAGCCCATTTTTGGTCAAATCAGAACAGTGCTTTTGGGATCACAAATCCAAAGTAAAAATATTTATTTTATTATTATTTTATTTTTTATAGCATGATTGAATGACTGTGTGAAAATTTCGTTAGGAAATTTTGTCGTTTAATTGGTCAATTTGAGAAAAAGGATAAATCACGTAAAGTGCAAAAGTGTTGTTCTATTAGCTAATGATGTCAAATAGTTATAGAACCTTAAAGTTAAGGTCCTTATGTGGTTATTAACCCATTTATAAGATAGTGGAAGTTAGTGGCATGGAATTTGGAGTAGTGATTAAAGTTTTTAAAGGTTAATGTTGTAAATTTGTAAATAAGGTTAATTAAAATAAAACAAAACAATTTCTTTTTCATTCATTTTCATCTAACCGATTTTTAAAAAGGGAAGAATCCATTTTCTTAGCTCCAATATTAATCCATGCTATCTATGCTGAATTAGTTAAGGTTTTTGTCTCGTTTTTAATTATTTCTATATTTTTGTGATCGCTGCAACTAGTACTAGCTAGCCCAGGGACTATTTTGCAAAATTGTTAAAGATTTTGAATGATGCCATTGATGAATACATATGTATTTTGAAGTTTCTTGATAGATTATGAATATTTGGTGTTAGTTAAATAAGTCTTGTTAAGTGATTTTTGGTGAAAATGCAAATTATGGGCTAAATTGTGAAATGTTAAAAATGTGTGGTTAAAATGTGAAATAAATGGAATTGAATTGAGTATTGAAATCGTGAAAATGGATATAGTACGAATTGTGTATTGGTTGATGACTTTTGGTTTCATATTTGTGTCTTGAAATGGTACCATTTGGGTTATGTAGGTATATGCAAAGATGGGTGGCAAATTGGCTTGGTAAATAGCCTATTTTTGTCCAAACAGGTAGAGACACGGGCATGTGTCTCACCCGTGTGTGACACACGGTCATGTTACATGGCCATGTGTCCCTTAGTGTTGAATTTAAAATGAAGTCAGTTTGCTCCACACGGTATCATACACGGGCGTGTGATCGACTGTGTGATACAAGTCAGTATACCCCCTAATTGGCACAAGGCCTAGTACATGGGCGTGTGACTTGGTCGTGTTTCATAAGTCAGTATACCCTACAGGTTTGGCATGGCCTAACACATGGCCTGGCACACGGGCGTGTTTGGCTACTTTGAAGGGCACACGGTCTAGAAACACGGACATGTGATTGGCCGTGTGACCCAAGTTAGTATGTACCCCCTATTTTCACACGTCCTATGACAGGGGCATGTTTGGTGGTCGTGTGAGACACACGGGGTATCTCGATAATTCTACCATACAGGGGTAATTCAGTAATTCTACCCTACAGTTGTATTTCGATAATTTTACAAACTAGGAGTATTTTGGTAATTTTACAACATGAGGCTATTTTAGTAATTTCATAAACTAGGGGTATTTAAATAATTTTACAAACCGAGGGGTATTTCGATAATTTAGTAAATCGGGGTATTTTGGTAATTTCATAAAATAGGGGTATTTTGGTAATTTTGTAAACTATGGGTATTTAGGTAATTTTGCAAACTGGGGTATTCGATAATTTCATAAACTAGGGGTATTTTGGTAATTTCATAAATCGGGGGTATTTTGGTAATTTTGCAAACCTAGGGTATTTCGGTAATTTTGTCAACCCGTTGCCTCGAGTGACTCAAGTATTCTCAATAGAGATCATGATGCGAATGAGCCTAAGGCCCATTCTCGGCCAAAGTCGGTCCACACGCTCGTATGGCCCATTTAGCCAAATCTAGCCATAGATATGAGATTCACCTAGACCAGTCCAATATCTACTACACAATCATACAATTTATTCAATTAGGCCCACAGGGCCCATTGGCCCCACATGGCCCTTTCATTAAACAAAGATCAACCCACAAGAAAACTCATGGTGGCCTCAACTATCGCGTCAAAGCTCCCACACGTGCGCTCGCACGCTTGTGTGGCTGCCATCGCCGTGTGACCGGCTTTTTGGCATTTGCCGCTTTATAGCTAGAGTAGGGCGAAATACACACCTTATAGGAGTTGATCCGCGCTCCGAACATTCCTATGCCCAAATGCCAACCTAGGTATGCTTACTTCCTCATAGATTGCTCTATTTAAAGCCAGCTTCTCACCTTCCCTCTTGCTAGCTTTTCGATGTGGGATCCCTCCTTCAGCAGAGTTTAATTCCAACACAAACTCTGGCCATCCCAACTTAGCAAAATAAATATCCTTTTTTGCTTGCGATGGGATTCAAACTCAAGTTCCCTTGTAACATAATCCACGCCGCTAGCCACCTTACCAACTAGCTCTTTGTTGTCTTAAAACATGCGCAACTAAATATAAGTCTATGGGCCAAAGTCTAAGTTCATCTTAAAAGAAAACAAAAAGCCTACTTGAACTTAGACTAGGGAATGATGCCAACAAAACAAAAAGCCTACTTGAACTTAGACTAGAAAGTAAGCCTACTTGAACTAAATATAAGCCTACTTGAACCTTGGACCCCTTGCTTCCTTGTGGCGTCATTCCCTGATCTCTTATATGGTATCATTTGCCATTAGACCACAAATCCTTTTGTGTCATTTTTCTCCATATTTTATTCTTAAAGCCTACTTTCTAACACACAGGGTTTTATTCACTTAAAACTAAAATTTTCCTAAAGCCCAAGTTTGATCTCGGGACTTCATAGAAGCCCTCTAACCTTCCAAAATCACTCACCTAATAGGTCCAACTTGCATTAGTGCCGTTCTCTCGTTCTCAAAAATTTTAAATGCTCCCACACCCAAGGCCCAATTTTACTAGGCCCAAATTTGGGGCATTACACACGATTTAGAGTTGGCTGCGATTGTGTTCACTTTAATGATTTGGTGACATCACTTGTTTGGTGAGAAATTTCACATTTATCTAGATCACAAGAGCTTAAAATATTTAATGACTCAAAAAGACTTGAACTTGTGACAGCGAAGATGGCTTGAATTATTAAAAGATTATGAGCTAGTAATTGATTATCATCCCGGGAAAGCGAACATGGTTGCCGATGCTCTGAGTAGAAAGTCATTATTTGGTTTGAGTGCGATGAATACACAGTTAGCTTTGTCTGATGATGGTTCAATTGTAGCTGAGTTGAAAGCAAGAGCAAATCAGTGAAGCCCAGAAATGTGATAAAGAATTGCAAGATAAATGAGTTCAATGTGAGTCGACTTCTAATATAGAATTTCAAATCGGACCAGATGATTTTTGATGTTCCAATGAAGAATTTATGTACAGTAAAATTCTGAGCTTATTCAAAAGATTTTAAACTAAGCACATAGTGGTTGTTTATCTGTACATCCGGGAAGTACTAAAATGTATAACGATTTGAAACAACTATATTGGTGGTCTGGCATGAAATAAGATATCTCATAATTTGTTTCTAAATGTTTGATTTGTTAGGAAGTCAAAGATGAACATCAAGTACCATCAAGTTTACTGCAATCTGTGATGATTCCCAAGTGGAAATGGGTAGGGTTACAATGGATTTTGTGTCGAGATTGCCCCAAACTCTGAAAAAGAAAGATGCTATCTGGGTTATTGTTGATTGACTAACGAAATCTGCTCATTTCATACTGGTACATACAGACTTTTCACTTGATCGACTAGCTGAGTTGTATATCTCTGATATTGTGAGATTGCACGAGGTGCCAGTTTTGATTATTTTGATAGAGATCCAAGATTTACGCCATGGTTTTGGAAGAAATTGCAAGAAGCTCTAGGTACGAAGTTGAATTTTGGTACAGCTTTTCATCCAAAAATCAATGGCCAGTCGGAACGAGTAATATAGATCCTTGAAGATATGCTCAGATGTTGTGTTTTAGAGTTCGAAGGCAACTGGGAAAAATATTTGCCGCTGGTTGATTTTGCGTATAATAATAGCTTCCAATCGAGTATAAAGATGCCACCGTATGAAGCTTTCTATGGTCGTAAATGCCAAACTCCATTGTACTGGACTGAACTTAGCGAAAGACAGATTCACAAGGTTGATTTGATTAAAGAAACTGAAGAGAAAGTGAAAGTAATTCATGAATCTTTAAAAGCAGCTTCAGATCTGTAACACCCCAAACCCGACCTAAAAGTTAGGCCCGAATCTGGCGTGTCACATTGAAGGAAGTTGAAAAGCTAAGCAATTGTTTAGAAAAGTTTTATCAGATTTTTGAACTCCAAGTTCGTTGTTTGATTGAGAAAAACGTGATTTACTAAATGACCTTTTAAAAGTTGCTATTATTTTGAAAAACTGTTCTGTTATGAAAGTTGAACTTGC
Source organism: Gossypium rotundifolium (assembly GCA_025506655.1). Taxonomy (NCBI): domain Eukaryota; kingdom Viridiplantae; phylum Streptophyta; class Magnoliopsida; order Malvales; family Malvaceae; genus Gossypium; species Gossypium rotundifolium. The sequence continues at coordinate 21,766,305 of CP106727.1, forward strand.
TTCATTGCGTAAACATGATATTTTAGAAAATGATTGCTAATGTTTTAAAAAAACCCCGTATTTATAAGTTTAACAATTATAAATGAAAACTTAGAAAAAATAAACTAATGGCCTTATTACAAAATATTAACCCAAAATAAATAATCTAAAAGAAAAGGCAAAAATCGAAATTACTAAAGTTCACGAGCAGTATCTCCAATGTATAGCCACCCCCGAGTCCTCCACGGCTCCCAATCCTCAATCGTTGGGAATCACCTGAAACATTTAATAAAAAGAGGGGGTGAGTTTATGAAAACTCAGTGTGCACAACCCTCATCGGTAAGAACATGCATCAGAACAATCCGGCCAAAGCCCATTACAAGAATGATGGCAATTGGGCCTTAGCCCAAAATAGCCTCGATTGAGCTTTAACCCATATCATATGTCACAAAGAGATCATGTATGCAATGCAATGCAAACCCATAACCTAATTTTCCATCTGCTACACACCACTTGTACCTAGCAATCACACCAATGGGGATTTCTACAATCAACCCTCACCGCTACACACCATCGATGGCAGTCATGCTGCAGTTAGCTGCTCATCGTCAGAATCATGACATAGTCACCGAGCAGATCGTGCGAGCCACTACAATAGATCGTGGCGAGCCACTCGTCGTGGCGAGCTACTATAATGTATTGTGGCAGCCACACTTCCCTTTAATATCACAATCCCACCCCATGCAAGCATAAGATCTTGATGTATGGTTTCAACAGTTTCGGCATGCATGTATAGGATGCTCATCACATATAACATGTCATCTCATCAGAACCATCTATTAATATCACAGAAGTCACTAACCTGATGAATCGCCTTTACCCTCCACGGGGATTTCAATAGCCATACTAAGTTTTCGACATTTAACAGAATATACATAAATATATATGTTATCAAGACACTATAAATGGTGTGAGAAGTTACACAAAATCACGCTAATCAACCCCAAAGGGTATAACGGTAATTTTACCTACCGAGGGTATTTTAGAAATTTACCTACCAAGGGTAATTCGGTAATTCTACTCATAACTAATCCATGTATGTAGTGAATCTCAAACATAATCAATCATACAATCAACACAGACAATATTAGTACTACCACGAGGGTACAACGACCATTTTATTATTTAGGGGTAAAACGGTAATTTTGTAAGCTAGGGGTATTTTGATAAATTTGAAAGCTAGGGTAATTTTACAAACCAAAGGTAGTTCAAATTTTGCAAACCGAAATATTTCGGTAATTTTGCAAACCAGTGGTATTTTGGTAATTCTGCAAACTAGGGGTATTTCGATAATTTTGCAAACTAAGGGTATTTTAGTAATTTTGCAAACCAGGGGTATTTTAGTAATTTTGCAAACAAAGGTGTTAACAGCCCAACAGAAGGTCCACTATCGCCTCGAACGACTCAAGTATTCTAAACAGAGATAATGATGCGAATAGGCCTAAGGCCCATTCTCGGCCCAAGTGGTCCCACACACTCGTGTGGCCTATTTAGCCCAAACCTAGCTACATATATGAGATTCACATAGTCTATTTCACTATCTACTACTCAATCATACAATTTACTCATATGGGCCCTCGACCCATTGGGCCCATTGGCCCCTTTTGGGCCAATGTGGCCCAACAGCCTAAACTCACAAGAACACTACTGATGGCCTCAACTATCGCATTGAAACCCCACATGTGCACTCCCACGCTCATGTGGCTACCATCGTCATGTGACCGGCTTATCGACATTTGCCACTCTACAACTATAGTAGAAAGAGTACACACCTAATAGGAATCTAAAGCTGCTAAACCGCGCTCCAAGCACTCCTATACCCAACGCCCGCCAAGGTATCTTTTTCTCCTCCTAGAATGCTCTTTATATAGCTAGCTTCTCACCTTCCTTCTTCGTATCTTTTCGATGTGGGATCCTTCGGCTAGCTGAGTTTAAATCCAACTCAAACTCTTGCCGCCCCATCTTAGCAAAATAAATACTCCCTTGCTTGTCATGAGATTCGAACCCAAGCTCTCCAATCAGCCAATTCACACCACTTGCCACTAAGCCACCAGCTTCTTTTGTGTCTAAAACCATGCGCAACTAAATATAACCCTATGGCAAAATTCTAGAGTCCATTTAAAAAGAAAACCAAAATGCAAAAGCCAAGACTTGAACCTTGGACCTCATTCCTTCCTTGTGGCGTCACCCCTTTGTCTCTTATGTGGCGTCACTTTTCCACTACACCACACACTCCACTTGTGTCACTTTCCCCATATTTTATTCTTAAAGCCTATTACTAACTCTTAGGGTTTTATTCACCCAAAACCAAAATTTTTCCTAAGGCCTAACTTGAACCCGGGACTTCATAGAAGCCCCCTAACCTTCCAAAATCACTCACCTACTAGATCCAACTTGTATTAAATTCGTTCTCTTATTCCCAAAAATTTTAAACGCTCCTATGCCTAAAGCCCAATGGGCCCAATCCTACTAGGCCCAATTTTGGGATGTTACAAGATCGTTAGAAATCGTACGTGAATTTGAAACGAAAAGATATTGAATTTCAAATCGGTGACAAAGTGTTTTTGAAAGTGTCTCCGTGGAAAAAAATCATTAGATTTGGTCTAAAAGGCAAGTTGAGTCCGCGTTTCATCTGGCCGTATGAGATCATCGAAAGAATAGGGCCAGTGGCATATCGACTAGCATTACCTATTGAATTAGAAAAGATACACAACGTGTTTCACGTATCGATGTTGTGCCGATATAGATCTGATCCATCTCATGTGATTTCTCTATCAGAGATTGAGATTGATATGACGTATAACGAAGAACTGATTAGGATTTTAGCTTGTGAAATCAAAGAATTAAGAAATAAACGCATAGCCCTAGTAAAGGTTCTTTGGCATAAACACATGATCGAGGAAGCTACGTGGGAACCCAAAGAAGCTATGAGAAAATAGTACACTAACCTTTTCACTGGTAAGATTTTCAGGGGCAAAAATCCTTAAGGGGGGAGAGTTGTAACACCCATTTTTGGTCAAATCAGAATAGTAGTTTCGGGACCACAAATCCAAAGTTGAAATATTTATTTTATTATTTACAGCATGATTGAATGACTATGTGAAAATTTCGGCATGATTGGTCAATTTGAGAAAAAGGATAAATAGCGTAAAGTGCAAAAGTGTTGTTCTATTAGCTAATGATGTCAAATAGTTATAGAACCTTAAAGTTAAGGTCCTTATGTGGTTATTAACCCATTTATAAGATAGTGGAAGTTAGTGGCATGGCATTTGGAGTAGTTATTAAAGTTTTTAAAGGTTAATGGTAAATTTGTAAGGTTAATTAAAATAAAACAAAACAATTTCTTTTTCATTCATCTTCATCTAGCCGATTTTTACAAAGGGAAGAAGCCATTTTATTAGCTCCAATATTAAGCCATGCTATCTATGCTCAATTAGGTACGATTTTTGTCCCGTTTTTATTGATTTCTATGTTTTTGTGATCGCTACAACTAGTACTAGCTAGCCCAGGGACTATTTTGCAAAATTGTTAAAGATTTTGAATGATGCCATTGATGAATACATGTGTATTTTGAAGTTTCTTAATAGATTATTAATATTTGGTGTTAGTTAAACAAGTCTTGTTAAGTGGTTTTTGGTGAAAATGCAAATTAGGGGCTAAATTATAAAATGTTAAAATGTGTAGTTGAAATGTGAAATAAATGAAAAATATGGACTGCTAGGGGCACTATGGTAATTTGGCTAGCATGGGTCTATGGTGGATTTCATTAATTTGTAATTTTATGAAATAAGGACCAAATTGTAAAAATGTGAAAGTTTAGGGGCTAATGTGTAAAATAGCTCAATTGCATATATTGGATTGAATTGAATAAATAGAGAAATAAATAAGATGATTTTGATTACTTATAGATCAAGAAAAGAGGAATTTGGACTTAAATTGGGGAAAAAGCAAATTAATTGAATAGTTGATCCGTTTCGTTATTTTCGTATACGAGTTAAGTTCGTATAATTGAACTTGAATGTGTAATTATTCAATTGATGGATGGTATTGAGATTTTATTTATTCTATGGCTAAATGTGATGAATTTTATTTAAATGTACGGTTTAATTCAACGAGATACTGAATAAGACCATAGTTGGGCATTGGTAATCGGATAATAAGACCATAATCGGGTTATGGCATTTGAATGTATGACCACGGCATGGCCTTGGAAATATATGTGTAAGGCCATAGTTGGATTATGGCATTGGAAAATTGACGTACTTATATCATAAGCATTTATAAACTCAAAGTGATTCGATAAGTGAATTGGTGAGAATAGATATGTATCAGTACAGGTATATATAGAAAACTATTTGAATGATGAATTAAAAGAAGATGAGAACTTATGAGTTGCTTTATAGTTAAACTTTATGTTATCTCATTGATTGAGGTTTTAATTGCAAATTATGTATCTATTTGGAATTGTAATGAATGATGTTGATTATTTCATATATACATAGGAACTTACTAAGCTTTATAGCTTACTCTATTTATTTTCTTCTATGTTTTATAGTATATTAAAGCTAGCTCGAAATCTGAGATCGTCAGGAACTTCATCGCACTATCGGACATCTATTTTAGTACTTTTGAGTTGTGTATATATGGTATATGGCATGTATAGGCTTTGGTCATTTTGGTGTGTTTCATGGAAATGTATTTTGAGCCATATGAGGTAGCTTATAGAAGTTATGTGGTTTTTTGTGTATATAAGCATGTGTTATGGTTGATGTTGAATTATGATACTCAAATGTTTATTATGGTATGAGGTATTTATTTGATTGAGATATCTTTAATGTGGATTGGTTTTGGATAATGAATTAGGTGTATTATGTTTAGTAAAGTAGGTTGAATTGATAGGTATTTGAATAGGTAAATGGAACTGAATTGAGTATTGAAATGGTGGAAACAAATATAGTATGAATTGTGTATGGGTTGATGACTTTTGGTTGTATATTTGTGTCTTGAAATGGTACCATTTGGGTTATGTAGGTATATGCAAAGAAGGGTGGCAAATTGGCTTAGTAAATAGCCTATTTTTGTCCACACAGGCAGAGTCAAGGGTGTGTGTCTCAGCCGTGTGTGACATACGATCAGGTTACATGGCCATGTGTCCCCTGGTGTTGAATTTGAAATGAAGTCAGTATGCTCCACACGGTCTCACACATGGGTGTGCAATCGACCGTGTAATACAAGTCAGTAAACCCCCTAATTGACACACGGCCTAGTACAAGGGCGTGTGACTTGGCTGTGTTGCATAAGTCAGTAATCCCTACAGGTTTGGCATGGCCTAACACACGGCTTGGCACGCGGGCGTGTGTGGCTACTTCGAAGGGCATACGGGTGTGTGGTTGGCCGTGTGACACAAGTCAGTATGTACCCCCTGTTTTCACATGACCTGTGATACGGGCATGTCTGATGGCCGTGTGAGACACACGGCCTGGTCACACAAGCGTGTGTCCCCTGAATTGAAGAAAAATTTGCTAAGTGTTAAAAATTTCCTGAGTTATCGGTTTAGTCCTAAACCATTTATAAGGCATGTTTAAGGCATCGTTGGCTCTTAATAGGGACAAATTGATTGAGAACGAATGATGAATGATTGGATTGAACAATTGTATGATAAATAATTGTTTAATTGTTTTGTAAGTCCAATAATGCTCCGTAACCCTATTCCAACATTGAATATTGGTGAGGGGTGTTACAGCAAAGATTTCCTTCTGACATCTAGTCACAAGCTTATTTCGAGTGATAGAAGTGCCTACGGAGTCGCTTGAACCGTTTCATCGACCAACCACATATGTGATAGGCGATTCAATATATATGAAATTTTAGGTACCTTTGTAGGAGCAACAGGCCAAATGGACCCATAGACATAAGAAAGAGGAACGGTTATCGCAAACACATCCAACAAAATCAAGAATAGAGAATATGTTAGAAGGCATTCAAAAATGGCTTGATGAGCTAGCGGAGTTGCGATATTATGACCCCAAATGAATGAATCTGTGAAGCCTTACATAGAACGTTGTGCAGGTAACCATGGGATAGAAAAGCCAGCTTGGCTGGTGAAACCAAAAATATCTCAAGTTCAAGAAATGTGTGGAATGGGAAGCCATAAGAATATAAGGAAGGAAACGAGCAAAAAAAAAAGGGAACAACGAACTGAATAAAAGTAAGAACACAATAGGCACAATCTTTTCATCCATGCGACCAATTAAAGGAGGGATCGTTTGAAGAGGATCCGAAGAGCGATTGAGTCGACTTCACAAGTTCTCGAGCGCAAGAGGAAAAGGAAAGCAACCTGTGGAGCTAGAATCAAGTCTGATTCAGAATAGTTACAAGCTTTTACATTTTTAATCTTATTCTTATTTATTTGTGTGGCATGTAAACTATTAAACTACGCTACTTTGGGAACTTATTTTTTTGCTTTTATATCTCATATTTTTTTTGGTTGTTTGTGTTGTTGTGTGTTTGTTTTATGTGTAATGAATTTTGAGGACAATGTGTAGTCTAAGTGTGAAGGATGCACATATTTTGATTTGTTTTATTTTTCTTGTTTTATTTTATTTTGTGCGTTTATTTTTGTTTTTAGGCCTTTTAAAAAAATAAAAAATTCCAAAAATATCTTTCATTTTTTGTCCTTATTATGTGTAATTGCATGGTTATTAGACCATAATTAGGTAATAATTCATTAGTTGTAAATATTGAATAAGTACATGGAATTGCCAAACTTGTAAATTTCGAATGATAGTAGACAACTTGATGTTCTTAATTGTAGACTAATTAGTTCAATAAGTTAACTTGTATAATAGAGTAGAGGCAATAACTTAAATGAAAATGTATAAAGTGTACCATAGGATGAATAAAGTATACAGGTGCTTGTAGATAAATAATTTGAATTGTTAACTTTTCATTTAAATATATGTATGCCTGATAGAATTGGTGTTGTGTGATTGATTTAGGAAAGACCTTAGGCATTGTTTGAACTAGCCTAGAGCCTAAAAGCTTACCTTTTGCTATGTACCCTAGTTCTCATATCTTTGAGCCTTAATTACCCTTTCCTTGTAACCTTAATATCAAAGCCTTGAGCCTATAGTACTCAATCCTTCTCTGTCCTTATCTTTAAATTGCACTATCTAATGGATGTCGAGCCATGGACATTGAGGATTAGGTAAATACATTATGGTGACTTTGTGTGTGAAAATGAAAATGAAAAGATTACGCAAGTTCGTGTGTTATATATAAAAAGGGTGAACAAAAGAGTGCAAAATAAAGAAAAAAAGAGCTAAATCAAAGTTAAGCTCAAAAAATAAAATCTTTTGATTCACAATTACCAATTTTGTGCATACTTGTAACAGCCCGTTTTCAGTGAAATTTGAACAGTGGTTTTGGGATCACAAATCCGAGACAAAAAGAAAATTTATTTTAATAATATTTCATGGTTTGAATTATGATAGGAAAGACGTATGAAAATTTTGATAAGAAAATTTTATCGATTTCATGATTAATTATGGAAAGGACCAAATTGCATAAAATGCAAAAGTTGGGTTCTAGTAGCTATAAGTATCAAATAGCTATGGAATTCAAAACTTGAGGTCCTTATATGGTAATTAGACCATTAATAAAAGTTAGTAGATATTTTTTATTATTCATCCATGGAAATTTGGAAAAGAAAAGGACTAAATTGGAAATTTAAATAAATAAAAGATGATAAATAAAATAAATGTTTAACATCATCATTTAATATCATCTTCATCCCTAAATTCTATGAAAACCCTAGGAAAGAGAAAGAAAATCAAGCAAGCCTAATTGGGTAAGTAATCTTGTCCCGTTTTTAGTAATTTTTATATTTTTAAGATCGGAATCACCTAATCTAGCTATTTTGGGGATCAATTTTAAAGTTATCAAAGTATTAAAATTTTTCAATAGATGAATATGCTGAAATTTTGAAATTTATGGTAGAAAATGAAAAGTTGTTGATAGATAAATAACTTTTGTAAAGTGAATTTTCATGAAATTGTGATTTAGGGACTAAATTGTAAAGATGTGAAATTCATGGAAAATTTCTAATTTTATGAAATATATGTTCTGTAAATGTTTTATGTAAAAATTGGTTAGGGTTGGAATAAGGATTAAATTGCATGAATTTCATTTTCTGAGCCTAGGGACGAAATCGTCATTTACGAAAAGTATAATGGCAAAATGGTAATTTTTCCTAGGATGTGAATTGAATATGAAACGGATTAAATTGACATTAAATTCATTTATATAGATCGAGATAACTCAAATATGAAGTTAGATCGAGGAAAAGAAAAAGTGTCGGATTAGTATATTTCTATGTATGAACAGTGATGATGTAAGTTCGTGTAACTAAATTGTTTGTATTTATATGCTTGAATTGAATGTTGTGTATGTGAATTGTATAAATGCCATATACATGAAATTGGTCACATATCCGACAAAGCCCGATAAATATTAAATCCCGTTTGAATAATGGAATTTGATGGATACAGGATTTCCCGATTAGTTGTGGTCCTGCATATGTTGCAGACACACTATAGCTCTTACGAGCATTCTTTATAAGACCTCTCGAGCTTCCTGATACATGGTTCTTGTGAACATTCTGATCAGTAGTGATCCTGCATGTGTTGCAGACTACCGCAACTCTTTGTAAGCGTCCTGTTATACGATCGATTGTGATCTTGCATATATATATATATATTGCGGACACAAACAAGCTCTTTATGAGCATCTTGATATAGACTCTTTGTGAGCTTCCTAACATGGCTCGTTTGGACATCCTGTTATATGGATGTCCGGAGCTCCTAATAATAACTCTTCGGAGTTACCTGTTAAGCTCAATGAGCTTCTTGTTCTAAACTCTTATGAGTTTCCTAATTTAGCCAGGATAAGCTTCTTGTTACATGACTCACATGAGCATCCTTTTATATGGCTCGAGAGAGTGCTTCCTGATTATGTGCCCTAATCGAGTACCTTTGAATATGAGTTGATGGTTTATAGTTTTGTTCACTTTGAGTGTACTATAAGTGTATCTATCGATATTTCAAATAAATTCAATGGGAATAGTTTTGACATGGTTGAATTGAACTTAAGATAATTGACTATGGAAATGCACATGTTATAAGGAAATATGATATGAAAAGCACATGTTTGTGAAAGTTATTACATGATGAGCTCATCTTTGATTTTTGATGTTTACATGACATATATACATGACTAACAAGTCTCTTGAAATCATATGTGTTTAGGCAAATGACCATAATGATTTATATGCTTGTTTGTATTTTTTTTCGAATGTACGTGATTGGTAAGTTAAATTCTTGTTATATGAACTTACTAAGCATTTGAAATGCTTACTCGATTTTCTTTTCTCTATTTTATATTGCTCAGAAGCTCGTAAAGGTTGGAATCGATCAGAGTATCATCACACTATCCTTCAACTTATTTTGGTATAAATAATAAACTTGTTTTGGTATAATGGCATGTATAGGTTGACTTGACCAATGTTGGCATGTAATTGATTGTTTGGAATCTAGCCATTGGAATGGCTAGTAATGGCCTTATTTTTTCCACATGGGTGTGTGTCTTAACCGTCTGTGATATACGGCCATGCGCACAGACGTGTGGTTTGGCCGCGTATCCCTTGCACCTTAAAAATTGAGAAATAGAATGCTTAGAAATGGTCACATAAGCAAAGACACAGGCATGTGTCTTGGCCGTGTGAATTCTGCACCTATAATTTTAAAATTAAATTGTCCACAAGGCCTAGCACACAGGTGTGTGGCTGGCCGTGTGACCCAAGTCAGTAGTTACCCTAATTTGAGCACGGGTTGGAACATGGCGTGTGCCTCACATTGAATGCCCACACAGCCTAAGACACGGGCATGCTCAGACGGCCTTACCACACGGCATGTGTCCTTGCACCTAAGAAAAATTTTGAAATTTTGTGAAAAATTGTTTAAGTTCTCGATTTAGTCCCAACTTGTTTCTAATGTATAAATAGGACCTCGAGGGTCCATTCAAAGGACAACATGATTGAATTATGATTTGATTCGGATATGAATAGTAAAAGACATGAATTAATTGTATTTGTTCTGTAAACTTCGGTAATGCTCTGTAACCCTATTTCGACGACGGATATGGATTAGGGGTGTTACATTTATTGGTATTAGAGCTATGGTTTAGCTGATTCTCGGACTAACATAATAAGTACGAGTTTATCTATACATGCCATTATATATAATTTGTGATAGTGTGATATATCCTTACCATTTTAAATGTGTTTTTCATATAGTAATGTTGTCCAACCGAGAGAGAGCTGAATCTGAGGAAGCTGAGAGCAATGCTCCAGCTTCAATTCAAAATGTTACATCTAGTAGTAGTAAAAGGCCCGAATCTGAGGGTCGGGGTGAGGAGGCAAAAGAAGCCTTCTCTCAAGTGATGAATGAGTGGTTTACAGAATTTTTAAGAACAATAACCTCCCCCTGCTGCTCCTCAACTAGTTCTAGAGATGCCATAAGGTGCCGAACCTATTAGAACTTGTAAGCCTTGATACATAAAATCCGTAAATATGGGGCAGAAGAATTCAGAGCAACAGCTGATGATGATCCGAAAAGAGCTGAATTTTGGCTAGAAAATACAATCATGATTTTGGATGAATTGTCTTGTACACCTGAAGAATGTCTGAAATGTGTTGTATCTCTGCTAAAAGACTCAGCTTACTAGTGGTGGAATACCATCATTTCTATTTTACCGAGGGAAAATGTTACAAGGGAATTTTTCCAAATAGAATTAAAAAAAAGTACACTAGCCAGAGATTTCTTGATCAAAAAAGAAAGAATTTTTAGAGCTCAAATAGAGGAATATGACTGTGTCTGAATACGAGAGGGAATTTGTTCGGTTAAGCAAATATGCTAGAGAATGAATCCTGACCTAAGTTGCTATGTGTAAACGTTTTGAAGAGGGATTAAATGAAGACATCAAGTTGTTAGTTGGGATTCTGGAGTTAAAAGAATTTGTTGTACTGGCCGACCGAACACATAAAGTTGAAGAACTAAATTAAGAAAAGAGGCAGGTAGAGATGGAAGCCTGAACTTCGAGTAAAAGATTTATGGGAAAATCATAATCGTCGACTTCAAAGAAATCAAAGAAATATCATGATCATTCTATCTCATCTGTTGGGTATTCGAAAAGACCAAGGCTCTCAACGTTCTAATATGAGCTCTCCGTATTCATCAATAGCAAGTTCTGGAAGTGTTGGTAGTCCCAAACCTAGATGTAAACATTGTAATAAATTTCATTTTGAGGAGTGTCATATGAGAAGTAGAGCCTGCTTTAGATGTGAATCTCTCGACCACTATCTTAAAGATTGTCCAGAAAAGCTTGAAAAAGATACTATTCAGACTTCGAAGCCAAGTAACATGCCCTTCGAGAGGAAGACCACCCCATCATCTTGGCAATGTTAGTGGTAGTCGAGGTGTTACAAAAGATTCAACTGCTAAATCTAAAGCACGAGCACCAGCCAAAACATATGCTATACGTGCACGTGAAGATGCTTATGCACCTAATGTCATTACTGGTACTTTTTCTCTTCTTGATACTGATATTATTACTTTGATTGATCCTGGCTCAACACATTCATACATATGCACAATTTACTATCTGTTAAAAATTTACCTATTAAGCTTCACTGAATTTATGGTTAAAGTATCAAATCCCTGGGCCAGTATGTGATGGTGGATAAAGTTTGTAAAAATTGTCCATTAATGGTACGGGGCTATTGTTTCTCGGATGATTTAATGTTGTTTCCATTTGATAAATTTGATGTAATTCTGGGTATGGACTGGTTAACTCAACGTGATGCAGTGATAAATTGTAAACAAAAGTACATTATGTTAAAATATCAAAATAGTGAATTACTTCATGTTGAATTTGATAAACTGGACGGGTTGTCCAATGTAACTTCAGCTATATCAGTACAGAAATATGTTAGGAAAAGTTATGATGCCTATCTTGCATATGTGTTGGACACTAAAATATCTGAATCGAAGATTAAATCAATGCTAGTTGTCTATGAATTTCCTTATGTGTTTCCACAAGAATTACCTGGTTTACCACCTGTTAGAGAGGTAGAATTTTCTATAGATCTTATTTCGGGGACAACATTGATATCTATATCACCCTATAGAATGGGTCCTATTGAATTAAAGGAGTTAAAAATGTAGTTGCAAGAGCTAATAAATAGAGGTTTTTCTTGAACCATTTCATCACCTTGGGGTGCACCGATTTTATTTGTTAAAAAGAAAGATGGGTTGTTGAGATTATGTATTGATTATAGATAGCTCAATAAGGTTACAATCAAGAACAAGTATCAATTGCCTCATATTTGTGACTTGTTTGACCAGTTGAAAGGTGCTACTGTATTTTCAAAGATTGATCTCCATTCTGGTTATTATCAGTTACAAGTGAAAGACTCAGATGTACCGAAGATAGCCTTCAGAACCAGGTATGGGCACTATGAATTTCTTGTGATGCCATTCGGCTTGACTAATGCACCTACAGTATTTATGGATTTGATTAATAGAATTTTTAGACCGTATTTAGACATATTTGTGTTGGTATTTATTGATGATATACTGGTATATTCTCGAGATGAAAATGATCATGCTGATCATTTGAGAACTGTGTTACAAACCCTGCATGAAAAACAATTGTATGCCAAATTCAGTAAATGTGAACTTTGGCATCGGAAAGTTGGTTTTCTTGGACATATAGTATCTGCTAAAGGTATCAGAGTTTATCCGAATAAAATATCAGCAATCGTTAATTGGAAACCATCGAAAAATATGTCTGAAGTCAGAAGTTTTCTGGGATTAGCCGGTTACTATCGAATATTTGTACAAGGTTTCTCGATGATAGCCTCTCCGATGACCCGTTTGTTACAAAAGGATGTGAAATTTGAATGGACTTATAAATGCCAGAAGATTTTTGACAGGTTGAAAGCCTTGTTGACTGAAGTACCCGTGGTAGTTCAGCCTGAATTGGGTAAGGAATTTGTGATTTACAGTGATGCATCATTGAATCGTTTAGGTTGTGTTTTGATGCAATAAGGTAAAGTAATAGCCTATGCTCTAGACAGCTAAAACCACATGAAAAGAATTACCCAATACATGATTTAGATTTGGCAGCTACAGTGTTTGTATTGAAAAGTTGGTGACATTACTTGTTTGGTGGAAAATGCCATATATTTACTAATCATAAAAGATTAAAGTATGATTTCACAAAAGGATTTGAATTTGAGACAGTGCGGGTGGCTTGAATTGTTAAAAGATTATGATCTGTTAAAAGCCAATGTGGTTGCAGATGCTTTGAGCAGAAAATCCCTATTTGCCTTGCAAGTAATGAATACTCGATTGTCGTTATCTAATGATGGTTCAATCATAGTTGAGTTAAAAGCTATAACGATGTTTCTACAGTAGATTTTTGAAGCTCAGAAAAATGATAATGAACTACGAGCTAAATAGGTACAGTGTGAGTTGAATTCTGATTCAGAATTTAAGATTGAGTCTGATTATTGTCTATTATTTAGAGGCAAAATATGTGTATCTAGGAATTCAGAACTTGTACAAAATATTTTGAACTTGTACGAATTCTGATTCAGAATTTTAGATTGGGTCTGATGATTGGTAAGTTAAATTATTGTTATATGAACTTACTAAGCATTTGAAATGCTTAATCAGTTTTCTTTTCTCTATTTTATAGTGCTTAGAAGCTTGTAAAGGTTGGAATCAGTCAGAGTATCATTACACTATCCTTCAGCTCATTTTGGTATAAATAGTAAACTTTTTTTGGTATAATGGCATGCATAGGTTGACTTGGCCAATGTTGGCATGTAATTGGTTGTTTGTAATCTAGCCATTGGAATGGCTAGTAATGGTATATTTAGTGAATATATACTTGATGTTATAATATTGTAACATCACTAACCCGAAACTGTCACCGGAATAGGGTTAAGAGGCATTACCTAACAATCGAATCATTTCACATCCCATTTACGACACAAAATCAATCATCATCATAACACATCAAGACATAATCAAATAGTCCCTTATTGAGGTCTACAAGACCTCAAACACATGCTAGAGAGGGATCGGGACTAAACCAAACACTTACAAAAGTTTTAGAAATTTCAAACATGCAATGAGTCTGTTGAGGCCACAAGCCCTTGCCACCAGGCCGTGTGCCTCATACGGTCACCAGACACCCTATGTGTCCAGGCCGTGCGAAAACAAAGCAAGCATTTTGACTTCTCCACACGGCCACCAGGCACGCCCGTGTGCCATGGCCGTGTGCTCTTAAGCTAGCTACTGACTTATGCCCACGGCTAGTTGCCACGGCTGTGTCTAGGCCGTGTACTATTAGGCTAGATTCTATCATTCTCCCACCGCCATTAGGCACGCCCGTGTGCCATAACCGTGTTGGCAAAACAGGCCATGTGCAAGGCCAATTTGCCGCCCACACAAGGGTCAAACCTACAAGCACATTTAAGCATGTTTACACACACAATTTGGCAACCAATTTCATGTCAAGTGATGAACATATCATTTCATACAAACTCATTCACAACCATGTTAACTAATAGACTAAATTGCACCACTTCAACACATTCCACACCAACATGATTCATTCCCGAATTCTATAATTCATACTAGCATCATATCAACACAAAGTTTTCCATTTATAAGACATCACCATTGCCATCAAAACATACCAAAACTCATTTCACAAACCAAATCCATACAAGCACATTTCAAATATTTATCTAGCCACCTCACATGGCTATTTACACGTCTCATACATAATTTACATATCTAGCTTATACATTCCATATTTCAACTATGTATATCTTTCCAAAAGTACCAAAATAGATTGCCGATAGTGTGATTGAGATGCTGATGATCCCCAGATCCAAGCTAACTTTACTGACACTATAAAACAGAGAAATAATCACACAGTAAGTTTTCAAAAGCTTAGAAAGTTCGAAATACAATACATATTACTCAAATATTCCACATTAGTACATAAGTAAACCATCACATAGATAAATGCACAATTAGGCTCATCATCAAACTCAACCATATGCTCAAGTATCAATTCATTCAACTTCTAAGATTATCATCAACCACATAGGTTCAACATACCTTGATCAACACATAGTTACTCACCATTCATGCTACTCCATAGCTCAATATTACATCTCATCCAATCTTTTCTATTCCTTTGAGTTATTTGAACACTTAGTGTCAAATTACATAACCAAAAATAGTCGTTCCGCACACTTAGTTCCAATATGTTAAACTGGACTTATATCGTATCACACACACAGTGCCAATTCATTAATCCGAAGCTTTTATCATCTCGCACACATAGTGCCAACCATCTCTATCTCGTATCAAAATTCACACACTTAGTGCCTTTTAATTCAATTTCGCACTTAACATTTCAAATCTCATAATTATATAGATATTCATTCAATTCACATTACATAGAATATAAGTTAATAACATGTATTATATCCGAACTTACCTCGAACGTCGAACTATCGAAGCGATTAGATTAATCGAAACACTTTATCTTTGCCTCGATCTCGATCCGAACCTCTCCTCTCTTAGTCTATACACATTCAAATTCAATCCATTCAATCATCAATTCATTCAATTTAATCCACACACACTTATTTAGGGTATTTTACAAAATAGCCCTCACATTTTTATGTTTTAACACTTTAGTCCCTATTTCACAAAATCATCAAATGCACAAAATTTCAAAACACATATGCTTAGCCAAATTCTTCCCATGCTAATACAAGCCCATAAATTTCATTTATTTCACAATTTAACCCTTCAATTTCTCAATTTCTTAATTAAGTCCAAAATACTCAATTTCACTAAAAATTCCAATACAAATTATGTTAATCCAACACCAAGTTTCCATATTTCACTATCAACTAACACATAGCTCAAGTGTTCATCAATGGTTTATCACAAAAACATCATCAATTCACAAAATTACAATATGGGTTAGCTAGAGCACGAAGCAACGATTACAAAAATGTAGAAATTATCAAAAACGGATCAAAAACTAACCTTGAATCGAGCCAAAACTATGGCCGAACCCTAGCCTACTCTTCCTTTCCCCCTTTGATATTTTAGGTCAAGAAAAATAGATGAACAATGTCTATTTTCATGCCTTGTTTTCATTATAACATATTATTATGTTATTTACTAAATTAACCTTTAGCATAAAATGTATATAACATATGATATAAGGTCATTCTTGACCATTTCCACCCACTTTCTTAATTAATGGGCTATTTGCAACATAAGGCCTCTTATTTATAAAGACAACCACACTTAGGTACTTATATATTAGCACATAGCTTTTACTCTTTATGCGATTAAGTCATTTCTCTTAATTCAGCACACAATCGATAAAATTATCACACAGAATTTTCACACAGACTATGTCAACTTGGATCAACACCAAAGATAATATTAAAATATTATTTTGACCTCAGTTTTGTGGTTTCAAAACCACTATTTTGACTAGGGTCTAAACTGGGCTGTTACAAATATGGTTAATATATGTAACACCCCTAACCCATATCCGTCACCGGATTAGGGTTACGAGGCATTTTCAAAGAAAATATAGCTTTCGTACATTCACATAATCATATAGAACCTATTTACAAATATATATACATATAACATTTTGTTAATTAAGTTTTAGTCTTAAATTATTAAGCACCCCAATATACCAATCATATCTCAAAGTTCCATCAAATTCATTTCAAACCTATACCATATTTTCAAGTCAATATACATGTCTTAAAATCACACAAAATACCTTAAAATACATACATAAATCATGAGCTTATCATTATAATGACATTCGAATATTTAATAACTATTAATCGTTTATTCTCAAAAATATATACATGAACTTAATAGACCAACAATCATTTCACAAAGTTTAATATCCAATATCATATGCGGTGTTGGAAATAATCATTATGAACAATGAACTTGGCACAATTATTAAAGACTAAACATACCTCTTTTCTATTTACAAGACCATGCGCATGTGACCATTTTAATTTAAACCATTTGCAAACACAAAACAACTCATATTGTACTCAATTCGTGTAACACCTATCTTACACATAATCACATTTTCTTTAATAAATCAGACGAAATAATAACATTTAATCATTCATATACATGTTTAAGTGATACTTTAATCTAACAATTTAAAATCGTCTTAATATAATCCATAAAAACAAAATATATACTTAAGTTATTTGAAAAGACAAATTCGAACCAAGCATATAAATTTATTAGTCATGTACGAATACAATCCAAGTCCAAATATAATATCCAAGCAAAAACTTGCATATTTAATTTAATCAATATTACACAACTAAACACATCACACAAATATGCCATGACCAGTAACAACTTTGAATATGGGGTTATTTGTATTTACATTATTTTACTTATGTTGAATGGTTGAGATAATAATTATGGCTTGATAAGATTTAATTAAGGGCCTTGAGTGACTTTTAATAGTGGAAAATATTATTTATAAGCTTTAAAGGTGAAGAGCCTTAGTAGTTAAGGGTTATAAGAATAAATAAGGAAACATTTGACATAGAATAAGCCTAGATTAAGTGGCAAGGGAGGGCCACTTGGGAGCTTCATGTGGCGCCATCAAGGAACAAGGGAGAACCTTGGTTCGAGTCACAATTTTCCCTTTTGGCATTATGTTGATGGCACATGTGGGAGAGTCCTTCTCCTTTAAACTCTTTAATTATTATTATTAAAAGATAATATGAGCATTTTATTTTGTGCTAAGGATAATAGGAGATAAAAAGAAGCTATTATTAGGATTATTCTTTGGTTATGGGGATTAATTGAGATTATTTTGAATTAAACCAATTAAGAAGTTGGTGGTAGGTTGAGCGCTTAGTGGTGTGGACTGGCAAGGTCTTTGGGGAGGAGATAATACCAATTTACTAAGTTATTTTAATTTAAGCTTTTCCCCTTGTGATAATTTTCTCTTCATCCTTTCTCAAACTAGAAGAAAATCTCATTGCTCCTATTCTTTGATCTATAGCCGAAAACATCTACTCTTTCTTTCTCTTCATTGCCAAACCGAAACCCACCTTCTCTTTACACTCCTCTTCTCAAAAATCCCTTAAGTCGAACCATTCAACACCTTTCTTTCCCATTATTTTCTTTCTCCCCTTGGCCGAATACACTCCCTTGGAAGTGCCGATTTCCTTTTCTCCTATTCACTCACCTTGACCGAAACCCCTTTACTTCTTCCATTGCCGAATAACCCTCCCCCAAATTTCAAGTCTTGGCCGAATCTCAAACATAGTGCTCCCTCTATTTCTTCAATCAGGTTTTAAGGTAAGTAGATCAAGTGTTTTCTTTATTGGCCTCTAGTACTTGTCGACTTCTAGGGGGAAGGTAAGGACCTATTTCGGCACTTGATAAAAAGGTATTAACTCTCTTTAATGAAATCGATTATGTTTAGGTGCTTCGGGATCTTGAAGAAATCGGTTCAAGTCTCCATCAACTAGATTTGGTAAGTTAACGGTAAGTCAAGTCTTTCTAAACCTTTCAGTGGATAATTGGAGAAAAGCCGAAACTAATCTTGTTTGGTATTTAAGGTTGGCCGATTGCTAGGAACCCATATAAGGATTCGGGTTGTTAGAAACCAAATCAAAGCAAGGTAAGATCTCTGATCTCAAATGATAATTCTATGGTATAAGTTGGGTTGGCGAATAGGCCATGGTCTTGACTCATGTTTTGGCGAATCTAGGGACAATAGATCTAGGGTGGCGATTTCTTCATTCGGATTTAGATCACTCGGTGGTGACAGTGTGTACATACACACGTATAACTTATTAAATGTGCTAAATATTGTGAATGCTAATTTGGTTATTGTAGCATTGGATAATATACCATATCGGTATAGTTGGCAATTCGTAAGTACTGCTTGAATATCTTGTTTGATGCTTTTGGTAAGCATAATGTATTGATGCATGAGATTTAAGCATGTGATGGCATGAAACATATATGTATATATGACCTGATGTGGGATTAGTGAGTGGAGGGGCAGATTATTGTGCCGACGGGCACCAGTGTTTTGGTAACACACCATGACTACGGTCACCGGAGGTTTGGTACCTCCAGGAGGTTTGGCACCTCATAGCGACTTGTCCTCGTGGTTAACACCACCGTGGGTTGGCCCCACTTGAGATATGGGATCGTGCGCGGTGATTTGGTATCACACGATGGGTTGGCCCCATCAATTGATCCGTGTCTCACGGACACCGGTGTTTTGGTAACACATTGTGACTATATGTCACCAGTGGTTTGGCACCACCAAAGGTTTGGTACCACAACGGGTAGACGATGGCGTTTGGATGGCTAGGAGGGTACTTAATATTTTGCATATTAACTGTTATGTGTGGTGTATGAAATGTTTTAAAGCAGGGAAGGGTTACATCTGAGTCTTGGTGACTCACCTTCTCCATTATTTTTTCGGTGATGCATAGATCGCGGATATGGAGCCGAGGGACTCGAGGTGGCCATGCGAAGGATTTGAAATAAATGAACTTTCATTTAGTTATATTATTTTATTATCGGTTTGTTTTTAGGCCTCTATAAACTTTATTTTTGTTACTATTTTTTTTATGTCGGATACTTGCTTTTAACTACACTATTAAAAATTTAAATTTAGATCACATGTTTTCCTAAATCAACACGAAAATGTTTTATCGTGTCAGCGGACACATCCAAAATTGGTGTAACAACTTGACTTCAATTAAATTTTCAATTTAATCCAAGTAAGATTTCAACAAGATAACCAAAAAGCGAGGAGTTTTCAACAAAACTTAAATTGGATTTTAAAATGGGCTTCAAAATGTTTTCTCTAGAACGACCCATATTCATCCTAACGGTTGGGCGGGTTTGAATGTTATACAATGACCAACCTATATATATATGTATATACGATATGCACCTAGATTATAACAAGATATACCCAAATAAAACAACTATGGTTCAATATAATCGAGTATACATTTAATTATTCATACCACATCATATCTCAACTCATATTTTCACTCTCAATCACATATTTCTTTACCATATTCGAATTAACCCTTGATTGAGTTTGCACAACCATCAACGATATAAACTGACTATTATTTCAAAAGCTTGATAAACATACCTAACCAAAGAAATTTAGCCGTATTCGCATGGCTATTATATACATGAACAAAAATTTTTCAACAAACGAGGTCAAGTCTTCCTATACATGCCTCTATCCAAAAACCAAAATGAAAGAGTACCAAAATTAGATCGATAGTGTGGTCGATCTCTTGACGATCCCGTTGAGCAGTACCCTTTACCTAATCTATAAAGCAGGGAGAACATTACACACAAATAAGTTTACAAACTTAGTAAGTCCCAAGCTCATAATAATACTACATTTAATTACTTAAACATTTAGATCATTCAATTCTATCATGATATCATTTTAAATTTCTTTCACCTTTAGCACTATTATTTGAAACCGAATCTCCATGATAGTACATTCAAGCTCAAACTCACATATAATACTTGTGCACATCAATCGTAATCTCAAATATACATAACATTGTACTCATAATATTAGTTAAACTCTAGTAACATTAAACATATCAAACCTTGCTTACTTACCTGAGCCTTTAACTAGACACATTATCTACGATTTACCTTGAACTACAATTCGGTTTCTCCTTTGTAAAACACATCACCGGCATAAAGCCTGCTAGGCATTAAAGCCCGAAATAAATCACCGACACAAGGCCTGCTAGGCACGAAGCCCGAATATGTCACCGGCATTAAGCCTGCTAGGCACGAAGCTTCTAATATGTCACCTAAGACTAAGCACGCTGAGCACGAAGCCCGAATATGTCACCGGCACTAAGCCTGCTAGGCACGAAGCCCGAATATGTCACCGGCACTAAGCCTGCTAGGCACGAAGCCTGAATATGTATAGTTAATCTTTCATTTCACATTTCATTGTGCTAAATTCACCACCACTTATAATTCACGTATTATATCGAATAACAAACCAAAACACTTATTCACATCACTTTGAATAAACTTCCAACCAATCCATACCAATACTTTCACATTCGGCTAACACAAGGTTTTATACAAAATTCTATTGAATACTATCATTTAACACATTCATAAATAATTCGATAACCTATACTTGCTTAAGGACTTACCTCGGTTGTCGATAGACCGTGCAAATTGGCTATTCGAGAACCTTCGTCTTTCCCCGATCTAAATCCGTTTTTCTTTGCTCTTGATCTAAAACATATTCAAATTTAGCTCATTCAAACACAATTCATATCAATTTAGTCCCTAAACACATAAATGGGCAAATTACTATTTTACCCCTAATATTTCACGGCTTTTCAATTAAGTCCCAAGCATACAATACACAATATGTACTTAATTCAATTTTAGTACTCCATGGCCGAATGCTATTTACCCTAATGCGAATCTATACAACTCAATTTTTGTACAATTTAACCTTTCTTTAGTTAAAATGAATTAATCTCACCCATATACACATAATTTATATAATTACAAATTTACCCCCTTAGTTTCGATTTCCTTGTAATTTAGTCCCCAAATAAAACATAAGAGTTTCAAGAAATTCGGTCTAATCCCCTTAAGAGCCGAATCTTTTTCCCTCATTCACAAGTTCATATAACTATTTATTTTTTTATTTATGCAATTATGTTCTCATCTATTCATTTCAAGAAAAATTCAAACCTTAACACATACCTATTATCTAAAATTTCCTATTCAACATGTTGATGTCCTAAGTATATTCAATGTTCTTTCATCAAACATAACAAAATCATGATGCTCATCCATGGCCGAACCTAGGAGGAGTTTTAAACTCATAATCTTTTTCATATATTTGATAGCATTCATGATGACTAACACAACCAAGCAAGAATTTATCAAAATTAAGCTAAATACCTCACCTTAATGGCACATGCAAAGTTCGGCCATGGAAGCTAAAATTTTCTCCCCTTCTTCTCTTTTGTTTCGTGAAAATGGTGAGGAAGATGAAAGAGAAGTAAAATGTATTTCTTATTTTCTTTATTTTACTTTATTCATTTTCATTACTTAAAATAATCATTTAAAATTCCATTAACATATAATCACTTATTATATATATATTCATTCATCATTGCCATCCACTACCCACATTTTTGGGTTATTTGACATGCAAACCCCCTTCTTTTATACTACACTTAAATTAAACCTTTCAGGTTTATTGAATGTTACCTTTATACTTTACCTATTAGATCCTTTCTCTTAATTCAAACACACCAAACAATCAAATTCACACAATTCAACATACATCACATAAAATAAAATAAATATCACAAGATTTGACTTGGTTTGTGGTCCCAAACCACCGTTCGATTAGGGTCAATTTGATTCATTACAACTCTCCCCTTAAGGATTTTCGTCCCCAAAAATCTTACCGTTAAACAAGGTCGGATATTGTTGCTTTATTGAATCCTCGGGCTCCACGTAGCCTCTTCAACTCCGTGACGATTCCATAGAACCTTCACTAACTAATTCTTTTATTTCTCAACTCTTTTATTTCCGAGCTAAGATACGGATCGGTTCTTCATCATATGTTAAATCGATTGGATTTCAATCTCTGCAGGTGTGATCATGAGACGGATCGATCTATACTTACGAAGCATCGAAGCGTGAAATCGTCATGTATCTTTTCTAACTCGTAGGGCAATCTCAATCTATAAGCAACAGCCCAATACGTTCAATGATTTCATACGGTCCGATAAATCTCGGACTCAACTTGCCTTTTGACCAAATCGAGTACTTTCTTCCACGGAAACTTTTAAGAATACACGATCTCCTACCGAAATTCAATGTCTTTACGTTTCAAATCGAGATAGGACTTTTGTCGATCCGATGCGACTTTCAAATTATCTTTGATTATGGCCACTTTCTATTCAAGTCTCTTTAATCAAATCAACCCGTGTATATTATTCTCACGAGCTCATCCAAAGACAATGGTGTTCGACACTTTCGCGTACAAGGCTTCATACGGTGCCATCTTGATACTAGATTGAAAACTGTTATTATAAGCAAATTCAATCAAAGGTAGGTATCGTTCCCATGCCTTCAAACTCGAGAACGCAACATCTCAACATGTCCTCAAGTATCCGAATAGTTCGCTCGGTGGCCAATGCATCTGCGGATGAAAAGCTATACTAAAATGTAGTTTAGTACCTAAAGCATCTTGCAACTTCTTCCAAAATCGCGATGTAAATCTCTTGTCTCCGTCTCAAACAATGGAACTCGGTACACCATGCAATCTCACAATTTGTGATACATACAATTCAAACAAGTTTATCAAGTGAGAAGTGCATACGAACCTAGTACAAAATGAGTGATTTAGTCACCTATCAACTATAACCCGACGGCATCTTTCTTACTCGGTGTCATAGGAAGACCGGATACAAAATCCATTGTAATTCTATCCCATTTCCATTCAGGTATCATGATTGGCTGAAGTAGTCCAGATGGCGCTTGATGCTCAGCTTTTACTTGCTGACAGATTAAGCACTTAGAAACAAATTCAGATATATCCTGTTTCATGCCAGGCCACCAATAGAACTATTTCAAATCGTTATACATCTTCGTGCTACCCGGATGTATCGATAGTCGACCACTATGAGCCTCACTCAAAATCATCATATCAAATCGAGTTCTTTGGAACACACATTCGATTTTAAAATTCAAACAATCATTTGCATCAACTTTGAAAATCGATTACGCACCCTTTTCACCTTCAATTCGACTAGCAATCAAATCTTCATCAACTTTACATGCATAACAAATTTCTTGAATAAACATCGGTCTTGCTCGTAACTCACTATGATCGAACCATCACTAGACATAGCCATCTGTACATTCATTGCACGAAGAGCAAATAATGATTTCTGACTTAACGCATCCGCAACAACGTTAGCCTTTCCCGGGTGATAGTCAATCACCAATTCATAGTCTTTCAACAGTTCTAGCCACTGCGTTGTCTCAAATTCAGGTCTTTCGAGTCATTAGATACTTGGACTTTTGTGATCCGAGTAAACATGGCATTTCTCACCAAACAAGTAATGACGCTTAAATCTTGATCACGAACACAATGGCTGCAAGCTCTAAATCATGCGTCGGGTAATTTCTTTCATTCGGCTTCAATTGTCTTGATGCTAGGTTACTACCCTACCTTCCTGCATCAATACACAGCCCAAACCATTTAAGGAAGCATCAGAATACACAACAAATTCTTTACTCGATTCAGGCTGAGCTAACATTGGAGCTTCGGTCAAAAGGGCTTTCAACTGCTCGAAACTTTTCTGGCACTTCTCTGACCACTCAAACTTGACATCTTTCTGTAGTAGCTTTGTCAAAGGTGTAGCTATCACCAAGAAACCTTTCACAAACCGTCTGTAATAGCTAGCAAGTCCCAGAAAACTTCGAATCTTGAAAACATTCTTCGGTGGCTTCCAATCAAGTATAGCCGAAATTTTGTTTGGATCGACTCGAATACTTGATGCTGAAACAACATGTCCCAAGAAACTGACTTCTTTCATCCAGAACTCACACTTGCTAAACTTCACATACAACTGTTGATCTCTCAAAGTTTGTAGCACTAATCTCAAATGATCGGCATGCTCGATTTCATTTTTGGAGTAGATCAGTATATCATCAATAAACACTACTACAAACCGATCCAAAAACTGTCTGAAGACTCGATTCATTAAATCCATAAAAACTGCAGGTGCATTAGTGAGTCCAAAAGGCATAACCAAAAACTCAAAATGTCCGTACCTCATCCGGAATGCAGTCTTTGGCACATCTGTATCTCGACTCATAGAATCGATAATAACCTGATCTCAAATCTATCTTCGAAAATACTGAAGCCCCTTTCAACTGATCAAACAAATCATCAATCCGAGGTAACGGGTACTTATTCTTTATAGTTACCTTATTCAGTTGCCGATAATCAATACACATTCGCATCGTTCCATCTTTCTTCTTCACAAAAAGAACTGGTGCACCCCAAGGGGAAAAACTTGGCCGTGCAAAACCCCTATCTGTCAACTCTTGCAACTGCGCTTTCAACTCTTTTAACTCTGTAGGTGCCATCCGATACGGAGCTATCGAGATCGAGTCGTTCCCGATACTAATTCAATGCCGAACTCAATCTCTCGTACTGGTGGTAAACCCGGTAGTTCTTCAGGAAACACGTCAGGTATTCACACACAACCGGTACAGATTCAATATGCTTTTCAGACACTTT
The DNA here is from genome assembly GCA_025506655.1 of Gossypium rotundifolium. Taxonomy (NCBI): domain Eukaryota; kingdom Viridiplantae; phylum Streptophyta; class Magnoliopsida; order Malvales; family Malvaceae; genus Gossypium; species Gossypium rotundifolium. The sequence goes on from CP106727.1 coordinate 21,791,889, forward strand.
ATTATCCAAGACATAGGCCAAATAAACTTGCACCCTTTTCTCACATACTTACGGCTAACATCGAAGATATTCTCAGGAAAATCCACTCAAATCATGGATTCAATTCTAATGATCTCACCGTTCGCATCTCAAATCAATAAGCTTTCTTTTGCAATTCAACACCGCATCATGTGAAGTTAACGATCTATCCCCAAAATTAAGTCGAACTCATCGAAGGGCAACAACATTAAATCACCAAAGGAAGCAAGAATCCGAATCATCAATGGGCAACCTCTACACACTTTATTAACAAGTGCGCATCTACCCAAAGGGTTGGACACACGAATCACAAACTCGATGACTCAACTGGCGAGTCTTCTCGATTACTAGAGTTTCACACATATGAATGAGTCGAACCAGGATCAATCAATGCAATCACGAGTATCATAAAGGCGAAAGTACCGTAATGACATCGGGGAGGAAGCATCCTCTCGGCTCGTAGCATAAGCTCTAATCGGGGCTCCACCTCGGATCGAGCTAGATGTTCTTCGTTCCTCTCGACTACCACCTACATTGCACGAATGTCCGGGTGGCTCGCTTCGATCTTGGCGCGTTGCTCGACTTAATGTTACGAACTATATTCGCTCAACTAACATCGTACATTCTCTAATAAAATGATCGACGATCCACATTTAAAGCAAGATCGATCATGTAATCTACAACTCCCATAATGCCATTTCCCACAATGCTTGTATTCAATTCGATTACGTGGAACGTTACCAACACCGCCATCGAGGTAGTCGGGGAGCCCACCGGAGGTCGTTCACGTCTAGGTACATCTCAAGTAGTTTTATGTCTTTGAAATCATCTCGAAACTTTTAGATGTGGAATAAAAATTCTTACTCGACGATCTCTTTCGTGTGTCTCTAGCTTCTGTCTCAGCCTTTCTTTTCTCTTTCCCGAGCTTTCAGCTTTGCAAGCTCGCTCAACTAATGTCACAAACTCTTGAATTTCAAGAATGCCAACAAGCAATTTTATATCTTCATTCAGATCGTCTTCAAACCTTTTGCACATAATAGCTTCAGTAGAAACACACTCTCTAGCATATCTGCGAGCGACAAATTTTCGTTCATATTACATCACGGTCATTCGCCTGCTTTGATTCAAGAAATTCTTTTCGTTTCTGGTCGATGAACCTCTGGCTGATATATTTCTTGCGGAATTCATTCTGGAAGAAATCCCACGTCACTTTTTCTTTCGGGACGGCTGATACTAGTGTATTCCACTAGTGATATGCAGTGTCCCGAAGTAAAGATATAGCACACTTCAAGCATTCCTCCGAGTACAAGATAGCTCATCAAGTACGAATAGTATTATCAAGCCAAATTTCACTCGCTCTGCATCATCATCATCATTGGCCTCAATTCTTACCCCAAACTTCTGATTTTATCAGCCTGAGGCCTACTAGATCTCATCGGATCTATCATCGAAGTCTTGAAGGAATCGAGTTGGATTATTCGGGGTGGAGGTTGGGAATACAATTGGGTTAGTCTGAATAAACCGGGTAAACCACTTGTTCATCATTTGGTAGAAGGCTTGTTTAGCCTCCCCTATGGCTACCCGAACGGTCGAGAGTCTACCTGACCTTGATCCATGTGCCTTTGTCAGCGCTACACTCTCTACATCATCCGCTCTCGCTCTCTCAGGATCAGTGTCCATTTACTATATAAAACGCAGTTCAGAATGTCAGAAGTCACCACACTATCAATATATGAAAAAGGCATGTATAGCTAGACCCTCACGCTCTACGGTAGTCCTAGAATCGACTAAACTGTAAGCTCTGATACCAATAAAATGTAACACCCCTAACCCATATCCGTCACCGGATTAGGGTTACGAGGCATTTTCAAAGAAAATATAGCTTTCATACATTCACATAATCATATAGAACCTATTTACAAATATATATACATATAACATTTTGTTAATTAAGTTTTAGTCTTAAATTATTAAGCACCCCAATATACCAATCATATCTCAAAGTTCCATCAAATTCATTTCAAACCTATACCATATTTTCAAGTCAATATACATGTCTTAAAATCACACAAAATACCTTAAAATACATACATAAATCATGAGCTTATCATTGTAATGACATTCAATATTTAATAACTATTAATCGTTTATTCTCAAAATATATACATGAACTTAATAGACCAACAATCATTTCACAAAGTTTAATATCCAATATCATATGCGGTGTTGGAAGTAATCATTATGAACAATGAACTTGGCACAATTATTAAAGACTAAACATACCTCTTTTCTATTTACAAGACCATGCATGTGACCATTTTAATTTAAACCATTTGCAAACACAAAACAACTCATATTGTACTCAATTAGTGTAACACCTATCTTACACATAATCACATTTTCTTTAATAAATCGAATTAAATAATAACATTTAATCATTCATATACATGTTTAAGTGATACTTTAATCTAACAATTTAAAATAGTCTTAATATAATCCATAAAAACAAAATATATACTTAAGTTATTTGAAAAGACAAATTCGAACCAAGCATATAATATTTATTAGTCATGTACGAATACAATCCAAGTCCAAATATAATATCCAAGCAAAAACTTGCATATTTAATTTAATCAATATTACACAACTAAACACATCACACAAATATGCCATGACCAACCTATATATATATGTATATACGATATGCACCTAGATTATAACGAATATACCCAAATAACACAACTATGGTTCAATATAATTGAGTATACATTTAATTATTCATACCACATCATATCTCAACTCATATTTTCAGCTCTCAATCACATATTTCTTTACCATATTCGAATTAACCCTTGATTGAGTTTGCACAACCATTAACTATATAAACTGACTATTATTTCAAAAGCTTGATAAACATACCTAACCAAAGAAATTTAGCCATATTCGCATGGCTATTATATACATGAACAAAAAGTTTTCAACAAACGAGGTCAAGTCTTCCTATACATGCCTCTATCCAAAAACCAAAATGAAAGAGTACCAAAATTAGATCGATAGTGTGGTCGACTGTCTTGACGATCCCGTTGAGCAGGTACCCTTTACCTAACCTATAAAACAAGGGAGAACATTACACACAAATAAGTTTACAAACTTAGTAAGTCCCAAGCTCATAATAATACTACATTCAATTACTTAAACATTTAGATCATTCAATTCTATCATGATATCATTTTAAATTTCTTTCACCTTTAGCACTACTATTTGAAAACCGAATCTCCATGATAGTACATTCAAGCTCAAACTCAGTCATATAATACTTGTGCACATCAATCGTAATCTCAAATATACATAACACTGTACTCGTAATATTAGTTAAACTCTAGTAACATTAAACATATCAAACCTTGCTTACTTACCTGAGCCTTTAACTAGACACATTATCTACGATTTACCTTGAACTACAATTCGGTTTCTCCTTTGTAAAACACATCAAGATAAAGCACTGCTAGGCATTAAAGCCCGAATAAATCACCTAGCACAAGGCCTGCTAGGCACGAAGCTTGAATATGTCACCAAGACTAAGCCCGCTAAACACGAAGCTTTGAATATGTCACCGGCACTATGCACTGCTAGCCTGGCCCGACCGAATATGTCACGGCACTAAGCTCGCTAGGCACGAAGCCCAAATAAGTATAGTTAATCTTTCATTTCACATTTCATTATGCTAAGTTCGCCACCACTTATAATTCACGTATTATATCGGATAACAAACCAAAACACTTATTCACATCACTTTGAATAAACTTCCAACCAATCCATACCAATACTTTCACATTCGGCTAACACAAGGTTTTATACAAAATTCTATTGAATACTATCGTTTAACACATTCATAAATAATTCGATAACCTATACTTGCTTAGGACTTACCTCGGTTGTCGATAGACCGTTACAAATCGGCTATTCGAGAACCTTCGTCTTTCCCCGATCTAAATCCATTTTCTTTGCTCTTGATCTAAAACATATTCAAATTTAGCTCATTCAAACACAATTCATATCAATTTAGTCCCTAAACACATAAATGGGCAAATTACTATTTTACCTCTAATATTTCACGGCTTTTCAATTAAGTCCCAAGCATACAATCTGAATATGTACTTAATTCAATTTTAATACTCCATGGTAGAATGCTATTTACCCTAATGCGAATCTATACAACTCAATTTTTGTACAATTTAACCTTTCTTTTGTTAAAATGAATTAATCTCACCCATATACACATAATTTATATAATTACAAATTTACCCCCTTAGTTTAGATTTTCTTGTAATTTAGTCCCCAAATAAAACACAAGAGTTTCAAGAAATTCGGTCTAATCCCCTTAAGAGCCGAATCTTTTTCCCTCATTCACAAGTTCATATGACTATTTATTTTTTTATTTATGCAATTATGTTCTCATCTATTCATTTCAAGAAAAATTCAAACCTTAACACATACCTATTATCTAAAATTTCCTATTCAACATGTTGATGTCCTAAGTATATTCAATGTTCTTTCATCAAACATAACAAAACCATGATGCTCATCCATGGCCGAACCTAGGAGGAGTTTTAAACTCATAATCTTTTTCATATATTTGATAGCATTCATGATGACTAACACAACCAAGCAAGAATTTATCAAAATTAAGCTAAATACCTCACCTTAATGGCACATGCAAAGTAACCATGGAAGCTAAAATTTTCTCCCTTCTTCTCTTTTGTTTCGTGAAAATGGTGAGGAAGATGAAAGAGAAAGTAAAATGTATTTCTTATTTTCTTTATTTTACTTTATTCATTTTCATTACTTAAAATAATCATTTAAAATTCCATTAACATATAATCACTTATTATATATATATTCATTCATCATTGCTAGTCCACTACCCACATTTTTGGGTTATTTGACATGCAAACCCCTTCTTTTATACTACACTTAAATTAAACCTTTCAATTTATTGAATGTTACCTTTATACTTTACCTATTAGATCCTTTCTCTTAATTCAAACACACCAAACAATCAAATTCACACAATTCAACATACATCACATAAAATAAAATAAATATCACAAGATTTTTGACTCGGATTCGTGGTCCCGAAACCACCGTTCTTATTAGGGTCAATTTCAGTCTGTTACAATATATGTGTGCTTGGTATGGTTAGATTGAATTATGGTAAACATATATGTCTTTTAAAAAGGTAAGTTTGAATACATGTGATGATATATCAAGTACAATGTTAATGTTTGCTTGGTTTTAACATCTTGAGTTGGTTGCTATAGGTATGCGAGTATTAATGTAGGTACAAGGCAAAATTTGGGTGAGAAATAAGGTTTGGAAATGGCTTTGTTTTTTCCATGCGGGTAGACACACGGGCGTGTGTCTCAACTATGTGTGATACATTGCCATGCACACGGCGTGTGGTTTGGTCGTGTATCCCCTGCATCTTAAAAATTTAACAGAATGCTCAAAATTGGTCACACAGGCAGAGACACGGGCGTGTGTCTTGGCCATGTGAATTCTGCACCTATTTTTGAAAATTAAATTGTCCACACGGCCTAGCACACGGGCATGTGGCTAGCCGTGTGACCCAAGTCAGTAGTTACCCTAATTTTAGCATTGGTTGGGACACGGCCATGTGCCTCACATCCAATGCCCACATGACCTAAGACATGGGCGTGTCACTTGCCCATGTGAGCCACACGGCCTGACCACAAGGGCATGTGTCCCCTGCACCTAAGAAAAATTTTGAAATTTCATAAAAATTCTCTAAGTTCCCGATTTAGTCCCTACTTGTTTCTAATGTATAAATAGGACCTCGAGGGTCCATTTAAGGGACAACATGATTGAATTATGATTTGATTTGGATATGAATAGTAAAAGACATGAATTAATTGTATTTATTTTGTAAACATCGGTAATGCTCTGTAACCCTATTTTGGCAACGAATATGGGTTAGGGGTGTTACAGTACTAATATCAAGTAATTCCTTCTAAAATTTTGGAGAAATAAGGTAGGCTAGGGAAGGAGAAATAATGAGGTGAGTTTGTAAATAAATTGGGGGTTAGTAAGGAACAATGTCATTTACTCAACCGTTTCTAGTGCTTGAACCCATTTTAAGTGCCCATTGTTTGAATTTTGAACTGTTCTAAGCTTTAGAATGCGACAAGCTTAAAAGAACTTTGGGACCCGAATAATTCACTGACATAATAATTCGTGAACAACTTGCATTTGTTTGAATGAATATGACCAATTCTTTTTAAATATCTATGAGCAAACCACATTACTTATTTTGATGGATAACACTTGTACATACATTCATTTCCATTGCCTCTATATCTATTGACATTTAACTTAGTAAATTAATTGTAATTGCATCAGGAATAACCAAGTTAACTAGATATCACTTTTAAGTTGCATAAGAGGTAGTTTTCTGATCGTTGGCCTGAAAGTCTTCAATTTTATATAATGAATGATCGAGCCTAGAAACTAACTGTGACAACGATTGAGGCAAGCGCACCTATCGAACAATAGTATAGTTTAGTGGCAAGATCGGCATGTCGAACCCAAGGGAACCAAAAGTACTAGTACTGACTCTCTTTTTATTATTTAGCCTAAGAATTAAGGGAATTGTTATTTAATCTAAAATTAACTAACTACTAGGCTAAAGATGCTAAGACACGAGAAATAAATCGGGAAATACTTTTGGTAAAACCAATTGATTAAGACAATACAGGAAGGATCCACCTAGACTTCACTTGTTATTTAACTCGAACGGATGATTTATTCACTTGACTTGATCCGTAGGATTCCTATTTTATATTAATACCTCCCTCGAGGCTACTAACGTCTAACCCTAGGTTGATTAATTGAAATCTCTTTCTAATTAAAACCCCTAGAATTGCATTAACTCGATCTATGGATTCCCATATTAGGTTTGACCCTAATCCGATAGATTTTCATCATCCTATCTCTAGGGTTGCGATCAACTCCGCTTAACTATGCTAGACCTACTCTTAAATAGGAAATATTCCTCCACTGCCTAAGCACATCAATACTTGAATCAATATCTTGAAATATCAAAACAAGAATTAAGAACACATAATTAAGAACAAATCAAGTATTTATCATATAGTTCAGAAAATAATAACAAGATCCATCTTAAGTTTCATCCCCCTCAAGTATTTGAGAGGTTTAGTTCATAATCATAAAAGAATACATCTCAGAATATAAAAAAAACATAAGAAAAACCCTAAAATGCCCTGAAAGAAACTTGAAGGGAAGATCTTTCATCTTGAGTATGACTCCGACTTCTTGAGATGAATCAACTGGCTTTCTTCGAGTAAATCCCATAATTTAGCCTCTCTGGCTTGGCTCCTTGGCCTACCTAAACCCCCCTTTGAAGGTTGGCCTCTAGGGTGTTTATATAGGCTTTTAGAATATCTTTCTTTGCCTCTAAGTATCCTAATCCGAATGGAATTAAAATAAGTCACGGCAGGGACACGCCCGTGTGGCACGCCCGTGTAAATGAGTCCAGGCCGTGCTCGGGTCTGCTTAAGAGGCACAGCCATGTGGCTTGGGCCTAGGCCGTGTGAGTTTCATACTTTGGCCCATTTTCTCCGTTTTTGGCTTATTTCTCATTCTTTTCAACCTCCGGTGCTCTCCTAAGTATAAAACATGAAATTAAAGGATTAGGAGCACCAAATTCCACAATTTAGGGAATAAATCATCCAAAAGTATGCTAAATGTGGGATTAACATATGTATATATTACGGTTTATCAAATACCCCCACACTTAAGCATTTGCTTGTCCTTAAGCAAAATTCTCAACTCACAATTAAAATAAACTTTCTCAATTCATAATATTCATCAATAATGTTTCATCATAATTCATAGATAATTTATACATTGATAGTGTAAGCAAAAAGGGTCCCAAAGATTCAAGCAATCAAAGTCATAGTTTTTGTATCATGAAAATATAGGTGTTTCCCTTTACCTAAATAATCACCTTTAATTCAAAATCGACAAGAGTTGACATCCTCACTAAAGATTCACTCAAATCACTCAAAGTGTTTAAGGTTCAAAATTAAGCACTCAAAACTCGAACATGAAAATTTAATCCCATAGGCTTGCATGAAAATCAAATCTCCACCACTATAAAATGAAGTGATACATAGATCAAAAGGTCTTTTAAGGGTTGTAACGGGGCTTAGGTTAAAGGTGTGGATAAAGGCTAAAATAAAGGGTTAGAATCGAGATCAAATTGACAATTTACCTAACTAGAAAAATGAACTAATCCTGAATAAGTACATCAATTGAAAACTTGAAACACTAATAACACGAGCTTCTTTTCAGAATGTGAAATTAATTGCTTAAGCTCAAACAACATAGAAATAATAATGAATAACTTTCTAATGTTTTTTTAAGATAAGTATTTACAATAATAAGAAAGAACTTTAACAACTGAAATATAGAACATAGTTAGTCAACTGCTCAAAATCAAATCTTGACAAAAGGGAGTTAAGAAAATGGGGTGAACAAGTTAATAATAGGGTTTCGATTAATATTAGTGGGTGAGTCAATAAATAGTTTGTTAAGACCAAAAGGGGTTCACTAGGGGTTAATTGTGAGGGTAGGCTTTTTGTGGAGTAAGTGGGTTAAATCCTAGGTGCCTTTATCATCTCTGTATATCAAATCAAAGGTGTGATCTCAACATGTATAATCAAGCAAGTTCTATAATAACAAATCAATATAGACACACTCATAATCAATAAAGTGAGCAAGAAAAGAATATATGCTCTAAAAGGCTCAAAATCTCACAAAAATTATGGGTTTTTTGTATCAACTTTGCAAATTTCAAACTTCAAGGTAATATTCAAATTTAGGTCAACAACCTAGCAAATTTTTAATTTTGAAAATAGACTTATCATGCTTGATTCTCTAGTATCTTAAAGTTTAAATCATCAATGCATAATTAACTATGATTAATCCAAAACATATCAATAAAAATCATGAATTAAAGGAAATTTCATTCTAATAGTAAAAATGAGGAAATTTACTTAAGAACAAGACATCAATCAGGGATTTGAGAATAATGCAAAAAGTTAGCAACTTTTCAAAATAAAATTCACCCCCACACTCAAGACATATATTGCCCTCAATGTACAAAGATAGATAATAGTCATATGGTAAGAAATCAAAAGATAGGAGAGAAGTGAAACTTCTTGAATTTTTTGGATGGAGTCCTTGAGTTGGGAGTGTGGAAACTTGATTTGGAGGTAAAAGATGTTGGAAGAAGCATAGCATGTTTTCCTCAGTATAGATGGTTTTTCCAAAGTGCTGTTTTAGGGTTTTCAATTGCGAGAAAATCATTAGGTTCTTCAGAATAGAACGATTACTCAAATTTTGCCGAAAGATGCAAATTGGGTAATAGTTAATATGGAGTCTAAAAATAATTGAAATAAAGATAAGTCCAAAAATAAGAATAAAGAGAAAAGTACAATTAAAATAAGTCTTTTTGAAAAAATAAAAATAACATAAACATATGGGGAGGAAAGGACTCAAAAGTCCTCATCGCCAGACGGCTCGCGAGGTGGGGGCGACTATGAAATGTGAAGGTGCTGACATATCCGGTGGAGAGCATCGATGTGATCAAAACGCTAGAAGCAGTGCTACTCGAATTGTGTTAGGCGCTCAGATATGTCTAAAAGAGAAGCTGCCGTATGAACTGGGTGATAACTAGGTGGTGGCCTCTCGTGTGGTGGGGGACATCGTCAGGAATGTCCTCAGGATCCTCCTCTTCGGTGGTATGGGCTAGACGGTATTGGTAAGGGTCGGTCCCATGGTGATGCTTGATCATCCGCATGTTTATCATCGTCGAGATGCCCTGTGGAGACATCTGGCCTATCAAGGTGAGTGAGGCTGATTGTGCTGAGCTTTTGAGGAGACCAAAGTGTCTCGCTATGCGTGTCACATATGGTCCCATGGAAATGACCCCTTTACGATGCCACTTTGTCTGATGCTGGATGGCGAGAGCGATGAAGTAGGCAAGGTAGAAGATGTGCCCATTCGCCATGCACCATAGGAAGTAGGCGTCATGAGTGTTAACTACCCCGGTGCTCTCTCGACTTCTTGTCAATGTATGAGCTAAGATGGCATGTAAATATCGCAAGGATGGGGTGAGAGCTAACGCCTTGGAGCGGCTAGCGTCATAGTTGGCCGAGGCGGGGGCTATATTATTCCAACATCTCGTCGGGGAGTTATGGATTTGGCGATGGATGTCCTCGAGATCTATTCCCTCATGAACTCGTTTGTGTAGAGTCCCGAGCAATTCCAAATTATGGGACACTCAGTTTATGTATGATGCCTCTGAGACGGAATTGGATTGTGCCGGGATCATCATGGTGCGTCATCACCGTCTGGAAGTGAAATGTGGAATAGAGCTCCAAAGTGAGCTCTAGGTATGTGGGCTCGATGGACTCGAAGAATTGCCCCCATGGGTCGATGGTTGAGAGGGCTTGTACGTCATCGGCTAGTTGGACCTGCTCCAAAGCGGGCCAATCAATACACCTCCCCACGCCAAGGGGTCGTGTGCAAAGTATCTAAAAATGTCCCCTTGGGATCCTAGAAGGAATCGAAGAAATGGGTGTCGTACTTTGACGGAGGTGCTAGATGATGTTGCACCGGGTCCCTTTCATTTTTTGGATGTGGGGACGGCAGTTTTCTTACCACGTGAAGATGACATTATGTATCTAAAAATGTAAGCAATTCTCAATAAATCACATACTATTGCCAGCCAACATGTATTATCCTATTATATTCTTACTACCAAGAAAAATGACATTTATCTTTGACAGTTCATTACTAAACAAGAAAGGCATGATAAACTAGTAATTAAAATAGGATTAGCAATCTAAATAATAAGATTAAAAAATAATTATAGACTAAATAAACGAGAAATAATAGCAATGAGAATCATGCAAAATAAAATGGATGGATGAAGAGGAGGTAACCAACGAAGAGCGGTGGTCAGAGCATGGGCGTGGTGGTGGTGCATGGGCGTGTCGTCCTTACATGGTCATGTACAATGTGTGTTGTGTGTGGATGAGAAGAGAAAGAGAGAGAAGGGAGAGGGGAATGAGGGGAAGTGAAGAGAGGAGAGGAAAGGGGGTGTCGGTGGCGGGATAGAGAGGGGAGGAGGATTTGAGGATGCTTGGAGGAAACGGCTAGGGTTGGGGGTTGGAAAAGAAGATGAATAGGAGGGGGTTTAAATAGTAAATCGGTCACACGGTAAGGGCCACGCCCATGTTTTATTTTTTTGGGCAGTGTTTTGAGAATTTTGAATTTAGGCACATCTGAATTGTCTCCCACGCCCGTGTAAAGGGTCCTACGCACATGTTCGTAAATCAGTGTCATCCACGGCCTTAGAGCATGAGTGTGTTAAATGTTCGTGTCCTTTACTCAGTGTTGGCCACAGTTTAGATATACAGGCATGTCGTACGCCTGTGACTATTAATCAATATCAGCCACGGTCAAATCACACGGGTGTGGATTTATCGCAGCTTGTGTTCTTTGGGCAATTTCGACCACGGTCGCGTCGCATGGCCGTGGCAATTAGTAGGAGCCCATGTCTTGGGGAAAATTTTTGTCTTGTTTCTACACAATCTCTGCCATGCCCATGTACCCATTCTTGGTGTCCACACGGCCACGGCCACGCCCGTGTGCAAGGTCGTGTGGTAGGGAAACCTGCGCTTTATTAAATTGGTTAATTTGTAGTTAAGTGCTAAAGATCGAAAATATGATATTAGTGAAGTTAGTGCTCGGGTTACCTCTCGAGAAGCGCTCATTTAAAGTCTTAAGCTAGACTTACCTTGTTTTCATTTCTAAATGAAGGTTCACAGAGTCGAAGCTCCTCTCTCATATCCCTAAAATCTTCGCCATTATAAATTTTTAGTCGCTGACCATTTACCTTGAATGTGCCACGAGTTGGATGAGTTACCTCGATTGTACCGTAGGGAAAAATAGTTTTGATTGTGAATAGACCTGACCATCTTAATTTCACTTTCAGAAACAATTTGAGCCTTAAATTGTATAGCTTGAGGCTTTAAACAATTTCATCGTTTGTTGCCTCTTTATATAGTCGTTTTCTCAATATCGTATCTTTAAGAATTTTATAGCCCAAAAATAGCTTTATGCTCTAACTCAAATGGTAGATGACAACTTTTTCCGTAGACAAGTTTGTATGGGGATGTTCCTATGAAAGTTTTAAACACTATTCTATAGGACCATAAAGCATCGTCTACTTTTAATGCCCAATCTTTCCAGTTTGATTCAATTTTTTTCTCTAGAATATGCTTAAGCTCTCAATTTGATACTTCCACTTGTCCACTGGTTTGAGGGTGATAAAGGTTAGCAGTTCTGTGGTGTACTCCATATTTCTTTAAGACCTTGTCAAATTGAGTATTACAAAAATGAGTACCCCTATCACTAATAATTGCTCTGGGTGTTCCAAATCGAAAGAAGAGTTTCTTAAGCAATTTCACTACCATTCTAGCATCATTAGCGGGTAAAGCTTAAGCTTCCACCCATTTTGACATATAGCCCACTGCTACTAGGATGTATTTATTCCCAAATGAGCTAGGAATGGACCCATAAAATCAATACCCCCATACATCAAAATTTTGCATGATAGCATGTATGTTTGGGGCATTTCATTGTGTTTAGAGAGATTACATGTTCTCTGACATCTATCACATTAAGCAACATACCTATTAGCGTCTTTGAACAAGGTGGGCCAATAAAAACCTGATTCGAGCATTTTGTGTGCTGTCCTAATCCCGCTGTAATGTCCTCTTGAAGGTCCTGAATAGAAATGTTTTAAGATTTTTCTTGCTTCGCTTTTGTAACACATCTCCGAATTACTTAATCTGCACATATACGGAAAAGAAAATGATCTTCCCAAAATAGTTTTGTATCAACAAAGAATCACTTCTTTTGATGATGTGTTAACCTTTTTGTTAAGATGTTAGCAGCTAAGTAATTTGCAATGTCTGCGAACCAGGGTACCTCAGAGTTAGATATAGTGAATAGTTGCTCTTCAGGAAACGATTCATTTATCTCACTCTCATCTAGTTCTTTAATGTGTGGATTTTCAAGCCTAGAAAAATGATCTCCTGCAAGATTTTCAGCTCCTTTCTTATCTTGAATTTCCAAATCAAATTCCTGTAAGAGTAAAATCCATCTTATGAGTCGAGGTTTTGCATCGGATTTAGTTAAAAGATAACAGAAAGCTGAATGGTCAGTGTAAACGACAACTTTAGATAATATAAAATGCTATCTAAATTTGTCAAATGCAAAAACCACAGCTAGCAATTCTTTTTCTGTGGTGGTGTAGTTTTCTTGTGTGGCCAGTCAATGTTTTGCTAGCATAATAAATTGGCTGAAAATGCTTGTCTCTCTGCTGTCCCAAAACTGCACCTACTGTAAAATCACTCGCATCACACACTAGTTCAAAAGGTAAGTTCCAATCAGGTGCAATTATTATTGGGGCATTTATTAATTTATTTTTAAGGGTGTTAAATGCATCTAAACATTCCCGATCAAAATTGAAAGGAACATCCTTTTCTAGTAGTTTTGTTAAAGGCCTATTTTAGAAAAATCCTTAATAAATCTTTGATAAAATCCAGCATGTCCTAAAAAGCTTTGAATAGCCTTAACTGAACTAGGAGGAGGCAATTTTTCTATAGTTTCAACCTTTGCTTTATCAACCTCAATCCCTTTACTAGTAATTTTATGTCCTAAAATAATCCCTTCTTGAAACATAAAGTGGCACTTTTCCCAATTTAGCACAAGTTTCGTTTCCTCACATCTCATTAGAACTAGTTTTAGATTTTTTAAGGCAAAGATGGAAAGAATTACCAAATACCAAAAAGTTGTCCATAAATACCTCCATAATGTCTTCTACAAGTCCATCAAAGATGGCCAGCATGCAGCGCTGAAAAGTAGTATGAGCATTACATAATCCAAAAGGCATTCTACGATAAGCAAATGTACCGTATGGACATGTAAATGTTGTCTTTTCTTGATCCTCGGGGCTATTGGGATTTGGAAGTAGCTAGAGATTTCATCCAGGAAGCAGTAGTAAATATGTCCAGATAATCTTTCTAACATATGATCAATAAAGGGAAAAGGGAAGTGATCTTTTCTGGTGGCATCATTCAACTTTCTATAGTCAATACAGACTCTCCAACCTTTGACTATTCTTGTAGGAATCAATTCATTCTTTTCATTGGCTACAATAGTCATGCCTCCTTTCTTTGGAATGACCTGCACAGGACTTACCCAAGTACTGTCAGAAATAGGAAAAATTATTCCAGCATCTAGAAGTTTAATTACCTCATCTTTAACAGCTTCTTTCATATTGGGATTCAATCGTCTTTGAGGTTGTACACATGATTTATACTCATCTTCCATTAAAATTTTGTGGGTGCAAAATGATGGACTTATTCCTTTAATGTCAGAAATTTTCCAAGCTATGGCTCTTTTATGTTCCCTTAGTACCTTTAGCAACTCGTCTTTCTCTTCGGGTTCTAGTTCTAAAGAGATGATTAGTAGTAGCATAGAATTATCCCGAGGAATGCATATTTTAAGTGATTTGGCAACTGTTTTAATTCCAATTTTGGTGGTTCATCAATAGAGGGTTTTTATTTTAGTTCGTCGTTGATTTTAATGCCCTCTTCTTTCTTTTGTCTAGAGGAAGATGTATTAGAATTCAACTCATCGGTATCATCATCTACCCCCTAACCTTGGGTAAGACACAGTTCTATCGTGTCGTCATGTATGATTTCCTGCAAAGAATCTTGGATAAAATGATCAATGGTATCAATAAAATAATAGGAATCATCTTGTTCTCTAGAATATTGCATAGCATCGTAAATTTGAAAAATAATTTCCCCATCGCCTACCCTTATCGCAAGTTTACCATCACATACATCAATAAAAGCCCTAGCAGTAGCTAAAAAGGGGTGCTCTAAAATTAAAGGTACCTCAACATCCTCATCCATGTCAAGCACAACAAAGTTAACAGGGAAAATGAATTTGTCAACTTTTACCAGAATATCTTCAATAATTCCCCTAGGATATTTAATAGATCTACCAGCTAATTGAATACTCATCCTAGTGGGTCTTGGTTCTCCAAGACTAAGCTGCTTGAACATTTTACAAGGCATTAAATTAATGCTGGCACCTAAATCAGCTAATTCTTTTTCAATGTCTAAACTATCAATTAAACAGGGAATAGTGAAACTTCTTGGATCTTTCAATTTGGCTGGTAGCTTATTTTGGAGAATAGCTGAACATTCCTTACTGAGTTCCATAGTTGATATTTCTTCAAACTTCCTTTTATTTGTTAAAAGTTCTTTCAGAAATTTCGCATATGTCGGCATCTGTGAGATAGCTTCAAAAAAAGGTAAATTAATATGTAATTGTTTAAAAAGTTCAAGAAAATTACCATACTGGGCGTCTATGCGGTATTTATTTAACTTTGCTGGATATGGGATCGGTGGTTTATGTTCTTTAGGTACTGGAGTTGCATTCTCGTTTACTTCCTCAGCCTTTGCCTCATCAGTTTTGTGTGGCATCTTCTTCTTTGTTTCAACTAACTCTTTTTCACTCCTTAGTGTAACTGCCTTCACATGCTCCTTTTCACTAGGTAAACTTTCTGGTTGCCTTTCAGAAATTAACTTAGTTAACTGTCCTAATTGATTTTTAATCCCTTGAATTAATGTTTGTTAATTATTCAATATCGTTTTGGTATTTTGGAAATGGGTTTCTGACACCTCTATAATTTTTTTCAACATCTCTTCAAGGTTTGGCTTCTTTTCTTGTGGGTAGGGTTGTTGTCTTTGATTTCCTTGACCACCCCATGAGAAATTGGGATGGTTATTCCAACCTGGATTATAAGTACTACTATAAGGGTTATTTTGAGGTCTAAAATTGTTACCCATATAGTGAACTTGCTCGTTTTCAATGCTCGGGTTGTAAGGTGGATATTTTGTGTTGTTTATCCATCCTCCATTCGTATTGCATTGCATAACTAAATGTACCTATAAAGAACCATGTAAGACCCATTTAATGCCCGGGCCCAATACCAAAATATAAAAGCCAAAAAAAACAATATAAAAAAAACCAAAAATAATAAATTAAAACAAACCAAAATTACAGTCCAGTCCATACAACCATTTATAAGACCAAATACCCTTACCAGCCCAAACGACATACATAGACACAAACCCAGTTAAATTAAACCCAACCAACCCAATTACAAACATAAGCCCAGATAACCCAAAATGGATTAGGGTTTTAGGAAACCCTAAGAGCTTTCAGAACCCCTTTTGCACCGCAATAGCCCCAATGGTCTCGCCCCCACACGCTCGCAGTGCCACTCCTCCACGTCACTCCACGTATTCGAGCTCCGTACACCACCACAGCTGGAGCTCCATACCTACAAAAATGAAAAACCAACAGTGATGTCGAAAAGATCATATTTAACCGCACAATGTCAAAAGTCTGTGGTCTGTTCAAAGATCAGGTGCCACATATCAGTGTAGCAAAAGCGACCAAAAAAAAACAAAAGATCATAAAAAGACTGAAACTTGTAAGGAGTGGCATACAGAAGTTACTATTTACCCTTTATGCTTATCAAACGTTGGCCAAGACTATCACCGGGGCAACACACTTCTCATTGGTTTTACCCATTAGAGTCAAAATTCTCTCAGAGATGAAATTGGATGAAGCAGAATGAATCCAATACCAATATGATCAGTTGAATTTGAAGAATGTTAAAAGCTATCTGTCACGGTCAGATGATGCAAGCTCACAACAAAAATGATTCACCCTAGAAAATTTCATGATAGGGCTTTGAAGAAGACTTTTTCCATGCAAAAGGGGCTTTAGAAGAAAATGGATGCCAAACTGGGAAGGACCTTATGCAATGAAAAAGGCTGTTTTGGGAAGCATGAATATCAACCGAGATGGATAGCAAGGACTTTCCCAATCATGTGAATTCAAAAAAAAAAAAAAAAGAAAGAAAAAGGAGAGGCCAAGGCGAAAACCCGCATAGGGCGTTTTGAGACCAAAGGGGATTTGAGTTGAAAACCGAAAAGGCGGCTCATATTTTGATAAAAAATGAGGCATACAATAGTCTTGCTATGCATGAATTAAAAATGAAGAAGTATGCTACGTCTTGGGGCATCGACAAAGTACTTCAGATCCCCTAAACACATGTTGAACTTAAAATGGTCCTCAAGAAGTTTGAACAGAGAAGCTCAAGCTGCGATATCTGGGGCACCTAGTTTTCCATCTTATCCATTTTGAATTTGCTATCTTTGACTACCTTATTCTTTTCAAGATACGCCTTTAATAAAATCCCTGCTTAATTGCATTTGCTAGCTTTGATTAACTTGCTTGTTTCGAGCTATGCTCTCAATTAATTTCCTTCTTGTCCATGGTTATGATATTTTTCAGGCACTTTGCATTGAAATAACGATTAGTGGACTAATAACACATTCACAAAAGAAGTTTCGCATATTACTCTGGAAGCTTCTAAATAATACAAGAACCTGAAATAGGGCTATTGTTTAGAACTTACCAAGCTTTAAGGGCTGGAAATATTGGAGAAGGAAAAGTCTAAATTAGAGCTATCTCTTTCGATTTTTTGTAAAAATAGTTAGTGGTACAATCTCGACGGAACACAAGTAATGACAACCCAAGTGTAAAACGGGAATCATTCACAAAAGAAATGATATTCTGCATCCATGCAAATATCATGCATGCATATAGTTAGGTCACCTGGGAAGCGATCAGTTGACTAAAGAAGTTGCAGTCCTCTACCCCTGAGATATGGTGGCATGGATGGAAAATGATACAAGTCCGGTACCTTTGATTAGCAATGCGATGGATTGAAGAATAAACAAATCCTACATTTCAAGGTTACAGTGGGATAGATGGGAACAGATTTAGATCCTACACCCCTAAGTCACAATGAGATGAACCTTGAAGTTACAGTGGGGCAAGGCTGTTGAGCAAGATATTTGTTTTCTCGGGTTTTCTATCAAGAATACCAGCCGAACAAGAGGGTAGCATATTAACTTGACAAACAATGAGTGATGACGCCTTAAAAAAGGATCATTTCATGAAATTTTTCATGCATGCAAAGCACATTTAGTTAGGAGCATTTGATTCATTCCGATCACTACATCCCAATCACTCTCATGACATTCTGCATTCATACAAATTTCATCCATAAGACACATCTATTTAGGAGTATTTGATTCATTTCAATCATTGCATCCTAATCATTGTAAGAAATCATTCTCATGACATTATGCATTCATACCAATGTCATCCATAAGACACATCTATTTAGGGGCATTTGATTTATTCCGATCATTGCATCCTAATCTTTGTAAAAAGACCATTCTCATGACATTCTACATTCATACAAATGTCGTCCATAATACATTTCGTTAAGAGCATTAGATTCATTCTAATCATTACATCCTAGCCATTTTGCATAGGCATAAACACAAAACTAATTTTACAAAACAAGTCCCCTAAAGGACGTTTCGCAACATCGGTGAATTCAAAGATCTTGTCGTTCTAAGTGAAGCGGATCAAAGATAGTAGATCTGGCAATCCTGAGGTTATAGGAGCAGATCAGAGACATCACTATCTCCTTGACCAGCAGTGGAATAGGTCGAAGATTGTAGATCTTGTCACCCTAAGCAGTAGGGAACCAATATCGAATGACAAATCTTATCTCCCTAAGCAGTAGTGGAGCAGACTTAAGCCACCAGACCCTATCTCCTTGACTAGCAGTGGAATAGGTCGAAGATTGTAGATCTTGTCACCCTAAGCAGTAAGGAACCAAGATCGAACGACAAATCTGGTCTCCCTAAGCAGTAGTGGAATAGATTTAAGCCATCAGTCGGGCAATCTTGAAGTCATAGGAGCAAATCAAAGCCATACAAGTTTTATTTCCTCGAAGTTCCAGTGGAGTAGGTCGAAGTTACAAATCCCTCCTCCCTGAGTGTACTGAGGATTAACCTTTATTTTCGAGAAGTTTCAGTAAGAAGATCGAAACTACAAATCTCTTCTCTCTGGATTCTTATCACCTCGAAGTCCCAGTGGAGCAGGTCGAAGTTACAAATCCCTCCTCTCTGAGTGTATTGAGGATCAACCTATATTTCCGAGAAGTTTCAGTGAGAAGATCAAAACTACAAATCTCTTCTCTCTAGATTTTTATCACCTTGAAGTCCTAGTGGAGCAGGTCGAAGTTACAAATCCCTCCTCCCTGAGTGTATTGAGGATCAACCCATATTTTCGAGAAGTTTTAGTGAGAAGATCGAAACTACAAATCTCTTCTCTCTGGATTCTTATCACCTCGAAGTCCCAGCGGAGCAGGTCGAATTTACAAATCCCTCCGCCCTGAGTGTACTGAGGACCAACCTTTATTTTCGAGAAGTTTCAGTAAGAAGATCGAAACTGCAAATCTCTTCTCTTTAGATTCTTATCACCTCGAAGTTCTAGTGGAGTAGGTCTAAGTTACAAATCCCTCCTCCCTGAGTGTATTGAGGATCAACCTTTATTTCCAAAAAGTTTCAGTGAGAAGATCGAAACTACAAATCCCTTCTCTCTGTATTCTCATCTCCTCAAAGTTCCAGTGGAGTAGATCGAAGCTACAAATCTCTTCTCCCTAAAATTACATTGGAATGGGATCGAAGCGCCAGTTCCGGAACCTTGAAGATGCAGCGGGATGGAACAAAGCTACTCAAAGAAGAAAAGCACTGAAAGAGGCACGACCAGAAAAAATTGGCCCTTTTTGAAGTCTTTCCTCTATTCTCGTTACAAGACAATGAGCAAAGAGAGGCAGCTGTAAGACCCAATTTATGCCCGGGCCCAACACCAAAATATTAAAACAAAAAAAAACAGAATAAAAAACAACCAAAAAATAATAAATTAAAACAAGCCAAAATTACAGTCCGATCCATACAACCATTTATAAGCCCAAATACCCTTACCATTAAACGACATACAGACACAAACCCGATTAAATGAAACCCAACCAACCCAATTACAAACATAAGCCAGACAACCCAAAATGGAGTAGGGTTTGAGAAACTCTAAGAGCTTTAGAACCCCTTTAGCAGCAATAGGCCCAATGGTCCCGCCTTACAGCCAGCAAAGCCGCTCCTCCACGTCACTCCACGCATTGAGCCTCAGTACACCACCACCATAGCCGGAGCTCAGTACTGCGAAAATGACATACCAACAACCAAAGAAGAAAAAAAGAAAAACTATTGTATTTTTATTTTATTTTTCGATTTTGGCCTTTAAATGGATGAAATCAACCACTTGTAAGCTTCTTCACGATTTACCGCTGCTGAATACGATGAATGAAAAACCAAAATAGAGATTCAAAAAGGTCTCTTTCCGATTTCATCTCTTGATTTTTTTATATTTCAATAGCATTTTTTTTGTTTTCTATTTCCTACACACGAAATAAAAAGGGTCCAATTTTGTTGAATCACATATGCATCTGAAAAAGGGTATTGAATCAAAAACAATGAAAAGCATATTGAAAGGTGATTTTGTGTTTAGCTTCTTAAAGTTCTGATTCATTACTATTCTTTTTTTTTTTCTTTCGTATGTAAGAATAAGCGAGGAAAACAGAGACTTACCTTCTGATGCATATGGATTTCTTCTTGTTATTTGAAATCGGGGTGGGGAAGAGATCTTAAGGCTAAAAAAGGCATCCATCAAGGTTCGAGGCCACTAGTCGTCATGCGTCGTGGTGGCGAATCGGCGTTGAAGAACGGACTAGGGCTAGAATGGGGTTTGAAAAAAGGGATTAGGTTTTTTTTGTTTGTATGTTTTATTTTAAAGAAACACAATAATAATAGAAGGTTTTAAATGATGAAAACCAAAAGTCGGTTTAAGCATTAATAAAGCGGTAGTTTAGGAGGTGTAGGATCCGCGTCTATTCACTTTGTGACCGGATCCGCGCCTTTCCGCTTTAAAAGGACTATTCATAATCGATCCTATGCTTTCTCGATTCTTTTGCAATTCAATCCAGTTGAGCGCGCGTTTTGGCTAATCGGAAAATTTGCTAGATCACCCCTTTTAGTTTACGCATTCTATTTTAGTCCTATTACGATTTCATTTTTAACTTTTGCAATTTTAGTCCCTTCATTGTTATGATAATTTCAATATGTACTTTCATTAATTTATTTTATTTGCTCATTAACTTGTGTAATTTATTTTCCTTTTAAATTAATATTTAATATTATATATTTTAAATTGTTCTAGATTTTATTAATTTCCTTTCATATGTTATTTATGTTTGTTAATTATTTTTATATATTCTTTTATATACATATAATTTATATCGAATTATTTATATATATTATGGATTTCATATCATCTTTTATATGTATTTTATTTTAAATCTATTTATGCGTATAGGTATATTTTTAAAAAAATATTTACTTATTTAATTTATTTCCTTTTTATTCCTATTTTATTATATATATATTTTATTGATTTTGATAACCTTGATATATTATTTCCATGTATAAATTATTAAATCTAATCTTCATGCATATTATTTATGTAGATTAACATATATTATTTTATATAGATTTTACTTTGATTTTCTCCTTACCTAATATTTTATTTTAGAATCTATTATGTATATAATTTGTTTTTAAGACTCTATTTTAAATTACATATTTATTCCAAACATTTTATATATCATTATTTTATATATACACATTATTTTATATCAAGTCTTTATTACATATGCATGATTTAAATTGACGATATTATTTTATATATCGTTTGCTTATTTGTTTGTTATATATTAGTCGTCTCATTTTTGTTCTAAACAAACCAAACAAATACATTTTGAGTCAATTTTTAAATCGCCTATTTAAAAGTTTCTAAAATAAGGTAATGTTCGTGCGTTTGGAAATTCGAAGAAACCATGCCCAATCGTGCTGGGAGTGATTTTTTGTTTGACCAAATAAGCGAATACCCTTTCAAATTTTCTCCATATTTCCAAAACAAGGTAATATTCGTGCGTTTGGAAATTCGAAGAAATCGTGTCCAATCATGCTGGGTTTGATTTTTTGTTTGACCAAATAAACGAATATCCCTTCAAATTTTGTCCACATTTTTCAAGATAAGGCAATATTTGTGCGTTTGGAAATTCGAAGAAATCGTGCTCAATCGTGCTGGGTGTGGTTTTTTTTTTACCAAATAAACGAATATCCCTTCAAATTTTGTCCACATTTTTTAAGATAAGGCAATATTTGTGTGTTTGGAAATTTGAAGAAATCGTTCCCAATCGTGCTGGGTGTGGTTTTTTTGTTTGACCAAATAAACGAATATCCTTTCAAATTCTGTCCATATTTTCAAAATAAGGTAATATTTGTGCGTTTGGAAATTTGAAGAGATTGTAACACCCCAAACCGTGTCTATCGTCAAGGCGAGATTTGGTTTGTCACACAAACCGAACATTCTTTTAGTCTATCTAATGATTTAGGTGAATCGGTAATTACAAAATCCTTTTTAAAAAATAAAGTTTAATAAAACCAAGAGAAATAATTTAAGTTCGATGAATTTGAGAAACATTAGTTGAAAATCTCATCATTTAATATTTAATTGTCAAAACCTTAAAGTAATTTTTTATAAGAGTTCAAAGTATTTGAAATTAAGAATAGATAAAGAATCTCATATGTTTGAAACCCAAAGTATTTTAAGAAAACATTATAGGATAAACATAAGCCCATATTAATTATCCAAAACATAATTTAAATCCATCCACACATAAAATCCATAAAACATTAATAGAGGCCTTATTATATCATACCCAAAATAGCAAATTAAAGAAAGTACTTATTAAAAGTTCAAAGTTTATTTAACCCATGTTTGCAGTATGGCCTCCACGAAGTCATCCTCGGCCCAAGTCCACGTCAATTTCCATTACTTGAGATGGAAAATTTAAGGGAGTGAGTTACTTAAAACTCAGTGTATAACTCACTTACTATATCCACTGGGCCAGATCATCAAATCATAATTTTGGGCTTGAGTTCATAAGCAGTTTAGCAATGTAATAAGCGTAATGTATGCAAAATGAAATTTAACACCCAAACCTAATTTCCAACCGCTACACACCACCCGTACCAACCATCACACCAGTGGGGATCAAGTCAACCCACCCCGCCAACACACCAAACATAGGCAATAAGCCATTTTTATATTTGTGGCAGAGCCACCGAACTAGAGGCAATAAGCCATTTAATTATTTTGTGGCAGAGCCACCGAACTAGATTTTGGCAACAGGCCTTTCTTCTCTTCATCATTAATCCCAACCCATGCAACATGTATGCATAATAGTCTATATACATATAATAATTTAGCAAAAGGCCCAATTTACATGTGAGTCAATATTTCAAGTTTTTATTAAGGCCCATAATACAAAATAAAATTTAGCCCATTTATCAATCTAGCAACTTTGGCCCATTTAACGATCTAGCAGGGATTTCAGCCCATTTAACGATCTAGCATGATTTTTGGCCCATTTAACGATCTAGCAGAGTTTTTGGTCCATTTAACGATCTAGCATACTTTTCGGCCCATTTAACGATCTAGCAGAGATTTCGGTCCATTTAACGATCTAGCATAGTTCTCGGCCCATTTAACGATCTAGCATACTTTTCGGCCCATTTAACGATCTAGCAGAGATTTCGGCCCATTTAACGATCTAGCAGAGTTTTCGGCCCATTTATCGATCTAGCATATTTTCAATTTACCAACTAACTCATTGAGGGCATTTTCATAAATTTCACAACTTTAACCGTTTTCATAAATTTTCACAAAAATACCAATTATTACGTATTTTACCGATTTTGTCATCTTTACGATTTTTCCCAATAATTACGGCATAACATCTAACCCGAGATAAGTGTGAAATTACACACCTTGATATTGTGAGTACTAGACCTTCCCGCTCATCAATACCTAAACGTAACACGAACCATTAGAACATTATCATTTATTAAAAATACACTATTGGTAAACGATCTAAATCTTTACCCTTTGTATTTCGAACCACTTCTATTTTTGGTTTCTCCTCGATTGTTGGTTCGTTGCCCGATGAGAATCCACGAACGAACAAAGGTTCGGGAGTACGAATAACCTCAAACAATTGATTCTCCTCGGTTGAAGGTCCGCAACCCGGTGGAAAATCCCAGATTCTCGAAACAACCCTTTGTTTATATTTAGGGGGATTAGCGGAACCGCCCCTCTTTCGAAGACTATGGACTACCCTTTTTTGCCCTATCTTGAATCTCTCTAATGACATAGGATCATTAGTCCGACTTATAAATATCGAAATATGGCTAATGATTTTTTTTAAAAGATTTGAGATTGGCTTACCACGATTATCTTCGTTCCTCGAAGAAACGATCGAGCGATTACGTCCCTATAATGAAATCGATTAAGTAACTAACCATACTAATATAATGAATAAAGTGAGAATCCTTAAATAATCTCCTTACCTTAACTCTTACGATCGATTCCAATGATCCACAATACTCAAGAACACGTTGAGTTTCTGTCTTCCAAAACTCTCACTAATGTCCACAGTTGAAAAGAATTGAGTGAGAAAATTATGCATGACTAAAGGAAATCGGTTGTGATCAAACAAAGAAAATGAAAGAAATTTTGGCACAAGAGCATATTATCATTCGGCCATGAGTGAAAGTATTGAAGAGATTTTAATGAAGAAGAAAATAAAAGAATGAGAAAATGGAAATGATATGATTCGGTTTCAAGAGAGAAAGAGAGAAATAAAAGAGAAGAAAAGAGAATTTAGTTTAAAAGAAAAGTGCATTCGGCATTGGGGAGGAAAAATGAGAAAAACAAAAGAAAGAAAAATCCTTGCTTGCATAAGTGCTTTCGGTCACAATGAGAAGAAAAGATTTAGAGAGAAAAAGAGTTACTAAACCGAAGTGGTCAAAAGAAAATGACAAAAGAATGAGTTGCTTACTCAAGGTTGTTGGAAATTTTTAGCTAGAGAGAAAATGGATGGAGAGGAAATATGTTTTGCTAAAAAAAATGACCAAATGAATGTGTTTCACCAACACCAAAGCCTACCAAAGCAATTAACAAAATCGGCCATCCCCCCTAGCCTCTATGCAGTCCAAATACAAGGTCAAAAGGCCATTAGGAAGTTTCCAAAACATCTCCCTATTCTTAAGCCTTATCCTCCTCCTTTTTCCTTAAGTTGGAGAGACAAAATCCCCCAATTCAAGCCATTCTATCCCCTACCTTTAGCTTTCCATAATCCTTAATCTTCTTACCAAAAAAAAAAAAACAATCCAACTCATCCTAATCTTATCCATAGCCGACACATGCTATGTTAAAGCAAAAAAAAAAATTTCCTTAATTGCATGCTAGGTGATTCGAACTCCTTCCCTCATGTCCAACTTATGGCGTCTTCACCACTTTGCCAATTACTCATCTTATGCCACCTTTTAGTACTGAATTAACTTAAGTTTCAAGGTCACTTAATTTCTTTACACTAAAGTACACTTTACTAATATTTATTTTAACTCCAATTAAACCCGAGCTAACACCTAGCAACATAATGATACTCGAATATTTAGGATGTTACAATTCTACCCCCTTAAAGAAAATTTCGTCCTCGAAATTTACGATTAAAAGAGGTGAGGATATTGTTGCCGAATTGCATCCTCAGGGCTCCCACGTAGCTTCCTCCACTCGTGATTACGCCATAAAACTTTGACCAACGCACGGTCTTCTTTCTTAGCACTTTAGCATTCCTGGTCTAAAATTTCCAATGGTTCTTCCTCAAAAGACAAGTCGATTTCAATTCCACTTCTTCTACTAGGTAATATGTGAGATGGATCCGATCTATAGCATCTCAAAGATGGAAACATGGAAAACATTATGAATTTGACTCAACTCCGGAGGTAGTTCAATCTGATAAGCCACTGGACCAACACGCTTCATCACACGATATGGCCCGATGAACCTAGGGCTCAACTTGCCCTTCTTTCCGAATCTGAAAATTTTCTTCCAAGGTGAGACCTTCAGGAAGACCTGCTCTCCCACAGCAAACTCGATATCCTTCCGCTTCATGTCAGCATACGATTTCTGTCTATCCGAAGCTTCCTTTAACCGTGCTCGAATAACTTTTACTTTTTCTTCGATTTCGATATCAATTCGGGACCCAACATCATCGTTAGCCAATTCAGTCCAACAAGTAGAGTACGGCACCTCGACCATACAATGCCTCATAGGGTGCCATCTGAATGCTAGATCGATAGCTATTGTTATCGCGAATTACGCCAATGGTAGAAAATCCACCCAACTACCTCTCAAGTCAATCACACATCCCCTTAACATGTCTTCCAATTCTGAATTACTCTTTCCGACTGACCATCTGATTGAGGATGAAAAGTCATACTAAAGTTTAACTACGTTCCCAAGGCTTCATGCGAGCTTTCCAAAATCGTGATGTAAATCTAATATCCCTATCGATATAATGAACCTTTGGTACCCCATGCAATCTCACAATTTCGGATACATACAACAGCCAATTTTTGTAATGAATAATCCGTGACGAACAGGAAGAAAATGAGTAGTCTTCGTCAAGCGATCAACTACTACCCATACGAAATTTTTCTTAGTAGGTGTTAAAGGTAACCCACTAACAAAATCCATTGTTATTCGCTCCCATTTCCAAAGAGGAATCTTTCTTGGTTGTAACAAACCTCGACGGTAATTGATGCTCGCCTTCACTTGCGACAAGTCAAACATTTTCCTACAAACTCGTAAATCTCATGCTTCAACCACGCCACCAATATCATTCACGGAGATCTCGATACATCTTATTTCCTCCGGGGTGCATAGCATAAGGGCTACTATGCGCCTCCTGCAGAATCATTTGTCTCAAATCTAAGTCTTTAGGCAAACAAACCCTTCCACGAAAACACAGCACTCCATTCGTGTTTATACCAAAATCCTCTATTTCACCTCTTTCAACCTGCTGGAATAAGGGTCCCAACTTTTTATCTGATGTCTGCTTTTCCTTGATTTGTTCTAACCACAGGGGCTTCACCTGAAGTTCTGCTAACAGACTACCATCCTCATATAAACTCAAATGAGCAAACATTGCTCTCAATTCAGATACCGCCTTACGACTTAGCGCGTCAGCTACCACATTAGCCTTTCCAGGATGATATTCAATTGAGAAATCATAATCCTTTAATAATTCTACCCATCTTCTTTGTCTCAAATTCAACTCCTTTTGGGTAAGGAGGTACTTAAGACTCTTGTGATCCGTGTAGATGATAGACTTCTCACCGTAGAGATAGTGCCTCCAAATCTTTAAAGCAAATACCACTGCAGCTAACTCCAAATCATGAGTAGGGTAATTTACTTCATGCGGTCTCAACTGTCGAGAAGCATAAGCCACCACCTTTCCATTTTGCATCAGCACACAACCCAAACCCATGTGAGACGCATCATAGTAAACAGTAAATTCTTTTCCAGCCTCCGGCTGAATCAAAACTGGTGCTTCCGTCAGAATCTTCTTCAATTTCTCGAAACTCTCTTATTGTTTTTCAGTCCAAATATATGGAACTCCTTTCCGTAATAGTTTAGTTAGGGGTGCAGTAATCAACGAAAACCCCTCAACAAAGTGTCTATAATAACCAGCCAAACCTAAGAAACTCCAAATTTCAGCTACCGACTTTGGTGGTTTCCAATCCAGAACAGCCTCAATCTTTCGAGGATCCACCCTTATTCCTTCAGCTGATACCACATGACCCAAGAAAGTCACTTCCTTTAACCAAAATTCACATTTACTGAATTTGGCATAAAGTTGCTTATCACGAAGTAACTGCAATACTATACGCAAATGCGTGTCATGCTCCTCTTCATTTCTTGAATAAACTAAAATGTCATCTATGAACACTACCACAAACCGGTCTAAATATGGTTGAAAGACTCGGTTCATCATGTCCATAAATGCGGCTGGTGCATTGGTTAATCCAAACGGCATCACCAAAAACTCATAATGTCCATAACGAGTTCGGAATGCCGTCTTATAAATATCTGCTTCTTTCACCTTAAGTTGGTGATAACCCGATCTCAAATCAATTTTGGAGAAAACTGAAGCTCCTTTCAATTGATCAAATAGGTCATCAATTCTCGGTAAAGGATACCTATTCTTGATCGTCAATTTATTCAATTGCCTGTAATCAATGCACATACGCATCGATCCATCCTTTTTCTTAACGAACAAAACTGGTGCTCCCCACGGAGACACACTCGGTCGAATAAATCCCCGATCCAACAATTCTTGAATTTAAGCTTTAAGCTCCGCCAACTCCTTCGGTGCCATTCTATAAGGAGCAATGGACACTAGAGTTGTTCCGGGCAAAAGCTCAATACCAAATTCTACTTCCCGATCTGGAGGTATATCAGGAAGTTCTTCGGGAAATACATCTGGAAATTCCTTCACCGTTCTCACATCATCCACAGATAACTCTTTGGCATCCAAAGCACAAATAACAGCTAGGAATGCCCCATATCCCTTCTGCATCAACTTCTCTGCCTTCAACGCAGATACCACATTTGCCAAGTAATTCCTTCGTTCACCTATCATTATTACTTCCTTATCATCTGAAGTTCTTAATGACATCCGCTTTTTAGCACAATCCAAATGCGCCCGATGCTTAACCAACCAATCCATGCCCAAAATGAGATCAAATTCGTCGAAAGGCAATTCCATCAAATTCGCCAAAAATACTTCTTCTTGAATTTCTAAGGGCACGTCTCTAAACAGTTTATTTATAATTCTGATCGTCCTAAGGACTAATTCATCGTCATCTCACTATTGGTAATTTGAGATTCTAGATTCAAGTTTCCAGATATGGCGCTAGCAACATATGAGTAGGTAGAACCAATATCTATTAAAGCAGTAATAGGTACATCGAAGATGAAGAACGTACCAGTTATTACATCAGGTGCATTGCCATCCTCGCGGCGTCTAACTGCATAGACCAATCCTGGCTGTCTTGCATCTGTGTTACCTCTAGGACCATTGCCTCGACCCGGTGCACCTTGACCACGTTCAGACCCATTACCACCACGACCTGGTCCACGACCTCTCGGTGGCTGCTGAGTACCTCTGGCCGACTGTGCATCAGTATTATGAACTTCTTGAGTCGTATCCGTACGTCGAGGGCAATTTCTATATTGGTGATCCATTGAACCACATTTATAACAAGCACCCATTTTCCTCCAGCACTCTCTAGAATGCATTTTCCCACATTCAGCATAATCTCGACTCTGATTATTAACTACAGGTGCTCTACCTTGAGCTGGTTCATCATTCCGAGGCCTCTTCAGAAACCTTTTTGAAGAACCTGAATGCTTTAAATCTCTCTTGCTTTTAAATTTTTCCCGATTCTGACGTTCTGAGTTCTTAGCCTCTTCGGCTATCTTGGCCTTCTCCATAAGAGTGGCAAAAGTTCTAACTTGTTGTGGGGCAATCAGAACCCGCAACTCATCATTCAGCCCATCCTCAAAACGTACACAACGTTCATGATCCGTTGACACTATTGTCCGAGCATAGCGACTCAAGCGTAAAAACTCAGCCTCATACGCTGCCACTGTCTTATTCCCTTGAATTAGATTCAGGAATTCCTTCCTTCGGGCATCCACATAACTTGTTCCTACATACTTTCCTTGGAAGGCAGCTTTGAAGAATTCCCAAGTAATCAATGTAGCCTCAGTGCCCTCTCGAACAGTAAGCCACCATTGATGCGCCTCGTCTCTTAGCAAGGACACAGCTCCTTTCAGTTTCTGTTCGACAGTGCATTCCATATCATCCATAATCTGCTCCACAGCTTCAAGCCAATATTCTGCCACATTCGGAGCTACACCGAAAACTCCTCTAAAAACTTCTGTATTATTAGACTTGAGTCGTCCTAATATCGACCCACGAGTTGTTGGCCCAACTCTAGTCCCAGCGACCCTTTCAAGGACTCGCAACATTGCTCGTGTCAAAGCATTATCTTCTTCCATATGATCATGTGATCCCGTCTCACTCTCAAATGAGGCAGGTGCATCCATTTCCGACATATGACCCGGCACTTCAGTTGCACCTCTAACACCTCGTCCTCTACCACGGCCACGTCTACCGCGTCCACGACCACGTCCTCTAGTGCTCATGATGACTAATTCGATTTAATCTGATTACAAGTTTTATGAATCAGAATACTATTTCAGTGTTTATTAACGATGTTTTATGAGATTTGAGAGATAAAGTTGTTTTTCGCAAACACATCCTATAGTCTCAATCTCTACGATTTTCAACATCTAAAACTAGAAGTTCTAGAGTGTTCCTACGATCATATCATCATCATAATAATCATTCAGTAATGAATACTTACTTGACTTGGTGTCGGATGCTTGTTGTGCCATACTAATCTTTAAAACATAATTGAAATAATTTCATACAGAAGTTATTTGTTGAACCCAACCACAGTCGAGTTTTGAAACTAGCTTTGATACCATTAAATGTAACACCCCATACCAGGTCTATGTGTCAAGATTTAGATTTGGTTTGTCACACAAACCGAACATTCTTTTAGTCTATCTAATGATTTAGGTGAATCGGTAATTACAAAATCCTTTTAAAAAAATAAAGTTTAATAAAACCAAGAGAAATAATTTAAGTTCGATGAATTTGAGAAACATTAGTTGAAAATCTCATCATTTAATAATTAATTATCAAAACCTTAAAGTATTTTTTTATAAGAGTTCAAAGTATTTGAAATTAAGAATAGATAAAGAATCTCATATGTTTGAAACCCAAAGTATTTTAAGAAAACATTATAGGATAAATATAAGCCCATATTAATTATCCAAAACATAATTTAAATCCATCCACACATAAAATCCATAAAACATTAATAGAGGCCTTATTACATCATACCCAAAATAGCAAATTAAAGAAAGTACTTATTAAAAGCTCAAAGTTTAATTAACCCATGTTTGCAGTATAGCCTCCACGAAGTCATCCTCGGCCCAAGTCCACGTCAATTTTCATTACCTGAGATGGAAAATTTAAGGGAGTGAGTTACTTAAAACTCAGTGTATAACTCACTTACTATATCCACTGGGCCAGATCATCAAATCATAATTTTGGGCTTGAGTTCATAAATAGATTTAGCAATGTAATAACTATAATGTATGCAAAATGAAATTTCCCACCCAAACCTAATTTCCAACCGCTACACACCACCCGTACCAACCATCAAACCTGTGGGGATCAAGTCAACCCACCCCGCCAACACACCAAACATAGGCAATAAGCCATTTTTATATTTGTGGCAGAGCCACCGAACTAGATTGTGACAAAGTCACCGAACTAGAGGCATTGAGCCATTAAAATATTTGTGGCAGAGCCACCAAACTAGAGGCAATAAGCCATTTAATTATTTTGTGGCAGAGCCACCGAACTAGATTTTGGCAACAGGCCTTTCTTCTCTTCATCATTAATCCCAACCCATGCAACATGTACGCATAATAGTCTATATACATATAATAATTTAGCAAAAGGCCCAATTTACATGTGAGTCAATATTTCAAGTTTTTATTAAGGCCCATAATACAAAATAAAATTTAGCCCATTTATCAATCGAGCAACTTTGGCCCATTTAACGATCTAGCAGGGATTTCGGCCCATTTAACGATCTAGCATGATTTTTGGCCCATTTAACGATCTAGTAGAGTTTTCGGCCCATTTAACGATCTAGCATACTTTTCGACCCATTTAACGATCTAGCAGAGATTTCGGCCCATTTAACGATCTAGCATAGTTCTCGGCCCATTTAACGATCTAGCATACTTTTCGGCCCATTTAATGATCTAGCAGAGATTTCAGCCCATTTAACGATCTAGCAGAGTTTTCGGCCCATTTATCGATCTAGCATATTTTC
Source organism: Gossypium rotundifolium (assembly GCA_025506655.1). NCBI lineage: Eukaryota > Viridiplantae > Streptophyta > Magnoliopsida > Malvales > Malvaceae > Gossypium > Gossypium rotundifolium. The sequence goes on from CP106727.1 coordinate 21,824,048, forward strand.
AATTTACCAACTAACTCATTGAAGGCATTTTCGTAAATTTCACAACTTTAACCATTTTCATAAATTTTCACAAAAATACCAATTATTACGTATTTTACTGATTTTGTCATCTTTACGATTTTTCCCAATAATTACGGTATAACATCTAACTTGAGATAAGTGTGAAATTACACACCTAGATATTGTGAGTACTAGACCTTCCCGCCGTCGTCAATACCTAAACGTAACACGAACCATTAGAACACTATCATTTATTAAAATACACTATTGGTAAACGATCTAAATCTTTACCCTTTGGATTTCGAATCACTTCTATTTTGGTTTCTCCTCGATTGTTGGTTCGTTGCTCTGATGAGAATCCACGAACGAACAAAGGTTCGGAGTACGAATAACCTCAAACAATTGATTCTCCTCGGTTGAAGGTCCGCAACCCGTGGAAAATCCCATTCTCAAAGCGACCCTTCGTTTATATTTAGGGGATTAGCGAAGCGCCTCTTTCAAGACTATGGACCGCCCTTTTCGCCTATCTTGAATCTCTCTAATGACATAGGATCATTAGTCCGACTTATAAATATCGAAATATGGCTAACGATTTTTTTTAAAAGATTTGAGATTGGCTTACCATGATTATCTTCGTTCCTCGAAGAAACGATCGAGTGATTACATCCCTATAACAAAATCGATTAAGTAACTAACCATACTAATATAATGAATAAAGTGAGAATCCTTAAATAATCTCATTACCTTAACTCTTACGATCGATTCCAATGATCCACAATACTCAAGAACACGTTGAGTTTTTGTCTTCCAAAACTCAGTTTCTGTCTTCCAAAACTCTCACTAATGTCTACGGTTGAAAAGAATTGAGTGAGAAAATTATGTATGACTAAAGGAAATCGGTTGTGATCAAACAAAGAAATGAAAGAAATTTTGGCACAAGAGCATATTATCATTCGGCCATGAGTGAAAGTATTGAAGAGATTTTAATGAAGAAGAAAATAAAAGAATGAGAAAATGGAAATGATATGATTCGGATTCAAGAGAGAAAGAGAGAAAGAAAAGAGAAGAAAAGAGAATTTAGTTTAAAAGAAAAGTGCATTCGGTATTGGGGAGGAAAAATAAGAAAAACAAAAGAAAGAAAAATCCTTGCTTGCATAAGTGCTTTCGGTCACAATGAGAAGAAAAGATTTAAAGAGAAAAAGAGTTACTAAACCAAAGTGGTCAAAAGAAAATGACAAAAGAATGAGTTGCTTACTCAAGGTTGTTAGAAATTTTCTACTAGAGAGAAAATGGATGGAGAGGAAATATGTTTTGCTAAAAAATGAACAAATGAATGTGTTTCACCAACACCAAAGCCTACCAAAGCAATTAACAAACCGCCATCCCCCTAGCCTCTATGTCGTCCAAATACAAGGTCAAAAGGCCATTAGGAAGTTTCCAAAACATCTCCCTATTCTTAAGCCTTATCCTCCTCCTTTTCCTTAAGTTGGAGAGACAAAATCCCCCAATTCAAGCCATTCTATCCCTATCTTTAGCTTTCCATAATCTTTAATCTTCTTACCAAAAAAAAAAAAAACAATCCAACTCATCCTAATCTTATCCATAGTGACACATGCTATGCTAAAGCCAAAAAAAAAAAAATTCCTTAATTGCATGCTAGGTGATTCAACTCCTTCCTCATGTCCAACTTATGGCGCCTTCACCACTTTGCCAATTACTCATCTTATGCCATCTTTTAGTACTTAATTAACTTAAGTTTCAAGGTCACTTAATTTCTTTACACTAAAGTACATTTTACTAATATTTATTTTAACTCCAATTAAACCCGAGCTAACACTTAGCAACATAATGGTACTCAAATATTTAGGATGTTACAAAGATCGTGCCCAATCATGCTGGGTTGTGGTTTTCTGTTTGTCCAAATAACCAAATACCCTTTCAAAATTTCAATACATGTGCTTGGAGAATTTTGGGGATGATCTTGAATTTGAGGACTCAAATTGTCGTGTCCAATCGTGCTGGATGTGATACTCTATTTCTTCGGAACAAGGGAATCTCAATATTCAATCAAGTTATTTAAAATTATAGAAAAAAGAACAGAATTTCAAAATCATTTCAAACTTTTCAACATTAGGACATCAATTAATCAATTTGGTACCAATTTTGGGCGTTGCAGGTGCTAATCCTTCCTCGCATGTAACCGACTCCCGAACCTATTTTTTTCTTGAAATTCGTAGACCAAAATTTATTTTGTAGGTGACTCCATCACACCTAAACAAAAAGGATTGGTGGCGACTCCATATTTTTAAAGTCGATCCCCATTTTTCAAAACACGATAAAAAATGGTTTCGACAAACCACATAAACCATCAATCTTTTTATTTAACAGTTCTACCTGATTTGAAAGCATGGTTACTGCATCGAGGTTGAAAACACTGGTAGCTTTCGTTGGCTTTGATCTCATAACTTGCCATTGATTGTTATTTAGTGACATCTCCTCTATAAACTCATAAGCCGTCTCAGGAGTTTTGTTATTCAGGGTTTTGCTGGTGGTTATATCGATTAATTGCCTATTTGAGGGGTTCACACCATTGTAGAAGGTTTGAACCTAGAGCCACAAAGGTAACCCATGGTAAGGGCACCTTCTCAGCAAATCATTGTATCTCTCCATGCATCATATAGTGTTTCCAGATCCATCTACACAAAAGAAGAGATATCATTCCTCAACTTGGCCATTTTGGCCAGCGAAAAATATTTTAATAAAAAATTTTCAATCATTTGGTCCCATGTAGTGATTGACCCTCGTGGAAGAGAATTCAACCACTCTTTGGCTTTATTCCTCAAAGAAAAGGGAAATAACTGAAGACGGATGGCATCATCAGAAACGCCATTTATTTTGAAGGTATCACAGTATTCTAGAAAATTTGCTAAATGAGTATTTGGGTTTTCGTCCTGCAAACCATCAAATTGAACAAATTGTTGAATAATTTGTATAGTGTTAGGTTTCAGTTCAAAATTATTAGCAGCTATAGCAGGCCTAACAATACTCGATTTAGCTCCAGTTAAATTAGGTTTAGCATAATCATACATAGTACGAGGAGCAGGATTTTGATTCACCGGGTCTGCAGCAACTACAGGAGGTAGCAGATTGTTATCAGCCATCTCTTCGGTAGTTTAGTTTTGTCTTCTTGCTCTTCTTCTATGTAATTTAAGCTTCACCTTATTTCTCTAGGATTTCTGTGAACAGTACCTTCAAAATCACTGTCGTAAATTAAGGGTCCTGTCGAGTTCCTTCTAATCATAAACTAGAGGAACTTGCCAGAAGCAATGAAGAAAATTTAGAAAAGTAAAAATAAAACTTAATTGCAAAAATAAAATATGGCTAAAGCAATAAAAATTGAGCGTTCTTAATATTTCAGTTCCCCGGCAACGGCGCCAAAAATTGAACGTTGGTTTGAAAGTCTTAAAATTTATAAAATGAATGATCGAGCCTAGAAACTAACTGTGACAACTATTGAGGCAAGTGCACCTATCGAACAGTAGTATAGTTTAGTGGCAAGACCAGAATGTCGAACCCAAGGGAACCCAAAGTACTAGTACTGACTCTCTGTTTATTATTTAGCCTAAGAATTAAGGGACTTGTTATTTAATCTAAAATAAACTAACTACTAGGCTAAAAATGCTAAGACAAAAAGAATGAATTGGGGAAATACTTTTGGAAAAAACCAATTGATTAAGACAATACTCGATGAAGAATCCACCTAGACTTCACTTGTTATTTAACTCTGAACCAGACAATTTATTCACTTGACTTGATCCGTAGGATTCCTTAATTTATATGAATACCTCTCTTGAGGCTACTAATGTCTAACCCTAGGTTGATTAATTGAAATCTTTTTCTAATTAAAACCCCTAGAATTGCATTAACTCGATCTATGGACTCACATATTAGGTTTGACCCTAACCCAGCAGATTTTCGTCATCATATCTCTAGGGTTGCGATCAACTCCGCTTAACTATGCTAGATCTACTCTTAAACAGGGAATATTCCTCCACTGCCTAAGCACATCAATACTTGAATCAATATCCTAAAATATCAAGAGAAGAATTAAGAACACATAATTAAGAACAAATCAAGTATTTATCATATAGTTCAGAAAATAATAACAAGATCCATATTAGGTTTCATCCCCCTCAGGTATTTGAGGGGTTTAGTTCATAATCATAAAAGAATACATCTCAGAATATAAAACAAAACATAAGAAAAGCCCTAAAACCCCCTGAAGGAAATTTGAAGGGAAGATCTTCCGTCTTGAGTATGACTCCAGCTTCTTGAGATGAATCAACTGGCTTTCTTCGAGTAAATCCCACAATTCAGCCTCTCTGGCTTGGCTCCTCGGCCTACCTGACCCCCTTTGAAGGTTGGCTTCTAGGGTGTTTATATAGGCTTTTGGAATGTCTTTGTTTGCCTATAAGTATCCTAATCCGAATAGAATTAAAACATGCCACAGCAGGGACACACCTGTGGCACGCCAGTGTAAATCGAGTCCAGGTCGTGCTTGGGTCTACTTAAGAGGCACGGCTGTGTGGCTTGGGCCCAGGCCGTATAAGTTTCATACTTTGGCCCATTTTCTCCGTTTTTTGCCCATTTCTCATTCTTTTCATCCTCTAGTACTCTCCTATATAAAACATGAAATTAAAGGATTAGGAGCACCAAATTCCACAATCCCGGGAATAAATCATCCAAAAGTATGCTAAATGTGGGATTAAAATATGTATATATTACGGTTTATCATTTTCGTATGAGTTCGATGTTTTACCGCAATGTGACTTAATTGCCTGACATAGTCCAAGAGTCGTCTTTCTTTTTGCATGTTTAGTGTGTTTGCTTGAGGACAAACAAAGAGTATAGTGTAGGAGAGTTTCATCTGCCATAATTTTATATGGAAAATTAGGCTTTCCTGATACACTTGAGGAGCTTATTCTCAAGCAAAGTAGCATTTTTTCTGTAGTTTTTAGGCTTCAAGTTAATAAGTGTAAATTCCTTGTTTTTACTCATTTTAAAACACTCTAAACCTGAACCAATCATCGGATCTAAGCTATGGTGTGTCACATTCATTTCGAAATTAGAGTTTTCAACACTACTAAAAATGGTTTCGTTACACATTTTGAGACCCAAATTGGCTAATAGTGTCATTGGGAGCCCTAACATATGGTTAAGTGATGAAGGGACGCATTGGAGGCTGAAATCGAGTAAGAACGACACCATAGGAGAAGATATTACGATATCCAAACCTTGGAATTGTGATACCTCTAACAGACCCAAGATTGGAGACAACACTTCAGTGGTATCGCGATAACCACTTTGGGTTCCACAATATCAACTTGCCAAGAAGCACCCCAAGTTTAAGATTGTCCGAGGTATTGCGATACCCTATTCCTTGGCATCGCGATACCCACATCGTGAAGGGGTAAATTGAAAAAATGGTAATCTTTGTCCACATGAAGGAACAATCATTGAAGGCCCATTCAAGGGTATTTGGGGCAGAAGAATTGGGTCAGAATAGCTTCTATATCAATGAAAATTTGGCTGAGAGAAAAGGAGGCCACACTAAATCAGTTTTAGCTTAGGGTTTTCTTTAGTTTTCTCTTAGGTTTTCCTTCTCTTCTTCTAGGGTTTCTTAGTTTCACTTCCTTAGTTGTAGATTTAACATTTCTCTGCAACTTTTCTTCTTCTTTTTTTAGCAGCCCGATTTTCAGTGGTACCAAAAACGGTAGTTTCAAACTGCATTTTTTAATGATCAAGTTAGTAAATATTATTTATTAATATTTACGAGGTCATTACAATATTATACTAAATTCTGGTCTAATAATTTAAGTTATTTGGAAAGTTAGTAAATGTACAATTGAATCGGTTCAAAAGTTAGTGGTTTTGGAAATTGAGGTATGGGGACCTCATTTTTGTAAATTGAGCTCGTGAATATTTTTATTAAATATTTAAGGAGCTTTTATATAGGTGAATTGAATTTTGGTTCGAAAATTTTAATAATTGGATGTCTAATTGAGGTACAAAGACTAAATCATAAAAACTCTAAAAGCTAGTCGTATTTGATTTTTCATAGTTCTAAGGGTTTAAAAGATAAATTATTAAGGTTTAAAGTGGAAAATAAACACTTTTGTATAGTAGTGGACGATAGGTATATTTTAATTAGTAAAAATGTGAAATTAAAAGGTTATGTTATAATTAAAACATAAAACATAAAATAATAAGTCATTATCATCTTCATTTTTCATCCATCACCGTTTCCACCATTTTTAAGGGAAGGAAGAAAGCTTCAAACATTCAAAACCATTCGACCCTTGCATGTAAGTCCAAACCTAGCCCTTTTTCGTAAATTTTATATTTTTGAGATTGTTGTAGCTTAATCTAGCTAACCTGGATATTAAATCATAAAAATGTCAAAGATTTTAAAATTTACCATTTTTTTTAAGTTTTTGGATTATTCATGGTTGAGTTTGAAGCTTTTTTTTTTTTATCAAAAGGACTATTTTGTAAAGTGAGTTTTGTTAATTTTGAGTATAGGGACTAAAATGTGAATATGTCAAAATTGATATGAAATTTATATAATAATAGTATTTAGAAGGCTTTATAGGGATGAAGTTGAAATTGGATTGAAAAATGAAGCTTAAAATTTAAAGATATAAATATTTCATTTTAGGAACTAAATTGAATAAAATGCTAAACTTTAGGAAAATTGTGTAAAATGAAATTAAGTTGTTATATGCATATACTAAGATGTTATATAACTGCTGGAATTGATAAATTGTAATTAATTATTATATTTTTGGAATTTAATCAAGAAATAGGAGAATAACAAATTAGTCCCTAACACTTTGTAGTTTCAATTTTACGTGTAAGTTCTATGGAACTTATTTTATTTTCTTATTATGCTTGAATTACGTGGTTATATTTATTAATTATATATATACAAATGTAATTTTAATGACTTAAAAGGACTACATGAAAAAGGTGAGATTTGTGGTAGATTCGATAGATATGTATTAATGAATGAATGAATGTAAGATTTGTTATATGATGGATGATATATATATATATATATATATATATACATACATGGTGATGTTATGTTGTTAAAAGGTATATAAATATATTGTTTTGATGTTCTGGTATCTATTGGACTAAACTAGTAATACATGATTATATTTTGAATTTTGGTTGGAACAGTACAAAATGTTAGGAATTGAATGAATTGTAATAAAGGAGATTGATGTGTAAATTGTGCCCGAATTAAAGATAGGATAGGATACAATTGGCATGCCAATAAGGTTATTGTTGCGTTTGTATGGGTTTTATATGAGATGAGATGTTGACGTATGATATATATTCACTGATTGTACCTGAATCCAGCATTTGTTATGAATTACCGAGTTATATTCATAGTGATTCAAGCGTGTTTTTGGGGAGGATGTGTAGCCTATGAGCTTGGAACTTAGTGCCCAAGCGTGTTTTTGGAGGTATGTTTCAGGTGTGTTTTTGGAGGGATGTTTAGCCTATGAGCTTGGCTTAGGTTATTCTTAGTGTTAGTTAAGTTAGTTATTATTGTAGGTTAGGTTTATTTGCACTTTCAATCCCTGTACCTTGGTTGTAAGACATTTTTAGCTTTAGTTTAATGTATTTTAGTTTCCTTTACTTTAAGTCAATTAAAGTTTGTTCCTTTTATGTTCTTTACTTTAGATTTGTTGTTGAATGATTCTCTTTATATGCCCTTTTAAATTTTCTTGCATAAAAATCACAACTTTTATATTTTTCTTAAGCTTTTTTTAATGACTTCTATGTTTTTCATTTTCATGTTTATTAGCTTTCTTTTCAACATGAGTAACTAATCTTTTAAAGAGGGTTGGCTGAAGGAGATGTGGTGAGTTTATTTTTGGATAAAAGACCAAATCGAAAAAAAAATAGACTAATTTTGTAACACCTCCAACCCGTATTTGTTGCTGGAACAAGGTTACGAGGCATTACCAAAGAGTACAGAACACTTACAGATAATTTGAAATCATTATCGTTCAAATATCGAGACTAATTATAAATGTTCCTTTAACGGACCTTCGAGGTTCAAATCATGCATTAAGATCAGGTCGAGACTAAACCGAATCCTCAGGAAAATTTTTCAATACAATGTAATAAACATTCATACATCCATTTAATAAATTATTACTCTAACATGCACAAACTCAACATTCAAGTGAGTTCAATAATTTCCATATATCAATAATATATACCATGATTGATGAGCTCATCAAAACCATGATTTCCATTCCGTTTTATCTTGTTGAATTTCTCAGAATTTAGATGGATTTTCAGAGGTACACTTTAGTGTACAAATACGGGTCCATCAATTCATATTCATGTGCACACATTTCCATTTCAGAGAGCACACTCCTGCAAACCTCATCCTTACAGTGGGATTACCAGTCCAGGCTAAATCCCCTATAATATAAACTCATAGAGTATTGTCAAGATTACCACCTAGGTTAAATCCCCTATAACGACAATTACTCTAATTACCTTGGATTTGAATTACCAGTCCAGGCTAAATTCAGACCCTAATTTGGATTACCCGTCCAGGCTAAATCCATTTTCCACATATTCTTCGAGAGTGCTATATCAGGATAGGATCACCCGTCTGGGCTAGATCCTTTTTACCGTCTGTAACACCCCAAACCCGGCCCAAATGCTACCACCGGATCTGGTATGTCACTTAAAGGATTTTACAAAAACATGTCGCATTTTGGAAAACAATTACTAGGTTTAAACCTTCTTTTTTCCGAAAGCTTAAGAATTCATTAAAGTGTAAAATATTAAGTTATAAATTATCTTGGTGGATTTTAAATAAAAACTAAAATTTCATACATGTCTTAACTTAATTGGAAACATAAAACTTAAAAGCCCAACATAAAACCCAAAACAAAAATAATAGTCTAGTGGTCCGTGGCCTTATTACAACCATTTTTAGTAATCCGCAAAATAAAAAAAATAACAAACTAAAGTCTTTTAGCTGAATCCAATTGCTCTTTTGCATGGCCACCTCGTGTTCCTCTCTAGCCCGATCTGATGCACTAGGTGTCACCTGAAATTGTTAAATTAAAAGGGTGAGTCGCGAGACTCAATGTGCAACCCTCGTGCACCATTAGATTTGGGCTTTAGCCCCATAAAACATAATAATAATAATTGATATACAAAACAAAAATAATATGCAAAGCCCAACCCATATCTTAAGTGTCCATCCGCTACATGCCCCAGTACAAGCCATTCACACCATTGGGGATTTCTACAATCAACCCACACCGCTACACGCCTTGATGGCACTCGTGCTGCTCATCATCAGATCATGGCCGTAGCCACTACAACAGATCACGGTGGAAACCGCTACAACAAATCACGGTAAGGAACCGTTACAACAGATCACGGTAAGGAATCGCTACAATGGATCACGGCAATAGCCGCTACAACATATAACTTCCTCCTTTCTTCAAACCCAACCCATGCAATCACGTAAAATCAATATACTTATATCATTTAATCAGAACATTCACTAACCTGGTGATTTGCTTATACCCTCTTTGAGTTTCCGTCATTATACCGGGATTTCGGCATTTATCAAAACATATAAGACTTATAAACATATATTAATCAAACAGGTCTAGATGGTGTGGAGAATTACACACCTGATATCGCGAAATCCAATATTCTTAGTCAATGTCCTTGCTATCCGGATCTCTTATCCTCAATCTATAGCCTTGGAATCCCAAAAATAACACGACTCAAAGGTTACTGAACCTTGACTTTAAAGATTTAGGTGTTGGACTCCTTTTCAGATCCCAAAATACCGAAAAATAAGAAAAACCTTTGATTAGTCACTTGATTAGCTATTCGACTAGAGACTTTGAAAAGCCGGAGAAATATTGGAAACTCAAAATCGACACATACCTATTGATTTCTTCAAAATTTTGGCACAGATAGGTACCCCAGAATGATTTCGGCACACATATGGAAGACTAGATCTCACGTTTTTGACTTTTAGAAAATCTAAGCGAGGTGTTTCGGCTTTGAAGAAAGTAAGCAAAAAGTAAGGGAAGCTTAGAGGTTTCGGCTAAAGGGTTTGAATGAGATGAGAAAAGAATTTGTCAGAGGTTCGGCCAACTAAAGAGAAGAAAAGAAAAGAGAGGGAGAATAGCATAGGAATTTCGCAAAACAAAGGGAAAGATGAGAGAACTAGCTAGGAATTTCGGCATACATACCTTAAGCCAAAATCGAATGCCCTCTTCTTTTCAAATTCTTAATAATTTCGGCAAACATTAAACACTTAAAGATGGCTTCGATCTTTGATCTATTATCACCTTAAAAGTAGCCCTAATTCCTCTCTTTATTATCCGCCTAATTATCCATATAAAATAAACATTAAAATCCCTAAAAATAGCCTTGTGCCGTCCCCCCTATTATCCCCTTTAAATGCCGAAATTTAGCCCTCAAACTTGGGCTCCAAGCAGCCAAATTTTGGGCCTTCCTCATACTCAAATGACGCCACTTAAATCTCCCTTCTCTGCGTGCTCCTAGTTGTTTGGGCCACAAGCCCAATATGTCACTTAAACTATTAAAACTTTAATTTAAGCCCTTAGAGTGTCTAAACAAAATACTTAAAGCAAGGCCTCATTTCAATTTGAGCCCCAATTGTACCTCAAATTCTCAAATTAATATTTTAAGCAGTCAAACACATAAAATGCACAGACCCAATTATTCAGGGTGTTACAATTCTACCCCCTTAAATTAAATTTCGTCCTCGAAATTTGCCTGGTCAAAAAAGATGGGGATACTGCTGTCGCATAACATCCTCTGGCTCCCACATCGCCTCTTCTGCACCATGATTTCGCCATAGAACTTTGACCAAAGGGACGGACTTCCTTCTCAACACTTTTACATCTCGATCCAAGATTTGCACTGGTTCCTCCTCAAAAGATAAATCTGACCTTACTTCAATTTCTTCCACTGGCACCACATGCGATGGATCGAAACGATAACGTCTTAGCATCGAGACATGGAATACGTCATGTATCTGTTCTAACTCTAAAGGCAACTCCAAATGATAAGCCACTGGGCCCACACGTTCTAGCACCCGATAAGGCCCAATAAATCGAGGACTTATCTTACCCTTCCGTCCAAACCTCATTACCTTTTTTCATGGAGAAACCTTCAAAAATACTTGGTCTCCTACTGCAAATTTGACCTCCTTCCGCTTTAAATCTGCATAAGACTTCTGCCGATTAGACGCTTCTTTCAATCGAGCCCGTATTAACTTAACTTTCTCTTTCGTTTTCGAAACTAGCTCTGGACCCAATACCTGACGTTCACCCAACTCCGTCCAACAAGAAGGAGTACGACATCTCCTTCCATATAACGGTTCGTACGGCGCCATCTGAATACTAGCTTGATAACTATTATTGTACGCGAATTCAGCCAAGGGTAAATACTCCTCCCAACTACCTCTAGAATCAATAATGCAACCCCTTAGCATATCTTCCAAGATCTGAATTACCCTCTCAGACTGACTATCAGTCTGTGGGTGAAAAGCGGTACTAAAGTCTAACCTTGTTCCCATTGCTTACTGAAGAGCCTTCCAAAATCGTGACGTGAACCTAGGGTTCCTATCCGATATGATCGACACCAAGACACCATGTAATCTTACAACCTCACCACGCATAACTTAGCCAACTTTCGTAGAGAAAATCCACTCGGTATGAAGTGAGTAGACTTTGTCACCGATTCACAATTACCCAAATTGAATCTTTCTTAGTGGGCGTAAGGGGTAACCCACTAACGAAATCTATCGTGATTCTTTCCTATTTCCATTGGGGAATCTTCACCGGTTGCAACAACCCCGAAGGCAACTGGTGTTCAGCTTTGACTTGCTGACACGTCAAACACTTCCCCACATATTTCGTAACTTCTCACTTCAAACCTAGCCACCAGAACTGCTCTCACAAATCCCGATACATCTTAACTCCTCTAGGATGCATAACATAAGGACTACTATGTAATTCTTGAAGAATCATCTATCTTAACTCCACATCTTTTGGCATACAAACCTTTCCACGGAAACACAAAACTCCATCACCATTCCAACTATAATCCCCTCCTTCACCATTCTGCACTTGTTGGATCCGAGTACTTAAAACATCATCCAAAAGTTGCTTCTCTTTGATCTGACTTGTCCACAAAGGTTTTACTTGAAGTTCAGCTACCAAACTGCCATCTTCATATAGGCTAAGATGAGCGAACATTGCCCTTAAGTCCGCTATCGCCTTCCTACTCAACGCATCCGCCACCACATTTGCCTTACCCGGATGGTACTCAATCGAGCAGTCATAATCCTTTAATAGTTTGATCCACCTTCTCTATCTTAGGTTCAACTCCTTTTGAGTGAGGAGATATTTCAAGCTCTTATGGTCAATGTAAATAACTGACTTCTCCCCGTACAAGTAGTGTCTCCAGATCTTCAAAGCAAACACTACTGCTGCCAATTCCAAATCATGCGTAGGGTAGTTCAACTCATGCGGTCTTAACTATCGAGACGCATACGCCACCACTTTTCCTTCTTACATCAACATACACCCTAAACCTGTGTGTGGCGCATCACAGTAGACGATAAATTCTTTTCCTGCCTCTAGTTGAATTAACACCGGTGCTTCTATCAGGATTCTCTTTAACTTTTCAAAACTCTCCTGCTGTTTATCGGCCCACACAAATGATACTCCCTTCCTCAACAACTTAGTTAAAGGTGCTGCTATTAAAGAGAACCCCTCAACAAACCTTTGATAATATCCTGCTAATCCTAAGAAACTTTGAATCTCTGCCACTGACTTCGACGGTTTCCAATCCAATACAGTTTCTATCTTTCAAGGGTCCACCCTAATTCCTTCTGCGGAAACCACATGCCCTAAAAAGGTCACTTCCCTTAACCAGAACTCACACTTGTTGAACTTAGCGAACAACTGCTTCTCCCTCAAGATTTGCAACACCACCCGAAGATGTGCATCATGTTCCTCCTCAGACTTGGAATATACCAGGATATCATCAATGAACACCACGACGAACCGATCAATGTATGGCTGCAATACCCGATTCATCATATCCATAAATGCTGCTGGCGTATTCGTTAACCCGAACGGCATCACCAAGAACTCATAATGACCGTACCGAGTCCGAAATGCCATCTTATGAATGTCCCCTTCCTTTACCTTTAACTGATGATAACCGGACCTTAGATCAATCTTTGAAAAGATAGAAGCTCCTTTAAATTGATCGAACAGGTCGTCGATTCTCTGCAATGGGTACTTATTCTTAATCATCAACTTATTTAATTGACGATAGTCCATGCACATACGCATGGAGCCATCCTTCTTCTTCACGAATAGGACTGGTGCTCCCCATGGAGACACACTCAGTCGGATAAATCCTAGATCCAAAAGCTCCTGGATCTGAGCTTTGAGCTCCACTAGCTCCTTCGGTGCCATTCGATAAGGAGCAATGGATACTGGAGCCATACCCGGGAGTAGTTCTATTCCAAACTCCACTTCAAGATCTGGGGGTAATCCTGGCAACTCTTCCGGAAAGACATCCGCAAAATCCTTGACTGTTCGAACCTCATCGACAGTCACCTCCTTAGCATCCAAAGCACTAATAAAAGCTAGAAAGGCGTTACATCCCTTCCGAATCATCTTAACAGCATTCAACGCCGACACTACGTTGATAGATAGTTCCTTCTCTCTCCTAACACAACCACCTCCCCGCCTTCTAGGATACTTAACACCATACACTTAGACCCACAATCCAACTTAGCACGATGCCTTGTTAACCAATCCATTCCTAAGATAAGGTCAAACTCTCCAAATGGTAATTCCATTAAGTCTGCCGGAAACACTACCCCTTGAGTCTCTAACGGTACATCCTTAAATTGCTTGTCCACTACCCTAGATTGTCCTAGGGGACTAACTATAGTCATCTTCCTAGTGGTTATTTTATGGTCTATACTTAGAGTCTCAAATACTTAACATGCAACATAGGAGTGGGTTGACCCAATATCAATTAAGGTAAGAAAAGGGTTATCAGCAATAAGAAACGTACCAGTTATAACATCCGGTGCATCACCATCCTCCCGTCGATGAACTACGTACACTAGACCTGGCTGCCTTGTATCTACATTACATGCACCTCTACCAGGTGCTCCACGACCTCGACTAGATCCATTTCCTCCTCTAGCTACACCATGACCCCTTGGTCCAGTTGATCACCTCTCCTAACCTGATTCGAACCTCGGTCCGCTGGCTGTACCCGATCTATCTGAGGATAGTCCTTAATCAGATGTTCTATGGATCCACACCTAAAGCATCCACTAGTTTTCATTCTCCACTCCTCATAATGCGTCCTCCCACATGTAGAACATGCTCGATTCTGGCCCGTCGGAGCATGAGCTGGCCCATCAGTCCTAGGCCTCTTCTGAAAGTTCCCAGATGCTCTTGATGGTCCAAAACTTCTCTTACTCTTACCCCGATCCTTATCCCTTTCTTGTCTCTCGACCCGTTTCACTTCCTCAGCTATTTTAACCTTATCTACCAAAGCCGCAAAAACTCTCTCTCTCCGGTGCTATCAGAACCCTTAACTCATTTCGCAGCCCATCCTCGAATCGTACACAATGTTCATACTCCGTTGCTACCATTCCTCGAGGGTAGTGGCTCAAGCGTAGAAACTCTGCCTCATATTCAGCCACAGACTTACCTCCCTGCACCAGGTTCAAGAATGCCTTCCTTTGTGCATCCATATGGCTGGCCCCAACATACTTTCCCTGGAATGACTTCTTAAAGAAATCCCATCAATCAGTCTCAGAGAGTACCTTCTTTCACCGTAAGCCACCAGCGATAGGCCTCGTCTCAAGAAGAGACACGACCCTTTCAACTTTTCCTCTCCGTGAAGTCTAAGTCATCCATTATGCGCCACCGCTTCCATCTAATACTCACTGTGTTAGGGCTACACCGAAATGCCCCTAAACACTTCCGCCCCATTGGCTTTAAGCCGCCCCAAGACAGATTTTCGGGCTCATGTGCCCATGCCTACTCCAGTAACTCTCTCAAGGACTCGTAACATCGCTCGAGACACAAAGATCATCTCCGATCGCTGATCCCGTAACTCTCCCTCCACAGTTGGAGGATCGGCATTCGTTTCTCGACCGTGGCTGACCCTCTTGGCTCAAACAAGGTCATCCTACCCTACACAAAGGTCCATGCGGCCATGGACGTCTTCGACCCCTTGAACTCATTCTTCCGATTGGCATTTATCTGATTAAGAATTTTATGAATCATTAATTCTTTCCACTGTTTTACCACGGATAGTCTTATGAATAATGGTTTTAAAAGTAGTTCTTTCAAATTCGCATTCACAAAACAGTCTCAAGTTCGTATTCCCCTAACTAGAATAAGACACATACATTCAATCACCATCATACAAATAGCATCCCAGCACTTACATTCATCACGTAAGGGTGTTTTCATTATTTCTCTACCCAGAGGTGTTTTCGTAATTTTTCCTATAAGGGTATTTTCGTAATTTTCCAAAATAGGGTTCTTTGGTGATTTTGTGAAATAGGGGTATTTTAGTAATTTTGCAATCCGAGGGTATTTCGATAATTTTATAATTCGGGGTAATTTAGTAATTTTTCAAATCAGGGGTAATTTGGTAATTTTACAAACTAGGGGTGTTTTGGTCATTTTGCAAAATAAGGGTAGTTTGGTAATTTTTTAAACTAGGGATATTTCGATGTTGTTGTTGTTGTTGTTTTTTAAATAGGGGTACTTTGGGGAAATCTAGTTTCATAGTCCCAAGTTACTTTTGTAAACATGAGGTTTTTCTGTAAAGTTTTCAAAACATGCTTGATTGGAAATTTTCATAACTCAAATGTATTTTTGAAAATTTTACAAAACTTGGGGATTTTTTAAAAAAAATAGGTGGTTGGTCCCTTTCGGTTTTAATTATAAGGTTTAGCCCATCAACCAATCCTTGTAGCTAGGATGAATAGTCACTACACACCGTAAGATTCTAGTGAAGAGGAGGTGAGTCACCAGATCGCTTAAATACCAAGCTCTCCTGAATCTACTACTAGACAAGCGTATGTCTATTGCCACACCCTAACTCGACTAAGGTGAACAGTCACTACGCACCAGGTAGGATTCCAGCGAAGAGGAGGTGAGTAACTAGGACTGCTTAAATACTGTGCTCTTCCGGATCCAATCCTGACATGCATATGCCTATTACCACAACCTAGTCTTCATGCTCGTTCACGGGTTTGTTTAATGGAATTAAGTCTTATGAAATTTAAGAAGTGGTTTAAGCTAGGCCTAGAGTCCATCAAGTTCTAATCTGATTAATCTACGTCCCAATAAGCCCATTAAGCCCACATATATTTCACACAATGGTTTAGAGTACTTACCTGGCAGACTTGGGCCGGAGACGTAGGTGCCATGCCGACCTAACAGACCTGGTATCACTTAAAAACATCTATGTTTCGAAAGCCCATTTTTAGAAAATGTTTTGAGCCTAAAAACCCCAGATTCGAGTTTTGAATCGAGCTCTGATACCAATTTGTAACACCCCAAACTCGGCCCAAATGCTACCATCGGATCTGGTATGTCACTTAAGGGATTTTACAAAAACATGTCGCATTTTGGAAAACAATTACTAGGTTTAAACCTTTTTTTTTTCTAAAAGCTTAATAATGCATTAAAGTGTAAAATATTAAGTTATAAATTATCTTGGTGGATTTTAAATAAAAATTGAAATTTCGTACATGTCTTAACTTAATTGGAAACATAAAACTTAAAAGCCCAACATAAAACCCAAAACAAAAATAATAGTCTAGTGGCCCGTGGCCTTATTACAACCATTTTTAATAATCCGCAAAATAAAAAAATAACAAACTAAAGTCTTTTAGCTGAATCCAATTGCTCTTTTGCATGGCTACCTCGCATTCCTCTCCAAATTTGGTTCGATGTACTAGGTGTCACCTAAATTGTTAAATTAAAAGGGTGAGTCATGAGACTCAAGTGCAACCCTCGTGCACCATTAGATTTGGGCTTTAGCCCCATAAAACATAATAATCAAAATTGATATACAAAACAAAAATAATATGCAAAGCCCAACCGATATCTTAGGTGTCCATCCGCTACATGCCCCCGTACCAACCGTTCACACCATTGGGGATTTCTACAATCAACCCACACCGCTACATGCCTTGATGGTAGTCGTGCTGCTCATCATCAGATCACGGTCAAACCACTACAACAAATCACAATAGAAACCGCTACAACAGATCACGGTAAGGAACTGCTACAATAGATCACGGTAAGGAACCGCTACAATAGATCACGGCAATAGCCGCTACAACATATAACTTCCTCCTTTCTTCAAACCCAACCCATGCAATCACGTAAAATCAATATACTTATATAATTTAATCAGAACATTCACTAACTTGGTGATTTGCTTATACCCTCTTTGGGTTTCCATCATTATGCCAGGATTTCGGCATTTATCAAAACATATAAGACTTATAAACATATATTAATCAAACAGGTCTAGATGGTGTGGAGAATTACACACCTGATATCGTGAAATCCAATATTCTTAGTCGATGTCCTTTCTATCCGGATCTCTTATCCTCAATCTATAGCCTTGGAATCCCAAAATAACACGACTCAAAGGTTCTTGAACCTTGACTTTAAAGATTTAAGTTACCGGACTCCTTTTCGGATCCCAAAATACCAAAAAATAAGAAAACCTTTGATTAGTCACTTGATTAGCTATTCGCTAGAGACATTGAAAAGCCGAGAAATATTGAAACTCAAAATCGATACATACCTATTGATTTCTTCAAAATTTCAAGACAGTAGGTACCCTGAATGATTTCGACACACATATGGAAGACTAGATCTCACATTTTCGCTTTTAAAAATCTAAGCGAGGTGTTTCTTTTGAAGAAAGTAAGCAAAAAGTAAGGGAAGCTTAGAGGTTTTGGCTAAAGGGTTTGAATGAGATGAGAAAAGAATTTTTCAGAGGTTCGGCCAACTGAAGAGAAGAAAAGAAAAGAAAGGGAGAATAGCATAGGAATTTTGACAAAGCAAAGGGAAAGATGAGAGAACTAGCTAGGAATTTTGGCATACATACCTTAAGCCAAAACCGAATGCCCTCTTCTTTTCAAATTCTTAATAATTTCGGCAAACATTAAACACTTAAAGATGGCTCCAATCTTTGATCTATTATCACCTCGAAAATAGCCCTAATTCCTCTCTTCATTATCTGCCTAATTATCCACATAAAATAAACATTAAAATCCCTAAAAATAGCCTTGTGTCGTCCCCCCTATTGTCCCCTTTAAATGCCAAAATTTAGCCCTCAAACTTGGGCTTCAAGCAGCCAAATTTTGGGCCTTCCTTATACTCAAGTGACGCCACTTAAATCTCCCCTCTATCGTGCTCCTAGTTGCTGGGCCACAAGCCCAATATGTCACTTAAACTATTAAAACTTTAATTTAAGCCCTTAGAGTGTCTAAACAAAATATTTAAAACAAGGCCTCAGCCCAATTTGAGCCCCAATTGTACCTCAAATTCTCAAATTAATATTTTAAGCAGTCAAACACATAAAATGCACAGACCCAATTATTCAGGGTGTTACACCATCAATTCTTTTTCAGAGATCCATCGAATTTTCCTTTCATTCAACAGGGATTTCTTCCTCTTTTTATCAAATATATCAATGTTTCATCAATTTTCATACAATGAAAATCCAAATCATATTCACACCAATAAATATATATTTCAAAAATTTAAGAATATAATTCAAGTTATACTTAGCTTATAATTCAATTTTTATACCATAATGATAATCTTAGTTTCATAATAAATATTTGAAATAAATCATTATATCATTTCTAATTCAACGCTTATCGATTATAATCAGGCATGTGATCAATTTATACATAAGTCATTCATATATTTTCCTCCTTCTTCTCTCCATCCATATCCTTAGTATAAATAACACACTTGTAAGTAACATTATCTATAATTTTTACTATTTACTTATATGGATACTCAAGTTGTCCATATGTGTCACAGTCACTAAATTATTTTTATCTTGAGCTAAAGAACCCCAAATTAAGATCCACTAATTTTCCCTGAAACTATACTCACATATCTTCTTACCATAAAATTTTAAGAATTTTTGGTTTGGCCAATAAGTACAGTTTATTCTTTAAAATCACCCCTGTTATGATGCTTGATAGTTCCAACCCTTCTTCACTAAAAATTAATTATCTCCTCATACAGGATTTGGATGATGTTTCTATTTGTTTATATTGAAAATATACTCATTATTTATTTTAAAAATATAAATTTAAGCCCCTAATTATTTTTCTAAAATTTTTGATGATTTTTCAAAGTTAGAACAGGGGAACCCAAAATCATTCTGACCTTGTCTCACAAAACATATTATATCTCATTATTTACAATTCCATTGCTTACACAATTTCTTCTATAAGAAACTAGACTCAATAAGATTTAACTCCATATTTTATTCATCCTCTAATACGATTTCTAAATTTTTTGGTGATTTTTCAAAATTAGACTACTGCTGCTGTCCAAAACTATTTTAGTGCAAAGTGTTGATTTCCATTTTGCCTCAAATTTGACAGTTCATACAATTCAGTCATTGTCTAATTAGCCCCTCAATTGGGATAATTTTTCTCAATTAATACCTTATTCTATCATTTTAAACTACTGCCTAACCCTTGAAAATCAGAACTTTAGCATTAAACCTTAATTCCAAACTCTTTTACAATTAGGTCCTAAAACCAATTTCCATCAATTTTACTTGATAAAATCATCATATATCAAAATTAAAGCTTCAATTCTATATTTATTCATCATATGCTTCCAGCACTCATCCATAACAACGTAAAAATTATCCATAGAATCAAAAACTAATGACATAGTAAGTTGGACCAAATTGTAAAAGTCCAAAAACATAGAAATTTCAAGGAGAAAGAAAGAATTAAACTTACATGAAGCTAGAGTATGAAAACCAGCTTGAACCCTCTTCCATGGCTATTTTTCAGCTGATAAAAATGAAGAGAAATGAAGATATTTCTAGATATTCCAATTTGTTCCCATTTTTATTTAGCTAATTTTGGCAATTTTCTAATTTTGCCCTTATTTCAGGGTAATTTACCAGAAAATACCCATTTTTTTCAAAATTTACGAAAAAGGATCTAGAATTAATTATTTACTAGAAAGGGCCATTTCCCCCAAAAACGCGTCCACGTCAGCGCGTTTTTAGGGCATGCAGCAGGAAAGTGCATCCACGAGGGAGCGCTTTCTGCCACATCAGCCAAAATCGCGTCCTTGAGGGCGCGCTTTTCTAATGTGGCAAAAATGCTCCCTCAGGGACGGGTTTTGCCTGCTTACAACGGTCACATTTTTTTGACTGTTGGGCCTCCAACGATAAAAAAAACTATAAATACCCCCCACCCTTTCATTTTTTTCACACAAAGGTCCTTACTCAATTTTCTTTCAACTTTCTCTCAAATTCCTCTCAAATTCCTCTCAAATTTCTCTCAAATTCCTTTAAAGTTCCTCTCAAATTTCACAATAGTCCTTTAATATTTACAAAAAAGCCCTGTTTAAATTTTTTAAATATTTTTTTGTTAAATTTAAAAATATTCGATCGTATTAGTAATGGCCGGAGAATTAATTCGTCTAAAAATAAACACATCTCCGTCGATCAAATGACAATGGTAAGTTATAATTTTAATTTTTTAATACTATTTAATATTTATAGGTTTATGCAATTTTAATTAGTTTTTATTTTATAATTTTTTAAATAGTCTGTAGATAGAGTGTTGTAATGCTATATTCGTAATATGCCTGGTCCGCCATCACCATTGATCGAAAATTACCTACAAGAAGCGGGTTTTTGGCATGTGGCCACTATAGGCCGGGGGTGCAAGTTGGACCCGAAGCTAATCAGTGCGTTGATAGAGAGGTGGAGACCCGAGACGCACACTTTCCATCTTCCATGTGGAGAGTGTACTATCACTCTAGAAGACGTGCATTTGCAATTGGGATTTTCGGTGGATGGATACGTAGTCACCAGGTCCGTAACTTCTGGTGATTGGGTAGCTGTATGCTACAAGCTTTTGGGTGCTATTCCGAATAACATTTACGGAGGTCGGATCGAGATGGGCTAGTTACGAGACACATTCCCAGAACTGGATAATGATTCGACCGAAATAGAAAGAATACGGTATGCTCGGGCATACATTCTTGAGATGATTGGAGGCTATCTGATGCCAGACTTGTCATGAAACCTCGTACATCTAAGGTGGCTGCTGAAACTCATTGATTTTAAAGCAGCCGGTGAATTGAGTTGGGGGTCTACCGTGCTAGCAAAATTGTACTGGGAGATGTGCGGGGCGACGCGACCGAATAAAGTGAAAATCAGAGGTTGCCTATCACTACTGCAATCATGGGCACAGTTTCAATTTTATTTTTACGTCCTCGAGTCGACCACCTATATACATTCCCACTCATAACGAGGTAAATTTAATATTAGATTTTACAATTATTATGTAGATTTAAAATATAATTGTATGCTAAAAATTTTATTAATTAGGTGGAACCATTCGGCGAGTTATGTTGGAATACCTACATCGCTTGAAGATATACGACTTCTATTAGAGCAACTGTAACACCCCAAACCCGGCCCAGAAGTTAGGCCCGAATCTGGTGTGTCACAATGAAGAAAACGTATAAAGGATTTGCAGAGGAGCAGGATCCGAAGCGGTGGCTACTACAAGAATGGAATATTCCAAAGCATTTGCTTCTGAAAGAATTTTGGTTATAGTTAAGAAAACAAGTTTGTTTAGAAATATTTGATAAAAATACTGCTAATCTTTGAAAGGTTAATTGAAGAATCGATAATTAAACTAGTGATCTTTTAAAACCGTGACTTTTGAAAATATTGTTGATAATTCGAAGAAAATTTTTCGAGTTAAATTATTTGTAAAAAAATTTGCTATGAAATCCATTTGTTAATCAAATCAATTTTGGAAACTGTTATTTAAGATTTTAGAAAAATCCCCATTTAAAACAATTTAAGAAAAATATTAAGTACGTCTAAATGTAAAGCAAAATAAAACATATCCCAGAGGCCTTATTATTCCTTCAAAACCCAAAATAGTAAGAGTAATAAAATAAAGCAGAAAATGAAATTTACTAAAGATCGAGGACACCATTTCTAAAGTATGGCCTCCACCGAGTCATCCATGGCCCAAATCCATATCACTGAGCATTACTTGTAAGGATTAAGAAAAAGGGTGAGTTACAAGAACTCAGTGTATAATTCCTTACCGTAATCCACTAGGCCTGAACCCGTTTAACAACGTCTTGGGCTTAAGCCCATTTACAAAGTAATAAATAAATGAAATGAATGCATCCCATCCCATCCAGCCAATCTATCCCCGACCACCAATCTCTCCCGGGATCAAGTCAACCCACCCGCCATTCTCTCCAAGTTGCAAATCAGTCGCCATTTATAATATTTGTGGCTGAGCCACCAGAGTATCATATATGGTATTATAATCGGCACACAGCCTTGGGTAAATACATTTAGCATAAAGCTATAATCACGATGGCACAAAGCCATATTTAGGTTGGCACATAGCCATCATCAGAATTTGTGGCAATGCCACCAGGCTACACTTCTCTTCATTCAATTTTCCCATTCCATGCAATATGTAGAGATGCAACATACATAATAACATAAAATATCCACATATAAATAACAACCATTGATCTATTGAATAATTTTAATGAATCGGGGGCATTTCGGTAAATCGGCCCGTAGGGGCATTTCAGTAAATCGCAACCCCAGACTGAACTACTAATTTGGGGCATAAAAATTGAAGCTGTCCATCTGTGTCATTTTGACTAAATTGACTATAACTCGAGTTAGGAAACTCGAAATTTAGATCCATAAATTTTCCTTGAAACTAGACTCATATATCTTCTTCCTATAATGTTTCCAGAATTTTTGACTTAGCCATTTAGTACAATTTATTTATTAAAGTTTCCCCTGTTTCACTGACCAACGGTTCTGACCTCTCCTACCCTAAATTCAAATATTACATTGTAAAGTTTTCATATGTTGCTCCCACTTCTTTCTATTGAAAATAGGCTCACTAAGGAATCTATACATATAAATTATAACTCATAATTCACTTTGTACAATTCTGAATGATTTTTACAATATAAAATAGGGAACCATGAAGTCATTCAGAACCAGTCTCACCAAAATTAAAATATCACAGAATATAAAATTCCTCTCCCTACTCTGTTTCTTTCATATAAAAATAGACACAATAAGCTTTAATTCTATACCTTATTCACTTTCTAATTCCCTTTCTCCTATATTTCGTGATTTTTTGAAATCACATCACTACTACTAACCCAAAACTGTTTCATTGCAAAATATGGTTTCCACTACGAACATACGCACGCCCGTGTGGTCACAGATGCCGATTTTGATTTTTCTATCTTTTGACCGAATCACAAAACATTTCATGCAAATATTTAGAGAGGTGTCAAATTACACACCATTTCAAACATGTATTCGGAAGCGGTATGAGATTACACACCTTATTTGGATTTCCTAAAGAACCACTCTTCGTTGCCCCCACAATCGTGATCCTTCCCTACTAGGTTCTAAAATCTGGCCTTGCACCTTGGCTATTTCAACGAGTTCCTAAAGTAAATAAGTGATGTACCAAAGGGGGTTAGCCTTCATCCAATATTCGGCCCTGCCACAAAAGCAAGAAGTTGATATCATCACCACAAAATAGAATCACATGAGCGGTGTAAAACATCGAAATAAAGAGTAACATCTTACCACCAATATTCGGCCTAATCACTCACTTACCAATCAACTTTTGAAACCAAGGCTAAGAGAAAGATTAGTAATAGCAAAGGATGGCTTGATTCAGCCCTTAACAAAAGAGAACCAAGAAGATGGAAGTAGGAAGGAATAGAT
Organism: Gossypium rotundifolium; assembly: GCA_025506655.1. Lineage (NCBI taxonomy): Eukaryota > Viridiplantae > Streptophyta > Magnoliopsida > Malvales > Malvaceae > Gossypium > Gossypium rotundifolium. Next base: position 21,848,252 of record CP106727.1, read on the forward strand.
TCGGCCTTGCAACCACCGAAACTCGAGAAGGCAAAGAAGCTTTGGCAACCACAAGAACCAATTTTCGGCTATGAGATAAGTTGATGTTTCAGTTATGGTGTAGAATAGAGAATGTTTGAAAAGAACAGAGTAGAATTCAATAGGAAAATTGAGGTTTCGACAAAGAGGAGATGCAATCAAAAGAAAAAGAATATTTAGAAAGGAAAAATGACTAAAAGCTAAAATTGCCTAAGAAGGCTAAAGAGAAATTCGGCTCCCCTTTTTCTCCCTACCAAAACCTTGTATCATCTTACCAAAAAGATGAGTTTTGACCCAAAATATTCTTTCCAAAACATCCTCCACATAATAGGTCAACATGTTCCCTTCTCTTACCTTTTTTTTTATTCTTTCCTTCATTTTCCCTTGTTTTCCTCCACACCATATTTTCTTTATTCTTCTTTCCATCAATAAAAAGTTTTCCTTACCTTATTCTTCTCCTTACCTTATTTTCTTTGCCATCTTTCCATCAATAACAAGTCTTCCCTTACCATATTTCAAGCTTGGCCGACACTTACCATCTTCCACAAGATGAGCATAAAAATTAAATCCCAAAAGTTGTAATAGGTGGGATTCGAACCTCCTCCCTCCTATTCTGCCAATGACACCACAGCCACCATACCACACACTCCACTTGTGTCTCTTAAATACATACAATTTTACTTAAGTCCTACTATCAGTAGCCCTCTCCACTAATGTGCCCAAAAATGAAAATTCTTCCTATGGCCTAACTTGAACCAGGAACTTCCTAAAAACCCCGTAACTTTCCAAAATCACCTTCCTATTAAGTCCAACTTGAAATAATTTCGCTCTCTTGTTCTCAAAAATTTTAAACACTCCTACGCCCAATGCCCAATGGGCCTAATTCTACTAGGCCCAATTTCGGGATGTTGCAATCCTACCCCCTTAAAGAAATTTCGTCCTCGAAATTTCCAACCTACTACTAAATGCATCGCTCAAGTCACACCACTATGCTTTCGCTGTGCACTCTGATCTTAATAACACTAATGTACTTTTAACTTAATCTTAAATCCTCTTACACACAGCCAAACATCTAACCACAGAAGAAAGCAGTTATCTACCACTTATACCTAAAATTTTCTACATTCAAACATCACGTCCAACCAAAACATACCTGACTTGATGGTGGTAAAACAATCCCGAGCCTTATGCTCCTTAGACCCGCATCACAAACATGCTCCTGACCTCCCCCAGCATTCACCCAGATGATGCCTTCTGTAATAATCGCAAGCCGAAAAGTTTGGACGTGCCTTAACACGCTTCACAGAACGAGACTGTGACCCTAAAGAACCACGAACTCTTTTCTTCTTACAGTCCACACACCCAACTTGATGTAACACCCTGATAATTAGGGGTTATGCATCTTTACTTAATTGAATGATGTTGCATGCTTAAATATGATTGAGTGTGTTTTGGAAGTTATTTTTAAACTTCATTAATTAAGTGAATGCTTAGTGAAACTTTTAATTTTTAATAATTAAGATAGAGCTAAGCATGTTAGGCTTTAAGAAATAATGACAAGAGGTTTTAAGCATAAGATGAGTAATTGGCAAGGTGGTTAGGATGCATGGATGAGTGCTTGAGGGAGAGGTTGAATCCCTAACTAACAAATGAGAGGATTTTATTTTTGTTTCCTTCCTATAGTGTGGCCAAGACTCTTCTAGAATGGATGAGCATTCTTTTAATTTTGGCTATTTGACCATATGAAAAGGCAAGCTAAAGACTTATGACATGGAATCAAGATAGGATGATAAGATAGGGGACAAAAGGCTTGATATATGGGCAATGTTTTGGAAGCTTGTTCATGGTCATTTGACCATGAACCTAGTCGGTTTTAGGGGCTAAAGAGGGTGGTTAATGGTGATAGCAATCTAAGGGTTGATGGGGAAGAATTGTGGAGGAAAAAGGGGGATTATGTTGGCTTCCTAGTTGGCCGAATTTGACTTGAGTTAGGGGGTGATAGTTGGCCAAAAATTCTAGCAATTGTGCATCTTTTCTCAATTCTCCAAGAGCTCTCCTCCTAGCCGAATTTTGCTATTGTCATTAGGTAATGTTTTACTTTGTTTTGGTTCTCATTTTGACCATTTTGGTTAAAATTCCTTTTCTCTCAAATTGTGGTCTTCTTTAGTCATAAACATAAAAGATTGGAAAACATTTTATTCTTTTCTTTTTCCTTCATTGCCGAATCTACCAAAGTTCAAAGAACCATTTTTCTTCAATTTCTCCCTCTTGGCCGAATGCCCATTGGTCCCTAAACCTATCTCTTTTCTTTTGAAATCACTTTCATCATCATCTTTTCTTCATCTTCTATTTCTCTCTTCTTTCAATTTCATTTTCTTTCTTCCTTCTCTCAACCGAAACTACTTCCTACTAAAACCAACAATCAACATCTATTTTCATCTTCTCTTGCCAACCAAATCATATTCTATTTCGATTTCCTTTCTCCTTTTTTTTCTTTGAAAACCGAAACCTTTTGAGCCATAAATCACCATCTTTTTCTCTTTTCTTTTTTTGTGCAAACTGAAACTACCAAATCCATTTTTATTCTCTTCTTTTGTTTTAGGTCAATCTTCAAGTGGGTAAGTAAGACTTTTCGTCAATCGTTTTCATTATTTCTTTTACTTTGGCCAATTTAGAATCATGATTCTCTTATTTTCTCTCCTAGGTGAATCCTTGGAAAGGATTTTAAGGATCTTTGTTGAAGCCAACTTTTAAGAAGTGACTTTTCAAATCATCCAAGGTAAGATTATCCCTTTGGTTACATCAATTTCCTTAGACAAACTATTAATCAATTTTATTTTTAGGGTGATTTAAGACTAACAAGATAGGTAAGAAAAGAGCAAAGACTGAGTGTTTGGAAGAGAGGAGGCATTGCTTTACCATCGAACTTCAAACGAAGGGTCAGACGACGATGAAGAGATTTTCCACCGGGTTGTGGACCCTCTGCTAACGAAGGTCGGTTATTTGAAGTAGTACGCATAATCGAACCACTTTACGTTGGTGGATTATCGCAGGTTTTGATCCATCTAGCGGAGAAAAACCACAAATATCGGTTGTTCGAGAATTCGAGGGTAAGGATTTAGATCTCTCGTCAATAAGTATAATTTTATTAGTAATAGTATATTCTAACCAAGTGTGATAATTAATTAGGTGTTGACGAGCGAGAAGGTATCGTTCTCACAGTCATAAGGTGTGTAAACTTACAATAAAATCTCATAGATCTATTTTTAAATGTGATTATATGACAATGTGTTTGAAAATGATTGTGGATACCAATCATTGGTATACAAAATTCGGTATGTTTACCCCAATATTTCGTTAATTTTGCTATATGCATAAATGTGAAATAAGTATGACTATATTATGATTTTGGGGTAAATGGCATGAAAATGAATAATATGTATGTGCATGGGCATATGGGTGAATTTGATAAAGGGAAGTATTCGGTGGTTTTACCACAATATCCGTGACTTCACACATATTTGAAATCTGGTGACTTGGTCACATATTTGAAATCCGGTGACTTCGGTCACAATTTTGTCTGTGGCCTTGCCACAAAATTATAAGGGCGATGTGCATGTTGACCGCAAAGAATCGCCTTCGATGGTGTGTAGCGGATGGAGGGTCGATTTAGTAATCCCCACGGTGTGTTTGGTTGGTACGGGTGGTGTGTAGCGGATGGATATTTAGGTGGGCCGGGTTGTACATATCCATGTGGTTTAAATGATTATTATTTAATCTGCTATGAAAATGGGCTTTTGGGCTAAAAATGACTTAAATGGGCCTATGGCTATATGTGTAATTATTGGGCTTTAAGGCATATGATCAAATGGGCTTTTTAATGTATGTGTTACACATTGAGTTTATAACTCACCCCTTTTGTGGGATAACTTTTCAGATGATTCGTAGTGTGATGGATCGGGTCAGCAAGGACTCCGTGGTGGCCAATGCTCATATCAAGTATTTTGGAGATTTTTCAATTTAAACTTATTAAATTTTACTTCTTAGACTTTATTATGGGTTTTGCTATTTTTATGTAATAAGGCCACTATAAACCTGCTTTAAATTTACGTGTTTGGATTTATTTCTATTCGCCATAAACAATTATTAATTAAGTAACTAAATGATTTTTGATAAATAATTTAAACTGCTTTTGAAAACAAAATATATTTCTACAATATTTTTCATTAAATTTGGTTTTCCTTTAACTCATTAATTTCTCGTAAAAAATATATGCTTTAAGAAAGTACAAATTTATTTTACAATTAAATTTCAACTCGATCTTTAAGTTAATCTATTTTATTCAAAATCATCAAGCTTTTCTTAAATAATTGAGAGTTTGCTAAAATTTTACTCGAGGAACATAACAAATCCGGTCGGGCTTTTTGGGCCGGGTTTGGGGTGTTTCACTTGAAGTGCCTTATCGATTCCTTTAACCTCATCCAAAACTTCCTTAACTAACTGAGTCAGCTCATCAACCCCAGCTTGATCATGAGATCCCGTCTCAGCCACTGGCGATGCTGGTGCGTCCATCTCAAACATATGTCCCGATGCCTCAGACCAAACTCTAGCACCTCGGCCTCTACCACGTCCATGTCTACCATGTCTACGTCCTCTATCGCTCATGTTTGCTAAGTCGATTTAATCAGATTACGAGTCTTATGAATCATCATGCTATTCGATGTTTATTAGACAATGTTTCATGGAGTATAGGACGTAAAGTTGTTTTTGCAAAACGTATCCTAAAGTCTCAATCTCTATAGTTTCAGCTCCTAAAGCTAAAAGTTTAATATGCTATTGTCTCGTAAAATTCTCTTACTACAGTCATACAGCAATAATTATGAAACGAGAATAGAAAAACTTATTGACTTGGTGTTGGATACCCGTGGTGCCATACTTTCTCTAAAACATGCATTTTATAAATAAAAATTCAAACAGCTTTGGAAAACGCTTTTGAACACAAACCACTAGCCGAGTTTTGCAACCAGGCTCTGATACCATAAAATGTAACACCTCAAACCCAACCCAAAAGTTAGGCCCGAATCTGGTGTGTCACAATGAAGAAAACGTATAAAGGATTTGTGATTCGTACTAAAATAGGTGTTATTTGGTTATAGTTAAGAAAACAAGTTTGTTTAGAAATATTTGATAAAAAATACTACTAATCTTTGAAAGGTTAATTGAAGAATCGATAATTAAACTAGTGATCTTTTAAAACCGTGACTTTTGAAAATATTGTTGATAATTCGAAGAAAATTTTTCGCGTTAAATTATTTGTAAAAAAATTTGCTATGAAATCCATTTGTTAATCAAATCAATTTTGGAAACTGTTATTTCAGATTTTAGAAAAATCCCCATTTAAAATAATTTAAGAAAAATATTAAGTACGTCTAAATGTAAAGCAAAATAAAACATATCCCAGAGGCCTTATTACAACTTCAAAACCCAAAATAGTAAGAGTAATAAAATAAAGCGAAAAATGAAATTTACTAAAGATCGAGAACACCATTTCTAAAGTATGGCCTCCATCGAGTCATCCATGGCCCAAATCCATATCACTGAGCATTACTTGTAAGGATTAAGAAAAAGGGGTGAGTTACAAGAACTCAGTGTATAATTCCTTACCGTAATCCACTGGGCCTGAACCCGTTTAACAACATCTTGGGCTTAAGCCCATTTACAAAGTAATAAATAAATGAAATGAATGCATCCCATCCCATCCAGCCAATCTATCCCCCGACCAGCCAATCTCTCCTGTGGGGATCAAGTCAACCCACCCCGCCATTCTTTCCAAGTTGCAGTCAAGCTACCATTTATAATATTTGTGGCTGAGCCACCAGAGTATCATATACGGTATTATAATCAGCACACAACCTTGGGTAAATACATTTAGCATAAAGCTATAATCACGATGGCACAAAGCCATATTTAGGTTGGCACAAGCCATCATCAGAATTTGTGGCAATGCCACCAGGCTACACTTCTCTTCATTCAATTTTCCCATCCCATGCAATATGTAGAGATGCAACATACATAATAACATAAAATATCCACATATAAATAACAACCATTAATCTATTGAATACTTTTAATGAATCGGCCCACAGGGGCATTTTAGTAAATTAACCTATAGAGGCATTTCGGTAAATCAGCCCATAGGGCATTTCGGTAAATTGTAACCCCGGACTGAACTACTAATTTGGGGCATAAAAATTGAAACTGTCCATCTGCATCATTTTGACTAAATTGACTATAACTCGAGTTAGGAAACTCGAAATTTAGATCCATAAATTTTCCTTGAAACTAGGCTCATATATCTTCTTGGTACAATGTTTCCAGAATTTTTGACTCAGCCATTTAGTACAGTTTATTCATTAAAGTTTCCCCTATTTCACTGACCAACGGTTCTGACCTCTCCTACCCTAAATTCAAATATATCATTGTAAAGTTTTCATATGTTGCTATCACTTGTTTCTATTGAAAAAGGCTCACTAAGGAATCTATACATATAAATTATAACTCATAATTCACTTTGTACAATTTTGAATGATTTTTCCAAGACAGAACAAGGAAACATGAAGTCATTCAAAACTAGTCTCACCAAAATTAAAATATCACAGAATATAAAACTCCTTTTCCTACTCTGTTTCTTTCATATAAAAATAGACACAATAAGATTTAATTATATACCTTATTCACATTCTAATTCCCTTTCTCCTATTTTTCGTGATTTTTCAAAATCACATCACTACTGCTAACCAAAAACTATTTCATTGCAAAATATGGTTTCCACTATGAACATACGCACGCCTATGTGGTCACAGATGCCGTTTTCCTATTTTTTGATCTTTCGACCGAATCAAAAAACATTTCATGCAAATATTCAGAGAGGTGTCAGATTACACACCATTTCAAACATGTATTCGGAAGGGGTATGAGATTACACACCTTATTTGGATTTCCTAAAGAACCACTCTTCGTTGCCCCCACAATCGTGATCCTTCCCTACTAGGTTCTAAAATCCGGCCTTGCACCTTGGCTATTGCAACGAGTTCCTAAAGTAAATAAGTGATTTACCAAAGGGGTTAGCCTTCATCCAATATTCGGACCTGCCACAAAAGCAAGAAGTTGATATCATCACTACAAAATAGAATCACATGAGCGGTGTAAAACATCGAAATAAAGAGTAACATCTTACCACCAATATTCGGCCTAATCACTCACTTACCAATCAACTTCCGAAACCAATTCTAAGAGAAAGATTAGTAGCAGCAAAGGATGGCTTGATTCGGCCCTTAACAAAATAGAACCAAAAAGATGGAAGTAGCAAGGAATAGATTCGGCCTTGCAACCACCGAAACCCGAGAAGGCAAAGAAGCTTCGACAACCACAAGAACCAAGTTTCGACTATGAGATAAAGTTGATGTTTAAGTTATGGTGTAGAATAGAGAATGTTTGAAAAGAAAATAGTAGAAGTCAATAGGCAAATTGAGGTTTCGACAAAGAGGAGATGCAATTAAAAGAACAAGAATATTTAGAAAGGAAAAATGACTAAAAGCTAAAATTGCCTAAGAAGGCTAAAGAGAAATTCGGCTCCTCTTTTTCTCCCTACCAAAACCTTGTATCATCTTTACCAAAAAGATGAGTGTTGACCCAAAACATTCTTTCCAAAACATCCTCCACATAATAGGCCAACATGTTCCCTTCTCTTACCTTTTTCTTTTGATTCTTTCCTTCATTTTCCCTTGTTTTCCTCCATACCATATTTTCTTTATTTTTCTTTCCATCAATAAAAAGTCTTCCTTACCTTATTCTCCTCCTTATCTTATTTTCTTAGCCATCTTTCCATCAATAACAAGTCTTCTCTTACCATATTTAAAGCTTGGTCGACACTTACCATCTTCCACAAGATGAGCATAAAAATTAAATCCCAAAAGTTGCAATAAGTGGGATTCGAACCTCCTCCCTCCTATTCTGCCAATGATGCCACAGCCACCACACCACTCCACTTCTATCTCTTAAATACATATAATTTTACTTAAGTCCTACTATCGTAGCCCTCTCCACTAATGTGCCCAAAAATGAAAATTCTTCCTATGGCCTAACTTGAACCCAGAACTTCCTAAAAACCCTGTAACTTTCCAAAATCACCTTCCTAGTAAGTCCAACTTGAAATAATGCAGTTCTCTTGTTCTCAAAAAATTTAAACACTCCTAAACACAAGGCCTAATGGGCCCAATTCTACTAGGCCCAATTTCGAGATGTTACAGCAAAGGTCCGAAGCACAAGTAAGTATTAAATAAAATATATTTTCGTAATAAAATAGTCATTTTGTATTTTGTATTTAGTATTTGGTATTTTGTATTTAGTATTTAGTATTTAGTATTTAGTATTTTGTATTTTGTATATAACTAATATTTTTATCATGTTAATATAGTTTGAATGGACACCATACGAGGATCTGTCAATTCGAGCAGTAATTTTGGATGAGTTTTTCAAAATCTGAACATTTGGCATGTGAAGGTCCCATTGATCAACTATGCCACCGTGGAGATTCACCAGTCAAATCGAGTTCTGCATCAACTTGGATTCCGACAACTGATTCCTGTGGCACCTGAGGTGCTTGATGATGAGCACAAAGTCGACTTACTAGCTTGCATACGAATTAGCCAAGATTTTGGTCAACATATATCGAATTGTGGAGAACCGGTATGATTATATACCTACTCGGGAACCGATCATTGTTCCTGAGTTAGCGTGTGTGCCAAAATACATGCCATGGTTTAGGATCCATGGCAAGCTATGTTTATTGTCAAAAGAGGAGAGGCGACAACTTCATGAGCAAAGGGAACGACGAGGCCCTTTAAATCTAAGGAGAAGGGATGATGAGACGGGACCATCAACAGCATCGACACAACCACCGGGCCCATCAACAACGTCCACACAGTCACCGGGCCCAACACTTCAGCCGACGACACCCACATCACAACCTTTCCAGATTATGCCAGGTGCGTACCCTAGCCCTTACATGTATCCTAATCCTTATATGTTCCCTTTTCCCAGTCCCATGGCAGGTTGGAATGCATGGCCCGGTTCGAACTGCGTCGACTACTCCGATGGCCACCGATCAGAAGCCGCAATCACATGAGGGATCACACGAGGCGCCGTCGGGGAGCTCTTCTTTTTACCAATCTCCTTTGCCTTATGGGATTTAAACACCTCTGCCATGGGCGATGCAAACACCTCCCCAGTCAATATTTTATCAAGGTGGGTCATCCTCCCAACACCACAACTGCACTCTGCTTGAGGAACTGAATCCCCACCGAGGTTCCACAACCCCGCCTGAAGCTAGAAGAAGGAGGAATCCAACAGAATCGCTTAACCACCCCATGTGGCACTGATTCCGACCTGCACCAACATTGATTCCGACCGTCATTATTTTATTTTTTATTGTAATTTATTTTTATATATTTAATAAAATAAAAGATGTTTTTTATTTTTTTATTGTAATTTAATTTATTTTTATATCTTAAATAAAATAAAAGTTGTATTTTATTTTTATTGTAATTTAATTTTATATCTTTAATAAAATAAAAGTTGTTTTTATTTTTATTGTAATTTATTTTATTTTTATATCTTAAATAAAATAAAAGATGTTTATTATTTTTATTGTAATTTAATTTATTTCTTATATCTTAAATAAAATAAAAGTTGTATTTTATTTTTATTGTAATTTATTTTTATATCTTTAATAAAATAAAAGTTGTTTTTATTTTTTATTGTAATTTATTTTATTTTTATATCTTAAATAAAATAAAAGTTATTTATTATTTTTTATTGTAATTTAATTTATTTCTTATATCTTAAATAAAATAAAAGTTATTTTTTATTTTTATTGCAATTTATTTTATTGTTTATATCTTAAATAAAATAAAAGTTGTTTATTATTTTTATTGTAATTTAATTTATTTCTTATATCTTAAATAAAATAAAAAATTTTTATTTTTTATTGCAATTTATTTTTATATCTTAAATAAAATAAAATTATTTTTTATTTTTTATTGTAATTTAATTTATTTTTATATCTTAAATAAAATAAAAGTTTTTTATTTTTTATTGTAATTTATGTTTTATATCTTTAATAAAATAAAATTGTTTATTATTTTTTATATTTTAAATAAAATAAAAGTTGTTTATTATTTTTATTGTAATTTATTTTATTTCTTATATCTTAAATAAAATAAAATTTATTTATTATTTTTTATTGTAATCTATTTTATTTCTTATATCTTAAATAAAATAAAAGTTATTTTTATTTTTATTGTAATTTATTTTTATATCTTTAATAAAATAAAAGTTGTTTTTATTTTTATTGTAATTTATTTTTTTATATCTAGAAACTAAGAAGAAATGGATGATTTAGGACTAAATTGAATAAGTGAAAAAGTATGAGGGGTTAATTTGTAATTTTATCAAGATGGATGTTGATCCAATGTATGAATTTTGAAGGATCGTAATGGGCAAAATAATCATTTAGCAAGAAAGATAATTTTGAAGAATAATGATGATGGTGATATTTTAGATTAATTGAATAACTTTTTTTTTGTTTTGCAACTTAGTCCTTCTACAAAAGTTCATCATTTTCATTAAGAAATTAAAAAATTTTCATAGCCACCAAGAGACAAAAATGATAAGGAGACTATCAACTATTCCGATTTGGACACAAGCGAGATGTATGGCTTGGGTTCCTACACCATTCGCATAACTTCCGTTGGTTGGCTATTTCTCGGATATCCATATTGTTGCGTATTCTAGTCGAGCAAGGTCGACCCTTTGGTTTACGACGCAGTTCTCTATCCGGTAATAGCTTATACGGAGCAAGTGATACAGACGGCCACTTACGTTAAATGTCATGATGGTGGAATACGTGTCTCCACACGTCGTACATGTATTCTATTTTATACACTTCGTCGACATAGCTCATAGGATCCAGACGGAGATTCTGACAAGCCGCAATTACATGAGCACATGGATAACAAAGTGCATCAAATATCCCATAGTCGCAGGTCCTATTTCTCAAGTGTACACGATATTGCCCACCAACAATACCTTGGTTCGATCTGTCAAAATCTGTTACATGAAACCATAAGTTGTCGCGATCGTGACACAATGTGTGCATGGTGTTGGCCCGTGCCTTTGCCTTGTTAATTTCTCGCAATACCTTTATGTACCATACATGGCCTCCTTTCATTTGGCCCTTATAACTCACTGCTCGCTTCGAAAATAATGCCACTAAATGAAAATGTCTCTCGCACAACCGATGTTATTGGCAAATGACGCGTTCCTTTTAGAATAGAATTTATGTATTCGGCCAGGTTTGAGGTCATATGACCATATCGTAGGGCGTCGTCGTATGCTTGTGTCCACTGTTCGAAAGGTATGTTGCATAGGTAGTTTGTGCCTTCTTCATTAACTGAGCGCAAACTTGCTAACATCTCATGAAAATGGTCCTTATTGATCTCGTACCCTGCCAATATAAGTTGATAGCGAATATTACATACCACTCTTCAATTAAGAATTAATTGAATATTACAAATGAAATTATATTAATAGATATTACATGCCCATGTTGGTTACTTGCCATCATTCACTTGTAGATCGATGTTGCCCGTGGTAGTTGGATGAAACATGCCTTAGGCAATATCGATGGTGTGTGCGATGCCACAGCTTCCTGTCACTCTATTGCGGCTAGTATTCCAAGGCCCCGATTCAATATAACGCATATATTAGGTTGAGGGCAGACATACCTCCTTAACCTAGATAGAAAGAAATCCCAGTCATCAGCTGACTCCCCCGATGTTATTACAAATGCAATTGGAAGGATTATCCCACTCCATCCTGTGCCACAGCTAGCAATAGCTGATGCGTATATCTACCATACATAAAGGTACCATCAATTTGTACCAATGGCTTGCAATATAGAAATGTGTCTCGGCATTGCTTAAATGTCCAGAATAGACGCTTGAACATTTGGCATCCACAGAGGAATCGATCGTTGTAGTATGCTGGTTCCGTTTCAAGGTTTGTTATGCTGCCTAGGACATATCTCTCCAGCACTTGACACTACTACCACACTTCATTATATGAAGCGTCCCACCGACCATGCAACTTTTCCAACGCCTTCTGCTTAGCTATCAAAGTCATCTGGTAAGAGGGTGTGTACCCCAATTGGCTATGTATATTTGTAATTAAGCCCGGCACTGAAGTCTTGGGATCCGCCTTCACCGTCTATATTATTAAGTTAGCCAATATATCTAAATCCATCTTGGGATGATCTTGTGAAACACCTGTCAAAGAAGTACGTTCAATAATGCAACATTACGTAATATCAGTATTATTCAAAAACCTTGAACACCTAGTGATACTATACCGGTAAGACATATATGTGGACCTTTGTACTTTTTAATCTCCCACCTGTCCTTTTCCTCAATGAGGCCATGATTTTCCATGAACATGTACCGTCTTGCACTACACACTTGGCCTCAAACTTATCGAGTTTGGATTTAACCACGTTGTAGTTAACCCCGTTCTTGATGCTATATTGTTTCAATGCACCAAGAAAACTATCCTTGTTGGAAAACTCTTTACCAACTTCTAATTCATCTGAATCTAACGATGAACTTGTACGGTCACGCCTTCTGTGTGGTAGTTCAGGAAACTCTAATGCATCGTCTTGAGATAGATTGACATTATGCATGTGGGCTAGAGGCCAGTATGCCCTGAATCGTGGATCTTCTTCTTCTTCATCTGAACCCCCTTCAACATCTTCAGGTACGGTTGGAACAGGCTCCGGTTTAGAAAATAATGCAACTTCTGCACCATCGGGTCTGGGCTCTCGAGGCGGATCCACATCAGACTTATCATCCGACCCACCATCATATGCAACGAACGAGGTCCCCTCGTCGATGGATGTCGTGGGGAGTACATTATCCCTTCTTAAACAACTTTCATAACGTTCCTAATCATATGTGAATTGCTAACGACTAGAAGTTGATGATGTTCCCCAATACATATTTCTAGCATCGAACGTCGAAAGAAGGATATGCATGTCCCATCCACCAACCGAGTGTCGTGTAGGGGTTGTGTTTTCCATACTACCACCAAACACCGGTGCTTTCGTATTCTGCCTCCCACTAACAGAGTGTCATCTTGGGGTCATGCATTCCCCTCAAATAGCAGTAGATGTTGAAGTCGAAGAAAGATCACTTGGCGATGAAAATTGTCCATATACCTCAAAATAGGGTGATCCACTGGCAAGATGAGTCTCCACCATTGCCTCCAAGCTCCAAGGACCTTTGATGTTGAATGAGTCATATCTCACGGGATCAACTGAAGCACAAAATCTATACTTAATAGACTGAACATTCATTGGCATTGTTCCGAAGATTTTACACCTAATTTTTTTGTGAAGTTCTATCAAATCTATGTTCTGGTTAAAAACCAGTCACGCTGTGTTCTCCGATAAAAAACAACACCATTTTTGATGTTACAAACCTCACCATCATAGTAAATAACAGCACTAATACGTTCACTCATCTTCAGTTTCTATTTTACTTTTGCCTCAATTTCTATTATGCAACCTAAGAATGAAATTTGGCTCATTTATAGTCTAAGGACAGCCAGAGACTACTGTAGCAAAAGAGCGTCTATGTGGGAGATTTTTGAATACTCTTGCTAACAATGCATCCTGCTTGAAGCGTTTTGGTCACTATTTGTTCAGAAACGTCTTCTCAAATTTATTTTGCCAGAGACTACTGTAGCAAAAGAGCGTCCATGTGGGAGCTTTTTTCAGTGATCTTGCTGACAGTGCATCCTGCTTGAAGTGTTTTGGTCACTATTTGTTCAGAAACGTCTTCTCAAAATTATTTTTTCAGAGACTACTGTAGCAAAAGAGCATCCATTGGGAGCTTTTTTCAGTACTCTTGTTGACAGTGCATCCTGCTTGAAATGTTTTGGTCACTATTTGTTCAGAAACGTCTTCTCAAAATTATTTTGCCAAAGACTGTTGTAGCAAAATAGCGTCCACGTGGGAGCTTTTTTCAGTACTATTGCTGACAGTGCATCCTGCTTGAAGCGTTTTGGTCACTATTTTTTCAGAAACGTCTTCTCAAAATTATTTTGCCAGAGACTACTGTAGCAAAAGAGCATCCACGTGGGAGCTTTTTTCAGTACTCTTACTAACAGTGCATCCTGCTTGAAGCATTTTGGTCACTATTTGTTTAGAAACATCTTTTCAAAATTATTTTACCAGATACTACTTTTAAAAAAAACAAATAATTTTTATATTGCAATATATTTTTCCAAAACCCTAAACCTAAAATTATTTTAATTAATTAAACCTAAAATCTAGTTCATTAATTTTCTCCTAAAACCCCTGAACTCTAAGACCCTAAAAACCTTAAATCATAGCCCTAAAACTCTAAAAATCCATACCCTGACCCTAAAAACAGCTAAATACCCTATCGGGGGGAAAGGGCAAAAACACGTCCCCGAGGGAGCATTTTTGCCACATCAGCAAAGCGCGCCCTTAAGGACGCGATTTTGGATGATGTGGCAGAAAACATTCCATAAGGGACACGTTTTCCTGCTGCATCCCATGAAAACGCGCTAACGTGGATGCGTTTCCGGGGGAAATGGCCCTTTCCGATAAATAATTGCAAAACAAGTCATTTTCCGTAAATTTTGTAAAAAATGGTATTTTCTGGTAATTTGCCCCTTATTTCACCCATTTCCTAATTTTTCTCAGCTATTGCCGCCCAAAATATCTCCTTTGGGTTTATTTTCACTTTAGGTCCTTCCTCATTTGACAATTGAGCTATTTATTCCTTCTAGCACCTTTTACACCTTTATCAATTTAGTTCTTTTTATTTAATTAACCACCTGAACGTCAAAATTTTCTAACGAAATTTTAATACTACCTTATTGACACTCCGTAAATATTCATAAAAATATTTATGGCTCGGTTTATAACATCGAGATCTCGATACCTCTTTTTCTCAATTTCTTGACCAAATAAATCTTTATAAAACACAATTTACTATTTCAAAAATATTTTAAAAGCTACATTTGGCTCGTAAATTTTAAATAATATAATCTACAAGTTAATTTGTCGGATTTGGTGGTCTCGAAACACTATTTCTGACATCACTGAAAATTGGGCTATTACAAATTTGAATGAACCTAAAAACTTATGATTGACGACCCTAAGGGAATATCTAGGTAAGTGAGACCGAGAGGAGATCTTGTTGGGCACCAATTCATTAGTCCCAGGTTAACCGGTGAGATTGAGAGATAATCTGAATTAATTTATCTAACTTGGTACAATTGAGACCGAGAGCTAATATGGAGCCATTTTGGAGTTTAAGCAATTTGGATTCCTAATTTGAGGATTAATGAACCATATCAAGATCAACCAACCACCGTTTCGTTATTTTTTAAATTTTTCCTGTTTTACAATTTAGCCCGTATCAACTAGGTAGTAGATTAGTTTAATTTCTCTTAACTTTATGATTTGTCATAATATAATTTTTTTGTGATTAGTTGGTTAGACTCCTTATTTCACACACACATTATTTAAAAATTTAGAATTCATGATTCTCTTAGGTTCAATCCTTGGAATACTTTAGTGTTCCATTGTAACACTAAAAATATTACAAGCGACTGTCACACTTGCAGTAAAGCCGCGATATTTTATTTTAGTTCCAGAGTGTTGATTTCTCTTTGTTTAATAGAACGAGAGAGACAATCAGTTGCCATACTCAAGTTGATATGTATATTGTTATCCATACGACTACTCTTGATTACAAGATCTAGCAAATGGATGCCAATACAACATTCTTAAATGACTATCTTAAAAAGAGCATCTATACTATACAACCCATCAAATATATAGCTAAAGGAAACAAACATGAAGTTTGTAAATTGCTTAGATCTATATATAGACTTAAGCAAGCATCCCACTCATGGAGTCAAATATTTGATCAAGCGATAAAAAACTTTTGGATTTGAGTAAAATATTGATGAATCTTGTATTTATAAATGTACTAAAGATGAAAAGGTGGTCTTTCTCATTTTATGTGTCGATGACATTTTACTCATTAGATATGATATAGGGACATTGTCATCGGTTAAACTGTGGTTAACCCTAACAATTTAGCATGAAGGCTTGAGAAAGCTAACTTGTTCTAGGTATTTGAATCCTAAGGGATCAAAAGAACAAAGTGATAGCATTATCACAAGCTTCATGGATAAACAAGATATTGGAACATTATGCAATGGACGATTCAAAAAAGGAACTCAGCCCTCTCTATCGTGCTTTCATATTTTTTGGAATACTTCTTAAGATAGCGAAAGAAAGAAAATACATGAGAAATGTTCTTCATGCTTCAGCAATAGGAAGTATGTATACTATGTAATGTACACATCTAGATATCTACTTCACGGTAGGGTTGATGAGTCTCAGTATGTATACTATGTAATGCACATGTCCTAGACACTGACAAACAGTCAAGCATATAACCAAGTATTTATAGAAAATGAAGGATTATAAGCTTGTGTATTCCGGAGGAGATCTTACTCCTATCGGTTATACAGATTCTAACTTCCAAACATGTCAAGATTTATAGAAATTGACCTCGGGCCATGTCTTTTGTCCTAGGCGATAGGTCCATGGTATGGAGAAGTGTCAAGTAGTGTTGTATTGTTGACTCTACTATGGAGGTCGAATAATTGGCTGCTTCTGAAGCAACAAAAAAAGTAATAGGGCTTTGGAATAGATCTCAAAGTTAATTCTACTATGAAAAAAACTATCATACTATATTGTGATAACAGTGTAACCTACCTAACACCAAGGAAACTGAAAACCACAAGAGGATGAAACACATTGAGAGAAAGTATCACATAATAAGGGAGACAGTAGTAGACATAATAGTGGATGTAGTCAAAGTCACATCATAGGACAACCTTACAGACCCGTTTACCAAGACTCTAGTAGCTAGCAGTTTTGAGAAACAAGTAGAGGGCATAGGAATGCAAAATATGACTCCTTTACTTCACTAGGGCAAGTGGAAGCCTATTGGATCAAGTGCCCTAAATGTAGTATATTCGTCTTTGTACACTTTTATTTTTCAAAAAAATTGGTTTAATAAAATATCCATTGATTACATTAATATTATTTCTATATTTTCCTCAACGATTTTGCACGCAAAGCTAAATGGAAGCAAATATTGGCACATTACTATCTAATGTTTAACTAATACTGTAACACCCATAACCTATACCCGTCGCTAGATTAGGGTTACTGTACAATCCAAAACAATCAATAACAGATAGCATCAAGTTGCCAAATTAATTAACAGAATTTCATAATAAGTTATATCGAGTAATACATACATTTATGAGCCTTAAATCGAGTCTACAATGCCTTAAAATTTGTTTAGAAACAATCGGGATTACTTTTGGAACAATTTAGAACGTTCAGGGAAAAACTGAAAATTTTCACTACAAGGGTCACACGGCTATGTAGTTATCCCATATGCCTATGTGCTACTATACACGCCCGTGTTCTCACCCGTGTAACTTACTGACTTGGGTCACATGACTATGTCGTAGGCCGTGTGCTAGCCCATGTGAACCCAGCACCTAACACGTTCAAGGCTGATAAACTGTAAAATGAACATATTTTAATCCCACATTTAGCATACTTTTGGATGATTTTTCCCTTTAATTATAGAAATAGGTGCTCCTAATCTTTTGTTTTCATGTTTTATACTTAGAAGAGCACCGGAGGATGAAAAGAATGAGAAACGGGTCGAAAAAGGAGAAAATAGGCCAAAGCACGAATTCCACATGGCCGTGCCTCTTAAGAAGAGTCGACCACGGCCTAGACCCCGAAATGCACGGTCGTGCCTTATCAACAGGTTCGACCATGGCCTAGCCTCGAATCACACAGGCGTGTGCCATGGGCGTGGCCCTGCCATAGGAAAAATAGAATTCTCTTTGAATTAGGATACTTTCGGGCCAAGTAAGGCATCTCAGAGCCTATATAAACACCCTATGAGGCAACTTAAAGGGGAGTTCGACGAGAGTTTGATAGAAGCCTTTTGTCAGGGCTTTTCGGGCATTCAGCTAGGCCAAAGAGCCGAGCCAAAGTAGTTAAATTCAGGGATTTACTCGAAGAAAGCCAGTTGATTCATCTCAAGAAGTCGAAATCATACTCAAGACGGAAGAACTCTCCTTCAATTCCTTTAGAGGGTTTTAGGGTTTTCTTTATGTTTTATTTTATATTTTCTGCTGAGATGTTTTCTTTTACAATTATGAACTAAACCTTCAGATACTTGAGGGGGATGAAACCTAAGATGAATCTTGTTATTGTTATCTGAGTTGTATGATCAATACTTGATTTGTTCTTAAGTATGTGTTCTTAATTCTTATTTTGGTATTTCTAGGATATCGATTCAAGCATTTATGCTTTTCAGCAGAGGAGGAATAGACCCTATTTAAGAGTTGATTTAGCATAGTTAAGCGGAGTTGAACGCAACCCTAGAGATAGGATGACGTAAATTTGCCAGATTAGGGCCAAATTTAATATGGGAGTCCATAAATCGAGTTAATGCAATTCTAGGGGTTTTAATTAGAAAGAGATTTCAATTAATCAACCTAGGGTTAGACGTTAGTAGCCTCGAGAGAGGTATTAATATAAATTAGGGAATCATACGGATCAAGTCAAGTGAATAAATCATCTGGTTCAGAGTTAGATAGCAAGTGAAGTCTAGGTGAATTCTTCCTCAGGTATTGTCTAATTCAATCGGTTTTTCCTCAAGTCCTTCCCCAATTTCCTCTTTGTCTTAGCATCATTAGCTTAGTTAATTAGTTAATTTTAAATTAGATAAAAATTCCCTTAATTCGTAGGCTAAATAATAGAAAGAGAGTTCATATTAGTACTTTTGGTTCCTTTGGGTTCGACAATCCGGTCTTGTCGCTAGCTATACTACTGTTCGATAGGTGCGCTTGCCTCCACCGGTGTCTTAGTTAGTTTCCAGGTTCGATCATTCTTTTTATAAATTTTTAAGATTCGACAGACACGATCAAGTTTTTGGCGCCGTTGTCGGGGAACTGAAATATTACGAACCCTCAATTTTTATTACTTTGGCCATATTTTATTTTTTGCAATTAAATTTTATTTTTACTTTTCAAAATTTCTTTTTCTTTTTATTCCTATCAGGTACTTCTAGTTTAAGACTAGGAGGAACCCGTTAGGACCCTTGATTTTTTTAAGTGAAATAGAACATACCGCTCGTAGAAACCAAAGAGATGTCACTGAATAATTATCAATGGCAAATCAGGATGACAACGCCTACTAAAGCAACCGATGTTTTCAACCTTGACGTGGTCACCATGTTATCAAACCAGGTAGAAATGATAAACAAAAAGATTGATGGCGTATGTGATTCTTTGCAGGTACATCCTGCTATACAGTACAATATGAATGGAGGGGGGATGAGAAATACAGAATATCTATCCTACAACCCTAGCACAAAGAATGAACAAGTCAACTATATGGGTAACTATTCTAGACCCCAAAATAATCTTTACGGTAACACTTATAATGCAAATTGGAGGTACCATCCCAATTTCTCGTGGGGTGGTCAAGGTAATCAAAGACAACAACCCCACCCAAACTTCCAACAACAACCCTACCCATAGGAAAAGAAGCCAAACCTTGAGGAGATGCTGACAAAATTCATAGCGGTACACGCTTCCAAAACACCAAACAGAACTCGAAAATCAAGAAGCATCAATTCAAGGGATCAAGAACCAGTTAGGTCAGCTTGCTATATTGATCTCAAAAAAACCACAAGGTATCTTAACTAGCAACACCAAAACTAACCCAAAAGAGCAACCTCAAGCAATAATTGCTCACAATAGTGAAGGGTTAGATGAACCAACATTGACGCAAGAGAATGTGGTAGAAGAAGGTAAGGTTGAAGTGAGCTATGATATACCAAAATCGGTAATTACAGAGTACCAACCTCGTGTATCATATCCCAATGCAACGAAGAAAGACCACAAAAAGGAACAATTCGGTGAACTCACACTTCCTGTAGGCGACAAAATGATCACTCTTTAGGCTCCTAACTCCGTTAGGACATCAAGTAATCAAGGTGAAAACATAAATTCTATTAATAATCATTTTACTTAACCTTCTGTACAAGAAACACCACGAAACTATGCAATCGAGCAAGATCTTAGACCTCGTGTCGTTAAAAAAGAAATTCATGAAGAACGAAGGTTTTGAATCAATGAACTAGACGAGTGGAAGACACACTTCAATGAGAAACTAAAAATACACGAATCAAAAATGAGGCAACTCCACGAAAAACTTAACGATGGGACAACCCAGCTTAAGATAGGAGATCAGGTACTCAAAATCTTCCCAGATGGAACAGTCGAGGTAACTAATCCTAAATTCAGCACTTTTAAGGTAAACACTACTCGACTCGAACTACATATCAATAACTGAATTGATCAAATGAGAAAGGATTTCCACCTCCTAAAACCACCATGATGGTGCGAATGAGAGGTAAGTCTAGCTTAAGACTTTAAATGAGCGCTTCTTGGGAGGCAACCCGAGCACTAACCCTACTAATTATTTTAGTTTATTTCTTTTCATATTTAGGCGCAGGTTTTCCATACCTACACAGCCTTACACACGGCCATGGCCGTGGCCGTGTGGGCACCACAGGTAGGAACACGGGCGTGGGATGCATCTCTATTTAAACCCCTTTTTCCTTTCTTTTTCCCGTTATCTTTCTTCTTTTAGTTTCCATTATTTACTTTTATTCTTATTTTTATTTTTATTATTATTTTCTTGTTATTCTTCATGGCATTTAGATTTAGCTTAGGATACAATAAAATCAGACCGACTGCTTTGAGGATTCAATTTCAAAACGGCTCGAGGTGCTCCCCACGTTCACCTCTACTCAATCGTATCCGGTTTCTCTTCATTAACTCCATCCAAAATTTAGAAAATTTCACTTCTCTCCCTACCTTTTGATTTTATCACTATATTATCAGTTTATCTATCTTTGTACATTAAGGACAATGTACATCTTAAGTGTGAGGGTTAACTATAGTATTATTTGAAAATCCCTGAATGATATCTTGTCTTAAGTAAGTTTCTCATATCACTAATTAGAATGAAATTCATGTTGATACATGATTTTTATTGATATGTTTTAGATTAAGTCATTGATAATTATGCATTGATAATTTAAACTTTAAGATACTAGAGAATCAAGCATGATGAGTCTATTTTCAAAAAAATTAAAAATTTTGTTAGATTCTCTACCTGAATCTAATTGTTACCTTGAAATTTAAAATTTACAAATTTGATATCAAAAACCCATAATTTTTGTGAGATTTTGAGCCTTTTAGAGCATACATTGTAATATCCTGATTTTGTGGGTCTGTGCATTTCGTATGTTGCATGGCTATGTTGGTAATTTGAGGCTCTGAGGTGTGTATTGGGCTCAGGCTCGGGCTTAAACCCCAGTTAATTTGCTGATAAATAGTGTCAATGTGTAATCTAAGTTAGATAATTAAATTAGTAGCAAGTTGGGCTTGTGACCCAAAGTTGGAGGTGCTATAATGGGGCATTTAGGTGGCGTCACTTAGGAGGGTGAATTGGGCCTAGTGTGGCCGCTTGGGGCCCAAGATTGTTGGGTCAAAATTTTGGCACTCCAAGGGGGAGGGGATGGATGGCACAATGGCTAAATTTAGGAGCTTTATTTCTTTTTATTTAAGTGATAAAATGTTGATAATTAAGAAGGAAGAGTTGTTTTTAAGGTGGCCTCTTCTAAAGGTAAGATAAGGATCGGGTTATCATGCAGGATGAGAGCTATAGAAGGGAGAGAGTTGGCCGAAACTCCAACTTTGTGTGTGTGAGTATGTAGCCAAAATTATTAGCAAAGTATTCAGCTTTTCTTTCATTTTTCTTTTTCTTTCTCATCTCTTCTTTCTAGTTGAAATTCCTTTCTTTCCTCTTCTCATACTTTTCTTTCTTCTAGCCGAAACTCCTTATCACTTTTCTCCTCTCCATTACACTTCTAAAAGCCGAATTCCCCCTGTGCATATCCCTTTCCCCCATAGTCGAACCATCAAGTGAGATCTCTTTTCCCCGAAGGTGCACCGTCAGCCGAGTACTCCTGTTTAATCTGGTGAGTTTTGGGATTTTGTTTCCCTATGATTTCACTATTTTTAATCAATTTTCTAATCCGAATCATTTGTTCTAAGGCCAGTCGATTTCCCCTCTCTGCCTCTAGAAGCCAAATCTGTCTCATTAAAGTCTCCTGTGCCGATTTGGGAAGAGGCCGAAGGTGGGTTGGTGGTGACGTTTTCATAAAGACTTTCGGGATCCGAAAGCTAGGTAAGGGTTTCGTTTAAACACTATGTTGTCTCCTGTGTCGATTTGGAAAGAGGTCAAGGTGGGTTGGTGGTGACGTTTTCGTAAAGACTTTTGGGATCCGAAAGCTAGGTAAGGGTTTCGTTTAACCACTATGTTTAATTGTTAGATCTCATCAGTTTGATTGGTTTAGTGACCAACGAGTTATCATGGACAATATTAACAGTCAAGCAGTAGGGGTTGGATCTATAAACCCAACACCAAAGTACAAGAAACGATCGATGTCGAAGTGCGAGATTGGCCTTGGTGTGGGCCGACATCGAGTTAGATCGTAGGCCAATAGTGGTAGTCTCGAGTGACGATGAGCATAGAAGCGATAAAAGCGTTAGTACAAAAACCGGTGTGTAACTCTTACACACTTTCTATACGTAATATGTTAAATGTTGTGTGTTGTTAAAGGTCAGAATGACGGCAATGGTTACCAAATTACCCTAGTAGGTAAAAGCGTGGATGCCGGGTAAGTTGTTATTATTTCTCACGTTGACTGTGATCTATGAGAGCATGATATTTTGTATGCATGATTTTTGTATGTTAAGCATGATCATCTCGATATTGCTACCATAAACATGTGTTATGGGTGACGAGAGGAGGGGTATGATCTATCGATTGTCACCAGTGATTTGGTATCACACGATGGGTTGGCCCCACATATTATAAAATTGTAACTAAGTCTCGTACCACTGGTTTGGTACCAGTTATTCTTGTAACTTCGTTACGGTGGTTTGGCACCACCAAAGGTTTGGTACCACAAGGGGTAGATTTGGGAGACCTTGATGGATACTTAGGTTTGATGGGTTGCATGGCATGCATATTTGTATTTGAATCGTGTAAGAGCCTATTTTCTTTTGGGATGGGGACTTACACACTGAGTCTAGGTGACTCACCCCTTCCATTACTTTTTGCAGATCAAACCTAGATCGTGGATATGGAGCCGGAGTAGACTCGAGGTGGCCATGCACAGCATTTGGTTTATTCTAAAGTTTCCCATTTGGACTTAGTTATTTTATTAAATTTTGGTTTTCAATACCGTAATAAGGTCGCTTAAGTTTTATATCTGGGATGTTTTATTTAATTGGTTCTTTAACTTTTGTTAAGCATATTTAAACGTTATGAATTGGTAGTTTTCAAAACCTAATAAAATACTTGTTTTTCAAAGTGATCTCCGCCTAAGTAATAGATACGAAGGAACAATAAGGCAATTAAGTTTTTCTAAACTGAGTTTCAACATGTTTTATACAATATCGAAATACAACGACGTTTTCTTTAAAATTTTACATCAACTTTCCCCTTAAACAAATCAACAAATCGGTTTCCAAAATATTTTCTTTCCCGTGGCACGCTAGATCCGATTGTAGCATTTTGATCGGGTTTGGGGTGTTACATTTTGGTATTAGAGCCCGATTCAAAAGCTTGGTTGTGGGCTTAGGGCCCAAACAATGTTTTAAAAATTTTGTGAAATAATTATTTCTTGGAAAAGCATGGCACCTGAGTCTCCGGCGCCGATCCACCCAGGTAATTACCCTAACTTTTGATGTGATATTTACATGTTGGGTTTTTTTTTGGGGACTTTAGACGTAGTTAAGCATGATAGTACTGATGGAACCTAGGGTTAGCTTACATAACTTTTAAAATAACATAAGACTTAAGCCCAATCAAACAAACCAGTGAGTAGGTCGCCGAGTTAGGGTGTGGCAACCGCCATGCGCATGTCTAGGATTGGATTCAGGGAGAGCTTGGTATTTAAGCAGTCCCAATGACTCACCTCCTCTTTGCTCGAATCCTACCTGGTGCGTAGTGACTGTTCGCTCTAACCATGAGGACTTGTTCACAGGCTAAATCCGATAATTAAAACCCGAAAGGGACCAGCCACCTTGTTTTGTAAAAACCCTAGTTTTAAAATTACCAAACTACCTCTGGATTTTAAAACTACCCTAGATTTGGGAAATGACCAAAGTACCCCTGGTTTGTAAAATTACCAAATTACCCCTGACTTACAAAATTTCTAAAATACCCCGAGTTACAAAATTACCAAAATACCCTCTGCATCACAAAATTACCAAAATACCCTTAGTTTGAAAAATCACTTGAAACTTTATTTTGGAAAATTACAAAAATACCCTTGTAGGTTAAAATTACGGAAATACCCCTGGGTAGTGAAATGACGAAAATACCCCTGTTCATGGAATGTGGTCTATGGATGTTATTTGTGTGATGAATATACTTAGAACTAGGAGATAAGCTTGAAACTGAAACTTTAGATAGATTTGAATTCGAAAGAATCACTTTAAAAACTATTTTCATAAAATTGTTCGTGGATAAATAGTGAAAATAGATAATTATTCATAAAATTCTTAACCAGATAAACGTGAACAAGGGGATGAGTACAAGAGGTCGTGGACGTCCGACCGCGTGGCCGTGGTAGGGGTAGGATGGCCTTGTCGGAGCCAGTAGGGTCTGGCCATGGGTCCGAAAATGTGATGCCGGATCTGCCGGCGGAGGAAGCTGAGCTTCAAGATCAGACTGGAGGTAACAATGCAGTATCTCAGGCGGTACTGCGGGTTTTAGAGAGAGTTACCGGGGTAGGCGCGGGTTCAAGAGCCTAAAAATCCGTGGCTGAGCGACTCTGGGCTAACGGAGCAGAAGTGTTTAGGGGAGTTTTGGTGTAGCTCCCAACACAGCTGAGTACTGGTTAGAGGCAACAGAGCGGATAATGGATGACTTAGACTTCTTGGCTGAGGAGAAGTTGAAGAGGATAGTATCTCTTCTCCGGATGAGTCGTACCAGTGGTGGCTCACGGTCAAGGATGGTGCAGTGGCCGGTGATATCACATGGGATTATTTTAGGGCAGCCTATCAGAGAAAGTATGTGGGGGCTGGTTATACTGATGGTGTAACACCCCAAACCCAAATTTCAAACGCTTCTGGTACCAATCTAGAATGCTCTTGAGGAAAAGTTTGAAAAGAATTTGTCATAAAGGTGAAAACATAAAAATTTTCTTTCATTTATAAAAACATTGTATATTTAAAATTCTAAGTAAAATTATGTTGTTACAAATTTTCAATTAAAACTTTAATATAAGTTTTGATGATGTAAATCGCTTTCTAAAATAAAACATTCCAAATATCATCTCGATCGTCAATCCAACTCGAACACAATAAAAGTCCCCAAATACTTTAAGTGACCCTTATTACAATAAATATTTACTCAAAATACTGAAAATATAAAGTGCATAAAACAATGAAAACATCTTACGCATGGCCACCTCAGATCCGCTCCACCCGATCCAAGAATCATGTATCACCGCATTGTTTGGTAAAAAATTGGGTGAGTCAAACCGACTCAAGGTGTAATTAGTCCATAGATTTCCATACATGGGCTTAGCCCAAACCACACCAATCCACATATCAAATAATAATGCAAAAATGCACCCAACCCAGCCTAGGGTCCATCCTCTACACACCCACGTATCCAGCCACCACACACCAGGGGATTACTAAATCAACCCTCCAACCACTACACACCAATTTGGCAAGCAATGCCATCCACCAAGTGGTCAAGCTACTGGTCCACGTGAAATAAATCACAGTATAATCCACAACGCGACCTCAGTCAATGTCAATCCACGATGTAGCTCGTAGCTAACATCAAATCAATAGCCATCACCAACCACGATATGGCACAAAACCAATACCAACCACGATGAGGCACAGAGCCGATCATCAATCCACGTGAGGCTCATAGCCATCACTAAACCACGTACATAAATGTACACCCTGTCCTTCAATAATCATATCCTAATCCCTATGCATATGTCAGTATCATGGCCAAATAATAGTAAAATTCCAATGAGCATACATCACATGCTTACCACAATTCCACACATATACCATGGTAAAATAATATCATAAAACTAACATGGTTAATCGAATACCCACTATGGGTAGCCACCATCTCAACCATTATTTTCGGCTATCATACACATCTTATACGTATATATATATAACAACAAATCCAAACAACAGGAGATCAGTGCGATAACTACACACCTTTTTCGGCTAAGACAACCGATTAAATCTAGAAACCCAAAGCCTAAACGATTTGCACCTTGCGATTTGATGAACTCCCTCCTAGTAACTATGTTAGAATCAGCTTCAACCCATAAGGCTTACAAAAAAAAAAAAAGCCTTTGGCCAAATATCACACTTCACTTACCTTAGAACCACAGAGATATTCGGCTACTATAGAGGAGTGATTGACTTTGGAAGAAGAAAGAGATGGAGAAATCGGCTAAGGCTTACTTGTGCTTTCAGTTTTTGATGGATTGTGAAAAGAAAAGAGAAAGTTGAGATTTGATGCAATTTAGCTTTGGTATCCAAAGGGAGATTCGGCCTAAGCAAAGTAAAAAGAAAATAAAAGAGAAAAGAAGAAGATGAGGGAAAGAGAGAATGATGACTATAAGTTTTGGCCAAGGAAGAAAAAGAATAAAATGAAAGAAAAACAATGCTCCTTTCAATGGTAGTAATTTCGGCACAAAGAGGAAAAGAGCTTGAGAGGGAAAAGAAAATAATACCAATTTGGTCAAGAATAATAGCCAAAACCAAAGCAAAATTTTACCAATAGCCCAAGACACATTCGGCTAGGAAGAGAGGTTTTGGAGAGAAAAGAAAATGGTGCCCAATTTGCTAAAGAATTTGATCAACTATCCCCTATTCCCTTTCAATATTCGCCAACCCCTAGCCCCAAAATCCACCGGTTCACGGTCAAAATGGCCATGAAATAATTTCCAAAACAAAGCCCTTGATTCACGCCTTATAATCCTCTACTTTCCCAAAGTTTAAGAAATTCTATCCCTTATTTCAAGCCTTATGTCCCTTATCATACCAAAACTTAGGATTTCATTCCTTAAATTAACACTTACCTTTTCCTTAGTCTACTATCCATAAAAGAAAATAGTCCAACCTTACCTTGATTAAAGTTTGACCATCACATGCCATACAAGTCCAAAATAAAAAAATCACCTTAAGACTATCCATGGGATTCAACCTAAGTCCCCTCACACCGCTTGTGGCGTCACTTTCCAAGACCCTAAGTGGCACCTCCCTTGCCACTTTGCCAAGTTAATTATTGTGTCTTAACCTCCACATTAATTCCCTTAAGGCCTAGCTCCCCTTAGCTCCCTTTAACTAACACTTAAAACAAAAATTTTTCCTACAGCTCGGGCCTACCCTTAGCTTAAATCTAGATCTTAAAACACCTTAATTAATGCACAATCAAGCCCTACACATGCAAAACAATTCAAACCTAATAGCCCCTATTTCAGGATGTTACAGTTCTACCCTCCTTAAAGAAATTTCGTCCTCGAAATTTCCAACTAACTAACAGTCGTGCATCCTAACTCACCACGCTACGCTCTTGCTGCGCACTCTGATCTTAATAAAACTAATATACTTTCTAGGTATCGCCTCAAAGTTCACACTCAAAGTTCTAGATACTTCACTAGCAATACAGGAATGAGTTGACCCTATATCTAACAAGGCAATAAAGGGTATTCTGGAAATAAGGAACGCATCTGCTTATCACATCCGCACATCTTCCTCCTCGCGACCTTTGACCGCATAAACTAACCTGGCATCTCGCATCTACACCCTCAACACCTCTGCCTAATGCTTCACGACCTCGGCCAGAACCATTCCTTCTATGGTTTGGACCATGACCCCTTGTCGCCTGTTGACCACCTCTGCCCGGCTGCACATAACCTTGGCCTATTGTCCGAGCCCTATCCATCTCCTAAGGACAATTCTTAACTAAATGAGCCTTAGACCCACAAAAAAACATTCCTTGCTATTTCCCAAAGACTCTCCTCGCATGAGCTCTCCCACACCGAGCACATGGACGACTCGATTCCTAGCTAAACTGCATGTGCACGTCTGAATTCTCAACCCTTGGTCTTTTCTCGAAAATTCCTAGATGATTCGACAATCCATAACTCCTCTTATCCCGATTCCTATCCCTATCTCTATTCTCGCCTCTCTACCTCTTGACCTCATCGACTATCCGAGCTCTATCTACTAAGATCAGAATCTCTCTCCGATGCGACGCTATCAATACTTGCGACTTATCTCGCAACCCGTCCTCAAATCGACACACCACTCGTAATCAGTAGCTACAATCCCTCTAGCATACCGACTTAACCACAGAAACTCCGCTTCATACTCAGCTACTGACTTATTTCCTTGCACTAAATTTAGAAACGCCTTTCTTTGAGAGTCGATGTAGCTAGCTCCAACGTATTTCCCTTCAAACTTAACCTTAAAATACCCCTAATCCACTCGATCCGCAGGGATACTCTCCTTGACAGTGAGCCACCACTGATAAGCCTCGTCTCGAAGCAGCAAAATAGCACCTTTCAACTTTTCCTCGGCGAGCGGTCCAAATCGTCCATGATCCTCTCAATCGCCTCTAACCAATACTCCACTACATTGGGAGCTACCCAGATACTCCCTAAAACCTCGGCCCATTTGATCTAAGTCTCTCACTCTAACTTGAGCCACATTTCCTATACTAGCTCCTACTACTCACTCTAAAACTTCATGACATAGCTGCGATACTACGCCATCTCCTCCAATTTGCTCTTGAAATTTCGCCTCTACGGTGGGTGGCGTGCCTCATTTTGAAACACCGACCAGACATGAATCGGTTCCGACATAGCCATCCTACCTCTACCTAGCCCACGACGACCACGTCCCCTAGAACTCATGTCTACTTCGCGATTTAATCTGATTGATGAAATTTTATGCATTAGTCTTTTATTCCACTGATTATCCGCGAACAATTTTATGTAAAGAAGTTTTTAGTAGTAGTTCTTTCGATCAACCAAAGTTTTCATCTCAAGTTTACTACCCTAATTCAGAGAGTCACATTCATCCATCAACAACATCCACTACACTACTTTGGGCATTTTGTTCGTTCCCTACCCAGAGGCATTTCTGTAATTCATCCTACAGGGTATTTTAGCAATAAAACGGGGTTAATTCAAAAATAATCTTACAAATTAATGGTATTTTAGAAATTTTAAAAATCGAGATCACTTTAAAAATTGATACAAATCAGAGGTATTTTTTTTGAAATTTCAGAAATCGGGTTTATTTCGGTAATTTTGTAAATCAGGGGTAATTTAGTAAATTTTCCAAACTAGGGAAATTTAGTCATTTTTCAAATCTAAGGTAGTTTTTAAAAAATAGTGTAGCTGGTCCCTTTCGGGTTTTAATTATCTGGTTTAACCGGTGAATAGGCCATCTTGGTTAGGGTGAATCGTCACTACGCACCAGGTAGAATTCGAGTGAAGAGAAGGTGAGTCACTAGGACTGCTTAAATACCAAGCTCCCATCGAATCCAATCCTAGACATGCGCACAACTATTGCCACACCCTAACTCGACGACTTACTCACAGGTTTGTTTGGTTGCACTTAAGTCTTATGTATCTTATGTTGAAGTAAACTAGTCCTAGGGTTCAACAGCTCTTAATCTACTAATCTACGATCCCATAATGCCCATAAAGTTTCACATACCAATCACTTGAAGAGTTAGGGTACTTACCCGTGGACTTGGTAGGAGATACAAAAGCCATGCGAATAAACTCAAATAGTTCATGAAAGTCTATGTTTTGAAAAGCCCATCTTTGAAAAATGTTTTTGGACCCAAAACCCTCAAAGCTGAGTTTTGAACCGTGCTCTGATACCAAATTGTAACACCCCAAACCTGGCCCAAATGCTACGGTCGAATCTAGAATGCTACTGAGGAAAAAGTTTGAAAAGAATTTGTCATAAGGGTGAAAACATAAAAATTTTCTGTCATTTATAAAAACATTGTATATTTAAAATTCTAAGTAAAATTATGTTGTTACAAATTTTCGAATTAAAACTTTAATATAAGTTTTGATGATGTAAATCGCTTTCTAAAATAAAACATTCCAAATATCATCTCGATCGTCAATCCAACTCGAACACAATAAAAGTCCCAAAATACTTTAAGTGGCCCTTATTACAATAAATATTTACTCAAAATACTGAAAATATAAAGTGCATAAAACAATGAAAACATCTTCAGCATGGCCACCTCGATCCGCTCTAGCCAGTCCAAGAATCATGTATCACCGCATTGTTTGGTAAAAATAATTGGGTGAGTCAAACCGACTCGATGTGTAATTAGTCCACGATTTCCACACATGGGCTTAGCCTAAACCACACCAATCCACATATCAAATAATAATGCAAAATGCACCCAACCCAAATTAGGGTCCATCCTCTACACACCCCCGTATCCGTACCACCACACACCGGGGATTACTAAATCAACCCTCCAACCTCTACACACCAATTTGGCAAGCAATGCCATCCACCAAGTGGTCAAGCCATTGGTCCACGTGAAATAAATCACAGTATAATCCACAACGTGACCTCAGTCAACGTCAATCCACGATGTAGCTCGTAGCTAACATCAAATCACGATGAGGCACATAGCCATCACCAACCACGATATGGCACAAAGTCGATACCAACCACGATGAGGCACAGAGCCGATCATCAATCCACGTGAGGCTCGTAGCCATTACTAAACCACGTATATAAATGTACACCCTGTCCTTCAATAATCATATCCCAATCCCTATGCATATGTCAGTATCATGGCCAAGTAATAGTAAAATTCCAATGAGCATACATCACATGCTTACCACAATTCCACACATATACCATGGTAAAATAATATCATAAAACTGACCTGGTTAACCGAATACCCACTATGGGTAGCCACCATCTCAGCCATTATTTTCGGCTATCATACACATCTTATACGTATATATATATACATAACAACAAATCCAAACAATAAGAGATCAGTGCGATAACTACACACCTTTTTTGGCACAGTCGATTAAATCCCGAAACCCAAAGCCTAAACGATTTACACCTTGCGATTTGATGAACTCCGTAACTATGTTAGAATCGGCTTCAACCCATAAGGCTTACAAAAAATAGCCTTTGGCCGAATATCACACTTCACTTACCTTGGAACCACAGAGATATTCGGCTACTATAGAGGAGTGATTGACTTTGGAAGAAGAAAGAGATAGAGAAATCGGCTAAGGTTTACTTGTGCTTTCGGTTTTGATGGATTGTGAAAAGAAAAGAGAAGGTTGAGACTTGATGCAATTTAGCTTTGGTATCCAAAGGAGATTCTACCTAAGAAAAGTAAAAGAAAATAAAAGAAGAAAAGAAGAAGATGAGGAAAGAGAGAATGATGACTATAAGTTTTAAAATGAAAAAAATAATGCTCCTTTCAATGGTAGTAATTTCGCAAAAGAGGAAAAGAGCTTGAGAAGGAAAAGAAAATAATACCAATTTGGTCAAGAATAATAGCCAAAACCAAAGCAAATTTTACCAATAGCCCAAGACACATTCGGCTAGGAAGAGAGGTTTTGGAGAGAAAAGAAAATGGTGCCCAATTTGCTAAAGAATTTGATCAACTATCCCTATTCCCTTTCAATATTTGGCCAACCCCTAGCCCCAAAAATCGACCAGGTTCATGGTCAAAATGGCCATGAAATAATTTCCAAAACAAAGCCCTTGATTCACGCCTTATAATCCTCTACTTTCCCAAAGTTTAAGAAATTCTATCCCTTATTTCAAGCCTTATGTCCCCTTATCATACCAAAACTTAGGATTTTATTCTTTAAATTAACACTTACCTTTTTCCTTAGTCTACTATCCATAAAATAAAATAGTCCAACCTTACCTTGATTAAAGTTTGACCATCACATGCCATACAAGTCCAAAATAAAAAAATCACCTTAAGACTATCCATGGGATTCGAACCTAAGTCCCCCTCACACTGCTTGTGGCGTCACTTTCTAAGACCCTAAGTGGCACTTCCCTTGCCACTTTTCCAAGTGAATTAATGTGTCTTAACCTCCACATTAATTCCCTTAAGGCCTACCTCCCCTTAGCTCCATTTAACTAACACTTAAAACAAATTTTTTTCCTACAGCTCGGGCCTACCCTTGGCTTAAACCTAGATCTTAAAACACCTTAATTAATGCACAATCAAGCCCTACACATGCAAAATAATTCAAACCTAATAGCCCCTATTTCAGGATGTTACAGATGGGCAACGTAGGGCATTCTTAAATTTGGTGCAAGGGAATAAGTCAGTACCCGAGTACGAGGCTGAATTTTTTAGGTTGAGTAGGTATGCTCGGGGTATGGTGGCTACGAAACATGAGTGCTGTGTTAGGTTCGAGGACGAGCTAAGAGATGAGCTGCGGATGTTGATTGCACCTCAGCGTGAAAGGGAATTTGCCATTCTCGTGGAAAAGGCCAAGATAGCTGAGGAGGTGAAGCTGACTAAGAAACGGAATCAGGATAGAGGCAAGGATAAAAGGAGTTTTGGGCCATCGGGGTCTGGTGGAAGTGCTTAGAAAAGGGCTAGATTTGGTGGGCCAGATCAAGCTGCAAAGCCTGCTGCTACTCAGTGGCCACCTCAGTGTGCTCGATGTGGAAAGTCTCATTTGGGAGAATGTTGGGCTGGTAACAGGGTGTTTTGAGTCTGGTCATTGGAGCACTGGTAAGGACTATCCGCTGAAGTTAGCCAGACTCAGTGAGGTCAAGGATTCGGGGTCAATTTAGGAGAGATGGCCAAGAACCACAGAGGGGTCAAGGTGCATTAGGGGTAATGGTAATGGTAATGGACGAGGTCGTGGAGCACCTGGCTGAGGTGCTGGAGGTGCTAATGCTAGACAGCCCGGGTTGGTCTACGCAGCCAAGCGTCGAGAGGAGGGCGACGCACCAGACATTATAACCGGTACGTTTATAATTTCTGGGTTGCCTTACATTGCTTTAATTGATGTTGGTTCAAAACACTCTTATGTTTCTAGTAGTGTAGTGGGAACTTTGAACTTAGCCTATGAGATATCTGCTAGGAAGATGACAGTAGTTAGCCCTCTAGGACACTCTGTGGTGGTAGACAAACTGTATAGGGATGTACCCCTGGAATTTTAAGGGGTCGTGTTTCAAGCGAATTTGATGGAACTACACTTTAGGGAGTTCGATTTAATCTTAAGAATGGATTGGTTGGTTAAGAACCAGGTAGAATTGGACTATGCAGCTAAGCGCATGGTGCTGAAAACGGTCGAGGGTGTAGAGGTGGTAATGATAGGTGAGAGAAGGAATTACCTATCTAATGTGGTGTCCGCGCTGAAAGCGGAGAAGATGGTAAGGAAAGGATGCGAGGCATTTGTAGTATATGTTTGTGCTTTGGAAGGTAAGGAGTCGGCTATAGGAAGTGTTCGAACAGCGAATGAGTTTATTGATGTTTTTTCAGAAGAGCTTCCGGGTTTGCCTCCGGATCGCAAAGTGGAGTTTGGTATAGACCTTCTATCGAGAACTGCGCCAGTGTCAATTGCTCTGTATAGGATGGCGCTAAAGGAATTGGTGGAGTTGAAAGCACAGATCCAGGAGTTGCTGGATCGGGGTTTTATCCGGCCAAGTGTTTCACCTTGGAGAGCATCTGTGCTTTTTGTTAAGAAAAAGGATGGGTCAATGCGAATGTGTATAGACTACCGTCAGTTGAATAAATTGACGATTAAGAACAAGTATCCTTTACCTAGGATAGATGACCTGTTCGACCAGCTTAAGGGAGCATCGGTCTTTTCTAAGATAGATTTGAGGTTGGGGTATCACCAACTTAAGGTAAAGGAGGCAGATATCCATAAGACAGCGTTTCATACTCGATACGGGCACTATGAATTCTTGGTAATGCCATTCGGGTTGATGAACGTACCAGTAATATTTATGGATATGATGAAACAGGTGTTCCAACCGTACTTGGATTGGTTTGTCATAGTATTTATCGATGATATTCTGGTGTACTCGAAATCAGAGGAGGAGCATGACGCGCATTTGCGAGTGGTGTTGCAGATTCTTAGGGAAAAGTAGTTGTACGCAAAGTTTAGTAAGTGCGAGTTTTGGTTAAAGGAAGTTACTTTCTTGGGTCATGTGGTGTCAGCTGAGGGGATTAGAGTGGACCCTCGGAAGATTGAGGCTGTATTGGATTGGAAGCCACCGAAGTCTGTGGCAGAGATTCAGAGTTTTCTGGGTTTAGCAGGGTATTACCGAAGGTTTGTGGAAGGGTTTTCTTTGATTGTAGCACCATTAACCAAGTTTCTGAGGAAAGGGGTTCCGTTTGTGTGGTTGGATAAGCAACAGGAAAGTTTTGAGAAGTTGAAAAGGATTTTGACGGAAGCTCCGATGTTAATTCAACCGAAAGCGGGAAGGAGTTTACGATTTATTGTGATGCGTCCCATACAGGATTGGGATGTGTGCTGATGCAAGAGGGGAAAGTAGTAGCATATGCTTCTCAGCAATTAAGACCTCATGAAGTAAACTACCCGACGCATGATCTGGAATTGGCTGCAGTGGTTTTTGCCCTAAAAATTTGGCAACATTACTTGTATGGAGAAAAGTCTGTCGTGTATACAGACCACAAGGGTTTGAAGTACCTTCTTACGCAGAAGGTGAGGCAGAGAAGGTGGATTGAGCTGTTAAAGGACTATGACTGCTCGATTGAGTACCACTCGAGAAAGGCTAATGTGGTAGCGGACGCCTTGAGTCGTAAGGTGGTGGCAGAGTTAAGAGCCATGTTTGCTCACCTTAGACTGTATGATGATGGAAGCCTGTTAGCGGAATTGCAAGTGAAGCCAACATGGATTAACGAGGTTAAGGAAAAACAATTGGTGGATAAAGTTTTGAGCGCATGAAGGTTACAAGTGTAGAATGATGGATTGGAGGGGTATAGTCTGAGCGACGATGGAGTGTTATGTTTTCGGGGAAAAGTGTGTATGCCTAAGGATATGGAGTTAAGGCAGAAGATTTTGTAGGAGGCACATAGCAGTCCATATGCTATGCATTCGGGAGGTAGTAAGATGTACCGGGATTTGCGAGAGTAGTTTTGGTGGTCGGGCCTTAAGTAGAAGGTAACAGAATTTGTGGGTAAGTGTCTGACATGTCAGCAAGTCAAGGCTGAACATCAGTTGCCGTCAGGTCTGTTGCAATCGATTAAGATTCCACAATGGAAGTGGGAAAGGATTACAATGGATTTTGTGAGTGGGCTACCCCTTACGCCTACCAAGAAGGATTCAATTTGGGTGATTGTGGACCGTCTGACGAAGTCTGACGAAGGATGCAGGATGAGAGCTATAGGAGGGAGAGAGTTGGCCGAAACTCCAACTCTGTGTGTGTGAGTATGTAGCCGAAATTATTAGCAAAGTATTCAGCTTTTCTTTCATTTTTCTTTTTCTTTCTCATCTCTTCTCTCTGGTCGAAATTCTTTTCTTTCCTCTTCTCATACTTTTCTTTCTTCTAGCCGAAACTCCTTATCACTTTTCTCCTCTCCATTACACTTTTAAAATCCGAATTCCCCCTGTGCATATCTCTTTCTCCCATAGTCGAACCATCAAGTGAGATCTCTTTCCCTGAGGTGCACCATGTTTAGTACTCATCTTTAATCCGTGAGTTTTGGATTTTGTTTCCAATGATTTCACTATTTTTAATCAATTTTCTAATCCAAATCATTTGTTCTAAGGCTCTGTTGATTTCCCTCTCTGCCTCTGTAGTTTAATCATCTCGTTAAAGTCTCCTGCCGATTTGGGAAGAGGCCAAGGTGGGTTGGTGGTGACGTTATAAAGACTTTCGGGATCCAAAGCTAGGTAAGGGTTTCGTTTAAACACTATGTTTAATTATTAGATCTCATCGGTTTGATTGGTTTAGTGACCAAGGAGTTATCATGGACAATATTAATAAATCAAGCGAGGGTTGGATCTGTAAACCCAACACCAAAGTACAAGAAACGATCGATCGTCGGGTGCGAGATTGGCCTTCGGTGTGGGTCGACATCGAGTTAGATCGTAGGCCAATAGTGGTAGTCTCTTGTAACCGATTAAGATTCCACAATGGAAGTGGGAAAGGATTACAATGGATTTTGTGAGTGGGCTACCCCTTACGCCTACCAAGAAGGATTCAATTTGGGTGATTGTGGACCGTCTGACGAAGTCTGCTCATTTCGTACCTGTGCGTATGGATTATTCTCTTCAAAAGTTAGCAAGACTATATGTAGCAGAGATTGTGAGGTTGCACGGGGTGCCAGTGTCGATTATTTCAGACAGAGACCCTAGATTTACGTCAAGGTTCTGGAAGGCTTTGCACCAGGCACTAGGCACAAGATTGGATTTCAGTACAGGGTTCCATCCCTAGTCAGATGGACAATTGGAGAGGGTGATTCAAGTTTTGGAGGACATGCTAAGGGGTTGTGTCTTGGATTTTAAAGGCAGTGGAGAAGAATTTTTACCATTGGCGGAATTTTTGTATAACAATAGTTATCAGACGAGTATTAAGATGGCACCATACGAGGCTTTATATGGTCAGAAATATCGTACCCCTACATATTGGACGGAGTTGGGGAGCGGTAGTTGTTGGGTCCTAATTGGTCACCGAGATGTAAGATAAGGTGAAGATGATTCGAGCTTGGTTGAAAGAAGCTTGAGCATGTAAGTCTTATCTTAGATCTTAAACAAAAGGATATAGAGTTTGCGAAAGGTGACAAGGTTTTCTTGAAGGTGTCGCTGTGGAAAAAGGTGTTGAGGTTCGGTAGGAAAGCCAAGTTGAGCCCTAGATTTATCGGGCCTTATCGGGTATTGAAGCGAGTAGGACCAGTAGCTTACCAGCTCGAGTTGCCGCCAGAGTTAAGCCAAATCCATGACATGTTTCATAATTCTATGCTTAGACACTATCGCTTAGATCCATCACATGTTGTGCAAGTGGAGGAAATAGAGGTGAATCCAGACTTATCTTTCGAGGAGGAACCAGTACAGATCCTAGATCGGGATGTTGAGGTTTTACGTAGAAAATCAGTTCCTTTGGTAAAGGTATTATGGCGAAACCAGGGATCAGAGGAAGCGACATGGGAGCCGGAGGATGTTATGCGACAGCAATACCCTCAACTCTTTTGACCAGGTAAATTTCGAGGCCAAAATTTATTTTTAAGAGGGGCAGAACTGTAATATCCTGATTTTGTGGGTCTGCGCATTTGGTATGTTGCATGGCTAAGTTGGTAATTTGAGGCTTTGAGGTGTGTATTGGGCTCAGGCTCGGGCTTAAACCCGGGTTAATTTGCTGATAAATAGTGTCAATGTGTAATCTAAGTTAGATAATTAAATTAGTAGCAAGTTGGGCTTGTGACCCAAAGTTGGAGGTGCTATAATGGGGCATTTAGGTGGCGTCACTTAGGAGGGTGAATTGGGCCTAGTGTGGCCGCTTGGGGCCCAAGGTTTTTGGGTTAAAATTTCGGCACTCCAAGAGGGAGGGGATGGACGGCACAATGGCTAAATTTAGGAGCTTTATTTCTTTTTATTTAAGTGATAAAATGTTGATAATTAAGAAGGAAGAGTTGGTTTTAAGGTAGCCTCTTCTAAAGGTAAGATAACGATTGGGTTATCATGCAGGATGAGAGCTATAGGAGGGAGAGAGTTGGCTGAAACTCCAACTCTGTATGTGTGAGTATGTAGCCGAAATTATTAGCAAAGTATTCAGCTTTTCTTTCATTTTAATTTTTCTTTCTCATCTCTTCTCTCTGGTCGAAATTCCTTTCTTTCCTCTTCTCATACTTTTCTTTCTTCTAGCCGAAACTCCTTATCACTTTTCTCCTCTCCATTACACTTCTAAAAGCCGAATTCCCCCTGTGCATATCCCTTTCTCCAATAGTCGAACCATCAAGTGAGATCTCTTTTCCCCGAAGGTGCACCATAAGCCGAGTACTCATCTTTAATCTGGTGAGTTTCGGGATTTTGTTTCCCTGTGATTTCACTATTTTTAATCAATTTTCTAATCCGAATCATTTGTTCTAAGGCCTATCGATTTCCCCTCTCTACCTCTAGAAGCCGAATCTGTCTCATTGAAGTCTCCTATGCCGATTTGGGAAGAGGCCGAAGGTGGGTTGGTGGTGACGTTTTCGTAAAGACTTTCGAGATCTGAAAGCTAGGTAAGGGTTTCGTTTAAACACTATGTTTAATTATTAGATCTCATCGGTTTGATTGGTTTAGTGACCAAGGAGTTATCATGGACAATATTAATAGTCAAGCAGTAGGGGTTGGATCTGTAAACCCAACACCAAAGTACAAGAAACGATCAGTATCAAGGGTGCGAGATTGGCCTTCGGAGTGTGGGTCGACATCAGAGTTAGATCATAGGCCAATAGTGGTAGTCTCGAGTGACAGTAGCGTAGAAGCAGTAAAAGCGTTAGTACGAAAACCAGATGTGTAACTCTTACACACTTTCTATACATAATATGTTAAATGTTGTGTGTTGTTAAAAGTTGGAATGATGGAAATGGTTACCAAATTACCCTAGTGGGTAAAAGCGTGGATGCCGGGTAAGTTGTTATTATTTCTCGCGTTGACTGTGATCTATGAGAGCATGATATTTTGTATGCATGATTTTTGTATGTTAAGCATGATCATACTGATATTGCTACCATAAACATGTGTTATGGTGACGAGAGGAGGGGGAGTATGATCTATCAGACTGTCACCAGTGATTTGGTATCACACAGTGGGTTGGCCCCACATATTATAAAAATTGTGACTAAGTCTCAGTGGTTTGGCACCACCAGTGGTTTGGTACCACAAGGGGTAGATTTGGGAGATCCAGATGGATACTTAGGTTTGATGGGTTGCATGACATGCATATTTGTTTTTGAATCTGTGTAAGAGCCTATTTTCTTTTGGGATGGGGACTTACACACTGAGTCTAGGTGACTCACCCCTTCCATTACTTTTTACAGATCAGACCTAGATCGTGGATATGGAGCCGGA
Source organism: Gossypium rotundifolium (assembly GCA_025506655.1). NCBI lineage: Eukaryota > Viridiplantae > Streptophyta > Magnoliopsida > Malvales > Malvaceae > Gossypium > Gossypium rotundifolium. Next base: position 21,887,749 of record CP106727.1, read on the forward strand.
GTGGACTCGAGGTGGCCATGCACAGCATTTGGTTTATTCTAAAGTTTCCCATTTGGACTCAGTTATTTTATTAAATTTTGGTTTTCAATACTGTAATAAGGCCGCTTAAGTTTTATATCTGGGATGTTTTATTTAATTGGTTCTTTAACTTTTGTTAAGCATATTTAAATGTTATGAATTGGTAGTTTTCAAAACCTAATAAAATACTTGTTTTTCAAAGTGATCACTGCCCAAGTAATAGATACGAATGAACAATAAGGCAATTAAGTTTTTCTAAACCGAGTTTCAACATGTTTTATACAATATCGAAATACAACGATGTTTTCTTTAAAATTTTACATCAACTTTCTCCTTAAACAAATCAACAAATCGGTTTCCAAAACATTTTCTTTCCCGTGGCATGCTAGATCCGATTGTAGCATTTTGACCGGGTTTGGGGTGTTACATACATTCTTTTCGTGCTCACTTTTATTGATTATGAGTGTGTCAACATTGATTTGTTATTCTAGAATTTGCTTCGATTATACATGTCAAGACCACACTATTGATTTGATATACAGAGATGATTAAGGCACTTAGGATTTAACCCACTTACTCCACTAAAATCCTACCCTCATAATTGACCCTTAGTGAACTCATTTGATCCTAACAACCCTTTTATTAACTCAACCCATTCATATTAACCCAAAACCCATCTTGTATTTGTTATCACCATTCCTTTTGACTACCCTTCTATCGAGACTTGTTTTGATCAGTTGCCTAATTATATTATTTCAGTTGTTAAAGTTTTATCTTACTTGATTTTTTCTTAAAAAAAATATCAAAGTATATTTATTATTAGTTTTATAACTAAGTGAGCCTATATGTTTAATTTCAACATCTTGAAGAAGAAGCTCGTATTATTAGTATTACAAGTTTTCAACTGATGTAATTATTCAGTTTATTAGTTCATTTTTCTAGTTAGGTAATTTGTCAATGCAATCTCGATTCTAACCCTTTTAATTTAACCTTTATCCACACCGTTAACCTAAGCCCCGTTACAACCCTTTTTAAAGACCTTTTGATTTGTCTATCATCTCATTTTACAGTGGTGGAGATTTGATTTTCATGCAAGTCTATGGGAGTAACTTTTCATGTTTAACTGATAAGTGCGGTATTTTGAACCTTAAACACCTCGAGTGATTTGAGTGAATCTTTAGTGAGGATGTCAACTTTTGTCAATTTTGAATTAAAGGTAATTATTCGATAAGGGACATTTTTCATACTCATGACTTTGATTGTTTGAATCTTTAGGAGGATGAAAAGAACGAGAAATGGGGCAAAATGGAGAAAATGGGCCAAAGCACAAATTTCACATATTTTAATCCCACATTTAGCATACTTTTGGATGATTTTTCCCAATACCACATAAGTGCTCCTAATCCTCTTAAGAAGAGTCGACCATGAAAAGAACGAGAACCTCAAAACGAAAAAATGCTAAAGCACGTGCCTCATCAATAGGTTCGAAGACGACCACGGCTTGACCCCGAATCACTGCGGTGTGTGCCATGGGCGTAGCACTCAAGGCAGCCATGGGCGTAGTAGAAAATATAATTCTATTTGGATTAGGATACTTTCGGGCCAAGTAAGGCATCTCGGAGCCTATATAAACACCCTATGAGGCAACTTAAAGGGGAGTTCGACGAGAGTTCAACAGAAGCCTTCTGTCTGGGCTTTTCGAGCGTTCAGCTAGGCCAAAGAGCCAAACCAGAGCAATTAAATTCAGGGATTTACTCGAAGAAAGCTAGTTGATTCATCTCAAGAATCCGAAATCATACTCAAGACGGAGGAACTCTCCTTCAATTCCTTCAGGGGGTTTTAGGGTTTTCTTTATGTTTTGTTTTATATTTTCTTTTGAGATGTTTTCTTTTACAATTATGAACTAAACCCTTAGATACTTGAAGGGGATGAAACATAAGACGAATCTTGTTATTGTTATCTGAGCTGTATGATAAATACTTGATTTGTTCTTAAGTATGTGTTCTTAATTCTTATTTTGGTATTTCCGGGATATCGATTCAAGCATTTATGCTTTTAAGCAGAGGAGGAATAGACCCTATTTAAGATTAGATTTAGCATAGTTAAGCGGAGTTGAACGCAACCCTAGAGATAGGATGACGTAAATTTGCCGAATTAGGGTCAAACCTAATATAGGAGTCCATAGATTGAGTTAATGCAATTCTAGGGGTTTTAATTAGAAAGAGATTTCAATTAATCAACCTAGGGTTAGACGTTAGTAGCCTCGAGAGAGGCATTAACATAAATTAGGGAATCCTACGGATCAAGTCAAGTGAATAAATCATCTGGTTCAGAGTTAGATAACAAGTGAAGTCTAGGTGGATTCTTCCTCAGGTATTGTCTAATTCAATCATTTTTTCCTCAAGTCCTTCCCCAATTTCCTCTTTGTCTTAGCATCTTTAGCTTATTTAATTAGTTAATTTTATATTAGATAAAAATTCACTTAATTCGTAGGCTAAATAATAGAAAGAGAGTTAATATTAGTACTTTTGGTTCTTTTGGGTTCGACAATCCGGTCTTGCCGCTAGCTATACTACTGTTTGATAGGTGTGCTTGCCTCCATTGTTGTCTTAGTTAGTTTCCAGGTTCGATCATTCTTTTTATAAATTTTTAAGACTCGACAGACACGATCAAGGGTACAAACCCATGTGGGTTGCCCATGTGTGACACACAACCTGGTGATAGGCCATGTCCCAAGCCTATGTGTCCAAAAGTTTCCTAAATCAAGTTTATTTTTCATTCAATTGCATAGATACCTAAACCAGTTCTGAAGACAATATTATAAGACTTCAAAATGCATTCCAATGACACCCAAAACATGTCAAAACAAACATCCTAATGTCTAACCAATGTGCCATCCATGACATCACATTTCAAGTACTTTCACAATTCATTTCCTTTACTAAGTTTACAAGCTACAAGCACATTCAAATAACTTACTTTCTATCTCAAAATGTTATACCATAAAATCAAGTATGCACCTCACTTTGCTACTTATACCACATCATCATATGCACATTAACAACAACACCAATAAGTACTTATGAACCCTTACAAACATAATCAAATTCTCCTATTACATGCCATATAAGCCAAGATGTATTCAAAAGCTACCAAATGATCACCGGATAGTGTGATTCTTTGAGTTTATTCGATCTCCTATCCACAAAACGTATCTACAACAAATAAGACAAATAACACGAGTAAGCTTTCGTAAAGCTTAGTAAGTTCGTCGATTGAATCGTAAAGCTTACCGAATCAAACATAATAATAATTCTAATACAAGATTAATGAATAAAGTTCTTGTCAACGAGGTTATTATTATAATTCCTGTCAATCACTACACACAATAGGTGAGAAATGCTCAGTACAATAATACAAATTAGTTTCCACTTTTCAATAAATTTTAGAGATCAATAAAGCATAACTCGATGAACCAAATAGAATAACATTGACTACTCGACAAATACTCGTATATCCATTTAATTCCTTAAACATCACAAACATCATTAGTTAACATATTTATATACATATATAGCATATAATCACACCAAGGCATATATATTCATTACAAATTATACTAGTCAACACATTCATCTCACATTCAATCTTATGATACATATCTCACCCAAAACATATTACCTGAATAACAAATGGTTGAAGGATGCCATAGTGTCTTCAATCATGATCTTATCGTTTAATTCATGATGCCATAGCGTCTTTCATCTATGGTCTTACTCGTTAGAATCGTGATTCCATAGCGTATTTCAGCTATGGTCTTACTCGTCAGAATCATGATACCATAATGTCTTTCAGTTATGGTCTTACTCATTAAAATTGTGATGCCATAACGTCTTTTAGCTATGGTTTTAATCGTTAAAATCATGATGTCATAACGTCTTTCAGCTATGATATTACTCGTTAAAATCGTGATGCCATAACGTCTTTCAGCTATGGTCTTACTCATTAAAATCATGATGCCATAACGTATTACAGCTATGGTCTTACTCATTTTCGGTGCATAGTGTCTTTCAACTATGGTCTTATTCGTTCCATTCAAGCCAACAAATTTGATTTACATATATACACAAATAGATAATAATTCATCGAAACAATAACAAATTGAATTACTAAGTTACGAACTTACAGGACTAATTTGCAGTAACGGTTCAAAGTATCTCAATCAGTGATTGATGTTGTATCAATTCCTTATTTCCATTTTCAATTACACAAATCAATATGATCTAACATTATGCAATTAGGTTCATATAATACATTTAAAAATGTACTAAAATTAAACTAAATAAACTTACCATATAACAGCCCGATTTTGGGCCTAGTTGGAACAGTGGTTTCGGGACCACAAATTCGATGTAAGAAAATTTACTTTTATTATATTTTTGTGGTTTGAAATTTTACGGGATGATTTCTTGAAAATTTATTTTGAAAATTTCATCGTTTGGGCACTCAATTTAGTCAAAAGGACTAAATTGTAAAAAGTGGAAAAACTTGAGTTTTATATGTTAGAGGTGTCCAATTGTTATGAGATTTTAAATTAGAAGTATTTATATGGTAATTAGACCATTTTATAATTTATTGGACAAAAATGGGCATGAAATAGGTGTAATGGAATATTTTTAAATTGGGGGCATTTTGGTCATTTAATGATTAAAAGAATTAAATAGCCAAAACTGTGTTCATCTTCTTCATGTCTTGGCTGAAATTTGCAGGAGAAGCCATGGCTAGAGTTTGGCCAACTTCCAAGCTCCATAGTAAGCCCATTCTAGCGTCGTTTTTAATTATTTTTACGTTTTTTAAATCCTCATAACAAGATCTATCTATATCTACCATTAATTTGAAGTATGGTTAAAGTTTAGGGTTTGACCCATGATTAATATGTGTGTATTTGGATGTTTAACGGTAGAATATGCATTTTTATGGTTAGAGAAACGACTTTTACTAAGTGATTTTCGGTGAAAATGCCTAGAAGGACTAATTTGTAAAAGTTATAAAAGATGTAGTAAAAGTGTGTTTTAATGGAAATTGTGGGCTATTATAGTTATAAAAATTATTCTTCTAGGCTTGTACGTTAAATAAATTGAATGAATTTCATTTTTTGAGCCTAGGGGAAAATTGTAAATATGTTAAACTTTAGAGGCAAAATGTAATTTTTCCATAATGTGATTTTTGGGTCACATTGAATAATGTGACTAATAAGTGAGCTAAATTTGATATTATAGATCAAGAAAATGAAGTTCGAGTCTAGATCGGGGGAAAACAAATATTGGACAAATAGATACTTTTCGTCGTTGTGACATTTGAGGTAAGTTGGTGTGTAAATAATGCAACTTATATTATGTATTTAATATTTTGTTATTGCATGACTTGTACAATTATCATTATGGATGTGTTCGATAAAGATTCGATATGGTGAAACTCACGTTTAAACCTTAGGAATAGTTAGAATACAAATGTTATGACATTAAGGTCACTGAGATTACGTATAAGACCATATCTAGGATATGGCATTGTTATGAGATTTCATGTAAGACCATTTCTGGGACATGGCATCGATATGAGAATTATGTAAGACCATAGCTGGGCTATAGGCATCAATATGTGATCCCATGTAAGACCATATCTAGGATATGGCATTAGCATGATTCTATGTGTATGTGTATCCCGAGTATCCTTTAGTATTCCAAGTGGTTCAACAGGTAATGACCATGTTAAAAGGGTACATGTATGTACACAAAGCTCATAAATATTGAGATTATAAATTGATGAGACCTTGGTAAGAAGTGAATGAATAAATCATGATGACGAGTTTTATTGTACATTATGTAAATGACATGATTTAAAATGTATCTATGATACTTGATAACATTGGGATAAATTATATTATGTTCACTATGGGAATGACTTTGTGATGATCTTGTGATTATTAGTCTATACTCGTAATGTATGAAATATGTGGTAAATTCGATTGATGATTATATAATTGGCCTTTGGACTAAATTGAATTATGATATAGTATGCTTATTTGGCATAAATTGTGATTTATCGCATGTGAGAAAAAGGGAAGATTGGCATAAATTCCTATTAAAATGAAATATGTAAGAGTATATGCTTGAAATGTAAATGTTCATAATTAATGTGTATGTTTTATGAGAGGCTTGAAATGGTTTGTGGATTGTGGAAAATGATATGTTATTTTATGCCTGAGTAAGATGTGTAAAGTCATTTATTTTAACTTAAGTTATGATACTCATATGATTGAGTAAGTTATGCTCATAAAGTTTAATGACATTTATGTTAATTTATGCCATGTTATTCATATGACAATGTATAATTAATGTTTTTTTATTATTTGCATATGAACTTACTAAGCTATATAGCTTACCCCCTTCCTTTCCCATGTTTTAGAGTGTAGTTAAGCTAACTCGGGTTGGAAATCACTGGAGGTTCTATTACACTATCAAGATATCACTATGGGTATTGATGAATTCAAGTATGTTGAGTTTATGGCATGTATAGGGACTTGGTCATTTGTTGTAATATCCCAAAGTTGGGCCTAGTAGGATTGGGCCCATTGGGTGTTAGGCGTAGGACCATTTAAAATTTTTGGGAATAAGAGAACGGCTTTAATGCAAGTTGGATCTAGTAGGTGAGTGATTTTGGAAGGTTAGGGGGCTTCTATGAAGTCCCGGGTTCAAACTTTGGCTTTAGGAAAATTTTGGTTTTAGGTGAAAAAAAACCCTGGAAGTTAGTAGTAGGCTTTAAGAATAAAATGTGGAGAAAATGACACAAGTGGAGTGTGTGGTGTAGTGGCAAAGTGACACCACATAAGGAGCAAGGGGGTGACTCCAAAAAGGAAGGAATGAGGTCCAAGGTTCAAGTCTTGGCTCTGGGGCCCATATGAGTAAATTGTATGATTGAGTAGTAGATAGTGAACTAGACTGTGTGAATATCATATATGTGGCTAGGTTTGTGCTGAATGGGCCACACGAGGGTGTGGGCCCACTTGGGCCGAGAATTGCCCATTCGTATTATTATCTCTATGTAGGATACTTAAGTCGTTCGAGGCGACAGTGGACCTTCTGTTGGGTCGTTAACACCCTAATTTGTGAAATTACCGAATTACCCCTAGTTTGTGAAATTATCAAAATATCCCTGATTTGTGAAATTACCGAAATACTGCTGGTTTGCAAAATTACCGAAATACCCTTGGTTTGTGAAATTATCGAAATACCCCTGGTTTGTAAAATTACCGAAATACCCTTAGTTTGTAAAATTATTGAAATACTCCTGGTTTGTAAAATTACTGAAATACCCCTGGTTTGTGAAATTATCGAAATACCCCTGGTTTATAAAATTACTGAAATACCCCTAGTTTGTAAAATTATCGAAATACCCCTGGTTTGCAAAATTATCGAAATGCCTCTATTTTGTAAAATTACCGAAATACCCCTGGTTTGTGAAATTACTAAATTACCTTTTGTAGGTAAATTACTGAAATACCCTCGGTAGGTAAAATTACTGTTATACCCTTAGGGGTTGATTAGCGTGATTGTGTAAAAACTTCACCCACTTTATTTTATTTGTATCACTAATTGTATGGGCTAAAATGCCGGAAAAGGCTGTGTGGACAGTCATGATACCCTTATGGGTAAGATTAGGGATACCAGGTACGTGACTGTATCGTTTTCCTTGTGTGCACGGATGTATGTGGTAATCTTTTACTTGTTGATAGCATGTTGCATTCATTATGACATGTATGTTATGCATGAGATATGGATATAATATTTAAGGGGAAGTGCTTGATTATAAGGTCACATAGTGATCGGTGGCTAAGCCACTTTGATTATAAGGTCATATAGTGATTGGTGGCTAAGTCACGCTTGATTATAAGATCACATAGTGATCGGTGGCTAAGCCACGTGGTATTATATTGGTCACCTAGTGATTGGCATTATAACTGACAGCATGACTGTCAAAATGGCGTGTAGCGGATGGAGGGTTGATGGTAGAAATCCCCACGGTGTGTTGGGCTGGTACGGGTGGCGTGTAAAGGATGGAAAATTAGGTTGGGCTGGGTTTGCATCGCATTGCATACATTATCTGCCGTGACATATGATATGGGTTAAGGCTCAACCGAGGCTATTTTGGGCTAAGGCCCAATTGCCACCGAGCATATAAATGGGCTTGGCCGGATTGTTGTGATGCATGTTCTTACCGATGAGGGTTGTACACAATCGAGTTTTAGAACTCACCCCTTCTTTTTATTAAATGTTTGGTAATTCCAATGATGGAGGATTGGGAGCCGTGGAGGACTTGGGGGTGGCTATACATCGGAGATACTATTCGTGAACTTTAGTAATTTCAATTTTTACCTTAGTTTAAGATTATTTATTTTGGGTTAATATTTTGTAATAAGGCCATTGGTTTATTTTTTTTGAGTTTTTATTTATAACTGTTAAACTTATAAATACGGGGTTTTCTTAAATCATTAACAATCATTTTCTAAAATATCATGCTTACGCAATGATGTAAGTTCAACTTTCATAACAAAATAGTTTTTCAAAATAATAACAACTTTTAAACGGTTATTTAGCAAATCACGTTTTTCTCAAACAAACAAGAAACTCGGAATTCAAAAATCTGATAAAACTTTTCTAAACAATTGATTAGCTTTTCAACTTCCTTCAATGTGACACGCCAGATTCGGGCCTAACTTCTAGGCCGGATTTGGGGTGTTACATTTGTTATATGTGTCATGATTGAATTGGGCCATATGTGTTGGTTGTAATTGTTAATGTTTCTTCTTATATATAGCCATGAATGATAGCTTATGCTAACTATAAGTTCATCCATATGTTAATGCCCTCTTGTGAATGTGAGATTAGTATGTTTTTAATGAGCTAAGTATGGTGTTTTAAGCATGATAAATGATGACATGTTATTGACTTAGTAGTGAGTGTTTGGTTGCCTAAATATGATTTGTTTTGTGCTTTTGAATTGATGTGAGTGTATGTGTGAATAAGGATGGCAAATGGCTTGGTAAACAGCCTCATTATTGTCCACATGGGTAGACACACGGGAATGTGTCTAGGCCGTGTGTGGCACACAGTCAGCCCCATGGGCGTGTGATCCGACTGTGTGTCCCCTGCACCTCAATTTTGGCAAAATAGAATATCAAAATTGAGCACACAGGCAGAGACACAAGCGTGTGTCTCAGCCATGTGTGCTACACGACCTAGCACACAGACGTGTAACATGGTCGTGTGACCTCAATTTGATGATGACGTCATAAACAGAATACTCACTAAGGTGGACACGGGCGTGTGGTATGCCACACGGCGTGTCCCTTAACCCACACGGGCGTGTGGTCCTGTTTCATGATGAAATTTTACTAAGTTTTGTAAATTTTCTTGAGTTCTCTATTTAGTCTCAAACCACTCTTGAAGCATGTTTCAGGCCTCGTAGGCTCATTTTTTAGGGACAGTATGAATGTGTTTGAAAATTTTTAAATTTGAGTGGAATTTTATGTCTCGGTTTTGAATATTGCTTACGAATAAGTCCAGTAATGCCTCGTACCCTATCCCAGTGTCGAAAATGGGTAAGGGGTGTTATATTTAGTGGTATCAGAACTATAGTTTAGTCGATTCTCAGACTAACATAGCGTTCGTGAGTCTAGCTATACATGACATATTACCATCTGTGATAGTGTGATATCTCCCGACTCTGATGAGAATTGTCTTGTTGAGATAGAGATGCTTTCTAACCGAGCTATTTTCAATAGTGTTAAAAGTGATATTGAGATATTTGAAATGTTTTTATGATAAGACGGAACTGAGAAAGGTATGAATAGAAGTTCATGACATGTATGTGATAATGTATGAAATGAGATAACCATAAGTTGAGAAATGTGGAAACGTGGAATGAAATGAAGTTTGATATGGTGATAAGCCCATCCATGTTTGTTTGGCATTCATATGATATTATATGCCCAACATATTTGATTAAGTAAATATGATAAGTACACTTACACAAATTGATAGAATGTTTGTTTATGCACACTTGTTTGAATAAGTGTAATTAGTATGTTCATATGGTTGAATCTTATGTTTAATTGTTAAATTAGAGATAATATAATGTTTTTTTTATGTTTTTGTTATCGAACCATGAATATTATAATAGTATGAAAATTGAATTGGAAGATCAAATTGAGTAGAATGTAGGAAATGAGTACGATCGTTCAATGATGAATTGACGGATAAGACCATGGTTGGACCATGGCAAAGTATGGAATGTAAGACCATAGCTGGGTGATGGCATTGTGATGCATGTAAGACCTTGGCAAGGCCATGGAAAAATATGTGTAAGACCATAGTTGGACTATGGCTTCAAGTAAACGACATACTCGAACCCATAAGACGTTATCTAATTTGACAAGTGTTGGTAAGTGATACTAAAGTTAAGTGTTGGAATTTAATTAGATATTGATATTGAATTTAATTAAGTACATTCATCATTTGAAATTGTGGATAACAGAAAATATTTGTAAAATAAATAAGTATATCGATTTGCTTAGAGTGAATTATGTGATTATGATGATATTATGTTGATGATGAATGCAATGTCATATGTGTGTATTTATGATAGTCAAGTTAGAGGCTTTACGACCTCACCCCCTTACCAGTGTTATTTATAATGAAAATTCACGAGAATTATGTTGCATAAGTTCAAAAGTGTGAAACCAAAGAGTACAGTGGTGGAATAATTAGTAATGTAGACAGAGTTGAAAATAGTTTGACAAGTGAATACAGTTTTGAAAAAGATATCACATTATTCTAAAGTTCATTCAGATTTTGCAATGTCACGGTTAAAGAAAAAGTTAATCTCAACTAATCGACTTATTCAGATATGATGTCTAAAGCATGTGTTTGCTGAAATTTTTCCCGAATTGGTTTTCGTTAGTGAATGGAATGATGCAGGCTTCATGATGACAGAATTAGTTAGAGAAATGATAATTGAGTAGTAAAGATGTATGTGTGTGACAATTACAGTTGAAATGAATATGATGATCATTTCTGGATATTCTATATATTCTTTTATCCTCAGAGATATGTGTGTGATTGTTCAGTTTCCGATGGAGTCCTTATGTTGTGAGAATGTTATCTAATTATGATGTTAGACGAAAGCCCTATTGGTCTAGTCGGCTTATGATCGGTATTTCTTTATCTCTTCGGGATTCTATTCTAATATGTTGAAATAAAGTCGATGGTAAAAATTTATGTGAGGATATTCTTTTGTTTCTACTGGTTAGGGTTTTTCTTTATATATTTGGAAAATATATTATCTCTTACAATTGATTCCAGAGCATGTAAGCAATGTTTTCTTTTAGTTTTCTCTAGGGGATTATCCTGATCTTTATAATTATTTCCTTATGAGTTATGCTCTCGGATTTCTGTTATGATGTCGTAGTTGGGTTCTCTTATCATTCTTATTATGTAAATTATTTGGACATAGCCCATCTTTAAAGTATGTTCTTTGGTCTCTGATGGATATGTTATTATGAATGCATTTTTGATTTCTCTAATTTTCGTGTAAGGAATCGCCATCGGTAAAGTTATAGATGATAGAAGCTCAAGCTTGAATTGTATAGTGGTTTTCTTTTCTAGGATAAGTTTGACTAAGGTCAGTAAGTTTAATCGAATATCTTTGTTTCCTCGAGCTAATATGGTTGCAAGATCCTTGATTGGTATGTTAAGAGAATTCTAAAAAGGATTGTGTGTTTGAACTGTTTTCTCAACATGAAGAAAAGAGTACCCTGATATGTTATTATTCAATAGTTGAAAACAACTCGATGGATTTTATTAGAGTAACTAATTTTGTTGAGACGTGATTTGAGTTATTTGTATTTAAGCATGTCCTTCAGTTAATAGAATAAATTATGTGCATTCACGAGTATGCAGACGGATAGTCTGAATGAAAACTTTTATTCTAAAAAGCATAATACAGAGATATGCCTTTTGGATTATTCTAATTGAATGATGTTATTATGAATTAAAGTTGTTCTGATTGATAAAGTCATCACATTTATGAAAGATTGAATGATCTGTGCATGTTAACAAAGTTGGAAACATTTGAAAGTATATTTAACCGAAGCTCTAGTTCTGAGTCCAGTATGAATTAAGAAAAGAATTTGAGATTTTTCAGTGATGTACTATTGAACAAATTGGAATAGGTTTAGTACAAGAATGTAAAGAGGTAGTTTGTACTTTCAGATAGTTAAAGTCACATTAAAAAGAGCTGTTCGACTGGTGATTTAGAGACATTCACTTTTATGCATGTGTTAAAAATTTGATGACTTCGTGTGTTCGACGGGAAATGTCACGTGCTTCTTGGTCCAAAGAGTTAAAGTATTGAATGTCCTAGAAAGATCTGAAATTTAAGACAATGTCAATGGTTTGAGTTAATGAAAGATTTCGAGTAAGTTTAGTAATTAACCTCTAAGAAAATAGTTATAGTTACGGATTCCTGAATGGAAAATCTTTTTTATTTTTGTGAGTACTGGTTACTTGATTGATCTTATTTTATAATGGTTTAATTCTAGCTAAGTTAAAAGCTTAAGCAATGTTTTCTTTGCGAGTTGAGAAGCTCAGAAATGTGATAGAGAGTGGTGAACTAAACAAGTACAGTGTAAAAGGACTTTCTATTCTGAATTTCGGGTTGGACCTTATTCCTGTTATGATTATTATTGTTCTGAGATAGAATTCGCGTAATGTTTAATCCAGAGTTATGCAGAAGTTTTGTACGAGACTCAGCAGTAACTCGTCTGCTCATCCAAGACTGATAACTGTGTAATCATATGAAGTTCATGTTCTGGTAATTGTGTATATTACATGATATTTTTGAGTTCGTATTCCGATGTCGGTTCGTCAACAAGTAAAAGCCAAAAATCAAATGTATTCAGGACTAATACAGTCAGTGATAATACTAGTGTGTTATGAGATGAAATTGCTACTGATTTTGTATCAAGATTGTTTTATCTCTAAAAGGAAGATATTAATTGGTTTATGTTTGATCATTTGATAAAGAAAGATCCGTATAATCATTTTAGTATGTACAGAGTTTTTATTTGACAGATCAACTGAATATATGTGTTCCTGAGAAAGTAACTGAGATCATGACGATGTACTCCAGCACTATATGTTAAAGTTCAAAAGTTATTGGAAAGAGACATACGAGGTTAAATCGATTTGAGATTCTGAGAATTTAGTGAAAATGTTTCAAGAGAATTAGAAGCAACTTCTTCCGGTAAGATTTTTGGGGATGAAAATCCCTAAAGGGATGAGAGTTGTAACAACCCGATTTTGGGCTTAGTCGGAACAATGGTTTCGAGACCACAAATTTAACGTAAGAAAATTTAATTTTATTATATTTTTATGGTCTAAAATTTTACTAGATGATTTCTTGAAAATTTCATCGTTTGGACACTCAATTTAGTCAAAAGGACTAAATTGTAAAAAGTGCAAAAACTTGAGTTCTAATGTTAGAGGTGTCCAATTGTTATGAGATTTTAAATTAGAGGTCTTTATATGGTAATTAGACTATTGTATAATTTATTGGAAAAAATGGGCATGAAATAGGTGTAATGGAATATTTTTAAATTGGGGGCATTTTGATGATTTAGTGATTAAAAGAATTAAAAAGCCAAAATAGCCAAAAATTTGTTCATCTTCTTCATTTCTTGGCCAAAACTTGCTAGGGGAAGCCATGGCTAGGGTTTGGCCAACTTCCAAGCTCCATAGTAAGTCCATTCTAGCTCCGTTTTTAATGATTTTTACGTTTTTGAAATCCTCGTAACAAAATCTATCTATTTCTACCATTAATTTTAAGGATGGTTAAAGTCAAGGCTTTGAACCATGATGAATATGTGTGTATTTTGACGTTTAATGGTAGAATATACATGTTTATGGTTAGAGAAACGACTTTTACTAAGTGATTTTCAGTGAAAATGCCTAGAAGGACTAATTTGTAAAAGTTATAAAATATGTAGTAAAAGTGTGTTTTAATGGAAATTGTGGGATGTTATAGTTATGAAAATGATTCGGCTAGGCTTGTATGTTAAATAAATTGAATAGATTTCATTTTTCGAGCCTAGGGGCAAAATTGTAAATATGTCAAATTTTAGGGGCAAAACATAATTTTTCCATAATGTGATTTTTGGGTCACATTGAATAATGTGACTAATAAGTGAGCTAAATTTGATATTATAGATCAAGAAAATGAAGTTCGAGTCTAGATAGGGGAAAAATAAATATCGGACAAATAGGTCCTTTTCGTCGTTGTCGCATTCGAGGAAGTTCGTGTGTAAATAATGTAAATTATATTATGTATTTAATATTTTTTATTGCATGACTTGTACAATTATCATTATGGATTCGTTCGGCAAATATTCGATATGGTGAAACTCCCGTTTGAACCTTAGGAATAGTTAGGATACAAATGTCATGACATTAGGGTCACTGAGATTACGTATAAGACCATATCTGGGATATGGCATCGTTATGAGATTTTGTGTAAGACCATTTCTAGGACATGGCATCGATATGAGAATTGTGTAAGACCATAGCTGGGCTATAGGCATCGATATGTGATCCCTTGTAAGACCACATCTAGGATATGGCATTGGTATGATTCTATGTGTATATGTATCCCGAGTATCCTTTAGCATTCCAAGTGGTTCAACGGGTAATCCAAAGATTATGTCAACGAAATGACAAGGTATGATCATGTTGAAAGGGTACATGTATGTACACAAAGCTCATAAATATTGAGATTATAAATTGATGAGACCTTGGTAAGAAGTGAATGAATAAATCATGATGACGAGTTTTATTGTACATTATGTAAATGACATGATTTAAATTGTATCTATGATACTTGATAACATTGGGATAAATTATATTATGTTCACTATGGGAATGACTTTGTGATGATCTTGTGATTATTAGTCTATACTCGTAATGTATGAAATATGTGGTAAATTCGATTGACGATTTTGTGATTGGCCTTCGGACTAAATTGAGTTATGATATTGTATGCTTATTTGGCATAAATTGTGATTTATCGCATGTGAGAAAAAGGGAAGATTGGCATAAATTCCTATTAAAATGAAATATGTAAGAGTATATGCTTGAAATGTAAATGTTCATAATTAATGTGTATGTTTTATGGGAGGCTTGAAATGGTTTGTGGATTGTGGAAAATGATATGTTATTTTATGCCTGAGTAAGATGTGTAAAGTCATTTATTTTAAGTTATGATACTCATATGATTGAGTAAGTTATGCTTATGAAGTTTAATGACATTTATGTTAATTTATGTCATGTTATTCATATGACAATGTATAATTAATGTTTTTTTATTATTTGCATATGAACTTACTAAGCTATATAGCTTACCCCATTCATTTCCCATGTTTTAGAGTACAGTCAAGCTAACTCGGATTGGAGATCGCTGGAGATTCTATCACACTATCAAGCTATCACTACGGGTATTGATGAATCCAAGTATGTTGAGTCTATAGCATGTATAGGGACTTGGTCATTTGTTATATGTAAATTGGGCCATATGTGTTGGTTGTAATTGTTAATGTTTCTTCTTATATATAGCCATGAATGATGGCTTATGCTGATTATAAGTTCATCCATATGTTAATGCCCTCTTGTGAATGTGAGATTAGTATGTTTTTAATGAGCTAAGTATGATGTTTTAAGCATGATAAATGATGACATGTTATTGACTTAGTTGTGAGTGTTTGGTTGCCTAAATATGATATGTTTTGTGCTTTTGAATTGATGTGAGTGTATGTGTGAATAAGGGTGGCAAATGGCTTGGTAAATAGCCTCATTATTGTCCACACGGGTAGACACACTGACGTGTGTCTAGGCTGTGTGTGACACACGGTCAACCCCATAGGCGTGTGATCCAGCCGTGTGTCCCCTACACCTTAATTTTGGCAAAACAGAATATTTAGAATTGAGCACACGGTAGAGACACGGGCGTGTGTCTCAGCCGTGTGTGCTACACGGCCTAGCACACGGGCGTGTGACTTGACCATGTGACCTCAATTTGATGATGAGTCATAAACAGAATGCTCCCTAAGGTGGACACGGGCGTGTGGTATACCACATGGGCATGTCTCTTAACCCACACAAGCGTGTGGTCCTATTTCATGATGAAATTTTTCCAAGTTTTGTAAATTTTCTTGAGTTCCCGGTTTAGTCTCGAACCACTCCCGAAGCATGTTTTGGGCCTCATAGGCTCATTTTAGGGACAATATGAATGTATTTGAAAAGTTTTAAATTTGAGTGGAATTTCATGTCTTGGTTTTGAATTTTGCTTGCAAATAAGTCCAGTAATGCCTCGTACCCTATCCTTGCGTCGGAAACGGGTAAAAGGTGTTACACACCAGACTAAACTACAACAACAACAAAGCACAGGGACTATTTTGTAATTTTCTCTTCCTCAATTTTCCATTCGTTCATGATCTAAAATAACCATTTCATTCAATTCAATAATTCCAGGGAAAATCTAACTCATTTTATGCAATTTAATCCTTTTAGACATTTTTATAAAATTGCCCCCAATAATTTTACTTTTATTCAATTTAATTCTTAAGCTCAAAACTTACTAGTTAACCAATTTTTATTAAAACCAAATTCATCCAAATGGCATCGTGTCTCATTACAGCCTATAATTTCAATTATTTCACCTCAAGTCCTTACATTTTAATCACTTTTAACATTTTAGTCCTTTAACATTAAAATTAACAAAAACTACTTTACAAAATAGTCCTATTTAACAATCGAACTTAATGACCCATCATAAAACTTCAAGAATATACACAAAACATCAACAGCATAATCCATAATATTTAACAGTTTTACAAATTAATTACCGGATTAACTAGATCAAGCTAATACGAGCTCAAAAACATAAAAATTATTAAAAACGAGCAAAATTTACTTACCCAAATGAAGAAATCAACTTGGTCGAAGCTCCTTCTATGTTTTTCTAAAGGTTTTCGGTCTTTGAAAGAAAGAAATTGAACAAGATCAAGTTATTTTACCTTTTAATTTATTAGAAATTTTTATTTTTTGTTAATTTACTAATATACCCTTCATTATAACATTTAAATTTCATATTTTCTTAGCCATTACTGTCCACTACAAGCACAAGGGTCTAATTTCCCTTTAGAATCCCATTATTAAACCTTTTAAACTATAGCAATTGACTTTTACAATTTTTATGATTTAGTCCATTTTTCTTTAATTATTAAGTAATTAGGATCTAAATGCAATTTATCAAAATCTAGATAATTCCACATCAATCCTATCATTAGGCCATTTAAGGATGGTTCAATAACACCATTGGTCCTTCAATTATATTAAATTCATTAAATAATTTTTTTTTCAATTTAATCTTCAACTAATTAGGTCTTAATGAAATAATAACCCAAAAGTTAGTGGAATGATTGACATCCACCGCTTGGACTTTTTGACCATGGTTTAATCACCATTTTGGTCCCTTTAGTAATTGAATATATAACAATTCACTTTTGTCTCATTTACAATATAGTCCTTTTATTGAAATTAAGTAATAAATCATCAGAATTACCGGACCAAACTTCAATTTACATATATTTCGACTTTTTAAATATTTGATAAAAATATTTACGACCTTAAATAACGAAAACGAGGTCTCCATACCTCATTTTCATAACCACTCGACTTTTGAGCCGAACCATTTATACTAACTTTTAATTCAATAATTAAAATTCATCAAATCAAAATTTAATATAAAAATTATTATAAACTCACATAATTTAAATACTAGTTATATGAACTTACTCGTCGAATTTGTAGTCTCGAAACCATTATTTCTGATATCACTAAAAAATGGGCTGTTACAAATACTAAGCTGCATTATGTGGTCAGATCATAATACAGAAAGACAAATGGTATTAGTAGATAATCTAAACATGTCTTAGTCTAGTCGAAAATGAGCAATTCAATCAAAAGAACAATATGTCATCTATCAGGTCCATTTTGGGAGAATTTTTCATCTTGACCATTGGAGCAGATGATTCCTAAAAGATAGAGACACAGATGTGCCTGACTATATTGACAGTACATTAGACAAGACCCAAGTAGAATAGATCCTAAATTATGGATTTATTCTCTTGTAACACTTATAGAATGCCATACCTTACTATTGAGTGGATGATGGATTGTGTATGCGTGACTCCTATATTTTAATGTATATAAAAGCCTGAGTTCAAATAGATAAGGAATCGAAAGCTAATGCGTTGGGTATACGACTTATACAATATGTAGCATCATTCCACAATAGTGGATTTCATAGCCCAACTAAAGTGTAAATGATATCCTCTCATCGACATTACATGATAGATGAAAAGTAAATGTAGCAACGAGTCATTTTTCTTTATGATAAATGATTTGATTACTATTTGATAGTAATTGACTTTTCATAAAGAAAGATGTAATGGTTACCATGATATAAAATAGGATCATATTATGAGAACGAATTTATCCCAAAAGGATAAAGGATATTTTATAAGGGTAACACACTTATAATAAGGTCATTAGACGAGCGCTTATTAAATAACTTTTGTAATGGTATATAATTAGAGAGAGCTCAGTATGATGTTTTAGTGGAATAACTTTATGACTAAATAAGTTTATAATTAATAGGTGAAAAGTTGGAACTTAATTATATATGTTCAATCGGTCCCTCCACTAGTTCGTTAAAACTATAAATGAATTATATGTAGAACCAAATGGATAAAAATCAATGAAAATGATGAAGTAAGAGAAATGGATCGTATTCATAAATGAATGTACTTTCTCATTAAGTAAAAAATGACTTGAGAATTAATTTAAGGTTTTCAAATTATTATTTAATCATAATTCATTAAATAATTAAAATTTGAAAATTAAATTAAATTAATTAGTCATTATGAATCATTGAATAAGGAATTAAATATATTTTCTAATAGATTCTTTTATGGTAAAATTGTTATAACTTTAATGAGATTAGAATTGGGTTGAGCAAATTATTAATTGAGAAATTAATTTAATTAATTTAATAAATTTAATAAATAATATTTATTTTAAAAAATAGAAAACAAATATTAGATTGAATTAAATTATAAAGTATTAGGTCAAAAGTTTATGAAGCACATTAACTGGACCCAATACATGAGAGGCCCAATTCTCCTCATACCAAAAGTGAGAGGCGACGTGAGGGGCGACAATCCTAGTAGTATTTGCTAGGTTGTGCTTCCCACATAGTAGGAGTGTGTTTTCTATTAAATAAATATTATTTTATCAACGTCTTGTTCAACTAATATTCTTGTATCTCCCTTATAAATAGATGAGACTAGTTGTCCTAAAATACACACTTCACAATTATTAGAGTTATCGTTATTCTACCAAAAAATAGTGGTAATTTATTTACAACTATTTTCTGGCAATTACGATCTTTACTGGTTTTTATAGAGAGATTAATTTCCAACTGAAAGTAATAAATTCATTTCATTTTTGTGATTTGGCTTGTGTTACTCAAGCCCACATTCGGCGCAATTCGTGGTACGAGGATAGCGAAGAAGGTCGTTCGGTTGAAAGCAATGACTGACTTGAATCTGTCTCGCACAATACACTAGTATTATTCAGTTAGAGTTTATTGATATAAATATCTTAAATCAGCTCAATTTTGAAAAAAGTTAAACTTCTACTGTAATTGTAAAATCATTTTCTTAACTGACTTTTCCAACACTTTCTTGCTTGAATTAGAGTTCTTCAAAGATTATTCTAAGCCAAATAGCTTGACAAGCATAAAGAATAGCAACAACAAATTCAGCTTTTGTGCTTGATAATGTGACAACGGTTGCTTCTTGGATGACCACAAAATAGTCATTATGCCAACTATAAAAACATAGCCTGAATTGCTCCTTCTATCATCTTGTCACCTTCATGATCACTATTAGTGAAGCCAATCAAATCTAACATTTCACCATTCTTATAGAAAATACCAAAATCTTTGGTTCCTTATAGGTAATGAAGTTTTCTCTTAGTAGCTAACATGTGTCTTTCAAATGGGCCATATAATTGCTAATAAGACTCACAAAATACATAATGTCTGGTCTTATAGCAATTAAATACATCAAATTGCCTACAATTTGCTATAAAAAGTCCTGTCCACCTTCTTCCCATTTATTTCTTTATTTAACTTCGACCTAAACTCAATTGGAGTGTTGATAGATTTGCAACTACTCATCTTGAATCTATCCAAAATTTGTCCCACATGCTTCTTTTGGGAAACAAAAATTCAATCATCAGATTGCATCACTTTTAGACTAGGAAAATAGTGCATCTTTCCAAAATCTGATGTTTCAAACTCATCCATTATAGACATCTTGAAACCGTCAAACATGGCTATATCATTCCTAGTAAAAGTAAGATCATCAATATATAAACACACCATTAGCATTTTCTCATTATCTCTAGTTTTAACAAAAAGTGTGTGCTCATATAGACGCTTTCAAAACTCCACTTTCATTTAAAAAAAAAGCCTCAATATGACCATACCAAGCTCATAGAGCTTACTTTAATTTATATGGAGCTTTCTTCAATGGATAAATTTTAGGTTCTTTTCCATCATTAATATAATTAGGGGATTGTCTAAAAAATACCTCTTCCTTCAAGTATACATGCAAGAATGTCGATTTGACATCCAATTCGAAGCTAGACCAAGAATTTTTGTTGCTAATAAAATCACCAATTTGATGGTGTCATGTGTCATGACGTGCTCAATGAAAGCTTAGCAAGCTAGTTATGAAAACCTAAAAGAGTAGAGTCGGCCCTAATCAATTTGAGTTACGTCAGTTAGCCACGTATCACTTAAAGTTTTAAGACTAATCCTCAGACTAATTTAAGAAAAATCTTAAAATTAAGACTCGGTCTCATTATCAAATTCTGGGTTTGGGAGTAAAATTACGTGTAAAAAATATTAGAGCACCCTTATAACGCCTATTTAATAATAATCCTACAAGATTTAGTATTTAGGGTTTCTAACTTAAAATTTTCAAACTTTGACTCTAAATTTCCAAAGTTTAAATCTAAATCAGACATAAAATGCTATGAGCTTAAAGCAAGTCCTAAAAGAATTTAAAACTTAACTCTACTTAAAAATCTTAAAATTCTAAGATTAAAATCTAATTTGATTTGAAATTTAACTAAACTTGTTTGAATCCTAAAATCTACTATCTAAAAGATGAAAGAGATTTTAAAACTTGAAATTCTAAAATTTGGCCTCTAATACAATAAAAGTTTAAAAATGAAAATTACTCAACTTTAAATAAAATCAAGAACTAGAAAGTTAAAAGAAAAGTAAAAATATTGCTTTGTCCCATTAAAATGTGTACATAAATCGAATTGAGCCAAGTCAAAGCTTAGTTTCAAAATGAAATCCAAACCTAGGCCCAAGCTTAGCCTAATCCATCCAAAAAAAAACTAATATTACTATTTAAATAATAATATATTAAATATATACTTTTATATTAATATTTGTATATTTTATAATTTAATTTAATTTAAATAAAACTTAAAAATCAGACTAACTTGAACCAGTTTAAGGTAAAAAAGATCTATCTACTCCCAACTCAATCTATTAAAATGTGTTCATAAGTCGAGTCGAGCCAAAGTTCAATTTCAATAAAAATTTCAATCCTAAATCCCAAAAATCAAAACATTTTAAGTACACCCTAAACTATTAAGATTATATCTATTAGTTCTTTCGTTATTAAAATTGTTAATTGAACTATATACTAAATATTATGTAACATAATTTAAAATGAAAAATTAAAAATTATAAAAATATTGCGGTAAAACTTTTAAGCGTAAAAATTAAAAAGAAAAGAAAATTGAAAAAAAATCAACAATAAAGCTTAATAAAATAATTTTGAAAACCTCAAAAGTCAAAACCAAAATGTTTACTACATATACCTGTTATATTCACTTTTCTTTATTTTTCTTTAATTTATGCTACATAAAATTTGGATATAATCTCGTAATTAAAATATTTTGAAATTTAAAACTAATTTAGAATGTGGGTTATAGTTTGTTGCAATTAACTCTTTAAATAATAATATATTAAACATAATTTTATCATTTAATTTAAATTCGGATTAAGCCCAACCAGTTCTAATCCCATCCCAACCCGGATCAGGCTGGGTTGATGGCGCCTGACAGGCAACTGGTCTAGTCCCACTCCATGCACAGGACTTACAGATCAATGCTGAAGTAGTGTGAAACATTTACACCATGTTTGGTTGGGTGTAATGGCTATGCCATTACACCCCTATTCCGTGGGCCCATTCAATACACCTGTTTGGTTTGATGGAATGCCCATTACGGGCTTATTCCATTACGCGCCTATACAATAAAATTGCTTGATTTCTATTCCGCTTCCTCACCACCAATTAGTGATTCGGTGTTTAAGGAGACCTTCACCGCAAAAAAGATTCCCACTTTGCCCTCTCCCATTTCTCACCTGAAACACCAATTACGCTCCCTAATCTCCACTTCACAACCCTGCCGTTGCCATTTTTGCTTTCATTTTCAACCTCAAAAGAGTCCTTTTATCTCAATTCCTACTAGTATCTGCTTTTCCTGTTTGCGGTTAATGGAAGTACTTAACACACTGCATGCCCGCTTCAACAAACTCATTAACGATGGCCATGAAACTCGCTTCCCGTCTCCTTTCTTCCTTAAATTCATGACAATCCTGCAATGATTCCACTTTGTAAGCAAACTCCCCTTACCTTCCTTTTTTCTTAACTCTGGGGTTTCTCTACTTTTCTTGTAAGCACTGTTTTTGAATTTATTTTTTATATTGGATTTCGTTTTATTCTATAAGTTGCCATTTTGCCAATGGTTTTATCTTTAACTTTTGGCTTATATATAATACTGATTGGGTCTTTGTGGGTATTAGTTTTCACTTTTAGCGCTTCTTATATATAGTATAATATATGGTGGGTGTGGGTATTAGTTTTAAGTGTTCACTTGCTTTGGAAATTAAGGATTTTTATGTTCTCTGTCAACAGGTGAAATTACCGTAATTTCGCTTATTTCAATTGTACTTTTTGGTCTTTGATTTGATTAAAGTGGATCTAACATTTGTTTAGTTTGAATCCGGTTGTAGTTTTGTCCACATTTCTTAGCAACTTTCATGCCTTTTCTTCTTTTTTGAAAAAACTTCCTTGGCTTTTAATTTTCGAATATTGTAGTTGACCTTTAATATTTTAGTTATTGCTATTTATTGAATTTGTTGCCGTATTGTTGAACTGTATGCTTGAATTTTCTTTATTTTGGACTTTTGTAAGTGTCTTTTAAGTGCCTAGAGTTTTGTTTTCCCCGCATGGTTCTATAGATGGAAAATATGAAGGTTTTTTCGGTTAAGGTGGAGGATGGAAGGAAGGACGAGATGGGAAGCCATCATTGGTCTCGTGTACCGTAACCTACTCGCCAAGCAAGGATACCTCCACCGATCCCGAGATGTCTACCACATGGACTCTTTTCGGGTAACTTAATATGTTGCACTTGTATTTTTACTTTTGATGTAACAATACAGAGCTTTTACGTAGTATCATTAACATGCTAGAGTAGGAATTTGCATTGAAAATGCTGCTTGGAAGGCCTTTTGCTGGCAGTTATACTAATACGATTCTAGGTTATCCTTTCACGAACTAAATATCTTAGCATTCATGAATTTTGACAACAAGATGGATATTCTCAGGTTCATCTGTTGAGAAGTACCACGGAACAGGATGCTTGGATGGAGAAAATTGTTGATGGCAAGGTTAAATTTATGTTCAATACAAGATTTCATAATTTGTACCAGTTTTGTTCTAATTGTTTCTCACTTTGTTTATCATTTAGGTGGTTCCTTATAATCGGAAAGCAGATAAGGAAGTTTATGATGAAGTTCGCATGTTGGTTCGCATTGCGAGCATCTAGTGTTGAACACCGTAAGCATAAACATGTCATTTTTCCGATGCCTTGGAAACAAAGCGATTTTGTTGTTTAGTCGAATCTTTCCTTGCTGCTTTTACTCACATATTTGTTGCGGGGATGTCGGGTTGGGATTTATGGAGCAAAGCGCCTGATGGGTTATGGTAATGGAGGTGCGCTTTGATTTTGGCCATTGTATCAATTATGATAATGCTTTTAAAAGTAGTGACCTTTCAAGTTCCCTTTCGGCTTTCGTTAGAATGGTCCTTTAACAACTTTTTCCAACGTTTGTAGGCGGTAGTGCCCACGGTTTGGTTTGTGTGCCTCTCATGATACACTAGGTAATTGCCTCTTGAGAAATTTCCTTCTTTTGAAGCAAATTCTATGATCTCTCTTTGCTCAAGAAGCTTTTTTTCCCTTAATTTAATGCCTAACATTTTAGATTCTTACCTTCCCCATTGTCTATTGCCATTGCAACAATGAAACTTTGGTGTTGGTATTTGATATAGTTAAGGTAATCATGCTTGTTTGTTTAAGCTTATTGTCGTAATGGATGTCTCTATTTTTGTTGCAAATGTAAATTATTGAATATTCATTGCTTGAGAGTTTTAGTCCTAAAAGTTAATCGTGATGGTAGGTTGTGTTTTTATTTTTAAATATCTACGAGGTACATCTGCATGCTTTCTGTGTTGTTTTGTGCAAAACAATATAGCTCCTCTTATTTATCTGTTGGACCGTTCATGTTTAACCTTTCACAAATAGGTTTTATGGCTACTTGTGGCGTACCTTCTTTGTCATTCTCGTGGAAGCGCTTGAATTGATTCCTAGACTGTCAATCTTGGTAATACTACTTATCATCATTATCCTAATGCTTAACTTCTTGTAACACATAAAATGTGAGGAACAACCTCGGCATCCTATTATCGAGATCTTGTTGGCTTTGTTAGTGACACTTTCTTGTTAGAAACTATTGTTTGCAACAATATAGAGTCCACCTCCTTTGCATCTGAAGTCGTTTCCATTTTACATGATATGAAATTTATTCTATTTTGGAAAAGCTTTTTAATGTTTTTTTATGGTTTGTTATAATTTTTAAGTAGGATATGTTGAATTCATCTTAAACTCATCTCATGTTCCTTTTAGGTTGAAATTTACTCATGCGAAATCTTTGGGTTAAGATATATGTATGGGATTAGTTGAAGTTCGTGAACTAGTAGGATAAAATTCTATCTTTAACTTTGTCCATGTATTTTCTATTGATGTTCCTATTGATGTTCGGATATCCTCTTGGCTTGCTAGAATAGCAAGTTTTATGTTTGTTGGAACTATGTAATTTGGTGGAGAGAAACTTGCTGAATCTAAACTACACTCCCTTTTAGTTGCTTTTCCAACAGTTCTATTCATTCTCATTTCGACATTACTTGTTCTCTTTAGGAAAGAAGGCCAAGCTTTTCTTTTGTATGGATCACTTTGGGACCGGAAGTCATACTTAGCCAAAAATCATTCTTCTTTGAAGCGATCTACATTTTTATTCAATAAATAAAAGAAAGACAAGTGTATGGTAAAGATAAAATACATGTGTAATAAATATTGTACATACATTTGTAATACATGTATGCATTTACTTATTATTTAAATAAATATTTAATGTATTTATTATTATTAAATTGATATTATGTGATGAATAAATTAAATTAAGACAAATGTATGGAGCATATGGTGACATATGCGATACTAATATACATATATTTGTAAAATACATGTATATATACTTATTATATAAGTATATTATTAAATTATATATTATTATTAAGTAAAAGTATATATTATATTTTGGTATCTTTTGTGTTTGTAATATTTGGATGGAATAATGACATGATAGAATGTCATTACAATGTTATAACTTTTGATGTTGTAAAATTTTAAAACATATAGATTATGACATATAAACTAATAAAATCATGTAACTTTTGTTAATATATGAATATTATGCTTGGATTTGAAATATAATTCTCAAGTTAATTAATTACTTCTAATTTTTTTGTAAAGTAATTAAATTATTTGTTTCAATAATGATATTTTAGCACATATATATATTACAGTTTAAAAATAATAAAATAAATTATATATATTTTATATTATTATATATTAAAATTTTTAATTCATATAATAATAATTATATTAAGCATGTTATTAAATTATATTTTTATTAAATTATATTTAATAATAATTATGTTAAAATATGATTAAATTATTTATTAAATTATTTTTAATAATATTACAATGCTTTTTCCACGAGAAGAGTTATGCTTTTTCCACGTTCCTCCCATTGAGACAAAATCCAAAACAATTCAATTTACTTCTCGATGATTAATGCTTTCAAAAACAATATAATATACCCTCTAAATAAAAAGACCTCAGATAGAATACGGAAGTATGTGCTGAATATACAAAAACACCAGAGCATGGCAAAATCTGGGTTTTATACCCTCACTTGAATCTCGAAAATAAGGGTATTGGAGCGGAGAGTCCTAAGCTTTATCAGCTTCATTCTTCGGCGCTCGACGGATGATTAGCTAATTCAGACAAATGACTTTTTGATTCCCGTCATCGGAGGGCATTAATAAAGGCCATCAATGAATCTACATCTCTCTTCTCCGATGCATACTTTATCGGCTTAGACGAGTGTTTGGGGAAGAAAAGTAAAGTTGGGAAGCTTCCCAACTGCAACTCTGTTTTTGCAAACTCCTTTTGCTCACCATCAGCTCTGAATTTAGCTACCTTCACCCCGGAACCTGCCAGCTTCTCCGCCAGTTCAACATAAGATTCTTCCATTGCCTGTTCAAAATTCATACAGTCATCCATCAGATTAAAGCCAAACAACCAACATTTTTTTCAATTAAAATTCTGCATAGTTCGAAACAGGGTTTACCTGGCAAAAGGGCACCATGGGGCATAGAGCACAACAAGCCACGGCTCTTTCCGGTTCTCCAATCTCGCCAAATTCTCAATTCCAGTCCTGCTCAATGTGACCAAGCTCTGGCTATTGAAAATGTCACTTTGAGTGGCAGTACCATTGGCATGGGAAGCCCCATTTCCGTTGCCATTAAGTTGGGCTGCACTGTCTTGTTTCAAATTTCCTTTATGTAAACCACACTCCTTGGCCTTAGCATCCTCCCACCACCACCTTCCTTCCCTCTCATGTTGTCCCGGTAGAACCGGCCTAGTGCATGGCTCGCACCCAATAGACACATATCCTTGGGAATGCAAAGTATTGACAGGCACATTCATCGCCAGAAGGAAATTCCAAATGTCTTTACCATCAACATTGGCGACTGGGTTCCACTTCACCAAGCTACCAATCCCACAATCCAATCCTTCAAAAACAGGATCCACTTGAACAACAGGAACCTCCGATCTAGTCCCTGGAGACTGATCTTTCCTCTGACCGGTAATCCAAGCACGTAACCCTTTGAGTGCTCTCCTCAAAGGCCTCACTTTCCTAACCCGGCAACACTCTTGGTGCCCATCCTCGTAAAATGAAAATAACCCTTTGCTCCTCACTAATGCCTGAACTTCAACAGCATCTGGAAACATGTATTCCATACGGATTCCATAATGTTTCTCAACCTCATTAAAGAATCGATACGTTTCTGGGTTTAGTCTTCCAGTATCAAGGCTGAACACTCTAAATGGTCTACCAGTCAATTTCGCATACTCAATCAAAGCAACATCCTCCGCTCCACTGCACAAATTCAAAACATAAGAAAAATTCCCATTTTCAATTAACACTCAAATTTGCCATTAAGAGAAATGATCTAGTAATTTTTAAAGTAACAGTTGAATTAACACATTCACCATTTAAGTTTAGATCTTGCATACAAGGAGAATATTCCATGGGATGCTTTGGCATTCAAATTATTAACTTCTATTACAAATAGTACTAAACGCTAAGCAATTTTTGAGCTAAGGGTTACCTGAAAGCGATGGCAATGTCGTTTCCGAATTTCTCTAAAGCCTTATCCATAATTTCAAGTGGAGAAGCGTTGTCAAGTTCTTTAGCCAATTGCTCGAAATCCTCCGCCTCTACTTTTTCCGATATTTCTGTTGAATCAACCAAACAATTAAGCCCCATTAAACCCTTTTTAAACCATCAAATTTAAAAGATAAGTTCTTTTTTGAAGATTTACCTGGAGCAGCGATGGTTGCTGCTAAAGGAACGATGGAATCTTTACGCTTTGGATCCGCATTTACGGGCTTCACTGCGCAACGTCTTCGAGAGAGATTCACCGTTGCATGACGATCTGCTAACCGGACTGAACCAATTTGTGGAACTGCATACACCAAATTAAAAAAAAAATCAATAAACTTAATTAACCCAAAAAAAAGGAAATTTTCAGAGGGAAAAAAAAAAGAAAAATAACGAAAAATACAAGTACCTTTAAGATCAGGGGAGGCACTTGAACGAGGAAAGCTAGAACCAGAAATCGCAGTTGAAGAAGACGATGAAGTAACAGCAAACGCCATTCTCAAACCCAAAAAAAAGTAATCTTTGTTTTCTCAAAAATAAAGAATCCGTCTTTGTTTTTGATGTGTTTAGCGAAAGGCTTAAATAATAGCTTGATAAACTGATTCATTGAACCTGGACGTAATTTCAGATATCCTTCATTTGCTTACGTGGCTGATTTTGATTGGATGGAGGTTAATGTATTCCCTCATTGCTTCCATCATCACACAATAGAGAACTTCTAACTTTCTTAGATTTTTTCCTTCTTTTAATTTTTATTTATTCTTTTTTCTGGTCCTTCTTTAAGGTCTAATTTATAAAAGGTCCTATATTATGCCTTTTTGGCATATTTAGTCATTCTATGATAATTTGATATTTTCAGATCCACTACCTAGAAATGTGTATTTTCAGTGTTGAGATCAATTTTTTATTAATTCCATCAATTAAGTTCACATGGCTTATTTTTAAAAAACATTATTTAGATTAGCATTTTTATACCATTGGACAAATATTATATATATTTCTACTTTTTTTCTTTTTTTTTTTTTTTTCTTTTATAAGGGTAAAGGGAGGGTGTTTAGGGATTTAACCCAAAACTTCATTTTAACAAAACTCCCTTGACATTACACCACAGAGTTTGTTGACTTCTTTTGTTCTATTTTTATTATATGTTTAATAAAAATAAGTAATGTTAAATTATTTGAAGGAATTAATGGAAATGAAAGTTAAAATTAGGATAAAATGCACATTTCTAAAAGTAAAAGGACTATAAATGATTAATTTATAGTAGAGGGACTAAATCCATCAAAAATACATTGTACAGGGACCTTCTATAGCATTTAACCTTCTTTAAATAAGTTTTTAGCTTACATAAAAAAATTATTATTTTGAGAGATTAAGGAGTGGTTTAAATTATGCAAAATTTGCTGACCTCTGATCAAGGTGGTCCAACGCTATAAATAAATGGTCCTGTTTTGTTTTTTCCCCCAATCAATAATAACCTTTTTCGTTTTCTATAAATAAATTGTTCAATTTAAGTGATAGTACATAAAGTTGTTTTTTAATGGTGTTATTGTAAATTTAGTCCCTAATATTGACCTCTTTTATCACTTTGACCTTGATTCATTTTCTTGATTATTTTAGCCCTAAACCTTGAAAAAGTAGTCAAATTGTTTTTTAATTGAAAGTTGACTAAATTGTTAAAATTTTAATAGAATTTATATTACTGACCGATGACCGTTCACAATTACTTCATTACTAACATACATAAATTTGTATGAACTTTTTAAATACGTTTACATATTCTTTTGAGCTTTTATGAAATATATATGGATTGTTATTCAAATTATTATGTCTATTTCGTTAAAATTTTATCATTTCAGTTAACTTTTCCATAAAAAAATGTAATTTGACTATTTTCTAAAGTTAGGATCAAAATGATAAAATATAATTAAAATAACAAAATAATAAATATTAGGGACTAAATTTATCATTATACCTCTTTTAATAAAATAAGAGGCTTTGAAAGTAACCCGTGAAAAGCTTATGTGGTCAAATTAGTATCGAAATAAATAAATATTGAAATTTCAATTACGTTAAAATACTATATGGTTGTTTGGTGGTCCATTTAATAGAAATAAATAATTTTTTATATAATTAAATAATTTGTCATACATATATGTTTATAGAATTTTATTTCGAAGTACATTCAAGGTAATATAATAAGATTTTATTTATCATGTTATTATATAAAATAACAATAATTCATTGAAAATAATAAATAAAATTATTGATTATTATATTTATTATAATTTTAGTATCGTAGCTAATATATTTTTAAGTGCTGTAAAAATATTTAATTTTTTTCGATAGCTTATTTTTATTAAAAACTTTTCTAAATTAATCAAATATTAGAAAAAAATAAAATTTAAAATTTTAATTGATAATTAAAGCAAAAACATATATTAGCAGGTCCTCTACTGAAACAACCAACTATTAATAATTAATAATCAAACATTACTGGTTTTTGTACTTATTTGGTCATTCCTTAATCTCCTGGAAATCCAACTATTAGCAGGTCCTCTGCTGAAGCTTAATACCGAGCTATGGTTTAGCTACTTGCGAGCTTACTTGGTTAGCTGCTCTTTTATCTGATTTTCGGGTTCCGATTCCTCGTGTTGCTCTTTATTGTGCTAACTATGCTACCATTCACTTTACTATAAATCCTATTTTCCATGAACGAACAAAACACAGAGAAATCGATTGTCATTTTGTTTGAGAGAAAATCAAAGTTGGTTCATTAAGGAGTAGATGTTGACCACGAGTTTTAAAGCTGTTCTATACTCAAGGCGAGGATCAAACCCTCGACCACTAGTTAAGGTAAGAAAAACCTTTGTCATCTCACGTAACTCTCGCGGCTTATTATTCAATACTGTTTTGAAATGGAATGAAAAATCATTTATTCTAAAGTGTAATAAGGGCTTAAATTGCATTTTGCTCCCTCTACTTAAAAATAGATATGTTAGAGTTGTGACCCGAATCCTTATTGTTAGAGCTTTATGATCTAAATTCTAAGAGATTGATTATAAGTCAAGTTAAATAAAATATATTTTCTTTCTAGAAGATTTAGTATTTATTAGTATAATATATTTAACATTTATTAGCATGATATATTTGACATTGATTAGAATTAGGTTCTTTCAACCTATAAATAGATGTAGTCGAAACTCATATTGTATCATTCGAATTCAACATTAGTGAATTTTTTTCTCCTTCACCCGTGGTTTTTTTCTCGAAAGGGTTTTCACGTAAAATTTGTGTGTGTGTGTTTTTTTTTTTTTGTAATCTTTATATATTGTAATTATCAACGTTCAATTTTTAACAAATTAGTATTAGAGATGTTCAGGTTGCTTGTTTTCGATCACGTAATAATGACAATGAAGTATGATATTTCGCTATTGGATCGCAAAACGAGATTCTCATTATGGCAGATAAAGATGCACACAATTCTTGCGCAGATGGATTTGGAGGATACCTTACTAAGGTTAGATAAGATGCCTTCAACATTGATGGAGGAAGAGAATAAACGTAAAGATCAAAAGTTTTTAACACAATGACATCTATGTTTGTTGAATGAAATTCAATAGGACGTGATGAAGGAGAAGACCGCCATTGCATTATGGGCAAAGCTGTAGCAGCTATGCATGTCAAAAACCCTAACTATCAAGTTGCATATGAAGCAACACCTTTATGCTCATTGTTTGGAGGAAGGTGCATCTATGCACAAAGACTTAATGTGTTTAAAGAAGTTCTTTCAAACCTAGAAGCCATGGAGGTCCAGTATGATGAAGAAGATTTAGGGTTAATTCTACTTTGTTCGTTGGCCCCATCTTATTTAACATTTAGAGATATGATTTTGTCTAGCCGTGAATCTCTCACAGTTGATGAAGTCTATGATTCGTTAACATTATATGACAAGATGAAGCATCTTGTGTCTAGATTCGACTCTTAGGGAGAGGGTCTCATTGTTCGTGGGAGACAAGAATGAAATATTGATGATAATCGTGGGAGGACACAAGAACGAAATCCTCGCGATAAATTTAAGGGTAGATCGAGGTCTTCAAATAGAGATAAAACCTGTAACTTCTACAAGAAAAAAGGCACATTAAGTCTGAATGCTATAAGTTACAGAATAAGATCAAAAGGGAGACGACGAATCAAAAGGGAAAACAACTAGAACAACATTGTAAAACTGATGTTGTAGAAGACTACAGTGATGGTGAACTCTTAGTTACTTCTGCCAACAACCCTAAAGTGAGTGAGGATTGGATCCTTAATTCTGGTTGCACCTTCCGTATGAGTCCCAATCGGGATTGGTTTACAACATATGAAATAGTGTCTGAATGTGTTGTTTTGATGGAAAATAATGCTTCATGTAAAAATCGCAGGTATTGGCATGATAAAAATTAAGATGTTCGATGGGTCGTCAGAATACTTAGTGACATACGACATGTACCAGAATTGAAGAGAAATTTGATTTTGTTGAGTACTCTTGATTCAAAGGGGTACAAGTACATAGCTGAAAGTGAGGTTCTGAATATTAGCAAAGGTTCCCTTACTGTGATAAAAGGGTAGAGAAAAACTGTCAAGTTATATGTTTTGCAAGGTTCAATTGTTACTGGTGATGCAATCGTCGCTTTCTTCCTTGTCAAATGATAATGTTACAAGACTTTGGCATATGCGTCTAGGGCATATGAGTGAGAACGGCATGACATAATTGAGCAAAAGAGGACTTTTTGATGGACAAGACATTAGCAAATTGAAGTTTTGTGAACACTGTGTTTTTGGGAAGTAAAAGAGTGTTTTATTCACTAGAGGAATCCATAACATGAAGGGAATGCTGGATTATATATATTCTGATCTTTGGGAACCATTTAAAGTGCCTTCGAGGGGTGGATATAATTATATGCTGACGGTCATTGATGATTTTTCTAGAAAGGTTTGGGCATTCTTCTTGAAGTAGAAAAGTGATGTATTTTCGATGTTTAAAGCTTGGAAAACTATGATCGAGAAACAGACAAGGAAACAGATAAAACACATTTGCATAGATAATGGCTTGGAATTCTATTATGATAAGTTTAATGAATTATGCAAATCAGAACGAATCATGAGATACTTAATAGTTTATCATACTTCACAGCAAAACGAAATTGTAGAACGGATGAATAGAACAATCATGGAAAAGAGTTTGATGTATGTTTTCAAATAATTTTTTACCGAAGTCGTTTTGGGCTGAAGCGACTTCTATTACATATTTTGGATTAACCGATCTTTGTCTATTACTGTTGAGAAAAAGACTCCACAAGAGGTATGGTCTAGTAACCCTGTTGATTATTCTGATTTAAAGATTTTTGGGTGTCCTATGTATGCTCATGTTGATAATGGGAAATTGGAACCTAGATCCATTAAATGTGTTTTTCTTAATTGTAAGGCTGGTGTTAAATGATATAAGTTATGGTGTTCTGAAAATAGAAAAGTTGTGATTAACAGAGATGTTATTTTTTTATGAAGCTGCTATGCTGCCTAACTTATCTCTTAAGGACTCTTCCAATAAAGACCAACAAAGTCCAAGTACACATATGAAGCAGGTGGAGCTACAGGTTGATCTAGAATTTACAATAAAGTTTACTCTTCATGTTAGTATAGAAACCCAGAATAGAGTTGTTTCTTCACCACAATATTCTATTGCTAAGAACAAACCTAAAAGAGAAATTAAACCTCCAAAGAGGTACGTCGAGGCTGATCTAGTTGCTTATGTTTTGAAGGTGGCTAAAGATATAGATGCAAATCAAGAGTCATCTACTTATTCTGAGGTAGTTAGCTGTGAAGATTCAGGAAAATGTATGTTTACCATACAAGAAAATATGGAATCGCTTCATAAGAACAGAACATGGGATCTAGTGAAGCTTCCTAAGGGTAAAAAGACTGTTCATTGTAAATGGGTGCTTAAGAAGAAAAAAAGGACTCTAGGAATTAAAAATTCCAGATATAAAGTAAGGCTGGTAGCAAAAGGTTACAGTCAAATTCCAAGTGTAGACTTCATAGATTTTTTTCTCCAGTTGTAAAGTATAGTTCGATCAAGCCTTACTTGGTATTATGGTCATATATGATTTGGAGCTTGAGCAGTTAGATGTAAAAACAACGTTCTTATATGGAGAACTTGAGAAAGATATTTACATGCAACAACCAGAGAGTTTCATAGTCTCAAAAAAGGAGGACTATGTTTGCTTGTTGAAAAAGTCTCTTTATGGCTTGAAATAGTCACCAAGGTAGTGGTACAAGAGGTTTGATTCTTTTATGACTACTCATGATTTCAAAAAAAGCAATTTTGACAGTTGTGTTTATTTTAAGAAAAACAATGATGGTTCTTTTGTGTATCTACCCCTACATGTTGATGACATGTTGATAGCAACCAAAGATGTATGAGAGATAAGAAAGGTCAAAGCCCAACTTAGTAAAAAAATTTGAGATGAAAAATTTGGGAGCAACAAAGAAGATACTTGAGATGGAGATTCTCAAATATAGAAAAACATGTAAATTATACCTAAGTCAGAGAGGGTACATTGAGAAAGTTTTTCGTAGGTTCAGTATGTAGAATGCCAATGTAACAGCCTGATTTTAGCTAAATTAGAACAGTGGTTTTGGAACCACAAATCTGAGGTCAGAAAGTTATTTTAATATTATTTTTGGTGTTTATAGCATGTGATTATATATGTGTGAAAATTTCGTGATTTAATTTTATTGATTGGATGTCTAATTTGATAAAAGGACTAAATTGCATAAAATGCAAAAGTTACATTCTAATTGTTTAAGTGCTTATTTGCTATGAATAATTAAATGTGAAGCCCTTATGTTGTGAATAGACCATGGATAGTGGGAATTGACATGAATAACCATCCATTATATGTTTTATTAATGTTTAAACAAAGGTTAATTAAGTAATTTGTGATTTAAGTTTAATTAAATTAAAACAAAACAAAATGGAGGCCATGTATCATCTTTTTTACACCGAATATTGAGGAAAAAGAAAGCTATCTTCAAGCTTTAGGGTTCAGTACCTTTAATTCTTAATTAAGGTATGAATTTTGTTCGATTTTGTTCGATTTTTATGTTTTTGTGATCATTGCATCGAGTACTAGCTAAGCCCATGCCCTAATTTTTGAGTTTGTTGATGATTTTGTGAAGTGCCATTGATGAATGTTTAAGTTTTTAAATGTTTGATGATGAAAAATAGATATTTGTTGATAGATTATCATATTTTGTTAAGTGATTTTTTTGGGTAAAAATACTATTTAAGGATTAAATTGTGAAAAATATGAATTATGTGGTTGAAATGTGAAATAAATATGAAATATGGGCTGATAGGGGTACTATGGTAATTCGGCTAAGCATGTGCTTTGTTAAATTTTGTGTAATTTGTATTTTTATGAAATATGGACTAAATTATAAAAATGTGGAACTTTAGGCACTAAAGTGTAAAAATGCCCAATATGTGTTTGTTGACTAAATTGAATGAAATAGTTAAATTTGAATTCATATAGATCAAGAACAAAAGAAGTTAATTTAGATCGGAGAAAATCAAAGGTTATCGAATAGTTAATCCAGTTCATTTATCCCTAATATGAGGTAAGTTCATATACAAATAAATGTCATTAAATTGAATTATATATGTTTAATTGTCATTGAACTACTATGAATGTTGAATGATTAAATACGAGCAAGAATCGACAAGCTTACAATATTCAAAAGTCCCGTATGAACCTTAAGAATAGTATAGGATACAAATGTCATGACATTAAGATTAACGAGATGTGATTATGTGTAAGACCATGTCGGGACATTGGCATCATTATGTGATTACGTGTAAGACTATGTTTGGGACATTAGCGTCGTTATTTGATTTCGTGTAAGACCATAGCTAGGCTATCGGCATCAATATGTAATAACATGTAAGACCATATCTGGGATATGACATTGTACGAGCTATATGTGATTTTCGAGTATCCTTAATGATTCCAAAAGGTTCAACGGGCAAATTCAAGTCAAGAAAAAATGTGTGAATGAGTTAAGTGACTCAGGTACGTACGAGATTCATACAAGTATTGAAAAGGGAAGTAGTTGATAAATTCACTTGTGATATTGAATATGTATACATTGAGAAAGGTTTGTGAACTTTCATGTGCTTATGCATAGTTTGCCTATTGAAGAAAATGATGTTGATTCATGTGGTAATTTTATTTGTATATGGCTTACTAAGATTTTAAAGCTTACTTGGTGTGTTCTTTCCCTGTTTTATAGATAATCGAAGCTAGCTCGGATTCGGGGATCATCAGGAACATCGTCACACTATCGATCAACTTGTTGGTACTTTTGATGCTTTGTGAATATGGTATATGGCATGTATAGGCTAGTGATATGATGATTTGTTTTGAGATATGATATTAGCCATGAGATTTGGCTCATAAATGATGTAAATTTTGATGTGTATTTGGCCATTTATGTTGGCTTAAATCATAAGTTTGATAAGTGACATATGATGTATATATTGCCTTGTTGTTGTGATGATTATACGGTTGCTTAATTAGCTAGTTGTCAATTGGTGTATTATTGCTTGAAAAATGGCATGTTGTGGCTTGATTTTAAGATGATGATTTTATATATTTTATGACATGAATTACTTGATAAGATTAGAAAAAACGCATAGAGAAGATAGGTGAAATTATTGGTAATGGCATATTGTTTTAGTATATTTTGGATTATGATTTGAGTAGTGAAATGGATGGACTTTAAATAGCTTGATTTGTATATGAAATAGCATGTTTTGGTTGCCTATAAATATGTTGAAATGATATTATTTTGGTTGTTTAGGTGAGTATGAGAAAGGGTGGCAAATTAGCCTTGCAAATAGTCTATTCTTGTCCAAACAAGCAGAGACACGGGCGTGTGTCTCTGCCGTGTGTGATACACGATCATACTACACGGCCGTGTGTCCCTTGATGTTGAGATTGAATTGAAGTCAGTATGCTTCACAATGCCTCACACACGGGCGTGTGATCGCCGTATGGCACAAGTCAGTATACCCCCTAAATTGCATACGGCCTAGCACACAGGCGTGTGACTTGGCCGTGTTGCAGAAGTCAGTATACCCTACAGGATTGGCACGGCCTAGCACACGGCCTGACACACGGGCTTGTGTGGCCATTTCGAAGGGCAAACAGGCTAGACACACGGGCGTGTGGTCAGCCGTGTGACCCAAGTCAGTATGTATGCCCTATTTTCACACGGCCTAGGACATGGGTGTGTCTGGAGCCATGTGAGGCACACGGCCTGTTCACACGGGCGTGTGACCCTTGTATGTTTGAAAAGTTTCTAAGTTTTTAAGAATTTTCATATGTTTTCGGCTTAGTCCCGAACCATTTCTAAAACATGTTTAAGGCTTCATAGGCACTTATAAGGGATAATGTGTTTATGATTGAATGGTGTTTGAGAATAGATGCATAAATGTATGTTGTATGTTGTGATTTGATAGGTAATGCCTCGTAACCCTATTCTGGCGACGGATATGGGTTGGGAATGTTACAGCCGGTCTGTTAGTACTCCATTAGTAGCCCAATTCAGACTTTCATCAGCTTTGTGTCCGTAATCAAATGATGAGATTGATTACATGACACGTGCTCCATATTCTAGTGTAGTGGGATCTTTCATGTATGTTATGGTTTGCTCACGTCTAGATTTTTCATATGCAGTTAGAACAATTAGTGGATACATAATGAATCTCGGTAAAGAACACTAGAAAGCAGTTTAGTGGATTTTTATATACTTACGATGTACTATTGATGTTTGCTTATAGTTTGGAAGAACTAGAGATGGAATAATAAGTATGTTGATTCTGATTTTGCTGGAGACCTTGATAAAAGAATATCTCTCACTGGGTATGTCTTTACTATTGGAGGTTGCGCAATTAGTTGGAAAGCCACTTTGCAAACTATAATTGCTTTGTCTACTACTGAAGCTGAGTACATGGCAATTACCGAGGCTTGTAAAGAAGCAATTTGGTTAAAGGGACTCTTTGGGGAACTCAGTAAAGACCTTCAGATCAATATAGTACTTTGTGATAGTCAGAGTGACATCTTCTTTACTAAAGATCAAATGTTTCATGAGAGAGTAAAGCACATTAACGTTCAATATCATTTTGTGTGTGATATTATTGCTCATGGTGATATTGTTATGAGCAAAGTTAGTACTCATGATAATCTTACAAATATGATGACTAAGTCACTTCCTATAACCAAGTTTGAGCATTGCTTGGACTTGGTTAGTGTTCATTGTTGAAGAATACCTTTAAGGGGTTTTGTGAAAGATGTGGAGAACTTGTTCGTTGAGAGTTCGTGGTGAAGAACTTGTTCGTTGGAAATTCGTGTCAATATGGAGATTGTTAGAACTGTATGACCCAAATTCTAAGAGCTTACTTGCAAGTCAAGTTAAATAAAATATATTTTCTTTCTAGAAGATTTAATATTTATTAGTATAATATATTTAGCATTTATTAGCATAATATATTTGATATTGACTAGAATTTTTCAACCTATAAATAAATGTAGTCGAAACTCATCTTGTATCATTCGAATTCAACATTAGTGAATTTTTCCTCATCTGTGCGTGATTTTTTTTTCAAAGGGTTTTCACGTAAAATCTGTGTGTTCTATTTTTTTTCTTTGCGATATTTCTACATTACCATTATCGATGTTCAGTTTTTAACACTTGTTAAAGAAATAAAATATAGTGGCAAAACAAGGGGATTTGTATACGGACCATGATGCACAAGTAGAATCAGTATAGAATTACACTTCTTCTATTTGACATTGATTAGAATATGGTTTTTTAACCTTTAAATAGGCATAGTCGAAACTCCTGTTGTATCATTTGTTCTTAAAATTAGTAATTTCTTCTCATTTGCCTGTGATTTTTTCCAGATAGAGTTTCTACGTAAAATATATGTGTTCTTATTTTTGCGATCATTCTATTACCATTATTAACAATAGTTTTAACAAGATAAATTATTATTGAAAAGATCAATTTACTTTTTAATCTAATAAATAACGATTAATTTTAAAATTTTTAAGTAAATAAGAAAAATCAAATCTAACTTTTAATATAATAATATTCGTGAGTTGCTTTCTTTATCTCTTTAATTTGAAATTCCGCTAATTTATTTTGCAATCCATCATTTTGTAATAAGATATTATATTAAAAGATTAAGCAATCATTTTTACTTCATCAAAGTAATTAATGATTTAAAAAATTAAATTTTTATTTTTCAATGTATATATTGAAGAGAACCCAATAATTAATTTTTTTATTTTGTAAACTCATTAAAAATAAATATTAGTTAAAATTCTAAAGTTGTCTATACTAAAAAAATGAGAATACTAATTTTTTTATTCAATAGGTGGTAATGGTTTGGATATCGCCACGTTTCCATATTAGTATCCGTTAGTGATTTAAAGTGGATTTGGATGGGTGATTGAGTGTGGTGCGATGCGTTTAGTTTACTTTTTTATCTTACACTATAATATTTTTATAATATTTAATCTCACTGCTACTATTATTTTTATAATAATCATAGTTAAACGCACTATCCATTCAAACCCTACCGTTAAACTTCCGTATTAACGCCCAAAATTTTCTACAACAACAGTTGGCGTTTTTAACAAGAAGAAAAGCACATATCTGATTGGTTGGCTGCAACTAGTAAGAGACGTGTTTGTCGGTTATATCACCACTTTGTAACTGTCATGTTACATTAGTGAAAAAATAAATAAAAACTTTATAAATTTGTCCCAATGCTGACACTGCGTTATATAGGGCGTTTCACTTTCACTCACTCCCACTCTCACTCTATTTCTCTCTAGTAATTGCTGGTAAGTTTTTCGATCCAAATTAGGGTTTTTTTAATTTGGGTTTAGGGTTTAGTTTTTTTTAGTTTTGATCTATATTTGTAATAAGTCTTAGCTTTGATCTTTACTTTAAAATTGACAAATGAAATGAAAATGATAATTTTTATTATGTAATTTCTATTCATTTGGTTGACTTTACGAATGATTACACAGCAATCGGATTTGTTGAAAGATGGCTGAGGGTTCAGCTGCAGTTCCCAGCACTGAGTTGTTGGAATGGCCGAAGAAAGATGAGCGTCGGTTCCTTCACGCCGTGTACCGTGTTGGCGATCTTGATCGTACCATCAAGTAACATTTGCCTTTTTTTTTTTCTAGTACTATGATGTTCTTAAATTTTCACTTTCTTTGTTAAGTTTTAATGCTACAAATTTGTATTTAGGTTCTACACCGAGTGTTTTGGGATGAAATTGTTGAGGAAAAGAGATATTCCTGAAGAGAAATACTCCAATGCCTTTCTTGGGTTTGGCCCAGAGGAGTCTCATTTTGTTGTTGAGTTAACATACAGTACGTTTATGTTATCCTTGTATTTTTATAGCGAAATATTTTCTGCAAATGGCTTTTGTTATATCTGTAATGCTTGGAGCTTGCAAATTTTTCTTTTTGTCAAACAGTTAAAATATCGATTCCTTTTATTCAATGTGTTATAGATATCTGCTACATCTATTGTGGCATACTTCGCTACTGTTAATCTAAAGTGTAAACTTCTTTGATCTCTGAGTTAAAAGCTTTTATTCTTCTCTACAGATTATGGAGTAACATCGTATGATATTGGAACTGGTTTTGGGCATTTTGCAATTGCAACACCTGATGTAAGTTTCAAACATTTGGATACTCAAACAAAAGATTCATTGGGAATGCTGATATATATATATATATATATATATTTCCATTTTTGTATTTTAGGTCTACAAAATGGTTGAGGACATCCGTGCAAAGGGTGGCAATATTACTAGAGAGCCTGGTCCAGTTAAAGGTGGATCCTCTGTTATTGCTTTTGTGAAGGATCCTGATGGTTATATTTTTGAGCTCATCCAAAGAGCTTCTACTCCTGAGCCACTCTGTCAAGTAATGCTTCGTGTTGGGGATTTAGACCGCTCTGTTAAGTTCTATGAAAAGGTAGTGCAAAGTAAAATAACCTTTTTTCTTGACTTCTGTTCTCTAACTTATCTTATTGTTCAATTTGAACGCAAATTCATTGTGCCTAGACTTTGAGTGCATGAATCACTTAGATGAAAATTTTCTTTATTGGAGAATAGTCAATTAGTCATAAACAGTTTCAGGATCTAATTGATTATTGGCGGTTATCGCTCCAAACTGTTTTTTTTTTATTCTTTTGAGTTGGTAATGGCCTTGCTTTTATCCGTCTATTTCTTTGCAGGCGTTGGGAATGAAGCTAGTAAAGAAGGTCGATAGGCCTGAATATAAGGTAAATTCTGTCCTACTTGGCTTTTTCTATTTATATTATTAGCTTAGAAGGATATGTAAAGCTTATCTTCTAGCTGCAGAGGAAGCCTAACTCTGGTTTTTGTTGCGTGTGCTTGACAGTACTCCATAGCCATGATGGGGTATGCAGAAGAACATGAGACTACTGTTCTTGAGTTGACTTACAATTACGGAGTGACTGAATATACCAAGGGAAATGCATATGCACAGGTCTGTTTTTAACTTTATACTTAGCTTTATCCTTGCAGATAAAAGTCTCTGTTACTACTGATTCCATTGTCCTTTTTGGGTGACTTATTCCAGGTTGCTATTAGCACTGATGATGTATACAAAAGCGGTGAGGTTGTGGAACATGTTATACAAGAGCTTGGGGGAAAGGTTACTCGTAAACCTGGTCCAATTCCTGGGATCAACACCAAAATTACCTCTTTCCTAGATCCTGATGGCTGGAAAACTGTAAGCTTTTAGTATTACTGGCAACTTCTCCATCTGCACTATTTTCATGAGGATTTATAAAGAATAATAGATTATGATGGCTGAGTGATAGATTACAAGGTTGAATCATAAATAGGAATCAGGAGAGATACGATGGCAGAGTGATAGATTATGAAAACATATTGTCATGGCGCATCCATGTCTCAACCAAACTAGATCGTGAATTAGAGCATAACATAAAATGTTTTGAGTGATTTGTGTTATAAGAAGCTTTTTATGTTGACAAGTTTATAATATGGTTATGCTTTGTGTCTGCAGGTTCTGGTTGACAATGAGGACTTTCTGAAGGAACTCAAGTAGGCACTAAGCAAGAGTAATGCTACTATATGAATAATCAGTGTCTTGTTGTGTAAGCGAGCAGATATGTCTGTTAAATATGATGTTTGTTATGCGATCTGAACCATTTCCCACTTATATCTGTTGTGGATTCTAGTATGTCGCATAGCTATCAGCAGGTTATGCTTATGATTGATGATATTCACGATTTACATCCCTTTTTTTTAGATGTGGTCAATAAAAAGATGCACTTGGACCGTCATGCCTTGATAATGTTATAGTCCAAATCTGTAAATTATACAGTTGCGATGGTCCAATGGGGCATCTCTGCATTTCTTGTCTGATAAAATGAGGCTTGTGCAAACGATAGGAAACTGTAATGGAGTTAAAATAGGGTAAATTATACCATCAGTTAATCAATGTTGATGTAACCGACAAAATATTTACTCTATTTTTAATTTAGTCATTCAATTTTTAAAAAATAATAAATTAATTTTTTTAATTATTTTTAGTTATAGACCTAATGGAAAAGTGGCATGACATTTAATGGACTTCTTGCTGTCATTAATGGGCCAGCCTGAGGGTTAGCATCAGTTTAAACAGTCCCATTTAAGAGTTTAGGGTTTAAGTAATAGAAGAAGAAGAAGGGAAAAAGAAGAAAAAAAAAGGAGAAGAGAAAGAATAAGAGAAAAAAATGGAGATGGAGTTCATGATTTTGGTGTGCTATTGCGGAAACTTAACCAATTTAAAGACTTTGGTTCTGGTGTGCTATTGTGGAAATCTAACCAATTTAAAGACTTAGGTTGTTGGGCCTTTAGGTTGGAAATGCAGGTAATGACGCTAAAAATCTGGTCCCTGACGATATAAATTGTTGGCAAATGCCTGAAGACATGAGGTGCAAGAAGCCTGTTTCAGTTTGTAATGAGGCAACTTCTGATTTAGCAGGGGAAATTGTTGCAGCACTATCAGCAGCTTCAATAGTATTTAAATAAGAGATATTCACAAAGATTGATTAAAAAAGCAGAGCAGATATATGAGATAACTGCAAAAGAAGATCAGATTCACAGCCATAACTTACACCACCATTGATGCTTGTGGAGGTGAAGCAAGAAAGCTTTACGGATCATCCGGGCACAAATATGAGTTGGTCCGGGCAACAACTTGGTTGTTCTTTGCCACAGGGAACCGTGCTTTTCTCGACTATGCCACCACAAACTTTGCTGCAGCAGCTGACGATGAAACGACGACTGACAAAGGGATCTTCTATTGTGCTGAAGGTGAAGATGGCTACACTCTCAAGATCGAAATCCTAATATACTTTTGGGAGCAATGGTAGCAGGACCAGATCAATTTGATGACTTCTCTGGTGAAAGGGAGAAGACATGTTTCACAGAACTGAGCATAGCAGGTAATGCCGGTCTAGTTGCAGCACTCATTGCACATCATGACCCTCCTACTCGATCTTCTGCTTCTAATGGCCCTAATTTAGGCCTGGACATTGTGGGAATCTTTGAAAAAGTTCATTTGGATTCTTAAATTCATTAACCACATTGTACTTTGAAAATAGTTGACATTCTCCCTTGTAATTACAAATGGATAAATGCACGAGATGGTAATTAGGGTTTTTTCGCAAGAGAAATGCTTAGGCTCTACATCTATCTCCACTTTTGCAGGTGCCAACAATGTCATTTATGGTATGAACCACATTTGTATACTAAAATTTGCAGCGCAAGAATGAGGTAAAATACAAAGCAAACAGCACATTCTTTGAAACTCCTAATTTCTGAAGAAAACATTTTAGATTATGGAGCCTAGATAACTAAAAAGTAATCATGAAAAAGCAGTAAAAACAGCACCAAATTCCAACTAAAGATCATTAAAAATGCCAAATAGAATAAAAACAGACCCTTCCCATCTTACAAAAACAGTTGCAT
This sequence comes from Gossypium rotundifolium, assembly GCA_025506655.1. Lineage (NCBI taxonomy): Eukaryota > Viridiplantae > Streptophyta > Magnoliopsida > Malvales > Malvaceae > Gossypium > Gossypium rotundifolium. The sequence continues at coordinate 21,932,084 of CP106727.1, forward strand.
ATGCAAATAAACATGAAAAACCATTTCATTTTACCCAAATAGAAAGCTTCAAGATAAGCCCTGCTGTAGATCATATAAATATTCAATTCATCATCACTGCAAGTTAGCAACTAAAATACTTGAATTAGTTCACTTTCCAAAAGACCTGAACATCAATTTTGACCAGAATTAAATGATAACAGTTAAGGCCATGCATCATTTCCAAATGGGGAGCTTCCTGTCAGTTCATTCCATTTTCTCATATGGAGCATACTCTGGGTTACATTGCGATGAGGAAATAGCAGATTTAGTCCAGACAACATTAACTGCTTCTTTTCTATTAATCATTGTGGCCCTAAACCCTAACCATTGAGATCTTTTGTTGTCTTTTTTTCTCTCTAAACCCAAAACCCAAATATCAATTCTTCAACCTTCAACCATTCAATCTTCCCCTTACCCTAAAAGTTTCAATCCTTCAATTGTCCAACCCTAAACCGTAAAATGTTAATCCCAATCGACTTTTTTTTTCTCCTTAATCAATTTGTCAAGTTAACTGGTTACGTCAATTATCCCGTTAAACTTGTGACAAAAAATGTTAATAGATGACTGATTTATCACTTTTCGATATCATTAATGACTGATTTGTCACTTTTCGATATCATTAATGACTGATTTGTCACTTTTGGATATCATTAATAACTAATTTGTTATTTTTTAAAAGTTAAATTACTGAATTGAAAATAGAATGATTGTTTTGTCAGTTACATCAAAATTGAGTGACTGTTAATATAATTTATTCTTTAAAATACAACTAAATATACTTTGTAAGAAACCTGAAATCCAATCTTAATTGGCAAAGATTTAAAAGGACCTCGATAGGTATCAATTGTATAACTGATTTTGGATGAAATTTCACATGGGACAGCATCCTTTAGGAGGATGAAGAAACACCATGGGGGCTAAAAAGAATGGAAAGAAAGAGAGTGGATCATGTCGAAGAAGCTTTTGAACTAATAAAGTAAAGCTTTCGACATATTCCAGGAAACTCTTTTCATCCATCTTCAGCAGGACTTGTATGTACATTGCCTGTGGGGGTTGAGCCGTCACCATCTTGCTGGTTTGACAGAAAAATAAATATATTGACAAAATGTACTCTCCCTTGGAGGGCAGGGGGTAATCCATCTACAGAACTTCATCCATCGGATAGCAACCGAGGACTCGGAGAAATCTGGCATATTCCTGCCAAACAAAACAATTCATCTTCAGATTCACATTCTGAGTGTGAATTAAGAGAAATGAGAAGGGCAATAAAAATGACCGTGTACGTTCATAGTCTATTAAAAACCTATGTTTCCATTTTTTCTTAACCATATGGCAAGGAATTATAAGGTGGAAATAGTTGACACACCAATGAGATCTCGACATGCTAATAAGAAGCAAATGCGAATAATCTCTGAAACATTGTGGTTGATTACAAAGTGGGATTATGTTGTTATAACATGCAACTGTGCAAGCATTATTCGACACATGCCATTTTGAACAGTTTAGTAAAGCTGACATCAAGTTCCTATAAATTAAGAACAGAGATGGATCCAAACAAGATAAAGATGTGAAAATAGAAACTTCAACATGTATGATCCACGCAATGTAACTATTGACCTTGGTACAAAAACATGGATTCCAAGTGCTTCTGGTAGGAAAATATGACCATTACGTGTTACAGATGTAATAAAAGAGTGTGAAACAACTGACCTGTAAATGTTCCAGAGCATTTTGAGCACGTTTTTCTGCCATAGAAGCTTCAAAGTCTATGTAAAAAAGATAGTCGAAGTACCTGGCACCACACAACAACCAGGTCAATAGTTTCAATTTAACTACTTTTTTGTTTGTTATGATAATCTCCATGTCAAATGTATTATTATGCCCTGATTTTTCATTTCAAGTAGTGCTGTTAACATCTTTCTTTTGATCTTGTTTAACCATTCATATGTATTAGGCTGCGACACCTCGGAAAATAGTGGAATATTACCCACTGCTCGTCAGATGTATATTAATTTACTAAGATCCAGTTTACAATGGTAGATATCAATGAATATAAAAACTTACTTGGCACTCCCTTTGTTAGAATCGTCGACCACCCTTAGAGGACGCCCTTTTTGTGGTCGAGACTCTATCTGAAAATTGATCCAAGAGGCAACATAACAATCAGAGTCTCCTCACATTACAATATAAGACAAAGATGAACACTTTGTTATAATTACCTTTGACAAATTAATACCCCTTAGGGAGAACACAGCCAAAGCCTTAAATAGCATGCCAGGACCTTCTTCTAGAGTAAAAACTATGCTGGTCTGCGAAGTGAAAGATTATCAACAAAAAGGAAACACTGATTCATCAAATAAAATAGAAGGGGCTAAGTTCAAGGAGTTATACCTTATAAAGCCTGTCAGTTCCAGGAATTATGGGTTCTCTTGTGAGTACCAAATACCTGGTAACATTATCATCCTCGTCCTGATGCATTATACCAAACCAAATTGGCTTTGTCAGAAAAATAAAATAAATAAGAGGAAATGCTATTCCAAGCCTATGATACCGAAACCAATTCATTGTTATGAAGCCAGCATTCGCCTTCTTCAAGGAATCTATGTGACACTAAAGAGGGGCAACAAAAATGAAGGTTTGACCTGGACTTTTTCTGCAAGAATGTCAAGCCCATATAATGCAGCGGCTCTAGCACTTGCTATTGCACCCATATCCCTTCTTCCACTCGAAGCAACTATCTGTTCAAGTATCTTAGTATGTAGAACATCATGAAAAATAAAACAAGAAATGACAAATTAGTATGAGGTCATCTCCAAATGTACCTTAGCAGCACCAGCAGAATCATCAGCACTGACTCTAACAATGCCCATTTTGGTAAGTGCCATCTCACATTGAGCAAGTGCCTGAAGAGCAACACTAAGACTTCAAGAATCTGAATCCCCAACTTCAACATGAAGTTTGCATATTTGATAAAGTAAATTCCTAAGTGATCTAATACATTTTTTACCAGTATATCCTGAAAGATAACTTCCAGAACAAACAAAAAACTAAAACAATATTGGAATATGAACATAATTCACCTGGGGATGGCTTAAAACACGTTTCACTTCCTGCTTTTCAACACCAGGCAATGCCAAGAGGCAATGGTTAACCACCAACAGTACCTCCCTCACGATGTGTAGCCTATGCCGGAGGAGTAAATCATAATTACGGTGTAGGCTACCACCGACAGAATTCTCAATTGGGAGAACTGCTTTATCCACCAACCAAAGTTCAACTGCCTGTTAAAAGAACGAAAACAATATAACCGAGAAAATTTCAGCATAGGTTCATGCAGTAAAAAAATACCAATAAAGTACTCATCATCCGAACATTGAATGCTGCTTCAAATTGGTCACATGGCACAGTCTCACAATTAGGGTATGCTTTAAGGGCAGCATCCTCACCATATGCACCTGAGATTCCCTAAAATAAGTAATAGCCGACATAAGTATAGCAAGAAACACTTTGGACATTCCATCAAAGAATGAATAAGTTTCAGACCTGAAAAGCAACCCGCACATTTGAACGATCATCAGGAAATGGAGATAGATCGGTTTTGGACAGCGGTTCTACAAAACAGTTACATATTCAATCTTAGAAATTGCATTGACCAAAACCCTGTAACGGTCCAAGTTATTAAAGATAAGACACAATACCTTATAAAAGAATAATACAAGAAAATTGGAAATAAATTTATAGAGCACGTCCACGATCAATGAAATCACTAGATCATACAAGTACACATTCCAACCTAATTAAATTACATCTGAATAGGAAAGATATTCATTGTATACAAGTATGAATTAATCCCGTCCTAGATCACGTAACGGTTTCGTGCAGAGTGAGTACATTTGGGAGTCATTCAAACCTTGAACAACTCAAGTTCATCCACGTGAGAGTACCATCCCATCCCATTGGCTTGACATTATGTATGATACTCAAAAATTCCAAAAAAGAATATTCCTCCTACTCATAACTACACATGTTAGCAGAAGATGTTGTTCGTAAAAGTAAGCGATGCATGATTCAGTACAAAATTTTTATGTCCGGCTTCAAGCGAAATAACTAAAGATCATAAGAATCAAAAGCCATCAACAAAGTAAATCTCAACTGCCAAGCTAGGAATCTCATTTTGTATTTACTTTCTTGCTAAACCAACGGTTCCATGGGACCGAATAGTCCAAAACAGTTCCAAGCAGGAGACAATAGCAGCCATCTTCTATCTTTACATAGCTACATAACCTTGAAGCACATTCAAACAATTGACATTGAATATAATTGGCCTCATAAATGTAATTCTACATATCAAATGAAACATCATTTATCCTAATGAATGTTCCAACTGTCCTTCATTCAAACTCATTCAAAGTAGAACCTTTCATTTAGCTATAAACACTAGAACAACAAATGGATTCTTTTCAACCTCAATCAAAATATTTGCATCAAAACTTAAAAATGAAATGAACATTATTTCCATCTATAATTTCATTAATGCTAATTTATAGAACAAAGAATAGCTTCCATCACATCTAAAATTCATACAACAACAACTCAATAAAATTATAGGAAGAGGATTATAAAAAAAATAAAAATTAAAACCCAATATTAGTTGAAAGTACTAGAACCGAGTTAGCTTACTAGGAAGAAGATTCAAGTCCTTGTGAAACCCCTAGAGATTGTGTTCCCATCTTTATCAATCTTCCCAGTGGGAGATGTCTTGGCCCCAGGCTTCTCGTCTTCAACAAGACAAATATCACTTTGTGCTGAAGCACCCAAAGCACAGCATTCCAATCTAATAGGCCTCAAATCCGACACAATCCTACCTCGGCTATACCCCAAAGCTGGTATCTCAAGAAGAGACTGAGGCTTTTGAGAACAAAAGAAGACCGGAACACACTTCAAAGCCATCCAAAAATACAAGAAATTTCAAAAACCAAATAACACACAATGCCAATGTCCTACTATTTTTCTATCAAAAGAACAAGAAAAGGCCAAAACTTCAACCTCTCAATGAGGTAAAAAAAAAAATCAAGTTTGGTGGTGCGGTGTTGTTGGTGAAACAGAGTGAGAGACAACTTGAAAGGAGAATGCAGGTTAAGTATGAATGGACCCCATAACATAAAACTACTCAAAAAAGAAAAGCCCAAACTTCCCCCTTCTTTTCAACTGAGAAATCAAACAAATGTTACTGGTAATTCAAAGAACTTGGGTAGACTAGAAAAAGGAAATGGTAGTTGGGAAAGCAAAGTTGGCTACAGGTTTCCTTAGATTAGAGGGTGTTTGACGTCAAAGAAGGAAAGGAGAAAAAAACAAGGGTGAAGCCAAGCAATCCAATGAGAATCCAATCTTCATGAGTGAAACCTGGGACCTGGGAACAACTATATCACCACCAAACCCTCCATATATGATATTAAATAGAGGAGAATAGGAAGGGTATAATCAGGGAATGGTTTGGAAACCTGGAAATGGCCTTCCAAATTTCACAATAATGGCTGAGCTGGCTTAAACCATAACATTAAATTGTAATGGGGAAAAAAAAGTAAATATTAGATAGTATATAACTCCAAATGTTTTTTGTAGCGTTATCAAAATCCAGTTCAGGCGTTACTAAAGTTATTTAAATAAAATATCTCAATTTTGGATTTTTTTTTTTGAAGAACTCTTATCCCTTGTATTTTTCTTTTCCCTATTTTCATTTTTAAATAAAAGATTTTATTTACTACAACTTACTTAAATTTATATTCTTTTGTTTTAATAAATTTCAGTATTTTCTAGGTGAATTGCCAAATAGAACTGGAACTCTCAATTTTTATTTAAAATATTTTTCGATTTTTAAAAAAGAAGAAAGTTTTTGTATTATAAGTCAATTTATATTTTATTTTTATTCAAAAATAAATAAATTAGAGTAAATTGGTTCATTTTTCTAATATCTACCTATTTTATTATTAAAAATTAGTTTATATATGTCAACATAAGGGATATGTGGCACCATGTATACTTATTTAGTTATTTCATCAGTCAAGTTAATTTTTAATAGTAAAAATATATATTTTTTAATAGAAATGATCAATTTACTTTTTTATTTAACTACAAGAATTAATTTAAATTAGGTTTGATCATGGATTGGGCCATTTGCCTAGACGAGAGTTTGACAAGAACATAGATACAAAAAATAGACTTGGACAAAAAATAACGCCCGTTTTCTAAATGGGTTGAGCTTAAGGAAAGATTTTTTTGCCTGGACTTGACCCAGCCCGAATCTACCTAAAAAATTTTCTGTTGCTGTTTGTTGTCATTTTGCTATTACATTACTACTATTTTGTTGTTATTGTTTGCATATTATATAACTATTATTTTATTGTTAATTTTGTTATTATATAAAAAATTATTTGCTTGCTAAGTTGTAACTAAATTAGTATTATTTAAATATAAAGACTTTTTTAATTTATTGAAAAATATTTATTTTAATATTTTAATATATTTGATGTATTATATTTTTAAATTTGTTTTATATAAAAATAATATAAAATTTTCAATATCGGCAAGTTAGGTGGGCTCAGGTTTAATATTTTTTATTTGGGTCAAGTTAAAGTAAAATTTTAAGTCAATTTTTTGAGTCAAGTTTGGGTATAAAATTTGACATCAGCCTAACTTATGATCAAATCTAATTAAAATTTACTCATATTTTAACCAAATATAATTTAATTCTTGATATAGGAACTTTTATCATACTTTTATCCAATTTTTTTAATGTACCTTATATATTAATTAAAATCAATAATATAGTACATAATCAAGTTGTGGATGTCGTACGACAAAGGATTATCTCTATTTAGTAAGGTGATGGACCATACACTTTGGCACCTAAAACAAAAAGCTACAAATTCAAAACGAGGCACTAGTGCCTTTACATCAGGTAAATATCCACATAAAGCAGACAGATCCATTTCAATTCTTCTTAGCTTTCTAACATTGTTGGCCGAGTCATTTTCCATTTAACATTCTCCCTCATTACCTTCGATACAAAATTTATGCCATCCATATTAATTTTTATATTATTTTTAATGTAAAAAAAATTTAAAAATATAATACATCAAATATTAAAAATAAATATTTTTTAAAAATTGAAATACATTAAAAAATTATACTTAAATAACACTAATATATTTTCAACTAAGAAAGTAAATACTTCTAAAATAGTAGTAAAATTAATAATAAAATAAGAATTATATAATATCCAAACAATAAGTAACAAAATAATAATAATATAATAACAAAATAACAACAACAAAAAAAAATTTAAGTTAATCCGTGTCAGGCTCGAATCAAAAATCTTATCGAATCAAAAAAATCTTATTTTTGTCCCAATCAATTTTGAAAGACTCACTCATAATTAGATTTACTTGTATTTAAAAAATAAATCTTATTTTTTGTCCCAATCCAGTTTTTGAGCCTGGACGAGACTCACTCATAATTAGATTTACTTGTAACCCATGGGTTGCGAGGTTACAAATTTAAGCCCTAGAAAAAATGGATGAACGCTCTATTGAGGAACAAGATCACTTGGAACATAGCACCAAGAAGATTAAGGCAATAGATCTTTTTTCTACACCGCCGTCTCGATCTTATAAGGATTCTCTGTTGAAGCCACTGGTATCTAATGATTTATTCCAAGGAGTCATCTCAATGGAAGAGGATGATGATGACTCGGATTTAGATATGGAGGAGTTCTCTGATGAGTTTACAAGTATTCTAGCGGGGGAAGTGGATAGAGAGTGGAAACGGAATCTACAAAAATCCGTGGAGAAACGCTCTAATCATTAAGTTGTTAGGGAAGTCGATCTCATACAGTGCCCTTGTACAATGATTAACAACTATGTGGAATCTAGATGAGGAGTTTGATTGCATTGATTTGGGACATGGCTTTTATGTTGTTAAATTCTCGAGCGCAGAGGATCTCTTGAAGGTTATAACGGCGGGTCCTTGGAAGATTATGGATCATTATCTGACAATACAAAAATGGAAGCCGAACTTTCACCCGACTATGGGAACGATTGCATCCACAGCAGTGTGGATTCAATTGCCTGGTTTACCTTTGGAATATTTCAATGAAGAAGTACTAGTTAAAGTAGGGAAGCTTGTTGGTAGACCCATCAAATTGGATTCTAATACAGTTTATACTACTAGGGGAAAGTTTGCAAGAACCTGTATTGAAATTTATCTGTCCAAGCCTTTGATTCCATCAATTAGAATTGGTAATTTCGTTCAAAATATTGAATTTGAAGGGCTTCATAATATTTGCTTTTCTTGTGGCTGTTTTGGACATCGCACAGAGGCTTGTGTCTTGAAAAAAATGGTGACTAACCTTGAAGAGTTGTCGGAGGCGGTACAAAATGAAAAATACAAAGGCGACTAGTGAAAAGATGGACAAGGCGACAAAATAAGGTAATTTTGGTCCGTGGATGCTTGTACAACGCTCACAAAGGAAACCAAGAATTTTGGGAAATAAATCTCATGATTCACGTCGAGAGATGGGGCAAGAAAACATGTTTACTATTTTTAATAATTTAAATATGGAAGGTGTTAAGTATGACTCTTATTTCAGTCAAATTTGAAAAGTAATTTTCTAATTAAATTCTGTTTATTTGTTTCAATCAAACACTGATTAGTTTAGATTATTTTATTATTATTTAACCTATGAATTTAGCCTATAAATAGGCTCTTTTACAATCTTAGAAAAACACCCATTAGATATTAGAACCAATAACACATTTAGAAAATTTTGTGTTTACGTTTTGAGAGTTCTTTGTTTTCGGGTTTTTGGGGTTTAGTTTTTATCTCCATCTTTTGTACTCTTCGTTCTTTTGCCATTATAGTAAAATTATCTTTGCCCGTAATTTTTTATCCTCTTTGGAGGGATTTTTCCACGTTAAATTTGTGTGTGTTCAATTTCTCAATTTGTTCCACTATTTTTTCTTGTTACTTAATTGGGTTGATCCTAACAGAAGGATTGGAGAATAATACGTTGAAATGGCGGAAGTTAAAATCAATAATGATAGGCCCAAAGATTTGGGGAGATCTAATAGCACACAAGTGAGGCATTTGGTAGGTAAAGAACGACAACAGCAAGTTTTCCATGCTACCACGTCTGCCTGGCATGGAAAGGAAAAGTTGTAAACACTAGTAAGGAAGACCGTAAAAGGAGTCTAAGCATTTTGCGATAGCCAACTTTCCAAAGTCATCATTCAAGGACAACACTGAGGTCAGAAGAGACTCCAATGGAAGCAGATGTTGGTCAGGCTTTGGTTTTATTGTCAACTATCTTAGGTGTAACACCTCTAACCCGTGTCCATCGCCAGAACAGAGTTACAGAGTATTACAGGAATTTATAGAACATTTATAGATAATTTATATTAATTACTATTCATTTTCCAAGATTAATTATAACATCCCTTAAATAAACTCTTGAGGCTCAAAATAAACATTAGAAATGAGTCGGGACTAAATTGGGAACTCAGAAATTTTTTCATGAAAATTCACAAATTTTTCTCATACATAAAAGTCACACGCGTGTGTGGGCAGTGTGTGGCTCACACGGCCGAATGACACACCCATGTCCTAGGCCGTGTGGTATATGAAAAAGGTCACATGACTGTGTCCCCAATCCGTATAATTCTCTAACTTGCAAAACATTAAGGTGGAGTCTTCACACGGTCAAGGCACATGCCCCTGTCCTAGGCCGTGTAGCACACACGGCTAAGACACACGCCCGTGTCTTTGCCCGTGTGCTTAATTCTGAGCATTCTGTTTCTCAATTTTAAGTTGCAGGGGACACACAGCCATATTACACACCCATGTGCATGGACGTGTGTCACACACGGCTGAGACACACGCCCGTGTCTTTACCCGTGTGGACGAAAATAGGCCATTTTAAGGCCACTTTTCTCACCTTTATACCATCAACCTGCACACAACACTTTCATATACTAATAAAATTCAACCAAGCAACCAATGCAAGCTAAAAATCATGTTTTAAACTTATTTAATCATCACAAAACTCATATGCATTAACTTACCATGATAACTCCATTCATTAATTACTATAAGATACTACTAAATATATGCATACAAACATATTATATATATGTGCTACTCACAACCATATTACAAGTTTACTTCCTTTCAGTTCAACCCTATATATGCCATATAAACCTTAAAATGCATAACAATATCTACTGGAGTAAACTGGATAGTGTGGCTTGATGTGTTGATTTGATCCTTCGATTTCACGTTAATTTACAAAGAACATTAAACACACAAAAGTGAGCTTATAGAAGCTTAGTAAGTTCATAGGCTTTAAAAAAATCTTATCAAATAAACTATAATAAAACATTAAACAGAGTATTTCACTAACATTGCATGCCAATCACAATTTCAATTAATATAATTCATTTGGTTGAGCTCAATATCAAATACTTCATAGATTCTCTCACAATAAATCCATATGACACTTACCAATACTTGTCAAATTAGAGAACGTCTTACGGATTTGAGTATATCGTTTTCTTGATGCCATAGTCCAACTATGGTCTTACACGTATATTGCCATGGCCCTACCATGTTCTTACACTCGTAATGCCATAACCCAGTTATGGTCTTATCATCAGGATGCCATAGCCTTGCTATGGTCTTACACTTGTACATATACTGCCATGGTCCAACCATGGTCTTACGTTCACGATGCTATAATCCAGTTAAGATCTTTTCACTGAAATGCCATAGCCCAACTATGGACTTACATTTAACACTTTGCCATGGTCCAACCATGGTCTTATCCGTCAATTCATTTTGTAACATGAAACGATTGTACTCAATCCTGCGTTTCACTTAATTTGAACTTTCAATTCGATTATCATAGTATTATAATAATCATAATTCAATAACAATGATATGAAATACTACATTAAATAATTCTTAAATTATAAATTAATCATGAAATTTCAATCATATGAACTTACCTGGGGTAGTTTGTAACAGTTATAGAAATTCAGGGACTATTTTGTTAATTTCTCTTTTTCGCGTTTATCTTCGAGTTCTTGATCTATAATGTAAAATTATTCATTCATTATCATCTAATTTAATTCTAATTCACTTCAAAATTTATGCCCTTCAATTTTTGAAATTACACATTTATCGAAATTTTATAATTTTTACAATTTAGTCCCCGATCAATTAATCCATCAATTGAGCTAAATTTTCTAAATTAACACTTTATATAATTATTTTAGACTACTATACAGCCTTTGATATTCATAATTTCAGAACTAAATTTTCTCAAATAACATTTTTACAATTAGGTCCTAAAATCAATTTCTATTGAAATTGCTTGATAAAATCATCATATAATAAAATTAAAGCTTCAATTCCATGTTAATTCATCATAAATACCCACGAATCATCAATGATAACTTTCAAAATTACCCATAGAATAAAAAACTAATGAAATAAATAGTTGGACCTAATTGTAAAAGTCTTAAAGACACAAAAATTATAAGAAAAGAGCAAGAATTGAACTTACATAGGGCAAAAATATGAATAACCAGCTTAGAAGACTCTCCTATGGCATTTTTAGCTGAAGAATGATGAAACAATATCTAGATTTCCAATTTAGTCATTGTTTTATTTGTTTAATTTACAAAATTTATAATTTTTTCTTGTCTATTTCTGTACCCATATCGTCCAGCCCATATAATTTGGGTCTAACTGCCTTTTAAATCCTTCCTTAATTACTATTTAAGCTATTTACTCATTTTAACAAATTTTGCATCTTTCTCAATTTAGTCCTTTTTAATTAATTAACTATCAAAACGTTAAAATTTTATAACGAAACTTTAATACTAAATCAATAACACTCCGTAAATATTTATAAAAATATTTATGGCTCAATTTATGAAATCAAGGTCTCGGTACCTCGTTTTCGACCCAATTTACCTAATAAATTCTTTTAATTCACAAAATTCACTAATCCAAAATATTTCTAAAATCTTGCTTAACTAGTAAATATTAATTTATTAAATTTTCAAACTCACTCATCGGATTTAGTGATCTCAAATCATTATTTCCGGAACCACTGAAAATTAAGTCGTTATAACTCTCTCCCCTTTAGGAAATTTCGTTCTCGAAATTTGTTACCTGAGAATAAGTTCGGATACTATGATCTCATTGATTCTTTTGTTTCCCAGGTTGCCTCCTCGAACCATGATAATGCCACAACACTTTAATTAACTGTACTAGTTTATTTCGTAATTCTTTAACTTCTCAAGCTAAAATTTTCACTAGTTCTTCTGAATAAGTCATATTTGATTGAAGCTCAATTTCAGTTTGAGGAATCACGTGTGAAGGATCTGATCTGTATCGTCTCAACATGGATACATGGAACACATTATGAATCTTTTCAAATTCTAGAGGTAGAGATAACCGATAAGCTATAGGGCCAATTCTTTCAATAACCTCATACGGTCCAATAAATTTTGGACTCAATTTCCCTTTTCTACCAAACCACAACACTTTCTTCCATGGTGAAACCTTTAAGAACACTCGATCGCCAATAGTAGATTTTATATCTCTTCTTTTTAAATCTGCATATGATTTCTAACAATTTGATATAGCTTTCAAACTATAACGAATGATTCAAACTTTTTCTTCAGTTTTTCTAATCAAGTCAACTCCCACTAACTTGGATTCATTCAATTCAGACCAATACAATGGAATCTTACATTTTCTACCATAAAAAGCTTCAAATGGTGCCATTTTTATGCTGGACTGATAACTATTGTTATATGCAAATTCGGCCAAAGATAAGTACCTTTCCCATCTATGTCCGAACTCGAGTATACAACATCTCAACATATCTTCTAAAATCTAAATCACTTGTTCTCATTGCCCGTCAGTCTGAGGATGAAATGCTATGCTGAAATTTAACTTAGTACCTAGGGCTTCTTGTAGTTTACTCCAAAATCTCAATGTAAACCTCGGATCTTAATCTGAAATAATAGATGTTAGAACCCAATGTAATCTTACAATCTCAAACACATATAATTCTGCTAACTTTTCAAGTGAAATATGTAACACCCCTTACCCGTATTCAATGCCGGAACAGGGTATGAGGCATTACCGGACTTACAATCAAGCAATCATACAAACCGATACATAACTTTCCATCCAAATTTAAAACTTTCTATAGATATTCATATCACTCCTTAAACGAGCATATGAGGCCCAAATTATACATAAGGAGTAGTTCAAAACTGAACCGAACTTACAAACACTTAGAAAATTTTTGCTCAAAATAAGGCCACACGCCCGTGTGGAAGGGAATACACCCGTGTGGGCAGGCCGTGTTATCACGCATGCCCATGTCCCTTATCCGTGCTGATTTATTTCTCAATTTGAACCTACAGGGGTTTTCACATGGCCTGCCACACGCCCGTGTCTACGACCCGTGTCCCTCACACGGCTATGACATGCCAGTGTCTTAGCCGTGTGTGAAAACCTTGACATTCTATTTCTAACGTCATCATCCCAATAAAGTCACACGACCAAGGCACACGCTCATGTCATTAGACCGTGTGGTGGATTGAATTCCTAAATTCAAGTGCAGACTTCACACGGCCTGGGCACACGCCCATGTCCTATGGCCGTGTCTTCCACACGGTTGAGACACACGGCCGTGTCTTAGCCCGTGTGGCTACTACTAGGCATTCTGTTTTGCCAACTTAGAATGCAGAGGGACACACAGCCATACCACACGCCCATGGGGCAGGCCATGCGTCACACACACCTAGACATACGCTCGTGTGTCTACCCGTGTGGATAAGGACAATGCTATTTACCAAGCCCTTTCTACCACCCCTACTTACACCTACAAAAACAACCTTAGGCAACCAACTCATTCATGCATAAATATACCAATTACTCAACAAAGCAACTTGCTCACTCATGAATAACATCATCATTTCAAAGATTAATAAGAAAGAACCATCAACTATGGCCTTATACAAAAGAATTTATCTTCAATATAAGCCAACACATTTAGCCAAAACAATATGACATTTAATCAAAGACTAAGTCCTTATACATGCCCTACTAAAAATGCTAAATCTAACTATACCAAAATGTATGGATAGTGAGGGTGATCTTCCGATTGCCTCTGTATCTCGAGCTGGCTCTTCGACACTATAAAACAAGGGAAAAGAGAAGGGAGTAAGCTTTAAGCTTAGTAAGTCTATATGTAAACAATGAAGTACTTATCAATCAAGAACAATTTAGATCCTTATAATTACACTTACTCATTTCAAATCTTACCACATCCCAAACACATATCATAAAACATTGCTCACATTTACATGCACTTATACCCTACACTTATCACCACAAAGCCACAAGTAATTTCACTTATACAAAGTTTCTCGATGAACACTTCGAAATAATACTAAGCACACGGTGGTTTCGCACACAGTCCACTATTAGTAAATAACGAGGTGGTATCGCATACAGGCCACCAATAATTACATATTCACGGTGGTGTCGCACACAACCCACCAATAATAATGAATACGGTGGTATCGCACACAGCTCGCCAATAATAATATAACTACGGAGGTTTATCCGTATCCTTTTTCTATTCGAAGGTTCATTCAAGAATTTCTTCACTTTCTATCATTCTAATAGATATCAATAATGTTTATTTTCATTTCACACAATGCATTAATATGTAAAAACATAAGTAAAAAGGATATATCATTTACACATAAACTTACTCGATACAAAATATGTCAATTTGCAATTTAGTTTGAAACGTTGCCTTTTCCTCGGTCAAGGTTGATTCCACGTTCTTCTTGATCTATAATGACATATTTAACTTATTAAATCAACACATTATTCAAAACATTTCAAAGTTTCTATTTTGGAAAATTTATCGTTTTTCCCTTATACTTTTACAAAATTATAATTTTGCCTCTAAGCTTGTAAAATGAAATGTGTTCATTTTTCACACACCCAAGCCTAGCCGATTCATATCCCCTCTTATAGAAACTCAAGATTTAAATTATTACACACATTTACCACCTATTTTACAACCTTTATAAAAAGGTCCTTTTAGGTGTTTTCATGGAAACACCTTTAACAAAAGTTGTGTATTTAACAACCAAGAATCATTTTCTTCCATAAAATTTCAGAATTAAACATGAATATTCACATGGAAGAACCCTATACTCTCAACCATTTTGCAAAATAATCCCCTCATTAGCTAGATTATACTTCAAGGGTCCTAAAAGTACAAAAATTATCAAGAAAGACCAACAAAATCACTTACTTGCAAGAAGGATAAGTTGCTAAAAATTTTAGCTTCCAAAACCCCTCTTTGGCTGATATTTTTAGTGGAAGAAGATGAAGATGAAATGTGATATCATCTTTCTCTTTATTTTATTTTAATTTATCAATTAAGTCACCAAAACCACACCTAACCATTGACCATGTCTTTTCTTTGTCCCTATAGCCAGCCAACACTCCCCTAAAGGCCTAATTGCACATTAAAGACACCCAATTTAATATTATATAGCTATTTAACACCTCTAGTTTGTAAAATAAAACTTTCACACTTTATGCAATTCAGTCCTTTTTCGCAATTAAGCATACAATCACTAAAATTAATTCACCAAAATTTTCATGTACTCATATAATCATGCTATAACACATAAAATAATATTAAAAATAATTTCTTCGACCTCAAATTAGTGGTTTCAAAACCACTATTTTGACTAGCTCCAAAATCGAGTTGTTACAAAAAATCTGTTCTGACAGGAATAAAATGTGCTGACTTAGTCAATCTATCCACAATGACCCAGATCGAATCTTTCTTTCTCGGAATCATAGGCAATTTGGATACAAAATCCATAGTGACATGCTTCCATTTCCACTCAGGAATCATGATAGGTTGCAACAAACCAGTTGGTACCTGATGTTCTGCTTTGATTTGTTGACACATTAAACATTTTGCAACAAACTTACAGATTTCTCGTTTCATACCAGGCCACCAATACGTCTTTTTCAAATCACAATATATTTTTGTACTACCAAGATGAATAGAATACATGCTATTATGAGCTTCAGAGAGAATATCATTTTTCAAATTCAAATTATTTGGAACACAAATTCTGTTGTGATAATATAATATACCGCTATCATCAATGGTATACTCTGAACTCAAATTGTCCCGAAACATCTGTCTTTTCAACACCAATTTTGATCATCATCTTGCAACTCCCAAATCTATTGAAGAAACATAGGTTTTACTCTTAATTTGCTAATATAGAACCATTTTCATTAATAAATAAATGAACATTCATTGCTCGAAGTGCAAACAAAGACGATTTTCAACGAAGTGCATCTGCAACCACATTAGCTTTCCCTGGGTGATAATCAATGACCAAATCATAATCTTTCAGCAATTCTAACCACCGCCACTATCTCAAATTTAGCTCTTTCTGCATCATCAAATACTTCAAAATCTTGTGATCTGTATACATATAGCATTTCTCACAGTACAAATAATGTCTCCATATTTTCAAAGAAAACACAATTGCAACCAACTCAAGATCATGTGTAGGATAATTCCTCTCGTGCGATTTTAATTGCCGAGAAGCATGGACCACTACTTTTCCTGACTATATCGATACACAACCCAAACCATTGAAAGACGCGTCACTGTACACAACATATGGAACTCTAGATTATGGTTGAGTTAAAACTAGAGCTTCTGTCAACATCTTCTTCAACTGATCAAAGCTCTTTTGACATTCATTAGACCATACAAATTCAACATTCTTCTGTAGTAATCGAGTCATTAGTGAAGCAATCATCGAGAAATTCTTAACAAAACGGTGGTAGTATCTTGCTAATCCCAGAAAACTTCGCATTTCTATTATAATCTATGGAATTTTCCAATTTACCACTACAGATACTTTGCTCGGATCCACTCGAATCCATTTAGCTGACACAATATGACCCAAAAATCCAACCTCATGTAAGTAAAATTCACATTTGTTGAACTTTGCATACAACTGCTTTTCTCTCAAAATTTGTAACATAATTTTCAAGTGTTGTGCATGCTCGATTCTGTCTTGGAATAGATTAGTATATCATCAATAAATAAAACTATAAATCTATCCAAATAAGGTTGAAAAATCTGATTCATTAAATCCATAAAAGTAGCAAGAGCATTAGCCAAACTAAAAGGCATTACCAAAAACTCATAATGACCATACCGAGTTCTGAAAGCAGTCTTTGGCAAATCACATTCTTTAACTTTCAACTAATAATACCTAGATCTGAGGTCTATCTTCGAAAATACTGCATCACCTTTCAGCTAATCAAACAAATCATCAATACGTGGCAATGGATATTTATTCTTAATTGTTACCTTGTCCAGTTGTCTGTAATCAATGCACAGTCTCAAAGATCCATATTTCTTTTTCATAAATAAGACAGGTGCACCCCAAGGAGACATACTCAGTCTGATGAGCCCTTTGTCTAATAACTCTTACAACTGTGTCTTTAACTCTTTAACTCGATCGGTGTCATTCTATACAGTGTTATGGATATCTGAGCTGTTCCTGGAATTACATCAATTACAAACTTGACTTCACGATCTGGTTATAAACCCGACAATTCTTCAGGAAACACATCAGTAAACTTATTAACAATTGGTAACTGTTCTAACTTTAATTCAGACCCTCGAGTATCAAGAATGTAGGCTAAAAATGCTTCATTACCTTTACGCAACAATCTCTGAGCTAATAAGGTTGAAATAATTCTGACCATTTCTTTCGGATTTGCAGACTCAATAGTAATTATTTCACCAGTCTGACATTTCAGATCAATCTGTTTTTCTTTACAATTCACTACAGCATCATGCTTTGTCAACCAATTCATTCCCAAAATAACATAAAATTCTTGAAAAGGTAATAGCACCAAATCAGCAGGGAATTCACAGCCTTTTATTTTCAATGGACAGTCACGACAAACTAGATTAACTATCACATTTTGACATAATGGATTAGTGACTTGAACATCATAGTCAGTAGGTTCAACAGATAATTTCTTTTCTAATGCTAATGCAGTGCAAATATAAAAATGTGTAGACCCAGGGTCAACCAATGCATACACACTAACATCGAACATATAAAATGTACCAGCAATTACATCTGGAGCTATAGCTTCCTCTCTCGCTCGGATAGCATAAGTACGTGCAGGTGCTCAAACTTCTAACCGAGCAGCATAATCTCTCATACCCGAATGAGTAGTCCCAGCTGCACTTCTTTGACCTGATCGTTTACTTTTTTGAGGAGTGACTAATTGCTTTTCTTTTTGTTCTCCCTTCCCTTTTAGCAGTTGAGGACAATCTCGAATAAAATGATCAGTAGCCCTGCACTTGTAACAAGCTCTTGTCTTACCTCTACGTTCACCAGAGTGAGGTTTTCCATAATACTTACATCTAGGCCTGGGAACATTCTGTACACTGCTAACACTAACTACAGGTTTAACAGTAACCCCAAAATCCTGTTGAGTCAACTTGTTATTACTCGATCATTCCGGCATTGAGGTAGATCGAATGGAATCATCTCTAAACTTTTTAGCCAGAAATGCTGAAAATGATTTGGAGGAGCTTCTCTTATAGGATTATTTATTTCTTCTTTCCCGTTACATTTTTCTATTGTACACTTCTTCCATTTTCTAGGCACGATCTAACAGAACAACAAATTCTCGTATCTCTGTACCCCTAATCATCATTCTGATCTTATCATTTATCCCGTCCTCAAATCGTATACACATTTCCTCTTCAGTTGGTACAATATCTCGAGCATATTTGCTGAGGTATACAAACTCCCTCTCATATTTAGCTACTGATCGACTTTCTTGTCACAAATCAAAGAATTCTCTTTTCTTTTTATCCAGATATTTCTTTTTAAATTCACTTTGGAAAAAATTCCCAAGTGATTTTATCTTCCGTTACTACAACTTTCATTGTCTCCTACCAATTATATGCTTCTTCTTTTAGTAAAGAAACAACACATCTCAAATAATTGTTTGGAGAACAAGCCATTTGTTTAAAAACTCTTATTAAATTCTGAAGCCAATATTCAGCTTTGACTAGATCATCATCTGATCTTCCCAAAATTCTTCTGCTCCAAATTTTTTGAGTTTTCCTATAGGAGTATGCTTACTTGATTCAGTTACCGGAGGAGGAGCAACTAGAGGTGCTACAGATGGTGCAGTAGGGGAGGAGGTTGTTAATCCTGATTTCTTTCTTGCGTCATCTCATTAAACCATTTCTTCATAAATTCATAGAACATATTTTTGAGTTTCTATTCTTGCATCGGAGAAATTGGGATACTACTACTTGTCCCATACTCAGATGTTTGTATTCCGCTATTAGTTTCATCATGCTCAGCATGTTTAGATCTATCAGACATTTTTACAATCTATAAGAAAAACAAAGATTAGACCGGATCATACACATCACACTCACAGATTTATATGGCATGTATTTCTATACACTTTACACATTACATTCGTTTCGAGAATCAGCTAAATCGAAGCTCTGATACCAATAAATGTAACACGCTTAACCCGTGTCCGTCGTTGGAATAGAGTTATGGAGTATTATAGGAATTTACAAAACATTTATAGATAATTCATATTAATTACTATTCATTTCCCAAGATTAATCATAACATCCCTTAAATAAAACCTTGAGGCTCAAAATAAACATTAGAATCGAGTTGGGACTAAATTGGGAATTCATAAATTTTTTATGAAAATTCACAAATTTTTCTTATACACAAGGGTCACACGCCCGTGTGGCTCACACGGCTGAATGACACATGAGCCACAGCCGAATGATACACCCATGTCCTAGGCCATGTGGTATATGAAATAAGTCACACTCGTGTCCCCAACCCGTGTAACTCTCTAACTTGCAAAACATTAAGGTGCAGTATTCACACGGTCAAGGCATACATGGCCAGATTACACACCCATGTGCATGGTCGTGTGTCACACACGGCTGAGACACACGTCCGCATCTCTACCCATGTGGACGAAAATAGGCCATTTTAAGGCTAATTTTCTCACCCTTTATACCAACAACCTTCACACAACACTTTCATATACCAATAAAATCCAACCAAGCAACCAATGCAAGCTAAAAATCATGTTTTAAACTTATTTAATCATCACAAAACTCATATGCATAAACTTACCATAATAACTCCATTCATTAATTACTATAAGATACTACTAATTATATGCATACAAACATATTATATATATGTGCAACTTACAACCATATTACAAGTTTACTTCCTTTCAATTCAACCTTATACATGCCATATAAACCTTAAAATGCATAACAATATCTACTGGAGTAAATTGGATAGTGTGGCTTTATGTGTTGATCTGATCCTCCGAATTCACGTTAATCTACAAAGAACATTAAACACACAAAAGTAAGCTTATAGAAGCTTAGTAAGTTCATAGGCTTTAAAAACAAAATATTACCGAACAAACTATAATAAAACATTAAACAGAATATTTCACTAACATTGCCTGCCAATCACAATTCCAATTAATATAATTCATTTGGTTGAGCTCAATATCAAATACTTCATAGATTCTCTCACAATAAATCCATATGACACTTACCAATACTTATCAAATTAGAGAACGTCTTACGAATTTGAGTACATCGTTTTCTTAATGCCATAGTCCAACTATGGTCTTACACGTATATTGCCATGGCCCTACCATGTTCTTACACTCATAATTCCATAACCCAATTATGGTTTTATCATTAGGATGCCATAGCCCAGCTATGGTCTTACACTTGTACATATACTGCCATGGTCCAACCATGGTCTTGCGTTCACGATGCCATAATCCAATTATGGTATTTTCACTGAAATGCCATAGCCTAGCTATGGTCTTACATTTAAAACTTTGCCATGGTCCAACCATGGTCTTATGACCATGATCTTATCCGTCAATTCATCTTGTAACACGAAACGATTGTACTCAATCATGCGTTTCACTTAACTTTCAATTTGATTTTCATAGTATTACAATAATCATAATTCAATAACAATGATATGAAATAATGCATTAAATAATTCTTAAATTATCAATTAATCATTAAAGTTCAACCATATGAACTTACCGGGTAGTTTGTAGCAGTTGTAGAAATTTAAGGACTATTCTGTTAATTTTTATTTTCTGCGTTTATCTTTGAGTTCTTAATCTATAATGTAAAATTATTCATTCATTAACATCTAATTTAATTCTAATTCACTTCACAATTTATTCCTTCAAATTTTGAAATTACACATTTACCCAAATTTTATAATTTTTACAATTTAGTCCCCGATCAATTAACCCATCAATTGAGTCAATTTTTCTCAATTAAGACTTTATATAATTATTTTAGACTACTATACAGCATTTGATATTCATAATTTCATCACCAAACCCTAATTCCAATCTTTTTCACAATTAGGTCCTAAAATTAATTTCTATTGAAATTACTTGATAAAATCATCATATAATAAAATTAAAGCTTCAATTTCATGTTAATTCATCATAAATACCCAGAAATCATAAATGGTAACTTTCAAAATTATCCATAGAATCAAAACTAATGAAATAAATAGTTAGACCTAATTGTAAAAGTCTTAAAGACACAAAAATTATAAGAAAAGAGCAAGAATTAAACTTACATAGTGCAAAAATAAAAACCAGCTTATAGGACTCTCCTATGGTGTTTTTAGCTGAATAATGATGAAGAAATATCTAGATTTTCAATTTAGTCATTGTTTTATTTGTTTAATTTACAAAATTTACAATTTTGTCCTTAGTTCACATTGTTTTCTTGTCTATTTCTATACCCATACCGTCCAGCCCATATAATTTGAGTCTAATTGCCTTTTAAATCCTTTCTTAAATACTATTTAAGCTATTTACTCATTTTAACAAGTTTTGCACTTTTTCAATTTAGTCCTTTTAATTAACTAACTATCAAAATGTTAAAATTTTCTAACTAAACTTTAATACTAAATCACTAACACTTCGTATATATTTATAAAAATATTTATGGCTCAATTTATGAAATTGAGGTCTCAATGCCTCGCTTTTGACCCAATTTACCTAATAAATTCTTTTAATTCACAAAATTCACTAATTCAAAATATTTCTAAAATCTTGCTTAACTAGTAAATATTAATTTATTAAATTTTCAAAATCACTCGTCGGATTTAGTGATCTCAAATTATCGTTTTCGATACCACTGTAAATTAGGCTGTTATATTAGGAGTGTCGATAGAGATAGTGGTTGAACATATAGGTGATCCACCAAACATGTCAATGATAGAAGTTAAATAGGCAGAAAACAAGATGCTGAGTTAGCTTTGTTAGCACAGCAAGAGGGGCCCGTTCTACGGATGAATGATTCCTTCTTTTGTACCAAAAAAATTTTCTTTAATGCCTTAAATTATTACAAGTATTTTTAATGTTGTCTAAACTAAATCGAACCAACTGTTAGACCGATTGGACAAGGAACTGATTGGGTATTGGTCCGATTAACTTGTGAAGTAGTATGGACCATTTAATATGGATTTTATAATTTTTAAATATTTTTTTTACTTTTTTTAACTTTTAATAATTTATTTGTTTTAAATCGAATGAACTAGCGAGATTATGAACTAATAGTTTGGCTGGTTCGACCATCGGTCCGATTCCAAAATATGTATTTTTTGAGTAATCTCAATACTCTTAAAAAAATGTTTCAAAGTTTTTTCCAAGTCATTTTAAGTCTTGGTATCAATATCTCCTTAAACAATCTCTAAAAACACTTTTTAAAGGACTAAAACATCGATAACCAACTTTAAAGTATAGATACATAGGCAAGTTGGTAGCCACATCACAAGCTAAAAGGTATCGGTACTCAGCCTTAAGGTATTGATACCTAGACATTCGTAACAACTATCTTTGTTTGAGATATCAATATCATTGCTTGCAAGGTATCTTAATTGCGTAAATTTAGCACCTGTAACGATTAACTACTAGAAACTCCTTTCAACAACCCCAAACGACTAAAAACTAAAAAGAAAGTATAAATAAATTCTCCAAACATTCAAGAGAAAAGAAGAGAACAAACATCAAAGTTTAAGAGCTTAGATTTCAACATTCTTAAACATTGGTCTCATACTCACATTTTGCATTTATTTTATTCCTTTAGTCAAGTGTTTATTTATATTTGTGATACCTTAATTTTGTAAACATCTATTTTAAAGAGGTCATTATTGTTTAAATATTTTCAACCTTTGTAAAAGGAAAGGATTTTTAGTTAAGCCTTGAAATATTAAGGAAATGTTTTCTCTTAACCTACGTAGAAGATAGGGAGTTGTAAAGATTATACATTGCTTTTAAAATATATAAATTCTAAAAGATTGAATTGGGAAAATTCTTAGTCAGAAAAATAAAAATGGTGGAATTAGACAATTAAGACTAAACTGTTATAAATTGTTATGTCAATTTTTTTTAAGATTTCAATTTCTTTTTGTTAGAGTTGTGTGACCCGAATCTCGTTTGGTCTGGTTTGACAAGTTCGAGGTGCAACTCACTTGTTAAAGAAATAAAATAGAGAGGCAAAATTAAGGATCTGTGGGGGTGAAGGACCGAGGTTGATTTAAAAAAAAAAACCGCGGATAGCTAAAAGCCTCTTGTATTATTGTTTTTCACCATTAGTACTGAATTTTCCTCTACTACCCGTGATTTTTCTCGATAAGAGTTTTCCGTATAAAATCTGCGTATTCTTATTTTTCTTTCTTATTACTTTACGATCATTCCTACTATCATTATCAATATATAATATAACACTCTTTTTCATCATCAATTCACCCTTTCCTTAAATTATTGAGCTTTAACAATTTTTTTTTCGGATACTAGCAATTGATCGTCCATATTAAAAGATAAAATTTTAAAATTTTATCATACATATTTACTTTCCTTAATATGATTTTCATGTTTGGAAAGTCATTTAATAATTATATTTAGATATAATCGTTTACAATTACACATGTATATAATGTTTGGGTAATTATCATAATTAATGAACTTTCTTGAATTGAGTATAATTAAAGCATATCATTTACATTTTACAATTTTTAGGGAAGATTAGAATTGATAATTACGTTGGTAATTAAAAATAATTATACTCAAATCCAATTACATTGTAAATATTGCTACAAGATTTAAGTTTAAGGTAAACTATAGAAGTAGTCATCCAACTATTAGCATATTTTTGTTTTGATCACTCAAGTTCAAAAATTCTATTTTAGTCACAAAAGTGATTGACTTTTGATGTTTTGTTACTCCTCCGTTAAATCATTAACGGAATCCTTATGTAACCTTTTTTATTGGCATAATTCTATTTTAGTACCATAATATTTACAAATTTTATTAATTTGATCTTAATTCTACAAAATTCAACAAATTCTATCAATTTAGTCTTGATTCTTAAAAATAAAAATAAAAATAAAAGTTCATTTTCAAAAAATATAATTTTTTATAAAATACATACAAATTTATTTAAAATATAAATAAATGAATACCCATTTTCTATTAATAACCAAAACAGTGCAAAGTAAGTTGATACTCCAAAACTTATATGTATGGGTGAGCAAAATTCAATTCGACTCAAAAAATCGAAAAAATTTGAATTTTAAATGATTCAAATCAAGTTAATTGAATTAATCGAGTCAACTTAATTTTTTTTTCATATTTCGAGTTCGAATTGAGTTGAGTTTTCGAATTCTAATAGTTTGAATAATTCGAATAAATCGAATATTAAACTACCCCTTTACCCCCAAAAATCAAAATCCTCTTATTTTTTATTAGTTGCTTTTATTTGTTCACTTCAATTTTTCTTTGCATGATTATTTTTAAAAACTTTAAAGAAAAATATTTTTAAAAATAACATAAAAATGAAAAACACCAAAATTATTTTTTAATTTAACTCGAACAAATATATTCGATTAGATTTGGTTCGAATTCCATCTCACTCGACTCGGTTTGAGAAAATTTCAAATTGAGTTAGGATGATAAAATAAGATTTGTTAACTTGATTAACTCAAAATTTTTTTATTCGATTCGAGAGAACGCTCACCCTACTTATATATATTTCCACTTACCTGATTTTACTATTTGATCCATCAACAGTTAAGATATGATGGAGTCTATATCTTTGGAAACTATTTCTTTTGGACTGTTTCCATGGATATGTGAGGGGAAAAATTCATACAATGATAAAAGTAAGACAAGTTTGGAGTAGAGAAAGCATTTTAAAGTGCCAAAACCGTGTTGGTTACATTGTTGTAAGTGGATGACATTGCTTGTATATTTTAGTCGTGACTTCACATAAATAAAGCAAATAAAATGAAAAGAGAAGGGGGAAATATTAGGCAACTAGAACACAGCACACACTAAATTGGATTACTTGAAAGAGCATATATTATACAAAAATGGTACATGGAGCTTTCCCTCAACACCTCATCCTCTATCCCCTTTCCTTTGGCTAGAGTGAGGGATAGAGTTTGGGTATTCATTTATTTATAAATATTGTTATAATTTTTTTATAAAATTTTATGTATTTTTAAAAATAATTTTTATATACATTTTAAAATTTTAAAATTTGAAATTTTTAGAATCAAGACTAAATTAATATAATGTATAATGTTGATGACTAAATTTGATGAATTTTTTAGAATTATGACCAAATTGATAGAAGATGTAAACATTGAAGGACTGAATTTGTTATTATGTTAATAAAAAGGTCAGTCAACATTCTGTTAATAATTTAAGGGAGGAGTAACCAAAATATCAAATATCGATAATATATTAGTGACTAAAGTAAATTGTTTTTTTTTTTTTACTTAGATGACCAACACAAAAATACGCTAATAGTTAAGTGACTACTTGCGTAGTTTCCCATTACGTTTAAGAAGATTATTTTATACGATAATAATAATATTTTAATTTTAGTTCATATATTTTATTTACGAGAGATAATTTCCATACATTTTGGCCTACTAAATATTTAACTAAATTACATAGTAATTTTTTATAAATTATTTGTACTAATTTTGACTAAATTACATAATATTTATTATTAATTATTAATACTTAGCTAAGGATTAACTAATAGTGACAAATAACATATGTTTAATGTTATAGAGGAAATAACCTAACATATGGAATGTTAAAGTAATTAGATAAAATTGTATATGATATTTAGTTTTTCGTTAATTTTATTAGTGCTTTTGAAAAGACACCTAATTATTAAATTTGGGTGAAAGTGCTTGTAATAACACATGAGTACCATGTTCGGATAACTATTGTAATAAATGAATTTTCCTTATTTATTGTGAATAACTTTATAAACATTTGGGTTACTTTGGCATGGATTTAAGTCAAACATTGTTTAATCCATTTGAAGATGTTGAATTTGGATTTTTGGATGATTTATGCAAAGATTACCGGTTTTTAAAGTTCATGGTATGTTCAAAGGTATGAATAGGAGCTTCAAAGTATTAAGTATGCTACATTATAATTATTTTGTTGTCTGAGTGTTGGTGTTTTGAGCATACTATGATGGTTGAAACATGTTGGTAATGACTTGATTCCTTGGGAGAAATTTGAAACACATGAATTGTTTGTTCTAGACATTTTTCTTTAGAAATTTTATTTAATAGGTGAATTTTATGATAGTGGTTGCATATCACGTTCAAAATGTGTATTGGTTGGAAGAATACCTATTTGATATGTTAGACGCATGTTTACTAGAGTTATTAGAGGTTTTGATACATTTTTAGTGAGTTTTAGAGGATGAAAATACACTTTTTTGTTGTTGTCTTTTGTACATTGGGAGTCAGGTCTCAAGATAGAACAAATATGTCTCGAGACAGTATAGTTTTTTGGATAGATGTCTTGAGAAATGGCGAGCACATCTTAGGACATAGGTTGCTTTCTCTCAAGACAATGAAGTTCTTAGCTAAAATTTGGCCTAGTTGCCTCAAGTCTCTATACATAACCTCTTTGTCTTGAGACATGCAATGTAGCATTCAAAGTTTGGCTTCAATGGACTATTGACATGCACTAATTATCTCGAAACGTACAAGCAGTTTTTTTTTCATGCTTATATTGATTACAGTGATACATGAATGCTTGATGTGTTGTATTGCTTATGTTTTAATGTGTTTTAAATGTATGATTGATTGATCGGGTCACTTCGATGACTAGTTAACACTTCGTGCTCAAACCAGGCCTCTATACCAAGTATGGGGTGTTACATCATGACTCTCCAATTATAGCCTTTTCCAAACTTCAAGCACTCACCAAAATATTTGGTCAAGGAATATATGCCATCTTTATAATTGACTTCAATGTTGTAGTGCTTGATGGTTGTTATATGAACTATTGGGTATGGTGCCCTAAGTGTCGTATTTTCGTCTAAATATACTTGTAATTCTTTTGAACTGATTGATTAATAAAATTATTCATAAATGAAATTAATATACTTTGTATTATTGTCCTCAAATAATTTTTGCATGCAAAGCAAAATAGAAGCAAATGTTTCTCATTAGTTGTCTATTGTTTAAACTGATACTAAGATCGAAATACGGAAAGACAACTTGTATTAGTATACGAACAAAAAAATATCCTTAGTCTAATTGAAAATGAGGAAACTGATTGAAAGACTAATATGTCATCTATCAAATCCAATTGGGAAGATGCCTTGCCTTGGGTATAAGAGCAAATGACTCCCAAAAAATAGAGACATAGATGTGACTGACTGAACTGATAGTACGTAAGACAAGACCCAAGCAAAATAGATCTTGAAATTCATAGTGTGACATACCTAAATCCTGAGTGGATGGTGGTCTATGTATGCATGACTCGTACACTTTGATGTAAGTAAAAGCATGAGTTCAAATAGATAAGGAACCGAAAGTTGGTGTGTTGGGTGTACAACTTCTGTAGTATGTAGTATCATACAAAATAGTGGAAATCATAGCCCAAAACATGTGAAAATGATATCCTCTCATTGGCATTACATGGTTGATGAAAAGTAAGCGTGGTGACGGGTCGTCCGTCTTTATGATGGATGATTTGATCACTACTTGATAGTGATTGACTTTTCATGAAGGAAGATGTAATGATTACCATGAGATAAAATAGGATCATATTGGGAGAACGAATATTATCCCAAAGAGCTCAAGGATATCCAAATGATGGTAACACACTAATGACAAAGTCATTGGATGAGCATTAAGTAGTTGATTTCATAATGGAATGTCGTTAGAGAGAGCTCAGTCAGATACTATAGTGGAATGACTTCGTGACTAAATGAGTTTATAATTAATAGGTGAAAAGCCGAAACTTAATTATAAATCATTTAAGCCTTAACTTCATATGTCCAATCGATCCCTCCCCTAGCTCATTGAAGCCAGAAATGAATTGCGTGTTTGAATAAAAATGAACGGAATGAATAGAAAAAGAGAAATGGGAAACATTCAGGAATGATTATGGTTTTCTCAAAATGGAGAAATAAGATTATTTGGGAATAAATGTAGGTTTCCAAAAATAGAAATGAAAATTTGCAGTCCTATACAGGATTACTTAAAAAATGATGAAAGAATGAGTTTATATCTTTAGATTGTTTTAAAGCCTGAAAATGAAAATAAAGTATTCAAACATAGTGAACATGTTGAGTTGTGACATATTAAACGAATTTTCTCGAAATTTTTCTAGGGGGTAAATTCGTCAAAATTTTAATGGAGTAAAATTGTGATAAGAAAATTAATTAATATGTACTTATTAAAGTTTATTTTGGGAAATAGAAAAACTGAATCGGGTTGGATCACGTTATAGAGTACATGGTCAAAAAACCCAAGAAATACTCGTAATTAGACCCGATCTGAGAGAGGCCCAAAACCCCTCATACAACATGAAAGGGGAAACAACCCTAGTAGAAATACAAGGGTGAGTCGTTCACTCCTCTCCTACTCTAAGTATGATGTTGTTTTTCTATTTAAAATAAACCTCTACAACTCTACAAGAATTTTACCTTCTTTTCTTATAAATAGGTGGCACCGGTAGAGCTATTAATACAACTTTTGAGAGATTGTTATTTTGCTGGAAAATAGAGAGAATTTATTGTCAACATTTAAATATATTTTTCTAGAATAACAATTTTATTGGTTTCTTTTAAAGAAGAGAGAATTTTCGTTTTCACCTCAAAATAGAACATTTTTTCTAGTTCTATGTTTTAGTTTAATTGGTTCAAGCCCACACTTGAAGCAATTCGTGGTATGAGAATAGTAGAAAAGATCGTTTGGTTGAAAGTCAAGAACAACAAAGATCCACTTATCAGAAAACACATGTGCATGTTCGATTAATGTTTATTGCTATAAATATCACAAACTGAGTCGATTTTCAAAATTTTAATTTTTCGCTGTGCAAGAAAATCATTTTCAAATTAGATTTTTTCCAAAAATTGGTATGAAGTCAAGTTGTGCTATGTTTATCGTGTAAATTGAGATCAAATCTCTCTCTTCATCTTGTTTGATTAATATTTGATAAGATGTGATATTTTTATATTTTTTTGAACAAAAAAGGAACACAAAGGTCATCTTGATTTATTAAGTAACATCACAAATTACAGCATCATGGATTTTCGATGGATAATCCATTTCGAAGAAACTAGTTTTGGCCTCACTATACATTTTTTTTTACAAATTAAATGGGCTACATTATTACAAGACCGTTTGGTCCAAATTAACTTGGCAGATTTAAAATTGTTGAAAGCTGCACGCACTCCTTAATTCGCGCGCCTATTATGGTGACGTTAGTGGCAATATTCCTTAGCCTGTTGACCAGACCAACGTGATTCGTCTAAAAAATGACATGTTCTTTTATTTTCAATTGACATGCTAATTTAATGCTTTCTTCAAAGGCCACGCACTTAGCCTCTTCCACCGACAGCATTGACTCTATAAAGCCCCCACCGCCTCCTAAAATAATGCCTTTGTCATCTCTATTAATCGTCCCATACCCGATTCTGTTTCCACCCACTGTAGCATCAAAGTTAATTTTTATGAAGCCCTTTAAAGGTTTTTCCGCTTTTTGCCTATGCTATTTTGTGAAATCAAAGGCTCGTTTATAAGGTTGTAAATCCAGAACTCCTTGTTCAAGGTGCTGGCTCTTTCCCAAATAATCTTAGCCTCCTTTTCTTTTCCCCTGAAGATGTAGTTGTTTCTATTGTTCCAGCAGTTCCATAAAATCATCATGAGATTGGCCATAGCTCTTTTGTCAAGCACTCTCATCATGTCTTCCAACCAGTCAATACAGTGGTCATACTTCTTCGAAATGGTGCTCTTGGACCACACACCTAAGGAGAGAACTGCACGAGATGTTGGGAAATATTTTAACGCATGTAATAGAGTTTCGGTCTCAGCTCCACACCTTGGGTGTCCCTTGTCAAAGCCGTGTCTAATAGAAGCAATTTTTTCATTCATCGGGAGAATTTCATGCCCACATGCCAAGCAAAACACACGAATCTTCAGTAATGTGTCAAGCTTCCAGAGAGCTTTCCAAAATAATCTGTGAGGGCCATTCCACATTTCTTTCAATAGCAACCATGAGTAAGCAGACTTTGAAGTAAAGCACTCATGAGGGTTGTGAAACAAATTATTTTATCGCTCTGGCCCTCGTCCCCTATAGGCATGTTGCAAATCTTGTCACCCCAATCTTTCCTATACACATTTTTAACTTTATTAACATTCCAGCTTCTCCTATCCGCAAGCTAAAGATCTTTCACTCTCATCTCATTTGGGTTGAGTATGTTGCTTCTAATAGCATTCCCATTAAGACCTTCCATTCCCCAATTGTCAACCCAAATGTTTATATTGTCGCCATTCCCAACCTGCCACCCAAAACCATCTTTAAGAGCTTCCGCTGCTGCCACAATGCTTGACCAGGTAAATGACGCTTTGTCCACCTTTTTGGCTTGAAAAATGTTACCATCAGGGAAATATTTCAAAGACAACACTTTAAAACAAAGAGAATCTTTGTTGTTTATAAGCCTCCACACTTGACGCCCTAAGAGAGCTAAGTTGAAGAGTCGAACATCTCTAATTCTAAGACCTTCATGCCCTTCGATTTACACAAAGTCTTTTAAGGAATCATTGTCCAAAATCTGCCTTTGTCTTTTCTCGACCACCACATTTTACTTAGCTTATCTTGAATATCATTAATCACCCCTTTTGGAGCCAAAAAAATTGACAGAGCATATGTAGGGATAGATTGGAGAACCGCTTTGATTAATACTTCTTTCCCACCAAAAGAGAGCAGCCTCTTGGTCTAACTGTTGATCCTGTAAGACAATCTATTATTAATCTCTTTGAAAGCTACTGTTTTCTTCTTACCAATTGGAATGGGAAGGCCTACATAGTTGTTTAAATTCTCCATCATCATCATGCCTAGAAGATCACTAAAATTGGCTCTTTAAGCACTTGGAGTGTTGGGACTGAAGAGAACCATTGACTTTTCAAAATTAATCTCTTGACCTCAAATGTTAGAAAAATTATTAAGCATGTTAATGAAACTTTCAACATCACTCTTTTTATTTTTAACGAAAAGGAGCGTGTCATCAGCAAAGAACAAGTAATTTATCTTAGGGCCGTTTCTACTAGCCCAGATACCTATAAGTAAGTTGTTCTCCTGAGCATGATAAACATCCTCAAGAAAGCTTCCATAAAACATAAGAACTAATAAGGGGAGAGGGGATCCCCTTGATGGAGACCCCTCTCGGGGGTAAAAATATATGATAAAATATTGTTACATTTAACCGTATATTTAACCAAGTGAACGCAATGCATAACCCATCGAATCCTTTTTCTTCATAATTGTTTCAATAAAGTTCCACTATATGCGATCGTACGCTTTGCTCATGTCGAGCTTGACCACAAACCCTTTATTAGGTCTATTTTAGAACTTTGAAGATAGTGGAGAAGCTCATGCACAATCAGAATATTATCATGTATCATCCT
Source organism: Gossypium rotundifolium (assembly GCA_025506655.1). NCBI lineage: Eukaryota > Viridiplantae > Streptophyta > Magnoliopsida > Malvales > Malvaceae > Gossypium > Gossypium rotundifolium. Next base: position 21,964,366 of record CP106727.1, read on the forward strand.
CCCCAGCACAAAGGCTCTTTGATTTTGGCTGATGTAGCTAGGAAGAACAACTTTCATACGATTGGCAAAAACCTTTGAGATAATCTTGTATACAAACCTGCATAAACTGATAGGACGGAAATTAGTAATCTCACATGGATATCTAATTTTAGGAATTAAAATGATCATAGTTTTATTAAGGCTAGAATATTTTTTCCTATTAAGAACATCCAAACAGAACTTAATAGTATCATTTCCCACGATCTCCCAATGATGCTTGAAGAAATTTTCGGGGAGGCCGTCGATACCGGGAGCTTTATTTGGGTCCATCTACTTAATAGCCTGAAGAACCTCCTTCTCCGTGTAGTCCATGTTAAGCCACTCATTGGTCTCCCTGGACACACACTCCTTAATATATCCCATCTCTTGGATATTAGCATTTTGACCGTTAGACCTAAACAATCTCAAAAAATAATCCTTTACCACCTGACTAATTTCCTTACTATTTGTCACCCAATTTCCTTCCGTGTTTTTAAGCTTTTCAATATTATTCTCCTTTAGCCGTCTAGTAGCTTTAGTATGGAAATACCTAGTATTCCGATCCCCTTCCCTAAGCCATTTTGACCAAGACCTTTGTACCTAGTAGCTTTCTTCCATGGCATAGAGAAAGTCAAGCCTTCTACGAGCTTCCTTCATAGTCTTCCCACTATCATCTTTATTGGTAGAAACAATGATCAAGTCAATATATTTCTCCAATTTTTACATTTCACTCTTCATTTTTTCATATTTCTTACGCTGCCAAGGACCAATGACCGACCTAACCCTTTCGATCTTATCCCCATAATCAGTTTTATCCCTGTTCCAAGTGCATTCAATAACATTTTTTGCTTCCTTGTCACTAGCCTAAAAAACATTGAATTTGAAGCATAATCTATGGTTTTTAAGATAATCTTTTGGTTTTCGACCCCACAATTCTAAGAGAATCGCGTCATGATCGGACTAGGTTTTCCTCACCACTTTGGTAGCAATAAAAGGAAAGTTTTCAACCAAGGAAACTGAGGTGAGGAATCTATCAATTCTTTCCTTTATCAAACTCCCCCCACTCCTATTATTGACCCAGGTAAACAACCCACTATCGGGTTTGATATCCACAAGAGCCAAATCATCCATGACCTTTTTGAAATCATTTATATGTGCCTTTACCCCATGCGGCCACTTTCTTTCTCAGCTTCATTCAGAATTGCATTGAAGTTTCCCCAACAACCCAATCCTCCCTAACTGAAACCCCGACCTTACGTAATATATCCCATGAACTGCTTCTAAGATTCGGGTTTGCATGACCATAGAATCCCGTTACACGCATGTTTTTGTTGCACTCCAGTTTGACCATAGAATCAATATGATGCTTGGAGTAGCTTTGAATAGAGACATTTGTCCCATCCCTCCACATCAGCGCAAGTTCCCCACTCCGGCCCTCTGAGTTAACAGCTAAGCCATTTTGCATCCTACATTTATTTTGAACCCTACAAAAGTCATTAGCAGTCATTTTAGTTTCGCTAAGAAATATAAGATCAGGATTGTTCGCAACGAGAAGTTGCTTTAACTCCCTTAGTTTTGCGGGGTTCCCCAATCCGCGACAATTCCAGAACATAAACTTCATTTGTTGAATGCGGCCCATAGAACTACTCCCTATGATAAGCTTCAAAACTCCAAGAGAATGGTGAAAACTATAGCCTTTTTCACTATCAGAGACACATCAAGAAACGCATCAAGAAAATAAAGAGATTAACGAGATCCACACTTCGGAAATAAGGCAGAAGTCCAACCAGAGAAATTGTGACAGAAAAACACACAACAAAAGAAAGAAATGAAACACAGTAGCAATCCAAAATGAACCGATAAATCACCTTATCACACAATGAAAAGCACCCATCGTTAAACCCTAACCTCAGGTGACAAGAAGGAGAAAACAAGCAAGAAAACAATAAAATGAAGCAAGCTTCAACAGTCAAAAGAAACCGAGAAAACAAACAACTACTTGAAAATAAACGACATAAAACTAAAAGATAGAGAAACCATTAAAAATTGTATTTTGCATGCTTTTTATGCCTGTTAAAATGAAAAGAAACCCTAAGGGGAAAAATCGTTGAAAAGTCAAAGAAAAGAATCTGCCATTAATGGCGAGCATGAAATATGAATCAAAAACCATGCAGGAGACGTACAACACCTATATAACCATTCAGTCGACAAGGAAAAGAAAAAAAATCAAAAGAAAATGAAAAAACCTTGGTAATCCCAATGAACAAACTCATCAAAATAGGTCTGATTTTGCTAAAGGGAAACATGAGGAAGCACGAATGAGTCGTCTGTACAATCTTGACTGGTCCACCACCTTCAATCACGCACCAAACACGTAAAAGGACACCCTCCCCCTCGAGTGGCACGCCACTACTACAACACCAGCCCCATCGCAATCCGAGGCATCCACCAAAACACGACCACCCAATTATTCAATACAAAATAAAGATGGACACAAAACCAAAACAAGAAAAAAATGCTTCAAAATCTTGGAGAGAGTTTTGAATCAAGATACTGCTATGCTTGATATTCTTATAATTATTCGCATGTTTAGGGGAATGTATGTGAATGTGTAACACCCCTAACCCGTAACCATCACCAGTCTAGGGTTAAGAGGCATTACCAGACAAATTGAAACTTTTACGAACAATTGACATCATAAAGTATATTATCGTCATATCATAACAAAATAAAAACATAGAGTCTCTTAAGTAGGTCTACGAGACCTTAATCAAGCATTGGAAAGGGGTCGAGACTAAATCAAACGCTTATGAAACTTTCTGAAAAATTTAACATTTTTCTAAGATACAGAGGTCACACGCTCGTGTAGGCAGGCCGTGTGCCTCACACGGCCTCAGACACGTCTGTGTGCCTCACCCATGGTTGGCACTGACTTATACCACATGGCAAGTGAAACACCCCACACCCGGCCCACGAGAATGGACCGGATCTGGTATGTTCCTCGATGTAACCCGGTTCAAAATTCATTCGAATACTTTGAAAACTGTGTGTTTTGAAAGATAGTTTGTTGTGGGTTGGGCTCGAGTTGAAAACAAATTTATCTTATAACAAAAACCCATTTGTTTCAGGTGACAAAATATTTAAACTTATTTTAAATTAAATGGGCTTATTCTTTGTAAAGCCTTAAATTCATAACATAGTAATTAAAGCAGAAATAAAATGTCACGATGGCCTTATTACATAAAATGAAACCCAAAATAAAATTGTACAGTACTTAAAATAAAATAAAGATTCAAATAATATTAAACTTCAAACATGGCCACCACAAGTTCTGCGTCCGGGTCCATTCTTGCTCATCACAGAAACATGTTCCCTAGCAAGGGTAAGTCGATAGACTCAATGTGTAACCAACACCAAAACATAATAGAAATAGGCACACCATTCATATCATATTCATATAAAAATTCAAGATAATGATGCAAACCCGAACCCAAACCTATATAGCCATCTGCTACACACCACCCGTACCATCCTACACACCGTGGGGACTACTAAGTCAACCCTCCATCCGCTACACACCATCGAAGGCGTTCATTTGCGATCGACGTTCTCATCGCCCACTTATAATATTGTGGCATAGCCACCACTTTCGAGATAATGTAACCGGGTTACCACATTCACTTAATGTGACCAAGTCACCACATTCACTTAGTGAGGTCAAGTCATCACGTTTCACTTAGTGAGACCGAAGTCGTCACGTTTCACTTAGTGAGACCGAAGTCATCACATTCACTTAGTGAGACCGAAGTCATCACATTCACTTCCCCTTTCTCAATTAACCCGAATGCCCCAAATTATACATATCATGCATATCATATTTAATTTCACTTTCACATCACTTTTCACATGTTAAATATAACATATTTTGAAATCCTAGTAGGAGTAGGAAAACGCGTGCACAGTACTTTGTACCATAATATGGTACTTTAGCCACATTCTTACACTTTCATATTAACATATATATCATATTTAAGCCATAAATCTATTAGGATTAGTGTGGTGTACACACGGTACCTTAGCCATATTCTTACACTTTCATATTAACACATATATCAAGTTTAAGCCATAAATCTATTAAGATTTAGTGTAGGGTACACACGGTACCTTAGCCATATTCTTACACTTTCATATTCACACATATAATAAATTAAAGCGTAAATCTATCAAGATTTAGTGTAGGTACACACACGATTTGCTTATCAATTCCTTGAAATCTCGAAAACCCGATCTATTGCTTTAGATCTCAATCCCTACATTTGATTAATCACTTACTACTTTAATAAAAAACCATTTGACCATAAATCCAAATCCTAGTAGGATTAGTATTCTTATAACTTACCTTGTTGCCGATTTCAATACTAATCAAATCCCGAAATCTATGCTATGCTCCTCCTTGTATTCGGCCAAGCACTAAATCTCATCGGGGTTAGTTTGGCTTTTAAACAAACATGAATTAGATCTAACTATCAAAATAGGCCTTAGCCGAATGCTATGACACTTACCTTGTGGATTTTAAATCCAAAACTCACCGAATAACTAAGGAACACGCGACCTATGGTGTACCTTCGGAAAAGAACTTCTCCTTCCTTGTAGCCTACACTTAGTAAATCCCGAAAGATCTCTTCAAAGTTTCGCAACCATGAACATTAATGGGATTAGCCCTAGATTTCGATAAGTCTAAAATAAAAAGAATGGAAACCAAACTTGGATCTTACCCTTATTTGAAGGAATCGATTGCACCTTCACTTCAACCTTGAGAGATTCGACTTAGAGACTTGATGAACAATCGGCTATGATTCCCTTATGTATTCGGTTTCAAAGATGAAAGAAGAGAGGAATAATAGGCTTAGAAGGAATCGGCTAGGAGGCTAAAAGAAAAGAAGAAAAGAATGGATGCTCAAGAAGAATATTCTAGAGAGGAAAAGAGAGGAGAATGAATAATGAATGGCCCTAGTCTCATCCTTTTATAGCCGAAATTACTAGGCCAAGAATCCTTAACTTGGCCACCACTCTTCCTTATTTTCCTAATTAAAGAATAATTCTTCATTTATCCACCTATTTAGCCGAATTTTAAAGAGAATTAAACTCTTCCCTTAAGAGTCCTTATGATCTTCTAATTAGCCGAGTTTTAAAGAGAGTGAAACTCCTCTTTGCAAGCCTTGTGCCGTCCACCTCTTGGGCTTCTAGAAGCAAAAATAAAACTTATTTTATTTACTTCCCATGTGACTCGAACTCCATTTAACACCCTTGTATGTGGCGCCATTTCCAAAGGCCCTAAGTGGCATCTTGAGCCACTTTTCCAAGCCCGTTGTGTGTCTAATTTCACGTACTTTATATTTTAGGGTCACTGCCCTAAGTTCCCTTTGAACTTTAAAATTTGACATTTCGGGGTCATTTTTAAGTTTCCAAAAATTTTCGCGCGGCTCTGTAAACTTGACATTTCCTAGGTTTCCAAAATGTTTACTTTCCTATTTTAGCTTAGTTTCCAAAATGTTTACTTTCCTCTTTTAGCTTAGGTTTCCAAAATGTTCACTTTCCTAATTTACTTCGGTTTCCAAAATGGTCACTTTCCTATTTTAGTTTAGTTTCCAAAACTTAACATTTCTAAAGCATTTCCTTACATTTCCATACATCTCCTTACATTTCCATACATTTCCATACATTTCCATACATTTCCTTACATTTCCATACATTTCCATACATTTCCATACATTTCCTTACATTTCCTTTCATTTCCTTTCATTTCCTTACATTTTCCTTATATTTCCTTACATTTCCCTACATTTCCTTTCATTTCCTTACATTTCCTTACATTTCCTTACATTTCCTTACATTTCCTTACATTTCCTTTCATTTCCTTTCATCTTAGGGTTCTTGAAACTCTTGAACACATCCAACACACTGCATGATCCCACTATCTCATGAATTACGCACGAATGCATAACCCTTAATCTAGGATGTTACACCCATCACACACCTGTGTCCAAACTCCGTGGTCAAAAGCGACTTGTTTCACATGGCGATCCACGTCTGTGTGTGTCTAGCCTGTGTCTTGAGCGACTTGTACCAAATTATGAATTCAAGGGACACGGTCGAGCCACACGCCTGTGTGCTTAACCGTGTGGGCAATTATAAGCGATTTGCAAGGCCAATTTGCCACCCATTTAGGGTCAAACCTACAAGCACAAATAAACACATTTCATGCCTTCAACCAGCTTATGAACTATTTATCTCATTCTAATCACTAGCATTTCTAAGTAAATTCCATCCACATAAATTACCAATTCAATATACTAATCATTCATCAAAACATACCAAGTTTGCATCACAAAGCATAATTGACATTTACCATATTCACATCCTATTTACAAGCCATATCACATAGCTTATATATACAACTTAAAACATCATCTAATTCAACTAGGCTATACATGCCATACTTAGCTATAAACACATTCAAAAGGTACCAAAATATGATTTGATAGTGTGATGACGATCCTCCACAATCCTCGAGCTTTCCATAGCTTTTACGATCTATAAAACAATGTAAACACATACAAAGTAAGCTTTCAAAAGCTTAGTAAGCCATATACAAATAAACTTAACATATAACATTAATTATCATATCAAATACAAGATCATTAATATTTCTCAATTGCAAATTCACAATTCTTCTTTGGCTCATTTGTTTAGCCATTGCTTACCAAAAATTCATACCTCAAAGTATCTCTTTTGCTCATATCACAAACATACATATAGCACATTTTGTCTCATTGAATTTATGCACATATCTCACTTATACACAATCACATATACATACTTTTCATACTCAATCGCAGTATGCATTCCAAACGTACCTGAATCGATTACATATCTCACATAGTCTACAATTTCTCAGAATTGCCCATTGAACCATTTGGAATCAAATAGGATACTCGGATAAATCGAAATACTCGCACAATGCCAACGTCCTAGACATAGTCTTACATGTAATCTAAAATCGATGCCACTGTCCCAGACAGGGTCTTATACGAATCAAATACAATGCCAATGTCCTAGACATGGTCTTACACGTAAATCTCAAATCAATGCCAACGTCCTAGACGTGGTCTTACATGATATCACATACCGGAATCCCTAGGTCATGGCATATGAATCCTATCTATTCCTAAGGTTCGTACGGGACTTTTCGGACTTTGACACGTTGTCGATACTTTCTCAAATTTCACACGTGTATCATCAAAAGCCATTCATCACAATTCAATATTATATGAACATGAATAAATCTACTTAAATACATTTATTTGTATATAGACTTACCTCGTATTCGGGATAAACGAACGGATTCGACTACTCGATCACTTTTGACTTTCCTCGGTCTAAATCTATTTTCTTCGGTTCTTGATCTATATATATTCAAATTTAATCCATTTATTCACCAAATTATTCAATTCAATCCAAAAACACACATTTAGGGAAATTTACAAATTAGCCCTCACATTTTTATATTTTGACATTTGAGTCCCTATTTCACAAAATCACAAAATACACAAAATTCCTTTGTACCCATGCTTAGTCAAATTTTCAACATGATCATACAAGTCCATACATTTCATTTATTTCACATTTTAGTACCTCAAAATATTATTTTTACAATTTAGTCCAAATTACTCAAATTCACCAAAAATCCAAAGATAAAACATGTTAATCTAACACATATATTTCATATTTCATCAACTAACATCACAAAGCTCAAACATTTATCAATGGCACATCTCATTATCTTCATCAAATCCCAAAATTGAAGCATGGGTTTGAGGGAACAGGAAGCAATGATCACAAAAACGTATAAATTATAAAAAAACCAAAGCAAAACATACCTCAATCAAAACACTTCAATGGCCGATTATCATGGAAGCTTAAAACCCTTTTTCTTTTCTTATTTTCGGTGCAACAAAGATGAACATGGCTTATTTTAATGTTTTGTTATATTAATTAACATATAATTTACAAATTACCTTAATGCCTTTAATGAAACAATTCTATCATCTTATAATACATGGACAAAAATGTCCACTTACTTAATAGTGGCATAATAACCTTTTAAGGGCTAATAATAAATTAAATCATAGAAATTTAGCACACTATCAATTAGGATGCCACTTTCACATTTTTTGCGATTAAGTCCTTTTCTCAAATTAAGCACACAAACAACAAAATTAATTCACGAAACTTTCACACATGCTTAATCACATACTGCAAGCACAGAAAATAATATTAAAACATTTTTCTAACTCAAATTCGTGGTCCCGAAACCACTATTCTGACTAGGGTCTAAACCAGACTGTTATAATTCTCACCCCTTAGGGATTTTCGTCCCCGAAAATTGTACCGTTAAACAGATTCGGATATTATTGCCTCATAATATCTTCGGGCTCCCACGTAGCCTCTTCCACTTTGTGTCGATGCCACAGTACCTTGACTAGCGAAATTTTCTTATTTTGTAATTCTTTCACCTCGCGATCTAAAATCTGAATTGGTTCTTCCTCGTAAGTCATATCGGATAGGATCTCAATCTCAGACGGAGAAATCACATGTGATGGGTCAGATCTGTGTCGACGAAGCATTGATACGTGAAACACATTATGAATCTTTTCTAGTTCTGGTGGCAACAACAATCTATATGTGATAGGTCTAATATGTTCAATAATTTCATACGGTCCAATGAACCTCGAACTCAATTTGCCTTTTCTACCAAATCGAAGTATTTTCTTCCACGGAGACACTTTCAAGAACATTTTGTCACCAATCTCAAACTCTATATCTTTTCGTTTCAAGTCTGCATAAGATTTCTGACAACTAGATGCGGCTTTCAGACTATCACGAATCACTTTCACTTTCTGTTTAGTTTCTTTGATCAAATCAATCCTGTGTATCTTACTTTCACTTACCTCTGCCAATACAAAGGTGTTAGACATTAACGACCATATAAAGCCTCATAAGGTGCCATTTTAATGCTCGACTGAAAACTGTTATTATACGCAAACTCAATCAATGGCAAATATTGTTCCCACATACCATCAAACTCAAGAATGCAACATCTCAACATATCCTCGAGTATCTGAATAATCCACTCGGATTGACCATCCATCTGGAGCTGAAAAGCTGTACTAAAATGCAATTTAGTACCTAAAGCCTCTTGTAGTTTCTTCCAAAACCGTGAAGTAAATCTCGGATCTCTATTGTGTCTGTGGCACTCCGTGCAATCTCACAAGATCAGAGATACAAAGCTCAGCTAACTTGTAACACCTCTTACCCGAGACCGTCACTAGAGTCGAGTACGAGGCATTACTAGACTTAACTTACTAGTTTGGGGCATAAAAATTTGCTTTTAAAATTATTTCCTTATTCATAATGAAACTATCCATTTGCGTCATGGTCACTAAATTGACTATAACTCGAGTTATGAAACTTGAAATTTAGATCTGTAAATTTTCATCGAAACTAGAATCATATATCATCTTACTATAATTTTTCCAGAATTTTTGTGTGGAAAATTAGTACAGTTTATTAGTTAAAGTCTCCCCTGTTACACTATTTGACAGTTCTGACCCCTCTGCATTAAAAACCAATTATCTCATAATATACAATTCTTTTTACTACACCGTTTCTTTCATATAAAAATAGACTCAATAATATTTAATTATATACCTCATTCCACCATAATTCCATTTCTATTATCCTTAGTGATTTTTCAAATTCACGTTCACGTTTCATCCAAAATTGTTCCCACAGATTTTTACTTTTTCATAATTTCTTTGTAATAACTATCATCTAGGCATACATAACATCCAAAACATGTTCTTAATTAACCATTTTAATGGCTAATCATTATCAAGCATTTACAAGCCAATCTTAAGCCATATCATAAGAACATACACACAAAATGGCTAAGTCCCTATACATGCGATAACTGAAAATGTTCGAATCACAAAATACCGAGTTAATCCTTTCATAGTGTGTAACGTGATCTCCGACGTTCTTCTAATCCTTGAGTTGGCTTGTAATACTATAAAAAGAGAGAAAGGAATGGGAGTAAGCATAAAGCTTAGTAAGTTTGCATGTAAATGAATAACAACATTCTTAATGAATTATCTTAATCTTTTCTTATCAAGATCATTTAAGCTTTTAACTCAATATACTTAAACTTTGCATTCTTACCTGTACCTTTCAACTTGAACTTGTCTTACCTTTCCTTTGGTATACTCTTTGATTTTTTCGTTGAACCACTTGGCATACTAAGGAGACACGGTACCTTTCCTTTTGAAAGTTAACCATTGCCATGTCTTGACATGGTCTTATGTGGTATCCTTGCCTTATGAACTCACCTTTGCCATGCCTTGGCAAGGTCTTACATGGGATCTTTTCCTTATAGTAACTTATTAATGCCATGTCTTAACATGGTCTTATATGATTTCCTTAAACCCTAATGTCATGACATTTGTATCCTACACATTCCTAAGGTTCAACCGGGACTTTCTGAGATTGCTTCTCTGTCGATTCATGCTTGAGTCTTTAAATGATAATTTACAGAATAAATATGTAAATGATGGAATTTAACAGTATTAAATGTGAAATAATAGAATATTGCATTTATTTACCGCAAACTTACCTTGAAACAAAATACGATCAACTATAATGATTTAGTCCACTATCTTTTTCTTTCCTTGGTCTAACTCTGGATTTCGTTCCTCTTGATCTATAATATAAAATTTAGCTTATTTAATACTCACATTTATTAAAACAGTCCTTAACTCTAAATTTGAAAAAATTATGATTTTGCCCCTAAAATTTTACATATTTACACATTTGTCCCAAAGCTCAGAAATTAAACTTTATCCCTTATTCTTATGTTTTATGACATGGTGATCATTTTTCCCTTCTATGACAACATCAAATTCTCACTCTAACATGTACTTATGAACATTATGTATTTTTACCAATTAAGCCGTTTTACTTGTTTTCACTTAAAATCGCTTAGTAAAAGTTGTTTAACATAATTTCAGACTTCATAGTCTATCATAAAACATCAAAATAAACACATTTCACCTGTGGGTATTTTTCCAAATATGAATCCTAGGTTAAATTATTGCTAAATTAAGCTAAATCAAGTTACCGGGACTCCAAAAACGTAAAGAACATTAAAAATAGGGCTTAGATGCACTTACTATGAGCTTCAGAAGTTGAAGAAACCCTAGCTATGGTTTCCCCTTTGAAATTTCATCCAAATGAAGAAGATGAACACATTTTGCCATCTTTTTCCCTTTTAATTTCTTTTTATTACCAAATGACTAAAATACATTCATTAAAACTTTAGTTATTTTTATCTATGTATGTCCATTTTTGTCCATGGAAATATAATTGTCTAATTACCATTTAAGGACTCCTACTTCAAACCCCCATTTCATTCAAGTACTTTATAAATTAGAACCCCTATTTAGTAACTTTTGCAAACAAGTCCTAATAGGCAATTTAAGCATGTAATCAATAAAATTTCTTATCGACACTCTAACACATATATTTAATTACTAGGTAAATCATTATAATTAATTGAAATAAACTTTTCTATCTCAGATTCATGGTTTCACAACCACTATTCCGTTTAGGCCCTATTTCGGGATGTTACATTTCTCCCCCTTTAGGGATTTTCGTCCCCGAAAATCCTACCTGTGAAAAGATTTGGATAATGTTTCCGCATAGTCTCTTCAGGCTCCTATGTAGCCTCGTCTATCCCATGCCTATTCCATAATACTTTCACAAGTGCAATACATTTTTTTCCTTAATTGCTTAACCTCGCAAGCTAGAATTTTTACTGGTTCCTCACTGTAAGTCATATCTGGCTGAATCTCAACCTCTATCTGCGGAATCACATGCGACGGATCTGAACGATAACGACGTAGCATGGACACATGAAACACATCATGAATCTTCTCTAACCCATTCGGCAAAGTTAACCGATATGCCAATGGCCCAACTCTCTCGATCACCTCAAACGTTCCAATAAAATGTGGACATAGTTTACTTTTCTTGCCAAATCTGAGAACTTTCTTTCACGGGGATATTTTCAAGAATACCCTATCACCAACTTGAAATTCAATTTCTTTTCTTTTCAAATCTGCATAGGATTTCTGAAGCTACTTTCAAGAAATCTCTGATGACCTTTACTTTCTCTTCTATTTCTTTGACTAGATCAACCCCGTAAATTTGATTTTTCTTAAGCTCTGTCCAATACAAAATTGTGCGACATTTACATCCATACAAAGCTTCATAAGGTGCCATCTTCAAACTCTATTGATAACTATTATTTTGGGCAAACTATTTTAACGACAAATATTTCTCCCAACTACCTTGAAATTCCAATACACAACATCTAAGCATATCTTCAAGTACCTGAATAACTCTCTCTGACTGACCATCAGTCTACGGATGGAAAGTTGTACTAAAACTCAACTTTGTACCTAAAGCTTCCTGCAATTTCTTCCAAAATTGTGAGGTAAATCTCAGATCTCTATCTGAGATAATCGATAACGGTACGCCATGTAGTCTGACTATCTCTGAAATATACAACTTGGCCAACTTGTCAAGTGAATAACCATACGAACTAGGATAAAATGAGCCGACTTCGTTAGCTTATAAATCACAACCCATTCTACACCTTTCTTTCCCGGTGTCAAAGGCAATCCTGTCACAAAATCCATAGTAACTCAGTCCCATTTCCACTCGGGAACTAATACAGGCTGCAATAAACCTGAAGGTACCTGATGTTCGGCCTTTACCTACTGACAGATCAAGCATCTAGAAACAAACTCTAAAATATCTCTTTTCATTCCTGCCCACCAATACATTTTCTTCAAATCATTATACATCTTTGTACTACCTGGGTGAATAGACAAAGAATTGCTATGTGCTTCCTGTAAGACTTTCCGAATAAGTTCATCATTCTTTGGTACACATACCCTATCTCTTAACATCAAATAATCGTCAAAACCAATCTGAAAATGAGACTCTACACCTGACTCACACTGAACTCTTTTGGCTTGCAACTCACTGTCATCCTTCTGAGCTTCACAAATTTCTTCAAGAAACATCGGTTTAGCTCTCAACTCAGCTAAGATAGAACCATCATCTGATAAGGCCAAACTAGTGTGCAAAGCTCTTAATGCAAATAAAGATTTTCTACTCAAAGCATCAGCAACAACATTTGCCTTACCCGGGTGATAATCAATCACTAGCTCATAATCTTTAATCAACTCTAGCCATCTTCTTTGCCTCAGGTTTAGCTCTTTATGAGTCATCAAGTATTTCAAACTTTTATGATCAGTGAATATTTGGCATTTCTCACCATACAAGTGATGTCTCCAGATTTTTAATGCAAATATAATAGCAGCTAGCTCTAAATCATGTGTTGGATAATCTTTCTCATGTGGCTTTAACTGTCTAGAGGCATAAGCAATTACCCTTCCTTCCTACATAAGTATACAGCCTAGTCCATTCAAGGATGCATCACTGTAAATCACAAACTCTTTACCCAGTTCTGGTTGTACTAAGACAGGAGCTTCAGTCAACAATGCCTTTAACTTGTTGAAACTCTGCTGACACTTCTTAGTCCATTCAAACTTGACAGCTTTCTGTAACAGTCTTGTCAATGGAGTAGCTATCATAAAAAATCCTTCTACAAATCATCTATAATAACTGACAAGACCAAGAAAACTTCTAACCTCTGATACGTTCCTGTGAGGCTTTCAATCAACAATGGCTGAAATCTTGCTCGGATCAACTCTAATACCTTCACTTGAGACAATATGTCCAAGAAAACAAACTTTCCGTAACCAGAACTCACTTTTGTAGAACTTGGCATAAAATTGATTATATCTCAAAATCTGTAAAACTATTCTCAAATGCTTTGCATGTCAGTCTCATCATGAGAATAAATCAAGATGTCATCAATGAACGCAACTACAAACTTGTCCAAGTAAGTTCTGAAAATTCGGTTCATTAAATCCATGAAAATGGCAGGAGCATTAGTTAAGCCAAATGGCATCACAAGAAACTCATAATGACCATATCTAGTTCGAAAAGTAGTCTTTGGGACATCTGACTCTTTAACTCGCAACTGATAGTATCCGAATCTCAAATCTATCTTAAGGAACATAGTGGCTCTCTTCAGTTGATCAAAAAAATAATCTATTCTAGGCAGTGGATATTTTTTCTTGATGGTTACCTTGTTAAGCTACCGATAGTCTATGCACAACTCATGGAACCGTCCTTTTTCACAAATAACACTGGTGCACCCCATGGTGAACAACTAGGTCTTACAAAGCCTTTATCAGTTAATTCCTGTAGCTGAGCTTTCAATTCTTTCAATTCTATCGAAGCCATTCTATAAGGAGCAATAGAAATAGGTGTGGTACATGGAATCAATTGAATACCAAACTCAACTTCTCTAATAGGAGGCAAACCTGGTAGTTCTTCCGGAAACACATCAGAAAACTCACTTACCACATGCACTGATTCAATTTTCAACTCTGGATCTTTAGTATTCAATACAAAATTAAGGTAAGCTTCATATCCTTTCCTCAAACATTTTTGAGCAGATATAATAGAAATCATGGAAATTGAACTATCTGACTCATCTGAATTAACCTGAAGAATTTAACCATTTTCACATTTCAACGTAATGAATTTCTTTCCACAATTCACTATCACATCATGTGCAGTTAACCAATCCATACCAAGAATCACATCAAACTCATCAAATGGCAATAGCATGAGATCGGCAGGAAAACAGTAACCTCTAATCATCAAAGGACAGTTTTTACATACATTGTTTACTAACACATACTGACCTAATGGATTTGATACTTTAATAAAAAATTCCATAAGCTCTATGGGCATGTTCAAACTAGGCATCAATTTCATACAACCATAGGAATGGGTTGAACCCGGATCAATCAAAGCAATAACATTAACATCATGAAGAGAAAATATACCCATAATTACGTCGAGGGAGGATGCGTCTTCACGAGCACGGATAGCATAAGTCCTTACGGGTGCTCTAACATCTGATCTCACTACTGAATCTCTAAATGTACCTCTACCTGCCCCTACTCCCGGATTTCTCTAAGGTCTACCTCTAACAAGGGCATTGCCTGATCTTACACTCAGTATTACTTCTCTTTTAACCATCTCGGGACACTCCCTAATGTAATGATCCAGTGCACCACATTGGAAACAACCAGTCTCAGTTGCTCGATATTGGCTTGGATGACTTCGACCACATTGAGGACACTCGGGTCTATCAGGCTGAATACTGCCAACACTCGTAATCGAAATGGTTTGAGCTTTTGGATCCATAAATCTTCTACCTCTGTTTCGGCTAGAATACCCACTTGAGAAATTAGACCTCGTAGAGAACTCTCTAGGCCTCTTAGATGTAGACTGAAATGACTTGCTCATCTGTCTTTTCTTCGTATCTTGCACCTCAATTTCAGCTTTACCCTTTCCTTTCAACAACTCCTCTGCCTTACAGGCTCGGCCAACTAAAACAAAAACTCTTTTATCTCTAGAACACCAAGTGACAGTCGAATATCATCATTGAGTCGATCCTCAAATCTTTTGCACATGATAGCCTCTGTAGACACACACTCTCAAGCATAATTGCTGAGTCTAAAAAATTCACGTTCATAATCGGTCACAGTCATCTTACCCTATTTTAAATCAAGAAAATCTTTTCTTTTTTGGTCAATGAACCTTTGACTGATGTATTTCTTACGGAACTCCACCTGAAAGAAATCCCAAGTAACTCTTTCTTTTGGTACTATTGACACAAGTGTCTTCCTCCACTGGTAGGCCGAATCTCTAAGAAGTGACACCACACATTTAATACACTCTTTCGGTGTGCAGGATAACTCGTCAGAGATTCTGATAGTATTCTCGAGTCAAAAATCAGCTTTCTCTGCATCATCATCTTTGGTAGCTCGAAACTCTTTGGCCTCTTGTTTTCTAATCTTGTCAACGAGTGGCTTCTCTCTTCTGACTGTATCTGTGACTGGGGAAGCTACATGGGTAGTCTGAGGATCATGAGGGGGTGGAGGTCTAACTGTTGGGTTCATACGAACGAACTCAGCAAACCATTTATTCATAACTTGGAAGAAGGCTTCTCGAGCCACTCCTCCCTGACTAATTGTAACGGGCCTTTCACTACTATCTGGTGGCACCGTCCCTTCAGTGGGAGAGGGCACATTACTCTCTACATCATCTGTACTAGCTCGTTCGGGATCCATAACTATTAAAGAAAAAATTTTTAAAATCATCAAGAGTCGTCACACTATCAAAATATAATTATGGCATGTATAGCTAGACACTTACTCATACTGAATATTCCTAGAACCGACTAAACTTTCACTCTAATACCAATAAATTAACACCTCTTACCCGAGACCATTGCCAGAGTCGAGTACGAGGCATTACTAGACTTAACTTTCTAGTTTCGGGCATAAAAATTTACTTTTAAAATTATTTCCTTATTCATAATGAAATTGTCCATCTGCGTCATGGTCACTAAATTGACTATAACGCGAGTTACGAAACTCAAAATTTAGATCTGTAAATTTTCCTTGAAACTAGAATCATATATATTCTTACTATAATTTTTCAAGAATTTTTGGTTGGCCAGTTAGTACAGTTTATTAGTTAAAGTCTCCCCTGTTACACTGTTTGACAGTTCTGACCCTTTGTATTAAAAATCAATTATCTCATAATATAGAATTCTTCTTCCTACACCGTTTCTTTCATATAAAAATAGACTCAATAAGATTTAATTCTATACCTCATTCACACCCTAATTCCATTTATATTATCCTTAGTGATTTTCAAAATCACATTACAGTTGCTGCCCAAAACTGTTCCCCTGTAGATTTTTACTCTTTCATAATTTCTTTGTAATAACTATCATCTAGGCATACATAATATCCAAAACATGTTCTTAATTAACCATTTTAATGGCTAATCATTATCAAGCATTTACAAGCCAATATTAAGCCATATCATAAGAACATACACACAAAATGGCTAAGCCCCTATACATGCGATAACTTAAAACGTTCGAATCACAAAATACTGAGTTAATCCTTTGATAGTGTGTAACAATCTCCGACATCCTTGCGATCCTCGAGTTTGCTTGTAATACTATAAAAAGAGAGAAAGGAATGGGAGTAAGCATAAAGCTTAGTAAGTTTGCATGTAAATGAATAACAACATTCTTAATGAATTATCTTAATCTTTTCTTATCAAGATCATTTAAGCTTTTAACTTAATATACTTAAACTTTGCATTCTTACCTGTACCTTTCAACTTGAACTTGTCTTACCTTTCCTTTGGAATACTATTTGAATTTTCCATTGAACCACTTGGAATACTAAGGATACACGGGTACCTTTCCTTTTGAAACTTAACCATTGCAATGTCTTGACATGGTCTTACATGGGATCTTTGCCTTATAGTAACTTATCAATGCCATGTCTTGACATGGTCTTTCATGATTTCCTTAAACCTTAATGTCATGACATTTGTATCCTACACATTCCTAAGGTTCAACCGGGACTTTCTGAGATTGCTTTTCTGCCGATTCATGCTTGAGTCTTTAAATGATAATTTACAAAATAAATATGTAAATGCTGGAATTTAACAGTACTAAATGTGAAATAATAGAATATTACATTTATTTACCGCAAACTTACCTCGAAACAAAATACAATAAACTATAGTGATTTAGTCCACTATCTTTTTCTTTCCCCTGTCTAACTCTGGATTTCGTTCCTCTTGATCTATAACAGCAAATTTAGCTTATTTAATACTCACATTTATTAAAACAGTCCTCAACTCTAGCTTAGGAAAAATTATGATTTTGCCCCTAAACTTTTACATATTTACACATTTACCCCAAAGCTCAGAAATTAAAATTTATCCCTTATTCTTATGTTTTATGACATGCTGATCATTTTTCCCTTCTATGACAACATCAAATTCTCACTCTAAGATGAAACACCCCAAACCCTACCAAAAAGCTTTAATTTGGATTTGATATGTTCCTCGAATAAAACTTTAGCAATTTCTCGTTTTGTTTAAGAAAAACTTGATGAATTTGTATAAAATAGATTAGCTTAATATTTAGGTTAAAATCAAATTTAAATAAATTTGTATCTTCTTAAAACATTATTTTTAAGAGAAATTTATAAGTTAAAAGAAAACCAAATTTTATGAAAATTTTACTTATTATTGTAAAACATATATATATTAGTGTCAAAAATAGTTTAAATTATTTATCGAAAACCATTTAGTTATTTAATTAAATATTGTTCATGGTAGAATAAAAATCCAAGCATAAAAATTAAAAAACAGTTTATAGTGGCCTTATTACAAAAATAGCAAAACCCATAATAAATTCTAAGTAATAAAATAAACTTAATAAGTTTAATTAGGAGAAACTCAAAATACTTTGTAGAGCATTGGCCACCACGTAGTCCTCGCTAACCCGATCCATCGCGCTAAGAGTTATCTAAAAATTATCCCACAAAGGGGTGAGTCATAAACTCAATGTGTAACAAAACACTAAAAGCCCAATTGATCATGGCCTTTAAGCCCATTTAATAGCACATATAGCCATAAGCCCATTTAAGTCATATTTAGCCATAAGCCCATTTTTATAGCAAATCAAATCAAATCATTTAGAAATCATATGGATGTTTATATAATGAAATGCAAACCCGGCCCACCTAAATATCCATCCGCTACACACCACCCGTACCAACCAATCACACCGTGGGGATTACTAAATCGACCCTCCATCCGCTACACACCATCGAAGGCAGTTGCTGCAGTCAACATGCACATCGCCCTTATAATTTTATGGCATGGCCACCAGATAATTGTGACCGAAGTCACCGGATTTCAAATATGTGACCGAAGTCACCAGATTCGCATATGTGACCGAAGTCACTGGATTCAAAATATGTGACCGAAGTCACTAGATATTGTGGTAAAACCACCAGAATACTTCCCCTTTATCAATAACACCCATATGCCCATGTACATACATATTATTTAGTTTTCATGCCATTTACCCAAAAATCATAGCAAAATCATATTTATCTCACATTTAGGCATATAGCAAAATTAGCAAAATATTGGGGTTAAACATACCTGAATATCGTATATCACTGAATGGTACTCGTAACCATTATTACACATATTTTCATACAAATCACATTTAATATAGATCTATGAGATTTTAGTATAATGTTACACACCTTATGACAATGAGAACGACACCTTCCCGCTCGTCAACACCTAGTTAATTATCACACTTGATTAGAATACACTAATACTTATAATCTACACTATTGATGAGAGATCTAAATCCTTACCCTCGGAATCTCGAACAACCGTTATGTGTGGTTTCTCTCCGATAGATGGATCAAAACCCGATGACAACCCACTAACAAAAAGTGGTTCGGTTGTACGCACGACTTCAAATAAACGATCTTCGTTAGCAGAGGGTCCACAACCCGGTGGAAAATCATATCCCTAATACGACCCTTCGTTTGAAGTTTGAGGGTATATGAGCCTCCCTCTTCAAACACTCTTTACCGCTCTTTTCGAACCTATCTTGTTAGTCCCAAAATCACCCCTAGAATAAAGTTGATTAGTAATCAATTTAAAAGAAATGATATAACCAAAATGATAATCCTTACCTTGGTTGATTCCGAATGATCTCTCCTAAACGTTGGTTTCCAAAAGAATCCTTAAAATCCCTTCAAAGGTTCGCCAAGAAGAAAATATGAGAGTTGGTTTCTAAAATCAAAATTCGAAAGAAAATAAAAAGAATGATTTGTAGAAAATCCTTACTCAACTACTTGGAGATTTGGCCTTATTGATTTAGAAGAATAGAAATGGTGATTTCGGTTTGGACAAAATGAGAAGAGAAAAGAGAGTGTTTTTGGCTATGATGGTTTCGGGTTTTCAACAAAAGAAAAGAAGAAGATGATGAGAATAGAAGATGGAAGTTTCGGCTTTAGCAAGGTAAATAAGAAGAGAAATTTGAAAGAAGGAGATGATTTGATTTTTGGTAGAAGATGGTTTCGGTTGAAAGGGAAGAAGAAGATGATGATGATGATCAAAAGAAAAAGAGATGGGTTAAGAGGCTTATGTGCATTCGGCCATGAGAGAAAAAAAGAAGAAAAAGGTCTTGAAACTTTGGTACTTTCGGTTACAAAGAGAAAAGAAAGAAAGTATAATTTGGAGAAAAGAAAATGAAAGGACTACTAAAAATCGAAATGGTAAAATGCAAATGACTAAAAGAAGAGAAAAAGGTTTCTCTTTTGTGTAATAGGCAATCGGCTAAGAACAAAGTTTTGGAGAGAAAAGAAATGATGCACAAAATGTTAGAGTTTTTGGCTAACTATCACCCCTAATGCCTAAGCAAAATTCGGCCAACACCCTTTGCCAACATGATCCCCTTTTTCCTCCTCATTTCTTCCCCATCAAATCCCTTGATTCTATCACAATTAAACCATCCCCTTTAGCCCCTTATGTTGTCTAGGTTCATGGTCAAATGACCATGAAAAAGCTTCAAAACAACATCCCTCTTCAAGCCTTTTGTCCCCTATCTTACCATAACTTCATGATTCCATGCCATAACTTCTAACTTGCCTTTTACTTATGGTCTAATAACTAAAAATAAAAGATGTCCATCCATTCTAGAATAATCTTGGCCGACACTATAGGAAAGAAAACAAAAATTAAAATTCTTCCACTTGCTAGCTAGGGGATTCGAACCTCTCTCCTCATGCTTTCACTCATGCACCATTACCACCTTGCCAATTGACTTATTATGCTTAAAACCTCTTGTCAATATTTCTTAAAGCCTATCTTGCTTAGCTTCATCTTAATTATTAAAAATTTAATATTTCTCTAAGCATTCACTTACATATTTGAAGTTCGAAAAACTTCCCAAAACACACTCAATTATACTTAGGCATGCAATGACATTCAATTAAGTAAAGATGCATAACTCCTTAATTTAGGATGTTACATAACATGTATTTATGAACATTAGGTATTTTTACCAATTAAGCCGTTTTACTTGTTTTCACTTAAAATTGCTTAGCAAAAGTTGGTTAACATAATTTTAGACTTCATATTCTAAACATCAAAATAAACACATTTCACCTGTGGGTATTTTTTCAAATATGAACCCTAGGCTAAATTAATGCTAAATTAAGCTAAATCAAGTTATCGGGACTCCAAAAAACGTAAAGAACATTAAAAACGGGGCTTAGATGCACTTACTATGAGCTTGAGAAGTTAAAAAACCCTAGCTATGGTGTCCCCTTTGAAATTTCGTCCAAATGAAGAAGATGAATACATTTTGCCATCTTTTCCCCTTTTAATTTCTTTTTATTACCAAATGACTAAAATACCCTTCATTAAAGCTTTAGTTATTTTTATCTATGTATGTCCATTTTTGTCCATAGAAATATAATGGTCTAATTACCATTTAAGAACTCCTACTTCAAACCCCCATTTCATTCAAGTACTCTATATAAATTAGAACCCCTATTTAGCAACTTTTTCAAACAAGTCCTAATAGGCAATTTAAGCATGCAATCAATAAAATTTCTTATCGATACTCTAACACATATATTTAATTACTAGGTAAATCATAATAATTAATCGAAATAAACTTTTCTATCTTAGATTCGTGGTTTCACAACCACTATTCTATTTTGGCCCTATTTCAGGATGTTACATAACTTATCAAGTGAGTAATCAGATCGTACCGGAAACACATGATCCGAAAACACATGACATTTTTCACCGAAGAGATAATGGCGCCAAATCTTTGATGCAATCACAACTGCAGCTAGTTCAAGATCGTGTGTCGGATAATTCTTTTCATGCGGTTTCAATTGTCTCAAGGAATAAGCTATAACTTTGCCTTCCTACATTAAAACACATCCTAAACCATTCAACGAAGCATCACTATAAATCACAAATTCTTTACCCGATTCTGGTTGTACCAAAACTGGAGCTTCAGTCAAAAGAGCTTTCAACTGATCAAAAATTTTCTGACATTCATCAGACCATTCAAATCTCACATCTTTCTGAAACAATCTAGTCAACGGTGTAGCAATCATTGAAAAATATTTTAAAAACCTTCGATAATAACCAGCAAGT
This sequence comes from Gossypium rotundifolium, assembly GCA_025506655.1. Lineage (NCBI taxonomy): Eukaryota > Viridiplantae > Streptophyta > Magnoliopsida > Malvales > Malvaceae > Gossypium > Gossypium rotundifolium. Next base: position 21,986,740 of record CP106727.1, read on the forward strand.
CCCAGAAAATTGTGAACTTTAGACACATTTTTCGGAGGCTTCCATTCCAAAATAACTAAAATCTTGCTCGGATCAACCCGTGTACCAGATGCTGACACAATATGTCCTAGAAAACCAACTTCACGCAACTAAAATTCTCACTTACTGAACTTTGCATACAATTGCTTATCTCGTAGAGTTTGTAGCACAATTCTCAGATGTTCAGCATGTTTAATTTCATCACGTGAATATATTAAAATGTCGTCAATGAATACAACAACAAATCGATCTAAATACGGTCTAAAAATTCTATTCATCAAATTCATAAAAATAGCAGGAGCATTTGTTAGTCCAAAAGGCATAACTAAAAACTTGTAATGCTCGTACCTCGTTCTGAAAGTAATTTTCAGAATATCTGAATCTTTTACTCGCAACTGGTAATATCCCGATCTCAGATCTATCTTTGAAAACACGGTGGCTCCTTTCAACTGATCAAACAAATCATCAATTCTGGGTAGGGGATATTTGTTCTTAATAGTTACAATGTTCAATTGACGATAATCAATACACATTCTCATCATGCCATCTTTCTTTTTCACAAATAGAATAGGAGCACCCCAAGGTGAGAAACTCGGTCGTGCAAATCCTTTATCAGTCAACTCTTACAATTGTGTCTTCAATTCTTTCAATTCTGTTGGTGCCATTCTATACGGAGCTATAGAAAGAGGTGTCGTTCTCGGTAATAAATCAATACCAAATTCAACTTCGCATATCAGAGGTAATCCGGTAGTTCTTCAGGAAACACGTCAAGAAATTCACAGACAACTGGCATTGATTCAACTTTCTTTTCAGTCACTCTCGAATCAATCACATAAGAAAAATAAGTTTCATAGCCCTTTTTCACATAACTCTGAGTTTTCAACACTGATATCACAATCGGTAACCCATTCAAATCATTTGATTCAATCTAAACTATTTCATCATTCTGACATCTCAAATCAATGGTCTTTCTTTTACAGTTCACAACAACATCATGCATTGTCAACAAATCCATACCCAGAAATATATCAAACTCATCAAAAGGTAATAGCATTAGATCAGCCGAAAAACAAACATCTTGAAGCATCAACGGACAGTTCTTGGATACTTTGTCAACCAAGACACATTTACCTAAGGCGTTTGATACTCTAATAACAAATTCAGTAGACTCCATAGGCAAAGTCTTACTGAGTACTAAATTCATGCATATATACGAATGAGTAGACCCTGGATCTATCAATGCAATCACAGAAGTGCCATAAAGAGTAAATGTATCCATAATAACATTTGGAGATGAAGCTTCCTCACGGGCTCGAATGGCGTAAGCTCTGGTAGATGCTCTAGCTTCAAATCTTGCAACTGTATCCTTCGTAGCTCTCTGGCTACCATTCACATTTCTAGTATTTCTAGAAGGTTTACCTCTAGCTGAAACATTATCTAGCCTCGAATTTTATACAATCTCTTGTTCAATAGACTCGGGACAATCTCGAATGAAATGGTCTAGTGATCTACATCTAAAACATGCTCGATCATTCAATCTACAATTACTGGATGCCTTTTACCACAATACTTACATTCAGGTCGCTCGGATCGGACATTTCCCACACTAGCCATCGAAGTAACTGGATCTTTGAAGTTTGACTACTATCTAGCTCGATCTCTGTTTGAATGTCCCACATTAACCTTTGAACGTCTATGCTCATCTTTTAATTTCTTTAAAGCAGACTGAAACGATTTACTTGAAAATCTTCAAACTAGCAAACAGATGTCTTCGTTCAGGCCATCTTCAAACCGTTTACACATTATTTCTTTAGTCGAAACACATTCCCGAGGATAATGGCTTAATCTTACGAACTCTCGTTTATACTCGGTTACAGTCATGCGGCCCTGTTTTAATTCCAGAAACTCTTTCCATTTTTTATCTATAAATCTCTGACTAATGTATTTCTTTCGAAACTCAGATTGAAAGAAATCCTATGTAACCCGTTCTCTTGGAACAACAGAAATCAAAGTCTTCCACCACTAATAAGTTGCATCTTGTAACAAAGAAACATCACATTTCACACATTCATTAGGAGTCAATGACATTTCATCGAACACTAGGATTGTGTTCTCGAGCCAAAACTCAGCTCTCTCAGCATCATCATCACTAGTGGCCCTGAACTTTTCGGCCCCATATTTGCAGATTTTATCGACTGGAGGCCTATTCATCAGATTCAGATTCATAACGGAGGCACAATAGAAGTCTGAGGAGGATTAGACGAGGGTGGAGGTTGTGAAATAGCAAGATTTGTTCTAACGTATTGAGTGAACCATTCATTCATCATTTGGAAGAAGGCTTGTTTAGCCTCTCTTTCCTGACCGCTAGTATCCGATCTCGAATCAGATGGCGTTGTCCCTTGAGCAGAACAGGGGCGTTACTTTCAACATCATTAGCTACAGCTCTTTTAAGATCCATTTACTATACGAAAAACACATTTTATACGCTAGGATTCATCAGACTACCATAGTTCATATATATGGCATGTATAGCTAGACTCTCACACGCTACATTAGTCCAAGAATCGACTAAACTATAGCTCTGATACTAATCAAATGTAACACCCCTAACCTGTAACCATCACCGGCTAGGGTTAAGAGGAATTACCGGACAAATCAGAACTCTTACGAACAATTTACATCATAAAGTATATCATAATCATATCATAATAAAATACAAACATAGAGTCTCTTAAGTAGGTCTACGAGACCTTAATCAAGCATTGGGAAGGGTCGAGACTAAACCAACATAGAGTCTCTTAAGTAGGTCAACGAGACCCGTGTGTCCAGCCCGTGGTCGAAACTAACTTGTTTCACATGACCAATCACACGCCCGTGTGTCTAGCCCGCGTGCGAGCTTGACTTGTACCAAATTACAAATTCAAGGGACACGGTCGAGCCATACGCCTGTGTGCTTAGTCGTGTGGGCAATTATAGGCCATTTTTAAGGCCAATTTGCCACCCATTTAGGGTCAAACCTACAAGCACAAATAAACACATTTCATGCCTTCAAAATGCAACCAAACCATACCAATAATGTCTATCTTTTCTAACCATTCAATGCATATCAAACTTACCAACTTATGAACTATTTATCTCATTCTAATCACTAGCATTTCTAAGAAAATTCCATCCACATAACTTACCAATTCAATATACTAATCATTCATCAAAACATACCAAGTTTGCATCACAAAGCATAATTGACATTTACCATATTCACATCCCATTTACAAGCCATATCACATAACATATATATACAACTCAAAACGTCATCTAATTGAACTAGACTATACATGCCATACTTAGCTATAAACACATTCAAAAGGTACCAAAATATGATTTGATAGTGTGATGATGATCCTCGACAATCCTCGAGCTTTTCGTATCTTTTAACGATCTATAAAATAATGAAAACACATACAAAGTAAGCTTTAAAAAGCTTAGTAAGCCATATACAAATAAACTTAACATATAATAGTAATTATCATATCAAATACAAGATCATTAATATTTCTCAATTGCAAATTCATAATTCTTCTTTGGCTCATTTGTTTAGCCATTTCTTACCAACAATTTATACCTCAAAGTATCTCTTTTGTTCATATCACAAACATACATATATCACATTTTGTTTCATTGAATTTATGCACATATCTCACTTATACACAATCAGATATGCATACCTTTCATACTTAATTGTAGTATGCATTCCAAATGTACCTCAATCGATTACATATCTCACATAGTCTATCATTTCTCAAAATTTCCTGTTGAACCATTCGGAATCAAATAGGATACTCGGATAAATCAGAATACTCGTACAATGCCAACGTCCCAGACGTGGTCTTACATGTAATCCAATATCGATGCCACTGTACCAGACAGGGTCTTATACGAATCAAATACGATGCCAATGTCCCAGATATGGTCTTACATGTAAATCTCAAATCAATGCCAACGTCCTAGACGTGGTCTTACATGATATCACATATCGGAATCCCTATGTCATGACATATGAATCCTATATATTCCTAAGGTTCGTACGAGACTTTTCGGACTTTGACACATTGTCGATACTTTCTCATATTTTACATGTGTATCATCAAAAGCCATTAATCACAATTGAATATTATATGAACATGGATAAATCTACTTAAATACATTAATTTGTATATAGACTTACCTCGTATTTGGGATAAACGGACTGATTCGACTACTCGATCACTTTTGACTTTCCTCGGTCTAAATTCATTTTCTTCGGTTCTTGATCTATACATATTCAAATTTAATCCATTTATTCACCAAATCATTCAATTCATTCCAAAAACACATTTAGGAAATTTATAAATTAGCCCTCACATTTTAACATTTTAATATTTAAGTCCCTATTTCAAAAAATCACAAAATACACACAATTCCCTTGTACCTATGCTTAGTCAAATCTTCAACATGATCATACATGTCCTACATTTCATTTATTTCACATTTTAGCCCCTCAAAATATTATTTTTACAATTTAGTCCATATTACTCAAATTCACCAAAAATCCAAAGACAAAACATGTTAATCTAACACATATATTTCATATTTCATCAACTAACATCGCAAAGCTCAAACATTCATCAATGGCACATCTCATAATCTTCATCAAATTCCAAAATTGAAGCATGGGTTTGAGAGAACACGAAGTAATGATCACGAAAACGTAGAAATTATCAAAAACCAAAGCAAAACATACATCAATCAAAGCACTTCAATGGCCAAATATCATGGGAGCTTAAAACCCTTTTTCTTTTCTTATTTTTGGTGCAAAAAAGATGAACATGGCTTATTTTAATTTTTTATATTAATTAACATATAATTTGCAAATTACCTTAACGCCTTTAATGAAACAATTATATCATCTTATAATACATGGACATAAATGTCCACTTACTTAATAGTGGCATAATAACATTTTAAGGACTCAACATAAATTAAATCATAGCAATTTAGCACACTATCAATTAGGATGCCACTTTTACATTTTCTGTTATTAAGTCCTTTTCTCAAATTAAGCACACAAACAACAAAACTAATTCACGAAACTTTCACACATGCTTAATCACATACTGCAAGCACAGAAAATAATATTAAAGCATTTTTTTTGACTCAGATTTGTGGTCCCGAAACCACTATTCCATCTAGGGTCTACACCGAACTGTTACAGAATGAATGCAATATTATATATTTTTTATATAATTATTTTTTGCCAAGGTTGTGGTTCTTATGAAATAGACCATAGACTATCATCTTTACGTAGATTTTTTATTATTTATTTATAGAATTCTTGTGAGCTAGAAACGAACATAGGACATAAATGTAATTTTTTTAAAAAGAGTTCGTGAAGAGGAGAAGATGGAATGATGGCGGTCAAAGGCAGAAGGAATGCCTTGTGATGAAAAACTATGTATTTTTTGTTTTTCATTTATTTTTTGAAAATATAACCATGAAAACCTTGCCGGGCAATTTTATTTTATTACCCATCTCTTTATATACCTGTTTAATAATTATTTATGATATAATTGTGATATATATGTATGAGATGATCCACAGTTGATCTATCAATGATAAGAAGTGTGGTAATGAGAAAACACAAGTTTTGTATTGTTCCATTCACTTCTTTAGGTTATTCGATTACTGTGTGTAATGAGAAGGTGCATGTATAAGCTTAGATCTAGCAAGGAAATGCTTGGTTTTTTAGTGGCTAAATACGAATCACCTCCATGTCTTAGGAATCTACTTGGTGCAAGGTTCACATTCACTTATTCATTTTTCCCTTAAAAGAAAAATTATGGAGAATCAAAATTTTTTGATTGACTCTTGTAAGTAGTTGAATTTGAACATCATAAAATTGCCATAGCATGTCATGCATACTTGAGGTAAACATGCCATATAGTTTGGAAAAGAATGTCACATGTACTTGTCATGCATATATTAATCATACATGATTGAAACTGGAAATTAAAAACCTTGCATGTTTTTTAAAATATTGAGTGGGAGAAGGTCCCTAAACAAGACCTACAGCCTCCATCAATGGTCTCTTGTGATGGCATGAAATGGACCTGCCCCAAGGTAGATGTTGTCATGTGGATTTCATTGAGGAGATTTCCTGAAAGTAAGCATAATTTTCTTATAATCATATGATAGTTGGACCAGCCCCTATGGTAGGTATTATCATATGATATAATAAGAAATTCTGACTTCAAAGTGGACAACTACTCACAGTATGGTACTCGATAAGATTGTCCCAAAATGACTCATTTGTGGTGCATGATGACATAGGTGTTGAGTTGATTGTTATACACTCAAGATCTTCTAGTTAAGCAACTCCCCATGGAACTCTACTTAAGTTAAAATGATGGCAAAACATTACACGATTTTTAGTATGTGTGAATGCCTAAAGGAATTTGGTTCATGTACTAATAGGATGGAAATCCATGTTCTTACTAGTTGATCATGATCACCCCATGGTGAATTGATTCAATGAGTGTGTTAATTATCGTTGCAACGACTTACAAATGTTTTCAAGGTTCAATGTAAGAAACATGCATCATCTTAATGCATATCGTAATGTTGCAAAACATTTTCAAACATTTTCTTAATACAAACATATTAATATACAAATGTTTTATTTTCAATTCAAAATGACATCAACTTATTTATTGAACATACTCACTGAAAACAAATTGAACAAAAATAACTATAAGAAATGGAAAAGGAACTTGATAATTATCCTAAGCTAAGAGAAATTTAAAACAATTCTTGATATTAAGTGCTCTCCGACCATTCAAGCTGAGGCTAGAAAGCATTGGGAAGAGTCTGATGAGATAGATCGTTGCTATATGTTGGCAAGCGTGACCAGCACTCTACATAAGCAACTGGAGAGCTATAAGATTGCTAAAGCGATTCTAGATAATTAGAAGACATGTTCAAAGGCAAAGCTACCTTGGCTCAACAGACTGTGATAACTAGCTTGATAAATGCATAGCAAAGCTTGACATTCCAATCAAAGACCATATGATCACTATTATGGACAACTTTACCGAGGCTGCGGACAATGAGGCCAATCTAGATCAGAACACTCAAGTTGAAAGGAAGAGAACTAGAAAGCCTAAAGACTTATTTTAGTCTAAATGCTTATTTTGCAGCAAGAAATGACATTTCTAGAGAAGCTGTAAATAGTGGAAGGAATACTTAACTACCAAAGGCAAAGGTATGAAACTCTTGATGATAGAAACTTGTTTAGTGGAAGAATCAATGGACCACTACTTTATTGATTTGACAGCCACTAATCATGTTTGTGTTTCTCTATAGGGGTTTCAGGAGATGAAAGATCTTAGAGATAATAGCTTATTATTGAGGACTGATAACGGGACAAGTGTGGCAACTTATGTAGTAGGAAATGTACATATTTATTTTGATAATTTAGGAAGATTATTTTAAAAGACATTTTCTATGTACCAAGTTTTAAAAGGAACTTAATTTTTGTTGCATGTTTATATAAAGATGGCTTAACCGTGACTTTTAATCATGGAATTGCAATATTTAGAAATTGAAATCTTACCTGTAATGGATGGATGTCAAATAATCTCTATTTTATAAAACCAAAGATGTACACACTGCTTAAGACTGAAATATCAAATAAAAGAATTAAAACTTCTCACTCTAATGAGGTGTACCTTTGGCATTTGAGACTTGGTCATATTAACCAAGAAAAAATCACTATACTTGTGAAAGGAAACATCTTAATTTTACTTAAAGAAGTTGATCTTGCACAATGTTAATCTTGCTTGGAAGGTAAGATGACTAAGCATTCTTTTAATGCAAAAGGAACGAGGGTCAAAAACCCCAAAAATTGTGCACATTAATGTATGGGGCCCTATGAACATTAGTGGAAGAGGTGTTTACGAGTATTATGTAACCTTTATTGATGACTATTCCAAATATGGGTATGTATACTTGATGCACCGCAAGAGTTTCGTGCAGAAATGGCGAAACATCTAGGTTTACCCATAAAGGCACTTCAGTTTGATCAAGGCGGGGAATATTTATCTAATGAGTTCTTAGGGCACCTCATAAACAATGAGATTTTATGCCAGTTAACTGCGTAGGACACTCCATAATAGAATAGCGTGGCAGAGAGAATGAATCAAACATTGTTAGACATGGTACATTTGATTTTAAGTTATTCGGAGTTGCCAATCTCTTTCTAGGGATATCGGGTACAAACGACGTGTTATATCTAAATGATGTGCCAACTAAGGCAGCATCGAAAACTGCATACGAATTGTGGCATGGCAGGAAGCCAAGCCTAAAATATTTTAGGATTTGGGGATGCTCGATCCACATATTGGATAAAGATACGAGGAAATTGGGCTCACAAATAGAATTGTGCATGTTTTTAGGATATCCAAAGGGAACAAAGAGTGGTTTGTTTTATAACTTGAAAGAGCAAATTGTTATAGTCTCAACTCATGGTACTTTCCTTGAAAAAATTTACATGAATGACTTCAAACCTCGGAGTAAAGATGTACTCGAGGAGCTTTTATGAAATATTAAAAACCTTAATAAAATGGTTCCAAAAACAACTCCTAATAGTAGACCTAAAAATGATCAGCAACATAGGAATCTTCATTGCAGTGGGAGGGTTTTTTGTAGGCCTAAGTTCTTCCAATCTGGTGGAAGTGTCTTTAACACTAAGTCTACCAAATAGGAAGATGATGACCCATTCACATATGAAGAAGCAATGTAGAGTGCTAATTCCAAGCTTTGGGAAATAGCTATGAAACCTGAGATGGACTCTATTTTTTCCAACTCAATATGGGAACTCGTAGACTTACTGAAAGGGATAAAACCCATAGGGTGTCTGTGGATCTACAAGAGGAAAAGAATTGTGGATGGAAAAGTGGAAGCTTATAAGGCCGGACTTGTAGTAAAAGGTTATACTAAAAAGAAGATATCAAATACAAAGAAACCTTTCTCTAGTTTACATGCTCAAGTCAATCCGTATATTACTATCCATTATGGCGGCTCTCGATTACGAGATCTAACAAATGGATGTTGAGACAGTGTTTTTGAATGGCTATCTTAAAGAGAACATCTACATAATGCAACCTAATAGATATATAGCTAAAGGAGATGAACATAAAGTTTACAAACTATTTAGATCCAAATATGAACTTAAACAAGCATCCCACTCAAGGAATCAAAAATTTGATCAGACGAGCAAGACTTTTGGATTTGAGTAAAATGTAGATTTATAATGTGTTTAAAAACATTTAGGGGATGGAAAGGTGGTCTTTCTTTGTTCTATATGTCAATGCCATTTTAGTCATTAGAAATGATGGAGGGATATTGTCATCTTTTAAACTATAGTTAACCCAACAATTTAGCATGGAGAACATAGGAGAAGCTAATTTTGTTCTAGGTATTCAAATCCAAAGGGATCGAAAGAACAAAGTGGTAGCACTGTCTCAAGCTACATATCGAAATTTCATCTCTCTTTAGATTACTGTCTTAAAACAACAGAAGAAAGAGAAAACATGAGAAAAGTTCCTTATGCTTTAGCAATAGGAAGTCTCATGTATGCTATGCTATACACACGTTTAGATATATGTTTGCAGTAGGGTTGGTAAGTCGATATCTGGAGAATCCACATCCAATAGACTAAAAAGTAGTTAAGCATACACTCAAGTATTTACAGAGAATGAGAGATTACATGCCTGTGTATTCTAGATGAGATCTCATTCCTATCGGATATACTAATTTTGACTTCCAAACGTGTCAGGATTCGAGGAAATCAATATCAGGCTGTGCTTTTATCCTAGATGACAGGTCCATAGTGTGAACAAGATTCAAGCAAGGTTGCACAACTAACTTCACTATGGAAGGTCAAATATGAGGTATGAAAAAGTAATGACAATATAATAGTGTGGATATAGCTGAACCCGAATTAACCACACAAGGACAAAACATATAACAGAGACAATAGTGTTTGACGGAATGGTAGAAGTAGTCAAAGATCACATATGAGGACAAACCCTGAGGATTTTTTTTATCCAAGACTCTTATAGCTAGAGAGCTCTTTAGGAAACATATGAAGGGACACAAGAATACAAAACATGACTTTTCTACTTAACAAGCGCACGTGGGAGACTATTGGATTTGGTGCTCTAAGCATAATATTTTTGTCTAAGAGAACATGTATTTTTTTCCAAATAGATTGATTAATAAAATTATTTATAAATTAAATTAATATACTTTGTATTGTTTTCCTTAAATGGTTTTTACACACAAAGCAAAATAGAAGCAAATGTTGCTCACTGGTTGTCTATTGTTTAAACTGATACTAAACGGTGTTACGTGGTCAAATTGTAGTACGGAAAGACAAATTATATTACTAAACGAACCTAAAAATGTCCTTAGCCTAATCAAAAATAAGAAAATGAATTGAAAGACTAATATGTCATCTACCAAGTCTAATTAGGGAGATGCCTTGTCTTGGGCATCGGAGCGGATGACTCCTAGAAGATAAAGAAAAAGATATGACTGGCTGGACTGAAAGTACATGGGACAAGACCCAGTTTATGGTTTTATTCACTTGGGACATTCGTAGTGTGACATACCAAAATCATGAGTGGATGGCATACTATGTATGAATGACTCATACATTTTAATATAAGTATAAGCATGAGTTCAAATAGATAAGGAACCGAAAGTTGGTGTGTTGGGTGTACGACTTCTGTAGTATGTAGTATCATTCAAAATAGTGGAATTCATAGCCCAAAAAATATGTAAATGATATCCTCTCATTGACATTACATGGTTAATGAAAAGTAAGCGTGGTGAAGGGTCCATCTTTGTGATGGATGACTTGATCACTATTTGGTAGTGATTGACTTTTCATGAAGAAAGATGCAATGATTACCATGAGATAAAATAAGATCATATTAGGATAACAAATATTATCCCAAAGAGCTCAAGGATATCCAAATGATGGTAACACACTAATGACAAAGTCATTGGACTAGCACTAAGTACTTGATTTCGTAATGGAATGTCATGAGAGAGAGCTCAGTCACAATACTAAAGTGGAATGACTTCGTGACTAAATGAGTTTATAATTAATAGGCGAAGAGCCGAAACTTAATTATAAATCATTTGAGTTGAAACTTCATATGTCCAATTGGTCCCTCCACTAGCTCGTTGTAACCAAAAATGAATTGCGTGATTGGATAAAAATAAACAAAATGAATAGAAAAAGAGAAATAAGAAACATTCATGAATGGTTACGGTTTTCTTCGAAATATATATATGAAATCATTTCGAAATGAATGTAGGTTTTCAAAAATGGGAATAGAAATTTGCAATCCTATATTGGATTACTTAAAAAATGATGGAAGAATGAGTTTATATTTTTGGACTGTTTTGAAGCTCGAAAATGAAAATAAATCATTTAGTCACAGTGAACATGGTGATTTGTGACATAATGAGTAGATTTTCTCGAAATTTTATCAGGGTAAAATCATCTAAATTTTACTAGAGGAAAATTGAGATGAGAAAATTATTTAATATGGAAATATTACAGAGTACTACATCAAAAAGGCTTAGGAAGTACTTGTAATTGGACTCGATGTAAGAGAAGCCCAAAACCCATCATATAACATGAAAGTGGCAGCAACCCTAGTAGAAGTACAAGGGTGAGCTGTTCACCCATCTCCTCCTCTAAGTAGGATTTTTTTTCTATTTAAAATAAATCTCTACAACTCTACTAGGGTTCTACCTTCTATTGCTATAAATAGATGACACCGGTGGAGCTATTAACACAACTTCAGTGAGATTGTTATTCTGCCAAAAAGAAAGAGAATTATTCCCAACTTTTAAATATATTTTTTTTAGAATAAAAATTTTACCAGTTTCTTTTAAAGGAAAGAGAATTTTTGTTTTCACCCTAACTTTTTTTTCTAATTCTGTGTTTTGGTTTAATTGGTTCAAGCCCACACTTGAAGCAGTTCATGGTACGAGAATAGCGGAGAAGATCATTTGGTTGAAAGCTGAAAAAAATTAAGGATTCGCTTATTAGAAAACAAAAATGCGTATTCAATTAAGGTTTATTGCTACAAATATCATAAATCGGGTCGATTTTCAAAATTTTAATTTTTCGCTGTGTAAGAAAACAATTTTCAAATCGGATTTTTTTCCATCATGAACTCCTTCGATGAAGATTATGTCCCTATGCATATCTCCAATATTGGAATTTGACTCCATAATATATGAGGATATTTAGGAAATTCTAAGTCATGCATCACAGTAATGTTAATGCTACACATATGTGATAGAGGTTCATACAATGGAAGAACTTGACTAGTGGCCCGATAGAATTAACTAAGTTCATAGTAGTATTGGTTGGAATGCCTCACTTAAAATTGGAATCATCATTGTCTTAATGAAAATTGATTTCATCTAGTACATCATCACATAAGGATCAATATATCTAGAAATAATGTCATCATAGTATGCAACATCCTCTGCGTCCAACCTTACAACATTCTCATTTGAAACTGGTGTAATGTTTAGGATCAGATGTTCTACACTATCTACTTGTAAACCAAATATCGATAACCCACTCCTTAATTAAGGTTGAAGATGGATATTGAATTCTATTAGATATCGATGGCGTGGAAAACTTGTAGGGATCATCCAAATGTACATTTAGATGTAAATCCAACCCTTAAACTAAAGACCTTCTCTCTAAAGATGTTAATGGTATCACTATGTAAGGTTCTTAAAATTCATATTGTTGGCACGTTAGTGAGAAAATATTCACAGGTTGTCTAGATGGACTTGGAATTTCATCTACCGCATTTCCATGATTAACATCATCTAACTCATCCGCCATATTTTTGGTTCTACAGTGAATTGTTATAATTGTCTCAACATCTTCATCTTCAATAAGCTGAAGTGTCACACTTGGTTCTCCTATGGACCCGAACTAAAATAAGAGTTTTGGAGCCGGTTATATAGAAATAGAAATTTACAGCCTCTAATAAGATATTTAGAAACTTAAGTGGCTGGTTGGGAAATGTTAGATTTTGATTCTGATTTAGTAAGATTGGAATTGACTGGTTCCATAGTGGGAGACAAAATAAATAGGATTAAATGATGGTAATGGTTTGTGGAGGCCGTGCAATGGAGTTGAAGAGGATTTAGTTAAAGGAAGCTCTCATGTCACAACCATTGAGAGAAGCCAAGTCTGGTAATAAAGAAATGAGGAACTAGTAAGCTTCATTACCTCCTTTTACTTGTGGATTAAAGATAGAAGTAGAGTAAGAACTTTCAAAGCTTCTGTATAATTTTGGATTATAGGTTTTTAAGGTTTGAATGCCTTCAAGTTAACCGATAAGTGGTTGTTATGCTTAGCTACCAGGACAAAGGAAGCTTTAATGATTGGTCAAGTTACACTGTCAATACGAGGTGATATTCGGTGCTCTACCTCTAAATAAATATTAATAATACATTAATGAATGGTCTGTGTTCAAGTTGTTTTTAGTTGTCTGAAACAATTGTCATGTATATGATGGTGTAAGTAAATAAGTACCCGCTAATGCATCGATATACATAAACTGGTTGTGGTATTACACATAAGTTTGACGTACTCCACGATATTATGTCATGTGTTTATATGTCTATGTCTGTGTGCTTATAATAAATCAAGCAATAAAAAGGGAAATTATTAATGCGTTAGATGAAGTTAGGACTTGGGAATGAAAATTTCTATTAGATACTGTTATACGGTGTTTCTAAGTGCAAACCGTGATGTATGAAGCTTCAAGCCTTGCAGAGGGAACACTGTGGTGTTTGAGCATCAAGGTTAGGAATAGCGAATTGGAAGAATTGGCAGATGAATAGAAAAAATGAAATTCCTATTAGATACCACCATATTGTTTTGCCAAGTGGAAAAAATAATGTGCGAAGCTCTAAGCCTTACGTGGGGACACTTCGATGTTTGATCATCAAGGTAGATACGAGATGGATTGATATCTAAGGATATTAGGTTCCATAGAGTAACCTGTGACAGTTGTCAACAGGCGTTATAAGGCGACACTACGATGATGATAAGGTCTTACGGGTGACATCTCAAAAGAGGTCTAACATTTAAGACCATAGTTCGGCTATCACAACCAGTATAGTCCGCAAAGACAGTAAACACAGGGTAGCCTACTAGAACAATAAACACGGGGACGTCCATCAGGACACCAAATATGAGATTTCAAGTTTAAGGCCATAGTTTGGCTGTGGAATCACAAAGAGTATGCCTGGATAGTAAACACGAATATTATAATGTCAAAGACTATAGCTCGACCATGGCATTAGGTACAGACCGTAAAAAAGGGTTGAACTCAAACGCTAACAAGACAAGGTAATGGAGATAGAGGTACAACTTGGCTAAAAGAAAGCACATAAATGGGGTATAAAAAGATTCCCTAACATGTAATAATAGATAAACATGGGTAGAAAAGCCTAATGTGGTAGATGAACCTCTTAAAGAGGATTTGTGTCAAGTTATGGAGAATTCATAGGTGTGAATCTGCTGATCTTTGCTGAATAACCTTGAAACAATTGATATAACCGATGATTGAGCAAATCCTAAGGGTCTATGGATAAAGGTTAGCCAGGGATAGTTAAGTCCGCCAAAGCCCTCATAGAGGTTAAGTCACTTGGGCTTATAGAAGAAGGAAGTTGCCAAGGGCTAAACTGGGATGGATAATCCATCCAAAAAAAAGGGGAGGTTAATAACCCGAAACACGATGAAATAAATGGAAGACAAACAATGACAGACATTGGAATTCACATCCAAGGTTTTGAGGAAAAAGGACTGCTACTGCTAGAAGACTGTTACATTAAAGGAATAAACGTATGTCTCAAATAGAGAATAATTTCGCAATGGTAAACTGCAAAAAAATAGGGAGGCATTGATCTCAAAGGTGAAATCTACGGAACGCTAAGAGTATACAAGGAGTTTAAATTCTCTGCTTTAAATGTTTGTCCTTTAGAAATTTCAAACATAACTACTACCCTGTTTCATTGAATCTCACTAATTTCATCAGAACTTATGATTCCACTGCTTTGTCAGTATGGTTCATGATTAAATTAGAGGTTACGGGAGAAGATTGAGCCAGACTCTTTCAAATTGAAGAAAAATAGAGCGGTAGTCATAATGTGCGTATAAAGGGGCACTTATAGAGGTTATGCCTCGGGGGTTTAGTTGAGTGATGAAATTTTAAAGATTTAAATTCAAAATTTTAAATAATGATGTAAGGCAGTAACTTTAGAAGATTTATAAAATAGTATAGTTTAATGTGTATATTAAATAGTTGAGAATGAAATAAGATTTGATTCACATATGTTAGCTAGTTATTCAAGTCCTTATATCATCTGATACTTAGACCCAGTGATCAGGTCGAGATTAGGGTGTTACATGAAGTGAGTTATACATGACCGAATTTGATGAGGACAAAAACATCGAACACTTGCTACCACTTTCCCTCGCTGCAACATCATTTCCCCACGCTGCAACAATTTCAGAAAAAAGGGATGACGCAAATTAATAAAAATGGGGGAATTTTTTTCTTAAGTATTTATTTTTAAGTATTTATATTTATATTCTTAGTTAGTATTTTGCTTTTGCATAATAAAAAATTTGCAAGCATGAATAAACTAAGCTCAATGCCTCCTCTCTAATAAAAAGCTAAGTAGTGTGGTAATGTGAATGAACATGTTTAGGATTGGATTATTAAGGAAGACTTGGTACATAAGCAATCTTTATGACTCACCTCTTTTTCTTACAACCCTTCCTAGTGTTCAATTTTCATTTATTACTTTGTTTTTGTAATGAGGATATTGCTTCTTTTTAAAGGGGGGTAAGACAAATATTTTGCTGCATGAATTTTTAAAATTTTCAAGTATGTTTCAATCTTTTTACCTAGGTATGCTGAAATGAATGAATCTTCAGAGACAATTTTTGTTCATAAGTTTGTTCAAATGTAAGCATGATTTCTAATTTTATCTAAGTTATTCTTATATTATATTGAGTGATGGAATCTAGTATGCTCGTTAGTCTTATGTAGTATTTTCCATGAAATAATTTCTTTGGAAGTGGACATGCATGAAGGTTTAAGTCTTTAGAATTGACTTAATAACATTCTTGAGGTCAAATCCTAGGAGGTATAAGAATCTAAACATGATATAGGCACATTTTTTTTGGATCGTTTGAGCCTTTTAAGCCAACCTTATTAAATTAACCCTTGAAACTTTAGTTTTGAGCTTAATGGCCTGTTTATTGCAAATTACTATATTATAAGCCACACTATCATCTTTTTAATTTTATCCTATTTTGTGCACCTATCTTAACTAAATTTGTCTTGGTGATAGAAGTTTGAGGAAAAATACAAAAAATATACTTACTTTTCATGTGTTTAAAAAAAAAGAAAAGAACAAAATTAAAGAACAAAGAAAAGTTTGTTCAAAAGAATAAAAAGCAACACGAGAATTTCTGTTCTACTAAATAGATCATAGCAAATTTGGAGGATTTGCTTGGAGGCCAATTCACATTGGCTCGACAATCTACTATTACAAATTTGATGAACTCTCAACAAAACCCAATACCTAGATCAAAGAAGATATTCTTCGGATTATGGGATTCTTTGTGGAAGAGGAGGACAATAAGGCTGAACTGGATGTGAATACTCAGATTGAAATAGTGTTCAAATTCTTAACCAAAGAACTCTCTAGCTTTAGGGCTGTTTACAACTTGGGGAACAACTTGCTTACCTTGACTCAACTCATGAAGGAATTACAATCCTATGAGTTGATGCTGAATAATGGTAAGCTGATTTAGGTGAAATCTGAGGCAAACTTAGTTGTTGACCTCTCATTCTCGAAAGGGAAGGAGAAAGTGAAGGGAAAGAAGAAAACAACTAAGTATTTGGTTTTACCTCGTATGGATAGGAAAAAAGATCAAATGTTTTTTCAGCAACTAAAAATGGAACTTCATATCAAACTGCAAGGAATATATGGATTACCTAGTGAAAAGGGAAAATGTATGAAATCTTTATCATTGAAGCATGCTTAGAGGAAGAATCAATTGAAAACTGGGTTATTGATTCTAGATTCACTAATCATGTGTGTGTTTCTTTATAGGGGTTTAGCGAAACAAGAAGTTTGCGTGATAAAAGCCTCTTGTTGCAAACAGGAGATGTGAGCTATGTTTCAGCTGAATTGGTGGAGAAGTTATTTTACATATTGATAATTTTGGGAAGATTTTTTTTAAAGGACTTGTCTTATGTACCTCATTTTAAGAGGAAGTTCATTTCTGTAGCATGTTTATTTAATGACAGTTATTCTGTGACCTTCAATAAAGTTATTGTTATTCACAAAAATTATTCTCTAATCTATAATGGATTGATGGAAAATAATTTCTACTTTATCAAACCAAATAACTACTCGATACTTCAAACTAAAATGATGAATAAAATTCTTAAAACTTCTTTCTCTAATGAGGGATACCTATGAAACTTAAGACTTGGTCATATTAACTAGGAAAGAATCATTAGACTCATGAAAGATAGTCACGCAAGTATGCTTAAGGTTGAAGGCAAAATGACTAAGAGGTTTTTTTATGCGAAAGGTAAAAGGGCCAACCAAACATTATAACTTGTGCATATTGATATGTGGTGCCATGAGCATTAGTGCCCGAGGAGGTTGCGATTATTAGGTGACTTTCTGTGACAACTATTCTCGATATGGATATGTGTATCTAATGCACCACAAAAGCGAAACCTTTGATAAATTTTGAAAGTTTCATGCGAAAGTGGAAAAGCAACTAGATTTATCCATAAAGAATCTTTGGTTTGACTGAGGTGGGAATACTTGTCCAACGAGTTCTTAAGATACCTCATAGATAATAAGATATAATCCCAGTTGAAAGTGCTAGACACTCTATAGTAGGATGGTGTAATTGACAGAAGGAACAAATCCTTGTTTGATTTGGTTTATTCAATGTTAATCTATTCACAACTCTCTACTTTCTTCTGTGGATATGCGATACAAACAACATACCATATTCTAAATGATATGCCAACAAAGACTGCTTGTTAGACACTTTATGAATTATGGAATGGAAAGAAATCTGCTCTAAATCACTTTAGAATATGTGGTTGTCCAGCTGACGTTCTGGATAAGGATGGAAAGAAGTTGGATACATGGACGAAATTGTGCATGTTTTTAGGATATTCGAAAGGAACAAACAGTGAATTATTCTACAATCTAAAAGATAATATGATTAAAGTTTTACTCATGCTACTTTCTTTGACGAAAGCTACATGGATAACTTTAAGCCTCGAAGTAAAGTGGTTCTCGAGGAACTTCTGGGAGTTGTAGAACAATCACCAAGTTTAATTCTTGAGAAATTTATAGAAAGACCTACAAAAATTCAACAACATACGAGAATTTGTTACAGTGAGAGAGTTTCTAAGAAACTAGATTTCTTCATCTATGATGGTAGTATTTATAATAAAAATACCAATCATGAAAATGATGATCCGCTCGCTTACTAGGAGGCTATGCAGGACATTGATTCCAAGCTCTAGAAATAATCCATGTGTAACAGCCCGCTTTTTAGTGGTGCCAGAAATAATGGTTTTGAGACCAAAATTATGACGAGTGAGACAATATATATTATTTATATAATATTTACGAGGTTATTGTTGTTGTATTAAAATTTGTTTTAGAAATTTTGACGTTTGGTTGGTTAATTAAGTAAAAAGGACTAAATAGTAAAGCTTAAAAAGTTAGTTTATTCGGTAAGTTTTATCGTTTTAACTATTAAACTTACTAAGCTTATAGAAGCTTACACGTTTCATTTTCCTATTTCTCTATATATATCATTTTGTGGTGTTGAGAGATCGAATCATCCTAAAGAGCAGACAATCTAGAGATCTATTGGTAGATTTTGACAAGTTTATCTTTAGGTTATATGGCATATAATAGGTGTTTTGTATATGTTTGGATACTAATTTTTCATAATTCGGTGTAGCAGATTAAATTAAAATTTTCACTTTAGGAGCTTGAAAACATGCATTATCATTAGGTATTAATTATGTTTTTGTAAGTTATCTTAAAGTCAATAAAATGTGCAAATTGAATTTTTTTATTGATCTTAGGGCCCGAATGAGGCCCAAGGGTGAGCTAATGAACGTTGCAAGTGTGCAGGAGACCATTAGATGGCATACTAAACTAATACTAGTCACTATGTCAAAATACAAAGGGTTTGATGTCACAACATAGGGAGTAGAATGGAGAAATCTCGAGACCACATTCAACATCGCAACACTGATAAAGGGTGTCGCAACATACCCCTAAATATATCCCAAGAAAAATATATTGACTCCTATGTCACGAAATACGTATTGATGTGTCACGACATCAACTCTGGATGGGAATTAACACGAGTTAGTGGGTGTTTTGGTCCACACAATCAATAGGCTCATTTTTCACACATTATGGACACGAATTATTGTGTCGAAACATGGAGGATTTGATGTCGCATCATAGGGAGTAGAATGGAGAAATCTTGAGACTACATTCAACGTTGCAACACTAATGAAGGGTGTGGCAACATACCCCTAAAAATATCCCAAGAGGAATATACTGACTCCTATGTCACGACACAGGTACTGATGTGTCACGACATCGACTCTATACGAGAATTAACACGAGTTAATGGGTGTTATGGCCTAAATAATCAATAGGCTCATTTGTCACACATTATGGACAATAATTTTAGTTTAGTTTTTCTCTTTACTAGGACTTAGATTTACTTTTAGTTTGTTCTTTTTTTTTTTATCTCAAGAGGTCTGATTTGTGGACAATCAAACTTGTTGATTCACGTTCATTTTGTATTCATTCTTAATACAAATCAAGCTTTTTCTTAAAAGCTATTTGTAAACTGTAAAATTAACATATTTTAATTCCACATTTAGCATACTTTTGGATGATTTATTCCCTGAATTTTGTAAAAAGGTGCCCTTAATACTTTCTTTTCATGTTTTATACTCAGGAAAGCACCTAAGGATGAAAAGAATGAGAAACGGGCTTAAAATGAACCAAATTAGGCCAAAAAGAAATCGGCACAGCCTGGGCCCAAGACCACACGACCGTGCCTCCCTAATTTACTCTAACACGGCTTGGACCCTGAAACACATGAGCGTGTCTCTTCAGCAGACTTGGACCACGGCCTAAAATCGATTCACATGGGCGTGTGCCATGGCCATGTCCCTATCGCAACAAAGAGCAATTCTACTTGGAAAAGGATGCTTAGGGGCAAAAAAACACATTCCAAAGCCTATTCAAACACCCTAGTAGGAATTCTACTCGGATTAGGATACTTAGGGGGCCAAGTAAGGCATCTCAAAGCCTATATAAACACCCTAGGGGGCAACTTAAGAGGGGAGTTCAGCAGAAGCCTTCTACCAGGGCTTATTTCGCAGGCGGTTAGCTAGGCCAAGGAGCCGAGCCAGAAAGGTCAGATTTGTGGGAATCACTCGAAGATAGCAGTTGATCCATCTCAAGAAGCCAAAATTATACTTAAGACAGAAATCTCTCCTTCAATTCCTTCAGGGAGTTTTAGGGATTTCTTATGTTTTGTTGTATCTTTTCTTCTGAGATGTTTTCTTTTGTCATTATGAACTAAACCCTTCAGATACCTGAAGGGGATGAAACCTAAGACGGATCTTGTTATTATTTTCTGAACTATATGTTAAATATTTGATTTGTTCTTAATTATGTGTGCTTAATTCTTGTGTTAATATTTCTGGGATATTGATTCAAGTTGAATGTCCTTAGGTTGTGGAGCAAAAGTCCCTATCTAAGAGTAGATCTATCATAATTAAGCAGAGTTGATCGTGCGCCTAGAGATAGGGTGACGAGATTTTGCCGAATTATGGTGAAACCTAATATGGGAGTCCATAGATTGAGTTAATGTGATTCTAGGGGTTTTAATTAGAAAGAGATTTCAATTAATCAACCTAGGGTTAGACGTTATTCTCCTCGAGAGAGGGTTTAATATAAATTAGGGAATCCTACGGATCAAGTCAAGTGAATAAATAAATGCAGTTCGAGTTAGATAACAAGTGAAGTCTAGGTGGATTCTTCCTAAGGGTATCATCTTAATCAACTGAGTTTTCCCAACAGTATTTCCCCAATTCATTCTTTTTGTTTTTGCGTGTTTAACTTAGTAATTAGTTAATTTAGATTAAACAATCAATCACTTAATATTTAGGCTAAATAATAGAAAGAAGGTTAGTATTAGTACTTTTAGTTCCTTTGGGTTTGACAATCCGGTCTTGCCTAAGCTATACTATTGTTCGATAGGTGCACTTGCCTTAAATCATTGTCAGAGTTAGTTTCCAGGTTCGATTATTCTCTTTATAAATTTTAAAACTCGACAAAACAGCGATCACGTTTTTGGCGCTGTTGCCCTGGAACTAAAATATTAAGAAAGCCCTATTTTATTACTTTAGCCATTATTTTTATTTTTTCCATAATTTATTTTATTTTTATTTTTATTTTAGTTTTAACCTTGCTAATTTTCTTTCTTTCTTTTCCAACACCGGTACCTCTAGTTTATGACTAGAAAGACCCAAAAGGACAACTTGTAACAACCCGATTATAAATATTTTATAATAAGGATAATATCATAAATTAGTATTAATATCAATAATAATAAAAGAAACAAAGGAAAGATGATAGTTATCATCTTTTTATGAGTTTCGAATATTGAAGAAAGGAAAAAGAAGAAGTTGAGCTAGGTTTCGGCAATTGTAAGCTTGAATTTGAGGTTAGTTTTGATTTGTTTTTGATAATTTCTACGTTTTTGTGATCGTTGCTTTGTGCTCTAGCTAACCCATGTTGTAATTTTGTGAATTGATGATATTTTTGTGATATGCCATTGATGAATGTTTGAGCTATGTGTTAGTTGATATTGAAATATGAGAGCTTAGTGTTGGGTTAGCATAGTTTGTATTTGGATTTTTGGTGAAATTGAGTATATTGGGCTAAATTGAGAAAAATGGAAAGTTGAGGGACTAAATAGAAAATTTAATGAAATATTTGGACTTATATAATCCCTAGAGAGGTTCAGCCAAGCATGTGAATGTGTGGAATGTGTGAATTTGATGATTTTGTAAGATAGGGACTAAATTGTCAAAATGTGAAAATGTTTATTTTGTAAAATGCCCTAAATATGTGTGTTTGGATTAAAATGAATGATTTGGTGATTAAATGGATTGAATTTAAATGTGTATAGACCAAGAACGGAGAGGTTCGGATCGAGATCGAGGCAAAGACAAAGTTCTCAATTAATCGACCGTTTCGGTATTTTGACATCCAAGGTAAGTTCTGATATAATACTAGTTGTGATATAAATTGAATGGATGTATATGTATCTATGAGATTTGAAATGCTAGGTGCTGAATTGAGATAAAGGGGCACTAAGTGTGCGAAATTTGAAACGAGAAAGAGATGATTGGCACTGTGTGTGCGAAAAGATAGAAGCTTCGGCTTATCGACTTAGCACTATGTGTGCGATACCGATATAAGTTCAGTTTAATGTATTGGCACTAAGTGTGCGGTGATGATTATGTTTCAGTTATGAAATTGGCACTAAGTGTGCGAATAAACCAATGGAATAGCAAAGGTTGAATGAGAGGTAAAATTGAACAATTGAGTAGCATAAATGGTAAGTAACTATGTGTTGATCAAGGTACGTATGAACCTATGTGGTTGATAATAGATTTAAGAGTTGATTGAATAGATAATTGAGTATGTGGTTGAGATTGATAATGTGCCTAGTTGTGCCTTTATCTATGTGATGGTACATATATATATAAATATCGATGTTGTTGTATTGAATAATATGTATTATATTACAAACTTACTAAGCTTTGGAAAGCTTACAGTGTGATTTGTTTCTCGCCTTGCGATGTCGGTAAAAGCTAGCTCGGATCAGGATCGTCGACTTCTCAATCACACTATCGGCATTCTATTTTGGTACTTTTGAAAAGATGTATATAGCTGGAATATGGCATGTATAGGCTAGTTAATTGAATCAAGTTTGAGGTTCGTAAGTAGCCATGAGATGTGGCTAGATATGTGATAGGTTTGGCATGAATGAATGTGGTATATATATGATACATCTTTTGGCATGATTTGTAGATTGATAAATTTGCTATTGAGTGGTAACTTTGTGTTGATAAATGCTAGTAGGGGTAGTGAGATTTGGGAATGAATTATGCTTGTGATAGAATAAGTATTGGTATTGAATTGGGTATGATTAGAGTTGGTATTGATTGCATGTTTTAAATTGCTAAATTGGTATGCTTTTAGATGTCAATATGTGCATGAGATGTTTGGTTGATTGGCTTGTAGGTTTGACCCTAAGTGGGTGGCATGTTGGCCTTGCAAAAATGGCCTATATTGTCGCATGGTTGGGGCACACGGGCGTGTCTCAGGCCGTGGGTAAATTGGCAGAATGTGGCTTAAACTGCACATGGCCATGGCACGGGTGTGCCTACAGGTCGTGCGAGAAATGGCAGTGTATGACCTTATAGGACACAGCCTTAGCACACAAGCGTGCTTGTTAGCCGTGTTGATTTTGGCATTATATAACCACGGGGAGGTCACACGGGTGTGTCATGTAGCCGTGGGAGAGGCACGGCCTATCCCCACGGGTGTGTCTCCCCTGTATTCTAGAAAAGTTTCAATTTTTTTCATGAAATTTTATATGTGTTTCGGTTTAGTCCCGACTCGATTTATAAGCATGCTTTGGGTCTTGATGACTCGTTTAAGGGACACTATGATTGTATATGAATGTGTTTGATGATGTTTGACTTTGTGTCGACAATTAGAGGTTAAATGTTTTGATTGATCGGTAATACCCCTTAACCCTATTTTGGCGACGGTTTCGGGTTAGGGGTGTTACACCACTAGTATACGACAGTGATATTGAAGCTACCACTTGCAGGAATCGTAGAGAAATTAGGCGAGCCCTAAATTACAGAGAAAAAGAACAACAAGGCGGATCCAATCCTACTAAAGGGATGGACGAGAATAATCCACCACCACAAGATGTGGCAGAAAACAATGCTCCGCGTACTATGTATGATTATGCTAAACCTCATTTAATAGGAGCAGAATCGAGTATTGCTAGGCCTGCTATAGCTGCTAATAATTTTGAATTAAAGCCTAACACTATACAAATGATTCAACAATTTGTTCAATTTTATGGTTTGTAGGACGAAGACCCAAATACCTATATAGCTAATTTTTTAAAGTTCTATGATACCTTCAAAATAAATGGCGTTTCTGATGAAGTCATACGTCTTCGGTTATTTCCCTTTTCATTAAGGAATAAAGACAAACAGTGGTTAAACTCGTTACCACGAGGCTCAATCACCACATGGGATCAAATGACCGAAAATTTTTTATTAAAATATTTCCCACTGGCCAAAATGGCCAAATTACGGAATGATATCTCTTCTTTTGTGCAGATGAATTTAAAGACATTATACGACGCATGGGAGAGATAAAAGGATCTCTTGAGAAGGTGTCCACACCATGGTTTACCTTTATGGCTCCAAGTACAAACTTTCTATAACGGTGTAAACCCCTCAACAAGGCAACTAATTGATCCAGCTGGGGGAACCCTGAACAATAGAACTCCTGAAGTAGCCTATGAGTTTGTTGAGAAGATGTCACTGAATAACTATCAGTGGTGGGTTACAAAGACAAAACCAATAAAATCAGCCGGAGTTTTCAACCTCGACGCAGTAACCATGCTATCAACACAGGTAAAGATGATGAATAAAAAGCTTGATAGTTTGTGTTCTTCGTGGGTACATCCAGTAATACAGTGCGACGTCAGTGGAACTATGGCGAATCTTGAGTACCCACCCTACCAACCGGGCACAGAAAGCGAATAGATGAAATATATAGGAAATAATTTTAGATCTAATAATAACCCTTATAGTAATACTTATAATCCAAGTTGGAGGAACCACCCAAATTTTTCATGGGGAGGTCAAGGAAATAAAACACAACAACCTCCTCAAAATTTCCAAAATAAGCCCTATCCACAGGAAAAGAAGCTGAACCTCGAAGAGATGCTGACAAAATTCATGGCACCCACAGATACACGTCTCGAAAAAACTAAGACAACACTTAAAACCAACAAACATCGATTGAAGGGATCAAGAACCAAGTTGAGGAACTTACTAAGTCAGTTGGGGAAATTACTAAGTTAGTTGGACAACTTGCAAAGTTAATTTCCGAACGACCGCAAGGGCGTCTACCAAGTAACATTGAGATTAACCCAAAGGAGCAAATCCAAGCCATCACAGCCCATGATAGTATAGGGTTAGATGAACCCAATTCAATACAAGAAAACAAGGTAGAAGAAGGTAAAATTAAGGTAACACAAGAAAATCCAAAATCGATAATCAAAGAATACCAACCCTGCATACCTTATTCCGAAGCAATGAAGAGAGATGATATAGAGGTACAGTTCGGTAAGTTTCTTAAACTTTTAAAGAAATTACATATTAACTTACCGCTTCTTGAAGCTCTTTCACAGATGCGATTGAGGAAATTTTTAAAACAAATCTTGACGAACAAGCGTAAGTTAGACGAAGAGCCACATGTGGAATTAAATGCAATGTGCTCAGCAATTCTACAGAATAGACTACCACGGAAGCTAAAAGATCCAGAGAGTTTTTCAATTCCATGTTTAATTGGTAGACTAACAGTTGATAATGCTTTGGCTGATTTAGGGGCAAGTATAAATGTCATACCGTATAAAATGTTTAAGCAGCTAGGTCTAGGGAAACCCAAACAAACTAGGATGAGTATTCCTAGGGGTATTATCGAAGATGTTCTTGTAAAAATTGATAAATTCGTTTTCCTAATAGATTTTGTTGTCTTAGACATGGATGAGGATAATTCGATTACTTTAGTTTTAGGAAGACCCTTTTTAGCAACTGCGGACTAAAATTGATGTTGGCACAGGAGAACTCATTCTTTGTGTAGGTGATGAATCGATCAGTCTACAAGCTCTTGACTCGACCAAGACATCAATTGATGAAGGTGAGAAAGTAAATTCATTTGATGACCAATTTGTTCACCTTTCACCACAGGATCCACCACAAAGTCGTAGACCTGAGCCAGATCATAGACCTCATGCAAATAAAGAAGAATTATATAAGGAACGTAGCCTTAAGGTCGATGAATTAGAAGCATGGAAGACACACTGTAAAGAGGAACCGGATCCACATGAAGAAAAACCAAAGGAGCCTCCGGAAAAGATCATAGGAACTTCGAACCACTTCAAAATAGGAGATCAGGTACTGTTAAAGAAGGAAGATCCATGAATTACCACGTCTGACCTAAATATAAACGAAGAAATCCCTCTTGAGGTATGCAATATCTTCCCATACGGAACAGTCGAGGTAAGCAATCCGATATTCGATACTTTTAAGGTAAACACTTCTCGACTTAAACTCTATCATAAAAATAGAATTTATAGCATGAGGGAAGATATTCAAACTTTTAAACCACCTTGATTTTTGCAAATACATGGAAAGTCTAGCTTAAGATTTTAAATGAGCGCTTCTCGGGAGGCAACCCGAGCACTAACCCTATTTATTTACACATTTGTTTTCATTTTAATTCCTTTTCTTTTCTTCTTCTTAAACACCTAGTTTTAAACTAACCAAAAGTACAGATTTTTAGACCACACGGCCTTGCACACGGCCGTGTAGAAGTACAAAATCTCCTTAATGACAATGGCAGAAGAGGTATAAGTCAGAGAGAATCAAATCTTCGAGTCATGGACTCCAACCACCACCCCATGAGCACCGAAAAAACACGACAGTCGTGTGATGCAGCCATGGACGACACTGACTTATCACCAACGGGCGTGGGTGAACAACCATGCCTAGACACATGGCCATACAACACGGTCGTGTGAATCGACACACCCATGGTCCATGGGCATGGGGAGCGTTAAACCCCAAAACTCTATTTAAACCCAACCTCTCTTTCCCTTTTTTCTCACCAACTCCCCATCTTTTCTTTTCTTCCTTCCTTTTCTCAAATTTCTCTCTTCTCCATAACAAGCCTCTAAAATCTTGAGCCTACACATATCCATGTCAAAGAAGCGGTAAAATCCAAGCATAATCTCCCAAAGGGAGATCGATCTACATAAGTTCATGCCGATCGCTTCATCCACTCTACAAGCCAAGGGTCTTTGAGACCATTTAACTTTTATTCTACTTTTCTCTTTTGCTTCAATTTCCTTCTCTTTGACTCTCTTATGCATAATTTAGTTTATTTTATTTTAGTTTCTTGATTTTAGGTTCTTCAGGTTGCTAGGGAATCACACCGGAACCACGACCACCGGCTCAACACAACCTTAAGAATCACACCCACCTCGCGAACCATCCAACAATAAGGACTCCTCAGTCCATTCATCTTTTATGTTAATTTTATCTTACTTTCTGCTTTCTTTCCCTTTAGTTTTCTTGTCCTTAAATACATAATTAGTTTATTTTAAACATGTCTTAATAATTCTTGGCTAATCCGTCACGAGTTTCCCAATTTCTTCATCTAGCATAGTGACTGTTGGCATCCACCACTTCCTCTTCCTCCAAATCGGGCCATGGATAGTAATCCCAAAAAAATTTAGGAAGTGTCACTTCTCCCCTTCTCTTATGATTTCAGCATCACATGATTATTTATCTATCTTTGTACATTGAGGGCCATGTACATCTTAAATATGGGGGGTAAAAGTGCCTAACTTTTAGCATTATTCTCAAATCCCTGAATTATATCTAGTTCTTGAGTATTTTTCTCATATTACTAATTAGGATGAAATTTTTGATGGTTTATGATTCTTATTGATATGTCTTAGATTAAGTTTTATTTAATTGTGCATTGATGATTTAAAATTTAAGATACTAGAGAATCAAGCATGATAAGTCTATTTTTTAGAATTAAAATTTTTTGCTAGGTTGTTGAACTGAATCTGAACATTACTTTGAAGTTTGAAATTTACAGGGTTGATATCAAATACCATAATTTTTGTGAGATTTTGAGCTTTATAGAGCTTATATTCTTTTTCGTGCTCACCTTATTGATTATGAGTGTGTCAACATTGATTTGTTATTCTAGAACTTGCCTCGATTATACATGTCAAGACCACATTTTTAATTTGATATACTGAGATGATAAAGGTACCTACTTTTAACCCACTCGCTCCACTAAAAGCCTACCTTCATAATTAACCCCTAGTGAACCCCGTTGATCCTAACAACCCTTTTTATTGATTTACCCACTAATATTAACCCAAAAGCCCACTCGTATTTTTTATCACCATTCCTTTGACTACCCTTCTATCAAGACTTGATTTGATAAGTTGCTCAATTATATTATTTCAATTATAAAAGTTCTTTATTATGTAATATGTGCTAGCGTGTTCTAAAAAAAATCGAAGTATATTCATTATTAGTTCAATAACTAAGAGAGCTTATATGTTTAATTTCAATATCTTGAAGAAGAAGCTCGTATTATTAGTATTTTCATGTGATATAACTATTCAGATTATTAGTTCATCTCTTTTTCTAAAGTTAGGTAATTTGTCAGGACAATCTCGATTCTAACCTTCTATTTTAGCCTTTATCCACACCTTTAACCTAAGCCCCGTTCAACCCTGTTAAAGACCTTTTGATTTGTGTATCATCTCACATTACAGTGGTGGAGATTTAATTTTCAGGCAAGCCTATGGGATTAACTTTTCAGGTTCGACTTATGAGTGCTTATTCTTGAACCTTAAACACTTCGAGTGCTTTGAGTGAATCTTTAGTGAGGATGTCAATCCTTGTCGTTTGAATTAAAGGTAATAATTTAGATAAGGGGAGACACCTATGTTTTCGAGCTACAAAATGTATGACTTATTGTAACATCCTGATAATTAGGGGTTATGCATCTTTACTTAATTGAATGTTATTGCATGCCTAATTATGATTGAGTGTGTTTTGGAAGTTATTTTTGAACTTCATTAATTAAGTGAATGCTTAGTGATATATTAAATTTTAATAATTAAGATGGAGCTAAGCATGATAGGCTTTAAGAATTAATGACAAGAGGTTTTAAGCATAAGATGAGTAATTGGCAAGGTGGTTAGGATGCATGGATGATTACTTGAGGGGAGAGGTTCGAATCCCCTAGCTAGCAAATGAAAGAATTTTAATTTTTTTTGTTTTCTTTCCTATAGTGTCGGCCAAGATCATTCTAGAATGAGTGAGCATCTTTTTAATTTTGGTTAGTAGACCATATGAAAAGGTAAGCTAGAAGATATGGCATAGAATCATGAAAGGATGGTAAGAAAGGGGGACAAAAGGCTTGAAGTAAGGACAATGTTTTGGAAGCTTTTTCATGGTCATTTGACCATGAACCTAGTCGGTTTTGGGGGCTAAGGGGAGAAGGTCTAATTGTGTTTAGAAACAATGGATTGATAGGAAAGAAACAAGGAGGAAAAAGGGGATGATGTTGGCTTAGGTTGGCCGAAATTTTTGCTTAGCCATTAGGGGGTGATAGTTGGCAAAATTTTTAACAAATTTTCTATCCAAAAATCTTTCTCCTTCTTTCTCTAGTGTGGTGCCGAAAGTTTAAGACCATCAAAGTGCCATTTTGGCCATTTTCTTTTGCCAAAAACTTGTTCTATTCTCTCATAAACCTCACCTTTTTCTTTCATAAGTTGAACCACACTAAAAATTTACCAATTTTTCTCATTTGTACACTTTGGCCGAATCATTCATTGACCATAAGGGTTATTTGTCACTTTTCTTTTCTTCTCTCTTTCTCCTCATCTTTGCCGATTCTACTTTTGTGTTTCATCTCTATTTCTCTTCTCTTCTTTCTTTTCTTTTACCTTGCTAAGGCCAAAATTTCTCTCTTCCAATTTTACCATTTTCGCAACAACATAAACCTCCTATCTCTCTCTTCTTTTTCTTGTTTTGTTGTTAAAGCCGAAACTCTCTTTTGTCATCAAATCAATTCGTATCACACTCTATCCCCTTCATTTCTTCTTTTCATATTTCATCAAAAGCCAAGAACATTTGACCATTTGAGTTTTTGGTCATTCTATTTCGGTAAGGATCTCTTCTAAGGTTAATTTCTTTCTTTATCTTTCTCTGATTGTTAACAATCAAGACTCTAATCCTCCTAGTTTCTTTGGCCGAATCTTGAAGGAAAGTTTCGGGGTTCCTTTGTAGTTGACGTTTAGGGGGAGATCATTTGGAACTTGAATAATCCAAGGTAAGGAGATAATGATTTTCAGCCAAAGGCCATACCTTTTTAGTGATACTCGATTTCTTATATAGTGTTATGTAGGTACTGTCGACGTTGTAGGCAAAAGTCAGAAATCTTAAATATTCTATCGTTCTTCGTGACTACAAGGTGTGTAACCTTACAATAAAATCTCATAGATTTTTAATAAATGTGATTTATATGACAATATATTTGATATTGATTGTGGATACCATTCAGTGGTATACGATATTCAGGTATGTTTACCCCAATATTTTGTTAATTTTGCTATATGCATAAATGTGAAATAAGTATGCCTATATTATGATTTTGGGGTAAATGGCATGAAAATTGAATAATATGTATATGCATGGGCATATGGGTAAAATTGATAAAGGGGAAGTATTTTGGTGGTTTTACCACATAATCCGGTGACTTCGGTCACATATGTGAATCTGGTGACTTCGGTCACATATTTTGAATCTGGTGACTTCGGTCACATTTTTCTGGTGGCTTTGCCACAAAATTATAAGGGCGATGTGCATGTTGACTGCAGCAACTGCCTTCGATGGTGTGTAGCGGATGGAGGGTCGATTTAGTAATCCCTACGGTGTGTTTGGTTGGTACGGGTGGTGTGTAGCGGATGAATATTAGGTGGGCCGGGTTTGCATTTCATTATATGTATATATCCATGTGATTTTTAAATGATTATTATTTAATCTGCTATGAAAATGGGCTTTTTAATGTATGTGTTACACATTGAGTTTATAACTCACCCATTTTGTGGGATAACTTTTCAGATGATTCGTAGTGCGATGGATCGGGTCAGCAAGGATTTCGAGGTGGCCAACGCTCAAACAAAGTATCTTGGAAATTTTCCTACTTAAACTTATTAAGTTAATTTTAATTACTTAGACTTTATTATGGGTTTTTGCTATTTTTATGTAATAAGGCCACTATAAACTATTTTTAAATTTTTGTGTTTGGATTTATTTTTTTATTTTATTCGCCATGAACAATTATTAATTAAATAACTAAATGGTTTTGATAAATAATTTAAACTGCTTTTGAAAACAAAATATATTTCCACAATATTAATAAATTTTCATTAAATTTGGTTTTCATTAACTTATTACTTCTCTTAAAAATAATGTTTTAAGAAGATGCGAATTTATTTTAAAATTGAATTGCAACCCGATCTTTAAGTTAATCTATTTTATTCAAAATCATCAAGTTTTTCTTAAACAAAGCGAGAATTTGTTAAAGTTCTACTCGAGAAACATATCAAATTGATTAGGAGCTTTTTGGCGGGTTTGGGGTGTTTCAACTTGGTATCAGAGCCAGTTTTAAACTCTCGACCTTGGGTTTTGAAGCCCACAACGTTTTCAAAAGTTGGCCCAAATGACTTTTTGAAAGTTTTCTTAAGTTAAAATGGTTTTATAAGAGCATGGCACTCGAAATTCTCGGCCCAGATCCATCAGGTAAGTACCCTTATTGATAAATTGATGTGGATGTATGATATTTTAAAGTGATAAGCCTAAGGAAACTATATTAGAGACATGGACCCTAGGTGTATGTGTACTACTACGGAAAAACCACTGAATATCTGTTGCATAAAACTTTCTTTTAATAAGAAGTGAAAAGACTCTAATGCATAAGACTTTTTCGTAAAAATAGATAAGACACGTAGTAGACATGAGTTCTAGGGGACGTGGTCGTCGTGGACGTGGAAGAGGAAGAATGGCTTTGTCGGAACCAGTTAGATCTGGTCAAGGTTCCAAAAATGAGGCTCCGCCACCGACTGTTGGGGTGGATTTTCAAGAGCAAAATGGAGGAGGTGACGCAGTATCACAAGCTGTATTTCAAGTATTGGAGCGAGTAGCGGTTAGTATTGGAAATGGGTCTCGAAAGTCGATGGTGAGAGACTAAGATCAAATAGAGCTAAGGTTTTAGGGAGTATCTGGAGTAGCTCCAAATGTAGGCGAATCTTGGTTAGAGGCAGTCGAAAGGATCATGGACGATTTAGACTGCACTGCTGAAGAAAAATTGAAAGGTATTGTTTCACTACTCCGTGATGAGGCCTACCAGTGGTGGCTCACTATCAAGGAAAGTACCCCTGTGGATCGAGTGGATTGGGGGTATTTTAAAGTTAAGTTCGAAGGAAAATACGTTGGAGCTAGCTACATCGACTCCCAGAGGAAGGCATTTCTGAATTTGGTGCAAGGAAATAAGTCGATAGCTGAGTATGAAGCAGAGTTTTTGTGACTTAGCCGATATGCCAGAGGGATAGTAGCTACTGAATATGAACAGTGTGTCAAATTTGAAGATGGACTTAGAGATGAACTGCGAGTGATGATTGCTCCGCACGGGGAAAGAAACTTTGCAATCTTAGTAGAAAGGGCAAGAATAGCTGAAGAGGTTAAGCGGACTGAAAGATAGAACCGAGACAGAGGCCAGAATAAGAATAAGAGAAGCTTTGGGTCTTCAGGGTCATCCGAGAATTTTCAGAAGAAACCAAGAAATGATGAGTCGCGAAATCAGCAGACTGCTACGAGTGGACAAAATCGTGCTTGTGCTCAATGTGGGAAGATGCACCCGGGAGAATGTTGGAAAAAGATCGAGAGATGTTTCAAGTGCGGATCTTAGGACCATATGATCAAGGGTTGCCCAAAGAATTCAGATAAGGACCGCCCAGTAGGTCAGGGAGTTAATCAGGCTGGCAGAGGTGAACAGTGCAGCCGATAAGGGGCCATGGTCCAAATGAAAGGGGTAATGGATCCGCAAAGGTCACGAAACTTGAGCAGAGGCGAGTGGTAGCTCGAGGTGAGACAACCAGTCCGGTATATGCGATTAAATCGTCAGAGAGGATAGTGGCGCACCGATGTTATCACGATGCGTTTCGATTTCGGGTTGCCCTTTATTGCTTTGATAGATATAGGGTCAACTTACTCATATATCGCTAGTGAAGTATCTGGAACTTTGCATGTGACTTCGAGAGGCGTACCTAGGAAGATGATGTACTTAGTCCTTTAGGATGAGACGGTAGTAATAGACAAACTTTTAAGGAAGTACCTTTAGAAGTTCAAGGGGCGCATTTCGGTGATTTAATGGAGTTGCCATTCGGGGAATTTGACCTGATCTTAGGCATGGATTGGCTAGTGAAGTATCGTGCAAATGTGGAATGTGCTGCTAAATGAATGTCCTTAAGAACTGTTGATGACAAAGAAGTTGTAGTGATGGGCGAGAGATGAAACTACTTATCTAATGTAGTATCCACTCTTAAGGCAAAAAAGATGGTTAGAAAGGGATGTGTAGCCTTTCTGATGTTGGTGAGTGCCTTGGAGGCTAAAGAGACAACTGTTGAAGAAGTTAGGACTGTGAATGAATTTGTAGATGTTTTTCGGAAGAATCGCCAGATTGCCTCCTAACGAGAGGTAGAATTGAATTGAATTATTACAGAACGTCACCGGTTTCTATTGCTCCATATAGAATGGCAAGAAGGAGTTAGTTGAACTTAAGGCTCAGATTCAGGAGTTGCTTGATCGTGGATTTATCTGACCTAGTATGTCTCCATGGGAAGCACCGGTCCTATTTGTGAAGAAGAAAGACGGAACGATGAGGATGTGTATAGATTACCGACAGTTGAATAAGCTGACCATCAAGAACAAGTGTCCTTTGCCAAGGATCGACGACTTGTTCGATCAGCTTAAGGGAGCTGTGGTATTCTCAAAGATTGATCTAAGGTCGGGGTATCATCAGCTTAAAGTGAAAGAAGTGGATATCCATAAGACGGCTTTTCGAACTAGATATGGGCATTATGAATTTCTGGTAATGCCATTCGGATTGATGAATGCCCCAGCTGCGTTCATGGATATGATGAATTGGATTTTCCAACCCTACTTGGATCGGTTAAATCGTGGTGTTCATAGACGACATTCTGGTGTATTCTAAGTCTGAAATGGAGCATGATAAGCATCTCCAGATTGTGTTGCAAGTTTTAAGGGAGAAGAAGCTATATGCCAAATTCAGCAAGTGTGAATTTTGGCTGAAGGAAGTCACGTTTTTAGGCCATGTGGTGTCGACAGAAGGGATAAGGGTGGATCCTTGGAAGATTGAGGCTGTACTAGATTGGAAACCACCTAAGTCCGTAACTGAGGTTCGCAGTTTCTTGGGGTTAGCAAGCTACTACAGAAGATTCGTCGAAGGATTCTCATCGATAGCCGCACCTTTAACGAAATTGCTGAGAAAGGAAGTACCTTTCGTGTTGGCTGATAAGCAACAAGAGAGTTTTGAGAAGCTCAAGAGGGTTTTGACTGAAGCTCCGGTTTTGATTCAGCCTGAGGCAGGGAAGGATTTTGTCGTGTATGGTGACACTTCTCACACGGAATTAGGATGTGTTCTGATGCAAGATGGGAAGGTAGTTGCATATGCGTCTCGGTAGTTGAGACCACACGAGGTTAATTACCCGACGCATGACTTGGAGTTGGCAGCAGTAGTCTTTGCTTTTAAAGTTTGAAGACATTATTTATATGGGGAAAAGTCAGTAATATACATGGACCACAAGAGTCTGAAATATCTACTGACTCAGAAAGAACTAAATTTGAGGCAGCGAAGGTGGATAGAATTATTGAAAGACTACGACTGTTTTATCGAGTACCACCCGGGCAAGGCGAACGTGGTGGCAGACACTCTAAGTCGGAAAGTGGTGTCAGATTTAAGGGCGATGTTTGCACATCTTAGTCTTTACAATGACGGAACTTGTTGGCAGAATTACAAGTTAAGCCGACATGGTTAAGTCAAGTGAAAGAGAGGCAGTTAGTTGACGAAGATCTGAGTGTAAAGCTTCAGCGGGTACAGAATAGGGAATTAGAAGCTTTTGGTATTAACAGTGATGGGGTATTGTGTTTCAAGGGTAAAATTTGTATGCCGAGGAATCAGGAATTGAGGCAAAAGATTCTTCAGGAGTCGCATAGTGCCCTTATGCTATGCATCCTGGAGGAAGTAAGTTATATCGAGACTTGCGAGATCAATTTTGGTGGCTTGGTCTTAAACGGGAAGTTACGGAGTTTGTAGGAAAGTGCTTAATGTGCCAGCAAGTCAAGGTTGAACATCAAGTACCTTCGGATTGCTTGGTAGATAAAGATTCTCGATGGAAGTGGGAGAGAATCACCATGGACTTTGTTAATGGGCTTCCTCTTACGCCTACTAAGAAAGACTCAGTATGGGTGATAGTGGACCGATTGACAAAATCGCACATTTTATCCCGATTCGAGTTGATTACTCTTTGCGAAATTGGCGAAGTTATATGTGGTGAGATTGTGAGATTGCATGGAGTGCGGTGTCGATTATTTGAGATAGGGATCCGAGGTTTACGTCTCGATTTTGGAAAGCATTGCATCGGGCTTTGGGCACCGATTGGATTCGATCGGCATTTCATCCAC
Source organism: Gossypium rotundifolium (assembly GCA_025506655.1). Classification (NCBI taxonomy): domain Eukaryota; kingdom Viridiplantae; phylum Streptophyta; class Magnoliopsida; order Malvales; family Malvaceae; genus Gossypium; species Gossypium rotundifolium. Next base: position 22,022,700 of record CP106727.1, read on the forward strand.
GGTCGGCGGCCATCTGAGCGAGTAATCCAAATCTTAGAAGATATGTTAAGGGGATGTGTGATGGATTTCAAGGAAGTTGGGAAGAGTTCTTACCGTTAGTAGAATTTACGTACAACAACAGCTTACCAAGCCGATTCGGATGGCACCATATGAAGCACTATATGGACGGAAGTGTCGCACTCCTACATGTTGGATGTAACTAGGGAACGACATGTTTTGGGTCCGAAATAGTGGTGAATCCAAGAAAAGGTTAAGGTAATTGGGCTCGGTTAAAAGAAGCATCCGATGCACAAAAGTCGTCGCAGATCTTAAGCGAAAGAAATAGAGTTTGTTTGTGGGGATCAAGTATTCTTGAAGGTTTCACCTTGGAAAAAGGTGATGAGATTTGGTCGCAAAGGGAAGTTAAGTCCCAGGTTCATTGGACCTTATCGGGTTTTGAAGCGGGTTGAACCTGTGGCATATCAGTTAGATTTGCCTTCGGAGTTGAAGCAAATGCACGATGTGTTCAATGTTTCAATGTTACGCCATTACCGGTCGGATCCATCTCATGTAGTGCCAGTTGAAGAGGTGGAATTAAGACCAGATTTGTCATATGAAGAGGAGCCAATTCAAATTCTATAGCGAGATATAAAGGTTTTACGGAGAAAATCAGTTCCTCTCGTCAAAGTATTATGGCGTAATCATGGATCAGAAGAAGCTACGTGGGAACCGGAGGAAGCGATGCGACAGCAATACCCTCACTTATTTCAGCCAGGTAATTTCAAGGATGAAATTATTTTAAGGGGGTAGAACTGTAACATCCTGATAATTAGGGGTTATGCATCTTTATTTAATTGAATGTTATTGCATGCCTAATTATGATTGAGTGTGTTTTGGAAGTTATTTTTGAACTTCATTAATTAAGTGAATGCTTAGTGATATATTAAATTTTAATAATTAAGATGGAGCTAAGCATGATAGGCTTTAAGAATTAATGACAAGAGGTTTTAAGCATAAGATGAGTAATTGGCAAGGTGGTTAGGATGCATAGATGATTACTTGAGGGGAGAGGTTCGAATCCCTTAGCTAGCAAATGAAAGAATTTTAATTTTTTTTGTTTTCTTTCCTATAGTGTCGGCCAAGATCATTCTAGAATGAATGAGCATCTTTTTAATTTTGGTTAGTAGACCATATGAAAAAGGTAAGCTAGAAGATATGGCATGGAATCATGAAAGGATGGTAAGAAAGGGGGACAAAAGGCTTGAAGTAAGGACAATGTTTTGGAAGCTTTTTCATGGTCATTTGACCATGAACCTAGTCGGTTTTGGGGGCTAAGGGGAGAAGGTCTAATTGTGTTTAGAAACAATGGATTGATGGGAAAGAAACAAGGAGGAAAAAGGGGATGATGTTGGCTTAGGTTGGCCGAAATTTTTGCTTAGCCATTAGGGGGTGATAGTTGGCAAAATTTTTAACAAATTTTCTCTCCAAAAATCTTTCTCCTTCTTTCTCTAGTGTGGTGCCGAAAGTTTAAGACCATGAAAGTGCCATTTTGGCCATTTTCTTTTGCCAAAAACTTGTTCCATTCTCTCATAGACCTCACCTTTTTCTTTCATAAGTTGAACCACACTAAAAATTTACCAATTTTTCTCATTTGTACACTTTAGCCGAATCATTCATTGACCATAAGGGTTATTTGTCACTTTTCTTTTCTTCTCTCTTTCTCCTCATCTTTGCCGATTCTACTTTTGTGTTTCATCTCTATTTCTCTTCTTTTCTTTCTTTTCTTTTACCTTGCTAAGGCCGAAATTTCTCTCTTCCAATTTTACCATTTTCGCAACAACATAAACCTCCTATCTCTCTCTTCTTTTCCTTGTTTTGTTGTTAAAGCTGAAACTCTCTTTTGTCATCAAATCAATTCGTATCACACTCCATCCCTTCATTTCTTCTTTTCATACTTCATCAAAAGCCAAGAACATTTGACCATTTGAGTTTTTGGTCATTCTATTTCGGTAAGGATCTCTTCTAAGGTTAATTTCTTTCTTTATCTTTCTCTGATTGTTAACAATCAAGACTCTAATCCTCCTAGTTTCTTTGGTCGAATCTTGAAGGAAAGTTTTGGGGTTCCTTTGTAGCCGACGTTTAGAGGGAGATCATTCAGAACTTGAATAATCCAAGGTAAGGAGATAATGATTTTCAGCCAAAGGCCATACCTTTTTAGTGATACTCGATTTCTCATATAGTGTTATGTAGGTACTGTCGACGTTGTAGGCAAAATTCAGAAATCTTAAATATTCTATCGTTCTTCGTGACTACAAGGTGTGTAACCTTACAATAAAATCTCATAGATCTTTAATAAATGTGATTTACATGACAATATATTTGATATTGATTGTGGATACCATTCAGTGATATACGATATTCAGGTATGTTTACCCCAATATTTCGTTAATTTTGCTATATGCATAAATGTGAAATAAGTATGACTATATTTTGATTTTGGGGTAAATGGCATGAAAATTGAATAATATGTATGTGCATGGGCATATGGGTAAAATTGATAAAGGGGAAGTATTCTGGTGGTTTTACCACATAATCCGGTGACTTCGGTCACATATGTGAATCTGGTGACTTCGGTCACATATTTTGAATCTGGTGACTTCGGTCACATTTGTCTGGTGGCTTTGCCACAAAATTATAAGGGCGATGTGCATGTTGACTGTAGCAACTGCCTTCGATGGTGTGTAGCGGATGGAGGGTCGATTTAGTAATCCCCGCGGTGTGTTGGGTTGGTACGGGTGGTGTGTAGCGGATGAATATTAGGTGGGCCGGGTTTGCATTTCATTATATGTATATATCCATGTGATTTTTAAATGATTATTATTTAATCTGCTATGAAAATGGGCTTTTTAATGTATGTGTTACACATTGAGTTTATAACTCACCCATTTTGTGGGATAACTTTTCGGATGATTCAGTCACGATGGATCGAATCACAAGGATTTCGAGGTGGCAACGCTCAAACAAAGTATCTTGGAAATTTTCCTACTTAAACTTATTAAGTTAATTTTAATTACTTAGACTTTATTATGGCTTTTTGCTATTTTTATGTAATAAGGCCACTATAAACTGCTTTTAAATTTTTGTGTTTGGATTTATTTTTTTTATTTTATTCTGCCATGAACAATTATTAATTAAATAACTAAATGGTTTTTGATAAATAATTTAAACTATTTTGAAAACAAAATATATTTCCACAATATTAATAAATTTTTCATTAAATTTGGTTTCCTGTTAACCTATTACTTCTCTTAAAAATAATGTTTTAAGAAGATGCGAATTTATTTTACAATTGAATTGCAACCCGATCTTTAAGTTAATCTATTTTATTCAAAATCATCAAGTTTTTCTTAAACAAAGCGAGAATTTGTTAAAGTTTTACTCGAGGAACATATCAAATCCGGTTAGGCTTTTTGGGCCGGGTTTGGGGTGTTTCACTTATATTATTTGAATCTTTAGGACTCTTTGAGTTAAATTATTCATGTATAAATTATCTATGAATTATTATGAGACATTGTTGATTAGAATTATGATATTTTGGAAAGTTCGTTTTAATTGTAAGTTGAGAATTTTGCTTGAGCACAAGCAAAAGCTTAAGTGTGGGGGTATTTGATAAACTGTAAAAGTAACATATTTTAACCCTACATTTAGCATACTTTTGGATGATTTATTCCCTAAATTGTGTAAAAATTTGCTCTTAATCCTTTCTTTTCATGTTTTATACTCAAGAAAGCACCTAGGGACGAAAAGAACGAGAAACGGGCTCAAAACAAACCAAATTAGGCCAAAGAAGAAATTGGCACGGCCAGGGCCCAAGACCACATGGCCATGCCTCCCTAATTTACTCTAAGACAGCCTGGACCCTGAAACACACGGGCGTGTCTCTTCAGTAGACTCGACCATGGCCTGAAATTGATTCACACGGGCGTGTGCCATGACCGTGTCCCTGTTGTAGAAAAGAGCAATTCTACTCGGAAAAGGATGCTTAGGGGCAAAGAAACACATTCCAAAGCCTATTCAAACACCCTAGTAGGAATTCTACTCGGATTAGGATACTTAGGGGCCAAGTAAGGCATCTCAAAGCCTATATAAACACCCTAGGGGGCAACTTAAGAGGGGAGTTCGGCAGAAGCCTTCTGTCAGGGCTTTTGTCGCAGGCGGTTAGCTAGGCCAAAGAGCCGAGCCAGAAAGGTCAGATTTGTGGGAATCACTTGAAGATAGCCAGTTGATCCATCTCAAGAAGCTAGAATTATACTCAAGACGGCGGATCTCTCCTTTAATTCCTTTAAGGAGTTTTAGGGATTTCTTATGTTTTGTTTTATCTTTTCTTTTAAGATGTTTTCTTTTGTCATTATGAACTAAACCCTTCAAATACCTGAAGGGGATGAAACCTAAGACGGACCTTGTTATTGTTTTCTGAACTATATGATAAATATTTGATTTGTTCTTAATTATGTATGCTTAATTCTTGTGTTAATATTTTCGGGATATTGACTCAAGTTGAATGTGCTTAGGTTGTGGAGCAAAAGCCCCTGCCTAAGAGTAGATCTAGCATAATTAAGCGAAGTTGATCGCATGCCTAGAGATAGGGTGACGACATTTTATCGGATTAGGGTAAAACCTAATATGGGAGTCCATAGATAGAGTTAATGCAATTCTAGGGGGTTTTAATTAGAAAGAGATTTCAATTAATCAACCTAGGGTTAGACGTTATTCACCTCGAGAGAGGGTTTAATATAAATTAGGGAATCCTATGGATCAAGTCAAGTTAATAAATCGTTTGGTTCAGTGTAAGATAACAAGTGAAGTCTAGGTGGATTCTTTCTAAGGGTATCGTCTTAATCAACTGAGTTTTCCCAATAGTATTTCCCCAATTCATTCTTTTTTCTTTGCGTGTTTAGCTCAGTATTTAGTTAATTTAGATTAAACAATCAATCACTTAATATTTAGGCTAAATAATAGAAAGAAGGTTAGTATTAGTACTTTTAGTTCTTTTGGGTTTGAAAATCTGGTCTTGCCTAAGCTATACTACTGTTCGATAGGTGCACTTTCCTTAAATCGTGGTCAGAGTTAGTTTCCAGGTTCGATCATTCTCTTTATAAATTTTAAAACTCGACAAAAAAACGATCAGCTATACTTTCAATTTATTTATCATGTTTACTCTTTATAGCGATTCTATATTATTTATGAAAAACATGAGAAACTAATCCTTCTATGGGGGATTAGCGAGTGGAGGTTGATAACTCATGAAAAGAGTTATATTTTGAACCTCTAAGTTTGATTAAATTCATGTACTTAAGTATATATATTTTCATTTTTAGGTCATTTTTAGAACATTGCATAATAACGCTTGATTGTGCCTCAGATGTCATTTCATGTTACTTTTATTGTTGGGAAGAAAGAAATTGGTTGTTGTATACAACAGGTGCAGGAAGGATGAAGAAAAAGAGAAAAAAGAGGAAGAGAATGAATGAAGTGAAATATTGCCATGGCAAAAGGTTGGATGGATTGCCAACACAAATACCATGGCAATTCTAGGAAAATGCTGAAGCAGGATTCAGTCCTCGTTACTCTTAGCCAGCTGGTCGTGTACCAGATAAATCCAACTAAAAAAGAAAGAGAAAAAGTGTGTGCTGAGAGAAGGGACCTACCCTATAAAAGAGGAAAGAGAAAAGAATTCTACACACGAGGATTTTACACGAGGATTAGGAGGGGGATTGGGAGAGTAGTTTTCTCTCTAGAAAATCTTGTGAAAAGTTCTAGAGAAAAGGGAAAGGGTAGCAACTTAAGAGGAGATCAAAGACACAAGGAAATGGACTAACAATCAGCCTTGGGTCTTACACAATTCAGCAACGTCAAAGTGAAAGCTGGAGTCGAGAAAGCTTCCTGCAGTTCTACCTTTACTCTATTAATTGATTTATGTGATTTCTAAACTGTTAATGATAATGTTCAATGTTATTCTGATTTTAGATTTTAAATCCCAACCCATGAGCTAATTTTATTGGGGTTGTAATAACTAGATTTATCTTGATACATTTCATGTTGATGGTGATATTTTGAGTGGACTTACTGTTTTATTCGGTTTGGATTATTTTAAATATATGCATGCAAACTCTAGACATAGATGAATGCATGGTATATTCTTAGACTTGATTTAATTCTAAAAGGTTAAATAAGTTGGATCATAATCGAATAACATGAGGGAGTACTCGAGTGAATACTTGTAGCACTCTAGACATATAGCTGTGATCGGTACAGAATAAGAAAGAATATTGTTAGGTATTGTTCTCAAGACTTGTAGACATAAAAAGACTTAGAATGATCACTTTAATTCTAGCTCTCGAAAGAAGCAGAATGCAATTGTTATACTTTGGGCAGTGATTTGGTCAAGATTTTACCATGACATTATTATGTTATTAAGATATAATCCAAGTAATTCCAACTTTCCCATTCAATAGCATCAATTTTCTTAACTTTGTCTCGTAAAATTCCCACAGCATTTTATTCATTATTTGATTTTTATATTTCATACATTAATGCTTCACCTCAAATCATTATTCTGTTTACTTTTCCATAAGCCTAATTAGCATAGTTTATAGTAATAACTCAACCATATTTTTACCTATTTCGTACCATGTGGAGACGATCTCACTTATCACTTTATTACTTGACTCGACGTGTATATTATACATTCACATTATATATCCACACGTGACAAAGGTATGATCTATTAGCTGTTTTATAGGGCTATTTAACAAAATCAACTATTTGGGAGAGAAAGAACCTAAACCCTAAGCCTGACAACCCTAAGAAGTCATCAAGGTGGGAATTAACCCAAAATTGGGATGACCTGTCCGTGAACATCTTACCCCAAGTTATTCTAGACTGTAAGATTGAAAGATAAGTAATCCTTGTCGACTCATTGTTTTAGTGGAAAGATCGAAAGATCCTGCTGGGATAGCAACTAGTTGATCAAAAGATAAGTAACCCATAATTAGATTTGATTAATTCTTTTTTTCAATCACTTGCTATTTATTTCTTCGTTATTATTTTACTATCATAAAAATCCTAAAAATCTATTTTATTTATGTTTTTGTACTATAACTAATTTAAAGTACTAATTAGATCTTTCAGTTTTTAGGTTGCAATTGATCTAGCATTAGCCTCCCTTGGGTACGATCCTCGGAGTATTCACCTACTCTGCTGTAACTATATTACAACTAGACCTATATACTTGCAGATACTGCCTCAGTTATATATCTTTTACTGTAGTATTCACACTCTAAATGTTAGTACATCCGAAGGCTGTCAAATACTTATCACTTGTGATGCATTTTATACTTGAATGATGTGTAAACTTGATTTTGCCTCCCTTGTATATATGCCTTGGGCATTAGGTTTGTAAATGTTTATATGTATGTGTTTTGGTCATTTTGGTTTATGTTACTTGTGAATGAATAGATTATGATAAAAGTGGACATGAATGATATGAATGAATTGTAAGTTTGGTGTGTGTTTCAAGTAAGTATTTGTCAGCTTTGAATGTGAATTGGTTGGTGCATAAATTGTAATGCCATTGAGGGCACATTGGTTAGGCCCTTAGGTTGTATATTTTGGTATGGTTTAAGCTTGCTTGAATGTATTTTGAAGGTATATGAATGCTTGTTTTTGGTTTGGCTTGGCACTTAAGGAATTGGTTTAATTTTGCCTTATTTTGGAAGTTATTTTAGGTACACATAGCCTGAAACAAGGGCTGTCACACAGCTGTGTGTCACACACAATCTCCTCGTATGATTGTGTCTTTTTTATTTTGGTGTTGGATTAAAAAATATGATCATAGGTTGCTACACCGTCTGTGTGACCTTATTTCGAATACTCACATAGTCTGGGACACGGCCTATAACACAACCGTGTAACCTTATTTCAATTTGTTAACGGACGGACACACCAACAGTGACATAGCTGTGTGACTCTTAATTCGAATTGTACACGGTTTGGCCATACGACCATATTTCTGAGCCATACAGTCTAGGCTCTGTCACACGGCCATGTGATCACTGTTTCCAAAATTTTCAAATTTTTCTATAATTTTATGTTTTTTTCAAATTAGTCCCTAATTATTTCTAAACTATTTTTAAGGCCCCGTAAGCTCGATTTAAGATTCATAAATGTAATTATGCTATGAATGGAATTTAGATTTGAATGGTTTATTGATGTTAATTTTTTTATGTGTAGTAGTACTCTATAACCCTAATTCGACGACATACTGGTTAAATGTGTTATATTTAGTGGTATCAGAGCTATTTCTCAGACTGAATATTAAATTCTAGAAATTACATGCCATATAAACTTGCGATAGTGTGATAATAATTGATCTAATCTAACTCTTATTTTTTTTATAGATTAAAAGGTGTTGGCAGAATCTAATCATGCTGACAATGATGAAGTAAATAGTAGTGCTCCAACTTTTGAACATGAGGTAAGTCGTAGTTTACCGATTTTACAAATGTCTAAAAATAGAGTAAAAATTATCATATTTGGTTTAATGGTCAGTTGTTCATGGAATTTATGTGAACCAACCCTATGGCTCAACAACCTTCACCACCTTCTGTGGAATCTCCACCTCCTTAAACAACTGAAACAATTCAATGAATTCCTACGGATAGAATAAAAAATTTTGGTTCTAAGAAGTTTTGAAGTGGAATAGAAGATGATCCAGCTAAGATTAAGTATTGGCTTGAAAATATTCAGTGAGTTTTCGATGAAATAGGCTGTTCTCCTAGTGATTATCTCAAATGTGTCGTGCCATTACTTAAAATGAAGCTTACAGTTGGTGGTCAACATTAACAGTTGTGGTACTGAGAAACAGTGTTAATTGAAATTTATTCACATCTGAGTTTAAAAATAAGTATGTCAGCAAACGATACCTAGACTGAAAAAAGAAAGAATTTCTTGAATTGAACCAGGGAAACAAATCAATAGTCAAATATGAGAGAGAGTTTGTGCATCTCAGCAAGTATGCTCGTGAAATTGTGCCAAACGAGGAGGAAATGTGCATCCGTTTTGAAGATGGACTAAATTATGAAATTAAAATGCTAATTGGAGGGACGAAAATTCGAGAGTTTGTTGTTTTATCTAATCGAGCAAAAAAGATGGAAGAAGATTATAATTGAAAGAAAAAATGAGAAAAGATGGCTCGGGAGTTTGGTAAAAGAAGTTTCTCTAAGTCGTTTTTTGCACCACCGTCAAAGAAAACAAAAGAAGATTTTAATTGTGTCACTTCACTATTTGGGTTTTCAAGTAAAAACAAATCGAGGCAACATGATTTGAAGTATTAGTTTAAACTGGTTGATAGTGTGGGAAGTGTTCGCAATGTTCTGAGACCAATGTGTAAACATTGTGGAAAACTTCATGTTGGTGAATGCAGGACCAAATTGGGTGCTTGATACAAATTCGGTTCGACTGATCATTTTGTATGAAATTTCCTGAGAATAGCGAGGGATAATGATGAGCGGTGTAACACCCCAAACCCGGCCCATGCATTTAGGCCAGATCTGACATGTCACATGAGAAAATACTACTATGTCATTTTTCATAAATAGATCAATTAAAACAACTCCCATTTAAAAATTTTTGATAAAGTATTATTGAATAAAAGATTGATTGATAATTCGATAAATTGAGATATGAAAATCTTATAAATCGTGACTTTGAAAATATCATTAATGGTTTGAGAAGAATTTGAAAATAATTTTTGAAAAGTGTTGATGAAAATTTTTAAGAGAAATTTTCGAGTTAAAAATATGTTTATAAAAGTTTATTATGAAACCCTTTTTTGTTTATTCATTTTAAGAAAATGATTATTTTAGTTTTATAAAAATCTCAATTTGAAATACTTAGAGCAATTTATAAATTAAGTCAAACATAAAAAAAAACAAAAAAATTAATCTAGAGGCCTTATTACAACCTTAACTCAAAATAGCAAAGAAATTAAAAGTACTGAAAAGAAATCCAAACTCCAATTTAAACTGTTTTTGTAGTATGGCCTCCTCCGAGTCATCCATGGCCCAAGTCTCCATCACTAATCATTTACCTGAAAGGGAGAAGGAAAAACGGGGTGAGTTACTAGAACTCAGTGTATAATCCCCTTACCGTTGTCCACTTGGCCAAAATTCCATTAAGCAATAATTTGGGCTTAAGCCCATTTACAAAAATAATAATGTATCAATTATAACATTTGTATGAAATGTAATTCCTAAACCAAACCTAGTAATCCATTCGCTACACACCACCCGTACCAACCAACACACCTGTGGGGATCAAGTCAACCCACCCCGCCATCACACCAATCGCAGGCATTAAGCCATTTATAACAAATTTAATTGTGGACAAGCCACTAGAATAACAGAATTTACGTGGCATTGCCACTATACAGATTTGTGACAGAGCCACCAAAATTATGTGGTAGAGCCACCAGAACTTCTATTCAATATTATCCCATCCCATGCAAAATCATGTATATAATGCATAACAAATCACAATATAACAACAATAATTTATTCGGATATTTATTACAAAATTATGGCCCATTACAACAATTTATCTAATATGCCCATTAAGCAAAATATCAGATTGGCCCATTTAGCAAAATATCAGATTGGCCCATATAACAATTTATCAGATTGGCCCATATAGCAAATTATCAGATCAAACCATATAACAAATTATTAGATCAGCCCATATAACAAATTATTAGATCGGCCCTTATAGCAAATTATTTCAATTTGGCCCATTAGGGGCATTTTCATAATCTTTCATGGTGTTAAACCGATTTGGTCAATTTTATCAAAATAGTGAGATCTAAGTCAATTTTCTCGGTTCCACCATAACATGATTTTAATCAAGTGATTTACTACCAATATGATATAAATCTTTAACCCACGAAAAACGGTGTGAGATTACACACCTGATTATGGTAAGCACTAAGCTTTCTTGATCGTCGACACCTAACATATTATAACGCTCTATTAGTCAACGTACGCGATTTAATAAATCTACATTAAAAAAAATGATCTAAAATTTTACCCTCGGGATCGTGAACGACTACGATTTGTTGGTTTTCCCCGGTTGACGATCCACAACCGGTGGAAAATCCCGAATCGCTGATGCCTCAAAATTGTGAATGACCTCGAATAGTCGATTCTCACCGGATGAGGGTCCATAACCCGGTGGAAAGTCCCGAATCATCGAAACCACCGTTCGCTTGAATTTAGGAGTAGGGATCGCTAATCAGCTCCTTTTGAGATTCCCACTCGACTTTCCATTTGAATTAGTTCCACAAGCCTCCATTCGGTTAGATCTTATATAGATCGATATTATGATAAAATATGGATTATCAAAAGGGTAAAGATCGACTTACCACTAATTTCGAGTGATCAACGATTGGATAGATCAAGCAATTTAATCCCTATAATTATAATCGGTTAATCATCACCATTTCAATAGCATCTTAACGAATAAAGAACGATTTATAGAATCCTTTAATAACTCCTTACCTTAAAGATTTTTAGGATCGATTCCCAACGATTATACGATGACTTCGGAAGAATCAAGGTTTTGGCCTTCCACTATATCACTACGAAGAAGAAAAAGATCTTGCTTGAGAGAGAATAAGGTGTTGGTCTTGGTCAAATTGACCATCCCAAACTAAAACATAGATTCGACAACAAGAGAAAGAAAATAAAAAGTTGAAAAGAACACTTACCGATTGATCAAGGGGTGAGTGACAACTCGAATGAAAAAGAAAGATTAATGAAGAGATGAAAGGTTTCGGCTATGGAGGAATAATGGGAAAAATATTCGGCTATGGTGAAAAGGATTGGAAAAGAAGAGATGCTTGAAGGATTTTTTGAAAAAGAAAAGAAAGAAGAAGAAGAATGTTTGACTAGCTTCAGTTTTCAAGAAAGATGAGTGAACAAATTTTTGGTCTCAATGTTTGTGTACATTTGGCAAGAAGAAAGAAAGGAAGAGAATATGCACCCTCAAAGTTTGTAATTTTAGCAAGGAGGAGAAGGAAAATTTGGAGATAAAAGAAATATGACACCAAAGTTGCAAATAGGAATTTGGCCAAAACAACACTAAAACTTTTACCAATTGCCAAAGACAAAATTCGACTAAGAGAATAGTATTTTGGAGAAAAAAATGGCACACTTGGTGCTAAAGGAATTTGACCAACCAAGCACTAAAGCTTTACCAAAACTCCAACAAAATTTTGGCTACCTCTCTTACCCACAAAACCGTCCACATACATGGCCATAATGGTCAAAATTGGCCAACCACACTTTCCATAACACTTCCCTTGAAAAAAGCCACTTGTTCCCCTTACTTTCCCCTTTCTCTTGATTTTTTTCCTCACCTTCATTCTTTCCTATTTTCCTTAGCCATCTTGCCAAAAGCAAAAAGTCCACCTTACCTTATTTACATGCTTGGCCGACACTTAAGGAAAGAATGCAAAAATAAAATTAAAAAATTACACACAATGGGATTCAAACCTCTTCCCTCAAGGTACTTCACTTGATGCCACAACCTATTTTCTAATTGCTCATTTATGCTAGCAATTTACTCATTTATTTCCATAAGCTTTAAGGTCACTTACTCTATCTCCTTAAAGTGCTAAATGCCAAAATTTTTACTATGTCCAAATAGACCCCGAGTCTTCTCAGGACCTCCCTTAGACATACAAAATCAATAATTTAACTAGCTTAGAACCAAAAATAATGCAACACATAAAATTCCAAACTTTAGGATGTTACAAGCGGAGTGATAAACAAGTGTCTACACCTCATAAAGGTAGACGTCCTAGTCAGAACAATAATACTGGAGCAAATCGCATGAGACCAAAGATACAGTTGTCAGATCTGAAGCTAGAGCACCTATGTGAGCATACACAATCTGAGCCAGGGATGAAACTATTGCACCTGATGTTATTACTGGTACATTCTATCTTTTTGATATTACTGTGTATGCACTGACTGAACCTAAGTCAACTCATTCATATATTTAAATTGCATTAGTAACGGATAAGAATTTACTTGTTAAGTGAGCTGAGTTTGATGTTCAAGTTATTAATCCACTAGGTCATAGTGTGATAGTTAATTTAATATGTCGTAAGTGTCTACTGAGAATTCAGGGTTGTGACTTTCTTGCTGACTTAATATTGTTACCCTTTCATGAATTTGATATCATTTTGGAATAGATTGGTTGACATTACATGATGATGTGGTGAACTATAGACCTAAACAAATTGATCTAATATGTTAGATGGGTGAAATGATTACAGTAGAGTTAGATAGATCAAACAGTGTTAATAGAGTTATTTCTACTATTTCGGCACATAAATTGATTCGTAAAGGTTGTGAGGCTTTTTTGGATTATATACTGGATACTGAGGAACTAAAATCAAAGTTTGATCAAATACATATTGTAAATGAGTTTACTGATGTGTTCCCTGAAGAGTTACCGGGATTACCTCCATAATGTGAAGTTGAATTTGTGATTAATTTGATGCCTGAGACTGTTCCAATATCGATTGCGTTGTATCAAATGGAACCAATTGAGTAGAAAGAACTTAAAGCACTGTTGCAAGAGTTATCAGGCAAATGTTTTATTCAATCGAGTGTATCTCCTTTAGGTTCACATGTGTTATTCATGAAAAACAAAGACGAGTCAATAAGATTGTGTATTAACTATAGACAATTGAATAAAGCTACGATAAAGAATAAATATACGTTACGTCGTATCGACATTTTTTGATAAGTTGAAAGGTGTGACAGTGTTCTCAAAAATAGATCTCAGATCGGGTTATTATTAATTGTGAGTTAAAGATGTCGACGTGTCAAAACTACATTCTGAACTCGTTAGAGTCATTATGAATTTCTGGTGATGTCGTTCGGATTAACCAATGCCCCTGTTGCTTTTATGCATCTGATGAATCGGGTTTTTCAACCTCACTTGGATAGGTTTGTGGTTGTGTTTATTGATGATATATTAATCTATTCTAAAACAAAATTCGAGCATGCTCAGCATTTTACAGATTTTTCGCGAGAAACAATTGTACGCAAAATTTAGTAAATGTGAGTTCTGGCTCAGAGAGGTTGGATTTCTTGGTCACGTGATTTTTGCGAACAAAATTCGTTTTGATCCAAGCAAAATTGTTGTAATTGTTAACTGGAAAGCTTCGAAGAATATTTCAAAGGTATGTAATTTTCTAGGCTTAGCTATTATTATCATCGATTTGTTAAGAATTTCTTGATAATTTCTTTACCGATGACCAAGTTGTTACAAAAAATATTGAGTTTGGTTGGTCACATAAGTGCCAGCAGAGTTTTGATAAGCTAAATTCACTATTGACAGAAACTCCAGTATTGACTCAGCCTGAATTTGGAAAAGAATATGTTGTTTAAAGTGATGCATCGCTCAATGGATTGAGTTGTGTGTTGATACAAGCTGAAAGGTTATAGTATACGTTTCTCGACAGTTAAAACCACATGAGAGGAATTACTAGACTCACAATCTAGAATTGGCCGCAACTATTTTCACTCTAAAGATTTGACGACATTATTTGTATAGTGAAAAATGTCACATATTTATTGATCACAAAAGCCTGAAATATTTATTGACTCGAAAAGATTTGAACCACAGGTAGCAACGATGGCTTGAATTGTTGAAAGATTATGATCTAGTTATTGATTATCATCCAAGGATGGCTAATGTGGTTGTAGACGCACTAAGTCGAAAATCATTATTTGCCTTGAGACCGTTAAATGCTCAATTGAATTTGAATGTTGATGGTTCTATTTTAGAGAATTAAAGCTAGACCATTGTTTTTCAGCAAATTCAAGAGTTACAAAATGATGACCCGACTTTATTAGCTAAACTAGAACAGATTTAAAGTGATCAACCTCTGGAATTCACAATTGATACTGATCGTATGGTGTACTTTCATTTGGTTGGTTTATAAAGTTTCAAAGCTTTGACTTTTGGTTGGTTGATTAAGTAAAAAGGACTAAATAGTAAAAGCTTAAAAGTAGTTTTTATTAGTTAAATGGTTAATGAAATATGAGTGGATGGACTTTTATGTTAAATAAACCATTTAGAAAGTTAGTGGACAAATATGGACTAAGTTTGGTTAGTTACTAAGTTATATTATAAGGTAAATAAGTAATTGGGTAATCAAAACATTAAAAACTTAAAAACAAATAAACTATCATCTTTCCTTTAGTCTTTACCGAAATTGGAAAAGAGAATATACATGGATGTAGCCTGAATACTCGGCCATTTGATATCTATGCATGTAAGTGTTATTTTTATCAGTTTCTCGTAAATTTTATGATTTCGAGATCATTGTAACTTAATCTAGCTAGCCTAGAGACTATTTTAAAATATTGTCAAAGTTTATAAAGTTTTCCATTGATGTTTTTTAAGTATTCTTGATGTTAATGTTTTGGTTTAAAGATAGATGATGAGTTTGTACTAATTTGTAAAGTGATTTTGATTAGTTTTGTGTTTAGGGATTAAATTGAAAATAAGTTAAAATAGACATGGTTTTCTGAAAAATTCCATCATGTTTGGATTGTATTTGGGTGTAATTGAATTCGGTTTATTGGGTTTAGGAATTAATTGTAAAAATAATCATGTTTTGGTCTTAAGGGTCAAATTGAATAAAATGTAAAAGTTTGGAGAAAATGTGAAAAATTGTAAATAGGAAGTTACATGCATTAAATTGAATATTATTGATAAACTGTAAAAGTAAAATATTTTAATCCCACATTTAGTATGCTTTTGGATGAATTTATCCTCAATTTATGTAAAAAGGTGGTCTTAATCCTTTCTTTTCATGTCTTATACTCAGGAGAACATCTAAGGATAAAAAGAACGTAAAACGGGCTTAATACGGACCAAATTGGGCCAACCCAAGAAGTCGACACGGCCTGGGCTTTATTTCACACGGTCGTGCCTTGCTATCCACCTAGAACGCAGCCTGTCAATAATTTACACGGTCGTGTGTCGTCGACAAAAAGCCCAACACGGCCTATCCCCAATTTGCATGGTTGTGCCCCAATTGATAGTCCCGAAGCACAGCCTGACCCTTGATGCACGGGCGTGCCATGGTCGTCCCCAAATCAACAGAATAGAGACACGAGCTGAGCCTCAATTTACACGGGTGTGCCTTAGCCATGCCCCTGCCTCAGGAAAGAGCAATTTCACTCGAAATAGGATGCTTGGAGCCCAAGAAACGCAATCCTAAGTCTACTCAAACACCTAGGACGAATTATACCTGAATTATGAGTACTTAGGAGACAAGTAAAGCATCCCAAAGTCTATAAAAACACCCCAAGGCAGCTATATTGAGCAGAGTTTTCTGCCAAGCCTTTCTCGTTGAGGGATTGTCTCGAAGATAGCCAATTGATCCACCTCGAAGAGTCGGAGTTCTACTCAAGACGGAGGATCTCTTCTTCAATTCCTTTAGGGGGTTTTAGGGATTTCTTATGTTTTGTTTTACCTTTTCTCTTGAGATGTTTTCTTATTTAGTTATGAACTAAACCCTCGGATACTGAAGGGATGAAACCTATAATGATTTTGTTATTTAATTCTTTCGGTTTATATGATAAATACTTAGTTTGTTTTTAATTATGTTGCTTAAATTTATCTGATGTGCTTAGGTGGATGAGGAATAGACCCTGCCTGGGAGTAGATCTAGCATAATTAGGCGGAGTTGATCGGGCGCCTAGAGATAGGGCTACGAGATTTTGTCGGATTAGGGTGAAACCTAATATGGGAGTCCATTGATCGATTTATTGCTTCCTTAGGGGGTTATTATAAGAGAACGAGAGTTCCACTAATTAACCTAAGGTTAGACATTATTCGCTTCGAGAGAAGGTTTAATATAGGTTAGGGAGTCTCACGGATCAAGCTAAGTAAAGAAATCATATGAATTGAAAAGGTAGATAATAAGTGAAGTCATAGGTGGATTCTTCCCGAAGGTATCGTCTTTATCAATTAAGTTTTCTTCAAAGTCTTTTCACAACGTTTCATTCTTCTGTCTTTGCAATTAAGTTTAAGTATTTCATTTGTTTTAGATTAATAAACCAATCACTCCATATTTTAGGCTAAATAATAGAAAAAAAAGTGAGTAGTAGTACTTTTAGGTTCCTTGGGTTCGATAAGATATTCTTGCCTGAGTTATACTACTGTTCGATAGGTGCGCTTGCCTTTATCGTTATTGCAGTCAGTCTACAGGTTCGATCACTCTTTTATAAATATTAAAACTAGACTGTTTTGCAGCGATCAATTATATAAATTTGAAGCTAATAAATTGAAATAAGTTACCTTATACATCAAGAACTAGTAAACAATTGAGAAAATGAAAAAGTTACTGATTAGTCCCAGAAACTTTTATTATCTCTGTAGTTTAGCCTTGGTAAGTTCGTTCGGTTGAGTTTAGTGTAAATTGAAATGTTATATTGATTGTGAAATCGGTTTGTTATAAAATGTTATTAACTGAGTAAGAAATTATTTTGAACATTGTTAAATAATGATATGTTTTGATTCAGATGAACATAAGTTAGAGTACAATTGGCCTGCCAACAGGTTTTATTGCGCATGGTACAATATTGGCTTGTGATGAGTTGATGATTATTGACTTGTTACTATCCACTAAAAATACCGATGTCCAACATTTTTTGTGGACTATCGTGTTATATTTACAGTGATTTTGGCGTGTTACAGGGGGCGGATGTAAAGCCTTTGGGCTTGGCACTTGGTGCTCAGGTGTGTTTCTGGAGGGATGATAGCTTACAGGCTAGGCACTTGGTGCCAAGGCATGTTTTCAGTTGGATTGGTTCGTTTGTGCTTTCTAGTGTATTTTAGGTGGATAACCGCGTACTTGTATATGTTATATCGTTCATCGGGCAACTTTCCAGTGATAAATGACTTGTTACTAAATTGTATAATGGACTGTATAACTTTCAAATATTATCGTGACTTGATATTGAATGATCTGATGTGGTTGAATATATATTATGCAACTCGTATACTCATATGTATAAACTCAATTGTTTTATGACTGTGGTTGGCAAGATTTATTCATTGGTAATCTAGCTAATATAATTTCCTATTTCATTCGGTAAGTTTTATAATTTTAACCGTTGAACTTACTAAGATTATAAAAGCTTAGTCGTGTCATTTTTTGGTTTCTCTGTAGATATCGTTTTATGGAATTGGGCGATCGAATCAACTTGAAGATCACACTATCCAGAGATCTATCGGTAGATTTTGACAAGTTTATCTTTATGTTATATGGCATGTAATAGGTGTTTTGTATATGTTTGAATACTTATCACTTGTTATGAATTTTATACTTGAATGATGTTGTGTAAACTTGATTTTGGCTCCCTTGTATATATTCCTTTGGCATTAGGATTCCAAATGTTTATATGTATGCGTTTTGGTCATTTTGGTTTATGTTACTTGTGAATGACTAGATTATGATAAAAGTAGACATGGATTATATGAATGAATTGTAAGTTTGGTGTGTGTTTATTGAATTGTCAGTTTGGTGTGTGTTTAAAGTAAGTATTTGTGAGATTTGAATGTGAATTGGTTGATTTATAAATTGCGATGCCATTGAGGGCACATTGGTTAGGCACTTAGGTTGAATGTTTTGGTATGTTTTAAACTTGTTTGAATGTATTTTGAAGGTATTTGCTTGTTTTTGGTTTGGTTTGGCACCTAAGGAATTGGTTTAGTTTTGCATTATTTTGGAAGCTTTTTTAGGTACACACGACCCGGGACACGGCTATCACATGACCGTATGCCGCATACGGTCTCCTCACACGGCTGCGTGTCTTTTTTATTTTGGTGCAGGTTGAACACACATGGTCACAGGTTGTTACACGGTCGTGTGACCTTATTTCAAATACACACACATTTAGGACACTGCCAGCAGCATAGCCGTGTAACCTTATTTCGATTTGTACACAAGCGGGCACACTGGCTACGACACGGCCATGTGACCCTTACTTCGAATTCCACACGGTTTGGCAACACGACCATGTTTTTGAGCCACACGGTCTGTGTAACAGCCTGTTTTTAGTTAAATCAGAATAGTATTTTTGGGACCACAAATCTGAGGTCAAAATAATTATTTTATTATTATTTTAATGTCTACATCATGATTATAAGATTGTGTGAAAATTTCGTTAAGAAATTTTATCGTTTGAATGCTCAATTCAATAAAAAAGATTAAATCGCATAAAGAGTAAAAGTGGAGTTCTATTAGCTAAATGTGTCTAATAGCTAT
Organism: Gossypium rotundifolium; assembly: GCA_025506655.1. Taxonomy (NCBI): domain Eukaryota; kingdom Viridiplantae; phylum Streptophyta; class Magnoliopsida; order Malvales; family Malvaceae; genus Gossypium; species Gossypium rotundifolium. The sequence goes on from CP106727.1 coordinate 22,042,096, forward strand.
GGAACCTTAAAGTGGAGGTCTTTATTTGGTAATTAGACCATTTTTATAGTGAGTGGACATTTATGAACATAAAGTGGATGTTTTAAATGATTTTATAACAAGGTTAATTAGGTAATTTAATAAATAAATTAAGTAAAACAAAAAAAATTAATAAAGGTATCATCTTCCTAAAACTAGTGTTGACTGAAAATTAGAGAAGAAACTCCATTTTTGTCACCTTGAAGTTTCAGCACTTGAAGTTCTTTGCATGGCATGATTTTTAACTCGGTTTTAATGATTTTTATGTTTTCGGAGTCGTTGTAACTTAATGTAGCTAGCCCAGGGACTAATTTGCAAAATTGTTAAAGGTTTAGGGTTTTAACATTGATGAATATGTGTGTATTTTGAAGTTTGATGATAGAAAATATATGGTTGTTGTTAGATAAACAACATTTGTTAAGTGATTTTGGGTGAAATAACAAATTAGGGATTTATTTGTGAAAAATGAAAATTATGTGGTAAATGTGTTCAATAATGAAAAATATGGGCTGCTATGATAGTAGGGAAAATTTGACTAGCACGGGTAGGGACCAAATTGCATGAATTTGTATTTTTGTGAGCTAAGGACTAAATTGTAAAGATGTTGAAATATTAGGGGCAAAAGTGTAATTTTACCATAATGTGATTTATGGGCTAAATTGAATAGATTGATAATTTAATAAGTTAAATTTGATATTATACAGATCAAGAAAAAGGAGGTTCGGATTTAGATCAGGGGGAAAATAAAGTTTTGGACTAGTCGATCCATTTCGTCGTTTTTGAGATCGAGGTAAGTTTGTATGTTAATAAGCATTAATATAACTGGGTTTTAAATACTTTATATTCATATTATTGATGAGTACGACCTTACCAAAATGTTCCAGGAAGATTCGGTAATAAGAAATCCTGGTTGAACCTTAGGAATAGATTAGGATACAAATGACATGTCATTAGGGGTTATGTGATTTGGGTGCTGGTCCATACGTCCTATCGGTGGCTGAGCTATTCGGCATGTGTTGCTGATTCTCATTAGATTGTGTGAGCAGCACTGTGTAGCTTCGTCATGGCCGTCAGCTTGTGTGAGCAGACCCGTTGATAGCTTGAGAGTGAGCATTATATGAGATATGAGATTGAGATAGCTTTAACTATGTATTTGGCACTTAGGGTGTGAGATTCCCAAGTATCCAATAATATTTCAAATGGTTCAACGGGTATATCAATGCTATGGATGATTATGAGATTGATACAAGTTGGTACAGGTATGTACATGAACCATACAAGCATTGAATCGAAGAAACTTGTGAAATTCATATATAACATTGTGAATGAAAATATGATAGGTTTTTGGATCAATGTGAGTTATATTATGACATGTTTAATTGTTTAAATTGTGTATATAAGGTAAGTTGAGTTTATTACTATACAAACTTACTAAGCTTTATAGCTTACTCTGTTCACTTTTCTCTGTTTATAGTGAATATCGAAGCTTGCTCGAATTTAGGAATCGTTGAAGATCTCATCACACTATCAAGTTATCATTTTGAGACTTTTAAACTTAAGTATTTGGTAATATGGCATGTATAGGAGTTTTGGTCATTATGGTATGTATGTTGGTAATGGATTTAGCCATTTGATTTGGCTTGTAAATGATAAATTCTTGGTTATGTGTATAGCCATGTGATTTGACTTATTTTGGTATTTTTGGTGATGTATATATATATGCAAATAGGCTTTTGATATGTTGTGTATAATTGCTTAATAAATTCTTGCTGTGAAATGGTATTTGGAGTACCAAGTGGTTGAAAGTTGAGATTGGTATGCTTGTGGTTTTAGGAAAAATAATGCATAATTGAAAGTGACCATATAGGTGATTTGTGATTGTGAAATTGGTATGAAATTGTATGGCTAATTGTGATACTCATGTGTCTTGTGGTAGATGGTATGGAATTAGCATGAATTAGACTTGGTTGAGATTGGCTTGAATGCCTATTTATGCCATGTTATATGCCATTTGATTTGTGTAGATGAATGCAAATTTAGGTGAGCAAGATGGCTTGGTAAATAGCCTATTTTTGTCTACACGGGCAAAGACACGAGCGTGTGTGTAACAGTCTGGTTTATACCCTGGTCAGAACAGTGGTTTCGGGACCACAAATCCAAGTTTGTATAATATTTTAATATTATTTTCTGTGCCGTTGATATGTGAATTAGCATGTGGTAAATTTCTGTAAGCGAATTTGTCTGTTTGCGTGTTTAATTTGACAAAAGGACTGAAATGCATTGAATGTGAAAGTTGCATGATATTTGTTAAGTATCAAGGTGTTATGGCTTTTAAAAGGGAAGGCCTTATGAGGCAATAAGACCACTATTTAGATAGTGGATGGATAAAGGTCAAATTTGCCCTTGTTATATATATGTTTTCTTGTATTAAATGAAAGGGTATTTTAGTAAATGGATTAATAACATGATTATAATAAAACAAACAAAGAAAAGATGATAGTTATCATCCTTTTTAGCAGAAATTTGTAAAGAAAGAAAGGAGAAAATCTAGTTAGGTTATTCGGCTATTGTGAGCTCAAATTAAGGTATGTTTTTGATTCGTTTTTGATAATTTTTACGTATCTGCAATCGTTGCTTTGAGAGCTACAAAACCCATGCCTTGATTTTGTATTTTGATGATGTATGTGAAATGTGCCATTGATGATATGTTGAGTTTTATGATGATTTATGGTGTTAAATGAAACATTTGAGCTAGATGAACATGTTATGTTCTTGAAGTTTTGATGAATTTAGCTAAATAGGGCTAAATTGTGAAAATGGTAAATTGAAGGACTAAATTGCAAATTTTATGAAAAGTATGGGTTTGTATGAATTCCATAAGTATTCGGCTAAGCTTGTGTATGTGTTGATTTTGTGAAATTTGATGTTTTGAGAAAAATGGACTAAATTGATAAAATGTGCAAATATGAGGGTTAAATTGTAAATAGCCCAAAATATATGTGATGGATTTAATTGAATGAAATAGTGAATAAGTAACATCCTGAAAATGGGCCTATACATTTTTTATTTAATTATACGAAATGGCATGTTTTATGTGTTATGAATGTATGGTGAACATTTTTTGAAACTTGGAAATGTTAAGTTTAAAAGAGGAAAGTGAACATTTTTGGAAACTTGGAAATGTTAAGTTTAAAAGAGGAAAGTGAACATTTTTGGAAACTTGGAAATGTAAGGAAATGTTTTAGAAATGTTAAGTTTAAAAGAGAAAACTAAGGCAAGGTGGTCTTAAGAAAATTAATAGAAGAAATTTGACACAAGAACGGGCTTGGAGAAGTGTAACATCCCAAAAATGGGGTTACCTGGAATTTAATTATTTTTCCTATGTATGAATGGTTGAGGCATTATTTATGGAATAATCATGATCAATTTAAGTCTTTGTGTTGGCTCGATTTGGTAGGAAATTTTAGTTTTTTAACTTTTAAGGTAGGAAGCCTTAGCAAGAGGGTGTTATAAGAATAAATGGGGATAACTTGGACATAAAATGAGCTTAGACTAAGTGGCAAAGCAAGCCCACTTAAGAGCTACATGTGGCCACCAAGGAGCAAGGAGAGCTTGTGTTCGAGTCATGAAATCCCTCTTTTGCACTTTATTTGAATGAGGGAGAGAAAAGAATTACTCAATTTTAATTCTTGGAATAATAAGGATAATATGAGTGTTTAAATTGTTATTATTAATTCTAGGGATAAATGATGAGGATAATATGAGTATTTTTCTATTTGATAATTCCAAGGATAATCAAGAAGATTATTTGGATTAAAAGGGTTAATTAGTTATTATTATTATTTAGATATCTTGATAATAGTAGATAAAAGGGTAATATTAGCATTATTATTAGATTATCATGGGATTATTATTTAATTATTATGAGAGGTATTCAAATTATTTTGAATTAAGTCAAATATGTGGTCGAGAGCAAATTGAGGAAGTTGAATGAAGGTTAAACTCTTCAAAGAAGAGTGGGACTGCAAGCTTTGGGGGAGGGGTGCGAATGCTTATAAAAGCACTCCTTGATCACTTGTTTTCTTTTTCCAAGTTTGCTAGCGAATCTCCAAACCCTCTCATCTTATATTTTTCTTTCTTTTACATCCTCTCCAAAACCTTGGCGAAACCCTCTTTGCATCTTCCATTGCCAATTCCCTCCTCAAATTCCTTCTTCTTTTATTTCCTACTAGCGAATCATCTATTCTCTATCTATCTTTCTTCTTTCTCTTTCACCAAAAGTCCACCTTGATTTAAACCCCTAGTCAATCTAGTTTCTATCAAAGTGCCGAAACCCCTTTTCTTTATAGTTCACTTGGCCGAATGGTGTAGTGGCTTAAGCACATCGGGATTTCGCTAAGTGTTCAAGCAATTGTATGGTAAGTAGAGTTGGCCGAATGCCTATGCTCCCTTTTTCCCATCTTTGTCGATTTTTACAAGGCACTAAGTATACATTTTGGAAACCGAATCTATCTAGGTGTTCCGGGATTTTGGAGTTCGACAAAACAAGCCATCATTCGTGACCAATCAAGTGGTAGGTATTGGTAAGAATCGGTTTCCATGGGTTTAGTTTGCAAATATTTAAAAGCCGAAGGCTAATGGCTTGTTTACTAACCGATGGTAATTGATGAAGCAGATTCGGGAATCGGGTATTGTGGTTAAGTATCCAAAAGCGTAAAGGTAAGGTTCGGGTTCACAAGAATCCCTCTCAAATTAATTGGTTTGGCGAATGGCCCATATCACTAACTCTATTATGGTAGAATATAGGAACAAAGAGATCTAAGGTGGTCGACTCCTTCATTCGGGATTTAGATTAATCGTGGTGACAGGTGTGTACATACACACTATATAATATATAACCATGCTTAACTTTGTGAATGCTCATTTTTTTTATTAATGTAGCATTGGAATTAATACCAAATCGGTATAAGTGGTGATTCGTAAGTACACATTAATGTGATTTATTATTATTAATGCTTTTGGTAAGCATGATGTATTGACACATGAAATTTAAGAATGTGATGGCATGAAACATATGTATGTTTATCTTGTGGGATTAATGAGTGGAGGGGCGATATTATTGTGCCGCGGGCACCGATGTTTTGGTAACACTGCTGTGGCTACGGTCACCGGAGGTTTGGTACCTCAGGAGGTTTGGTACCTCAATAGCGACTTATCCACATGGTTAACACCACCGTGGGTTGGCCCCACTTGAGATATGGGATAAATGCGCGGTGATTTGGTATCACACGATGGGTTGGCCCCATCACCCGATTTGTGTCTCGGACACCGGTGTTTTGGTAACACATTGTGACTATATGTCACCGGTGGTTTAGCACCACCAAGTGGTTTGGTACCACAACAGGGGTGAGCAGATGGCGTTTGGATGGCTAGGTGGAATTAAATATTACGCATGTTTATTGTTATATGTTGTGTATGGAAAATATTTTTAAAAGCGGGAAGGGTTACATCTTGAGTCTTGGTGACTCACCTTCTCCATTAATTTTCAGTGATGCTTAGATCGCGGACATGGGCCGGAGGGACTTGAGGAGGCCATGCGGTGGATTTAAAATTAAATAGACTTTAATTTTAGTTATTTTAAATTTGGTTATTGGGTTGTTTTATTTCGGATGTAATAAGGCCTCATTTTACTTTACTTTAGTTTTCTTTCCTCTTATATGTTGGATATTTTTATTTTTACTATAAATTTGAATCACGCATTTTATAAAATTAACACGAAAAATGTTTTATCGTGCCATCGGGCACATCTGAAGTTTGTATAATAACTTGACTTAATTAAACTTACAATTTAGTCCAAAAGGTTTTCAACAAGATAACCAAAAGCGAATTGTTTTCAACAAAACTTAAATTGGATCCTCAAATGGGTTTGAAAAGTTTTCCGTAACGACCCATATTGGTCCTAACGTTTGGTAGGGTTTGGGTCATTACAAATTGGTATCGAGCCAGTTCAAAACTTCATTGTGGGGCCCAAGGCCCAAAATGTTTTAGTAGGCCTTATTAATTGTTTTGGGTTTTAAGCGGCATGGCCGAGTCTCCCAAGACCGATCCGCCTGTAAGTACCTCTAAACTTCTTTGTGAATTATATTACGTAGAAGGGTAGGAAGCATGGAGCGTAGATAGACTTATAGGAATTTGAACCCTAGGGTTAGATTACTCAAACACACAAGCTAAACATAAGACTTAAAGAACGAAACCAATCTATGACTTAGTCCTTTGAGCTAGGGTGTGGTAACCCACATGCATGTCTAGGATTGGAACAGGAAGAGCTGGTATTTAAGCGGTCAGGTGACTCACCACCTCTTGCAGTATCCTGCAGTGCGTAGCTTGGGTTCACCCAACCCAGAGGGCTCGATGGTGTGGTAACCTCTGTGCGCATGTCTAGAAAGGTTCGGTGGGAGCTTGGTATTTAAGCGGTCAGTGTGACTCACCTCCTCTCCACACGAAACACGCACAGTGCGTAGCTTTGGTTCACCCTGACCAAGAAGGCTCGGTCATAGGCTAAACCTAATGACTAAAACCCGAAAGGGAATTAGCCTTGATTTTCGAAAAAAAATGGAGAAAAAAACTTGGTTTTAAAACTTTTCAAATCACTCCTTCAAAAGTAAGAACAACTCTTTTTACAATGTTTTCCCCGAAAAGTTTGATTTGTGGAAAATTACGAAAATGCCCTTAGGGGTAAAATTACTAAAATACCCTTGGTCCATAAAACATCAACTCAATGATTTTGTCCAAAAATTTTAACTACTTCTCAAATATTCAACTCCGCTTTGGAAATCATCAATGAACCACTTTGGTTTTGGAAAATCAACGCCTCAACGTGTAAAAATTACCAAAACGCCCGAGTACAAAATTTTGCAACATCACCGTTTTAAGAAAGAAAAATTTTCAAAAGGGACCCTCGAGTTTTATAATGGTTAGAACACCCTTGATTTACAAAAATTACCAAATTACCCACGGAGGACAAAATTACCAAAATACCCCGGTTTTCAAAATAATGCTATAACTTCAAACCTTATCAATTCTTAATGATACCCTCAGTGTTGGGAATTGCAAAAACAACCTACTTTACTAAAGTTTTAAAATCTCTTTTATTACGAAAAGACCACAGAGGAAAATGGCGAAAATACCCACAGGTTAGAAATGGGCGTAAATGTCAGGGTGAATAGGTATGGAAAGCATTAAGGAATGGATGCATGAACTCCTTTGTATGAACTAGGATAGAAGGCGAAAACTTGTTTGCTCGAAAGAATCTCGATTAAACCTTATCCATAAAATTTCTTCGCGAGTAATAAGTGGAACAAATGCTAACGATAAAATTTTCTTAATCGATTAAAAGCGCAAGTAGATAGAATGAGTTCTAGAGGGCGTGGGCGCCGTGGACGCTTGTAGGGGTAGGATGATTGTGTCCGAACCCGTCAGTCGGGACAAGGTTACAGCGATGTACCACCGCCACCACCACCTCCACTTTTGGAGCGGAGGAGGCGAGATCGGACGGGAGGAGAGCGATGCTCATGGCGGTATTGCGAGTCCTCGAATTGGTGGTGAATGGTGGAAATTTAGGAGCTCAAATCTGTTCGAGCGAATTCGGTCCAACGGAGTCGAGGTGTTCCGGTGTGTCGAGTGGCACCAGTATAGCGTAGTATTGGTGGAATCTCTGAAAAGGATAATGGATGATCTTGACCGACCGAGGAGGAAAAAGTGAAAGGGGCATGTCGCTTCTAAAGGATGAGGCGTGTCGGTGGTGGTGACGATTCGGGATGGCGCTACTGGCGAGATGATTTGACACAGGATTATTTCAAAACCGCTTTCGGAAGAAGTATGTGGGCACCACTACACAGACGCCTTGAGAGGAAGGCTTTTCCGGTCTAGTACAAGGAACTAAGTCCGTGGCCAGAGTATGAGTAGGAGTTTTAAGACCGAGTAGGTATGCAAGAGGCATCGTGGCTCTTGAACACAATGTCATGTCCGCTTTGAGGACGGACTTGAGATGATTTATATTCTTGATTATGCCAAGCAAGTCCGTGAGTTCTCATCTCTTGTGGAAAAGGCTAAGGTAGCCGGGGGATCAAGGAGGCGTGAGGCGTAATTATAGTAGAAATAATCAAAGAGAGGATTTGGGTCACCGGATCCAATGGTAATGATCGAGAAGAAGGCCAGCAGAGTGGGCCAAATCAAGCGACAAGGCCGATGCTACTAATCGAGGCCGGCTCGGTCAATCGTGGGAAGTCCCATTGGGAGGTTGCTCGATCGGCGATAGAGGATGTTTTGAGTGTGGGTCTTTAGAACATCGGTCGAGATTGTCCCTAAGCGAGCTCGAAATCAGCCGAAGCGAACGTACTCGAGGATCGAAATGTGGGACCGCAGAGGGTCGTGGTAATGGCGAGAGGAAGCAATGGTCCTAGCCGAGGTCGAGGAGCTCGAGGCGGAGGTTCAGCAAAGATGAGGCTAAGCGACTGGCTTAGTCTATCTGCAAGGCGTCGCGAGGAAGGTGACGCACCGGATGTCATAACCGGTACGTTTCTGATTTTTGGTCTCCCTTATTATGCATTAATTGATGTGGGGTCTACACATTCATACGTAGCAAGTAGTGTGGTAGAGACTTTGAACCTAGACTCGAGGCTACTTTGCTAGGGAGATGACCGTAGTGAGTCCTTTAGGTCACTCTGTAGTGGTAGACAAACTTTTTAGGACGTACCCCTAGAACTCCAAGGGGTCGTATTCGGTTGATCTGATGGAACTACCATTCGGGGAGTTCGATTTGATCCTTGGAATGGATTGGCTGGCTAAGTATCAGGCGAATTTGGATTGCGCGGCTAAGCGCATGGTTCTTAAGACGGCTGAGAATGATGAAGTGGTTATGATAGGTGATAGAAGGAATTACCTATCCAACGTGGTTTCTGCCTTGAAGGTTGAGAAGATGGTCAAGAAGGGTTGTAGGGCATTTTTGGCTCAAATCAGTGCTTTGGAAGCTAAGGAGTCAGTAGTTGGAAAGGTTCGAATGGTTGGGGAATTTGCTGATGTATTCCCAGAAGAACTTCCGGTTTACCCCGCATCGGAAGTCGAATTGGTATAGACTTGCTACCCGGAACGGCACCGTGTCTATAGCACCTCACCGAATGGCACCAAAGGAATTGGTGGGTGAAGGCTCGATTCGGAGCTCTGGATAAAGGGTTTATTCGACCTAGTATATCTCCGTGGGGGCGCTGTATTGTTTGTCAAGAAGAAGGGCGGTTCTATGAGGATGTGCATCGACTACCGTCGCTTAAACAAGTTAACGATCAAAAACAAGTACCCATTGCCACGGATCGATGACTTGTTTGACCGATTGAAGAAGCGTCGGTGTTTTCGAAGATAGACCTTAGGTCGGGTTACCATCAACTTAAGGTAAAGGGGCGATGTTCACAAGACGGCGTTTGAACTTGGTATGGGCATTACGAGTTTCTAGTGATGCCATTCGGTTGACCAATGCCGTGGCGTTCATGGACCTAATGAGCGAGTTTTCAACGATACTTGGACCAATTTGTCGTAGTGTTCATAGGCGACATATTGGTTTACTCAAAGACGGAGGAGGAGCACGACAAGCATTTACGGATAGTCCTACAAGTGTTGAGGAAAAATAGTTGTATGCCAAATTCGATGAAGTCACGAATTTTGGTGAGGAGGTGGCTTTCCTAGGACACGTAGTGTCGGCGGAAGGATTAGAGTGGATCCCATAAGATTGAAGCGGTGTTGGAGTGGAAACCGCCTAAGTCGGTTGGCGAGATCTGGAGTTTTACGGGGTTAGCGAGGGTATTAAGGAGATTTGTGGAAGGGTTCTCTCGATCGCAGCTACCGCTTGACTAAGTTGCTAAGGAAAGGTGTTCCGTTTGTATGGTCGGAGAAAGCAAGAAGAAAGTTTTGATAAGTGAGGAAGATTTTGACTAAGCTCGATTTTAGTACAACCCAAGCGGAAAATTATTCACGATCTATTGTGATGCATCTCACACCGGTTTGGGGTGTGTGTTGATGCAGATGGGAAGGTAGTAGCCTATCGTCCGTCGGTGAGACCGCATGAGGTTAACTACCCAACTCACGATCTGGAGTTAGCGCGATCGTTTTACCTACGAAAGTATGGAGACATTATCTTTATGGGGAGAAGTTGGTAATTTACGGACCACAAAAGTTTGAGGTATCTTCGACACGAAGGATCTGAATCGAGACGGCAGATGGATTGAAACATTAAAGGACTCGATTTGTTCCATCGAATATCATCCGGGTAAGGCTAACGTGGTGGCCGACGCGTTGGCCGGAAGGTCGTGGCGGATTTAAGAGCAATGTTTGCTCGATTGAGCCTATATGACGATGGAAGCCTTTTGGCGAGCTTCAAGTTAAGCCAGCGTGGATCGAGGAGATTAAGAACAAGCAGTTAATGGATGAAGAGTTAAATGCGAAGAGAATACAAGTTCGTAATGGTGGTGTAGAGGGTATAGTGTGACCGGTGATGGTGTCTTTGTATTTTCGGGGACTGGCCTTGTATGCCAAAAGATATGGAGTTGAGGCGGAAAATTCTCCAGGATGCTCATAGCAGCCCATACGCTATGCATCCGGGAGGAAGCAAGATGTATGGAGATCTACGGAAATAGTTCTGGTGGCCCGGGTTGAAGCGTGAGATAACGGAATTCGTAGGGAAGTGTTTGACGTGTCAGCAGGTTAAGGCTGAACACCGATTACCATCGGGCTACTTCAACCCAGTAAAGATCCTCAATGGAAGTGGGGCGGATCACTATGGATTTCGTCGGTGGTCTACCCTTACGCCCAAAGAAGAAAGATGCGATTTGGGTAATCGTGACCGTCGACTAAATCACTCACTTTATACCGGTGAGAATGGACTACTCACTCGAAGCTAGCAAAGTTGTATGTGGCGAGATAGTCGATTGCATGGTGTACCGTGTCGTTATCTCGGATAGGGACCCAAGGTTCACTTCGAGGTTTTGGAAGCGTTACATCAAGCGTTAGAGTGCAGCGGTTGGATTCGATCTGACTTTCCATCCTCGAATGAACGAGCGATCGAGAAGGGTCATCTGATCTTAGAAGATATCTTTGAGGGTTGTGTCTTGGAATTAGAGGTAGTTGGGAGAATTCTTACCTCTAGCCGAGTTCGCCTACAACAATAGCTACCAAGCGAGTATTCGATGGCACCATCTGAAGCCTTGTATGGGCGGAAATGCGAACTCCGACATGTTGGACGGAGTTGGGTGAACGACAAGTGTTGGGCCCAAATGGTAGCGAGATCAAGACAAAGTCAAAGTGATTCGGTCTCGTCTCAAGGAAGCATCGGATAGGCGAAGTCTTATCTTAGATCTCAAACATAAGGAAATGGAGTATGTTGTGGGAGACAAGGTCTTTCTAAAGGTGTCGCCTTGGAAAAAGGTGATAAGATTTGGACGAAAGGGAAGTGAGCCCAAGATTCATTGGCCCATATCTGATCTTGAAGCGAGTAGGACCGGTAGCTTATCGACTTGAACTATGGCGAGTTAAGTCGGATACATGGCGTCTTTCACGTATCAATCTTTGAGGCAGTGTCGGTCGATCCATCACATGTGGTGCCCGTGGCGTAAATCGAGGTTAACGCAGACTTATCTTTTGAGGAGGAACCGGTTCGGATCTTGGATAGAGATATAAAGGTTCTACGTAGGAAGTCGATGCCCTTAGTAAAAGTGCTATGGTGGAACCATGGTCTTTGAGGAAGCTACGTGGGAACTGAGGATGTGATCTGGTGACAATACCCTCATCTGTTTTAGTTATGTAATTTGGACGAAATTTATTTTAAGGGGTAGAAGCGTAACATCCCAAAATGGGGTTACACGGAATTTAATTATTTTTCCTATGTATGAATGGTTGAGGCATTATTTATGGAATAATCATGATCAATTTAAGTCTTTGTGTTGGCTCGATTTGGTAGGAAATTTTAGTTTTTAACTTTTAAGGTAGGAAGCCTTAGCAAGAGGGTGTTATAAGAATAAATGGGGATAACTTGGACATAAAATGAGCTTAGACTAAGTGGCAAAGCAAGCCCACTTAAGAGCTACATGTGACGCCACCAAGGAGCAAGGAGAGCTTGTGTTCGAGTCATGAAATCCTCTTTTGCACTTTATTTGAATGACGGGAGAGAGAAAGAATTACTCAATTTTAATTCTTGGAATAATAAGGATAATATGAGTGTTTAAATTGTTATTATTAATTCTAGGGATAAATGATGAGGATAATATGAGTATTTTCTATTTGATAATTCCAAGGATAATCAAGAAGATTATTTGGATTAAAAGGGTTAATTAGTTATTATTATTATTTAGATATCTTGATAATAGTAGATAAAAGGGTAATATTAGCATTATTATTAGATTATCATGGGATTATTATTTAATTATTATGAGAGGTATTCAAATTATTTTGAATTAAGTCAAATATGTGGTCGAGAGCAAATTGAGGAAGTTGAATGAAGGTTAAACTCTTCAAAGAAGAGTGGGACTGACAAGCTTTGGGGGAGGGTGCTTAGAATGCTTATAAAAGCACTCCTTGATCACTTGTTTTCTTTTTCCAAGTTTGCTAGCGAATCTCCAAACCCTCTCATCTTATATTTTCTTTCTTTTACATCCTCTCCAAAACCTTGGCGAAACCCTCTTTGCATCTTCCATTGCGAATTCCCTCCTCAAATTCCTTCTTCTTTATTTCCTACTAGCGAATCATCTATTCTCTATCTATCTTTCTTCTTTCTCTTTCACCAAAAGTCCACCTTGATTTAAACCCCCAGTCAATCTAATTTCTATCAAAGTCTGAAACCCCTTTCTTTATAGTTCACTTGGCGAATGGTGTAGTGGCTTAAGCACATCGGGATTTCGCTAAGTGTTCAAGCAATTGTATGGTAAGTAGAGTTGGCCGAATGCCTATGCTCCCTTTTTCCCATCTTTGTCGATTTTTACAAGGTACTAAGTATCTGTTTTGGAAACCGAATCTATCTAGGTGTTCCGGGATTTTGGAGTTCGACAAAACAAGCCATCATTCGTGACCAATCAAGAGGTAGGTATTGGTAAGAATCGGTTTCCATGGGTTTAGTTTGCAAATATTTAAAAGCCGAAGGCTAATGGCTTGTTTACTAACCGATGGTAATTGATGAAGCAGATTCGGGAATCGGGTATTGTGGTTAAGTATCCAAAAGCGTAAAGGTAAGGTTCGGGTTCACAAGGAATCCCTCTCAAATTAATTGGTTTGGCCGAATGGCCCATATCACTAACTCTATTATGGCCGAATATAGGAACAAAGAGATCTAAGGTGGTCGACTCCTTCATTCGGGATTTAGATTAATCGTGGTGACAGGTGTGTACATACACACTATATAATATATAACCATGCTTAACTTTGTGAATGCTCATTTTTTTTATTAATGTAGCATTGGAATTAATACCAAATCGGTATAAGTGGTGATTCAGGTAAGTACCTGTTAATGTGATTTATTATTATTAATGCTTTTGGTAAGCATGATGTATTGACACATGAAATTTAAGAATGTGATGGCATGAAACATATGTATGTTTATCTGTTGTGGGATTAATGAGTGGAGGGGGCAGTGATATTGTGCCGACGGGCACCAGTGTTTTAGTAACACACCGTAGCTACGGTCACCGGAGGTTTGGTACCTCAGAGGTTTGGTACCTCAATAGCGACTTATCCACGTGGTTAACACCACGTGGGTTGGCCCCACTTGAGATATGGGATAAATGCGCGGTGATTTGGTATCACACGATGGGTTGGCCCCATCACCCGATTTGTGTCTCACGGACACGGTGTTTTGGTAACACATTGTGACTATATGTCACCAGTGGTTTGGCACCACCAGTGGTTTGGTACCACAACGGGGTAGACAGTGGCGTTTGGATGGCTAGGTCGGGAATTAAATATTCTGCATGTTTATTGTTATATGTTGTGTATGGAAAATATTTTTAAAACGGGGAAGGGTTACATACTGAGTCTTGGTGACTCACCTTCTCCATTAATTTTTCAGGTGATGCTTAGATCGCGGACATGGAGCCGGAGGGACTTGAGGAGGCCATGCGGTGGATTTAAAATTAAATAGACTTTAATTTTAGTTATTTTAAATTTGGTTATTGGGTTGTTTTATTTCGGATGTAATAAGGCCTCATTTTACTTTACTTTAGTTTTCTTTCCTCTTATATGTTGGATATTTTTATTTTTACTATAAATTTGAATCACGCATTTTATAAAATTAACACGAAAAATGTTTTATCGTGCCATCGGGCACATCTGAAGTTTGTATAATAACTTGACTTAATTAAACTTACGAATTTAGTCCAAAAAGGTTTTCAACAAGATAACCAAAACGAATTGTTTTCAACAAAACTTAAATTGGATCCTCAAATGGGTTTGAAAAGTTTTCCGTAACGACCCATATTCGGTCCTAACGTTTGGGCGGGTTTGAAATTTATTACAAGAAGTAGCTAGGAGGCACCACTTAAAGCCCGATGAAGTGGCCACAATCAAGGGAAGGAGCCTAGGTTCGAGTCACGTGGGAAGCAAATAAAAGAGTTTTATTTCTCTGCAAGGAACAAGGGACTTGGGCGGCACCAAGGCACTTGGGAAGAGTTTAATTCTCTTTAAAATTCGCTAAATAGATAGATAATGATGGACTATTATTATTATTATTTTTATTAAGAGATAAGAGATAAATATTGGATTAAGTTTTATTAAATTGAATCGGTGATAATTAAAGTGATAAATTTATCAAAATAGGAGTGATGGCCAAGTAAAGGATTTTAAGTTAGTAATTTGGCTACTAAAGGAAAAGAGAGCCATTCATCATATCTTCTTTCAACTCTTCTCTCTGTCGAATTTCCTAGAGCATCTCTTCTTCTTCTTTTGTTAGCCAAAGCCGAAAACTAAAGTAAGCCTAGTCAATTCTTCATAGCTTTTGTGATCTCCATTAAAACCGAATCCATAAACTCCTCAAGATACCATCATTAGCCGATTTCTTTATACCAATCAAAAGCAAATCAAGATCCTTCTAGCCTACATAACCGAATATTGCTAAAGGTTCAAGCAAGGATTGCCGATCTCTAAAGTAAGGGTAAGATCTCATTCGGTTTCATCCTTTTCTTTTAAGATTTTTGAAATCTAGGACTAACCCATTAATATCTTGTTGCTTAAAACTTTGAAGAGATCTTTCGGGATTTACTAAGTGTCGACTACAAGGAAGGAGAAATTCTTTTCCAGAAGGTACACCATAGGCAGCGTGTTCCCTAGTTATTCGGTGAGTTTCGGGATTTAAAATCCACAAGGTATGTAACATCCTGAATAGGGCCTATGCATTTCCAGTTTAATTGTATGAAATGACAAGTTTCAAGTACTATGAATAAATTTTGATACTTTTGGAAACCTAGAAATGCATGAAAATGGAAATGAAAATGGAAATGAAAATGGAAATGAACATTTTGGAAACTTAGACATTTTGGAAACCTAATGGAATTAGGAAAGTGAACATTTGGAAAAACCAAACCAAAATAGGAAACTAAACATTTTGGAAACCAAACCAAAATAGGAAACTAAACATTTTGGAAACCAAGCCAAAATAGGAAACTAAACATTTTGGAAACTTGGAAAATCTGAGTCATGTGAAAATTTTAGGAAACTTAAAATGACCCCGAATGTCGAATTTAAGAGCCCAAGGGGAGCTTAGGGCCAAGTGACCCTAAAAGTATAAAGAACATGAACTTTGACCCAATAACGGACTTGGAAATGTGGCTGAAGATGCCACCTAAGGCTTTAGGAAATGGCCCAAAAGCAAGAGGTTTTGGCCCCGAGTTTGAGTCATCTAGAAACAAATAAAAGAAATAAAATTTTGTCTCCATGAGTGGAGAGTTGGACTGACACAAGGAAGAGGTTTCTATTCAATAAAAACTCTTGGCTAATTAGGAGATTTGATGGAATTTCATAATTGATAAAACTAAAACTTATCACAAGTGAAGAATTGGTGAATTAGGGACTCTAAGGCTAATAGATTGACCAAAGAAAGAAAAGAAAAGAGCCATTCTCTTCTCTTCAACATCTTGCGAAACCTCCAAGTGAAAGTAGCAACAATCTTTCCTCTTCTCTTTAGCCGAAATTCCCTTGTCAAAAACTCTCTCCATCTTTTCTTTCTTTTCTTTTCTTTTACTATTCATCCACAAAAGCCAAAGCTTTGAGATCCACAATAGTGCCATAGCCGAATAGCATAAGGGATCTTAGGGATTCGAAAACAAGGTAAGTACATCATTATACAATCGGCAAAAGATTCCTCCATGAATTAATAATAGATCAAATCTAACAAGTGATTTGGCGGGAAATTGAAATAAAGATCAACTTGAGATTTGAGGTAAGTGAGTCTATACATTCGGCCAAGGCCAAATCTCGATCAATTAGATCAAATTGATCAAAAACTAATCTATTCAGGAGATCTAGGAAGTTGCCGATTTCAAGGAAAAAGGAGGTGAAGTTTGGGATTTAAAATCCATAAGGTAAGCCCTAAAGGTATTGGCCAAAGTTATGTGATTACCTAGATTAGATCCATAATTATTAAAAGCGAAAACTAATTTATGTTGAGGTTTCAAGGTTGGCGAATATCAAGTGAAGGAAAACAAAGATTCCGGGATTTGAATAAACATCAAATCGGCATCAAAGGTAAGCCTCTTTACAAATCCTACTAGGATTTGGATATTATAACCCAAAATAGAATTTATGCTAAGTAATACTTGATAAACCAAATGTAGGAATTAGGATCTAAACTTTAGATCTTGCTTTCGGAATCCCAAGGAATCGCTAAACAAATCGGTGTGTATTCCACACTATTCTTAATAGTTTTATGGTTTAAATATGTTATATATGCTAATGTGAAAGTGAAAGAAAGTGGCTAAAGTGCCATATTATGGTACAAAGTATTGATGCGTTTTCCTACTTCTACTAGGATTACGAAATAAATGTTATACAAGTGAAAAGTGATGTGAAAGTGAAATAAAAATATGTTATGCACGATATTTATAATTTGGGGCATTCGGGATTTATGTGAAAGGGAAGAAGGTGTTGACTACGGTCTCACCAGCGTTATAAGTGAAAGTGTGACTTGGTCTCACTAAGTGAATGTGATGACTTGGTCTCACTAAGTGAATGTGATGACTTGGTCTCACTAAGTGGTAACCGGTTACATTACGGTGGTGGCTAAGCCACAATATTATCGATGGGCGATGAGCACGCGATCATTGCAATGCGCCTTGATGGAGTGTAGCGGAAGGAGGTTGACTTAGTAGTCCCCACGGTGCACAGGTTGGTACGGGTGGAGTGTAGCGGATGGCATATAGGTTTGGGTTGGGTTTGCATCATTACCTTGAAATTGTTATATGCATATGATTTTTATGGTGTGCCTATTTCTATTATGTTTAGTGTTGGTTACACCTTGAGTCTATCCACTCACCCGTTGTGGGAATATGTTTGGTGATGAGCGATAATGGACCAAGGACGGCAGAACTTGTGGTGGCCATGATCGACTTGAAGTTCGGTTTAATTTGAATATTTATTTTATTTTAATGTCTTTGTACAATTTATTATTTTGGGTTTCATTTTATGTAATAAGGCCACCGTGATGAATTTTATTCCTACTATAATTACTATGTTATGAGTTTAGGGCTTTATAAAGAGTAAGCCCACTTAGTATGAAATAAGTTTAAATGTTTTTATCACTTGAAGCAAATGGGTTTTGTTATAAAAATAAATTTGTTTTCAACTCAAGCCCAACCCACAACGAGCTATCTTCCAAAACTCATAGTTTTCAAAACAATCGAATGAATTTGAGCAAGTTACTTCAAGGAACATACGAGATCCATCCATTCTCGTGGTAGGGTTTGGGGTGTTTGATTTTGTATCGAGCCGAGTTTCAAACTCTCGACACGTGGCCTAAGGCCCAAAACGTTTTAAAATAAGGCCAAATGAGTTTTATGAAAGTATTTTTACAAATTGGCAGTATTAAGACATGGCCCTAAGTCTCAAACCATGATTCACGGTAAGTACCTCTAACTCTATGTGTGATTACATGATTTATATAAGGGTAGAAAAGGCATGGAGCGTAGAATAGCATGATAGGAACTTGAACCCAGGATTAGACTACTCAAACACAAACACATAAGATTTAAGGCACTAAACCAACCTATGACTAAGTCAATTAAGCTAGGGTGTGGCAACCATGAGTACGCATGTCTAGGAGTGGATCTGAAGAGCTTGGTATTTAAGCAGTCCTAGTGACTCACCTCCTCTTCTTGAATCCTACAGTGCATAGCTTGGTTCACCCTAACCTAGAGGACTTAGCAGGTGTGGCAACCCACATGCATGTGTCTAGGAATGGTTTGATGGGAGCTTGGTATTTAAGCGATCCGCATGACTCACCTCCTCTCCACTCGAATCACACTTTGGTGCGTAGCTTTGGTTCACCCCGACCAAGAAGGCTCGGTCATAGGCTAAACTTCGATAATTAAAACCCGAAAGAAATTAGCCATTTTTTAACACTTAATATTAAAATTCTTAAATCACTTTCTTTCTCTCATCCTTAATTCACGAAAACTATTTACATACACAATTGTTTTCAAAAATTTTGATTCATAAAAAATTACAAAAATGCCCTTAGTGGTAAAATTACAAAAATGCCCTTGGTTTATAAAATGCCCAACTACTCAACAGTTTTGCCAAAATTTCATTATTTCATAAATGTTCAAAAACCCTAATTTGCAAACTATCAAAAAAAAATACACTTTGATTTTTTTGGAAAATTACAAAATTACCCCTAACTTACCAAAATTACCAAAATGACCCTGATTTCCAAAATTTTTTGCAACATCATCGTTTTGGAAAATAAATTTCTCAAAAAGAACCCTCAAAGTTTTACAA
This sequence comes from Gossypium rotundifolium, assembly GCA_025506655.1. Taxonomy (NCBI): domain Eukaryota; kingdom Viridiplantae; phylum Streptophyta; class Magnoliopsida; order Malvales; family Malvaceae; genus Gossypium; species Gossypium rotundifolium. Next base: position 22,061,131 of record CP106727.1, read on the forward strand.
CTTTTGAAATACCACTGATTTATTAAATTTTACAAATTTACCCTGATTTGTGAAAAATTACCAAAATACCCCTGAGGTTAAAAACTACCGAAATAACCCCAGATTTAAATTTTTTCCAAATTACCCTAGACTTCAAAATTTTCAAAATAATTTTCGACAAAAACACCAAGGAACGTTTTTCTTTCGAAAAATTATGAAAATGCCTCAGTAGGACAAAATTACGAAAATATCCGGGTGAGAGAAAACAACAACAACAACAAAAACTACAACGTTTCTCACGAATGAGCGAAAGTTCATACTTGTTTGATGGATGAGCGAATGAATGGAAAAGACGTGTGTTTGTAGGAATACAAAAGAACCACTCTTAAATCCCTTTCTATAAAACTTCTTGTTGATAAATAAGTGGAACAAAGACTAATCCATAAAATTTCTTAATCGGATCTCGGCTAGAAAATGAGTTCTAGAGGACGCGTCGTCAAGGACGCCTTGATAGAGGAAGAATAAGCGTGTCGAACCCGTTAGATCGGTCAAGGTTACGACAATGAGTTCCACCGCCACCACCACCCCAATTTGTTAATGTCGGCGGCGAGCTCGAGACGGGGATGAGGCGTGTCGCGAGCCATGTTGCAGTATTGGAAATGGTGGTGGCGCAGTGGAAATCGGGAGCTCAAAAATCTGTGCCGGCGACTCAGAGCCAACGAGGTCGAGGTGTTTAGTGGAGTGTCGGTGTGGCACCCATCTGCATAGAGTATTGGTTGGAAGCAATGGAGCGTATTATGGATGAACTTGACTGACCCACGAGGAGAAGTTGAAAGGGATGGTAGCCTGATACGTGATGAAGCATACCAATGTATGGCTAATCGTTCGTGATGGTGCCACGGCGGAGGATCGGCGTGGGAGTATCTAAGGAGGCATATCGGAAGAAGTATGTCGATTTTCGGTATATTGATGAGCGGTGGAAAGCTTTTCTAGGACTAGTTCGGGGAACAAATCGGTGGCGGCATATGAGGCTGAATTTTGAGGTTAAGCCGATATGCTCGAGGAGTAGTCGCGTTGAACATGAACAACATGTCCGTTTGAGGACGGATTAAGGGATGACCTAAGGTTATTGATAGCTCTACATCAGGAGAGGGAGTTCTCCACGTTGGTTGAAAAGGCTAAGGTAGCTGAAGGAATCAAGGACTCGACTAGGCAGAACTCTGACAGGAATAGACCCAAGAGAAGTTATGGATCGTCGGAAATGTGCGAAAAAGGCCCAGGCGAGGGTCGAAGGGTCGACAAGTTGATATCGGAGGCGATGTCGTCCTTGTGAGTATTGTGGAAGGAAGCACTTTCGGTGAGTGTTGGAAAAAGATAGGAGCATGTCTTAAATGTGGGTCTAAGGACCATATGCTCAAGGACTATCAAAGATATCGGATGACGATGACCAAAGACTTTCGAGAATGTTAATCAGCCGGTAGGGAGACAATGCGACCTCAACGAGGTCGAGGTTGAATAACGAGAGTAATAGTCTTTGGCGGAGGGCGTGGCGGAAGTGCCACCAATCTTGAGGCAAGACAATGGGTTTGGTTTATGCGATTCAAGTAGAAAGGATGAAGACGCCGGACGTCATAACCGTGACGTTCCTCATTCATGGTAAACCCTATTATACTTTAATTGATGTGGGCTCGACCCATTCTTATGTTGCTGTAGTGTAGTTGAGACACTAGGCCTAGACTCTGAACTTTTCGATAAAGAGATGGCGGTAGTAAGCCCATTAGGTCAAACTATAGTGGTAAATAAGATCTTTGGAATATACCCTAGAAATTGTGGAGTGAGCTTTGGTGACCTAATGGAATTACCCTTGAAATTTGACCTTATACTTGGTATGGATTGGTTAGTAGAACATCGAGCCGTGTTGGATTGTGCGGACTAAATGAATGGAACTAAGGACCCTTGAGGATGAGGTGGTCATTATGATAGGAGAGAGAAGGAACTATTTGACTAATGTAGTTTGATTGCTTAAGGCGGAAAGGATGGTGCGTAAAGTGCGAGGCATTCTTAGCCTTTGTAAGTCGTTGGATGGAAATGAGGAAGGTGTCAAAATAGTCGAGCAGTAAGGGACTTTGAGGATGTGTTTCGGAGGAATTACCAGAATACCCCAGGATAGAAGTTGAATTTGGAATAGACTTATTACCGAGAACGGCACTGTGTCAATTGCTCCATCCGAATGGCGCCAAAGGAATTAGTGGAGCTTAAGGCTCAAATCTAGGAATTATTGGATCGTGGGTTTATTCGGCCCGGTGTGTCCGTGGGGAGCACCGGTCTGTTTAGAAGAAGAAGGACGAAACTATGCGTATGTGCATAGACTATCGTCAATTGAATAAGTCGACCATCAAGAACAAGTATCCCTTGCCAAGGATCGATGACTTGTTCGATCATTTGAAAGGAACCATGGTGTTTTGAAGATCGATTCTGATTCGGGATACCATCGATTGAAGGTGAAGGAGGCGATATCCATAAGACCACTTTTAGGACAAGATATGGTCACTTTGAGTTTGTAGTAATGCCGTTTGGGTTGACAAACGCTCCAGCCGCATTCATGGATATGATGAATCGAGTGTTCCAACCTTACTTAGACAGGTTTGTTGTGGTATTCATCGATGATATCTTGGTATATTCTAAGTCTGAAGAGGAGCATGATGAGCATCTCCGAATTGTGTTACAAGTATTAAGGGAGAAGAAGCTTTATGCCAAATTCAGCAAGTGTGAATTTTGGCTTAGAGAAGTTGCTTTTTTAGGACACGTGGTGTCTGCCGAGGGAATAAGGGTGGATCCTAAGAAAATCGAAGCGGTGTTGGATTGGAAACCACCTAAGTCGGTGGCAGAGATTCGTAGTTTCTTAGGGTTGGCAGGCTATTACCGAAGGTTCGTGGAAGGATTCTCGTCGATAGCCGCGCCATTAACAAAATTGTTGAGGAAGGAAGTACCCTTTGTGTGGACAGATAAGCAACAAGAGAGTTTTGAAAAACTTAAAAAGGTATTAACGGAAGCTCCGGTGTTGATTCAACCTGAGGCAGGAAAGGATTTTGTGGTATACTGTGATGCGTCACATACGGGGTTAGGATGTGTTCTTATGCAAGATGGCAAGGTAGTCGCCTATGCGTCCCGACAGTTAAGGCCGCATGAGGTGAACTACCCAACCCATGACTTGGAATTGGCGTGATGGTTTTCGCTCTCAAGGTGTGGAGGCATTATCTGTATGGAGAAAGGTCAGTGATCTACACAGACCACAAGAGTCTCAAGTATCTGTTGACTCAAAAGGAGTTAAACTTGAGGCAGCGAAGGTGGGTGGAATTACTGAAAGACTATGACTGTTCGATAGAATATCATCCGGGCAAGGCGAATGTAGTAGCTGATGCTTTAAGTAGGAAGGTTGTGACGGACTTAAGAGCAATGTTCGCTCATTTAAGCTTATATGAGGATGGAAGTTTGTTGGCCGAGTTACAAGTCAAGCCAACATGGTTGAAGGAAGTAAAAGAGGGACAGTTGGTTGATGAAGATTTAAATGTTAAGCTACAAAAAGCATAGAACAAAGAGTTGGAGGACTATGAGATTAATGATAAAGGAGTATTATGCTACAAAGGGAAAGTATGTATGCCAAGAGACAAGGAGTTAAGGCAGAAGATCCTTGAGAAGCGCATAGTAGCCCTTGTGCTATGCATCCGGAGGCATTAAGTTTGTCTGAGACTTAAGAGAACAATTTTGGTGGCGGATCTTAAGCGAGAAGTTCTGAAATTTGTGGGAAGATGTCGGACGTGTCGACAAGTTAAGGCTAAACACCAAGTTCCATCGGGATTGCTTGACTAATCCAGATTCCACGATGGAAGTGGGAAAGAATTACCATGGACTTCGTTAATGGGCTTCCCTTACGCCTACTAAGAAGGACTCGGTATGGGTTATAGTAGACCGTTTGACTAAGTCCGCACATTTTATCCCAGTAAGAATAGACTATCCCCTTCAAAAGCTAGCCAAGTTATATGTGGTAGAAATTGTGAGGTTACATGGAGTACCAATGTCGATCATCTCTGATAGAGACCCAAGGTTTACATCTCGATTTTGGAAGGCACTTCATCAAGCTTTAGGCACCAAGTTGGATTTCACTACCTTTCATCCACAATCGGACGGGCGATCGAGCGAGTAATACAAGTGTTGGAGGATATGTTGAGAGGATGTGTGATGGATTTTCGAGGAAGTTGGGAGGACTACTTGCCTTTAGCGAGTTCGCCTACAACAACGATTATCGAGCTAGCATTGAATGGCACCATATGAAGCATTATCTGAGACGGAAGTGTCGTACTCTACTTGTTGGGTGAATTAGGAGAACGTCGAGTTTTGGGACCGAGATAGTGGCGAAGCAGAAGAGAAGGTTGAAATAATTGAACACGGTTAAAAGAAGCCTCGGATAGATGAAGTCTTATGCCGATCTCAAGCGGAAGGAAATAGAATTTGAAGTAGGAGACCAAGTGTTTCTAAAAGTCTCACCATGAAAGAAAGTGATGAGGTTTGGTCGGAAAGGAAATTAAGCCCAAGATTTATCGGGCCCTATCGAATACTAAAGCGAGTGGGACCGGTGGCATACCGACTAGAGTTGCCACGAGTTGCAACAAATGCATGGCGTATTCCATGTGTCCATACTACGTCGTTCTGATCGGATCCCTCTCACATAGTACCGATAGAAGAAGTGGAGCTAAGGCGGACTTAACTTACGAGGAAGAGCCGATTCAGATTACAGAACGTGGCGTGAAAGTACTACGGAGGAATCAGTTCCTCTAGTTAAAGTATTGTGGTGAAATCATGGATCGGAGGAAGCTTCGTGGGAACCGAAGAGGCAATGAGACAACAATACCCTCAATTGTTTGGTTAGAAAATTTCGAGGACGAAATTTTGTTTAAGAAATAGAAGCGTAACATCTGAATAGGGCCTATGCATTTCCAGTTTAATTGTATGAAATGACAAGTTTCAAGTACTATGAATAAATTTTGATACTTTTGGAAACCTAGAAATGCATGAAAATGGAAATGAAAATGGAAATGAACATTTTTGGAAACTTAGACATTTTTGGAAACCTAATGGAATTACGAAAGTGAACATTTTGGAAAAACCAAACCAAAATAGGAAACTAAACATTTTGGAAACCAAACCAAAATAGGAAACTAAACATTTTGGAAACCAAGCCAAAATAGGAAACTAAACATTTTGGAAACTTGGAAAATCAGAGCCGTGAAAATTTTAGGAAACTTAAAAATGACCCCGGAATGTCGAATTTAAGAGCCCAAAGGGGAGCTTAGGGCCAAGTGACCCTAAAAGTATAAAGAACATGAACTTTGACCCAATAACGGACTTGGAAATGTGGCCTGAAGATGCCACCTAAGGCTTTAGGAAATGGCCCAAATGCAAGAGGTTTTGGGCCTGAGTTTGAGTCATCTAGAAACAAATAAAAGAAATAAAATTTTGTCTCCATGAGTGGAGAGTTGGATGGCACAAGGAAGAGGAGTTTCTATTCAATAAAAACTCTTGGCTAATTAGGAGATTTGATGGAATTTCATAATTGATAAAACTAAAACTTATCACAAGTGAAGAATTGGCTGAATTAGGGACTCTAAGGCTAATAGATTCGGCCAAAGAAAGAAAAGAAAAGAGCCATTCTCTTCTCTTCAACATCTTGCCGAAACCTCCAAGTGAAAGTAGCAACAATCTTTCCTCTTCTCTTTAGCAAAATTCCCTTGTCAAAAACTCTCTCTATCTTTTCTTTCTTTTCTTTTCTTCTACTATTCATCCACAAAAGCCAAAGCTTTGAGATCCACAATAGTGCCATAGCCGAATAGCATAAGGGATCTTAGGGATTCAAAAACAAGGTAAGGACATCATTATACAATCGGTAAAAAGATTCCTCCATGAATTAATAATAGATCAAATCTAACAAGTGATTTGGCGGAAATTGAAATAAAGATCAACTTGGGTTTGAGGTAAGTGAGTCTATACATTCGGCCAAGGCCAAATCTCGATCAATTAGATCAAATTGATCAAAAACTAATCTATTCAGAGATCTAGGAAGTTGCCGATTTCAAGGAAAAGGAGGTGAAGTTTGGGATTTAAAATCCATAAGGTAAGCCCTAAAGGTATTCGACCAAAGTTATGTGATTACCTAGATTAGATCCGTAATTATTAAAAGCCAAAAACTAATTTATGTTGAGGTTTCAAGGTTGGTAGAATATCAAGTGAAGGAAAACAAAGATTAGGGATTTGAATAAACATCAAATCGGCATCAAAGGTAAGCCTCTTTACAAATCCTACTAGGATTTGGATATTATAATAAAATAGAATTTATGCTAAGTAATACTTGATAAACCAAATGTAGGAATTAGGATCTAAACATTAGATCTTGCTTTCGAAATCTCAAGGAATCGCTAAACAAATCAGGTGTGTATTCCACACTATTCTTAATAGTTTTATGGTTTAAATATGTTATATATGCTAATGTGAAAGTGAAAGAAAGTTGCTAAAGTGCCATATTATGGTACAAAGTATTCGAATGCGTTTTCCTACTTCTACTAGGATTACTGAAATAAATGTTATACAAGTGAAAAGTGATGTGAAAGTGAAATAAAAATATGTTATGCATGATATTTATAATTTGGTGCATTAGGGATTTATGTGAAAGGGAAGAAGGTGTTGACTACGATCTCACCAGCGTTATAAGTGAAAGTGTGACTTGGTCTCACTAAGTGAATGTGATGACTTGGTCTCACTAAGTGAATGTGATGACTTGGTCTCACTAAGTGGTAACCGGTTACATTACAGTGGTGGCTAAGCCACAATATTATCGATGGGCGATGAGCACGTTGATCGCGCAATGACGCCTTGATGAAGTGTAGCGGAAGGAGGTTGACTTAGTAGTCCCCACGGTGTGCAGGTTAATACTGGTGGAGTGTAGCGAGATGGCATATAGGTTTGGGTTGGGTTTGCATCATTACCTTGAAATTGTTATATGCATATGATTTTTATGGTGTGCCTATTTCTATTATGTTTAGTGTTGGTTACACCTGAGTCTATCCACTCACCCCGTTGTGGGAATATGTTTCAGGTGATGAGCAGTAATGGACCGGGACGGCAGAACTTATGGTGGCCATGATCGACTTGAAGTTCGGTTTAATTTGAATATTTATTTTATTTTAATGTACTGTACAATTTATTATTTTGGGTTTCATTTTATGTAATAAGGCCACCGTGACGAATTTTATTCCTACTATAATTACTATGTTATGAGTTTAGGGCTTTATAAAGAGTAAGCCCACTTAGTATGAAATAAGTTTAAATATTTTTATCACTTGAAGCAAATGGGTTTTTGTTATAAAAATAAATTTGTTTTCAACTCAAGCCCAACCCACAACGAGCTATCTTCCAAAACTCATAGTTTTCAAAACAATCGAATGAATTTGAACAAGGTTACTTCAAGGAACATACGAGATCCATCCATTCTAGTAAGTAGGGTTTGGGGTGTTTCAAGGTAAGTATCTATAGCATTCTGACTAAGGCCATGTTGAGTAAATAGATGTGTTTCATTAATATTTAAAAGCGAAACTAATCTATTCAAGTAATCTAGTTATTCTTGATTTCAAGAAAGAAGAATACAAAGTTTCCAGCATTTGATTAGACATCAATCGGCGACAAGGTAAGGATTTAAGTGTACTAATCCTCTTGATTTGGTTTTATGGCGAATGGCTCTTTACTAAGTATTAAATGATTGATTAAATGTAGATATTTAAGATCTAAGGCATTAGATCAAGCTTTTCGGATTTCAAATGAATTTGTTAAGCGAATCAGGTGTGTACCCACACTACTTTTTAATAAGATTTATGGCAATAATTAATATGTGCATGTTTATAAGAATGTGAATATGGCTAAGGTGCCATGCTATGGTACAAAAGTACTCAGGTACGTTTCCTACTCCTACTAGGATTATGTTAAATATCATTACGACACACATATGACATTATAAGAATGTGAAATAAGAATTTGGCATGTTAATGCATGATATGTATGATATGGGGCATATGGGTTATATGAAAAGGGAAGTGAATGTGGTGACCTAAGACCACGATAATCGAATGTGGTGACCTAAGACCACGATATCCGAATGTGGTGACCTAAGACCACGATATTTGAATGTGGTGACCTAAGACCACGAATTTTATAAGAGGCGATGAGCACGCGTCATTGCAATATTGCCTTCGATGGTGTGTAGCGGATAGAGGTTGACTTAGTAGTCCTCACGGTGTACAGGTTGGTACGGGTGATGTGTAGCGGATGGCATCTAGGTTTGGGTTCAGGTTGCATCATTATTTCCTATCTGTTATATGAATATGCATGTAATATGTGAACATATGCCTAAATTGTTAAATTTTAGTGTTGGTTACACATTGAGTCTGTTTGACTCACCCTTGTGGGATTATTTTTCGTAACGATCGGTAATGGACCGGTCGTGGGGAGCTTAAACGTGGCCATGCACATGAAGGAATTTATTTAATTTGGAATTTTATTTCATTAAGTACTTTGAATTTATTATTGTTTAGGGGAATTATTTGATGTAATAAGGCCATAGTAGAACTACTTTACTTTGCTTTTATTTACTAAGCTTACAAACTTTTATCTATTAAGAGATTAAGTAAATTTATTTTAAAACAAAGCCTAAACGTTTTGTCACCTAAGGTAAAGGATTTTAATAATGAAATAAACTTGTTTTCAACTCAAGCCCAACCCAAAACAATCTTTCTTTCAAAACACACAAGTTTTTCCTAAGTAACAAAAGAATTTGAAACGGTTTACACCGGGGAACATACCAGATCCGGTCAAGGCTCATGGGCCGAGTTTGGGGTGTTTTAGTTTGGTATCAGAGCCCAGTTTTAAACTCTCGGCCTTGGGTTTAAGGCCTAAAATGTTTTCAAAGTTAAGCCCAAAAAGAATTTTTGTGAATTAAGCAGGATTTTCTGGCATAGCCCACTAAGTCTCCGACCCGAAGTCCACCTGGTAAGTACTCTGATCTCTTGGGTGATCTATATTATGATTTGTAGAAGGGTTGAAATGGAACGTAGAGAGATTTAGTACTTGAACCGTAGGGCTAGTTACCCTAACAATTACATAAGAATTAAATGCCTAATCGAACAAACCTGTGGTTAAGTCGCCGTGTTAGGGTGTGGCAACCATGGTGCGTATGTCTAGGATTGGTTTCGGTGGAAGCTTGGTATTTAAGCAGTCTGCGTGACTCACCTCCTCTCCACTCGAATCCTACCTGGTGCGTAGCCTCGGTTCACCCTAACCAAGAGGATTTATACACGGGCTAAACCCCTAACTAAAACCCGAAAGGGACTAGCCGTATTTTTTTTGAAAACCCTAGTTTTATAATCACCAAGTTACCCCTTGAATAGTAGCAAAAACTTATTTTGGAAATTTTCAAAATATTTTCGATTTATAAAATTACAAAAATACCCCTAGTGGTAAAATTACAAAAATGCCCTTGGTTTATGAAATTTCCAAATACCCACAGTTCTTATCAAAATTTCACTACTTTGCTTAAAGGAACCCTAAATTTACAAAATATCAAAATACCTTGATTATGAAAAAAAAATTTATTTACGAAATTACCCCTACCCTGCAAAATTATCGAAATACCCCCGAGTTACAAAATTACCAGAATGACCCCCGATCTTCAAAAATTTTTGCAACAACACTGATATGGAAAACAAATTCTCAAAAGCAACCCTCAAGTTTTGTAAATTCCAAAGTACCCTTGATTTATCAAGATTTACAAATTTACCCGGGTTAATTACCAAAATACCCTCAGATTTCAAAATTTCCAAAATACCCCCGGGAATGCAAAATTTCCAGAATACCCTTATTGACAAAAACACCAAGGAACCTTATTTTGACAAATTACGAAAAATACCCCTATAGGACAAATTACGAGAATACCCCTAGGATAGGAACGGACAGAAATGTCCGAAGAGTGAATGTGTATGTGAGATACTATGGAATGGATGTGCTTTTCTGTGAACTAAGATAGAAGACTTGAAACTTTGAATGATCAAAAGAACCCCTATTAAACTTTCTGCCATAAAACTTCTTGTGGATAATCAGTGGAATAAGGGCTAATTCATAAAATTTCTTAAACCAGACTAAAGCGCGATCGTAGAAATGAATTCAAGGGGACGTGGTCGTAACGTGCGTGGCCGTGGAAGAGGCCGAATGACCGTGTCTAAACCCATTAGATCGGGTCAAGGATCTAAAAATGAAATGCCACCACCACCCCATTACGATGTGAATTTTTGTAGGAAATGTGTTAGTTTTAAGATCGAGTCTTGTGACAATAAGCGTAGTGTGGTGAGTTAGATTGTACGATTGTTCGTTAGTAAGTAATTTCGAGGACGAAATTATTTTTAAGAGGGTAGAAGCGTAACATCCTGAAAATGGGCCTATGCATTTTGATTTAATTATCTGAATGGCATGTTTTATGTGTTATGAATGTATGGTGAACATTTTTGAAACTTGGAAATGTTAAGTTTAAAGAGGAAAGTGAACATTTTGGAAACTTGGAAATGTTAAGTTTAAAGAGGAAAGTGAACATTTTGGAAACTTGGAAATGTAAGGAAATGTTTTAGAAATGTTAAGTTTAAAAGAGGAAACTAAGGCAAGGTGGTCTTAAGAAAATTAATAGAAGAAATTTGACAAAAGAACGGGCTTGGAGAAGTGGCTAGGAGGCACCACTTAAAGCCCGATAAGTGACGCCACAATCAAGGGGAAGGAGCCTAGGTTCGAGTCACGTGGGAAGCAAATAAAGAGTTTTATTTTGCTGCAAGGAGCAAGGAGTTGGACGGCACCAAGGCACTTGGGGAAGAGTTTAATTCTCTTTAAAATTCACTAAATAGATAGATAATGATGGACTATTATTATTATTATTTTTATTAAGAGATAAGAGATAAATATTGGATTAAGTTTTATTAAATTGAATCGGTGATAATTAAAGTGATAAAGTTATCAAAATAGGAGTGATGGCCAAGTAAAGGATTTTAAGTTAGTAATTTGACTACTAAAGGAAAAGAGAGCCATTCATCATATCTTCATCAACTCTTCTCTCTCGCCAATTTCCTAGAGCATCTCTTCTTCTTCTTTTTGTTAGCCAAAGTCAAAAACTAAAGTAAGCCTAGCCGAATTCTTCATAGCTTTTGTGATCTCCATTAAAACCGAATCCATAAACTCCTCAAGATACCATCATTAGTCGATTTCTTTATACCAATCAAAAGTGAAATCAAGATCCTTCTAGCCTACATAGCCGAATATTACTAAAGGTTCAAGCAAGGATTGCCAATCTCTAAAGTAAGGGTAAGATCTCATTCAGTTTCATCCTTTTTCTTTTAAGATTTGCCAAAATCTAGGACTAACCCCATTAATATCTTGTTGCAAAACTTTGAAGAGATCTTTCGAGATTTACTAAGTGTCGACTACAAGGAAGGAGAAATTCTTTTCCGAAGGTACACCATAGGTCACGTGTTCCTTAGTTATTCGGTGAGTTTCGGGATTTAAAATCCACAAGGTAAGTATCTATAGCATTCGGCTAAGGCCATGTTGAGTAAATAGATGTGTTTCATTAATATTTAAAAGCCGAAACTAATCTATTCAAGTAATCTAGTGATTGTCGATTTTAAGAAAGAAGGATACAAAGTTTCCTAGATTTGATTAGACATCAATCGGCAAACAAGGTAAGGATTTAAGTGTACTAATCCTCTGGGATTTGGTGTTATGGCGAATGGCTCTTTACTAAGTATTAAATGATTGATTAAATGTAGAGATTTAAGATCTAAGGCATTAGATCAAGCTTTTCGATTTTCAATGAATTTGTTAAGCGAATCAGGTGTGTACCCCACACTATTTTTTAATAAGATTTATGGCAATAATTAATATGTGCATGTTTATAAGAATGTGAATATGGCTAAGGTACCATGCTATGGTACAAAAGTACTCAAGTACGTTTCCTACTCCTACTAGGATTATGTTAAATATCTGTTACGACACATATATGACATTATAAGAATGTGAAATAAGAATTTGGCATGTTAATGCATGATATGTATGATATGGGGCATATGGGTTATATGAAAAGGGGAAGTGAATGTGGTGACCTAAGACCACGATAACTGAATGTGGTGACCTAAGACCATGATATCTGAATGTGGTGACCTAAGACCACGATATTTGAATGTGGTGACCTAAGACCACGAATTTTATAAGGGCGATGAGCACGTCGACTGCAGCGACTGCCTTTGATGGTGTGTAGCGGATGGAGGGTTGACTTAGGAGTCCCCACGGTGTACAGGTTGGTACGGGTGATGTGTAGCGGATGGCATCTAGGTTTGGGTTCGGGTTGCATCATTATTTCCTATCTGTTATATGAATATGCATGTAATATGTGAACATATGCCTAAATTGTTAAATTTTAGTGTTGGTTACACATTGAGTCTGTTTGACTCACCCTTGTGGGATTATTTTTCGTAACGATCAAGAATGGACCAGTGTTGGCGAGGAGCTTAAAGGTGGCCATGCACAGCAAGGAATTTATTTAATTTGGAATTTTTATTTCATTAAGTACTTTGAATTTATTATTATTTTTGGGGAATTATTTGATGTAATAAGGCCACAGTAGAACTACTTTACTTTGCTTTTATTTACTAAGCTTACAAACTTTTATCTATTAAGAGATTAAGTAAATTTATTTTAAAACAAAGCCTAAACATTTTGTCACCTAAGGTAAATGATTTTAATAATGAAATAAACTTGTTTTCAACTCAAGCCCAACCCAAAACAATCTTTCTTTCAAAACACACAAGTTTTTCCTAAGTAACAAAAGAATTTGAAACGGTTTACACCGGGGAACATACCAGATCCGGTCAAGGCTCGTGGGCTGGGTTTGGGGTGTTTCAGAATAAAAGGATAAATTCTAAATATGTTTAGATCAAGAACTGAGGAAAATGGACTTAGATCGTGGGAAAGCGAAAATAACCGAGAGGCCGTTTCCGTTCGATAAACCAAATCTGAGGTAAGTCACTATGCAAATAAACTCATCTGTATTGAATTGAATATATGTATTCATATGTCTATCGATGAAAATGAATGAGTATGAGATGCTAAGTGCGTGAATTTCGAAATAAGTTCGATATAGTGATAAAGCCGAGAAGTCCCGTACGAACCTAGGAATAGATAGGATATCTATATCATGGCATAGGTATCTGCTCTGTTTTATCATGTAAGACCATGTCCGGACGTTGGCGTTGATTTGAAATTTTGTGTAAGACCTTGTTTGGGACGTAGGCATCGATATGAATTATATGTAAAATACCTCGTCTGGGGCGTAGGCATCGATATGAACTTTATGAGTAAGACCATGTCTGGGACATCGGCATCATATTGACTCGTGTAAGACCACGTGCCGGGACGTTGGCATCGTTATGATCATGCGTGTAAGACCACATGCGGGACAGTGGCATCGATATACGAGTACATGTAAGACTCGTCTGGGACGTTGGCATTGTACAACTATTCCGAGCTTTCTGATCATCCTACTCGATTCCTATGGGTTCAATAGGCAAGACTATGATATGAATGTCAAATCCGAGCTATGAACAATTATGTGATATTAAGTTCGATTCAGGTACATTGTTTATACACTATTTGTGCATGTAAGGTAAGTATCTAAGTGATCTTACTATGGTGATAAGTACATGGAATTTGTGATATGATAAGAATTGTTTTGGCTAGATGAGCTATGTGTTCATATGATTCTTGAATGGTGAAAATGGCTAATGTGGTTAAAAGTGTATGAACCAAAAACAAATATGTGAAAGTTTGCCAAGTGATTGATATATGCTTTTCATACCAACTTTATTTGTATATGACTTACTAAGCTTTTGGAAAACTTACTCTGTGTGTGTATTTTCTCTATTTTATAGGTCGTCGAAGCTGCTGAAGGCTCGGGATTGTCAAGGATCGTTATCACACTACTAAACTATTTTGGTACCCTTCTAAAAATGTAAATAGCTAATTATGGCATGTATAGGCTAGATAGGTGTATATGCTTATGAAGTGAGCATGGCCATGTGTATTGGCAAGTTTTTGAGTTGATAAATGTTTGAATGAATGAGTTATGAAGCATATATTTAGTATGTTTTGATGCATATGGAATGGTTAAGTTTTGGTTAAGCAAATGGATGATACATGTTTGAAATGATGTAGGATTTAGTTTGCAATTTGGTATGAATGGAATTGGTATTGAATGTATGGATGAAGTGAACCATTTGATATGTTTTGGTTGCCATATATGCATATTATGTTTTGGTATGTTTTGCTTGTAGGTGAGACCTAAAATGGGTGGCATACTGGCCTTGTAAAATGGCCTATAATGTCACACGGTTGAGGCACACGGGCGTGCCTAAGACCGTGGGTAAATTGGTAGAATGTGGCTTAAATTGCACACGGCCTCGACACGGGTGTGCTTGGTGGCCGTGTGAGAAATGGCAGTATGTGATCTACTAGTACACGGCCTTAGCACACGGGTGTGCTTGGTGACTGTGTTGATTTTGGCAGTATACTACCACGGAGAGGACACACGGGAGTGTCCAGAGGCAGTGGGTAAGGCACGACCTACCCCACTACGTGTGTCCCCAGTATGTCAAAAAGTTTCAAATTTTTATGAAATTACTTATGTGTTTCAGTTTAGTCCCGACTCCATTTATAAGCATGCTTAAGGTCTCGATGACCTACTTAAGGGACATTATGATTGATATTGATGAATGGTTGTACGATTAATTCTGTAAATGTTTTTGATCTGTCTGGTAACTCCTTTAACCCTAATCCGGTGATCAGACATGGGATAGGGGTGCTACAGTGTGTCTCAGCTGTGTGTAACACACGGTCAGGTGACACGGCCGTGTGTCCCCTGGTGTTTAATTAGAAACCATGTCAGTATGCTCCACACGATCCAGCACACAGGCTTTGTGACTTGGCCGTGTGGCATAAGTCAGTATACCCTACAATTTTGGCATGGCTTAGCACACGGGCGTGTGTGGCCATTTTGAAGGGCACACGGGCATGTGTGTTGGCCGTTTCACCCAAGTCAGAGAGTTACATGGGGTCAGACACGGGCTGGGAGACGGCCATGTGATTCCAATTCGAATGCCCAGTACGGGCCACACGAGTGTGTGTCCCCTGTGTTTTAAAAATTTTTAGGTTTTCCAAAAATTTCCTGAGTTATCGGTTTAGTCCTAAACCACATCTAATGCATGATTTGGGCCTCGTAGGCTCATATTAGGCACTATATGAATGAATGTGAATGAATTTTATTTGAAATTGAAAAAAAAAGTCTGTGAAATGTATGATTATTTTTGAAATAAGTTCGGTAATGCTCCGTAACCCTATTCTAGTGATGGATTCGAGTTAGGGGTGTGACAATCTAGGCTCTGTCACACGGCCATGTGACCCCTGTTTCCTAATTTTTCAATTTTTTTATAATTTTATTTTTTGTTTCAAATTAGTCCTTGATTGTTTCCAAACTATTTTTAAGGCCCCATAAGCTCGATTTAAAGCTCATAAATGTAATTATCTTTGAATTTGAATGGTTTATTGATGTTAATTGTTTTTATATGTGTAATAATACTTCATAACCCTAATCCAAAGACAAAGACAAGTTAGGGGTGATACACCATAAATGCCAATATGGATTCTATGAAATCCAATACAGTGTGGGAACTTGTAGACTTATTAGTTGAAATTAAACCAATAGGGTGTATGTGGATCTACTAGAAGAAGAGAAATGCGGAAGGGAAAGTGGAAACACATAGAACTAGACTTGTAGGGAAAGGCTGCACATTGAAAGAATGCATCGATTACGATGAGTCCTTCTCTCCGGTAGCCATGCTGAAGTCTATTCGTATACTCTTATCCATTGCGGCTATTCTTGATTATGAGATTTGGAAAATTAATGTCAAGATTGCATTCTTGAATGGCTACCTTGATGAGACCATTTATATAGCTTAACCCACTGGCTATGTTGTCAAAGGAAAGGAGCAGAAAATTTGCAAATGGCTAAGATTCATTTATGGACATAAGCAGGCATCCCACTCATAGAATAAAATATTTGATCAAATGATCAAGATTTTTTGTTTTGACCAAAATGTTGATGAACCTTGTGTTTATAAGTGTATAAAGGACAAAAAGATGGTCTTTCTTATTCTTTATGTCGATAATATTCTACTTATCAGAAATGATGTAGGAGAATTATCATCGATTAAACTGTGGTTAACTCAATAGTTTAGCATGATCTACTTAGGTGAAGCTAGTTATATTCTTGAAATTCGAATTCTTAGGGATAAAAAAATAAAATGGTAGTTTTATCACAAGATTCATACATCGATAAGGTACTGGAATAGTTTGCAAAAATCAATGTGAAGTCAGGTGCTCAACTAACTGCATTAGGTTTTCATCTTTCTTTGGATGACTATCCTAAGACAGTAGAAGAAAAAGAGCATATAAGTAAGGTTTCATATGCTTTGGCAATTGGAAACATTATGTATGTGATGCTTTGCACACGTCAAGATATTTGTTTCACAGTGAGAATGGTTAGTCGATATCAGGCGAATTCTGGTCTCAGGCATTGGCAAGTTGTAAAGCATATATTAAGGTATCTTAAAAGAACCAGGGATTATATGCTTGTGTATTCTGAAGAGAACCTGACTCCTATTAGATACAAAATCTCAAACTTCTGAACCAATAAAGATGTAAGGAAATCAACATCGGGAAGTGTATTTTGTCCTAGTTGGTGGAGCCATAGTATAGAAAAGTGTAAAGCAAATTTATGCTGTTGGCTCTACTGTGGAGGTCGAGCATGTGGTTGCTTCTAAGTCAACGAAAGAAGTGATATGGATTCAAAAGTTCTTAACCGATCTTGAAGCCCTCCCTAGTATAGAAAAAGCTATAACATTGTATTGTGATAATAGTGTTGCAATAGCTAATACCAAGAAAATTAGAAGTCATAAAAGGACCAATGGAAGTATCACTTAATACAAGAGGCAGTAACTGAAGGAATAATAAATGTGGTGAAAGTATCTTCTGAAGATAACCTTACGGATCTGTTTACTAAGACTTTTGTAACTAGTAGTTTTAACAAACACGTTAAGGATATAGGAATGCGAAACATGACACATTTACTTTACTAGGACAAGTGGGAGATTGTTGGGAAATGTTCCCATATTGTAGTAAACATGTAACTATTTTCTATGTATCTAAACGATGAATATATAGGTAAAGTTAATTCCAATTTCACTATTATATCTTTTTTTTTGTTTCTGTCGTTCATATTTTGCATACATAGCGAAATTGTAACAAGCAAATATTAGCTCATTGATTCTCTAAGTCCGAACTGGTGATAAGTGGCACTGTAAGAACGTTTACATTTTGAGAAAGACTACTTCAGTAGATAATCTAAATGAGTTCGTAATCTCGTAAAAGAATCAAAATGAACATTTGATTCAAATACTTATAAGGATAATTATGTCGTTTACAATTCCAATTGAAAAGATGACTAGTCTTAGCTATAGAAGCAGCTGACTCCACTAGTAGAGACATAGAAGTACTCATTAGAAGAATGATACATTGGACTGGACCCAAGTTGAATTAATTCTAAATCCATTTGTGAATTAATTCACTTGTGACATTCATGGTGTTACTTACCTAAATCATGAGTGTAACAACCAGTTTTACAGTGGTACCAAAAAAGCTAGTTTCCAAATCTCGTTATCTAATGATTGAGTTAGTAAATATTAATTAATAATATTTATGAGTCAATTATAGTATTATATTGAATTTTGGTTTGACAAATTTGTTAATTAGATAGTTAGTTAAGGTATAAGTGTTTTGACCTTAAAGTCAATGGTGTTGGAAAATGAGGTATCGGGACCTCGTTTCCATAAACCGAACTTGTAAATTTTTTAATAAATATTTATAGAGTTATTATATATAGGAATTAAATTCTTGATAGGAAATTTTACTGAATTAGTGATTAATTAAGGTAAAAGGATTAAATCATAAATGTGGTAAAAGTTAATCGCTATTGATTTTATAAGTTAAAAGGGTTAAATAATATTTAACCAATGGTTAATGTGAAAATTAGGCTATTTTTAATAATAGTGGATGGTTTGGTTGAATGAATTAATAAAATTAAAATTAAAATTTTACATTAAAGAATAAAATAAGTTTAAAACAAAAGAATAATGGAAGCCATCATCTTTATTTTCCTTCTGTACACCATTTTCAAGAAAAAAAAAGAAACAAATGAAACTACTTTTGAAGCTCAAAGTTCTGCCAAGCTTAAGTCCCTCAATTAGTAAGCTTAATTTACTCGTTTTTCTTGTAATTTGTATGTTCTTAAGGTCCCGAGAGCTTGATTTAGCTAACCCTTGGATCAATTTGTGAAAATTTAAAGTTTTAAAAAGTATACATTAATGATTTCTTGATGTTTTTGATTTTTTTGGTTAGACTTGAAGCTTAGATGCGAAAAAGGACTAGTTTGTAAAGTGAAATTTGTTAATTTTGCATGTAGGGACTAAAGTGTAAATATTTTAAAATTGATATAAAATTTATATAATTATAAATATTATAAGGCTGTAGAATTATGAAATTGAGACCAATTTTGAAATTGCGGCTCAAATTTGAAAGTTATAGTAATTTTGTTTTAGGGACTAAATTGAAGAAAATGTAAAAATTTAGGAACATTTGAAAAATTAAATTTATCTGTCATATTCCTGTAATAGGATGTTATAAGATAATTGGAATAAAGAAATTGTAATGAATTATTATAGATCGAAATTTAAATCAACCAAAAGATAATTGAAGAAAAGGAAAATTACATTTTAGTCCTCGACTTTGTGTCATTGTTGTTTTTTTAGGTAAATTCATATGGGATTTACTTTATTCTCTTATTACGCTTTAATTGTGTGTTTATACTTATTAATTTATATACAAGTGTAATTTTAGTGATTTTGGCATCTGAAGGACTAAATTGTATTATATGGAAATAATGAGTTGATATGATGCGTCGCGAAACGAACTAAAAATCTGAGTAAGGCAAGTGCACTTATCAATTAATAGTACAAATATGGTGAGCAAAGATATCGTTCCCATGAATATTAAAAGTACTATTAATTATCGTCTTTCTATTATTTAGCCGAACAACTCTAGTAATTGATTTAAAAACTAAAATTAACTAATTAATTAACTAACGAACATGACAAAGAACAAATTGAGAAAATAATCGATTAACAACCAAGAAGTGAAACAATACCCAAGAAAGAATTCACCTAGATTTCATTTGTCAGTATCAATCTAAATTACGCAATTTCTTTACTTAGTATCTTGATCCATAGAAATCCCTAAATTATGCTAATATCTCTTTCGAGCATAAGAGCAACTGACTCTAGGTTGATTAATTAAAATTTCTTTCTAATTAAAACCCCTATTATCGCATTAACTCATGCTATGGATTCCCCTATTAGATTTGACTCTAATCCGGTAGATTTATGTCATCCTATTTCTAGGATTGCAAGCAACTCCACTCAAATATGCAAGACCTAATCTTAAACAAGGACTATTCAACCTCCGATTTAAGCACATCAAACTTGGATCAATAATCTAGAAATATTAAACCAAGAATTAAGCACACATAATTGAGAGAAAGAAACTAAGTATTTATTGCGTAAAATAAAAATCAAATAACAGAATCCATTATAGGGTTCATCTCCCCTAGATATTTAGAAAATTAGTTCATGCTTAAAAATAGAAACATCCAAAAGACAAAATAACTGAAAGAAATAAAGAAACTCATGAAAACTTCCTAAGAAATCAAATGGGAATCTTTAATCTTTATGAAAATCTGCTTCAAAGCCGGCTTCAATGGTGTTTTTTGAGTTATTTTCTTGAATATTCTTTAACGGTTCACTCCTATCTTCTTATTTTTATCATATATAAGTCTTAGAATGCCCGAAAAACCTAAAAATCTCTATTTTCTAAAGATCATTTTTTCGAAGTTCACGATTCTTAAAATGACAGCTTAACTCTCTCAATTCTCCCAACTCTTGCGATTTTTCGTGTTCGCTCGTTTTTTGCTCCTTTTGCTCCCAAGTGCTCTATTAAGCATTAAAACATGAATTTAAAGGATTAGGACTATAAAATTCACAATTAACATTGAATAATCATCCAAAAACGCATGAAGAGTAAGGTTAAAATATGTCACTTCCAGCACTTATCATGATACGAGATATAGAATGGTAAAGAAATGATCATATGAATTATACAATATGTATAAATTGTTTTAGAGAGATTCAATTGATATGAAAATGGTAATTAAAGCTGCGTGAACTCAGTGAATCGATTAGAATACGAATGACATATCATTAGGGTTTTAAAAGGAAAACAGTGTTGTAATCAAGGATTAATTTGATGACTTGAGATCCAACATATGTTGCGGATTCTCTGAAGCTAATGTTAGCAACATATGTTGTAGGTTTTCGAATCAATCTCGTGTATCCGAGTTCAATTTAATTCAATTCTATAGTTGAAAGAAAAAAATGAAAGTGATATTAACAAAAATGTAATGGTTGATATATGTGAATTTCAATAAAGTTTTTTTTTGCAAAATGAATATGATTGGAATGTGGCATGAATAGAATTTTAAATTATATGTTCATGAAATGAGTATGATTGGGATGACATATATTATGTTACATTGAATTGTTGAATATGTATAGGTGATTTGTATTGTAAGTACTTGATGTGTAAACAACTAACCTATTGGTTGTTTTGTTGAGATGTATATGAATGTTGAGGATGCCAAAAGATGTCATGTGTAATGCTAATGTATTTCAATTAATACATTGTTATAAAATCAAGGTAAGTTATGTAATTTTTCATATGAACTTACTAAGCATTTAAAATGCTTACTTGTTGTCTCCTTTTTTCCTTGTAGATTGTTGATCGCGAGATGTGCCAGTTGGATCACCTCGAAGCTCACATGATCCTACCATTGATTCGGTAGATTTATTTGCTTGTTTTAATCTCAGATATGTGGCATGTATATAGGGCTAATATAAGTGTTATTTTTTAAGAAATCTAGGTCGAATCTTGATGAATGTTGATTTATGGATTGGTAATGCCTATATGATATATGAACAAGATGGTAGATTGCTAATGTTACATGTATTAATTGTATGAAAAATTCATAGTCATAGAGCATGACTAAGGTGTTGGTATGAATTGAATATGAAATTGGCATTGTATTTTATATGATTGTGAATGATTGAAAATATGGTAGGTAAGTTATGTTTATACTAAAATGTTGAAGAAATTTTGGTGCCAAATAAAGGCAAGTGATTTGTATGATCTTGGTATATGTTAAGTAATGGATTGGTGTGTATATTAGAGTGGTTTGTGCAGGTTTGACATGTGCTTAAAGCACCCTTTTTAATACAAAGTGGATTTGGGCATAAAATGGGCAAAAAGTGGATTTTTTTTTTGCCATTTTGGCACTGACGTATCGATACTTAAGATAGGGTATTGGTACTTGATCATTTCCTTGAATTTTTCCAACAAATAGAATGCTAGTTTGGTATTGATACCAAGGTAAGGTATTGGTACCTCTATAAAGAAGTACCGATAATTTGATCCAAGTATCGATACCTTATGATTTTAAATTGATTTAATGAAAATTCGAAGATCAAAATGGTAGCGATACCTAATAGGGTTATTGATACCTATTCTAAAACTTTGAAAACCTTATAATTTGGTCATGTTTCATGCCCAAGTCCTTAAAAGAGATTTCATAGATTCAACTAAGGTTCAATTTTTAATTGTATATCATAATATCTAACTGTTCATGTCATGATTAAACATTTAGAGAGTTTATTTATAATATACTTGATTACAAATTTTAAAAATGTTGCAAATTAGTTCTTAGTAAATTTCGGGTTGAATCTAAGCATACACAAGCTCGTTTTAAACTTGAGAAAGATTTTATTTGATGATTATTGAACTGAATTGACTATGATTGTATGAATTATGTTATATTGAATGTTAATTGTCTTTATATGCTCCGAAAACAATTGTAGCATCCTATAACTTCGAAACCGGCGATTAGATTGGGTGAGAGGTGTTATACTAAGTTATTCACTGACCATGTGTATATAACTCATGTGTTTTGATATAATTGAAGGCTTATGCTCTAAAGATGATCGAGTCGATAGCCAGTATGTTGGGTACATGACTTGTGTATGGCATGGCTTTACTAGCAACAATGGAATTCATAGTTCAATTAAAGAGTTAACGATATCCTCTCATTGACATTGTGTAGATTGTTAAATATGGAACGTGGCAACGGGTTACCAGTTCTCGAATGAGCAATTTATCACAGTCATTAGTTGACAGTGATCATATTAATCATTAGTAAGACACAAAGGTGACAATGAGATTAAATCGGATTGTATTGAGTGAAAGATTTAACTCAAAGGAATCAAAGATATCATATTAGGGTAACACACACATGGCAAGGTCATTGGACAAAACATCTGGATGATGATGGCACTGCCAAGCACGGTGACTATGATGACGACGATCCAACGACCGGCGGATAGTAAAGGGACATGGTTCTTCGATGGTAGAGCAGTAGAAAAATTAGACTCCTAATAGGACTCTACCGAGTAACTTGATTTCAAATTAATTTTTTTCAAAGATAATATTTTTTAATGAATTTAATATTAAGCTTAAATTTAATATTTATCTAGATATTATTTTATAAATTTAATATTAATATGAGATATTAAATTTAATATTTAATATTTATCTAGATAATATTTTATTAATTTAATATTAATGTGCTTAATTATAATACTAGTTGAATTCTTTCTAAACTCTTCCTATATAAACAGAGCACGGGTCTCATACACTTGAATTCAAGAAAAGTTGTAAGGAGAAAATTCACCGAAGAAATTATTCTAGAAATTTTATAGAGACAGGTTTTTTATTTACAACTTGACCCCAAAAGTTTAGAGAAATTGCAAAGTTGCTCCACTGATAATTTTGTGAAAAATTTTCTAATTCGATGCAAGTCCACACTCAGCAAATGTGAGCTTGAGGATAGCGGAGAAGACCACTCGATTGAAGCGTTCATCATAGACGAATCAAAAAGTACGAATTTTGATTAAGTGTTTACTATTGTAGATAACACAACTAAATTCTTGTTTTGAAAAAAAATTTAAAACTCTGATTTTCCCCTTAAACCTATTTTTTGACGTGTTTTTCTAACTCAATCTTCCAACATTTGGTTCTTATATTACCATTTTGTCTATCCCATAATCTCACTTTACAATTTTGATAAAAAAATTGTCTCAACTAATCCAAATGCCATTTGTCAAAAAAGTCTTAAAATTCTAAATATATCCTAAATTTTTAAAAAAAATCATAAAATTATAAAAAATATAAAAATACATAAATATCCAAAAGAACTAAAAAATTGAAAATATTAAATTTCTATATTTTTAAATTAAAATAATAATAAATTATTAAAAGTGCACGTTCGGACACTGGACAAAACTTACCTAGGTTTAACCCATCAAAATTTAAATAAAAAAATCTAAAATTGAAATTTCATTTTGATAATATGTTTTATGAAATTACAAATATATATAATTGGTAAAATAATCACATCTAGAATGAATCTTCCGATTTAGATGAACTTAAACATCTATTTATCCAGTTTTATTTCAAACATTCATATTTTAGTAATTTTATATTTTTTATAATGTCAAAAGAGAAAAATATAAAAGAAAATGATATATTAAGAAAATTTTCCAAGTATTTTTTATTTTTTAGAATTGATTTTAGTTTTTTATGATATTTTAGAATTTTAAACATTTTTTGGCATTTATATTTATGGAATTTTCTAATATTTATAAGGAATTTTGACTTTTTGACATATGACATCATTTAATTGGTTAAGGTTTTTTTTTTTTTTTTTTTACTGAAATGAGGTAAAATGATAGACGGAATGATTGTACTAAGGCTAAAGTAATAAAATATCTTTAAAGAATCAAATTAAGAATTTGTGTGTAATACATTGGCCAAAATAGATATTAAGTAAAAAATAAAAATAAAACTGAAATAATAATATTATAATATAACTTTAAATTAACTTCCAATTTTAAAATAATAGAATAAATAAATAAAAAATTAATTAACTTCAATTTCAAAATTGAATATGCTGAAGCATTCTTCAACCACTTTTTCTTTCTTTCTTTTTTTGTCCTTTGGTGCTTGAAACAAGGGGATGTTTCTTCTTTGTTGGAGCTAGGGTTTTGACATTTTGATGTGGGGATGGGTGGGATCTGGTGGGGTTTGACGGGTGAAGAAGCAGTTGGAAAGTATTTTTCAACAATTGCTTTTCATAAAAGTGATAGAAAAAATATGATTTGTTCATAGTTGTTGGAAATTGTTATTGAATGTTAAAATGTTTTTTTAAGGAAATTTAAAAATTAATTAAATTATATGATATAATAATAAATAAAGTAAAATTTAAATATTCTTTTGAGGAATTAATATAAATTTTAAATACATAAAATATTGATTAATATAATTTTATATACATTTTAAATGGTTAATATAAATAAGGGTTATTTTGATAATTTTACTTTCAAATACAAAAATCAAAATCACCTAATTTTCACCTTTTGTATTTGGGTGAAAAACATTTTTGTATTATAGTTTTAATCCCAAAAATCAAATATTCTTAGTTGCTTTTGCATTGAAAAACTCTAAATACAATGAAAAATTATCCTAAATCAGTTGGAATCAGTTTTTTTAAAAATCTTACTTATGCTTCAAATAGTAGATTTGACTTGTGTGTTTGATAGCTCTCTCCTCCTCAATGATTAAGTCCTCGGAGGAGGCTTGACAGCTGATCAGCAGAAGAAACCAAAGACATGTGTGTTTGATTGAATTTAAGAAAACACACAAAATTGAATTTTCTCTCCACCACCAAAATTTATTCTACTTTAATCAGAAAGAAACCCACCACCATTGTTTTAACCAAATATATAATTGTACAGAGTTTCATGGCATTCTGCGGTACAACAATTTCATTCTCTGGGGCACATGTTAGCACTGTAAAGATTTTTGTTTCGGTGCATTGCTAGGTGTGGGGTCTTTTATCTTTGCCATTTCACTTCAAGACAAGAGCCAATAATGCATAGGCGCACCAGGTTCGATATATGTAAGTTTCGGCTTATTCAAATCCCAATTCATAAATTCGTTTTAAATTTTGGATATACAAATTATTCGTAAAATATTTTTTTATTATTGAAATTTAAACCCTAATTAAATAGTAATTTTCATCGGATATCTAAATCTGTAAAAAAATTCAATTAAATATTTTTAATATTACGTCGAATATCTAAATTCATAAAAAAATTTATAAAATAATATAAAATTAATTTTGTACGACCCATTTTTGCCGGCCCATGTCCCAAACAACCCAAATAAACCCAATTAAGCCCAAACCTAAAGGCCCACTACAACACCAATACTCAAACTAGGGTTTCAGAAAAGTGAAACCCTAGCCTCCGCGCCACTTGCTCTGCAGCACATCCCATCCACCGCCACTGACAGAGTCGGCCACCGACCCCCCCACCTGCTCCCCATACCCTGCAAGGACAGGAGACACGGCAACAGATAGCAATGAAAAAAATAGGAAAATAATGTATTTTTCTCCTCCAAATTCGGTTATAAAACCGAACGAAAAACTGTAAAAGTGAGGATTTTTTTTTCTCTGATCCATAGATAAAAAAAAAGGAAAAATTTCAAAACACAAAAAAAGGAGTAGATCTGCAAACCTTAAAACTGAGATCGAAAGGTGATTTCTATTTACTTTTAAAATTTTTTTTCTTCTTTTCTCTTCGTTGCAAATCCTTTATTCACGCAAATACAGCATAAATATATAAACTAAAAAAAGACAAAACAAATAAAAAAAGAAAAAATATACCTTTTCGAATTTCCGACCACAGTATACGATGGCCGGCGGCAATGAATGGCCATGACGACTTAGAGAAAGATCACGGAGGCTTCCCCTTGCAGAGAAAAAAGGGAGAAGAGAGAATTTTTTTTTTTACTTTCAGCAAAACTGACTTTTTTTTCTGGTTTTTGGGCTTTAAATAGCCCCTCAAAACGACGTCGTTTTGGGGACTGGCCTTTAACCCCAAAACGACGTCGTTTTGGCCTTGACCTGCGTGCGACCCGACCCGCTCCAGGGGATCCGCGTGTTTTTTGAAGGAAGGGCTAATTGCGGTTTAGCCCTTCCGCTTTTCGATCTTTATAATCAGACTTTTAGTATTTTAAAATCTCGCCCAATATTTTATTTTTGTTTTCAATTTGGTCCCCTCACTGCTGCGCGTTTTGGCCAAAGGGGCTTATTTCGTCTTTAGTCCCTCTACTTCTAAGGCGCATTTCAAATAGGCCCTCCCCTCTTTATTTTATTTCAGATTTACCTCGATAATCCATTTTTAGTTCGATTTTGATCCTTTTTTTTATTATTTTGATTATTTTTACATTATTAATTACTTTTAATATTATTATTGTTATTATATGTCCTATCACTAATGTTATTACTATTATATTTATTATTATTGATATTATTTTTAATTTGTATCATTATTATTTTTATGTTATTGTTTTATATTTAATAACTGCTTTTAATATCATTTTTAACATTATTTTCACTATCCTATTATCTATCATATTTATTATTATCTTTGTTATTATCACTACTCACTCTATCATTTTATTTCTATTTTATTATGATTATTATTATTATTTATTTTTATTATTTTTATTATCGCTTTTATAACCATATTATTATATTATTATTAGCACTATTACTATGTTATTATTTTTTTACATATCTATATATCTCTTATTATTTTGTTTACTAATTGTTATTATTATTACTATCGTCATTATTTATTTTTCTTTACATTTTCATTATTATTTATTTTTATCATTGTTTTTTATTTTATTTATTTTTCATTTTCATTCCAATATATTATTATTATTATTATTATTATTATTATCATCATCATCATCCTAAAACTAGTTTTTAAATTGTTTTGTATATTATCAACTCTATCTCCTATAAATCTTGCTATGCATATACGTATATATGTTATAATACTATTATTGCTATTGTATCACATAATGTATATACTTATTCTCCATTACATTTTATTATTGTTATTATAATATGTTTACCATCATTATATCTTATATATTATATTATTATAGTTGTTATATTATCCTTTTTATATAATGTGTATATTGTTATTATTACCGTATTCCTTGCATGTACACGCCTCATTATTCATTCGTTAAATACTATTATTCGTATTCTCTTTGCTTATTATCTTTTGTTTTCGCATCTTGTGTTGTTAATATTATTACCATCGTACTTTCTACCATCGTTTGCTTCTCACTAATTTTTCTCGATGCATCAATTTTATAACAATCGATATTTCGTATTAAAGGTTCGAGAAGATCAAGCCCTAACTTACTGGGCTTCGATTTTTCTCGTTTAAAGCTAAACAACGGGATATCTCTTTGAAATTGCAATTTAAATTTTAAAACAAAATACTTGATCTCGAAATTCAAAATGTCGCGCCTAACTTCTCGGACTCGACATCTAGATACTTGAGATAAGCTTCTTTTCCTCCAAAATAGAGGCAATCTTCCTAATTTGAAATCTGGGAAATCGAGCCCTAACTTCTTGGGTTCCGATTTCTCGATTTGACAAATGACGGAATATCCTCTTCAAAACGAAAATCAAGTTTTAAAAGACGAGCTTAGTTTCGAGTCTAAAGTATTGCGTCTAACTAATCGGACATGATGCTTTATCTTTTCGATAATAAGAGAGTCTTAACGTCCCTTCCAATTCCATCAAATTTTGAAAATAAAAGCATTGTATTTTCGAACCCTTTCAAAGTTTTCAAAGGACATCAATCATTCGGTTTGGTACCAATTTTGGGCGTGTCGGGTGCTAATCTTTCCTCACACGTAATCGACGTCCGAACCCGCTTTTCTCAAAGTTCGTGGACCAAAAGCATTGTTTTAGTAAATTAAATTTTTATTAAAACAAAGGTGATCCGATCACACCAAATAAAGATCGGTGGCGACTCCTTTCCTTTTCTTTTTCAAAAATCGAGTCGACTGCTGCCGTTCTTCGTTTCATCAAAAAATGGTTACGACAGCTTGGCGACTCCACTGGGGACTCGAGGGTCAAGCCATAGATTGATTGATTTTTGTCCTTTTGATTAAAATGGTTTTGGAAAATCATGCTTCTTTTAATGCACTTTCAATATTGGTCTTGTAAATACTTTGGCATTGCATTGCATGACCATTGTGGTCACACCTTTAAGTGGGAGCGAAGCTATGCCTTCATGAGGTTTTCACCTCCGCATGGGCTAGTGGATCGCTTTGGAATACATCCGCATTCTATGTCTTCGTGAAGTTTTCACTTCCGCATGGCCATAGGGAAATGTATTCCCGAACCGAACTCGGTCCGTATGAGCCTATAATGGGTGAGGATCGAGAAATCACTGGTTCGGTACCTCAAACTTTAGAACTAAACCGATATAGTGAGCCCTAGGAGCCCACCTTAGGTAGAGCTATGTCAAACCTTAGTGGTCACCTGATAGGTGTTTGCTTATTTTACTTGCTTTATATTCCATGATACTAACTTGTTGTGTTTCATTCTTTTGTGCATATCATTTCATATTTTAAGAGGTATCAATTCACGGTCAGTTTCTGAGTTAGAGAGCTAGTTATGGAAAGCGAATTCCTTGATAAAGTAGAAGACAATGCGGCCACCAGCACATGGTCAGAGCCAAGCCAATTAGAAAAAATGGGCTAAAAGCTAGAATACCTGGGCTTGGGCGATCTCTACACCACTATCGAAGTCAAGACTCGAAAGCCAACTAAAGTCAAGCCCTAATGTAATCGAGAAAATGAAAGGTAAGGTTGAAGAGCTAGAATCGACATCACACAGTAATGAGCTCCAGATTGAGCTTCTGGAAATAAGAGAAAGGCGTTGGGAGGAGGAGCTTCGCCATTCTTGCAAGCAAGTTAGAAGCCGGAACTACCTCATAGGTGAAGCGACAATCCAGATTCAAGAGATAGCTGATCACTTACGGACTTTGGTCATGAAAGTCGACATATTGAGCATGAGATATGAGCTACCACCGGGTCATGATCAAGAGCTAATCTCCTTGGAAAAATCAAAACCTTAGGTCTCGGGCGAAATCATATTTGTAATCTGCTTTATGTAAAGGGTTTTGCCTTCTAATAAAGTTTTCTAAAATGAAGTTGATCGAATCGATGTCTTCTTCCCGCATTCATGCATTTGCATTGCATCACATCATATGCATTTAAGTCCATAGAGAGAGCCTAATTAGTTAAAATTAATACAGAGAGAGAAAAGAAGATCTGAAATTGAGAACCATTACAAGACACGTGCCAAGACAAAGAAAATGGATCAAAGATTAGAACAATTCCATAAAGACCGGATGCAAGAGCAAATGGCAAAACTCAACAAGAGATAAATGGCAAAACTCAAATGGGCCAAATGTTGAGTGGGGCAATGGACAAAGTTAAAGGTCCCATGGCAATTACAGGGGAAGAAAGCGAAGGCATTCCTTTGGGTTTTACCCCACCACATGCGCCAACACAGCCTGAAGAGTATCCCCAAAGGCCATCTGTCACAATTAGGCCTCAACTGGGGCAAGCTGATACTAGACTGCCCACGAACTTTCAAACTGGCTCAGGTACTAACCCAGGAGATAGTCCAGCTAACCCGGTGGTCCCTGACGAAATGGCAAAAATAGACCAAGCAAGAATCGACCTGCCAAGGCAACTTGAGGACCGTTGTAAGTGGTTAGAAGAGAAGTTTAAAGAAATGGAGACTGCTGACTACCGTCACGGGGTAGACGCTAAGGACTTAAGTTTGGTCCCAGACTTGGTACTTCCGCCAAAGTTCAAAATGCCTGAATTTGAAAAATACAGTGGGACTAGCTGTCCGGAGGCCCACATCACTATGTTCTGCAGACGAATGGCTGGCTACGTGAACAACGATCAACTCTTAATCCACTGTTTCCAAGAAAGTTTAGTGGGCGCAGCTGCAAAATGGTATAACCAGCTTAGTCGGGCCAACATTAGTTCCTGGAGAGATCTGGCTTAAGCATTTCTAAAGTATTTTAGCCACGTTACGGACATGGCACAGGATAGAATTACTTTGCAAAGCATGGAAAAAAGACAAAATGAGAGTTTCAGACAATATGCGCAAAGGTGGAGGGAGGTCGCCATGCAGGTCCAACCACCCCTTTTAGAAAAAGAAACTACCATGCTCTTCATCAACACCCTGAAGGCTCCTTTCATAACCCATATGATAGGGAGTACCACTAAGAGCTTTGCCGACATGGTAATGGCAGGGGAAATGATCAAACATGCAATCAGATGCGGCAAGATTGAAGCAGGGGAAACCAGTAGAAGGCCTGCTCCTAGAAAAAAGGATGACGAGGTGAATAATACAAACATGGGGGACCCAAATCAGCCAAAAATGGTGACTACTGAGTATCAAGGTTCATCAAGGAAA
The DNA here is from genome assembly GCA_025506655.1 of Gossypium rotundifolium. Lineage (NCBI taxonomy): Eukaryota > Viridiplantae > Streptophyta > Magnoliopsida > Malvales > Malvaceae > Gossypium > Gossypium rotundifolium. The sequence goes on from CP106727.1 coordinate 22,091,948, forward strand.
GAATCTTGCACAAGGAAAAACATTGAAAAATTCAAATTTACGTCAATCCCTATGACGTATAAAGAGTTGTATCAAAGTTTATTTGATGCACACGTTGTGTCCCCCCAATATCTAAAACCGATGCAACCTCCATACCCAAAATGGTATGACCCAAACACTCAGTGTGAGTACCACGCGGGGATCACAGGCCATTCAATAGAAAATTGCCTTACTTTCAAGAAATTGGTGGAAAATCTCATCAATATGGGTATTGTGAAGTTCGATAACTGAGCAATGGTATACCCGAAGAGAACCGAGGAATAAAAGTTTTCCGAGCATCTACCTTTATGTACTTGGAAGTGTTTTGAACAATGAGACTGTGGAAGAAACATGTATTTTTAAAGCTAATCTAGAGTAATATGCAAAACACACTTGTTGCTTTAAGCCTAGAGGCAATAAGAGTCCTTTTGCGAAGTAGGCTTGTGTCCAGAATTTTTATTTCAATAAAATGCATCTTTCTAAGTGAATATTTTCATTCTTTACATTTCGTACGGAATACTTTTCACTCATGACCATATCATACGAATAATCATTCTTAAGATCATTTATTCTTTGGATTTTTTTACCTTTTCACCAATGATGGGCCCCAGATATCAATGACATGAGCGACGCACATCGACTCCTTTTTAGTGAGATATGTATCTAGAGGGATCTAAGGGCTTTGAAGATGACAAAGATTGTGACTTACTTCCCAACGGTAGATCCTACCTTATGAAGTGTCGCAGACGCTATGAATTAACGAAGGAGGAAGATGTAAGCATAGCTCCTAGTAGGAATAAGGTAAGGCATCGTTGAGCTATTTTCGAGAATTCAAGATGTTTTCGCACGATCATATCAAGGCATGCCAAACTACTAAAACATGGGTATGCTAAGGTAAAGAACCCATGTTTTACAACAACCTAGCTAATCAAGAGGCTATTGGTTCACCAAAAAAGGGAAATTGCATCTGTTATGCCATAAAATGCTAAGTCGAGGAAGACTGCTTCCTCCATTTTCCTATATGAAGCATGGATGTTAACAAGCTAGTCTCCTCAAAAGCTTTTAGCCAACATCGATTCATATTCATGGTCGTTGGTTACCTCACCGGAGAGGTGAAGGTCGCTTCATATGCCAAAATTACAAAGTCGACAATATCATCAAAAAAAAAAAATTTAAGATTTTTTGAAAAATGGTCGAGACTTGTAAAGGTTGGCATAGGGAAGTTACCATTTACCCTTTAGGTTCCTTGAATGTTGGCGGGACTTTTGCGGGGCATCTTTCCCATTAGTTCGTGAAAGGGAAACAATTGTTGGAAGATAAGATTCCTTTTCCCAAGCTTGGATTGAATTAAATGAAGCGAATGTCTCCAAGAAGCTTGAATGAAAGTATTCAAATGGTCAAATGTACCAAAAATAGATACGGGCTTGACAAAAGGTTCGCTCAAGAGAATTTCAGGAAGAGGACCTAGCATTAAGAAAGATTCTTCTTATCCAAAAGAACTCCAAAGAAAAGTAAATGCCTTATACAAAGAAGAAGGCTTGTTATAGGAAACATGAGTGTTAATCAAGATGAATGACAAGGACCGCCTAATCCGTTGAGTTCAGATTCAATAAAAAAGTTTTCCAAAAAACACAAAAAATAAACAAAAACAAAAACAAAATAAAAAACAAAAAAAAAACAAAAACATGAAAAAGAAAAAGGAAAGGCCGAGGCCAAGGCGAAAACTCGTAAGGGCTCTTTGAGACCAAAGGTATTTGAGTTGAAAACCGAGAAGGGCACTCAAGATTTTGATCGAAAATAGGGCATACAGAGTCTTGCTACGCTCAAAGAAGTATGTTACGTCTTGGGGCATCGACAAAGTACTGGATCCCCAAACACATATTAAGCTCAAAATGGTCCTCAAGAAGTTGGAGCAGAAGCTCAAGTCGCGATATCTGGGCACTCAGCTTCCATTTTACCCATTTTTGTTACTTGTGGTTATTTTATTCCTTTAAAAAACCACCGATAAATTTCCTTCTTAATTGAATTTGCTAGCATTGATTAACTTGTTTGTTTAGAGCTATGCTCCCAATTAGTTTCCTTTTGTCCATTGTTACAATCTTTTTCGCATTTTGCATTGAAATAACGATTAATGGACTAATAATACTTTCATAAAAGGAGTTTTGCATATTACTCGGAAGCTTCTGAATAATACAAGGACCTAAAACAGGACTGTTGATTAGAACTCACTCAACTCAAGATTTGGAAATATTGGGGAAAGATAATTATCTCTTCGGACCTTTTATTGGTTGAACAAAAGACAATACATTTCACCGGTGATACTACCTTGACAGATAACGAGCAATGTCAACCCAGCAGTACAAAGGGATCATTCTCGAGAAAAGAAAAATGATACTCTGCATTCATGCACATATCAGGCCTACACATCTGGTCATTACACCAGTGAATGGTGTAATAGAATCAATTGATTCCTATACCTCGAATTACAGCAGGATGGATAGAAGAAACCAAATGTTATTCTCCTAAAGTTGCAGGGAGAGATACAAACTTTATGTCCCAAGAGGTACAGTGGAAGAGACCTTGAAATTACAGCCATAATATAATCATTTTTTTGGGTTTTCTATCAAAGATACCGGCTGAGCGAGAAAGCATGATAGCGTATCAGTGATAGAACATTAATGGACTACGAGTAATGATGACCCTAAGCATTTAAAAAAGGGATCATTTCATTTTGCATTCATACATCATTTCAAAACACGTTTAGTTAGGAGCATTCGACTCATTGCATCCTAATCATCATAAAAAGATCATTCTCATGACATTCTGCATTCATACAAAAGTCATCCAATGTCATTTAGTTAGGAGCATTCGATTCATTCTGATCATTGCATCCTAATCATTGTAAAAAGACCATTCTCGCGACATTCTGCATTCATGAAAGTGTCGTCCATAACGCGTGTAGTTAGGAGGCTTCGAGTCATTTTGATCATAGCATCTTCATCATTTGCATAAGCATAAGCACATAAAATTTATTCTACAGGACAGGTTCCTCAAAGAACGGTGTAACGATATTGAAGTTTAGATTTTGTTCCCTCGAGATGATAGTGGAGCAGATCAAGATTGAATTCTTCCGAAAATAGTAAGGAAGCACATTGAAAAGTTTAGATTTCGTTCCTCAAGAGGGTAGTAGGCGATAAAGATTGAAGTCTTCACAAGACAAGAAGGAAGCAAATTGGAAAGTTCTCAATTCTCATTTCCTCGACGCTCCAAGAGAGTAGGTTGAGATTACAAATCCCATCTCCCCGAGTTAACAATAAGGATCAATCATTATTCCTTTAAAGTTTCAAGAAGAGAGATGTACAAATCTCTTCTCCCCAATTCTCATTTCCTCGACGCTCCAAAGGAGTAGGTTGAGATTACAAATCCTGCCTCCACGAGTTAACAATGAGGATCAATCATTATTCCTTTAAAGTTTCAGAAGAGAAGATGGAAATTACAAATCTCTTCTCCCGAATCTCATTTCCTCAAAGTTTCATGAGTAGGTTGAGATTACAAATCTCGCCTCCCGAGTTAACAATGAGGTTGCATCCTTAATTCTTTGAAGTTTCAAGAAGAGAAGATGGAGACTACAAATCTCTTCTCCCAATTCTTATTTCCTCGACGTTCCAAAGGTTGAGATTATAAATCCGGTCAACAATGAGATTACAAGAAGATGGAGATTACAAATCCGCCTCCCGAGTTAACAATGAGGACAAGTCGTTATTTCTTTGAAGTTTTGGTAGAGAAGATGGAGACTACAAATCTCTTCTCCCTGAATTCTTATTTCCTCGAAGTTCCCGTGGAGTAGGTTGAGATTACAAATCCCGTCTCCTTGAGTTAACAATGAGGATAAGTCCCTATTTCTTTAAGGTTTTGGTAGAAAAGATGGAGACTACGAATCTCTTCTCCCTGAATTCTTATTTCCTCGAAGTTCCCGTGGAGTAAGAAGCAGATCGAAGATATCAGTCCGATGATCCCCGAGTTTGTAGGATCGATTGAAGAAAGCAATTTTGACATCTCCGGTTGCAAGTCTTATCCCCTCAAGTTGTCATGGAGCGAGATAAAAGCAGCTTAAACCTATCTCCCTAAGATTGCAGGGAGCAAATTAAAGTTACAGTCCTATCTCACCAAACAACGGGGAATAGGATCGAAACGACAGATCTGGTAGGACCGAATGGGCTACCAAGAAAAGAGAACCAAAAAGTTAAAGCCCACCGAGACCGGGCAAAATGGGTCTTTCTTATGTCTTTGTCTCTATTGTCGTTACGACAATGAGCAAAGAGGGCAATTGACGACCCATTTTTGCCGCCCATCAAGATCAATGCCAAAAACAAAACAAAATAAAACAAAACAAACCCAAATTTTACAACCCAAACCTAAAGGCCCACTTACAACCTAACCCATTAAAGCTCAAACTAGGGTTTAGCCCAGTTTTAAACCCTAGCCTCCGCCAATTAAAAGATTTTCAGAAGGCATCCCATCCACCGCCATCCCTCACCTCCCTCGACCCACCGCTTCCACCACTGCCACCGCCCCATCGCCACCACGCCCTACCACCTACAAACACGCAACAAAGGACAATAAAAAAAAGGAACTAATGTATTTTTCTTCCAAATCCGGTTATAAAAGCCAATTGAAATCTTTGTAAAGTGAGGATTTTTTTTCTCAATCAATAGATAAAAAAAAGGAAAAATTTCATAACAATAAGATCAAAGTAGAATCCAAAATGCATCAAAAGCCGATCAAGAATTGATTTGAGGTGATTTCAATTTTTTTTTTTCGTTGTTTCGCAAATCCTTTATTCACTCAATTAAAATATATATATATATACCTAAATCATATAAAAAAATAAAAAAGAAAAAATATACCTTTTAAATTTCCTACCACTCAGTGTATGGCGGTCGATGACGCGACGACGACGACAGACGCTATTCGAATCTCACTTGCCAAAAGATCACCGGATCTCCCTCCCTTTGCAGAAAAAAAGGAGAGAGAGATTTTTTTAAAATGGACAACAAAATGAATTTTTTGGGGTTTAGGGCTTTAAATAGCCCTCAAAACGATGTCGTTTTGGGATCGGCCATTAACCCCAAAACGACGCTCATTTTGACCTTGACCCGATCCGACCGACCCGACCCGCCTCGGGATCCGCGTGTTTTTAAACTAAGGGCTAATTGCCCAAATGGCCCTTCCACTTTTTGACTTCTTTATAATTAAGTTTTATTATTTTCAAATCTTACCCAATATTCTATTTTTGTTTTCAATCTAGTCCCTGAGTCATGCTCGTTTTGACCAAGGGCTTATTGCCTTTTAGTCCCCATGTAACTTAGGCACATTTCAAATAGGCCCTTTCCTTTATATTTGGTTTGAATCGCCTCGAACTTTCATTTTTAGTTGCAATTTGATCCTCTTTTTATTATTTTGAAACTTTATTATTTACTTTTAATATTATTATTGTTATTATATGTCCTATTACTAATGTTATTACTATTATATTTATTATTATTGATATTATTTTTAATTTGTATCATTATTATTTTTATGTTATTGTTTTATTATAACTGCTTTTAATATCATTTTAACTTTATTTTCACTATCTATTATCTTTCATTTTATTATTATCTACTTCTATCATTTTATTTCTATTTTATTATGATATTATTATTATTTATTTTATTATTTTTATTATCGCTTTTATAACCATATTATTATATTATTATTAGCACTATTACTATGTTATTATTATTTTTTACATATCTATATATCTCTTATTATTTTGTTTACTAATTGTTATTATTATTACTATCGTCATTATTTATTTTTCTTTACATTTTCATTATTATTTATTTTTATCATTGTTTTTTATTTTATTTATTTGTCATTTTCATTCCAATATATTATTATTATTATTATTATTATTATTATTATTATTATTATTATTATTATTATTATTATTATTATTATCATCCTAAGACTAGTTTTTAAATTGTTTTGTATATTATCAATTCTATCTCCTATAAATCTTGCTATGCATATACGTATATATGTTATAATACTATTATTGCTATTGTATCACATAATGTATATACTTATTCTCCATTACATTTTACTATTGTTATTATAATATGTTTACCATCATTATATCTTATATATTATATTATTATAGTTGTTATATTATCCTTTTTATATAATGTGTATATTGTTATTATTACCGTATTCCTTGCATGTACACGCCTCATTATTCATTCGTTAAATACTATTATTCGTATTCTCTTTGCTTATTATCTTTTGTTTTTGCATCTTGTGTTGTTAATATTATTACCACCATACTTTCTACCATCGTTTGCTTCTCACTAATTTTTTCTCGATGCATCAATTTTATAACAATCGATATTTCAGATTAAATGTTCGAGAAGATCAAGCCCTAACTTCATCGGGCTTTGATTTTTCTCGCTTAAAGCTAAACAACTGGATATCTCTTTTGAAATTACAATTTAAATTTTAAAACAAAATACTTAATATCGAAATTCAAAATGTCGCTACCTAACTTCTCGGACTCGACATCTAGATACTTGAGATAAGCTTCTTTTCTTCCAAAATAGAGGCAATATTCCTAATTTAGATTTTCGGAAATCGAGCCCTAACTTCTCGGGTTTCGATTTCTCATTTGACAAATGACGGAAGATCCTCTTCAAAAACGAAAATCAAGTTTTAAAAGACGAGCTTAGTTTCGGGAGTCTAAAGTATTGCGCCCTAACTAACTGGACATGATGCTTTATCTCTTCAAAAATAAGAGAGTCTTAACGTCCCTTCCAATTCCTTCAAATTTTGAAAATAAAAAGCATTGTATTTTCGAACCCTTTCAAAGTTTTCAACAAATAGGACATCAATCAATCAGTTTGGTACCGATTTCGGGCGTGTCGAGGGTGCTAATCCTTCCTCACACGTAATCGACTTCCGAACCCGTTTTCTCAAAGTTCGTGGACCAAAAAGCATTGTTTTAGTAAATTAAATGTTTTATTAAAACAAAGGTGATCCGATCACACCAAATAAAGATCGGTGGCGACTCCCTTCCTTTTCTTTTTCAAAAAAAATCGAGTCGACGCTATTGCTTCATCGCTTTCATCAAAAAAATGGTTACGACAAATTTATTTTACATTTATTCATTTTGAAGTAACAAAATAAAGTTAAATAATAATTCAAACTAAAATCGTGAATGAGTTTACGTTTTTTTTTTTGATGTTTAATAGATTGGGCTTTTATTGAATAAAACTATAATCATAACAAGTAAATGACCCAAACTCAGAGAGGCCTATCAACTAGAAAGACCGGAAAGTGAAGAAAATAAGACCCAAACATAAACAAACCCACCAAATAGAAGAATCCTAAGGAAAATAGAAATAAGAAATAACAATTCAAAATTTAAAAATGCCGACCTAATCGCCCAATCACTATCTCAGACCGGTCTTATCGCCTCCCATCAATCACTCCTCGCTTAATGGTGCAAATCGATTCACGAGGAAAGAGAAAACACAACTCTTATTGAAAATCTAACGAATAATCTTTCCTCTATCGGACTCTTCCTTCCCCTTCTCAATCTGGTTCCCTTACATATTCAACCTTCAACTGGTTCTCAGTGTAGCGTGGTACTCCCTTCTCCAGGTAAACACTTTCTTTCCTTCTCAGAGTCTCTGTTGCTAAGATGTGAGCTAAAGTATTGGCTGATCTAGGAACGAACTCAAATCTGACATTTGAAACTTTGGTCTTCAGTTCTTGAATATCATGAAAAAAGGAACCCACTTGTGATTTGTCGATATCTTTCATGCTGCATTTCTTGATTATTGACAAAGAATCACCTTCGATAATAACTTTTCCTTTGTTTATTCCGAGGGCTAGTTGGGTTGCTCTCCGATAGGCGATGGCTTCGGCAACAAAAGATGAAACCACTCATTTGTGAAGTTCTGAACTAGAAAGTAAAGCAAAACCATGATGGTCACGGACCACAACCCCCAATGCTGAAAGTTTAGATCTCTCGTCGAAGGCACCGTCAAAGTTGATCTTGACCGTCTGGCCGGAAAGACTTCTCCATTTTACTGTCTTTGTAAAGGTACTATGATTAACTCTTCTGATTGCGTCAAGTTCCTTAATATATCCATAATAAAACTCACTATCTCTTTGCTCGATCTGTTCTTTTTATCATGTATATGAGAGTTCCTGTCCCCCAGATAGCCTAGAGAGTTACGCAAAACAGTCTACACACCTTCGAGGAAAGATTATCTAGAGTCTTCGTAAGCCATTCAACAAAGTCTATGGATGAAGAAGGTATGTAATGGTATCGGATAGATCTAACCAAATCATAACTGATGTAGGGCAAACTCGAAAGAGATGGTTCATTGTTTCCTCTCCAGTCCCACAACGAGGACATAAGCTGCTAGATGTGAGATTTCTAAGGGACATGTTTACTCGTGTAGCAAGATAGTTCAGAGAAATTTTCCAGATAACTAGTTTTATTTTCAAAGGAATGTCTACTTTCCACAGTTTGTTATAAAATCCCTTATAGATGTCTTGTAAAGCATAAGCTGTAGGATCATTATTCTGTAATAGTTTATAGGAACTACGCACAGAAAACTCACCAAACAGTTTGCCATTCCACACAAGAAGATCCCTGTGCGAGTTCTGCGCCAAAGGGATTTGAAGTATCAATTTTGCCTCGGCTGCTGGGAAGGTATTGTCAATCAAACTCCTATTCCATTCGCGCTGATTTTTATTAATTAATTCTACAACTTTAACAAAATGAAAATTATCAACAGAAGACGTTAATTTAACATTCTCATAATTTGGAATCCATGCGTCATTAAAAACTGAAATATTTTTGCCCGAACCAACTCTCCAAATCAGACCCATTTCGAGTGAAGCCTTTGCTGCCCAAATACTACGCCAATCATAAGAGCTAGAATTTCCTAAGATCGAGTCTCGAAAATCGCAATCCGGATAATACTTTGCTTTGAAAACCCGGGCTACCAATGAATCTAAGGAAGTTAACAGTCGCCACCCCTGTTTTGCTAATAAAGCAACATTAAATTGGGCCATGTTTCTAAACCCCAAACCTCCCTCTTCTTTAGATCTGCACAAATGCCTCCATTTGCACCAATGAATTCCTCTCTTTCCAGCTCCTTTCTGCCACCAAAATCTAGCCAACTTACCCTCAATCATCTCGCACAGGGTTTTAAGAAGGAGAAAGCAAGACATAGGATAAGTGGGGAGAGCTTAAAGAACAGATTTAATGAAAATTTCTTTACCCCCTTGCAACAGAAACCTGGTACTCCAACTGTCAATTTTCAAAGAGATCTTATCCAGTAAGTTTTGAAAAGCTACCTTTTTCTTCTTACCCACCACATTAGGTAAGCCCAAATATTTCTCTGGATTTGAAGAATTTCTGACCCCTAACATAGCTGTCACCGACTCTTTTGCAGATTGGAAAGTATTTGAACTATAAAAAATAGTCAATTTGTTAAAATTAACACACTGACCTGAACATCTTTCATATTCATTCAGAATGTCTTTCATATTCTTCGCACCTTGTTCTGTGGCTTCCCCAAACATCATACAATCATCAGCAAAAAGCAGATGAGAAATCTCTGGCCCTTTCCTGCTGACCTTCGCACCTTTAACCATACCTAATTTTTTTGCTGTCCTTAGTAAAGAAGAAAGTCCTTCACTACAGATGAGAAAAAGGAAAGGACTAAGTGGATCCCCCTGTCTGAGTCCCCTTGATGGTTGAAAAATTCTACCCCGATGACCATTAATGTTAACAGCATAAGAAACTGAGGAAATGCAATTCATTATCAAATCGACCCATTCCTGCACAAAACCCATCTTGATCATCACTTTCTTCACAAAGTTCCATTCTACCCTGTCGTATGCTTTGCTCATATCTAATTTAATAGCCATGTAACCCTTTAGCCCTATTCGTTTCTGTCTAAATGTGTGAAGAATCTCATAGGCTAAAAGTACATTATCAGTTATCAGACGACCTGGAACAAAAGCACTCTGTACTTCATCAATGCACATGCCTATAACATTCTGCAATCTGTTAGCAATTGTCTTTACCACAATCTTATACAGAACTGAACACAGACTTATTGGCCTGAAATTGACTAGGGTTGAAGGATTAGGAATTTTTGGGATAAGCACAATTTCTGTAACATTAGCGTGACCAACTTCTTTTTTCTCATTAAGAATTCTCAAACAGAATTTCAGTACCTCCTCACCTACAATATGCCAGTACTGTTGAAAGAACATAGCTGGAAAACCATCCGATCCACGAGCCTTTGTAGGGCCCATATTCTTCAACGCGCCCAAACTTTTTCCTCACGAAAAGGAGACAATAGGGACTCATTGACTTCATTTGAAATAATCCTCTGTATGCCGTCCATCACCTTTTGAGAATCTCCAATACCCTTAGAAGCAAACATATCTTCAAAATATTTTGTAGCTGACTCTATTATTGTAGAAACTTCAGTGATCTCTCTACCATCGTCGGACAGTAATTTTGTAATTAAATTAGTCCTTTTCCTTGATGTTGCACACTTATGGAAATAAGCTGTATTTTTGTCTCCTAGTTGAAGCCAATTAGCTCGTGCTCTCTGCTCCCAATATACTTCTTCTCTATCAATCTCCATATTCAGGTGAATCTTCGTGTCTATAATCTTTGACATCGTTTCATCATCTCTGTCCTGTCCCAACAAGAACTCAAGTTCTTTCGTAAGTCTCTTCTTAATCCCTACCCTCCTCGTATTTAATAGAACCCGCCCATTCTATCAAACAAATCTGTAGACGCATTAGTTTGTCCCACAATGATAGTTGACATGAATTCCAGAACTCTCTCAGTAAACCTTCAAAAGTTTCTTCCATAGACCACCATGCTTCAAAACAAAATCTTCCAGGTCTTGAAAATGTGGAATGATTCTCTGTAGATATCAGAATGGGACAATGATCAGACGTGGAATGGGGAAGGTGCTGAAGTGTCCCCATTGGAAAAAGAAGAAACCATGCTTCGTTTACCACCCTCTATCTAGGCGTTCTCTTATATTTGTCTCTGGTAGATTACCCCTTTCCCAAGTAAACCACGTACCCGAAAACCCAATATCCACCAATTGACAGTCCTCTAAAGTATCCCTAAAAGCTTCCATTCTTTTCTGTTCTCTTGGAGCTCTACCACTTTTTTCAAAAGACTATAAGATTTCATTGAAATCACACTGCTACTAGCCATGGATAGTTGCCGTCTTGACTTAGTCTTCTGAGAAAGTTCCAAACGAAACTCCTATCTTTTAAATACGGTGAACCATAGAATCCCGTAAATCTCCACTCCTTCTGTGTACATCCCTCTCTAACTAAGACGTCAATGTGCCATTTAGAGAAACTTCTCAGCGTAACCACATTGTCACTTTTCCAAGCTAGACAAAGCCCCCTCTTGACCCTTCAGCTTCAATGTCAATTCCATTACTAAAACCACAACTCTTTCGTATTTTTTCCATATGTTTTTGGTTCAACTTAGTCTCCATAAAGAAGACCAGATGGGGATTCTGCTGCTTACACAAATTTCGCAGCCTCCTCACAGCCCGTGGGCTCCCCAACCCACGGACATTCCAACATAAGTTTTTCATGGCGCCCGGTCGGCTTGCCCATTGGCAGCCGCCGATCTTAAAGTTTTAAAACCAACCATTTGTACCTCCTTTTCAATCATGTTCTCCTCACCATCTACTGAAGAAAAACCCCCACAATCATCTTTTAACCTCTTCTTGCCCTCCCTATTGAATAGCTCCAAGCTAGCCTCGTCACTGCCATCATCTGAGCATTTCCTTTTTTTTGGACCACTATTACTCATATGTACATTTTCCTGTTTAGTTCTGGCCATCCTCTTCCAGCAAGTTTTCCTGGAAGTTTTAAATGATTCCTCACCATTGTTTAATTCTGCTTCCTGAACCACGTGCTCTTTCAAGGAGAGTTTTCCTTCCGGGATTTCAATCCGTCTTCCCATCTCACCAGGATTGTTCCTCCTGTAATATTACCAAACCAAGGGGTAGATGCGCCATAAGATTCTTGACTGTCGCATTTTTTATTTTGACCTGTATAAGAACATTGCAACCCTTGCTTTTTAGAAAATTCATGAAACTTTAAACATTCTTTTCCCAACATTTTTTATTCAGCTTTTAAAGCAATAGAAAAAGGTGGGTCTTCTCTGATTTTTGTCTTTTCTGCAGGATCTATCATCGTACAATCATTAAGGTTGTGATCTAATTTACCGTACCCAAAGCAGAAAACAAGCAGCTTTTCATATTTAAATGGGATCCAGGTGCTTACCCCACTTGCACTTGAGATAAAAATTCCTCTTCTAAGTGGTTTTTGAACCTTCAGATTCACCTTAAGTCTGCAAAAATCATTATTAATTTCAGATCTGAGGACCCTACCAAAGGTACTACCAATCGCATGTAGCATATCCTTCTTGTCAAACTCTGGAGGGCACATGCCAATCTTAAGCCAATATGGAGATGAATTAAGACAGATCTGGTCACGCTCAATGGAATTCTTTAATCGATCAAACAGAACAAGGGATTTACGAAAAAGCCATGGCCTACCTTCCAAAATAAATTCTAAATCATCTTCTAAATCAAAAATAATTGAAAATAAATTTTGCCCTACCAACTGAATGTCAAACTTCTTCTTGGATTTCCATATGCTTTTCATCTGAGCCTTAAAGCTTTCTGGATTAAAGTGTTTCTTCATCCACACCGAACAGATCAGAGTTGGCTTTTCACTGGGAACCACCAGCGATCTACCAATGGACAACTGAATCAGTTCTTCAGCCAGCAGTGATATCTCAGCAATATTCTCCCTCTCCTCGCCAGCACCCTCAGCCATCCCAAGCTACAGTAGAGACTGTTATCTCTAGGACTCTACAGAGAGCACTCTTGGTTTTTGAGAGGCCGGTGGTCGGTGGTTGACAATTCATGATCAACGGTCTGCAGTGCTTGACTGGTGCTAGACAATGATTGGGACAGGTTGAGAGTCAAGGGCTAGGGGGCTCTTTTGGGAAATCAAAAAAGGTAATTGGGACTCCTCAATCGGAAATTTTTACTTTTTTTTCTTTTAATGAATTTTAGGCTTTCCTCCAACAATCAGAATTTAAACGAGGCAGCGGTAAAATTTTTCAAGGGGCAATGATTTTTTTTTTATAAATATCATACCATTATTTATTCCTTTCACTCAAATTCATTTTTTTCTATTCTCTTTAAACTTTCAATTTTCTTAAGTTTTGTTCAAAATTTTCTAATACATTTATTTAAAAATATTATAGTTTTATTTTATTATTTCATAGATTAATTATTTCAATTAATATTTCACAAATAACAAATTCCTCGATTCGTTTTGATGACAAGCACATTTATGTCACTAAATCGATAATGGTAAGAAAAATTTTAAATTTCTTTAATTTCAATTAAGTTAATTTTAAAGTTTTTTAATTGATATCAATAAAATATGATATATTTTCAATCGGTAATGAGTTGGAATTTCTGACCTTACCAAGATATATTTTTCATTTACTTTTTGTGATGTAAGTATAATTGATATCAATAAAATATGATCAATTTTTTTTATATTTGTGTTGCAACTCATAATTGTCTTTGTTAAATTCTAATCTATATTGTACATAAATTTTCCATAAATAATATTTTATATGAAACGTGTAACAGTTCGAAAGTTAGTAGTGTCATAAAACGTGGTTTTAAGACCCCATTTTCATAAATTGGAGTCGTAAATTTTTTTATTAAATATTTATGGAGTTATATAGTAGGCAAATTAAACTTTGGATAGGTACTTTTATCGAATTAGTGATTAATTAATGTACATGGACTAAATTGTAAAAATAGTAAAAGTTCAATCGCTAAAGAAATTTTAATTGGTACTTAAAGTAGGGCTTAAAGTGGCAATTTTCTCACTATATAAATGTTAGTAGACTGTGGAAAATACAACTAGAATATAAAAAAAAATTAACAGATTTTGTACAAAAAAAATAAGTATTGTAATCAATTTATGTACAAAAAAATATGTTAGCAACATTGAGGCCTCAATGCATCCCTCAAATGTTGACATGTTGTCTTTGTATGCCTTGAGTTCTCAATAGCCACATAACCTCTATTGATTGTCCCTCTCTCAAACATTCATATTTGTCCATCTCTAAGTAGAATTCGAACGACCTTTTGGGAGGCGATGCAAGTTGATATTTGGTGCCAATTCGAACGGAGCACTGGACACTAGCGGCCACATACTCTCATATGGGACAGATGGGAATTCAGATATCCATACTTTGTGCATACGTTCTAGTTTGTACACATCGTTAATATAAGACATGTACTCTATCCATGCATTCACACATGCAACAATTGCATGTGCATATAGTAATCGAAGTGTCTGGAATCTCATACAATCGTAGGTCCCTTCTAATAGGTCAACACAGTTTGCTGCCCCTAACATGTCTTGGTTGGGTTAACGTGCTTCATGACCCAAAATCTCAGGTTTGAACGCGAGTGACATATTACATACATAGTGTTTTCTCTCTTTGCATTTCGTCTAATTTCTTTCATGACGTCCTCACTTCAAATTTGACCGCCCACTATTTATCCAGCATATGCCTCAGCCCGCTTTGGAAATAAGACTGCCAAGCGAAAGTAACTTTCCTTGATAATCGAGGTTATCGGTAAATGATCGTCCCCTTCAATACGAATTTGATGCATTTCGCTAAGTTCGTTATCATATGCCCGTAATGTAGACCCCCGTCATACAATTGTGTCCACTGTTTGAAAGGTATGTAAGCGAGGTAGTCCGCACCGATGTTGTTAATAGAGCGCAAGTTATCCAACATTTCATGAAAATGATGTTGGACGAGCTCATACCTTGTTGAGAAAAGTATACCCATGAATGCAAACAATGAACGAAATATGATATAGCATGATTGTGGAAATAATGACAACTACGTACTAATATTTTCAGTGGTAGTTGGAGCCAACATGTCCTATACAATACCTATGTTTTGTGCGATCCCAAAGGCTGTCATGTCATTCAATAACGACTAAGATTCTAGGTCCTCTACCGGAGATGACACATATGCCAGGTTACGGGCTAACATGACGATACAATTAGCTAAGGAAGAAATCTCAATCATTTGCCTTTTCTCCTAGAGTTATTGTAAACACTATCAAAAGAATCCTCCAGTTACTATCCTGGTAATGCCCATCAACAACCGATGCTCATACCTGCTGTGCAGCCAAGTGCCATCAATTTGTACCAAAGGCTTGCAGTGCCGAAAAGCTTCCCTGCATTGATCAAAGGTCCAAAAGAATCAGTGGAATACTCTTTTCTCAGAGACCAGATGATTGCGGAAGTACACTGGGTGCATTTCCAAATCAGTTACAGAACTTGGTATGTACCCATTGTAACAGACCGAATTTGACCCTAATCGGAACGGTGGTTTCGAGACCACCGAGTCTGAATTTTTAATATTATATTTTGTGTTTATTATATGTGAATTAATGTGTGAAAGTCGAGTCTAAAAAGTAAAAGTTACAAACTATAGAGAAATATTTTAATATTATATTTTGTGTTTATTATATGTGAATTAATGTGTGTGAAAGTCTAATTTTATTGTTTGTGTGTTTAATTTAGAAAAAGGACTTAATCGCGTAAAAAGTAAAAGTTGCAAACTATAGTGAAAAGTGCCTATTTGATGATGGCTTTTTAAAGTGGGATATTAAAAGGCAATTAGCCCATTTTAAAGTTAGTGGGTGGCTAAAGTCACCATTGCCCTTATTATATATGTTAGCATTATTTTTATTAAATGGTTATATTAGTAATTAGCTAAATAACATAATATATGTTAAAATTAACATAAAACAAAGCCATCATCTTTTCACTTCTTCTTGGCGAATATTGGAGGAAGAAATAAAGCTTTGGGTTCTTTGATTTTCGGCACTTCTAGGCTAAAATTCAAGGTGAGTTTTTATTCGGTTTTGATAATTTTGAAGATCGTTGCTTCAAGCGGTAGCTTACCCATGTTGAAATTTTTGAATCTAAGCATGTTTGATATTCAGACATTGATGTGTTCATGTAATTTTGATGGTTGATGATTTTTTAAAGATATGTTAAAGATTAATATATTTTGTATTGGAAATTTTGGGTGAAATTGAATATTTAGGGCTAAATTGAAAAAATAAATTTTGAGGGCTAAAATGCAAAATAAATGAAAGATATGGACTTTTGGGTCCCCATGAATATTCGCCCTTGTATAGTTTAGTGAAATTTTGTGTATTTTGTGTTTTATGCAAATAGGACTAAATGGTAAAAAGTGAAACATTAGGGGTAAAATGGTAAATTTCCTTTTATGTGTTTTGGGACTAAATTGAGATGAAATTTACTTGAATGAGCTAAATTTTAATGTGTTTAGATCAAGAACAAAGAAAACAGTTTGGATCGGGAAAGACAAAGGTTATCGAATAGTCGGTTTACGGTCCGTCGACGATCGAGGTAAGTTCTTAAGTTAAAGTATATTAAAGAGATAAATATGAATATGTTCAATGATATTATTTGATTAATTTGAGTAAGGAAATAGGTGATAGCTGAATGTAAATGTTCTATATTGGATTGGATATCTTTGAAATGCAATGTGAATTAGTACATTTGATATGATATGTGAATGTGGTTTGTGTATATGAATTGATAGTGATGTAAGTGTTAAGGAATATAAGTTGATGAATTGATTTGATAAATAGATCGGGCTTGAGCCTAGCGAGCCTCGTCTTGGTGATATATTTCGGGCTTATTGCCTAGCGAGCTTAGTCTTGGTGACATATTCAGCTTCGTGCCTAGCGAGCTTAGTCTTGGCGATATATTCAGCTTCGTGCCTAGCGAGCTTAGTCCGTGATATATTCGGGCTTCGTGCCTAGCGAGCTTAGTGTTTGTGATATATTCGGGCTTCGTGCCTTGCGTGCTTAGTGCTTGGTGATATATTCGAGCTTCGTGCCTAGCGAGCTTAATCTTGATATATTCGGCTTCGTGCCTAGCGAGCTTAATGCTGGTGATACTTTAAAACGAAGAAACCATAAATTGATCGAGGTGTAACATAGTGAATCTATTGAGTTAAAAACTCGTAAGCTTAAATCTTATTGAATTCATCGAAGTAAGGTAAGTTGTGATTAATGTTACTTGAGTTGAAATATTATGTTAAGAATGGTGTTATGTGTGATTGAGCTTATTGATCGATGTGTATGAATGGTATAAGATAGAATTTGAGCTTAAATGTACTATTTTGGGAGGTTCATTACAAGTAGAAATGCTAAGAGTGAAAAGACTTTGAATGTGATAATATAGTCGATATGAATGTTGTACCTATGTGACTTGGAGCATGGGATTCATGTAATATATGTTTATACTATGATTCGATGAGTTACAGCTTTATGGTAATGAAGTGTAAATGTTTAGGTTAATGAACTGTTAGTATTTGGCCCTGCTTAAATTTATTTATGGAAATATTTATATTCAATGTCATAAGTTTAAAGAATAAAATGTTTAAGTGTTTGAGTGTTACATTATTATTTGCTTGAGACTTACTAAGCTAGTAAGCTTATTCTGTGTGGTTCAATGTTTTGTTTTATAGATTTTGGTCTCGCTATGTGCTCGGGAAATCATCAAAAAGTCAACCACACTATCGACTCATATTGGTACTTTTAAAGTTTAGACGAAAAACTTAAGGCATGTATAGGCTAGCTTAATGCTTAAATGATAATTTGAATTGTATAAATAAGCCATGCGAAAATAGCTTGGATTTATTACTAATGATCTAATGTTTGAGTTATTCTAGTTATAGAATGTGTGTATGTTCTACTTGGACATGGGTTTGATAGCGATATAAAGTCATGTTAGGTTTATATATATTGTAATTAGTCTTTTGGTAAGATGATAGTTGTAGTGTTTGAATATGCTTGGGTTATGGTTGATAAATACTTATTAATGAAATGCATAATTTAAGATACAAATCAACTTAGGAATTATTTTAAATCTTGGATTGTATATTCGGCTAAGTGATGAAATTATAGGTATAGTATTTGGATTGACACTTTCAACATGGTTTACATATGTGTATGTATATTTAGTCTAAATTTAGATATTTCACTATAGAAGGCATAATTGGTATTTAGGTTTGATTATGTTCTTCTAATTGATTTGTTCTATATTATGTTTGGAATGTATACTATTGGTATATTATGAATTGAATAAGCAAAACTCTTAATAAACATATAAATATATATATATATATGTTTAGCTTTTGATAATTGCTAAATTGCTTAGTAGGTTAATAAAGAACATGGGTATATTCGGTCAATGTGATTTAATGACCAATTGAATAGTAACATTCATTATTGGTTATGTAATGCTTATAAATGAATTTGGATAATGGTTTTAAGATATATACGATGTTGCTTAAACATGCCATGGAAGTGTATTAATCATGTTGTATTCAGATAAGACCGTATGAATGAAAATAATTGTTATGACTGTATATGTTCGGTAATGCCTTGTAACCCTAATTCGGCGACGATTCACGGGTTAGGGGTGTTACACCCATCCAGCATTTGACACTTTTGCCACAAATTATTATACGACCTATCTCAGTCGTGATGCAACTTATCCATAGCCTTTTGTTTTGCGATCCATGCCTTGTAGTACGATAGTGTGTAATCGTGCTAGTTACGGATGTTGGCAATTGACACGGGGATGAGAATTTTGGGACTAACTTTCATCATAGGTAGAATTATGTCAGATATTATGTTGGAGTCTAGCCGTAGATGATACTGACTTACACCTGCAAAGTACGAGATAAAGTTATGTTATCGGCAAAAAAAAAAAAACCCTTGTCAGATCACATTATGTCAGATATTGGGGGATTACATCGTACACCTATTGCATCACAAGTATGTGGACCGATATACTTTTTTATTGTCCACAAGCCCGTCTTCTTTCGAAAAGATGCCATGATTTTTTATTTGCACCTTACGTCACCCATTGCGCAGTTTCCCTCAAATTTCTCCAAACGATATTTTTTTACATGATAGTTCACATCATTTTTGAAGTTGTATCATTTTAGTCCAACAAGAAAGACATCTTTTTTGGGATACTCCACGCCAAATTCCAATACCCAGACATTTGACTATGAACTTGCATGGCCAAGTATTCTGTATGGGAGCTGTGTGAACTCTAAACCACCCTCGGTGGGAAAGTCGATGTTGGTCATGTGGGGCGGAGGTTCATATACCTTAAATCACAGATCTGGATTTGAAGTATTGTCCAAACCACAAAGTTTTGGCTCAGTTGGAACTTGCTCTGGTTCAGAAAAAAGTGTCACTTCTGAACCATTCGGCCCAGACTACTAAATTGGATCGGGGTCTGATTATGGTCTGTCAACAACACCCACTGACCCTTCGTATGTGCCTTCATCTTTCTCTTCTGTTGTATCTTCATTTTCATTTTCAACCAAAAGGTTCAATATACCCGCGCCAGACCCAATCGTAAGAAGTAAGTCATCAGTTCTTCTATACCTTATGTTACATTCAACATTTGTACCAGATTGCCAACCGATATAGGTTGATGGCCCCTCAGTATAAGTGATTACGCCCCAAGATATAGAACCACTAAAGTTGCAATCAAACACATTGACTAAATGTCGTGTCCGGGTGTCGAGGTTCAAGTTACGCTCATACCCCAATCGATAATGGCCACCGGTTGAAATTGGTGCATGAAACCAAAGAATGTCTTCTCATTGAACCCATCGCACAACTGTGTCGTACGACTTTCTGCTTCGGTTCCCATACTAGCTGCAATAGTGGTGGAAGATGAACCAGTTCCATCAACCTCAGAAAACTTGACATATATCTACATTATGACATTTTCAATTGAGCAATGCGATAATATGACCTCTTCCAACTCCAGGTCGCCTTTCAAATCAAATAGATCATACTTAAAAGGGTCCACTGATGCCAGATATCTAAATTGCAAGCTCGAAATTCTTTCCCAGCTTGAATCCTCAACTTTCCTCCCCGATTCTAGTCCGTAGCTCACACAATTGACTGGTACGGTTGAAAGCCAATTCCATGGACTAGGATCCTATAAATACGACCACGACGTCCATATTGCAAATTTGATTGTTGTATTAAATTATGGATTTCACTCGTTGACTCATTCAATTTAAATCGAATTAGATATTTAGAACAAAAATATCTTCAGATAGTTATCCAAAGAAATACAGACGACACTCCAGTGCAACTCTTCAAAAAATAATAAATTTGATGTGTTTCTAAGTATTGAATAATTCAATAGTTTAATAGTAAAAAAAAGGAACAATGAGAGAGGGAAGAGGTGTTTCAAAACAAGTTTTAAAATATGCGTTTTCATCAAATAATAATAATGAACGACTCTTCTGTGCTCGAAAAATTGTTTCAGTAGAATCAGTTTTAGCAGATGCTTGCTTCAAAGAATCTTCAGTGTGCTTCAAAACGTGCTTGAAAACGTATTCGAGATTCCTAGGGGCAAGGCACTTTGGCAAGATTTAAGTGGTGGTGGATAGAAAGCACGTCCAGCCGGGTGAGCTTTCCTATTGACTAGGGGTGTGCAAAATTCGGGTAAAATTGAAAAAATTCAGTTAACCGACCGAATTCGGTTAATTGGTTGGCTAACCGAATTTTTTTGGTCGGGGTCAATTATTTTCTGATTTTTCGGTTAACAGTTAATTCAGTTCAAAACCGATCAGTTAACCGAAAAAAATTAATAAATAAAATTATAATATATAAGTAGGCCCACTATTCACCTAAACCCAATCTCTAAACCCAATCCAAACGCAAATATCCAACCCAACCCAATTACCCAATCCAACCCAATTCAACCCAATCATAAAAATTACAAATAATTTAATAAATAAAAATAAAATTCTAAAACTAAAACTAAAATTATATAATCTTTTTAATTATGTAGTACTTTATTTCGGGTAATTCGGGTAATTCGGTTAATTCGGGTAATTCGGTTAATTTTTAACCAAAAATAAAAACATATAATTTTCATTAATTCGTTAATCGATCAATTAACCAAAAAATTTCGCTCGATTAATTTTTTGAAAAAATTTCGGTTTGGTTAACAGTTAAAAATTTTGAAAGGTCGGTTAATTCGTTAATATTATTTCGGTCGGTTAACCGACTGAACACCCCTCATCGTTGACATGACAGGAAAGTTATAACAACTCATTTTAGTCAAATCGAGCAGTGGTTTTGGAACCACAAATTTGAGGTCAAAAAATTTATTTTATTATTATTTTGATGTCTACAGCATGATATTATGATTGTATGAAAATTTCGTTAAGAAATTTTATCGTTTGAATGCTCAATTTGATAAAAAAAAAGGACTAAATTGCGTAAAGCATAAAAGTTAAGTTCTATTAGCTAAAGGTGTCTAATAGCTATAGAACTTTAAAGTGGAAGTCCTTAAGTGGTAATTAGACTATTAATATTAGTAGTGGATAAAGATGGTGTAACACCTCCTACCCGTATCCGTTGTCGGAATAAAGTACGAGGCATTACCGAGGAGTACGGAACACTTACAGACAATTTAAACCATTTATCACTCAAATAACGAAATTGATTATAAAAGTTTCTTTAACGGACCCTCGAGGTCCAAATCATGCATTAGGATCGGGTCGGGACTAAATCAGAATCGTATGAAATTTTTCGCAAAATCCCTAAGTTTATCTCATTTACAAGGGTCCCACGCCTATGTTGCTAGGCCATGTGGTAAAGTTAATTTTCACAAATTAGGCTATTTTCCAAGACATATTTCTCACTCATTTGATCCTTATTCTTCACACACATTTAGTACATACAAAAACCAATTTAAGATATTCAATCGAGCCTTATACTTAGTACCATTTGTTAGTCATACACTTCATATAAATAACAAGAAACGATATGGGCTCAATTCTTATTAAATTTCTCTTGTACTTATACTTTTCTCATTATATATTCATATAACATATAACAATCATACCTCATATTTCATATACATTTTATAACAATTTGTCTTGGTTTCAAACTACTTCGTATTGGAGTTTTACTTATCAAATCATTTGAAACATCATCTTTATACATATAGTGCACTTGAGGTGCACAATTCTATAATTATGAATGAACACATTTATCAACCAAGTTCTATGTTCATGTCTCATCAACTCGTATTTTCTTTTATCACATAATATATATACCATGATTTATGAGCTCATCAATACCATGATTTTCATTCCCTTGTTATTTTTCCATATTTATCCGTTGAATTTCTCGGAAGTTCGATGGATTTTCAGGTACACTTTAGTGTACAAATCCGGTCCGTCAATTCATATTCATGTGCTTTTTTCATTTCAGATAGCACACTCCCTCGAACCTCATCCTTACAGTAGGATTACCAGCCATGCTAATTCCCCTGTAAGAGAGCACACTCCATTGAACCTCATTTCTTACAGCAGGATTACCAGTCCAGGCTAAATCCCCTGTAATATAAACTCATAGAGTATTGTTGGGATTACGAGTCCAAGCTAAATCCCCTGTAACAACAATTACTCTAATGAGCTTGGATCTGAATTACCAGTCCAGGCTAAATTCAGACCCTCATTCGGATTACCCGTCTGGGCTAAATCCATTTTCCACATATTCTTCGAGAGGGCTATATCAAGATCACCCGTCCGGGCTAGATCCTTTCACACATATTCTTCGGGAGGGCTTATATCAGGATCACCCGT
Source organism: Gossypium rotundifolium (assembly GCA_025506655.1). Taxonomy (NCBI): domain Eukaryota; kingdom Viridiplantae; phylum Streptophyta; class Magnoliopsida; order Malvales; family Malvaceae; genus Gossypium; species Gossypium rotundifolium. The sequence goes on from CP106727.1 coordinate 22,114,890, forward strand.
TCGGGCTAGATCCTTTTCACACATATTCTTCGAGAGGGCTATATCGGGATAGGATCACTCATCCGGGTTAGATCCTTTTTACCGTCAATTCCTTTTCAAAGATCCATCAAATTTTCCTTTCATTCAATCGGGATTTATTCTCCATTTTCATCAAGGATATCAATACTTCATCAATTATCATACAATAAACATCCAAATCATATTCACATCAATAAAAATATATTTCAAGCATTTAAGAATATAATTCAAGTTACACGAACTTACAATTTTATTTTTATACCATAACGATAATCTTAGTTTCATAATAAATATTTGAAATAAAACATTATATCATTTCTAATTCAACGTTTATCGATTATAATTGAGCATGTGATCAGTTTATGCATAATTCATTCATATATTTTCTTCCTCCTCCTCTCCATCCACATTCTTAGTATAAATAACACACTTGTAAGTAACATTATCTATAATTTTTCATTATTTATTTATTTGAATATTCAAGCTGTCTATCCGTGTCATAGTCACTAAATTATTTTTATCTTGATCTACAGAACTCCAAATTAAGATCAGATAATTTTTCCTGAAACTAGACTCACATATCTTCTTACCATAAAATTTTCAGAATTTTTAGTTTAGAAAATAAGTACAGTTTATTCTTTAAAATCACCCCTATTTTGCTGTTTGACAGTTCTGACCCTTCTTCACTAAAAATTAATTATCTCCTCATACGGGATTCGGATGATGTTTTTGTTTGTTTCTATTGAAAATATACTAATTTAGGATTTTAAAAATATAAATTTAAGCCCTAATTATTTTTATCCAATTTTTATGATTTTCCAAAGTCAGAACAGGGAACTCAAAATCATTCTGACCTTGTCTCACAAAACCTATTATATCTCATGATTTACAATACTATTTCTTACACTATTTTTCTATAAGAAACTAGACTCAATAAGATTTAATTACATATTTTATTCATCCTCTAATTAAATTTATAAAATTTTTGGTGATTTTTCAAAGTTAGACTACTGCTGCTGTCTAAAACTGTTTTAGTGCAAAGTTTTGATTTCTATTTTGCCCCAAATTTCAAAGTTCATACAATTTAGTCCTTGTCCAATTAACCTCTCAATTGAGATAATTTTTTCAATTAATACTTTATTCTATCATTTTCAACTACTCCATAACTCTTTAAAATCAGAACTTTAGCATTAGACCTTAATTCCAAACTCTTTTAGAATTAGGTCCTAAAACCAATTTCCATCAATTTTAGTTGATAAAATCATCATATATCAAAATTAAAGCTTAAATTCTATATTTATTCATCATAATCTTCCAGCACTCATCCATATAAACTTTAAAAATTAGCCATAGAATCAAAACTAATGACATAGTAAGTTGGACTCAATTGTAAAAGTCAAAAACATAGAAATTTCAAGGAGAAAGCAAGAATTAAACTTACATGAAGCTAGAGTATGAAAACCAGCTTGAACCCTCTTCCATGGCTGTTTTTTAGTAGATGAAAATGAAGAGAAATGAAGAGAATTCTAGATATTCCAATTTGGTCCCATTTTATTTAGTTAATTTTGGCAATTTTCCAATTTTGCCCTTATTTCACCCATTTCCTAATTTTTCTCAGCTATTGCCGCCCAAAATATCTCCTTTGGGCTTATTTTCACTTTAAGTCCTTCCTCGTTTGACAATTAAGCTATGTAATCCTTTTAGCAACTTTTACACCTTTTTTAATTTAGTCCTTTTTATTTAATTAACCACCCAAACATCAAAATTTTCTAACAAAATTTTAATACTACATTATGGACATTCCATAAATATTTATAAAATATTTATGACCGGTTTATAACATCGAGATCTCGATACCTCTTTTCTCAATTTCTTGACCAAATAAATCTTTATAAAACACAATTTACTTTTTAAAATCTTTTAAAAGCTACATTTGGCTCAGTAATATTAAATAATATAATCTATGAGTTCATTTGTCAGATTTTGTGGTCTCAAACCACTATTTTCGACATCACCGAAATTTAGGCTATTATAGATGAACATCATTTATGTGATTTATAAAGGTTAATAGTAAGGATAATTTTGCAATTAGTAAAATAAAATAAAATTAAAGTATGAAAAAGAAAGATATCATCTTTATTTCTTCTTTTTCTAACCGAAAGTTAGAAACAAGGAAGCCATTAAAGACTTACTAAGGTTCGACCAACACTCCCTAGTGTATATCAAGAAAAGCAAAGTTCTAATTAGATCGGGGGAAAAACAAAATAGTTGATTGATAGCTTGATTCCCTTCATATAAATAAGAGGTAAGTTCATATGTTAATAAGCATTAATGTAATTGTGTTTTAAATGCTTTATAATTGTATTGTTAATGAATACGGCCTTACGAAAATGTTCGACGAAGATTCGACAATGTGAAATCTCGGTTGAACCTTAGGAATAGATAGGATACAAATGACATATCATTAGGGGTTATTGTGTTTTGGTGCTGGTCCAGACGTTCTACCGTGGCTGAGTTTTCGGCATGTGTTGCGATTCTCGCCACTTGTGTGAGTAGCACTGCAGTGTTATTCGTCTTGACCGTCGACTTGTGTGAGCAGACGATGATAGCTCGAGTGAGCATTATATGAGATATGAGATTGAGATAGTTTCAACCATGTATTGGCACTTAGGGTGCTAGATTCTCGAGTATTCGATATTATTCCAAATGGTTCAACGAGTACATTAAAGATACGAAAAGGTAAGAGATTGATAAGTATCGAGACAGGTATGTACGTAAACTGTATAAGCATTAAATCTATGAAGTTTATGAGTACATGATCTACTATGTGGATGAACACATAATAGCCTCATGATTAAGTTAAATTGTAGTATTTTATGATAGATAACTCAATTTGTGAATGAATAGTAAGTTATATTTGTAACACCGCTCACTCGTATTCAATGTCGGAATAGAGTTACAGATCATTGTCGAACTTACAACACTTTAAATTTAAAACACACATTTCATATACAATTCAATCACAACCAATGATAGTGTCCCTTAAACAAGCCTACGAGGCCTTAAACATGCATTAGAAATGGTTCGCGACTAAACTGATAACTCAGGAAATTTTTTTGAAATTTAGAAAATTTTGTTTCAACCAGAGGACACACGCACATGCGCGTGCCGTGTGTGTGTCTCACAAGGCCACCAAACACGCCCGTGTCACAGGCCGTGTGAAAACAAGTGGTACATGCTAACTTGGGCACATGGCCAACCACAAGCCTGTGTGTCTAGCCCGTGTGCCCTTCGAAGTGGGTACACACGTCCGTGTTCCATGCCGTGTGTTAGGCTGTGTCAAACTTGTAGGGAATACTGACTTATGCAACACAGCCAAGTCACACTCCCCTGTGGTAAGCCGTGTGCCAATTAGGGGGTACACAGACTTGTACCACACGGCTGAGCACACGCCCCTATGTGAGACCGTGTGGAGCATACTGGCTTTATTTCAATTTCAACACCAGGGGACACACGACCGTGTACCATGACCGTGTGTCACACACGGTTGAAACACATGCCCTTGTCTCTGCCCGTGTGGACAAAAATAGGCTATTTACCAAGCCCATTTGCCACCCCATTTGGTACACATTTTCACCTACACAATTGACACCAAACCATAGCATAATATACAATCCAAAACAACCAAACCAAGCCTAAATCTTACAATTTCAATACTAACCAATTCAAGGCTCATAAGTACCAAAATATACTAACTAAACTCATACCAATCCTTGTCTACTTAATCAACAAAATGATCATTATTAAAGATGCATTATTAGGCCTAATTTCACAACTATACCTATTTTCGCAAGTCATCAATTTACCATTCATAGTACCTATTATCATCAATCATCAAAACCAACTCAATAAGCACAAGACATAAGCATATATATATGCACATGATTCAAACATACCAAATATACCAAAATTAAGCCATCAAACCATGGCTATATATACAAACCAAAATATATACATTTACAAGCCAATTCATTTGGCCACAGTCATTACCAAAATATAACTAACATGACTCAAACACCTATACATTCCATATACTGAAACATAGTTTCAAAAGTACCAATGAGTCAGTAGATAGTGTGGTGAAGTCTCCGACGATCCCCGAATCCGAGCTAGCATTGAAATCACTATAAAACATGGAAAAGCAACAAAGTAAGTTATATAGCTTAATAAGCTCATATGAAATAAACTTAATGCAATCACATAAACAATATTCAATGATTTGGATACATCAACATGTAACTTACATTAGCTAACAAACCTTTCAAATACTCATTCACAAGACTATATAATTTCTTCATCATTTCTTCAATTCAATGCTAAAATAGTTTATACACATACCTATACCATCTCGTACAAATCTCATACACATCCTCGTATTACATTTACCCATTGAACCATTCAGAATAGAAGTCAGATACTCAAGGATCTCACAGGATAAGTACCTATACCATGGCCCGTAGCCAAATCAAGGTAACTTACCTCCGAAGTTCTGATATCATGGCCAGAAGCCAAAATCACTCGATATGCATGGACCAAAGCCAATTCAGTATATCTCGCACCCAAAGTGCTATATCATGGCCCGAAGCCAACTCAAGTATACCTAATGACATGTCACTAGCGTCCTAAACTATTCCTAAGGTTCAATCGGGTTTCCAACTATCGAATCTTCATCGAATCATTTTCGAACTCGTAAGTATTCACATAATCACAATTCATGATATATCGAAGCATATAAAATACATTTAAAATGAATTTATAACATACGAACTTACCTCGGATGTTAAAACGACGAATTGAGTCGATTAGTCGATAACTTTATCTTTTCCCCGATCCAAGTCTATATTTCACTTTTATTGATCTAAATATATTAAAATTAAATTATTTAATCATATATTCATTAAATTTATTCCAAAACACTCTTTAAGGCACATTTACACTTTTACCCCTAAACTTTCACATTTTAACAATTTAGACCTTATTGAACAAAAATACAAATTCATGCAATTAAGTCCCTACCCACACTAGTCGAATTTCTTTAGTACTCATATTATCCCATATTTCTCATTTATTTCACATTTTAACCACTAACTTTACACATTTATCAATTTAATCCTTATTTTGCATTTTCACTAAAATCACTTAACAAAACTTGTTTAACTATCAACAAGCATTCAAAATCTATCATCAAACATAAAGACACACATGTATTCATAAATGGCATCATTCAAAATCTTTAACATTTTTTCAAATTAGTCTCTGGGCTAGCTAGACTTAGCTGCAACGATCTCAAAAACATAGAAATCATTAAAACCGAGTTAAAATCACTTACCAATTGAGCTACTAAGTGACTGAACCCTAAAATCTTTACATGGATGTTTTCTTCTTGTCAAATTCAGCTAGGAGGATGATAACTAATAAAATGTGATTTTGTTTTATTTATTTTATCTTTAATTATCAATTACCAAAATTAACCTTTAAAACATTAGTAATTACACCAAGTACCACTCCACTATCATCCACTATCTCATAAATGGGTTAATTACCATATAAATACCTTAACTTTAAGGTTCCATAGCTATTTAACACCTTTAACTTATAGAATCCTAATTTTACAACTTATGCGATTTAGTCCTTTTTACCGAATTAAGCATTCAAACAATAAAATTTCTGAACGAAATTTTCACACCAACATTCAATCATGCTGTAAAAATTAAAATAATAATAAAATAAATATTTTGACCTCAGATTTTTGGTCCCAAAACCACTGTTCCAATTTGACCAAAAACGGGTTATTACAACTCTCCTCCCTTAGGGATTTTCTTTCCCGAAAATCTTACCAGTGAATAGGTTTGGGTGCTGTTTTCTCATAGCTTCCTCAACCTCCCACATAGCTTCCTCGATCCCATGTTTATGCCAAAGAACCTTTACTAGGGCTATGCATTTATTTCTCAATTCATTAATTTCACGAGCTAAAATCATAATCGGTTCCTCGCAATACGTCAAATCAGTCTGTATCTCAACATCTACTAGAGAAATCACATGAGATAGATTAGATCTATATCGACGCAACATCGATACGTGAAACACGTTGTGGATCTTTTCTAATTCAATAGGTAACACTAGTTGATATGCCCCTAGCCTTATTCTTTCGATGATCTCATACGGCCCGATGAAACGCGGACTCAACTTGCCTTTCTGACCAAATCTAACGATTTTCTTCCACGGAGAGACTTTCAAAAACACTTTGTAACCGATTTGAAATTCCATATCTTTTCATTTCAAATCCGCTTATGATTTCTGACCATCTAAAGTTACTTTTAAACAGTCGCGAATTACTTTCACTTTCTCTTCGGTTTATTTAATCAAATCAACCCCGTGAATCTGTCTCTCATTAAGTTCAGTCCAGTAAAATAGAGTTCGGCATTTACGACCATACAAAGCTTCGTATGGTGTCATCTTTATGCTCGATTGAAAGCTGTTATTATACGCAAATTCAACCATCGGCAAATATTTCTCCTAATTACCTTCGTATTCCAAAACACAACATCGGAGCATATCTTCGAGAATCTGAATTACTCTCTCAGACTGACCGTCAGTTTGCATATGAAAAGTTGTACTAAAATTCAACTTCGTACCCAGAGCTTCTTGCAATTTCTTCCAAAATCGCGACATGAACCTCGGATCTCTATCCAAGATAATCGAAATTGGCACCCCGTGAAATCTAACGATCTCAGCAATGTACAATTCATCTAATCTATCGAGTGAATAATCAGTATGTACTGGAATGAAGTGTGCTGATTTCGTCAGTCGATCAACGACAATCCAAATTGCATCTTTCTTTTTAGGAGACAGTGGTGATCCCGTTACAATATCCATAGTCATTCTATCCCATTTCCACTCCGGTATCATCACAGGATGAAGCAAGCCTGAAGGTACTTGATGCTCGGCTTTCACTTGCTGACAAATTAAACACTTGGATACAAACTCAGAAATGTCTTGTTTCATACCTGACCACCAATACAGTTGTTTCAAATCATTATACATTTTAGTACTTCTAGGATGAACGGATAACCAACCACTATATGCCTCGTATAAGATTTTCTAAATCAACTCTAGGTTTCTCGGTACACAGATTCTATCTCGGAACATCAAACAATCATCGGATCTGATTTGGTACTCTAAATCACTAGTCGACTCGCATTGCACTCTTTTAGCTTGCAATTTACTATCACATTTTTAACTTCATAAATTTGTTTGAAGAAATATTGGTTTAGCTTTTAACTCAACTAAAATTGAACCTTTATTTGATAATGTCAATCAGGTATTCATTGCTCTCAGGGCAAACAATGACTTTCTACTCAAAGTATTCACAACTACGTTTGCTTTTCCCGGATGGTAATCAATCACTAACTTGTAATCTTTCAATAACCCTAGCCATCTTCGTTGTCGCAAATTCAAATCTTTCTGTGTCATAATATACTTTAAACTTTTATGATCAGTAAAGATGCAATATTTTTCATCGTACAAATGATGACGCCAAATTTTTAGTGCAAACGCTATAGCGACCAACTCTAAATCGTGCACCGACAGTTCTTTTCATGCGGCTTCAACTGTCTAGAAGCATAAGCTATCACTTTTCCCTCTTGCATCAACACACAGCCCAAACCGTTCAATGATTCATCGCTGTAAATCAAAAATTCTTTACCCGACTCAGGTTGAACCAACACTAGTGCCTCAGTTAACAATGCTTTCAATTGATCGAAGCTTTGTTGACTTTTCTTGGACCATTCAAACTTTACATCTTTTTATAATAATCTGGTCATCGGTGTAGCAATCATCGAGAACCCTTTAACGAAACGCCGATATAACCAACCAATCCTAGAAAGCTTCTGACTTCAGATACATTTCTAGGTGGTTTCCAATCAAAACTGCAAATATCTTGCTCGGATCAACTTGAATGCCATCTACCAAGACTATATGTCCTAAAAATCCAACTTCCCGGAGCCAGAACTCACATTTTCTGAATTTAGCATATAGATGCTTATCTGTGACAGCTCAATTACGACCCTAATCGGAACGGTGGTTTCAAAACCATGAATTCGAATTAGAAAATATTTTTTTTATTGTTATTAATTTGATGTTTATGTTATATGGTTATGCATATTAAATACATCGTAGATTAAATTGTGTGATTGAATGACTAATTTTAAGTAAAGGATTGTTGAATAAGTATGGAAATAATAGCTATTGTGGAATTTAGGGTTAAATTGAATGGGATTTCTTTTGATTGGAATTAAAGTTGCAAATTGACCTATATTTCAATGGTAGTGGACTGGCATGCATCATGGCTTATTTTATAATAGCATATTTTATATGTTACTTTAATAGATAGTGGATGAAAATATTAAACAAAGATGATAAAAAGAAAACATGTTTATTTCTCCCATTTTCTTCATCATCCTCACGAACCAAGAAAAAAAAAAGAACTCAAGCTTTCCTTCATTCGGCCATTTGCATGTCACTTTAAGGTTAGTATTGAGCATGTTTTTGACAGATTTTTACATTTTTGAGTTCCTTATTTTGAGTCCCATCGAACCCATGTAGGAAATTTTGAATTTGAAGCATATGCTAGATTAGGCCATGGATGAGTGCTTTTGATTGTTGTGTTTGAGTGAAAGAATGTTTAGTATATATTTGATTTTAACATGTTTTAAGTAAGAAATTTAGATGAATTGAAGTAGGGTGTTTATATTGTAAATAATAAATAAATAAAAAGTAGAGGGTATGAAATTCAAAATAAATAGTTTGTATAGACTTGGATAAAGATGAGGAAAATTCGGCCCTTGAGAAATTAATCCAAATTTCATGTATTTTGCATTTTATGCTTTGGGGACTAAATTGAAAAAATTGTAAATTCTAGGGGTAAATTGGTAAATTAAATAATAATGTGTTATAGTTAAATTGAATGGTATTCGAGGGCTTGAATGAAATTGAGAAACATTCGGCCTTAGCTCAATGTGTGAATTGTCATATTTTGAATGAGTGAAAGATTGTATTAAACTGTAAAAAAAAAAAATGCAATTTGTGAATAGTAAATTAGAAGAATTGTTCAATTAGGTGTTTTGAGCTGAAAATGAATGTAATGTTATTTAAATAGGCTCTTTTGAAATTTATTTTAGATCAAGGACGGAAAGAACCTAATCGGATTGAGGAAAGCTAAATTAATTGAGTAGCAGGAAAAATTTTAGCTCCTCAACTACCAAGTAAGTTTATAAGCAATTAGTTTTAAATGAATAAGTATTAAATTGAAATGTATATTTTTTAAATGAAATTCTATCTTAAGTATTGATTACTAGAATGGACATGGTGGTTTTTTTTTTATTGATTGCCAGAATGTGGAAGTACTAGGATATGTAATTATTTGTACCAATCTCTTGGTTGGGTGAATATTGTAATGGTATATAAATGTTACCAATGTGATGGATTATAGATTAAATAATTGTGTTGGCCGAATGTATGTGTGTCTTAGGTATGAAATTTTGATATGTTTGGATTGGATAAATAACTACAGATTTAGTAGTAGTTAATTGTGGAGTATGAAAAGTGTAATGGTGGTGATTCAAAAAAAAGTCAATATGTGTTTAATTGAGTAAGGCCGAATATAAGGGTAAATTATAGAAAGAGAGATTCGGGTTGGATATGTGTAATTATGTATGATCATATTCATAATATGTGAATTTATATGTTGTGTTTAAGTGGAGGTTTGATAATGAGCATTATGTGTGAGGAAAGGTTAAGTAACTACTCTATGTGAGCGATACGTTCTTGGAAGTCGCAATGTTGTGTGCGTAAATGTTTAGCAACGGCTCTATATGAATGATACGTTACGGGTAGCTAGCACTGTGTGTAACACCCTAGGGGCAAAATGGTAATTTACATGTTTAGTTGTTTTGGGATTAAATTGAGTTAAAATATACTTGAATGAGCTGAATTTAATGTGTTTTAGTTCAAGAGCAAAGAAAAATGGAATTGGATCGGGGAATGACGAAAGTTCTTGAATAGCCGGTTTAAGTTGTTCATCGACAGTCGAGGTAAGTCCTTAAGCAAATTCATGTCAAAGAATTATCTACTTAACTTAGTATATAATAAATTTGGAAATTTGAGGCATGAAAAATGTATGTTGGCGAATGTAGGGGTATGAAATTATAGTAAATTGATTTGTTGAATATATATTGAATAACTATGTTTGGTTTATTATGTGAAAGAGATCTGTTGTAAATGAGATAGTTGTGATTTTCAAAGATTAAGTAGTGTGTGTTGGAATGTTGAAAATGTTGGAAATTGAAGCCGTGCCTAGCGAGCTTAGTGCTTGATATATATTCAGACTTCGTGCTGTGCCTAGTGCTTGATATATTCGGCTTTGTGCCTAGCAGTGCTTAGTGTCGATGATATATTCGACTTCGTGCCTAGCAAGCTTAGTGCCTGATATATTCGGCTTCGTGCCTAGCGGTGCTTAGTGCCTGATATATTCGAGCTTCGTGCTCAGCGTGCTTAGTGCCTTGACATATACTGCTTCGTGCCTAAGCGACTTAATCTTTATGGTACTTTAAAATGAAGAGATCATAAAGTTTTCGAGTGTAAAATATTGAACTTATTGAGTTAACAACTCGTAAGCTTAAATCTCGGTGAATATCATCGAGTAAGGTAAGCCATGATTAAGGTTACTTTGGTTGAAGTACCAAATCAATATTGGTGTTTTGTGTGATTGAGCTTATTAAGTAATATGTATGATGATATATTTGATATGAATGATGCACTTATGTGTCAAGGAACATATGATACATGTAAAATACGTTAAAACTATGGTTTGACTAATTATAAGATTATGGTAATGAAGTGTAAAAGCTATGATTTACATGTTGATAATATTCACCAAGCATAAATATAGATGTTATAAATTTATATAAAAAGAAAATTTAGTTATTCAATGTTATTATAAAGTTGCTTAAGACTTACTAAGCTATTGAGCTTACTCAGTATATGTTTGTGTTCTATTTTATAGATCGATAATTCAACTACGGCTCGGGGATCATCAAGAAAGTCGACCACACTATCACTCTCTTTGGTATAGTTATGTTTTGTAAACTTTTGAATCAAAGGCATGTATAGGCTTTATTTTGATAAGTAATGAATGGTGTTTGGATTGTAAATATAAATATGGCCTTGCGAATAAGGCTATTGCTTTTGGTTAAGTTTAGGTTTTACATTTTGATATAGTTGCTTGCATTATAACACCATTAGATATGTGATATCGGTCCTGCTTTTAATCACATGCGAAAAATGATCATATAATATATATATATATATATATATTTTGGTTGCAGCATGTTTTAGTTTATTTGAACTGTACGATATGTATTATGAAATCGTATGAGTTATAAGGATTATTACGAAGTATGTATATACACTGTGATATCGATACATGTTCTAGAAACATGGTAATGATAAGCATATTGTATGTTCGGTTATGTTGCATAAATGTTGGATTCATACATAGGGTAATAGTGTTAAAGTTGCTTATGTACTTGATAAAGGTATAGGTATGATTTGATTAACCGTATCAATATGGCATGAGTAAAATTGTATGCATAGTTGTTTATGGATAGTTATTAGTAGTTGAGTAAAATATGCTTATAAAAAAAAATTTGTTTGGTATTTCATTTTCGAATCGAATTGGATATGAAACATATGGTTGAGAGTTTACATGTGATTTAATTAATAGTTAATTGAAATAATTTAGAAAGTATGAAATTTTGTGATTAACGGTAAATGGAATCGAATTGTTGTATGACTTATCCTAGAATGCCCGTAACCCTAATCCGACGATAGGTAGGGGTTAAGGGTGTTACATTTTATTGGTATCAGAGCTACGGTTTAGTCGATTCTAAGACTACTGTGGTATGTAAGAGTCTAGCTATACATGCCTTTGAATTGTATACATGATAGTGTGGTGACTTCTGATAATTTCAATTGTATTCTATATAGTAAATGGACTCCGATCCCGATAGAGCCGTAGCTGATGATGTGGAGAGCGTTGCGCTGGTCTCGTATATGGATCAGCTTAGTAGACTCTCAACCGCCATGGGTAACCACGAAGGGAGGCTAAACAAGCCTTCTACCAAATGATGAATGAATGGTTTACCCAGTTTGTTCGTAATAATCCATTTGTACAACAACCTCCACCCCGAATAATCCAACTCCTGCTTTCAACCCCCAATGATAGATCCAATGAGATCTAACAGCCTCCGCTGATAAAATCAGAAATATGGGTAGAGGAATTCAAGGCCAATGATAGTGATGATGCGAACGAAATGAGATGTGGCTTGATAATACTATTCGCACTCGATGAGTTATCTTGTACTCAGGATGAATGCCTAAAGTGTGCTATATCTCTACTTGGGACACCGCTTATCACCGGTGGAACACATTTGGTATCTGTAGTTACGAAAGAAAAAGTAACTTGGGACTTATTTCAAATTGAGTTCCGTAAGAAATACATCAGTCAGAGATTTATCGATCAAAAACAAAAAGAATTTCTTGAACTAAAATAGGGGCGAATGACTGTGACAGAATATGAACGAAAATTTGTCAGACTTAGCAGATATGCTAGAGAGTGTGTTTCTACTGAAACCATTATGTGCAAAAGGTTTGAAGACGGTCTGAATGAAGATATAAAGTTGCTGGTCCGCATCCTTGAAATCAAAGAGTTTGTGATACTAGTCGAGAGGGCTTGTAAGGCTGAAGAGCTCGAAAAAGAGAAAAGAAAAGCTGATATGGAAGCCAGAGATACTCGTAAGAGATCAACGAGTAAGACTTACCAATCGGTGCCTAAGAAATTCAGAGATGACCCCAATCGACATAAAGCTACTTCAAACTTACCTAGACGTGATCGACCTTCAGGGAGTTATCGAGCCACTTTGATAGCCAGTGTTGGTAACGTTCCACAGGACCGGGTCGAGTGTAAATATTACGGGAAATGGCATTCTGGAAGCTGTAGGGTTCGTGATCAGTCCTGCTTTAAATGTGGATCGTCGGACTATTTTATTCGAGAGTGCCCGATGTTAGTCGAAAAGAATACGGTTCAGAACACTAGACCGAGCAGCACGCCAACACGGGGACGACCACCCAAACATTCCAGTAAAGTAGGTGGTAGTTAGAGAGGGACAAAGGACACTGTAGTTTGATCAGAGGCTCGAGCACCTATCAGAGCTTATGCTACACGAGCCAGAGAGGATGCTTCTTCCCCCGATGTCATTACCGGTACATACACCCTTTATGATATTACTGTGATTGCATTGATTGATCCTGGTTCGACTCATTCATATGTGTGTGAAACTCTAGTATTCGGTAAGACTCTGCCAGCTTGAGTCTCACCGAGGTTGTAATTGTGTATCCAACCCTCCGGTAGATGTGTACTTGTTAATAAAGTGTGTAGAGGTTGCCCGTTGATGATTCGGATTCTTGTTTCCCACCGATTTAATGTGGTTGTTGATGCACTTAGTCGAAAGTCGTTATTTTCTCTACGGCAATGAATGAGGATATAGCTATGACCGAGGATGAATGCGATCATTCTTTGAGTTGAAAGTAAGACCATTATTTGAGCGTGATTCGAGAAGCTCAAGAATTCGATGATGATTTAAAAGCAAAAAGGAGTCATTGTGGCTCGTCAGATTTTCAGATCGATGCTGAAAGGTGTCTACGATTCAAGAATCGGGTATGTGTGCCTAAGAAACCCGAATTAATTCAAATGATTTGTGATGAAGCTCATGATAGTAAGTTATCGATTCATCCGGGTAGCACAAAAATGTATAACGGCTTGAAACAGTATTATTAGCGGCACGGTATGAAGCGAGACATCTCGGACTATGTGTCGAAGTGTTTAGTATACCAACAAGTGAATGCTGAACATCAAGTGCCATCGGGACTACTTCAGCCGATTATGATACATGAGTGGAAGTGGGATCTAGTCACCATGGACTTCGTAACGAGTTTACCTTTGACGCCAAATCGTACGATTGCACGGAATACCTAATTCTATTGTTTCTGATAGAGATTCGAGGTTCACATCGCGGTTTTGGAAGAAACTGCAGGATGCTTTAGGTACCAAATTACATTTTAGTACAGCTTTTCACCCTCAGTCGTTTGGTCAATCCGAGCGTGTTATCCAAATACTCGAGGATATGTTGAGGTGTTATGTTCTTGAGTTTGAAGGTACATGGAAATGATACCTACCTTTGATTGAATTTTCATATAATAATAGCTTTCAATCAAGTATTAAAATGCCACCTTACGAAGCATTGTAAGGTCGAAAATGTCGTACACTGTTATATTAAACAACAAGTTAAAGTAATTCGTGAAAGTTTAAAGTCGCATTAGATCGACAGAAGTCGCACACAAATTTAAAACAAAAGAATATAGAGTTTCAAGTGGGTGACCAAGTGTTCTTGAAAGTATCACCACGGAAAAGATACTTAGATTTGGTCGTAAGGAAAACCGAGTCCTAGATTTATTGGGCGTGATGAGATTATCAAGCATATCGGGCTAGTTGCAAAAAAAAATTTGAAAAAATTGAGGTTCTTGTCTAAGTTAGATGAATTCAAAATGTTTTCCACGTCTTGATGCTTAGGCATTATAGATACAATCCTTCCGATGTGATCAATTCATCGAGGTGGAAATTTAGCCCGATTTAACTTACGAAGAAGAACCAATTCGCATCTTAGCTTATGAAGTAAAAGAGTTGTGAAATAAAAGATATCATTGGTAAAAGTATTGTGGCATAAACATGGGATTGAGGAAGCAACTTGGGAAACTGAACAATCAATGAAAGAGCGTTATCTACACTTATTCACGAGTATGATTTTGGGGACGAAAATTCTTTTAGGGAGAGTTGTGACAACTCAATTACGACCCTAATCGGAATCTGGTTTCAAAACCACGAATTGAATTAGAAAATATTTTTTATTGTTATTAATTTGATGTTTATGTTATATGGTTATGCATATTAAATATATCGTAGATTAAATTGTGTGATTGAATGACTAATTTTAGTAAAGGATTAAGTTGAATAAGTATGGAAATAATAGCTATTGTGGAATTTAGGGTTAAATTGAATTTACTTGAGTTGAAATATTATGTTAAGAATGGTGTTATGTGTGATTGAGCTTATTGATCAATGTGTATGAATGGTATAAGATAGAATTTGAGCTTAAATGTACTATTTTGGGAGGTTATTACAAGTAGAAATGCTAAGAGTGAAAAGACTTTGAATGTGATAATATAGTCGATATGAATGTTGTACCTATGTGACTTGGAGCATGGGATTCATGTAATATATGTTTATACTATGATTCATGAGTTATGATTTATGGTAATGAAGTGTAAATGCTTAGGTTAATGAATGTTAGTATTTGGCCCACTTAAATTTTTTATGGAAATATTTATATTCAATGTCATAAGTTTAAAGAATAAAATGTTTAAGTGTTTGAGTGTTACATTATTATTTGCTTGAGACTTACTAAGCTAGTAAGCTTATTCTGTGGTTCAATGTTCTTTATAGATTTTGGTCTCGTAAGGGCTCGAAATCATCAAGAAAGTCAACCACACTATCGACTCATATTGGTACTTTTAAAGTTTAGACGTAAAAACTTAAGGCATGTATAGGCTAGCTTAATGCTTAAATGATAATTTGAATTGTATAAATAAGCCATGCGAAAATGGCTTGGATTTATTACTAATGATCTAATGTTTGAGTTATTCTAGTTATAGAATGTGTATGTTCTACTTGGACATGGGTTTGATAGCGATATAAAGTCATGTTAGGTTTATATATATTGTAATTAGTCATTTTGGTAAGATGATAGTTGTAGTGTTTGAATATGCTTGGGTTAATGAAATGCATAATTTAAGATACAAATCAACTTAGGAATTATTTTAAATCTTGGATTGTATATTCGCTAAGTGATGAAATTATAGGTATAGTATTTGGATTGACACTTTCAACATGGTTTACATTTGTGTATGTATATTTAGTTTAAATTTAGATATTTTGGTCTATAGATGGCATAATTGGTATTTAGGTTTGATTATGTTCTTCTAATTGATTTGTTCTATATTATGTTTGGAATGTATACTATTGGTATATTATGAATTGAATCAGAAAACTCTTAATAAACTATATATATATATATATATATATATGTTTAGCTTTTGATAATTGCTAAATTGCTTAGTAGGTTAATAAAGAACATGGGTATATTCGGTCAATGTGATTTAATGACCAATTGAATAGTAACATTCATTATTGGTTATGTAATGCTAATAAATGAATTTGGATAATGGTTTTAAGATATATACGATGTTGTTTAAACATGCCATGGAAGTGTATTAATCATGTTGTAATCAGATAAGACCGTATGAATGAAAATAATTGTTATGACTGTGCTATGTTCGTAATGCCTTGTAATCCTAATCTGGCGACGGTTATGGGTTAGGGGTGTTACATTTGATTGGTATTAGAGCTTACGATTTAGTCGGTTCTAGGACTACCGTAGCGCGTGTGAGTCTAACTATACATGCCTTAATTGTATATATTTGATTGTGTGGTGACTTCTGACATTTCAAACTGTGTTTTATATAGTAAATGGATCCCGATCCCGATAGAGCCATAGCGGATGATGTAGAGAGTGTAGCCTGACCGATGCACGGATCGCGCAATAGACTCTCGACCGCTTTGGTAGCCACGAGGGGAGGCTAAACAAGCCTTCTACCAAATGATGAATGAATGGTTTGCCCTTTGTTCAGAATAATCCAGCTGTACAACA
Organism: Gossypium rotundifolium; assembly: GCA_025506655.1. NCBI lineage: Eukaryota > Viridiplantae > Streptophyta > Magnoliopsida > Malvales > Malvaceae > Gossypium > Gossypium rotundifolium. The sequence goes on from CP106727.1 coordinate 22,131,848, forward strand.
ACCTCCACCCTCAAATAATCCAACTCTGGTACCTTTAGCACCCCCGATGATAGATTCGATGAGATCTAGCAGGCCTCCCGTTAATAAAATCAGGAAATATGGGGTCGAGGAATTCATGGCCAATGATGATGATGACGCAGAGCGAGCCGAGATGTGGCTTGATAACATTATTCGGGTACTCGATGAGTTATCTTGTACTCTAGATGAATGCCTAAAGTGTGCTATATCTCTACTTCGGGACATTGCCTATCACTGGTGGAACACACTGGTATCCGTAGTTCCGATAGAAAAAGTAACTTGGGACTTATTCCAAATTGAGTTCGTAAGAAATATATCGATCGAGATTCATCGATCGTAAAGTAAAGAATTTCGAATTAAAACAGGACCGCATGACGTGACTTAATATGAGCTGGAAGTTTGTCGATTGAGCCGTTACAGCCGAGAGTGTATATCTACAAGCCATTATGTGTAAAAGATTTGAAGACGGCTGAATGAAGACATAAAGTTACTTGTTGGCATTCTTGAAATCAAAGAGTTTGTGACATTAGTCGAGCGAGCTTGTAAAGTCAAGAGCTTGGAAAGGAGAAAAGGAAATAAGTAGAAGCTAGAGACACTCGAAAAGATCATCGAGTAAAATTTTCCATTCGTGCATAAGAAGTTCAGAGATGACCCACTCAACATAAAGCTACTTCAGACTTGCCTAGACGTGATCGACCTCGGTGAGATCCCGAGCCACGCCGATAGCTAGTGTCGGTAATGTTCCCGTAACCGGCCGAGTGTAAACATTGTGGAAATGGCATCCGGAGTTGTAGAGTTCGTGATCGGTCCCGCTTTAAATGTGGATCATCATATCATTTTATTCGAGAGTGCCGATGTTACCGAGCAAAATACAACTCAGAACACTAGATCGAGCAATGCGCCAGCACGAGGTAGACCACTCAGACATTCAGGCAATGTAGGTGGCAGTCAGAGAGGGACTAAGGACACCGCAATACGATCAAAGGCTAGAGCTCCAGCTAGAGCTTATGCTACATGAGCCAGAGAGGATGCTTCCTCCCTCGATGTCATTACCGGTACTTTCACCCTTTATGATACTACTGTGATTGCATTGATTGATCTTGGTTCGACTCATTCATATGTGTGTGAAACTCTAGTATTCGTAAGACTCGCATTGAGTCTATTGAGTTTGTAATTGTGTGTCCAACCCTTTGGGTAGATGTGTATTTGTTAATAAGGTGTGTAGAGGTTGCCCGTTGATGATTCGAATTCTTGCTTCCCAACGATTTAATGTTGTTGCCCTTGATGAGTTCGACATAATTTTGGGAATGGATTGGTTAACTTTACATGATGCAGTGGTGAATTGCAAAAGAAAGCTTATTGATTTAAGATGTCAAAACGGTGAGATCATCGAATTGGATCCAATGATTTAAGTGAGTTTCTCTAAGATATCCTCGATGTCACCGAAAGTATGTAGAAAAGGGTGCGAGTTATTTGGCCTATGTCTTGGATAATAAAGACTATCAATATAATGAATATTTAAGGTTTATTTGAAAGCATTTTAAGTACTTGGCATTTAATTTACTTTTTAAAGTGTTTTTTATCTTATTTAAATTTAAAAACTTAAGTAATTAATATTGATTAAAATTTATTTAAATAAAATTTAAACATTTGGATAATAAAAAAATTAAAAATTAAAATTTTCTAAACATATTGTTCTATAAAACTCTTAAAAGTAAAATTAATTGAAATGATAAATATCTTTATTTACTCAAGGTTAAACAATATAAATTTTTTTATTTTTTTAAATAATAATTTAAGTTAAGAAATGATTGTAATAGGTTTTGATAATAATCTTAGGGTTTTATTTTTTAGAAATAAAAAAAAAATTTCCTTTCAAAAAAAAAAAATTCTCTTTTAGTTTTTGTTTTTTTTCTTTTCACCGAATTTATATCGTTTTTTTAAATTTTTTTTTATTTAAAATTATGGGTTTAAAAAAAAAAAGGAATAAAAATTTAAGAAATTTAATACAATTTTTTTTTTGGAATAAAATAATTGAAGAATAAATTAATAGTGTAAATAATCTATTTAAATTAAAAAAAAAATTAAATAATTATGTTTAAAATTTAAGTTTAATTTTTAGAAAATTGAAAATATAAATTTCACAATTAATTTTAAAATAATAATTTTTAAAATTATTAGGGTTTTTTTTTAAGATTTCATGTGGATAGAATCAGTTAAATTATGAATTTTTTGAAATTTATGAGGTAAAAAAAAATTATAGAAGAATAAGATTAATTTTTTAGTTATGGGAAGTAATAAGAATTAATAGGAAAGATTTTTTTTGGTAATTAAATAATTATTTTAAAAAAGATGGAAATTATTTTAAATAATATAAATTGAATTGAAATGAGGAATAATTTTATAATTGTTTAATAATTTATAGTGATAAATAATCGTATGTCGGCCTGTTCGTGTCATGGTTCGTTTTTTACACCATAGTAAAAAATTTTAAATATTTAACGTAAAAGATAGTTTGTACAAATGTTTTTTATTATAAAAAGTTATATGAAAAATTTACAAAAATTTTTTTTTATTAATTTATTTTTATACAAAATTTAAAGATTTATTTTTTTTTATTAAAAATTATGTTTAAAAAGAATAAAATATAGAAATTAAAAAAATTTTGATATATTGAAGATTAAGTTTAATTGAAATAAAATTTAATTAAAAATAAAAATAAATTTATATTAAATATGTTTTTTTTTTTAGAAATTGAATTTGAATTTATAATTTTAAATTAATTTTTAAATTTTTTTATGTTTTTTTGAAGGTAAAATTGTTAATAGAAAATGATATTTATTTATTTTTTATTATGTAAGGTAAATTAGAGAAAGTTTAAAAATTTTTGATAAATGATAGTAATGAGGAAAATTACTAGTGACGAAATTTTTTTTGAATAAATTAATTATTTTAAAAAAGTATTTAATTAGTATTGATTATAATTGGTGATTTTTTATTGTTTGTATTTGGGAATGTCATTCGTTTTTCTGTGGTTCGATGAGTATTTATACAGATTGTTTGCTGTTGTTTTTTAATTAAAAATAAATAGTAATATATAATAATATTTAAAAATTTTTTTTATTTAAATAATTAATTAAAATAGTGAAAAAATTTTTTAAAAATTTAAATTTTTAATATTTTTTTTTATAGAACACTGTAAAAGCATATTGAATCTATCTGGGTTGTTGTTTACGATGTGTTTCAGAATAGGTTACACATAGGGATTAGGAAATGACCGTGACTTTAATATGAGCTAAGTTTGTCGATTGAGCTACATACCGAGAGTGTATATATTCACCGGCCATTATGTGTAAAAGATTTGAAGACGGCCTGAATGAAGACATAAAGTTACTTGTTGGCATTCTTGAAATCAAAGAGTTTGTGACATTAGTCGAAAGCTGAGCTTGTAAAGTCAAGAGCTTGGAAAGGAGAAAAGGAAAGTCATGAAGTTTGTAGACACTAAAAAGATCATCGAGTAAAATTTTCCATTCAGTGTAGAAGAAGTTCAGAGATGACCCTACCAACATAAAGTTATTTCAGATTGGTTTAGACGTGATCGAATTTCCAAAGGAGATCCCGAGCCACGCCGAGAAGTTAGTGTCGTAATGTTCTGTTAATCGCCGAAGCCGAACAATGTGGAAATGGCATCCCTGGAGTTGTAGAGTTTGTGATCGGTCCCTCTTTAAATGTGGATCATCACATCATTTTATTCGAGAGTGTCGGCGTTAACCGAGCAAAATACAACTCGTAACACTAGATCTAGCAACGCGCCAAAGACGAGGTAGACCACCGTATATCTGTGCAATGTAGGTAGCGTATGTAGTAGGACTAAGGACACCGCAATACGATCAAAGGCTAGAGCTCCAAATAGAGCTTATGCTACATGAGCCGTAGAGGATGCTTCCTCCCTCGATGTCATTACTCGCACTTTCACCCTTTATGATACCAATGTGATTGTATTGATTGATCTTGGTCTGACTCATTCATATGTGTGTGAAACTCTAGTATTCTGCAAGACTCGCCAATTGAGTCTACTGAGTTTGTAATTGTGTGTCCAACCCTTTGGGTAGATGTGTATTTGTTAATAAGGTGTGTAGAGGTTGCCCGTTGATGATTCGGAATTCTTGCTTCCCACCGATTTAATGCTGTTTTCCTTCGATGAGTTCACGACATAATTTTGGGAATGGATGGTACACTTTACATGATGCAAAGGTGAATTGCAAAAGAAAGCTTATTGATTTAAGATGTCAAAACGGTGAGATCATCGTAATTGGATCCAATGATTTAAGTGAGTTTCCCATGAATATCCCCTCGGCGTCACCGAAAGTATGTGAGAAAAGGGTGCGGTTTATTTGGCCTATGTAATCGGATAATAAAGTGTCCTAAAAGCATATTGAATCTATACCGGCTTGTGTGATTACCAGATGTGTTTCAAGAACCAATGGTTTACATCCAAGACGAGATTAGGGGTGAGCAAATTTCATCTTCGACTCAAAAATTGAAAAAATTCAAATTTCGAAGTTAAACTAATCAATTATTCAAGTTAATCGAAGTTATTCGAATCAACTCGAATTTTTTTTGAATTTCGAGTTCAAATCGAGTTGAGTTTTCAAATTCGAATAACTCGAATAATTTAAATAATTCGAATATTAAAATATAATATTTAACATTTTTACCCCAAACTCCCAAACCTTTTTACTTTTTCCTCAAAACTTTTATTCCTTCCCACTTTCCCCCCAAAATTTTTATTCCCCTCCCATCCCAACCCTCCAATCTACCCAAAATTCATTTCCCACCAAAATTTTACTCTCCCATTTACTTTTTCTCAAAATTTTACTCCTAAAAACCCTCAAAACTTTTTATTTTCCCCCCAAATTTTTACTCCCTCCCACTTTTCCCCTAAAACTTTTACTCATTTCCCATCCCACCTCCCATCTACCCCAAACCCATCCCCCCCCAATTTTTTTTTATATTTTCCCTCCAAAATTTTACTCCCCTATTTACTTTCCCTCAAACTTTTATTCACCAAAATTTTTATTTTCCCCCCTAAACTTTTACTTCTCACCCTTTACTCTCAAATAAAAAATCAAAATTATCCAAAAAAAATCATTAAACATAAATAGTAATAATTTTATTTATATCTACTATTTATATTATTAAATTAAATTTCACATTTTATATTATTTATATTATTGAATTGTTTAGTCATATTGAATATTTATATTAAAATTGAATTATTAATTATGCTATAAAATATTTGTATTAAAATTTTATATTGGTATCAATTTCACATTCTATCTTTAAAATAACTTTTATTAAAAAATCACATTTTTACATTTAATATATATTTTAATTCCAAAATACATAGTGACAAGAATCAAGATAATTGAAACAACTAAGCAAGCAAAGAAGCTAACCCAGATATAAAAAGATTAATAAATAAATTGCGAGGTGATGAAAGTTAATAAAAATTTGATTAAGGTGGACAAATTTTATTACGACGGGTGACATGTGGTTACAAGGACCCAAATTATTTTTTTTAAAATTTAATTCGAACAAATATATTCGATTCGATTCGATCTCGAATTCTATCTCACTCGATTCGATTCGAGAAAATTTCAAATCAAATTAGGATGATAAAATATGATTCGCCAACTCGATTAACTCCAAAATTTTTCATTCGATCCGATTTGATTCGATTGAACGCTCACACTCACGGTAGATTGAGTAGCGTCGCATTGAATTAGCACCGAACTACTCCAATCTGGATAGCTCCATATCGGATGGCACCTATTGAGTTAAAAGAGTTGAAAGCACAGCTGCAAGAGTTAACAGATAGGGCTTTACACGCATCGAAGTTTCTTCCTGGGTGCACCAGCTTTTTGAAGAAGAAAGATGGAACGATGCGAATGTGTGTTGATTATCTAAATCAATAAGGTAACTATAAAGAATAAGCACCACCACTCCTGATTGATGATTTGTTTGATCACTTGAAAGGAGTTTCAGATTTTCAAGATAGATTTCAGATCGGGTTATTATCGGCCATAGTTGAGATATGATATGCCAAAGACATCGATTTCGGACGAGGTACTTGATATTTTGAGTTTCGTTATGCTTTTGACTCACTAACGCACCTGCCCGTCTGCTTATGGATCTAATGAATTCCTGTCTTCGTACAGCTTTTTGTATTGGTTTAGTAGTAGTGTTTATTGATATACCAATCTACTCCAAAGATGAAACCGGAGTATGCCGAGCATTTGAGATTAGTACTACAAACTTTCGTAGATCAACAGCCAGTATGCAAAGTTTAGTAAGTGTGAGTTCGGATGAATGAAGTCAGGTTCTTGGGTCATGTTGTTTCAAAGATTGGGTATTGGAGTGGATCCAAACAAAATAGCAAATTATACTTGATTGGAAACCACCAAAGAATGTATCCTAGATTCAAGCTTTTGAAACCTTGTGGATATTGCTGCACGGTTTGTAAAAGGTTTTTCTATGATAGCTACACCTTTGACAAAGCTACTACGTAAAGATGTCAAGTTTGAGTGATCAAAAAGTGTCGTAAAGTTTCGAGCAATCAAACCCCTTTTGACCGACGCCCATTGTTAGCTCAAATTTAATCGAGTAAAGAATTTGTCGCTTTTTAGTTATGCTTCTTTGAATGGGTTAGGTTGTGTTTTGAAGTAAAGGCAAAGTTATAGCCTCACGCTTGAGATACTTGAAGCCGCATGAAAGAAATTATCCGACTCATGATCCGGAATTAGCAAACATTGTTTTTGTATTGAAAATTTGGCGCCACTACTTATTCGGTGAGAAATGTCATGTTTATTCAGACATAAAAGTCTAAAGTATTTGATGACTCGTAAAGATCTCTAACTTGAGACAACGAGATGGTTAGAATTGTTGAAAGATTATGAGTTGGTGATCGACTACCATCCGGGAAAAGCTAATGTTGCGCAGATGCTAAGTCGAAAATCATTATTTGCTCTTCGTAAGGCTGAACGTGCAATGTGATGGTTATGTCCGGTGATGGCTTGATCTACAGCTGAGTTACAAACAAGACCGATGTTTATTCAGAAATTTGTGATGCATGTAAAGTTGACAAAATTTGATTGTTAGATCAATTCAAGGCAAGTAAAAAGATACTAAATCGAGTTTCAAATTGATGCGAATGTGTGTTCAAGAACCTTTGATTTGATTTAGATGATTCTCGTCGAGGCTCATAGTGGTCTTATTATCGATACATCCTGGGTAGCATAAAAATGTATAATGATTTGAAACAGCTTTTATTGGTGGCCTCGCATGAAACGAGATATATTTGAATTTGTGTCAAAGTGCTTAATTTGTCGCTAAGTAAAAGCCGAGCATCAAGTGCCTTCGGGTTGCTTCAACCGATCATGATACCGAATGGAAATGGGATAGAATCACTATGGATTTTGTATCCGGGTTACCTATGACATCAAGCAAGAAAGGCCTAATTCTGGTTGTAGTAGAGAGACTCGACCTAAATCACCTATTTTGTACCGTATCAGATGGACTCTTCACTTGATAAACATGCTGAGTTGTATATATCTCAAATCGTGAGATTACATGGTGCGCCGAGTTTTATTATCTCGTATAGAGACCCGATATTCACATCGCGACAGGGGAAGAAGTTACAGATGCTTTAGGTACTAAACTTCATTTTAGCACCGCTTTTCACCCAGCAGATGCATTTGGTCACCGAAAGCATTCATTCAAACACTTGAGGACATGTTGAGATATTATGTTCGAGTTTGAAAGCACGGGGAAAAGTGATTTTAACTTTGATTGAATTTGCCTCATAGCTTTTCAATCAAGTATCAAAATGGCACCCTATGAAGCTCTATATGGCCGCAAGTGTCGACGCCTTTGTAACGGACTGAGCTTTTGAGAATAAGATACAAGGGTTGATTTGATTAAAGAGACTCGAACAAAAGTGGTCAGAATCAAAGATAGTTTGAAAGTCGCATCGATCGCTAAAAGTCTTATGCCGATTTGAAACGTAAAGATATAGAATTTCAAGTCGAGATCGTGTATTCTTGAAAGTATCTCGTGGAAGCAAGTACTTCGCTTTTGGCTCTGAAAGGGAACCGAGTCGTAGATTTATCGGACCATATGAAATCATTGAAACGATGGCCTATTGCTTATAGGTTGAAGTTACCTCAATTAGAAAAGAAACACAATGTATTTCACGCTTCTATGTCTGTGAGATATGTATCGATCCGTCACATGTGATTGCTCCATCCGAGATTGAAATCAATTCGATATGACGATGAGGAAGAACCGATCCGTATCTTAGCTCCTGGAAATGAAAGAGTTGGGTAACAAAAGGATTCCATTAGTGAAAGTACTATGGAATCGGCAGAGGAGTTGAAGAGGCTACGTGGGAGTTCGAGGACCCAATGAGGCAACAATATCCCACGTTGTTTAATCAAAGAAGATTTTCGGATCTAAAATCCTTAAGTGGAGAGAGAGTTGTAACAGCATCTAATTTGACCTTAATCCAACGATGGTTTCGGGACCACTTAATCCAAGTCTCCAGAAATATTTTAATATTATATTTTGTGTTTATTATATGTGAATAAATGTGTGAAAGTCTCAGAGAAAAATTTTATTGTTTGTGTGTTTAATTTAGAAAAAGGACTTAATCAAGAAAAAGTAAAAGTTGCAAACTACAAATGAAAAGTGCCTATTTGATGATGGCTTTTAAGGTGGGATATCAAAAGGCAGCTAGCCCATTTTTAAAGTTAGTGGTGGCTAAAGTCACCATTGTTCTTATTATATATGTTAGCATTATTTTTATTAAATGGTTATATTAGTAATTAACAAAACAACATAATATATGTTAAAATTAACATAAAACAAAGCCATCATCTTTTTCACTTCTTCTCCGTCAATATTGGAGGAAGAAATAAAGCTTTTGGGTCTTTGATTTTCTACACTTTTAGGCTAAAATTCAAGGTGAGTTTTTAGCTTCCATTTTTGATAATTTTGACGCTTTTGATCGTTGTTTCAAACCAGTAGCTTACCCATGTTGAAATTCTTGAATCTAAGCATGTTTGATATTCTACCAATGATTTGTTCATGTAATTTTGGATGGTTGATGATTTTTTAAAGATATGTTAAAGATTAATATATTTTGTATTGGAAATTTTGGTGAAATTGAATATTTAGTATTAAATTGAAAAAAATAAATTTGTGAGGCGCTAAAATGCAAAATAAATGAAATATATGGACTTGTTGGGTCCCCATGTATATCTCGGTCCTTGTATAGTTTAGTGAAAATTTGTGTATTTTGTGTTTTATGCAAATAGACTAAATGGTAAAAATGTGAAACATTAGGGGTAAAATGGTAAATTGCTTTTTATGTGTTTTGGGACTAAATTGAGATGAAATGTACTTGAATGGACTAAATTTTAATGTGTTTAGATCAAGAACAAAGAAAAACGAATTTGACTCTGGAAAGACAAAGGTTATCGAATAGTTTGCCTTTACATACTTCATTCACGACAATGTAGGTAAGTTCTTGGTTAAAGTATATTGAAAGAGATAAATATGAATATGTTCAATGATATTATTTGATTAATTTGAGTAAGGAAATAGGTGATAGTCGAATGTAAAATGTTCTATATTGGATTGGATATGTCAAATGCAATGTGAATTAGTACATTTCATCAATATATGTGAATGTGGTTTATGAATATGAATTGATAGTGATGACAGTGTTAAGGAATATAAGTTGATGAATTAATTTGATAAATAGATCTGGCTTCGAGCCTGAAAGGTGCCTTGCGTCGGGATATATTTGGGCTTATTGCCCAGCGTGCTTAGTGCCAAGTGATATATTCAAAGTTTCGTTTCTAAAGGTGCTTAGTGCTTGGTGATATATTCTGCTTCAGTTGCTAGTGGTGCTTAGTGCTTCGATATATTGGCTTCGTGTTTGCGTGCTTAGTGCTGGTGATATATTCGGTTGTGTTTCAAAGGTGCTTAATGCCGGTGATACTTTAAAACTAAGAAACCATAAATTGATCGAGGTGTAACATAGTGAATCTATTGAGTTAAAAACCCGTAAGCTTAAATCTCATTGAATTCATCGAAGTAAGGTAAGTTGTGATTAATGTTACTTGAGTTGAAATATTATGTTAAGAATGGTGTATGTGTGATTGAGCTTATTGATCGATGTGTATGAATGGTATAAGATAGAATTTGAGCTTAAATGTACTATTTTGGGAGGTTCCATACATAAGTAGAAATGCTAAGAGTGAAAAGACTTTGAATGTGATAATATAGTCGATATGATATGTTGTACCTATGTGACTTAGAGCATGGGATGCATGTAATATATGTTTATACTATGATTCGATGAGTTGAGCGCGATGGTAATAAAGTGTAAATGCTTTAGGTTAATGAACTCTTAGTATTTGGGTTCTCGCTTAAATTTATTTATGGAAATATTTATATTCAATGTCATAAGTTTAAAGAATAAAATGTTTAAGTGTTTGAGTGTTACATTATTATTTGCTTGAGACTTACTTAAGCTAGTAAGTTTATTCGTGTGGTTTAATGTTCTGCTTTTATAGATTTTGGTCTCGCTACTGCCTCGAAAGCATAAGCAAAGTCAACCACACCATCTAATTCATATTGGTACTTTTAAAGTTTGGACGTAAAAACTTAAGGCATGTATAGGCTAGCTTAATGCTTAAATGATAATTTTATTTGTATAAATAAGTCATGCCTAAATGGCTTGGATTTATTACTAATGATCTAATGTTTGAGTTATTCTAGTTATAGAATGTGTGTATGTTCTACTTGGACATGGGTTTGATAGCTTATATAAAGTCATGTTAGGTTTATATATATTGTAATTAGTCTTTTGGTAAGATGATAGTCAGAGTGTTTGAATATGCTCGGGTTATGCTTGATAAATACTTATTAATGAAAATGCATAATTTAAGATACAAATCAACTTAGGAATTATTTTAAATCTTGGATTGTATATTCGCTAAGTGATGAAATTATAGGTATAGTATTTGGATTGACACTTTCGAACATGGTTTATATATGTATGTGCATATTTAGTTTAAATTTAGATATTTTGGTCTATAGAAGGCATAATTGGTATTTAGGTTTGATTATGTTCTTCTAATTGATTTGTTCTATATTGGTCTATAGAAGGTATAATTGCTATTTTGTTTGATCGGGTTATTATCGGGCCAGTAGTCGTAGATGTAGACAAATGCTAAAGATCTCATTCTTGACGAGGTACTGATATTTTGAGTTTCAATATGCCTTTTGGACTCACTAATGCACCGCTATTTTTATGGATCTAATGAATCGGGTCTTCGATAGTTTTTTGATTGGTTTGTAGTAGTGTTTATTGATGATATACTAATCTACTCCAAAGATGAAACCGAGCACGTTTAGCATTTGAGATTTGTACTACAAACTTTACGAGATCAACAGTTGTATGCAAAGTTTAGTAAGTGTGAGTTCGGATGAATGAAGTCAGCTCTTGGGTCATGTTGTTTCAAAGATTGTGTATTAGGGTGGATCCAAACAAAATAGCGTACTTATACTGATTCGAAACCACCAAAGAATGTATCTCGAGATTCAAAGCTTCTAGGCCTTGTGGGATACTACAGACGGTTTAGGAAAAGGTTTTTCCGTGATAGCTACACCTTTGACAAAGCTACTACAGAAAGATGTTAAGTTTGAGTGGTCGAAAAAGGTTTAAAAGTTTGAGCAACTGAAGCCCTTTTGACTCAAGCTCCAGTGTTATATAAAAATATTTATTTAATACCAATTTTAAGTACAAATACAATTAAATCCATTTTATAATTCAAATAACTTTTAAGCAAGTAATCAATTAATTAATACATTAATTTATCAATAATTAAAAAAATCATAAACAAGAAAAATAAAATCACAATTCAAATCCAAAATCCAAATTAACATAAAATTCTATAAAACAATACATTCAAATTCATTACATTTTCAAATAAATTCAAATGCTAACCAACTAATTTAAGTTTAAATTATTAATTAGGTTGGGAATTCAAAAATCAGCTAATTAAACTATAAAAATAAAAGCAAAAAAATTATAAGTTAATAATCATTGAATTAATTAATAATCAAAACAATTCAATGATTTATAATAAATTCTTAATTAGCTAAAATTTAAATTATTACAAATATAATTTCTCAATTCAATTAAATTTTAACAAATCTTAATTTACAAATCTAATCACTCCGATTTTTACATTAATTAATAGGTAAATACTCAAGTTCCTAGTTAATACCATAGGGCAAACAAGACTTACTCGATTAATTCCACCCAAATTGCCATATGCAAGCCAACCAACTTATATTCACACCAAATTTTTAGGCTCATAACCAATGAATGTCCAGCATCAATTTATTCTAAGTATTCGGTTAATCAATTTATCGATCATTCGAAATCGTAATTACATAACAAATTCATATAATCGAAGAATTAAATATAAGAGCGTATTATATTACAGTATGATCTTTCGGACGAAATCTTAAGGATGAGTTACAGCTTATTCGATAATCACGTGTTCAAAACCAAATTCAATTATAATATTTTATTTATTAATATTTAAATTATATGGATCATATTAATCATATGTAGTTAAATGTTGATTAAGACAATTTAAGTAAGGCATTATTGAATAATTATGACTAAAGCTATTTGAATTAGTTAAATGAATGGTTACTTTAAGAATAAATTGCAATTGACTAATTTAATGGTAGACATATCATGCTTTTATTATTAATAATATTTTTATGTTACTTTAATGTAGTAAATCACTTACAAGTTAAGCATGTTTAATTTATCCATTATTCTTCATCTCACAAAAATAACAAGACCAGCTTTTTCATATCAATTTGCATGTCATTCAAAGTCTAGTATAGCAAGTTTTGAAAGATTACATTTATGTCTAATGATCTATTGAACATGTAGAAATTTTGAAATTTGAGCATAATTAGCTATGAGTGCTTTGATTGTGCGTTATGAAGAATGTTAGATTTTTGATTTTAACATGTTTAAGTCAAAATCTTGAGAATTGAATAGTGTAACTGTAAATTAAATATTATAGATTTTTTTGATTCAAATATAGAGATAACTTGATAAAATGAGAAATTGCCTGATATTATCCATTTCATGTATTTGTATTTATTTAGGGCTAAATTAAACATTATAAATTAGGTAAATTGAAATTCATATAATGTATTAAATTGAATGGGTTAGAGACCTATGAATAAACTTGAAACATTGCCTTGTCAAGGTGTAATGCATATTTGACAATAAATTTATAAAGCGTAATTTACAAATGCAATTTGTATGTAAAATTAGAAGATTATCAATAATTTTTGAGCTGAAAATTATGAATGTCAATATGCTTTTAAATTTAAGATAAATAAGAATCAATCGATTGAGAAGCTAATTAATTGTAGGAAAATTTACCTAACTTACCAATAGTTTAGCAATTAGGTTTTAAATTCGTAAATGAAATGTATTTTTTTATGAAATTCATCTTAGGATGATTACATAGGATGTGGTTCTTATGGTTCTAAGTAAGTCTGGAATAATACTTTTCCAATCTCTTGTGGTATTTTAATGTAAACTTACAATGTGACGGTTATATTCAATCATAGTGTTCAGAATAATGTTGGTCCGGATGAAATTAATTGATGAAATCTACGATTATAGATTAATGAGATATAATGTAATGGTGTAATTCAAAATGAAATGTCAATAATGTTAATGAGTACTTCTAATATAAGGTAAAATAAGAGATTGTTGCATGTGTATTTTATCATATTCATATCATGTGAATATATGTGGTTATAGTTTGTTGACAATATGTAGGAAGTTAATGACGTTGATCATGTGAGCACGTTATAGGGCATTGTGCTAAATGTTTGCAAGCTATTCATAACGTTACGTATACTACGATGTAACATCCTTCAAAATATGGTTAATTTACATGTTTAGTTGTATTGGATTAAATTGAGTTAAATATACTTGAATGACTGATTTAATGTTTTTAGTTCAAGACAAAGAAATGGAATTGGTCGAATGACGAAAGTTCTTGAATACGGTTTAAGTGTTCACGACATGAGGTAAGTTTAAGCAAATTCATGTCAAAAATTATCTCGAACTAGTATATATAAATTTGGAAATTTAGGCATGAAAATTATTTGGCGAATGTGGTTGAATTATGAAATTGATTTTTGAATATATTTGAATAACTATGTTTGGTTTATTAGAAGATCTTAAAGATATTGTGATTTTCAGCATATGTGTTTTGAATGTTGAAAATGTTGGAAATTTGGGCTTCGTGCTTGAACCTAGTTGCATGAATTTGCTTCGTTCATGGCTTAGTGCTGATATATTCGCATGTGCTAGAGCCTAGTTCGATGATATATTCGTTCGCTCTAGCGGCTAGTGTCGGTTATAATTTGCTTCGTGCTGCGTGCTTAGTGCCGATATATCGCTTCGTGCCAGAGTGCCTAGTCTGTATATATTCGCTTCGGCTAGTGCTTAGTCTCAGATATACGCTTCGTAGCACTTAATCCGTGGTACTTTAAAATGAAGAGATCATAAAGTTTTCGAGGTAAAATATTGAACTTATTGAGTTAACAACCGGTAAGCTTAAATCTCATGAATATCATCGGTAAGGTAAGTCATGATTAAGGTTACTTTGGTTGAAGTACCAAATCAATATTGGTGTTTTGTGTGATTGAGCTTATTAAGTAATATGTATGATGATATATTTGATATGAATGATGCACTTATGTGTCAAGGAACATATGATACATGTAAAATACGTTTATACTATGGTTTGACAATTATAAGATTATGGTAATGAAGTTAAAAGCTATGATTTACATGTTGATAATATTCGACCAAGCATAAATATAGATGTTATAAATTTATATAAAAGAAAATTTAGTTATTCAATGTTATTATAAAGTTGCTTAAGACTTACTAAGCTATTGAGCTTACTCTGATATGTTTGTGTTCTATTTTATAGATCGATAATTCAACTACGGCTCGGGGTCATCAAGAAAGTCGACCACACTATCACTCTCTTTGGTATAGTTATGTTTTGTAAACTTTTGAATCAAAGGCATGTATAGGCTTTATTTTGATAAGTAATGAATGGTGTTCGATTGTAAATATAAATATGGCCTTCAATAAGGCTATTGCTTTTGTTAAGTTTAGGTTTTATTTGACACTTAAATGTACTATTTTGGGAGGTTCGATTACAAGTAGAAATGCTAAGAGTGAAAAGACTTTGAATGTGATAATATAGTCGATATGAATGTTGTACCTATGTGACTTGGAGCATGGGATTCATGTAATATATGTTTATACTATGATTCGATGAGTTACAGATTTATGGTAATGAAGTGTAAATGCTTAGGTTAATGAACTGTTAGTATTTGGCCCTGCTTAAATTTATTTATGGAAATATTTATATTCAATGTCATAAGTTTAAAGAATAAAATGTTTAAGTGTTTGAGTGTTACATTATTATTTGCTTGAGACTTACTAAGCTAGTAAGCTTATTCGTGTGGTTCAATGTTACATTTTATAGATTTTGGTCTCGCTTACGGGCTCGGAAATCATCAGCAAAGTCAACCACACTATCGACTCATATTGGTACTTTTAAAGTTTGGACGTAAAACTTAAGGCATGTATAGGCTAGCTTAATGCTTAAATGATAATTTGAATTGCATAAATAAGCGTGCGAAAATGGCTTGGATTTATTACTAATGATCTAATGTTTGAGTTATTCTAGTTATAGAATGTGTGTATGTTCTACTTGGACATGGGTTTGATAGCGATATAAAGTCATGTTAGGTTTATATATATATTGTAATTAGTCTTTTTGGTAAGATGATAGTTGTAGTGTTTGAATATGCTTGGGTTATGGTTGATAAATACTAATTAATGAAATGCATAATTTAAGATACAAATCAACTTAGGAATTATTTTAAATCTTGGATTGTATATTCTATTAAGTGATGAAATTATAGGTATAGTATTTGGGTTGACACTTTCGAACATGGTTTACATATGTGTATGTATATTTAGTTTAAATTTAGATATTTTGGTCTATAGAAGGCATAATTGGTATTTAGGTTTGATTATGTTCTTCTAATTGATTTGTTCTATATTATGTTTGGAATGTATACTATTGGTATATTATGAATTGAACCAAAGAAACTCTTAATAAACATATATATATATATATATATATATATATATATATATATAGTTTAGCTTTTGATAATTGCTAAATTGCTTAGTAGGTTAATAAAGAACATGGGTATATTCGGTCAATGTGATTTAATGACCAATTGAATAGCAACATTCATTATTGGTTATGTAATGCTTATAAAGGAATTTGGATAATGGTTTTTAAGATATGTACGATGTTGTTTAAACATGCCATAGAAGTGTATTAATCATGTTGTATTCAGATAAGACTGTATGAACAGAAAATAATTGTTATGACCTATGCTATGTTCGGTAATGCCTTGTAACCCTAATCTGGCGACAGTTACGGGTTAGGGGTGTTACACCCATCCAGCACTTGACACTTTTGCCACAAATTATTATACGACCTATCTCAGTCGTGATGCAACTTATCCATAGCCTTTTGTTTTGTGATCCATGCCTTGTAGTACGATAGTGTGTAATCGTGCTAGTTATGGATGTTGGCAATTGACACGGGGATGAGAATTTTGGGACTAACTTTCATCATAGGTAGAATTATGTCTGATATTACGTTGGAGTCTAGCCGTAGATGATACTGACTTACACCTGCAAAGTACGAGATAAAGTTATGTTATCGGCAAAAACAAAAACCCTTGTCAGATCACATTATGTCAGATATTGAGGGATTACATCGTACACCTACTGCATCACAAGTATGTGGACCGATATACTTTTTTATTGTCCATAAGCCCTTCTTCTTCCGAAAAGATGCCATGATTTTTTATTTGCACCTTACATCACCCATTGCGCAGTTTCCCTCAAATTTCTCCAAACGATATTTTTTTACATGATAGTTCACGTCATTTTTGAAGTTGTATTGCTTTAGTCCAACAAGAAGACATCTTTTTTGGGATACTCCATGCCAAATTCCAATACCCAGACATTTGACTATGAACTTGCATGGCCAAGTATTCTATATAGGAGCTGTGTGAACTCTAAACCACCCTCGGTGGGAAGGTCGATGTTGGTCATGTGGGGCGGAGGTTCATATGCCTTAAATCACAGATCTATATTTCAAGTATTGTCCAAACCGTAAATTTTTGGCTCAGTTGGAACCTGCTCTGGTTCAGAAAAAAGTGTTACTTCTGAACCATTCGGCCCAGACTACTGAATTGGATCGGGGTCTGATTATGGTCTGTCAACAACATCCATTGACCCTTCGTATGTGCCTTCATCTTTCTCTTCTGTTGTATCTTCATTTTCATTTTCAACCAAAAGGTTCAATATACCCGCGCCAGACCCAATCGTAAGAAGAAAGTCATCAGTTCTTCTATACCTCATGTTAAGTCATCAGTTCTTCTATACCTCATGTTACATTCAACATTTGCACCAGATTGCCAACCGATATAGGTTGATGGCCCCTCAGTATAAGTGATTCTGCCCCAAGATATCGAACCACTAAAGTTGAAATCAAACACATTGACTAAATGTCATGTTCGGGTGTCGAGGTTCAAGTTACGCTCATACCCCGACTGATAATGGCCGTTGAAGTTGAAATTGGTGCATGAAACCAAAGAATGTCTTCTCATTGAACCCATCACACAACTGTGTCGTATGACTTTCTACTTCGGTTCCCATACTAGCTGCAATAGTGGTAGAAGATGAACCAGTTCCATCAACCTCAGAAAACTTGACATATAACTACATTATGACATTTTCAATTGAGCAATGCGATAATATGACCTCCTCCAACTCCAGCTCGCCTTTCAAATCAAATAGATCATACTTAAAAGGGTTCACTGATGCCAGATATCTAAATTGCAAGCTCGAAATTCTTTCCCAGCTTGAATCCTCAACTTTCCTCCTGATTCTAGTCTGTAGCTCACACAATTGAATGGTACGGTTGAAAGCCAATTCCATGGACTAGGATCCTGCAAATACGACCCTGACATCCGTATTGCAAATTTGATTATCATATTAAATTATGGATTTCACTCGTTGACTCATTCAATTTAAATCGAATTAGATATTTAGAACAAAAAAATCTTCAGATAGTTATCCAAACAAATACAGACGACACTCCAGTGCAACTCTTCAAAAAATAATAAATTTGATGTGTTTCTAAGTATTGAATAATTCAATAGTTTAATAGTAAAAAAAAAGGAACAATGAGAGAGGGAAGAGGTGTTTCAAAACAAATTTTAAAATATGCGTTTTCATCAAATAATAATAATGAACTACTCTTCTGTGCTCGAAAACGTGTTTCAGTAGAATCAATTTTAGTAGACGCTTGCTTCAAAGAATGTAACATCCTAAAATTTGTGTATTAGTTGGTAGCTTGTGTTAGCTCGGGTAGTATTGTTTGTGTGCTTAGTATAGCCTTGTGAAGGCTTGACTTTATTTATGAAGCTAGAATAATTCTTAGTATTTAAAATTTAATGAAGTGGACTAGGTGATCTTGACACTTAAGATGATATAAGAATTAAATTCTAGCACATGAGGAGTTAGTGGCAAGGTGGCTCTGATGCATGAAGGGTTGCTTGAGGGAAGAGGTTCGAGTAGCATGGATTGCATTGGAAGACTTTATTTTTATGCACCTTTGTATTAAGTGTCGGCCAAGCTATTCTTATGGTAGGTTGGACTTCCAAAATTTTTGGTAAGTTGAATAATGGATTTGGAAAGCTTGTATTATGGGATAAGATTCTTAAGACTTATGGAAGGATGGGGGACAAAGGGCTTAGATGATGGAGAGTGTTTTGGAAACTATGCTAAGGCCATTAGTCCATGAATGTGGACGGCATGTGTGGCTAGGGGTGGTAGAATGTTGATAGGAAGTTTGGGGGTTTAGTTTGGTCAATTCTTGCATTTTGTGCATCTTTTACATTTTCTTTTCCTCTCCAAAGTTTTCTTCCTTAGCAAGAATGTGCCTTGGCAATAAGGTAAATTTTGTTTTAGTTTTAGCATTTTTTTTTTTTTTTGTTTTGTGTCAAAGCCAAAAAGACCATAGAGGTTTGCCAAATTTTTCTTAGGCATTTGGCCGAATATTCAATAGAGCCTCTCACATATTTTTATTCTCTTTGAAGCCTAAAACCAACCCTCTTCCCTTCCATCTTTTTCTTCATCTTTAGTGGTTGGCCGAATTTTCCATCTCTCCATTTCATCTTTTTCTTTCTTCCACTTTTGCTCAAAACCGAAAACATCCCTCTTCCATTGCAATTTCTTTCTTTTCCTTCTTTTTTTTCCTTTCTCTTTCTCTACTTTAGCCGAATCCTTTTTGTTGTTACAAATCAACCATAGCCAAAATTTCCTTCACCATTTAACCATATTGCGAAACTTCCCATTCTCTTTTGATTTGTCTTGGCGAATATCAACAAGGTAGGTCTTCACTTGGTTTTCTTCAAACGGTTTTAGAAGGGGGTAAGTATTCATGGCCGTATTTCCTTTGTTTCTTTTCTCTTTTCAAATGTCATTTTCTTTGAGGACAAAAGCCAAATTTTGGGCATTTGTTAGTAAGGTTTTAACCATAGGAACTTATTTCTTTTAGGTTCTTCGAGACGTTGGAAGCAATCGATTTAACCCTATTTCTTTAGCAATCGAAGTGGTAAGTCAAGTGGTAAGGATTTTTGTTGGTTCGTTAATCTTTAAGTGGATGTAAAGCTGAAGGCTTGTGAGATTAAGGTTTGTTGGTGTGGCCGAATAGTCTTGTTAATGATTTTGTGGTTTGGCCGAATGTAGGACAAGGAGATCTAGAGAGGTAGATCGAGGCTTCGGGATTTAGTGATTTCACTAGTGTCAGGTGTGTACCTTACACACTTTATAACTCGGTTTATATATATATATATATATTAATAAACTAATCATGTTACCAAAGTGGAAAACTATGAGATCTTGATATGATTCCTTGATGAGTATGAACAAGGACTCGGGTAAGTCCGTTTCAATATGATGTTGATATATGTTGTTTAATATCATGATCTATGATATATTTGTTATATGTTCATATTAGAGCATGATGGCATGATTTGCATAATAATTGCATGGTTATGGGTGATATGAGAGGAGGGGGAAGATTTGATATCCGTGTCTTTGGGACACGGAGGTTTAGCACCTCTAGTGGTTTGGTACCACAGTTATTTTGTGTCTTTGGGACACGAGAGGTTTGGCACCTCATAGCGACTCGTCCCAAAGGCTTAGTACCACCGTGGGTTGGTCCCATTTTCGATATATTAGGATCGTCGCTAGTGATTTGGTATCACACGTGGGTTGGCCCCACAACTTGATTATTTGTGACTTTGGGTCACCAGTGATTTGGCATCACATTATTGGATATCGTGACTTTGGGTCACCAGTGGTTTGGCACCACCAGTGGTTTGGTGCCACATGGGGTAGAAAAGGAGTTATGGATGGCTAGGTTGGGTGCATTATATATATATATTGCTTGGTTATGAATTGTGTAAGAATATTGTATTAATCGGGAAGGATTTATGCCTTTGAGTCTTGGTGACTCACCTTCTCCTTTATCTTTTCGGTGATTCTTGATCGAGGAGGAGGAGCCGGATGAACTCGAGAAGGCCATGAAATAAAATTCGGTTTTATAAAACGTCGGTTTGGGTACTATATTTTATTTTAATTTGGTTTATATTTTTATTTGGGTTTGTAATAAGGCCTTTTTAATTATGTTTTGGATTATTTATATGTTTTGGACTTGTTTTAAATATGGTTTAAAAAGTACATGGTTGATATATTAATTTGAGCACAAAGTTTTCTAAACTATAAAAAAGCATAATACTTTTCAAAATCTTACCATCGGGTAAACAAAATCGTTTGATAGTAAAATTTCAACTTAAATATTTTCGACAACTTAAATAATTTCCAAATTGAAGTTTCTACATTCAAATGCAAGCGGTTTTCAAAGTAATAATTACGGTTTTACTTAAAATGATATAAATGTTTTCTAACCTATGAATTGTCAATTAAGTTTAAAAGATTTACTTACGGATTTTAAAAAGTAAACTATCGATTTTTAACTAATCATGCACTTATTTTCTTTAATTAAATCGAAAACTAGATTTTTCTTCAAAACGTTTTTCTCTGTGGCATGTCAGATTCGGTCATGGCGTGTTAACCGGGTTTGGGGTGTTACAAAGAATCTTCAGTGTGCTTCAAAACGTGCTTGAAAACGTATTCGAGATTCCTAGGGGCAAGGCACTTTGGCAAGATTTAAGTGGTGGTGAATAGAAAGCACGTCCAGTAGGTGAGCTTTCCTATTGACTAGGGTGTGCAAAATTCGGGTAAAATCGAAAAAATTCGGTTAACCGACCGAATTCGGTTAATTGGTCGGCTAACCGAATTTTTTTGGTCGGGGTCAATTATTTTCTGATTTTTCGGTTAACAATTAATTCAGTTCGAAACCGATCGGTTAACCGAAAAAATTAATAAATAAAATTATAATATATAAGTAGGCCTACTATTCACCTAAACCCAATCTCTAAACCCAATCCAAACGCAAATATCCAACCCAACCCAATTACCCAATCCAACCCAATCATAAAAATTACAAATAATTTAATAAATAAAAATAAAATTCTAAAACTAAAACTAAAATTATGTAATCTTTTTAATTATGTAGTACTTCATTTCGGGTAATTCGAGTAATTCGGTTAATTCGGGTAATTCGGTTAATTTTTAACCAAAAATAAAAAACATATAATTTTTGGTTAATTCGGTTAACTGACCGAATTAACTGAAAAAATTTCGGTTCGGTTAATTTTTTTGACCAAATTTCGGTTTGGTTAACGGTTAAAAATTTTGAAAGGTCGATTAATTCGGTTAATGTTATTTCAGGTCGGTTAACCGACTGAACACCCCTACTGTTGACATGACAGGAAAGTTATAACAACCCGTTTTTAGTCAAATCGGAACAGTGGTTTCGGAACCACAAATTTGAGGTCAAAAAATTTATTTTATTATTATTTTGATGTCTACAGCATGATATTATGATTGTATGAAAATTTCGTTAAGAAATTTTATCGTTTGAATGCTCAATTTGATAAAAAAAGGACTAAATTAAGTAAAGCATAAAAGTTAAGTTCTATTAGCTAAAGGTGTCTAATAGCTATAGAACTTTAAAGTGGAAGTCCTTAAGTGGTAATTAGACTGTTAATATTATTAGTGGATAAAGATGGTGTAACACCTCCTACCCGTATCCGTTGTCGGAATAAAGTACGAGGCATTACCGAGAGTACGAACACTTACGGACAATTTAAACCATTTATCACTCAAATAACGAAATTGATTATAAAAGTTTCTTTAACGGACCTCGAGGTCCAAATCATGCATTAGGATCGGGTCGGGACTAAATCAGAATCGTATGAAATTTTTCGCAAAATCCCTAAGTTTATCTCATTTACAAGGGTCCCATGCCCGTGTTGCTAGGCCATGTGGTAAAGTTAATTTTCACAAATTAGGCTATTTTCCAAGACATATTTCTCACTCATTTGATCTTTATTCTTCACACACATTTAGTACATACAAAAACCAGTTTAAGATATTCAACCGAGCCTTATACTTAATACCATTTGTTAGTCGTCCACTTCATATAAATAACAAGAAACGTATATGGGCTTAATTCTCATTAAATTTCTCTTGTACTTATACTTTTTCTCATTATATATTCATATAACATATAACAATCATACCTCTGTATTTCATGTACATTTTTATAACAATTTGTCTTGGTTTCAAACTACTTCATATTGGAGTTTTACTTATCAAATCATTTGAAACATCATCTTTACACATATAGTGCACTTGAGGTGCACAATTCTATAATTATGAATGAACACGTTTATCAACCAAGTTCTATGTTCATGTCTCATCAACTCGTATTTTCTTTTATCACATAATATATATACCATGATTTATGAGCTCATCAATACCATGATTTTCATTCCCTTGTTATTTTTCCATATTTATCCCGTTGAATTTCTCGAAAGTTCGATGGATTTTCAGGGGTACACTTTAGTGTACAAATCCGGGTCCGTCAATTCATATTCATGTGCGCACATTTCCATTTCAGATAGCACACTCCCGCGAACCTCATCCTTATAGTAGGATTACCAGTCCATGCTAATTCCCCTGTAAGAGAGCACACTCCATCGAACCTCATTTCTTACAGCAGGATTACCAGTCCAAGCTAAATCCCCTGTAATATAAACTCATAGAGTATTGTTGGGATTACCAGTCCAAGCTAAATCCCCTGTAACAACAATTACTCTAATGAGCTTGGATCTAAATTACCAGTCCAGGCTAAATTCAGACCCTCATTCGGATTACCCTTCTGGGCTAAATCCATTTTCCGCATATTCTTCGGGAGGGCTATATCAAGATCACCCGTCCGGGCTAGATCCTTTCACACATATTCTTCGGGAGGGCTTATATCAGGATCACCCATTCGGGCTAGATCCTTTTCACACATATTCTTCGGGAGGGCTATATCGGGATAGGATCACCCGTCCGGGTTAGATCCTTTTTACCGTCAATTCCTTTTCAAAGATCCATCAAAATTTCCTTTCATTCAATCGGGATTTATTCTCCATTTTCATCAAGAATATCAATACTTCATCAATTATCATACAATAAACATCCAAATCATATTCACATCAATAAAATATATTTCAAGCATTTAAGAATATAATTCAAGTTACACAAACTTATAATTTTATTTTTATACCATAACGATAATCTTAGTTTCATAATAAATATTTGAAATAAAACATTATATCATTTCTAATTCAATGTTTATCGATTATAATTGAGCATGTGATCAGTTTATGCATAATTCATTCATATATTTTCTTCCTCCTCCTCTCCATCCACATCCTTAGTATAAATAACACATTTGTAAGTAACATTATCTATAATTTTCATTATTTATTTATGTGAATATTCAAGCTGCCTATCCGTGTCATAGTCACTAAATTATTTTTATCTTGATCTACAGAACTCCAAATTAAGATCATATAATTTTTCCTGAAACTAGACTCACATATCTTCTTATCATAAAATTTTCAGAATTTTTAGTTTAGCAAATAAGTACAGTTTATTCTTTAAATTCACCCCTATTTTGCTATTTGACAGTTCTAACCCTTCTTCACTAAAATTAATTATCTCCTCATACGGGATTCGGATGATGTTTTTGTTTGTTTCTATTGAAAATAGACTAATTTAGGATTTTAAAATATAAATTTAAGCCCTAATTATTTTTATCCAATTTTTATGATTTTCCAAATTCATAACAGGGGAACTCGAAATCATTCTGACCTTGTCTCACAAAACCCATTATATCTCATGATTTACAATATTATTGCTTACACTATTTCTTCTATAAGAAACTAGACTCAATAAGATTTAATTACATATTTTATTCATCCTCTAATTCGATTTCTAAAATTTTGGTGATTTTTCAAAGTTAGACTACTGCTGCTGTCTAAAACTGTTTTAGTGCAAAGTTTTGATTTCTATTTTGCCCCAAATTTCAAAGTTCATACAATTAGTCCTTATCCAATTAACCTCTCAATTGAGATAATTTTTCTCAATTAATACTTTATTCTATCATTTAAACTACTCCATAACTCTTTAAAATCATAACTTTAGCATTAAACCTTAATTCCAAACTCTTTTACAATTAAGTCCTAAAACCAATTTCCATCAATTTTAGTTGATAAAATCATCATATATCAAAATTAAAGCTTAAATTCTATATTTATTTATCATAGTCTTCCAGCACTCATCCATATAAACTTTAAAAATTAGCCATAGAATCAAAAACTAATGACATAGTAAGTTGGACTCAATTGTAAAAGTCAAAAAACATAGAAATTTCAAGGAGAAAGCAAGAATTAAACTTACATGAAGCTAGAGTATGAAAACCAGCTTGAACCCTCTTCCATGGCTGTTTTTTAGTGGATGAAAATGAAGAGAAATGAAGAGAATTCTAGATATTCCAATTTGGTCCCATTTTTATTTAGCTAATTTTGGCAATTTTCCAATTTTACCCTTATTTCACCCATTTCCTAATTTTTCTCAGCTATTGCCGCCCAAAATATCTCCTTTGGGCTTATTTTCACTTTAGATCCTTCCTCGTTTGACAATTAAGCTATTTAATCTTTTTAGCAACTTTTACACCTTTTTTAATTTAGTCCTTTTATTTAATTAACCACCCAAACATCAAAATTTTCTAACAAAATTTTAATACTACATTATAGACATTCCATAAATATTTATAAAATATTTATGACTCGGTTTATAACACTTGAGATCTCGATACCTATTTTCTCAATTTCTTGACCAAATAAATCTTTATAAAACACAATTTACTTTTTCAAAAATCTTTTAAAAGCTACATTTGGCTCAGTAATATTAAATAATATAATCTATGAGTTCATTTGTCAGATTTTGTGGTCTCGAACCACTATTTTCGACATCACCGAAATTTGGGCTATTATAGATGAACATCATTTATGTGATTTATAAAGGTTGATAGTAAGGATAATTTTGCAATTAGTAAAATAAAATAAAATTAAAGTATGAAAAGAAAGATATCATCTTTCTTTCTTCTTCTTCTAACCGAAAGTTAGAAACAAGGAAGCCATTAAAGACTTACTAAGGTTCGACCAACACTCCATAGTGTATATCAAGAAAAGCGAAGTTCGGAATTAGATCGGGGGAAAAACAAAATAGTTGATTGATAGCTCGATTCTCTTCGTATAAATAAGAGGTAAGTTCGTATGTTAATAAGCATTAATGTAATTGTGTTTCAAATACTTTATAATTGTATTGTTAATGAATACGGCCTTACGAAAATGTTCGACGAAGATTCGACAATGTGAAATCTCGGTTGAACCTTAGGAATAGACAGGATACAAATGACATATCATTAGGGGTTATTGTGTTTTGGGTGCTGGTCCGTACGTTCTATCGGTGGCTGAGTTTTCTAGCATGTGTTGCAGATTCTCGCCAGCTTGTGTGAGTAGCACCGTGTAGTTACGTCTTGACCGTCAGCTTGTGTGAGCAGACCTATGATAGCTCGAGAGTGAGCATTATATGAGATATGAGATTGAGATGGTTTCAACCATGTATTGGCACTTAGGGTGCTAGATTCTCGAGTATTCGATATTATTCCAAATGGTTCAACGAGTATATTAAAGATACGAAAGGGTAAGAGATTGACAAGTATCGGTACAGGTATGTACGTAAACTGTATAAGCATTAAATCTATGAAGTTTATGAGTACATGATCTTCTATGTGGATGAACACATAATAGCCTCATGATTAAGTTAAATTGTAGTATTTTATGACAGATAACTCAATTTGTGAATGAATGGTAAGTTATATTTGTAACACCGCTCACTCGTATTCAATGTCAGAATAGAGTTACAGATCATTGTCGAACTTACAACACTTTAAATTTAAAACACACATTTCATATACAATTCAATCACAACCAATGATAGTGTCCCTTAAACAAGCCTACGAGGCCTTAAACATGCATTAGAAATGGTTCGCGACTAAACTAATAACTCAGGAAATTTTTTTGAAATTTAGAAAATTTTGTTTCAAACAGAGGACACACGCCTGTGTGGCCAGGCCGTATGTCTCACAAGGCCACCAAACACGCCCGTGTCACAGGCCGTTTGAAAACAAGTGGTACATACTAACTTGGGCACATGGCCAACCACACGCCTGTGTGTCTAGCCCGTGTGCCCTTCGAAGTGGGTACACACGTCCGTGTTCCATGCCGTGTGTTAGGCTGTGTCAAACCTGTAGGGAATACTGACTTATGCAACACGGCCAAGTCACACTCCCCTGTGCTAAGCCGTGTGCCAATTAGGGGGTACACAGACTTGTACCACATGGCTGAGCACACGCCCCTGTGTGAGACCGTGTGGAGCATACTGGCTTTATTTCAATTTCAACACCAGGGGACACACAGCCGTGTACCATGACCGTGTGTCACACACAGTTGAAACACATGCCCTTGTCTCTGCTCGTGTGGACAAAAATAGGCTATTTACCAAGCCCATTTGCCACCCCATTTGGTACACATTTTCACCTACACAATTGACACCAAACCATAGCATAATATACAATCCAAAACAACCAAACCAAGCCTAAATCTTACAATTTCAATACTAACCAATTCAAGGCTCATAAGTACCAAAATATACTAACTAAACGCATACCAATCCTTGTCTACTTAATCAACAAAATGATCATTATTAAAGATGCATTATTAGGCCTAATTTCACAACTATACCTATTTCTGCAAGTCATCAATTTACCATTCATAGTACCTATTATCATCAATCATCAAAACCAACTCAATAAGCACAAGACATAAGCATATATATATGCACATGATTCAAACATACCAAATATACCAAAATTAAACCATCAAACCATGGCTATATATACAAACCAAAATATATACATTTACAAGCCAATTCATTTGGCCACAATCATTACCAAAATATAACTAACATGACTCAAACACCTATACATTCCATATACTGAAACATGGTTTCAAAAGTACCAATGAGTCAGTAGATAGTGTGGTGAAGTCTCCGACGATCCCCGAATCCGAGCTAGCATTGAAATCACTATAAAACATGGAAAAGCAACAAAGTAAGTTATATAGCTTAATAAGCTCATATGAAATAAACTTAATGCAATCACATAAACAATATTCAATGATTTGGATACATCAACATGTAACTTACATTAGCTAACAAACCTTTCAAATACTCATTCACAAGACTATATAATTTCTTCAATTCAATGCTAAAGTAGTTTATACACATATCTATACCATCTCGTACAAATCTCATACACATCCTCGTATTACATTTACCCATTGAATCATTCGGAATAGAAGTCAAATACTCAAGGATCTCACAGGATAAGTACCTATACCATGGCCCATAGCCAAATCAAGGTAACTTACCTCCGAAGTTCTGATATCACGGCCAGAAGCCAAAATCAGCCGATATGCATAGCCCAAAGCCAATTCAGTATATCTCACACCCAAATTGCTATATCATGGCCCGAAGCCAACTCAAGTATACCTAATGACATGTCACTAGCATCCTAAACTATTCCTAAGGTTCAATCAGGTTTCCAACTGTCGAATCTTCATCGAATCATTTCTGAACTCGTAAGTATTCACATAATCACAATTCATGATATATCGAAGAATATAAAATACATTTAAAATGAATTTATAACATATGAACTTACCTCGGATGTTAAAACGACGAATTGAGTCGATTAGTCAATAACTTTATCTTTCCCAGATCCAAGTCCGTATTTCACTTTTATTGATCTAAATATATTCAAAATTAAATTATTTAATCATATATTCATTAAATTTATTCCAAAACACTCTTTAAGGCATATTTACACTTTTACCCCTAAACTTTCACATTTTAACAATTTAGTCCTTATTGAACAAAAATACAAATTCATGCAATTAAGTCCCTACCCACACTAGTCGAATTTCTTTAGTACTCATATTATCCCATATTTCTCATTTATTTCACATTATAACCACTAACTTTACACATTTCTCAATTTAATCCTTATTTTGCATTTTCACTAAAATCACTTAACAAAACTTGTTTAACTATCAACAAGCATTCAAAGTCTATCATCAAACATAAAGACACACATGTATTCATAAATGGAATCATTCAAAATCTTTAACATTTTTTCAAATTAGTTTATGGGCTAGCTAGACTTAGCTGCAACGATCTCAAAAACATAGAAATCATTAAAACTGAGTCAAAATCACTTACCAATTGAGCTACTAAGTGACCGAACCCTAAAATCTTTCCATGGATGTTTTATTCTTGTCAAATTCGGCTAGGGAGGATGATAACTAATAAAATGTGATTTTGTTTTATTTATTTTATCTTTAATTATCAATTACCAAAATTAACCTTTAAAAACATTAGTAATTACACCAAATACCACTCCACTATCATCCACTATCTCATAAATGGGTTAATTACCATATAAATACCTTAAATTTAAGGTTCCATAGCTATTTAACACCTTTAACTTATAGAATCCTAATTTTACAACTTATGCGATTTAGTCCTTTTTACCAAATTAAGCATTCAAACAATAAAATTTCTGAACGAAATTTTCACACCAACATTCAATCATGCTGTAAAAATTAAAATAATAATAAAATAAATATTTTGACCTCAAATTTTTGGTCCCAAAACCACTGTTCCAATTTGACCAAAAATGGGTTGTTACAACTCTCCCCCCTTAGGGATTTTCTTTCCCGAAAATCTTACCAGTGAATAGGTTTGGGTGCTGTTTTCTCATAGCTTCCTCGACCTCCCACGTAGCTTCCTCAATCCCATGTTTATGCCAAAGAACCTTTACTAGGGCTATGCATTTATTTCTCAATTCTTTAATTTCACGAGCTAAAATCATAATCGGTTCCTCGCAATACGTCAAATCAGTCTGTATCTCAACATCTACTAGAGAAATCACATGAGATGGATTAGATCTATATCGATGCAACATCGATACGTGAAACACGTTGTGGATCTTTTCTAATTCAATAGGTAACACTAGTTGATATGCCCCTGGCCTTATTCTTTCGATGATCTCATACGGCCCAATGAAACGCGGACTCAACTTGCCTTTCCGACCAAATCTAATGATTTTCTTCCACGGAGAGACTTTCAAAAACACTTTGTAACCGATTGAAAATTCCATATCTTTTCGTTTCAAATCCGCTTATGATTTCTAACCATCTAAAGTTGCTTTTAAACAGTCGCGAATTACTTTCACTTTCTCTTCGGTTTATTTAATCAAATCAACCCCGTGAATCTGTCTCTCATTAAGTTCAGTCCAGTGAAATGGAGTTCTGCATTTACGACCATACAAAGCTTCGTATGGTGCTATCTTTATGCTCGATTGAAAGCTGTTATTATAAGCAAATTCAACCAGCGGTAAATATTTCTCCCAATTGCCTTCGAATTCCAAAACACAACATCGGAGCATATCTTCGAGAATCTGAATTACTCTCTCAGACTGACCGTCAGTTTGCATATGAAAAGTTGTACTAAAATTCAACTTCGTACCCAGAGCTTCTTGTAATTTCTTCCAAAATCGCGACGTGAACCTCGGATCTCTATCCAAGATAATCAAAATTGGCACCCCGTGAAATCTAACAATCTCAGCAATGTACAATTCATCTAATCTATCGAGTGAATAATCAGTATGTACCGGGATGAAGTGTGCTGATTTCGTCAGTCGATCAACGACAACCCAAATTGCATCTTTCTTTTTAGGAGACAGTGGTGATCCCGATACAAAATCCATAGTCATTCTATCCCATTCCACTCCGGTATCATCACAGGATGAAGTAAGCCTGAAGGTACTTGATGCTCGGCTTTCACTTGCTGACAAATCAAACACTTGGATACAAACTCAGAAATGTCTCGTTTCATACCTGACCATCAATACAGTTATTTCAAATCATTATACATTTTAGTACTTCCAGGATGAACGGATAACCAACCACTGTATGCCTCGCATAAAATTTTCTGAATCAAATCTAGGTTTCTCGGTACACAGATTCTATCTCGGAACATCAAATAATCATCGAATCCGATTTGGTACTCTAAATCACTAGTCGACTCGCATTGCACTCTTTTAGCTTGCAATTTACTATCACATTTTTTAGCTTCGCAAATTTGCTGAAGAAATATTGGTTTAGCTTTTAACTCAACTAAAATTGAACCTTTATTTGATAATGTCAACTGTGTATTCATTGCTCTCAGGGCAAACAATGAATTTCTACTCAAAGTATTCACAACTACGTTTACTTTTCCCGGATGGTAATCAATCACTAACTCGTAATCTTTCAATAACTCTAGCCATCTTCGTTGTCGCAAATTCAAATCTTTCTGTGTCATAATATACTTTAAACTTTTATGATCAGTAAAGATGTAACATTTTTCACCGTACAAATGATGACGCCAAATTTTTAGTGCAAACGCTATAGCGGCCAACTCTAAATCGTGCGCCGTACAGTTCTTTTCATGCAGCTTCAACTGTCTAGAAGCATAAGCTATCACTTTTTCCTCTTACATCAACACACAGCCCAAACTGTTCAATGACGCATCACTATAAATCAAAAATTCTTTACCCGACTCAGGTTGAACCAACACTAGTGCCTCAGTTAACAATGCTTTCAATTGATCGAAACTTTGTTGACTTTTCTTGGACTATTCAAACTTTACATCTTTTTGTAATAATCTGGTCATCGGTGTAGCAATCATCGAGAACCCTTTAACGAAATGCCGATATAACCAACCAATCCCAGAAAGCTTCTGACTTCAGATACATTTCTAGGTGGTTTCCAATCAAAACTGCAAATATCTTGCTCAGATCAACTTGAATGCCATCTACCAAGACTATATGTCCTAAAAATCCAACTTCCCGGAGCCAGAACTCACATTTTCTGAATTTAGCATATAGTTGCTTATCTCTCAAGGATTGCAACACAATCCTCAAATGCTCGGCATGCTCAGACTCATCTCGTGAATAGATCAGAATATCAACAATGAACACAACAACAAATCTGTCTAAATACGGTCTAAAGATCCGACTCATCAAATCCATAAAAATGATAGGAGCATTAGTTAGTCCAAAAGGCATAACAAGGAATTCATAATGTCCATACCTCGTTTTGAATGAAGTTTTCGGCACATCTGAGTCTTTAACTCGCAAATGATAATAACTAGATCTCAAGTCAATCTTTGAAAACACTGTTGCACCTTTTAACTGATCAAACAAATTTTCTTCTCGGCAACGGATACTTATTATTTATCGTAACCTTATTGAGCTGACGATAATCAATACACATTCTCATTGATCCGTTTTTCTTCTTAACAAACAATACTGACGCACCCCAAGGTGAAAAACTTGATCGTGCAAAACCTCTATCTGTTAACTCTTACAACTGAGCTTTCAACTCTTTCAACTCTGTCAGAGCCATTCTATATAGAGTTATAGATATCGGTGAAGTTCCCAATATTAACTCAATGGAAAACTCAACCTCTCTGACTGGTGGCAATCCCGATAATTCTTTTGGAAATACATCTGGATATTCACAAACTACAAGCACTGATTCCATTTTTTTTTCAGACACCTTGGTATCTAAAACATATGCTAGATACGCGTCACAACCTTTTCTCACATATTTTTGAGCCGACATTGATAAAATCACTATTAGCAATCCACCCAAGTCATCAGATTCAATCCGAAGAATTTCATTATCCTGACACTTCAATTCTATAGTCTTTCGTCTACAGTTCACAACAGCATCATGTAGAGTTAACCAATCCATACCCAGAATTACATCAAACTCATCAAATGAAAAAGCATCAAATTAGCCGAAAAATAGTAACCCCGAGTCATTAAAGGACAATTCTTGCAAACTTTATCAACTAAAACATATTTGCCTAAAGGGTTCGATACTTTAATCACAAACTCAGTAGACTCGACAGGCAAACTCTTATTAAACACCAAATTCATACATATATACGAGTGTGTCGATCCAGGGTCAATTAAAGCAATCATATTAGTATCATAAAGAGTGAATATATTGGTAATAATATCTGGAGATGACGCTTCTTCACAAGCGCAAATAGCGTAGGCTCTAGCAGGTATTCTAGCCTCAGATCTCACAGCTGAAGTCCCTAGTTATACCTCTACCACTGGATACATTTCCCATATTTCTCGATGGTCTCCCTCTCGCAATCGTATTGCTAGATCTTACATTTTGAACTTTTTCTTTCTCAGATAACTCTGGGCAATCTCGGATAAAGTGATCTGGTGAACCACATTTGAAGCAAGCTTTAGTACTCTTATTCCAGCATTCACCAAAATGTCTTCTCCCGCACTGTTGACACTCGGGTTTGTTATTTCTTACACTGCCAACACTTGAGACAGATGTAGCTTCAGCTTTAAGATTCACATGTAAATTTCCACGATCTCTATTCTGATATCCCACTGATGCATTAGATCTACTATACGAATCTCGAAATTTCTTTGATGAAGAATAAGAAGGTTTATTCATTGATCTTTTCTTGAATCTCTAGCCTCTAAATAAGTGTAACAGCCCGATTTTGACCCTAATCAGAATAGTGATTTTGGGGCCATAAATTTGAGTCCAAAAAATATTTTAAAATTATTTTTTGTTTTTATTATGTGTGAATTTGTTTGTATTAAATTTTCGTGTTTTAATTTTGTCGTTTAGGTGTCCGATTAAATAAAAAGACTTAATCGCGTAAAATGTAAAAGTTACAAAATAAAGTGTAAGTGCTAATTTGTTAATGGCTTTTTAATATTAGGTCCTTCAAGGGAACATAGCCCATTTCACATATTAGTGGACGGCATATGTCAAAAGTAACCTTATTATTATTGTTTTATATATTAAATTATAAAGGTTATTTTGGTAATTTGTAAAATTAAACAAATAATAATAAGACAAAAAGCATTAAACAAGCCATTTTTGTCCATCTTTTGTGCCGAATGTAAAGAAGAAGAAAAGATGAAAGCTTAGGTATATTTAGCCATGCTTGGAGCTTAAAATTCAAGGTTAGTTTTGTTCGGTTTTTGATATTCTTTACGTTTTTGAGATCGTTGCTTTGAGTACTATCTGACCCATGTCTCAATTTTTTATTTTGATGATGATTTTGTGTTTTGCCATTGATGATACCTTGTGTTTTTTGTTGTTTGATGATGAAATATGAAATATATATGTTAGATTAACAAGTTTTTTCTTTGAATTTTTGATGAATTTGAGTAATTAGGACTAAATTGCAAAAATATATTTTGAGGGACTAAAATGTAAAATAAATGAAATGTGTAGGCTTGTATGAGGACTAGGAATATTCGGCCCTTGTATAGTGTAGTCAAATTTAGTGTATTTTGTGTTTTGTGCAAAAAAGATTAAATTGTAAAAAGTGTGAAACGTTAGGGGCAAAATTATAATTTGCCCATTTATGTGAATTTAGAATAAATTGAATAGAATGGTGTTTAAATAAGCTTAGTTTGTATATGTTTAGATCAAGAACCAAAGAAATCAAGTTTGGATCGAGGAAAGACAAAAGTAGTCGATTAGTCGATTTTACAGTCGTCGACGTCCAAGGTAAGTCAGTAAGCATTTGAATGTTGATATAACTATGAATATATATTTGTTATGTATTAAATTGAATTATTTGAATTTATATATGCTATGTGTGAATGTAAACATTGTGAATTGGCTATCTTCCAAGCTTGATTCGATCGAGATATGACATCCGTAAGCCCCGTAGGAACCTTAGGAATAGATAGGATACATATGCCATGGCATAGGATATCCGATATGTGTTATCGTGTAAGACCACATCCAGGATGTTGGCATCAACTTGTGTTTACGTGTAAGACCATGTCTGGGACATTGGCATCGTATTTGATTCGTGTAAGATCATGTCTGGGACAGTGGCATCGATATGTGATTACATGTAAGACCACTTCTAGGATGTTGACATTGTACAAGCTTCCGACTATCCGCGTATCCTTTTGAATTCGAATGGTTCAACAGGCATGTGTAAGTGAAGGCCAATGTGTATTTCAAATTAAAAGAACTCAGGTACATATATAAACTGTGTTATGAAGAGAAAGGTAAGTTATATGTTTAGTTCATTATACAAAGGTTAATGTATAAGCATGTGAACTATGTATAAATTTATAAATTTGGGTATTCGGCCAAACAGTTTTATATATGATTTTGATATTGAGTTTTGTGTAAGCTATTATGAATATGTTTAAGTTATCTATTTAATTTGTATATGAAAAGATTTAATGTTAATTTATATTCATATTTTGTATATGTGATTTGGCTTAATTGGTTGATAATAACTTGCTTATGACTTACTAAGCTTAAATAGTTTACTCTGTGTTTTTATGTTTACTTCTGCTTTATAGATTTGGATATACGTTATGAGCTCGGGGATCGTCAGCAAGACTATTCACACTATCAACAGTTTCCTTTGGTATTTTACTAAGTTGAAAATTAAATATATGGCATGTATAGCATAGTAAAAGGTTGAATATGAATTAAGTACTTTGTATATAATTAATAGCCATGCGAAGATGGCTTATCTTTTTTTGATTAATTTGGTATCTATGCTTATGGTTTATGATGGTCATTGAAAATGAGCTTATATTTATGCATATTTGATTAAGGTATATGTTCACGGTAGGTAAGCATGTGTGATGTTTATAAATTAGGCTTATTGAATTTGGGTATGTGATTAATGCATGTATATTGGTTATGCTTTGAATGATGGATTGAATAAGTTAAGATAAGGACCAAAACCGAATGTATACATATAGATATATATTGGTTGATGTTAAGTGAAATGTATGTGTAATAAGTTTTAGTAAGTATATGTACTTGTATGATGTGATTTGGTTTTGATAATATAAAGGTTCAAATATGGTGACTAGGTATAAGGTTATGTTTAGTCATTAAGTCATTGATAATTGAGTTTGAATTAATAATGTTAAATACATATATATATATTAACCATGATATGAAATTATGATGGATGATTAAATGTGATGCAATGTATTTTGTTTTGTGTTTAGGTTATGAAATTTAGTTGCTTGATGAGGTAAGAATTTGAATGGAAAGTTTTGAATGTATATTTATAAGTTAATTTATGTTAAGTGTTGGACAAGTGGTTAATATGTTATATATGTATGTGTGTGTATTGGTTTTGAAAGATAGCATGATTAGGTACATCATTCACCTATTTAAATGATTGATATGTTGAATAGATTAACTAAGATGAATTATATGATATTCGAATAGCACATAAAACGAATGACTAAGTATGTGGTTTAATTGGTTAATGATATATTAAAATGATTAAGCATAAGGTGAGTTTGATATTTTTTAATAAATGAAATTGAAATATTGAATGTCTTATTGCTTGGTAAGTATAAATAATAAAATATGTTTGAATTTATAAAGATTAGTATGATTTGATTGAAATAGCAAAATGTGCAACTTTATTCTGTTTGGATGATTCAATACACAAATACTCAATTTAGATGTAATGTGTTATGTTTTAAAATATATATATATATGCCTGTTCTGAGTTGTGTCTTATTTGGTAATGCCTTGTAACCCTAGTCCGGCGACGGATACGGGTTAGGGGTGTTACAATCAGCTTTCTTCTTTTCTCGACTAAAATCTTCAGCTTTGCAGGCCCGATCAACTAACACAACAAATTCTTTTAAATCTAAAATTCTGACTAGAAGTTTAATGCCTTCGTTCAGCCCATCAACAAACCGTTTGCACATTATCTCTTCAGTAGAAACATACTCTCGAGCATACTTGCTTAACCGTACAAATTCTCTTTCATATTCTGTCACGGTCATTCGGCCCTGTTTCAACTCCAGAAACTCTTTATGCTTTTGATCAAGGAACCACTGACTTATATATTTCTTTCAAAATTCCATCTGAAAGAATTCCCAGGTCATTCACTCTCTCGCCACTACAAACACAAAAGTATTCCACCATTGATACTCAGAGTCTCTCAGAAGAGAAATATCACACTTTAAGCGTTCAGTTGGAGTACACGAAAGTTCATCAAACACTCTGATAGTATTTTCAAGCCAAAATTCAGCTCTCTCAGAATCATCATCAACATTATCTCTGAACTCTTCATCCCCGTGTTTACGGATCTTATCAACTAGAGACTTGTTCAATTTTAAAACTTGACTCCTTGAGGAGCTACGAGTACAGGTTGGGGAGCATGAGGTGGTGGAGGTTGTTGAGCAGCGAGTTCATTCAAATATATTGAGTGAACCATTCGTTCATCATTTGGAAGAAGGCTTCTTTAGCCTCTCCTCCCTAGCTGCCCATTAGGGGTCTAGAATCAAACGGTGCTATCCCTTGAGTGGGAACAGGCGTATTATTTTCAACCTCATAAGCTATTGCTCAATTGGGATCCATTTTCTATATAAAAACACAATTTTAAATGTCAGGAGTCATCACACTATCACAGTTTATATATGGCATGTATAGCTAGACTCTCACACGCGCTACGTTAGTCCTAGAATCGACTAAACTGTAGCTCTGATACCAATAAATGTAATATTGCTCAACCTATTCAATGCCGAAATAGGGTTACAGAGCATCATCGAACTTACAACACTTTAAAACACACATTTCATATACAATTTATCATTTCATATACAATTCAACCACAACCAACGATAGTGTCCTTTAAACGAGCATATGAAGCCTTAAACATGCATTAGAAATAGTTCAGGACTAAACTAATAACTCGAGAAATTTTTGTGAAACTTAGAAAATTTTGTTTCAAATAGAAGACACACGCCCGTGTGGCCAAGCCGTGTGTCTCACATGACCACCAAACACGCCCGTGTCACAGGCCGTGTGAAAACAAGGGGTACATACTAACTTGGGTTACATGGCCAACCAAACGCCTCTATGTCTAGCCCGTGTGCCCATCGAAGTGGCCACACAAGCCTGTGTGCCAGGCCGTGTGTTAGGCCATGTCAAACCTATAGGTTATACTGACTTATGCAACACGGCCAAGTCACACACCCGTGTGCTAGGCCGTGTGTCAATTAGGGGTATACAAATTTGTACCACACGACCGAGCACACGCCTGTGTGTGAGACCGAGTGGAGCATACTGACTTCATTTCAATTTCAACACCAAGGGATACATGGTCGTGTACCATGACCGTGTGTCACACACGGTTGAGACACACACCCTTGTCTCTGCCCGTGAGGACAAAAATAGGCTATTTACCAAGCCTATTTGCCACCCCATTTGGTACACATTTTCACCTACACAATTGACACCAAACCATAGCATAATATACAATCCAAAACAACCAAAACAAGCCTAAATCTTACCATTTCAATACTAACCAATTCAAGGCTCATAAGTACCACAATATACTAACTAAACTCATACCAATCTTGTCTACTCAATCACCGAAATGACCATTATCAAAGATGCATTATTAGGCCTAGTTTCACAAGCATACATATTTCCACAAGTCATCAATTTACCATTCATAGTACCTATTATCATCAATCATCACAACCAACTCAATAAGTACAAGACATAAGCACATATATATATGCACATGATTCAAACAAACCAAATATACCAAAATTAAGCCATCACCCATGGCTATTTATACAAACCAAAATATATACATTTACAAGCCAATTCATTTGGCCAAAGTCATTACCAAAATATAACTAACATGACTCAAACACCTATACATGCCATATACTTAAACATAGTTTCAAAAGTTCCAATGAGTCAGTAGATAGTGTGGTGAAGTCTCCGACGATCCCCAAATTCAAGCTAGATTTGAAATCACTATAAAACATGGAAAAGCAACAAAGCAAGCTATATAGCTTAGTAAGCTCGTATGAAATAAACTTAATGCAATCACATAAATAATATTCAATGAGTTGGATACATCAACATGTAACTTACATTAGCTAACAAACCTTTCAAATACTTATTCACAAGATTATATAATTTATTAATCATTTCTTCGATTTAATGCTAAAATAGTTTATACACATACCTGTACCATCTCGTAAAAATCTCATACACATCCTCGTATTACATTTACCCGTTGATCCATTCAAAATAGAAGTCGGATACTCAAGGGTCTCACACGATAAATACCTATTCCATGGCTCGTAGCTAAATCAAGGTAACTTATCTTTGAAGTTTTGATATCATGGCCCGAAGCAAAAATCAGCCGATATGCATGGCCCGAAGCCAAATCGGTATATCTCGCACCTGAAGTGCTATATCATGGCTCGAAGCAAACTCAAGTATACCTAATGACATGTCAGTAGCATCCTAAACTATTCTTAAGGTTTAATTGTGTTTCCAACTGTTGAATCTTCATCGAATCATTTTCGAACTCGTACATATTCACATAATCACAATTCATGCTATATCGAAGCATATAAAATACATTTAAAATGAATTTATAACATACGAACTTACCTCGGATGTTAAAACGGCGAATCGAGTCAATTAGTCGATAACTTTATCTTTTCCCCGATCCAAGCCCGTATTTCGCTTCTCTTGATCTAAATATTTTCAAAATTAACTTATTTAATCATATATTCATTCAATTTAGTCCAAAACAATCTTTAAGGCACATATACTCTTTTTCCCCTAAACTTTCACATTTTCACAATTTAGCCCTTATTGCACAAAATACAAATTCATGCAATTAAGTCCCTACCCATGCTAGCCAAATTTCTATAGTACTCATATTAGCCCATATTTCTCATTTATTTCACATTTTAACCACTAAATTTACACATTTCTCAATTTAATCCCTATTTTGCATCTTTACTAAAAATCACTTAACAAAACTTGTTTAACTATCAACAAGCATTCAAAATCTATCGTCAAACATCATAACACACATGTATTCATTAATGGCATCATTCAAAATCTTTAACAATTTTGTAAATTAGTCCCTGGGCTAGCTAGACTAAGCTGCAATGATCTCAAAAATATAGAAATCATTAAAAAACGAGTCAAAATCACTTACCAATTGAGCTACTAAGTGACCGAACCCTAAAATATTTCCATGGATGTTTTCTTCTTGTAAAATTCAGCTAGGGAGGATGATAACTAATAAAATGTGATTTTGTTTTATTTATTTTATCTTTAATTATCAATTACCAAAATTAACATTTAAAAACATTAATAATTACACCAAATACCACTCCACTATCATCCACTATCTCATAAATGGGTTAATTACCATATAAGGACCTTAAATTTAAGATTCTATAGCTATTTAACACCTTTAACTTATAGAACCCTAATTTTACACCTTATTCGATTTAGTCCTTTTTACTAAATTAAGCATTCAAACAATGAAATTTATTAACGAAATTTTCACACCAATATTAAATCATGTTTTAAACATTAAAATAATAATAAAATAAATATTTTAACCTCAAATTTGTGGTCTCAGAACTACTATTCGATTTGACCAAAAATGGGCTGTTATAATATTTATTATCATACGAGCGTACTAAGCTTTATAGCTTACTCTGTTTACTTTTCTGTATTTTATAGTGATTTCAAAGCCTACTCGAATTAGGAGTTGTTGTAAATCTCACCACACTATCCAGCTGGGATTTTGGTACTTTTAAACTTGTGTACTTGGTTATATGGCATGTATAGGAGTTGTGATTAATATGGCCTATATGTTTGTAATGTTGATAGCCATTTGATTTGGCTTGTAAATGATATATGATTTTGGTTATATGCATAGCCATGTGAGTTGGCTTATTTTGGTATACTTGGTGATGAATATTTATGTGCAAATGACCTTTTGATTTATGGTGTATAATTAATTTGGGAATGTCTTGTTGTGGATTGATATCTTGTATAGCAAATGGTTGGAATTGAGATGAGCATGTATGCTAAGTTAGGCACAAAGTGTAAAATAGGTAATTGACCATTTAGGAATACTTTAGAAGCATTTATGGTATGTTTTGAATTCGCAAAAATATAATGTTATGAGCATTATAGTTGTTGGTATTGGAATAACATGATTT
The DNA here is from genome assembly GCA_025506655.1 of Gossypium rotundifolium. NCBI lineage: Eukaryota > Viridiplantae > Streptophyta > Magnoliopsida > Malvales > Malvaceae > Gossypium > Gossypium rotundifolium. The sequence goes on from CP106727.1 coordinate 22,172,926, forward strand.
AGGCTTGGTTGAGATTGGTTTGATTGCCTATTGATGATAGGTTTTATGCCATTTGACATGTTTAGGTTGATGCAAGTTTGGGTGGGAAAGATGTCTTAGAAAATAGCCTATTTTTGTCCACACAGCCGAGACACGGGCGTGTATCCCTTAGTACTTAATTAGAAATCAAGTCAGTACACTCCACACGGCTCAACACATGGGCGTGTGACTTGGCCGTGTGGCATAAGTCAGAATACCCTACAGTTTTAGCACGACCTAGCACACGGCCTGACATACAGATGTGTGAGGCCATTTCGAAAGGTACACGGGCTAGTCACATGGACGTGTGGTTGGCCGTGTAACCCAAGTTAGGGAGTTACACGGGATCGGACATGGGCAGGGACACGGCCATGTAATCCCATTTAGAATGTCCACATGGCCTGTAACATGGGCGTGTCTTTGGCCATGTGAGGCACACGGCAGGGCCACACAGACGTGTGTCCCCTATACTTTGAAAATTTTCTATGTTTTCCAAAATTTTCCTTAAACTCTCAGCTTAGTCCCGAACCACTTCTAATGATTGTTTTCAACCTCGAGGGCTCGTAATAGGGACTACATGATTGTATTTGAATGATATTTGTTTGAATATGAGAATTGTATGATTGTTTTATTGAAAAGTCTATTAATGCTTCGAAACCCTATTTTGAAAATGGGTACGGATTTGGAATGTTACAAAAACGTACTTAGCTAGACACATTTTCAAATAAATATAAAGAAAGTGTGTCCAGTTGGGTGAGCTTTCCTGCTGACATGACAGGAAAGCTTGCCTAGTTGAATGCACTTTCTATCCACCATCACTCAAAGGTTGAAAAAAGTGCCTTGATCCCGTGAATCATAGGTAAGATTTAAGACTCCTCTTTCAGGTATAAGATGAAAATGTTTCTTCTGCGACGCATTTTCGACCATGAGGTTTTTTCTTTTCAATCTCACCCCTCCCCCATGCCTATAAAAGTGGGGCTCTCCTTCTATACCCCATCATCCCTAAACCCATCGTCTCTCTCGTCATCATCCCTACACTTTACAATATTTTTCTCTTTCGGGTTTTTTCCCCGCTTCAATGTTAAAAATTTTCATCGATAATAAAATTTCCTGTTTGAGGTATTATTGAGTTATCGGTGATGTAATATTGCTTCAAGACACACATTTCATATATCCTGCCGAGATGAGACTATTACCTTAGAAACCTATCCTATAGATATTAGGTTTTGGGGTGATTGAGCTTTATACGGTCATGGGTGGAAGTCTACATAGAGGTCTTGGTTGATGGCCATTATATGGTCAATGATCAAAGAATAACGAGCAAGCTAGTTGACTGTAGTTATACAGGCATGAACTTAAACTTTTTGGGTACCCGAAGATATTGCCATATAAATACCATACAGAAGTTTAAGGGCATAATTTTAGGTCAGTTTCATCGTGTATGTAGGACTCTCAGGTGGGCAATAGCTATGATATTGGAGTAAAGGTGATGCTCCTTTCGGGGCGACAACAGTTGTTATTAAACAACCCATTAATAACGATGACTGTTGTCACGCCGACTCGAGTTTGACCTCTACTCTAGTGGAACATCTATTCTCTGCTTGAGAGCCCTCTTGTGTCCACCTGAGTGTCAACCTTCAAATAAGAATAAAAGATTAAAAATACCGACTGCCTGGAAATAGGGAAAAATATTACGTTAATTATATCATAAAGCCCTTCATTTTTCCCTACGATTATGATATTAATCTTATATATGGTATATATAAGGTATCATTTACGAGTATCCAAAACACTAGAACTCGTGACCGTATAACAACCGTCAATTGGTCCCTAATTATACTCGAACCTGTGACCACATCACGACCACTTATTAGGATCTCCACCTAGACTTCGACCTGTGACCGTATCAAACATTGCCACCGCGAAACTTGACTTCCATAGGATAGGTTTCTGAGGTAATGGTCTTATCCTAGCATGACATATGAAATGTATGTGTTCTAAAATGCATTATCACATCTCCGACCCCTCAAATTTGCTTATAAACTTTCACAGTTTTACTCTCAAAACCATAAACCCTAAACCCTAGTTGCTAAACCAAAAACCTTAACCTTAGAAAAACCCTAAAAAAATCAATGGCCGATGAAAGAGTGTGTATGTGAAAGCATGTCCAATTGGGTGCGCTTTTACACACAGTCTCTCTAAAATCGACCTATTTCCCTAAATTTTGAAAAAAAAGGCATATTTGGCCAATTAAAAAAATGACATATATTAACAATTTAGCCATCAATATGTAACACCCGAAACCCGGCCTAGACGTTATGGTTGAATCCAGAAGTGTTACGAAGAAGGGTTTTGAAACTGATTTTACTTCGACAAAAACCTTGTAAGTTTACTTGTTAAAAAGTATTCGAATTTTACAAAACATATTCATTTACTTATTTATTACAAAAATCGTCATTAATTTGTTCTTTCGCCAAAACATAATTTGTAGCAAAAATCTTTAAAAAAATCGTTATATTTTGGAAATCCAGTTCGTATTTTTAGAAAAACCTTTGTTTCCATAAATTATTTTAGCCAATCATCACATGATAGAAAACATCCAAAAACCAAAACCAACAGTTAAAAACTATACAATCTAGAGAGTCCCAAAAATTACAAACTCTCAAATAAATCCAGAATTTAAGAATACCAAAAACTCAAAGGCAGTTTAAACTCAAAGCCTTTGTCACACCAACCCACCTATGTTCACGGGTTACCTGGACAAAATAGACAAACATAGGTGAGTTTTCGTAAACTCAGTGTGTAACCGAACAGAGATAGTCATGCAATTTACACAAAATTACATATGCAATCAGATACAAATCTGGACCTAAGTCCTTATTAGAAACAGATATTAGAATCAGATAATAGATCAGACGTTTAGTATCCTACTCCCATCCTCTACACGCCATCTCTGTCCATCCCATCACACCATGTGGGATTAAAAATACCCATTCATCCCTACACACCATATAGTGTCGATACAACACTTAACAGATAATATGCACCAAACAGCCAGAATATAGGTGAAAGGTCACCGTACAGATCACTTTCTCCACATATAACAATCCCACCCCAATACAGATACAGAATACAAATGCAGAAGTATCAGAATACAAATGCTTAACATGCTCGCATACAGATAAATACATACTCAAACAGTACAGTCAGACAAACATATTAGTATCCTACTCAGATTAGTCTACTAGAATATCAAATCACATAAAGTAGGGTTTGGTTAGCCCTAACTGCCCTTACGTAGGCCCACAGTCGATCGGAACAATCCATGCGACCCTAGGGAAAATTTTAAACTTTTGGGCCTACATGCCCGTATGGGTCCACACGCCCTTAGCATTGCCCGTATGACCCACACGGCTGGCCCAAAGCCCATACGCACGTGTGGCATACTCGTGTGGCCCACACGACCACACTCACACCATCACATGGTCGTGTCATGCGCACGACCACACTTTTGTCAGTCACACGACCGTGTCTCAACACGGCCAGCCACATGGCCGGCCACATGCCTGTGTGGCATCGACAAACGCAATTTTCGGCTTTCGTCAAACCTCTTTTTCTCGTGTTAGGAGTACACACAGGTATAGTTTTGATGCTACTGCAATCTCGAGCCTATCAGAACCTAAAGACAGCATTCTAATGACCTATTAGCAACCAATTTACGATTTTATTAACGCAAAAACGAGTAGCACAACCAAACTTACCACCAAAAAAAGTAATTACAGACACGGTTTAAGCTGTTGAAGCAAAATTCACTGATTCACCGCCTTCTCCTACGAAAGAAAAATCCATAACGATCAAAACTCCCAACCACACCACCATGCCAATTTCGAAAAGAAAGAGACTATCACACAAAAGTCAAGCCACCATCAATAAAGCCCTACTTACCTAAACTAAATGGGAAGCAACGATGTTACAGATGCAACGATGGGAATTCAATAGATGAAAAGCAAAATTTGAGAGAAAATAAAAGAAAGTGGAGAAAGAAAAATGGGAACGTTAGAATCAGATGGAAAATTAGGAAGAGAGAGAAAAAAATAAAACTAAAATAAGATAATAAAAGTAATATCTCAACCCCCCCATTATCCCACTAACTAATCGACCCACTATCTCACAACTTGATTCTCATTCAACAACTTCAAAGTTTCGATTCTACCGAACCTCTATCACACAACCAAAGTAAAAATTATCACCCACGCTCACGCAAGGATTCAAACACAGAACCTCCAACACACTAACCCCTTACCACTCGGGCTAGCAAGCTCATTCTAATGTGAGTTTACAAACAATATTACAAAAGTCTACCTAGCAGGGATAAGGCTAGGATAAAAAATAACAGAATTGCCAAAAGTGGAACTTGAACCAAGACCTTACACACACACCCAGAACACTTAACCACTAAAGCAAATACACATTTATGCCAAATTTCCCAAAAGCGGACTTAAATTATTCAGGGCGTTACCCAATGGAAATGGAGAAAGAGGAGAGAGGGCAGTGTTGAAGAAGACCAGTTCAACCGTTTTAGGACCAAGAGCCAGAAAGGAGTCCCCCTACTATGTTGATACTTGGGGTATTTATAGGTAAGTGAGGGTTTCTACCCAATTATGTCACTTATTGGGCCTTGTGTGACCCAATGGAGGGTTCAACCATGTTCAAATTGAGGTACCGATATATGTATAACAATAATATACCATAAGGTCAATTGCACGTTTAGAGTTTAAGGTTACGTATCATTAATATAAAATGTACATTATAATAGCATAGTTGTAAATACTAGGGTTACAGATCATTACTAATCTACCTTAATTATATAATGTTAATTGTATATACTATATATTTACCATAAAGTTAGTTACATGTAGGGGTGAAATCGATTTGTGTCGATTGGGTTTTCAGGGCTTTTTGAAGCATCCATCATAATTCGGTTTGGTTCTCGATTTTTCCATGTTAATTTTTTGTTTTGAATTTTTAAAACTTTTTTGAAGAAATTTTAAATTATTTTCACTATTTTAAATATAAAATATTTAATTTTATATAATTAAAATTAATCATTTATGAAATAAAAATGGAATTTGGTTTAGTTTGAGTTACATAATTTTTAAATTTGTATTCTATAAATTATCCAAATATATTTATTCAAATAATTGAGTTGATCAACTAATGAAAAGAGTAATTGCATCTTTAAAAATTTTGATTTTATATCATTGTTTAGTTAGATTTGGGGATAAAAAAAGATTTAAGTGAATAATTGAATAATATATTAAAAATATTTTTTCTCATAAAAATTAAACATATTTAAAATTATTATATTTATTATTAATTAATAATTGTATTTTAAAATTTATATTATTTTATATATTATTTAGTAATTTATGTATATTATAATCAATGTGAAATTCTAGCTTTGGCAGCTAAACTAGTCCTCCAAGGCTAAGATTTAAGCCATGGTAGAAGCAAAATAATGAATATTTTAGAATCGGATACTCATATCTATTCCGAACCCATAACTAATAGTAATTTTTGTTATACAATAAATATTAAATACAATATCTGAATAAATAATATAAACAAATATTTATATTGATGTAAAACATCAGATTTAAATAAAATAAAGTAATTAAATATTTATATTTATTTAAAATATTAGATCTGAAAATAATTAAATACCGAGATCTTGAAAAACTAGAAATCAAATAAGGCACTTGAAGAAACGTTGGTCATCTGTCTCCCAAGATACCACATCAAAATAATCGTGACAGTAATACGTCTGCAGTGATCAACGAACAAAACTTGCTTTCTTCTATTACTGAAACGTTTGAAAATTTGGAGAGAAAAAGAAAAGAATTTCGTTGTGTGTCTCTAAAAAATTTTAAAGTATTCTTTAAATTTTTATAGGCATTCAATATGGAAGAATTTTAAAAAAAATTTATCATGTCGTACAAGTGCATTTGGATTTGCACCCCCCCTGCACATGAAAGAGAACATTAGTTCAATTATTTAATAATTATTAAGTTGGTTTATATATATATATATATAAGTTTCATATTTGATTCACAATTAATGTGGGACTAATATTTTTATTTTCTTCAACATAATTCACAAGTAAACTTACTTTAAATATTAATTTTGAGTATATGATATCCTTACAAATGTCTTATGAGGTAGAATATAAAATTATAATATTATAATTAAAATTCTTCATTTATCAATCGAAAATATGTCTCAAAATTTTAAAATTATATTCTTTCAACAAATTTAAATTTAAATAAAAAATTAAATTCAGGATCTAAATTATCATCCTAATAATGCAGAATCGCAAACAATTATTTTAGGCATGGGCGTTGAATGATAATGACAGCTAAACCTTGAAAATGGAGAATGGAACCGCCTACTTTTCTTGAAAATGAAGGCAGAAAATCGCAAAGTTGGTGGCCTATTCATTCATGCACTGCACAAAACAGAAAACAACGTGTTCATTAATCTAAATATTATAAACAAAATAAATTATTTAATAATATGTGTCTAATTCAACAATATTTTAATAAAAAATTCAAAGTGAGACCACAAAATAATTTTTTTTATTACTTTTGATATCTCCAATTATCACCTCAATATTAACATACAAAACATAATATTTTAATAAATAATAGAAAAGCCGAAAATCACCATTCAACTAACCTACAGATAGGTGATGGCTTCAAACGTGTTGAGAGATTAGGTTTTTCTTCAATTTTCTTTCTTTGGTATTCATAAGAAGGGTACAAACATTCCAAGATGCTTAGGTGACAATTGGAGGAAAATATACACTTTTTGGGACTAACCAATCTTTTTAGTTTTTTTAACAGGTGAGTGACGAGAATATAACTTTTTTTAAAAAAATTTATAAAAAATAGCCGAAAAAATAATTATTTACTAAAAAGGGTCATTTCTTTCAAAAACGCGTACACGTCAGTACGTTTTCAGGGGATGCAGCAAGAAAACGCATCCATGAGGGAGCGTTTTCTGCCACATCAGCAAAAAAAGCTTCCTTGAGGGCGCGATTTGTTGATATGGCAAAAACACTCCCCCAAAGACGCATTTTAACCCGTGTTTTTTTAAACAAAAACTATTCTCGATTTTTTTTAAATATTTACAAGAATAAACCTTTATAAATGCTCAAAATGACAATACCATTTTTTTAAGGTGTCATCAATTAATAAGGAAATATAACTTACAAAGGAAATCTTTATATAGACTCAAAGTCTCATTTCACTTGTTTTCTTGAGCAATGTGAGATATGTGTATATATAGACTCATGAATAATTTTGCAGCTTGTTCTTAAATAATGTGGGATTCCTTTCTCTTTTAACTAACAACATGAGATTAAAGACTACACTTGTATTTGATAATTTTTTACAAAATAATTTCTTTTTTTATATTTTGTTAATATTTTCTTATATTATAAAATTATCTTTTAAGATCTTTAATCTTATTGCATTTTAGAATTGTTAAAATATACAAAAGAACTATTAAAAAAGAGAACAAATTGCACATATGAAACTTGTACATGCAATAATCTTCTATTCAATTTTAAATGTTTGAAGTTAATATAAATACAATTCAAATTTTAAAATAATTTTCACTATTTAAATTTAGAAGTTATACTTTTAATTTTTTATTATTTATTTTATTTTGTATTATGAATGTTTGATTAATAAATAAATGGTGAGTATTTGGTACTCAAATAGTATTTTTGTAATTTAAAAAATTGATATATCTTTTAAATATTTATTTATTTTAATATTTTACTATACTAATTAATTTTTAATTCTAATTTAATTTAATTTTCATCACCTAATGAATGTTGATAAATTTATTTCATATATATTTTGACTAGATAGATAATCTATTAAAACATAGTATATAATTATGTTAAATTAATTTTTTATAGAAATATATAATATACATAAAATATAATAATTATTTTTCATATTTTATATCTAGATTAAATTACATTAGTAGTCACTTAACTATATTTTTAGCTATCGAATTATAAAACTTACAAAATGATCACTCAACTATTAGTAATTTTTAAATATTTATTTTTAATATTTTACCATGCTCATTTTATATTTTATATTTTTTACTTATAGAGTTTAAAATTTTTATTTATAATGTAACAAATGTTAACTTTTGTAAAAAATTTAAACTCTAAGTAAAAAATATCAATTATAGTGTAGCATTTAATCTCATGTTGTTAGTTAAAAGAGGAAGGAATCCCACATTGTTTAGGAACAAGCTGCAAAACTATTCATAAATCTATATATACACATATCTCATATCTCACATTGCTCAAGAAAACAAGGTAAATGAGACTTTGGATTTATATAAAGATTTCCTTTATAAGTTATATTTCCTTATTAATTGATGACACCTTAAAAAAAAAATGGTGTTGTTACTTTGAGCCTTTATAAATGTTTATTCTCGTAAATTTTTAAAAAATTCGAGAATAATTTTTTTTAAAAAAAACACGGGCTAAAACACGTCCTTGGGGGAGCGTTTTTGCCACATTAGCAAAGCGTGCCCTCAAGGAAGCGTTTTCCTGCTGCATCCCTTGAAAACGCGCTGACGTGGACGCGTTTTTGAGGAAATGACCCTTTCCGATAAATAATTATTTTTCGGCCCTTTTCCTTAAATTTTTTAAAAATTTAGTATATTCTAGTCATTAACCCTTTTTTAATAGATTAATCGAAAATTACAAATTTGATGTAATTATTTGTACCGATGTAGAGGACTAATTCATTCAGATAGTGACACATCATCACTTAGTAGTAAAAATAGATGATTTTTTTAACATAATGATTGGTTTGCTCTTTGATCTAACTTATAAGACTAATATGCTCATTTTTTTAACTCCTAATACAAAAATCTTCAAAATACTTTTACCTAGATTAAACTTGACAATAAATAAAATGTCAATTCTACTAAGTTTTGAATAAGATATTTTTGTTACTTGACAAGTTCAATCCAATTCAATTCAAATTAAATAAATATAAATATTTTCATTTATATTTAATTATAAAATAAATATTATTTATAACATTATTCAATTTTGAGTGAAAATAAAAATGGATAAACTACACCGTTCATCACTAAATTATGGACAAGTTTTTGTTTTAAGAAAGGGTAAATTACACCATTCATCACTAAATTATGGGCAAGTTTTTGTTTTAAGAAAGGGTAAACTACACCATTCTTACTAAATTATGGGTAAGTTTTTGTTTTGATCTCTTGACTAAAAAAAGTTACAATTAGGTCACTGAACTATTCAAAGTTTTAATTTAAGCCACTGAATTGTCAAGTTTTTTTGTTTTTTAAAGTTCTGTCAACAAGCTCCAAGTGATGATTCGACGATCGATATAATGGATTAATACCCATCGGCGAGTAGAAGAACATACCTTAGATCCAAGTTGATCTGACGATTAATGACGGATTTGAAGAAAAAAGTTGTTTGAATCTTGGTTCGTAGATTTGTGACATCTATAGTTGTTTCATAAAAAAAAAATGAACTATAGAAGAGAAGGGAGAAAAGAGCTTTCTATTGGTACAGATAATGTGAATAGAGAAAATGATATAGCATCGATTTAAAAATCTAATAATTTAAATGAAAACTTTTGAATAATTAACTAAATTGTAACATGTTTTTGTTAAATAAACCCAAAATTTAGTGACTAAGTTCATAAGAAATCATTTTGAAATGGGATTGCGATTGGGGCTGGCCAGACCCATGTGCAGGTCTTGAAGGAGGGATTTTTTTTCATTTCCAGTTTTCACAATTTTGATTTTGTTGGGCCTAGCCTAGGCCTGTTTCCCTAAATTCTAATGATATATATTCTTCCATATTCTACAAAATAGTTAAAATTTAATTCCAAATAATATGATAAATCAAAATTTATTTATGTGACAAAATTGGAATTTTTAAATGATTAACACTTTATTTATTATTGAGGTTAATAAATACTTTTCAACTTAAATTTTGATTTTAAAGCATTTTGAGTTCAAATAAAAAAATTTTGATAAACAAGCAACTTTTCAAATCAAACTTTAATTTTAAATTGAAATTTTAATCCGAGTTAAAAAGTCAAAATTTTTAATTTTGGAAAATTACTTTTCCATGAAGTTATATTTTATTCCCATTAAATCTTTCATTTTACAACATCATATCTAAAATTATCATTTTATCTTTTCAAAAGTACATTTTGTTAACAATAGTAAACACTATCAAATTTTCTAACGCACTTCTTAAAATTTTTTTCACGTAACTTTTCAAAAACATTTTTAAGTAAACTAGTCCCAACTTAAATATTCAACGATAAAAAGTTTTATAAAATTGTAAAAAGAAAAAAAAAAAAAAAGAAACATAGGCCTAATTACCTCTTAATTTTTATTCCTCCAACTTTTGAAATTTAATAATTCTAGTTTTAATTTCAAAAGTTTAGCCTATGATTTAAAAATCAAAGTAGAGTGCCGCATATTCAAATTTAATATAAATATGATACTAATTTAATTAAATTAAATTTTAAAATTTTCAAAATGTATAATAAATGATGGCAAAATTAAACTTTTGAATTAAACTAAAAAGCTTTTTATATTTATTTTATTAATATTTTTTATTACTAAGGATACAGTTCACTTAATTAGACTTTTAAATTCATATTAGGTTCCAATTAATATTATTTTAGATTTATCATCACTTAATTATTATTATAATTATATATTAATTGAAATTAATATTTAACACTAGATACATTAATAAAGTTATTTTATTCAATTACTAGCTAAATAAGTATTCAAAATTTTAATTTTGGTATGATTTAATATTTCATTTTTCACTACAAGAAAAATCCAATTTTCATTATTATTTTATATGCTGGGTTAAAGTGTTTGATACTTTTATTTAATAGTATTTATTATAAGTGGTTTTTTATTGCTGTGTTTTTGTTTCCATTACAGTAAAAAACTCATATTTCATTATTATTTGGTGCTTCATACTTTTATTATTATATAATCTTTAATAATACTTATAAAATTATGAATGTTTTTTCGCATAATGTTTTGAAATATTATGTGTATAGAGTAAATTACCAGAAAATACTTTTTTACAAAATTTCTTGAAAAGGACACATTTTCAATTATTTATCGGAAAGGGTTATTTTCTCCGAAAACGCGTCCACGTCAGCACGATTTCAGAGGATGCAGCAGGAAAACACATCCCTAAGAGAACGTTTTTGCCACATCAACAAAAAACGCTTCCTTGAGGGCACGCTATGCTGATGTGGCAAAAACGCTCTCCCAAAGACGCGTTTTAGCCCGTGTTTTTTTTTTAAATAATTATTCTCGAATTAAATTTTTAAAAAAGGTCATTTTTTAGATATTATAAAAATAGGCCAAATTTTTAAAAAATTTACGAGAATAAACATTTATAAAGGCTCAAAGTGACAACACCATTTTTTTTAAGGTGTCACTAATTAATATGGAAGAATAACTTACAAAGCAAATCTTTATATAGACCCAAAGTCTCATTTGCCTTATTTTCTTGAAGCAATGTAATATGAGATATGAGATATGTATATATATATATATATATCATGAATAGTTTTGCAACTTGTTTAAACAATGTGGGATTCTTCCTCTTTAACTAACAACATGAAATTAAATGTTACACTATATTTGATATTTTTTACAAAACAATTTCTATTTTTTATATTTTGTTAACATTTTCTCATATTATAAAATTATCTTTTGAGATCTTAAATCTTGTTGCATTTTAGAATTGTTAACATATACAAAAGAACTATTAAAAAAAAAAAACAAATTGTACATATGAAACTTGTACATGCAATAATTTTTTGTTCAATTTTAAATGTTTGAAGTTAATATCAATGCAGTTCTAATTTTTAAAATAATTTTCCATTATTTAAATTTAGAAGTTATACTTTTAATTTTTTATTATTTATTTTATTTTATATTATGAATGTTTGATTAATAAATAAATTGTGAGTATTTGGTACTCAAATAATATTTTTTGTAATTTTAAAAATTTATATATCTTTTTAAATATTTATTTATTTTAATATTTTACTATACTAATTATTTTTTAATTCTAATTTTAATTTAATTTTCATCACCTAATGAATGAACCGATAAATTTATTTCAGATATATTTTAACTAGATAGATAATCTATTTAAACATAGTATATAATTATGTTAAATTAGTTTTTTATAGAAATATATAATATAAATAAACTATAATAATTATTTTCATATTTTATATCTAGATTAAATTATATTAATAGTCACTTAACTAAATTTTTAGCTATCGAATTATAAAACTTACAAAATGATCACTTAAATATTAATTATTTTTAAATATTTATTTTAATATTTTATCATACTCATTTTATATTTTATATTTTTTTTTACTTAGAGTTTAAAAGTTTTATTTATAATGTAACAAATGTTAACTTTTTTAAAAAAATTTAAACTCTAAGTAAAAAATATCCAATATAGTGTAGCATTTAATCTCATGTTGTTAGTTAAAAGAGGAAGGAATTCCACATTGTTTTGGAACAAACTGCAAAACTATTCATGAATCTATATATACACATATCTCATATCTCACATTACTCAAGAAAACAAGGCAAATGAGACTTTGGGTCTATATAAAGATTTGTTTTGTAAGTTATATTTCCATATTAATTGGTGACACTTTAAAAAAAATAGTGTTGTCACTTTGAGCCTTTATAAAGGTTTATTCTCGTAAATTTTTTAAAAAAAATTGGTCTATTTTTATAATATCTAAAAAAATGATCTTTTTTAAAAATTTAATTCAAGAATTTTTTTTTGTAAAAAACAAGGGCTAAAATACGTCTTTGGGGGAGCGTTTTTGCCACATCAGTAAAGCGCGCCCTCAAGGAAGCGTTTTCTGCTGATGTGGCAAAAACGCTCTCTCAGGAACATGTTTTCCTGCTGCATCCCCTGAAATCGTGCTGATGTGGACGCGTTTTCGAAAGAAATAGCCTTTTCTGAAAAATAATTAGACAATAAGTCTTTTTCCGTAAATTTTGTAAAAAAAAGTATTTTCTAATAATTTACCCCTAATAATTACTTTTATTAAGGGAAGATTATTAATATAATTTTTTATTTAAAAAGAAAACATTAAAGTTAAACAAAAAATTATTTGTTTTATCATACACTACTCAACAAGGTTTGTCAAAGACTTTCCATTCAACATTCATTCTCATGGCAAGAACCGTTCGATATTCTATTCTTTTGTCTTTATACATGTACCACTCAAAATTTTTCTATCCGTTCAAATAAATCATTTACTCCCTCTCCTGACAAATTCTGGTCTAGAGTATGACCGCTCATCAGGTTAACTGTCTTTATACAGTCCATCTTTAAGATAATCTTCTTTAACTCCCTCAAAAGCCCCCACAACTCAGCTTCTAACACTGGACAAATCCCTATTTTACGGAAAAACCCGATTGTCCCTGGCCACTCCCCCTACCGCAGCAACAAACGAGCCCACTCCCACTGCTGCATCAGTATTTACCTTTATCCACTCTCCTTCCGGCACCTCCCATCGTATCCCCACTTCTCCCCCGCTTAAGCTATCCAAACCCTTTCGAAATAAACATCCAGTAGTACTAACGTTATCCGCAAGTAGCAAACACCACTGCAGAAATCCCTCTTTCCCTTCAAAGTTAGGATAAAAAGCTCTTTTGTTTCGCCAACTCCATAGGCCCCAACAAATAATCCCAAAAATCACATCCCAATAATGTTAACGAGTATCCAATCTTTGAGGCTGAAAGACATGAATTCAGTAAGTTTCGAAGGATGAGTAACAATCGACCAAGTTGTAACTGCCCTAAAACTAAGCCTCAACACATAATCCATGTCTTCCACCCTACATCCACAACTGTTGCAAACTTGCCTCCCCCGCCATATATCTCCGCACTCTTTCTGCATTTGTGAGGAGTCCGTCATTCAATACTAGCCATAGGAAAGATCTCACCCTTTGTGGCCCTTTTAGCCTCTATGCCGCCTTCCACGGAAAGTCGTTTACCGTCATTCAATCTTTGAGATTATTAATATTGATAAAACAGTGGGAGATATGGAAGGCTTGTTTAATCAATGATAAGATACTATTATGATATTTGTAATTTTTTTAATTTAATGTCCATCCAAAGTATTTTTAATAATTTAGTTTTTATATTTTAACGGATGATAATACATTTTATTTTTAAATTATCATTAGAAAAACAATTTATCAATATATTATTAATTATAATGTGATCTAACAAAAGTAGTATTAATTAACTATTAACTATCATGATAATATATTAATGTGAAATTAATTAATTTTAAAATATTTTTAAAAGTTCTATCAAAGTAATAATATCATAAAATTATTTTAAATATATATTAGTAATTAATAAAATTCACTTTATAAATTGTTGAAGTAATTAAAAATAATAAAAGTCAAACTTTTTTTCCCCTACGAAGCAGCTATAATCTCTTTTTACAATTTGATTTCAATTTCTTTAATGAGAGATGCATATATATATATATATATATATATATATATAAATTATTATGTATGTATATGTATATGTAGTATATAATCAATTTCTTTTTACAATATGTATGTATATGTAGTATATAATTATTGTTTGATATGTTTGGTTATTATTATTTGGGACAAATTCTAAAATTATATATGAATTCTAGTTTAATGTGTAATTGTATATATAATATACGAACTCAAAATTGCCCGATCTACACTAAACCAACCCATAATTCCCCAAGCAGACTTAAACCCACTAAAATACAAACCCAATTACAAGACCCAATAAAAATAATAAGAAAAATTAGCCCAATAGAAGCCCAATTGTAAACCCAACAGACCAAAAAGAAAACAATTGGCCTACTAACAAGACCCAAATCAACCCTAACCCTAACTCTAACCATAGCCACTTGCATCTGCTTTTGACCAGCCGCCAGTCAGACCTTCTGACGCTCTGCCACCGCCATCGGTCTTGTCCACCGTCCAGCACCGCCCAAGGTCCCTACAAACATTAAACAAGAGACGACAGAAAGCGAACAAGTTGTAAAAGATTTTAGGCTATAAAAGTCAAAGATTTTTCTTTGTAAGCAGTGGTTTTTTTTCTATTTTCATCAATAGAAATATAGAAATTCAAAAAAATCAAAGTGTAGCAAGCATTGATTAAACAAAAGAGCGAGATTAAAAGAAAACTCCTAACAAATCAAACACAGGTAGAAAGAAGGTATTTTCCTTACCATTTTGAAAGATTTCTCTTCTTTGCCTCTCGTTTTAGCACATATACATGTATTATATCGTCTAAAAAAGGCATAAAAAAGAGAGGATAGAATCTCACTTTTTCGGGGATCCGACCTCCATGCATGATGGCGCCATGACGAGCCACGCACCGTGAATCTGGACGGAATCTCACCGGAGATTGAGCCCTGCAGAGAAAAAAATAAGAAGAAAATCGATTTTTATTTCTTAAGCAGGTGAAATGAAATTTTTTAACAATTTTGGCCTTATATAGCCCCAAAAAAGCGACGTCGTTTTGGGGCTGGCCCTAACACCCAAAACGACGTCGTTTTGGCATTGACCCGATCCGACCGACCCGACCCTCCTTAGGATCCGCGTGTTTTTTAAACCAGAGGGGAATTGCACAATCAGCCCTTCCGTATTTTTAGTATTTCAAATCAAGTTTGCAGTATTCCCGCATTGGCCCTAAAATTTTGCACGATTTCGCGATTTGGTCCTTCCCTCAAACGACGCGTTTAACCTACTGGGGAATATTACCTCTTTGGTCCCCACCTTTTATGCTGCGTTTCTAATTTAGCCCCAAACCTATGTTTTATTTACAATTTGACCAAACTTTTGTTTTAATTCGATTTAGCCCATTTTAATTATTTTGCAATTTTATCACCATTTTATTTTTATTGTCCATTATTGATTATCTATTATTATTATCATCAATATTTTATTGCCACAACCACCATTTTACTTTTATTTGTTCATTTCATTTTTGTTCTACTATCATTTTACATATTATTTTCTATTATTATTCTATTATTATTACTACTATTATTAGTATTATTTTACTATTACTATTATTATTACTATTATTATTACTCTTTCTTATTGTTATTATTACTTTATTTATTACTATAATACTATTATTATTAGTTGTATTACTATTATCATTTTTACCATTATTTTATTTTATTTCATTATTTAATTATTATCATTATTATTTTGTTTTCATTATTACCATTATTACTATATCATTGATTTTATATATCTACTTTCTTTTATTATCACTATTTTCTATTATTGTTACTATTATTATTTTTACATCTATTATTATTATCATTGTTGTTATTTGTACATTATTATTACTATTATATCCCTTTATCTTATCATTAGTATTTTACTATTATTATTATCACTAATGTATTACTACCTTACTTATTATCATTTTATTATTTCCATCATTATCATTATTTTCTACCATCGTCAATACATATACACCATTGTCGCAATACTTTTCTTTCCCCACTACTTATATTCTCATCGTTCGTCTCCTTGATTTTCTCGACATCTCAATTTTCATAACAATCGATATTTCGTATTAGCAATTCGAGTGAATCGAGCCCTAACTTACTGGGTTCTGGTTTTTTTCGTTTAAGTTAAACAACGGGATATCTCTTTCAAAAATCGCAAATTCAAGTTTCGAATCGACATTCCATATTAGCAATTCGAGTGAATCGAGCCCTAACTTACTGGGTTCCGATTTTTCTCGTTTAAGTTAAACAACGGAATACCCCTTTTAAAATTGCAATTTAAATTTTAAACAAAACACCTAATCTCGAAAATTCGAAATGTCGCGTCCTAACTTACTGGGCTCGATGCCTAGATACTTCGAGATAAGTTTCTTTTTCTTCTAAAATAGAGGCAATATCCCTAATTTGGATTTTCGAGAAAACGAGCCCTAACTTACTGGGTTCTGGTTTCTCGCTCGATAAATGACGGGAGATCCTCTTCAAATATAAAACTAAGTTTTAAAAGGCGAGCTTAGTTTCGGGAGTCTAAAGTATACTGGACATGATGCTTTACCTCTTCGAAAATAAGAGAGTCTTAACGCCCCTTTCGATCCCTTCAAGTTTTTGGAAATAAAAAGTATCTATTTTCGAATCATTTCAAAGTTTTCAACATTAGGACATCGATCAATCAATTTGGTACCAATTTTGGGCGTATCGAGGTTGCTAACCCTTCCTCGTATGTAACCGACTCCCGAACTCGTTTTCTGGATTTCGTAGACCAAAATCGTTGTTTTGATAAATCAAACTGTTTATTAAAAATAACTGTTTTACGAGGTGACCTGATCACACCTCATCAAAAAAGATTGGTGGCGACTCCCACTTTATTTTCGTTTTCAAAACCATCGAGTCGGCCCGTTTTCCAAAAAATGGTTACAACATATAAATTTTGATTTTGTATAATTTTATATGTGAAATTTTGATTTGATCCAATTTTTGTAAATTATTGACACAATTATTGATATAACATCATTTTATGTTTATATATTGCATACATAAATAATTATATTTATTTAATATAAAAATAATTTGATGTATTTTTCTTTAAATATGTATGATTAAATCAAAATTAAAGTTTTAAGTATACATTTGAACCACAATTAGAGTTTCACGTGTATAATTGCATTAAATTAAAGTTCATGTATATAAGTACACATTAAATTAAATTAATGTATAATTTATTTTAAGATGCCTACCATCTGTTTGATCATAGATCGAGAAGACAAAAATTCAAAATTTTCATCTTGATTTAAAAAATAAAATGGAAATGCAATGTGACTATCACGAGGTGGATTATCAGGAGCGCTCGGTTGGGGAAGAGAATGGACTGATTGCGCGGGCTTCTTTTAAGGACATGCTGATTAGATCTAAGAGGATGGCAGTACCTGAACTTGACAGTTTTCCTAATTTGATATTTAATCTTTTTCCGGTCCAATGTTGCACAATTATTAGTAAAATAACAGTAATATAAAACTTTTTATATTAATCACAAGATCGAACAAGATCAATATTAATGCATATATATATATATATATATATATATAAAATTGGAAAATAGAAAACAAAATTAAATTGAAATGGTAGTTAAGGCCTATTTAGACAGTCTCTTTAAGACAAATTCGGCTACTCTTTTGGGTGCTAGAGAAACATCGATCGGCTGTCTCCTAGTATACAACAACAAGATAACCTTACTTAAACCTATTGTGTAGATATTTTAACATATTTCCATAAACTACGTTAATAAATGCTAAAGTTAAAACTGCTTAAAAAATTATTTTAATATTTTCAATATTTTGAAATATTTTTAATTAATATGCTCAAATTTTAAACTATCTTTTCAACAAATATTTGTGCATTAAACTTTTTAACAAAATTTTTGAAAAATAGAAATTTTTAACAAACATATTTAAAACAACTTTAATTTTTTAAATTGTTACAAATTTTACTTTAAATATTTAAAAGTGATTAAAATATGTTAAAAGCATACTGCAAATTTTAATTAAAAATTATAGTAATTTAAAACTATTAACATGATATTTTCAAATTTTTAAAACTATTTATATTTATAAATCTTTTCAATAACATAGTTTTTTTCAAAAACTAATTTAAATTCAAAAATCTATATAAAATCTATTTAAAATATTATACAAATAATCATATTCGAAATAAAATTTAAGTGGTTTATATATTATTTGAATTGATACATACAATTAATTCATGTATTGCATGGGTATCCAAACTAGTTTTATATATATATATATATATATATATATAGTGTTCACATTATTAAAATTAATTTGATGTGTGGCAATGGAAGAAAGCATTCCTGGAGGAAAATTGCAACATAAATCTCTTCTATATTTTTTCTATATTTTTAATATAATTTTTAATGGTGTTCTGCAAGTTATAATTTCATAATTAGTCCTTTCAATTTTTATATTTAATAATTCAACTTATAATTTTACATAATAAATCACTATAAATTTTAAAATTGTTGAAAAGTATTTTAAAATTTATCAATATTTTTACAAATTAATAATAATTTAAAGATATAAATATTATTAATAATAAATTATTTAGTGGTTACAATATTCAAATTTAAGTAACAGGCTACATTTACTAATTAATAATTAAAATCAAGTTACAAACTATGAAAGTAGACTTTGACACATACTATTAAATATTTATATTTCAAAACTATTTTAAAATATTATTTATTTAAATTCATTCTAATTAATTATCATGTTTTTAAAGTTAAACTTATATATTATGATGTTTTGATTTCATAACCATATTATTAATTAAACTTTACAGATTTTATGAAAAACATAAGAAATAATTAGTTTTATTAATATATACAATCTACCCATGCGAAAGAAAACTTGTATTTATATATTATAAGGTCCTTAAGTTTTTAATGTGTTCACATTATATAAATTTGACACGTAACAAAGAAAGAAAGTAAACATCTGTAAAGGGCAAAAATACAAGATAAACCATTTCGCATTTTTTATATAATTTTTTAATGGTGTTTTACAAGTTATATTTGCATAATAAGTCTTTCCCGGTGACAAAGTCAAATGGTTCTACTCCGATAGCCTGCACGAATGGTTTGTGTGTAATTTGCAAAACCAACATAGTTTGTCAATAGGAGATGTAGATTGGCCTTGCTTGTTCGGAATGATCGCATGGCACATGTGAAAGAACAGAAATCTTTTTATATTTCAGGGAACGTCATGGGGTGCTTGTGAGACGGTTAAAAGTTTTTATAGTTGGGCAAAGCAATATGCTTCTTTACATAAAAATGACCCACACGGGTGACAAGAAGCTATGTTAGCAATCTCACTATCAGATGAATGGATTCGATTAAATAACGGTGGTGCTGTTAAGGTAAATTTCGGACTTGCTGCTATTGAGGGAGTATTGCGTGATCAGAACGGGGAATAGATTCTAGGCTATAATAAATGTTTGGGAGAGTGCTCAATCTTTGAAGATGAACTATGATGCATCTTAGATGGGTCAACTCTTCTTCGGGATTATGAAAGAGTGTCACTTTAGTCTGATAATGTGGAGGTTGTGAAGGCTATCTAAGACTTCTCATCGAGGGCACCAAATTCTTGTCAATTTAGTCTGATAATGTGGAGGTTGTGAAGGCTATCTAGAACTTCTCATCGAGGGCACCAAATTCTACTCTGATTAGACGAGTTCATCAACTTTTACTGAAGGATAGACAGTAAATCTTACAACACGCCCTAAAAAGGATAATAATTATGCTGAATACCTAGCCAAAATAGCCTTCGGGAGGGAAGAGGGTTTACAATTGTATGGGTTCCTCTAAGGGAGATTTCCCTTAGTTTAGTTTAATCTTCGTTTTTGTTTATTTCTCAAAAAAAAAAAATTAAGTCTTTCCAATTTGCTTATATTCAATAATTCAACTTACAACTTTACATAAAAGCCATGGTAAATTTTAAAACAGTTAAAAATCTTTTAAGTTTTTTTTATTTTACAAAGTAAATACACTATTAAAATTGAAATAGATATTTAAAAATATAAATAATATTACAATAAATTAGTTAGTTTTCGTAATATTTAAATTTAATTAACAATTTGCATTCACTAATTAATAATTAAAATTAAGTTAGAAACTATATATAAAATAGAATTTTACACAATCTACTAGTATAATATTTATATTTTTAAAAGAATTTTATTTAAATTTAGTCTAATATAAATTATCATGATTTTAAAATTAAACTTATATATTTATATACTTTAATTTGGTAACCATATTATTAATGAAACATTACAAAATTTATGAAAAGTTTTAAGAAATAATTAAATGTAATTTAGTCAATATATACAATCAACTTGTGCATCGTATGAGTAAAGAAAACTAGTGTAACATATTTATAGTGCTAAATCTTAATTTTAATTGATATACAATTGTAACACTAATCTAATATTAATTAATCTAAAATAATAAATGTAACTTAATCAAGATAAAAGTCTAATTTCAATAGTGATATGATTTTATATAAAAAATTATCTTTTAAATGTACACCTTGTGACTAATAATTGCATATATTTTACATCCAAAAATTTAGTATTTTGCATGATCCTTTAAGTAAAATATTGCATTTTAGTCACATTTTTTTTTTTATCTTTTTAATGTTTTCTCTTTATTTTATGTATTTTTAAATAATTGAATTTTAATTAAGTGTTTCTGAACTTGAAACAGGTGCACAGAAGCTTGAGGCTCGGGTTCTGAGACCATTAGAAGATTAGACGAAGAACTAAGGCAAAGCATGGCCAAAAGCGAGGAGTTTGGAGCCCCAACACAGTAAATTGGCACCCCCGCATGCGAGCAACGGTGCCCCAGCCTCAATCGACACCCTGGTGCAAGAAGAGAAGCACCTACGTCGGTGCCCTTGTGCTCCCTAGCGCCCCTACACCACAACTCGCATGCCCCAACACCGGATCACCTTGTTCTGACTTGAATTTTCGCATTTTGATCATGTTCCAAGAGTGTTTTCGTATTTTATAGGTTTTATGACCAAAATCAAGTTTTTGTTACCTAATTTAGGCTGAAAAGAAATTATAAATACTATGATTTGGGAGGGAGTGAGGACTTTTGATTGTTTAGAGATTAAATAGCTATTTTTATTTATTTTGCGTTCTTTCAATTTCATGACTTGCTAAACTCTCCTTTTCTAGTCAAAGGATTTGTCGAAGTTTGATTTAATAAATTCATGAGACTTATTTGCTCTTTAATTCTTCTTAGTTCTTTGGTGTTCATGCATTTTTTTTGTTATAATTACTATTGCTCAGGTTTATTGAATGTCTAGCAAGTGTTCAATAGCTTAGAATGGTTGTCGAGTCAATTAGAATAATTAAATTTGTAATTGTTTAATTCATTCTAATACCAATAAAAATTGCATAACTCGTTTATGTCGTAATTGACGATTATGTGGTGTGGTGTGGATGTGCGATTTAGCTTAAATGAATCCTATTGAGTTAAATTTGTTGGTTAGAATTAAGTCTCTTTAATTCTTAATGCTGTCGGTAAGTTAAATCTTGGGCGTTGAGTTGTGAGGTTATTTATCGGTTAAAGAAGTAATTTCAAACAAGTTGTTGCTTGGTTACCGAATAGGTAAGCAGGATTGGTTGTCCGACGTTGAGTTAGCAACTAGAACTAATTTACTAAAGGCGTTGAAGTTATATTTGTATCGATGGTCAAATTCATAAATCAAACGAAGATTAACCTTTGACTAGAGCTTTTTCCAATCGATTTTCCTAAAAATTTTAATTATTGCTTTCTTCAACTTAAGTTTTCATTTTTAATTTAGTTTTAATTTAATTTTAAGTTTTTGATTGCATACAAACCCCCTTTTATTTTATTTTTATTATTTTTCTTAAAGAAGTAAAGTTATTATTGATTTATGTGGATACGACTCTACTTGTTGCTTTTACTAATTACTCTTTTTCGTGGTTTTATTTTTATAGATCTCGATAGCCTAACAATGACCAATGAATATAAGTTGGTTTGATTTTTATTGTTTGTTCAACATGATGACAAAATCAATGATGATTTAACATGCTACATCAACTAACTGTTACATCATTAACGGCAATTGGCGGCTTAGTGACTAAAATGTTACAACATGTTAACATAAGTGACTTAAACGTAACATTTCAAACATAAGTGACTAAAATATAACCTGAGGTAAACAAAAGTGACTATTTTAGTAGTTTACCTTAATATAATTATAAAATCTAATTGGAGATGATTTTATCTAAAATAATTTTAAAGTTTAATACGAATATGATGTCTAATTCAATATTTTTTATAATTTCATCTAAAAACTATTATTAATGTTATTTTAGTATTACAATGAAAATAAATATTTTGGTTGATTAAAAAATTTCAAATTTCGTCCTTTTATATATATATATATAAATATATATATATATATTAAATTTTAAATAAATATATTTTGATCAAAATAAGATAATACAAATTCAATTATTTTCAATTTAATCTCTACCTTTGTATTTATATTGAGTTTGATTACTAATTTCAAATTAAGAAAGTTATCCTTATCGAGTTTTTTAAACTATATAAATGACTCGCATATTTTAAACTGTTTTGATTTATACAATTACTGTCTTTATTAATAAGTTTTATAATAATCCTCGTCCTCTCTTTTTTTCTCATTATTGGATTTTGATTCTTAGATCAGATAAGTATAAAGATTAAATTTTAAAATTCAGGGATTGATGGAAGAATTAAACCAAAAGAATAATATACTACTAAATTCTTCAATCACATCTAAAAAAAAAAAAAAACAGCTATTTGCACAACAGTTAGCCTTTGCTCAATTCCAAACTTAATCCCTTTTCCCACTCAATGGAAGAAAGAATCACAGGGTAACTCAGTGATAGAGCTATCATATTACCTGCTGCTAATACCTACGGTTAGGAAGTTATTCAGGAGCTGTTACAGCTAGCAAGTTGTTAGTCTGTTGAAGAATTGTTGAAGAGAGGCTAAGTAATAAGACCTCTATAAATACGATGTACAAACAGAATAGAACGAGTCTAGATTCATCAATACAAAATATAGCTCAATTCATCTTCTCCTTGTTACTGTTTGTTTTCTACAATACTTTCAAAGGTTTCGATTATGCTTGACTTCTAGCACTCAGCACTTCCCTCGACGAAACATGGTTGATTCGTTAATAATGTGGAAGATGAAAAGAAACTGTAGTTGGAACCCTTCACAAGCGACTAAATCTGGTTCCAATGGGGAAGTAAGTCATCGGGATCGGAGGGATTTTCTTAGTGTTTCTTTCCTTCGATTTGGCTTTAACGTTGCTAGATGTTGGTGGAGTATTGTCACCTTGAGACGCCACCTTACTTGAACCGGAAAAACAACTGAAGAAGCTTCTAAAAGGATCCATGGAAATTTAATATTTGTGTGGTTTTTGCTGTGGAGTTGGAGTTAATAATCGTTTGGTGGTGGTAGTGGTGGTGATGGTGTTATATATATATATATATATATAGCATGTAGTTTGGCAGGACATTTGTTGCGAATAACGTGGAAGGAAAGGGAGGTGCATGCATCGTGTGATGCTGGTCGCTTTCAGGGGGTGGTGGTTGCAGACTTTCTTCGGCTGCATTTGAACGTGGTCAACAAGCAAAAGTGGAAGATCAAAGTTCAGCCCCACCTTATGGAATCTCATTACTTGATGGCTATGTTTGGCAATTAACTCAAAATATGTAAGTTAGTTGAATACATGAACCCTATTAGGAAAAAAAAAAGTTCAATAACTAAATGATGGTGTAGTTTGAAATTATTTTATGGATCCTTTTTATTACATTATTTACGGTCTTTTTCTAATTATTTAATGATGAGAAATTATTTTGTACATTCTTTCCATCACATCATCTATGGTCCCTTTTCAATTATTTAATAGCATGTCAACAAATTTTTCTATGTTATTGACATATAACTATGGTAATTCTTCTCCTTGAATCCCAAACTATGGATCCCGACACTACACCAAATTAGACTTTTAGAGGCGTTTTTAGTGGCGTTTTAAACAAAAACGCCACCAAGATTACACAATAGTGGCGTTTGAAAGAAAATGCCGCAACAAAACGGTCAATAGCGGCGTTTTTAAAAAAAACGCCGCTAAAAACGATTTATAGCGGCGCATTTGAGAAAACGCCGCTAAATCTCCAACGTATAGCGGCGCTTTTAAGAAAACGCCACTAAATCTCCGACCTATAGCGGCGGTTTTATAAAATGCCGCTAATGCTTGACTTTTAGCGGCTTTTTATAAAACGCCGCTAATGCTTGACCTTAGCGCGCTTTATACCAAACGGAAAATATTTTTTATTTCAAAAGAAAACGACGACGCTTTTAATTGCAATGTTAAATGGGAAAAAAAATTAGTGGCGTTTTTACAAAACGCCGCTAAATGTGATCCTTAGCGGCGTTTTTACAAAACGCCACTAATTTGTTTCTTTCAAAATGTAAACGACGCCGCTTTTAATTACAAAGTAAAATGGGATAAATTTAGCGGCTTTTTAAAAAATGCCGCTAAAGTCGACTTATAGCGGCGTGTTTTATAAAAACGCCGCTAAATGTAATCTTTAGTATGCTTTTAACAAAACGCCACAACATAATTTTTATTTCAAAACAAAAACGACGTCATTTTCATGTAAATATAAAAAGTGTAAAAAATTTTCCTTGGTGTTAAGGGTTTAGCATTTAGGGTGTAAGATGTAGATCGTATAGTTTAGGGGTTAATGTTTATACTTAGTGTTTTAGTGGTTTAGAGTTTTTGATTTAAGGTTTAGTATTTATGGTTACAGGGGTTTATATATTTGTAAGGGTTTATGTTTGAGGGTTTTATGGTTTATGGTGTTTAAGGCTTAGAGTTTATAAAGGTTTGTGGTTTAAGGTTTTGGGTTTAAGATGTTTTAGGGTTTAGAGTTTGGGGTTATGTATTTAGAGTTTTATAGGGTTTAAGGGTTTAAGGCTTATAGTTAAGGGTTAAGGGTTGATAGTTTAGGAGTTATGATATAGGGTTTAGGGTTTAGGGTTTAGGATTTAAGGTTTAGAGTTTATGGTTTAGGGTTTAGGGTTTAAATTTTAATGTTTAGGGTTTAGGGTTTATGACCCTCAATTCCGAAACCAAAATCCTTAAAATTAGTTTCTTCTAATTCAAATCCCTAGAATCAGAATCTTAAGTCGTTGGATCCAACGTAACCATCGCTTAATCCTTCCTTTTATTGTATTGAAATGTCATCCATAACCCTAAATGATATATGTATCCATTACCCCAATATTTATTTCTTTAAAATAGGTTCAAATTTTTATCCTTAATTTATATATTAAATAATTTATTATATAATTGTAAAATAAATAATATGAATTATAATATTAAAATTATTATATATATAGTTTGGGGTTTGGGATTATGTATTAGATATTATTAGGGTTTGAAGTTTAGATTTGGGGTTATATACTGGGAATTGGGCTTAAGTTTTTAATTTATATATTAAATAATTTATTATATAACCGTAAAATAGATATTATGAATTTTTTATATAAAATTATTTTATTATTATTAGCACTAGTACTATTATGACTGATATATTTTAAATTTATAAATATAAAAATAAGTAATTGGATTAATTAACAATAGTATACAAATATATAGATTAAATGATATTAAAATTACCGCGTTTTATACAAAAGCGCCATAAAAGCTATCAATAGATTCAAAGACAAGGTTGTTTGAAAATTTGTTGTATGAATTAGTGGCGTTTGTGAATAAAACGCCACAAAAATATATTAGTACAATGCAAAACAAATATTGTTTAAACATTTTTTACCTTGGCGATTCCGTAAAAACTCCACAAATATCTGTCAAGTATTAGTGACGCTAGTCATAAAACGCCGCTATAAGTCTATATTTAGTGGCGTTTTCCTAAAAAACGCCGCAAATATATATTTACATTAAGCTTCACGACATCGTTTTGTGTACGCTTAGTATTGTTAGTGGCGTTTAATGAAAACGCATAAAAAGTATATATTATCGGCTTTTTAAAAAACGCCGTAAAAATGGTCCATGTTATTACTGGCGTTTTAGCCCAAAACGCCACAATATGGAAGAAAAATGACTGCGTTTTTTCTGGAAATTTTTAGTGGCGTTTATTGGGAAGCACCGCAATAGGGTTAAATTTTCTATTGAAACGGCGTCGTTCTTTATCCATCCATTTTAATTGCCTAAGACTCTTCTGTTCCCCCAATTTCCAATTTCCCGAAAACCCTAATCCCTAATCCTATTTCGCGTTTCCCCTCCTAATCCCCAAATTTTTTCTTCGATTTCTAGTGCGAAATACTTCCCCAATCTCCCTAAATCTATTTCTGTTGCTTTGCTTTCCAGTCTCTTCCTTTTTTCTTTTTTCTTGAATCCCCTTCTCGTTTGTCATATTTCCGGTCACTTTCTCGGCTCTCACAATCCTTCTAGTTTCTGACCACCTTGGTACGATTCACTACCGTCGACTGATTATTTAATATTTTCTTTTTATTTTGTTTGCTCAAATATTTATTAGGGGTTAATTTTACTCAACGCTTCCCCTTTTTTGCAGCTTACGAGAAGGAATCGAGTTTTCTTGTTGATGGAGGAACCTACTGTTTCATCATTAAGAGGTATGTTATTGATTCAATCTTAAATACGGTTGCCATTGAGTTTGATTTGAATATTTTTTGGAAGTGAATATTTTTCCCATTCTTGATTTTGTTGAAAACTTTTAAGAACTTAATATTTTAAGAACTGATTCGATCTTAAATTCGAAGTGTTTCATCCTTAAGAGGTATGTTATTGAAAATTTTTGTTGGAAGTGAATTCTTTGCCTAAACAAATTCGAGGACCCGTCTGTATTATATAGTCTAAAAAGCGTATAGTCTAAAAAAAACTAGAATTTTAAGAACTGTATTGATATTGAGATTGAGTCTTCTAATACACCACTCGATTAGTTTTTGAGTCTAATTCATAAATTTTGATTAATTAGTAATATTAAAAATTTCCAACTCTTAACTCAAGTTCGGGCTTGAGTAATCTAGGTTTAAATGGATAAATGAGCATAATAATTTAGCTAGTTTTTTTATTCTTGAAATCAATTCTAATTTTGAACACGAAAGTCAAATAAACTTGAGTTTATCTTTTGAGTCTTAAATTCTAAATTTAATTTAAGTTTTTTTTAAGAACTGGATTTGGATTATCCCCTCTCCAGTAATTTTAAGCTGGTATCTTCATTGAGTTAGTTTTTTTCTTGCCATCTTTTAAATTAATTGTGTGAATGGTAATCTATTGATTGCTCTGATGTTATTTGTTATTGGCCATTTAATCTTTATCCTATCATTATAGTTGAGTTCTTCATTTTACTTTCTTTTTGTTCTAGTTAACTATAATAAAGAATGTGCTTGTAATGCATTCTGTCTTTTGGTATTTTATGGTGCTTTAGCGTTCTAATTCCAAATATGTGAAGATCATTAAGTTGTTGTGTGTCTAGATACACGCTTATATGAATATAATTATATTTGAATTAGATACCCATACAAGTATATTTATATTTCAATTAGTTGCACTCTTATTTCTTGGTGTTGGAATAATTTAGTGTTTTATTACTAATCGCTTTTAATTTTATGCTTTTTTGACTTTTTAGCCATAAGCTCTTGAGAACTTGGTGTCTTGTCCTCGTGTGTTTAACGATGACTTTGTTTTCATAGGGCTTTCGGTTTTGGTCGGGTTTGATTTGGTTTTGGATTTACCATTCTCATTCGCCTCAAAGACTTTAGGAACAATTGTAGTACCTTCTCATTCCCATGACCATTTTTTATGTCCATGCTTGCTATTATATATGGATGCTTGCTATATCATACAACTGTTGACTTTAGACTTTACAAAACTCTAGTATTGATTTGAAAACCTTAATTTATGGTGTCTCAAAACCTATTATGTTGGTTGAAATATGCTATAAGTCTCTATACTTTTCGTATTTGAAAATTATAATTGAACAATCATAATAAGTATTAATAATTAATATAATTTTTCCGTCTGCACCAATTTGAACTCATTACGATCCGAAAGACGTAATAAATTTGATCTCGAAAGCTCAAACCTATAATGATTCAAGCTCAAGATCAATCGACCTAACTTCAAGATAAATTCAATCCAAAGCCCAAAAAATCTCGAATTTATAATTGAACAATCATAATAAGTATTAATAATTAATATAATTTTATAATATTACTTAAAATAAAAATAAAATGTAAATAAATGACTATATTTTTTGAAAGTGTTTCATAAGCATTGTATACTTATATTAAAAATTTATTAATAGGAAAATTAATTAATAACAATTTTATTATATTAAATTATAAAGTGAAATAATTTTTAAAAACATCAAATTAATACAAATAATTTGAATACTATAATTATATATGTATAAAAATATATAAAAATAATAATTATTAAAATATATAAAATTAAGCTTTAATAATAATATAGTAATATATTATATAACTATTATTAAAAATTGAAACCGATTACCTAAACCCGACCTTAAACCAATACTAAATTGATATATTACTAATACATAATACAATAATGTATTATAATGTATTAGTATTACTAACACAAAATATAACATATAATTATTCCTAAAAATATTAATACATATATAACTATTATTATACTTATAGCATATTTCAACCAATATAATAGTAAATAATAATATTTAATAATATTTATTTTCTAAGCACCTCACAACATCTCAACTTACCTAATCTAAAAGAATACAAAACTTATCTAAAAGATAGTAATAATTTTTCATGTATTTGAATTCTATTATTTTATATTTAAATTGTAATAATTGAATTATTTGCTTGTTGTATTTGTGGTTTATGCTAAACCCTAAAAACTTAAAGCCTTAAATCTTAAACCCTAAACCTTAAACCTTAAACCCTATCTCTTAATCCTTAAACCCTTGAAACCCTAAAACTTTAAACCCTTAAAGCCTTAAACCCTAAACCCTTAAAACTCTAAAACTCTAAAACCCTAAAACCCTAACCCCTAACCCTTAACCTCAAAGCTTTAAACCCTAAACCCTTAAACCCTTAAATCT
Source organism: Gossypium rotundifolium (assembly GCA_025506655.1). Taxonomy (NCBI): domain Eukaryota; kingdom Viridiplantae; phylum Streptophyta; class Magnoliopsida; order Malvales; family Malvaceae; genus Gossypium; species Gossypium rotundifolium. The sequence goes on from CP106727.1 coordinate 22,202,879, forward strand.
TAAATACCTAACTCATAAACCCTAACCCTTAAACACTAACCTTTAAACCCTACACCTTAAACCTTTAAATTTTAAACCCTAACCCCTACCCCTTAACCCCTAACCTATAACCCTTAACCCCTAATTTTAAGTTAATATCAAACTTCATAACTTACATAATACTTGTATAGATAAAAGAAAAAGATTCAAAGTATATAGGCTGGAAACCTGACGGGTTGCCTTATATCTCAGAGTCAGATATAATGGATCCTCCTTAGGTGTAATAATGCCACGTATGATGGATCTAAACGAAATACCAAATTAAATATCGAAATAATATAACATTTATTAAACCTTAAACCCTAAACCCTTGAAACCTTAAAACTCTAAAACCTTAAAAACTTAACATCTAACCCCAAAACCCTAAACCTTTAAACCTTTAAATCTTAAACCCTAACCCTTAAACCTTAACTTTTAAACCCTAAACCCTAAACCCTTAAATCTTAAACCCTAACCCTAACCCTTAACCCATAACCCATAACCTATAACCCTTAACCCCTAATTTTAAGTTAATATCAAACTTCATAACTTATATAATACTTGTATAGATAAAAGAAAAAGATTCAAAGAATATAGGCTGGAAACCTGACGGGTTGCCTTATATCTCAGAGTCAGATATAATGGATCCTCCCTAGGTGTAACAATGCCACGTATGATGGATCTAAACAAAATACCAAATTAAATATCGAAATAATATAACATTTATTAAACTTTAAACCCTAAACCCTTGAAACCTTAACACTTTAAAACCCTAAAACCCTAACATCTAACCCATAAACCCTAAACCTTAAACCTTTAAACCCTTAAATCTTAAACCCTTAAATCTTAAACCCTTAAATCTTAAACCTTAACCCTTAAACCCTAAACCCTTAAATCTTAAACCCTAACCCCTAACCCTTAACCCCTAACCTATAACCCTTAACCCCTAATTTTAAGTTAATATCAAACTTCATAACTTACATAATACTTGTATAGATAAAAGAAAAAGATTCAAAGTATATAGGCTGGAAACCTGACGGGTTGCCTTATATCTCAGAGTCAAATATAATGGATCCTCCCTAGGTGTAACAATGCCACGAATGATGGATCTAAACGAAATACCAAATAAAATATCGAAATAATATAACATTTATTAAACTTTAAACCCTAAACCCTTGAAACCTTAAAACTCTAACACCCTAAAACCCTAACCTCTAACCTCTAAGCCCTAACCCTTAAACCCTTAAAGCCATTAAATCTTAAATCCCTAACCTTTAAACCCTAACCCTTAAACCCTAACCCTAAACTTTAAACCCTTAAATCTTAAACCCTAACCCCTAACCCTTAACCTGTAACCTATAACCCTTAACCCCTAATTTTAAGTTAATATCAAACTTCATAACTTACATAATACTTGTATAGATAAAAGAAAAAGATTCAAAGTATATAGGCTAGAAACCTGACGGGTTGCCTTATATCTCAGAGTCAGATATAATGGATCCTCCCTAGGTATAACAATGCCACGTATGATGGATCTAAACGAAATACCAAATTAAATATCGAAATAATATAACATTTATTAAACCCTAAACCCTTAAAACCTTAAAACTCTAAAACCTTAAAACTTTAACCACTAACCCCTAAACCCTAAACCCTCAAACCCTTAAATCTTAAACCCTTAAATCTTAAACCCTAACCCTTAAACCTTAACTTTTAAACTCTAAACTCTAAACTCTTAAATCTTAAACCCTAACCCTTAACCCCTAACCTATAACCCTTAACCCCTAATTTTAAGTTAATATCAAACTTCATAACTTACATAATACTTGTATAGATAAAAGAAAAAGATTCAAAGTATATAGGCTGGAAACCTGATGGGTTGCCTTATATCTCAGAGTCAGATATAATGGATCCTCCCTAGGTGTAACAATGCCACGTATGATGGATCTAAACGAAATACCAAATTAAATATCGAAATAATATAACATTTATTAAACTTTAAACCCTAAACCCTTAAAACCTTAGCACTTTAAAACTCTAAAACCTTAACCCCTAACCCCTAACCCTTAAACCCTAAACCCTAAATCCTAAACCCTTAAACCCTTAAATCTTAAACATTTAAATCTTAAACCCTTAAATCTTAAACCTTAACCCTTAAACCCTAACCTTTAAACTCTAAACCCTAAACCTTAAACCCTTAAATCTTAAACCATAACCCCTAACCCTTAACTCCTAACCTATAACCCTTAACCCCTAATTTTAAGTTAATATCAAACTTCATAACTTACATAATACTTGTATAGATAAAAGAAAAGATTCAAAGTATATAAGATGGAAACTGACGGTAGCCTTATATCTCGTAGTCGATATAATGGATCCTCCTAGGTGTAACAATGCCATGATGATGGATCTAAACGAAATACCAAATTAAATATCGAAATAATATAACATTTATTAAACCTTAAACCCTAAACCCTTAAAACTTTAAAACTCTAACACCCTAAAACCCTAACCCCTAAGCCCTAAGCCCTAACCCTTAAACCCTTAAACCCATTAAATCTTAAATCCTTAACCCTTAAACCCTAACCTTTAAACCCTAAACCCTAAACTCTAAACCTTTAAATCTTAAACCTTAACCCCTAACCCTTAACCCGTAACCTATAACCTTTAACCCCTATTTTTAAGTTAATATCAAACTTCATAACTTACATAATACTTGTATAGATAAAAGAAAAAGATTCAAAGTATATAGGCTGGAAACCTGACAGGTTACCTTATATCTCAGAGCCAGATATAATGGATCCTCCCTAGGTGTAACAATGCCACGTATGGTGGATCTAAACGAAATACCAAATTAAATATCGAAATAATATAACATTTATTAAACCTTAAACCCTAAACCCTTAGAACTTTAAAACTCTAAAACCCTAAAACCCCAACCCATAACCTCTAAACTTTAAACCCTTAAACCCTTAAATCTTAAACTTTTAAATCTTAAACCTTTAAATCTTAAACACTAACCTTTAAACTCTAAACCCTAAATCTTAAACCTTTAAATCTTAAATCCTAACCCCTAACCCTTAACCCCTAACCTATAACCCTTAACCCCTATTTTTAAGTTAATATCAAACTTCATAACTTATATAATACATGTATAGATAAAAGAAAAAGATTCAAAGTATATAGGCTGGAAACCTGACGGGTTGCCTTATATCTCAGAGTCAGATATAATGAATCCTCCCTAGGTGTAACAATGCCACGTATGGTGGATCTAAACGAAATACCAAATTAAATATCAAAATAATATAACATTTATTAAACCTTAAACCCTAAACTCTTGGAACCTTAAAACTTAAAACCCTAAAACCCTAACTTTTAACCCTAAACCCTAAACCCTTAAACCCTTAAATCTTAAACCATTAACCCTTAACCCCTAACCTTTAAACCCTAACCTTTAAACTTTAAACCCTGAACCCTAAACTTTTAAATCTTAAACCCTAACCCATAACCCATAACCCCTAACCTATAACCATTAACCCCTAATTTTAAGTTAATATCAAACTTCATAACTTACATAATACTTGTATAGATAAAAGAAAAAGATTCAAAGTATATAGGCTGGAAACCTTACGGGTTGCCTTATATCTCACTGTTAGATATAACGGATCCTCCCTAGGTGTAACAATGCCACGTATGATGGATCTTAAAGAACACATAACTTACCTAATTTTAAGATCAAATTTCATAACTTACATAAGTTGACGATTATATTTCATAACTTACATAATACTTGTATAATTTAAAAAAAGGATTCAAAGTATATAAATTGAAAACCTAACGGGTTGCCTTATATCTCATCATTAGATATAACGGATCCTCCCTAGGTGTAACAATGCCACGTATGATGGATCTTAAAGAATACATAACTTACCTAATTTTAAGATCAAATTTCATAAATTACATAAGTTGACGATTAAATTTCATAACTTACATAATTTTCCTTAAGATCAAACTTCATAACTTACATAATACTTGTATAATTTAAAAAAAAATTTCAAAGTATATAGGTTTGAAAACTCACGGGTTGCCTTATATCTCACCGTTAGATATAATGGATCCTCCTAGGTGTAACAATGCCATGTATGATGGATCTTATAGAATACATAACTTACCTAATTTTAAGATCAAATTTCATAAATTAAATAAGTTGACAATTAAATTTCATAACTTACATAATTTTCCTTAAGATCAAACTTCATAACTTACATAATACTTGTATAATTTAAAAAAAAGGATTCAAAGTATATAGGCTGGAAACCTGACGGGTTGCCTTATATCTCACTGTTAGATATAACGGATCCTCCCTAGGTGTAACAATGCCACGTATGATGGATCTTATAGAATACATAACTTACCTAATTTTATGATCAAATTTCATAAATTACATAAGTTGACGATTAAATTTCATAACTTACATAATTTTCCTTAAGATCAAACTTCATAACTTACATAATACTTGTATATAAAAAAAAGGATTCAAAGTATATAGGTCGGAAACTTTGACGGGTTGCCTTATATCTCACCGTTAGATATAACGGATCCTCCTAGGTGTAACAATGCCACGTATGATGGATCTTAAAGAATACATAACTTACCTAATTTTAAGATCAAATTTCATAAATTACATAAGTTGACGATTAAATTTCATAACTTACATAATTTTCCTTAAGATCAAACTTCATAACTTACATAATACTTGTATAATTTAAAAAAAAGGATTCAAAGTATATAGGTTTGAAAACTGACGGGTTGCCTTATATCTCACTTCATAACTTACATAATACTTGTTAGATATAACGGATCCTCCCAGGTGTAACAATGCCACGTATGATGGATCTTAAAGAATACATAATTTACCTAATTTTAAGATCAAATTTCATAAATTACATAAGTTGACGATTAAATTTCATAACTTACATAATTTTCCCTTAAGATCAAACTTCATAACTTACATAATACTTGTATAATTTTTTATAAAAAAATATCTCACCGTTAGATATAACGGATCCTCCCTAGGTGTAACAATGGATTCAAAGTATATACATAAGTTGAAACTTTAATTTTCCTTAAGATCAAACTTCATAACTTACATAATACTTGTATAATTTAAAAAAAAGACGGGTTGCCTTATATAAGATCAAATTTCATTATCTCATAATACTTTAGATATAATAGATCCTCCTAGGTGTAACAATGCCACGTATGATGGATCTTATAGAATACATAACTTTCCTAATTTTAAGATCAAATTCCATAGCATTATTTACATAAATTATTAATTAACAATTTAGCCGTATAATTTATTGTCAACTTTAGACTTCAACAACTACAAAATGGATAGGAGTTGGATGAAATTGTCAAGGGTAAGCAACGGCTATCGAAATGGAGTAGAAACTTTTCTGAATTTCGCATTTCAAAATGCAAGCCAAGAGAATATGATTCTTTGCCCGTAAGAAGTGTTGCAATATTAATTGGCATTATCGTGAAGTGGTCTACTGAACATCTAGTTGTTGATGGCTTTGTCCGGGGTACAAAATATGGTTTTTTTCATGGAGAGTGTACATCTAGTGGAGCATCTTCATCGATGAATCTGGGGTATCCTCATAGTGCTTTCAATCAGAATGTTAGTGACAATAACATGGAAAACATGTTGCGGGATGCTTTTAATATGCGCAGTGATGGTTTTGGGTCATTTCCACCTGACTTGGGTGCAACCGATGATCATAATTTTGGAAGAAATACTTTCACCGAAGGGGAAAGAAATGTACCGGATGAACATCCAAATGAAGAAGCGGTGCGGTTCTACACGTTACTTGGTGAAATGAATGAAGAACTGTATGAGGATCAAAATTTTCCAAACCGTCATTCAGATTCGTCTTTTTCACTTGAAATGTTTGGGGGGGTGGACCGAAACTCGTTGACAATGTTGTTAGAGTTTCTGCAAGAAATGTTCCGTTTGCAAAATTCCCTCAATCTTCCAAAGACATGAAGAAATTGATAAAGGATTTGGGCCTTAGATACAACAAAATTCATAGTTGCCCAAATGACTGCATGTTGTATTGGGGCGACCGCATAAACCAATAGTGCTATCATGTATGCGGCCAATCCCGTTGGATTAATAGAAATACAGAGGACGGTAATGAGGATGAACACGATACACACCAAAGAAGCGCCCGCTAAGATTTTGTGATATTTTTTGCTATCTACCGAGGCTTCAACGGCTTTTCATGTCATCGAAGATAGCCGAATCAATGACGTGGCACCGTGATGGATGAACCGATGATGGGTTGTTAAGGCATCCTGCAGATTATTTAGCTTGGAAATGTTTTGACTCTAAATTTCCAAGCTTTGCAAGCGATCCTCGGAGTGTAAGGCTTGGGCTAGCATCCGATGGATTTAACCCTTACAAACTCATGAGCACAACGTATAATACTTGGCCCGTGGTGCTTGTTCCATACAATTTCCTCCATGGGTTTGCATGAAACAATCTTCTTTTATCTTGTCTATGATTATACCTAGAGAGAAAGGGCCGAAGAATGATATTGACGTCTATTTACAGCCACTTGTTGACGAGTTAAAACAACTATGGGCTGGTGTTCGGACGTCATACGATGTAATGAGAAAAGAGAACTTTAATTTACGTGCGACATTAATATGGACTATTATTTCCGCTTATGATTTATCCGGTTGGAATACCAAGGACGTTATGCTTGTCCGTGTTGTCTTTGCAGACATGTTCGCAATGGTTATATAATGGGAAGAAGTTTTCTTACATGGGGCATCGCTCGGTGGTTACCGAAAAATCATACATTTAGATTTCAGAGTGCTCGGTTTGATGGTACTAAAGAGTTCGCACCACTCCTTCGCAGACCAAGTGGATCCGAAATATTGTTAATGTTGAAAGATATGAATTTCATTTATGGAAAGATGAATCAACCAAAGAAACCCGCTTAGAAATAGAAGATCTAGGGATGAATCTGATGAAGAGGATGATCCTAATGAGGCGGACTTGTGGAAAAAAAGAAGTATTTTTTTCGAGTTGCCTTATTAGGAGCATTAGATTTTACGACATAATCTTGATGTCATGCACATAGAGAAAAATGTCCGCGAGAACATCATTGGGACTATTTTGAATGTCGATGGAAAATCAAAAGATAATCTTCAGAGTCGACTTGATTTAGTCCACATGGGAATTCGGCGTGAGCTTCATCCCCGAGCACTTTCGAATATGAAATATCAGTTGCCGCCTGTTATTTTTTCAATGTCGAAGACGAAGAAAGAAGTGTTTTGTACGGTGTTGAAGGATATAAAGGTCCCGAATGTGTATGCATCAAATATATCGCAATGTGTGAGTCTTAAGGATCGAAGATTATATGGCTTAAAATCGCATGACTATCACATATTGATGCAAGACTTACTACCAGTTGCTATGCGGTGTTGTAAGTCGAAAAAAGGTGACGGCTCCTGTAATTGAACTATCAAATATAATGAAAGGCATTTGTGGTAAAGTTTTGAATGTTCAAGAACTTGAGAGACTACAAGATCGAGCCACATTAACTTTATGCAATCTGGAGAAGATATTCACGCCTTCCTTCTTCACTATCATGGTGCACTTGTTAATTCATCTCCCGCGTGAAGCACTTCTTGGTGGACCCATTTTGTATCGATGGATGTATCCCACTGAAAGGTCTTACTTTATTTGCAAAATATTTCTTCATTCAACTAAATGCCTTTATTTGCAACTTTTGATAATGTTGTATATCGTGTTTAGGTTCCTTTCCAAATTGAAGTCATACTGCCGTAATAAGCGTTATCCTAAGGATCAATTGCCGAGGGCTACTTGGCGGAGGAATGTATGACTTTCGCTCGAGGTATTTGGAAGATGTTGAAACAAGAATGAATAGCCCAAGTAGAAATGCTGGGCTCACAGATCATAATTTGGTTGAAACTTATTTATTTCAAAGTTTCGAAGAACCGATCGGCAGAGTCGAAATTACGTAATTAGATGATAGATCGTGGGTCCAAGCACATCGACACGTTCTTTTCATCACGATTCAATGGAACCATTTCGAAGCACGTTCTACAATTTGATAAATACTCATCAATTATGATTTGTTTGTCTTCTAACAAAGTAAAACCTTTTTACCGTAGTGAGTACAAACAAATATTGAGAGCTCGCTCACGATCTCAAGATTAAATTGACGAGAAATTAATAAGTTGTTCGCAGAATCATTCCATGAATGGTTAAGCCAAATGGTATGCAATTTAAATTTTCATTGACAAGTAATAATATTTTCTCATAACATTCATAATTACTCGATTTTCTTTTGACTCAATAGGTTTGGAGTCGGAATGAAGTAAATGACGACGTTAAGTGTCTTTCACAAGGTCCAAACAGAATAGTTAAAAGATATAGTGGCTTCCTCATCAACGGATACAGATTTCATACAAGGTATCGCGAGAGATTTAGGAGAACCCAAAATTACGGAATTGTTGTTAATTCTTCGATTACAAGTTATGCTAGTGCTAGGGACGAGAATCGGTCGAGGGGAATTTGGAATATTACGGACTTATTACTGACATCATTGAGTTGAATTATTACGGCAAATGCAAAGTTGTCCTATTTCGAGGTGATTGGGCTGATGTGAATACGGCTCGCGAAATTAAAAATGATCAATATGGTTTTACAATGGTGAATTTCTCTCGATTAATTCACACCGGAGAACAACTGATGGACGAGCCGTATGTGTTTTCTTCTCAAGTTAAACAAGTTTTTTACTCGAAGATCCAATTGATGAGGGTTGGTACGTTGTACTTCGAAACACCCCTAGAGACTTCTTCGACATTGGCAGTGGAAGTAGAGATGACATAGTCGAAAGATCAGAAACATTGCCTTTTCCAGAACAAAACTTAAATGAAAATATCCCTAGTACTAGTCAACAATTTCAATGGGTTCGTCAAGATGTGGACGAAGATATTTATGAAATATGATTTAGTAAGATTTTACGATTTATTATTTATATGTAATATTATAATTTTAATGTTGGCCATGTTATATAATTTAACTATTTTAAATGTCTTATTATTGTTGTTATTTGTTACTAAAATTTTGAACTATTTTATGTGTATTGCGTAAAAAATGCCTAGAAGACGATTACTAGATTTAAATATTGTCCGTGAAACTCCAAATCCGTAAGAAGCTAATAGTAGTGAATAGCAAATGCTTGTTGGATCTTCTACTCACGGATATAGATGACGAGCCCGGAGAATTTGAAAGAATGTTAAGTTTATTTTACATTCATGTTGAATTTTATTATTGATTCATTTTTCAATTTTAATATAATAATATATCATTTTTCAAATGAAGGTGGTGGGACGCAGAGGTCGGGGACGACATTACTTAAAGATTTATACGACTTAGAGCCTCACCGTGCGTGTTAAAGTAAGGAGAAACAATCATGGGCACTGTTGGATCCAAGCTCGATTGTTAGGAGGCTATTTGGGCATTTTAGCACGAAATGCCAATATGTTGCCCATTAACTACAAATAATGGCATCACATGCCCGATGCCAACAAAATCGTGCTCTCGAAAATATTAAGGTAACAAAACGTGAATGTATTTTATAATAATTTAATTTAATTTTCATTTATATTAACTTTTATACTTTTTTTCTTCGTGGTAGATTTAATTTAGAGGTCTCGATGACTATGTTAAGAAGACATTGGGTAAAAATGGAGAGACAATAAAAGCACGCTAAAAAACTATATTTTAAGAAAGACATAAGCCTCGATTTAAAAATTAAGAAATGTTCCACCGGAATGTTGAGGTACCAATGGGAAGATCAAGTTTGATTTTGGAATTCAAAAAAGGAGAGGTATTACGTATTTCTAAAATCTTATAAATTATTTGGTTTATAGTATTTACTATATATATAATTCAAATTGCATTATGTAGACCGTGAGCGAGTTGGAATAAGCAGCAGATGTAAATGTAAATTCACGCACACCTGCAGTGTTCTAGAAGTTTTGCTTGTGTAGTGAGGCCGAGGTATTATAATTTATTAATTCTCATCAAATATTAATTACTTTTACTATTAAATTATATTTTTTGCTAAATGTAGGAAATTTATTTGGTCAAAAGTTGGACGCGTTCACTTTTTGACATTACGATAGAAAGAAGGATGGATCTCCGATGACATCCAAGTCGCAGTAAATTTTGGTATATTTACTTAATAAAATTTTATTTTTATAAATATTTCTAATGTTTAATTATAATAGTTTAATTCATCGTTTATAGTTTTAAATTTATAATGTTAAATTATGTTGCATTCTTTCTTATTTATATATTTCGCTTTCTAACTCTTTCATTGATTTATTAGGACAAACTAAAGGAGAAGAAGGCGGAGTATGAAGCGGTACCGCTTGATCGATAGTTCTGTTAATCTTGAGGAGATTGATAATGTAATTATTATGATTTTTGGGTCCCGAAAGGTATGACCGCTTCGATCGATAGTTCGTTAATCTTTAGTATATTTTAATAGAATTATCACCGATGTTTTTGGTCTTGAAAGGTATGGTCGGGTTCGATTTAAAGGATATGGTGTTACCCACCCAATATTTTGGATCCGGCCCCAAAGAAGACATGCCTTCCTGGGTCAATCTCGTCTCAAGTTCGAGGCTACAAAACCAGATAGCTCGATGCAAGAGAGCACGGTTGAGTAGAGGCAAAAATTGTCGATGTTCAAAGAAAATATGAAGAACTCCAAAGAATGTTTTAGAGCGGATGCGAAGCGGCAAAGAATGAGGGAGGCAAAGAAGAAGAATGAGAGAGGCAAAGCGATGTAGGGGAGGCGAGAGGCAAGATCGATGCTAGCAGAAAGTAATGTAACGTACGAAAGAGCTCCAAAGACCACTTTTCAAAGATATGATGCAGATATGTTTGAGCAATGCAGAAACCGCCATCTTAGACATTTAGTTTCTCGTTGTAAAGAAGTTTTGACATTATTACATTTAACATTATTGTTACAATATTTTCGCTTATCACTCATTTAATTTATTAAATTTCAAGTATCATTTACAATTAATGTATTTGGTGTGATTTTTGTGCTAAATTTGCTGTTTTGGGTTGGAATTATATACTGTTATTGGTTGGTTTTAGTGCAGGAGGGGTATAATATTGAAAAATTGCACTTCAAAATCTGTACAAATTAGCGGTGTTTGTAAAAAAGCGCCGCTAAAGACCACGAACTTTAGCGGCATTTTTGGATAAGCGCCGCTAAAAACCACGACTTTTAGCGACGTTTTTAAAAGCGCCGCTAAAACCACGACCTTTAGCGGCGTTTTTGGGAAAACGCCGCTAAAACCATGACCTTTAGCGGCGTTTTTGAAAAAGCGTCGCTAAAAAGCCACGACATTTAGCGCGTTTTCAAAAGCGCAATAAAAGTCGTGGTTTTAGCGCGCTTATCCAAAAAAGCCGCTAAAGGTCGTGGTTTTAGCGGCGCTTTCCCAAAAAAGTCGCTAAAGGCCATGACTTTAGCGGCGTTTGTAAATGAAGCGCGCTAAAGGCCATGGTCTTTAGCGCGCTTTTCACAAACGCCGCTAAAAGTCATGGTCTTTAGCGGCATTTTTTTCCCATAAACGCCGCAAAAATTTTCGGCGGTTGTATTGGCGGCGTTTTTTGTGGCGCTTAGAAAAGCACCGCAAACACTTTTAGTGGCGCTTATAAACGCCGCTAAATGCCAAAAAAAATGTCGCTAAAAGTCTGTTTTGTTGTAGTGCGAATATTAAACCACGAACCTTAAATCCTAAACTCAAAATTTAAACCTTAACCCTTAGACTCAAACCCTAAACCTAAATCTTGAACCTTAAACTTTGAACCCCGAACGGGTTTGAGGTTCAATGTTTAGGTTCCGTTTCAAGGTTCGGGTTTGAGTTTAGGTTTTATGATTTATGAATTAAGTTTGAGGTTCAAGATTTAGGGTAAAAAATTACTAACATGAAAAAAATGCTGAAATACTTAGACAGAGACCATGAATAATGTGGTGGAAATGGTCTATAAAATAATTTCTTGATGATGTAGAGTCAATTTTCATTTTTATACAATATTTATATTTATGTTATTTTTTAGTTTAAAATATTATAAATATATTGTTGGATGTTTTTATATAGATTAGATGTTTTCTTAATGCATGTCATATTTATATTATCTTTGGGTTGCAATGTGTTTTAGATGTGTTATAATATCGATTTAATTTAGTTATGTTATGTTTAAATTCATCTTATATTTTTAATGTTGATTAAATTTAAAGAAAAAATAGTGATATTATTTTATATTAAAATTAATAAGTGGGGATGGGATGTAAAACAGATCATGTCATTTTAAATTTATTATTTTAAACAAATTAAATTTTATATAGTATTTTTAGATAAGTAATATATATATATAGTTTTGAAATTTCTAATGAATTTGGCGATGTATGTTTTAATTTTAAGATCAAAATTCTTATTTTTAAATTTCAAATTAATAAAAAATTAAAATTATTTAAAGGTTAAAGTAAAAATACATGTCATAAGTCTATAGTAGTAATGTAATACTAATACATAAGAGATTAGGCCCAAAACGAAGAAAAGGGCATGGTAGAGGTGGTCGAAAGCTCATGGTTTTAGGCTTCAGTCTCAAAGCAGGCAACAATAGTGGACACTTCAGTTTCTTTATTCTAGGCCACTGGTTCTTCAACTCTTCGGTAGCACTACCAGTCCAATGAAAACAAAAATTCTTCTAGTCAGAAATTTTATCACACATAAATTATATATTTAAAAATGATATATAATAAATAATAAAGTTTAAAATTAATAATAACACAACTGAAATATGTATGAAATTAAAATATAAAAAAATTAGTTTAATTTGTGACTAAAAACAGATTTAAATAAGTAAATATATTATATTAAGAATATTAAATGTACTCCAATTGTTTATCATAGCATTTTCTGTTGAAAAAAATATGGACATCACATATATAATAAGCATAATTACATGTTATTATTTACTATAAAAAATATTAGCCCAAATTAGATGTAGAGTGTGTCTCGCATTTCAGACAAAACAGAGTTGACGTCGTGTCAAGGAAGAGTGACTGTCCCGACGACGTGATTATGACGCCCCAACGAGAAGTAATGCCACGTCCCAATGATACGACGATGGACATCCCAACGAGTCGATAGCAATGTCATGATGTGGTTACGTGTTCCCCACTCAACCGAGTTTCTTCTCCTAGTTAAACTCTGTTATATTTTCCCAATTTAACTTTGATTATTTTAGGAATGTTTTAGTAATATTTGTACACAAAATTCAGCCTATAAAAAGGCCTCTTAGCAACTGTAACACCCCTATCCCATATCCGTCACCAGATTAGGGTTAAGGGCATTACCATACAGATCGAAAACTTTCGTAACATTTCATACAATCATACACTAAACACAAACGAAGTGTCCCTTATATTGGTCTATGAGTCCTTAAACATGCTTATAAACCGGGTCGGGACAAACCCGAACTCATACAGAAATTCTCAAAAATTTAAAGCTTTTCTAAGTTTCAGGGGATATACGCCCGTGTGGGCAGGTCGTGTGCCTCCCACGGCTGTTAGAGACACCCGTGTGTCCTCCTCGTGGTCGAACCTGTTTTAACACCACGACCACCAAGCACGCCCGTGTAACCTGACCGTGGTTGATTCTAACTTGGCACCACGGTTACCTAACACCCCCGTGTGCTAAGGCCGTGTACTCCTAGGCCATATGCTGACTTCTTTACACGGCTATTAGACACGCCCGTGTATCTTGGCCGTGTGCTTCTAAGCTAGCTACTGACTTAGCCCCACGGTCACTAGGCACGCCGTGTGCCTCAACCGTGTGACATTATAGGCTATTTGTAAGGCCAAAATGCCACCCACTTAGGGTCAAACCTACAAGCCAATCATCAATACATCTCATGCACATTTGACAACCAAGAATATACCAAAATAACCATTCAATCTATACATTCAATACCACTTTCAATCATGCCAACTTCACAAGACAAAAACTTATGAATATACAAGTAATAATTTATCCAACCTTACCACAACCTTAACCATTTCATGTGCTTCAAACCATACCAAAATATGCATCATAAAACACATTCATTTAACATATTTTCAACTCATATCTAGCCAAATCACATGGCTAAATTCACATCTCAAATAACTAGCCTATACATGCCATATCTAGCTATATACATTTCCCAAATGTACCAAAATAAGTTGAGTAGTGTGATGATGATCCTCGACGGTCCCGAGCCTTCAGTAGCTTTGACGATCTATAAAACAGATAAACATACACACAGAGTAAGATTTCTAAAAAGCTTAGTAAGTCATATACAAATAAACCTATCATGTAAAGCATATAAGCATATGGAAACATTGGCAAAATCCATATTCATAGCAAGTTCATCACATTATGTTTAGATCCATTTTCTTGGCCATATTAGCCACATTTATCAATTCATAAATCTTATATACACATAGCTCTTTCATAACCATTCTTGTATCTCCCCACAATCTCATATTCAATCATACATTTCTTCAAATCAAAGTCACATAGGTACTTACCTTTTATACACACTTAGTGTACATATCAAACGTACCTGAAACAAATATACGTTCACATAATTGATCATAGCTCGGCTTTGCCCATTGAACCGATAGGAATCTAGTAGGATACTCAGAAAGCTCGGAATAGTCGTACAATGCCAACATCCTAGACGAGGTCTTACGTGTACTCAGATATCGATGCCACTGTCCCAGACAGGGTATTACACGAATCAATACGATGTCGATGTCCCAGACATGGTCTTACTCGTAAAACTCATACCGATGCCAACATCCCAGACGTGGTCTTACGTGAAATCCCAAATCAATGCCAACGTCCCAAACATGGTCTTACATGATAAAACAGAATAGATACTTATGTCATGACATAGCTAATCCTATCTATTCCTAGGTTCGTACGGGACTTATCGGATATCGACACTAAGTCAGCCTTATCTCGGAATTCATGTACGGATCATCTCATAAACATTCATAGTTAACAATAATCATATGAACATACACAGTTAAAAACAAATACGTTTATTTGCATAATGACTTACCTCGAATTTGATTTTTTAGAAATGGAAACAGCTACTCGGTTACTTTCGCTTTCCCGCGATCTAAGTCCGTTTTCCTCGGTTCTTGATTTATACATATTCAGAATTAACTCTTTTATTCACTAACCCATTCAATTCAATCCAAGGACACACATTTAGGGCTATTTGCAATTTAACCCTCACATTTGCACAATTTATCAATTTGGTCTATTTTTTCTCAAAACATCAAATTCATAAAATCATCCCATACTCATGCTTAGCCGAATGTTCATACATCACATACAAGCCCATATTTTCCATCAAATTTACAATTTAGTCCCTCAAGTTACTATTTTCTCAATTTAGCCCTAATTAGCTAAATTCATCAAAAATTCAAGAACAAAGTATGTTCATCTAGCTCAAATCTTTCATTTAACAACTAAGCTCATCACAAAGCTCAACATATCATCAATGAAATATCTCATAAACATCATCAATACACAAAATTGAGAATGGGTTTGATAGGACTCTAAGCAACGATTACGAAAACGCATAAATTATCGAAAATCGACTAAAAACATACCTTAAATTTGGCTTGTAAGTAGCCGAATATATCAAGCTTCAAAACTTTTCTTTTCTTTGTGTTTTCGGTGGAAAAATGCATGAATGAATTTCCATTTTCATGCTTTATTTTTTATTAACTATCATATTATTAACCTAATTACAAAATTGTCTTTATAATAAAACATATATAACATACAAATTAAGGTCATTTTTGACCATATGCCACCCACTAACCTTATGAATGGCTTAATTGCCATATAAGGCCTACAACTTTACAAAGCCACAACACATTGGTACTTTAACAATTAGCATGCTAGTTTTGCACTTGATGCAATTCAATCCTTTTATCAAATTAAACACATAAACGGACAAATTGGCATACGAAATTTTACACATGCTTAATCACATATCAAAGTCACAGAAAATAGTATTAAAACATTATACAGACTCGAATTTGTGGTCCCAAAACCACTGTTCTGACTTGGGTATAAATCGAGCTGTTACAGCAACCCTAGATAGTAGAGAATAACAACAACAAAATTAAGAAAGAGTTTGTGGGAGTTTCAGGGAATCTTTGTATTTCGGTTTCAGGGTTTATTTGTTTCTCCATCTTGTACTTCCCCTTTTAGTTTTATCATTTTAGTGAAGTTTTCTTTGCTCATGGTTTTTTATCCTCTTCTAAGGGGTTTTTCCATGTAAATAATTATTTCTAATTTTCTCTATTTTCGTTCTTGTTCGTTACATAATTTAGGTTCGACCCAACAAACTGATATTAGATTTTGGTTCAACCCGTTCAGAGATGGCAATGAGGTACCATATCGAGAAGTTCGATGGGATTATAAATTTTAACTTGTGGCAAGTTCGGATGATGACAATTCTATTTCAGAATGGTTTGAAAAAGGTCGTTACAGGGAAAAAGTCCACCAATGCGAATCAGAAAGAATGGGAGGAACTTGATGAGAAAACATTGTCAACAATTCAATTGTGCCTCCCTAACAATGTATTGTAGGAGGTACATTCGAAGAAGATTGTAGTAGCCCTATGGAGGAAATTAGAAGTCCTATCTATGACAAAGTTCCTTGCAAATCACTTAGTGTTAAAACAACAATTATACACATTCCAAATGGTAGAGGATGAGTCTATTAAGGCCCACATCAGTGAATTTTTCAGTCTCCTTAATAACCTAAAGAATGTCGAGGTCAATATAGACACGAAGGTTAGACTATGTTACTACTTTGTTCTTTGCCCCTTTACACAAAACTTTTAGGAAGACCATGATTTACGGTAGAAAGAGACTCGTTTGAGGACGTGAAGGAAAATCTTTTGAGTAAGGATAAAATCGAAAACGAGTTAAGCTCAAAGAACAAGTTAGATGGGCAAGCCTTGATTTTGGTTGCTAGAGGAAGGTAACTGTAACATCCCGAAATAGGACCTAGAAGTCTAAGCCTGGTGAACAAAGGTCATCAGTGGCTTTGGAGAAATCGGGTTCGCTAATAGATTTAGTGAACTGTGATCGCCAGTAGGCCTAATGAGCTGGAGTTCATCAGTAACACTAGTGAGATGGTGTACGCCAGTAGGTCTGGAAAGCTAATGTTCGATAGTTGGTCTGGAAAGTTGGTGTTCGCCAGTATGCTTGGTGAAGCAAGGATCACCAGTAGGCCTAGCGAACTAGGATAGTTATTTTAGGTCAATAGTTAAAAGTAGGAGTACCTGAAGGATAATTATACCAAAAATTAGGAAGTCAACTTATTTTACAACACGATTCATGCACGTAACTTATTTCCTACTTCTATTGCGACTAGGGTATTCTAAGAACGTTAGAACATTCAGTACATATAAATTAAGCCCTTTCCATTAGAAATTTCATATTCTGATATCCAACAAATTTCTCTCAAATTCATCATCGACTATTCTATCATCAAGTTTTAAAAACCTATCACTTAGTGATAACATGATTATTTTGCATGATTTCTTGTATTTAATTCGGTTTATTTCTTAATTAATCCCTGCTAAATTTGTATTTTTATGGTTGAAATCTTGTCAGGGATGCAATTGATCAAAAGCAAGCTGAAAAGGGCCAAATTGAAAGAAAATCATGGAAATGGGGCCAAATAAAAAAGATGGAGGAAGCCAAGGGCACATCAATAATTTGACTTTGTAAAAAGCCAAAAATAGAAAATCTTATTTTAGTTTATTTTATTTTATTTATTTTTATTTTTAATTATTTAAGATTTTATATTAAATTAATTAAGCCTATTTTTAGTAAACCCCATGTATATAAATATGGGTTATTTGTATTTGGAAAATCATCAATCAAATATTTCTTTTCCTATTCCTATTTGGAGTTTTATTTCTCTCTTTGTCTTTTCTTATTTCAACTTAGAATAGGATTTCTTTTATTTTTCCTTCAAGCCAACATCAAACATTCTGCCAATTTCCAATCCAATTGTTGGTTTTTTCAAAATTGGTGCAATTGCCTTCCAAGTCCCCTTTCCTTTCCAAAAATTCCATCACCCTTTGCAAAAGCCCAAACACTTTCCACAAACTTCAAGCATGATTAAAATCATGCTACACTAAACCCATTTCAGCTTTAACCCGGTGTTAACCCCGTCAAAGACCCATGAGGTACAAACCCAAGCTATTAAACCCCTACTTTCCAATATTTATTATTTCTTCGGATTAAGAGTATGACTTCGTCAACTCACAAAGTCAAATCAACACTAAGTCAAAAAAGACATCGTTTGAGTTAGTGTAGTTAGACATACAGTTGGAATTCTGAAAGGATCGATTGTCTAATCGATTTTCCGTGAACACATTGGCGTGCCAAGTGGGGATTGTTGTTTTGTTTCGTCAAGGGACGTAGTAACCGGATTTAAATGTCCCATGCACTTGAGGGCATTGGTTCGAGCTAGGCTCTTTTAGAACGCAAAGCTGCCGGAGTTCCAAATCACGAACATTTAGTAGGTTGTTCGATCGGTAAGGGTTAGTTATAGGACGTTCCATAACTAATTTACACAAGGAAGAGTTGGTGTCCAAGACGTCCTTGGTAGCTATAACTAGCTTATTAGAAAAGAGGAGTCATCTAATCTTGAGGATCGGGTCAAAGACGGAAAAACCCGTGCTTAAGGCTGAGCTAAACTTAATCGATTTTTCTTCAGATTACTTCATTGTTTTTTACTATTTTATCTTTCAATTTTTACGTTTTTCCCTCTGTTTATATCAGGTTACATATTTTACTCCCCCCACTTCGCGGGCACGACAATTGCCCAGACACAAATCTGGTCGAGATAGAAACAATTATTAGTAAACCCAGTCTTTGTGGGATCGACCTTACTCCTTATACTGCTTAAATTTGCAAACTAGGTGTAGGTTTATATTGGTGGAATCGACAGCCATCAGTTTTGGCACCGTTGCCGGGGACTAGCAACACTTACAATTGTTTAAATCGTCTTCATAACCAGATCTTCATTAGGAGATCTCAAATACGACCCAGATATCGAGAAATTAGAGTGAGCACGACGAAAAGAGACAGAAGCTCTTAAACGTACAAGTAAAGCAGAAGTTGAACTAGGACAAGGGATCCTAGAATCCAACATTGAAAAGTTGAGCGAAGCAATTCGTGCAGAGGCAATTCGACGTGGGAAACAAGTCGAAGTGGTTGAACTTGAGACTGAACCACTTTTTGAGACAAAAGAATCGAAAGAAAACCTCGGTGAAATAGACAGGATGGCGAATCGAACCATTCGTCAACTAGTCGTCAGAATACCCCAAACCCTACCCACGAGCCCCGATTTGATCCGTTATGTCATCATGGAAAGACGGTTAAAAATCTTTTTAACTTTAGGATAAAACATGGAAATTTGGTAGACTTTTGAAAACCATGTCCGCTTAAAATTATAAGTAAAACTTTGTTGTTATAAAATGTCCATATTAAAACTTTAGTATATAAATATATATATCTTGAATAAATAGATTGCTAAAAATAAAATAAAATCATCTTTATATAGTAATTTAATTTTAATCTAACCACAATTTAAATAATACCAAAAATAATAATAAGGCCCTTATTACAACCGTTATTTAACCAAAATACTTAATAAAAAATGCTTAAAATAATTAAAATATCTTCTTTCTCGCTGGGCCACCTTGTATCCACTCCAACTCGGTCCAAGGTTTACGATCACCGAAATGGTTGAGAAAATTGGGTGAGTCCACGCACTCAAGGCATAATCATCACACATGCCTCCACACATGGGCTTGGCCCATATCCACACGATCATACAATTAAATATGCAATTACGAAACCCAACACAACCTAGGTCCATCCGTTACACCAACCTTAGCAGACTCCTCGCCAAGGTCAGTATTAATCCACCGATCACAACCGAAAGTGATCCCACATATCTTACCTCGGCACTGTCAGACAAGGCCAGTGGGTCGAGCCACCGATCACAGTGATCCTCCCATTAATCCGACTACGGTGATGCATACAAATTTCAACCACCGAGATGGGCACCTAGCCAACATCTCCCTTGATGAAGCACACAGCTAATCATTAAGGGCTAATGTAGCACGAGGCTAGCATTAGACCACGTACATAAATATGTACACCCATCCTTCCTTGATCAAAGCCAAGCCCCAAGCATATATGTCAATGTATCTTATCAAATCAACACGTAGAATGGATATACATCACATGCTCATTATCATATCACACAAGCACCATAAATAATTTAATATCACATATTACTGACCTGTTAACCGAAAACCCCAAACGTGGGTATCCACCACTTTTGCCTTTATTGTTGACTATCACATATCATACACCAAGTATATGTATATATATATATATATATATCAATACACAAAACAGGAGAAACAGTGCGATAATTACGCACCTAATTACTTGTAGTTCTACACTCTCGATCCCAACGCTATCGTTAATCAAACTACTGCTATCCGCCTATCTTGTCGCTTTCGACACCGGTCCACACCCTCGGCCAATCTCGAACCACGAGACAGCTTCTTTTCTTAAACTTCGGATAGGACTTTCCTTGCCCTCCTTGACCGGTATTGGCCTCCATCAAACACTTAATCGATAAACCGTTAAACCTCCAAATCATAAACTAAATAACAAATCTCACCACTTTATTGCTTACCAAAATCACTTACCTTCCTCTCAAACCGATTGGGGAAGAAGAGAGCACCTTTGCTTTGATATTCGCCAAAATTACACCAAATAGGAGGAGTAGATTCTGCTAAGGAAAACAAGAGAGATGCTGGAATTTTGAGTAATTTTGGGCGCTTTGTCAAGGAAATTTTAAAGAAGGTGGTAGGAGTTCGACTAATGGAGGAAGAAAAGATGAAGGAAAAGAAGTAGGGGTTCAAGGGGTTTTCGGCTTGTAAAAGAAGAAGAAAAGCTGGAAAATTGAGCAATTGCTTAGGGAATTTCTAAGAAAGAAGAAGAAGAGGAAGAAGAAAAGTTATCGAAATTTTGGTATTTCTTGTCAGTACAAAAATCAATTTTGAACAAATTTCAAGGAGTCCCAATGTCAATAATTCTTTATTTTGTGATAATTTCCAGCCTTGAATTATCACAAAATACATCTAGCTTTAATCTCCTAATCCCTCAACAATTTAATTGTAATTAAACTACTAATAACCCCTTCCATTGATTATGAAAAAAAATACGTTATCTCTTATCAATTTAAGAGTCCTAGCTGCTGCAATTCTACTATCTTCACGCCAGAAATTGAGGGAGAAGAAAATAAAATCAAGGCGCAAGGCCTGGGGCTCAACTCGCGACCGGAGCAGCAGCCCTTCCCCTTTCATTCACGCCTTACCACTTTTCCCTCTGGACTTTCATGACATTAAGCCCCCACTTTTTAATTATAAACCTTACCTGAGTTCTTTTCCTTTTAGCCAAAGCCCAAAATAAAATCCCCAGATGCACTCGTCTTGACTCAACCCGAGTCCCTTTGCCAAAGCCCTCTTAAGTAGCCCTCAGCCACTCCGCCCACCTGCCTTTCATGTCAATAAGCCCCCTGATTTAATTATAAGGCCTTCCTACTTGGCCCCTTTCTTTTAACGCCACCACCCAAAAAATAAAACCTCTTCCTTGCCCCTTGCTTTGAACCCGAGGCCTCTCTCCTCAAGTGGCGCCCAAGCCACTCCTACTACCGCCTTTCATGTCCGATTCTTACCCGAAGTTTTATTTAAAGCCTTCCTAGCCCTAACGCCCAAAAGCCCACAAGGAAAAAAAACATTTCTCCCTTGCTACAGCCGAGACTCGAACCTTCTCCCTAGCAGCCCTCTTAGGCGCACCACACCACTTATGCCAAGCCCATTTGTTTTGCCATAATTCGCCCAAATTTTTATTTAAGCCCTAACTAACCTAGCTCTTTCCTTTTACACACTTAATAATAAATTTTTAATATCGGTCGCCTAGCTCGAGTTATTTTTAGGCCCTTAAACATGCTTAATAAAATCATAATATTTATTTCTTGAAGCCCACATGGAGTTTATTTAAATTTCTAACAACCCCTAATTTAGGGTGTTACAAGTTAAAAACAAGAAGTGATGTGGAAAAGTGGCAAGGAACGCCACCTAAGGTGCAAGGGTTATGGCATCAAGTGAAGTACTTTGAGGAAGAGGTTCAATCCCATTGTGTGCATCTTTGCTTAATTTTATGAAATAGCATGTTTACTGTGATATGTGGTGTGCATTTTTAGAACCTTAGAAATGTAAGGAAATGTATGGAAATGTATGGAAATGTAAGGAAATGTAAGGAAATGTAAGGAAATGTATGGAAATGTAAGGAAATGTATGGAAATGCTAAGTTAAAAAGAGGAAAGTGAACATTTATGGAAACTAGGAAAATGATTTAGAAATGATTCAAAAGAGGAAAGTGAACATTTATGGAAACTAGGAAAATGATTTAGAAATGATTCAAAAGAGGAAAGTGAACATTTCTGGAAACTAGGAAATGTAAGGAAATGTCAAGTTTAAAGAGCCAAACGAAAATTTTTAGAAACTTAGAAATGTCGAGTTTTAAAGTTTAAAAGAGGAAATTAAGGCAAGGTGGCCTTAAGAGAAAAAGGATGTGAAATTTGACACACAATTGGGCTTGGAAAAGTGGCTTGGAGATGCCACTTAGGGCCTTTGGAAATGGCGCCACATGCAAGTGTATTTGGGCTGTGGATCGAGTCACTTAGGAAGCAAATAAAAGAAGTTTTATTTTGCTACAAAGAGCAGAGAGGTGGACTGATATATGGGCTCTTAAAAGAGGAGTTTTATTTCCTTTAGAATTTCAAAAATTAGGAGATAATTGTTGGATTAATTCTTTTGATAAAGTGATAATTATCACATAGGAAGAGTGGTGGCCAAGTAGGGACTCTAGCCTAGTAATTTCTGCTATAAAAGGGAAAAAGGCCATTCATTCATTCATTCACTCTTCCTTGTCAATTTCTTAAGCAGATTCTCCTCTCTCCGAAATTCCTACAGCTTTTATTCTTCATTCTCTTTTCTTTCTAATCCTCCAAAAGTCGAAAGTTGTGAGAGTATCATTTAGCCATAGCCAATCTCTCAAGGTTGAAGTGAAGGTGCAATCGATTCCTTCAAATAAGGGTAAGATCCAAGTTTAGTTTCCATTCTTTTATATTTTAGACTTATCAAAATTTAGGGACTAATTTCGATTATTAATCTTGGCCGAATCATGGAAGGAGGAGTTTTTTTCCCGAAGGTACACCATAGGCCGCGTGTTCCCTAGTTATTTGGTGAATTTCGGGATTTAGATCTGTAAGGTAAGGCAGTAGTGATTTTCGGCCATAGGCCATTTTGGTATATAATGTTAGCCGATTCTGACTTAGGTGGTGTAGGAAGGAGTTCTACAATCGCAAAGGTGCAAATCGTTAGACGTGAGTTTTGGGATTTAGTCAATTGTGCTAATCAGGTGCGTAGTTATCGCACTGTCTCTTGAATGTTTATATGTGTTATATGTGTTATTTCATGTATGTGTATAAAGTGAATGATAGCCAAATAAGGGCTAAGATTGTGAATACTGTGGTGGGTGATTGAATAATCGTGTCGTTGGTTTACGATAATAAATGATTATTGATGAATGTATAAAATGTGATGGCATGTGATGTATATTTGTTTCAAGTAATATGTTGCCATGGTACATATATATATGCATGGGACTTGGGATGTGACTATTGGAGGAAAGGGTGTACACTATGTACGTGGTCTAATGCTAGCCCTGTTACATTAGCGCTTGATGTTAGCTATGTGCTTCATCAAGGAGGTGTTGGCTAAGTGCCCATCTCGGCGGTTGATAGCTATGTGCATCACCGTGGATCGATTGATAAGTGGGATCCCTATGGGATCGGTGGCTCACCACGCCTTTGAGCAAAGTCTCCAAGGTAAGATATGTGGATCGTTATGTGATCGGTGGTGGATTAGCCACTGCCTTGAGCAGGGGTCCGCCAAGGTAGGTGTAATGGATGGACCCTAGGTTGGGATGGGCTTCATAATTGCATATTTATATGTATGGATCGTGGTGGATATGGGCCAAGCCCATATGTAGAGATATGTGAAATGACTAAGCATCGAGTCGGTTTGACTCACCCAATATTTTAAACCTTTCGTGTGATGCGAAAGCTTGGACCGGTTGGAGTGGATACAAAGGTGGCCATGCGTATGCATTTTCATGCGAAAAGATATTTTTAATTAATTAAGCATTTATATCTCCAAGATTTTGATTATTCAATTATTGTAATAAGGCCCCTAAAAGTATTTAAAGTCTGCTTAGTGTTTCTCATTAAGTTTATTATTGTGTTTTATTATGGATTGACAATTGAGGAATTATTTGCAAACGATTTTTATTTAAATCTATATATACTAAAGTTTTAATCGGATATTTTTATAAATACCACACCTTACTTAAGAATTTTAATGAACACTGCTTTCTAAACTTAACAAAATTTTCATGTTTTATCCTTAAGTTCAAATTTGTTTCAAACGTTTTCCGCAGTGGCATTTCAAATTCGATCGTAGTGAATGGACTGGGTTTGGGGTATCAACTATCCAACCAGAGGAACCCTTTAGAGTTGAAATCGGGCTTGATTCACCTTTTGCCCACTTTTTGAGGCTTGAAAAATGAAAATCCACACTCACTTGAGAGAATTCCACACGGTTTGCTCAAGCATGAAACCCTAGGGAGAACCCGAAGATGAAATCAAACTTCGGGCCTTTCCTTTTTCTTTAGTTGATATAGTAAAAGAATGGCTATTTTACTTACCCCCCGGTTCTATCACAACGGGATGACTTATCTCGTATTTCTTGACAGATTCTTCCTAGCGTCACGAGCAGCTAAACTTAGGAGAGACATAGTAGGAATTTGCCAAATGGAGAGTGAATCACTCTACGACTATTGGGAGTGGTACAAAAAATTATGTGCAAGTTGTCCTCAATACGGGTTGAACAAACAATCACTTCTTCAATATTTCTACGAGGGTTTGCTCCTATGGAAATGAAGATGATCGATGCTGCTAGTGAAGGGCGCTTGTCAATTTGACTCCTCAAAGGGCAAGAGAACTGATATCCACCATGGCGCTAATTCTCAACAGTATCGGTGGAATTCGGAACCCACAAGACAGGTTAATAGGGTAAACGTTTCATCCTTAGAAGATAAATTGGATAAACTTACTAATGTTGTTCAATTTTGCTTACAGAAAAGAAGAATCTAACCTAACTATGTGGAATTTGTACTACGTCTGAACATTCGATGAATTCATGCCCAATCCTTAACGATAATTCAACGGCACATGTTGATGTTGTCGAAGATTTTTAGGACCTCCGCAAAAACGCTATGATCCTTTCTCCAGCACCTACAATCCCGGTGGAAGGATCATCCCAACCTGAGTTACGGAGCTAATCCTCAATATAATCCGTCATACCAACCGAGACCTTTGCAACCACTGCAACAACAACAACCCAAGTTGAGCACATCTCTAGAAGCTGTTGTGGAAAGGCCTGCCGTTAATGCTGTAAAATATCAATAGAGGATAGATGCATTAATACAAGAGTTGACTAATCAAGTTAGTAAACTCTCGATGGCAGTTAATCGTTTGGAGTCCCAAAGTAAGCTGCCGTCCCAAATTGAGTATAATCCTCGACACAATGTAAGTGATATGACGTTAAGGAGTGGAAAGGTTTTGGAGCCCGTACCTGGCATGATTCGTGCCCGCGACGCTGGTCGAGATGAAAAGAAACTTGACAAAAAGACTCCTATAGAGTCAATACCACAAAAATCATTTGCAGTACCACATCTGTTTCCTAGAAGACTAGTCAAATACAAGAAGGAGCGAGAAGAGAAGGAGATCCTCGAAACCTTTCGAAATGTAGAAATCAACATACCTCTTATTGATGCCATTAAACAAATTCTACAGTATGCAAAATTCTTAAAAGAATTATGCACAAGTAAGAGGAAGCTCTTGGGCAATGAAAAGTTGAGTTTTAGAGAAAATGTCTCCGCTGTTTTTACAAAGGAAAATACCATCTAAATGTAAGGACCAAGGTATGTTTTTCATATCTTGCAAAATAGTAGTGTCAGTATTAAAAAAACCATGTGTGACTTAGGCGCATCAATTAATGTTATGCCTTTGTCAATTTATAAACTACTTAATGCGGGTCCTTTAAAGGAAACAGGTGTAATTATTCAGCTTGCAGATAGATCCATAGTGCATCCGGAAGGAGTGCTGGAGGACGTTCTTGTTAAGGTAAACGAGCTGATATTTCCTGTAGACTTTTACATTATCGACATGGAGGATGACAACTAAGCCAATTCGTCTAAGATACTTTTTGGGAGTCTATTCTTGAGTACTGTGCAAACGAAAATTAACGTTTGGAGTGAAACATTCACCATGGAATTTATGGTGAAGTGGTTAGGTTTAATATTTATGAGGATATGGGACACCCAAATGATAAGTTACAAACTGTGCCTTGCAGGAATGTTGATCTTGTTGTTAAGTAAGAGGAATTATCGATAATCCAAAAACCAATACGTGAAGCTGTCATGAAAGCCTCGAAATTAGAGCTAAAATCATTTTTAGAACGTACAAGTATTCCGACAGAGAAAAATGCAAACTTGAACGAAGAAGCTCAAAGACTCCTCAATCCATTAATGATAGAGGAACCCGAGAAGGGCTTCAAGGATAGTGGAAAAAGGTCGAAACCTTTCTACAAGGTCATCCAAGTGCACAAGATGGAGAAATTAATTCTCAATAAGCCAAACGGATAAGATTTAAGGTCGTCGAGCTAACGATGTTAAACAAAAGAACTTTTTGGGAGATAACCCAAATTTCTTTTCATTTATTTAATTTTAAGTTTTAGTAAGATTTAGGGTGTAAATAAATAAATTTATATTTAATTAAGTTGATTTGATGTTTCTAGGAACATAATGGAGATCATGAATTTTTTCGAAAATCGAATAATAGTGATGGCTCGGGCACGACATGCTAATTTGGTGACAAATAACAGCAGTACTGACGTTGCTGAAGGTGCAAGCCCACCCAACTCACCTAACGAACGTATTCGACCATCTCGAGACAGTCAACGCAACAGACTTAGTTGTGCAAACACAATTCCTACCGAAAGTCATTTGCGAGGATTTCTAAACTTTTCGACATCGGAGCATTAGGCACGATACAATGCCATTCGACAACGCTCGCTCCTGGTCTGTAAGCAAATCGATTTTCCAACTCTTGAACTTTTAGATATTCATGATGCTATGCTTCATTATTTTGATGCTATTGGTTGGAATTTATTTGCTAATATTACTTGTAATGCATATTATGAATTAGTATATGAATTCTACACCACATTTAGCTTCGATATAAATGCATTGTGAACTGTTGAAATGCAAAATATTGTATGCTTGGAAGGGATTTTCGGATGTCAATTTCAGAATTTAGCATTGCCATGGGTTTCGTCGACCCTGATGATATTCAATCCGATTCCTATCACTCTGCTTTGTTAGATATTTTGAGCAACTTTGATGCTCAACATGTTTATCATGTTTTAACTAATTCTAATCATGTTTATAATCCGAAGACCACAAAAGATTTATTGGTGCATGAACCTGCTTTGAGATATATACACCGATTTTTGACATTTAGCTTTTCAGGTAGAAATGACGCATCATCTGCTTTAACTAAAATTGAACTGTTCTTTTTATGGTGCATGCATTCGGGTTTTAAAGTTAATTTAGGATATTGGTTTGCACGAAATTTTCATGCCGTTTTGCGTTACAACCGTCCACTTATACTTGAATCATTTATTTCAAATTTAGCCTTTCGACTTTTTCAATCTGAAATTGATTTCTCAACCTTGACATGTACATATAGTATGGATCGTCTAGATAAATTTTGTTTGGATTCTATGGGATTGTTTGCCGGTACCCCTACTTCGTGTCACTTTTTTCCTCCAAGTACGTGGACTTCTCGCGAAAATATGGTTTTTCGCCAACGTCAACACATCAATACTAGAGAGCAAGAGGAACAACCTCTATCTGTGGAGGCACGTTTAGGCCGAATCGAGGCGAGACTTGGAACAATGGAAAATTAAGTCTCCACAATCCTTGATATCCTGCAAAGCTGTTACCCCCAACATCGACAAAATCAATGAAGACACACATGGGGAGTACTCTAAACTTTTCATTTTATTTATTTGAGTTGCTGTTTTTTGTTTCTCTTCTATAATATGACACATGCTTGAGGACAAGCTTAGAATAAGTAGGGGGATGAATATAGTAAGTATGCATGGATGGTTGATTGATTTTTGCTGCATGTTTCTCTTTTGCATATGTTCAATCTTGTATTGAATTCATTCAACAGTTTATTTGACATTGAGCCTTTAATCTCATACTTAGTCAACTTGGACAATTGGGCAAAATTTTTTTAAATTAAATGCTCAAGTATATAGATTAATCGACACTTGTATTTTAAGGCTGATATATGTAGCTAGATTTTCATGAATTGATTGTTTGAAAAAGTGTATTTGCTTGTGCATGAATAAATGAAAAAAAAATGAAAAGATGAAAAAAAAATAAAGGCTCAAGTTATGAATGAAAGTTTCGAAAACGTGACCGGATTGAGTAACCGGGGTGAGGTGCTTGGGTTATCATCTTGTCTCGCGTAAAAGGTTCGAGTGACAAGTCGATAACTTAATAACATTCCGCTAACAGAGCTCAATAATGAAGACTGTTTGAACTGAGTAACTGGGATAGGGTGCTTGGGTTGTCATCATAGTTCGCGTAAAAAGGTTTGACCATGTCTAATTTATTTTTCTAAAAGTATAGTTAATTAATAATGCCTTGCAATTTATTGGATTCAAACTCAATTTAATGAAATTATCTAGTTCGCATATTTCAAATTTTATGACACTTGTCTTGTTGATTAAACTATATGTTTTGAGCATTGATTTAATTATTTTTGCCTATGTTGTTTACGTTGAGCATGGATGCAGAAAAGAGGCTCGATTTTTAATAAATTGTAGAATTGATTCTAATGTTTGAAAGAACAACATGCTTGAGGGCAAGCATGGGATAAGTAGGGGGATTTGATAACATGATTATTTTGCATGATTTCTTGTATTTAATTCGGTTTATTTCTGAATTAATCCTCGCTAAATTTGTATTTTATGGTTTAAATCTTGTCGTGGATGCAATTGATCAAAAGCAAATGTGAAAGGGCCAAATTGAAAGAAAATCATGGAAATGGGGCCAAAATAAAAAGATAGAGGAAGCCAAGGGCACATCAATAATTTGACTTTGTAAAAAGCCAAAAATAGAAAAATCTTATTTTTAGTTTATTTTATTTTTATTTGATTTATTTTTAATTATTTAAGATTTTATATTAAATTAATTAAGTTTATTTTTAGTAAACCCCATGTATATAAATAGGGTTATTTGTATTTGGAAAATCATCAATCAAATATTTCTTTTCCTATTCCTATTTGGAGTTTTATTTCTCTCTTTGTCTTTTCCTATTTCAACTTAGAATAGGATTTCTTTTCTTTTTCCTTCAAGCCAACGTCAAACATTCTGCCAATTTCCAATCCAATTGTTGGTTTTTTCAAAATTGGTGCAATTGCCTTCCAAGTCCCCTTTCCTTTCCAAAAATTCCATCACCCTTTGCAAAAGCCCAAACACTTTCCACAAACTTCAAGCATGAGTAAAATCATGCCACACTAAACCCATTTCAGCTTTAAGCCGGTGTTAACCCCGTCAAAGACCCGTGAGTTACGAACCCAAGCTATTAAACCCCTACTTTCCAATATTTATTATTTCTCTGGATTAAGAGTATGACTTCGTCAACTCACAAAGTCAAATCAACACTAAGTCAAAAAAGACGTCGTTTGAGTTAGTGTGGTTAGACGTACAGTTGGAATTCCGAAAGGATCGATTGTCTAATCGGTTTTCCGTGAACACATTGGCATGCCAAGTGGGGATTGTTGTTTTGTTTCGTCAAGGGAAGTAGTAACCGGATTTAAATGTCCCACGCACTTAAGGGCATTGGTTAGAGCTAGGCTCTTCTAGAACGCAAAGCTGCCGGAGTTCTAAATCACGAACATTTAGTAGGTTGTTCGATCGGTAAGGGTTAGTTATAGGACGTTCCATAACTAATTTACACAAGGAAGAGTTGGTGTCCGAGGCGTCCTTGGCAGCTATAACTAGCTTATTGGAAAAGAGGAGTCATCTAATTTTGAGGATCGGGTCAAAGACGAAAAAACCCATGCTTAAGGCTGAGCTAAACTTAATCGATTTTTCTTCAGATTACTTCATTGTTTTTTACTATTTTATCTTTTACTTTTTACGTTTTTTCCCTCTGTTTATTTCAGGTTACATATTTTACTCCCCCCACTTCGCGGGCACGACAACTGCCCAGACACAAATCTGGTCGAGATAGAAACAATTATCAGTAAACCCAGTCTCTATGGGATCGACCCTACTCCCTATACTGCTTAAATTTGCAAACTAGGTGTAGGTTTATATTGGTGGAATCGACATCCATCACTTAGCTCTTAGGATCTAACGTAAGACTCTGTTTCTCTTTTATGTTTAGAAGTAATTAAGAAATGTTCGCAAACAAAGGAAACTAGGTTCGTCAAGAGATTGGCACATGAAAACCTAGGATTGTTTGTAATTATGTATGAGTTTCCATGTGTTCTGTCTGTTAATGACTTTTTTTATGTTTGTAAAATTACAAAATTGACAAAACCATCTATAAGCAAGGACAAGGGAAAGGCAAAACTTGTCTAAAGTTTTTAGCAAATTGGTGAGTGTTCAGGGATTGCCACATGTATAGGTGAACCATAATGTTAATCAGGAGCTTAGGGTTTTTAACCTAAGTTCCGAGAGTAAGCCTTCTCTAAAAACTCTATTTTTTTTTGTTTATGATTAAATATGTGTTTTTATGAATAGTGATATGCGAGCTCAATATGAACAAATGCTCTGTGAGCTCCTTATAATGTGCAAGCTCTATGTTTTAAGCACATGTTTTAACAAATATGTTTTTCTCAAACCATTGGATATAATGGCATGCCATAGGATTGTGAGTAGTCACTTTTATGTTTTTTGATTTGGGCAAGAGGCCTTGGGTCAAGTTGGAGAGATAAGTGTATGTTGAGCTAAGCTCCATTCACTGGGACATATTGGTGTGTTGGGGAGTGTTTAGCTTTATGCTACACTTATAGGGCATGTTAAGACTCATTGAGTCATTTTGAGGCGTTATAAGGAGATCCACTTATCCAACAGAAAATAAGTTTATGTTTTCTGGAATAATATGCTTTGCTATTTTTAAGCTATTTGATAGTAAGTATGGCAAACCCTGTACAAGTTCTGTAACTTCGCCAAAGATTTTGTTTAACTTATGCTTTGTGTGTGTGCCATGTGGTTATTCTTTCCCATATATTCACTGAGTTCGCAAGAGTTCACACACTCTCTTCTATTCACTGTAGATAGTTAGATCGTAAGGTGAGCAACAACGAGGCAAGTGATCTAGGTGAAGCTTAAATACTGAAAAAGGTTACAAGTGAACTATGGATTAGATGTAGATTGAAGAAGATGACGATAATAGATTGAAAAAGATGGACAAGATTAATAACGTTTAAGTCTCCTTAAACAAAAAGTACTTACATCAATTCATTTAAAAAATAGATGCTTATTTTCTACTTTGAATCTCATAATGATATTATTCTACCATTTAATTTTCTACTTTACGAAAATAGATGCTTAATTTGTTTAGCTTAATTTATTAATAATTTTTCATGTTCTCAAAATTTTAATTTTAGAAAAATTAAATATGGAATAAAATAAACACGCGTTTCTAATTTGGTAACAAAAATCAAGTGACATTTTAACTTTTGCAAGTAACTTAAAACACATGTTAATCACTTGGAAACTTGAGAAACAGAGCCTTCAACTTAAATATTAATGATTAATATATAAAAAGTAGTAAATAATTTTTTAGTCTTGATATTCAATCAATATATTATAGGATCTCAAAAATCATATCGAAATAATATTAAAATGACAATAGAACAATAAGAAGTAATTATATTAAAATTGAAACAACTTGTTTGAACTAAAATAATAACCAAATTAATAATAAAATAAAAGTTTTACAATATCGAAATAATATAAACAAAATAAAATATAAAATTAATTAAATCAAAATAAGGGTACACTCACCCCTTAAGTTTGGTGTAAAATACATTCATTTATGGTTTTAATAATACTCATAAATGATTTTAATAATAGTCACGTACCCTTGAGTTTTCGAAAAATCTTATAAACCTTAAAATCTAGATACTAAGTAAATTAAAAAAAAAAAGGCAGTCATACCCTTGTTATTATCTATATATGTACTTTCTATTTAGTTTATTCATTTCTTTATTTTTAATTGCAAAATAATAAAATATTAAATTATTATAAAATTAAATATATTTGAATTTTTTCTTAAATAAATTGAAATTAAATATTTTAAATTTATATTTAATTCAAATATATATTAACCTTGAAATTAACTCATTAAATAATTTTATGTAATATTATTAGTTGTCATTGTTTAGAATATTTTAATAAAAAAGAAATTGATTAAAATATAAAAGAAATAAAGGAAGAA
The DNA here is from genome assembly GCA_025506655.1 of Gossypium rotundifolium. Taxonomy (NCBI): domain Eukaryota; kingdom Viridiplantae; phylum Streptophyta; class Magnoliopsida; order Malvales; family Malvaceae; genus Gossypium; species Gossypium rotundifolium. Next base: position 22,235,864 of record CP106727.1, read on the forward strand.
TTCATCTCAAAATTAATATTATAATTAGATTGAAATTTAAATAATTAACATGCATTCATAAAATTCATTAGAAAATGAAACAAAAATTAAAAGAGAAGGCAAAAACAAAAATATAATTATCATTGATAACAATTTTTTTTAAAGATAAACGTGCAACTAATGATACCTTAGCTTAATGGCAGTGTAAAATATGTGTGGGTTCTTAGTTTATATTTATTCTAGTTTATGTCCTACACATTTAGATATATTTTCGATAGGCTTAAATATATTTTGGTTACTAGTTTGATTGTGTAACTTTGTAAAAAAATATTACACATATTAATTGAAAAATACATTAAATTTAACATATAATTATGTTCAATATAATGCAATTTCTAATTTATTTTAATAATAATTAATTATATTTTATTATTTTAATTGAAAATAATTGAATACAAATATTAAAAGATAACAAAATAACAAAATAATAAGTAATCAATAAAGGGTAAAGTAGTCACTTTTATTTAAAATTCATTTAATAAATAAAATCATAGGGGTTAGTGGATTTTTTATCAAACCATCAAATATTTCATTTTCTAAATTTTTGCTTTTTTTTCATTTTCCGATGTTCATGTGATGTTTGCTTTGTTTTGCTCTACTTGTTCGAGAATATAGAAGGATTACATGAGAAGCATCATTAACTCTATGATTTTGTTTACAAAACTAAATGCACTGCTTTTTGAATGATTAGATTAAATTTTCATCTTTTGTGGAAAACAATTAATGCTTTGGTTTTAGGATTTTATATTATGTTGAATTGTTTTAGATTTGAACTGTTTTAGAATTGGTTTCTTATGGCAAAAGTTAAAAATAAAATAAAAAAGGATGGGTCAAGAAAGGAAGTATGAAAATTGAACCTTTCAAGAGATTCTTTTTCAAAATGGGTACATACTTAGAACATCAAATAGAACCTTGGTTGATCTATTATTGATTTTTAGTTGTATTGAACCTATCCCAATTTTTTTACATGTGTTGTTGTTGCCCGTATAAACAACTCCTCCATCTAATTCCACTGAATTGAAAAACCATTCTCGATTAGAGTACATATGATAAGTGCAACATGAATCCAATATCCACTCATTTGAATGAGAAGATGATGGTAAAACAACCTATGATATTTCAGAGTCCCTAGTATCTCACTATGCAACACATGCATCTAGCGCGTTCTTATCTTTCTTCTTCAGTTTCATACAGTCTTTCTCATGAAAAAAAGGCACATTCATCTTTTCCAAGTCTAACCTTTGACTCGATCTCCCTCCTTTTTGGCTTTTGGCTTTTTGAACGACCTTTTGCCACCAATGCCTCTCGCTACATTGTTATTGCTTTCCTTCTTAGTTTTTTTTCCTAGCTCATAGCTATACAAAGCATCTATTACTTCATTAACGGTTCTTGTCCTTTCCATGATGTAAGACTATTTCAAGATATTCAAATTCATCAGGAAGAGATGATAGGAACATTAAAGCCAAATCTTCATCTTTGAAGGTTTCATCCAAGCTCAGTAAGTTTTGCACCAACTAATTAAAAGTTATGTTGTGTTCATTCATAGTAGTGTCCAGTTGATAATCAAACCTAACCAATCTTTTCTTCATGTAGAGATGATTCTGACTACTCTACTTTAGGAAAATTTCCTCCTATGCTTTCCACTATACATATGCAGAAGTTTCATTCTTGAAGCTATACTTCTGATCCTTGGAAAAACAAGACCAAATCGTATTGCATACCTAACAATTGATAGTATTTCATTCTTTCTCCTTCATATCTTCTCGGTTCTTCTTCAATAGCTATGTCTAGACCTTGTTGAAACAAAACGTCTAGCACTCTCTCCTTGCCACATGTTTGAAATGACCGGCCCATCAAAAACTCCATCGAAAACTTTGCATTTTACATTACTATCCTCATGGGTGACAAGTTTGACTAATACATAAATGTTATTTCAATACCAACTAACAATATTCAATAGTAAACTCTTGACACCAAAATAATGAGTGTAATTCAAGAACAACGCACTAGATAAGCTCCCAAGAAAAATAGGCGGATCATAAAGACACTATTAAATACAAGTATTTCCTAAGCAAAACATTTCCTAAACATTTAGACTTATATCCAATAACCTACATTGCTTTCGACAATTCTCTTTACTATGGTTTTGGGAATCTTTATGTAGATGTTGATTTTCCACATACAATCTGAATCAAAGCTATACCATAACAACATTCTTGAGTTGAGTGACACAACTCAACTCTGCTACTACTTGCTTTCTTTTTGGCATTATAACAATTTAGTAACAATCCATTGTCTAACTTTGTTTATTTTGCAGCAAAATTGCCTTTGGATCTCGCTTTCTATTATTACTAATGTTAATGGTCCCTGCATTTTCTATCATGTTATTTCTTTGGCTCGATATAAAGATCCCCGATATTTTGTTTAACCTCGAACTTGAATAAAATGATTCCTTTTGAATTATATAGTTGAGACTTATTTTGAATAAAATGATATTCTCGTACTTATTTTCCTTGAAGTTTACTCAATATGCTTGACCGGTTTAGAATTTTATCTCGCAATAAAGAAATGATTATATTGTTTACTAAATCATCCTTCCTATTTTATTTTTCTAGTATATTTGGGGTGTTTGAATAATCTCATTGGCGCACACATTTCTTTCGTGTTCTCTAAACATTTTTAGAGGTATGTATGTCAAGCGCTTTGATTGGTTTAAATTTTCGACATAGTTGCTAAAGTTAATCAATTCATAACATGTGCCAATGTTCGGTTGAAATTAAAATGGTTTCGGATTCTAATATCTAATTCCTTTAAGGTTGTTTATGAAATTCAATACTAATCCTACTTGAATATGTCAAACATATGCTTTTTACGAACTTAATATTTTAAGAACTGATTCGATCTTAAATTATAAAGTGAAATAATTTTTAAAACATCAAATTAAGAGGTATTTTACTCGAAAGTTTTGTTGAAGTGAAATAATTTTATTATATTAAATTATAAAGTGAAATAATTTTTAAAAACATCAAGTTAATACAAATAATTTGAATACTATAATTATATATGTATAAAAATTATATAAAATAATAATTATTAAAATATATAAAATTAAGCTTTAATAATAATATAGTAATATATTATATAACTATTATCAAACATTGCAACCGATTACCTAAATCCAACCTAAACTCTAAACCCAAAATCATAATCCTTAAACCCTAAACCCTCAAACCCTAAACCCATAAACTCTAAACTCCTAAACCCTTAAACCCTAAATCCATAACCCTTAAACCTTAAACCCCAAACCTTAAACCCCTAAACCTTAAACCCTAAACCTCTAAACCCGAACAATGCCACGACGATGGATCTTAACGAAACACCATTGAAACCATAAACCTTAAACCCTAACCCCTAACCCCTAACCCTTAACCACTAACCTATAACATTTAACCACTTACCTAATTTTAATATCAAATTTCATAAAATACATAAGTTGACGATTAAATTTAATAACTTACATAAATTTCCTTAATATCAAACTTCATAACTTACATAAAACTTAAGAAAAAGATTCAAAGTATATAGGTCGGAAACTCACAAGTTGCCTTATATCTCATTGTCGATATAACGATCCTCCCTAGGTGTAACAATGCCACGATCGATGGATCTTAAAGAATGCATAACTTACCTAATTTTAATATCAAATTTCATAAAATACATAAGTTGACGATTAAATTTAATAACTTACATAATTTTTCCTTAGTATCAAACTTCATAACTTACATAAAACTTAAGAAAAGATTCAAAGTATATAGGTCGGAAACTGATTTGCCGTTTTATATCTCATTGTCGATATAACGGATCCTCCTAGGTGTAAACAATGCCACGTCACGATGGATCTTAAAGAATACTTAACTTACCTAATTTTAATATCAAATTGCATAAATTACATAAGTTGACGATTAAATTTAATAACTTACATAATTTTTCCTTAGTTTTTTGGATAGGAGTTGGATGAAATTGTCAGGGTAAGCAACGGCTATCGAAATGGAGTAGAAACAATTTCGCATTTCAAAATGCAAGCCAAGAGAATATGATTCTTTGCCCGTGTAAGAAGTGTTGCAATATTAATCGGCATTATCGTGAAGTGGTCTACGAACATCTAGTTGTTGATGGTTTTGTCCGGGTACAAAATATGGTTTTTCATGGCGTAGTCTACATCTAGGGAGCATCTTCATCGATGAATCGGGTATTCTCTAAACCGAATGTTAGTGACGATAACATGCAAAACATGTTGCGGGATGCTTTTAATATGCACAATGATGGTTTGGTCATTTCCACCGACTTGGGTGCAACCGATGATCACAATTTGGAGGAAATACTTTCACCAAGGGGAAAGAAGTGTACTGATGAAACGCCCAAATAATGAAGAAGTCATGAGGTTCTACGCGTTACTTGATGAAATGAATGAAGAAGCGTATGAAGGATCAAAATTTTCCAAACTGTCATTCTCAGACGCTTTTTTCACTTGAAATGTTTGGGTGGGTGGACCGGAAACTCGCTCACAATGTTTGTTAGAGTTATTGCAAGAAATGTTCTGCTGCAAAAATCCTCGATCTTCCAAAGACATGAAGAAATTGATAAAGGATTTGGGCCTTGGATACAATAAAATTCACAGTTGCCCAAATGATCAGATGTTGTATTAGGGGCGACCGCATAAACCAACAAACAATCATGTATGCGCCAATCCCGTTGGATTCATAAATATCTGAGAGGATTGTAATAAGGATTTAACATGGTACATACAAAAGAAGCAACCGATTAAGATTTTGCGATATTTTTCCCTAATACCGAGGCTTCAACGACTTTTCATGTCGCCCAAGACACCGAATCAATGACGTGGCTGATGTGATCGAACCGATGATGGGTTGTTAAGGCATCCTGCAGATTCTTTAGCTTGGAAATGTTTTGACTCTAAATTTCCAAGCTTTGCAAGCGATCCTCGCAAAGGTGAGGCTTGGGCTAGCATCCGATGGATTTAACCCTTACAAACTTATGAGCACAACGTACAGATGCTGGCTTGCTGGTGCTTGTTCCTACAATTTGCCTCCATGGGTTTGCATGAAACAATCTTCTTTTATATTGTCTATGATTATACCGAGAGAAAGGGGTCGGAATGATATTGACGTCTCATTTGCGCCACTTGTTGACGAAGTTAAAACAACTATGGGTTGGTGTTCGGACATTCGATGCAATGAGAAAAGAGAACTTTAATTTACGTCGGCGGCATTAATGTGGACTATTAATGACTTTTCGCTTATGCTAATTTATCCGGTTGGAGTACCAAGGGGACGTTATGCTTGTCAAGTTATGCTGCTGTATATGTTCGCAATGGTTATATAATGGGAAGAAGTTTTCTTACATGGGGCATCGCTTGGTGGTTACCGAAAATCAAATTTAGATTTCCTCAATTTCATGGTAATCAAAGTTTAGATCAACTTCTTGAGACCTAAGTGGATCCAAATGGAAGTTGGTATTTTTCAAACCATAGCAATATACTTTTCCTTTAAAATAATTAAACATATAAATACACCTATAACACATTTGACATAAAAAATTAATATAAAAATATATAAAATAATATTTATGTTTAAACTCACACCCAAATGATCTTAAACCCTTAAATTAACCAATTTAATTTTTAAAAATATAAAACTATTAAAATAAATAAACTTACAATAAAATTTGTTAATTTTGAAAATTTTAATTACTAATAATAATAATAATTGGATTTGATTTTGAATTTGGACAAATCCAAGGCTAATTTCATAAGAGTTACATTTTAGATTTTAAAATTTATTTCAAAACTTGAAATTTTCAAAATTCAATATTGATTAAAAAACATGAGAACTTTTTGTTCTTTCTTCTTTGCACACTTCCTTTAAAACTCAAACAATAAATAATTATTTTTACTTATACTATATTATCAATGAAGCTCAAGGGTTTTAGAATCGAATTGGTAGGCAAACCAATTAGATCATCGGTACTTGATTCAACCAATTCGGCCACCAAGTTTGATTGATTCAACTAATTCATGAGTTAACTAATTTGACCATTTATTTCGAATTGATACAACCAATCGATGTTTGATCCAATTAGTTTAACTGGCCGGTCCAATTTTCCTATTTTAAGGTTCATAGAAATTAGATTTAATTGAGCCTAGTTGTTTACATGTATGATATCAATATAGTATATATTTGTACAATAGTTTAGGTCACAATGATTTGCAATTTTGGTCTCAAATAGTATTAAGATTTCTTCATATTATTTAAAAGAGTTAATGTTTTAGATTCTTTTAAATTTTGAAAGATAATATTATTGTTATTGTTTATATTATAATATCAATGTCTATATAAAGTGTATATTAATTCAATAGTGAAAAAATTTGAAAATAAATTTTAATAAAAAATTAAAAAAATTGGTTTAATTGGTCCCCGGGGTCAATTGGTATAATGTCTTTCTTCGAACAGATACCTCAACCGATTCCTAATTTGATTTGGGAGTTCGATCCGAGATCAAACAACAATGTCAAGTCCTCTTAAATAATTATTTTAAAAATATATATATTTAAAATTTACTGTTAAATTTGAATTAATATTTTAATTCCCAAAGAATTTGAAAACAATTAATTTATAAACCCATAAAATTTTAAAATCCAAATTTTAAATTCCAAAGACTACCTAACTAAATTCGTCTCCAACTAAATGGTAATAACAAGTTAGTTAAAGCTAGTATAGACTAGATAGTATAGATGTTGTGAGACCTAATTAAAAGCAACCTTCCATGTGTTTATCCTCGGAACCTTCCAAGTTCCAACTAAAGGGTTAAAAACTTGAAATAGGGTGCGAGGTAAAATCATAGGCTCCAATTGTAGCAAACTAAACCTTATATATAATATTATTCTTTATTTTGAAAGTGGAAAAGTGTTAATTGCATCCAACCTTCTAAATTATTCTTTAAATTTTACAATATTTCAATTGAATCATTAAAATGCATTAAATATAAGTTTAATAATAAAACTAAATAATTAAAGGGATAATATATAATTTAGCCCTTCAACTTTGTTGATTTGTACTTATTAGATAGTTTTAATTTTTTTCAGATATCAAAGGTAAATTATAACAAACATGTGGGTGCATAAGCATGCAATAATTGCGGAACTGCCTCTGGAGGGTCATAGAAGGTAGTATTGTAACATTTTAAAAAATAATTGGAATATTTTATAATTAAAAAACTAAGATGCAATTAAGGTAAGAAATAATGAGATAATAAAAATCCAAAGAGAGGAAAATAACAAAGGAGGCGACGAAAATCATTAATTGTGGTTGGGAATGTAAACAAGGGTGTTTAGTTGCATCGTTAGCGATTGGTCCTTGCTGTCGGAGACATATCTCCCTGTTCTTCCTTGCATTTGGTCACGACAAAAGCCACTTCTTGGACTTGGGACTGCCCTCTCTTTTCCCATCTCATTGCTAATTACTAATTCCTCCCTTAATCATTATTTTTAACACCAACAAATCCCCGTCCCTGGTTTTGGAACATTCCCTCAAAATGCGTACCCTTGATACTTAACTATATTTTGCATCAATTACTTACAACCATTATTGTCCAAATGATTGAGCTCAAGGAATGTTGTTTCAAACTTCTTTGTAAGCATTCCAAATTCCAAGCGAGATTAAAACATCTTTGTCGAATTTTTACATCAAAAGACTTGAAAAGAAAAAGGCTATATAAATCCTATGGTCCTCATCTCATTCATTGTTTACCCACACCATTGAAAGCAAATCTTGTAACTATATCATGGAAATCATCAATATGGGACCTGCCCATTACCATTTTAACCCCGAGATTTCATTTCATCATGGACTCACACTATCCTGCACTGCCTCTCCACGGTAACATCAATTTTAAATTTAAAAAAATAAAGAAAAGCCGAAAAGACAAAACAAAGAGGCGTAAGGTAAAGCAAGGAAGAGATGTTCGGTCTTCGGACTGTACCTGTCTGAAGCATCAACAAAAGCCGCGCCAGATTGCGTGTATCTCGTCCTTCTCTTTCTCTTTACACGCTACCCAATAAAATTCATTTTTATCAAATGACCATCTTACCCTCTCCCTTTCCCCATTGCCTTCATCCTTTCCATTTTCTTCTTTTTGTCATTCATTTTCACAACCCAAAGAACTGAGAAAGGATTAGGTAAAATTTTGTGAAAGCAAATTAGAAACCATAAATAATAATAATGTCGAGATCGTCTTCTGCGTCGGCGACGGCGCCGTTTCCAGCTATCAAACCGGAGGATTACAAGCATAGCCCTGTTCACTACGCTGTCGTTTTGCGTGATCATACTACTTTGAATCGACTGGTTTCCTCGCTGCCAAAGCTGGCTGATCCTGCTCAGATCCACACCGAGTGCGACTCACTCAGTCAAGAGCGTGTAGCTGACCAAATTTCCGCCGTTCTCGACCGCAGAGATGTCCCTTTCCGTGAAACTCCTCTCCACCTCTCTGTCCGCCTTAACGACGTCGTTGCTGCAAGAACTCTCGGTATTGCTGGTGCTGACGTCTCGCTCCAGAACGCTGCGGGCTGGAATCCTCTCCAAGAAGCACTCTGTCGCCGAAGCTCCGACATTGCGTTGGTTCTCTTGAAACTCCACCATCGCTCCGCCTGGTGCAAGTGGCGCCGCCGTTTACCTCGCGTAATTGCCGTCCTCCGCCGAATGCGTGACTTCTACATGGAAATCTCCTTTCACTTCGAAAGCTCCGTAATTCCGTTCGTCGGAAAAATCGCTCCTTCGGATACCTACAAGATCTGGAAACGCGACGGTAACCTTCGAGCGGATACTTCATTAGCAGGCTTCGACGGCTTGAAAATCCAACGCGCCGATCAAAGCTTCCTCTTCCTCGGCGATGGCGAACACCTCCACAACATCCCTTGCGGCTCATTGCTAGTCCTCAACCGCGAAGATCGCAAAATCTTCGACGCATTCGAAAATGCCGGAGCTCCAATGAGCGAATCCGACATTGCGGGTTTTTGTTCCCAAACGAGTGTGTACCGACCCGGAATGGACGTAACCAGAGCGGAACTCGTCGGAAGAACTAACTGGAGGCGCCAAGAGAAAACAGAGAGCGTCGGTGAATGGAAAGCCAGAGTTTACGAAGTACATAACGTGATATTCAGCTTTAGGTCACGAAAAGTTGCCGGTTCCGAAAACGACGTCGCCGGAAGTGAACAAGTGTTACCCTTAGAGCTCGACGAAGACGATGACGGTTTCTTAGTTTGCGAAAATCCCAATTTCGCAATGCCTGATAGAAGAAGACACAGTAGTTTCGTGAGAGAAGACAGAGAGTGGATTTCGGTAGGGAGGAAGAGCGTTGACGTTTTCCCTTCTTCAGCCGCTGCGATGCCTCCTAGAAGATCGACGTCTTTCGCAACGCGAAAACGGTGGTGCCGCCTCCACAAACAAAGGAGAAAGAGTACGTTCGAAGTTTACGGCCGTCAGTTTGGTTAACCGGACAATTCCCATTAAAGACCGAAGAATTACTACCTTTACTTGATATTTTGGCTAACAAAGTGAAAGCTGTTCGAAGAATGCGAGAGCTGTTAACGACCAAATTCCCGCCGGGGACATTTCCGGTTAAGGTAAGACGGCGAGTAATTAAATCTATAAATATCTGGTTTTTTTGTTGTTTAAGAAATGTGGGGTCCACGTAGATACCTGTCCCCTTAGAAGGGTGTCTGGTTTGGGTCTTTTGATGCGTTGGATGATGATAGCCTGACCAATGGACAAAAGGAAAGCAAGTGTGTTCAAGTTTTTCAGCTTTGCTTTGGTCTCTGATTAGTGGATAAGCTTTTCTTTTTGTTTTTTTTTTTCTTTTTTTTGGGGGGACCCTGTCTTTGGTCGGCTCCAATGACGTGGAACTTGTCCCAATGGGTGTGTTTTAGATCCAACGGTGATTCTCCGCTTTAAAAAACCCACATCATCCGAGGTTTCTTTTTTCTTTGTCATTTTATCATATTCTGGTCATAGGCAATGTTACGTTTTACTTTTACCCCATCAGACAAACCAAGGGAATCATGTGTGGACCAACTGTTGAACTGTCATTTCTCTTTTCGGACAAGGTTGGTATTGAATTGTTGTTGGTGGGGTTTCGCAGGTTGCGATCCCGGTAGTCCCGACGGTGAGGGTGGTGATAACGTTCACGAAATTCGTCGAGCTCCAATCGACCGAGCAATTCTTCACTCCACTCTCAAGTCCTAGATATTTTTCCAATGGAAGAGGCCAAACAGAGGATGATCAAAATTCGGATAAACATAATTCGTCATTACCGTCGACATCGTGGTCATCGTCCACCACGGCATGGCTGAGGCGAAGCAATAGTCAATCGGTGTCGGCTAACAAGCAACAACAGCAACAACGGAGTTCCTCAATGGCGGAACAAGCTGATCCTTTTGCCATTCCTAGTGGATATACATGGACCAGTGTCGACGACAAGTCCGGCAAATTGAAGAAATCAAAGTCCACAAGGAAATCAAAGTGAAAAACAAAAAATTATTCAAAATACAGATAATTTGGTTAAATGGAAATTCCGCAATGTTAAATATTTTGATTTTCTTGCAACCTGCAAAAATTTTGCTGTTGAAAATCAATGGTAGGCAATTTGGTTGATTAAATATGTTGTTCAACACAATTTTGGAGCTTTTTTTATTTTTTTATTTTTATACTTTAGATATTACCGTATTTCAATGTTCACGAGTATGAGGAATAGGGGGGCATATTGGGATCAAAGACAGGCCATCTTACAAGTGGTCCTCTATATACTGTATTTTACGGTTTTAAAGGTGCTGCTCATTATCATTCATCTTTTGCTTTTATCAAAATTTCGGCAGCACATGCCCTTGTCTATCATCATCATCACCCAACCAGTAAGTAGTACTAGCTTTATCAAACCCTTCATCACCATCATCATACCGGGTACCTTTACAAAATATATTATCTTATTTGGATAATATCTTTTACACACGGGACACCTAGACGTGGTTTGAACTTTAAAAATAATATTATTAGAAGAAACAATCTTGAGTCTCGAACAGGATAGTAAAACAAAAATAAATAAAAAATATTATAATGATAATATTTTAAAAAGTAATTAATACAAAAATATAAAAGATAAAAATATCTTCATATTAATATTCATTACGCTATAAAATATTTAATCAAAAGCTTAACTGGTAACTAGATTATGGTCACCTACAATGTGAGTGAAAAACATAATTTTATAACAAATATATTTATAAAAAATTAATATAAAACATAAATGGACTTTGGTTGAAATGCTAAAGTACATAAATTTAAAATTATAGTATCTTAGGTTTAAAATTTATTATATGTGCATTTTTTAATTTTTACATAAAATATGTAAAAGATAAAATACTTTCAAAATAATATAATTTACTTTATAAAACAATGTTATTTTAATTATTATTCAACCAAATTTATTCTCTTTTAACTCATTACATAAATTCAATTAAAAACTTAGTACGTAGTATAAATATATACGTAATTAATAATTAAAGCTCTAATTGAATTAGATATTTTATTAAAAAAATGAATTAGATATTTTAGCTGCCAAGGCCCAAATAGTTTTGGGTTTCTAACCATTTATGCAGTATTTAAAGCCCAAATAATTTTTTTTGTTCCTCCAATTTTGAAACCTAAAGGTCGAAGATTCCTTTTCAAGTTAAAAAAAAAAATGAAACACAATTTCACTTTCTTCTTTGTACCTATCAGAGCGAGCAAGAATGAGGAGGCGGCGTCTCCTTCTTCGGCTCCAACACTGTCAATTCTATCACTGGTTGTTGGTTCCACTACTCTCTCTCCTTAATTGTTGTTAATAGTTGTATTGTCAAGACATGACATTTCACTATTTGAAATATGAGGTAATTAGAATAATATGTGAAAGTGCTTATTACAAAGTTAGTGAAGTAGTCTAGAGAGGATCTATCATCTCAAGCGATTTTAAGGATATATCTTATTTTTTCTTAGACTTACATGAACCACAAATTTTTGACTAAGACAATTAATCTGAACTAATCTAAAGAGTTGCATGACTAACATTGAACTTTACTGCTCGTCCCATGATTAAAAGTGGTACGTTACTGTTAATCTCATCATTGTCAGCACGATCAATCCGTCTGACATATTTACAATCTATAAGAAAACGAAGGTTAGATCGGATCAAACACATCACACTATCACATATTTATATGGCATGTAATTCTAGGCATTTCACACGCTACGTTTAGTCTGAGAATCAACTAAACCGTAGTTCTGATACCACTAAATGTAACACCCCTAACTCGTATCTATCACCGGAATAAGATTACGAAGCATTATCGAAAAAACAGAATAATAAACCATTCAAATCATATATTAATACAAACATAATCAAATTCATTCAAATACATTCATAATGTCCCTTAATCGAGCCCTTGAGGCCCTAAAAAAACTATAGAAACAATCGATACTAAATTGGAAACATTTGGAAATTTTAGGAAAAAGTTGAAAATTTTGGACTACATGGGTCACACAACAATGTGGCCAGGCCGCTTGACTCACACAGTTGATACACACGGCCGTGTCTCAGGCCGTGTGGACATTCGAAATAGGGACACAAGGCCGTGTCCCAGCCCGTGTCCATGTTCGTGTAACTCACTAACTTGGGTCACACGGCCAAGCCATGCTCCCATGTGCCAAGCCGTGTACCCCTTGAAATGACCTCACACGCTCGTGTGCTAGGCCGTGTGCTAAGCCGTGTGCTAGGCCGTGTAATTGCCTGACTTGTATGCCTTGAACCTACAGGAGACACACGGCTGTGTCGCATGGCCATGTGTCACACCCGTGTGTCACACACGGCTATGACACACACCCGTGTCTCAAGCCGTGTGGCCCTAAAATAAAATTTAAAACACAAGTTTACTATTTCAAGTTGCTTGGACCTTAAAAAACTCAAATACCAACCAAAATACCAATTCAAAATGACATTAATCGAGCCAAAAACACATCAAAACCAACCTAGTAAGTGCCTAACCAATGTACCCTCATTGGTACAACAATTATATACAATTTTACAACAAAATAAACATTGATTCAATTCATCAATTCACTCAAGCAATACCTAATCAAAATACTTATCAAAGGTACCACAACCACAACAATTCAATTATACATATATACCATACATACTAGCATAACAACTATACCTCATTCTCATATAATATGTAAGTTGGTTATTTGCACAAAATATCATTCATAATCTTTAAATAAGCCAAACATCAACCAAAATCGCACAAGAGCCTATACATGCCATATAATCTGAAATAAATTGTAACAACCCAATTTAGACCCTAGTCAGAACAGTTGTTTCGAGACCACAAATTTGAGGTCAAAAAATATTTTAATATTATTTTCTGTGTGTACAGTATGTGAATTAGCCTATGTGAAGATTTTATTGATTGTGTGATTAAATTGTGAAAAGGACTAAATCGCATAAAGTGCAAAATGTCGTGTGCTGATTGTTAAGTGCTTAATTATTGTTGTCTTTATAATAGGATGGCCTTATGAGGCAATTAAACCACTATTAACGTTAGTGGGTGGTAATGGACCAAAATAACCTTAATGAATAAATGTTTTACAAGTTAAATTAAAGGTTAGTTTGGTAATTAGTAAATTAAGTCATAAATAATAAAACAAAACACATAAGATGACCATTATCATCTTTCTTAGCCGAATTTGAAGAAGAAAAAGAAAGGTTTATAGCTTTGTGATATTCGGCCATTGTTACTCTTCATTGAGGTATTTCTTTGATCGGTTTTTGATGATTTTTACGTTTTTGAGATCGTTGCTTCGTGCTCTTCAAACCCATGCTTAAATTTTGTGAATAGATGATGTTTTTGAGATGTATCATTGATGAACATGTGAGTTCTTGAATGTTTGATGGTGGAAAATGAAAGCTTAGTGTTGGGTTAACATAGTTAGTATTGGGATTTTTAATGAAATTGAATATTTTGGGCTTAATTGAGAAAATGAGAAGTAGGAGGACTAAGTTGTGAAATAAATGAAATGTGTGGGCTTGTATGAACACAAGGGAAATTCGACTAGGCTTATTGAAAAGAAAGTATGTGAATTTGATGATTTTGTGAAATAAGGACTAAAGTGTTGAAATGTGAAAATGTGAGGGCTATTTTGTAAAATGCCCTAAATAAGTGTGTGTGAACTAAATTGAATGAATTTTGATTGAATGGGTTGAATTTGAATGTGTATAGACCAAGAAAGGAGAGGTTCGGATCGAGATCGAGGCAAAGACAAAGTGCTCGATTAATCGTCCGTTTTAATATATCGACGTCCGATGTAAGTTCGGATATAATACTTGCTATTAAATTAGTATCTATGTGATGAATAATGAATGAATGTATATTAATGGAATAAAATGTGTTACGTACAAGTTCGAGTATTGAGGCACTAAGTGTACTAAATTGGGTTGATACAGAGTTGATTAGCATTGTGTGTGCGAAACGATAGAAGCTACGACTTTAATGATTAACACTGTGTGTACGAAAAGATAGAAGCTTCGGCTTATCGAATTGGCACTGTGTGTGCGATACTGATATAAGTTCAGTTTAACATATTGGCACTAAGTGTGTGATGATAATTATGTTTCGGTTATGAAATTGGCACTAAATGTGCGAGTTTATCAAAGGAATAACAAAGGTTGAACGAGAGGTAACATCGAGAAATTGAGTAGCATGAATGGTGAGTAACTATGTGTTGATCAAGGTACGTTTGAACCTATGTGGTTGATGATAGATTGATAAACCGTAAAAGTAACATATTTTAGGCCCACATTTAGAATACTTTTGGATGATTTAAGCCTTGAATTATGTAATTTGGTGCTCTTAATCCTTTGTTTTAATGTTTTATACTCAGGAGAGCACCGGAGGATGAAAAAATGAGAAATGTGCCTAAAATGAACCAATTTGGGTCAAAATAGAAATCGATACAGCCTGGGCCCAAGACCACACGGCCGTGCCTCCCTAATTTACTCTAACACGGCCT
Organism: Gossypium rotundifolium; assembly: GCA_025506655.1. NCBI lineage: Eukaryota > Viridiplantae > Streptophyta > Magnoliopsida > Malvales > Malvaceae > Gossypium > Gossypium rotundifolium. The sequence continues at coordinate 22,251,073 of CP106727.1, forward strand.
GGACATCGAAACACACGGGCGTGTCTCTTCAGCAGACTCAACCATGGCCTGAAATCGATTCACACGGGCGTGTGCCATGGGCGTGTCCCTATCGTGACAAAGAGAAGTTTCACTTGGATTAGGATATTTATGGGCGAAGAAACATATTCCGAAGCCTATATAAACACCCTAAGTATAACCTAAAAGAGGGAACCGAGGGCTTTAGTCAAAGGGCATCCAGCTAGGCCAAAGAGGAAGATTTGTGGAGATTTACTCGAAGATAGCCAGTTGATTCATCTCAAGAAGCCAGAATTATACTCAAGACAAAAGATCTCTCCTTCAATTCCTTCAGGGGGTTTTGGGGATTTCTTATGTTTTGTTTTATCTTTTCTTTTGAGATGTTTTCTTTTATTGTTATGAACTAAACCCTCAAATACCTGAGAGGGATGAAACCTAAGATGAATCTTGTTATCGTTTGCTGAACTATATGATAAATATTTGACTTGTTCTTAATTATGTGTCATTAATTCTTGTGTTGATATTTTCGGGATATTAATTCAAGTATGATGTGCTTAGGTGGAGGAGCAAAAGTCCCTGCCTAAGAATAGATCTAGCATAATTAAACGGAGTTGATCGCACGCCTAGAGATAGGGTGACGAGATTTTGTCGAATTAGGGTAAAACCTAATTTGGGAGTCCATAGATTGAGTTAATGTAATTCTAGGGGTTTTAATTAGAAAGAGATTTCAATTAATCAACCTAGGGTTAGACGTTAGTCGCCTCGAGAGAGGGATTAATATACGTTAGGGAATCTTACGGAGCAAGTCAAGTGAATAAATCGTCTGGTTCAGTGTTAGATAACAAGTGAAGTCTAGGTGGATTCTTCCTTGGGTGTCGTCTTAATCAATTGGTTTTTCCTCAAGTTATTTTCCAAATTTCATTCTTCTTTGTCTTAGAGTCTTTAGTTTAGTAGTTAGTTAATTTAGATTAAACAACAAATTCCCTTAATTCTTAGGCTAGATAGTAAAAAGAGAGTTAATATTAGTACTTTTGGTTCCTTTGGGATTCGACATTTGGTCTTGCCTAAACTATACTACTGTTCGATAGGTGTGCTTGCCTCCATCGTTGTCTTAGTTAGTTTCCAGGTTCGATCATTTTATATCATTTTTAAGACTCGACAAAACAACGATCAAGTTTTTGGCGCCGTCGCAGGAACTGAAATTTTAAGAATGCTTAATTTTTATTATTTTAGCCATATTTCATTTTTGCAATTAAATTTTATTTTTCCTTTTCTAAATTTTCTTCTTTTTATTTCAGGTACCTCTAGTTTAATGACTAGAAGGAACCCAACAGGACCTCTACTTTACGATAGTGACATCAAAGGTACCGTTCGTAGAAATTGCAGAGAGAGAAGGTGAAGCTTAAACTACATAGAAGAAGAGCAAGAAGGCGAAACTAATCCTACTGAAAGGATGGCCGAGAATAATCCGCTACCTCTAGAGGTGGCAGAACATCATGCTCCACGTACTATGTATGATTATGCTAAACCTAGTTTAACAGGAACTGAGTCAAGTATTGTTAGACCCACTATTGCTGCAAATAATTTTGAACTGAAACCCAACACTATACAAATGATACAAAAGTTTGTTCAGTTTGATGGTTTGCAGGATGAGGATCCTAACACACACTTAGCGAATTTTCTAGAATTATGTGATACTTTCAAAATAAATGGTGTTTCTGATGATGCCATTTGTCTTCGGTTATTTCCCTTTTCTTTAAGAAATAAAGCTAAAGAGTGGTTGCATTCTCTTTTATGAGGATCAATCACTATATGGGATCAGATGACCGAAATTTTTTTATTAAAATATTTTTCGCCGGCCAAAATGGCCAAGTTAAGGAATGATATCTCTTTTTTTGTACAGATGGATTTAGAGACACTTTACGACGCATGGGAGAGATACAAGGATTTGTTGAGAAGACTACCCTTGTGGCCACAGGTGCAGACATTCTACAACGGTGTGAACCCCTCGACAAGGCAACTAATTGATTCAGCCACCGATGGAAATCTGAATAACAAAACTCCTGAATCAGCCTACGAGTTTATAGAAGAGATGCCACTGAATAACTATCAGTGGCAAGTTACAAGGACAAGGCCAGCCAAAGCAGTCGGAGTTTTCAACCTCGACGTAGTAACCGCACTATCAATTTAGGTAGAGTTGCTACATAAAAAATTGATGGTTTATATGGTTCTTCGCAGGCACATCCAGTTATGCAGGGCGACGCAAGTGAAGGAGTGGCGAATCCTGAGTACCCACCCTACGGACAGGGCATGGAGAGCGAAAAAATGAACTATATGGGTAATAATTTCCAATCTAACAATAACCCTTATAGTAATACTTATAATCCAGGTTGGAAGAACCACCCCAATTTCTCATGGGGCGGTCAAAGAAATCAAAGGCAACAACCATCCCAAAACTTCCAACAACAACCCTACCCACAAGAAAAGAAGTCGAACCTTGAAGAGATGCTGTCAAACTTCATAGCAGCCTTAGAAATATGTTCCCAAAATACAAAAACATGTTTCCAAAAGATAGAAGCAAAACTTGAGGCATTGATACAGGAATTCAATGATCAAATTGGGCAACTTACTAAGCAGATTTTTAAGAGACCACAGGGAATACTACCTAGCAACACCGAGACTAACCCAAGGGAGCAAGTTCAAGCCATAACAGCTTAAGATAATGAAGGGTTAGACGCGCCTAATTCAAAACAAAATAATGTGGTAGAAGAAGGTATGGTTGAAGTAAAACCAAAACCGAAATCAAAGAATACAAACCGCGAGCAGTTCGGTAAGTTTCTTAAACTTTTAAAGAAATTACATATTAACTTTCCGTTTCTTAAAGCTCTTTTACAGATGCCAGATTCAAGAAAATTTTTAAAGAAGCTATTGACAAATAAGCGGAAGATAGACGAGGAATCACATGTGGAATTGAATGCAGTATGCTCAGCAATATTGCAAAATACACTACCACGAAAACTAAAAGATTTAGGGAGTTTTACAATTCCATGCTTAATTGGTAGTTTATCTATTGATAATGCGTTAGCTGATTTAGGGACAAGCATAAATGTCATTCCTTATAAATTGTTTAAACAACTAGGTCTAGGGAAGTCCAAACAAACTAGGATAAGCATTCAATTAGCTGATAAAACTATCAGAGTTCCTAGGGTATAATTGAAGATGTACTTGTGAAAACTGATAAATTCGTATTCCCGATAGACTTTGTCGTTTTATACATGGATGAGGACAACACGATACCCCTAATTTTAGGAAGACCATTCTTAGCAACTGCCAGGACTAAAATCGATGTCAACACTGGTAAACTTATACTCTGTGTAGGTGATGAGACAGTTACTCTTCAAGCCCTCGATTCATCTAGAACATCGAATAACCAAGGTGAGAAAGTAAATTCTATTGATAACCATTCGGTTAACCCTTCTTTTCAGGAACCACCACAAAAGAATGCAACTGAGTCCGATCCTAAACCCTGTGCCAATAATGAAATAACTCACAAGGAATAAGGGATTCAGATTGATAAACTAGAAGAGGAGAAAACACATCTTAAAGAAGAACTAGGGATACACGAAGCAGAATTGAAGCCACTTCATAAGGCAAACAAGTTCAAAATCGGAGATCAGGTACTATTAGACAGAGCAGACCCACGAATATCTCCACCTGATCCTAACATAAGCAAGGAAATCCTTTTAAGATAATCAATGTCTTCCCATACGGAACACTCGAGGTAACTAATCCCATGTTTGACACTTTGAAAATAAATGCTACTTGTCTTAAACTCTATCATGATAATGGAACTGCTAACACGAGGAAAGATTTTCAACTCCTCAAACCTCCTTGAATATCCAAATGAGAGGAAAGTCGAGCTTAAGACTTTAAACAAGTGCTTCTCGGGAGGCAACCCGAGTAGTAACCCTATTTATTGTTAAAAATTTTCTTTTCTTTTCTTTTTCTTTGGTAGATTTTCATGCCACATGGCCTTGCACATGACTGTGTGGATACATCGAATCTCCGTACTGACATAGCAGAGATGGTACGAGTCAGAACGAATCAATTTTCAAGTCACAAACCCAACTACCATGCCACGGCCGTGTGATGTGGCCATGGTTGACATTGTGAGTTCATACACAGTAGTGGAAAACTAAACATGGGCGTGTGAGGTGACCGTGGTCGACACTGACTTACCAAGCACAAGCGTGGCAATTTGAACATAGGTGTGGGAGAAACGATATGACCCACAACACGGGCGTGCAAGAGGCCGTGTGACTCAACACGCCACGGTACAAGGGTGTGGGGAGGCAACTGAATTGAAAATCTATTTAAACCACCACCCCCTCCTCCCCTCACCACTTACTCCTAAACCCCTCTTTCTACACCTTTTTGGTTCTCACTTTCATTTTCATTCACATTTATCTTTCAAAACCGTTGACCACCACATCTATGCTGAAGAAGCGGAAGGATCAAAGCACAATCTCTCCGTGGGAGATCGACCTACATAACTTCATGCCGGCCGCTTTATATAATCAACAAGTCAAGGGTCTTTCAGACCTTTTTGGTCTTATTTTTCTGTAATCTTTTCCTTTATTTTCCTTATCTATACTTCTCTTCTGCTTAATTCATTTTATTTTCTTTTAGTTTCTTGGTTTTAGATTCTGAAGGCTACTAGGGAATCATGCACCACGGCCTTAGAAATCACAAACACGTCACGAACCATCTCACAATAAGGACTTTTCAGTCCATTTACCTTTTCCTATAAGTTTATTTTACTTTTTATTTTCCTTCACTTTAGCTTGCTTTTCTTTAAATATTTATTTAGTATATTTTGAATCTTTATTAATATTTCCTGGCTAACTCTTCACGAGATCCCCAATTTCTTTATTTAGCGCAGGAATTCGAGGCACCCCCTCCAACCTATCTTTCACCTCCGAATCTAGTTCCCACACTTCCAATCCAAGGATCTCATCCAAAAATTCAAGAAGTTTCACTTCTCCCCATCCCTTTTGATTTTCTTATTATATACTATTATCTGTCTTTGTACATTGAGGGCAATGTACATCTTAAGTGTAGGGGTAAAAGTTTATGCCTAACTTTTGCATCATTCTCAAATCCTTGAATGATATCTTGTCTTAAGTAATTTTTCATATTACTAATTAGTATGAAATTTTGTTAATTTATGATTTTATTGATATGTCTTAGATTAAGTCATAGTTAATTGTGCATTAATAATTTAAACTTTAAGATTCTAGAGAATTAAGCATGATAAGTCCATTTTTCAAAAATAAAAAAATTTAGGTTGTTGAATTGAATTTGAATATTACCTTGAAGCTTGAAATTTACAGGGATTGATATAAAAAAAACCCATAATTTTTGTGATATTTTGAGCCTTATAAAGCATATATTCCTTTCTATACTCACTTTATTGATTATGAGTGTGTCAACACTGAATTTTTATTCTAGAACTTGCCTCGATTATACATGTTAAGACCACACCTTTGATTTGATATACAAAGATGATAAAGGCACTTAGGTTTTAACCCACTTACTCCACAAAAAGCCTACCTTCATAACTAACCCCTAGTGAACCCCTTTGATCCTAACAACCCTTTTTATTGATTCACCCACAATATTAACCCAAAACCCCTCTCGTATTTGTTATCACCATTCCTTTTAACTACCTTTTTGTCGAGATTTGATTTGAACAGTTGCCCAACTATGTTCTACATTTCAGTTGTTAAAGTTCTTTCTCATTTATGTAAATATTTGTGTTGAAAAAAAAATTGAAGTATATTCAGTATTAGTATTATGAAAAGTGAGCTTGTACAATTAAAATTCCACCTATTGAAGAAGGAGCTCGTATTATTAGTATTAGTATTACAATTTTTTAATTGATGTAATTTTATTATCAATTCATTTTTGTAGTTAGGTAATTTGTCAATTCAATCTAGATTCTAACCCTTCTAATTTAGCATTTATCCACACCGTTAACCCAAGCCTCGTTACAACCCTGTTAAAGACCTTTTGATTTGTGTATCATCTCATATTATAGTGGTGGAGATTTGATATTCAGGCAAGCCTATGGGATTATCTTTTCAGGTTTGACTTATAAGTGCTTATTCTTGAACCTTAAACACTTCGAGTGCTTTGAGTGAATCTTTAGTAAGGATGTCAATCCTTGTCAGTTTTGAATCAAAGGTAATTATTTAGATAATGGGAGACACATATGTTTTCGTGCTACAAATATATGACTTAGAATTGTTTGAATCTTTAGGAGTTTTGAGTAAATTATCCATGTATGAATTGTTTATGAATTATGAGGAGACATTGTTGATGAGGATTATCAATAGTGGAAAGTTCGTTTTAATTATAAGTTGAGAATTTTACTTGAGGACAAGCAAAAGCTTAAGTGTGGGGGTATTTGATAAACCGTATAAATAACATATTTTAGGCCCACATTTAGCATACTTTTGGATGATTTAAGCCTTGAATTATGTAATTTGGTGCTCTTAATCCTTTGTTTTCATGTTTTATACTCAGGAGAGCACCAGAGGATGAAAAGAACGAGAAATGGGCCTAAAATAGACCAATTTGGGTCAAAATAGAAATCGACACGGCCTAGGCCCAAGACCACACTACCGTGCCTCCCTAATTTACTCTAACTCGACCTGGACCCCGAAACACGCAAGCGTGTCTCTTCAGTAGACTCGACCATGGCCTAAAATCGATTCACACCTGTGTGCCATGGGCGTGTCCCTGTCGTGATAAAGAGAAGTTTCACTCGGATTAGGATATTTTAGGGTGAAGAAACATATTCTGAAGCCTATATAAACACCCTAAGTATAACCTAAAATGGGGAACCGAGGGCTTTAGTCGGGGGCATCCATCTAGGCCAAAGAGGGCAGATTTGTGGAGATTTACTTGAAGATAACCAGTTGATTCATCTCAAGAAGCTAGAATTATACTCAAGACAGAAGATCTCTCCTTCAATTTCTTCAAGAGGTTTTAAGGATTTCTTATGTTTTGTTTTATCTTTCATTTTGAGATGTTTTCTTTCATTGTTATGAATTAAACCCTCAGATACCTGAGGGGATGAAACCTAAGATGAATCTTGTTATCATTTGCTGAACTATATGATAAATATTTGACTTGTTCTTAATTATGTGTCCTTAATTCTTGTGTTGATATTTTCGGGATATTAATTCAAGTATGATGTGTGATAAACCATAAAAGTAACATATTTTAGGCCCACATTTAGTATGCTTTGGATGATTTAGCCCTTGATTTATGTAAAAAGGTGCCTTTAATTCTTTCTTTTCATGTTTTTACTCAAGAAAGCACCTGAGGACGAAAAGAACAAGAAACGGGCTTAAAACGGGCCAATTTGGGCCAAAGAGGAAATTGACACGGCCTATACTTCAAGCCACATGGCCGTGCCTTGAAAATTAACTAAGACACGGTAATGCCACGATTTACACGATTGTGCCCTAATCGACAGAATTGAGACACGACCTGAAGATAATTTACACGGGCGTGTACCATGGCCGTGTCCCTACCGTAGAAAGAGCAATTCTACTCGAAATAGGATACTTTGAGGCAAAGAAACACATTCCAAAGCCTATTCAAAAACCCGAGTAGGAATTATACTTGAATTAGGATACTTAGGGGCCAAGTAAGGCATCTCAAAGTCTATATAAACACCCAAGGGTGCAACTTAAGGGGGAGTTCGGCAGAAGCCTTCTACCAAGGCTTTTGTCGAGGCGGTGAGCGAGGTAAAGAGCCGAAGCCAGAGTAGTCAATTCAGGGAATTACTTGAAGAAAGCGAGATGATCTATCTCAAGAAGCTAGAATTCTACTCAAGACGGCAGATCACTCCTTCAATTCCTTGATTTATGTAAAAAGGTGCCCTTAATCCTTTCTTTTCATGTTTTTACTCAAGAAAGCACCTGAGGATGAAAAGAACAAGAAACGAGCTTCAAACAGACCAATTTGGGCCAAAGAGGAAATCGATATGGCCTAGACTTCAAGCCACACGGTCGTGTCTCGATAATTAACTAAGACACGGCCATGCCATGATTTACACGACCGTGCCCTAATCGACAGAATCAAGACACGGCCTAAAGACAATTTACACGGGCGTGTACCATGGCCGTGTCCCTGCCACAGAAAAGAGTAATTCTACTCGGAATAGGATACTTTGAGGCAAAGAAACACATTCCAAAGCCTATTCAAACACCCAAGTAGGAATTATACTTGAATTAGGATACTTAGGGGCCAAGTAAGGCATCTCAAAGTCTATATAAACACCCAAGGGTGCAACTTAAGGGGGAGTTCGATAGATGCCTTCTACCAAGGCTTTTGCCAGGGCGGTGAGCGAGGCCAAATAGCTGAAGCTAGATCAGTCAATTCAGGGAATTACTCGAAGAAAGCCAGTTGATCCATCTCAAGAAGCCGGAATTCTACTCAAGACGGCAGATCTCTCCTTCAATTCTTTCAGGGGGTTTTAGGGATTTCTTATGCTTTGTTTTATCTTTTCTCTTGAAATGTTTTATTTTAAAGTTGTGAACTAAACCCTTCAGATACTTGAAGGGGATGAAACCTAGATGAATCTTGTTATTTGATTTCTAAATTATATGATAATTACTTAGTTTGTTCTTAATTATGTTGCTTAATCCAAATTCGATGTGCTTAGGTGGAGGAGGAATAGACCCAGCTTAAGAGTAGATCTAACATAATTAAGCGGAGTTGATCAAATGCCTAGAGATAGGGTTATGAGATTTTTTCAGATTAGGGTGAAACCTAATATGGGAATCCACAGATCGATTTACTGCTATTCTTAGGGGTTATTATAAGCGAACGACAGTTCCACTAATTAACCTAGGGTTAGACGTTATTCGTCTCGAGAGATGGTTTAATATAGGTTAGGGAGTCCTACGGATCAAGCTAAGTAAAGAAATCATATGGTTTAGGGTTAGATAACAAGTAAAGTCTAGGTGGATTCTTCCTGAAGGTATCGTCGTGATCAACTGAGTTTTTCATCAAGTTATTTTCAAATTCATTCTCTTTTATCTTTGTGTCCTTAGCTTAGTCATTATCAATTTAGTTTAAAATAACTTCACTCTGTTTTTAAGGCTAAATAATAAAAAGAAAGTGAGTATTAGTACTTTTAGTTCATTTGGGTTCGATAATCCGGTCTTGCCTAAGCTATACTACTGTTCGATAGGTACACTTGCCTTTAATCGTTGTCAGAGTTAGTTTCCAGGTTCAATCACATTTATTATAAATTTTAAAACTCGATAGACACACGATCAAGTTTTTGGCGCCGTTGCCGGGGAACTAAAATATTAAGAAAGCTCTATTTTTATTACTTTAGCCATTATTTTTTTATTTTTATTATTTTTGCAATTTACTTTTATTTTTATTTATTTTCACTGATTTTCTTTCTTTCTTTCTTTATTTACAAGGTACCTCTAGTTTATGACTAGAAGGAACCCGAGAGGACCTTTCGTATATGACCGTGATATTAAAGCTACCGCTCGGAGAAATTGCAGAGAAATCAAGCGAGCCCTAAATTACACAGAAGAAAATCAAGAAGGCAGATCCAATCCTACTGAAGGGATGGACGAAAATAATCCACAACCATAAGATGTGGGGGATAACAATACTCTACGTACTATGTTTGATTATGCTAAATTGCATTTGACAAGAGCAGAATCAAGTATTGTTAGGCCTGCTATAGCTGCTAACAATTTTGAATTAAAGCCTAACATAATACAAATGATTCAACAATTTGTTCAATTTGATGGTTTACAGGACGAAGACCCTAATACTCATATAGCTAATTTTCTAGAGTTCTGTGATACCTTCAAAATAACTAGCGTTTCTGACGATGTTATACCTTCGGTTATTCCCTTTTTCATTAAGGAATAAAGCCAAACATTGGTTAAACTCGTTACCACGAGGGTCAATCACTACATGGGAGAAGATGATCGAAAAGTTTTTATTAAAATATTTCCCACCGGCCAAAACGGCCAAATTACTGAATGATATCTCTTCTTTTGTGCAGATGAATTTAGAGACGCTATACGACGCATGGAAGAGATACAAGGATCTCTTGAGAAGGTGTCCACACCATGGATTGCCCTTGTGGCTACAAGTCCAAACATTCTATAACGGTGTAAACCCCTTAACGAGGCAACTAATCGATTCAGCCGCCAGTGGAACCCTAAACAGCAAAACTCCTGAAGTAGCATACGAGTTCATTGAAAAGATGTCATTGAATAATTATCAGTGGCAGGTTACAAGGAAAAAATTGACAAAATCACCGGAGTCTACAATCTAGATGCAATAACCATGCTATCAACACAGATAAAGTTGATGAATAAAAAGCTAGATAGTTGATGTCCTTCACAGGCACATCCACCATGCAGTGTGACATAAGTGGAACTGTGGCGAATCTTGAGTACCCACCCTACCAACCAGGAGCAGAGAACGAACATATGAACTATATAGGTAATAATTTTAGATCCAATAATAATCCTTATAGTAACACTTATAATCTAGGTTGGAGGAACCACCCAAATTTTTCATGGGAAGGTCAAGGAAATCAAAGACAGCAACCTCCTCAAAACTTCCAAAATCAGCCTTATCCATAAGAGAAGAAACCAACCCTCGAGGAGATGCTAGAAAAATTTTCAATAGACATAGAGAAACGTATCCAAGAAACTAAAAGAACAATCAAAAGCAATGAGAGCCGAATCGGGGAAATTTCTAAGTCAGTCAAGGAAGTCACCAATGTAGTCGAACAACTTGCAAAGCTTATGTCAGAACGATCGCAAGGACGTCTACCAAGTAACACCGAGATTAACCCTAAGGAGCAAATTCAAGCCATCACAGCTCAGGACAATAAGAAGTCAGATGAACCCAATCTGACACCAGAAAACAAGGTAGACGAAGGTAAAGTAGAGGTAACACAGGAAAAGCCAAAACCGATAATAAAAGAGTACCAACCTCGCATACCTTATCCCGAAGCATTGAAAAGAGACGATTCAGAAGAACAGTTCGATAAGTTTATTAAACTTTTAAAGAAATTACATATTAACTTACCTCTTCTTAAAGCTCTTTCTCAGATGCCCGACTCGAGGAAAATTTTAAGACAGCTCTTGACGAACAAACGCAAAATAGACGAAGAGCACCATGTGGAATTAAACGCAACATGCTCAGCAATGTTACAAAATAAACTACCGTAGAAACAAAAAGATCCAGGGAGTTTTACAATTCCATGTTTAATTGGTAGTTTAACTATTGATAATGCATTAGCTGATTTAGGGGCAAATATAAATGTGATGCCTTATGCATTGTTTAAACGACTAGGTCTAGGGAAGCCCAGACAAACTAGGATGAGTATTCAATTAGCTGATAAAACTGTTAGAATTCCTAGGGGCATTATTGAAGACGTTCTAGTAAAAATCGATAAATTTGTTTTCCCAGTAGATTTTGTTGTTTTAGACATGGATGAGGATAATTCAATCCTCTTAATTTTAGGAAGACCTTTTCTAACAACCGCCAAGACTAAAATTGATGTTGCCACAAAGAACTCATACTTTATGTAGGTGATTTAATCAATCGGTCTTCAAGCTCTTGACCGGCCAGATAACAATCGATGAAGGTAAGAAAGATAACTCAATTGATAATCAAATTATACAACTTTCATCACAGGAAACACCACAAGAATACAAACCTGAGCCGAATCATGGACCCGAAGCCAACAAAGAAGAGGTACATAAGGAACAAAGCCTTAGGGAAGACAAACTAAAAGAATGGAAGAAACACTTTAAAGAAGAGCCGGATCCACACGAAGTAAAACCAGAGGAACCACCAGAAGAGCTCATAGGGACATCAAATCACTTTAAAATAGGAGACCAAGTACTATTAGACAAAGCCGATCCTCACATCACTTCAACAGACCTGAGGGCAAAGGGAGAAATTCTTCTTAAGGTACACTATATCTTCCCACATGGAACAATCGAGGTAAGTAATCCAATATTCTGCAATTTCAAGGTAAACGCTTCTCGACTTCAACTTTGTCACGAAAATAAAATTATAAGCAGGAGGGAAGATATTCAAACCTTTAAACCTCCCTAAAATTTTCAAATACAAGCATAATCTAGCTTAAAACTATAAACAAGCACTTCTTGGGAGGCAACCCAAGCACTAACACTATTTACTTTCAAATTTATTGATTTTTTCTCTTTCCCTCTTTCTTTTCTAAAAAATTTAGTTTTAAACTAACATAAAAGTGCATGTTTCCAGGTCATACGGCCTTACACACTGTCCGTGGCCGTGTGGACCACCGGAACCACCACACTGACAGAGTAGAGGCCGTACAATTCAGTCCAACCACCCTCCAACGTCATGGATCCAACCACCCTCCCTACGGGCGCCGACAAATCAGCAAGGCCGTGTCCCACAACCGTGTAAAACTATTGACTTGTCGAGCGCAGGCCAGACACGCCCGTGCATCCCAACCGTGCCAACAAATTGACTTATTCCCAACGGCGTGGCTGACCAAGAAACGAGCGTGGGAGACTTAACATGCCTTAACCCACGGCCGTGTGACGCGGCCGTGGTCGACACTGACTACTCAGGCATGGGCATGGCACTTTAACAATAGACGTGGGTGAAGCAACATGCTCCATACCACGGCCGTGCGAGGTGGTCGTGTGAATCGACACACCCTTGGGCCATAGGTGTGTGAATGTGCCAGATTTGAAATCATATTTAAACCTCACACCCTTCCCCTTCTTCCCATCTTCTTTCTTCTTTATTCTTTCTTTTTCCTTCAAAATTTTCTTTCTTTCTTTAGAAAATTGTCAAGACTCTTGAGCAACACCAAAACTATGCCGAAGAAGTGGAAGAAGGCAAGCATAATCTCTCTGTGGCAGATCGATCTACATAAGTTCATACCGGCCGCTTCATCCAAACACCAAGCCAAGGGTCTTTGAGACCATATAGTTTTTATTTTTCTATTCTCTTTTTCTTCAATTTCCTTCTCTTTGACTATCTTATGCTTAATTTAGTTTATTTCAATTTAGTTTCTTAGTGTCAGGTTCATCGGGCTGCTTTGGAATCACACCACCACGACCACCACTAGCACCTCAGCAGCCTTAGAGCTCACACCCACCGCATGAACCATTCAACAATAAGGACTTAACAGTCCATTTATCTTTTATTTCCAATTTAGTTTATTTTCTATTTTAGTTCTCGTCTTCTTTCTTATCTTCAAATATATACTTAGTTTATTTTAAATATGTCTTAATAATCCCTGGCTAATTCTCTACGAGCTCCTCAATTTCTTCATCTAGCAGAGTTCGTTGGTAGCTACCCCACCAGGACCATAGAAAATGCCACCACCGCTTCCTCCAACTATCTTCTACGATAACCACTGCTAACTCCTAGAGCCATCCAAAATTCAAGAAGTGTCACTCTACCCCTTCTCTTTTGATTTATCCCATTATTGTTATTATTTATCTTTGTACATTGAGGGCAATGTACATCTTCAGTGTGGGGGGTAAAAGTGTCAAACTTTTTACATTATTCTCAAAACCCTGAATTTAGTCTTGTTCGAAAGTAATTTCCTCATATTACTAATCAGGATGAAATTTCTAATGATCTATGATTTTGTTGATATGTTTTAGATTAAGTCATAGTTAATTGTGCATTGATGATTAAATCTGAAGGATACTAGAGAATCAAGTATGATAAGTCTACTTTCTAAAAATTAAAATTAATAGGTCGTTGAACTGAATTTTAGTATTACTTTGAAGTTTGAAATTTACAGGGATTGATGTCAAAAACACCTATAATTTTTGTGAGATTTTGAGCCTTATAAAGCATATATTCTTTTCCTTGCTCACTTTATTGATTATGAGTGTCTCAACTTTGAACTGTTATTCTAGAACTTGCCTCGTTTATACATTTTGAGACCACATTTTTTTGATTTGATATACAAAGATGATAAAGGCACCTAGGATTTAACCCACTTACTCCACTAAAAAGCCTACCTTTACAATTAACCCCTAATGAACCTCGTTGAATCCTAACAACCCTTTTTATTAACTTAACCACTAACATTAACCCAAATACCCTTTGTATTTATATCACCCTTCCTTTTTGACTACCCTTTAATCGAGGTTTGATTTGATTAAGTTACTGAATTATATTAGTTCAGTAGTTACATTTACCATTTATTATGTAATACTTAGTTTGTTCTTAAAAAAAATTCAAAGTATATTCAGTATTAAGTTACGTGATTAATTGAGCTCATACGTTTAAATTCCAATTGTTGAAGAAGAGCTCGTATTATAGAATTATCAATAATAGTATTATTAGTTTTCAATTGATGTAATCACTCATATTATTACATATTTCTAGTAGGTAATTTTTCAGGTCAAGTCTTGATTCTAACCTTCTAATTTAGCCTATATCTACTCCTTTAACCCTAGCCCCATTACAACCCTGATAAAGACCTTTTGATTTGTGTATCATCTCATTTATAGTGGTGGAGATTTGATTTCAGGCAAGCCTATGGGATTAACTTTTCAGGTTCGACTTATGAGTGCTTATTCTTGAACCTTAAACACTTCGAGTGATTTGAGTGAATCTTTTGTGAGGATGTCAATCCTTGTCAGTTTTAAATTAAAGGTAATTACTTAGATAAGGGGAGACACCTATGTTTTCGTACTACAAAGGTATGACTTATCTTGATTGAATCTTTAGGGTTCTTTGAGTTAAATTATCCATGTATAAATTATCTATGAATTATGATGAGACATTGTCTATAGGAATTATGAATTATGGAAAGTTCATTTTAATTATAAGTTGAGAATTATAAGTGTGGGGGTATTTGATAAACCGTAAAAGTAACATATTTTAGGCTAACATTTAGTATGCTTTTAGATGATTTAGCCCTTGATTTATGTAAAAAGGTGCCCTTAATCCTTTCTTTTCATGTTTTTACTCAAGAAAGCACCCGAGGATGAAAAGAATAAGAAACGGGCTTAAAACGGGCCAGTTTGGGCCAAAGAGGGAATCAACATGGCCTAGACTTCAAGCCACATAGCCGTGCGTCAATAATTAACTAAGACACGACCATACCATGATTTACATGGTCGTGCCCTAATCGATGTAATCAAGACACTACTAAAGACAATTTACAGGCGTGTACCATGGCCGTGTCCCCTTACGAAAAGAGTAATTCTACTCGGAATAGGATACTTTGAGGTAAAGAAACACATTTCAAAGCCTATTCAAACACCCAAGTAGGAATTATACTTGAATTAGGATACTTAGGGGCCAAGTAAGGCATCTCAAAGTCTATATAAACACCAAGGGTGCAACTTAAGGGGGAGTTCGGTAGAAGCCTTCTGCCAAGGCTTTTTTTGGGGTGGTGAGCGAGGCCAAAGAGCCGAAGGCAGAGCAATCAATTCAGGGAATTACTCAAAGAAATCCAGATGATCCATCTCAAGAAGTTAGAATTCTATTCAAGACGGCAATCAATTAGGGATTTCTTATGTTTTGTTTTATCTTTTCTCTTGAGATGTTTTATTTTAAAGTTATGAACTAAACCCTTTAGATACCTGAAGGGGATGAAACCTAGATGAATCTTGTTATTTGATTTCTAAATTATATGATAATTACTTAGTTTGTTCTTAATTATGTTGCTTAATCCAAATCTGATGTGCTTAGGTGGAGGAGGAATAGACCCTGCCTAAGAGTAGATCTAACATAATTAAGCGGAGTTGATCGAAAGCCTAGAGACAGGGTTACGAGATTTTACTGAATTAGGGTGAAACCTAATATGGGAATCCACATATCGATTTACTACTATTCTAGGGGGTTATTATAAGCGAACGAGAGTTTCACTAATTAACTTAGGGTTAGACATTATTCGCCTCGAGAGAGGGTTTAATATAGGTTAGGGAATCCTACGAATCAAGCTAAGTGAAGAAATCATATGGTTTAGGGTTAGATAACAAATAAAGTCTAGGTGGATTCTTTCTAAGGGTATCGTCGTGATCAACTGAGTTTTTCATCAAGTTATTTCCAAATTTATTCTCTTTTATCTTTGTGTCCTTAGCTTAGTCATCTTCAATTTAGATTAAAATAACTTCACTCTATTTTTAAGGCTAAATAATAAAAAGAAAGTGAGTATTAGTACTTTTAGTTCCTTTGGGTTCGATAATTCGGTCTTGCCTAGCTATACTACTGTTCGATAGGTACACTTGCCTTTAATAATTGTCAGAGTTAGTTTCCAGGTTCGATCACATTTATTATAAATTTGAAAACTCGATAGACACACGATCAATGTGCTTAGGTGGAGGAGCAAAAGTCCCTGCCTAAGAGTAGATCTAGCATAATTAAGCGAAGTTGATCGCACGCCTAGAGATAGGGTGACTAGATTTTGTCGAATTAGGGTGAAACCTAATAAGGGAATCCATAGATCGAGTTAATGCAATTCTAGGGGTTTTAATTAGAAAGAGATTTCAATTAATCAACCTAGGGTTAGATCGTTAGTCGCCTCGAGAGAGGGGTTAATATACGTTATGGAATCTTACGGAGCAAGTCAGTGAATAAATCGTCTGGTTTAGTGTTAGATAACAAGTGAAGTCTAGGTGGATTCTTCCTTGGGTATCGTCTTAACCAATTGGTTTTTCCTCAAGTTATTTTCAAAATTTCATTCTTCTTTGTCTTAGAGTCTTTAGTTTAATAGTTAGTTAATTTAGATTAAACAACAAATTCCCTTAATTCTTAGGCTAGATAGTAAAAAGAGAGTTAGTATTAGTACTTTTGGTTCCTTTGGGATTCGACATTCCGATCTTGCCTAAACTATACTACTGTTTGATAGGTGCGCTTGCTTCCATCGTTGTCTTAGTTAGTTTCCAGGTTCGATCATTTTATATCATTTTTAAGACTCGACAAAACAACGTTCATAGATTTAAGAGTTGGATGAATAGATATTTGAGTATGTGGTTGAGATTGATAATGTGCTTAGTTGTGTCTTTATCTATGTGGTGGTTGGATAGCATGGTTAGTGAGTAACTAAGTGTTGGCAAAGGTATGTATAATACCTATATGGTTGGTGAAATTGAAAGTAGATGAATGGAATTCTATGTGAGTATTATATTTAGTTAAAATTATGTATCATTGGTAAATTATTTATGTGATGGTTCAATTTGTACATTGATTTGATTCAATAAGTTAATTGTATTGTATTTCAAATTTACTAAGCTTTGTAAGCTTATTGTGTGATTTGTTTCTATGCTTTACAGTGTCAGTAAAGCTAACTTGGATCCGAGGATCGTCAGCATTTCGATCACACTATCGACAATCTGTCTTGGTACCTTTGAAGATATGTATAGTTGAATATGGAATGTATAGGCTAGTTGTTTTGAAACATATTTGAAATGTGCAAATAGCCATGTGATGTGGCTAGATAAATGTTAGGTATGTGTATGAATGGATTGGGTATATGATGCATATTATGGTATGGCTTGATGGTAAAGAAAATGTCTTATGATTGGTAAGCTTAGTGATGAATTGATGCTATTATGATCTAGTGATATTGAGGATGAATCTTGCTTGGTAATGTATATGTTTTAGTTGTGCAATTTGGTTTATAAGTTGAGATGATTAGAAATGAGATTGGATGGGATGATATGTTTGATCACTTGACATGGGTTTGGTTGCCAAATTGTGTGTGAAAATATGCTTAAATGTGCTTGTAGGGTTTACCCTTGTGTGGATGGCAAATTGGCCTTAAAATGGCATACTTTACATACATAGTCAAGAGACACGGCGTGTCTTTGCTATGTGGTTTAAGGATCACTTCTAGATGTGTTTGGACATGGTACATGTCCGAGGCTCATGGGCGTGGATGGTGGCCATGTGATCAAGTCAGTAGCTAGCCTAATTTTACACGGTGATGGCACACGGGCGTGTCTAGTGGCCGTGGGAATAAGTCAGCATGTATGCTCTATTTTGGCACGGCCTGGACTCATGGGTATGTCTGGTAGCCATGTGAGGCACACGGCCTGACTGCACGGGCATGTGACCTCAGCAGTATTGAAAAATGTTTAAATTTCTAATAACTTTCATAAGTGCTCAGTTTAGTCCCGACCTCTTCCTATCATGTGTTTAAGGTCTCGTAGACCTAGATAAAGGACTATATGCTAGTATCTGAGTATGTGTGATTGATGATTGACTTTATGTCATGAATGTGAAATGTTTCGATGATTCGGTAGTGCCTCTTAACCCTAGTCTGGCGACGGTTACGGATTAGGGGTGTTATATTTTATTGGTATCAGAGCTACGGTTTAGTCGATTCTCGGACTAACGTAGCGTGTGTGAGTCTAGCTATACATGCCATATATATGAAATTGTGATAGTTTGATGAATCCTGACAGTTATAAATGTGTTTTCATATAGTAATGGATCCCGATCGAGCAGTTGCTGACGATGTTGAGAGTAATGCTCCTACTCCAGCTTAAGGGACAACGCCGACCACATCTAGGCCGAATGAAAGTAGTGAGAGAGGAGAGGCTAAGCAAGCCTTCTTCGAATGATGAGTGAGTGGTTTTCAGAGTTTGTTCGAATGAATCCAGCTGCTCCACAACCTCCACCCCCACAAGTACCTATTGTACCATAAGTTGTAGATCTGATTTGATTGAATAAGCCTCATGTGGATAAGATTTAAAAGTATAGGGCCGAAGAGTTTAGGGCCACAGCTGATGATGATGTTGAGCGAGCCGAATTTTGGCTCGAGAATACAATTCGAGTATTCGATGAGATGTCATTGACTCTTGATGAATGCATTAAGTGTGTAGTTTCTTAGTTGAGAGATATGGCTTATAACTGGTGGAAGACATTGACATCCGTGGTATCGAGAGAGAGATTCGCTTAGGATTTCTTTTAAATTGAATTTTGAAATAAGTATATTAGTCAACGATTCATTGATCAAAACGTAAAGAGTTTCTTGACCTGAAACAAGGTCATTTTTCAGTTACTGAGTATGAGCGAGAATTTGTGAGATTGAGCCAGTATGCATGGGAATGTGTTTTGACCGAACAAACTATGTGTAAACGCTTTATAGAAGGGCTAAAGAAGATATTAAGTTTTAGTTGGGATACTTGACATAAATGAATTTGTTGTGTTAGTCGAAAGATCCTGCAAAGCTGAGGAACTTAGCAAGGAAAAGAAGAAAGCTGACTCTGAAGCTCATGATGAAAGAAAAGATTGATGAGTAAGTCATCTCAACCTTCGACGAAGAGATTCGAGATGCAAGTAATTGATCAAATGCTTTATTTGGACATATGAATAGAGATCTTGTGAGACTAAGTGTTGGTCCGAAAACTCAAGCTCCAATGTAATCAAATGTTAGTAGTGCCAAAAGCAACAAGCCTGAGTGTAGACAGTGTGGAAGGCAACATGTGGGAGAATGCTAGGGCAAGTATAATAATCGAACTTGTTATAAGTGTGGATCAAGGGATCACTTCATTAAAGATTGTCCAAAGTTAGCTGAAGAAGAGAATGTTCAGAAAGTGAGATCGGCGATGTGATGACAAGGGTTAGACCCCAAAACACCGATAATGTGAGTGGAAGTAAAGAGGGACTACCGATACAGCTGTGAGATCAGAGGTGAGAGCACCTGCCCGAGCCGATGATATACGTGCGCGAGAGGAAGATTCATCGCCAAATATCATTACTGGTACTTTTACTTCATTTGATACTGATGTGATTGTATTGATAGATCCAAGATCTACTGATTCATATGTGTGTGTGAATCTAGTATCAAGTAAGACTCTATCTGCTAAGTCTACTGAATTTGTGATTAAAGTATTGAACCCCTTAAGCAAGTGTGTCTTGGTGGATAAAGTGTACAAGAATTTCCAATTGATGTTTTGGGATATATGCTTTTTGGCTAATT
Source organism: Gossypium rotundifolium (assembly GCA_025506655.1). Classification (NCBI taxonomy): domain Eukaryota; kingdom Viridiplantae; phylum Streptophyta; class Magnoliopsida; order Malvales; family Malvaceae; genus Gossypium; species Gossypium rotundifolium. The sequence goes on from CP106727.1 coordinate 22,271,102, forward strand.
TGATGTTACTAACATTTGATGAATTTGATATAATTCTGGGTATGGATTGACTCACTTTACATAATACCATTGTGAATTGTAAAAGAAAGAGTATTGAATTGAGAATTCAGATCGATGAGATAGTTCGAATTGAATCCAATGATTTGAAAGGGTTACCAGCTATCGTATCTATGATGAAAGATTTGAACTATGTGAGAAAGGCTTGCGAAGCCTATCTAACATATGTGATTGATACAAAAGTGTCAAAAAGAGAGTTAAAGAATCCGATGTGCCAAAACTACTTTCAGAACCAGGTACGGATATTATGAATTCTTAGTGATGCCTTTCAGAATAACGAATGCTCTTGCAGTGTTTATGGATTTGATGAATCTGATATTTAGACCGTATTTGGATCGCTTTGTTGTAGTGTTTATTGATGATATTCTGATTTATTCCTATGATGAGACACAACATGCCAAGCATTTGAGAATTGTGTTACAGACTTCGCGTGAGAAGAAATTGTATGCAAAGTTTAGTAAATATGAGTTTTGATTGTGCGAGGTTGGATTTCGGGGCATATTGTATCAGCTGCGGGAATACGAGTTAATCCGAGTAAAATCTCTACTATTCTAGAATGGAAACCTCTGAGAAATGTGTCTGAAGTCCGTAGTTTTCTAGGACTAGTGGGATATTATAGATGATTTGTGAAAGGCTTCTCGATGATTGCGACTCCTTTGACAAAGTTGCTACAAAAAGATGTTAAATTTGAGTGGTCGGGGAAGTGCCAACAGAGTTTTGAGTTGTTGAAAGTATTGTTGACAAAGGTGCCAGTGTTAGTTCAACCTAAATCGGGCAAAGAATTCATAGTTTACAGTGATGCATCGTTAAATGGTTTAGGCTGTGTGCTGATGTAAGAAGGCAAAGTCATTGCTTATGATTTGAGACAGTTAAAGCCGCATGAAAAAAACTATCCGACGCATGACCTTGAATTAGCAGCGGTTGTGTTTGCATTGAAGATTTGGCATCACTATCTATTTGGTGAGAAATGTTACATTTATACCAATCATAAGAGTTTGAAGTACTTGATGACTCAAAAAGAATTGAATTTGCGATAGGGAAGATGGTTAGAATTGTTATGAACTTGTGATTGATTATCATCCGGACAAAGCAAATGTTGTTGCCGATGCCTTGAGTCAAAAGTCTTTATGTGCCTTGCGAGCTATGAGTACTCAGATAGATCTATGTCATGATGATTCAGTTTTGGCCGAGTTGAGAGTAAGGCCGATGTTTGTACGTCAGATTTGTATTGCCCATAAAAGTGATGATGAAATGATAGCAAAATGAGATCAATACGATTTGAATTCGGATTTAAAATTTCGAGTTGATAGTGATGATTGTTTGAGATTTCAAGATCGGATTTGTGTTCCGATGAATTTAGAGTTGATTTAGTTAATCTTGAATGCAGCTCATAATAGTCGTTTGACTGTGTATCCGGGGAGTACGAAAATGTATAATGATCTGAAACAGTTTTATTGGTGGCATGGTATGAAAAGAGATATCTCTGACTATGTGTCACATTGATTAGTTTGTCAACAAGTTAAAGTTGAATATCAAGTTCCATTCAGTTTGTTATGGACTTTGTGTCGGGATTGCCTTTGTCTCCGGGAAAGAAAGATGCAATCTGGGTGATAGTTGATAGATTGACGAAGTCAGCTCAATTCGTTTCGGTGAGAACAAATTATTCACTTGATTGATTGGTTGAATTATATATTGCTGAAATTGTGATATTTACGGGGTTGATTTAATTAAAGAGACTGAACAGAAGGTAAAAGTGATTCGTGATAGCTTGAAAGCAGCATCTGAACGTCAGAAGTCCTGTGCAGACTTGAAAAGAAAAGATATTGAATTTGAGATCAGTGACAAAGTGTTCTTGAAAGTGTCTCCGTGGAAGAAAGTACTCCAATTTGGACGTAAAGGCAAGTTGAGTCCGAGATCCATCGGGCCATATGAGATCATTGAATGAGTTGGGTCGGTTTGCTTATAGATTGATGATGCCACTTGAGTAAGAAAATATCCATAATGTGTTTTATGTGTCGATGCTTCGACGGTACAGATTTGATCCATCTCATGTGATTGCTCCTACTGAGGTTCAAATTCAATCAGATTTTTCGTACAATGAAGAACCGATTCGAATCTTAACACGAGAGACCAAAGAATTTCCTTAGTGAAAGTGTTGTGACACAAGCACAGAATTGAAGAGGCTACGTGGGAGCCTGAGAATGTTATGAGAGAACAATATTCACACCTATTCATTAGTAAGAATTTCGGGGACAAAAATCCCTAAGGAGGAGAGTTGTAACAGCCCGGTTTAGACCCTATTCGAAACAGTGGATTTGAGACCACAAATCTGAGGTCAAAAAAATATTTAATATTATTTTGTATGTACAGTATGTGAATTAGCCTGTGTGAAATTTCTGTGTGAAGATTTTATTGATTGTGTGATTAAATTGCGAAAAGGACTAAATCGCATAAAGTACAAAATATTTTATGCTGATTGTTAAGTGCTTAATTATTGTTGTCTTTATAATAGGATGGCCTTATGAGGAAATTAAACCACTATTAACGTTATTGGGTCGTAATGGACCAAAATAACCTTAATGAATAAATGTTTTATAAGTTAAATAAAAGGATAGTTTGGTAATTAGTAAAATAAGTCATAAATAATAAAACAAAACACATAAGATGACCATTATCATCTTTCTTAGCCGAATTTGAAGAAGAAAAAGAAGGGTTTATAGCTTTGTGATATCCATCCATTGTTACTCTTGATTGAGGTATGTTCTTTGATCGGTTTTTGATGATTTTTAGGTTTTTGAGATCTTTGCTTCGTGCTCTTTCAAACCCATGCTTAAATTTTGTGAATTGATGATGTTTTTGAAATGTACCATTCATGAACATGTGAGTTCTTGAATGTTTGATGGTGGAAAATGAAAGCTTAATGTTGGGTTAACATAGTTTGTATTGGGATTTTTAATGAAATTGAGTATTTTGGGCTTAATTGAGAAAATGGGAAGTAGGAGGACTAAGTTGTGAAATAAATGAAATGTGTGGGCTTGTATGAACACAAGGGAAATTCGAATAGGCTTATTGAAAAGAAAGTATGTGAATGTGATGATTTTGTGAAATAAGGACTAAAGTGTCGAAATGTGAAAATGTGAGGGCTATTTTGTAAAATGCCCTAAATAAATGTGTGTGGACTAAATTGAATGAATTGTGATTGAATGGGTTGAATTTGAATGTATATAGACCAAGAAAGGAGAGGTTCGGATCGAGATCGAGGCAAAGACAAAGTGCTCGATTAATTGACCGTTTCGGTATATCGACGTCCGGGATATAATACTTGCTATTAAATTAGTATCTATGTGATGAGTAATGAATGAATGTATAGTAATGGAATAGAATGTGTTACGTACGAGTTCAAGTATTGAGGCACTAAATGTGCGAAATTGGGTTGATATAGAGTTGATTAGCACTGTGTGTGCGAAACGACAGAAGCTACGGCTTTAATGATTAGCATTGTGTGTGCGAAAAGATAGAAGCTTCGGCTTATCGAATTGGCACTATGTGTGTGATACCGATATAAGTTCGGTCTAACATATTGACACTAAGTGTGCGATGACAATTATGTTTCGTTTATGAAATTGGCACTAAGTGTGCGAATTTATCAAAGGAATATCAAAGGTTGAACGAGAGGTAATATCAAGAAATTGAGTAGCATGAATGGTGAGTAACTATGTGTTGATCAAGGTACGTTTGAACCTATGTGGTTGATGATAGATTTAAGAGTTGAATGAATAGATATTTAAGTATGTGTTTGAGATTGATAATGTGCTTAGTTGTGTCTTTATCTATGTGATGGTTGGATAGCATGGTTAGTGAGTAACTAAGTGTTGGAAAAGGTATGTATAATACCTTTGTGGTTGGTGAAATTGAAAGTAGATGCATGGAATGCTATGTGAGTATTGGATATAGTTGAAATTGTGTATCATTGGTAAATTATCTATGTGATGGTTCAATTTGTACATTGATTTTATTCAAAGAGTTAATTGTATTGTATTTCAAACTTACTAAGCTTTGTAAGCTTACTGTGTGATTTGTTTCTCTGTTTTACAGTGTCAGTAAAGCTAGCTCGGATCCGGGATCATTAGCATTTCGATCACACTATCGGTAATCTGTCTTGGTACCTTTAAAGATGTGTATAATTGAATATGACATGTATAGGCTAGTTGTTTTGAAACATATTTGAAATGTGTAAATAGCCATGTGATGTGGCTAGATATATGTTGGCTATGTGTATGAATGGATTGGGTATATGATGCATATTATGGTATGGTTTGATTGTAATGAAAATGTCTTATGATTGGTAAGCTTAGTGATGAATTGATGCTATTATGATCTAGTGGTATTGAGGATGAATCATGTTAGGTAATGCATATGTTTTAGTTGTGCAATTTGGTTTATAAGTTGACATGATTAGAAATGAGATTGGATGGAATGATATGTTGATCATTTGACATGAATTTGGTTGCCAAATTATGTGTGAAAATATGTTTAAATGTTCTTGTAGGGTTTACCCTTGTGTGGGTGGAAAATTGGCCTTGAAAATGGCCTATTTTGCATACATGGCCAAGAGACACGGGCGTGTGTCTCTGCCGTGTGGTTTAAAGACCACTTCTAGGTGTGTCTGGACAGGGTACACGACCGAGGCCTACGGGCGTGCATGGTGGCCGTGTGATCAAGTCAGTAGCTACCCTAATTTTACATGGCCATGGCACACGGGCGTGTCTAGTGGCCGTAGGAATAAGTCAGTGTGTATGCTTTATTTTGGCACGGTCTGGACACATGGGTGTGTCTGGTAGCCGTGTGAGGGCATGGCTTTGACCGCATGTTGTGACCTCAAAGATGATTGAAAAATGTTTAAATTTCCAATAACTTTCATAAGTGTTTGGTTTAGTCCCGACCTCTTCCTATCATGTGTTTAAGGTCTCGTAGACCTAGATAAGGGACTATATGCTCGTATTTGAGTATGTGTGATTGATGATTGACTTTGTGTCATAAAGTGAATGTGAAATGTTCTGATGATTCGGTAATGCCTTTTAACCTTAGTTCGGCGACGGTTACGGGTTAGGGGTGTTACATAAACGTTTCAAAAACTACTGAGAATCTACAATGACATAAAAGAACACAAGTAAGCTTAATGAAGCTTAGTAAGTTCATTGAGTTAAACGATAAATCTTACTGAACTAACTATAATAATTCGAATAATAATAATCATCCATGAGAACCCCTGCCATTCACAACTTCAATCGATAAATACATCCGTATTCAGATCAATATGAAATAAATAACATATCTTTCAAATTCATTAAACAGATTACCTTACCGAGATTTTCCATTCAAAGAACGACTTACGGGTAAGAGTATATAGTCAATAGAAGCTCATAGAGTCGGTCCACCCGAACACACCAATGGAATCTCGTAAGAGTTGAACAGAAGCTCAAAAGATCTAATCCACCCGAATCATGCCAAATATAAAGTATAAAACGAGAGTTCACAACAAATGCTGAACCTCAGTTTACTTGAGTAACATGCCGATATATCCCTCCAATACCATCACCACTCCAAACCCCTGTAATACACCAAAACACGAATGTACTCTGTCCCGCGTTCAATTCAAACCGAATATCAAATTTAGAATTATAATTTAAACAATAATTCATTGCCAACAATAATATATATATATATAATATCAATCACCAATTAATAAAAATGTTAAATTTTAACCATACGAACTTACCTAGACTGAATTGTAGTCGTTGCAAAAGTTCAAATACTATTCCACTATTTTTCCTTTTCCACGAGTATCTACGGGATTTTGATCTAAAATATAAAATTATTCATTTATTAGCATATATTTCATTTCCAAACCATTTTACAATTAATATCCTTTTATTTTTCAAAATTATACAATTACCCTAAACTTTTACCATTTTTGCAATTTAGTCCCTTAACTCGAAATTCATCAAATTAACCAATTTTATCAAGTCAATATTTTATCCAAATATACTAGGCCCTTAATCAGTCCCTAATAATCACTAAATTCACTATTAAACCCTAAAATTTTGACATTTTCATAATTTAATCCTAAAATCAAAATCTAACAAAACCACTTTACAAATTCATCAAATAGCATAATCAAAGCTCCAAATACATGGTATTGATCAATAAAATTCAATATTCATCAATGAAAACTTCCAAAAATTTTAACAAAATAAAAAATGAAGGTAGGGGATAACTGGACCTAGTTGCAACGATCTCAAAAACATAAAAATTACAAGAAACGGGTATAGAAAACACTCACATGCAAGGTAAAAGACTTGGACAATTCTCCTAGATTAAAAAACCTTCAAGTTTCGGCTATGGAAGAATAAGAATGAAGAAAAAAGACTTTTTCTTTACTTAATTTTGTTTTAATTTGGTTTTATTTACAAAAAAATGTCATTAATCACTTAAATTTTTAATCCATATAAACCATGTTGTCGTCCCAATACATTAATTAACTAGGTATAATTGCTACTTGATCCCTTCCTCTTTTACTTTTTAAGCTATTTAAACAATTAAAGACAATAATTACTAAAATTTGCACTTTTTTACAAATTAGTCCTTTTCTTTTAATTAACTATCTAACTATTGATATTTCTAAACCAAACTTTAATACTACTATAATGAATCTATAAATATTCTAAAAAAAAATTTACAAGTCGATACGATGGAAATTTGTGGTCCCGAAACTACTGTTATGTCACTACTAAAAATTGGGCTATTACACTTACTGTAAAACAGTAACTTCCTTCTGCATGATTGTGGTTACTCTTTCCCCAGCCATGAAGGTCGTACTAGCTCTGATACCTCTGATGTGGCTCGAAAAGTTAAGAAGAAAACAGAGAAATTTTGAGAATAGAAATATTAGAAAAGAGAGAAATTAGGGAGAAGAAATCTTGTGTATTTTTATGCTTGTCTTCTTTTGATTCTAAGCAACATAATAAAGGAAAGGAAAAATAATAAAACAAACAAGTTGGTTACAAAGCAATATAACTGTTGCTGACTAGGCCCTATCCAATACATCTCGTTTAACATACTACTTTTACGCACCGTTTTCATTAACTAAACGCCACCATTTCATTAATTTAGATTTTTGTCCCATAACATGTCCTTGGAATGGGTTTGAAAATTTGCAGTATTCTTGAAATTTTTGTGTTTCTTGGAATCGGTTTCTAAACTTATAGTATCCTGAAAGTTTCATTATTCCCTGAATGGGTTTATGAAATTCCATTGTTCTTCGAATGAATTTAAGAATGTATTTTATGAAATTCAATCAAAGCAATTAGCATTGAAATATTGAACAAGATGAATTGAAATATACATACCATTAAATATGTTTATTCTTAAAAATAACTTGATATATAAGTTTTAACTTTTAATATCCTTTGTACATTTATGCAATTACCATTGTAGGCACATGATAGTCCTTTATTACTACTAAAGAATTATTGCAAACTGAAGAGATATTTCTAAGTTTTGAATAATTTGGCTTTTAATTTTATGCTTCCGAATAATATTACATATGTTTAAATTTAATTTTTCCTATTGTAAACCGTGGAACAATGCAATCTTGACTTCCTTTAATTATGAGGTTCTATTATGTTTTTGCATTATCTTCCTTGTAAGTCCTCATATTTATGAAATATTATGCTTCTGTTCCCCGTATGAGTACAATTAGCATAGTTTTCTATCATTCTAGTGGACAAAATTACCAATCATTAATTTTTAAGACTAAATTACCTAACTAAATCCCTTTCAGCAATTATTTGGGTTTTTTTTATTTGTTGATATTTAATGTTCTTATCATTATTTTTAGAATTTATCTTTTTATTACTTTTTTATATTAATTTAGCTATTTCATCATGAACTATGCGATTTTTTATTATAGTTTAATTTCTCATTTTTTTATCTTCTCTCATAGTAAGCGTTACTTAGTGGCATGGAAAAAAGTTGGATGATGGAGTCAAAATATTCTTTGAAATATGTGTTAGGAGTTGAAAGATTCATGGAATTCATACATAGAAAGATCGGACTAGAATGTAAAATTAAATGTCCTTGTTGAGAGTGCATAAATGTTTATATTAGATGTCAAAGAGATGTGGATGGTCATTTGCTTTAAAAAGGTATATCAAAAATTTATACTAATTAAGTAGGTTTATCATGGTGAGCAATTTGGTTTCAATATTCGAAGTAGCACTTATGAGGGGATGACTCACAATGTTAAACTTTCACTATTCGGAGTAGTACTTATGAGGGGATGACTCACAATGTTAAACTTTTAGATGATAGACTACATGATTTCTTAGAAGATGTGTTTCCTAAAGCTGATGAGATAACAGTTGGCGTGGTTTTAATAGCGGTTCTAATGATTATTTCAGTAAAGAAAAGCTAAAAATTTATCAGACTATTGAATGATGAACAATGTGCATTGTTACCAGATTACACAACCATGTGTAAGTTTTCATTTATTGTAAAATTGTTGCACATAAAGCTTTATTTTCAATTGAGGAACAACACAATTAATATGATATTAGAACTTTTGAGGGAGGCTTTCCCTAGGAGTACAATTTCTTCATTATGTCATGAGGCAGCCAAAACACTGAGACATATGACTTAGTTACATTCCTATTCATGTATGCAAATATGATTATGTTCTATTTTGGGGAGAGTTTAAAGATAGACACAATTGTTCAATATGTGAAACATCAAGGTGGAAGGTTATTGAGAAAAAATACCTTAAAAAGTCTTACATTATTTTCCATTAAAACCAAGGTCCCAAAGATTGTTTATGTCTAAGAAAATTACTAAGGATATATAGTGGTATGTAGGAAAGTGTGTTGATGATGATACTTTAAGGAACCTAAGAGATGGAGATGCTTGGAAAGATTGACAAGGAGAATGATTGGTTTGTACATAATCCATGAAATGCTAGACTCGACTTAACAACTAATGGCTTCAATCTATTTGGGATAATGAGCTCTACATATAATATATGGCCAGTTATAGTTATGTTGTATAATCTTCCACATTGGAAATTTATGATAGAGACTTTCATGATGTTGTCATTACTTATTCATAGATAAAACTCACCAAAAAAAGATATCGATGTCTATTTAAAACTGTGATAGATGAGTTGAAATATCTATGGGAAAATAGGGTATGGACTTATGGTGCTTACAAGAATAAGTATTTTCAAATGTATGTTGTTTTTTTATGGACTATAAATGAATATAAAAAGCAAAATGTTTGATGATAAGGTAGAAAACAAATCAAAGCCAAAGAAGTTATCTAGGAATGAGTTACTACAACAATTAAATGGTCTCAAAGATAATAAGTTTGGAAAACATCCAAACAAAAAGAAAAAAAAAACCATGAAGAGTTGAAATGGACTAAGAAGAGCATCTTTTTTGGCTTGCCTTATTGGAAAACAATGATGTTACGCCACAACTTAGATGCCATGCATATCGAGAAAAATATTTTGTGATAATATTTTAAGAACGTTGTTGAACATTGTAAGTGCAAGGTTAGATCTAGAGGACATGAAAATAAAGAAAGAACTGCATTTGAAAAAATTGTTAGATGGTTCATACTTGATGCCTCTTATATGTTACACTTTATCAAAAGAGGAAAGGAAGAAATTTTGTTCGTTTCTAAAATCAATGAAGTTTCCTAATAGATATGCATCAAATATCTCACGATGTGTTAATATCAATGATGTAAAGACTTTAGGATTGAAAAGTCATGACTGTTATATCCTTTGCAAAGATTGATTCCAGTCGTTGTTAGGAAATTTGTACCTAAAGATGTTTTCCAAGCATTGGATGATCTAGGCAATTATTTAAAGAGTATGTTGTAAGACATTGAAGAATGAGGAGGTAAAAGACTTAAAATAAGCTAGTGTAATCATTTTGCACAAGTTGGAGAACCCCCTCTCCCCCCGCGCCATCGATTTTTTTATGTGATGGTACATTTGGTTGTACACTTCCCTAATTAGGTCATTCTTAAGGGATTTGTACATTATCGATGGATGTATGATAAACCGTAAAAGTAACATATTTTAGGCCCACGTTTAGCATACTTTTGGATGATTTAAGCCTTGAATTATGTAATTTGGTGCTTTTAATCCTTTGTTTTCATGTTTTATACTTAGGAGAGCACCGGAGGATGAAAAGAACAAGAAATGGGCCTAAAACAAACCAATTTGGGTCAAAATAGAAATCGACAGGGCCTGGGCCCAAGACCACATGGCCGTGCCTCCCTTTACTCTAACACGGCCTGGACCCCGAAACACATGGGCTTGTCTCTTCAGCAGACTCGACCACGGCCTGAAATTGATTCACACGGGCGTGTGCCATGGGCGTGTCCCTGTCGTGACAAAGAGAAGTTTCACTCGGATTAGGATATTTAAGGGCGAAGAAATATATTCTAAAGCCTATATAAACACCCTAAGTATAACCTAAAATTGGGAACCGAGGGCTTTAGTTAGGGGGCATCCAGCTAGGCCAAAGAGGGTAGATTTGTGGAGATTTACTCGAAGATAACCAGTTGATTCATCTCAAGAAGCGGAATTATACTCAAGACGGAGGATCTCTCATTCAATTCCTTCAGGAAGTTTTAGGGATTTCTTATGTTTTGTTTTATCTTTTCTTTTGAGATGTTTTCTTTTATTGTTATGAACTAAACCCTCAAATACCTGAGGGGGATGAAACCTAAGATGAATCTTGTTATCGTTTGCTGAACTATATGATAAATATTTGACTTGTTCTTAATTATGTGTCCTTAATTCTTGTGTTGATATTTCTGGTATATTAATTCAAGTATGATGTGCTTAGGTGGAGGAGCAAAAGTCCCTGCCTAAGAGTAGATCTAGCATAATTAAGCGGAGTTGATCGCACGCCTAGAGATAGGGTGATGAGATTTTGCCGGATTAGGGTGAAACCTAATATGGGAGTCCATAGATCGAGTTAATACAATTCTAGGGGTTTTAATTAGAAAGAGATTTCAATTAATCAACCTAGGGTTAGATGTTAGTCGCCTCGAGAGAGGGATTAATATACGTTAGGGAATCTTACGAATCAAGTTAAGTGAAAAATTGTCTGGTTCAGTGTTAGATAACAAGTGAAGTCTAGGTGGATTCTTCCTTGGGTGTCGTCTTAATCAATTGGTTTTTCCTCAAGTTATTTTCCAAATTTCATTCTTCTTTGTCTTAGAGTCTTTAGTTTAGTAGTTAGTTAATTTAGATTAAACAAAAAATTCCCTTAATTCTTAGGCTCGATAATAAAAAGAGAGTTAGTATTAGTAGTTTTGGTTCCTTTGGGATTCGACATTCTAGCCTTACCTAAACTATACTACTGCTCGATAGGTGTGCTTGCCTCCATCGTTTTCTTAGTTAGTTTCCAGGTTCAATCATTATTTATATAATTTTTAAGACTCGACAAAACAACGATCAATGTACCTTGTTGAGAGATAACTCTATCTTTTAACCTTTTAAGTTTTATATTTTTAGGTAAAGTATAATAATTCAATAAAAATTCTTTTTTCTACCTAATAGGTTTTTAGGAAAGCTCAAAACATATACATAGAAAAAGGCTCGTCTAGAAGGATGTATAGTTGAGGCATATGTTTCTACTGGCTGCTTAACATTTTATCCTATGTATCTTTCTGGAATTGAGACTACAAAAGTTGAACGTCGATAATGACAATGAATCACAAAGAAAGAGAGAAAAGAACACATAGAATTTTACATGGAAACCCTCTCAGGAAAAAAACCACAGACAAAGAAGAAGAAAATTCACTATGTCGAAATTCGAATGATACAAAAGGAGTATAGACTATGTCTATTTATAAGTTTGTAAAACCATATTCTAATCAAATTCAAATAGAAGTAATGTAATAAGGTTGAAACACATTATTTTAGTCAACATCAAATAGAGGAAGTAAACTTCTATATGGATTTCATTTGTGCAACCTGTACCGTTCCTATCTTTGCCCTCATAAATCCCCCTATCCTGCCACTTGTATTTTATTTTAACAGGAATTTAGGTCACACAATTTCTAACAGAGACAAATTTTAATTGAAAAGATAGAAACCATGATGGAGGTAATGAAATCTATGATCCAAGTTTGCTTGTTATTTCAAGAAGTTTTTCCCTTTAAGAACATCAAAATATGAGTCTTTGTATAACAAGAGTATGAAATGATTTAATGGTATATTGTAACAAATTGTGATGAGGTTGGACCATATTTAGAGTAGGTTTCTATTACAATAATTTAATTATTCACGTAACAAATGGTATATTTTGTTTATTATAGAGAACATAAAATAGTGGAGTGATGGTTGAAGGGAATCATGAAGAGGACCAAATCAACTTGTATGATATTATTATTGATATTATTCAATTAAGTTATATCAAAGATTATAGAGTTTTTTGGTTTAGGTGTGAGTGGTTCCATTTAAATAGTAAAAAGAGAAGAGTTCATAAATATGGTCATTTACTAAGTATCAATGTTAACAAATATTGGTATGAGAATAATCCATTTATTTTGTCAATTCTAGCAAAATAAGTTTTTTATGTGGATGATACAAAGATAGGGAAAGATTGGAGAGTAGTACAAAAGTTTCACCATAGACACTTGTATAATGTTCTAGAGATAGAAGTGCAAAATCATGAAATCTTTGATATTGGAGAAGATCAAGTAGAGAAGATACTAAAATGTATGAGTGTAATACGGAAGTTCAAATTTTAGAAAATGGATCACTACATAAGGATGATATTGGTCCAAATGTGGTTAACAATGAGATCATACATAAAGCAAATATGTTAGTTGACTTCGATCAAGAAAATGAAGATGACATTGAGGAGGATGAGATAGAATGTGATGAATATCATACAGAAATAGAATCTATTTTGTAATTGCTAAATTTGTTTTTGTTCCCTTTTTTTTTTAGAGATTGTTAAAGATGTTTTTCATTATTTAGATATGATCATTTAAGATTTTTCGATATTTTATTTTTCAAATGACATTTTCTAATTTATTCATCTTGAATTTTTTTCCTGTTAGTACAAACTTGGGTGTTACAATATTGTTTCTTTGTGCTAAAGTTATGAACTTCTACAAAAAAAAAAAAACACTCTGAATTAGAAAAAAAATTTTGTGAATTGTAACCAATGGAAAATCTTACCATTTGATTTTGGGGCTAATTAAGAGACTAAGTATGTATTTTCATCTAAGAGCTTAAAGTTATAATCTTAAAGATGCAGGATAAGGGAATTACTTGGTCGTGCCTATTTGGGATAATCGCTTGGAGGATTTGGAAGTACAGAAATCTATTCATCTTCCAAAATATTAATTGGACGACGTATGATGTTATTAAGTCCTCTCTCAGTTGAGCCCAACATTTTAAGCCTTTCCTAATTGGGACTAAGGCTAGTTCAACCTTTTTGGAGATTCATCATCACTTTTCAGATGATTAGGTGCATTTATTTTCTGATGGAATAGTGGCTAGAGCCTCCAGAAATGCCTCAGCGAGTGGAGTGGTTCGTGATCGGGATGGCAATTGGATTTTGGGATTCACGCATTACCTGCGCAGATGCTCACCTTTGGAGGCAGAACTATGGGGTATTCTTGATGAAATTCTCATTTTATTAAATAAATGGTACAAGAGAACCAAGATTCAGACTGATAATGTTGAAGTGGTCAGGGCCTTGTCCATGGAAGAAACTGTGGACTCGGTATTACCTTGCTTAGAAGAGTTAAACGAATTTTGCAATCTGAAGGTCAATGGGAAATCAAGTATGCACCTAAAGAGTGTAACTTAATTGCAGACCAATTGGCAAAGATTAGTCTTTCTTGGCAGGCTTCCCTCCAGATATTTGAAGTATCTCCTAATGTGGTGGTTACGACTATCCAACAAGACAAAGCTTTTAGAGTCTCTTAGGAGTTTTTAAGTTGTAATACTATTTTTGTGTTTCACCAAAAAAGAAGAAGATGAAAATATAAAAACAAAGTGGATAAGTAATAATGTCTTTTGAAGTAACTTTGAGATGTTAATGCAAATTCTATATCGCTTTCAAAGCTTGTTCGCTAAATAAAAAAATAATTGTCACTAATAAGAATTTACATCGGCAATGAGGAAAAATAGTCACCATTTTTTCAATACATCAAAAATTAATTACCACAAAAAAATGTAGAGGTAATTTTGGCACCTGATATATAGTTATATACACAAATGACGTTTTCAAAATTACCATTTCAAAGAATATAATAAAAATTAAACATGATTATTTATTTTCATCATGTTTGTGTTATAACTGTGATGCTATTTTAAGAATCACATAAGAAATTTATTAGTAATTAGTAGTATGTGTAACATAAAAAATTCAAACATTTAAGTGATGTTCTATTTCCATTAAGTAGTATAGTACATTTTCTCTTCAATGTAATGAAACAACAAAAGTTTCACGAATAACAACATGATATTAGTGACATAAGAAAATTTTCAAATAAAATTTAAAATGTCATTAAAAAGTTCCTACCAAATTTATTTGGCAGCAAGAATATTAATTGACACAATCTCATGATGTTTCTCAAAATTATCATATAAAATATAAGATAAATAACAAGGAGTGACAAATTACAAGATTCATGATAAACAACCTATTTTTATGACATAAATACCATGTTGCTTTTTATGTATTATAAATACAAAAATAAAATTGTCACAAATAAATCTTATTAATTTGTTACAAAATAATTTAAAATAGTGATGATGGAAAATCATCACAATTTTCTTGAAATGTCAAAAAACATTTCCCACCAAATTTTTTATATGTAAATTTTGGCATCAAATATAGAGTAACGTAAAATTATGGTGTTTTCTGAAATTGTCATATAAGATTCACTATCAATAATTAAATGTGACACTTAGTTGTTTTTGTCACATTTGTAGTATATTTGTGACATTGTAAGCATCACGTGGAAAATGCAGCACTAATTTATAAAAAATTTTAATGTTTAAAACTATTATTTCAATTTTTGGATTTTCAGTTTTTGGATGATTGTACTTATTTGCTTCTGCTACTACTACTTCTTTTTGATGATGATACTGCTGCAAAACTGATTTCAGAATTGTTGATGAGCTGATTCTACATAAGAATTTTATTTACTTTGATGCATTAATTCATTACTTGATTAGCTTACTTAGTTATAATTATGGTTGGTTAGTTATTGATGCAAAGTTGACTAAGCTTTGATGATTAATTTACTTAAATATTTTCTAAAGTTAAGTTTATTGAGTTAATGGGAATATGCTAAGGGGGAGTTGAGATTACTTGATGATTTAGCTTCCTACATTGTGTATGTTTTGTTCGAAAAATTGTCACATGGGGAGATTATTGAAAAACATAGAACTAGTAATAAGTGCCAAGGGAGTGCCCATTCTCTTGCCACTGGAGTTGTTTTAGATAGTTTCCATATTTGACATATTGACAATTCATTGAGCGATATTTATAGGTTGTGTGGATTATGTGGATGGCATCTAGCCCATTATTGAAGATCATATTGTTTAGGGAAACATATTTTGGAGTTCGGATCGGATTAGATCATCCTTATCTAATACCTTGAATCGTGGATATTGGATTGATTTAGAACATTGCATTCTTAGCTGCCAAGTGTCCTTATTTACCTTATTTATTATTATTCTATTGTCTTCAACTTGTAATGTGATTATTTTATAGAGATTGTGATATATCTTATTTATGTTAGCAAGTCTTGAACAAATTTGTATAATTGAGAGACTTGTATAGTTTTATGTACCTAGAATCGAAAGCACTAAATATGTTCAAGTGATAAACTATATTTTGTGAACATATATTGATAGTAAAACCTTTGTGCGGTTGTTTGACTTGTTCAATTCACATAGGTGAATTTAGTGGTAAAGGTTCTAGCCTTTAAAAATACAAGTAAAGAATTTGTCACGAGTATGTAATAGATTTAGGATCATTATGTAAGAGTTTGAAGATAGTTGATACTTCTAATTGAGCTAGACTCCATAGATGTAGGGAAATTGAAATGTGTAAACAAACTTTCTATCCCTTGTTTATAGTTTCACACAATGCTAAAGTGCCCACTTTCTTATCACTCCTTCTAAACACCGAACTTATTTCTAAGCAACTATTTCAAGGTAACAACATTTGTTAAACATAAGTTAATAAACGTTTAAAATCTAATGTTAATTTATTAAACATTATTAGTATATGAGTTACACAATTTATAAATATAAGTTTATTAATCTCAAAATAAATAAACTTCAACATTTTTTTCAAAAAGTAAATGTTAGTTAGTGAAACTTACATTAATAAATATTTTCATGAATTAATAAGCTATAAAAGTAACATAATTTAATCTTATTCTTAATGTGTTTTGGATGATTAATTATGTAAATTAGTGAATTTGATGCTCCTAATCCTTTAAATTCAAATTCTATACTTAGGAGAGCATTTGGGAGCGAAAGTAGAAAAAAAATGAGCCAAAATTGGACAAATAAAGTTTTTTCGTGTGCCACACGGGCTACACACACACCTATGCGTTAGGTCGTGTCGATTGAGCACCATGCTTCCCAAATACGTGGAAAAACAAAAATTTTAGGCTTTCTGAGCATTCTAGAGTCTATAAATACTAATTAGAAGAAGAAGTAAGGGAGCCATTAGAGAAGATCGAGGAAAACACTCGAAGAACACCATCGGAATCAACTTGGAAGCAGATATCCTTCAAGATCGAAGATATCCTTTTAATTTCTTTTGAAGTTTTAATAAGTTGCTTTATGTCTTGTGGTTATTCTAACTTTGAGATGTTTTCATTCAGGATTATGAACTAATCCTTAGATATCTAAGGAAGATGAAACCTATGATGAATCTTATTATTTGATTTTTTTATTTACATAATAAATACTTGATTCTTGTTCTCAATTATGTGTGCTAATTTCTTGTTTTAATATTTCCAGAATATTAATTCATGTTTAATGTGCTTAATTCAGTGGAGGAAAAGTCCCTGCTTAATAGTAGATGTAGCATAATTGAGTGCAGTTGCATGCAATCATAGAAATAGAATGACATAAATCTACCGGATTAGAGTCAAATCTAATAGAGGAATCCACAGATCGAGTTAATGCGACGATAGGGGTTTTAATTAAAAAAAGATTTCAATTAATCAACCTAGAGTTAGTTGTTCTTACTCTCGAAAGAGATATTAACATAATTTAGGGATTTCTACATATCAATACACAAGTGAATAAATCGTTTAATTCAAATTCATAATAATAGGTGAAGTCTAGGTGGATTCTTTCTTGGGTATTGTCAATCTCATTGGTTAATATTCGATTATTTCCTTGATTCATTCTCTATTGCATTCTTAGTTAAATTAGTTTAGTAAATTTAGATTCAAACACATCACTCCAAATTGTCGGCTAAAGAATAGAAAAATGGTAATTAGTAATAATTTTAGTCCTCATGGATACGATATTCTCTAGTTACCATAGCTATACTATTGTTCGATAGGTGCGCTTGCCTTTGTCGTATTTATAGTTAGTTTAGTGACCATCAAGTTTTTGGCATCATTGTCAGGGACTAAAATATTAGGAACACTTTATTTTTATTAATTTAGCCTTTTTTATTTTTTTATTTTGTTTTTAGTTTAATTTTTTCGTTCTAATTTTTTTTATTTGCGTCTGGCAGGTTTCTTTAGTTTATAACTAGAAGAAACCTGTCGGACCATTACTGTTTGATAATGAAATTGAAAGAACAACTTGTAGAAATCGTAGAGAAGGAAGGCAAAATTGAGAAAATTTAGTAGACGAACAAGAGGACATTGTTAATACTAAGGAGATGGGTGATAACCAGAATAATCAGCTACCTCATGCAGTTGTTGCAGATCCAAATCCTATTCCTTGTACTATGTTCGATTATGCCAAGTCCACTCTAACTGGGGATGAATCGAGTATTATGAGACCCACCAATGCTATAAATAATTTTGAACAAAAGTCAAATACAATTCAAATGATACAACAATTTGTTCAATTCTACGGTTTGCAAGACGAAGATCCAAATACTCATTTGGCTAATTTCCTAGAAATTTGTGATAGTTTTAAAACTAATTGTGCCACTAACGATGCCATTCACTTACGGTTATTTCCTTTCTTGTTGAGGAACAAAGCAAAACAGTGCTTGAACTATTTACCACGAGGTTCCATCACTACATGGGCTCAAATGACCGAGAAGTTCCTTTTGAAGTACTTTCCACGGTTAAGATAGCCAATTTGAAGAGCGATATCTCTTCCTTTGTTCAGATTGATTTAGAGACTCTATATGATGCATGAGAAAGGTACAAGGATTTATTGAGAAGGTGCCCTTACCATGGGTTACCCTTATGGTTACAGGTTCAAACCTTTTACAACGGTTTGAATCCCTTAACTAGATAGTTGATCGATGCAGCAGCTGGTGGAACACTTAACAATACCCGAAGCGGCTTATGAGTTTATAGAAGAGAATGACACTGAATAGTAATCGATATTTTTAAAATTGATGTAGTCACCATGTTATCAAATCAGGTAGAACTTTTAAATAAGAAAATTGATGGTTTATATGTTTCTACGCAGGTACATCTGGTGATGCAATGCGAAACGAATGGAGGAGGAATGAATAATCCAAAATGTTTACCTTTCACTCCTAGCATAGAGAACAAACAAATCAATTATATAGGTAATAATTCTAGGCCTCAAAATAGCCCTTATAGTAATAAATATAATGTAGGTTAGAAGAACCATCCTAATTTCTCTTGGGTGGTTAAGGAAATAAGAGAGCACAACCTCTTCCGGGCTTCCAACAAAAACCTTACCAGCAAGAGAAAAAGCCGAACCTTGAGGAGATGTTGACGAAGTTTATCTCAGTGTCAGAAACCCATTTTCAAAACACTGAGGCAGCACTGAAAAATTAACAAGCATCGATTCAAGGGCTTGAGAACCAAATAGGTCATCTTGCTAAGCTAATCTCAGAAAGACTACAGGGTAGTTTGCCTAGCAATACTGCAACTAACCCAAGGGTGCAACTTTATGCAATTACTATTCGGGATGAAGAAGGATTAGTTGGGGTGAATAACGGTAAGGTTAAGGTAAGCTAGAAAGAGAAAAAGCCAATTGTTAAGGAATATAAACCTCGAGTGTCATATCCTAACACAGCAAAAAGAGACCACATGAACGAACAATTTGGTAGATTCCTTAAACTCTTACAAAATTACATATTAACTTACCATTTGTTGAAGCTTTTTCATAGATGCCCAATTATGTCAAATTGTTAAAGGAGCTATTGGCAAACAAACAGAAGTTAGATGATTCACCGAATGTAGAACTCAATGTAGTTTACTCGGCCATCTTACAAAATAAACTACCTAACAAACTAAAAGATCCAGGGAATTTTACTATTCTTTGTTTAATTGGTAGTTTAAATATTGATAATGCTTTGGCTGATTTAGGGGCAAGTATTAATGTCATGCCTTATAAAATGTTTAAAAAACTAGGTCTTGGGAAACCCAAACTAGGATGAGTATTCAATTAGCAGAATGAACCATCAGATATCCTAGGGGTGTTAATGAGGATGTGATTGTTAAAATTGATAAATTCATATTCCCCGTTGACTTTGTGGTGTTAGACATGGGTGAGGGTAGTGAGGTACCTTTAATTTTAGGAAGACCCTTTTTAGCAACTACTAGTGTCACGAGCCGCAGTTTAAAGCTCATGACCATCGCACCAAATGCATCCGATGGAGGTCTATTATTTATATAGGGATCATTTGGCCCACGAGAACTGGCCCGATTCAATGAGCTGTTGGAGAAGCCTGTCAGACTAAAGCCTGGTTGGCCCGATAATGAATATATGGCAACTTAGGCTAATTTGGTAACTAATCTTAGAAGATAGAGGGAATCATATCTTGTATAGATTAGATTAGATTTGATATGGCATATCTTGTAAATCCCTTAAATCATGGGATATGGTTAATCTCGTCCGTCGATATAAATGTATCTTGATCGTCAGTTTTGGGGGAGCTCAACTATAAATAAAGAGCCTCCCCCTCATTTCTACTCACTCCATTCATTGTTTCATTATTCCTTGTGAATAAGAAAATAGAGAGCATTTACTCAAACACTTTGTATGCGTCTTTTCTATTATTCTTTTGGTTGCTTCTTTTGGTATAAATCACTTTCGCTCTACAATTGGTGCCTTGGAGGAGTTCTTAAGGAATCTTCACTTAAGAAAAGGCTGACTTAGATGAGTTTGGACAAACAGAACGCCTAAGGCTGAACGGAATCTCAAGACAAAAGATTTAACCCCATGATAAGTGATATTCGAGCTATTGGTTAGAAGGCACTATTGAGATGTCGAAAGAAGAGTTCGAACAAAGGTGGGCCAGAAAGTCTTTGAGGGAGATGATGTCGGTTGTTGAGTAACGTGTGGGTAAACTTGAGCAATTCATGGAGGACGCAAAAGAGTCAAACAATATGCTTGGGGAAAGCATTGAGGACTTGAGGGAGCAGTCTAGGGGCTTTGTGACCATGTATCTCACTTCCCAAAGGGATAGTATTCAAGAGCTGCTAAATTCTCAAAGGAAGAAGCTGACAGAGAGGAATGATGCTCTCAAAGCCATGGTGAAAGTTTTGAAGGAGGAAACAATGGCCACAACGAGGGCTTTCAGACAAGAATAGAGGAGCTTAAGGGAGAGTTGGTCTTATGCCAACCAGCCGTGGGGAAAGGAGTGTCAAGTGTAGCATTTAGTAATGAAGATGTCCCGAAGCCGAAAGAGTTTGAAGGGACAAGGTTTGCATGCGATGTGGATAATTTCTTGTGGAAGATGGAAAACTACTTCCATGCCAAAGGCATCGTGGATGATGCGGTTAAGGTAAACACTGCTTCAATGTTTATTATTGATATTAAGCTTTTATGGTGGCGAGGCAAGACCACAGAGAAAAGGCAAGGTGATATTGGGATGTGGCAAGAGTTCCAATATGAGTTGAAGTGACAGTTTTACCCAGAGTTTGTGGAGGAAGAAGCTCGGGCAAAGTTGCAAGGGATAACGCAACGGGGCACAGTGGGGGAGTATGGCCAAGAGTTCAAGGAAATCATGCTCCAAGTTTTAGCTGTGATCGAGAAAGAAGTATTGCTCACTTTTCAAAATGGATTGAAGCCGTAGGTCAGACAAAAGGTGGAATAAAGAGGTGTCCAAAAGCTGTCGGAAGCTATGACGATAACGAAATCTGTGGTAAAGCTTGGTTTAGGGAAAGACAAGCTTGGGTTTTCCAAGTTTGAGGAAAAGGGCGTATGTGAAAAGGATCACAATGAAGACAATGTTGATGGCAATGGCAACAACGACAATGGTGGTAATGTTAAACCACGAGTTGGAAAGAAAAAACCCAAGAGGAAAAGGGACAAGCTGAAATGCTTTCTCTACGACTATCCACATATATTGAAGAAATGTCCGAAGAAATTTGCGTTTAAGAAGAAGTCGGCGGGTAAGGCCTTGGGCCTTGGCTCGAGCGCAAGGGGTGTCGAAGCCAAGAAAGCCAAAAGTGAAAAGAAGCCAGTGGAGTGCTTCTTGTGTAATGGTCCACATAGGTTACGAAGTGTCCAAGGAAGTCTATCATCGAAGGGGATGATGGAGCAGACAATGAGCCCATGAAGCTTGGTTTGAGCAAAGGAAAAGCCGAAGCCAAGAGGAGCAAAAAAAAGTGAGTAAAGTGCTTCTTGTGCCATGGTCCGCATGACTTGCAGAACTATCCAAAGTAAGTCGTAGTCAAAGGAAAGGTAACATCCGAGCTTGGTAAGTCGTTAGAGGGGCTTCCACCTAAGGGAGAGGTGAGTTTGCCATTGAACTTAGAGGAAGAAGTTGCGATAAAAACAGTAAAGCTAGAACCAATGAGGCTCAAGTTGAATGAAGCGTCAGAGTTGGCCGAGTCATCGACAAGGCTTCCACTTATGGAAGAGGTGGATGGTGCATCGAACTTGAAGCGGAAAGAAGCGATGCAAGTGGGACAGTTGACCCGAGTAAATGCAAAGGTACATTTCGAGCACTTTGATAGTGTGTTGCATTCTAACTTATTGACTTGGCAAAAAAGTAGGGGCCCTTTTGAAGTTTTTGAACAAAGAGGCCGAGAGACTGTGGGTAAAGCGAAGCCAAGTGTTGTGAATCAAGAGGATTCTATTCGAGTCAAGTTAGAATGTGGGAAAGAGAGTGACATAACTTCTTGTCATCGAGATGTACAAACGAGTAGGACGGTTCGAGTTAAGAAGCGACGTAAGCCGAGACAGAAGTCTCGAAGGAAGGGGAAAGCTAAGGCGTCGAGACGAGATCTAGGCGAATCAAGTCAGTGCCATTTGAAAGTCGTAATGAGGATGTTGCGAGAATGGGTGGGGAGAATGTCACGGGCTATAGTTCAAAGCCCGTGACTATCACACCAAATGCATCCGATGGAGGTCTATTGTTTAAATGGGAATTATTTGGCCCACGAAAACTGGCCCAATTCAAGGAGCTGTTGGAGAAGCCTATCAGATTGAAGCTTGGTTGGCCCGATAATGAAGATATGGTAACTTAGGCTAATTTGGTAACTAATCTTAGAAGATAGAGGGAATCATATCTTGTAAAGATTAGATTAGATTTGATATGGCATATCTTGTAAATCCCTTAAATCATGGGATATGGTTAATCTCGTCCGTCAATGTAAATGTATCTTTATCGTTGGTTTTTGGGGAACTCAACTATAAATAGAGAGCCTCCCACTCATTCGTGCTCACTCTATTCATTGTTTCATTATTCTTTGTGAATAAGAGAATAGAGAGCATTTACTCAAACATTTTGTGTGCGTCCTTTCTATTGTTCTTTTGGTTGCTTCTTTTGGCATAAATCGCTTCCACTCTAGAATTGGTGCCTTGGAGCAGTTTGGACGAACGGATCACCTAAGGCCACATGGATCGCGAGATGAAAGATCTAGCCCTGTGACACTAGGACTATTATTGATGTTGGTACATGTGAATTAGTACTTCGTGTAGCTAACGAAACAAGTACTCTAAGCTCGTGATTTTGTTAGAAAATCTAGTGATTGAGATGATTTTAAATATTTTGTTAATGTTAGTGACCATGTGGCTCAACCTTCTTTGCAGGAAACCCTTAGAAAAACATAATGGAGCCACGTTTCAATCAATGCGATAGAAACATAATGACTTATGATGAATAAATTTTACAAATCGATTAACTAGATAAATGGTAGACACATGTCAAGGAGAAACTGAGAAAACATGATGAGAGCCAAAGTGATGCCATGATGAACATGTGGATGGAACGAACCAATTTAAGTTTGGGAAAAAGTACTACTAGACAAAACGGATCCACGAATTGCCCCTTCGGAGCTTGATGTAAACGGATCAAACCTATTTACAATATTGAACGTCTTTCCTTACGGTACAGTCGAGGTAACTCATTCTAAATTTGGCACAATTAAGGTAAAAAATACTTGAATTCAGCTTCGTGAACCACCGTAATCGTGCGCATATGAGGTAAGTCGAGCTTAGACTCTAAATAACTACTTCTCGGGAGGCAACATGAGTATTAACACACTACTAATTCTTTTAAATTTATTTCATGTTATTTTTAAAATTAATCAAATTAAAATTTAAAAATAAAATAAAATTTAACCCACATGGCCATGTCCTTAGCTGTGTGGATACTGGGACTTATTTTTTCAAAAATTCGAAGGTTACACGGCCTAAAATGGTCCACACAGCTTGGACACACAAGCGTGACCTAAGCTGTGTGAGTCCTAGAGCTAATTTTTTTCAATTTTATTTGGAGTCAGAGAGTTACACAGGCAAGAGACACGGTCGAACCACACGGGTATGTAGGTGGCCGTGTGATCGCCTCTCACACGGACATGTGAGAAGCACAAGAAATCACACACAGCTTGGCACACTATCATGTGTGCCACACGACTTAGACACATAGGGGTATCTGAGGTAGTGTGAAGATTGGGCTCGATTTTATAACGTACACGAGAGTGTGACACGGCTGTGTGGCCCAACATTGGCCTAAACACGACTATGTCTTCTTTTAAACCCTAATTTCCCTTTTATTTTTACTTTGTTTTTATTCCTTCCTTTCTCTCCTACCCTAGCCTCCACCGACTTCTCCCTTACAACTCCGATCACCCCCATCGTTCACACCCCGTCGCCATTTCCGTATCCCTTTTCCTTCTTTCCTCCGTCGCACCCGAACCACTCCACCTAGTCCCTTCTTTTGAACCCGCACCACCGCGCAACCCCCACCTCTCCCCTTCTCCTTTTCTTATTCGTTTTCCCCACCAACCCACATCCTTCCTGTAACACCCCTTAACTCCAAACCGTCACGAAATAGAGTTACAAGGCATTACCAGACATATCAGACAACTTACGAATAATTCACAAATAAAATAAATTCATAGTAAATTTAATAATTAAGTCTCAATAATAGACGCTCGTAGCCAAAGCGTAAATTAAAAGTGAAATAGAACTTGCTCGAATTCTCCGAAATTTTTGTATTTTTTAATAAAAAATTCAACAGCATTTCTACTTATTTTTACATAAAACCCCTGCAAATTTCAAATCGAAACAGTCCAATAGCAATATTTCAACCCATGATTAGGTATATTCAAATACATCCAATTTATATCAAAATAATAATTTAATACCTTAGTTTAAACAATATAACATGTTAGTATATATGTATAATTAATAACTTTTATTTTATTTCAATTATTTAATACCAAATTTACCATTTTATAACATTATATCATATTCCTCATCCAAAACATTATAATCATTTATATACAACCAAAATCATTTAACTTAAATATATATAATTCATATACAACTACCTAGTACATGCCACTTAACAAAAAGAAGAAATTCATCACCAATATCTTCTTGTTGAGTCGGGTTTGTTTTGGATCTTTGACCGGATCCGAAACTCTAATGACTTATGCACGGAAATAACAATGCATTTGAGTATTTCATACTCGATGGTATTACTATAAATCAAAACTGCTTAACATTAAAAAAATTACAAACATCAACCATAAACTTTATAATCATTTAAATTAATTATATATAATTATATTACTTCATAAATCTTAAATTTAAATTTCATTTTTCACATACTAACTCAATTCATAATTTAACTCATACATTCTTTCTCATACTTTTCAATAGTGCCAAAACAATTAATCTCATTTTCAAAATTTCATTCAATTATTTACCCTATTAACAAGGCTCGGACTCTGACAGATACGCGGATCCCACCCAAACACACCAAAATATCCAACCTAAACACACCAAAATAATGAAATCCTCCCAAACACACCAGTATAATATAACCTCCCAAACACACCAGTAAGGCATTAAATGCCTCTTCGGATATACCGAAGCATATATAACAGAATCATCTTCTCGACTAAGCTACAAATCTCCTCATCACATCACAA
This sequence comes from Gossypium rotundifolium, assembly GCA_025506655.1. Taxonomy (NCBI): domain Eukaryota; kingdom Viridiplantae; phylum Streptophyta; class Magnoliopsida; order Malvales; family Malvaceae; genus Gossypium; species Gossypium rotundifolium. Next base: position 22,296,794 of record CP106727.1, read on the forward strand.
ATCCAATAGCATGCCATTTGTATCAAATCTAGAACGACAAGTTTCTAACATCCTAGATTAAGGGTTATGCGTTTGTGCATAATTCATGAGTAGTAGGTTTTAGCAGTGTTTGGAAGTGAATTAAGGGTTTTTAAAATCCTAGGATGGAAGAGAAAGCTTTGGACAATTATTGGTTTTTAAGTTAAAAACAAGAAGTGATGTGGAAAAGTGGCAAGGGACGCCACCTAAGGTGCAAGGGTTATGGCAACAAGTGAAATACTTTGAGGGAAGAGGTTTGAATCCCATTGTGTGCATTTTTGCTTAATAGCATGTTTACTGTGATATGTGGTGTGCATTTTTAGAACCATGGAAATGTATGGAAATGTAAGGAAATGTATGGAAATGTATGGAAATTGTAACATCCTGAATAGGGCCTATGCATTTCCAGTTTAATTGTATGAAATGACAAGTTTCAAGTACTATGAATAAATTTTTGATACTTTTGGAAACCTAGAAATGCATGGAAATGGAAATGAAAATGAAAATGGAAATGGAAATGGAAATGAAAATGACAATGGAAATGGAAATGAAAATGAAAATGGAAATGGAAATGGACATTTTAGAAACTTGAACATTTTGGAAACCGAACATTTTGGAAACCTGAACATTTTGGAAACTTGAACATTTAGGAAACTGAACATTTTGGAAACTTGAACATTTTGGAAACCTCAAGATGTAAGAAAATGGCAAGTTCTGAGCCGATCGAAAATTTTAGGAAACTTAGAAATAAGGCGAATGACAAATTTTAAAGCCCAAAATAGGAAATAAGGGCAAGAGGGCCTTAAAAGAAAAATTTGGTGAAATTTGACACACAATCGGGCTTGGAAAAGTGGTGCGAAGGTGTCACTTAAGGTTTATGGAAATGGCTTTGAGTTCGAGTCACTTGGGAAGCAAATATTGAAGGTTTTATTTTGCTTCCCAAGGCTAGGTGGACGGCACCTATTTGCTAAAAAGGAAGAGTTTTATTTTTATTAAAACTTGTCAAATTAAAGTGATAAATAAAGGATTTTCTTTACTAAGATAAATGAGGAATTAAAGGATGGATTAAATACTTTTAATTTAATTAGGTGATAATTAATGGAGATTAAATTGTCACTTGTGGAGAGTAGTGGCCAAGTTTTGGACTCTTGATCTAGCAATTTCAGTTAAAAGAGGAAAATTGAGACTTTTCTCTCATTCATTCTACCCTTGCCGAAATTTTGCTAACTCTCTCCCCTCTCTTGAATTTTCCTAAGCAAGAAACCATCCTCTCTTTTCTATTTTCTTCTTCGCTTTCTCTTGTCAAAGTCGAATCTTTATTGATTCTAAGTAAAGGAGAAATCATCCACAACATCAAAAAGGGTAAGATCTGTGGTCAGTCAACTTCTATTCTTTTCTTTTTACCAAAATTCGGGTACTAATCCCTACTCTCGTTCATGGCCGAATCTACCATGATCTCCTAGGTTTCAACCATCATCAAATAGAAGGATCAAGAATCCAAGGTAAGTGAGTTCATTCGGCCAAGGCCAAATCTTAGATATTCAAATCGAATTAATCAAAAACTAACCCGTATTGAGATTTAGGATTTGGCCGATTCCAAGAAAGAAGAAGGTGAAGTTTTCGGGATTTAAAGACCATAAGGTAAGCATCTAAGAGTATTCGGCTAAGGCTTGATCAAGTTCTTTAATTATTGAAAAGCCGAAAACTAACCCATATTAAGATTTAGGGAGTGCCGAATATCAGAGAAAGGAAAAACCAAATTTTTGGGATTTGAATAAACAACAAATCGGAAAAGGTGAGTCTTTTTACAAATCCTACTAGGATTTGGTTTTGTTTTAAGCCAAATAGGTTTATTAATGTGTATTAAATGATGGCCGAATATAGGGGTAAACAGATCTAAAGTTAGATCGAGGTTTACGAGATCTCAAGGAACCTTATTAAGCAAATCAGGTGTGTACCCTTACTAACCTTCGATATTTTATGGCTATTATTTAACATATGAATATGAATAAGAATGTGAATGTGGCTATGTACCACAAATGTGACAAAAAGTACCCAGGTACGTTTCCTACTTCTGATAGGATTGTGAAATATGTTATTCTATAACATGTGAAAATACGAATATGAATGTGAATTTAATTATATGCATGATTATTAATTTTTGGGGCATTCGGGATTTATGTGAAAGGGGAGAATAGGTGTTGACTTGGTCTCACCAACGAAGGTGTTGACTTGGTCTCACTAACGAAATATGTTGACTACAATCACATTGCAAAATTTTGGTAACTTTACAATATTTGAATATAGTGTCTAATGACACAACGTATAAATTTGACTATAGTGTCTAATGACACAACGTATATGGGCGAATGCCTTCGATGGTGTGTAGCGGATGGAGGGTTGACTTAGTAGTCCCATGATGTAAATGGCGTGTACGGTGGTGTGTAGCGGATGGACCATTAGGATTGGGTTTGGGTTGCATCATAATTTCATTTTAATATGGATCGATGATTTGAATATGAATGCTGAATTGTTGAATGTTAGTATTGTGTGCACATTGAGTCTTGACTCACCTCATTGTGGGAATTATTTTGGTGATGAAGCGGTGTGAATGGACCCGGTAGACCTTGAGGTGGCCATGCATCAATTTGAATATTTTATTTATTTTGGACTTTATTTCTTTTTAGTACATTTAATTTTATTATTGGGTTTTACTTGATGTAATAAGGCCATAAGGCCCGATGGATTATTCTTTATTTTACTTTACTTTTAAATATTGTGCTAAGAACTATTTTGGACGTAATAAATCAAATTGGATTTACAAGTTTAATAAAATGGGTTTCAATCTAAGCCCAATCCACCACAACATTTTCTAAAAATTTTACGAATTTTTTTCTAAGTACGAATGATTTTGAAATCGGTTCACTTTAGGAACATACCAGATCCGGTTCAGGCTCGTGGGTCGGGTTTGGGGTGTTTCAGTTTGGTATCAGAGCCCAGTTTTAAACTCTCGGCCTGTGGGCTCAGGCCCAAAACATTTTCAATTCAAGCCCAAATGAATTTCTTTGAAATAAGTAGGCTTTATGGCATGGCACCTAAGTCTGCGACCCGCAGTCCACCAGGTAAGTACCCCTAACTTTATGTGTGATTCTGTGAACTGTTTAAGGGTAGAAAAGGCATGGAACGTAGAGTAGAATGATAGGAACTTGAACCTTAGGATTAGACTACTCAAAACACAAACCACATAAGACTTAATGTACTGAACAAACCTATGGCTAAGTCACCGAGCTAGTGGTGTGGTAACCTTACGCATGTCTAGGATTGGATCCGGAAGAGCTTGGTATTTAAGCGCCCTAGTGACTCACCTCCTCTTGCAGAATCCTACAGTGCGTAGCTCAGTTCACCATAACTCGGAGGCTCGGTGGTGTGGCAACCTCTGTCGCATGTCTAGGAATGGTTTTGGTGGGAGCTTGGTATTTAAGCGATCGCGTGACTCACCTCCTCTCCACACGAATCCTGCTGAGTGCGTAGCTTTGGTTCACCCCGACCAAGAGGGCTCGGACATAGGCTAAACATAATGACTAAAACCCGAAAGGAACTAGCCATGTTTTAAAAAAAAAGAAAGAACAAAACAACAAACCCTAGTTTTTCAAACTTTTAAAACTTTCTTTTAAATCTGAGAAAATTATTTTACAACATCTTAGAAAAAAACTCTTGATTTACTGAAAATTACAAAAATGCCTTAGCGGTAAAATTACCAAAAGCATACGGTTTGTAAAATGTCAACTACTCAACGACTTTACCAAAATTTCATGATTTCATAAACATTCAAAACCCTAATTTGTAAAAATCAAAATACTATGATTTTGGAAAAATTACAAAATTTCCCAACTTACAAAATTACCAAAATGACCCTAATTTCCAAATTTTTGCAACATCCCCATCTTTAAAGGAACAACTTTCGAAAAGAACCCTCGAAGTTTTACAACTTTTGAAATACCCCAAATTTATTAAATTTTTCAAATTTACCCTGATTTATGAAAATCACCAAAATACCCCTGAGGTCAAAATTAAAATACCCCAAATTTTTTTAAAATTTTTTTCAAATTACCCCTAGATTTTGAAGTTTTCAAAATAATTTTGACAAAATCACCAAGGAACCTTATTTTGACAAATTACAAAAATGCCTCAGAGGACAAAATTACGAAAATACCTCCGGGTAGTGGAAAACAACAAACAACAAAACTACAACGTTTCTCCGAATGAGCGGAAGTTCATACTTGATTGATGGATGAATGAATGAATGGAAAAGACTGTGTGTTTGTATGATACGAAAGAACCACTCTTAAAATCCTTTTCATAAAACTCCTTCGCCGGTAAATAAGTGGAACAATGACTAATTCATAAAAATTTCTTAATCAGATCTCGACGCTAGAAAATGAGCTCTAGAGGACGTGGTCGTCGTGGTCGAGGAAGAGGAAGGATGATCGTGTCGGAACCCGTTAGGTCGGGTCAAGGGTCCGACAATGAAATGCCACCGCCACCACCACCCCCAGCTGTTAATGTTGAGCGGCGAGCTCGAGACGAAGGAAGATCTTGTGTCGCAGTCAGGTCTTGAGTTTTGGAATTGGTGGCGGTGCGTGGAAATTCAGAAACCAAAAGTCGGTACTGAACGGCTCCAAGCTAATGGAGCGAAAATGTTTAGAGGAGTATCTAATGTGGCACCCAGTCTGTTGAAAATCTTGCTGGAAACAACGGAGCGTATCATGGATGAGCTTGACGACTCGGAGGAAAAGTTGAAAGGGATGGTGGCGTTGTTTAGCGATGAAGCATATCGATGGTGGTTAACTGCTGCGTGATGGTACTACAATGAAAATTTGACACAGGAGTATGTTAAAGAGGCCTTTCAAAAGAAGTATGTGGGAACCGGTATCTGAGATGAACAAAGGAAGGCTTTTCTAGGGTTGGTACAAAGGAGTAAGTCATCGCGCAGAATATGAGGCTAATTCTTGAGATTGAGCCGCTATGCTCGAGGGTAGTGGCGATGAGCATGAACGCCGTGTTCGTTTTGAGGACGGATGAGAGATGACTGAGGTTTGTTGATAGCACCGCATCGTGAGCGAAATTCTTGGCTTTGGTGGAAAAGGCCAAGGTGGTAGGGGATTAAGGATGCTACTAAGCGGACCGTGGATAAGAATAAGGCCAAAGAGGTTTGGGCCATCTGGAAAGGGTTACAAAAGGCCTAGGGTTGATGGGCCACGGAATCAACAAGCTGGTACAGGCTGGCAGATTCGTCCTTGTGAGCATTGTAGAAAGAAGCATTTAGGTGAGTGTTGGAAAAAGATAGGAGCATGTCTTAAGTGTGGGTCCAAGGACCATATGTTTAAGGATTGTCCCAAACAATCAGATGAGAGCCGACCGGTAGTTCAGAATGCTAGCCAGACGGGTAGAGGCAGATAGCAGCCTCAACGGGGTCGTAGTTCGAGTAACCGTGGTAGTGGTGTGCAAGGAGGCCGTGGAACAGGTAGAGGTAATACTAATGCTGATGCAAGACAATCGGGTTTGGTTTATGCGGTTCACCGAAGGGAAGATGGAGACGCGCCGGACGTAATAACCGGTACGTTCTTTATTTCTGACAAACCCTACTTTGCTTTGATTTATGTGGGCTCGACCCATTCTTATGTTGCAAGTAGTGTAGTGAAAACACTAGGCCTAGACTACGAACTTTCGATAGGCGGATAAGCGTAGTAAGCCCATTAGGCCAAACTATAGTGGTAGACAAGATCTTCGAATGTACCCTAGAGATTGTGGAGTGAACTTTCGAGCGGACTTAATGGAGTTACCCTTCGGAAAGTTTGAGCTTATACTCGGAATGGATTGGTTAGTAGAACACCGAGCCGTGTTGGATTGTGCTGACTAAGCGTATGGAACTAAGAACCCGAAGGATGAAGTGGTAATAATGATCGGAGAAAGGAGGAACTATTTATCTAATGTAGTCTAAACCTGAAGGTTTGAGAAGATGGTTAAGATGGGTTGCAAAGCGTTCTTAGCTTTCGTAAGTGCGATAGGTGGAAAGGAGGAAGGTATTAATGGAGTTAGGACGGTAAGGGACTTCGTGGATGTGTTCCCAGAGGAGTTACCGGGAATACCCCGAACGGGGAGGTGGAATTTGGGATTGATTTGCTACCGGGGACAGCTCCCGTGTCAATCGCTCCATACCGAATGGCACCAAAGGAGTTAGTGGAGCTCAAGGCTCAGATACAAGAACTGTTGGATCGTGGGTTTATCCGACCCAGTGTGTCTCCGTAGAGCACCGGTCTTATTTGTGAAGAAGAAGGACGAAACTATGCGTATGTGCATAGACTACTATCGATTAAATAAGTGACCATTAAGAACAAGTATCCTTGCCAAGGATCGATGACTTGTTCGATCAATTTGAAAGCCATGATGTTTTTGAAGATCGATTCTGGTCGGGATACCATCGATTGAAGGTGAAGGAGGCGATATCCATAAGACCGCTTTAGGACAAGATATGGTCACTTGAGTTTGTGGTGATGCCGTTTGGGTTGTGACGAACGCCCCCGCGTTCATGGATATGATGAATCGGGTTTTCCAACCCTACTTGGATAGATTCGTCGTAGTATTCATCGACGATATTTTGGTGTACTCAAAATCGAAGGAGGAGCATGATGAGCATCTCCGAGTCGTGTTGGAAGTGTTAAGGAGAAGAAGCTCATGCCAAATTCACAAAGTGCGAATTTTGGCTTAAAGAGGTGGCATTCTAGGACATGTGGTATCCGAAGGAATAAGAGTGGATCTAGGAAGATCGAAGCGTTGTTGGATTGGAAACCACCTAGGTGCATGGTGAAATCAAGTTTCTTAGGCTTGACAAAGCTATTACTGAAGGTTCGTGGAAGGATTCTCGTCAATAGCCGCACCTTTAACCAAGTTACTAAGGAAGGAAGTACCCTTGAATGGACTAATAAGCGCGAGAGAGCTTTGAAAAGCTTAAGAAGGTCTTGTGGAAGCTCGAGTGTTAATTCAATGGGAGGCGGGAAAAGATTTTGTAGTGTCTTGTGATGCTTAGCATCAGGGGTTAGGCTATGTACTAATGCAAGATGGCAAAGTAATCGCTTATGCGTCATGGCGGCTAAGGCCTCATGAGCTGAACTACCCAACTCATGACTTAGAGCTAGCAGCAGTGGTTTTCGCCCTTAAGGTTTGGAGGCACTACCTTTATGGAGAAAGGTCGATTATCTACATAGATCACAAGAGCCTTAAGTATTTATTGACTCAGAAGGAGTTAAACTTGAGGCAACGAAGGTGGGTGGAATTGTTGAAGGACTACGACTGTTCGATAGAATATCATCCGAGCAAGGCGAATGTGGTAGCCGATGCCCTAAGTCGGAAGGTTATATCAGATCTACGGGCTTTGTTCGCTCATCTAAGTCTATATGACGATGGAAGTCTGTTGGCGAAATTACAAGTCAGGCCCACATGGCTAAAGGAAGTGAAAGAGGGACGTTGGTGATAATGACTTAAGTACCAAGTTGCGACAAGTGCAATGAGGATTAGAGGATTATGGTGTCAATAATGAAGGAGTATTGTGCTACAAGGAAAAGTCATATCTTAGAAGAATAAGGAGTTGAGACAAAGGATTCTTGGGAAGCGCATGGTAGCCCTTGTGCTATGCATCCCGAAGGCATCAAGTCATATAGAGATCTAAGGAACAATTTTGGTGGTCGACTGAAGCGAAGTGGACCGAATTTGTGGGGAAATGTTTGACATGTCGACAAGTTAAGGTGAACACCAAGTCCCATCGAGTTGCTTCAACCAATCGAGATTCCCCAATGGAAGTGGGAGAAATTACCATGGACTTCGTTAGTGGGCTTCCCCTTACGCCTACTAAGAAGGACTCGATATGGGTGATAGTGGACCGTTTGACCAAGTCCGCACACTTTATCCCAGTCAGAATGGATTATTCTCTTTAGAAGTTGGCTAAGTTGTATGTGGCGAAAATTGTGAGATTACATGGAGTACCAATGTCGATCATCTCTGATAGAGACCCAAGGTTTACGTCTCGATTTTGGAAGGCACTTCATCAAGCTTTAGGCACTAAGCTAGACTTCACTCTGACTTTTCATCCACAATCGACGGGCGATCTGAACGAGTTATATAAGTGTTGGAGGATATGTTAAGAGGTTGTGTAATGGATTTTCGAGGAAGTTGGGAAGATTACTTGCCTTTAGCTGAATTCGCCTATAACAACAGCTATCAAGACAGCATTCGGATGGCACCATACGAAGCCTTGTATGGAAGGAAGTGTAGAACACCTACTTGTTGGACCAAGTTAGGAGAACGCCGAGTTTTGGGTCGAGTTGGTGGCGTAAACCAAGAGAAGGTTGAGTTAATTGAGACACGGTTGAAGGAAGCCTCGATAGGCAAAAGTCGTCGCAGACCTTAAGCGGAAGGAAATAGAGTTTGAAGTGGGAGACCAAGTATTCCTAAAAGTCTCGCCTTGGAAGAAGGTTATGAGGTTCGATCATAAAGGGAAGTTAAGCCCAAGGTTTGTAGGGCCCTATCAAGTCTTGAAGCGAGTTGGGCGATGGCATACCAATTAGAGTTGCCACGAGAGTTCTGACAGATGCACGACGTATTTCATGTGTCCATGTTACGTAGCTATCGATCGGATCCGTCGCATGTGGTATCTGTTGAAGAAGTGGAGCTAAGGCCGATTATCATACGAGGAAGAACCGATTCGGATCTTGGAGCGTGATGTGAAAGTACTACGAAGAAAGACCGTTCCTCTAGTCAAAGTGCTATGGCGCAATCATGGAACGGAAGAAGCTTCGTGGGAGTCAGAGGAGACCGTGAGGCAATACCCTCAACTATTTTAGTTAGGAAATTTCGGGACGAAATTTTGTTTAAGGAGGTAGAAGCGTAACATCTGAATAGGGCCTATGCATTTCTAGTTTAATTGTATGAAATGACAAGTTTCAAGTACTATGAATAAATTTTTGGTACTTTTGGAAACCTAGAAATGCATGGAAATGGAAATGAAAATGAAAATGGAAATGGAAATGGAAATGAAAATGAAAATGGAAATGGAAATGAAAATGAAAATGGAAATGGAAATGGACATTTTGGAAACTTGAACATTTTGGAAACCGGAACATTTTGGAAACCTGAACATTTTGGAAACTTGAACATTTAGGAAACCTGAACATTTTGGAAACTTGAACATTTTTGGAAACCTGAAGATGTAAGAAAAATGGCAAGTTACAGAGCCGATTGAAAATTTTAGGAAACTTAGAAATAAGGCCGGAATGACAAATTTTAAAGCCCAAAATAGGAAATAAGGGCAAGAGGGCCTTAAAAGAAAAATTTGGTGAAATTTGACACACAATCGGGCTTGGAAAAGTGGTCTGAAGGTGTCACTTAAGGTTTATGGAAATGGCCTGAGTTCGAGTCACTTGGGAAGCAAATATTGAAGGTTTTATTTTGCTTCCCAAGGCTAGGGGTGGACGGCACCTATTTCCTAAAAAGGGAAGAGTTTTATTTTTATTAAAACTTGTCAAATTAAAGTGATAAATAAAGGATTTTCTTTACTAAGATAAATGAGGAATTAAAGGATGGATTAAATACTTTTAATTTAATTAGGTGATAATTAATGGAGATTAAATTATCACTTGTGGAGAGTAGTGGCCAAGTTTTGGACTCTTGGTCTAGCAATTTCAGTTAAAGAGGAAAATTGAGACTTTTCTCTCATTCATTCTACCCTTGTCAAATTTTGCTAACTCTCTCCCCTCTCTCTTAATTTTCCTAAGCAAGAAACCATCCTCTCTTTTCTATTTTCTTCTTCGTTTCTCTTGTCAAAGTCGAATCTTTATTGATTCTAAGTAAAGGAGAAATCATCCACAACATCAAAAGGGTAAGATCGTGGTCGATCAACTTCTATTCTTTTCTTTTTACCAAAATTAGGTGCTAATCCCTACTCTTGTTCATGGCGAATCTACCATGATCTCCTAGGTTTCAACCATCATCAAATAGAAGGATCAAGAATCCAAGGTAAGTGAGTTCATTCGCCAAGGCCAAATCTTAGATATTCAAATCAATTAATCAAAAACTAACCCGTATTGAGATTTAGGATTTGGCCGATTCCAAGGGAGAAGAAGGTGAAGTTTTCGGGATTTAAAGACCATAAGGTAAGCATCTAAGAGTATTTGGCTAAGGCTTGATCAAGTTCTTTAATTATTGAAAAGCTGAAAACTAACCCATATTAAGATTTAGGGAGTGCCGAATATCAGGGAAAGGAAAAACCAAATTTTTGGGATTTGAATAAACAACAAATCGGCAAAGGTGAGTCTTTTTACAAATCCTACTAGGATTTGGTTTTGTTTTAAGCCAAATAGGTTTATTAATGTGTATTAAATGATGGCCGAATATAGGGGTAAACAGATCTAAAGTTAGATCGAGGTTTACGAGATCTCAACGAATCTTATTAAGCAAATCAGGTGTGTACCCTTACTAACTTTCGATATTTTATGGCTATTATTTAACATATGAATATGAATAAGAATGTGAATGTGGCTATGTACCACAAATGTGACAAAAAGTACCCAGGTACGTTTCCTACTTCTGATAGGATTGTGAAATATGTTATTCTATAACATGTGAAAATACGAATATGAATGTGAATTTAATTATATGCATGATTATTAATTTTTGGGGCATTCGGGATTTATGTGAAATGGGGAGAATAGGTGTTAACTTCGGTCTCACCAACGAAGGTGTTGACTTGATCTCACCAACGAAATATGTTGACTACGGTCACATTGCGAAATTTTGGTAACTTGTTACAATATTTGAATATAGTGTCTAATGACACAACGTATAATTTGACTATAGTGTCTAATGACACAACGTATATGGGCGAATGCCTTCGATGGTGTGTAGCGGATGGAGGTTGACTTAGTAGTCCCATGGTGTAAATGGCAGTACGGTGGTGTGTAGCGGATGGACCATTAGGATTGGGTTTGGGTTGCATCATAATTTCATTTTTAATATGGATCTGATGATTTGAATATGAATGCCTGAATTGTTGAATGTTAGTATTGTGTGCACATTGAGTCTGTTGACTCACCCCGCTGTGGGAATTATTTTCAGGTGATGAGCAGTGACGGACCGGGACGGTAGACCTTGAGGTGGCCATGCATCAATTTGAAGATTTTATTTATTTTGGACTTTATTTCTTTTTAGTACATTTAATTTTATTATTGGGTTTTACTTGATGTAATAAGGCCATAAGGCCCAGTGGATTATTCTTTATTTTTACTTTACTTTTAAATATTGTGCTAAGAACTATTTTGGACGTAATAAATCAAATTGGATTTACAAGTTTAATAAAATGGGTTTCCAATCTAAGCCCAATCCACCACAATATTTTCTAAAAATTTTACGAATTTTTTTCTAAGTACGAATGATTTTGAAATCGGTTCACTTTAGGAACATACCAGATCCGATTCAGGCTCGTGGGCCAGGTTTGGGGTGTTTCAGAAATGTATGGAAATGTATGGAAATGTAAGGAAATGTATGGAAATGTAAGGAAATTTATGGAAATATAAGGAAATGTAGGAAATGTCCTCGATATGTAAGAAATGATTTAGAAATGTTAAGTTTCAAAAGAGGAAAGTGAACATTTTGGAAACTTGGAAATGTTAAGTTAAAAGAGGAAAGTGAACATTTTGGAAATGCTAAGTTAAAAAGAGGAAAGTGAACATTTATGGAAACTAGGAAAATGATTTAGAAATGATTCAAAAGAGGAAAGTGAACATTTATGGAAACTAGGAAAATGATTTAGAAATGATTCAAAAGAGGAAAGTAAACATTTCGGGAAACTTGGAATTGCAAGGAAATGTCAAGTTTAAAGAGCCAAATGGAAATTTTTTGAAACTTAGAAATGACTTAGAAATGTCGAGTTTTAAAGTTTAAAAGAGGAAATTAAGGCACGGTGGCCTTAAGAGAAAAAGTATGTGAAATTTGACACACAAATAGGCTTGGAAAAAGTGGCCTGAAGATGCCACTTAGGGCCTCTGGAAATGGCGCCACATGCAAGTGTATTTGGGCCAGGGATCGAGTCACTTAAGAAGCAAATAAAAGAAGTTTTATTTTGCTACAAAGAGCAGAGAGGTGGACAGCATGTGGGCTCTTAAAAGAGGAGTTTTATTTCCTTTAGAATTTCGGCTAATTAGGAGATAATTGTTGGATTAATTCTTTTGATAAAGTGATAATTATCACATAGGAAGAGTGGTGGCCAAGTAGGGACTCTAGCCTAGTAATTTCGGCTACAAAGGGAAAGAAGGCCATTCATTCATTCATTCACTCTTCCTTTGCCGAATTTCTTAAGCAGATTCTCCTCTCTCTCTAAAATTCCTCTGATTTTATTCTTCCTTCTCTTTCTTTCTAATCCTCCAAAAGCCGAAAGTTGTGAGAGCATCATTTAGCCATAGCGAATCTCTGAAGGTTGAAGTGAAGGTGCAATCGATTCCTTCAAATAAGGGTAAGATCCAAGTTTAGTTTCCATTCTTTTATATCTTAGACTTATCAAAATTTAGGGACTAAATTAGATTATTAATCTTGGCGAATCATGGAAGGAGAAGTTCTTTTCCGAAGGTACACCATAGGCAGCGTGTTCCTAGTTATTTGGTGAATTTCGGATTTAAAATCCACAAGGTAAGCACATAGGTGTGTTCGCCAAGGCCTATTTTGGATATCTAGATCTATTTCATAATTGTTGAAAAGCGAAACTAACCTATGTAGAGATCCGGTGTTTGGCGAATACAAGGAGAAGAATAACAAAGTTTTCGAGATTTGAGTAATAAGCAAATCGATATTAAGGTAAGTTTAGTACACAAATCCTACTAGGATTTGGTTTTATGGCGAATGAGTTTTTCATTAAATATTTAATATGGGTCGAATGTAGGGAGTTAAAGATCTAAAGATCGAATTGGATTTCAAGTAAAATCGTTAAGCGAATCGGTGTGTACCCTACTCTAAGTTTTAATATGTTCATGGCTATGTTTTAAATTAAATGTGTTAATATGAAAGTGTAAGAATGTGGCTAAAGTACCATGTTATGGTACAAAGTACTCAAGTACGTTTTCCTACTCCTACTAGGATTACGAAATATGTTATACTTAACATGTGAATAGTGACATGAATGTGAATTTAAGTATGATATGCATGATATGAATAATATGGGGCATTCGGGTTATTTGAGAAAGGGAAGTGAATGTGATGACTTGGTCTCACTATCCGAATGTGGTGACTTGGTCACATTATCTAAATGTGGTGACTTGGTCACATTATCGAATGTGGTAACCCGGTTACATTATCTGAATGTGGCGTCTCATGACACAATTATCCGGTGGCTATGCCACGAATTTTATATGGGCGATGAGCACGTCATTGCAATGACGCCTTCGATGGTGTGTAGCGGATGGAGGGTTGACTTAGTAGTCCCCACGGTGTGCGAGTTGGTGCGGGGATGTGTAGCGGATGGCATCTAGGTTTGGGTTTGGGTTGCATCATCATCTTGAATCATTAAATGTGAAATTATGATATGTATGAATATGATTTGTTATGCCCGAATTTGTTGAGACTTAGTGTTTGTGTACACATTGAGTCATTGACTCACCCGTTGTGGGAACATGTTTGGTGACGACGATGATGGACCGGGTTCTAGAGAAGCTTAGGGATGGCCATGCAAGCAAGAAAATTACGACATGGACTTTTATTTTATTTTAAGTAATTTAAGTTTATTTTGGTTTTAATTTTGGGAAATTATTCGATGTAATAAGGCCGTAGTAGCGTTTACTTTACTTTTATTTATTGAGCCTACAATCTTTATATTTATTAAAAGATTAAGTAAAATTAATTTAATTCAAAGCCCAAACGTTTTGTCACCTAAATCAAAAAGATTTTAATAACGAAATAAACTTGTTTCAACTCAAGCCCAACCCAAAACAAACTTTCCTTCCAAATCACACAAGTTTTTCCTAAGTAACAAAAGAATTTGAAACGGTTTACACCGGGGAACATACCAGATCCGGTCAAGGCTCGTAGGCCGGGTTTGGGGTGTTTCAATTTGATATCGAGCCCAATTTTAAACTCTCGGCCTTGGGTTTAAGGCCCAAAACGTTTTCAAAGTTAAGCCCAAAAGGATTTTGTGAATTAAGCGAGATTTTCGGCATGGCCCACTAAGTCTCCAACCATGATCCACCGGTAAGTACTTGACTTCAAGTGATTTGAATATGTGAAATGTATGGGCTTTTATGTCAACGTAGATTAGTGAACTAGGATCTGTTGAACCCAGGACTAGTCTACTCAAAAACACAAGTTCATAAGACTTAAGGACCATTAGGCAAACACGTGATTATGTCGTAGAGCTAGGGTGTGGTAGCTGTTGCGCATGTCTAGGAGTGGATTGATGAAGAGCTTGGTATTCAAGCAGTCCTAGCGACTCACCTCCTCTTTACTTGAATTCTACAGTGCGTAGCTACGGTTCATCCTAACCAAGAGGACTTATTCACTGCTAAACCCCAACTAAAACCGAAAGGGACTAGCCGTATTTTATGGAAATCCTAGTTTTAAAATTTCTAAATTACCCTCTTGATTTGAAAAGATTATTTTCATAAATTTTCCGAAATATTTTTGAATTACAAATTTACTAAAATACCCCTAGTGGTAAAATTACAAAGATGCCCTTGGTTTAAGAAATTTTCAAAATACCCACAACTCTTAACAAAATTTCATTTTTTTAATAAAATGTTCAAAAACCCTAATTTGCAAAATGACAAAATACCCTGATTTTAGAAAAAAAATTCAAAATTACCCCTACCCTGCAAAATTACCGGAATAACCCCCGATCTTCAAAGATTTCTGCAACAACACTGATTTGGAAAACAAATTCTCAAAAAGAACCCTCAAGTTTTGCAAATTTTGAAATACCCTTGATTTATTGAGATTTATAAATTTACCCTGGTTAATTACCGAAATACCCCTGTAATTTCAAAATTTCTAAAATACCCCCGGGATTTCAAAAATTACCAAAATACCCTTATTGACAAAATCACTAAGGAACCTTATTTTGACAAATTACGAAAAAACCCCAGAGGGAAAATTACGAAAATACCCACGGTAGTGGAAAAACAACAACAATGGAAACTACAACATTTCTCTGAATGAACGAAAGTTCATAATTGATTGATGGATGTATGAATGTAAAGACGTGTGCATGTATGAATACGAAAGAACCACTTCTAAAAAATTTCTTTCCATAAAACTTCTTGCGGTTAATCGGTGAAACAAAATTTTCAATACATAAAACTTCTTAATCAGTTAAATCGCGACGTTAGAAATGAGTTCTAAGGGGCGTGAACTTAGAGATTGTGCTGGAAAGTATGATGGTTCTATGAAGATCGAGTACGCAGCGTAAGCATAAGTGCGGTGAGAAGGATTGTACGACTATTAGTAAGTAATTTCGAGAACAAAATTATTTTTAAGGAGGGTACAACTATAACATCCTAGATTAGGGGTTATGCATTTGTGCATAATTCATGAGTAGTAGGTTTTAGCGGTGTTTGGAAGTGAATTAAGGGTTTTAAAATCCTAGGATGGAAGAAAGCTTTGGGAAATTATTGGTTTTAAGTTAAAAACAAGAAGTGATGTGGAAAAGTGGCAAGGGCGCCACCTAAGGTGCAAGGGTTATGGCAACAAGTGAAGTACTTTGAGGGAAGAGGTTGAATCCCATTGTGTGCATTTTGCTTAATAGCATGTTCTTGTGATATGTGGTGTGCATTTTTAGAACCATGGAAATGTATGGAAATGTAAGGAAATGTATGGAAATGTAAGGAAATGTATGGAAATGTATGGAAATGTAAGGAAATGTTTGGAAATGTATGGAAATGTAAGGAAATGTAGGGAAATGTCCTCGATATGTAAGAAATGATTTAGAGATGTTAAGTTTCAAAAAGAGGAAAGTGAACATTTTGGAAACTTGGAAATGTTAAGTTAAAAGAGGAAAGTAAACATTTTGGAAATACTAAGTTAAAAAGAGGAAAGTGAACATTTATGGAAACTAGGAAAATGATTTAGAAATGATTCAAAAGAGGAAAGTGAACATTTATGGAAACTAGGAAAATGATTTAGAAATGATTTAAAAGAGGAAAGTAAACATTTCGAGAAACTTGGAAATGTAAGGAAATATCAAGTTTAAAGAGCCAAACGAAAATTTTTGGAAACTTAGAAATGACTTAGAAATGTCGAGTTTTAAAGTTTAAAGAGGAAATTAAGGCAAGGTGGCCTTAAGAGAAAAGTATGTGAAATTTGACACACAACAGGCTTGGAAAAAGTGGCTGAAGATGCCACTTAGGGCCTCTGAAATGGTGCCACATGCAAGTGTATTTGGGCTAGGGATCGAGTCACTTAAGAAGCAAATAAAAGAAGTTTTATTTTGCTACAAAGAGCAGAGAGGTGGACAACATGTGGGCTCTTAAAGAGGAGTTTTATTTCCTTTAGAATTTCGCTAATTAGGAGATAATTGTTGGATTAATTCTTTTGATAAAGTGATAATTATCACATAGGAAGAGTGGTGGCCAAGTAGGGGACTCTAGCCTAGTAATTTCGGCTATAAAAGGAAAGAAGGCCATTCATTCATTCATTCACTCTTCCTTTGTCGAATTTCTTAAGCGATTTTCCTCTCTCCTTAAAATTCCTATAGTTTTATTCTTCCTTCTCTTTTCTTTCTAATCCCTCCAAAAGCCGAAAGTTGTGAGAGCATCATTTAGCCATAGCCGAATCTCTGAAGGTTGAAGTGAAGGTGCAATCGATTCCTTCAAATAAGGGTAAGATCCAAGTTTAGTTTCTATTCTTTTATATTTTAGACTTATCGAAATTTAGAGACTAAATTCGATTATTAATCTTGGCCGAATCATGGAAGGAGAAGTTCTTTTCCCGAAGGTACACCATAGGCCGCGTGTTCCCTAGTTATTTGGTGAATTTCGGGATTTAAAATCCACAAGGTAAGCACATAGGTGTGTTCGGCCAAGGCCTATTTTGGATATCTAGATTTATTTCATAATTGTTGAAAAGCCAAAACTAACCTATGTAGAGATCCAGTGTTTGGCCGAATACAAGGAGAAGAATAACAAAGTTTTCGGGATTTGAGTAATAAGCAAATCGATATTAAGGTAAGTTTTAGTACACAAATCCTACTAGGATTTGGTTTTATGGCCGAATGAGTTTTTATTAAATATTTAATATGGGTCGAATGTAGGGAGTTAAAGATCTAAAGATCGGAATTTGGGATTTCAAGTAAAATCGTTAAGCGAATCAGGTGTGTACCCTACTCTAAGTTTTAATATGTTCATGGCTATGTTTTAAATTAAATGTGTTAATATGAAAGTGTAAGAATGTGGCTAAAGTACCATGTTATGGTACAAAGTACTCAGGTACGTTTTCCTACTCCTACTAGGATTACGAAATATGTTATACTTAACATGTGAAAAGTGACATGAATGTGAATTTAAGTATGATATGCATGATATGAATAATATGGGGCATTCGGGTTATTTGAGAAAGGGGAAGTGAATGTGATGACTTCGGTCTCACTATCTGAATGTGGTGACTTCGGTCACATTATCTGAATGTAGTGACTTCGGTCACATTATCTGAATGTGGTAACTTCGGTTACATTATCTGAATGTGGTGTCTCATGACTCAATTATCTGGTGGCTATGCCACGAATTTTATATGGGCGATGAGCACGTCGACTGCAGCGACTGCCTTCGATGGTGTGTAGCGGATGGAGGGTTGACTTAGTAGTCTCCACGGTGTGCAGGTTGGTACGGGGATGTGTAGCGGATGGCATCTAGGTTTGGGTTTGGGTTGCATCATCATCTTGAATCATTAAATGTGAAATTATGATATGTATGAATATGATTTGTTATGCCTGAATTTGTTAAGACTTAGTGTTTGTGTACACATTGAGTCTATTGACTCACCCCGTTGTGGGAACATGTTTCAGGTGACGAGCAGTGATGGACCGGGTTCGGCAGAAGCTTAGAGATGGCCATGCACAGCAAGAAAATTACGACTTGGACTTTTATTTTATTTTAAGTAATTTAAGTTTATTTTGGTTTTAATTTTGGGAAATTATTCGATGTAATAAGGCCGTAGTAGCGTTTACTTTACTTTTATTTACTGAGCCTACAATCTTTATATTTATTAAAAGATTAAGTAAAATTAATTTAATTCAAAGCCCAAACGTTTTGTCACCTAAATCAAAAAGATTTTAATAACGAAATAAACTTGTTTTCAACTCAAGCCCAACCCAAAACAAACTTTCCTTCCAAATCACACAAGTTTTTCCTAAGTAACAAAAGAATTTGAAACGGTTTACACCGGGGAACATACCAGATCCGGTCAAAGCTCGTGGGCCGGGTTTGGGGTGTTTCAAAGTTAATATGGTATTATTTTACTTTTCCAATTTAAATTTCATTTCTGCAAAAATTTTCAATACTCAATCAATTCAAACATATATTATTTTAATTCATATACAAATTAATTAATTTTTTTTTACACATACTCATATTTAATTTCAAATATAATACTTACCTTATCTAAATTACTCCATAACATATACTAAAATTTCAATATACATTTAATAAATAGTTTGAGTTATAGTAATACAAACCCGGAATACGAGTTTACTCCTCAACGATCTTTTCTTTTCCTTTGGATGCCGATGCCACGTTTTCCTTGTTAGCTACGAAAATAATAATAATTTGCATTATTAATTGCAGCATTAATTTAAATAATTAATTAAATTTCTACTCAATTTATGCCTAATTCCAATTTAATCCTAATTGACTCTTTTATTTGTTTCACTTATTTCATACTTCAATTTTATTCATTTTTTCTTCCATATTCATCCTAACTATCAAGTATTCATAATATAACCCTAACTTAAAATTTCTTTTAATTTAATCCTCTAATACAAAACTTATAACTTACTTTACAATTTAATCCTTTTACTAATTCTAACCTAAAATTGATATTCAACCCCTAATTCATCTTTTTCTTCAACATAAACTTTGTTTAAAAGCTTATAAACTTTCAAACTACCAAATTAATTTCATCAAAACCTTATTTTAAGACTTCTAAAACATCAAATTTAAGAGAAAAGAACTTGATTGACTTACCTTTTAAAGCTTAAAGCTTCAAATCTCTAGTTTCTCCTTTTATTTTCTTTCTTTCTTTTCTTTCCCCTGTTTCGAAATGCTCTCTGTTTCTTTTTCTATTTCTTTGTTTTGTTTCTTTTCTTTTTTTCTTCTTCTATTTACTTTATTTTACTTAATATATATTAATTAATTAATAATTATAAAATATCTATTTAATAACAATTGTATATATTACAATTGTATCCCATATCCACCTTACATTTGCCTTGATCTAATCTATTTCATAATATAATAATTAATAATTAATAATTATTTAATAAATATCTATTTAATAACAATATAATTAATACATTTGTATACATGTATCTTTATACATTTGTACACATCATTACCATCCATTTGTCTTTCTTTTATTTATATAACAAATAAAAATCGATAATATCAATATTTAATTTATAAATATCTTTAACTTAATATTTAAGTGAATAAATAATTATCATACAAATGTATATACATATATTATTACATTTGTATTTAATCAACACCTTACACTTGTCAATTATCTAATTTATCTATCAAATAAAAATCTTAAAGATAATTATTTAATTAACAATTAACAATTTTTATTTTATTTTTCTTTTACTAATTATTTAAGAAAATATGCTAATATATTACAAATGTATTTTCACATATTTTACACATGTATATTTTATTATTCTACATTTGGCTTTTATTTAATTTATTTCCTAATATAATGACATAATTAATAATTTAATTTATAATTTAATTTAAAACCTAAATAAAATCTTAGTTTTTAATATAAGTTTGCCGCCTCATCAATAGCAAATTGGCTTAACTTCCATTTTAGCCCTTTTTACTTTCTATTGTTCTATAATTCAATTTAGTCCTTTTTACTAACTACTCTAAATTAAACTAGTTTCACCTAATTAAAACCTAATTAGACATATAACTAGACTCATAATTATTCCTAATAATTATTTAAGGATTTAATTTACTAAGATGGAGGCCCGATAACACATTTTTTCGGTGCCCACGGATTTTGGGTCGTTACACTTCCCCCCACCAACCAGCCCGCACCCTGTCTTCCCCTCTCATTTTTTTACGCCACACCACCACGAGCCTCCTCTTTCCCACCCCCGCGCTAACCACTACCCCTTAACTCTATTCATCGATCACCATTGTACCCCGCTACTCATCATGACGAACACACGAAGCAAGTCTAATATTGTTGTCCCCACGTCAAAAAAGTGGAAGACTTGACGAGACCTCCTCTTCGGTCGGTTCTGCTGATGCTCACCATCCATTCTTACAATTTTCAGCGAGCCCCGTAGAGAACTTATATTAGCTTCTTCAGCTCAAGCCAATGTATTGATTGGCCGCTTTAAGCCGGTTCAGTTAGCTAGTAGCGTGAGCGCCATCATTACCACAGCCCCATAGGACCAGTTCTTTTCTATCATTGAGTCCACATACATGAAGCTGATTTTGGAGTTTTGTTTGACATTTATTCTATAGCAAATGATGATGACCCATAACAAGCTGAGCGCCATCACTTTCAGAATCGGTGGTACAGCACGGCATATGAGTGTCTCAGAGTTCGGAGCTACCTTGGGACTATACACTGCAGAGTTCATGAGTGCTGAGAGCTTTCTCTGATTATACCAGCACATCCACTACTCGCCATCTATTTGCTGGGTAGATCCTATGGCGAGCACGATGCCTTATGACCCTATTCGGTCAAAGGCAACTTCTCTTCCTCTAACTTTGAGATATATTCATGCTATCTTAGCTCACACATTAATCAGAAAGAGAGAGCCCCAGATTGTCGATACCACCGATGCATATTTTCTATGGAGCATAGCCACGGGGCATATTTTTTATTTAGCCTACTTCATCGCTCTCGCCTTTCGCCATCAGATAGAGTGTAGCAAGAAGAGTCATATCTGTTTAGGCCCTTATGTGACTCAAATCGCACATCATCTCAATCTCCTCGACACACCGGAGCAATACTCCTCACTTACACTAGTAGGCCAGATTTCCACATAGGGACTATCGAGCATGGGCCATATGAGGATGATTGAGCGGCTTCATGAAGTGAAACCTCCTCAATCCGATTATCTCATTCTGATCCTCAAGATGAGATCGAGGACTTCTCTGATGATGTCCCCTTTCATCATGAGGATCCACCTCATCATCCACCTTCTAGTCACCATCCTACTACATCTATTGCTACCTTAGCGAACCTCTCCAAGCGGTCCACTCGCTTCGAACAGCACTGCTTTCAGAGGTTCGATAGTATTGACATGACATTATAGCAGACCTGCCAACACCTCCACATATCCTCTTCAGCACCGGCGACTCACGACACCGATGCCCCTAACCATGAATATCATTAAGTTTATTTGTTTTCTTTTTAGTTTTCTTTTTAGTTTTTATGTTTATGTTTATTTATGTTTTTAGTTGTTTTATTTTTATTTTCTTGGACTTCTTTCATTTATTATCTTTTGAACTATACTTTTATTTTATGGTTGTTTCTAATTGAGTTAGTAACCTTTTAATCTTCTTCACTATTAATGTTTGTTTTCTTATTAATTTGCTCGGAATCATGTACTGCATTTAGATTTGCCTACAATTTTGCTTTTCACCATTCTGGCGATTTCATCCAATATTTAGGGCAGTTTCAGTTTTCTCCCTCTCTTATGATATTCTACTTATACTGTGATTATATCTGTTTGTACATTGAGAACATTTTAAATCTTAAGTATGGGGAGATTATTTATATAATTATTAGAAAATCCCTTAATTATGTCTTGTGTTTAAGTGATTTTCTCATACTTCCATTAGAATGAATTTTATCGATTTGAGAATTTTGTTGATGTGTTTTGGATTAACTTGTAGATATTTTTGCATTGGTTGATTTAAACTTTAAGACATGGGAGAATCAAGCATGATAAGTTATTTTTCAGAAATTAAATTTTTTTTAGGTTGTTTCCCTAAATTGAAGTATTATCTTGAAGTTTTAGATTTGAAAGTTTGACATTAAAAACCATGATTTTTTGTGAGATTTTGAGCCTTTAGAGCATACATTTTTGTTGCTCATATTATTATTGGTTATGAGTGTGTCAACTTGATTTGTTATTCTAGAACTTGCTTTGATTATGCATGTCGAGACCACACCTTTGATTTGATTTACTAAGATGATAAAGGCACCTTGGTTTTAACTCACTTATCCCATAAAAAGCCTACCTTTGTAATTAACCCTTAGTGAACTCGTTGAGCCTAACACACCGTTTCTTGATTTACCCATTTATGTTAACCCATAAATCATTTTTTGTTCTTTAAGACTTTTTCTCGTTTTATTGACTCCCTTTTTGTCAAGATTTGATTTGGTTAGTTGCTTAACTATGCTCTTCTGTTTGATTTTCTAAATTATTTCTGATTATTCTAGAAAAAAAAAGAGAAAAATTATTTATTATTATTTAGTTCTATGTTGATTAAGCTTGAATAGTTAAATTCATATTTTGAGAAGAAGATCGTTTTTATTCTTGAATAACTCTTGATCTATGCACTTCATTTTAATTCAACATTTGTTTTTTTTTCTAGTTTGGTAATTTTTCAATTCGATCTCGATTATAACCAACTTTTTGGCTTTTTTCCACACCCTTAACCTAATTCCCGTTACAACCTCTTAAAAACCTTTTGATTTGTGTATCATCTCATTTTATAGTGGTAGAGATTTTATTTTCATGCAAGCCTATGGAAATGACATTTCTTGTTCGACTATTGAGTACATATTATTGAGCCTTAAACACTTTGAGTGCTTAAGTGAATCTTCAATGAGGATGTCAATTCTTGTTGATTTTGAATTAAAGGTAACTACTTAAATAAGGGGAGACACCTATGTTTTCGTGTTTAAAAATGTTAGTTTGGATTGTTTGAGACTTTAGTGCTCTTTTGTTGAATTGTCAATGCATGATTATTTGTGAATTATTTTGAGACATTATTGATGGGAATTACAAGTTCAGAAAGGTTAATTTTAATGTGAGTTGAGGATTTTGCTTGAGGACAAGCAAAAGCTTAAGTGTAGGGATATTTTATAAGCTATAAAAGTAACATATTTTAATATTATTCTTAATGGATTTTTAGATGATTAATTATGCAAATTAGTGAATTTGATGCTCCTAATCCTTTAAATTCATGTATTTATACTTAGGAGAGCATTTGGGAGCTAAAAGAGCGAAAAATGAGCCAAAATCGGACAAATAAAGTTGTTTTCGTGTGCCACACGGGCTGGACACACGCCCATGTGGCAGCCCATGTCGATTTCGCATCCTGCTTCCCAAATACGTAGAAAAACACAATTTTTAGGCTTTTTGAGCATTCTAAAGTCTATAAATACTAATTAGAAGAAGACATAAGAGAGCCATCAGTGACGATCGAAGCAAACACTCGAAGAATACTATCGGAATCAACTCGGAAGCGAATCTCCTTCAAGATCAAAGATCTCCTTTTAATTTCTTTCAAAATTTTTATGAGTTTCTTTATGTCTTGTGGTTATTCTACCTTTGAGGTGTTTTCATTCAGGATTATGAACTAATTCCCTTGATACCTAAGGAAAATGAAACCTATGATGAATCTTATTATTTGATTTCGATTTACATGATAAATACTTGATTCTTGTTCTCAATTGTGTGTGCTAAGTTCTTGTTTTAATATTTTAGGATATTAATTCATTTTTAATGTGTTTAATTCAGTGGAGGAAAAGTCCTTGTTTAAAAGTAGATATTGCATGATCCAGTAGTCATTTTTCCAACAAAATTTCTTTCCATTTGTAGTTTGCTTTTTTTCCTGACGAATTCAAACTTTGAAAATGCAATTCATTTTCTTTTCATGTTTTAATTTTATAAATCTCAATCGTATTTAAAAAATCATAATTTATATAGTTCTGCACGTCTCTATCTACGTTCATTAGCAGGTCTCTGTTGATTTTGTTTTCTTTTTCTTTTTCTCTTTGGGGCTATTTTCGACAAAGTCTTTTACATTTAGCTTTTACTGCTATTTTCTTTTATTCAAATCTAGTTTCCTTTGGCTCTTGGTAATAGTTTTAGATCTTAGTAACATGGAGAAGAATATGGCATATCTCTCGTTAGTTGACGAAGAGGACGAAATCCTGCAAGCACAAAGAGATTCAGAGTTAGTAGATCAGGAGGTTGATTTTTGCTTGGTTGGATGCATTCTGACGGCAAGTATTATTCACTTCCTGGCGATGAAAAGCATGATAGCGAACATTTGGCATCCAATAAGAGGGGTCCAGATCTCAAATCTAGGGGATAAGAGGTTTCTATTTAAATTTTATCATAAGATGGATCTAGAGAGGGTTCTAAAAGGCTCCCCATGGACTTTTAATAATCATCTCTTAATGCTTCATTGGCTAGCGGAAGGGGAAGATCCGTTAAGGGTGTCATTAATTTATGCAAACTTTTGGGTTCAGATTCATGGAGTGCCAACAAGATTTTATACAGAGAGTCTGGCACGTCAAATTGGGGAATTTGGGGGCTTTTTGAAGTTCGACGAAACAAGCTTGGGAAAGGGTTTAAGCACTTATTTACGTGTAAAGGTTCAATTGAACATTAGGAAACCTTTAAACAGAAGGAAGAAGATCATGTTTTCAGCAAGGGTGATCTCTTATGTTAAGTTTCAAAACGAGCGCTTGACTCTTTTTTGTTTCTTTTGCAGCCGACTAGGACATAGTGATTCTTTTTGTCAGGCTAAGATGACATTAGGGTATGAAATTGCTGAGATGGGGTGGGATTTGTCTTTACATGCTCAATCAAGAAGGGCACATTCCATGAGTAGCGTGTGGTTACGAGAGGATGGAGGAAGCAATTCAACAAAAAGTATTTTTGATGAGCAGGGTCTAAGTAACGCCATTGGTCCTATGTTAGGTGTTAATATAGAGGGAGAAAGGATTTGCAAATCCTTTGTGGCCGAGGGATTTTCAAAATCACAAGAACATACAGAGATGGATCACGATTTGGAAGACACTATGATTATAGGTAGAGATGGTAAAAAGTGACCTAGAAGAGAGGGTGTCAATCCTATTGAGGGAAGGGAGTTGGTTTCATTAATGGCTAGAAGCAAGAAGGGGACCGAGAATAATCATTTTATATCGACGGCTACCAAGGGGCAAATTGATCGATCACAATAAAAATGTTTTGTTGGAACGTCTGTGGTTTGGGGAGGCCACGAAGCGTTAAAAGACTTTGGTATATACTGAAGATGTATAATCCTTAGATTGTCTTTTTTATGGAGACAAAGTTGAATTCAAAAAGGATGGAGATTGTTCATAGAAAATGTTGCTTTCTTAGTGGGATTGATGTTGGAGCTGATGGTTCAAGTGGGGGTTTGAGTCTTGCTTGGAGGGGGAATTTCACGATTACTTTGAGAAGTTTCTCGAAAAATCATATTGATACGGAGGTTTTGGAAGGGGAGGATGGTAGTAAATAGTTGTTTACGAGTTTCTATGGGCCCTTAGCTTACGTAATAGAAAGGAAACTTGGACTTTACTAAAGACTTTAGGTTAGTCCCAAAATATCCCTTGGTTTGTGGGATGTGATTTTAATGAAATTCTATATTCTTTTGAAAAGAAAGAGGGGCTACCTAGGGAGGAAAAACAAATGGAAGCTTTTAGGGAGGCTCTGAATGAATGCAGGCTGATGGATGTTGGATATTCTGGACCATGGTTTATTAGGGAGAGAGGCAACCTTCCAAAGACTAATATTAGAGAGAGGCTCGACAGGGGGTAGTAAATGATAGTTGGATGTGTATGTTTCCCAACGCAACGATACTTCATCTCCTACACTTTTTTTTTTATCACTGCCCTCTTCTTTTACAGACAGAGATTGATGTGCATAAATGTCAGTTTAAGTGCTTTCGGTTTGAATTATGTTGGATACTTGAGAAGTCTTTTGAACAAAAGATTAATGACCTTTGGGGGGAGGGTGATGAAGACGTCCCCGTAAAGTTAGGGAAGGTTCAAAATGGATTAAGTCCGTGAGTGCAAAAGATTAGAAACATGAAATAGAGTTAAGAAAGATTTATCAAAAAAGCTAGAAATACTATTAGAAGGCAATAGAGATGACGACAACCTTGCAGAGCTGATTGATACAAAAGTCCAGTTGAGCATGGAGATTGACAAAGATGAGTTTTTTGGAACAGAGGGCAAGGGCAAATTGGCTGAGATTGGGTGACAAGAATACGACATTCTTTCATAACTTTCCTTCCCAAAGAAGGAAAACAAATAGAATAAGTGGGCTTCAAATAAAAGATGGAGGAGAAATTGGATATTATTGCTAAGCGCTATTTTATATCTCTCTTTGAGTCCAAAGGGATAGGGGATATGGGTCACATATTGTCTGGAGTAAGACCTTGTATCTCTGACGATGCAAATGTTTTGTTAACAGTGCCTTATAATGAGCAAGAGATTTTGGAAGCTTTGAATGGTATGAGACCTACGAAGGCTTCTGACAATGATGGTTTTCCAGCAATTTTCTTTCAAAGATGTTGGCATATTATCGGTAAGGATATCACTTCATATTATTTAGAAATTCTAAATAAAGGTAAAACCTTAGTTCCTTTAAATCTCACATACATTGTACTTATTCCAAAAATTTCCTGCCCGATGAATTTGGTGAATTTTAGGCCTATTATTTTATGCATATTTTTTTATTTGATTATCGCTAAAATGATAGCTAATTGATTCCAAAGGGTTTTGGAGGATTGCATTAATGAGGCCCAAAGTGCTTTTGTGCCAGGGCGATTAATTTCTGATAATATCTTATTGGCCTATGAAATTTTACATTCTTTTCGACAAAAATATAGGGAGGAAAAGTTTTATGGCTCTTAAACTTGACATGAGAAAGGCGTATGATAGAGTGGAAAGGGGATTTTTGAGACAAATGATGGAGCAAATGGGTTTTGTAAACAATTGGATAGAAATTATTATGAGGTGTATCTCTTTGGTCTCTTATTCTGTAGTATTGAATGGGAAGGTGGGGAGAGGTTTGTGGCAAGTAAAGGACTTCGTCAAGAAGACCCTTTAAGTTCATTCCATTTCCTTATTTGTAGTGAGGGTTTATCTACTCTTATTATGTTAGCTTTGGGGGATGGGTTGATCAAGGGAGCCAAAGCAAGTAGGAGGGGTCCACAAATTACACATCTTTTATTTGCATATGACTATGTGCTTTTTGGAAAAGCTAACGATAGAGGGGCCAATGATCATAAACAAATCCTAAAAGAGTATGAACTTTGTTCAGGCCAATGTATTAATTATGATAAGTCTATTGTTTACTTTAGTCCAAATGTGATTGAAGACGATCGAAATCGAGTGTCAAGAATTATGGGATTTCGACAATTAAATGACATTGAAAGATATCTTGGTCTTCCAAATATGGTTGGAAGGCAAAAGAAAATTGCATTCCAGAACTTGAAAGATCGAGGTAAAAAGAGGATCGATAATTGGCACACAAGGATGTTGTTGTAAAGTGGGAGAGAAGTTTTTATTAAAGCGGTTTTGCAAGCTATTCCAACATATGCGATGTCTTGTTTTCTTTTGCCAAAATCACTTTGCAAGGAGTTGGAAAGCATTATTGCGGGATTTTGGTGGCAAAAGAGTTATGGAAAAAAGGCATTCATTGGTGTCAATAGACAATATTATGTGATCTTAAAGAAAATGGTGGGTTGGGTTTTCGTTGTTTTTCCTCTTTCAATATTGCGTTATTAGCCAAACAGGGGTGGCGCCTTATTAATAATTTTGAATCATTGTTAAGCAGCATACTAAAAGCTAAGTATTATCCGAACTGCGATTTTTTGGAGGCTAGGTTAGGAGGTCTACCTTCTTATACCTAGCTAAGTATTTGGTCGACGAAGGGATTGCTCCAAGAAGGCATTGGTTGGAAGGTTGGTAAAGGGGATCAAATCTCAATCAGAGAAGATGCTTAGTTTGTTGGTGTTGCAAATTACAAAGTGGGTGGACTTGTTAATGATAATAGCCTAATTACAGTTTATGACTTGATTGATCATTCACACAGGGTATGGAATGTGAGTCTTATTAAACGTACCTTTGAAAAGAATGATGCTAACGAATATTGCGGATCCCGCTAGCTAGAATGGAGCACGAGGACATGGTTATATGGCAAGGTGAACCATCAGGCACTTTCTCAGTAAGGAGTGCATACAAAATACTCATTGACTGTTATAGAGACTCTCACCTTACAATGCTCTCAATAGCCACTAAAGGCTTATACAAGAAATTATGGACTTTAAATTTAACTACAAAATAGAAATTTACTGTAACACCCCCTACCCATATCCGTTGTCGGAATAGGGTACGAGGCATTACTGGAGTTTATTGAACATTTTCGAATAATTTCGAGTCATTTATTATTCATATTCTGAAAATAATCATAACGTCCCTCTATTGGGCCCTCGAAGCCCAAACATACATTAGAAACCAACCGGGATTAAATCGGGATCATAGGAAATTTTTTGAAAAATCCCAAAAAAATTTCTACATTGGTTAGCGTACTTTAATATTGACAAACTTATTTTCTCAACATGTCTCACTTGAATTTATTACTTGTCCTAATATACATAATTTTTCTTGTATCAACGTATCAAAGATAGTCTCATATTTACATGTCATGATACATATCATTCTCTTACTCTTTCTTCATAAATATAAATTATTCAATTCATTATGACAATATTTCATTTACCATCATTTTCATGAGTTTAGTGTATATTTATTCTAGTAGCAGTTCATAATCTTGAATATGCATAATTATAAGGCAAGTTTCACATACATGTATTTTCCATGTCATATTTCAATATATCAAATAATTATCATTTCTATGTATTTCAAGTTTAATTTCATGATTTCAAGTACTTCCCATTTTCTATATTTATCCCGTTGAATTTCTCGGAATTTCAATGGATTTCCAGTAGTACACTTATAGTGTACAATCCCAGGTCCGTCAATTCGTACACATATGGGTATACCCTTTTTCCAAAGAGCACACTCCCGCGAACCTCATTTCTTACAGTGAGATTACCAGTCCAGGCTAAATCCCCTATAACATATGCTCAAAGAGTATTGTCGGGATTACCAGTTCGGGCTAAATCCCCTGCAACGACAATTACTCTAATGAGCTTGGATCTGAATTACCAATCCAGGCTAAATTCAAACCCTAATTCGGATTACCCGTCCGAGCTAAATCCATTTTCCACATATTCTTTAGGAGGACTATATCAAGATCATCCGTCTGGGCTAGATCCTTTTCACACATATTCTTCAGGAGGGCTATATCAGGATCACCCGTCTAGGCTAAATCCTTTTTACTGTCAAATCCTTTTCAGTGATCCATCGAATTCCATTCCATCCAGCCAGGATTTATTTCTCTTTTTATCAAGTATTATCAAAATTTCATCTATTATCATACATTAAACATTCAAATCACATAAATATACAATTCAAGCATTTAAGAATTCAATTCAAGTTGCACGAACTTACCCCGTTGTTTGTTCATGTTTATAGTTTCACTAATCCGATGTCTTTTCTTTTCCACGTTCAAGTCTCGTATTTGAGTTATCCAGATCTTTATAAAAAAATTTGATCATCATTTTCATTCATTTCATATTCTGATACATTCAATTAATGCTCTAGAAAAAATTACCATTTTGCCCCTAAGCTTTTAGTTAATGACGATTTCATCCTTAGGTTCAGAAAAATAAAATTCTTGTAATTTAATCCTTGTTTCAAGCCTAATTATTCTCATATATATTGATAACAGCCCATGAATTCTATGAAATATCAAAATTTTTCATAATTTCAACATTTTCAATTTAATCCTAAAACATGTTTTCACCCGATCTTGATCTAAATTAATAATTTCATTCAATTTTATAATTTAAATAATAAAATAATCCATTTCATGTAATTTGGTCATTTCGACATTTTTACAAAATTACCCATAAAGTTTTACTTTTATTCAATTTAGTCTCTGAGCCTAGAACATGCAAATTAGTCATGCTAGATGAATATTCATATATATTTCCTCCTCCTCCTCTCCATTCCACATCCTTAATTTATATAACATGCTTATAAGTAATATTATCTATAATTTTACTATTTACTTATAAATTTATTCAAAGCTATCCTTTTGCATCATAGTCACTAAATTATTTATATCTTCAGCTACAGAATTTAAATTTAATTTCCTCTTGATTTTTAGAAACTAGACTCACATATCTTCTTAACATAAAATTTTTAGAATTTTGGTTTAGCCAATAAGTACTGCTTTCTTCTTTAAAGTCACCCATGTTCATTGTTCGACGCTTCGACCTTTCTTCACTAAAAATAATTATCTCATTGTAAAGAATTTGGATAATGTTATCGTTTATTTATTTTGAAAATATACTCATTAATTATTTTAATCATATAAATTATAACCAATAATTATTTTTCTCCAATTTTTTATGACTTTCCAAAGTCAGAATAGGGGAACCCGAAATCGTTTTGACCTTGTCTCACAAAACCTATTATATCTAATGATTTACAATTCCATTACTTACACCATTTCTTCTATAAGAAACTAGACTCAATAATATTTAATTCCATATTTTATTCATCCTATAATTCGATTTCTAAAATTTTTGGTGATTTTTCAAACTTAGACTATTGCTGCTGTCCAAAACTGTTTTAGTGCAAAATGTTAATTACCAAGTTTATAACACCTTTATTTCCTTTCTCTACAATATTTCCCATCACTTTCTCTTATTTTCTTATGTTAATTACCAAGTTTATAACACCTTTATTTCACAATATTTCCCATCACTTTCTCTTATTTTTCTTCACTAACATATCAAGAACATAAAACCTTATATAATAAAACTCTACATTAACGTCATTTCCATGTTTTTTCCACAATATCAAACTTAAAAATATATTGAAATCTTGATGTTCTTACCTTGTCTTAATGATTTCAATCTTTAACTTGATTTTCTCTCTCCTCCATCTTCTATTTCTTAAATCAAACTTGATATTCTTTCTCCCTATAATCTCCTTGTCATCTTTCTCTCTTGATGGCTATGGAAATTCTTTTGAATTCTAAGTGAAAATGGTGGATTTTTAGTGAAATGACCAATTTGTAAAGAAAGAAAAACTTTCTTTCTTTCTATCTTCTTCTCACATTGGTGCATGGGAAAGTAGATGATAATTCTTCATCTTTCCTTCCTTATATACTAAATAAATAATAATAAAATATCTTATTAAAATACTAATAAAATAATATTTATCTAATTAAATAATTATAAAATATCATCAACATCATCATTACTTTCTAGATTTCTCTCTCTTCAAATTGACCATTTTTCCCTTTGTGATCTTTTAAAATTCCATCCTTGAATCATCACATAATTTGGTAAAATTATGATTTAGTCCCTCATAATTCTTTACATATTCAATTTGGTCCTAATTCATTGATAAACCGTAATATATACATATTTTAAACCCGCATTTAGCATACCTTTGGATGATTTATCCCTTTTATTGTGGAATTTGATGCTCCTAATCCTTTATTTTCATGTTTTACACTTAGGAGAGCATAGGAGGATGAAAAGAACGAGAAACTGGCCAAAAACGGAGAAAATGGGCCAAATTAAGGAATCAACATGGCCTGGAGATCATCACATGGCCGTGCCTCTTTAGCAGGTTCGAACACGGGCCTGGCCTCGAATCACATGGGTGTGTTACACGGGCGTGTCCCTACAGTGACCTGTTTTAATTCTACTCAGAAAAGGATACTTAGAGGCAAAGAAAGACATTTCGAAAGCCTATATAAACACCCTAAGTGTATCCTAAAGGGGAGTGAGCCTGAGGCCGCTAGAGAAGGCCAAATACAGGAAATTACTCAAAGAAAGCCAGTTGATCCATCTCAGAAGCCGGAATCACACTCAAGATTGAGGATCTCTCCTTCAATTCCTTCAGGGGGTTTTAGGGTTTCCTTTATGTTTTGTTATTTTTCTTCTGAGATGTATTCTTTTATAAACATGAACTAAACCCTTTAAATACCTGAGGGGGATGAAACTTAAGACGGATCTTGTTATTTTTTTGAACTATATGATAAATATTTGATTTGTTCTTAATTATGTGTCCTTTATTCTTGTTTTGATATTTTAGGATATTGATTCAAGTATTGATGTGCTTAGGCAGTGGAGCAAAAGTCCATGTTTAAGAGTAGATCTAGCATAGTTAAACGGAGTTGATCACACTCCTAGAAATAGGATGACGAAAATCTATCGGATTAGGGTAAAACCTAATATAGGAATCCATAGATCGAGTTAATACAACTTTAGGGTTTTTAATTAGAAAGAGATTTCAATTAATCAACCTAGGGTTAGACGTTAGTAGCCTCGAA
The DNA here is from genome assembly GCA_025506655.1 of Gossypium rotundifolium. Classification (NCBI taxonomy): domain Eukaryota; kingdom Viridiplantae; phylum Streptophyta; class Magnoliopsida; order Malvales; family Malvaceae; genus Gossypium; species Gossypium rotundifolium. The sequence goes on from CP106727.1 coordinate 22,329,546, forward strand.
AAATGTATTAATATAAATTAGGGAATCTTACAGATCAAATCAAGTGAATAGATCGTCAGGTTCAGAGTTAAATAACAAGTGAAGTCTAGGTTGATTCTTCTTCGGGTATTGTCTCGATCACTTGATTTTTCCCAAAAGTATTTTCCTTATTCATTCTCTGTGCCTTGGCATCCTTAGTTTAGTAATTAGTTAAATAAACATTTATCCTCTTTTATTTTAGGCTAGATAATAAAAAGAGAGTTAGTACTAGTACTTTTGGTTCCTTTGGGTTCAACATTCCGATCTTGCCACTAAGCTATACAACTGTTCAATAGGTGCGCTTGCCTTAATCGTGGTGATAGTTAGTTTCTAAGCTCGATCATTCATTATATAAATATTAAGACTTATCACAGATCACAATCATTCATCCATTTTCCTTAGTTTCTAGATCATTCCACCCTTAAAATATTTTCACTATTGGTCTTTTAACTTTTTCATATTTATACTTTAACCCCTCAAGTTTTGAATATTTACTCTTAGGCAAAAAAACTTTTCTCACTTTTACCATTTAGTCCTTTCTTGAATTAATATATCATAATACTTCTCAATGTTGTCATAACTCCAAAATTTCCCTTTTTGTAGCTTTATTTCCTTATTTTACTATATCAAAGATAATATCTTGCTGTAAAAATTTTTGGGGTATTACAATTCCAGTCTGGAAAATTTCATGGAATTATTTACCAACTCTTACTAAACTTCACAGCAGAAGAATAAGAACTCTTTTAGCTTGTCCTAGATGTGGAGATGGCCCAGAATAGATCGATCATGTTTTCGAGAATGCTCTATATCAAAAGAGACATGGAATGAACTCAACTTGTCATGGATAATATCTCAGATCCAGTTAAACATTCAAGAGTGGCTGACCTGGGTTTTTCAAACTAGTACTACCAATGATTATAGATCGGTGTGTTGTGCGCTGTGGGTAACTTGGAGTGAACGAAACAAAGCTCTTCTTGAAGGAATCAAAAACACAGGATGGGTTGCAATTTTGACAAAGAATTATCTTTGAGAGTTAGATGGATTGACAGAAAAAGAAATTACCAGAAGAAATATAGTGTTAACATGGACTCCTCCCAGGGATCCTTTCATTCGTATAAACTTTGATGCTGCTTTTGACCAAAAGGAGTTCAGATCAAGTTTGAGTGTTATAGTCAAAAATGGAATGGGGGAATTTTTGCTTACCAAGTCATCTTTGCATGAAAGGGTTGCATCCCCCTTTGCTGCGGAGGCATTAGCGTGTGCGGATGCAATTGCCGTGGGTTGAAGTTCGAAAACAGATATGGTCGATATCGAAGGCGATTCATTAGTGGTCATTAAAAATGTAAATCTAAAGAAAATTACAGATCTGAAATTGGAAATATTATTAGAGATATCAATCAAAATAAACACTACTTCAAGGAAATTTATTTCAGGCACATATCCAGAACAGCTAATCAGGTGGCGTATACGATAGCATCGAAATCGTTAAAACGAAGGTTGGAGATTTACCTGGTAAGAGCAATATCGGAGTTCGTTGGGAGAACTTTAGGCATAAGGACACATCAAGCAAGAGAACCGGATTGAGCGATGGTCGTCGTTGAATGAACCAGTCATGAATGCAAAAATGATGAACTCTCGTTAGGAGATCTGCACTTGGAAAATGAATCTACCGAGGATCTGAATAGAGAATTCTAGAACACAAAGAAGCTGTGGAGTCTTTAGAGAATTCTAGAACACAGAGAAGCTATGGAGTCTTTCTTGTCTAGGTTGGTTTTGTTTATTTTACATTTAGTTTCCTTTTTCTATTTCTTTTTGTTTTTCCTGGATTGGGCTTCCTGGTTGCTGGGTTACCTTGATGGGTCAGACTAGTTTGTTTTGTGATTTGTTTTTTTTATTAATCCAGCCAGGTTATTTATCAAAAAAAAAAGTAGATGTAGCATAATTGAATGTAGTTGCATACAATCTTAAAAATAGGACAACATAAATCTACCGGATTAGAGTCAAATCTAATACGAAAATCCATAGATCGAGTTAAAGCAAAATAGGGGTTTTAATTAGAAAAAGATTTCAATTAATCAACCTAGAGTCAGTTGTTCTTACTCTCGAAAGAGATATTATTAACATAATATAGGAATTTCTACGGATCAAGACACAAGTAAATAAATCGTTTAATTCAGATTCATAATAATAGTTGAAGTCTAGGTGGATTCTTTCCTAGGTATTGTCTATCTCATTGGTTAATATTCGAATGTTTCCTTGATACATTCTCTGTTGCATTCTTGGTTAATTTAATTTAGTAAATTTAGACTAAAACACATCACTCTAAATTGTCGGCTAAATAATAGAAAAATGATAATTACTAATAATTTTAGTCCTCGTTGATACGCTATTCTCTACTCACTATAGTTATACTATTATTCGATAGTTGCGCTTGTCTCTATCGTATTTATAATTAGTTTAGTGACCATCATGAATGAAATAAAAATTTTATCCTCTAAAATTTCTCATTCACATTTTGAGTTTTATAAAATAATGATAACAACTTTCATTAGACAAGTTTTTATAAAAAAAAAATTCCAACAACAACTAGTAAGGTTATCATGATCGCCTAATTTCCCACATTAATGGGGTAAGTACGGTGGATCAATAGTGACTCTGTGTCAAATCCTTGAGTATGAGGTAGATGGAAAAAAAAACAACCTGTGGCAAAGTACCAATAGATTGGGTGGAGTTGCCCTTACACATTGTATTAATTTTATTTTTTTGTGGAAAGAGAGTAATGAACCATAACAGATGCACCTAACTATAAAGTGCAAACTACAAGCAAGACAAACAGGTTAACCTAGTAGAAAAACATTAAATATATCCATTGAGATCAGCCAGCAAGCATGAAGTAGGAAGTGGAGTCAGCCTGCGGCAACCCGTAAGCCAAGCACGACAGTAAGCCACTGGTCCATTAGGTATCCCCGTTTAAGACCTTCGGATAGGTTTACTGCAAGTAATCTCACTGCTGCCACACCTTCCGCGCGTGCAAGTCCTTAATTGCGCTCACCAATTGCATGCAAACAATGCGTCAGCGCCGGGCCATCATCAACAAAAAAGATGATGAGGAGGAGAAGGAGGATGAAGAAGTGCGTTGTTATGAAGGGGATACGTACGTCAAGCTTGAAGGAAAGGTGTTTAACCATGGCCAAGGAACTAAGGTTGAGGTTTTGCATATTAACAGGTCCCTTATTATGTTACTGTTGTTGGTACCGCAAGTACTAACTTTTCAAGCTCTTTCAGGCCTACCGGGTGTGTATTAACTACCTTCTTAAATTGTGCCGTGATCTTCAAGTATCATCATTAATTTAAGTACTTCTATAGTTCGATATTAATTCTTGCAATTCAAAATTGTATTGCAGGGTTTAGTACATTAGCAGAGTTTCCACGTGAAAACAGTCATAAAGTGGGGCTATTTTGTGCTGTAAAAGATGGGGTGTTAGTCTGTTACAGATGCAGACATGCGATCATTGGGGTTAGACACAGGTTTCCCCTTCTTTTTTTCGATATTTGAGTTTATATATATACTTTCAAAAATCAATTAAGAAATATCAATGGCCCTTTCTCTTATATATTTGCACCAGTGAGATGATAGGCATGGCTCAAAAAGAGCTGGGATCGATCAATCACTAGTACAATAGAAACAATCTTTCTTTTTGACCACTATTGGGGATAGTGTACAAGGGCTTTGTATTGAATCTTTGTTCTTTCTTTAACCGGCACTGATTTTACTAGGGGAACATGCTTCAAGCATATTCACCATTGTAGAACATGGGTTCTGTCAGTAACAATTGAGAAAGCACTGCCCAAATCTAATCTAATTGGCTACATTGATTAACTTTGAGGAACCATGGGTCAATATTCACTTATTTTGTGTGCGTTACCCGCATTGTTGATGGGGTTGTAAACAGGTTGGTACTTAATGAATTCCAGGATCTCCTCTGATAACTCAATTAAAAGGTTTTAGGCTTGAAATTTCCCAGTATCACGCCACTCATCATGTCCGATTAGTCAGTTAGGGCAATTGCAGATAAAAGTATAGTAGAGGTTAAGAGTTAAATTGTATTTTTCTCATTTATTCAAGAAAATGGATAAATTAGTTTCTATGTGTTAGATTAGAGAGCAAATGGGTCTTTTTTTATTAAAAATTTCATTCATTTTTATTGTTAAAAGTAGCATGGCTGACAAAGTAACAAGACAAGCACATGTGACATGTTAAGTATATCTCATTTTGACATACATGAACCAATTTTTAATAGTAGAAATTGATAAAAAAACTTAAAAGAATTATTAGTTTGCTTTTTACTATAATGTATAGGCACTAATTTACTATTTTTTAAGTAGAAAAGATAAAATATAATATGACTCTTAGTATAATAATATTTATCATACTTTTTACCAATAATTATGATAATATTAATTATATACCATGTTGAAAATGGGTTGGAACCTAACGTAGACTATACAACTTTGAAAACATTTGTTGTTAAGATCATTTATGGGGGCAGCTTCACCAAAATTTCCAAAAATATACTTCAATTAGTAGCTTCATTAATTTTCTATCTAATCAAAACATGGTCCATAGGGCCCATGTTAAATATAATACTTCACATCAGTGATATATTTATAAAGTAATACGACCAAATCATCATTCTGATTGCTTAATTATCAAAATAATTAAAATTATGGAAAAATGAAACCCCAACTACAATACCAACTTTCTTTTTAGGATCGTGTACTTGTTGTTTGCCCCATTAATTGCAAATAATAATTGTGTCCTTCCAACATCATTCCTATGTGCTATATGTTTGAGATGGTTACACAGTTTGCTTATAATGCAGAAACAATTTGGTGCAATTTGGGTCTTAAATGCAAAATATGGGTCTCAGAGATATTGTTAGGTACAGTCTCACAATACCTAAAAATTAAGTTCACCAACCAAAGACTTCATTCCCCAACTCTTTTTTGAAATTCAAATGGTGTTGGCACCACACCAATAGCAGCAACAACAACAAGGCCCTTCCACCTCATAAATACAAAATTGAAAGCTCAAGGGTTTGTTTCAGTGAGAGCTTTCCTATTGTCTCTCAACTTTATATTTAATACACCCACACCTTTTTTGTTGTTGGGTTGGTGGCCAATTCAATGCAACCATTTTCCTATTGTCCCCAACGCCTACCTCTCTCTCTCTCTTTTTATTTATTTGGTTGTATGTATGAGTGAACCCTCTTTGTCTCTAAACTCTTAATATATGAGATTCTCTCATCTCCTCCTCTTCTCCATTAACGTTTCTTCTCTTCTATACCTTGAAAGCTGTTTTTTTTTTCAAGTCTTTAGCTTTCTTTGTTCAATATTTTATATCATCTGTTGATGTTGAAGGTAAATATGTATTATGTATATGAATACTCCCTTTCATATGTATGTGATTGTAATTCTCCAATATACAGGAAGGAAGATGGTGTGAGAGCATAGGGAAAGCATACATATAAAAAAGTAAGAATGTTAACGAGATATTGGTGCGGTTCAATTTAAGAGCATCACTCTAAAGGTTAAGAGTTATGTTATTTAATTGAGCCGTGCCAATATCACGTAATAATTATACACCTTTGCTCTTAGTAAAAGTATGAGAGTTCCAAAGGTAGGTAAGCCCTACTGCTCTTTAAACAGCCTCTTTTTGCCATGTTTTATGAAGCTACTGCTGTTTTCTCCCTTTAGATTGGTTGTTGAATGTTGATGGCTTCATACCATACAAGAATACAGATAAGATTGTCCATATATATGTATGTTTGTATTGGGTGCAGGATTTTGAAGTTCTTACTGACCATTTTTGAAATGCATGCAAGGTGGGTTGATGAACCCAGACAAGAACCATCGAAGAGGACAATTTCAAGGAGGATTAAATATTATTATTTTATTGAGTTGCCAACTTGCCATCAAGCTCAGTGAAAGCATGAAGGGAAATTTCCACCAAAACATGGTTGTGAATGGAGTAGTATATATATCGACAAAAACAACGACAATGTCAAAGTTATTGTTTAGTGTGTAGGCCTTTCCATGTTTCTTGTTGTCCAAATGGCAATGGAATCGTCCATTTGGTTGAATTTAGAGAAAGTTTTGATGGGGTAGGTTACATAGATTTAATCAATGAAACTGAACTTTTATGTTTATCAGTTACAGCTTCTACGTAATGTCCACATTTTTGACAAATTGATATGTGTAGTTGACAACATCCGTATCTCCTTTAAGCCTTTTTATAACACATTCCAAACTCCATCTATATTCCTTTTAAATTTTAAAATTCTCTTAAATTAATAAACTCCTTCTATATAATTAGTTTAATTATTTGGTTAAGGTATTAAATAAAGTATGGGTCAAATATTTATAGATACTCTACTAATTAATTGATTATTTTTAATTAATGGACTAACTATAAATTAAGATTAACGTGTAAAAGTTATATATTAGGGTTATGGTTTTCAAATTACACATACGTATCTTTTTTGTAACAACTCAAAAGTTAGTAGTGTTAGAAAGTGTGGTTTGAACCTCATTTCTATAAACCGGAGCCATAAATATTTAAATATTTATGGAACTATATTAAAAGTAAATTGAATTTCAGTTAGGTAATTTTTTTCAAATTACTAATTAATTAAGGTACGGACTAAATTGTAAATGTGGTAAAAGTGCAATTACTAGACAACTTCAACTAGAATTTAAAGTGAGGGTCTTGTATAAAAAGCATATGTTTAGGTGAGGAAAGTGGACGGTAGTAGTTGATGTTGAATTTACTTAAGGTTAAATTTGTAATTTAATAATTACATTATAAAACATTAACATAAAATTATGGCATAAGAAATAAACTTAGTGGATTGAAAGAGAAAATCTTGCCTTCTTCGTTCATCAAAGTTGAATAAGAGAAGAGAAGAACTTTCGACTAGGGGTTTTGAACTTTGAAGCTTAATTTGGTTAATGCAATTTAGTTCTTTTCTTGTAATTTTTATGTTTTCGAAATCTCGGGAGTTTAAGCTAGTTGACCCATGTAGTATTTTTTGGAGCTGTTAAAGATTTAGGATGTTGTCATTGTTGGATATTTTAAGTTTTAGGTACTAATTTGATATATTTTAACCTTAAAGTTGAAAAAGGACTAAATTATAAAGTCAATTGATGATTTTGTTCAATAGGGACTAAATGCACAAATTTTGAAATTTCTAGTAGAAATGAGAAATAGGGTGTCCAATAAGGACTTTAGTGAATTCGGCATGAAATTTTGTGGTTTGACTTGAAAGTTATGTTAGTCCCGGCTTTAGGGACTAAATTGAATAAAATAAAAAAGTTGTTTAAATTAGCAATTGAATGTGAATTTGTTTGTATATTGATGAATTATTATGCTTATGTTAATCTGTAGCTAATGTTGACCCGGATTCCTTGAAAAAAAAGGTAGAAGACAAAGTTGTCGACGAATAGCTCAGAGTTTACGGTTTGTATTTCTATAATCTAAACTACTTTGCATTGTTTCATAATGGATTGTTTGTGCATGGTAAGACCATAAGGCGAGACACTTTTTTATAAATGAGTTGTATTGAATTGTTCTGAATTGAATAATGTTAATGAGGACTAAATTGAATATAAGTGAAAAATGTATCTGTTTATATAAATGTGAAATTGAATATATATTGTGTAACAGCCAGATTTTTAGTGGTGACATAACAGTGGTTTTGGGACCACAATTTTTCGTCGTATCGACTCATAAATATTATTTTTAGAATATTTATAGAGCCATTATAATCGTATTAAAAGTTGGTTAAGAAATATTAATGTTTAGTTAGTTAATTAAAGAAAAAGGACTAAATTGAAAAAGGTGCAAAACTTTCTAATTATAGCAATTAGGTGATGAAATGGTGTAATTATTAATTGAGGAAGGACTTAAGTGATAATTAAGCCCTAAATAATATAGTGGGACGGCAAATTGATGGATAAGGACAAAATAATGAAATTATAATGGCAAACTTGTAATTTAGTTGAAATTAAAACAAAATTAAGTAAGAAGAAATAGGTTTTCTTCTTCATTTTCTTCTTTTGTCATTGCCGAAACACCATAGAAATAGCTTGGAGAATCGGTTGAGCATAAGAGCTTCCATATGAGTTTAATTCTTACCCGTTTCTTGTAATTTTTATGTTTTTGATATCGTTGTAACTAGGTCGAGCTAACTCGTGCCTTCGTTTCTGATTCTGTTAAAAATTTTGGAAGTTTCCATTGATAAATATTAGACTTTTTTTATTAATAACATGGATTTGGAGCTTTGATTGTGTTGTGTGATGATTTTGTAAAGTGATTTTTTGTTAAATATTAATTTTAGGATTAAATTGTGAAAATGTCAAAATATTAGGGTTTGTTAGTGAATTTTAGGTTTATTAGGGGCTGTATGAGGGCCTAGAATATTTGGATAGATTATTGATTTGAGAAAATTAGTTAATTCGATAGATTAACTAATTAAAGGATTAAATTGCAAAAATTAAAAGTTTGGGATAATTACATAAATTCAAAAATAAGAGGGTATTAATTGTAAAATGGATTGGAAATGAAATATATGCTAATAAATGAGTAATTTTATTACGGGTGTGTAAAATTTGGGTAAAATAGAAAAAATTAGGTTAGCAAATCAATTGATTAATCGATCGATTAGCTAAATTTTTTTTCGAAATTCGATTAATTATTTTACAATTTTTTGGTTAACGGTTAATTCGGTTCGAAACCGGTCGGTTAACCGAATTTTTTCAGTTAACCGAAAAAATTAATAAATAAAATTATAATATATAAATAGGCCCACTATTACCCTAAACCCAATCCCTAAACTCAATTCAAACCCAAATATCCAACTCAACCCAATTACCCAATCCAACCCAATCATAAAAATTACAAATAATTTAATAAATAAAAATAAAATTCTAAAACTAAAATTATGTAGTCTTTTTAATTATGTAGTGATTTATTTCGGTTAATTCGGTTAATTCGGTTAATTTTTAACCAAAAATAAAAACATATAATTTTCGGTTAATTCGGTTAACCGACCGAATTAACCGAAAAAAATTCGGTTCGGTTAATTTTTTTGAAAAAAATTCGGTTCGGTTAACGATTAAAAATTTTGAAAGGTCGGTTAATTCGGTTAATGTTATTTCGGGTCGGTTAACCGATTGAACACCCCTAAATTTTATATTTTAGATCAAGATAAAAAGGAAAAATAGCATAATAGTCCTTAAACTTTTACAATTACTACAATTCAGTCCAGGTAAGTTCGTACGGTTAAAATTTAAAATTTGTATAAATTGATTATTGGTATTATGCATATATTCTATTGTTGGAAATGATTTATTGTTTGAATTATAATATTGAATTGGATATTCGGTTTGGATTGAACGTGGGATTTGAGTACATTCGTGATTTGTGTATGACGGGGGTTGGAGTGGAGATGGTATTGGAGGGAGATATCGGCATTTTACCCAAGTAAACCGGAGTTCAACATTTATTGCGAACTCTCATGTTTTACTTTCTGTTTGGCGTGATTGGGTGGATCAGCTCTTATGAGCTTCTATCCAGCTCTTATGAGCTTCTGTTGACGATGTACTCTTACCCGTAAGTCATTCTTTGAATGGAAAAATCTTGGTAAGGTGATTAATTTAATGAATTTAAAAGACATGTTATTTATTTTTGTTTTGATTTGAATATAGATGTATTTATCGATTAAAGTTGTTAATGACAGGGACTTGTCTTGGATAATTTTTATTATTTGATTTATTATAGTTAGTTCAGTAAGATTTTTGTTTAACTCATCGAACTTACTAAGCTTCATTAAGCTTAGTTGTGTTGTTTAATGTCATTGTAGATTTTCAGAAGGTTGGAAGATCGGATAGGCACTCAAGTCACACTATCCAATTTATTTCGGTAGTTTTTGAAATGTTAAATTCGGATTATATGGCATGTATAGGCTCTTGTGCTATTTTGGTTAATGATTGGCTTATGTAAATGTTATGAATGATATTTTGTGCAAATAACCAATTTGCAATGGGTATGAGAATGAGGTATAATTGTTATGCTAGTACGAGTGGCTTACATATATTTGATTTGTTGTGGTTGTGGTAACTTTGTTAGATATTTTGATTTGGTATTGCTTGAATGAGTTGATGAATTGAATTAATGTGTATTTTGAGATTAAGTTGTATATAATTGTGGTACCAATAAGGGTACATTTGTTAGACACATATTAGGTTGGTTTTGATGTGTTTTTTACTCGATTAATGTCATTTTAATTTTGTAGTTTGGTTAATATTTGAGTTTCTTAAGGTCCAAGCAATTTGATTATGTTTGTATTAATGTATGATTTGAATGATTTACTATTCTATTTTCCTGTAATACTCCGTAACCTATTCCGGATACGGATAATGGTTAGGGGTGTTACATATTGAGAAGAACTATACTGCCATATATATAAATAAGTGAATTCTTAATTAAAATACGTGTGAATTGAGATATTGATTGATAAAGAAATGAGTAATGAGTACCCTATTAACTGCTCACGCAGAGTCGGATATAGTTGGCATGCCATAGAATAGGAAGAGTTCAGGGTTACTTCGACTATGAGTCGATGAGCTACTGGGTGTCAAATTACTTTGGTTATACCAATGAGACACTGGGTGTCAAACTTATTAATGAGCATTGGGCGCAAACTATTTACTTCGTATTTGTTCGATGAGGCATTGGGTGCCAAACTGGTGTGTTGGTTAGATCCGTGTATCCATCCGAGTCCAAGTCAACTAATAGGGAGATAAATGGTAAAAAAGGAATAATTAGAATTGAAATGATAATGATCAAGTCCTCGAATTCATGAGAATGAAAATTAGAAATGAAATATGGTATTTGATAATTAAGATTGCAAATAAATACGAAATGAAAGTATTATTAGCTTATACTTGTGAATTAAATTAGATTGTTGATAATGAGATAAGAAATGGTTAATTGACATGATACTTGCATATTATTACTTGCTCTTTATTCATGCATTCAAATGATTTTTTTCGTGTTATAATATTCGGATTATAGAAACATCACTGAGTTATAACCAGCGTACGGTTTTGTTTTTTGTACATAGGCTAGGTTTTATATTGTTCGACCTTCGGTATCAGCATTCAGTAGCAATCCTAGACTCAAAGTGTTGGTGATGTTTTAGTTGTTAATGGCATGTACCTAGGGAGTCATATGCTTATGCATTGTTCTATTTTGGATTTTGTTGCATTTTGAGAATCATGAGCATATGTGTATATATATGTGTGATGACAATGGTATCCTATTGAATGATTTAGGTATATATATGCTTAAATGTTTAAATGGTAAGTTGGTAGTATGATATAGAATAGGTGTGGTAAACAAGTAGTTGAGAAATTATGAATGTTATGCTTATATTGGCTTGATTGTTTGGCAAATTTGGTACATATTTATAAGGTTGTATTTAAATCAATTTAGATTCTTGAATGATTAAATTGATAAATGTTTTGTTGTTTGTTTTGAGGTGTCAATTGTGACATATTGTATGGTTTTAATTGATATACCATTGAATTTTATGCAGGTTTGAATAGGTTTCATTGTATCTTAGGTCATACTTTGCATATGAGAAATGTTCAAGGTTCTTTTAGGACCTAAAGGTCACTTTTTGTGCCACACGGCCTTGTGCCACACACGGATCAGAGGCACGACTTCAGTTAGTTACATGGCTAACAACATGGCCGTGTGATAATTATTGAATAATTATACTTTTATCCACACGGTCATGGTGAGTTACACGGTTTACTCACACGATCGTGTGACCCCATCTCCACACAGCCTTAACTAGTTACATGGTTTGTCCACACAGCCTCAACCTGTTATACGGTTCGTCTAACAAATTAACAAATTAAAATAAAGTTATTAATAAAAAAAGCATAATGTAAATTTTAATATTATATAAGCTATTAATAAATAAATAAATTTCATGCTTATAAATGCTAATTTTTCATAATATAGTATATGACATTTATATTTTTAGGTTTTCGAGATTTAGTTATTGTGTTAAATAATTCTAAACTAAAAGGTTTAAATTAATAAACAAATAATTAAAAATTAAGTTGGCATAACATAGTACCTAATAATTCATAATAGATAAGATAATAGTTATAAATTTATCATAAAATGTAAAATATTGTATAAAATATAATTAACACATTTAGAAATGTCATCATTTTGTGACATCAATTTAGGTTTAACATCATATCGCTTTTGGAAGTTTAGTTCACAATATTATTTTATTAAACTATATGTTTCTAAGATTACAAACCTTTTAGAATAAAATTATTTTTGCAAGTTTTTATAATTACCAATTAGATCTTGTGGGCATTGTCATAATAGTTACCATGTCACATGGCAATATCTATGTAGCATTATGAATTTCATTTTTTTCCAATATTTTAAAATTAAATTACCCTTAATCTTTTTGAAATTTTTTATGTAAGTTATCTAACTTTAAAAATTTTGTAATTTGATACTAACATTTGTACAATGATTAATACTTATTGATATTACAAAATTTTCATGGGTCTTGAGCGACGAAGTGCCCCCCACAATATTGACCATTCGCCTACCCCTTATTATAGAAGGTTATATTGTTGAAACCAACTATCACCGACCGAGGACCGAGTCCTTTGCTAAGGCTGGTACTGACGCATTGGAGCCTGATGGTGGTGCGGAAGGGAAGATCGTTTGGGAAAGTGAGACCCTTGGGTTGCTTGCATTGATGACTTGACTTGATCTATGTTCATCTTATCACCCATTGTGAAACGGTAAACCATTTCGTATAACTGAGCTAGCTTCTCCAGATGGTTAGTGTAGACACCCGTTTTTGTCTGAGCTCGATTGGGGGCCCATTTAAATTTTGTTTTCTCTTGGGCCGTTCGAAGCCCACCCAATTTTGGTCTATTTGAGACATTTATTTTTCTTTTCTTTTCTTTATTCTTTCGTTTTTGGGCCTGTCAAAGGCCCAAATTATTATTACTATCATCACTACTATTATTATTATTAAATACTTTTATTATCATTTTTTACAAATAAACAATATTAACAAAACAATATATAAACATGAAATGAAATGAAAAAGAGTAGGCTTTTCATTATTTTTGTTCTTCAAAAAAAAGGTAAAAAAAAATATACAACAACTACAAGCATTCTATTTCTTTCTTTTTTTTCTTTTCTTCTATCTTTATTTTTGGCCATAGTCATGTCATGAGAGATCGGATTTTGGGTTCCGATGAAGGGGACGTCATCGGACCGTTGGTTCTCCGCCCCTAGGAGCCCCCAAAAATCCCCTTTTTTCCTCCCATTGTATAACAGTCCAATTTTGACCCTAATCGGAACAGTGGTTTCGGGACCATGAATCTGAATCAGTAGAATATTTTAATATTTTATTCTGAGTCTATGATCTATGATTGAGCATGTGTTAAAATTTCGGGAATTATTTTGCCCGTTTGTGTGTTTAATTTAAGTAAAAGGGTTAAATCGCATAAGTGATAAAAGTAGTCAATTATAAAAGTGGTGGCCAAATTGAATGGTCTTCTTTTGCATGGGAATTGAAGTTGCAAATTGACCTTTTTGGCAAGATAGTGGACTGCATTATGCTTTATTTGAGCACTTGCATGTTTGTTTTACTTTATTTTAATGGTATAATATATTAACTATTATATTATTATTTCAAACTTATAATACAATAAAAGAAACATATTAGTGGTTGGCATGCTCTTCTTCTTCCCCACTCTTGACCGAAAATAAGAAGAAAAGAAAAAGGGAAAAGCTTCAAGGGGGTTCGGCATATGCATGTTCAAATTGGGTGAGTGCTTAAACCTAGTTCTTAAAAAATTTTAACATTTTTAGGCTATGGCAAGGTAATCTAGTTAACCCATATACGAATTTATGAATTGGTTGCATGGTTGGAGTGTTACCATGGACATAAGTTCGGTGTTTGTGTGGTTAAGGCTAGAGCATGTTATATGTATATTAGATTATCAATTTCTTCTTTGAAATTCTTGATGGAAATTGTGTCGATAAAGAATTCATGAACAAACTATGTAGCTAGAAAAAAATGTAAGAAATGAAATAATATATTATCTATGAATATTCGGCCTTGAATTGATGTTGTTGGATTTTCGATATTTTTGTTTTGAACCTTAGGGACCATATTGTAAGCATGGTAAATGATTGAAGGTTAAAAATGCAAATTGATGGTTCGTATATATTGTATAAAGATGGGGAAATTTTTGGCTCTTGAGAGAGGAGTCCAAATTTCATGAATTTCGTGTTTTATGATTTGGGGGATTTAATGGCAAAGATGTGAGTTCTAGAGATAAAAGGGTAGATTTCATAACTATATGTTATAATCAAATTGAATGGCATTTTAAGGCTTTAAGGAGCTTAAGGGGTATTCGGCCTTAGCTCAATAATGTGAAAATTTTTCCTCGTTCAAATGACTAGAAAATGGTATTAAATTGTGAAAATTCCAAACTATGATTGATAGATTGGAAGAATGGTGAAACTATGATTTTCGAATTAAAAATGAATGAAATTGTATTTGAATGGGCTCTCTTTGAATTTTACCTTAGATCAAGGACGGAAAGAACAGGAGTTGGATCAGGAAAAGGCAAAACTGAACGAGTAGTCGGAAACCCTAATCCGTTGATTTTTGAGGTAAGATTTCAAGAAACCGAATTAAGTAGAATATTTTTTTATAATATGGAAATGTTTTAAAGTAATAAGTTTATTGAATTATGATATGCCGAATGTGTCATTGAAGTTGATTAAAAATTTGCATAAAGTGAGGTTGGTTCCGTAGTTAAATTGAGTAGTAAAGATCGTATATTTTTAAATGTCTTGATGCAAGCAAATAAATGAAGTATTAAGTGATGACATGAATGTGTTCAAAGTGGGACTACCACATGTTGGTGTAGTGACCGAATATGGGAGTTATATTGAGTATGAGAAAAAATTCTTTAAACGCTTACATGTATGTGCGATTACATGATTGATAAGGATGTGATCTTGAATTTATGTATGTGGGTAGAAATGTTAAGTAACGGCTTTATGTGAGCGATAAGTTACGAGGTGTATTGAGTAACGACTCTATGTGAGCGATACGTTACGAGGTGTATTGAGTAATGGCTCTATGTGAGCGATACGTTACGAGGTGTATTAAGTAACGGCTCTATGTGAGCGAAACTTTACGAGATGTATTAAGTAACGGCTCTATGTGAGTGATACGTTACGAGAAGTATTGAGTAATAACACTAAGTGTGCAAGACATTACTAAACCTTATTAACAATGTGCAGGTATAGGGCTCGTTTAAAAGATTTCCTTTATAAAGGCAATTAAGTATACAGAAATGGTTGAGTATATTATCCTATGTTATGCATGAATGACTAAGTTTCGGATGGTAAGTAAACTAAAGGTATGTTTCATTCATATTGACTTAAGGTGAATGGAAGTTGTAATGTGAGATGGAAATTTACTAGTATGAGGCATGTCCATTAATTATCTTATAAGGTATTTGTGAATCGAATCTTGGAGTTATGAATATTCGGTTTTGTCGATATATGTGAAGTAGTTAGTTATATTTATAAGTGTAAAGAGCTAAAATCTTACTAAGCTGTAGAGCTTACTTTCTCTTGGTTATTTCTTTGAATTTGTAGATCAATTTTGGAAAGCTCAGCTTAAGCTCGTGGGTCATTTTGGAAGCTCATCATACTATCATTTATCTTGGTACCCTTTTAATAGATTAATCTATGATAATTATGGCATGTATAAGCTATTTTATTTATTTGAGTTTTGTATCAAAACAAACCTATAATGTAAGTAAGCCATGCGAAAATGACTATACTTATATGCATAAATATAGCTTGATCGTGCTTGAGTTGGTGATATTATATGTGCAAGTGGTTTGATATATATATATATATATATATAATCATATGTCATGAAAGAGAAGACCATTGAATTACTTGTTTTATATACTCGATTATCTTATCAACTGCACATTGAGAAATGTTATAGTACGTGTTCATGATTGATGAATTGAAAAATGGTGGAATGTTGAAGTTTGAGTTTATTTATTTGTGCACTAAATGCTATGAATTGGGTAGGTCAGATCATGATATAATTTGGATAGTAGGCGGTTTCATGTTATGTTAGCTTGAATTTTGATATGGTAACTTGATAGAATTTTAAGCTAAGTATAGACTTGATATTCGATTATGTTTCATTTTATACAATAGGAAACGAGTTAGATATGCACATTTTGGGTATTAGGGAATGAGTTTAACATCTAAAAGAGTTAATAGAAAATGACTAAATGTTTATTAGTTTGTTATAGAAATTAGTAATTGCATATAGATGCTTTATGTATGATTTGGTAATGGATGATTTGCCGTAGTAAATCCTTGTGAAATAGTATCATATTCGGCCATGCTCTTGTAAAAGTGACCAGATGAATAGCGTTTACCAATCTTGATCATGATTAATTACTTTATTGCGTATTGATGATTTCGATGACATTTCTAGTATGATTTCTAAATTGTATTATCATTTTCGTAAACATTAAGATCCATATGATTGAGAATTTTTTTTTGTGAATAGTGGGGTGACGATCTCCTAATCTTAATCTGTCGTCGGATATGGGTTAGGGGTGTTACACATTGCTAAAATAAAGGTTTCTTTTTAAGAAAAAAAAGCTTGATTTTGAGAAAATAGTGTTTTTTTTTTTTAAGGAGAAAGTTTAGATTTTGAAGAAATAAAAATATGTTTTTTAGTTATTTTAAAGGAAAGTTTAAATTTTTAATATAAAGTTTTGATTTTTTTTGAACTATTTCAAAGTAAAAGTTTTAATCTTTAAGAAAAAAGTGTTTAAAAAAGGAGAAAGTTTAGATTTTGAAAAATAAAAATATGTTTTTTTAGTTATTTTAAAGGAAAGTTTAAATTTTTAAAATAATGTTTTGATTTTTTTTAACTACTTCAAAATAAAAGCTTTAATCTTTAATAAAAATAGTATTTTTTATAAAAAAAGAGGAGAAAGTTTAGATTTTGAAAAAAAAATCTATTTTTTAAGTCATTTTAAAGAAAAGTTTAAATTTTAAAACAAAATTTTGATTTTTTTAACTATTTCGAAATAAGGTTTTGATTTTTAAGAAAAATAATGATTTTTTCTAAAGAAAATTTTGATTTTGCAAAAAAATAATTTTCGGCCACCGTACGCGACAGCCCACCACCGGAGGTCAAGAGCCGTTGGGCTTTCCGGTGGTGGAGCAATGGCCAACATAGAAGTTGAAAGAGGAAGAGGAAGAGAAGAGATTTTGAATAGTTTTTTTTCATTTATTTATAGGTGCCAAAAATAGATAATTTATTCTCACCTCCTTACTTTTTAAATTTACAAAAAATACCCTATTTTTTGCAGCACCGCCCTTGCTGTCTGACCTATTTACACCCATAATCCTTTTATTTATTTAAACATTCGATTTAATCCGGAATTTAAAAATTAAAGGCAAATTAATTACTACATCAGTCTTATATCTTCCACATATTTTATCTTTTAGCCCTAAAATCAAGCTATGTCATTTTGTTTCCATCTTTAATAAATAATTTACACTTATATCTTCCATTTCACTTGCATTTATACATTATATATTTAATGTTAATTTGGCACTTTATTTTAATATTTTATATTTATTCACACTTGTATAATTTTTATTTATTCTTATTTCGTTTTTTATTTTTATTTTCATGTCTGCTTATATTTTTTACACATTCCCTTACATACATTTTAATATTATTTATTTATGTTACATTGATTCTTTTATTGTATTATGAATAAGGTGTATTATTGTTATTATTATTATCATCATGCTAATGTCTTATTTATTTCATTTATTTAATTTTTCTTTTATTATTGCCATTTTGAAAGAGTTTTAACTTTTACTTTAGCCAATTTAATTAATTTTCCTATTTTATTACTATTCGTATTAAAAGAGGGAACTTTAGGTCATTTTTCCATCATAATTGTTGACATGAAGTTAGTTAAGTAGGTGTTATATTTTAATGAAATCATAAGGTTTTTACATTTGGATTTAAGTTAGTCCTTAAGATTTCAACTACCATTTACCTTAAAAAATTATAAATAATAAGTAAGATATTTTTAGGGTTTTAAATTAGTTTTAAATATAGTATAGGATTAGAATCTTAAGTTAATATTTAAATATTTTTAGGACTTTATTCAAGATTAAAACTAAAGATTTTTGCAGGTGAATTGTAAATTATGAGTAAGTCTTTCTAAATATTTTATTTTAGAAACTTTTTAAGAAAGCTAATAAATGTTATTTAAGATTTATTATTTTAGGATTTTGACGAATTTAAATCTCATATCAAGAATTTTAGAGTAAGATAAATCATAAACCCGACATAGGATACTTTCGTAAGATCTTGATAGGTTCAACGTTATTAATTAAATATTTTAAAATAATAATAATAATAAAAGATCGAATAAGTTGTAGATGTATTTTAATATTTCTCTTAATTCATTGGTAATTTCTAGGGTTTTTTTAGACTTCTAAATTAGAATTAATTTTAGGAATTGAAGGTATTTTACTAGAATTATTTAAGTATCCTTTAGGGTTCTCGTTAAAAGTAAAAATCTCTAATTTAAGTTTCAAATTAGATAAGTTTGGTGAACATATCTTAATCGAGCTACATGTAAACCGAAGGCGTTTTCTTTAGAGTTTTTATTTAAGATTTCCATAAGATTTTAGCTTAGATTAAGACAATAATATGCTTAAATAAAAAAATCTAGCAAAAAAAATCTAGCTCTTAAGACCCCTAGGACTATCCTCATTGTGGGGGTGATATAACCTTCCCCACACGTAACCGTACTCCCAAACCCGAAATTTGGTGATGAGATCGAATCTAGATTTTTAGGATTTTTCCGTAGTATTAATTCTAGATTTTTAAATGATAGGTGGCTAACCAACCTAGCCCTAATTGCTTAGTGGTGACTCTACGTAATTTAGTCCCTCCGTGTCTAGCTTTGCTTACTAGGCCTCCGTACTCTTATGTAGGCAACATTATGGCAGTTAGCAATAATGTGGAATCGGAGAAATTTATTAGTAGTTTCAGGCAAAAAGACTTGAACGGCTAAACCATCAGCAACACCCTTATCATGGTTGCAACATTAAATCTCTTCATGAAATCACAGAGGGATTCTTTCTCCTTCTATCATATGAACAATATGATAAGTTAGGGATTGTAGTGGGGTTTTGTTGACTAAAAATCTACTCATGAATAACCCGACTAACTAATCAAAGTTGTTGTTGGACCCCGAGGGTAACGATAGGTACCACTATCTAACAGTGCTAGAAAGGGTTATGGAGAAGACTCTACATTTCACAGCATCTAAAACCCCAAGAATGTTTATATGGTTGTTGTAGTAGTAAGCTAAATGCTCATTTGGGTGACTCGCACAAGTATAAGACAACTTGGGGAACTTGAAAAAAGAAGAAAAGTTATGGCCAGCACAGAAGGGGCTAAGGGTTCATTAGCGTAACTCCAACAAACTTCATCAGACTTAGAACCCTTAGCCTCTTGCAAGAACTCCAATATAAGGGTTGCAATTTGTTCTTCAACAGAAACAACCTTGTTTCAGGGTTCCTCGCTCTAGACAATTGATAGGCTGAAGATCTTATACCACTTCAGTATCATTACGATCCTTCTTATCTTTACGAATAGTAGATTGTGTCATACCTTCTGGTTCTAGCGAAAGGGGTAAACCACCACCTTTGGCAGCATCTCTGGCTGCACGCAACTTCGTGATAAACTGTTCATTATTGGCATTTTGTTGATCCAATAGGCATTGATGCTTTTGTTTTTCTTGGAACTAACATTGCTGAGACAAAAGTTGTTCCTCCATAAGACGTATTCTTTCCTACATCTCAGTAACATGGTGTTGAGAACCAAAAAGTTGTTGTTGCTTGGAAGCTTGATCTAGAGGAATAGCGACAATAGTGGGTTGAGGTTGGGAAGCTAAACAAGAGAGAATTTGTTCTATAAGGTTATCTATGGGATATTGCGGGGTAGTAAGATATGATGGGGTGTTAAAAATTGAATGAGAGGCCATAATCGTTGGGTTAGCGGAGAGAGTATTAAGGACATTCAAGAGTTGGGTCAGGGTTCCATGATGATCATGGCTGGGCGAGTTGATGTCTTGGTTTGTGTTAAGGGAAGTTCAATGTTGGTGGCATTATTTCCATTTATTAGAGTGGAGGAATTGGCAGGGTTGGGGTCATTATTCTTATTAATGGGGTTATAGGTAGCATCATTTTGATTCTGAGATATTTTCTATCCACGTTCACTGCATCAATTGTTGATAAAATGTATAACAAGGAAAGAGGTAAGGAGGAGCAAAAAAGAATTCATGGTGGTGCAATGGATGGAGGATGGTTCACCTAAAGAGGCCAAGAGCCGGGGCAGAGACAAGAGGGCAAGTTGATCAAGAAAACAGCTGCATAAAGTAACTTTAGGGTGTTAAGAGATCAATCATTTCTTCATCGTTTGTCAGGGCATTTATAGGAGAGATCCTTTTATCCGTTAGTATGACGTGACAAGATATACATTTAGTCTCGTTAAATGCATAAAAGATAATCATGGGTGTGTATCATGAGACTTTATAAGTACAAGATTGTCATGCCTAAATGGAATTTAAAAGAAAATTCAAACTTAAAGAAAACAATTGAAAAAAAAAACCTTTTTTAAAATAAATAAATATATATATAAAAGATCAAGATTAAGAAATAATTTAAAAGAAAATTTTCAAAATTTTAAAAGAATGTGAAGTGAAAGGGACTAATGTTGCAATAAAAAGAAGTGGAGAAGTTGAAGATCTAAAAAAATAATCGAAAAGTGTGGAAAGGTTTATGAAGCAAAAGCCGCCTCTGTTTTGTGTATAAAAAAATTCCTTTCATTTTCATTTCTCCCATTGAATCCTTCTCTCTTTAAATCGTTCCCCCCTATTCTTTCTTCATTTACTGTATCAGTAGGCTTCCATAGTCGAAAAACTCAAGTTCTCCAATTTTCGGCGTCACAAAACTTGTATTTCGTTAGATAATTCAAACTTCATTGATTTTTTTTTTTTTTTTAATGATCATTTTCAAAACTCATATGGGAGTAGTGAAGGCCTCCTTGCGCCTAAGACTTGAACTCATATGGAGTTTGGATCTTTTGGACCTTCAAAAATCCAACATCAACTTTGACTGGAAATGATCTTGGGCTTGACCACTAATCACACTTAGTTTGGACCTTAATGAACTTCGCCTGATCTTAAACAACAATTAATCT
The DNA here is from genome assembly GCA_025506655.1 of Gossypium rotundifolium. Classification (NCBI taxonomy): domain Eukaryota; kingdom Viridiplantae; phylum Streptophyta; class Magnoliopsida; order Malvales; family Malvaceae; genus Gossypium; species Gossypium rotundifolium. The sequence continues at coordinate 22,351,046 of CP106727.1, forward strand.
AAATAGGAGTGATGCTCAAACACATTCATATGGTTAGCTTTCCAACCAATTGGCATATATGCTTTATGCAGGATTCTGTGTTTGGTATTTTGTTCCTTTTGTCTGACATATAAATCTGCATATCATTTCGATTTTATTAGGCAGCTAAATTGCCGGTAAATTAACTTAGATTCACCATATTTTGTAACCAAAACTTCAGATGTCGTCTGCACTCGGCCGCCGATTCACGAATCCTGCCTTAAAGACTTAACTTATAAAGCCAAGAATCTAATATAAGCAATGATTTAAATGTAATGAAGCAAATTGATATCTTGGTTTCATCTAAACCCTATTAATTGTCCAAAGAAACAGATGATAAGATTAAGTAACCAAAAGCTGCAGGGAATCAAATGAACCTGCAAGAAAGAAGGCCCCCCTTGAGCAGCTCTAATGAATGAAGCCTATTGAATCTCTCACGGTTTAAATTCAAGGAAGAAAATTATTCTTGCTTGCAATATATCAAAGGCAACTGGAGAATGCGAAACTCGATCTTCGACGGTGACCGGACAAGTATCATACATGTAAGGAGCAAATAACATACAAAGATGGGTAAATGCTCTTATTTTTCAACTCCAAAAGACATTGCAGTTCTCACTGTGCAAAGAGTTCATAAGCATTCGAGAATTACAATGCAAAAAAAAAACATATCAGCATGGCTGTTCTTAAACAAGTATATAGGAATGAATAAGGAAACTACTCATAATTTAATAATTCTTTTTAATAACTACAAGGGAACATAATTGATGGTGAAACAGGTTTCAAGTTCATTAGGCCAAAGCATTGGCACCGGCAACAATCTCCAATATCTCTCCGGTGATTTTCGCTTGACGCTGCCGGTTGTAGACGATAGACAAGGTCTTTTTCAGTTCCTGGGCATTATCAGTAGCATTGCTCATGGCACTCATCCTAGCTGCAAGCTCACTGGCTAGTGATTCCTGCAAAGCCCTCAGAACCTGGCTGTTGAGATAAAGAGGCAACAAAGCATCAAGAATCTGAACTGGGTCCTGCTCAAACTGCAAAATGGGAGAGAAATCAGCTGTCTGAGTCCTCATCACTTCTCTCTCCACCGTCAGTTTCCCTTCCCTGGTTGTCAATCTGAAGAACTCATCCTCAGCAGCATCAACACAAACACCATTTACATCACAGATTTCACCCTTTGGTGACAGTGGAAGCAAAGTATGAATCACAGGATCAGACTTAACCAAGGATACGAATTTGGTGTACAAAAGCTCCACTTTATCGACTTCTTCACTAACAAAGAGTGAAAAAACATCATCGGCAATTGCTTGAGCTTCTTTAGCTGTAGGGAGTGAGCTACCATCTAGGAATCTGTCCACTGGGATGTAAGGCCTGCGGACGAAATATGAATTACCCTTTTTCCCCACACTGATTATTGTATAATCAAGTCCAAGCTGCTTCAATTCTGCAATTCTAGCTTCAGCTTTCTTGAGGATAGCATTGTTGAAACCTCCACAGAGACCACGATCACCAGTAACAACAACCAAAGCAACTTTTTTGACGGGCCTGACGTTTGTGAGAGGAGCATCTATGTCTTCAGTCTGGAGCTGTTCATTGATGTTGTAAAGAACTTCAACCAGGGACTCAGAGAAAGGTCTGCCATTGACAACAGCTTCTTGTGCTCTCCTAACTTTAGCAGCAGCCACAAGTTTCATGGCTTCAGTGATCTTCTGCGTGTTCTTTACTGAATCAATACGGTCTCTAAGCTCACGAAGACCACAGTGAACTGGGGTTACAGATAAGGACCTGGAAGGGTTACCGGGGGTTGAGCTCTGAGATGGGAGCTGAAAAGGGCTGATGAAAGAACGGAAAGAGAGTGAAGAAGTGTCAGAAAGAGAGGGTTTTGAGGACACCCACATTGTTAGATTTGAGCAAGACATGGTGACAATGGATCCGAGATCTCTACAAAGGATTGCAAGAGAAATTTACTCTAAAGAGAGCAAGAGAAACAGCTTTTTCCTACAATGGCTTGCTTTTGTATTTTGATTTTCATCAAGTCTTATCCTTTTGTGTGTTGGAGAGTTGTTTCTGGTATGGAGGAAATCAGAGGGAATGTGTGGAAATGAGAGGGAGGGATGGATGAGGTTTTGGGATAAGGATTTTGAAATTTTGGTCCACTGATTTTTCACCATTACATCTTGATGGGGCCTTTTTGAAGTGGCAACCTCTGAATGGTTGCTTCTTGGATCTTAACTTGATAGGTTCCCTATTCTGAGAGGTATATATATGCCACTCCATGAATTTTGATACTTTTCAACCATACTTACAATATTTACTTGTGTTAATTTCCAGGAAATATGTGTGGAAAAGGTTATGTACCTGATAAGAAAAGCCATAGACTTTATGTTGCAAAAAAAACTGATTTTCTGTAAAAATGGTTGGAGAACAGATCAAAAGAGCTTTATGATTTGAATGTCTATCATATTTCCATACAAAATAATCAAAAAATTACATTTCAGAAAACAAATGCGTTGCCTCAGACATATTGCTGGTGTTCTATACCCTGTAACAATAAGAAATGAGGGAAAAAAAAAAGGAACAAAAAAGATGATGAAATTTCAAGGCCACACATTCATGGACCGATACATCATTAGTCAAAATTATGCAGATGATCATTTCCAATTTAACAGGTCGAAACATCTTGCATCAGAACCGAAATGCTCCATCATCTTCCTAGATCAGTGTTGCAAGAGCTTTTAACTGTCAATGTCTACTCCTTTGAACCTACGAGATTTAAAGCTCTAGGTAATGAGAAAGGAAAGAACAGGCTAATTCAAGAACTTCCAGGCCCCTGAATCCATATCCAACTTATAAACAAAACAGAAACAATCATCATAACATCATCTTTTCCTAAAACTGTTTTTCGAGTAGAAAATTTCACATAATAATACATACAATGGCATAAATTAGCAACCTGTCGTGTTCGACAGCTGCATAATTGGCTACAATCCACACCATAGGCGAAATCTCTATATTTATTTGACATAAAGAAAAAGTTCTCAGTTGTTCATTATCTGATGACAATGAATAAGAATGAAGGGGGAAAAAATCAAAGGCAACTGAACTAACATGAGTAAGAAAATATAAAAACTAAACTCTTGTCTCCTCATTTTCTTCCCCAAGGAGGGGTCTGACAATAGCTTGATATGTCTGTCGGTGAGGAACCACTCCGTTAAGCACCATGGAGTCATGCAATTCAACAACTTCATCTGCGCTACAATTCTTAGCAGAACATGTAATGAGCATCGTGTATGTTATAAAATCAGGAATCAGGCCCTCTAGAACCATTCTCTTCGTTAGTTCTTTTGCTTGTTGAATGCACCCACACTTGCAAAGAAAGTTTATCAATGTATTGTAAGTTACTGTGTTTACAAACCTCCCTATCTTTCGCATCTCCATTAACAGAGAAAATGCCTCGTCCATATTACCACAGCTGCAATAACCGTTAATGAGAGTATTATATGTTATAGCATCAGGTAAACCCAGACTCTTTAATGAATCTATCATCCGTCTTGCAGCATCCATTGACATATCCTTACACAATCCATTAAGAATAGAGTTATATATCACTATGTTGGGCTTTTTCTCCACCTTCATCTTTTCGTAGACCCAAACAGCACTTCCTAGTTTCCCTTCCTTGCAATACCCATCAATTAAAGCACCATAGGTGACCAAGTCAGGAATTAAACCATGGATGAACATGCTACCCACAAGTTGCATGGCTCCTGATAAATCATTGCTTTTACAAAGGTAATTGATGAGAATATTGTGTGAGAATGTGTCTTCAATGACATTCTTTTCCATAATCTGGCAATGAAATTTAAAAGCTTGCATCATATATCCATTTCTGCAAAGCCCCTGTATAAGAGTGGAGTAGGTGAATTGATCAGGGAATACATGCTTGTCAATCATGTCCGATAATACTAAAGAAGATCCCCCGATATCACCTTCTGAGTAAAGCCAATGGAGGATTGAATTATAAACAACTGTATTAGGCATCAAGCCCCTTTCCACCATTTCATCAGACAATCTTAATGCCTCCTCCAAACACCCCCCTCGTGCATAACCATCTATCATTGCTGCATAAGACCTTACATCAGGCTTAAAACCTGCCTTAATCATATCATTAAGGACTTCTTCTGCAAACGCAACTTTCCCTAATTTGCAAAACCCGTTAATGATAGAATTATAAGTTACGGTGTTGGGCGAAACAAAGTTCTCTGACATTACTCCCATCTTTTCAACTAGCTTCAAAGCAAGCTCTATGCCACCCACCCTACAAGCTCCATCTATTATCATGTTGAAAGTAACAATATTAGGCAGGATCCCACTCTTCAACATCCGATAAAATGTCGAAATAGCTTCTAGCAATTTACTTTCCTTACAAAGAGCATATACAACCAAGTTAAAAGTATTCACATTCTCAATATACCCGTAAGAAATCATTTCCTTATACATGTTCCAAAATCTAACAATTTCATTTAACTTCAATAGTTGACTCAAAAAATTATTCCAAGCATGAATAGTAACAAGACGACCCTTTATTCTCAACTTCTTAATGACTAAGTAAGCACCTTCGGTTGCACCACATCGAGTGCAAGCTCTAACCAATGCATCAAAGACGGCTGGACATGACTTACAAATTTCATAACTATCCAACAAACCATCCAAAACTTCCATTGGGGTCATTCCATTTACAAGTATTAATTTCTCCATTAGAGACAATGCATCATCGAATCGCCTCGACTTGACCAACACATGAATTAGAGCACAACGCGATGTCAATGAAAGTGGGAACCCTTTTTTCTCCCCAACCCAATCGTAAAATTCCAAGGCTAACTGAGGTGAGTTCTGAAACTCGCCAACAACACGACTCACCAATGCATTTGTAAGACTTGGGAACACTTGATCCAAGAATTTCCATCTTTTATGCTTTAAATTAACACAAATTGCTCTGAATACAATGTCTTCACTATTTGGGCAAGAGAAGTGCTTGCCTAAATGCAATCCTCGGTTGAAAAAGCAACTTCTTTTGGACAAAAAAGAGCAAAAAACCATAGTAATATCGATATCCAATTCATCAAAAGCAACACTTCTTTCTGTAAAAAAGATTAAAACAGAAAAAGAAAAACCCAAATCACTATAGCAACATAAAATCTGCTTAACTTACAAGAGAGGAGAAAGAAGAGAAAGTTGCAGTCTAAAAATGAAACACGGCAAAGAAAGAGATGAACTAAGCTTACAACAATAATACTAGCTTCTAAGCAGCTCCAACGGAGTGTGTCTTGAAGAACGACTGCCGACGAACTTAGGTGTAAAGAGAATATAAAAGTGACTGCTAAGATTAGTGCAAATAAAAACAGTGAAATGTTTTTAACTTTCCGGTTGACACCGGCTCCAATGTCGGCGACTCATGATATCGTTCAGGGGCATTACAATCATGGGCTGTTTGTTATTCCTGGGCTTTAAATTTTGTCCAATAATATTTTCCCTTTTTGCTGGACTTGATCAACCTTAGACTGGGATAGATTTATGGGGTTAACTTGCTCGTTGGCCACTTTAAAAATCAAACAAGATGCAAAGAAAATATCATCTGCCAGTAGGGCTAGAAATAAACTTTTTTTCGGCTTAATACCACTTTTGGCCCTTGTACTATAGCTAAATTATCATTTTAGTACCTTTGCTATTTTTATCAATTTGACCCTTGTACTTTATTTTTGTTATCAGTTTGGCCCCTGCTCTTTATCCCTGTTACCCACCCAAATTTTTGTTAAAAAAATTAAACCAACCAATGAAACACTAACACGTGTTAAGGGGAAAAAATACATAAAATTGCTAAAATTATAAAAACGAAAAAATCATTAAATTCAACACCCAAAAATTCTCAAAACTCATAAATTATAAAAAAAAACTAAAAATAATCTATTTTTAAAAATTATTAAAAATTAAAATTATAAGCATGCAAAACATAAAAAAATTCATAAAATTAAAAATATATATTTATTGGGAATTTTATTTTTAAATTTTTAGAATATTATGAATTTTTTTTAGAATTTTATGGTATTTTTACTTAAGAAAACTTAAAATTCCTTTTAAAATAAAACTTAAAATTCCTTTTAAAATATCAAAAAATCATAAAAATACAAAAAAAAACCCTAAATTTTCCCAAAAGAATACATAAATTTTAAAAATTTTCATAAAATTCTAACATTTTATAAAACCTTAAATTCAAAACAAATGGATTTATTTTAATTTTATGAGTTTTTTTTTGAAGTTTCACATACTTGTAATTTTAAATAAATATATATGATTATTTTCAAATAGATAATGATTTTTATAATTTCCTAAGTTTTAATATTTTGGAATTTTTATTTTATTTTATTTTTTGTAAATTATCAAAATAACATCTAAAATTATAAGTAAAACTTCAAAAAAATTTAAAAATCATAAAATCAAAAAATATGTTTGTGTTATAAATATCTTATTAAGTGAATCTCTATCAAGATCAAGATAAGTTTCGATGCACTTTAAATTTTAATAGTCGTTAGAAGTAAATCTCTACTTCATTTATACTTCTTACGCTTTTAAATAGAGAGTTTGGAGAAGTTTTGTAAATATTCTAATTAATCAATAAAATACGCTTTCTCTTTTTCTCTCTTATGTTCTTTATTCTTTATTCTCTATCTTTCTATTTTAGGTTTTAGAAATTTTAGAATTCTTATGAAAACTTTTAAAAATTTTATGGTTTTTTAAAATTTTAGGAATTTTTGTTTTGCATTTTTATGAAATTTTTAATATTTTAAGGAATTTTGAGTTTTTAAGTAAAAATACCATAAAATTCTAAAAAAATCATAATAATCTTAAATTTTCTAAAAAATTAAAATTTGTAACACCTATTTTTTAATGGTGTCGAAAATAATAGTTTCGGGGACACAAATCTGAAAAACGAGCCTGTAAATATTATTACGAGTCAATTATAGTATTAAAATAAATTTTGAATTGGCAAATTATGTTATTTAAATGAATAATTAGGTTCAAATAGTATGACCCTAAAGTCAAGTGGTTTTAAAAAATGAGGTATCGGGTCCTCGTTTCTATAAACTAAATCGTAAATATTTTATTAAATATTCATGGAGTGTTATTAAGGTTATAGTAAAGTTTTGTTAAAAATTTTAATATTTAGATAGTTAATTAATTGAAAAAGACTAAATTGTAAAAGATAAAATTTGATTTATATTAATTAATTGGATCAATTAGCTTTGAAAAGGTGAATTAATGGACTTAAATGGTAAATATGCATATTGATAGTGGACAATTATGGATATGCCTTGTAAATTTTAAATTAAAATCTTAAGGGTAAAAAGATAATTTGATAAATAAAATAAATAAAACAAACGCTATCGTTTCTTCTCTTCTTCTCCAACTGAAAAAAAAAAAAAAAAAAAACTAATGAAGGAAGCCTTTTTTTTTTTTTTTTGAGTGAAGGGTTGGCCAAGCTCCAAATTGATGCACGTAAGTCCATTTTTCATTTATATCTTATAATTTTTATATTTTTAAAATTGTTGCAATTAGACTTAGCTAACCCGTATCTCTGTTTTTGAAATTATTAAATGTTCTATAATGTGCCATGGATGAGTTTGAGGTGTTTTGAAAGTTTATGATAGATTGTTAAGCTTTCTTGTTAAATAGACATATTTTATTAAGTAAATTTTGATGATTTTAAGGTATAATGACTTATTTATGAAAATGGTAAAATTAAAAGAAAATATTTCAAATGGATGATAAATATGGGCTGTTATAAAAATAGGTAAAAATTGGTTTGCATGAATTTTAATTAGAAATGATGAAATTGCAAATTTCGGGTTTAGGGACTAAATTGCAAAAAGGTAAACTTTGAGGGTAATTTTGTAAATTTTCATTATTATGGGTTATAAGCTAAATTAATTATTTTAAATGTTGGAATGGGATTAATTGAATAAAAATGTTTAATTTGCATGTTTTGAACTTAAGGACTAAATTGTATAAAAGTAAAATATTAGGGCAATTTTCTAAAAATGTCAAAAAGGACTTAATTGCATAAATGGATTGATTTTTCTGATAGAATTAGTGAATTGAATGAAATTATTTTTTTAGATCAAGAACGAGTGGAAAATCGAGGAGAAGAAATTCTTACTGCAATTTAGTCAGGTAAATTCGTATGAACTGTAATTATTATAATGTTATCTAAATGAAATGTTTATTATGTATTTTTAATGTAAATAAAATCGATATATATAAACATATCAATGCTATGATGAATTGACGGATATCTAGTCCCGGTTGAACCTTAGAAATTCTTAGGATACAAATGACATGTCGTTAGTGTAACGCCCCTAACCCGTATCCATCACCAGAATGGGTTAGAGGCATTACCGACATAACACAGTTTTAAACTTTCACACAATCATACAAGTCAAATTCGTATATAAATACAGAATAAAGCTAATTAAAAATCAAATAGGCTTTATTAATAATATCTCATAAATAAACTGTGCTTCAAATTCAATTATAACAAGATCATTTATTTATTTCACATATTCGCACAAACAACATATATCAAATCATATTACAAATGTTTTATAAAATTTAATAGACGAACCATAAGACTTATAATCATGGTATTCGAATAATCAAATCATAAAAATACAGCCTAATATTCTTTCACATATAAAACATTATTTAACTATACAACACAACCAAATATACTTTTTGTGCTATTATAGCTTGCACATATCACTACAAAGCAAAAGTCATTTCTAAACACAAATACCAAACTGTAACAAAACCAACGTACCTTTTATCAAATCACAAGTACATGCACATATAACCATACCAATTGGATCATTTTGAATACAAATTTTAACCAAGAATTCAACTAATTCACATGCTAATTATCATGCCTATAATTCATATACACAACCAATTAATTTATTCAATAATCGATCATCTAATTTAACTTCCATATAACAATTAAATCATAAACATTCTTTGTCATTCAAAACCAAGCCTAAATAGTCAAATACCAGAGCCGAACATATAACTACTTATGTATAACACATTTTATAATCGCTCATTGAACCATCGATTTGATCTTTTTAAACCGAACTACAAGCAAACATTAAATAGGCATATGTATTCATATCACATATGTCCAACAATTTAAATAAACAACCTTTCGGTTATCAAATTTAACTCAATAAATCATAACATTTCCATCACTCAATCTATAAGCCAAACATGTTATCTTATATCTTAACATCAAAACAATATGTCATTTATAGTTATTCAAATGACCCTTTTACCAAACCATATAATACCACTTTTCATGCTTTTGAAATGAGTTAATTAATAAGCCGAATATACACCTTACTTACCACTCGCCATTGCCAAATCATATAACCAGCATCACGACATATTTACCTTAAATCATACCTCTCAATTAAGCTTATAACAAGACTAAATATAACTATCAACATTTGCATCATGAACAAGCCATTTTCGCAAGGCTATATACATATACAAGTTTTCAAAATCAAATATATCAAAACTAGCCTATACATGCCACATAACTCAATCTCAAAGCATTTAATTACCCAAACAAATACTGGATAGTATGATGAGATCTCCACCGACTTCCAACCTGAGCAAATCTCCGAAAAATCTATAGATATAGGAAAACACACAAAGTAAGCTTTAAAAGCTTAGTAATCCATAAGCAAATAAATCATTTCAATAATGTTTATAATTCAATTTAATTAGGCCGAATTTAACAAATCTCAACCACATATACATTCATCATAATCGTAATTTCTTAAGGCCACATTAGGTAACTTCACTAGGCTTAATTATAAATGAACATATAAACAATGTTTTCAAAATTCATATATCAACTATTAGCTCATTCATAAAATAAAGCTTTCACAATTTCATTACATACCAAACGAATTATGGTCATTTATTACAGATTATTCATAAAAATATATCAATTTCTTTTTATACACTTCCAAACCCAAATAACCATAACAAATCGCACATCAAAACTATGTTCCATGTTTCATAATTCTCATGTTCGAAACATATGACCATAACTTCATTTAACGAACATATATAACATATCATTCATTATCTTATATTTCACATATACCATCATTTGAATCATACTCACATTTCATATCAGAATTTCATATACAAATCATATGTATCTGAATCATATATGGCAAAAACACAATTACAATTTTACATTTCTTATATGGTTCATTTGTTCATAGTTCACTAGCTAATATCCACAACTCATTTTCACATAAATCATATAACAACTAATCATAATCATACTCACTTTCATTGCTCAAATTCATATTCATCGCAACATACCTGATTCGGATGCACATTCATATACTCATTTATTTCTCGGAATGCCCGTTGAACTGTTCGGAATCAAATAGGATACTTGGATAGCTCAGAAAACTCGTACAATGCCAACGTCCCAGACGTGGTCTTACATGTAATCAAAATCGATGCCACTGTCCCAGACAAAGTCTTACACGAAATCAAATACGATGCCGATGTCCCAGACATGGTCTTACACGTAAATCTCAAATCGATCCAACGTCCCAGACGTGGTCTTACACGATAACACATATCGGAATCCTATGCCATGACATATGTATCCTAACTATTCCTATGGTTCGTACGAGACTTTTTCGAACATTGTAATTCTATCGATTCAAGCTCATAACTAGTTCTCCAACTCTAAATTCAATTCAGCATGTACATATATATTTATTAAAGATCAATTCAGCACATATGACATATATACATTTAAATTTAACAGTATTTATTTACTTATGAACTTACCTCGTATGGACGCGAACGGACCGGAACGACTAATCGATAACTTCTGATTTTCCAGATCCAAATCTGATTTCCATTTTTGCCAATCTAATTAATATCAAAATTAACTTACTTATTCAACATTTCATTCAATTTCCATTCAAGAACATATAAATAGGTAATTTGCATTTTAGCCCCTAACATTTTTGCATTTTTCTCAATTTAGTTCTTATTTTAAAATAACACCAAATACACAAAATTTCACTAAATCCTTGTTAGGTCGAATTCTACCCATACTACTAGCAGCCCATAATTTTAATTTATTCACACATTTAACCTTAAATTTTACACTTTTCTCAATTTAATCCTTAATACACATTTTTATCAAAAATCACTTAATTAAACATAATAATCTATCAACAAAAATTTATATTTCATCATCAAACCACAAAAAATCAAGCTAACATCAATGGAAAATATCAAATTCATCATCAATTCCAAAAATTAAAGCATGGGTTTACTAGTATTTGAAGCAACGATCTCAAAAACGTAAAAATTATAAAAACCGAACAAAGAACATACCCGAATTAAGCTTCCTAGATGCCAAAACTTAAAGCTTCAAGAATGGTGTTCTTCTTCTCACATTCGGCCAAGAATAAAATGATAATATATGCCTTTTTTTAATGTTTTGTTTTATTTATTAATAATTTAACACATAATTTTCCATTATACATTACAAAATAATATAAAAACTATATATGAAAAGTTAATGCCGTCCACTCAATTTTATAATGGCCAAATTTCATTTTAAGGACTTCACAATTAATAGACCATAGCAATTTAGTGCTTTAACAATTAGATTACCACTTTTGCATTTTACGCGATTATGTCTTTTTATAAAATCGAGCACACAAACGATAAAATTTTCACACGAAACTTTCATTCATCTTAATTCACATACTGTAAACACCAAAAATAATTTTAAAATATTTTTTTGACTTTTGTGGTCCCGAAACCACTGCTCCGACTAAGATCTAAATCGGGTTGTTACAGTTAGGGATTTCATGTTTCGTGTGCTGGTCTTGAATGTCTTACCGATGGCTGAGGCCTTGCATTTTTTGCAGATTCTCCACAACTCGTGTGAATAGCATCGTGTAGCTTACATTCTGACCCACAACTCGTGTGAGCAAGCCCATTTCACAGCTCGTGTGAGCAATGATGTAAAAGAAATGTTAAGATTATATATAAAGGCAAAATTCGTGTGAGCTTTCCCGAGTATTCGATAAAATTCTAGAGGGTTCAACGGGTAAGAAAAAGAATGGAATGGTAAGTGACTAAATGGAAAGGTTCATGATTATATGAAAGAGTCTAAAGCTTATGTGATGTATTTTATGAAATTTTGCTTATGATGTAAATGAGTTTATATATGTTGTTGATAAACCTATTAACATGTGAGTTTGATAATGCTTGAATAGGCTTGTACTAAACTTGTGGTATTGGAAATGGTAAATATGCAAATGAAATGAATCATGATCTTATGGTAACGATGATGAATTAAATGTTATGTTTATACATGGTTGATCTTATATGTATCATGAACAAGTATGCTAACTTGCGAGTTTGATGGTGTTGTATAGGCTTTTACTAAGCGTAAGACCCAATTTATGCCCGCGCCCATTTTATAACCAAAAAAACCATTAAACAGAAAATCAATAATAATAAACAGTCCATTAAATGTCCAATAACAGTCCAGAATTTAAAATTTAAAGCCCAAATACACTAAACCCTTAACCCATCACTAAACCTTTGACCCATCACCTAAACCGAATGGCCTAGTTTGCTAAAGATGGCCCAAATAGCCCAAACAGAAAGATCTCAGAAACCCTAAAAACCTTCCAAAATGTTCCAGCGCCGCAGCCTTCACCACGCGCGCCTCTTGGGCTACCGCGTGCCTCCACCCGCTCAACCACACGTATTCCCACACGCATACCACGCGCGCGATCATGCGGGCCTTCACACTCCTCACCAAGTGCCTCCGTACATTCAGTATGCCTCCCGACGAATGACACGTCGCCTCCATATGCTATGTTCAAGCCTCTGTATGCCACGTCTTCCAGCTACACCTGTGAAAAAGACAAACCACAACTACAGAAAGAGAGCAGCAGAGAAAACAAAAAGAAAAAAAAGTTGTAATTTTTTTATTTTTCTTGAGATTTTTAGTTTCGACTTTAAAAGGCTAAGAGAGCACCATTGTAAAGAGGTTTTTTTTACGCGCACATTGTATTACTCATATTGAATACAGAAAATACAAAAAGAAATCAGAAATACGAGGTGATTTTTGGCTTTCTATACCTTTTTTCTTCTTTTCGCTCTTGTTGCTTTTTGGAACTTTTTTGGTGTTGTTTGTTTGTTCGTGTGAAGATCTAAACAGAAAAGAAAGGGTTTTACCTTTGCAAACGAATCGACGGACTACTATCTTCGTCAAAATCGAAGTAAAGGCGGCCGTTGAGGTCGGAGACAATGAAACATTTGGGGTCGATTTAAGAGGGATCCTGTAGGCGTCCATAATCCACCACTAATCGCCGGTCTTCATGGCGCTTTGGTGGTCGGATGTCTTTAAAGGCGGTCAAAAGAGAGAGTAAAAAAGGGGTTAGGGTATTCTGAGTTCGAAAGAAAAAGGGAGGCGTCGAATTTTTGATCAGTTTTTAGGGTTTATTAACCTATTTAAAACATGCAAAACGACGCCGTATAGACCATTAACCGATGACCCGACCCGATTTCAGCTTAGGTCCGCGTGTTCCTGCAATTAATGGGGAATTTGCGAGTCTAGTCCCTTCTAGTTCTATATTGCTTTTAATTTGTTTTGTTACATGTCGCCTTTATTTCTTAATTAGTCTCTGTAATTTAAGCGTGTTTTTCAATTTAGTCCAAATCGAATGTTGCGTTTTAGGTTTTGCAAATATTGTTTTCTGGTCCCTAATTGTTTACACGTATAGTAGTTCAGTCCTTAAATTTGTTTAAATTTATTTATAAAACAGCCTCATAATTTTAGTCCTATTTCAATTTAACCCTGTTAATATATTATTGTTTTATGTGCATACATATTATTAGTGTATATAAATCATTTATGCTTTTTAAGATTATATATAGTTTACCTCAAATCTTCTTATGTATATATATTATTACTTATACGTATTACTATATATATTAAAACCAATCTATTATATATATATATATATATATATATATTTGTAGTATATACTTTAAATCCTTTTATATACTCATATGCATTCTTTTGTATATTATAAAGTTATTTTTATTCTTTCAATCATTAAAATTTTACTGCATATAAATCATTTACTTTGAACTTTTATATAGATTCTAAACACTTTGCATGCATTATTACATACATAAATTTTTATTTGTTATCATAATATATTTAAAATTGCTTTTGTTTGTTTAGAACATGACTTACCTATGTTATACTTGTATATATGTTAATTAATTTTCCTTACCATTGATCTAATGTTTGATAATTATCTCCATTATGTGTATTAATTCCCATTTTATATTTACTTGCTATTTGATTCAATAGTTTGTATTTCACTTGTAAATATTTGTTTATTGTGATATTTGCGATTCAATAGCATTGTATTTTGCTCCATATTGTACGTTATTATGCCATAGCACTATCTTCACTTAAAATGTCATGTTCAAACACTATTCGAACTTTAAAATCATTTTCACTTAAAATTTTTAAAATAAAGGGATATTCATGCGTTTGGAAATTTGAAAAATTGTGCCCAATCGTACTGAGTGTGATTTCTTGTTTGACCAAATAAGTGAATACCCTTTCAAATTTTGTCCATATTTCCCAAAACAAGGTAATATTCGTGCATTTAGAAATTCAAAGAAATCGTGCCCAATCATGCTGGGTGTGATTTTTTGTTTGACCAAATAAACGAATATCCTTTCAAATTTGGTCCATATTTTCAAAATAAAAAGATATTCGTGCGTTTGGAAATATGAAGAAATCATGCCCAATCGTGCTGGGTGTAGTTTTTTGTTTGTCCAAATAACCAAATACCCTTTCAAAATTTCATCACATGTGCTTGAAGAATTTTGGGGATGATCTTGAATTCGAGAACTCAGATTGTCGTGTCCAATCGTACTGGATGTGATACTCTATTCCTTCAAACAAGGGAATCTCAACATTCAATCAAGTTATTAATAATAATAAAAAAGAACAGAATTTCAAAATCATTTCAAAGTTTTCGACATTAGGACAACGTTAATCAATTGGGTACCAACTTTGGGCGTTGCAAGGGTGCTAACTCTTCCTTACACGTAACCGACTCCCGAACCCGTTTTCTCAAACGTCGGAGACCAAAATATTTTTATAGGTGACCTGATCACACCTAAACAATAAGGATCAGTGGCGACTCCATATTTTTCAAAAATTCGATTCCCGTTGTTTTTCAAAACCCAAAAAATGGTTTCGACACTAAGCTTACGACATTGGTAACGGTTTGTACTTGTTCTATAAATTTCATTATTGAAATGATAGATTATGTTTTATGTTTATACGTGCTTACTAAGCATTCCTTGCTTATATAGTTATTTTTCTTGTTTTACATATTATCGGAAGCTCGATCAGTTGGAAGTTCATCGGAGATATATCACACTATCCAGTGAACAATTCAGTAGTTGTTGAGTAATTTGATTAAGGTTTATAATGGCATATATAGGGTGGCTTGTAATGGCATTATGGTGTATGTGTTAATGGTGTTTTGGTATGTATAAGCTTTGGAAAGTTATGTTGTTTTGGTACACCTTGATGCCTTACCAAGTTATATGAATTTGGTTACTTAAAGTACTTGTTGATACGGTTCTCTTGGTATGTTGATGATGGTTTGAAAATAGTTACTTGTGACATGTTTTAGTTCATATTTGAACTAGGTTATTATGTCTGAAAATGGCAATATTAATATGTATAGGGTGGTTTATAATGGTGTTTTTGATAAATATGTAAATGGTAACTTGATATGTTTGAGCTTTGATGTTCTTGTATGCTTAATGGAGTTAAAATGCTTGTTTTGGGTAAGTACTTTTGGTCACTTTTTGATAGAGGATATCTATGGCATGTTGGTTCAATTTATTGGTTAAAGAATGGTTAATATGTGGTATGTTTTAGGTAAGTAATTGAATAGGTTATCATGTATGAATTGGTACAATATTGACATGTTTTGATGCTTGATATATTGATATAATGTGGTGTCTTTGAATGATATATTGGTTAGTTGAATTAGGGTCTTGAGAATGGTATAAATTTTAGGTAAATTTGGGTCCACACGGCTTGAGACATGGGTGTGTGACTTAGCCGTGTGAGACACACGGCCTGGTGACACGACCGTTTGTCATCTGAATATTTCTTAAAGGTGCAAGTTAGTGAGTTACATGGCCTAGCACACGGGCGTGTGACACAGCCTTGTGACCTTACTCAGAGAGTTACACGGGTGAGGACATCGGCTGGGACACGGCCGTGTGTCCCTAGTTCGAAGGTTACACGACTTGAGACAAGGGCGTGTGTCTCAGTTGTGTGAGGCACACGGCCGTGTGACCCTTCTTTTGCAAATTTTGTAACTTTTTCCTAAACTTTCCAAATTGTTTCAAATTGGTCCCAATTTGCTTCTAAGCTATTTTTAAGGCCTCGAGGGCTCTTTTTAGGGACAGTATGCATGTGTATGAATGATTTCTAATATGATTTAAATTATTGAAGGTTAAAATGTTTAAATGTTTCCGATTGTACGGTAATGCTCCGTAACCCTAATCTAGTGACGGAGATAGGTTAGGGTGTTACCAAATTTTAAATAAACAAAATTTTAAAATTTTATGAAATTTTTTAATATTTTTTTTGATGTTTTGCATATTTATAAACTTATTTTTTATACTTTTTAAAATATATTACGATTTTTATATTTTTATAATTTTCTAATTTTAAATATTTTGGGGTAGATTTTTTTATATTTTTATTTTTAATGATTTTTTTGTTTTATATTTTTAAACATTTTATGTGATTTTTTTCTGACGTGGCATGTTATTGGTGATTTAATTTTTTTAATGGAAATTTGGGTCTGGGTAACGAAGATTAACAGAATGAAAGTACATACGCTAAACTAATAAAAAAATAGTATAGGTATCAAAGTGATAATTTAGCTATAGTATAAGGGCCAAAAAGTGGTATTAAGCCTTGTTTTTTCAACCTTAGATTTGGATCCAATTAATTTAAAAGGTAAACTACACAATTGATCATATAACTTTCATAAGTTTTCATTTTGATCACCAAAAATGAAAAAGTTTGCATTTTAGGCATTACCATTAACAATCGTTTTCATTTTGGTCACCCGTAGTCGCCCTTAATTAAATATTCATTTTAATCACTCAAATAAGTTCTCATATTGGTCACTCATTTTATCTTTTTAATTTCCTTTTTTTAGAATTTTTTTTCCAATTTTACAAGAAATTACTTGATATTTATAAGAAAATTTTGGGTTTTTATAAGGAAAATCATTTTATATTATTAATTTCCTTTTTTTTCCCTTTTTAGAATTAAGATTAGTTTTTTTAAATAAAACGAAAAATTTAAGTTTCTACATAGAACTGAGTTGCATAGAAAAACTTGGGTTTCATCTTTACAACTGAATAACTCAATTCTATATAAAAACTCAAGGTTTTTTAAATAAAATAAAATAAATTATAAAAATTAAATAAAGGGTTATAGGTTAAAAAAGCTCTTAAGAAGAAAACAAAAAAAAAAATCAATTAATCCCCTACACTAATCTGCACCCAATTAAGCCTCTAGTGGTAACAAAAAAAAAAATCAATTAAGTCCCTCCATTAACGGTTTTCATCTTTGACCAATTTGACCAATAAAATAAATTGATGTGTCAATCAAATGGTGACATGTGCCAACTTTTTATTTAATCTTATATTTTTCTCATAAAATAAAATATTTATTTAAAATTACAAATATTTAAAAAATTAAAATTGATATTAACTTATAAAAAGTTAAAAATAAAAATATTATAATAAAACAAATAAACTATAAAAATTATAAAAAATTATAAAATTAATAAAGCATATTTAAAATTTTATAAAACGTATAGATATTCATAAAAATTATAAAATATAAAAATTCTAGTAAATTATATATTTTTAAATAGAAATTATATAAAAATTATTTAAATCCCTAAAATCATAATGAACACTTGACATCACACTAATAGTTGGATAATGAAAATAATCACCAAATCGTTAGGGTCATTCTCATGTTGAATAAAATGTTCTCAATATTCACAACAAAACCATAATTGTGAGATCTCATCCTTCTTACAGAATTTTTTTTTTTTTTTTAAAATTTTTATCTCTAATTTTTAAGTATAATAAAATAGTTTAGACATTAAAAAATTGAAAATTGTTTGCTAAGTACTGTATGATATAAAGAATTTTTTGTACAGTTAGATACTCAAACCAAAATTTCATTACCCAACTATTAGCATATATCAATTCGGAATATTCTGACCAAGGTTTTCAAAATCAAATTGGTGGTTGAAATGGTTAGGCTACTAGTTCACTGATTCTATTGATCTATCCGGTACAATTAAATAAATTATTAAAAATAAAAAGTAAAAAATCAGCTTAACTACTCGATTCCTGAATCAACTAGCTTAATCGCTTTCTTCGAACCGATACTCTTATCGATTTCAGTCCAGTTCAAACAATATTGATTTTGACGATTATTCTCATTATCTAACTGATGATTTAATACCATGTTTTGTTTAGGGATTTAATTTCAAAAAACAAGGAACCAATAAATAAAATTTATAATTTTATATTTTTTAATATTTTATAATTTATTAGATTTTTATAATTTTATAATATTTATAAAAGTATATATTAATTGAGTATTCAAATATATTAAAAATAATTTTAAAATTTCAATCCAAATAAAATTTAAAATTTAAATTACAACCCTTATTTTTATATTTATTAAAAAATTAGCTTTAATACTGGGAAACTATTTGGTGAGTCTGAGAGTATTTAATTTGAGTGTAGGGCCTACTCTCCTTCAAGAGGACAGCTATTTTCATTAGTCATTACTCCTCGCTGCTTTGCGTTAATTTTTTTTAGTCCCCACCACTCTTTGAAGCTCATTCATGGCTTCTTTGGGCTCTCTTCTTCTCTCTGTCTGCCATGTCTTCCTCCTCTATCACATTCCCAAACTCTCCTAACGTCTTAACCATTCTCCTAATCACTTTTCCATTTTTGGCTTACTTTAAGCTTTCTTTCCAACCTTACTTTTATTACTAAGTGAAAGAAGAAGATTATGAGTGCAGGGGTGTCTCTCCTCACTATGCTATTCCTTGAGTTGTTTATGCTTTTCGCCTGTGGGTGATTTTGCTTTCTTGTTTGCTTTTTTGGGTTTTGTTTATTTTAGCATGATCTGTTAGTTTCAATAATTGGGTACTTGGATCATTGTTTCCAAAATTTCAGTTGTTCTTTTTTACTAACGGGGAGATGTTAGCCTAGATTTCTTAAATTTTGCTGTGTATATTTAGGGTTAGAGAAATGGATTCTTCTTGGAGTTGTGTGGGGAAGGGTCTTCCTAGAAAATATTACTGCAATTTCCAGTAAAGAGCTCCAAATTTGAGTTCTTTTAATTGCTTACCCACAAATAGGTGTTCTAGTTGTTACTCTGTTTAGCAAAACCAGTGCTTAGAAATGTATGATGGTGATTAAAACTATTTGAAAGAACTCCACATTACACCATGGAGATGTTTTAGATCTCTTGACTAATTTTAAATTGCTTTCGTTGATGTTGTAATGAGAAATGGGAATTGTTATAGCTTGATATATGAGGAACATACATGAGACATGTCTTGTCAATGACATTTGTCTGCTCTACTATTTTTTGTACTTGTTGAAAACCAGAAACTTCATGGTAAAGTGTATGATAATTTCATCCTTTCTCTCCTCTCAGGCATCCATGAATGTTTATCCAGCCCTGTGGATCAACTTAAAAGTTATATCTTAACACAAAGAGGAGCAGATGCTTTCTTACCTGAAATTACTCCGAGTGCAGCTCCTCAGCCATTTCTTCCTCTTCTTGCACCTTCTCCGTTGTCACCATTTACAAATAGTACTATTCCGAAATTATCAGGTAGTTGCTACTTGGTTCGTAACATTGGAATGTCAAAACAATTGAGATTTAAGTGTATAATTACTTGTCGTACTTGGCCTTTTGTAGGACTTTGTATGTTAAACTTCACTGCTTCTCAAAGCTTAATGACCATGACCTCAACTGATTGTTGGGCTGCATTTGCTCCATTGTTGGCTAATGTAATATGTTGTCCTCAGTTGCATGCAACTCTCGTGATTCTTGTTGGTCAATTAAGTAAAGAGACCGGTGTGCTTGCTTTAAACAGAACCCTTGCGAAACCTTGCCTTTCAGATATTGAGCAAGTCTTGGAAGGCCAGGGTGCTAGTGATGATCTCAAGCAGGTTTGCTTTATTCATCCATCAAACCTTACTGAAGCATCGTGCCCAGTAAAAGATGTTGATGAATTTGAGAACACTGTAAATTCTTCTGAGCTTCTTGCTTCATGTGAAAAGATCGATCCTGTGAAAGAATGTTGTGACCAAGTTTGTCAAGGTGCCATATCAGATGCTGCAACAAGGATTGCATTGAAAGCTTCTGATCCTTTGAGCATGGATGGAACCCATGTTTTACCGGAGCACTCGACAAGAGTAAATGATTGTAGAACCGTTGTCCTTCGGTGGTTGGCAAGTAAACTCGACCCTTATCGTGCAAAGGAAGTTCTTAGAGGACTAACCAATTGCAATGTTAACAAAGGTGAGTTTGGAATTTCTTATACATAGATAGGATTCACCTATGCATGTAAGAACATCCCTTTCGATATTGAGTAGCATACAAATTTTCGTTACTTCTTTGTCTTTATATTTTTCTTATGTTGTTTTCTGCTTCAGTTTGCCCTCTTGTTTTCCCCAATATGAGGCATGTGGCTAATAGCTGTGGAAATGGAATAAGTAACCAGACTGCTTGTTGTGATGCTATGGATAGCTATGTCTCTCATTTGCAAAAGCAGACCCTCATCACCAATTTACAAGCTTTGGATTGTGCTACCTCACTGGGGTTGAAGCTTCAGACATACAATATCACCAAAAATGTTTATAGCCTGTGTCATATAAGCCTCAAGGATTTCTCTCTTCAAGGTTAGTTTTTTTTTTTTATATGCACCTCTAATAATGATCTTTAGTGACAATTTTGATCTGGTACTATTACTAACACTTATTTCTTTTTGTCATCACAATTGATTTCGATACTGATTACAAACTTGTACACATCAGTTGGAAGTCAGGGTAAGATGCTTACAAAACTCAGGATTTCTTCCTATTTCTTGCACCTTAAAGAAGTGCAAAATCCTGTGACTTATATTTTCTCAAAGCAATAATATTTCTCATATGCCTAGATTATCTAAGACGTGCTTGATTATTTATAATAAAGTGCATAATATGTATTTCTTTTCTCGTGCTTTTAGCATCTGGATGTCTCCTGCCAAGCTTGCCCTCTGATGCGACATTCGATAAGTTTTCTGGAATCAGTTTCATTTGCGATCTAAATGATAATATTCCAGCTCCATGGCCTGATCCATCACTTCTACCAGCTTCATCATGCAATAAAAGTATGTACTCTCTAAGTTTACTGCTAGCTGCTAAAATATAATCTATATTAGAAAATGATTTCATATTACCAGGATGCTCTTTTCCTCTCTTTTCATCTTTCATTTATTTCACCTGGGTTTTTGGCATGCAGCTGTAAGAATCCCTGCACTACCTGCGGCAACAAATGCTCAAAGCAGTAAGAAATAGATCATTTTACTCGAATAATTGTAATCTCTTTGAGTTGAGAGGAATTTACATATGTCTTGCTGTAGACTCTAATAGTTCAATTTATGTCAAGTAGCTGAGTTATGTTGTTGAACATAAGGTTGACACACAATCTATGCCTCTTTCACTCTCTGAGTATTCATTCTCTTTTGCAGGACTTTACAATGAATATGCTGCAGTTTATCTTCTCATCGCTTCTTCATTGACCATGATGATACTCTAGTTTGAGGCTGATTCAGTCTTTTCTCCTGAACTGTATGATATAAGATCAGTCTTCTTAAGGACAAATGGATGAAATCCTCTCAAGTTTAACACTGATTCAGGCATGACCACCTGTTAATGGAATGTTCAACCAGATGCAGACTCAAGTCCATGTATCTGATCATATAACGATTCTTGCATGTTTTCTGTAATAATATTTTTGTAAAAAAGGCTACTTGTGTGCAAGAGAAAAAGTTATGTTGTATCTACATAAGTATTTGAGTATACCATGTAAATTTTGATTGGATATCTATTTATAAGAATTTTTATTCCTGTTGCAAGACTTTGGCTTAAGCCTGTTGGAAGTTTTGTAAGCAGCCAATAAAATCCAAATTGCCGTTGTTCAGTTAGATTGTCGGTGCTTAGATCATAAGACGTGGGCATTGAGCTCATTGTTTATAAAGTACTACATGCATGAAAAGGAGAACAACAGTTCAACAACTGATGGTCGCCTTCAGATAGCATTTGAGGCTAGTCTTACTCTTAAGTTGTGACCTTGGGTTGCAGAGACGTATGAATGCTGTTGGGACATGCCTCAATATTTCACACTGAACGCGCAGTACACTGTCTGCAGTTGTGGAGGTAACCCTTTCATTGCGACATGCTTGTGTTCAATTATACCTTTAGTAATAGATATAACTTTTGTTTTTTTTTTTTTTTTTTTTGGGAAATTTTCGATATCCAATAGTTATATCGAACTCCAATTAAATCTGAAATCAAGTCGGATCAGATCTCTTTTGAATGTTGTTTTTTCTATCTACCTTACTTAAAAAAGAAGTAAGGATATTGATGAATATTTTAATAAAGAAGTTTGTTATGAAGATAGAATAACCCATTTCACATTCAACATGTGATATCAAGCTTGACTTTAAGATATAAACAAGTTTGTTATGAAGATAGAATAACCCAATTCCTAAGCCCGCCCTTCTTTCTTTTCTTCATTCTTTAACAACAATGGCTAATTTTCAATTTAGTCCTCTATTTTTAATTATCTAAAAATAGTTAAATTTCAATTTTGTTTTTATACTATGTTAAAATTTGAGATTTGATATTTGTACTTGAATTTTTATATAATTTAATACTTCAATGTTTATAATGTCATTAGTTATCTAAATATTTTATTCAGAATTTAAATAATTGTTAATTTCATTAACTTTTTGTTATTAAATTCAAGTCAATTATAATGTCATTTTTTGTGACATTATTATTAAGTGAGTATTTAAGAAAAAATCAGAATGTCACACCAACAAATTAGCAATTGAACTGAATTTTTAAATTCTAAAAATAAAATGATTAAATTCTTAAAAATAAAGATTAAATTCTAAATATATAAAATAAATAAATAAATAACTTCGGACATATTATAACTATTAAATTTTAACTATTTAATTTAAAATAATTAACTCAACACGAAGCATGTATTAAAAATCATAATAGTATATATAAAAAGGAAGGTGGATCTTCCTCCAACTTACACCTGGCAGCCAAATTATATGCCCCTTTCTTTGTTTCTTTCTTCTTTTCATTTTAGCAAACCATTCTCCTTCCTTTGTAATTTGGTACCCAGATTTAACTGCTGTATTTTATGAAATAATTAATTAGTATAATTAATCAACATAATTAATTTTTTAATAAAATATTATGTGATAATATAATTGAAGAAAGTCTTAGATATGGATACCAAAATTTCTATTCCTTTTAGATTTACCTTGTTGCTTTTTTTTTTCTTTTCACAATCATCAAACTTCAATTTTAGTCTTTTAATTTTATGATATCATTAGTTAGTCTAAATATTTAATATTATTAATTATTTCAATCAAAATGCTAACATTAATTTAATAGAAAAAATTAACCATGATAATAATTGGACCTAAATTTTAAATTAAAAAAATAAAAGATCTAAATTTTTGAAACTAAAAGTAGAATTAAAATATAATTTAATATTCAAATTTGTACGTTATAGTTTGACACAAATAAATAATGGATTTGGTTTTTTATTCCAAACATCACTTTGTTGTTTGCTGCAAAGGTGCTTATGTTGCCAGCTACAAATTGGTAGAAATATGCACAGTTGATTATAACTCTTGAAGCATATTTTCGAGAATATAAGGTTTTTTTTTTTTAATAATTTTATTATAGGTTTCAATAAATTTTTTTAATATAATGCTTAAAATTATTCATAGTCCACCCTAACTCATAAATAAGAGGATAATGTACTTCAGCGCACTCAAATCTACGTCCTTTGCATTGATAATAATACTTATACCAATCGAGTTAAGACTCAATCGACTATAAAAAATGTATGTTATTTAACTGCGAGTTGCGAGTTATAGTTTTATTGATTTTTAAGGTTTTTATTTATTTAAGGGTTTTCACGAAATCTTATTTTCATACTTATGATCAAATTCTGAGTATTTCAAGAGATTAGAAACAACGGGAGTAACATAAATCCTGAAAACTCTGATATTCGTATTCAACAAAAAGAAATAATTCCAAGTGCAACACTTGATATATATCAAGTGAACAAAGGACGAGGAAGGGTGGCATTAACGGTTCCACCATCTTGTTGTTGTTGTTAAACAAGCGTCTCCAAGTTTTCAATCCATCAACCACCTGTTTATAAACGCCACCACACTTCCTTAGCTTCTTCAACCTTGGACCAATCTTCACCTTTAGCCTACACAATCTCATTCCTAGGAACGATGGTTTTCTTCTACAATCAGCTTGTTCCATCACCTTGTTGATCACGAACTGAGCTCGTCGATGGATAATGTCTTGTGGGTCTTCCTTATTCACCTTTGAGTAACCATTTGATCTCCTCATAACACCCATTGTTGTATATGCCAGATGCTGTGTGACTTAGGGGTGAACCAAATACTTATAGAAGCCATTGAAGATGTCATGTGCATGTGATGATGAAGCTTTTAACATGTGCACTGGTTTCAGTTTTGCAGAAAATTTTTAATTAGCTAACCTCTTTGGTCAGTGTGAAATGCAGCAATTTAGTTTGACTCTCTAGGACATTTAATCATAATATATGCAAGTCCATCAAATGTTGGATATTAATGTCACTGCATATGATATTCCAGCTGTTTGTGTGTGGGGTTTTGACTTTTGAGAGAGAGGATGGATGTAACATTTGAGTGTAACATCAAAGCCGACAGCATTTATTTAATTGGATGAGAACAAAGACATGGTGAGAAAAAGGTATAGAAGTCAAAAGGGTTTTAGTATTATAAAACAGACCAAATTTCCACCGCCAGACATTAAGCATCTTAATCAGTGGTGAAGTTAAGTCTTCGGTTGAAGCCAAACATAATTTTGGTAATTAAGCAGGAATAATGGTAAAAATGTTAGAATGGTAAAAGTAAGATTTAATACAAACTTAAAATTGTAAATTAGGGTTTATTATATTAAATCATCAAGAATAAGTTAAAAATAAAATTATATGCATTGAATTCATCGATTTTTTTATATCCAGGATCTTGGAGTTTTGATCTTTCAAATTAGCACGCTAGACATTCAAAGAATATTTGCTCTCTATTTCTTAAAGATGAGATATTAAAACGTTATCTTATGTATAATTTAAGAATCATAACCCAAATATATAACTTTTACATTAACCTTAATTTCTAATCAACCCATTATTAATTAAAATTAGTTACTAAAATATTTACTTGGACCCATTAGGTGATATATATATATATATATATATGAGGAGATGGGAAAGACATATGTAACGTACAAAGATATGACAAGAAGATGGGATGTATATAGATATATAGGTAGATGTGATAGGATAGGTGTTTGCAGCAGTAATATTAGCCAGCAATTAGACGCACTGACATGTTATGTTGCCTTCTAAAGTCTTCCTATGTGCAGTAGCAATTGAAACACTATCAACAGCCATATCAATTGCTAAATTACCCACAATCTAGCTACGTTCATTCAAAGGGATACCCAATTGAAACACTAGAAGCTATTTCAAAGTTGGCTTCTTTGTTGGTGTATAGCTTATTAAACACACTTGGGCAAATAAGTAAATAATTTGGAAAATAAACAAAAGCGCCTGTGGCCTAATGGATAAGGCGTCTGACTTCTAATCAGACGATTGTGGGTTCGAGTCCCACCAGGCGTGAGCAGTGTTGTTTTATTATAAATTTTGAGTTGCTTCAAATGGGCCCATTTCAGGCCCAGTGAACCAAACAACAACTCCAATGGAAATCTCGAAAAGTAAAAAAGGTACAAAATAAATGATAAATGAGTAAAATTTTTGGTTGATTATTATAATATTGACAATTGAACTCACCCCCCATTTTTTTCACTCAGCTGATTTGGATTTTGGAATCTCCTAAAGAACAAAGGTACAGTATCCTTTCTTTTCTTTCTTTCAATTTAAATACTGTAGCTTTTGTGGAAACATGGCGTTAACAATTTTGGTTTAAGTGAAATAAACACAATTCAATAGTAATTTGTTTTTCTTTTAGATGATTATATTTGGGATTATTGTGGGTTAGTTCATAACTTAGCTGAAAAAGCCGCAGATTCATTACCCCTTTAGATTGTTAATAAATAAATAAATAAATAAGATGGGACTTTCTTTGATTTGTACCCCATTGAAAAATTCTGAGATACTTCAAATGTGTCAAAAAAGCTGTATTTTCTGTTTTTAAGGTTATGATTAAGGGCTCAAAACAATGTTGTTTTGTTGCAAATGGGAAGTTTGCCCCCTTCGAATGTTTTTTCGGATTCGAGTTTCAGGTTTTGTCTGTTATGCAATATGCACAGATATTGGAACTGTCTGTTTCATCCTTGGTTTTTTTTTCCTTAAATATATGACAACATTGTTGTTCTCTCAAGTCTCAATATCCTTTGATAATGTGATAAGAAATCATGGTTTAAAGTTTAAAATGGGGATTCGCTTAGCATTTTCAATGGCAGGTATATTGCTGCATGCACAATTTAGACAATCAAGCAAAACCTATGGACTTGAAAAAGACTGGCTCTGTATCAGAATTTCTTGTATCTGCCTACACATCCTTGATAAATCATGTCTGTATTTTGATCTTATCCCAAAAATTGTTCAAAAAAATGACTGTTCTCTTAGGCTTTGCTTGGTAGAGTGGAAAGAAAATTGGAAAGATGGAAGATTGAAGGGGTAGAAAACTAGAGGGATGGAAAACATAATTTTTCTTTCCATAGGTGTGCTTGGTAGGAAAGATGAAAAACTGGATCCATTGCTTGGTAGAGTTGAAAAATGAAAGGAAAGCAAATAAATTTTTTGAAAAATATATATTTTTTATCTAATATACACCTCTCTTGCATTTTCTCTCCTCTCATCTTCCCTATTTGGAAGGATTGGTTTTTATGCATTAGGATGGAAATGGTCATCTCTCCTATTTTTCTTCCTCACTTTTCTTCCCTACCAAGCACACTCCAAATTTATTTTTTTTCCACTTTTCCACTCCCTCATCCTATCTCTCCACTTTTTCACCCAACCAAGCATACCCTTAGAGATGGCAAGGTCTAACGAGATCCTGATATCTCTTATTTTGTGAGCTTTTGTTCCAACTGTTTGTAGCATTAGCAACGCCTATCATGAAGGTATATTGCCTGCTTAGCCGTAGAAAATTTTCGGAACCATCGGTTTAAGATTGAATATGACAAGACATGTCATAATCAAATCTATATCCATCGGGTTTGTTCTTGGGTCTAACTATATGGCATTTAGCACTTATCAATATTGAAATTTTAGACCAGAAACTGACTGTACTCCAAGAAAGACACTTACCTAATGCACCAATAGGTGGTCATCTTATGTTAATAATGATCTAGAGGGTCTTTTGTTATAGTTTGGTATACTTGATTCTTCTGAAATGTGGTTGATTAGTATGGCAAAAGAAGTAGTATCTTGATCAACAACAGATTTGTATGATTTTTCTAATGCACTCTGTTCTTATTTGGTCATTGCAATCCTTTTGTGATTTCTGGTAAACTCGAAAAGCTTATTGCAAAAAGAATTATGATAAGATAGTATAAATTGTGGATCCATCTTTGCAGGATGAGCAGCAAGAATCAAGGGGTAAGCTTAACTTCCTCAGCAGAACCCCCTATGAAGAGGAAACGTGGGGACTACACACCTGCAACACCTGAATCTGACAATCTGAAGAGAAACAAGCAGAGTGCGTGGATGAGTGACCCTGCCTCTTCTGACATGTTAGGTCAGATGGTTTCTGGTGTCATTGAAGGTTCATTTGATGCTGGGTATGTTCTTCATGTTAAGGTAGCTGATACCAACACGCATCTTAGAGGTCTTGTTTTTCTACCGGGGCTATTTGCTCCCATTACCAATGTGAACGATGTGGCTCCTCATGCTAAGATGCACAAAAGAAAAGATATTCCTATCCCATTTGTAAACCTCCATGGTCATCTCCATGTTTTGAGTCCATCAGGGAAAAGTGAGAAGCCGGTTGAGCAAAAAAATGATGCATCTAACTGTCCTGACCGAGGTCTACACATGGGGCTTGAGCCTGGTGCCTCGGTTGCTGGTGAGAGCCAATTTGCTTCTATTCTAATTCCTCCAGCTAGTAACTTGCCAATAAATGAAGCTGGTCTTCCCTTACGACAAAAGGTCATGCAAGAACAAAGCTCAGATTCTGGATTACATAATGAGAAAGCTGTTGGACAGCATCAGTCACTTCAGGGATTTGAAACCTTCAAACAGATGAAAGGGCCAAGTATTAATGTAGAGGCAACTAAAGCTTCTGAGCTATCTGCAGAATTTGCTGCCACTTTGCAAGCTACTGAGACAATAAATCTGAAGCCTCAGATTCAATACAAAGCCCTGAGTTCTGAGCTTAAGCCGCAGGTATTGATTCATGATCATGACACGATAAGCCTTGACATTGGCAACAACCAAACTCCCTATTTTCTGAACCTGAACCTCAGGCCATGGCTTGTGACGCTGGAATCAACATGTTTGGTAAACAGGCTTCATCAAGGCAAGACACCCAGTCAGAGCTTGTTCAGAAGTATATGGACGGATTATTTGCAAGTGATGATGTTACGACTAGTGCAACAGCTCCATGCTCTGCATCCATGACCAGCCTACCAGTAATGATATTTGGGGCAGATACCCTTCCATTTGAACCCAAGTCTGGTGCTGAAGAATCTGTTCTTCCAACAATGGTTGTCCCTGAAGTTAACGGTTCCCTAGTTACTACTGTCAACACTTACAGTGTGGAATCCAATGCCAAAGATGCCACTCCACCACCACATTCTTAGGTTTTTCGAGTTACAAAAATAGAATGAGGCTTGCAAGGCGAGGCTTGAAAGATGGGCAGTAAATGTCGTGACCGAGAATAGTTGAGAGAGTTTTTAAGGCAAATGCTTAATTTAGGTACTATTTGTCTCTAATTTGGATTTTTTATGATTGTGATGGAAACTCTTTGCAGTCTTATGACTTGGTTTGTAGTTCCATTCCCATATGCTTCTATTATATGGCAAAAAGATCAGCAATCAAAACCCAGTTATTAGAAGGAAAATCTCCCAAAACAGATAATCGATTCAACATGGTGCAACGAATAAACAAATGGGCCTAGTTAGATCTCTTTCTTTTTATCAAACAATTTCAAATCCATGGGGTTTAGGGTTTGAAACTATACATAATTTCATGGGCCAAATGACTCTCTTTTTAACCTACTTAAGCCCATGTGATTTTTCCCCTTGGAGCTGGCTAGCTACTCAAAGTTGAGCTCCCCTTCAAAGTTGATGCTTTCCCTGCATGTCTTTGGGTTCTCAGATTTAAGCAGTTTACGGAGCTCCAAGATCGAATTTTTTGAAAGTTAAGATTGGTAAGATTTGGATTTTTCTCGCGGTTTTTAAGAAGATGGATATCATTTCCCAATTACAAGAACAAGTAAATTCAATAGCAGCCCTAACTTTCAACACATTTGGTACACTGCAACGAGATGCTCCACCCGTTAGGCTCTCCCCTAATTACCCAGAACCCCCTCCCAATCCCACCGAGGACTCTGCCAATTTCGCCGACCAACCTAAGCTCATGAGTGCTGCTCTTGTTAAGGCTGCTAAACAGGTCAGAATTTCTGGGAATCAATCAGTCCTTTAATTACAGTTAGATCCCATGTGGGGATGATGTTAGTGATTATTGCTCCGGGTATTTCTACAGTTCGATGTATTGGTTGCTGCACTTCCACCTTCAGAGGGCGGTGAAGAAGCTCAACTTAGAAGGATTGCTGAACTCCAAGTAATATAGTTTGTTCAATAATGTTGTTCGTTTTAAATTAGTTGTTGGAATTTTCTGTTTTCATTTTCATTTTACCCCTGTTGTCTAGGCTGAAAATGATGCTGTAGGCCAAGAACTTCAGAAACAACTGGAGGCTGCTGGTACCTTTCCCCCATCCTTTTTACTTTCTTTTTTATGTAGGCTTGGCTTGGGTGTGAATGTGTAGATTTGCTTTTCCAAGTTCTTGAAAAGCTATATTCCCCCAATCCAGATATGCATTGAGTAGTCGTGTTGTAGCAACATAAGCATCTTCCATCTTCTTATAGATGAACAAGAGAGTGAGTTAGGCTGCTCATTTTCAACATATGTTTGAGCAGTGGCTAAGTTTGCTTTGATTCTGGCATTTGTGTTGTATGCAAGACATAGGATGTTTGCTTCATCTCTCATTCTTTTAAACTTTCAGTTCATTTTGATCTACTTGTATATGTGTTGTTTGGTCAAATTCAGCTATTAGACTTTGGACTTTGCTTAAGTTGTGTGATTTAGTACTTGTACTTTTTCGAATTTTGGAATTGTAGTCTTAACCGCAGTTAAATCTGTTTGGTTAAATTTTACTATTAGCCCTGTATTATGCTTAAGAGTTGTAGATTTAGTCCATGTTACCCGACACGACCATTTTTAGTCATTACATTTTTCAAGTTTCAAAATTTCAATCTTAATGCAAACGACAGTCATTAAATCTATTAATTGGTTTTCTTTATTTTGAATAATATGTTGAAATAGCAAGCTGACATGACATTATACATATAATAATCTATTTGTCGCCTCAAAATTTTAAAATAGCAAATCAAAGTACAGGGACTAATAGCAGATTTTAACCTATGTTGTTTTTTACCTAGAGAAATTAAACTCCCCAGTTTAAAGTTCTAACTATCTGTATGTTATTTCCTTACCAGAGAAGGAACTGAAACAGGTTCAGGAGTTATTCAGTCAAGCAGCAGATAATTGTCTCAACTTGAAGAAACCAGATTGAATTCATTTCCTTGAACAGTCCCTCCTTCCATGTTTAATTTTATTGTCTTTACATTTGTTTAATCCTAGGTTTCTAAAAGGTTTATTTAAATACTCAAAAGTTTGTACAAAATGTTCCATCTGGGCTTTTGATTCTCTGCACTAGAATTCAATCAAATTACTCTTTTATGTTTGTAAAAAAAACCATGTTTGCTGTCCCAATAGCAGTGTCAGTGTGCATCTAACAATTCAAATCATATTCATTTGCAAAGAATAGAATCTGACACATACAACAACAAACACAACCTTTGCATTGAGGATGCAAATCAGTCACATATCAACATTTGCTAACAGATACGATAATTACTGGATTCGATAACCATTTGTTATCAGTCTAAGAAGTTGGACTGCCTCCTTCAATCTTCTATCTGTGTTCTCTTTTAGGACAACAGTACGAGGATTCCTGTAGGATAAGGAAACGTCAGTTGTAGGTCATTTTTCTTCCAACAAGAGACATGTTTCTAAAGGGAAATTAGCTTTTATAGTAAAAAAGTCTTGACCTTTTTTCAGTGTTTAATTTCCTTGTTAGTTCCTCAACAAGAGTGTGTAGTCTCTTCAAAAGAGCAGGAAACTTGTGTACAGCTTTCACACCTTTCGGATTTGAACATATCTTCCTCAAGATCTCGGAAGCAATAAAGTAACCTTCTTCCTTGTTCCTGGAAATATGTATATTATAACCAAATCAGGAACAAAACAACATAAGATGTACCATTTTCTGATTAAGTTGGAAAATAGGAAAACCTGAGCATCTCCCATAAGATTATCTCTACTGATGGAGGAGTGTCGATTAACACTTCGGCCAAATTGGGATATCGGGCTAAGTTTCTGAGGGTTGAGAGTGCATGCTTTAGAACCTGCTGATCAGGGATGCTTCGACTGGCTGACCGAATCTGTTTCAGTAGAATGCCGATTGCACCCGCAGCCGCAAGTTCTTCACAGCATTTCTGAGAATGGGCTGTTGCCATATCTGCAAATTGAGTATAGTCATAAGCATGTAGGTTCAAATCTCATTTTAGCTTTATCAAACTAGCCTCTGCTCATTAATAGGGGTCCTTTATATTGGATCATATTATTTTAGTGTATGTCAAACCATGATGATTTTATTTTCATCTATGTTGGTCCGACTCTTTATTTTCTTGAATTACCTATGTTGGACATCTGTGTCATACATTCTCAGACAAGAGTATGTAAATATAATCCCCCAAATGATATATATGGAAAAACATACCCAAGGTCTCACAATGGTGAAGAATGCCACTGATGCTTTTCATGCTTAGTAGTACTGAAAGTGCTGATAAAAGCCTGTTAATAATACGTTTGCTATCATCAACGTTCTTAGCAGACTCCACCATTCTCAAGCGTAAATCCTTTAGCTGCCCTCTCGATTCTTTCCGGGCAACATAACCTTTCCAATGAGACTACCAAATTCACAAGGAACAATGAAGTAGAATAAATTTACTTCAAATTGGGTAAGACATGCAAGTGAAAATTCAAAGACTATATATTAAGCACATTAGCAAAAGGATAAGTATTGATTAAGTCAGCAATTTTAACTAAATGTGCCATAGTTCCCAATATAAACCAAGCCAAATATTTAGTGCAATCGATTGTAACAAGTAGAAACATCTTATAGAGATATATCAGTTTGACCATAGGATGAAGGCAGCTTAAGAAATACGAGGAAACTTCATAACATAAACATGGAAGAGACAACTTACTTGGATCATAACAACAAGATACCTAAATCTCCGAGCTTCTCTCCTTGCCATCCATCCACGCACAAAAGATTGAATGATGATTGCTGATCTGTTGGCATTTTTATATTGTTGAAAAGCTCTCAAGCATTTTTGCTGTCTGAAATTGCTCTGAATTTTAATTATTGCTTGCTTTTTCTTCATACAATTCCTTCTTAACTGCCAACCACGGAAATGACTCTGAATTTTAATTATTGCTTGCTTCTTCTTGATAAAATTCCTTCTAAACTGCCAACCACGGAAATGACTCTGAATCCTGGCTGCAGCTAAGGTCTGATTCTGAAGAGTTCTACAGATAAATTCCTTCCAAGCATTCTGAAAGGCCCTCCAACATTTTAGCCGTCGGAAATTACTTTGAATTTTTGTTATTGCTTGCTTCTGCTTCATAAACCTCATCCTCAACCTCCAACAGCGATAATAGCTCTGAATTTTAGTTGCAGCGTAAGTTTGTTTGTGTAGAGATCTGTGAAGAAAATTCTTCCATGCAAACTGAATCCTGGTTGCTGCTTCTATTTCACTATTATTTAGACCCTTGGCTTGGCGCTCAAGAGATGCATTCTCAGTGCAAGCATGACCAAGAACGTGGTATGACCTCACCATCCAACCACGAACATATTTTTGAATTACAATGGCAGCTTTGACAGGGTCAAGACCGGATGCATCACGTCTTTGAGCTATATAAATCTTTGCAGCTTGCTGTGTGAGCAACACTGATCTTCTTAAATTAACAAAATTGTGTCTCTCAACAATAAGCGTTGCAACTCTCTTGAGTTCTTCTGGCAAAGCGAGGGTCAAATATTGAAGTGAGAAACTTGGAAATGAAAAATATATATAACAAAAATGCTTTCAAGAGCGAATAACAGATCAAATTTCCTGACCACTGGCAGAACAGAATTTGTTGATCTTTGTATTTTTCTTTACGGTCAACCATGTCCTTACAACAGTTTGGACTAAACAGATTGCTTTCATCATCTTCAGAAAATTGCGACGCTCTTTCAGTCGTCTATAGTGAGACTGTATGATTGTTGCAGCATTTTCTGAAGCATCATGCAGGAGTTGCAAGGTTAAACGAAGAATATTACTTTCCACAAAGATGCTATTTATGGTGAATGCAATGAAAGGTCATAGAAGTCAGAGATACCATATTAAGTTAAATTTGAGTAAGCGATAAAATCAAGACAACCTTAGAAAAATGCATAAATTTTCAAGTATAGTTTCCATATCCAGAGTTTGGAACTCGCTGTGAACAGATTTCCCATGATAACTTGAACTAACAAGAATGCGGCAACAATCAATGAATATCAAAATCAAATTGCTTAAGAAGAAAAAAACATCTAAATAATACTGAGAAAATGTCATAGCTAACCGTATTGAGCTCCTAGATAGTGTTGACAATACATCAACCCAAAGCAGGATAATGGAAAAGGAAAACTATTACCAAAATTAACTAGAGAAGGAGCACAAAGTAACCTCTTAAAATGTCAAAGCTTGTCTTCTGAGCTGTGGAACAATTCGAAATAGAAGTGGCGGATCTTACAGAACTCTTGTAGTTTTGTTCTGTCATATTTCGCCACCAAGCCTGAATAGCCTTAAACTTTCTAGCAGCATCTGCATAATGAAATGCAAGGGGAATAAAGACTAGATTTAGTGCCCGATTCCAAAGGCTTGAACATTTAGTTTACCGTTGATACAAAAAAGCATTTAATTTACTGGAAAATGTGAAAACTTCTCATAATAATTTCCTTAAACCAATCACATCAAAAAAGTACATAAGCACACAAATATATATATCTACTCATGCCAATGCACACCACACACAGACTGTATATAAAATATTTAAAATGCTTTGATCATCACTAACATTAAAAGCCACGAAAAACAACCCTAAAGGATCAAACAGACTAATACTCTGGATTCTGTCAAAAAAACCTAATACTCTGGATTGACAAGAACCATCATTAGAATAACCTTTAGTCATATCTATGTCTCTTTCCTTATTGTGCACAACGGTATCTGAACTTGCTGACTGTCTTCGAGTTAATGAATGCCTCCTCTCTAGGCTTTGGCAACCGCAACCCAGTAGTTTATGGAAATTCAACTGATCCTGGCAAAAAATAGAAGAGGTCTTGAAGTGTTTTCTTAGCTAGGACAAGATCAAATTGTTCATAAAAGACTTCTGGGATCAGGCGTTACCACATTTTTCTTGACAATAAGCTGGGACAACAGGAAAACGAGCAAAATTACTACACTCTGATCACTGACTGCGCCATTATGCTCAAGTAAGTCGCTTATTTGCAGAACCTATATAACACCACATGCAGACAGTAAGATGTACAATAATATTGTATTTTTGACAAATAAACAAGTAAATGCCACATGCACAATCACCATTTAAACCACAATTTATCACTTAACACTGTTTTACCTCAAAGGGGGAAAAATCAGCTTTTAAAACATTAGCAGCATCTCTCATAATCTCACTTTTACCACACTTTATCAAGATTTTTAAGTAAATCAGAAATGTATAAGTAAACGGTACATAATCAATTAATAAGCATTAAACCAAACATTACCTCAGGAAAATTTCCCAATAATGTTGTCAGCTTCTGTGATAATATAAAATTGTGAACTGCATCTGTGTAATCAGTAGCAGACATGATTGATTTTTCACCTCTTGGTTCATGAGAATCCTGTTAAGACATAATAATAAGATAATAATACATATCACAGTAGAAAAGAATGAAAACATTGGGACAGAGCATCTGCAGTACCTTGTTAGAACAAGAACAAGACAGTTCTCTGCGGAAGTAATAATCAAGCAAACACCATATGGCTTTTCCATTATCCAGAGAAGAAAAGCTGTCTATTTTAAGATCATACTTTCCACAAATTGCCTACAACATTCATTTATATTCTTATTAACTGCAATGAAAAGAATAAAAATGCAAATTTAAAAGAGTAAACATGAAGAAAATGAAAATTCCCTAAGGACAACTATTTTGATTAACAAGTATATCAGACAAAAAGTTACCTAAAAGGTGCAGAAGAAGAAGAAAGTAGTATGGTTATGAAATAACAGAATACCTGGATCCAGTTTAAAAGTATTCCCATAAGAGTGGAATTGATTACATTCAAGCTATCCTGTAGTAACCATAGAAAAATGAAACTGAAAATATGAACACTAGGAAACCTTAATATACAAAAGAAGAAAAAAAAAAACATTAAAAAAATGAACTTATCTAGGTTTTCTAGTACTTAAGCATAAAGCTACTTGCTATACTTCCTACATGCACTTCGTTTTTTCTGTAATGAATTGAAAAACTAAATCAATTATCCAGACTTCCCTATTCCCCACTTCCCACACTTATCACCCCTTTTCTCATAAGAACTCAAGGAAAGTCTCAAGCGTACCATATTAAAGCCACCTATTTTGGATATCTCATCAGCAATAGTTGTTTTATCAATCAGAAGAGGCAGCTGCAAGTTCAATGAAAACAGAAGTGAGAGATAATGTATTAACATTGGCAAAAAATACTTATCTAAAAATTTCAGATAGATGAATTAGCAAACCTGTAAGTGAACAAATATATTCCACAACAAGGATAGAGTGAGTTCCTTATCCCCACTAGCAACATCATCTCCTGTAATCCTCAATCCGACTTCATCACATAGCATGACACCAGCCTGTTTCAAATATTCCAGGGCAACACCACAATTGGCCAAATTTTTCTTCTGCGTATCTGAAGGAACTACTATTTTCTGAGCATGCAACAAGCTGCTGAGTTAAAATTACATTCCATGGGCTGCTTAAAATAACTAATTGATCCTGATGTGTTAATTTTAGGGGATGTGAGAAATACTAACCATGAGGATAGAGGGGTCATGTCGCAAAAGTTGAATTACTCTACAGAGCCGCACCCCGTCTTGAAAATCCAAGAATAAATCTGATACTTGGAAATCGAACTCAACAAGAACAGACTGCATCAAGGTATATTTGGATAGTAAAAAGAATAAGAAAAGGAGCTGAACTTATAATTTCGTACTTCAAGGATGATATAGAGTTGATGATGTATAATCATCAGAATAAAGTGCCCCCAAAATAAGTTGAAGATGATTAGTGTTCAAAACATGCAAATGGTATATACATATGAATCCACAAGCACATAAGAACTATACATGGATTAAATGTAAACCGCATACCTGCTGATGAGAAACTTTGTAACCTACAATCACTAGATGTGCGAGAAGATTACCTTCTCCGTGCATAACATCAGATGACAGAAAATCTAGTTCCATATCATAAATAAGACAAAGTTAGCATATATAGCTTTAAATAACGCAATAAAAACATTCAAGCAAGAAGCAATAGAATTACCATTAAGGACTTGACGACTTGATTTTATACCAGATGAAACTGTGAACAGAAGAGGAGAACCTCCATCCACTCCATCAATACCGTACTTAAGAGGAAGAGTGGTCTGAGATTTAGCTCGATCAAGGATAAGAACAAGCAACAAAATTCTCTTCAATATAATATTCCCCAAATTCTCATAGTATCCCGGTCTGTATAAGCCTTCGACCTTCTTGTTATAAGCATAAGCCTTTGCAAGCCCAGGGTGCGAGAAAAACTGCTTTTCTATAACCATCTTCAAAAATGAAATATCTTGCATGGAACTATTATCTCCATCAGATGATAACAGGGAATCACCGCCAAAAATAATATACAACCCGATTCGGAGCCAAATAGGGTTGTAAGACATCAGAAGTTTAGTAGCATTTTCCTTCATTCTAACATCAGTAACTATAGGGCAATGTGCCTTCATTTTTAGCCTCCCTTCATCTATATTCTGAAAATTAATTAAGAAAGACAATAAGACTGCAATGCCACCACCAACTAATTAAAAATATACTTACAATATGAGTAAATCATCACTAGTTTAACAGTCATTCCTACATAGAAAAGTGAAGAGAAAAAGAAAATAGAAACGAAATTAGAGAAGCGAAACCTTAACGACTTGAGTCATGGCATTGAGAATCTCCTTGCAATTTCCCAAACTCAAATAAACCCGCATCCGCAGCTTCAAATCATCGAAACTACAAACTTCCTTCAAGGAAGACCTCAAAATCGAATACTTGGAGCTGGAAATATCCGCGGCTATGTTTTCCTCTGATTCATCCCCTCTCCACCACAACTCCCTCATCCTTTTGGGGCTTCTCCAGGTACTATCCACTCGAACAACATTGCTGTCGTCGCGGCCATTAATGGAGAGATCACATCCACAAGACTTGGGATTCTGGAAGAGGAAATTCAACCAAACGGTGAGAGATTTGGACAATGACTTGAGCGATTGTTCTTTCTTGAGCTGTTCCTTGCGAGCCGACTGAGATTGCTGCAGCTCGAAGGCTTTGAGCTTGGCTGCGGCAGCGGCTTTGGATCTGTAGAGGGAAGAGGAAAGAGCAAAGGAAGGTCGAGAACGGTGACGAAATGACGAAGAAGTCCTCGGGGTTTGCTTGGAAGCAGTGAAGTACTGAGGACATGGTGAGTGGAAAAAGGGAGGCTTGGAAGGGCGATTGGGGGTCTTGAAGTTGGAAATGTCTTTGAAAAGGAAAGAAGAAGACGAAGTAAGAGGTTCTTCCTCCATTTTTGGTTTAAATTTGATAAACAAATTCAAATTTTTCAGCGAATTTATCGGGAGAGAAAGAGGTCTTTTCCAGCAGAGAAAGAATTAATTTAGTGGGTGAGCAGTGCAGGGAAGAGGAAAAGGAGAGGGAGGTTCTTTTTTTGAATTTGAATATCAGGAGCCGGCCAGTAACGTTACGATGAAGCCGGGTCCGGAGACACGTGGGGAAGCCGGCTAATAGCTTTCACTCGTGTTGTTTGTGATTGAGTTTTAAAAGATTGGTTTAGCCCCCAAAGCTGTATCTTAAACAATATTTTAGATTAGTTTGGTACCAAGAATTGTAAATTGCGATCCTGTCAATCCAACCCAAACAAAAATGGTATGTTTGTACCCTTCTCATAATTTTGACACGTGTTCAAGTTTATCACTATATTATTTTTAGGGGTGTCAATCAATTTTAAAAATTCTCATTTTAATCACTTTCGTTAAATCTGTAAACGAAAATCTCTCGTGGCATTCTAGCTAATTTTTGTTGTTTTCCAGCTTGGATATTAATATTGCCTTCAAATAATTATTTTCCTTTATTTTTAACTATTGGGAATCGACCCGATTAAGTAACGAACAAATAAAAATAGTAGAAGAAATTAAAAAATTAAACAAACAAATTTAACATAGAAAAATTCCTCCAAAGAGGATAAAAAATTACGGGTAAAGATAATTTACTATAATGAAAAAAGAAAAAAAGAGTACAAAATATGAATATAAAAACTAAACCCCGAAACCCAAAAATAAAGAACTCTCAAAACGTAAACTCTCTAAAAGTGTTATGAGTTCTAATATTTTAATGGGTATATTTTTTAAGGTTGTAAAAGCCTATTTATAGGCTAAATTCGTAGGTCAAATAAATTATGCTAATAAATACTAAATATATTATACTAATAAATACCAAATCTTCTAGAAAAAAAATATATTTTGTTTAACTTGACTTACAAGCAATCTCTTATTTTATTTAACAATCTCTAACTTGACACGAATTCTCACAACGTTATATTTGCCAAAACCTGCCACGGGCCTATCTTGAACTATGCAGGGAATTAACTAAGTCGAATCTATACTTAGAAATTGGAAGACTTCTAGCCTTCAACTTGTGCACTGCAAAATCAAAACTAACCCAGGTCTTATTTTCACGAACACAGTGCCCTAACTTTTCCAAATCTACATAAAAAAGAGAATATCTCTTCAACGAAACGGTCATACATTTTTCCCTCCTATAACCAAGTTGCCTCTGCTCCAAACGAGTTGACTTCAACTCCGTAACCTATGAGGAATATCCAATTTCACCGGTCACTGTAGAACCTTTCAGAATATAAAGACTATCAGTCCTTTTACCTTTTAACAAAACAAGAGCCCTATTATGCACCTTAATGTCGCTTGACTCGATGTTGATTCTACAACCTTTTGAATCTAAAATACTAAAAGAGATAAGATTCTTTCATAAATCATGTACATAACTGACATATGAGAGCGTACTTGTAACGACCCAAAATTCACGGGTATCAGAAAGTGCATTTTCGGGTCTTTATTTTTTTTAAAATAGATTCATAAATATTTATTAAAAATATTTACAAACTTAGTTATGTGGTTAATTAGGTTTTGGCTAGGTGAATTAGCTTGAATTAAAGTTAATTAAGTGTAAGGATTAAATTGAATAAAGGGTGAAAGTTTAATTATAGATTAAAGGAAAAGTGAAGGGACTAAATTAGTAAATAAACCATATGTAACACTTGTATAGTAAAAAGTAAATACAAGTGTATGGTAATTGTAAAATACGTGTGTAATAAATACATACATACATTTGTAATACATATATGTATTTACTTATTATTTAAGTAATAATTATTATAATATAATATAATAATATAATAACATGAAATAAATAAATAAATAAACAAAAAAGAAAAAGAAACAGAATAGCAAACGAAATAGGGAAAAGGGAAAGAAAAAGAAAGAATGAAAATTAAGGATTTTGAGGTTCAAAGCTTAATTGGTAAGTTAATTAAGTCCATTTTTAAAAAAATTTAGTCCCTTTCTTGAAATTTTTATGTTTTTGGAATTCTAGAAAAAATACTACTTGATTTAAGTTGAAATTTTGAAAGTTAGTGGATTTTAGATGTTGTTCATGTTGAATAAATAATTAAAGTATTAGGGGTTAAATTGATAGAATTTCAAGTTAGAAGTGAAAAGGATTTAATTGTAAAATAAATCATAAGTTTTAAGTAATAGGGACTAAATTGAGAGAATTTTAAAATTAGGGATTTATGGTGAAATTGGAGAGTTAAATTTAGTTTTAAGTGTTAATTGAATGAAAATATAGAATAAATTGTGAAGAAAATAAAGTTAGTTTTGGTTAGAGATTAAATTGGTATCAACATCCAAAGTCAATCTCGAACTCAAAGTGGTGAAATATATTTCTTTTGGCAATGGCATGTACCTAGGTTATCATATGTATGTCATTTTGAGAAATGGTTGTAAGTGATGATATAAGATGATTTTAGTTGATTATATGTATAAGTTTATGAGTTATGTTGAGATTATAAAATGGTATGTTATGGTTGAAGTATGAAATAACTTAACATGTGCAAATTTTAGGTTGAAATTTGGTATAAAGTTTGAATTGGTTTAAATGAAGTTAAATGGATTAAGTTAGTTAGTATTTGTAAAGCATCTATGTTGGTGCATTGATTAGGCCCTTAGATTGATGAATTTGGCATGTATTAAACGTATTTGAATGTGTTTTGGATTGGTTGAACAATTGGATTTTGAGTTGCTTGTTGTTCAAAATTTGCAGGGTTGGTAAACTTGATGTTTAAGGCTCATTTTGAGTCCACACGACCTGGAACACATGCGTGTGACCAGACCATGTGAGACACATGGCTTATACATGGGTGTGTGGTTAGGCCTTGTGTCCCTTGCAACTTAAATTTTCAAAACAGAATGCTCAAGTATTACCACACGGGCAGAGGCACGGGCGTGTGTCTCAGCCGTGTGAGAAACACGGCCTAGCACATGGGCATGTGTTTCGACCGTGTGAAAACTGCATTTAATTTTTGCTTAAGTTAGAGAGTTACACGGGGTTGGACACGGCCTAAAGCATGAGCATGTTTAGGGTCACACGGGCGTGTCCCTAGACCACACAGGCGTGTGTGCCCTACACTTAGGAAAAATTTTAAGATTTCACGAAAAATTTTTGAGTTTCCAATTGAATCCTGATTTGTTTCCAACACGTGATTTGGGCCTCGAGGGCTTAATAAAGGGAAATTATGATTAAATTATGATATGTATGTTATGTTATATATGATTGTTCATATTTGTTCTGAAATGTCCAGTAATGCTCGTAACTCTGTTCCAGCGACGGATAAGGGTTAAGGGGTGTTACATTTAGTGGTATTAGAGCTATTCAGGTTTAGCTGATTCTCGAACTAAATCAAGCTCGAAAATTGATTCTAAAGGTACATGTCATAATTGAGTCGAATTGAGTCGGGATTGGATGCTGATATATTTGTTTGTTTCTGTTTTATAGTTAAAAATGTTGAATGAATATATTGTTGATACTGATCAAAAAATGTATACTGGAGATGATGAATCATATGAAAGGGATAACATCGAGTGTAAATCCAATAAGGAACCAACCACCTAATGTCGAAAGAGGTAATGTTAGAGAGAGAGATGATTCACAGCTACTTAGGGTTATAGCTAATGCCCTTCAACGAGTAGTAGGAACTGTATCTGCTACGACATTTACTCCTACTACCCGACGAGCCCCGATAAAAGAATTATGTAAGTATGGTGCCACTGAATTTCTAGGTTTAAAAGGAGTCGATCATTCTACTATTGAAAATTGGATGGAGTCTACAAAAAGAATTCTACAGCAACTTGAATGTACTCCCCGGGAAAGTTTATTATATGCTGTTTCTTTATTACAAAAGGAAGCATATGTATGGTGGGAATCTGTAACCCGACATGTACCGGTAGAACATGTAAACTGGGATTTCTTTCAAAGAGAATTTTAGAAGAAGTATGTGGGTGAATTATACATTGAAGATAGAAAATAGGAATTCTTGATGCTAAAACAAGGTGAAATGTCAGTGGTTGACTATGAATGGAAATTCTCACGACTCAGTAGATATGCTATTGAGTATGTGCCAACCGAAGCTGATAGTTGTAAACGGTTTTTATGGGGTTTACGTGATGAATTACGAGTACAACTGGTATCTATCAGAATTATAGAATTTGCAAACTTAGTTGAAAGGGTAAAAATAGTTGAACAAGTACTGGGTTTAGATAAAAAAACTTGAAAATACTTATCTGTTCGGGAAACGTTCCGGAGCTACTAGTTCAAATCCGCAACCAAAAAGATCAAAAGAATCTCAAGGTAATTAGAGATCGAGTTTCAAATCAGAAAAATGTGATAGAAACCGTGGATGACAGATAACAGTTTCCACTGGTAGTCTACGGGGTCCATCTCGGGATACTAAAATTCTAGATTGTGAACACTATGGGAAAAAGCATAGAGGTGAATGCTGGAAATTGACTCGAGGTTGTTTCCGTTGCAGATCTACATATCATTGTATTAGAGACTATTCGAAGAATGGAAATGTTGTACCTGTTACATCTTAGAGATTTGTACCTACTTCTAAGTGAATAGGGCCTTAGAGGTATGTGAAGATTAGGCTTGGTAAAGTGGCTATAGGCAAAAGCCCAGTAAGTGGTTCATTTTCCCACAAGGTGAGGAGTGGTGGACGGCATTAGAAGAGAGGTGTTTTAAATCGATCTTTCAAGGTAAGCCATGGTAGTTTGACTTAGGGATTTCGACAGATACCTAAGTCAAGAGATACATTCGGATTCCAAATCGCAAGGTAAGCATTAATGTGCAATCGTCTATAGCCCTATTTTGATACTTAAATATATTCCTTATTATCTTGGAAGCCGAAAAACTAACCTATGTATAGATCTAGTGCTTGACCGAATACAAGGAGGAGTATAGCAAAGATTTCGGGACTTGATTCTTAAACCAATCGGCAACAAGGTAGGTTTTAAGTGTAATAATCCTATTGGGATTTGGATTTGTGGCCGAATGGGTTTTCATTAAATTTTTAATATTGGCGAATGTAGGAGTTAAGGATCTAAAGTGTTAGATCGGATTTTCGGTTTCGTGAAGGCATTAATATCGTGTGTATACCCTACACTATTTCTTAATAAGTTAAGGCAACTTTTAATATGTATGTATGCTATACTGAATGTGGAAAATATGGCTAAGTACCATGCTATCGTACACGTTACTAAGGTACGTTTCCTACTCTACTATGAGTATGATAAGACTTGTTATGCCATGAATATGAATATGATAAGAATGTGAAATCGGGCCTAAGGCAATATGTTGCATGATTTTGTATGACATGGGCATATGGGACATTATGAAAAAGGGGAAGTGAATGTGGTGACCTAAGACCACGATATCTGAATGTGGTGACCTAAGACCACGATATCTCGAATATGGTGTCTCATGACACAAAGTATGTATCTGGTGGCTATGCCACGAATTTTATAAGGGGCGATGAGCACGCCGATTGCAGCGACGCCTTCGATGGTGTGTAGCGGATGGAGGGTTGACTTAGTAGTCCCCACGGTGTGCAAGATGGTACGGGTGATGTGTAGCGGATGGCATATAGGCTTGGGTTCGGGAATGCATCATTAAATGTAAATTATGATATGTATGAATATAATTTGTTATGCCTAAATTTGATAAGACTTAGTGTTTGTGTACACATTGAGTCTGTGGTGTTCCTACTCAACAATCAAAAGCCAGAGTATCAGCTCGAGCTTATGTTGTACGGACCCGTGAAGAGGGTGATGCATATGATGTGGTGACAAGTATATTTTTATTGCATTCAAAACATGTTTATGCTTTAATAGATCTTGGATCTTTACACTTATATGTTAATACAAAATTAGTTGAGACAAAAATTTAAAATTTGAGATGTCTAAAGTATCAATAGCAGTGTCTATTCCATTGGGGTAAACTG
This sequence comes from Gossypium rotundifolium, assembly GCA_025506655.1. NCBI lineage: Eukaryota > Viridiplantae > Streptophyta > Magnoliopsida > Malvales > Malvaceae > Gossypium > Gossypium rotundifolium. Next base: position 22,395,975 of record CP106727.1, read on the forward strand.
TGCTAGTGAATCAAGTATGTCGAAGATGTCCATTAATGATATATGATAGAATCTTTTCTGTTGATTTGTTGATAATGTCCTTTGGTGATTTTGATATAATTTTGGGAATGGATTGGCTTACTGAGCATGGGGTAATCTTATACTGCTGTAAAAAGAAGATTACTATTCAGAGTGAAAGTGGTGACAAAATTGAGGTAAATAGGCAGAGCATCAGGTTCCTACTGGATTACTTTAGCCTATTAATATTTCAGAATGGAAATAAGATTGTATTACGATGGATTTTGTAATGGGTTACTGTTGTCAGCAAGTAAAAAAAATGTCGCTTGGGTGATTGTTGATCATCTTACAAAGTCAACTCATTTTATAGCAGTTAAAAATGATTGGTCACTCCAGAAACTTGCTGAAGTTTATATTCGGGAAATTGTGAGATTGCATAGTATTCCTGTATCAATAATTTCTGATCGGGATCCGCGGTTCACATCGAGATTTTAGAGGTAGTTGCATGAATTACTTGGTACTTGACTTAACTTTAGCACAACTTTTCATCCACAGACCAATGGACAATCTGAGCGAGTTATTCAGATTTTAGAAGATATGCTTTGAGCTTGTGTCATTGATTTTGAATCAGGTTGGGAACGTTATTTACTGTTAGCTGAATTCGTATACAATAATAGTTTCCAATCAAGTATTCAAATGGCTCCGTATGAAGCTTTATATGGTCGTAGATGTCGATCACTTGTATGTTAGATGGAATTAAATGAAAGAAAGATGACTGGGCCAAAATTAATTCAAGAAACGGAGGACACTGTTAAGAAGATTCGAAATAGATTGAAGGCATCTTTTGACAGACAAAAATCGTATGCAGATTTGAAATGTTAGGATATTGAGTATTCTGTAGGTGATAAAGTATTTATCAAAGTTTCGCCTTGGAAGAAAATTTTGAGATTTGGTTGAAAGGAAAAATTGAGTCCTCGTTTTATTGGGTTGTATGAGATTATGGAAAAGTTGGGCCAGTTGCTTACCATTTAGCTTTGCCTCCGAAATTACAAAAGATTCACGATGTTTTTCATGTTTCAATGATCAGAAGATATAGATCAGATCCCTCTCATGTTATTTCGACAGAAGATATTGAAAGCAGACCTGATTTATCATATGAAGAGGAGCCGGTTTAGATATTAGTTCGAGAGGTGAAAGAGTTATGTAATAAGAGAGTTCCATTAGTGAAAGTGTTATGGCGTAGTCATAGTATTGAAGAAGCAACTTGAGAACCTGAAGAAACTATAAGATCTTAGTACCCCCACCTCTTTTCAGATAAATTTCAAGGATGAAATTTATTAAGGGGGAGACATTTAACGACCCAAAATTCACGGGTATCGAAAAAGTGCATTTTTGGTTTTTGTAAAACGGATTCGTAAATATTTATTAAAAATATTTACGAAGTTAGTTGTGTGGTTAATTAGGTTTTGGCTAGGTGAATTAACTTGAATTAAGGTTAATTAGATGTAAGGATTAAATTGAATAAAGGGTGAAAGTTTAATTATAGATTAAAGGAAATGTGAAGGGACTAAATTAATAAATAAACCATATGTAACACTTGTATAGTAAAAAGTAAATACAAGTGTATGGTAATTGTAAAATACATGTGTAATAAATAAATACATACATACATTTGTAATACATATATGTATTTACTTATTATTTAAGTAATAATTATTATTATAATATAATAAAATATTATAATAATATAATAACATGAAATAAAAAATAAAGAAACAAAAAATGAAAAAAGAGAATGAAAAAGAAATAGAATAGCAAACGAAATAGGGGAAAAGGGAAAGAAAAGAAAGAAGAAAAATTAGGGTCTAGAGGTTCAAAGCTTAATTGATTAGTCAATTTAGTCCATTTTCTTGAAATTTTTATGTTTTTGGAATCCTAGAACAAAATACTACTTGATGTAAGTTGAAATTTTGAAAGTTAGTGGATTTTTAGATGTTGTTCATGTTGAATAAATAATTGAAGTATTAGGGGTTAAATTAATAGAATTTCAAGTTAGAAGTGAAAAGTGATTTAAGCTGTAAAATAAATCATAATTTTTAAGTAATAGGGACTAAATTGAGAGAATTTTGAAATTAGGAATTTATGGTGAAATTGGAGAGTTAAATTTATTTTAAGTGTTAATTGAATGAAAATATAGAATAAATTGTGAAGAAATAAAGTTAGTTTTGGTTAGGGATTAAATTGGAATTTAGGCAAAAGTTGAGTATAAATTGAACTATTCAATGTGAAATTGTGTTGTATTGATAAATTTCAATTGTTTTAATTTCCGTAGCTAACGTCGATCCGAAACCTCGGCTAAGAAAGGAAAAGACAAAATTAACGAGCAGTAACTCGAGAATTCTGGTTTTTATTTCTATAATCCGAATCTAGTCATATTAATTGTTGTATTTTGATTAATATGTATGGTTAGTGAAATAAGGTGAGTATTGATATTATGATATTGAATTGAATTGAATTGACTATGTAAGTATATGTGATTAATTGAATTAGAATGAATATTGTTTGAAATTGAAAAGTGAATTGAAACCCTATTAACTATATCGGGCTGAGTCGGATATTGTTGGCATGCCATAGGATTGGAAGAGTTCAGGGATACTTCAACCACGAGTTGATGAGACACTGGGTGTCAAACTATTACTTTGGATAAATTCGATGAGGTATTGGGTACCAATTTACTTCGGCAAGGCCGATAAGACACTGGGTGTAAACTTGTTACTTCGAATTATCCGATGAGGCACTGGGTGCCATACTTGTGTGTTTTGGTTGGATCCGTGTATCTACCAAAGTCCGAGTCCTATTAATAGGGGTAAATAAATGAATTTGCAATATGAATGATATTGGTTGATTTTGAACATGAATTGGATTGGAATATTGAGTTGAATTATGAAATTGAAATGCATGAATCAAGGGTTCATGAAAAAAGTATTGTTATTGCCAAATGATATGTGAATTCAAAGTGAGAAAAACTATTTGAAATAGCTATTGAAAAACTATTTGAAATAGCTATTGATGAGAATTAAATGTGTGATATATGATTTATATGTGAAATGATTAATTAAATAGATTTGGAATTATATGAGTTAAATGTACATGTTTAATTATTCTGTTTTAAAATATTAGGATTATAAAAATACCACTGAGTTTATACTCAGCGTAAGGTTTTTTTCGTGTGTAGGTTAGGTTAAAGTCAGATCGTTGAATTAGCATCCAAAGCCAATCTCAAACTCAAAGTGGTGAAGTATATTTCTTTTGGTAATGGCATGTACCTAAGTTATAATATGTATGTCATTTTGAGAAATGGTTGCAAGTGATGATATAAGATGATTTTAGTTGATTATATGTATAAGTTTATGAGTTATGTTGAGATTATAAAATGGTATGTTATGGTTAAAGTATGAAAGAACTTAACATATGCAAATTCTAGGTTGAAATTTGGTATAAAGTTTGACTTGGTTTAAATGAAGTTAAATGAATTAAGTTAGTTAGTATTTGTAAGGTGTCTATGTTGGTACATTGATTAAGTCCTTAGATTGATGAATTTGGCATGTATTAAAGGTATGAATGTGTTTTGGATTGGTTGAACAATTGGATTTTGAGTTGCTTGTTGTTCAAAATTTGCAGGGTTGGTAAACTTGATGTTTAAGGCTCATTTTGAGTCCACACGACCTGGCACATGGGCATGTGACCAGACCGTGTGAGACACATGGCTTATACATGGGCGTGTAGTTAGGTCGTGTGTCCCCTGCAACTTAAATTTTCAAAATAAAATGCTCAAGTATTACTACATTGGCAGAGACACGGGTGTGTGTCTCAGCCATGTGAGACACATGGCCTAGCACACGGGCATGTGTTCAGGCCGTGTAAAAACTGCATTTAATTTTTGCTTAAGTCAGAGAGTTACACGGGGTTGGACACGGCTTGAAGCACGGTGTGTTTAAGGTCACACGGGCGTGTGTGGCCTGCACTTAGGAAAAATTTTAAGATTTCACGAATAATTTTCTGAGTTTCCAATTGAATCCCGATTTGTTTCTAACACGTGATTTGGGCCTCGGGGGCTCAATAAAGGGACATTAGGATTAAGTTATGATATGTATGTTATGTTATTATATGATTGTTCATATTTGTTCTGAAATGTCCGGTAATGCTCCGTAACTCTGCTCCGGCGACGGATAAGGATTAGGGGGTGTTGCAGTCCTAATCGTCCCATCGTGCATTCTAATTATAACAGTATCAATATCGATTACCTTATTGGATGAATCGTTTCTCATGCATACAACTCCACCTTCAACTGAACTGTATGTGCAGAACCATTCTTTGTTGGGACACATGTGGACACATGTGGAAAGAACATCTTGAATCTAGGATCCACTTGGACATAATCTCAGAACTATCGCTCATTGACACTAACAAGAAATCATCATCGCTTTTATTGGCCAAATTAGCACTTGTTGCATCTTTCTTGTTACTCTCAGCAACCCTTTTATTTCATAGTTTATAACAATCTGCTTTGACGCAACCTAACTTCTTACAATAGCGGCACCTTTTGTCTCACTTATTTGATGCTACCAAAACGAAAGCTTGCCTATCTGCCTTACTATTTGAACCAAACTCATTGTCGAGTTTGTCTTTACTCAAAAAATAACCCTTCAAGTCCTCTAATGAGAGTTTGTCTCTGCCATAAATTAGAGTCTCCCTAAAGGACTTGTATGAAGAGGGTAAAGAGCACAATAATAGCATAGTCTAATCTCCATCGTCAATCTTAAATTCAACATTCTTTAAATCATTCAAAAGAGTAATAAATTGACTAATGTGATATCTATCACCCGAACTTACCACAGATTGAAATTTGTAACACCATCGAATTTCTCAATGTCAAACCTTATTGCTATCATCTCTAAATAGGCTAATCTACAAAAATTTGAACTAGCTCTAATACCACTTATTGGGGATCGACCCGATTAAGTAACGAACAAGTAAAAAATAGCGAAAGAAATTGAGAAATTGAACATACAAATTTAACGTGAAAAAACCCCTCTAAAGAGAATAAAAAATCATGGGTAAAGATAATTTTACTATAATGACAAAAGAACAAAGAGTACAAAAGATGGAGATAAAAACTAAACTCTGAAACCTAAAAACAAAGAACCCTTAAAACGTAAGTACAAAATTTTCCAAAAGTGTTATAAATTATAATATTTAATAAGTGTGTTTTCTAATATTGTAAAAGAGCCTATTTATAGGTTAAATTCGTAAGTCAAATAAAATATACTAATAAATGCTAAATATAATATACTAATAAATACTAAATCTTCTAGAAAGAAAATATATTTTATTTAACTTGACTTGCAAGCAATCTCTTATTTTATTTAACAAGAATTTAGGTCACACAACTCTAACATTAATTACATTAATTTCTTTGGCAAAAAAAAAAAAATCTAATTTTATATTTTAAAATGAACAAGAATAACCAAATTTGTCCAATATTGAAATAAAAATTAAATTTTGCACCAAAGACGATACAATAAAAGTCTCATTTAAATCTAAATAAAATAAAATTGTAAATAATAATCTAAACGTTTCCTACTAAATGACCATTGCATATGTAGATGTATCTTTCATTTGACATTTGGCAATTCTAGCAACCTACATTGACACATTGGTGCGAATTATTGCATTGAATCTATTCATCATGTGCATCTAATTACCGTAGTCAAATTAACCTTAAAACAAATAAAACCAAGAAGTGTATATTTGCCGAGCATGATAATCGGTAAAATTCTTATTTTAATGACTTGTTGCGTTACACAGAAGAAACAACTCTTGTTATTGTTTCCTTTTGGATCCTTAATTTTATTTCTCCTTTTCTTCTTCTTATACTTCAAGGTAGTGACTAAGTGAGCACTTTGTATTTTTTTTTTTTTTTCTTTTTAAACACAATATGAGATGAATTCATTCAAAAAATGCATTTTAAATTAAATAATATTTTTAAAGATTAAATTCAAGATTAGTGAAATTTTGTTTATATGTGTCGAAACTATTTTTTTGTTTGAAAAACGGGCCGACTTTAAAAAGAAAAACGGAGTCGCCACCAATCATTCTTGAAGTGCGATTGGGTCACTTTAGAAAATATTTTGGTCTACGAGTTTTAAGAAAACGGGTGCGGGAGTCGGTTACGCACGAGGAAGGATTAGCACCCTCGTAACGCCCAAAATTGGTACCATATTAATTGATTAATGTCCTTAATGTCATAAAAAAATTTAAAATATGAATCTTTAAAGAAAAATTTGGATAACTCGCATTGGATATCGAAATTCTCTTGTCCCGAAAAGGTGAAATACCACATCCAGCACGGTAGGACACGATGTTTCAAACCCTCGATACTAAGATCATTTCATGATTTTCAGAAGTCACGTCTTGCGATTTGAAAATGGTATTTCACTATTTAGCCAAACTAAAAACCGAAACCCAGCACGATTGGGTACGGTTCCTTGAATTTCCAATCATGAAATATTGCCTTTATTTAAGAAACGCGATAAAAGAATCTTTGAAGGATATTTAGTTGTTTGAATAATGAAAATCGAAACCCAGCACGATTGGGCACGAATTTCTTGAACTTCCCAACACGAAACATTGCCTTATTTTCAAAAACATTAAAGGATATTTAGTGATTCAGATGAATGAAAATCGAAGCCTAACACGATTGGGCATGATTTTTCGGACTTCAAACACGAAATATTACCTTTGTGAAAACCCTTTTTTATGAATTTTAAAAACATAAAGATAAAACATTGAAATGTAAACACGGTGATAATATTAACATTAACAAGAAATAGTAGTAAAAGAAATGAAGGTATACTTGATAATAATAAAAATAGTAGATATAAAAAATAATATATAATAATATACGATAAAATAATTAAAGTAAACCATAACATATAAATAAATATAATAGTATAAAAATAAAGAAAAATATTAGTAATAAAATAATATAATGATAAATATAATAAGTGCAAGATAGTAATAATAACATATATATGTAAAATAATAATGAAGCAAAAGATATAATCATAGTATATAAAACAAGCAAACAAGTATATATATAACAATAAGTATAATAGAAATAATAGTAGGTATGTATATCGAGGAAAAAAGTAAACCATAGTATTAATAATAACAAGACAATAATAATAAGATTAGCAAAAAAAAAATGATAGTAGTGATAATAAAATATTAGCAAGAAATATAATAGTAATAAATATAATAACAATAGTATGCATAATATAAAGATTCAAAGTAAAAATATTAAGAATAATAGTAATAATAAATTAAGAATAACAATAATAATACGCATAGCAACAAAGAAATGTAATAACGAAAGTAGAAATATTTGCTCGGTATGAAACACATGAATGTATTTTTTTTATTGAAAATAAAGATGTTTGAACATGAGCCTATTTCACAAAAGATTCTTATTGTTTCTAGGCTTAAAACAACAAGTGTGTTTTGAACGTTACTCTATGTTAGCTCTAAAAACTACAAGAATTTCTTCTGCAGTCTCGTTATTTAGAACACTTCCAGGCTCAAAGGGGCGAATGCCTCCTAGGTTTCCTTCATTTGATCCCTCATCGAATACGGCGTTGATGCTCAAGGTTTTCATTATATCCTTAGCCGTTTCTACATTCGTGTGTAGTAATGATGTTCCAGGGTCATTATAATATTATCTTTAGTTAATAAGGTTGTTTTGCGATATTAAATGCATATGATGAATGCAATGCAAATGCATGATATAAATGCAAAAATAAAAGGCATCGATTCTGGTTCAATTTCTTATAGAAAACTTATTTAAAGAACAAAATCCTTTACATAAAACAAAGTCACATATACGACCTAGCCCTTATGCCCAAAGTTTTAACTTTCTCAAGAAGCGAAGCTAACTCTCGACCCCGGTCCGACGTTGACTCGTATACTATACTTAACACATCAGCCTGAACCGCTAAAGTTTGTAAATGGTCGGCCACTTCTCGTATCTGAGTCACAGCTTCGCCCATAAGGTAGTCTCTTTCTCTGACTTGGTTCTGAGATCGTTGAAGTTGTTCTTTCTCTCGCTGGTTGTCTGCCTCCAATAGTTGGATCCGAAGCTCACTGTTTTGTAGCACCGTTTTGAGCTCCACCACCTTTCCTTTCAACTCTTCAATCTGGCTTAGGCTTGATTCCAACTTCACCGTAGAGTTGTGACTTTGACACAATGCCTTCTCTAATTCTGCTACTCGAGCTCTTAACATCTTATTTTCGCTTTGGCTCTCACCCACAATCTTTTTCAGGGCATCCTTTTGTGCCTGAACCCCATGGAATCTCTCCTTCCACTGGTCGACCTTGGCCTTCTCCTCTTGAACTTCTTGACGCCATTGTTCTGAGGTTTTACCCAGCCCAGCAGTCCTCATCGATAGATCAACTTCTTGTAATCGGACTTCAAGCTATCCAAATCTTCTTCGGCCTTCCTTTTTCCTTTCCTCAGCTTCTCAGCCTCTGATTTCTGGATATTAATATCTAACATCAAATTCATTTTTTCCTCTTCCGGTTGTTCTATCTTTTCCCTAACTCGAATTTTTACTTTCAAAGTCCCGCTTCATGATCTCCAACTCGAAGGGACTACTTGCGGTATTCCTCTATCGATCGAAAGCGTCATTCCGGTCGGCCCGGGATATTATCGTTTACTCTCCCGCCCGCCATGTATTATATTCGAGGTTGCCATTGGACCCATAGTAACTCTTTTCATCCGGTGAATCTGCCCCACGCATCAAAACTTCTCGAACTCTTTTCTTATAATTATTCCCACTATACGAGAATTCAAACCGAGCTAACCCATGCGTTACTGGGATAAACTGTCTCGATTGGTATTACCTTAACACGAGCAAAGGAGCATACCCAACGGCTCCCCAGATCCCTAACAGAGGAACCCAATCATAACCCCCACACCGGTAGAGGATTTCATCGGGAACGAACCAAGGAGCTCTTCATTCCACATCTTTTTCCTAAAGATTCTGAAGAAGCGCGATCCAGTTCTCTTCTGATATGTCATCTTTCCTGGGCACGGCTGCCAACTCCTTTAATGGGGAGTACTTCGCAAAAAAAATCGACAAGAAGTTTTATCTACTTTTCAGAAATGGCTATGGAACCACCCCAACAATAGTTGCGCGCATCCCATGAATCTTCCATCACCTGCTCTCCGGTACGCGTTTAAAGACCTAAACATTTCAGTAAGAATCGCTGGTACCGGCGTAATCCCTTTGTCAAGACGATCGAACAAATCAATAAGCGCTTCATCTATATGTCTCAAAGCCTTGAGAAAATTACCAAGCCATAGATACTTAAGGCGAAAATGTCAACTTTCCTCTTAACATCCGGTGTGCCACCATTAGGTCTCTCAAGCTTACCCAAGAGATGCATTTCCTTCACCCTTCCGTCAATTAGTGCCATGACCCATTGTTCGCTCATCCCCGTGATACTCACCACTTTTCTTTACAAAAGTCGGTGCATTAGCGTACCGAGTAAATTTTGTCGACCGAGCCCTTTGATTGCGAAGTAAAGCCGTATATTCCTCAACGGTAGGCACCAAGTCCACTTATCCAAACGTAAAAATGCCTATAAGCGGGATTCCAATATTGAGTCATAGCCCGAAACAAGTGTTTGTCCATTCTGATGTCGAGTAAGTAGGGTAGATCACCATAATTAAGGTAGAAAAGTTGCCTAGTTGCTTCATCCCAACAAGCCCATATATCTCTTAGTTCTTGGAGCTCATTCTGTGTCACACTGATGCGAGTGAAGTCCAATAATTCTGATGTGTAACCTTCGGTTAGACTATCCCTCTTCTCCAGCTGTGTCTTCTCTGACCATATACGCACGGCCACATTATCCTCTACTTTATCAAGGAATCCGTTCTCCATAACAAGCATTCTAACTTAGTAATTAAAACAGGAATCGACGTCCTTTAAGTATGAAATGACATGCAAATATACCAAAATAAAACAAGTTAGTATCACATAAAAGTAACCAAAGCAAGTGAAAAAATGTCTAACCACTACATAGGTAGCCACTAAGGTTTAGCATGGCTCTACCTAGGGTGGGCTCTTAAGGTTCACTATATGTGGTTTGGTTCTAAAGAAAGGGTACTGAACCAGCAGATTCCTCAATCCTCACTCATTATAGGCTTATCTTGATTGAGTTCGATTCAGAATACATTTCCCTATGGCCATGCGGAGGTGAAAACCTCACGGAACCATAGGTACGGATGTATCCCGGAAGCAGTCCCCTAGCCCATGCGGAGGTGAAAACCTCACGAAGGCATAGATTTTTGCTCCCACTAAAGGGGGTGACCACAACGGTCATGCAATATGAATGCAAAATATTCTATGTGTCTCAAACCAAAACAGATATAATGACGACACACGACTCATGCAAATGAAAACAAAAAAAAATTATTTTTGATAAAAGGACATTAATCAACCAATTTTACTACTTGACTCTCTTATAGGGTCCCCGATGGAGTCGCCAAGTCGTTGAACCATTTTTTGTTTGGAAAACGGGCCGACTTTAAAAAGAAAAACGGAGTCGCCACCAATCATTTTTGAAGTGCGATTGGGTCACTTTAGAAAACATTTTGGTCTACGAGTTTTAAGAAAACGGGTGAGGGAGTCGGTTACGCACGAGGAAGGATTATCACCCTCGTAACGCCCAAAATTGGTACCATATTAATTGATTAATGTCCTTAATATCATAAAAAAATTTAAAATATGATTCTTTAAAAAAAATTTGGATAACTCGCGTTGGATATCGAAATTCTCTTGTCCCGAAAAGGTGAAATACCACATCCAGCACGATAGGACACGATGTTTCAAACCCTCGATACTAAGATCATTTCATGATTTTCAAAAGTCACGTATTGCGATTTGAAAATGGTATTTCACTATTTAGCCACACTAAAAACCGAAACCCAGCACGATTGGGCACGGTTCCTTGAATTTCCAATCATGAAATATTGCCTTTATTTAAGAAACGCGATAAAAGAATCTTTGAAGGATATTTAGTTGTTTGAATAATGTAAAATCGAAACCCAAAGACGATTGGGCACGAATTTCTTGAACTTCCCAACACGAAACATTGCCTTATTTTCAAAAACATTAAAGGATATTTAGTGATCAGATGAACAAAAATCGAAGCCCAACACGATTGGGCATGATTTTCGAACTTTCAAACACGAAATATTACCGCTAGAAAACCCTTTTTTATGAATTTTAAAAACATAAAGATAAAAACATTGAAATGTAAACACGGTGATAATATTAACATTAACAAGAAATAGTAGTAAAAGAAATGAAGGTATACTTGATAATAATAAAATAGTAGATATAAAAATAATATATAATAATATACGATAAAATAATTAAAGTAAACCATAACATATAAATAAATATAATAGTATAAAAATAAAGAAAAATATTAGTAATAAAATAATATAATGATAAATATAATAAGTGCAAGATAGTAGTAATAACATATATATGTAAAATAATAATGAAGCAAAAGATATAATCATAATATATAAAAACAAGCAAACAAGTGTATATATATAACAATAAGTATAATAGAAATAATAGTAGGTATGTATATCGTAGGAAAAAAGTAAACCATAGTATTAATAATAACAAGACAATAATAATAAGATTAGCAAAAAAAAAATGATAGTAGTGATAATAAAATATTAGCAAGAAATATAATAGTAATAAATATAATAACAATAGTATGCATAATATAAAGATTCAAAGTAAAAATATTAAGAATAATAGTAATAATAAATTAAGAATAACAATAATAATACGCATAGCAATAGTAAATGTAATAACGAAAGTAGAAATAATGATAAAAAATATATATATATATTAAAACAGTAAGTACCATTTAAAAAATAACCAATTTGTGAACAAATTAAAACAAGGATCAAATTAAATCAAAACAGAAACTTTAGGGCTGAATTTAAAACAAGAAAACGATAGAAGGGCTCAATCGTGATGCGCACGCAACTTGGAGGGTCCCAAAAAAAAAATTAATCCCTCCCCTGAAACAATACGTTCGACGGGGACTAAAGTGGAATGAAAAATTAATTTTAGGGTAAAATTTTTTAAAAAAATAGAAAAACTGATTTAAAACAGCATGCAAGTAGAGAGGGCTGAACGTGCAATTTACCCATTTAGGGTAAATGCGCATGGATTCCCCTCTCCAAAGGTAAAACGGCGCCGCTTACAATGCTTTAAAATCTGGGAAAAAAAACATTTCTCTTCCACTTTACCCTCTGTTTCAAATAAATCAAAACCAGAAACCCCTAGCCCCTTTTTCTTTTTTTCTTTTTTAGGGTTTCAATCTCTCCCTCGCCGCTCGTCACCACCGGTCAGGCAACCGTCCACGCGTAATAACGACGCCTCGGTAAGTTTCTTACCCCTTTTCTTTGTTTTCAGATCTTCCTAAAAAGTAAAAGACTATATAGAACGAATAAGTCTTGCGAAAATCACCTATGAAAACTATTTCTTACTCAAATGTCTGCTTATTTTCACAAAAAATTGCTTTAATCAACTGATACTGTGTATGGTATTTCTGGAAATTGTGAGTGTATTGCTCTCTTGTAGAAACCGTGTGTATTCCTTTCTATTTCCTTCCAAAAAAACCCCCTAATACAAGTTTTTCTTTCAACCTTTATAGCAAAATAAAATAAAATAAAATCCAAAAATAGAACAAAATCTAAAATACTATCTGTTGGTTGCTTTGCTGGCCTTTTCCCTTCTTTTCCGCAGGTGAAGGCAACGTGGAAGTGCACACTGCGGAGAGCGGGGCGTCGTGTGCAATTGGGGCTGTTGGCGGCGGTGCAGAACAGTGGCTAGGTTTCTGTCAAAGTTTAGGTGGTTAGGCCATCTAGGTTTGGGCTTTTAATCTTGGGCCTGCTGTAATTTGTTTTATTTTTCTGGTTTCCTGTTTGGGCTCTAGTTAGGGTGAAAATTGGGTCATAAAGCTGCCCCTCTTCACTTGTTGTCGTGTAACGAAACAAAGCAAAGATTCTAAAAGAGCCAATTTTGCCCCGTTTTGTTGAGTATTGACTTGACGTTTCTTTCCTTCAGGTAGCCTTTGCTTTAACCCACTACATCTTCAGGGGCATAAGAATTTCATTTCAATCCACTCCATTATTGCTTAGGAGATAAGATTTGTTGCTCTACTCCACTCTTGGAGATAAGATCTACTATTTTAACTCGCCCACTCGCTGCCGGTGGAGATAAGGTCATAATCTTGATCTACTCCACTCCCTTTCGGTGGAGATAAGATCTGTTGTTCTCGACCGCTCCACTCCTTCTCAGTGGAGATAAGGTATGTGGCTTAAATCTGCTCCATTTCTGATACATGGAGATAAGATTCATCATATTTGATCTGCCCCACTCCTACTCAGTGGAGATAAGATCTGTAATTTTTGATCTCCTCCACTCCTGCTCAGTGAAGATAGGGTCCGCTATGATCTGCTCCACTCCCGCTCAGTGAAGATAAGATCCACTTTCTTTCAGCCTGCTCCACTCCTTCTCAGTGGAGATAAGGCTATAATCTCGACTGCTCCACTCCCTTTCGGTGGAGATAAGATCTGCTCTTTCTTTCAGCCTGCTCCACTCCTGCTCAGTGGAGATAAGGCTATAATCTTTCGATCTACTCTACTCCTGCTCAGTAGAGATAAGATCTGTTATCTTCAATCCGCTCCACTCCTACTCAGTGGAGATAGGATCCACTATCTTTAGCCTGCTCCACTCCTGCTCAGTGGAGATAAGGCTTCAGTCTTTCGATCTACTCTACTCCTGCTCAGTAGAGATAAGATCTGTAGTCTTCAATCCGCTCTACTCCTTCTCAGTGGAGATAGGATCTACTATCGATCCGCTCCCACCTCGCCAAGTGGAGATAAGGCTTGATCTTTCGATCCGCTTACTCTCGCCAGAGAGATAAGATCTGTTGTCTTCAATCCGCTCCACTCGCCAAAGGAGATAGGATCTATATCTTTAGCCTACTCCACTCCTACTCAGTAGAGATAAGGCTTCAGTCTTTTGATCTGCTCTACTCACCTCGCCAGAGAGATAAGATCTGTTGTCTTCAATCTGCTCCACTCCTTTCGGTGGAGATAGGATCTATATCTTTAGCTTTGCTCCACTCGCCAGAGAGATAAGGCTTGATCTTTCGATCTGCTCTACTCTCTTTCAAGAGAGATAAGATCTGTAATTTTCGATCCGCTCCACTCCTCTTTCAAGAAAGATAAGATCCGCTATGATCTGCTCCACTCCTTCTCAGTGAAGATAAGATCCACTTTCTTTCAGCCTGCTCCACTCCTGCTCAGTGAAGATAAGATCTGCTCTTTCTTTCAGCCTGCTCCACTCCTACTCAGTGGAGATAAGGCTATAATCTTTCGATCTACTCTACTCCTGCTCAGTAGAGATAAGATCTGTTATCTTCAATCTGCTCCACTCCTACTCAGTGGAGATAGGATCCACTATCTTTAGCTCTCCACCTCTCGGTGGAGATAAGGCTTCGATCTTCGATCTGCTTACTCTCGCCAGAGAGATAAGATCTAGTCTTGAATCCGCTTTACTCCTCGCGGTGGAGATAGGATCTACTATCTTTAGCCCGCCCACTCGCCGGTGGAGATAAGGCTTGATCTTCGATCCGCTTACTCCTCGCCAAGAGAGATAAGATCATTATCTTCAATCCGCTCCACTCCTTCTCGGTGAAGATAGGATCTCAGATCTTTAACTCGCTCTACTCCTGCTTTCGGTAGAGATAAGGCTTGATCTTTCGATCTGCTTCTACCCTCTCCAGAGAGATAAGATCTGTTGTCTTCAATCCGCTCCACTCCCTTTCAAAGAAGATAGGATCTGTATCTTTAACCTGTTATCTTTGCTACATTATCCTCTGGGGAACCTACCTATAAAATTAATTTCATGGGGTATATACTTATGCCAAAAGATTAGGATGTTATGAAAAATGATCCTAACCATATGTACTATGAATGTTATGAATGAATGCAAAATGTCATGAGAATGATCCATTTCTAACACTTGGGCAGTCATTGCTTGCCATTTATTCAGGTGACATCTCCGACGATGTCTTTTGTTCACCGATACTTCTAACAGATAATCAAGATGTCGCCACCTTGCTAGGCCCTTATCTCAATTACTCCGAGCCTTTTAAGCCTAGTTAGTTCTAAACAATTGTCCTGTTTGAATCTTGTATTTTTAGAGACTTTCGAGTAATATGCAAAACTTCTTTTGAAAGCATTATTAGTTCAAGAATCATTATTTCAATGAAAATGCTTGAAAAAGACCATAATAATGGACAAGAAAGAAACTAATTAGGAGTATAGCTTAAAATAAATAAGATAGCAAAATGCAATCAAAAAGGAAATTTATTGGTAGTGTATTTTGAAATGAGCAAATTAAGAATGGGAAAGATGACAATTAGGTGCCCTAGATATCGCCGACTGAGCTTCTTTGTTCAAACTTCTTGAGGACCATTTAAGCTCAATATGTGCTTAGGGGATCCGGAGTACTTTGTCGATGCCCCAAGATGAAACATACTTCATCATTGTTAATTCAAGCGTAGCAAAACCATCAGATGCCCCATCACGATTTGATCATAATTTGAGCCGCCTTTTGGGTTTTCGACTCAAAGCCCTTTAGTCTCAAAGTGCCTTTTGCGGGTTTTCACTTTGGCCTCTCCATTTTTTTTTTTTGCGAAAAACCTCAAAGCGCCCTTTTGCGGGTTTCCGCCTTGGCCTATTTCCTTTTTGAACAAAGTGTTTCTTGGCTGAATCCACATTAATTGGATTTGGCCGACTCCTGCCATCTATCTCGGCTAGTCTCAATGTTTTTCCAAAAAAGGCATTCTTTTCAAGATAAGGTCTTTCCCAATTGGACATCCACTTTTCTTTGAAGTCCTTTTGCATAGGGAGGATCTTTTAATACCAAGTTTCCTTCATGGAACCTCTAGGGTGAACTTTTAGTTGTAAGCCCGCATCATTCGCTTCGGTACATTTGGCCATGACGGATGGCTCTTAACCTTTTCCTTGATCGATTCAGTTGATCATACCGAGATTGAACCCATTCTGCTTTATCCAACTTTAGCTCGATGAATCCAAGAAAATGAATCTCAACTTCGATGGGCAAGACCACATCCATCCCATAAACCAATGAGAAAGCGTTGCCCCGGTGGAAGTCCTAGCCAATACTCGAGAAGCATAGAGGGTGAATGGTAACTAGTCTATGCCAATCTTTACAGGTTTCCATTCATCTTTCAAAATTCATTTTTTGGATGGTTTCTTTCTTTTCTTTTCATCTTTTCTTCTTTCCTTCTTTCTCTCTTTTTTTTTTGAATTCGAACTTGAACTCGACGTCGGAATTGAACTTGATGATGATTGACCTTGTAACTTTGTCATAGGAACCGACACTCACCCTCCTAGTGGAATAGTTGACAATCACGAAGATGAATAGGCGTCAACTGGATAATTTTGACGAGATCATCCCCGTAACATCTATGCCCCACGTATAGGAAAAACATATAAGTCATGTCTTCTCAATTTGGCATTTACGGCAACACTGACACAATCTCCCTTTCATGGTGGACCAGCAGTACCCGAACCTTATAATCGACTTGGCTATCGACAAACCCTTAGCATGTGCTTTTTTGAACACTCCATAGCCTCATCGTACCTAGGCATATCTTGATGCGATCACACAAAGACATCTTTGAATTCTTGGAATAACTCAATGACGTCTCGCTTTGTTTCTATGGTGGGCAAGGCTTCGATCTTCACCCTTTTCCTAGACTCGCGATGTCTACCGACCCTTTGTAAAGTAGCGTCTACCTTCATTTTTTTCAAATCAAAAGATAAGTTACAATCTCTGACATCTTCAAAATCCTCAGATCCTTTTAGACCACATTCCACTCAAAAGGAGTTAAATAAATGCGTTGCTTGTGTCATGATATCCGGGTACCTATCGAGGTATGAAGGGTAAATTCAAAGAATAAGCGATTCTTAGGATTGTGAAAAATGGAAGACATCCCAAAAAGAAAAAGAATGTATAGTATGACATGGAAAAAATAAAAAATATTTACTCGGTATGAAACACATGAATGTATTTTTTTATTGAAAATAAAGATGTTTGAACAAGAGCCTATTTCACAAAAGATTCTTATTGTTTCTAGGCTTAAAACAACAAGTGTGTTTTGAACGTTACTCTATGTTAGCTCTAAAAAACTACAAAAATTTCTTCTGCAGTCTCGTTATTTAGAACACTTCCAAGCTCAAAAGGGCGAATGCCTCTTAGGTTTCCTTCATTCGATCCCTCATCGAATACGGCATTGATGCTCAAGGTTTTCATTATATCCTTAGCCGTTTCTACATTCGTGTGTAGTAATGATGTTCCAGGGTCATTATAATATTATCTTTAG
Source organism: Gossypium rotundifolium (assembly GCA_025506655.1). NCBI lineage: Eukaryota > Viridiplantae > Streptophyta > Magnoliopsida > Malvales > Malvaceae > Gossypium > Gossypium rotundifolium. The sequence goes on from CP106727.1 coordinate 22,413,552, forward strand.
TTAATAAGGTTGTTTTGCGATATTAAATGCATATGATGAATGCAATGCAAATGCATGATATAAATGCAAAAATAAAAGGCATCGATTTTGGTTCAATTTCTTATAGAAAACTTATTTAAAGAACAAAATCCTTTACATAAAACAGAGTCACATATACGACCTAGCCCTTATGCCCAAAGTTTTAACTTTCTCAAGAAGCGAAGCTAACTCTCGACCCCGGTCCGACGTTGACTCGTATACTTTACTTAACACATCAGCCTGAACCGCTAAAGTTTGTAAATGGTTGGCCACTTCTAAATATCTCGAGTCACAACACGCCCATAAGGTAGTCTCTTTCTCGACTTGGTTACGAGATCGTTGAAGTTGTTCTTTCCTCATTTGGTTGTCTCGCTCCAATAGTTGGATCCGAGCTCACCGTTTTGTAGCACCGTTTCGAGCTCCACCACCTTTCCTTTCAACTCTTCAATCTGGCTTAGGCTTGATTCCAACTTCACCGTAGAGTTGTAACTTTGACACAATGCCTTCTCTAATTCTGCTACTCGAGCTCTTAACATCTTATTTTCGCTTTGGCTCTCACCCACAATCTTTTTCAGGGCATCCTTTTGTGCCTGAACCCCATGGAATCTCTCCTTCCACTGGTCGACCTTGGTCTTCTCCTCTTGAACTTCTTGACGCCATTGTTTCGAGGTTTTACCTAGCCCAGTAGTCCTCATCGATAGATCAACTTCTTGTAATCGGTCTTCAAGCTATCCAAATCTTCTTCGGCCTTCCTTTTTCCTTTCTTCAGCTTCTCAGCCTCTGATTTCTGGATATCAATATCTAACATCAAATTCGTTTTTTCCTCTTCCAGTTGTTCTATCTTTTTCCTTAACTCTGAATTTTTACTTTCCCAACTCAGAAGGGACTACTTACAGGTATTCCTTTATCGATCGAGCAGCGTCTTGTGTCGGCCCAGGGATATTATCGTTTACTCTCTTGCTCCGCCATGTATTATATTCGAGGGTTGCCATTGGACCCATAGCAACTCTTTCCATCCGGTGAATCTACTTCCACGCATCAGAAACTTCTCGAACTCTTTTCTTATAATTATTCCCACTATATGAGAATTCAAACTAAGCTAACCCATGCGTTCTGCAGATAAATCGTCTCGATTGGTATTACCTTAGCACGAGCAAAGGAGCATACCCAACGGCTCCCTAGATCCCTAACAGAGGAACCCGATCATAACTCCCACACCGGTAGATGATTTCATCGGGAACGAACCAAGGAGCTCTCCATTCTATATCTTTTTCCTGAAGATTCCGAAGAAGCGCGATCCAGTTCTCTTCTGATATGTCATCTTTCCTAGGCGCGGCTGCCAACTCCTTTAATGGGGAGTACTTCACAAAAAAAACCCGACAAGAAGTTTTATCTACTTTCTAGAAATGGCTATGGAACCACCCCAACAATAGTTGCGCGCATCCCATGAATCTTCCCTCACCTGCTTCCGGTACGCGTTCAAAGACCTAAACATTTCGGCAAGAATCGCTGGTACCGGCGTAATCCCTTTGTCAAGACGATCGAACAAATCAATAACTGCTTCATCTATATGTCTCAAAGCCTTGGGAAAAATTACCAAGCCATAGATACTTAAGGCGAAAATGTCAACTTTCCTCTTAACATCTGGGTGTGCCACCATTAGGTCTCTCAAGTTTACCCAAGAGATGCATTTCCCTTCACCCTTCTTTGAATTAGTGCCATGACCCACTTGTTCGCTCATCCCGTGATACTCACCACTTTTTTACAAAAGTCGGTGCATTAGCGTACTCAAGTAAATTTTGTCGACCGAGCCCTTTGATCACAAGCAAAGCCAGATATTCCTCCACGGTGAGGCACCAAGTCCACTTCTCCAAACGTAAAATGCAATTATAAGCGGGATTCCAATATTGAGTCATAGCCCGAAACAAGTGTTTGTCCACTCTATGTCGAGTAAGTAGGGTAAATCACCATAATTAAGGTAGAAAAGTTGCCTAGTTGCTTCATCCCAACAAGCCCATATATCTCTTAGTTCTTGGAGCTCATTCTGTGTCACACTGATGCGAGTGAAGTCCAATAATTCTGATGTGTACCCTTCGGTTAGACTATCCCTCTTCTTAAGATGTGTCTTCTCTGACCATATACGCACGGCCGCATTATCCTTTACTTTATCAAGGAATCCGTTCTCCATAACAAGCATTCTAACTTAGTAATTAAAATAGGAATCGACGTCCTTTAAGTATGAAATGACATGCAAATATACCAAAATAAAACAAGTTAGTATCACATAAAAGTAACCAAAGCAAGTGAAAAAATGTCTAACCACTACATAGGTAGCCACTAAGGTTTAGCATGGCTCTACCTAGGGTGGGCTCTTAAGGTTCACTATATGTGGTTTGGTTCTAAAGAAAGGGTACCTGAACCAGTAGATTCCTCAATCCTCACCCATTATAGGCTCATACTGATTGAGTTCAGTTCAGGGGAATACATTTCCCTATGGCCATGCGGAGGTGAAAACCTCATGGAACCATAGGTACGGATGTATCCCGAAAGCCCCTAGCCCATGCGGAGGTGAAAACCTCACGAAGGCATATATTTTTGCTCCCACTAAAGGGGGTGACCACAACGGTCATGCAATATGAATGCAAAAATATTCTATGTGTCTCAAACCAAAACAGATATACGACGCGACATAGACTCATGCAAATGAAAACAAAAAAAAATTTTTTTTGATAAAAAGGACATTAATCAACCAATTTTACGGCTTGACTCTCTTATAGGGTCCCCAGTGGAGTCGCCAAGCTGTCGGAACCATTTTTTGTTTGGAAAACGGGCCGACTTTAAAAAGAAAATGGAGTCGCCACCAATCATTTTTGAAGTGCGATTGGGTCACTTTAGAAAACATTTTGGTCTACGAGTTTTAAGAAAACGGGTGAGGGAGTCGGTTACGCACGAGGAAGGATTAGCACCCTCGTAACGCCCAAAATTGGTACCATATTAATTGATTAATGTCTTTAATATCATAAAAAAATTTAAAATATGAATCTTTAAAAAAAATTTGGATAACTCGCATTGGATATCGAAATTCTCTTGTCCCGAAAAGGTGATACCATATCCAGCACGATAGGACACGATGTTTCAAACCCTCGATACTAAGATCATTTCATGATTTTCAGAAGTCACGTATTATGATTTGAAAATGGTATTTCACTATTTAGCCAAACTAAAACCGAAACCCAGCACGATTGGGCACGGTTCCTTGAATTTCCAATCATGAAATATTGCCTTTATTTAAGAAATGTGATAAAAGAATCTTTGAAGGATATTTAGTTGTTTGGACGAACAGAAAATCGAAACCCAGCACGATTGGGCACGAATTTCTTGAACTTCCCAACACGAAACATTGCCTTATTTTCAAAAACATTAAAGGATATTTAGTGATCCAGATGAACGAAAAATCGAAGCCCAGCACGATTGGGCATGATTTTTCGGACTTTCAAACACGAAATATTACCTTTGTGAAAACCCCTTTTTTTATGAATTTTTAAAAACATAAAGATAAAAACATTGAAATGTAAACACGGTGATAATATTAACATTAACAAGAAATAGTAGTAAAAGAAATGAAGGTATACTGATAATAATAAAAATAGTAGATATAAAAATCTATATATAATAATATACGATAAAATAATTAAAGTAAACCATAACATATAAATAAATATAATAGTATAAAATAAAGAAAAATATTAGTAATAAAATAATATAATGATAAATATAATAAGTGCAAGATAGTAGTAATAGCATATATATGTAAAATAATAATGAAGCAAAAGATATAATCATAATATATAAAAACAAGCAAACAAGTGTATATATATAACAATAAGTATAATAGAAATAATAGTAGGTATGTATATCGAGGAAAAAAGTAAACCATAGTATTAATAATAACAAGACAATAATAATAAGATTAGCAAAAAAAAAATGATAGTAGTGATAATAAAATATTAGCAAGAAATATAATAGTAATAAATATAATAACAATAGTATGCATAATATAAAGATTCAAATTAAAAATATTAAGAATAATAGTAATAATAAATTAAGAATAACAATAATAATATGCATAGCAACAAAGAAATGTAATAACGAAAGTAGAAATAATGATAAAAATATATATATATTAAAAAGTAAGTACCATTTAAAAAAACTAATTTGTGAACAAATTAAAACAGGGATCAAATTAAATCAAAACAGAAACTTTAGGGCTGAATTTAAAACAAGAAAACGATAGAAGGGCTCAATCGTGATGCGCATGCAACTTGAAGGGTCCAAAAGGAAAATTAATCCCTCCCCTGAAACACTGCGTTCGACGAGGACTAAAGTGGAATGAAAAATTAATTTTAGGGTAAAATTTAAAAAAATAGAAAAATTGATTTAAAACAGCATGCAAGTAGAGAGGGCTGAATGCGCAATTTACCCATTTAGGGTAAATGCGCATGGATTCCCCTCTCCAAAGGTAAAACGGCGCCGCTTGCAATGCTTTAAAATCTGGGAAAAAACATTTCCCTTCCACTTTACCCTCTGTTTCAAATAAATCAAAACCAGAAACCCCTAGCCCCTTTTCCTTATTTTCTTTTTTAGGGTTTCAATCTCTCCCTCGCCGCTCGTCACCACTGGTGAGGCAACCGTCCACGCGTAAGAATGACGGCTCGGTAAGTTTCTTACCCCTTTTCTTTGTTTTCAGATCTTTCTAAAAAGTAAAAGACTATATAGAACGAATAAGTCTTGTGAAAATCACCTATGAAAACTGTTTCTTACTCAAATGTCTGCTTATTTTCACAAAAAATTGCTTTAATCAACTAATACTATGTATGGTATTTCTGGAAATTGTGAGTTTATTGCTCTCTTGTAAAAACCGTGTGTATTCCTTTCTATTTCCTTCCAAAACCCCCCCTAATACAAGTTTTTCTTTCAACCTTTATAGCCAAAAAAAAAAATCCAAAATAGAACAAAATCTAAAATACTATCTATTGATTGTTTTGCTGGCCTTTTCCTTCTTTTCGCAGTGAAGGCAACGTGAAGCGCACTGCGAGAGGCGGGCGTCGTGTGGAATTGGGGTCATTGGCGGTGCAAGCAGAACAGTGGCTAGGTTTCTGTCAAAGTTTAGGTGATTAGGCCATCTAGGTTTGGGCTTTTAATCTTGGGCCTACTGTAATTTATTTTATTTTTCTGGTTTCCTGTTTGGGCTCTAGTTAGGGTGAAAGTTGGGTCATACAATATATATATATATATATATATATTATCATTTATAATTCAAATATTTAAAATGTGAAATAATTTTATATGAAAGCTTAAGTAATTCCAAATAAAAATGTTTTGCAATTGGGTATAGATTTTAGATTGAAGTATGAGTGAATGTGCATATTCCACATTTTAATTCATCATTTCAAATTTTAAAAACCATTTAAATGATTTTCTTGTTTTGGTATATATATATATATATATATATATATTAAGACTTTTCTTAGTTTTCGTATGAATCATAAATAGGTACGTGTATCAATAATTTTATACACATCAATTAAAATTAAAATTAATCAAATAATAACATTTTTTCTAAATCAAAATTGTTTTTTATATATTTTTGGTAAAAGATGATTCAAATCTAAATTATTTTTGGGAAAATGAAAACTCCATAAATATATCACAATTTGAGTTCAATTTTTTATATTATAATGTTTTAAACCAACAAAATGAGATATATTGAAAAATTATGAGAAACTATTTTTTATATAAAATATGAGAAAATATCAAAAAAAAATTTATATGAAAACATACTTAAAACTTACCTACACATAAAAAACTATATTAATAAAAAAAATCAAAGATACAAACCTTTATAGGAAACTAAAAAATATCACTAAATTTTGGTGAATTCTTGTTTTGCCATTAAACAATGAAAACTTACATTTTAGTCTTTAAAATTATTGACTTATAACGTTTTGGTCACTTATCTGTTAATGACAATTACAGCCTTGACAAGAAAACGAGGTGGCATATTAATTCAAGGGTTAATATCAAATTTAATCCCTGAGCTATAGCTAAAACATTTGATTTGGACTTTTACAGCATTTTTAACAATAATTATGAAAAATATTAAAAATTGAAAAGAAAATATCTTAAAAATCTTAAAATTTTTATTTATTATTTGAAATTATAAAAATATTTTTAAAATTATAATTATATAAAAAATAAAAAAATTATCCTTTTCTTTCTTTTCCTTCTATCCCAATGGATAATTCTCATTAGACCTATTCATGGGCAAGGTTATCTGTCCAAACCGGAAAACTTACCGAAATTTGAGAGTGTTTGGGCAAAAATATTAAGCTCAAAAAATAAGTTTGAACAAAAAAAAAAAGCCTGTTTAAAATATGGACCAAGCTCAGACTTGAACATATAAAACCTGAACCCGACCAACTTTTAAGTTTGTAATATTTTATATTATATTATTATTTTATATATTATGTAATTTATAAGCATAAAAATTCAATCTATATTACTATAATGTAAACATTAAAAATGTTAAAGATAACTAGATATAAAATTTTAATAAATAAAAAATATAAAATCATTATATGTTAGATTAAAATAATATAAATTTATATTTTAAAACTTTAAAAAAATTGAGGTTTAAAATAAGTTTATGTTAACTATTTACAAGAATGGAAAGATTTAAACAAAATCTTAAACTCATATTTCGAGTTACACTAAAATTAAATAAATATAAAATATATTAATATTATATCAAAACTCAACCAAACCTGACCGCCAAACATCTCTAATTTCATTCACCCGGCCGTAAAATTTTAATACTAACATAGGGAAGACGTATCATTTTGTTTTGTGTCCATATCAGTAAAAGCATGCATGCATCTTGTTTTTAACCAAGTAATAGATATCACTGAAAACTATAATTGTGCGAAAATGAAAAAGAAAACCAATTTTTATCAATCCAAAATCCACAAAATTGAAAATTGAAAATAAAAACCCTAAAATTTCAACCTAAATTCAATAAGATTTAACATGTATATGACCGAAACACTAAATTTATAAAATATTAAGAATAAATTATTTAAAAATCAATTCATTCTCACGACGCTCAAATGCTACTTGTTAAAATTGTAAAACTCTAATATGAAATTTAATAAATCAGTATATACAATGTCAGATCATTAAAAATAGAAACTAGATGCGGCAGCATATCTTCTAATTTTAATTTTCCAAAGTAACATACGAGTATTTTAGAGAAGGTGGATGGGGCATATATATAATTTAGGGACTATAACCCTATTATGCACATTAACCTTAATTTCTGATCAGCTTATCATCTATTTTGCCCATACTGTTATTTAATAACTAAAGTTGATTATTTTTATTTAACTAATATTTTATGATCCTAAATAATAGCATATAATTATTTTTATTACATATGTGATATCTATTTTACCCAACAATATGGTATAAATTTGTATATTTAAAATATCAATATAGCATTATAAAAAGAAGTTTATAAATCACACATTTTGTATGTTTAAAAAATATTAATATTAACCGATTGAGTCTTAACTTGATTGGCATCGACATTGTTGCAATGCAAGAGGACATGAGTTCGAGTGTGTGAAGCACATTATCCTCTTATTTTAGGGTTGGGAGGTACTATAAATAATTTTAAGTATTGTATAAAAAGAGCAGATATGATAAGAACACTAAGATTAATATTAAAAAAATATTAATATTAAAAAAAAAAAAACCTTATTAATTTGTCAACTTTTTATTTATACCTAACAATAAAAGCTGTAGTCGCTCCGATTAGAAAATTTAAGTTATGAAGAGCCTGCCACGTAGTCTTATAGTAATTTTGGATATTAACTTGAGTTCAACTAGTCCCTCTAATGTAATTAAATTTAAGGTTTAATATTTATATTTTAATTTGATAAAATTTATTCAATTTTTTAAAAAAATGTTATATTAGTATTTTTAATGTTTAAAATAATAAAGTATATAAATTTTATACATTAAAATTTATTTTTCTTAAAATTTAACAATTTTTTAGATTTGTGTATGTTTATATTATCTTTCATAATGTGACACATTTACTTAATACTTAATAATTATATTATCATATATTAAATAAATATTATATTTAAAATTTTAATATAATTTGTCGATTGAGTTTTAATTCAGTCGATATCGACTCAATACAGGAAGACGTTAATTCAAGTGTGCCGAAATATATTTCTCTTCCAATTTAAAAGTTGGGAGAGATTATAAATAATCTATGATAAGAGGCACGTTTCTAGTATTGTCCCTAAAAGTAGGCGAGGGCCTTATGTCATAAGGCAATTAACCTCTAATAGAATAAGTAGTGCTGCACCTAATTATATCCTTAAAGTCTAAGTATTATTTTCTTATTCTAATCTTGTGATGCCCTTGGCATTGGCATGAACTCTTTTATCATGATTGATCTAAACTGTGAATCTAACTTATTAAAGCATTTGTTATGAAACACACGATATGAAATCGAGCAGTCAAGGATCACTTTGATACTATATTCAAATTGTCTATACAACTTTTAAAATACTCGACATAAAATTAAGTAGTTAAGGGTCACTTAGATACGAGGCCATTATCCTTTTCCTAAATAACATGTGTAATAGGATATGCAACTACTTAAATGGTTTGAGACTTGCCACTTGATAAACTAAGATGATTGTAGTTTTAGTCTTTGATTCGATTTAAGTTTTTAACTATTGATTAATAGTAAATTTATATTTTCAGCCTTCTCAAAATTTTTAAAAAAAAATATTCAATCTAAGTTTTCTTAACAAAATTTTTAACCCCTCAAAATAATTTTGATTCCATCCGTGGATATTTTAATAGAATATAAAATTTCACCTTGATTTAAATTGTATATAAAATTTTTAAAAAAACTCTTAAAATAGGTCTAATTTAATTATTTTAGGATATAAATTTAATTTTAATTTGATAACACTTATTTAGTGATTAGAATGGCAAGGCTTAGCATAGGGTTCATCATGTAATGAATCCTAAACAAAAGCAATTTGATAGGTTCGTATCAACCACGCGCGCTCTGATTCGCCTTGGATTTGTCATTTAAAAAAAGGGTATAACTACGATAATATTTTGTACGCCATTAATCACTTCATTCGGTTCTTCTTTTTGTTTCTTTCAAAAACCAAATCTCTGTTTCGATCTTCAAAGCCCCTCCAATCCATAGTGAAAATCAAATAAACAATTTGATCCAATTAGTCTTTCTTGGGTTGAATTTTATTGCTATTATAGAAATTTCAAAAAAAAAAAAAAACCCTCAATGGCTCAAGCTATTGAAGAATGGTATAAGCAGATGCCCGTCATCACCCGTTCTTATCTCACAGCTGCTGTTGCTATCACTATTGGCTGTTCTCTCGAAGTATGCCTCCTTTTTTATTATTATTATTATATATATATGTGTGTGTTTTTATTTTCTCTTTTTGGATTTTCTTTTTCAATCTGGGCAATGGGATTGCCATTTTGCCCTTTCAATTTTCAATGATTTAGGCATGCTTTTTCAAGTTTTTATGCGAATGGGTATAATTATTTTAGACTGATTTGATCTGCGTTTATCTCAATGTCGTGAATTTAGTGATTCCCATTGGATTTGATCCATGGGTTTCTATTCATGTTTTAAAGTTGGAAATTTGGGCAGGCAAAGTTGGCGATATATGATTGATTTTCCCCGTCTTGATTTTGAGAAGAATATAGAACATGTTTCCATTGTTGTGCTAATCTGATTTAATTTTCTTTTGCAGATAATATCACCTTATCATCTGTACTTGAACCCTAAACTTGTGGTTAAGCATTATCAATTCTGGCGCCTAATAACTAACTTCCTGTACTTCCGCAAGATGGGTAAATTTCATGTCCTTTTTATGTCTGAATGTCATGAAATCTCGGGTTTGTAATTTCTTTTGCCATGGAACGATGTTATGTAATTTGTCGTGGATGTTTTTGCTTAAATATGTAAAAGTTTCCTGTTGTTTTAAAAGCTTGAATAAGTGAAGCTAAAAGTAAAAAGGAGTATGCTTTAAAGACAACAATAACTTCAAATCAGCCTTCCTTTTATATACTTTCTTCCGAGTTTAAACCATCAATGACATTAAAGATATTTAAAGTTGGCATTGCTTATCCAGGCATATCTGTATGATTAGGATTGAAGCTAGTGCACTCAAATTGTCGAGCACCTTTAACATGGTATCCGTTTATATGCCAGATTTGGATTTCATGTTTCACATGTTCTTTCTCGCCCGATACTGCAAACTTCTTGAAGAGAACACATTCAGGGGAAGGACTGCAGATTTTTTTTACATGCTTTTGTTTGGAGCTTCTGTCTTAACTGGCATTGTGCTTATAGGAGGAATGATACCTTATCTGTCAGCATCATTTGCCCGAATCATATTTCTAAGCAATTCATTGACATTCATGATGGTAAGCCGATCTACCTTTATTTAGGTGCAAAATTTGTTTCATTTTGTAGTTTATGATCTCTGTTAATAGCCATTTGGAAGCCATCTTATTTACTACAACTTGTAGGTTTATGTATGGAGCAAACAGAATCCTTTTATACATATGAGTTTTCTGGGTCTTTTTACCTTCACAGCAGCTTACTTGCCCTGGGTGAGTGCTTCAATTCACTCCATCCTTTTTTTATGATTATTATTGCTCTTGATTATGCATCTTCTATTTCGAAGTATATAAAGGTTTTCAAAAAAAGAGATGTGGTTATTGGTGGAATTTTCCATTTGGAGAAAGTTTAGCCGCCTTTTTGCATTTTTGGGTTTTATCATACTTCATCTAGTTGTTGAGTATAATTATTTCTTTTCCTTGTATGTCTTTTAGGTGCTTCTGGGATTCTCTGTTCTTGTTGGTGCTAGTGCTTGGGTGGATCTGCTGGTGTGTTCCTATTTCCAGAGCCTGCTTTAATGTTGGGATTAGTATTGTTTGTATGAATTCTCTGCATATATCTGAAATCCATTGTACGTTCACTGAAGTGACTACAAGGCACAAGCTATACTAGTACAATTAAGCTTTTCATAATAGCCATATATCGTTACTGCTGGGTCGGTCTTCTTGTGACTAGTATGGAAAAGGAAAGTGTTAGGATTTGGGGGGAGTAAGTTGTTTCGGCTCATCCGCTGGGTGATAACCGAGAGACTCCCTTCTAATTATGCAATGGTCCTATAGACCGCCCCCAGTTCTTGTCCCACGCTTCAAATTCTCAATGCGGCCAATTTTTAATTTTTGCATGCCATCTCTTTGTTAAACTAAATATTTTTGTTAATCCAGGGAATGATAGCTGGTCATGCATACTATTTTCTTGAAGATGTATATCCCCGAATGACTGGTCGCAGACCCCTAAAGACTCCATCTCTCATCAAAGCACTGTTTGCAGATGAGGATGTAGTGGTAGCACGGCCGGAAAATGTGAGATTTGCTCCACCACCTGCAGAGGAACTTCACAGGGATTAATCTGCCGTATGGAAACTAGACCAACGAAGTGTACCTTGGTGGGGTTGATCTCTGCTTGGACACGACAATTGCCTAAGAAAGTGTAGTTTGTCCCTTCGTAAAAGCGTTCAAGCTTACATTGCTAATCATGAAAACAATATATCTTGATTCGCATTAGAGGCTAGCAATGTATATATGACCTAATACAGTTACGCCGATTTGGAGATTTGAGTTTTGTAATTTTATACCTACACTGAGTGCTTTTGGTTGGTATATGATGCCCTTTGATTTACTCACAAATTTAATGTTTTACCCCTTTTCGTGGCGGATCTCTGATCTTATTGTCTTAGTGGCTTTGGTTTAGTTCATTGGTGACCTCTGTTACATGAACCAAAATGAACCCTGAACTTTTGCAAATTATAGGGGAAAAAAATGCCTACCACAAAGCTGACATAGTGGCAACCAGTTGATTGATGTCCCATGTTATTGGAAGACGGTTAACATGATTTTAGGCATGTTTGAAGGGAATATGAAGAGTCCCAATGATAAGTCCATTTTACCCAAAAAGACTCATTTCTAAAATTATTTACGAAAATGGGCTAATTTTCTAATTATTTACTGGAAAGGGTCGAATTTCGTGAAATCGCGTCCATGTCAGCGTGTTCTCAGGTGATGTGTCAGCAAAACGCGTCCCTGTGAGAGCGTACATGGAAAAACGCTCCCTAGGGACGCGTTCCGCCTCTGCCCAACAGCTATTGTTTTGACCGTTTGGGCTCCAACAGTCAAAAAAAAAAAGAAACTATAAAAGGCCCCTTTTCCATTTTTTTCACACAGAAGTCCTCTCAAAATTCTCTCAAATTTTCTCAAATTTTTCTTTAATTTTTGCAAAAAAGCTCTGTTTAAAATTTTTTTGAAGTAGTTTTTTTTTAAATTAAAAAATATTCGATCGTGTTAGCAATGATCGGAGAATTAATTCGTCTCAATAATAAACACATCTCCGTCGATCAAATGACAATGGTAAGTGATAATTTTAATTTTTCAATACTATTTAATATTTTTTATTTATGCAATTTTAATTAATTTTTCAATATTATTTAATATTTTTTATTTATGCAATTTTAATTAATTTTTATTTTATAATTTTTTATAACAGTTTGTAGATCGGGTGTTGCAATGCTATATCCGTAATATGTCTGGTCCTCCATCGCCGTTGATAGAGAATTACCTGCGGGAAGCGGGTTTTTGGCACGTGGCCACGATACCCAAAACTAATCAGTGCATTGATAAAGAGGTGGAGACCTGAAACGCACACTTTCCATCTTCCATGCGAGAGTGTATTATCACTTTGGAAGACATGCAATTGCAATTGGGATTGCCGGTGGATGGGTATGCAATCACCGGGTCCGCTCAATCTGCTGATTGGGGAGCCGTATGCTACGAGCTTTTCGGTGCTATTCCAGATAATATTAACGGAGGTCGGATCGAGATGGGCTGGTTACGAGACATATTCCCGGAGCCGGATAATGATTCGAATGAATTAGAAAGAATACAATATGCTCGGGCATACATTCTTAAGATGATTGGAGGTTATCTGATGCCGGACTTGTTACGAAACCTCGTACATCTGAGATGACTGCTGAAACTCGTTGATTTTAGAGCAGCTGGTGAATCTAGTTGGGGGTCTGCCGTGTTAGCAACATTGTACTGAGAGATGTGTAGGGCGACGTGACCGAATAAAGCCAAAACCGGAGTTTGCTTATCACTGCTGCAATCATGGGTACGGTTTCGCTTTCCATTTTTACATTCTCGAGTGGACCACCCATATACATTTCCACTCATAACGAGGTAAATTTTATATTAGATTTTACAATTATTACTGTAAGGCCCAATTTTTCGGGGCCCAAAGCAAATAAAGGGCCCAATAAAATAAAAAACACACCCAATTTTGGCAGCCCAAAACCCAAAACACGAGGCCCAAAATAAAATAAAAACAACAAAATAGGGTTTGAAAAACCCTAGCGATCGGCCATGCCAAAGCAGACCCTCTCCACGTCGTGCGCAACGGCCCAGGCCGCACGTCTCGGAATAGTTCCATGTTTGGCGCCTCCACGACGTTCACCTGCGAGCAGAAAGGCAGCAACGTGATAAAACACTAGAGTTTTAGGCTATAAAAGCGAGGGGAAAATCTGTAATGGGGGGATTTAGGGTTTTTTTTTGGAGAGAGGAAAAAGAGAAAGGCAAACACTTGTAAACAAGAGAGTTCAGAGAATCAAAAAAAAAACAAAGGTTTCGTTTTTTCCCTTTTCGGTCTTTATTTTTATTTTTATTTATTTTTTTCCGGAATCGTTTTTGGGTTTTTTTAACAACAAACATATAAAGGTTTTATATATATAAAAAAAAACTACTTACCTTTTCAGATTCCGGCCACCGTGGACGATGGCCGTGACAATGACGGCGGTGGCGGAGGCTCACGGTGGACTCATGGATATCGCCTGGGAGCCAGAGAGAAGGGCCCCTTTATGTTTTTTTTTGAAGGGATGAGAGAATGAGGATTTTCAAAAGTTTTTTTTGCTTTTATATTATTGATAAAAGCAGTAGTTTTGAGCCTTGGGGTCGAGGCCAAACGCGTCGTTTTGGTCCTCGACCATGACCCGACCAGCAGAGGGCTAGGATCCGCGTGATTTGCTTGAGGGGCTAATTGCGCGTTTAGCCCCTCCACTTTTTGTTGGTTTTAAAATCAGTTTTTTTATTATTTACGATTATGCCCCAAAAATTCACTCCTGATTTCAATTAGGTCCTCTGTTAAGCGCTGCGTTTTACAGGTTGGGGTTTATTGCCCTTCTGGTCCCCCTAAGTTGCGCGCGCATTACTATTTACTCCTTTATCATTATCTGTTTTTAAAATTAGCCCCATATATGCGGTTTTTAACCCAATTTAGTCCTTTTTTAGTTATTTGGTTATTTTATCATCAAATTAATTTTTTTTATCATCAATATATATATATTATTGTTTTACTTTAATTTTTATATTCTAATTATATCCACAAAACAGTGTTATCAAATATTTTTTTATTTTATTAATAACTATTATTTTCTTATTTTCCTTTTGTTATTATTATTATTATTATTATTATATATATATATATTCTCGTTTGCTTTGATTCTTTTAATTATATATTATTTGTTTTACGGTTTTTAGTATTACTTTAATTATTATTATAGTTATCATTAATATCACTTTTATTGTTGTTTTTATGCTATTATTCGATATTATTATTATTTTCTCATTGATTTTTTTATTTATTGTTGTTACTATCTTATTATCGTATTGATATTGTAATGTTGTATTTATTTATTTTTACTATGTTTATTAGTTGCATTAGTAGTATTATTAGTATTAGCTGTCTTATTTATCACATATTTTCTTCACCGTAATATTATCGTTTGTTCGTTTATTGCATATACTGTTCCCCATTATTATCATCGTGTCCATATTTCAAGATTTTTGCCTTTGTTTTTTTAAAATTCATAAAAATGGGCTTTGATGAAGGTAATATTTCGTATTTAGAAGTCCGAGAAATCATACCCAATAGTGCTGGGTTTCGATTTTTCGTTCATCTAGATCACTAAATATCCTTTAAAGATTTTTGATCATGTTTCATAAAGGTAATTTTGTGTGTTTGGAAGTTCAGAAAATCGTGCCCAATCGTGCTGGGCTTCGACTTTTCGTTCGTCCGGATCACTAAATGTCCTTTGAAGATCTTGATCATATTTTTGAAAATAAGGCAATGTTTCGTGTTTGGAAGTTCAAGAAATTCGTGCCCAATCGTGCTGGGTCTCGATTTTCTGTTCATCTAAACAACTAGATATCCTTCACAGATTTTTTTTCCGTATTTCTTAAATAAGGGCAATATTTCATGATTGGAGATCCAAGGAATCGTACCCAATCGTGCTGGGTTTCGGTTTTAGTTTAGCCAAGTAGTGAAATACCCCTTTTCAAATTGCACCACATGTATTCTGGAAATCATAAAATGATCTTGGTATCGAGAGTTTGAAACATCGTGTCCTATCGTGCTGGACGTGATATTTCAGCTTTCCGAAACGAGAGAGTTTTTGATATCCAATACGAGTCAGCCAAACATTTTTTTCCCTACTGTAAAGCATTTTCTAATTTTCGATACTAAGGACATTAATCAATCAACACGGTACCAATTTTGGGCGTTGCGAAGGTGCTAATCCTTCCTCGTATGCGTATCAACTCCGAGCCCGCTTTTCTTAAAATTAAGTAGACCAAAATGTTTTATAAGTGGCCCAATCACACTTCAAAAAGATTGGTGGCGACTCGTTTTCTTTTTAAAGTCGGCCCGTTTTAAACAAAAATGGTTTCGACGACTTGGCGACTCCATCGGGACGTTAAGAGAGTCAAGTAGTAAAATTGGTTGATTAATGTTCTTTTTATCAAAAATATTTTTTGTTTTCTTTCTCCTTTTTCCGTTTTTTTCATTTGCATGAGTTTGTGTCGCGTCAAATATTTGTTTTGGTTTTGAAACGCATGAGATACCTTTGCATACATGTTACATGACCACTGTGGTCACGTCCTTTAAGTGGGAGCGAGAAACTATGCCTTCGTGAGGTTTTCACCTCCGCATGGGCTAGGGGACCGCTTCCGGGATACATCCGTACTTATGGTTCCGTGAGGTTTTCACCTCCGCATGGCCATAGGGAAATGTATTCCCCTGAACCGAACTCGATCTATATGAGCCTATAATGGGTGAGGATTGAGGAATCTGTTGGTTCAGTACCCTTTTCTTTCTCTGAACCAGACCACATATAGTGAACCTTAGGAGCCCACCCTAGGTAGAGCCATGCTAAACCTTAGTGGCTACCTATGTAGTGGTTGGACATTTTTTTTGCTTTGGTTACTTTTATATGGTACTAACTTGTTTTATTTTGGTCATATTTGCATGTCATTTCACACTTAAAAGGCGTCGATTCCTATTTTAATTACTAAGTTAGAATACTTGTTATGGGGACTGATTCCTTGATAAAGTAGAGGATAATGCGGTAGATGCGTATATGGTAAGAGAAGACACGACTTGAGAAGGGGATAGCCTAGTCAAGGCTACACATCGTAATTATTGGACTTCACTCGTGTCGATGTGACACAAAATGAGCTACAAGAACTAAGAGATATATGGGCTGGTTGGGACGAAGCAACTAGGCAAGCTGTTTTACACTAATTATGGTAATCTACCTTACTTACTCGACATCGAGTGGACAAACACTTGTTTGGGCTATGACTCAATATTGGAATCCCGCTTATATTGTTTTACATTTGGAAAGTAGACTTGGTGCCTCTGGTGGAGGAATATCTGATTTTGCTTGCATCAAAGGGCTCAGTCGACAAAATTTACTTGAGGCCGCTAATGCACCGCTTTTGTAAAGAAGTGATGAGCATCACCGGATGAGCGAGCGAAGGGGTCATGGCACGAATTCAATGAAGGGTGAAGGAAATGCATTCCTTGGGTAAGCTTGAGGACTGATGACGGCGACACCCGGATATGAAGAGGAAAGTCGACATTTTTGCCTTAAGTATCTATGGTTTGGTGATTTTTCCCAAGGCTTTGAGGTATGTAGACGAGGCAGTTATTGATTTGTTTGACCGTCTTGACAAAGGGGTTACGCCGATACCACCGATTCTCGCCGAAACTTTTAGATCTTTGAACTCGTGTCGGAGAGCAGGTGAAGGAAGATTCATGGGATACGCACAACTGTTGCTGGGGTGGTTCCATAGCCATTTTTGAAAAGTAGATAGAAATTCTTGTCGGGTCTTTTTTGCGAATTATTCCCCATTAAAGGAGTTGGCCGCCGCGCCTAGGAGGGATGACATATCAGAAGAGAACTGGATCGCGCTTCTTCAGAATCTTCAGGAAAAAGATGTCGAATGGAAAGCTCCTTGGTTTGTTCCCAATGAAATCCTCTACCGGTGTGGGAGTTATGATTGGGTTCCTCTGTTGGGGATCTGGGGAGCTGTTGGGTATGCTCATTTGCTCGTGTTAAGGTAATACCAATCGAGACAGTTTATACCAGTAACGCATGGGCTAGCTCAGTTTGAATTCTCGTATAGTGGGAATAATTATAAGAAAAGAGTTCGAGAAGTTTCTGATGCGTGGAAGCAGATTCACCGAATGAAAAGAGTTGCGATAAATCCAATGGTAACCCTTGAATATAACACATGGCGGGGTAGGAGAGTGAACGACAATATCCCCATCCGGCTACTGTGATGCCGCTTTCGTTCGATAGAAGAATACCGCAAGTAGTCCCTTCTGAGTTGGAGATCATAAAGCAAGACTTTGAAAGTAAAAATTCAGAGTTAGGGAAAAGGATAGAACAATTGGAAGGGGAAAAAATGATCTGATGTTAGATATTGATATCCAGAAATCAGAGGCTGAGAAGCTAAGGAAAGGGAAAAGGAAGGCCGAAGAAGATTTGGATAGCCTGAAGACCGATTACAAGAAGTTGCATCTATCGATGAGGACTGCTGGGCTGGGCAAAACCTCGGAACAATAGCGTCAAGAACTTCAGGAAGAGAAGACCAAAGTCGACCAGTGGAAGAAGAGATTTCATGGGGTTCAAGCATAAAAGGATACCCTGAAAAAGATGGCGGGGGAGAGCCAAAGTGAAAATAAGATGCTAAGGGCTTAAGTAGCAGAATTAGAGAAGGCATTGAGTCAAATTCACAACTCTACGGTAAAGTTGGAATCAAGCTGAGCAGATTGAAGAATTGAAGGAAAGGTGGTGGAACTCAAACAATCTTTGCAAAATAGTGAGCTCGGATCCAACTATTAGAGGCGGATAACCAGCGAGGGAAAGAACAACTTCAACAATCTCAGAACCAGGTCAGAGAAAGAGACTACCTTATGGGCGAAGCTGTGGTTCAGATACGAGAAGTGGCCGATCATCTACAAACCCTAGGAGTTCAGGCTGATGTGTTAAGTATATTTTATGAGTCAAAGTCTGACCAGGGTCGGGAGCTAGCCTCACTTCTTGAGAAAGTTAAAACTTTGGGCATAAGGGCTAGGTCGTATATGTGACTCTATTTTATGTAAAGGATTTTGTCTTTTTCAATGAGTATTTTAAAAGAAATTGAATCAGAATCGACTCTTTTATTTTTGCATTCATTCATTTGCATTACATTTCATGCATTGGCACTTTGCATCACTACATTTGCATTAAATATTATAAAACAACCTTATTAACTAGAGGTCATGCTATAGTTATCCTGGAACCCCGCTATTACACTCGGAAAAAGACGAGAGCAATGGATCAAAGGATAGAAAAGTTGGAGCAGATGCAAAAGGAGATGCAAGACCAACTGCAGGCTCGAGATGTAAGAACGAGTTAGCCAAGATCCAAGAAGATATGAGGATCAAATCTTGGAATCCCAAAGAAGCATGATGAGCCGCCTAACACGCTTGTTGACCTGGAGGGCACGAAATGGAAAAAGGCCTATGGTCGATACTGGAGAAGATAATGAAGATTTTGTTTGCCCTCCGGGCCTGGCCTCGACAAGTTCCCAAGTGCACCGCCGAGAGTGTCGGTCAATATCAAGCCTCAGCACCAATTCGATGTTCCAAGATCGTAAATTTCCCATGACTCGAGCTCCAACCCCGAGGTCAATCTGGTAAAACCAATGGTCCTGCACTTGATGAGGCGGCGGAGGGGAGAAAGTAAAAGCAGAACTTCAAAAGAGTTCGAGGATCGATGCAAGTGGTGGAAGAGAGTTTCACGCATTGGAAAGTGCTGATCACCAATGCGAAGTGGATCTAAGAAGTGAGTCTAGTCCCAGTTTAGTACTTCCTCCAAAGTTCAAGATGCGAGTTCGAAAAGTACAACGGACTAGCGCCTTGAGGCCCATATTATGATGTTCTCGCCGGAGAATGACGGGATATGTCAACAATGACCAGCTTGTTGATTCATTGCTTTCGAGGATAGTCGATTGGGGTCAAGACAAAGTGGTACAACCAGTTGAGTTGTACCCAAATCAAATCGTGGAGAGATTTGGCGAGAGCTTTCATCAAGCATTACGGCCATGTGACCGATATAGCACCCGACAGGATCACATTGCAAAACATGGAGAAAAAGCCAAGTGAAAGCTTGAAAATACGCCCAAAGATGGAGGGAGGTCGTCGTGAGTCCGACCACCATTGCTAGAAAAGAAAATGACCATGCTCTTCATCAATACCACAAGGCACCATTCATTAACCACATGTTGGGAAGCACGACTAAGAGTTTCGTGGATATGGTGATGTCGGTGAGATGATAGAGAACGCAATCAGTGTGGGAAGATAGAGGCAAGAGAGTACAAGAAGAGCAGCGCAGAAGAAAAGGAAAGTGAAGTGGGAATATAAGCTCAAGTTATCCTAAACCCACACTATCACCCAACCGAAAGTCAGTATGGGCAAAAGTTCGACCAAGACAAGAGCCCAACACGAGACAAAGGGCTGAGAGATTCCAATTTACTCCTATACCGGTGACGTATAAGGAGTTGTATAAGACTTTATTCGATGCGCATGTCGTGTCCCCATTTTACTTGAAGCCACTGCAACCTCCATATCCTAAGTGGTATAACACAAATGCTCAGTGTGAGTACCATGCGGATGTAGTAGGTCACTCGATAGAGAACTGTACTTCATTCAAAAGACTAGTCGAGCGACTTATCAAGGCGGGGTCGAGACTTTAAAGACCCACCTAGTGGAGGAAATCTGTTACCAACCATGCCGATAATGGGTAAACGCGATAGTTAAAAGCAGGGGAGGAGGTTCAAACAGAGATTCTTGAGGTTAGAACCCGTTGAGAATGGTTTGGAAAGAAATGCAGAAGGTTGGACTAGTTCTACAAGAGATTGTAAGCAGGTCTTCAGATACAAGGAACTCTTGTGAGTTCCATGACAAGGAAGGTCATGAAATCCAAAGAATGTAATGAATTTAGAGCCCTAGTACAAGGGCTAATGGATAATAAAGAGTGGAGTTCTTTGACTTGGTGGAAAGAGAGGATGTATGTTCCACGAAGGAGGGTCGATGAAAGGATCCTTGAAGTCAATCACCCACGTGATTATCACGCGACCGAGGGTCGACGAGGCCGGTGAAGGTGGCACCGAGGGTCATAATCGAAAACACAGTAATTGCCGCTCCTAAGAATGCAATCAAGATCATAATTGAAACCCAGACTTTTCCTTATAAAGATGACAAGAGGTACCTTGGAATTACGATTGTACTATGACGATTTTGGGGAAAAAAGAATTGACAAAGATACCCGACCCAGAAGCTGAGTCTTCTATGACGAGAAGGGGAGACGAGAAGACAGGACCACTGGTTAATAAACCAGTAACAGAGGATGAGGCCGGGAGTTCTTGAAGTTCTCAAGCACAAATGAGTACGGTGTGGTGGAACAGTTACACAAGCAATTTAACGCACACTCGGTATTGACTTTCTTGCTAAACTCAGAAGGACACCGTAGTGCGTTAATGAAAGCATTGAACCAGATTTATGTTGCTGATGATATTTCAGTAAATAAGTTGGACCGTCTTGTAAATAACATGAGCGCAGATAATTTCATCTCGTTCAGTGATGATGAAATACCGCCGGGGGGCAGGGGATCTACCAAGGCCTTGCACATCACTACCCGATGCAAAGGGTATACACTGCCAGGGGTATTAATTGACAATGGCTCGATCTTGAATGTCTTGCCCTGCTTTTACACCGGATGTTACTCAGAGACGGCTCTCACATGAAAACGTGCCAAAATATAGTGAGAGCATTCGATGGCACCGAGAGAGAGGTAATGGGGAGGATTGAGATACCCCTCCTAATTGGGCCAAATACGTACGAGGTAGATTTCCTTGTGATGAGCATCAAGCCCTCTTATAATTGCTTATTGGGGAGGCCGTGGATCCACTCAATGAGTCGTACCATCGCCATTACACCGTGTGAAATTAGTAATGAGGGCTTGGTTGATAACTATAAATACAGAGGAGGATATCATCGCGTCTTTTACTAGTGATATACCGTACATAGAGAACGATCACGGAGGCCATAGAGTGCTCCTTCGGTCGTTAGAATTTGTAAATGCGACTTTTATAAGTGAAGGAAGAAGATCCGGTGCCCAAACTCTCAAGCAACGAGGATGGGCCTACAATTGACAATGAGAAAAGGAGCAATGCCCGGGAGGGACGGGAAAATATCTCGTGGTCCAACAGTGCGGTGGTTGGTTGAAAAGGGATCGCTTTGGTCTAGGGTATAGACTAGATACGAACGAGAGGAAAGAGGAGCTAGAGAGGAAGCGTGAAAGGCGAAGGGCACGATTGAAGGGTCTTTGAGATTGAGTGGGGTTCAATGACCTTTCCCATATATCTAATTCATTCGTGTCGGAGGGATTATTCATTCGGAGATGGGAGGTCATGAATGAGGAAACAACAAGACATGATGCTAAGTTTGAACATCAACGCGTGTCGAAGAAAGTTCGAGTAGAGGAAACTTGGCGGGTATTCACCTTACAAGCCCGGAAGTGTTCGGACAACTGGATCGGAAGAAATTCTGTAGTTTTAAGAATAAAATAGAGTAATGTTCAAAACACACTTATTGTTTCAAGCCTAGGAACAATAAGAATTTTTGTGAAATAGGCATGTTCACGCATCATTATTTTCAATAAGAAGTGCATTTTTCTTTCCATTTCGTGTAATAATTCTTCTACTTCTGTTCTACTCCATTCATAATCATAACACATAAATAAGTCGCCCTTAAATTCATTTTCATTGAATATTCTTTTATACCTACCATAGGTCCCCAGATATCGATGTCATGAGTGGCGCTGCTATGAACTCAGAATTCCCTTATGAGCGAGACACGTGCCTGAGAGGATCTCGGGACTTTGGATGTCGAAGATTATGATTTATCCCTTTTGTTAAGGATGGTAGAGCGGGAGGAGAAGCCGATTCTACCTCATGAAGAGATAATTGAAAATGTACTTCTAGAGGATGGGAAAGAAGTGAAAATCGGTACCTACATAACCCACGAAACAAAGTAGGACCTCATTAGACTTCTGCTGGAGCTCAAAGATGTCTTCGCGTGGTTGTATCAAGACATGCGGGGTTGAGTCTTGATATTGCGGTACAATCGTATCCCCATAAAAAGAGAATACAAGTCGGTCCAATGAAGCTTGAAGGATGAGACCCGATGTCACAGTAAAGATAAGGGAAGAAGTCAAGAAGCAATTTGATGCTGGGTTCTTACGAGTAGTAAATTACTCGGAATGGGTAGCCAATGTGGTTCTTGTCCCCAAAAAAGATGGAAAAGTCCGAATGTGTGTCGATTACAGGGACCTAAATAAGGCCAAAGAAAGACAACTTCCGCCACCTCACATTGACACTTTGGTGGATAACACGGCGGGATTTTCATTTTCTCCTTCATGGACGGTTTCTGGGATATAATCAAATAAAGATGCATCCCGAGGACATGGTAAAGACTACCTTCATAACCTTATGGGGAACCTTTTGTTACCAAGTGATGCCATTTGGGTTAAAGAATGCGGAGCAACATACCAAAGGGCTATGGTAACCTGCTTCATGACATGATGCATAAGGAGATTGAGGTCTACGTCGACGACATGATCGCAAAATCTCAAACGGAAGGGAGCATGTGCAAGTATTGAGGAAGTCGTTCACGAGATTGAGGAAATTTCAATTTGAAGCTTAATCCACCAAATGTACTTTGGGGCTCGATCGGGGAAGCTATTGGGTTTCGTGGTCGGTCAAAAGGAATTGAAGTAGATCCGGATAAAGTCAAGGCCGTACAAAATTGCCTCTGCAAGACTCGGAAGGAAATCCGAGGTTTTCTAGGAGATTGAATTACATCGCTCGGTTTATTTCTGGCCGACCGAGAAATGTGATCCAATATTCCGCCTTCTTAAGAAGCATAATCCGGCATTTGGGATGATGAATGCGGAGGCGTTTGACAAGATTAAACAATATTTGTCCAACACCCCAGTGTTAATGCCTCCTAGTCCTGATAGACCCTTGATTTTGTATCTGACAGTGTTCGATAACTCAATGGGATGTGTGCTAGGCCAACACGATGAGACAGGGAGGAAAGAAAGGGCGATATATTACCTCAGTAAGAAATTCACCGAGTGTGAAATGAGATACTCGCCAATTAAAAAATTGTGTTGTGCATTGGTCTGGACAACTCGGAGGTTGAGGCAGTACATGTTGTACCACACGACTTGGTTAATCTCAAAATTGGACCCTCTGAAGTACATGATGGAGTCGATGGCCCTAAATGGAAGAATGGCCCGATGGCAAATTTTGCTCTCTGAGTTCGACATTGTCTATGTGAACCAGAAAGCGGTGAAGGGGAGTGCAATAGCAGATTTCTTAGCCAGCAGGGCGCTAGATGATTATGAGCCCCTTAATTTCAATTTTCCTAATGAAGATCTGATGTTTGTAGCTACAATTGAAGAAGATATCTTAGAAGATCGTCCCTGGAAGATGAACTTTGACGGAGCATCAAATGCCGTTGGTAATGGAATTGGGGCAGTCCTGGTATCCCCAAATGGAGAACACTATCCATTCACTTGAAAGTTGGACTTCGATTGCACAAATAATATGGCAGAGTATGAAGCGTGTATCATGGGGATCCGAGCAGCCATAGACCACAAAGTTAAGGTGCTAGAGGTATACGGAGACTCGCTCTTGTCATATATCACCAAAGGAGAATGGGAAACAAGAGATCCCAAACTGATCAGCTATCGAAAGTTAGTCTTGGAACTAATTGAGGAGTTTGATGATATTACATTCTTCTACCTCCCGCGGGATGAAAACCAGATGGCTGATGCTTTGGCCACTCTAGCTTCTATGATCAAAGTGAATGAGCAAGAGGGTATGAAGCCTATCCAAATGAGTATTTGCGGGGCTCCGACTCATTGTTTCAATATTGACGAAGAGGAAGAGAGAGATGATCATCCTTGGTACTATGATATTCTGTAATATGTGAAGAGCCGTGAATATCCCGATCAAGCGACTGAAAATGATAAGAAAACATTGAGAAGACTTGCCAGCAACTACGTCTTAGATGGAGAGATCCTGTATAAAAAGAGGAGGGATCAAGTGTTGCTCAGATGTGTGGGGGTTGTGGAAGCTAGGAAAATCCTGGAAGAAGTCCATGAGGGTGTCTGTGGAACACATGCCAACGGGTTTATGATGGCTAGGCAAATCATGAGATTTGGGTATTACTGGTCCACGATGGAAGGAGACTGCATCCGTTATGCCAAGAAGTGCCATAAGTGTCAGGTTTATGGAAACAAGATCCATGTGCCTCCTTCACCTCTTCATGTTATGACTTCTCCATGGCCTTTCTCAATGTGGAGCATGGATGTCATTGGGCCGATCTCACCGAAAGCTTCTAATGGACATCGTTTCATCTTCGTGGTCATTGATTACTTCACCAAATGGGTAGAGGCGACTTCATATGCTAATATCACGAAGACAAAGAAGCTTAGCAAATTTTTAAAGAAGGAGATCATATGTCGCTACGGTATGCGAAAGGATCGTGGTCGACAATGCACTAAACTTGAACAATAAAGCGATAGCGAAGTCTGCAGATCGATTCAACATTAAGCACCATAACTCGCCGCCATATCGCCTAGAAGATGAATGGAGTAGTTGAGGCGGCTAATAAAATATCAAGAAAATTGTGGGAAAATGGTCGAGGCCTACAAGGATCGGCATGAAAAGTTACCGCCGCCTCTATGCCTATCGAACATCGGTTAGAACCTCTACCGGGCAACTCCTTTCTCGTTGGTTTATGGGATGGAGGCGCTTTGCCTATTGAAGTTGAGATCCCTTCACTCCGGGTTTTGTCAGAGCTGAAGTTGGACGAAGCGGAATGGGTTCAATCTCGATATGACCAACTGAATCTGATCGAGGAAAAGAGGCTAAGAGCTATTCGCCATAGTCAATTGTACCAGAAGTGGATGATGCGAGCTTACAATAAGAAAGTCCGCCCCAGAGTATTCCATGAGGGAGACTTGGTGTTGAAACAGATCCTCCCTATGCAAAAAGACTTCAGGGGAAAGTGGATGCCCAATTGGGAGGGACCCTACGTTGTAAAGAAGGCCTTTTCTGGAGGAGCTTTGATACTAGCCGAGATGGACGGCAAAAGTCTGCCAAATCCAATTAACGCAGACTCAGTCAAGAAGTACTTCGCTTGAAGGTGGACCAAGACGAAAACCCACAAAGGGCATCTTGCGTTCAAAAAAAAAAAAGGAGAGGCCAAAGCGAAAACCCGCAAAGGGCGCTTTGAGACCAAAGGGACTTTGAGTTGAAAACCCAAAAAGGGCGGCTCAAAGTATGATCAACTCATAAGGGGGCATACAGTAATTTCGCTATACTTGAATTAACAATGAGGAGATATGTTACGTCTTGGGGCATCTACAAGGTACCATGGATCTTCTAGACACATGTTGAACTCAGAGTGGTCTTCAAAAAGTACATACAGAAAAGCTCAGACTGTGATATCTGGGGCATCAATACCATTCTTACTCATATTGTACCTTAATGGAATTTGTTCTCCTTGTTCAACCTATCTTTCACGGGTTTCTATCCCGAATAAATTTCAGTTTTATTCATTTCTACAGTCTTGTCTCAAGCATTTTTCTTTGAAATAATGATTATTGAACCAATAATACTTTCACAAAAGAAGTTTTATGCACTACTCTGAAAGTTTCTAAAAAATACAAGAATCCGAAACAGGACAATTGTTTAGAACTAACCAGGTTTAAAAGGGCTCAGAGACTTGCGATAAGGGTTTAAGCAGTGACGACATCTTCGGATTAGTTGTTAGAGGTATCAGCTGAACAGAGAAGACATACGTCAGGGGTCACCTTAATAAGTAGCAAGCAATAGTAGCCCAATTGTTAAAAATGGATCATTCTCATGACATTTTGCATCCATTCATAACATTCATGATACAAAGGGTTAGGAGCATCTTTCATGACATCTTAATCATTTGATATATGCATAGATCCCATGAAATCACTTCTACAGGTAGGTTCCTCAGAGGACAATGTAGCAAGGTTAATGGGAGTTACAGAAGAGTGTAGATCTTATCTCTACTGAGCAGGAGTAGAGCAGATCAACGGACAAATCCTATCTCTACTGAGCAGGAGTGGAGCGGATTGAAGATAACAGATCTTATCTCTCTGGCGAGGGAGTAGAGCAGATCGAAGAAGCCTTATCTTCACCGGCGAGGTGAGTGAAGCAGTTAAAGATAGTAGATCCTATCTCCACCGAAAGGTGAGTGGAGCGGATTGAAGACCATAGATCTTATCTCTACCGAAAGCAGAGTAGAGCGGATCGAAGAAGCCTTATCTTCACCGGCGGGGTGAGGAAGGCTAAAGATAGTAGATCCTATCTCCTTGGCGAAGTGGAGCGGATTGAAGACCATAGATCTTATCTCTCCGAAAGCGAGTAGTAGCAGATCGAAGAAGCCTTATCTTCACCGAAAGGGGTGAAGCAGGCTAAAGATAGTAGATCCTATCTCCACCGAAAGCGAGGTGGGCGGATTGAAGACCATAGATCTTATCTCTCTTGGCGGTGAGTAGAGCGGATCGAAGAAGCCTTATCTTCACCGAAGGGGAGTGAATCAAAGGCTTAAGATAGTAGATCCTATCTCCACCGAAAGGAGTGGAGCGGATTGAAGACCATAGATCTTATCTCTACCGGCGGGAGTAGAGCGGATCGAAGAAGCCTTATCTTCACTGAGCAGGAGTGAAGCAGGCTAAAGATAGTAGATCCTATCTCCACTGAACAGGTGAGTGGAGCGGATTGAAGACCATAGATCTTATCTCTACTGAGCAAGAGTAGAGCAGATCGAAGAAGCCTTATCTTCACTGAGCAGGAGTGAAGCAGGCTAAAGATAGTAGATCCTATCTCCACCGAAAGCGAGAGTGGAGCGGATTAAAGACCATAGATCTTATCTCTACCGGCGGGAGTAGAGCGGATCGAAGAAGCCTTATCTTCACCGAAAGGTGAGTGAAGCGGGCTAAAGATAGTAGATCCTATCTCCACCGAAAGGTGAGGGAGCGGATTGAAGACCATAGATCTTATCTCTCCGGCGAGGTAGAGCAGATCGAAGATTCCACCTTATCTTCACCGAAAGGGAGTGAAGCGGGCTAAAGATAGTAGATCCTATCTCCACCGAAAGCAGAGTGGAGCGGATTGAAGATAATGATCTTATCTCTACCGAAAGGGTAGTAGAGCGGATCGAAGATTCGACCTTATCTCCACCGAAAGGGAGTGGGCGGGTTAAAGATAGTAGATCCTATCTCCACCGAAAGGGAGTGGAGCGGATTAAAGATGACGGATCTTATCTCTACCGGCGGGAGTAGAGCGGATCGAAGCAGAGATCTTATCTCCACCGAAAGCAGTGGAGCAGATCAAGATTGAAGCCTTATCTCCACCGGCGGTGGAGGGCGGGTTGAAGATACGGATCTTATCTCCACTGAGCAGGAGTGGAGCAGATCGAAAGTTGCAGGTCTTATCTCCACGTATCGGTAATGGAGTAGACTGAAGAATACAGATCTTATCCCCACTAAGAAGGAAGGGAACAGATCGAAGATAGCAAGCCTTATCGGAGCAGGCTAAAGATAGCAGATCGAAACAAAACTTCCACACCTCTGGAATGCAGTGGGTGGAATAAAGCTACCTGGAAAAAGGAAGCATCAGGAAGTCGAGATCGAGCAAGCTAGGGCAAAATTGGTCCTTTTAAAGTCTTTGCTCTATTCTCGTTGCACGACAATGAGCAAAGAGGGGCAATTGTAAGGCCCAATTTTTCGGGGCCCAAAGCAAATAAAGGGCCCAATAAAACAAAAAACACACCCAATTTTGGCAGCCCAAAACCCAAAACACGAGGCCCAAAATAAAATAAAAACAACAAAATAGGGTTTGAAAACCCTAGCGATCGGCCGCGCTTGCGTGACCTCTCCACGTCAGTGCGAACGCACCCAGTGCACGCCCTCGGAATAGTTCGTGTTTGGCGCCTCACGACGCTCACTGCGAAAGAGAAAGGCAAAGAACGTGATAAAACACTAGAGTTTTAGGCTATAAAGCGAGGAAAAATCAGAATTGGGGATTTAGGGTTTTTTTGGAGAGAAAAAGAGAAAGGCAAACACTTGTAAACAAGAGAGTTCAGAGAATCAAAAAAAAAACAAAGGTTTCGTTTTTCCTTTTTCATTCTTTATTTTTATTTTATTTATTTTTTCCTAATCGTTTTGGGTTTTTTAACAACAAACATATAAAGGTTTTATATATAAAAAAAACTACTTACCTTTTGATTCCTACCACAGTGGACGATGGCGGCGATGATAAGCGAAGCGGTGGTCGGAGGCTCACGGTGGACTCATGAAATCGCTGGGAGCAGGAGAAGGGCCCTTCTACATTTTTTTTTGAAGGATGAGAGAATGAGGATTTTCAAAAGTTTTTTTGCTTTTATATTATTGATAAAAGCAGCGCTGTTTTGAGCCTTGGGTCGAGGCCAAAAGCGACGCTTTTGGTCCTCGACCCTCGACCTCGACCCGCGCAGGGGCTAGGATCCGCGTGATTTGCTTGAGGGGCTAATTGCGCGTTTAGCCCCTCCGCTTTTTGTTGGTTTTAAAATCAGTTTTTTTATTATTTACGATTATGCCCCAAAAATTCGCTCCTGATTTCAATTAGGTCCTCTGTTAAGCGCTGCGTTTTACAGGTTGGGGTTTATTGCCCTTCTGGTCCCCCTAAGTTGCGCGCGCATTACTATTTGCTCCTTTATCATTATCTGTTTTTAAAATTAGCCCCATATATGCGGTTTTTAACCCAATTTAGTCCTTTTTTAGTTATTTGGTTATTTTATCATCAAATTAATTTTTTTTATCATCAATATATATATATTATTATTTTACTTTAATTTTTATATTCTAATTATATCCACGAAAAAAGTGTTATCAAATATTTTTTTTTTATTAATAACTATTATTTTCTTATTTTCCTTTTGTTTATTATTATTATTATTATTATTATTATATATATTCTCGTTTGCTTTGATTCTTTTAATTATATATTATTTGTTTTACGGTTTTTAGTATTACTTTAATTATTATTATAGTTATCATTAATATCACTTTTATTGTTGTTTTTTATGCTATTATTCGATATTATTATTATTTTCTCATTGATTTTTTTTATTTATTGTTGTTACTATCTTATTATCGTATTGATATTGTAATGTTGTATTTATTTATTTTTACTATGTTTATTAGTTGCATTAGTAGTATTATTAGTATTAGTCGTCTTATTTATCACATATTTTCTTCACCGTAATATTATCGTTTGTTCGTTTATTGCATATACTGTTCCCCATTATTATCATCGTGTCCATATTTCAAGATTTTTGCCTTTGTTTTTTTAAAATTCATAAAAATGGGCTTTGATGAAGGTAATATTTCGTATTTAGAAGTCCGAGAAATCATACCCAATCGTGCTGGGTTTCGATTTTTCGTTCATCTAGATCACTAAATATCCTTTAAAGATTTTTGATCATGTTTCATAAAGGTAATTTTGTGTGTTTGGAAGTTTAGAAAATTGTGCCCAATCGTGCTGGGCTTCGACTTTTCGTTCGTCCGGATCACTAAATGTCCTTTGAAGATCTTGATCATATTTTTGAAAATAAGGCAATGTTTCGTGTTTGGAAGTTCAAGAAATTCGTGCCCAATCGTGCTGGGTCTCGATTTTCTATTCATCTAAACAACTAGATATCCTTCACAGATTCTTTTTCCCGTATTTCTTAAATAAGGGCAATATTTCATGATTGGAGATCCAAGGAATCGTACTCAATCGTGCTGGGTTTCGATTTTAGTTTAGCCAAGTAGTGAAATACCCCTTTTCAAATTGTACCACATGTATTCTGGAAATCATAAAATGATCTTGGTATCGAGAGTTTGAAACATCGTGTCCTATCGTCTTTGGACGTGATATTTCACTTTAAAACGAGAGAGTTTTGATATCCAATACGAAGTCGACCAAATATTTTTTCCCTCTTGTAAAGCATTTTCTAATTTTCGATACTAAGGACATTAATCAATCAACACGGTACCAATTTTGGGCGTTATGAGGTGCTAATCCTTCCTCGTATGTAATCAACTCCGAGCCCGCTTTTCTTAAAATTCAGAGACCAAAATGTTTTATAAGTGGCCCAATCACACTTCAAAAAAGATTGGTGGCGACTCCGTTTTTCTTTTTAAAGTCGGCCCGTTTTCAAACAAAAAATGGTTTCGACAATTACGTAGA
Organism: Gossypium rotundifolium; assembly: GCA_025506655.1. Lineage (NCBI taxonomy): Eukaryota > Viridiplantae > Streptophyta > Magnoliopsida > Malvales > Malvaceae > Gossypium > Gossypium rotundifolium. The sequence goes on from CP106727.1 coordinate 22,444,509, forward strand.
TTTAAAATATAATTGTATGATAAAAATTTATTTAATTAGGTGGAACTATTCGACGAGTTATGTTAGAATACCTACCTCTCTTAAAGATATACGGCTTCTATTAGACCAACGGCGGAAGCACAAGTAAGTATTAAATAAAATATATATACATAATAAAATAGTCATTTCGTATTTAGTATTTAGCATTATGTATATAACTAGTATTTTTATCATGTTCATATAGTTTCAATAAACACCATATGAGGATCTGGCAATTCGGGCAGTAATTCTGGATGAATTTTTTTCAAAATCCAAACATTTGGCATGTGAAGGTCCCATTGGTCAACTATGCTACCATTGAGATGCACCAGTCAGATAGAGTATTGCGGCAATTTGGATTCTGACAACCGATTCCCGTGGCACCTGAGGTACTCGATGATGAGCACAGAGTCGACTTACAACAATTGAATATGGATTGGCCGAGATATTGGTCAGAATATATAAATGTGGGAAAATTGGTATGATTATATACCTACTCGGGAACTGATCATCGTTCTTGAGTTAGCGTGCGTGCCGGAATATATGCCATGGTTTATGATCCATGGCAAGCTATATTTATTGTCGGAAGAGGAGAGGTAACGACAAATTCGTGTCCAAAGGGAACGACGGGGCCCTTTAAATCTAAAAAGAATGGATGACGAGCGGGCCCATCAACAGCGCCCACACAGTCACCGGACCCAACACTTCAACTGACGACACCCATATCACAGCCTTTTTAGATGATGCCAGGTGTGCATCTTAGCCCTTATATGTATCTTAACCCTTATATGTTTCTTTTTCACAGTCCTATGGCAGGTAGGAATGCATGGTCCGGTTCATCTCCATTCCTGATTACTCTGAGTCAACCGCCGATTTATTGTCCATCGTTGCATGAGGGATCGCACTGAGGTGTCGTTGGGGAGCTCTTCTTTTTACCAATCCCCATCGCCTTATGGGATTCAAACACCTCCGCCATTGGTGATGCAAACACCTCCGCAGTCATTATTCTATTAAGGTGGGTCATCCTTCTAACACCCACAACCAGATCCCCTGCTGGAGGAACCACAATCTCCGCCGGAGCAAGCACAACCCTCGTCGGAAGCTTAACCAAGGAGGAATCTAGCGCGTAACCGTCGACAACCTCCTTGTGACACTGATTCAGACCGGCACCAACATTGATTTTTTTAAAATATTTGTACAAACTTTTTTATATTATTTCGTTTAATAAAGTAAAAGTTGTTTTTAATATTTTAATTGTAATTTACTTTTTATATTTTTAATAAAATATAAATAATGCAACATAATTTTATTACAACTATCAGCTATTTCGATTTGGACATGATCGAGTTGTATGGCCTGGTTCCTGCACCATCCGCACAACTTCTGTTGGTTGGTTGCTTCTTGGATATCCATATTGTTACGTATTCTAGTCGAGCAAGGTCAACCCTTTGGTTTGCGACGCAATTCTCTATCCGGTAACAGCTTAAACGGAGCAAGCGATACAGACGGCCACTTACGTTCATCTGAGACCGGTGGGAATACGTGTCTCCACACGTTGTACATGTATTCTATTTTGCACACTTCGTTAACATAACTCATGAGATCCAGACGGAGATTCTAACAAGCTGCAATTACATGAGCACATGGATAACGAAGTGCGTCAAACCTTCCACAGTCGCAGGTCCTATTTCTCAAGTGTACACGATATGACTCGCTAATAATACCTTGGTTCGATCTGTCAAACTCCGTCACATGAAATCATAGGTTGTCGCGATCGTGACACACTGTGTGCATGGTGTTGGCCCGTGCCTTCGCCTTGTTAATTTCTTGCAATACCTTCGCGTACTATACATGGCTTCCCTGCATTTGGCCTTTATAACTCGTTGCTCGCTTTGGAAATAGTGCCACTAAACAAAAATATCTCTCGCACAACCAATGTTATCGGTAAATGACGCATTCATTTTAAAACAGAATTTATACATTCAGCCAGGTTTAAGGTCATATGACCATATCGTAGGCTGTCGCCGTATGCTTGTGTCTACTGTTTGAAAGGTATGTTATAGAGGTATTCTGCGCCTTCTTCATTAACTAAACGCAAAACCGCCAACATCTCATGAAAACGGTCCTTACTTATCTCACACCCTGCCAATATAAGTTGATAGCGAAAATTATATATCATTTCTCCATTCAGAATAAATTGAATATTACAAACGAAATTATATTAATAGAGATTAAATACACATGTTGGTCACTTGCCGTCGTTCAGTTGTAGATCGATATTGTCCGTATTAGTTGGACACAACATGCTTTAGGCAATACCGATGGTGTGTGCGATGCCATAAGCTTCCCTATCGCTCAATTGCAGCTAGTATTCCAGTGCCCCAATCTGATATAATGCAGATATCAAGTTGGGGGTAGACATGCCTTCTTAACCTAGAAAGAAAGAAATCCCAATCATCAGCTGACTCCCCAGGTGTTATTGCAAACGCAATTGGAAGGATTCTTCCACTGCCATCCTGTGCCATGCTAGCAATAGCCGATGGGTATATCTACCATAAATAAAGGTACCGCCAATTTGTACCAATGACTTGCAGTATAGAAATGCATCTCGGCATTGCTTAAATCTCCAGAACAGACGCTTGAACACTTGGCATCCACGGAGCAATCGGTCGTTGTAACACGCAGGTGCCATTTCAAGCTCTGTTATGCAACCTGGGACATATCTCTCCAACACCTGACACCACTGCCACACTTCATTATATGAAGCATCCCACCCACCGTGCATCTTTTTCAATGTCTTCTACTTAGCTATCCAAGCCTTGCGGTAAGAGGGCGTATACCTCAATTGGCTACGAATATTGGCAATTAAGACTAGCACTGAAGTCTTGGGATCCACCTTCACCATCGGTAGTATTAAGCTAGCTAACATTTTTGAATCCATCTTGGGATGATCTTGTGAAACACCTGTCAATGAAGTACGTTAAATAATACAACATTACGTAATAACAATATTATTCAAAAACCCTAAACACCTAGTGATATTATACCGTCAACACATGTATGTGGACATTTGTAATTTTTTATCTCCTACAAATCTGTCTTTTTCCTCAACGAGGTCATGATTTTCCATGAACATGTACCGTCTTGCACTACACACTTGGCCTTAAACTTATCGGATTTGGATTTAACCACGTTGTAGTTAACCCCATTCATGATTATACGTTGTTTCAATGCACCAAAAAAACTATCCTTATTGGAAAACTCCTTACCAACTTTCAATTCACCCGAATCCAATGACGAACTTGTATGGTCACGCCATCTGCGTGGTAGATCTAGAAACTCTAATGCAACATCTTGAGAAAAATAGATATTATGTATGTGGGTTGGAGGCGAGTACGCCCTGAATCGCGGATCTTCTTATTCTTCATCTAAACCCCTTCAACATCTTCAGGTATGGTTGGAACAAGCTCCAGTTCAAAAAATAATGCAACTTCTGCACCATCAGGGCCAGGCTCTCGAGGTGGATCCACATCGGACTCATCATTCGACCCACCATCATCTGCAACGAACGAGGTCCCCTCGCCGGTAGACGTCGTAGGGAATACATCATCCCTTTTTGTGGACATTTCATAACGTCCCCAATCAAATGTGGATTACCAACCACTAGAAGTTAATGTCATTCCCCAGTACGTATTTCCAGTATCAAACATCGACTTACACAAGTGCATGTCTAATTCACTAACGGAGTGTCGTACAGGGGTTGTGTATTCCATACTGCTACCAAACACGGGCGTTTTCGTGTTTTGCTACCCACTAACGGAATGTCGGGCAGGGGTTGTGTATTCCTCTTCGAACAGCAGTAGATGTTGAAGTCGCAAATGCATCATTTGGCGATGAAAATTGTACATATAACTCAAAATAGGGTGATCCACTAGCAAGATAAGTCGGCACCATTGTCTCCAAGCTACGAGGACCTTTGATGTCGAATGAGTCATATCTCACGAGATCAACTGAAGCACAAAATTGACACTTAATAGACAAAACTTTCATTGGCATCGTTCTGAATATTTTACGCCTAATTCTTTTACTTCTTTGTCAAATCTATGTTCGTTAAAACCAACAGACCGTGTTCTCCGATAAAAAACGCCGTTCTCAGTGTCACGGACCTCACCATCATAGTAAATAATAGCACTAATACGTTGACTCATCTTCAGTTTCTATTCTACTTTAGCATCAATTTCTCTTGCTGTAACTTATGCAACCTGAGAATGAAATTTGAGTCATTTATAGTTTAAGACCAAATAGAAACTACTGTAGAAAGAGAGCGTCCACGTGTGATGCTGACAGTGCATCCTACTTAAAGCGTTTTGGACACTATTTGTTCATAAACGTTTTCTCAAAATTATTTTTCAGATACTACTGTAGAAAAAGAGCGTCCATGTGGGAGCTTTTTTCAGTAATTTTGCTGACAGTACATCCTGCTTGAATCGTTTTGGACACTATTTGTTCAGAAACGTCTCCTCAAAATTATTTTTTTAGATATTACTATAGAAAAAGAACGTCCATGTGAGAGCTTTTTTCAGTAATTTTGCTGACAATGCATCCTACTTGAAGCGTTTTGGACACTATTTGTTCAGAAACGTCTTCTCAAAATTATTTTTTCAGATACGACTATAGGAAATTTTTTATATATTGCTAATATATTTTTTTCAAAACCCTAAATACAAAATTATTTAAAAAAACTAAAACATAATTTAAATAATTAACTCGAAACCCTAATTTAATTAATTTTTTAATTAATAGTTAATTTAATTAATTAACCCTAAACCTTTAAAACCCTAACACTTAACCTTAAAACCCCAAAACCAAGCAAAAAACCCTAACCCTAAAAAAAATAAGGCAAAACGCGTCCCTGGGGGAGTGTTTTGTCCACGTCAACAAAACGATCCTTCAAGGAAGTGCTTTCTGCTGACGTGGACAAAACGCTCCCCAGAAACGTGTTTTGCTGACACATCACCTGAGAACGCGTTGACGTGGACGCGATTTCGCAGAATTCGGCCATTTCCAGCAAATAATCAGAAAATTAGCCCATTTCTATAAATAATTTCGGAAATGGGCCTTTTGGTGTAAAATGGCCAATGATAAAATGTGATTTGGGGTTAATTTAAAAGTTTTAGCGACTTGGTCGTTGCTTTTGTTATACCCACAGCATGAAACCACTACAGCAAAACAGACTTTTAGTGGCGTTTTTTAAGCTTTTAGCGACATTTATAAGCGTCACTAATAGTATTTGCGGCGCTTTTAAAAGCACCGCAAAAAACGCCGGTAAAACAAATGCCGCAAACTTTAGCGGCGTTTATGAGAAAAAATGCCGCTAAAGATCATGACTTTTAGCGGCGCTTTTCCCACAAATGCCGCTAAAGGTCATGACTTTTAGCGATATTTTACCACAAATGCCGTTAAAGTCATGGCTTTTCGCGACGCTTTTTCCACAAACGCCGCTAAATGTCAATGCTTTTCACGGCGCTTTTCCCACAAACACCGCTAAATGTCATGACTAGCAACGCTTTTCCCAAAAACGATGCTAAAGGTCATGACTTTTAGCGACGCTTTTCCCACAAACGCCACTAAATGTTATGACTTTTAGCGGCATTTTTTTACAAACGCCGCTAATTTGGTCATGAAAAATAAAAATAAAATTAGAGCTTTTTTCTTCATATAAAAAAATTTTAAAAAATAAAAATTATGCATTACTATTGGATCTCTGATTTGTTTGGTACTGAAACATCACATTCTATGTCACATCAATCTACATTTTTTCCTTTAATAAATAACCAAAAAAGGGAAAAAAATACGAAAAGAAACGATATATTGCAGTTCATCAATATTCAACGATGGAATCGAATGAATTAGTTATATCCAAAAACATACGCAAAGAGAGTCAAACTATAACATCGAAGCTGCTGAGTACAATTCCGCAAGCAAATGTAGACACTAAAATCAAAGAAAAAAGACTTGGGAATTAGATTCTATTTACATGATATTCCTTGCACATTCACATAAACTTCCTCTAGTGTTCCAAGTAAACTAGAAAAAAGATAGCATTAATACGCACGTTATGGGAATCCAAGATGTGTATGGGTGGCATTTGTTGCAAGTAACCTTATCCAGCTTGTAAATACATTCATAACACATATAGCCAACCTGAAGAATTTAAGAAATAAAAGAAAAAACAATCCATTAGATTAAATTCATTAAAAAATTAATAATTTGTTAGATTAAATTCATTAAAAAAACAATTCATTAGATTAAATTCATTAAAAAAAGAATAACAATCTATAAAGATTAAATCCATTAAAAAATCGTAAAGAAATTCAAATGAATCAAAACTTACCACAGTTAATAATAGGAGATCTCCTCATGGGTCTTCTAACAAACAAATGGATGTAGTCATTTTTCATGTATCCCTTTTTAACGCATAGCCTGCACTTCTGATACAAGACAAATTGAATTATCAATTGGCATGAAGGGCTTGAACAACTGAATGAAAGATTGTTGTTTACTGTTTTAGAATTTTGGCATTATCAAGCAACATCATTTAAATTGAGGTGTCTTTAAGCACCTAGTGATTACATGATAACCTCTATAAATTCATTACACAGGCCACAGAGCACCTTATACAGCTTGTAGACTTACAGGTCTTGACAAAAAGGCTTCGAAGATGTTGGGTTGTTTGTCAACTTGATGCAAACCTCACTATCATGTTACATTAAAATGAAAAAACTGCTTAAAATACTAGAAGTATTAATTTCAGAGAACTCTGTGGGTGTTAACATAGGATTCTCTTGGTTTACTTAAGAAAGGCTATTCAAGTAGCATCAGAAGAAACACAACCAGAAAATATCATCTATATCTATGAACATTTCTTGTATAAAGTTGTCATGAAAACTACAAAATGCAATTCAGAAAAGCTATGAAATTGAATCTCACTAGGGGGAATCAGCACGATCAATGCTGCTGCTATATATTACCAAGAACAAAATTGGATGTGAATTATACAGTGTCATCAGACTATAGTATACAAAGTTTCCTTTGAAAAACTCACTCACAAACACATTCAATTTGTCCTATTTTGGACAGCACAAGACAGCAAACATGCAGGGCATTTGTATCCCGCAAGAACACACTCAATAGTATTAAAATTTATTAGCTCATCATATAAAAGTTCCATGCTTTTTAATACTATAATAACTCAATTAATTGGTTCTAAAACTGGACAGCATAATGCAACAAATGGGACTTTCTTAACTTAAAATCTATAGAAATTAAATAACGTTTCTATAAATTTAAAACATCACAAAAGTCCTTTAATGACCGACACATGTAAAGAACAGGCAAGAGTTACAAAGGAGAAAAAGAAAAGAAAAATAAATAATAAATGCAACAGATAAATTACCTCTGGAAGGAACCTTACTATCCTCCATATTAATTTTGACTTAGACTCTTGCCTCGAATCACTTCTTAACTTATCAACTGTCTTTGACAGTATTGAGACCAGAATGCAACAAAAGGAAAGCAGAAAACAGCAATGAGGAATAAAATCTATAAGTTTTAATTTGTAATGGAAGTCAAATTCAAGTACCAATATGAAAAAAAGAAAAAACATAAAGTACTAATTTGAAACTAAAATCAAATTCAAATACTAAAAACTATATTTACCTAAAATCCAAAGACTACATTTTCTATCTCGTAAAAATGTGCATTCGAGCTGAAGAGCTATAGTTAAAAACGTTAAAAGTCTCATAAAGCCGCCTCAAGACATGAACTTCCATCACTAACAACAAGAACACAGTCTTCCAAACATTGAATCTGTCTTCGGACTTGTGTATGGGAAAAAACATGTGACCCTCCTGTCAAGTGACTTGCAGCAAAAGGATAACTCAAAGACTCAGTACCCAAAAGTGCAACTTTGTATGCAAAGTACCAGGTACACGCTAACAAGGATGTTGTCCAAACCACAGCCAACAAATAGAAGTGCAGAAAGAAACTGTGTGGAACTCTGAACCTCTACATAAGCCACAAAAACCCAGGAAGAAAAATAAATTGTTTGAAGAATGAAATTTGATGGGGATTTCTTTAAAAATATGAAGGAAAAAAAAAGATACTTACATGGGATGAAGATGGCATAATCTTGCCCCTCTTGGCAAAGCTTAGTAAAAAGGTATGAAATGAATTGAGAATTGGAAAATGGAGTGAAGCTATGAGGATAGGAAGTGTTCCAGCTATCCATGCCCCTCTCAGAAGCCAAATAAGGCCTGTTTTAATGGTGTTCACTGACAGTGAAGTAAAAGCTTCCATCAAAATTCTAAGCAAATTCATTTCCCAAATAAGGATAGGAGCAGGTCAGTTATCTGGGGTTTTCTAAATTATCCAAATCAGCAAAACTGCCTAAAAGCTTCAAGTCCCCGGAAGATATGAATTAATTCATCTCCAGATATCTAAATCTGCAAAAACTCGAAAGTCTAATTTATTATTATCTGTAGGATATCAGAATCCAAAATAATTCAAATCCAAGCTACGTTATATATTATCAAACAAAAAAAAAATATTTGAGTAACGAAATCATTAGCAAATAAAAAGCAGGAATTAAAACCCCACCTAATCTTAATTCAGGGAGTACTTTTTCCATACTAATTCTAATCAAACAAACTTAACCCCACCTAAACCATCAACCCCCGCAATTGCCCCAAAAACATAAAAACCATTGAACCATGAATGCAACAAAGCATGGAAGGATTGGAAAGCTATGTTTCAATTCCTTTTACTGTTTCCCTGAAAAGGTTGTCATGATGCCAGACAAGTGCTATTAAAGAATCAATGCACAGTACCAAAGCTCCGCCTAGTAGCTCAGAGGTCATGTCATAATTCAGAATTCAGGTATTAGCTGATACATAAAACATAAGTAACCAAAGAGAAACATTAAGGAACAAGATTTATTCGTTTCAGTCCACAGCAACATCAGGAGTTTTTAGAATGGTAGACAAATGTACTTCTTGCTTGCAAAGTAGTGTTCATAAAAATTGTAATTACTTTTAAGCAACTTACCCCAAAACTAACAGGCATGTGCATATGTGGTAAAGGAGACATTTGTGTCTGATAGTAGAAAGAACCATCAGACACTGGGGATAGAGGCCTGACAGGGGGCAATTGCAACCAAAGATGCACCTTTGATTTAGAAGAAATTGGAAATTTTCAAATAGAATACAAACCAAACACAATCATGAGATTTCTATTCAAACAAGCCGCTTAAGCTATTAAGAAATAAGTAGAAGTATCTTACCTTTTCTGCAGCAGTGCGTTGCAAGGCTTTCAGCATTGAATCTACGCTCACCGTAGCATGTCTGGACTGCAATATAAGATAGTAAGATAGACTACCATTAGCATCAGAGAAAAGAAAATTGTACCTATTCCCATTTTGAAAGACAAATGTCTAACAATAGACCCGCTAACAGAGATTATTTTGGTCATATCAATCGAAGCTCAACATGTGCTCTTCCTAGCTTCAGATTCTAAAAAAAAAAGACTCAGAAACCTGGTTCATTTGACATCCACAACAATCAAAAACAAGGTAAAAGCTTTATTTTCTTTTTATGACAGTAATGTTGCAGTTATCTCCTGCGTATTAAACAAAAGTTGGTTTAAGTGTCTAGCTACCTTCATAGACTTCATTTCATCAAGCGCAGCAAGGATATCCATCTCTCTTTTTGAATCCAACGTTCTGTTCTCCAAAGATTTCATCGCATCCCCTATTTCTTCAGATTCCCTTTTCTGTCTCTCTTTCTCCGCTTCCTAACAAAAGGAAAGATGAAAGAATATTATTATACATATCCAGCAATGTTAAAAGAACTATAGCTACATTTAGCTTGATACACAAAGCTCTCACCTCATCTTCAGCACGCCAAGGTTCAAAATTTCTTGTTGCACCCGATTCAACAACATAATCTGAATTTTGTGGATCAGTCTTTATCGTCATCTCCGCAGGGCACTTGGTGCATTTGAAATAAAACCTAAATATTTGGATTCCCAAATAGGTCTGCAAATAAGAAAAATGTAACTAAATGCACTAAAACATTAAGCTCTCAATCATTAATTAGAGAGAAGTGTAAAAAGAAAAAAAACACTAATATTACTAAACAAATAAACCGAAGCTAAAGTGTAAAAAGAAAGCTCAAAACAAACCTCGTCGATAACATCTTTGCGTGAATTGAACTTGGTGCCTTTATAAATATAATTTCCGCAGGTATTTAGGGGCAATGGTGTTTAGGGCTTTATAAATGGAGAAGGTAATAAACGTAGAGGCTCTAGTTGAAACTGCAGAAAGAATGACGATGAAAAATGAGGGTAAAAATGAAAAAAAAAAGTAAAAATGAGAAACAAATTGTGTATATTATTTAGTAATCCGGCTCCAGAACGACAACATATTATTTAAAATAATGGAATCTAAAAAGACGAAAGCCCTAGAAAACCCTAGAAACGCATAAAGCTAATAAGGGGATAAAGAAGGGGGAAACTTACGATCTCTGCCACCACGAACGCTGCCTCTGGTTGGATGATACATTTTTTTCTTCTCTCTTTCAAATTCAACAAGTTTGAAAGGCTTTCTTCCTTTGCTTGCTTGCTTGGCTTCTGTGTTTCCTTTTTTCTTCTGTGTTTGGGGAATAAAAATCGAGGGTTTTAGTAGAGAAAAAAGACATTGTAAGTGTAGCTTATTTTTTGTGGCGTTTTTATTAAAAATGTCACTGTATTTTTATTTTTTTGTGGTATTTTTCATAAAAACGTCATTATTATATAATTTTAATTTTTTTTATTTTTAATTTATATTTTTTTATATTTTTCTTTTAAATTTTTGTGTTGAGATTATCATTTTTTTGAAATTTTATTTTATTATATTTTGAGTATTTAACTTTTAACTAAAATATTAAATATTAAATATTAAATTTTAAATTTTAAGTTTTAATTTTTATTATTAAGTTTTAAAATTTAATTACTATTATCAACTCTTTTACTTAATTTTTTTCTTTCTTTTACATCAACATTATTTTTTTAAGTACGGTCTGCATTAGTTGTTTAGATTTTATATAAATGGCATTTAATTATATGTATACACCTAAATTTTGATATAGATACATCTCATAATTATATATGAATTTTGGTTTAATGTATAATTCTAGATGTGAAATTCTAATTGTGGTTTAAATGTATAGTTAAAACTTTAATTTTGATTTAATCATACACATTATTTTAAAATATAAATACATCAATATATTTTTATATTGAATAAATATAAATTTTATGTATGCAATATATAAATAAAAATTATGTTAATTATACTAATAATTGTGTTAATATTTTACAAGATCTGGATCAAATTAAAGTTCATGTGTACAATTGCACACTAAACCATTGTTCATGTATACTTTTGGGATTTAACCCATTTTGATATATATTTTTTAAAAATAATAATTTACATTTATCTTATTTTGATTTATATTCTAAAAAATTTAAGATTAATCCCCAAATCATAACCTTAGACCCTAAATATTATACTCTAAACCATAAACATCAAAACCTAAACCTCAAACTCAAAACCCCAAATTATAAATCTTGGACCATAAAACTCGAACCCTAAACTCTAAACTGCAAACCTTAAACCATAATCCGAGACCAACTTTTTGGGAATTCATATGGCCAATGTTAGTGTAGTACAAAACATATATTTTAATAGCTAACACATCAACCATAAATCCTTCATGAGGGATTTCAGTTTCGGGATTTTGGGTCATATAGCTAATACCTTAAATCCTAAACCCTAAATTCCTAAACTTAAATCATAAACTCTAAACTCAGAAACTTAACACATTAACCATTTTCCCCCAAACCCTTAACCCTAAAACCATAAACTCAAAACCGTAACCCATTAACCATTTCTCCCTAAACCTTAACCCCTGACCACTAACACTTAAACCTTAATACCGGTAAACACTAAGATATTAAACACTATACAATAAACCCAAATAACAAACTTTAAAACACTAAACCCATACACCAAAATAACAAACCCTAAACCATGAAATTAACATACTAAACATTAAACCCTAAATTAATTTTATAGCCTAATTTGTAACTTAAATGAAAACTTTTAAATTGTTTAGTTAGCAATTTATAACTTTTCATAATTAAGTAACTAAAATGAAACTTTCTCATTGCTTATAAGTGAATTTATCAAAATAAAATATAATTCAAAGCAAGAATAAGAAAAAAATATGAAAAACTTTTAGCGGCGTTTGTGAAAAAACGCCGCTAAGGCTCAGGTCTTTAGCGGCGTTTTTTCAAAAGCACCGTTAATGCTCAGACCTTTAGCGGCGTTTTTTAAAAAGCGCCGCTAATGCTCGGTCTTTCGGCATTTTTTTGAAAGCGCCGCTAATGCTCCGGTCTTTAGCGGCGTTTTTTCAAAAGCGCCGCTAATGCTTTGATTTATAGCGGCGTTTGAGGAAAAAACGCCGTTATTTATCCTTTTTAGCGGCGTTTTGGAAATAAACGCGGCTATTGTTCATTTTTTTGCAGCGTTTTCCTTCAAACGCCGCTAATGTGTGATATTTGCGGCGTTTTTCTTTAAAACGCCACTAAAAATGCCGCTAAAAGTCTGTTTTGATGTAGTACTAATCAACCCAATAAGCACTCCAATTAGTACATTGGAGATTATCTTTAAACCAATTTAGGGTAAAATAATGTTTTACAAGCAGAGAATATCCTTAATGAGCTCTTACGTGTGGGGTTTTAAAATAGGGAAAATATTTGACTTGATTTTAATCTGAATGCAAACAAAAGTCACTATAGGTTTCTATCTAATCTGACAGGATCTCTAAATTCATGCATACTACACTGTTCAGATTATTAATTTGCCTAAGATGTAGGTACAATACTCAAACAGATTGTAAACAAAGACACTGCTGTTTGACATGCATACAAGAGTAGCTTCAAGTGCAATAAGTCGTATAGTTTTGAAGCTAAGCGCAAGGTTTGGTCAAAAATGAAAAACTTGCCATAAAGCACCTAATAAGGAAGCTGGTGAAACAAATGAGACTTAACAGATCCACCGTACAGAAATCCAAAATACTAAAGGCTTATTAAGTCCTACAACAACAAACAAAGACTTTTCTAGTGCAAACACTAGGCTATATAGACCCAAGTTAACAAACCAAGAAATTAGCAGGGACTTGGAATGAACATTAAACTTATGCCATTTTAGAATGTTACTGGAAATTTGGAAAATACTTCATGGACAGGAGCCTCCTCTTTTGATTCCTTTACTGTGACTAAACAAATACAAGTATTTTAAGGTTTTGGACAACAGGATCCGTGGCGCAATGGTAGCGCGTCTGACTCCAGATCAGAAGGTTGCGTGTTCGATTCACGTCGGGTTCAATTTCCCATTACTAAGTGATCTCTACTTTTTTGTACTGAAATGAGAAACGAAGACTGCATGAGAATTGCTTGTTGAAATAGTGAAAAACATCCCCTCCCATACTTGTTGAACCGTCCTGGAATCATTTCCATCAAACACCAGGAACAATTGACTTATAAACAGATGGTGAGCAGTTGAACACCGCTGTAGAAGAGTGTCGAACTTAAACCACCTAACAAGGAAGCAGGTGGAACAAGACTCTTCCAACAGATCCACCCAACCTAAAATGAAATCAAAATACTAAATGCCTTGTGAAGTCCTACAACAACAATACCCTTTTCTAAAAACTATGTTTGACTGCATCTGCTTATATATCCTACCACCTTCCATTTCCTGGCATGACACATACACTAGGCTATATGGTGTGAAGTTAAAAACCAATAAATTAGTAGAGACTTAGAATGCACATTAAACTTATGCAATGTTAAAATTTTACTGCAAATTAACGAAAATACCTCATGGAGCTTCTTCCTTTTGATTCACAGATGCTACAAAAATGACTATTTAAAAGTAAATGATCCCCCCATTAACAATAGGATCCGTGGCGCAATGGTAGCGCGTCTGACTCCAGATCAGAAGGTTGCGTGTTCGATTCACGTCGGGTTCAATTCCCAGCTAAATACTGATCACCGTTTTCTTTTGAATTTGGGATGAATCGCTTTGTCCAAGGACGTTACGAGCAGATTTAAGTTTATCCAGAAATGTTAAAAGGGGAAGGTAAGCAAGGTCTCCTACAGTTTTTCATTTACATCATCAATTTTGGAACCTAATCAGGCCTTTTGTATTGGAATGAAAGATGAAAATTGCACTTCTCTCATTAATTCGTTTGTTGAATTAGTGAAAAACATATCTTCTCTGAAACTTATTCGATGAAATGTTGTGGAAGAATCATTTTCTTTAAACTCCAGGTTTGGTTTATTGGATAAACTATCATGGAACCAAGGTTAATTGTAAACAATATAAAATCTTGATTGTATGTAGTACCTATGAAACTTTAGTCTCATGCAGCATTAGTTACTTCATTGCATGTATGTTCCTAAAGTGAAGCGGTAGAAATGTCGTATTCCTTTGCTTGTGAGTAGAATTGTGGTGCATTCTCACAATTATCTTGTCTTGCTTAATTGTTTCTGTCGCTTTTATTGCAAGATGGAGCAGGCCCTTTACAAGCAACCACTAAGCTCCTTCGGCTCCACATCCGGTTTTCCTTTCTTCCCCATCTACAGCTCTATATGCTCACACACCCTAGGAACTCATCAACTCTGCTCTCTTTCTCCATATGCAATGGTAGAACCTACTGTTGTGGTGGCAGCCACTAACCAACCGTCGATGTGCATATGTCATCAAGTATACAAGCTGTTAAGGAAAATACCTCATGGAGCCTCTTCCTTCTGAGTCAGAGCTACTAATGATTTACTACTATGCAACCAACCAAAATGATCTATTTTAACAGGGTAATCAACAGGATCCGTGGCGCAATGGTAGCGCGTCTGACTCCAGATCAGAAGGTTGCGTGTTCGATTCACGTCGGGTTCAAATCCGCATTGAACTTTGATTCCCATCTTTTGTTTTCTGCCTTCAAAAGGGAATGAAGCCGAATTTGGGTTTTCTTTATCGATTTTGATTGATGGGTTGTGTAAGGGAGTGAATTTGGAGGAAGCTAGGGAGTTATTTAAAGAGTATGAGGAATGGAGATTTGGAGGTGGACTCTCACTGTTGCCTTGCTTCGCTGTATTGCTTGTGGGGAATTCTGTAATGAGAGTATGGAATTGAAATCGGTTTGTGAGAAGACTTTGCTAGCATCTTTAAACGTTGAGGAAGCAAATGAACTCGTCCACAATTGTCGAGGGGAAGTTCCCAGGTGTCCATACTTCTTCAAAGCAAATAAACGGAAGGTATTGTCCACTTGGATGGGGAGTGTCTCGGAAATCACCTGCAATTTTGCGGAAAAAGTGTTGTGGTATTAGAAATATTAATTATGCAAGTTGTGCCTGCAGGGGATTGAACCAACAACTAAAGCTTAAATGCCTCATTTTGCAGATCATATTTACATCAATTAACGCATTCCTTAAGGGAGATAAAACTCTCGAGTGGGACAATACCTACCATTGAGGGTCCCCTCAACAGGCTTTTTGTTTTTTTGGCATTGAAATGAAAATGAACAGTGTAGTTTTCTCAGCAACACCCTGAATTATTTTCATTTTGTTTGTTGAATTACTGAATAATATCTCTTCTCTGAAACACTAAAATGCTGTTTCAGTGGAACTTTAGCGTCGTGGAATCATCACTTTAAATAGCTTGTTTAGTTTATTGGATAAACCATATCAGCTTCTTGTATCATGGAACCAAGGTTAACAGAGGAAAAAATCTAGTCTTGATTCTCTGTGTTACCTGTATTAGTGTCATAAAGCAAGTTATGCTTTATTCCATGTATTTTTGTGAATTAGTCGAATTAGTACACCAACTCGTTCCTTAAGAGTAGTAATGTCATATCCCCTTGCTGATTGTGGTGCATTCTGACAATTATCTTGGATCAGCTTCGAGAGTTTTTTTCTTCGAAAGTTAAAGAGTGTTTACCCTGATCCTCATATCCTCTAACTGAAGCTTTTTTTTTTCATGTTTGAACCAAAACTTGGCATAATTCAAATCACCCCCATTACAATTGTTGACCAAGACATTATAGAAATCAACATAATTGACAAAACTTTATAAGTTATACTTTCAAGTTACACTAATCGGATGCTTTCCCAAACCCTGTATTCGTAAATTGTTTTTGTTGCTGTTGTTACAAGATGGTGCAGGCCATTTACAGGTAACCGATAAGCTCCTTTGGCTCAACATCTGGTTTGTATCCTACGCAGCCACTCTTTTCTTCCCATCTACAGCTCTATAAGCTCACACACTGAAGGAACTCATCAATTGTCCTAGTGTTACACTAGGAATTCAACCTAATGCTTTCTAGTCATCGACCCTGGTCTCTTTCTCATGTGTTGTGCTCCATATGCAAAGGTAGAACCTACTGTTGTGGCAGCCACTAACCAACTGTCGATATGTCATGAAGTATATCAGCTTTTGTGACATCATATATTTAAGTATGATCTAATTAGCTAAGGGGCAGTTTGTTTACCTTAAGTATGTGATGCATGATTGAGTTTCTAGTGTTCCAAACTCAGGTTGAAGGAGAGCTGAAGCAACTAAAATCAGCTGGAAAACTGTGTTAACCTGCAAAATTTTGAAATCTTTTCAGAAATGGAAGCATTAATGGTCTTCACAAGCTGCAGCATTTGGGGTTTTCTGCATTCCGTAGATGGCTTTCACCAGTGTCTTGCCACTTGTTCTCACTGTCTTTTACAGTGTTAAAATACTAAAGAATTGCAGAATCCATTGCTAACTCCAATCCATATTTCCCTCAATTGGGAAATGAAAATATGATACTTACTTTGCTTATAAAGAGAGGCTCAACCTTCTGTGGACTAGTCCCATCAAGATTAAAGAAATCTAGCCAACTTTTCCACTGAATTAAAAAAAAAAAAAAAACTAAGATTTAGATCAATGATTCCCAAAGTTTGCCAAGCCATTAAAGAATTGGAACAAAAACATGTGCTACTAAAGTTCAAGTTAAGCCCTTCACCTGCCAACCCAAGCTACTGGCTCTTTGGTACACAGCACCACTAACAAGGGCAAAATCTCGAAAGACAACAAGCCCGACAAGTCCAGCTTTACATCACAGAAAACTAATAAGATTGGCATCACCAAGCATTTGCAGATAATAGAGTACCTCATGTGTGTATTTAAATATCAAATAACATACACAGATAATTACTGCTCTAAACATCCACAATCCCCTGTATTAAAGGTAGGTGAAGCAGAAATCAAGATGAAGGATTCTGTGGCAATTACTAGCAAATACTGCTGCTGATATAATCTATAACAAGTACAAACCTTAAATATTTAGTCCGGTTATGATAACTTCAGCATTAGACTGAGTAAAAATCATGTATTTCCAAGATGGAAAGCTTGTTTATGAATTGTATGTGTAAGCGAGGCATATTGATTAAAACATGTTAAGCCCTCAGTATCTCAACTAATAACAATAACCAGAGAATCGAAGAAGATCTAAACGAATACAGATTAAACTTACTGTGCAAAAGATGGTTATGTACCATTGACAAAGCAACACATCCAACAAGAACCTATACCAAGAAGATGAAAAGTAAACTACTTGTCAAATGAAGCTCATAAGCGAAGTCACAAAACCATACAAAGAAGTAAAGTGACATTAATCATTTACCTTATCAGCAAGAGGATCAAGATAAGAACCCACCACAGAATTAATCCTCATCTTTCTAGCTATATAACCATCCAACTAGAAAAAATCAATAGAAATGATAAAAAACTTAAAGTCTCATGATTTATACAAAAAAAGATTACTTGGTTTCAATTAACATATGAAAAATGTCAAGAGAATCCTTACCCAATCAGTTGCACCAGAGATAGCCAATCCCACAAATGCAAGACCATACATTTCATTTACAATCATCCTACAATTAACCCATTGAATTAATAACTGCAACAATCAATTAACAAAAACAAATTTGAATTAATAACTTACCATCCAAGCAAAGGACCAGAAACCAATCGACTCATTGAAATGAAATTAGGCAAATTCACGAAACTCTCAAGCACAGCTTCCCTCTCCTTATTACTTTGCTTCTGGGTTTCCACCCAATCCAAGGCTGTCGGGTTCGATAGGACAGATCCAAATCGTAGCTTGACTGGGAATTTAGCTCCGCCGCCTCTGATCAAGTCAAGATTCAACGCTTGGACTTTTCTTAAAACGGTGACGTTGCCCCAGAAGGGAGTGGCGGATTGGGAGAGCTTCCAGGGAGGAGAAGCGAGGAAGAGAGGGCCATTGAAAGGAGCGATCCATTTAGAAAGAGACGGAGAAAGGGGAGACTCGGGTGTGAAAGAGAGGGGAGGATAGAGGTGGAATTACATAGGTGGTTGTTGTGGCAGTTGAATTCGTAGATGCTGCGGTCAAAAAAGTTCGAGCTTTCTTAGGGTTTTTGGTGATCAGGGTTTGCAGAGATCTGTAAATCCCCATTGATAAAGCATCGCTTTTTTTGAATTCTAGGACAAGACTGAGATAGGGGTGCGTCTTTGGAAAATAATGAAAGTGTTCTTGTCTTCATTTTTCCTCCAGAGGTTTTGCAAGGGTTTAACAAATATTTTTTGATAAATTTAAGTTTAATCACTTAGGTTTTTTTTCAAATTACATTTTAGTTATTAAAGTTTTAAAATTATTATATGGTGATATATTATTGTCATAATATAAAAAAAATTAGTTTAAATTGTATAGTTTTTATTTTTTTCTTTTGAGTAATTTAAATATTTTATCTTCTTTTAACTTTATTCTTTTAATTTCTCTTTTTCCTCATCAAAAGTCCTATACTACTGTTCATATTCTAAATTGGTTTGTAAGTTTCAAAATGTTCTAATGGAGTCCTCAAAATATTAACATTATACTAATAAAATCCTTCTATCAATCTAACAATCAGTTTAAGTGTTAAATATCCATTCAGATTTGATGTAAGGCATATATATATATATAAGTAAAGATAACAAAGCTCGAATTGCTCAATGGAATTCAAATCACCCTTCTTCAAGTGGTGTGATTTCTTTTCTTTTCTTTTTTTTTGAATAGTGGAGATGAGGTGGGGATGAGTTATTTTTATAATATGGGTTTGGAGCAATTTTTATAATTGCTTGTCTTACTCGATATATGAAATTACATTTTTATCTTTATATATATAGTTGTTAAAAGGATAAAAATATAAAATTACATCATAAAATAAACCCTAAATTCTTCTAATTTCTTATATAACTATTAAAAGATAATATTATTTTATCTATATAATATAATAAAATTGTGTATTCGTATTTCTTTAAACGGGTTGAAGTGATGATGAATGTATATAATAACTATAAATGTAGTAGTGGTTTTTTTTTTTTATTGATAAGAAAAAGAAGAGTAGCACATTATAGAACCGTAATTACATCAATATCATATTGCAAATTATTCAGAACGAAAATATCAATTTGTTAGGGAGGAGAAGCAAACTCATGGAGACCCAATTGATAGTCAAATATCATACCAACTAAGGCATTAGTCAGTCCATTAGATTCCATATAAATATGCTCGATGCGAACCACCAATGCTCGAGCGTAAAGCTCTTTTATTCTACAGATCAGTGCCTTGTTCAATATGCCTTTATAGTCACACATTGATTGCTTGAACTGCAGTTAAACAACCACATTCCAAGATAACCAATTTCCATCCTTTAGATCAAATAGTTTAAGTCCATTATAGATTGCCCAAAGTTCTACTTGTTCAACATTACATTTCCCGATATTGCAACTGTAGCCAAATATCCATCTACCATGGCTGTCTCTAGCAATCTTAACTGATAAGGCAAGTCCGGTATGAGGTTTCCTTGTACCGTCTGTGTTCATTTTGACGCAACCAGCTATTGGTGGCTGCCAGGTGCTTGGTGTGATTCGGTTTTTAACCTTGACCGTTGGTTCTCTATTAGCTTTCACATTCACAACCCAACTCCAAGCTGATCCCACAAGCATACCAGGATTATGACGAACATTTCCCAAAACAAAAGATTTTCTTTGTTTCCATACAACCCAACATAGTCTACTGAACAGTGTGTTCCAATTAACATCTTTGAGTTGTAAATTCAGTTCATTAGAAGGATTGACAGTCACCCAAGATAAAAGTGACAGAGATAAGAACCTGGAGTAAATTGAATTTGGAATGAGCTACTCCATACTTCCTGAGCTTTGGGACAATCACGAAGTATATGAAGAATATTTTCTTCTGCAGATCCACAAAATTAGCAACTAGCGTCATTCTTCAGTTTGCATCTGCATTTCCATCTTTCCACGTTTGAGATGAGCCGCAATTTTAAAACTAGCCATAAAAATTGTCGAGCACGTCGCAGACCATTATAGGACCAAGCAAGTTCCAACTATAAGAGGAAAAACTCATTTTGCTGCCTTAAACGTCGAAGACCCAGTCCTCCATTAGCCCGGATTGGCAGCAGTCATCCCATCGCACTAATGTTGGTTTAGATCTTAAGGAAGAGCTTTCCCAACTAAAACCCCTTACAATCTTTTCAATCTCCAGACATATACTGCTGGGAACCAAAGTTGTTTGCATAAAGTAATTAGGGATTGGCATAAGAACATATTGTACCAAAGTAACATGACATGACTCGCCATTGAAAGAAGTTTAGCACCCCAACTATCAAGTCTTCTACGGACCTTATCAAGGAAAAACTTAAAGGTACTAGTGGTGACACGACTGTGAAAGAGTGGCATGCCAAGATAAACACCAAGGTTAAGAACTTCATTAAATCCCAAAACCATGGAGATTTGGGAGGCAATATTAGCTAGAGTATTCTTTGAAAAGAAAATATTGGTTTTTTGGGCATTAATTTTGTCACCCGAGAAAGCCCAAAACCATTCCCTGCAATCTTACACATCAAGCAACTCAAAACTAT
Organism: Gossypium rotundifolium; assembly: GCA_025506655.1. Lineage (NCBI taxonomy): Eukaryota > Viridiplantae > Streptophyta > Magnoliopsida > Malvales > Malvaceae > Gossypium > Gossypium rotundifolium. The sequence goes on from CP106727.1 coordinate 22,465,620, forward strand.
TTATTCAACTAATTTAAAACTCAGTTAAACACACTCTAAACATGTCAAATTAGACATTCTAAACCAATGTACCTTCATAGGCACTCTTCCTAATTACACGTATGTGCAAATTTTTACTAAATAATCTTCTTGAAACCAATTAACATATACCTATATGTTTTCACACAACCAATATGCCTTTAGGCACCTCTTATACATATTCAACTACTATTTTACTCCTCATCATTCAATCACATCAATATTATCAGGCAATCATGCAAATATCACAATACCAAAATACAAGCCAAATATATGATTAATTTTAACAAAACTCCAATACACTAATATTTAGTTAAATTAACCTATACATGCCATTATAACCAGAATCAAGTCATCAATAATTATACCATTAGAACCAATGGATAGTATTATATAGCTCTGATGAGCTTCCAACCCGTTCGAGCTTCCGATAATTTGTAAGGTAAATAAATAAAACAAACACATAAGCAACAAATGCTTAGTAAGCTCGTATAATCTTTAATCATATTAATTCATCTCAAATATAAAATTTTAAATAAAAATATTCTAATATTGTTACCGTAATACTCATAAATTATATTCATTAATTCACAAGGTGAACTAATCCTTAGTATCACACATATACTTATTACCCCTAATCTTAGTAGAATTTTATATAACTTTAACTCTTCCATACTTATTCAATATGAATGTCATACAAGTCATATGCATATCATTTAGCCATGGTCACAAATTAGTGCATCTTACCAAAACCTTATTCTAATTGAACACATAATAAATCGTTCCATAAGAAATTATGTAACATCCTAAAAAGGAGCCTATGCATTTAAAAGCTTAAATGTACGAAATGACATGTTTTATGAGTTTTGAATAAATTTTAACATTTTGGAAGCTTCGAGAATGTATGGAAATGTTACATTAAAAATAGGAAAGTGACCATTTTGGAAACCTAAGTAAATTAGGAAAGTGAACATTTTGAAAACCTAAGCTAAAAGAGGAAAGTAAACATTTTGGAAACTAAGCTAAAAGAGGAAAGTGAACATTTTGGAAACTAAGCTGAATTAGGAAAGTGAACATTTTGGAAACTAAGCTAAAAGAGGAAAGTAAACATTTTAGGAAACCTAAGAAATGTCAAGTTTACTGAGCCGAACGAAAATTTTGGAAACCTAGAAATGACTTAGAAATGTCGAGTTTTAAAGTCTAAAGAGGTAATTAAGGCAAGGAGGCCTTAAAAGAAAAAGTACGTGAAATTTGACACACAACAGGCTTGGAAATGTGGCTGAAGATGCCACTTAGGGCCTTTGGAAATGGCGCCACATACAAGGGTGTTGGGCACGAGTTCAAGTCACATGGGAAGCAAATGAAATAAGTTTTAATTTTGCTTCTAGAAGCCCAAGAGGTGGACGGACACAAGACTTGCAAAGAGGAGTTTCACTCTCTTTTAAATTCACTAATTAGAAGATAATAAGGATTATACTTTATTTGTTTTAAAATTAAAGAGATAAAGTTATCACATAAGGAAGAGTAGTGGCCAAGCAAAGGATTCTTGGCCTAATTTCGCTATAAAAGGATGAGACTAAGGCTATTCATTATTCATTCTCCTCTCTCTTTCTTTTGCCAAATATTCTTTCTCCTCTCCTCTGCCAAATTCTTCTTGAGCATCCATTCTTTTTCCTCTTCTCTTTTAGCATCCTAGCCGATTCCTTCTAAGCCTATTATTCCTCTCTTCTTTAATCTTTGAAATCGAATACATAAGGGATCATAGCCGATTGTTCATCAAGTCTCTAAGCGGAATCTACGAAGTGGTGTCGGGAGGATCATCGATTTCAATATAAAGGTAAGGATCTATAGTTATAATTGTATTCCTTTCTTTTAAGCGAAAGTTAGTCTAATCCTCCTATATTTTATTGATCGAAATATGGAAGGTGAATTTTGGGATTTCAGATCTAAGGTATTTCGGCATCTCCATTAATCAAGAAGAGAGTTTCGGGATTTAAAAGATTTAAGGTAAGATATATGTATATTCGGCCAAAGGCTATGTTTATGTTTTAATGTTAGATTAAATATAACATATGGTTAAAGGAATTTTAAGAGTCTTAATCAAGTGATTTTGAGTTTGTTTGGAAATCAAATCCGTTTAAGGTCAAGAGATCTAGCGTCGTAGATCGAATCTTCGGGATCTAGGAATTTCGGTAGTAACAGGTGTGTAAACTCTTTACACACTTTATTAATAGACTTTGCCATATTGTTGCTTTGTTAATAATTATTGTAGTGATCTATGATTTATGCTTGTGGGCTTAAGCATGGATTCCGGGTAAGTCCCCTGTACGTGATCTATTGATATATGTTTTGTATGCCATCACATGCTGTCAAATGCCATGCCTAAATACATGATATATAATTGATATGTAAAGCATGATGATGGTGGGATTGATGAGAGGAGGGGGATGATTTTATGGACTGTCGCCAGTGGTTTTGACCACAAGATGGGTTGGCCCCATCAGATTATTTGTGACCTATGGTCATCAGTGGTTTTGACCACATCGATTAATAATTTGCGACTAAGTCCCAGTGGTTTGGTACCACCAGTGGTTTTGACCACACTTGATAAATTGTGACCTATGGTCATCGGTGGTTTTGACCACACGATGGGTTGGCCCCATCATTTGATTTGTGACTCTAAGTCATCGATGGTTTTGACCACCAGTGGTTTTGACCACACCGGTAGTTAAGGAGTATGGATGGTTAGGTTGGGTTGCATGTGCATGTTTATTAATGACTTGTGTATGAGTTACTTTACTGGGTGGGGATTACACACCGAGTCTTGGTGACTCACCCTTTCCCTTAATATTTTGCGATGAGTAGATCATGGAGATGGGTAGGAGAGGACTCGAGGCCATGCTTGTCGTTGGATTTGTTTTTACTTGATTTAGTTAAAATTATTTATTTTCTAAGTTTTATTTTGGTTGTAATAAGGCCGCTAATTATTGTTGGATGTTTATTTTATTGCTTTATTTTACTCATGCTATATTACAAATGGAATTATTTTATAAATCTTAATTGAACCGGTTAAAGTAACTTTTTCAACTAAGTAACTACTACGAGTTTTCAAGGAAGTTACCATCGGGTAACAAAATTTACCAAGTCACCAATAACTCGATGATTTTAAATGCTACATGATCAAATGTTTTCAAAAGGGTTTCTCATTAACTCAGTATTTATAAAAGCCCAACTAAGTTTTCAAACCCGTTTTCATACCTTAGCCAAATTTTACCAAGTTTTCACCAACCTTTCAAAATGACTCAAATTATTTTACTCGTGACATACCGATTCGATTAGGGACTCATGGGCGGGTTTGGGGTGTTACATTTTTATATCGAGCCTAGTTCAAAACTTGGTTTGTGGGGACCCAAGGCCCAAAATGTTTTGTTTTTGTTAGTAAGCCTTATTATGATGTTTTGAGAAACTGTTTTGGCTTGAACAGCATGGCACCGAGTCTCCGGCACCTATCCGCCCAGGTAAGTACTTCTATCCACTTTTGTGAATTCTTTTGATGAGGGGTAGAAAGGGTAAGATGGGAACGTAGACTACTAAAGTAGAAACTATTGAACCCTAGGGATAGCATACCCCAACAAAAAATTGCATAAGATTTAATAATTCTCTAAACAAACCCTGTGAGTTGTCACTGAGCAAAGGATGTGGCAATCGTTATACGCATGTCTAGGATTGGATTCGGTGGGGGCTTGGTATTTAAGCAGTCCTCGTGACTCACCTCCTACTCACTCGAATCCTACCTGGTGCGTAGTAACGGTTCATCCTAGCGAAGACGACACACTCATAGGCTAAACTCGATAACTAAAACCCGAAAAGGGATTAGCCGTTTTGTTTTTGAGGAAAATAAAATCTTGTTTGAAAAAAATGACCAAAATACCCCTGGCTTGTAAATTATCAAAATACCCTCCGTATGAAAAATTTTTCAAATAGAAATTTTCCATGTTTTGTGAAAACACTTAGAACCCAACTTTTGGAATCATTTTTGGTAAAAATGCCTGAATATGAAAATTACTAAAATACCCTTAGGGGTAAAACTACTAAACGCCTTGAAACATGAAATTTCCAAAATACCCACTTTAATCAAAATTTTCATTTCATAAAAGTGCTTAAAACCTTAAATTCCAAAAACGTCATGATTTTGTAGAATTACAACATTGCCTCTAACCAAAGAAATTACCAAAATGACCTTGGTTTTCAAAATTTTGCAACACCATCAAAATGGAAGATAAAATCTTAAAATAACTCCCAAAGTTTTACAACTTTTGAAACATCCTCGATTTATCAATTTTACAAATTCACCCGATTTGTGGAAAATTACCAAAATGCCCCGAGTTTCAAAATCACCGAAAGACCACTAAATTTCAAAATTTTCCAAATACCCAGAAATTAAGAGATTTAAAATAATTTTGACAAAATCATCCAAGAACACATGTTTTGAAAATTACAAAAAATACCCGTAGGACAAATTACAAAATGCCCCTGGGTAGTGGAAAAACAATCACAACGAAACTACAACGTCTCTTTGAATGAATGAAAGACTGTGTGCTTGTTTGATTGCGAAAGAACCACTCCTAAATTCCTTTTCATAAAATTTCTTCGCGGGTAAGTTTCTTATTATCCTCCATTACTTTGCTCGCTATGAGATCAGTTCGTTCTTATGAAGTGTATGGAACCTTGATTGTGAACTTAAAGAATGTGCCTAGAAAGTATGATGGTTCTTTGAGATCAGAGTTCACAGCAATAGCGTAGTGTAGTGAGTTAGACTGTACGAATGAATGATAGTAAGTAATTTCGAGGACGAAATTATTTTAAGGGGTAGAAGCGTAACATCCTAAAAGGGCCTATGCATTTCGGCTTAAATGTACGAAATGACATGTTTTATGAGTTTTGAATAAATTTTAACATTTTGGAAGCCCGAGAATGTATGGAAATGTTACATTAAAATAGAAAATTGACCATTTTGGAAACCTAAGTAAATTAGGAAAGTGAACATTTTGGAAACCTAAGCTAAAAGAGGAAAGTAAACATTTTGGAAACTAAGCTAAAAGAGGAAAGTGAACATTTTGGAAACTAATTTGAATTAGGAAAGTGAACATTTTGGAAACTAAGCTAAAAGAGGAAGGTAAACATTTTAGGAAACCTAAGAAATGTCAAGTTTACTGAGTAGAACGAAAATTTTGGAAACCTAGAAATGACTTAGAAATGTCGAGTTTTAAAGTTTAAAAGAGGTAATTAAGGCAAGGAGGCCTTAAAAGAAAAATACGTGAAATTTGACACACAAACAGGCTTGGAAATGTGGCCTGAAGATGCCACTTAGGGCCTTTGGAAATGGCGCCACATACAAGGGTGTTGGGCCTGAGTTCAAGTCACATGGGAAGCAAATGAAATAAGTTTTAATTTTGCTTCTAGAAGCCCAAGAGGTGGACTGGCACAAGACTTGCAAAGAGGAGTTTCACTCTCTTTTAAATTGACTAATTAGAAGATAATAAGGATTATACTTTATTTGTTTTAAAATTAAAGAGATAAAGTTATCACATAAGGAAGAGTAGTGGCCAAGCAAAGGATTCTTGGCCTAATTTCGGCTATAAAAGGATGAGACTAAGGCTATTCATTATTCATTCTCCCTCTCTCTTTTCTTTTGCCAAATATTCTTTCTCCTCTCCCTCTGCCGAAATTCTTCTTGAGCATCCATTCTTTTTTCCTCTTCTCTTTTAGCATCCTAGCCGATTCCTTCTAAGCCTATTATTCCTCTCTTCTTTAATCTTTGAAATCGAATACATAAGGGGATCATAGCCGATTGTTCATCAAGTCTCTAGCGGAATCTCCAAGTGGTGTCGGGAGGATCATCGATTTCAATATAAAGGGTAAGGATCTATAGTTATAATTGTATTCCTTTCTTTTAAGTCGAAAGTTAGTCTAATCCCTCCTATATTTTATTGATCGAAATATGGAAGGTGAATTTTGGGATTTCAGATCTAAGGTATTTCGGCATCTCCATTAATCAAGAAGAGAGTTTCGGGATTTAAAAGATTTAAGGTAAGATATATGTATATTCGGCCAAAGGCCATGTTTATGTTTTAATGTTAGATTAAATATAACATATGGTTAAAAGAATTTCGGCAGAGTCTTAATTAAGTGACGATTTCGGGATTTGTTTGGAAATCAAATCCGTTTAATGTCAAGAGATCTAGCGTCGTAGATCGAATCTTCGGGATCTAGGAATTTCGGTAGTAACAGGTGTGTAAACTTTTTACACACTTTATTAATAGACTTTGCCATATTGTTGCTTTGTTAATAATTATTGTAGTGATCTATGATATACGCTTGTGGGCTTAAGCATGGATTCCGGGTAAGTCCCCTGTACGTGATCTATTGATATATGTTTTGTATGCCATCACATGCTGTCAAATGCCATGCTTAAATACATGATATATAATTGATATGTAAAGCATGATGATGGTGGGATTGATGAGAGGAGGGGGATGATTTTATGGACTGTCGCCAGTGGTTTTGACCACAAGATGGGTTGGCCCCATCAGATTATTTTTGACCTATGGTCATCAGTGGTTTGACCACACCGATTGATAATTTGTGACTAAGTCCCAGTGGTTTGGTACCACCAGTGGTTTTGACCACACTTGATAAATTGTGACCTATGGTCATCAGTGGTTTTGACCACACGATGGGTTGGCCCCATCATTTGATTTGTGACTCTAAGTCATCAGTGGTTTTGACCACCAGTGGTTTTGACCACACTGGGTAGTTAAGGAGTATGGATGGTTAGGTTGGGTTGCATGTGCATGTTTATTAATGACTTGTGTATGAGTTACTTTACGGGTGGGGATTACACACGAGTCTTGGTGACTCACCCTTTCCTTAACATTTTGCGATGAGTAGATCACGGAGATGGAGCCGAGAGGACTCGAGCTGCCATGCTTGTCGTTGGATTTGTTTTTACTTGATTTAGTTAAAATTATTTATTTTCTAAGTTGTTATTTGGGTTGTAATAAGGCCGCTAATTATTGTTGGATGTTTATTTTATTGCTTTATTTTACTCATGCTATATTACAAATGGAATTATTTTATAAATCTTAATTGAACCGATTAAAAGTAACTTTTTCAACTAAGTAACTACTATGAGTTTTCAAGGAAGTTACCATCGGGTAACAAAAATTTACCAAGTCACCAATAACTCAGATGATTTTAAAATGCTACATGATCAAATGTTTTCAAAAGGGTTTCTCATTAATCAGTATTTATAAAAAGCCCAACTAAGTTTTCAAACCCCGTTTTCATACCTTAGCCAAATTTTACCAAGTTTTCACCAACCTTTCAAAATGACTCAAATTATTTTACTCCGTGACATACCAGATCCGGTCAGGACTCATGGGCCGGGTTTGGGGTGTTACAAATTATATAATTTAAACCTTACCATTCTTTCCTGAGTACTAACTTATTTTCACTTAAATACTTACCAGTTCAATGCATCAAATAAATAAACAAATTACTATTCAGCTAATAGCTTGGCACTTGCCTAAACATTAAGCCAATAGTTAGCGTACTTGCACATCTTTCATATAAATTCAATATTGATAACTTATTTTCTCGACATGTCACCATATACATGCTTTCCTTGTATCAACATATCAAAGATAATCATATATTTATATGTCACGTTTTAATATATTAAGTAAGTATCACTTCCAAGATACGTTTCAATATACCAATTAAATATCATTTCCAAGTTTTTCAGGTATATACTAGTAATAACCATAAATCTTTCAATATTATTTTATTTATAATTATAGATCACTCATAGCACATTCAATTCTCATTAATTTGTTATCTCAAAAGGTTTTTCACAATTAATACACACTTCATATGTTTCATTTCCATTTCATAATTAGTATTATCAATTTCCATTCATAATATCATTTCATTTAATTCCCCTTATTAACACGACTCAGACTCTGATGGATACACGAATCCAACCAAAACACACCAGTTTGGCACCCAGTGCCTCATTGGATAATTTGAAGTAATAAATTAACACCTAGTGTCTCATCGACCATGCCGAAGTAAGTTGGTACCCAGTACCTCATCGAATTTATCTGAAGTAACAATTTGATACCAAATGTCTCATCTACTCGAAGTCAAAGTATCCTTGAACTCTTCCAATCCTATGGCATGTCAACTATATCCGATTCAGCTCGATACAGTTAATAGGGTTTCAATTCAATTTTCAATTGCCACAATTATTCAAATATCACAATTCCACATACATTCAATTCAATAACAATCAATATTCCATATACCATTATTTTCATGAATTTCGTGTATATTTATTTCAATAACAAGTCATAATCATGAATATACATAATTATCAGACAAGTTTCATATACATGAATTTTACATGTCACTAACCAAGTATTTCCAAATCGGAGCACGATTACGGATATGAGTACATCGTTTTCCTTGTGCCATAACCCAGTTATAGTCTTTTCATTAAAATGCCATAGCCCAGCTATGGTCTTACATTTAAACATTGCTATGTTCCAACCATGGTCTTATCCGTCAACTCATCTTTTGCCACAAACGATGATACTCAATTTCGCATTCCATTTAACCCAAACATTCACTTTAAATTCATTGTATAACAATATTCCATATTTTTACCAAATAGTAAAATAAATACATAATATCGTCCATCAATTCAATATCATTATCAAAGTTCAACCATACGAACTTACCTGGGGTAAATTGTGGAAGTTGTAGTAATTCAGGAGTTATTCGGCTAATTTCTTTTTTTCACATTTGTCTTCGGATTCTTGATCTATAATATAAAATTATTCATTCATTAGAATCTAATTCAATTATAATTCAATTTACAATTTATTCCCTTCAATTTTCAAAATTACACATTTGCCCCAACTTTTACAATTTTTACAATTTAGTCCCTGATCAATTAACCCATCAATTGAGCTAATTTTTCTCAATTGAAAATTTACCTAATTATTTTAGGCTACCATACATCCATTAATATTCAAAATTTCAATACCAAACCCTAATTCTTAACCTTTCACAATTTGGTCCTAAAATCAATATCTATTAAAATTACTAAATAAAATCATCACATAACAAAATTAGAGCTTTAATTCCATGTTAATTCATCATAAACATCCATCACTCATCAATTATAACTTTTAAAATTACCCATGAAATCAAAAACTAATGAATTAGATAGTTGAACCTAATTGCAAAAGTGTAAAAACACAAAAATTACAAGAAAAGAGCAAGAATTAAACCCAAATGGTGCAAAAATATGAAAACCCAGCTTATAGGACCTCCTGTGGCATTTTTCTAAAGATTTTTGAAGAGAATTTGTCTAGAATTCTCTTGTAATTTCAATTTCTAATTTTAATTTTATAAAATTTCTAATTTTACCCCTTGTTCACACTAATTTTTGTCATTTCTTGTACACACATGCCGTCCAGCTTTATAATAATTGTATATTTGCCTTTTTGGTCCTCCTTTACTCAGTATTTAAACTATTTAATCATTTTAACAAGTTTTACACCTTTTTCAATTCAGTCCTTTTTAATTAATTGACTATCGAAACGTTAAAATTTCCTAACGAAAACTTTGATAATAACTCAATGACACTCTATAAATATTTATAAAATTATTTACGATTCGTTTTATGAAATCGAGGTCTCAATACCTCATTTTCGAGACTAATTAACCTAATAATTCTTTTAAACCACAAAATTCACTAATTCAAGAATATTTCTAAAATCACACTTGACTCATTAATAATGATTATTAAAAATTTTAAACTCAATCCTCAGATTTAGTGGTCTCAAATCACTATTTTCGATACTACAGAAAATTGGGCTATTACATATTTTCTATGTGCAAAATAACATTTAAATGAGTTTGGTAAGTTAATATGTTAAATTGTGGAAATTTACTAAGTAATTCATATACTTACTTTGTTAGTATTTTCTATAGATTTTGAACTTTTGGAGCGTGTTGGTCGGACCATCGGAGCTTACACATATCATCAACCATTATCGGTAGATTTTGAAGTCTTGTTTGGTGGTTATATGTGGCATGTATATAGGATGCTTAATTGTGAATGTTTGGACATGTTTTGTATTAGGTTGCAAATGCTTGTATATATAAAGTAGATATATGTTTATAAGTTGGTTCTTTTGGTAGTGTATTAGAGGTCATGTTGAATTAATACTTAGGTTGATATATGGTATGAAGTTGTGATGGTAATATATATAGTTCTTGATGTTTAGATAGATGGAATGTATGAATTTGTTAAGGTTGAATGCAAATTTATTTGATGATTGAATTATGGTGTCAATGAGGGCATATTGGTTAGGCACATAGGTTGTGTGTTTTTGACATGTTTTAGTCTTATTTGAAGGTGTTTTTGATAGTACATAAGGGTTGGTTTTAGACTTGGTTTGGTACCCAAGTGATGTGTGAAAGTTGCCTTGTTTTGGAAGCAATTTTAGGTTTATACATCCTGGGACATGGGCTGTCACACGACAGTGTGCCACATGCAGTGTGCTACACGCGGTCTCATCACACAGTCGTGTGTCATTTAAATTTTAAGTGTAAGATTGTTCACACGGTCTCAGAGGGTTACACGGCCTGGCGACATGGCTGTGTGACAATACTTCAAATAAGCACACGGTCTGAGACACATTCATGTAACCCTCTTTCGAAGACCACACGAGTGGACACACGGGTTGGGACATGACCCTGTGTCCTATACTTCAAATTGTACACGGTTGGCCACACGGCCGTGTGATCCCTATTTCTAAAATTTTCTATTTTGTTTCAAATTAGTCTCTGAATGTTCCCAAACTATTTTTAGGGCCCCGTAGGCTTGGTTTAAAGCTCGTAAGTGCATTTATGCTATAGATGAAATGTGTATTTGAATATTTGTATTTAATTAGAATAATTGTTTATGTTTAAAGCTAAATGATTTTAATTGTAGTGTAATACTCCGTAGCACTAATTCAGCGACGAGAGACGAGTTAAGGGTGTTACAAATACATTCCATAATAATTTGAGATATCTGAGAAGGAATAACTGCATCTGAGAGGGTATCTTTTATGAACTCCCATTGTAGTCTATCATAAGCTCTCTCTAAATCAACTTTGGTAACCATCTAACACTTCTTCCCTTTCTTGATTTGCATAGAATGAATAATTTCTTGAGCTAAAAGGATATTATCCATTATATTTCATCCAACTATAAAACTGACTTAATTAGCCGCAATCAACTTCAGAAAGATAGGTTTGAATCGATTGACAATTAGTTTTATGACCAACTTATAGAGAACATTACAAAGGTTGATTGGACGAAACTGATTAATAGTTTTCGGACTTTGGCTTTTTGGGTTCAAAATCAAAAGCGTCTTGCTAATACTCTGATCTATGAGTCAACCTGAAAAGATATGTCTCACACATTCACAAACCAAATGTTCAACAACATGATATTGGTTTTGGAAAAAAATAGCATATAAGCCATCTGGTCCCGGAGCTTTGAATGGTCTCATATCAAAAAGAACCTTTTGGATTTCCCTGTTAGAAACTTCCATAACAAGATAATCAAGAATAGAAGAATTCAATTTAGAAAATTTACCTGTCAAAGGAAAAGTACCTCATAGCCACGTATCAGAAGAATATAGGTCTTTGAAAAAAGTAAGAGGCACATCTTGTAAGCGATACTCATCATAGCACCAAGACCCATCATCGATTTTCGGTCAAAATATGATTCATCTTACGTTTCAACAAAGCTTTACAATGAAAGTATTTCATGTTCCTATCTCCTCGGGATAACAAATCCACTCGAGATTTTTGCCTCCAAAAAAGCTCCTCATCATCTAAAATGAGCTCAAATTTATCCCGGGGTCTGGTGCAAGATCAAAAAGAGAATTTGACCATTTTTTTATCAAGAGCATTTTGGACGCCTTTAAGTCTTTAGGAGATTATATGCTTCCTTATATGAATACTACTATAAATCTCCTTATTCCATCTCTTCAAGTTTGAAGTAAGTGAATTAATGGAGTCTGTAATAGGAAGAGTGGGATCCCATTTCCTATTGATAAATGTAACACTCCAAAAATTTGGATGTTAGAATATTGGATTCAGTCGTAATTGAGTCTCTGTATCTATGGTTCTGTTCTCTATTTACGTGATTGGGGTTAGGAGTTCAAGTCGCATCTTTAAGAATTTTATTATTTTAATTTAAGATAACCTCTATCTTTGAATGACATATTTAAGTTTAATTCAGTGTAAACTTGGGTCAAGAATGAGCTTGCTAGTTCACTGGTTAAGCCTCTGTATTCTGTTTGGTCCTATGTTCGAGTCTCGGAGTATGCGATAGGGAACATTTTTGCTAAATGCTAGGAATTTGAGTGGAAGTTAATTAATAATTAACGTTAGTTCTTCTTCTTCCATTTTCCTCCCCTCTTCTTTCTTTTCTTTAATTTCTTTTCTTTTTTGGTCCTTTTTCTTTTCTTCTTTATTTTGATCACTGACATAAGGAATATAGGACTAGTTGAAGTTACGCTCAATTAAAAGGTTACTAAGTAAGTTTCATTGTCAATTCGTTTATTTTCTAGGTTTTTTTCCTTTTGTTCTTCATAGCATACTCTGAATTGGTTGTTTCGAGTGTATTGTGTGAATTTCTGAAAGTCAATCATTTGGTTTCCCTATTAGGCGGGGATATTAAAAGTAAAAAACCTCATCACATCAATTCGAGTAATCATCGTTGATCTTCGGTAAGTATTGATTTCATTAAAAGTTCATGTCGAAACTTTCGACGTAGGTATTTTGAGTATAATTATGCGTTGTTTTTAATAAAGTTGGTTGATTAAGTTATTGGATGGTCATTTTAGGCTTTAGAACTCTTCTACGTTGTTACAGCTTTGAAATCATTTTAGGTGCATACCGAAAACCTCAAATTTTATGAATTTTAGACGTCAAAAAACATGGCCGTCAATGCCACACGGCCATATGATAGGCCGTGTAACACACTATTTACCTAAGTTGAGCCATACGAGCAAGGGACACGGGCGTGTGCCTTGGCCGTGTGTGGGCATGCTAGTGTAGGGTTCACACGGGCCAAGGACACGGGCACGTGTCTAGGTCGTGGGACTCATTATTTGTAATTTAGAGACCATACGGACTAAAGACAAGGGCGTGTGTCCAGGCCATGTACCTCACTATTTGTGATTTAGAATCACATAGACAGACCACACGGGTGTGTGGGTCAATTTTGGAGTTCATCTCAGGGGCCGTAAGCGTTGTTAACGCACATGTAGGCCGTTCGTAGTGTATATGTATGGTCCGAATTAGATCGTATGAATACCATCTGATAATTTGAGTTTGAGATTTTGATTATACAAATGTTTACTGAATCTGAATGACTGTGTGTATATTTTGACATCTATAATCTGTAACTGCATTGGGTGAAAAGTCATATAAAGAATGAAGTGATCTATTTTGATTCGGTGGCTAGACCACTACTCATAGGTGAAATCGACGTTATTCGCCTATTGATTTGGCGGTGTGTTGGGATGGTAGGAGATGGTGTTATAAAATTGATACGATAAATCAATACTGAATGTCTTTTAATTTTGATTGAAACCTAAGATCTGATAACTATTCTTGTAATTGTGCTTTAGCTAAATCTATTACTATTATGCACTGGGTTTACAACTCATTTTGTGTTGACTGAATTTCAGATGGGTCATAGACTTGATTGGGTTGGCATTGTGGAAACTCGGTCAATCACTTTATCACCCTTTAATTATACTATTAGTAAATTTCAATACTTTTTAGTAGTACGATATTTTATGATAGTTGAATGATTGGTTGATTTCTATGATTGCTATGAAGTGTTTAATAATTTCCTTTTATTTTATCTGCGACTATAAATGTGGGTTCTCGTATCGTTGATGTAACTCTTCGGACTTGATCTTGACATCTAAGTCGGGTTTGGAGTGTAACATTTAGTGGTATCAAAGCCAGTTTAGTCAACACTCGGATTGTGTTTTAGGCTCACAATGTGTTACAAAGGGTAGTTAAATGAAAATAAGATATCTGCATTATTCTGAAAACTAATTTTTGTAAATGCCAGAGCCTCTAGCCCCGAATTTGTAAGTATTTCTACACTGTTTTCGCGACTAGTAGAGATACTATAGTGATTAAACTACTATCTGGTTAAATACTCTGATATAAGCTGCTAGGAGCTTTTAAGCCTCGAACTGATTTGTGCACTCTAACATTGTAGATAAACTGATATTATAAGTTTGCGTGGTAGTCATGGACGTGGGTCATATGGGCGTCGTGGACGTCGAAGAGCTCGAGTGAGTCATCTTTTATGGGTAGCATGCCCAATCTAGAGACCAGTAAGAGAGTTGGTACTCTTACTGAGATGGGGTCCTAGACTCTGACGACTCGAGGATGATGCACTATCTCAGTCTATGATTTAGGAGTTGGAAAGGGTTATTACCATTCTAGATTTGGAGGCCGAGGATCGATTACTGAGCGACTTTGGTTGAATGGTGCTGAGTTGTTTAGAGGTGTCATTGGAGTCGCCCCTACTGTTATTGAATATTGGTTGGAGGCCACCGAGCGTATCATGATCGATATTGACTGCACTCTCACTCAGAAATTGAGGGGTGTTGTTCCTGTTCCAAGATGAAGCCTACTAATGGTGGCTGACGGTTGAGCAAGATGCTCAGCCCGAACAAGTTGACTGGGAGTATTTCAAGAACACTTTTTAGAGTAAGTATGTGGGGGAAAGTTATGTGGAGGCTCGCCAACGTGAGTTTATGAGCCTGGTTCGAAGGCGATCGATCTGTGGCCAAGTATGTGGCCGAGTTTCTAAGGCTAAGCATCTATGCACGAGCTCAGTAGCATTTGTCGATGATAAATGTGTGAGATTTGAGAAATGATTATGTTATGATCTATGAGTTCTGATAGCTCCTTAGACGGAGCAATTTTTTGCAACCCTAGTTGAAAAGGCTAAGATCGTGGAAGAGGTAAAGCACTTTGAGCACGAGAGGCGCGACCGCGAGAGAGATCAGAGTAAGACTAAGAGGGATTTGGGTCCCTCTAGTTCTAGACAACACTTTAAGAAATGAGTGAGGTTTGACATGCCTCCAAGACTGAGTCATCAACTGCAATGAGTAAGATTTAGCCTTGTAGTGACTGTAGGAACGGCATCTTGGCGAGTGCTAAAGAAGATTAGGAGCATGCCTCCATTGTGGGTTGATGGAGTATCGGGTTAGGGATTGCCCTAGTCGACAAGATCAAGTGCCAATTGGGGTATAGACTACAGCTCAAGGTTCTGTTCAGCCTCTGAGAGTGGTTTAGCAACCACCTAGGGGTCGTGGTGCTGGTAGAAAAGGCAACGATTCTGGTAGAGAGCAGATAGCACTGGGTAAATATGCGAGTCAGACTGAGGCATGACAGCCTGCATTGGTTTATGCAACGAGTCACCGAGAGGATAGTGATGATGTCGATGTCATAACATGTATATTATTTATTTGTTCTGTTTCATATTTCACTCTCATTGACATTGGGTCTACTCGCTCATATATAGCTAGTACTGCTAGAGAGTTTTCTATGATTAATCTTTTGGGTTAGTCGGTGCGGGTTGACAGGGTATTTAGACGAATACCCTTAGAGATTCAGAGTATGGTATTCCCAGTTGACCTAATGGAGTTGCCTTTTGATGAATTTGATCTGATTCTAGGAATGGATTGGCTCGTAAAGTATCGGGTCAGTCTAGATTGTAAATCTAAGAGATTTATTCTGAGGACGGATGAGAATGTCAAGGTTGTCATGGTTGGTGAGCGTCGAGATTACCTTTTCAATGTAATGTTCACCCTTGTAGCTAATAAGCTAGTCTGAAAAGGGTGCAATACATGCCTTGCTTACGTATCTGACTTTGTTCCTCCAAAGCATTCTGTAGGAGACGTTTGTACTGTAAGAGACTTTTCGGATATTTTTCCCAAAGAATTACCTAGAATACCTTCAGATAGAGAGGTTGAGTTCGGCATCAATTTATTATCGGGTACTACTCCGGTGTCTATTGCACCCTACCGCATAGCACCGAAGGAGCTGGCAGAACTGAAAGCTCAGCTCTAGGAACTTCTCGATAAAGGGTTCATCTGACCTAGTGTGTCTCTGTGGGGGCATCAGTATTGTTTTTAAGAAAAAAGATGGATCGATGAGGATGAGTATCGATTACCAATAGTTGAACAAATTGACAATCAAGAATAAGTATCCGCTACCGAAGATTGATGACTTATTTGACTAATTTCGTGGGGCATCCATTTTCTCTAAGATTGATCTCCGTTCTGGTTACCATCAGCTCAAGGTTAAAGAGACTGATGTGTACAAGACTACCTTCAGGACTTGTTATGGGCACTACGAGTTTCTAGTGATGCCTTTTTGGTTAACAAATGTCTTGGCGGCATTTATGGATTTAATGAATCGGGTGTTCCAATCATATTTGAATCAGTTTTTGGTAGTTTTTATTGATAACATATTAATTTATTCCAAGACTGAGTCTGAAAGTGGTAAACATCTTCGTATTGTTCTCCAGATACTGTGATAAAAACAATTATATGCTAAGTTTAGTAAATGTGAATTCTGGTTGTAGGAGGTTTCTTTTCTAGGGTATGTTGTAACTACTGAAGGGCTTTGGGTTGATCCCAAGAAAATAAAAGCTATAGTGGAGTGGAAACAATCAAGAAATGTGCCTGAGCTTTGGAGTTTCCTAGGCTTAGCGGGTTACTATCGAAGGTTTGTCGAAGGGATTCTCTTTGATTGCATCACCTCTAACGAAGATACTGCATAAGAATGCTCTATTTGTGTAGTCCAAAGATCAGCAGTCTAGTTTTGAAAAGCTCAAGTCTGTCTTGATGCTGTTCTAGTTCAACCAGAGTCGGGTTAAGAATTTATGGTTTCAGTGATGCGTTGTATGATAGTCTAGGATATGTTTAATGCAAGACGGTAAAGTGGTATATTACGCATTGTGAAAGCTTAAGACACATGAGGGCAACTACCCTATGCACGATCTTGAGTTGGCTGTAGTCGTGTTTGTTTTAAAAATTTGGCAGCATTATTTGTATGGCTAGAGATGTATCATTTACACTGATCACTAAAGCCTCAAGTGTTTGTTAACTCAAAAGAGTTAAATCTTAAGCAGCGTCGGTGGGTTGAGCTACTTAAGGATTATAACTATACGATAGAGTATCATCCCTGTAAGGCTAACGTGGTAGCCGATGCTCTGAACCGTAGAGCAATAACTGACCTGAGAATTATGTTTGCTCGTCTGAATTTATTTGAGGACGGGGGACTATTAGCCGAACTGCAGGTTAAATCGACGTAGGTCGAGCAATTTCGAAGTAAATAGTTGAGAGACGAGTCATTGGCTCAGTGTTTACAACAGATTAATTTGATTGAAGTTTCAAATTTTAGTTTGAACAACAACAATGTTTTATGTTTCAAGGGTCAAATTTGTGTGCCTAATGACAATGATTTGAGGTGATCGTGTAACACACCTTAACCCTAAATCGTCGCCAGAATAGGGTTACGAGGTATTTGTAGAGTTAAACACAAATAAACGAGTAAATTGAGACATAATTTAAAACTTTTCAATTTCATCTTTAAGACCCTAATATAGACTTACGAGACCCAAAATATGATTAAGAAGTGATTTAAGACTAAATTAGGAACTTTGGAAACTTTTTCTTGAAAATAGGGGCACATGCCCGTGTGGTTTGGAACATACTCGTGTGGCCTGCCCGTGGGGAAACACATAGCCATGGGCAGCCCGTGGGCATATTCTGACTTGCTACACACGGCGTGGATCTAACCCGTGGCAAATTATTTTGATTCTGACTTTTGCCACACGACCTGGGCACATGCCTATGTGTCTAGGCCGTGTGAAAACTACTATTTTCACCATTTTTAGGTTATTATTACATACTAAAAACACCTAATTCATACACAATCATTTACTAACAATATCTTGATCATATGACATTCATCATGCATAAAACTTCTTAAGGATTTATACCACATTTACAACCAAAATCCCAAATTTGTCCTAACCATTTTCATCTTTTTCCTTTTTACAAATTCATATCCTTTCCTTATTCAATTTCCATCAAAACTTCAATATAACTATTAAATTTTCATCATTTAACCATAATTTCAAGTTTCTTTCCATTTAGCCCATAAAACTCAAAACTTATAGCCTAGTTTACAATTATTCCTCCATTCAACTCTAAACGCAAATTCTATCAAATTAATCCCTAATTCCCTTATTTGTTCAACATAAACCCTACTAAAAATTCTATCATTTTTCAAAATTCCCACATAAATTCAAGAGTATTTTACTCTAGGACTTCAAAAACATCAAAATCACATAAAAAAAGGACTTAATTAAACTTACCAAATAATCTCCAAGCATCAAAACCCTAATTTTTCCTTTTTCTCTTTTCTTTCCTTTCTTTCTTCCCCAATTTCATTTGCTCAGAACTTTCTATTCTATTCTTTTTCTTTTATTATAATATCATTAAACATAAAATATCTATAAAAAATCAATATATAAATTACATGTGTATTAATTCATTTAAACACACATGTACAAATTATCACCACAGATTTGGCACTAACATATTTATTTAACAAAATTAGTATAATAAACATAATAAACGTAATAAATAAATACTAATAATAATATTTTACTTAACTAATAAGTAAATATATATATAATATACATTTGTACTAAT
The DNA here is from genome assembly GCA_025506655.1 of Gossypium rotundifolium. Taxonomy (NCBI): domain Eukaryota; kingdom Viridiplantae; phylum Streptophyta; class Magnoliopsida; order Malvales; family Malvaceae; genus Gossypium; species Gossypium rotundifolium. The sequence goes on from CP106727.1 coordinate 22,484,536, forward strand.
ATTTTAGTTACACATGTATTTATTCTCTAACTAACACATGTCACTAATTCGGTTTAATTACTAATTTAGTCTTTTAACTTTTCTCTATTCTATAATTAAACTTTTATTCTCTATTCAATTTAGTCCTTTCTAATAATTACTTCTAATCAAACTAAATTCATTTATTAAAAATCTAATTCAATCTATACTAACTTCGTAAATATTTTTAATAAATCTTTACTAACTCGTTTTCCTAAGACGGAAGCCCTAAACTCACTTTTTCGGTGCCCGAGGAATTTGGGTTATTACAGATCGATTCTACAGGAGGTGCATAGTAGCCCTTATGCTATGCATCTTGGTAGAAATAAAATGTATCTGGATCTCCAAGAACTTTATTAGTGGCCTCGTCTAAAATGGAAAGTGGTTGCCTTTGTATCAAACTGTCTGACATGTTAAAAGGTTAAGACTAAACATCAGTTGCCCTTAGGATTGCTTCAACCTGTTAAGATTCCTCTATGGAAGTGGGAGTGGGTAACGATGAATTTTGCTAGTGGGCTACCTTTAACTCCCACTAAGAAAGATTCAGTTTTGGTCATCGTGGATCGATTGACCAAATCTTCTCATTTCATCTCTATCAGGACAGACTGCAGAAGCTCGCTCAGCTGTATGTTGCTGAAATAGTGAGACTACATGGGATTTCAGTCTTGATTATCTCTGATAGAGATCCACGTTTCACGTCTCGATTTTGGAAGAAGCTTCATGAGGCTTTAGGCACTCGACTTGATTTCAGTACCGCGTATCATCTTCAGACCGACGGACAGTTTGAGCGAGTCATTGAGATCTTGGAGAATATGTGTCGGGGTTGTGTAATAGATTTTCGAGGTAGTTGGAGCTGAATTTGCATACAATAACAACTTCCAGTCTAGTATTCAGGTGGCACCTTACGAGGCTCTCTATGGCCATAAGTGTCGTACTCCTTTTTGTTGGACTAAGTTAAGTGAATGTCAGGTTTTGGGCATCGAGCTAGTTTCTGAAATTAAGAATACTATCAAGTTGATCCGTGATCATCTTAAAGCCTCTTCTGATCGACAAAAATCTTATGTCGATTTAAAGAAAAAAGACATTGAGTTTACTGTCGATGACAAAGTGTTCTTGAAAGTGTCATCGTGGAAAAAGGTCATCCGATTTGGAGGCAAGGGCAAGTTGAGCCCGAGGTTCATTGAACCTTATCGCATTTTCAAACATATTGGACTGTTGCCTATCAATTAGAGTTACCGCTAGAGTTAGAGCGAATTCATGGCGTGCTCCACATCTCGATGCTGAGATAGTATCAATCTGATCCATTGCACATTGTTTCGATTGAGGAAATTGAGGTATGTTCGGACTTAACATTTAAGGAAGAACCTATCCAGATTTTGGATCGGGACGTTAAGGTATTGAGAAAGAAAACTGTTCCTTTAGTTAAAGTGTTGTGGCAAAACCATGGCATTGAGGAAGCTACATGGGAACCCGAAGAGTCGATTCAATGACAGTACCCGTATTTGTTTGAGTTAGGTAAATTTCGAGGCCAAAATTTCTTTTAGAGGGAGATAGTTGTAATGCCCAAAAAATTTGGATGTTAGACTATTGGATTCCATCGTAATTAAGTCTTTGTATCTGTGGTTCTATGCTCTATTTACGTGGTTGGGGTCAGGACTTCAAGTCGCATTTTTAGGAATTTTGTTATTTTAATTTAAGATAACCTCTAACCTCTATCCATGAATGTCATATTTAAGTTTAATTTAGAGTAAACCTGTGTTAAGAATGAGTCTGCTAGTTTATTGGTTAAGCCTCTGTATTCCATTTGGTCCTGGGTTCGAGTCTCGGAGTATGCGATAGAGAACATTTTTGCTAAATGCTAGGAATCTGAGTGGAAGTTAATTAATAATTAACGTTAGTTCTTCTTCTTCATTTTTCCTTTCCTCTTCTTTCTTTTATTTAATTTTTTCTTTTTGGACCTTTTTTTTCTTCTTTATTTTGATCATTGTCGTAAGGAATATGGGACTAGTTGAAGTTATGTTGTTAGCTTTCTCAGTTGGAAGGATATTAAGTAAGATTCACTTTCAATTCGTTTATTTTTAGGTTTTTTTTTGTTCTTCATAGCATACTCTGAATTGGTTGTTTCGAGTGTATTGTGTGAATCTCTGATAGTCAATCATTTGGTTTCCCTATTAAGCGGGATATTGAAAGTAGCAAACCTCATCACGTCAATTCGAGTAATCATTATTGATCTCTCGTAAGTATTGATTTCGTTGAAAGTTCGTGTCAAACTTTCGACATAGGTATTTTGAGTATAATTGTGCACTATTGTTGATAAATTTGGTCGACTGAGTTATTGGATGGTCATTTTAGGCTTCAAAACTCCTCTACATTGTTACTACTTCGAAATCGTTTCAGGTGCGTACCAAAAACCTCAAATTTTACAAATTTCGGACGTCAAAAAGCATGGTCATTGACACCACATGGCCATGTGGTAGGTCTTGTAACACATTGTTTACCCAATTCAAGCCACACGGGTAGGGGACACGGGCTTGTGCCCCAATCGTGTATGGGCACGCTAGTGTAGGGTTCACATGGGCCAAGGATACGGGGTGTCTCCAGGCCGTGTGATTCACTATTTATGATTTAGAGACCATATGGGCCAGAGACAAGGACGTGTGTCCAGGCCGTGTGATTCACTATTTGTGATTTAGAGACCAAACGGGCCAGAGACACGGACGTGTGTCTATGCCGTGTGACTAACTGTTTGTGATTTAGAGACCACACAGGCCATAGACAATGGCGTGTGTCTAGGCCGTGTGCCTTACTATTTGTGATTTAGGATCACACGGGCAGACCATATGGGTGTATGCTTGCTTGTGTGTGACACACGGCTTGGCACACGGGCATGTAAGTGTTGTTAACGTAAATGTAGGCTATTCGTAATGTATATGTATGATCCGAATTAGACCGTATGAATGCTATATGATAATTTAAGATTGAAATTTTGATTATACAAATGTTTATTGAATCTTAATAACTTTGTGTACATTTTAATATCTGTAATCTACAACTGCATTGGGTAGGAATTCATGTAAAGAAAAAAGTAATATGTTCTGATTCGATGGCTAGGCCACTACTTATATGTGAAATCGATGTTCTTCGCCTATTGATCTGGCAGTTAAACTGCAAATATTTTGATGTCGTATCGACACTAAGTGGTGTGTAAGGTTGGATGGGTATTTAATACCCTAAACCGTGTGTTGGGATGGTCGGAGATGGTGTACAGAGGATGGGGATAAGAATAATTGCATCTATTACTGATCTGTTATGTATCAAACCGGAATTATTCTGTTATAAAACTGATACAGTAAATTGGTACTGAATGTCTTCTAATTCTAATTGGAACCTGAGATCCGATAACTATTCTTTTAATTGTGCTTTAGCTAAATCTATTACTATTATGCATTGGTTCACAACTCACTTTATGTTAACTGAATTTCAGGTGGGTCACAGACTTGATCGGTCGGCATTGTGGAAGCTCGGTTAATCACTTTATCACCCTTTAATTATACTATTAGTAAATTTCAGTACCCTTTAATAGTACATTGTTTTATGATGGTTGAATGGTTGGTTGATTTCTATGATTTTTATGACGTGTTGAATGATTTCCTTTTGTTTTATCTACAACTATAAATGTGGGTTTCTAATATCATCAATGTAATTCTTCATACTTGGTCTTAACGGCTAAGCCGAGTTTGGGGTGTTACAATAAAGAATTAAAAGCAGGATGTTTTGTCCACGCTGCTAAGAAGGGGAATGGCCGATGTACCTTCTTTTTACCAGCATCGCCTAGATAAATAAAAAAGGTCTATGATTGGACTTTAATTTCGGGAGATGGTAAACTAAAGCTTTTAAAAAATTCCGTTCCCTCTCCATACTTCCAACAACTCTATCAAATTCTTTAAAAAATTCTCCCATTCCTCCACGTAAACATAGGCCCTTTAAACTCAAGATCCTTTAATCTGTTATTAGCCAAAAAATCCATGAAGAGTGAATTTTGCAGGTAACTAGTCGTCCTCCTCTCTTCTCATCAGGTGAGATGTAAAAATTAAAATCTTTCTCTAAAATCCGAGGAAAATGAATTTGAGTAGCTACATGAGTTAAACCTTGCCATAGAAACTTCTTTTTACTTCTGTTGGGACTACCGTAAATAAAAGTAGCAACAAAAATTTTATGGACACCTTGCCTATCAATCCAGCAATGAATAAATTAGGGATGATTGAGAAGAATGTCTAACTTCACGGAATTCTTCCAACAAAGCCATATTCCTCCAAAAAACCCATAGATTCAATTCAATGAGAGTAATTGAATCCCAATTTCGAAATAATTCCATCAAATTTTAACCCGTTAACTTTGGTTTCCAAAAACGCAACAACTTCAACCTCATAATCTTGAAAATAATCTTTAACCACACAAACAAATCTAGGGCTAACACAACCCTGGCAATTCCAAAAAAATAAATTTGGAAAAAATCATAAAAGATAGTTACAAGGGAGTATTGAGACAAGCTTACAAATCAACAGAGGTAGCTTCAATACCCTCCACTTTCATTAAATCCATAAGAACCTCAACAACCAAATTTGACTTTAAACTATTAGCAATACGATTCATAACCTTGGAAATAGAAACTTTAGAGAGCCCACGAACCTTAAACTTATTGCCTTTGTTCTTCAAAATATTGGGTGCCTTTTTCAATCTTTGATTAACACTTCTCATCTACCCATGTCTTAGTAAATTAGATTCCATGGCAATACCTAGTTCCTTTTAGCCAAATTCACGTCTTTTGGAATGTTCGGATCACTATTTTCATAGAAAGAAACAACAAAATGATGCTTGGGTTCAAGATAAATTCCCATATTCCTTTCTACTAACTTTTGGACTTCAAGATAGACTCTGTCAACACTTTGAAAATGACCATATTAATCTTAGGCTCATTATTCAATTCATTACACTCTAAAGTGAGGACTAGGCTTTGGGGGCATTTATTTTCTTGGCCTGAATTTAAAGACAGTGGCAAAGTCTTTGCTGCACGAGCCTAACGATGTAGATGCCATACAATGTCCTCTTTGTTTTTATTTTTAATTTTGGTTAAGGATTTGGGCCCAACAAAATTGTTAATCGATTGGCCTGCCTTAACCGAATCTGAACTAGATGGTGTAGAAGTTACCATATTACTCAATGAAACCTGAATTTAGTTTTTAACTTGGACAACTTTCAATTTTTCCTCAATCTGTTTAGGAATAAATTCCTTTTCAACAAGAGGACTACCATAATTAACAATCACATTTTGTTGACCACTACCATGATTTGTGGGATTTGGAATATGATTTTCCAAGATTTCAGCTTCATCATCTCGTAAATCATGCAATACATTGAACCTAGATGCATGTTGGTTCTTCGACTGCCACCCTCCCTTCATTGTTTTAGAATTTCAGTCATTTTTCCATTTTTCGCACTCAACAAGCATCCACGGTCCATACTTCTCTTGAGTTGCCTGATAATCCAGATTGGGACAAGAAGGAGTTGGTACATTCTAAGAATTTTCTTGTTGATCAATTGCAACCTTCATGACATGACATGCTTCTTATTATGCCCATACAACCTGTAACACCCCTAACTTGTAACCATCGCTAGAATAGGGTTAAGAGGCATTACCGAACATTTCAAAACTTTTACGATCATTTCACAACACAAGATACATCATCATCATATCATAACAATTCATATACATAGAGTCCCTTTAAAAGGTCTACAAGACCTTAAACATGCATTGGGAAGGGGTCCGGTAAATTGAGCTTATACAAAATTTTTCCAAAAATTAAATATTTTTCAAAGTTACAGATGTCACACGCCCGTGTGGATAGGCCGTGTGCCTTACATGGCATTAGACACACCCGTGTGTCTAGGCCGTGGCAAAACAGGGCATACATATTGACTTGTCCACACGACCACAAGACATGCCCGTGTTCTTGACCCATAGGCAACACCGACTTAATTCACATGGCCTGTCACACGCCCGTGTGTTTGGCCCGTGTGCGAGTCTGACTTGTTTCAAAATTACATTCTTAAGAGACACGGTCGAGACACACGCCCGTGTGCTCAACCGTATGGGAAATATAGGCCATTTGCAAGGCCAATTTGCCACCCAAATTTTGGGTCAAACCTATAAGCATCAAACCAATAAAATTTCATACCCCAAAGGCATCCAAATCATACCAAAACATACATAATTTAACTCTTAACATCATCATTCATTTCATATGAAAATCTAACTCAAACATGCCAATTCAAAGCATAGATTTCACATCAAAACATATGCTTAATACTTCATCTAAAACCATTTATATTCATAGCAATTTCTCATCATTTAAATATCCAATATCAACCATGAACTCACATATTTATGTACCATTTCATTTAGCCACTTATGAGCACATCATAACATATCAACTTATGCATCAATAAGCATAAACAAAACTTATTCATAAACACATCCATTAATAAGCCATATCACATGGCTATTTTTGCACATCTCAAAACATATTCTAATACTTATACATGCCATACTTAAATATGTACACATTCAAAAGGTACCAAAATATAGTTCGATAGTGTGGTGATTATCCTTGACGATCCCCGAGTTTCCTGTAGCTTTTAATAATTTATAAAACAATGAACAAACATACACACAAAGTAAGCTATCATAGCTTAGTAAGTCATAAGCAAACAATGAACAAATAAACATTTGCATTAAATCAACTAACCAAATCAAACAAACCTTAATCAATTGTACATTTAATATGCTTGCAACTCAAATATTATCACATTTACAATAGCAATATAACATCAATGTTCAAATTCACGTATACTCATAAACACATATAAATTTATCTTTTACTATGTCTAATTCATGTATTCAACACAAACATATACTTACCTTGCTATCATATACATATCACAAAGCACATACCTGAACCTTTTAGTTTGTTTTCATATCTAACCTCATCTCGATAATGCCCGTTGAACCATTCGGAATTAATAAGGATACTTGGATAGTTGGAAGGCTTGTACAATGCCAATGTCCCAGACGTGGTCTTATATGTAGTCACATATCGATGCCAGTGTCCCAGACAGGGTCTTACATGAATCAAATACGATGCAAATGTCCCAAACATGGTCTTACACGTAAACACAAGTCGATGTCAACGTCCCATATGTGGTCTTACACGAAATCACATATCGAGTCCTATGTCATGACATATGTATCCTAACTATTCCTAAGGTTAGTACGAGACTTTCGGACGTCAAAACTCGATCATTTCAGGCTCATGAATATTACTCCCATGCTCAACTCAATTCAGCATATTAAATACACAAGTAATGATTCAATTCGGAACTATTAAAATAAATACAATAGAATTTATCGACATTTATTTACTTATGAACTTACCTCGAATAATGACGGATGAAATCGACTACTCGACCACTTTCGACTTTTCCCGATCTAATTCCGTTTTCTTTCGTTCTTGATCCAAATAAATTCAAAATTGGCTATTTAATAACATATTTCATTCAATTCAAACCACAAACACAAAATTTGGGTATTTTGCACTTTAGCCCTTAAAATTCACATTTTTGACATTTTAGTCCCTATTTCATAAAATCACAAGACACACAAAATTTCATATTTCTCATGCTTGGCCGAATATTCATATAGTCCATATAAGTCCACACATTTCATTTATTTTGCATTTTAGTCCCTCAATTTATTATTTTCACAATTTAGCCCAAATTACTCAAATTCATAAAAAATCCAAAGACAAAACATATTAATCTACCACATATCTTTTCTTTTCTTTCATCAAACAACAAAAATCACAAACTATCATCAATGGCAATTCATGAATACATCATCAAATTCTAAAATTGAAACATGGGTTTGATAGTATGCTAAGCAACGATCACAAAAACGTAAAAATTATCGAAAATGAACCAAAACACACACCTCAATGAATACATTAATTCATGTTTTTGTTTTATTAATCTTTACTAATTTAGCTAATTACTAAATTAGCCTTTTTATTATCATTAATAATCCACTAACTAATGTCCAACCATGTCATTTAATGAATTCAATGGTCTAATATCAACATAAGGACCTCACATTTATAAAGACATAACATATAGGTACTTTTAACACATGGCATGCTAATTTTGCATTTTACGCGATTGGATCCTTTTATCAAATTAAGCACACAAACGGATAAATTAAATCACTGAAATTTCACACATGTCAATTCACATACTATAAGCACAGAAAAAAATATTAAAATATTTTTCTGACTAGGATTTGTGGTCTCGAAACCACTATTTTGACTAGGGTCTAAACCGGACTGTTATAAAACCATAGGAAAATTAAACATTAGGAAAGGACTCATATTCAATCCATTAAACTCTATCCTCAATTTTGATCCTGGAAATAAGAGGCTTATTGAGGTCTAAAAACACTGTTATCTTGTCAAACTAAACTCGAAAACTATTATCTATATTATCATTTAGTCAAACGACTGGACCAATCCTCTCACCAATGACTTTAACCAATTTCTTCTTATACATATATCTTGGGAGACCTGTAAGGCGTATCCAAGCAACAACATTATGTGGATACAGTTGTATTGTTGAAAAATTTTGTGTCCATGGTTGTATAGTCAAATATTGTCCAAAGATCACCCACAAACCCTTAGTCAAATCTTTAGTATAGTCTTCTATTGGTCGAAACTTCACTAAGAAATAATTATTCTCTACATCCATCAATTTCAGAGGTTAAGAAGGTTTCAAAAGGAAAATAGTTTGCTAGAAAGCGTATTAAACCTTATCTTCCTTCCCAATAACTTGACGATAACTGATAAAGCCATGCTTTTCCTTAGGATATGATGAATAGGATCAGAAAATTGAATCAATGGCATACCATCCTCCTTGCCCATGATGATATCTCCATCAAGCAGTTCGAAGTCATCATCATTCTTGAGGGTGCTCGAATCTTTGTTCTCCCATTCTTCTTTACCAATTAATGTATCCTTGAACGATCCTCTATTCGTATATAGTCCAGCTGTAGGGGAACCAACAATTATCACCTTGTCTCCATCCACGATATCTTCTTTAAAATGAACTTTCTCGGTGGCTTTGTCTACTACTTATTCAATAGAAAAATTTGAAGAATCGACCATCCAAAAATTCTCCTATTATACCTATTATATGTTTTATAAAGATCGAATTTTAAATGCACACACACAAAAAAAAAAAAACACTTGATAGTAGTGGTTTTCAAGATTACATTGTTACACGTCCGTAGCGTAGTTGGACAAGTGATGTAGTAGAGTATGTCAAAATTGTGGAGTGATGGTGGATTTGGTAACATACAGCCTACATTGCTCAATTACCATCCCTATATTGCATAGATAACTAGAATATAAAATATAAAAAAATAATTTTGTTAAAATTTAAAAAGATTCGTTTTTACACATCAGCTGGGCGAGTAAGGCAGGCACACGAGACCTTAGGTCCCTTGGTTAAATAATACAATTACATATTTAAATTTTAGGCCTATTTAAAGATTAACTATTTCCTTTAATTCTTCTTAACCCTTAATTAAATAAAAATTAAAATTTTGACCCATCTAAAATTAATATTTTCATGTAAGTCATTTTACACAATTTTTAACTTTCCTCCCAAAATTTTTAAAATTTATCTATTAGTACCCTAAGATGAAATTTCTAATTTCGTTCTATACATCATATCTAAGTTTCTATACAATAGGTACACATATTTATAATTTGATCAATGTGTTTTAAATACACTCAGATTATATTTGAATTGACATTGAATACCTTATATAATAAATAGATAGATTGATGAAAGTAGGGGTGAGTAAAACTCGATTCGCTCGAAAAATCAAAAAATTTCAAATTTCGAGTTAAACGAATCGAATTATTCAATTAATCGAGTTATTCGAGTCAACTCAAATTTTTTTCAATTTCGAGTTCGAATCGAGTTAAGTTTTCAATTCAATAACTCGAATAATTCAAATAATTCAATATTAAAATATAATATTTTATATTTTTACCCTAAACTCCCAAACCTTTTACTTTTCCTCAAAATTTTACTCCTTCCCACTTTTCCCCAAAACTTTTATTCCTCCCATCCCAACCCTCCAATCTACCCAAAATCCATTTCCCACCAAAATTTTACTCTCCATTTACATTTTCTCAAAATTTTACTCCAAAAACCCTCAAAACTTTTATTTCCCCAAATTTTTACTCCTCCCACTTTTCCCTAAAACTTTTACTCCTTCCCATCCCACTCCCTATCTACCCCAAACCCACCCCCAATTTTTTTATATTTTCCTTCCAAAATTTTACTCCCTATTTACTTTCCTCAAACTTTTATTCCCCAAAACTTTTATTTTCCCCTAAACTTTTACTTCTCACCTTTTACCCTCAAATAAAAATCAAAATTATCCAAAACAATCACTAAACATAAATAGAAATAATTTTATTTATATCTACTATTTATATTATTAAATTAAATTTCACATTTTATATTATTTATATTATTGAATTGTTTAGTCATATTGAATATTTATATTAAAATTAAATTATTAATTATGCCATAAAATATTCAGTATTAAAATTTTATATTGGTATCAATTTCATATTTTATCTTTAAAATAACTTTTATTAAAAATCACATTTTTATATTTAATATATATTTTAATTCCAAAATACATAGTGACAAGAATCAAGATAATTGAAATAACAAAGCAAGCAAAGAAGCTAACCCAGATATAAAAGATTAATAAATAAATTATGAGGTGATGAAAGTTAATAAAATTTGATTAAGGTGGACAAATTTTATTACGATGGGTGATAGTGGTTACAAGGACCCAAAATTATTTTTTAAAACTTAACTCGAACAAATATATTCGATTCGATTCGATTCAATTCCATCTCACTCGACTCGATTCGAGAAAATTTCAAATCAAATTAAGATGATAAAATATGATTCGTCAACTCGATTAACTCGAAATTTTTTCATTCGATTCGATTCGATTCGATCGAACGCTCACCCCTAGATGAAAGTACTTGATTGAGACGATATTAATATTTTAAGAATTCTTTTAAAACTTTTTAAAATTCAATAATCACTTTATAATTTGTACCATAGTTCAAAGTGTCTTGTGAATTACCATAAAATTACTTTTAATTTTGTAAGAACAAAAAAAAATTTGTTAAATCTTAAATTTTAATATTTATAAATATATATTCTGAAACACAATTTTTTTAAGAAATTATAGTCATTTCAAATTTAAAAAAAATTAAAATCTTGCAGCTGAATTCCATGGAATAATAATGAACACTAATTTTTTTTCTCAAAACTAGTGTAAATTAGGATAAATTAAAAAAAAAACTGGAATATCAGTGCATGAAATTTAAAATATTTTATAGTAAATGGATAATTCTCAAATTCATCTTCCTATTTATAACATAGTTTCTTTTTTTTTCTCTTTTTATTGTATTAAAAACCAAAATTATGGAATGGAAAATTTGTTGGGAAAATTTTAAAAAGTGTTAAATGGAATTAAAATCCCACACTTTCAATCGACCAACCTCTTAAAGCAATTTTAACTAATTTTTCCCTTTATTGTTCTTGTTGGGACCGATCTTTATCCACGACTTAAATTAAAACAACTAAATTTAGCTAACTGAAACTGATATATTTACTAACCAAGTTGATAAATGGGTGATAAATAGAATTAAATTTTTAAGTATATATGTATACCTGGCCATTTGCTATATATGAACAAAGCAAAAATTCAGTTTCTTCTATATTTGTTTGCTTGGATCAAAAATCAAACCACCCTTTTTCCTGTTTTCCTTTAATTTTATAGGGTTTTCATAGAATTCTTGCAAGGTTGTTTTTGGTCTTTGGCAAGAATTCTAACAAAGGGTAAATCAAAGAAGATTAAAAAAAGAAAAGAAAAGAAAAAGACATGAGCTGGTTGTCTTGTTGTGGGTCGGATGCGCATCACCGCAATGTTGCCTGTAAGAAGAAAACCGTCGGCGTTGGTGGTAATAACAACAACAATGGCAAATCATTGAGGTCTTTCATGCATACTTTGTCTCTCAAAACAGGTACATATTTTTGTACCTACCATGTTATGTTTTTCATAGTTTTCATTCTTTTATAACGTTCTGCAATAGGAATCTTGTTCATATTATATACATATATATGTATTTATATAGTATCCCTTGAATATAACCGTACCGGATGTTCATACCTGAATGTTGCTATGTTAATGAATGTGCAGATGGAGGCAAGCAGAGGATAGATGAAGAAATTCAGAAAATCAGGAAAGCTAAAGTTTCGGCTCGTATCTTCACATTTCGAGAACTAGTTGTTGCAACAGATAACTTCAATCCTGATTGTCTGATAGGCGAAGGCGGATTCGGCCGGGTTTACCAAGGATACATAGAATCCATTGATCAAGTATATATATGAATGAAACTGTTTTTGGTGACTACATTTTGCATGCATTTTTTAAAAAAGAACGATGTACTAAATTTAAGCTCTTTTTTTTTTTTGATAATTTTCATTTAGGTTGTTGCGGTGAAGCAACTTGATAGGAATGGATTGCAAGGAAGCAGAGAATTCTTCTCAGAGGTTCTAATGTTAAGCCTGGTTCAACATCCCAACCTTGTCAATCTGATTGGATATTGTGCTGATGGGGATCAAAGGATTTTAGTTTATGAATATATGCCTAATGGTTCTTTGGATCATCTTCTTGGTATGTTATTCTTGATTAAGCACCCAATATTGTTCTTGTCTGTAAAACTGTGTGTATTCTGATTATGTTATCTGTTTATTCAGATTTACCTCCTGGCCAGCAGCCATTGGACTGGAACACAAGGATGAAAATAGCTGTAGGAGCAGCCAAAGGACTAGAGTACCTACATGACTTTGCCGATCCACCGATAATTTTCCGCGATTTTAAAGCGTCCAACATCTTACTAGATGCCAACTTTAATCCGAAACTGTCTGATTTTGGACTTGCAAAGTTAGGGCCAACAGAAGGGAAGGAACATGTTTCAACAAGGGTGATGGGGACCTATGGTTATTGTGCTCCGGAATATGCGATGACAGGGAAGCTGACCGTGAAATCTGATGTTTACAGTTTCGGTGTGGTGTTTCTGGAGATAATCTCGGGGAGGAGAGCTATTGATCTCGAAAGACCGACCGAAGAGCAGAACCTGGTTGCTTGGGTATGTTCATGTAACAAAGCTCCATTGATTTCTTTGATTCAAACTTTGCACTTAATCTAATATTATTGTAAATCTGGTAGGCCGAGCCATTGTTCAAAGACAGGCAGAAGTTCGAATTAATGGTGGATCCCCTGCTCAAAGGGAATTACCCTATGAAGGGTCTTTGTCAAGCTCTTGCAGTTGCAGCAATGTGCCTTAAGGAGGAAGCCGAGAGTCGGCCGTTGATTGCTGATGTCGTGACAGCCATCGAGTTCCTTGCCAGGCCAAAAGACATTGAAAACAATTATGAAGATTCACAAAGAAGCGGTCGCTTGCACGATAAATCCGCGCGAGAAGAAAGTAGGTGAGACCGTGAATTGTAGATGCCGGAGCTCGGTTGAGCAACGTCGAAGTTTGGAACAATCGCATAACCGAAGCAGCTAAAAATCGGGACCAAAACTATCAATCTACAAAGTCATTAGGATGATGTTTGTGTAATGAATCAGTCGGCTATTTACTTTCAGGCTGTAATGGTTTGAATAGCAATTGGTGTTTTATTGTATTCGTAGCCATTTCAGTTGACTTTGAGTGTACTGTTGTCGATGAAATTAAATGCCATTTTGTTAGGGGATGCACTTAAGACCATAGGACATTCTAGACATCATTCACTAGACCTGGATAGATTGTGCACGATAGGTAACAATATTTTTCATGAAAGATGTAGTAAAAAAGCATCAAGAGACAAGAAACGTAATAAAAAACCAAGTTTAAATTCATAAAATTTCAAAAGCTAAAAATCCAGAAGCTCAACCAAATAACTGATTATTAACAATATTTGTTGAAGCTCTAGGCTTGAACCAGCTTAGGACAGCGAGAAACCCAAAGGCTGACCCGTCCAACAAGATGGACTAAACATGAAACTTGTGGACATCATTTTGAAGGATCCTGTAATTGAAACCAGGGATCCTGTTAAACTGATCTTTGTCGGCAACTTCTATTGCAGAACACATGCTTGGCAAGAACCCAGTGTTGCCTTTTCGTTTCTTCCTTTTCCAACCAGTAATCACGAACCAGAAACCAGGCCTTGAATGGCCAGTTCTGCAATCCATATCCACCATATGGGCATGGGGTTTCCATGACCCACCTCGTCCTTCTAGCTCAAACTTGGTGAAGTACTCGATTTCCTTCTTGAGGAGTGATCCTACAGTACCCCTAGTGCCAATTGCAATAGGAGCTGAAGCAGCCATTCTGTGAGGGTAAAAACTGGGGTGTTTGAAGCTGGTTTTATACTGCATTTTGATGTTGGTTTTTAAAGTGGGTAATGGAGGGTTTTAGGTGAAGAAGGTGGTGGGGCCATATGAGAATTAAGATAACTTGGATTTTAGAGCATCTCATCAGTCTGACCTTAAAAAAGCAAGCTTTTATGGAAATAACTTTAATAAAGTGGAAAGCATGAGTTTCTGCATAATTGGAGCGTAGGATGGGGCTAAACATCATCATTTCCCCTGTGTTTTGCAATGAAAGCATGCAATGCTTGTTTCTCGGACAGTTCTTTGACCCCTTAAATCCATCTCATCCCGTTACTTATTTAATTCATTATAAATATAATTACACTTCCATCTACTTAAATGGTGTCTCAGAACGACTAACCTAAGAAAAAGATCTGATCATACTATGGCCCTCCAACAGCAAGTATGTGCCTCTCATGCGGAGCCTTTTAACCGCGCTCCTCAACTCTACACCTACATTATATAACAACTTGGTTTCATGACTTTTTTAAATATAAAAAAAGGGTGTATTTTGGGTGACAACTCTTCAAATCATTATAATTTTGAGAGGTACATACATAAGATAATATTAAATACATATCTTAAATTTCTTTTTTTTTTATACGAGAGTTTAGGGAAAAAGTAAGGTTATAATTAGAAGTGTTCATGGGTCAGGTCGGGTCTAAAAGTTTGTTCAAGTTCGGTCCGAATAAAAATGTTAAAATTTGATTTTGGCCCGGCCCACCCATATTAATTTTTTATATAATTTTTAAAATATTATATAATACACCAAAAATTTAAAACATTAAAATAAATATTTCTCATCAAATTGAAATTAAATTTTAAAAAATATGTATACTTAAATAATATTAAAAGATATGAAACTTAACAAACAAATGCCTCTAAAATAATAACAAAATTAACAATAAAATAAGTGTTATATAATATCCAAATAATAACAATAAAATAGTAATAACATAATGGTGAAATAGTAGCAAAATAGAGAGAAAACAACAAGAAAATAACATTAAAACAACAAAAAAATAACAGTTCTTTTTATCATTTTGTGAATTTGGGCCAAGTTGGACTCGAGAAAAAAATGCCTTACTCAAGGCTTGATTCATTTTTTAAACGAATATTATTTTTTTGCCCAAGTCCATTTATACAAGTATCTCTAATTTATAAGAAATTGAGACTTGCTAACATACTATGTCAATTACATTCAATCTTCCATTGAGATAATAAGCATAAAAAATATCTTCAATGAGCTTAGGATATGTAAGACTCTGAAGTTTAGGGCTAGAAGAATTAAAGTTTGCAAGTGAGTCGTTGGTAGTTGATAGATTTTTATGTTTCTTTTTGCCTTTGATAAACAATAATGAGCCTAGTGATTTGGTGGTTAAATGTTCAATTTATCTTGGTCTTATGTTTGAATTCTTGTGTGTGCAAAGTAAAAGTTTATTTTGATTTTTGGATCCAAATTTTAAAAAAAAATCTGGTGAGTTAAAAGTTTTGTTATACTTTATTTTATTTGGTTGTATTTTAAATTTATTTTTATTTAAAAAACCAACAAAAACAAAACAATTCTCAAATTTCCCCCACGTTACCCTCATTTTCTCTCTCGTCAGTTTCTCTCTTTTTACAATTCAATTTCATATTTTGGCTCTTTTTGCCACAATGTTTTCTTTCTGTCACCATCTTCCTTAATCTTTGATTTTACCCAATTGTTCCACAGTTTTTATAATCCAAATATCTAATCATTTGAGCCGCCTCATTTGCTCTCTGGTTTTCATTCAATCAAGTGTTGAAAAGAGTGCAGTGTAAGTGTTGTTCTTAGTTTTATATTGGTTTCTTTAATTCTATTATATTGGTATGATAAAAATTCTTACGGGTTAAGTAAGGTTGTAAAATTGAGTTTTCAGATCGATTTAATTGAACCGCTATAATGATTCAATAGTTAGGGGTGATAAAAAATGAGGTTTGGAACTTTATTTCCATAAATCGAACTCAATTAATTTAATAGTGAATTAAATTTTGGATAAATAAATTGCATGAATTAGAAATTATTATGGTATAAAGATTAAATAACGTAAAAATTAAAAGTTAAATTATAGAATGAAATAAATTAAATAGACTAAAATAATAAATATACATTTATTTAGTGGTGGTGAACGGCATTAATGATAGGTGTTATATATATGTTAACTAATATATACATATTATAATAAATAAATAACATGAAATGTATGTATATTATATAATAATTGTAGGGCCCAATTTTATAGCTCAAAACCCAAAATAAAAAGGAGATTAACCTAATGTATTACAGGGCCTAAACGGCCCAAATTTCTCATACAAACAGAAACTCTAGAGGCTTCTAGGGAATCTTAGTGCTGCCAGTAGCCCCAATGCCGCACGTCTCCCCTCCGCAGCGTACGCATTTCCACCTCCAAGCCACGTCCATGCCACATCTCCACCTGCGGAAAAAAGGGAAAGGCAGCAAATAGAATCTTTATTTTATTTTATTTTTTGTTTTTCTTATTTTATTTCGGCTATAAAAAACCAAAGCAAAAACAATTAGAGGACGATTTTTTTGTTTTAGAAAAGATACAGTTGAGACAGAAAAAGAAAATACGAGAGCAACATTGAATCTTACAGAAAGTCGTTAGTAGAAGTGAAAGAAGGTTGATATTCCTCTTTTTTTATTTTTCGTTTTTGATTTCTGTTTGGGTTTTTCCCTTTTTTTTCCCTTCCTTTTTTTTTAAAAAAAAACCTGCAGTATATAAATCAAGGCATTAAAGTTTTAAAAAAAAGGAAAAGGAGAAAGTGAGAGGGTCTTACCGGGCTTTCTCCGGCCGCCGCAATTGATGCGCTCATTGGGGGGGGGGTCGCTGCAAAAGGAAGCTCAAACCCTAATGAAACATATGAAAGAAGGGGAGAGTTTTGATTTTTTATTTTTGAAGGCAATTTTACCCTAAATGGGTAAATTTCGTAGTAGGTCCCCTCCTTTGCGCCTTTGTTTTAATTGCGCCCCGTTTCATTTTTTTATTTATTCTAAATCTTACCCTAAATCTAATCTGTCACTTCAATTTGGTCCTCGTACAAACATACTATTTTAGAGAGTGGAATATTTGTTTTTTGGTCACTCTATGTCACGCACGTATTGCAATTTAGCCCCCTATTCTTCTTTTATTTTAAATTTTGCCCCAAAGCTTCAATTTTTAATTCAATATAATCCCTATTTTTAATTTGTTTACAAATTGATTATTTTTAAAGTATACTTACTATTTTAATATTATTATTACTTTTATTACTACTTTCATTACTATATTTACTATTATTATTCGTATTATTATTATTCCTAATTTAGTATTACAATTGTTTTATCATTATGATTATGATTATTATTTTATTTTCTTTACTATATATTATTATTACTATACTATACTTATTATTATATTTATTGTTATACTATTTTATTACTAATATTTTTATTTATTATTTATTATTTTATATTTTATTACATACTATTCTTATATCATTATTATTATTTCTATTATATTCACGATTATTTTCAATATGGTTACTATTATTTTATTATTATATTTATTATTTTAGTATTATATTTACCTTTTATTATATTCATTAGTTTCATTATTATTGTTATTTGTTTTATTTGCCACATATTATTTTTGTTATTATAATATTATAGTTTATGTTTTTGTTTCCCTTTGTATTTATTATTATTATTCCTTATTATCATCATGTTTGCATTTCAACATTTTATATTTTTATTTTTTAAAATTTATAAAAAAGGGTTTCATAAAGGTAATATTTCGTGTTTGGAAGTTCGGAAAATTGTGCCCAATTAGGTTTCGATTTTTCATTCGTCTAGATCACTAAATATCCTTTAAAGATTTTAATCGCATTTTGTAAGTAAGGCAATATTTAGTGTCTGAAAGTTCGAGAAATCGTGCCCAATCGTGCTGGGTTTCGATTCTTCATTCGTCTAGATGACTAAATATCTTTTGAGGATTTCGATCGCATTTTCTTAAATAAGGCAATGTTTCGTGTTTGGGAGATTTGAGAAATCGTGTCCAATCGTGCTGAGTTTCGATTTTCTATTCGTCCAAATAACCAAATATCCTTCAGATATTTTAACTATGCTTTCTTAAGTAAGGCAATATTTCACATTCGGGAATTCGAAGAACCATGCTCAATCGTGCTGGGTTTCGATTTTTAGTTTGGCCGAGTTGTGGAATACCCTTTTAAAGTGCAATGCATAAATTTTAGAAATCATGAAATGATCTTGGTATCGAGGGTTTGAAACATCGTGTCCTATCGTGCTGGATATGGTATGTCATCTTTTCGGAACAAGAGAATTTTGATATCCAATTTCAATTATCCAAACATTTTTTTTAAAAGAGTTTATATTTTAAAATCTTTTCTAATTTTTGATATTAGGACATTAATCAATCGATAAGGTACCAATTTTGGGCATTACGAGGGTGCTAATCCTTCTTCATGCGTAACCGACTCCCAGGCCCATTTTCTTAAAATTCGTAGACCAGAACGTTTTCAAAAGTGGCCCAATTGCACTTCAAAAAAAAAAGATTAGAGGCAACTCCGTTTTTTTTTAAATTCGGCCCGTTTTCCAAACAAAAGAATGGTTCCGACAGCTTGGCGACTCCACTGGGGACCAATAAGAGAGTCAAGCCTAGAGTTGATTGACTAATGTCCTTTTATTGAAAATTTAAATTTGATTTTGATTCTTCATCGCATGAGTTTGTGTCCTGTCATATGTTTGTCTGGTTTGAGTCTCTTAGGATATTCCTGCATCATATTGCATGACCGTTGTGGTCACACCCTCTAAGTGGGAGCGAAAAACTATGCCTTCGTGACGTTTTCACCTCTGCATGGGCTAGTGGACTGCTTCCGGGATACATCCGTACCTCTGTTTTCGTGAGGTTTTCACCTTTGCATGGCCATAGGGAAATGTATTCCCCTGAACTGAACTTGATCCGTATGAGCCTATAATGGGTGAGGATTGAGGAATCTGCTGGTTCAGGTACCCATTCTTTAGAACCAAGCCGCATATAGTAGCCCTAGGAGCCTACCCTAGATAAAGCCACGCCAAACCCGAGTGGTCACCCGCACAGGTGTTCTGTGTTGTATATTTCTCTTACACTAACGTATTTTTTTTTGTTTTGACTACATTGCATTTCATCATCATAGAAAAGAGGTATTGATTCACATTTGATTGATAAATAGAATAGTTTATCATAAGGAAATGGATTTCTTGATAATGTGGGTTATAATACGGTCGTTCGAATATAGTCCAGGTAAACAACGAGAGAAGGCTGATAGTCCGCAGAAGAATACAAGACTTTGCCTGAGGATTCAAGTCGACAAAGACTATTCAAGAGCCGTCACGTCTCGACTTTCTTAAAGAAGCTTATAAGCGTCGCGGAGGATAAGTGAGCGAAGGGTCACGGCCTGGATCAAGCAGCAAGGAGCTAGAAGAGGCATCTATTGAGAAGGTTCATAGGACACAACCGTAACATCTGGATATGAAAGAAAGGATTAGTGTCTTCACCTGGACTATGAGGACGAAGCCGCATATGTAATCCGTTTTATGTAAAGAGATCTATTTTCTAGAAAAGTTCTTCTAATAGAATTGAGTTCGGAATCAACACCTCTCTTTATTTTTCCATTCATTCATTTGCATTGCATTTCATGCATTTGCATTACATCGCATCATATGCATTAAATATCATAAGAGAGCTCTATTAACTAAAGATCATATCAAGTTACCCTGGAACATCACTACTACATTCGAAGAAAAACGAAAGTCATAGATTAGAGGTTAGAGAGGTTAGAGTAGATGCAAAAAGAGATGCAGGACCAATTGCAAACTCAGATGCAAGAGCAGTTAGCCAAAATTCTACAGGACATGAGGGATCAAATTCTAGAATCCCAGAGAAGCATGATGAGGCAGTTGACACATTTGTTGACTAGAGGGCATGATAAAGGAAAAGGCCCTATGGTCGATACCAAAGATGATAATGAAGATTCTGCATATCCTCCAGGCTTGGCCCCGGTAAAATCCCCAATACAACCACCAAAAGTGTCCGTCAATATCAGACCCCAGTATCAATCCAGTACCTTAGCACCTGTAAGCTTCCCGACAGGCTCGAGCTCTAACCCCGAGATAATTTGACAAAACCAATAATCCCTGACTTCGATGATGCAGCAGAAGGAGAAAAAGAAAAGGCATAACTCCCAAAGGAGTTTGAAGATCTATGCAAATGGTTAGAGGAGAAGTTCAAAGCATTGGAAAGCGCTGATTACCAATGCGAGGTGGATGCTAAGAAGTTGAGTCTGGTCCCAGATCTGGTACTCCCACCAAAGTTCAAGATGCCAGAATTCAAAAAATATAACGGGATCAGCTGCCTTGAGGCCCACATTACGATGTTCTATCAGAGAATGACGGGATATGTCAGCAACGACCAGTTGTTCATTCACTGTTTCCAATATAGTCTAACTGGAGCCGCGACTAAATGGTACAATCAATTGAGTCGAACTCAAGACAAATCGTGGAAGGATTTAGCACAAGCCTTCATGAAGCATTATGGCCATGTGACTGATATAGCGCCTGACAGGATCACATTACAAAATATAGAGAAAAAGTCGGGTGAAAGTTTTAGGAAATACGACCAGAGGTGGAGGGAGGTCGCCACACAGGTCCAACCGCCACTACTGGAAAAAGAAACAACCATGCTTTTCATTAACACCCTGAAAGCACCTTTTATCAATCTTATGTTGAAGAGCGCCACTAGGAGTTTCACAGACATAGTGATGTCTGGTGAAATGATAGAGAATGCGATAAGGTGCGAAAAAATAGAAGCCGAGAAACCACGAAAAGACTAGCTCAAAAAAAGGGAGAATGAAGTGAGTAATATAAGTTCGGGTTATTCAAAACCCGTTACCGTCAGTTAACCAAGAACTGTAGTTGTAGGCCAGCAGGCCCCACCAAGGAAGGAGCCCAACATGAGGCAGAATACCGAGAAATTCTAGTTTACTCCCATACTAATGACATATAGAGAGTTGTACAAAAATTTGTTCGACGCAAACGTTGTAGCCCCTGTCCACTCAAAACCGTTGCAACCCCCATATCCTAAGTGGTATGACACAAATGCTTAGTGTGAATACCATGCAGGATATCGTAGGACACTCGATAGAAAATTGCACCTCATTCAAAAGGTTAGTCGAAAGGCTTATTGAAGTGAGTGTTGTGAAATTCAACGACGCACTTGGTGTGAGAAATCTGTTACCCTGTCAAATGAATAAAGGGGTAAACGAGATAGTCGAGTACATGGGGAGAAAAATCAAGTGAAATGTTGCTGAAGAAAGAACCCCATTAAGGGAGGTTTAAAATGAGATGCGAAAAAGAGTATAACACACTTAACCCGAAATCATCACCGAAATAGGGTTAAAAGGTATTACCGATCATTCAGAACCTTTACATCTAAGTTTACAACACATAGTCAATCATCTTCAATCACTCTTCTACACAAATATGTTGTCCCTTATCAAGGTCTATGAGACCTTTACTACATGCTAAAGAGAGGTCGGGACTAAATCAAAACACATACAGAAGTTTTCAAAAATATAATAACTTAACCAAAATACAGGGGATACACGCCCGTGGGGGTAGGTCATGCCTCACCCACGGCTACTTGACACACCCATGTGTCTTCCCGTGGTCTTATACTGCCAAAATCAACACGGTCACCAAGCACGCCCATGTGCTAAGGCCGTGTACTACTAGATCATTTACTGTCATTTCTCACACGGCCACCAAGTACGCCCGTGTTGAGGCCGTGTGCTACCAAGCTACATTCTGCCAATTCACCCACGGTCTATAGCCACGCCTGTGTGCTACAATCGTATGACATTATAGGTTATTTACAAGGCCAAGATGCCACCCATAAGGGTCAAACCTACAAGCCATATTAACCAAAACATCTTATGCACATATTACCACAAAAAAAATACCAAAATAGCCATTCAACCCATGCATATTGGACAACCAAAGTAACCACACTAATAATACATCTAAGATCCATTTCAACCATGCTATCTTCTAAAACCAATACATATGACAAAAACATAGTACCTTCATTTACTTATCTAAAAAGCATGATTATTTCATGAATCAACTAACCATACCAAAACTGTAACATCCTAAAATAGGGGATATCTGTGATTGAATTATTTTGCTTGTGATTGGATTGCTGTGATGTTATTCGTGTTGAAATAGGATTTAATTATGGATCTTGAGTAGGCTCGAGTAGTAGGAAAAGTTTATTTGTAAGCTTTAAAGATATGGAGCCATAGTAAATAGGGGTTACAAGTTAAATGAGGGAATATTTGACACTAACAAGGCCTTGGAAAAGTGGCAAAAGGGAGGCCACTTAAGGGCTGGAGTTGACGCCATCAAGGGGAGCAAGGGAGCCTATGTTCGAGTTGCGGAATCCCCCTTTTCTACTCTTTATTTTGACTACAAGGAGAGAGAGATGTGATCAATTTAAACACTTCAGGATAATAAGTCTCTCCTTTCTCATTCTCTCAAAATCGAAACCCTTATCTCCTTTTCCATTATTTCTTTCTTTCTCTCTAGCCAAATACACACCTTTGATGTGCCAAATTCCCTTCTCCTATTTTGAATCACTCGCCGAATATTAAGAGTAGCATATATTTCTTCGGACTTTTCTTTCAATCGGTTTGAGAAGGTAAGTACTTATAGCCGAATGCCTATTTCTTCTCCTCTCTTGTTCTCTCGTCGACTAGGATGAATAGAAAAGCTGAAATATACTGATGGTTTGGTTAATCAGTGTTTTAAAATCAATTTTATCTAGGTACTCCGGGGTTTTGAAGTATTCAGTCAAGCCTCTATTCGTTAGCAATCAGTCTTGGTAGTGGTGGTAAGAATTTTGTTAACCATTTATTTGGTATTTGAAAGCCGAAGGCTATTTTTTGTGGATGCTAACGGTTGCCGATTGTAGGGGTGAAGCATTCGCATATTGTGTGTTGTAGTTTGTACTCAAGGGCGTTTAGGTGAGGTTTCGGTTCATGTGTTAACCCTTTGATTTATGTGGTTTGGTAGAATAGCCATGTCACTAACTTTCGAGTTGGCGAATATAGGAGCAAGAAATCTAGTGTGGCCAATTGACTCTTCTGGATTTAGGGTCACGATAGTAATGTGTGTACATACACACTTTATAACTAATTAATGTGTCAATATATTGTGTATGCTAAACCGGATTGTGTAGATTTGGATTTAATACCATAAAGGTATAAGCAAGAATCCGTAAGTCCTTGTCAATATGAGTTTGATTATGATGCTTGACATATTTGGTATATGTAGCATATAAGAAGATGGCTTTTGATAAATTCAAGATATGTTATTAAATAAACATGTTTGGCATGATTTATGTTAAGTGCATATCATAAATATGTGGGTTAAACGAGTGGAGGGGAAGTGATATCAAGTGTTCGGACACCGTGGTTTGGTACCACATTTCGTGACTTTGGTCACCGGAGGTTTGGCATCTCATAGCGCCTTGTCCCAAAGGGCTTAGCACCACAAATGGGTTAGCCCCACGGATGATATTATGGGATCGACGCCATGATTTTGGTATCACACATGGGTTGGCCCCACAACTTATTATATGTGACTTCGAGTCACCGTGGTTTACACCACCAAAGGGTTTGGCACCACAATATTGATGGATATCGTGACTTAAGGTCACCAAGTGGTTTAGCACCACCGGTGGTTTGGTACCACACTGGTAGAGAAAGGTGTTTTGGATGGCTAGGTTGGGTGCATGTTAAACTTAGTGCATGTTAAATTTAGTTATAAATTGTGTATGATGTTGCACTAAATCGGGAAGGGTTACACATTGAGTCTTGGTGACTCACTTTCTCCTTTAATCTTTTTCGTGTGATTCGTAGATCATGGATGAGGCCGGATGGACTCGAGGTGGCCATGCAAAGGAAAATATGAGTTTACTTTGAATTATTTTATTTTATTTTTGATTTTATTTGTTCAAGTTGTAATAAGGCCTCCTAAGATTTTATTTTGACTATTTTACATGTTTTGGATAAATTATTTAAACTGTTTAATGACTTTAAAATGGTTACACAAGTTTCTTAAATTCAAACGTAAATGATTTTCTTTCGCACTATCTGTACATTGACGTAATTGGTAACAACATGACTTAATGTATTTTAAATAACAAAGCTAAGTGTTGTCTTTTTATACACCTCAAATGTTTTAAACAAAACTATATTCTTTTTACCAAAAATTCAAAGTAATTAAAAGGGGGTTTTCAACAAATTTTCTTCTGTAACATACCAGATTCGGTCGTAATGTTTGGGCCAGGTTTGGGGTGTTACAAAATTGGTATCAGAGCCCAGTTCAAAGCTCGGCTGTGGGGGGCCCAAGGCCCAAAATGTTTTGTGAGGCCTTTGTGAAATATTTTTGGTTGTGGAACAAGATGGCACCGAGTCTCCCAAGACCAATCCGCCTGTAAGTACTTCCAACTCGCTTGTATGAATTATTATCTGTAGAAGGGTAGGTATGGAACGTAGATAATATGATAGGTGTTTGAACCATAGGACTAGTTTACCCCAACAAAATACATAAGACTTTAAATGCCTAATTAAACAAACCTATGATTAAGTCGCGAGTTAGGGTGTGGTAGCCCACATGCATGTCTAGGATTGGATCCAAAGAGCTTGGTACTTAGCGGTCCTTGTGACTCACCTCCTCTTCGCAGAATCCTACAGTGCGTAGCTTCGGTTGACCCTAACCAAGAGGACTCGGTTATAGGCTAAACATATCGAGTAAAACCCAAAGGATTAGCCATGTTTTATGGAAACTCTAGTTTTAAAATCATTAGAGCATCTCTTTTAATAGTAGCGAAAAATCTATTTTTGGAAAATTTTCAAAATATTTTGACTTACCAAAATTACCAAAATGCCCTTAGTGGAAAAATTACGAAAATGCCTTGGTTTCTAAAATTATTTGTACTACCCCGATTTTAATAAAATTCTCTTACTTTGCAAAAGTATCCAAAATTCAGATTTCAAAATAATACCTCGATTGACAAAATTACCAAAATACCCTCGGATTCTAAAATTTCATCAGACTTTAATTTGATAAATTTTCGTAAATACCTTCGCTTTTGGAAATTTCAAATTTCAAAGCGTCTGATTTATTAAAGTTTTAAAATTTCTCCGGTTATTACGAAAATACCCAGAGGAAAATAACGAAAATACCTTGGGATAGAAACAGACGTAAATGCCGAAAGAGTGAGTGTGTATGAAAGGTATTAGGGAATGGATGTGCTTTCTGTGAACTAGGATAGAGGACTTAAAACTTTGATTGATCGAAAGAATCTCTATTAAACTCTCTTCATAAAATTTCTTCATGGTAACCAAGTGAAACAAGTACTAATCCATAAAATTTCTTAATCGATTAAAGCGCAATAGTTAAGAATGAGCTCTAGAGGACGTGGCCGTGGGACGCAGTAGGGCGGTGATGACCGTGTCGAACCCGTGAGGTCGGGTCGTGGTCCGAGAATGAGGTACCATCACACTACCACCCCGACTTTAGGCTTGAGGAGCGAGATTAGACGGAGGTGAGGCGTTGTCGCAAGTCGTGTTGCAGTCCTTGAGATGGTGGTCGGGCAAGTGGAGGTATGAGAGCTCGAAAATCAGACCCGAGCGACTTCGATCCAACTGGCCGAGGTATTTCGGTGTATCGGGAGTGGCGGCTAGTCTTGCGGAATATTGGTTAGAATCGATCGAGAGGATCATGGATGATCTCAATCGACAAGTGAAGAGAAGTCGAAAGGAGCGGTGTCGCTCTAAAGGATGAGTCATATCGCTGGTGGCTCACGGTTCGGGATGGTGCCACAGTAGATGACCTTACTTGGGAGTATTTCAAAGCTACTTATCAGAAGAAGTATGTGGGCACCAGCTACATTGATGCGCAGAAAAAAGCTTTTCTGGGGTTGGTACAAGGAAATAAGTCTGTATCGGAGTATGAAGTAGAATTCTTGAGGCTGAGTCGCTATGCTCGGGGAATTATGTCAACAGAGCATGATCGTTGTGTCTGCTTTGAAGATGGACTTAGGGATGATTTAAGGTTGCTGATTGCTCCACAGCAGGAGTGTGAGTTTTCTGTCTTAGTGGAAAAGGCTAAAGTAGCCGAAGGGGTCAAGGAGTCCGTGAGACAAAACTACGATAGGAACAAGTAGAAAAGAGAATTTGGGTCATTTGGATCGGGTAATAATGCACAGAAGAGGGCTAGGTAGAGTGGGCGAATCAGCAGAAGGCCCATGGCTACTAATCGAGACCACCAAGGCAATCGCCGGGAAATCACATTGGGGAGGATGTTGGACGGTGAAAGGGATGCTTTGAATGTGGATCTTTGGATCACCGTGTAAGGGATTGTCCTTGGAAGTTAGCTAAGAACCGGCCAGAGGGTCAGAATCGTGCTCAGGATAGAAATAAGGGACCACCACAGAGGGGTCGTGGTAATGGTAGAGGAGGCAATGGTTCTAGTCGAGGTCACAAAATACCGGGCAAAGGTACAGCAACACGTAAGCAAGATGTACTGGTTTAGTCTATGCAAGAAGGCGTCGAGAGGAGGGTGACGACCGACGCCATAACTGCACGTTCCTAATTTTAGTCTTCCATATGTTGCACTAATTGATGTGGGTTCGACGCATTCATACATTGCTAGTAGTGTGGTAGAGACTATGAATCTAGACTTTGAGACTGCTTCTAGGGAGATGACAGTAATTGGCCCTCTAGGTCACTCTGTAATTGTAAACAAGTTATATAGAGATGTACCCCTAGAACTCCAAGGGGTAGTGTTGTTGGCCGATCTAATAGAACTGCCATTTGGGGAGTTCAATTTGATTCTTGGAATGGACCGGTTGGTTAAGTATCAGGCAAAGCTGGATTGCACTGCTAAGTGCATGGTTCTAAAGATGGCTGAGGGTGATGAAGTGGTCATGATAGGTAATAGAAGAGATTACCTATCCAACGTGGTGTCTGCATTGAAGGCGGAGAAGATGGTCAGGAAAGGGTGTGAGGCATTTTTGGTTTGAATATGTGCCTTGGAGGCTAAGGAGTCAGCAGTTGAGAAGGTTCGAACGGTAGAGGAATTCGCTGATGTGTTTTCAGAAGAATTTTTGGGTCTGCCTCCAGATCAGAAAGTTGAGTTTGGTATAGACTTATTACCCGGAACGGCGCCTGTGTCTATAGCACCATACCGAATGGCACCGAAGGAATTGGTGGAGCTGAAGGCTCAAATTCAGGAGCTATTGGACTGAGGGTTTATCAGACCAAGTATATCTCCGTGGGGAGCACCTGTGCTATTTGTCAAGAAGAAAGACGGGTCAATGCGGATGTGTATCGACTCACCGCCGCCTAAACAAGTTAACGATCAAAACAAGTATCCGCTGCCCGGATTGATGACTTGTTTGACCAACCAAGGGTGCATCGGTTTTCAAAGATAGACTTTAGGTGGGTTATCATCAACTTAAGGTGAAGGAGGGTGATGTTCACAAGACGACATTCCGTACTCGGTATGGGCATTATGAGTTTCTAGTGATGCCATTTGGGTTGACCAACGCACTCGCAGCGTTCATGGACTTAATGAATAGGTGTTTCAAAGAAGATTTGGATCAATTTATCGTGGTGTTTATAGGCGACATATTGGTTTATTCAAAGACGAAGGAGGAGCATGACATGCATTTGCATAATTCTACAAGCTTGAGGAGAAGCGCTTATATGCCAAATTCAAGAAATGTGAATTTTGGCTTAGGGAGGTGGCTTTCTTAGGTCACGTGGTGTCACGGGAAGGATTAGAGTGGACCTCGCAAGGTTGAAGCGGTGTTGGATTGAAGCGCCTAAGTCGGTGGAAGAAATTGAAGTTTTACGGTCCGGCAGGTACTATCGAAGATTTGTGGAAGGGTTTTCTTTAATCGCAGCACCACTAACTAAGTTATTAAGAAAAGGAGTTCCATTTGTATGGTCGGAGAAACAACAGGAAAGTTTTGATAAGCTAAGGAAGATTCTGACGGAAGCTCCGCTTCGCATGTACCTCGAGGCGGGAAGTTGTTACAGCCATCTTGTGATGCGTCCCATACGGGGTTGGGATGTGTATTGATGCAAGAAGGGAAGGTAGTGGCCTATGCATCCCGTCAGCTAAAACCGCATAAGGTTAACTATTCGACTCATGACTTGGAATTAGCGACAGTAGTCTTCGCTTTGAAAATATGGAGGCATTACTTGTTTGGGGAAAAGTCGATAGTCTACACGGATCACAAAAGTCTGAGGTATCTTTTGACTCAGAAGGATTTGAATTTGAGGCAGCACCGATGGATTGAACTGTTAAAGGACTACGACTGTTCAATTGAATACCATCAGGGCAAGGCTAACGTGGTAGCTGACACTTTGAGTCGAAAAGTTGTGACAGACTTAAGGGCAATGTTTGCTCACCTCAGTCTATACGACAATGGAAGTCTTTTGGCAGAGCTGCAAGTTAAGCCAACTTGGATCGAGGAGATTAAGGAAAAACAGTTAGTAGATGAAAGTTTGAATGCGCGGAGATTGCAAGTTCAAGATGGTGGTTTGGAAGGGTATAGTTTGTCTGGTGATGGAGTATTATGTTTTCAAGGGCGAGCTTGTATGTCGAAGGATGTGGAATTGAGGCAAAGAATTCTTCAAGATGCACATAGCAGCCTATACACTATGCATCCTGGAGGTAGCAAGATGTATGGAGATTTGCGAAAACAGTTCTAGTGGCCAGGGCTGAAGCATGAGGTAACTGAATTTGTGGGAAGGTGTCTGACGTGTCAGCAGGTTAAGGCTGAACACTAGTTGCCATCAGGGTTACTTCAACCAGTGAAGATCCCTCAGTGGAAATGGGAGAGGATCACTATGGATTTTGTCAGTGGGCTACCCCTCATGCCCAGCAAGAAGGACGCAGTTTGGGTGATTGTGGACCGTCTGACTAAATCAGCTCACTTTATACCGGTAAGGGTGGATTACTCACTTCAGAAGCTAGCTAAGCTGTATGTGTCGAAAATAGTGAGGTTGCATGGTGTGCCAATATCGATCATCTCAGATAGGGATCCCAGATTTACGTCAAGGTTCGAAAGCGCAGCATCGTGCTTTGGGTACACGATTGGATTTCAAAGACAAGATTCCATCCACACCGACGGGCGATCGAAAAGGTCATCTGATTTTAGAAGATATGCTAAGAGGTTGTGTTCTAGATTTCAGTGGTAGTTGGGAAGAGTACCTACCGCTAGCAGAATTCGCTTATAACAATAGTTATCAAGCGAGTATTCAGATGGCACCATATGAAGTATTGTATGGACGAAAATGCCGTACTCCTACATGTTGGACAGAGTTGGGTGAACGACAAATTTTGGGTCCAGAGTTGGTAACAGAAACTGAAGATAAAGTTAAGGTGATTCGAGCTCGTCTCAAGAAAGCGTCAGATAGGCAGAAATCTTATGCTGATCTTAAGAGTAAGGAAATGGAATATGCAGTAGGAGATAGAGTTTTCCTAAAGGTGTCACCTTGGAAAAAGGTATTGAGATTTGGGCGAAAAGGGAAGCTAAGCCCAGGTTCATCGGGCCATATACAGTAGTGAAGCAAGTGGGACCGGTAGCTTATCAGCTCGAACTGTCAGCAGAGTTGAGTCAGATTCATGATGTCTTCCATGTATCAATGCTTAGGCGATATCGGTCGGATCCATCACACGTTGTGCCAGTAGCAGAAATTGAAGTAAACTCAGATTTTTCTTTCGAGGAGGAACCAGTCCAGATCTTAGATCGAGATGTCAAAGTTCTACGTAGGAAGTCAGTACCTTTGGTGAAAGTGCTATGGCGAAACCGTGGTGCGGAGGAAGCTATTGGAACCCAAGGATGTGATGCAATACCCCACCTCTTCGATCGTAATTTCGAGGCCGAAATTATTTTAAGGGGTGTAAAACTGTAACATCCTAAAATAGGGGATATCTGTGATTGAATTATTTTGCTTGTGATTGGATTGCTGTGATGTTATTCGTGTTGAAATAGGATTTAATTATGGATCTTGAGTAGGCTCGAGTAGTAGGAAAAGTTTATTTGTAAGCTTTAAAGATAGGGAGCCATAGTAAATAGGGGTTACAAGTTAAATGAGGGAATATTTGACACTATCAAGGCCTTGGAAAAGTGGCAAAAGGGAGGCCACTTAAGGGCTGGAGTTGATGCCATCAAGGGAGCAAGGAGCCTATGTTCGAGTTATGGAATCCCTTTTTCTACTCTTTATTTTGACGGCAAGGGAGAGAGAGAAGTGCTTAATTTAAACACTTCAGGATAATAAGGATATTATTAGGATTTAATTAGATTTTATGTGAATAATCTTTAATAGTTGGCAGAGAGAAAATATAGGCTTTTGACTAATTCAAATTTGTTTGAATTAGTGGCCAAGAGTGATTCAAGGAAGTGGCCGAATTTTGAACTCCTTGTTGAGGAGGAGTGGACGACGAGGACTAGATGAAGGGGGGGAGTGCCGAATTCTTTTAAGGCATACTCTTCATTTTGTTTTTTTTCTTTTCTCCATTTGCAAGTAGCCGAATTTCCCTACTCTTTCATCTTTGATTTTCTTTCTTTCTCTCCTTTCTCATTCTCTCAAAACCGAAACCCTTATCTCCTTTTCCATTATTTCTTTCTTTCTCTCTAGCCAAATACACACCTTTGATGTGCCGAAATTCCCTTCTCCTATTTTGAATCACTCGCCAATATTAAGAGTAGCATAGATTTCTTGGGACTTTTCCTTCAATCGGTTTGAGAAGGTAAGTACTTATAGCCGAATGCCTATTTCTTCTCCTCTCTTGTTCTCTGTCGACTAGGATGAATGGAAAAGTCGAAATATACTGATGGTTTGGTTAATCAGTGTTTTGAAACCGATTTTATCTAGGTACTCCGGGGTTTTGAAGTATTCAGTCAAGCCTCCATTCGTTAGCAATCAGTCTTGGTAGTGGTGGTAAGAATTTTGTTAACCATTTATTTGGTATTTGAAAGCCGAAGGCTATTTGTTGTGGATGCTAACGGTTGCCGATTGTAGGGGGTAAAGCAGATTCGCATATTGTGTGCTGTAGTCTGTACTCAAGGGCGTTTATGTGAGGTTTCGGGTTCATGTGTTAACCCTTTGGATTTATGTGGTTTAGCCGAATAGCCATGTCACTAACTTTCAAAGTTGGCGAATATAGGAGCAAGAAATCTAGTGTGGCGATTGACTCTTCTGGGATTTAGGGCTACCGATAGTAACATGTGTACATACACACTTTATAACTAATTAATATGTCAATATATTGTGTATGCTAAACTGGATTGTGTAGATTTGGATTTAATACCATAAAGGTATAAGCAAGAATCCGTAAGTCCTTGTCAATATGAGTTTGATTATGATGCTTGACATATTTGGTATATGTGGCATATAAGAAGATGGCTTTTGATAAATTCAGTATATGTTATTAAATAAACATGTTTGGCATGATTTAAGTTAAGTGCATATCATAAATATGTGGGTTAAACGAGTGGAAGGGGAAGTGATATCCGTGTCTTCTGGACACCGTGGTTTGGTGCCACATTTCGTGACTTTGGTGACCAGAGGTTTGGCACCTCATAGCATCTTGTCCCAGTGGCTTAGCACCACAGTGGGTTGGCCCCACGGATGATATTATGGGATCGACGCCAGTGATTTGGTATCACACGTGGGTTGGCCCCACAACTTATTATATGTGACTTCGAGTCACCAGTGGTTTGGCATCACCAGTGGTTTGGCACCACAATATTGATGGATATCGTGACTTAAGGTCACCAGTGGTTTGGCACCACCAGAGGTTTGGTATCACACGGGGTAGAGAAAGGTGTTTTGGATGGCTAGGTTGGGTGCATGTTAAACTTAGTGCATGTTAAATTTAGTTATAAATTGTGTATGATGTTGCACTAAACCGGGGGAAGGGTTACACATTGAGTCTTGGTGACTCACCTTCTCCTTTAATCTTTTTCGTGTGATTCAGAGATCGTGGATGAGGAGCCGGATGGACTCTGTGTGGCCATGCAAAGGAAAATATGAGTTTACTTTGAATTATTTTATTTTATTTTGGTTTTATTTGTTCAAGTTGTAATAAGGCCTCCTAAGATTTTATTTTG
The DNA here is from genome assembly GCA_025506655.1 of Gossypium rotundifolium. NCBI lineage: Eukaryota > Viridiplantae > Streptophyta > Magnoliopsida > Malvales > Malvaceae > Gossypium > Gossypium rotundifolium. Next base: position 22,517,455 of record CP106727.1, read on the forward strand.
ACTATTTTACATGTTTTGGATGAATTATTTAAACTGTTTAATGACTTTAAAATGGTTACACAAGTTTCTTAAATTCAAACGTAAATGATTTTCTTTCGTACTATCCTGTACATTGACGTAATTGGTAACAACATGACTTAATGATTTTAAATAACAAAGCTAAGTGTTGTCTTTTATACACCTCAAATGTTTTAAACAAAACTATATTCTTTTTACCAATTTAAAGTAATTAAAAGGGGGTTTTCAACAAATTTTCTTCTTTAACATACCAGATTCGGTCGTAATGTTTGGGCCGGGTTTGGGGTGTTACAAAAACATTTAATCACATAACTTATTCATCCAAGCATTCATCATCTCAAAACTTGCCAAAACATATGGCTAAGTTCATTTCATAAACATATACACATAACTAGCCTATACATGCCATATTTCAACTATATACATCCTTTCCAAAGTACCAAAATTTAATGTCGATAGTGTGATTTAGAAAATGACGATCCCTGATCCGAGCTAGCTTTACTGACACTACATGGCAGAGAAACAATTCACATAGTAAGCTTCCCAAAGCTTAGTAAGTTCGTAACAAAATACATTAAATCAAAACATGTCATTAATTCACAATCTAATATCTCATTTCATCCGAACTAGTAAATTCAATAAACCTTTCACAAAATCATCCGAAATTTCATCAACCACATAGGTTTCGAACATACCTTAGCCAACACTTAGTTGTCAAATATTTAAGCTACTCAATACTCATGAATCACATAGATTGACATTTGTCCCTTCTTCAATTTATTCGCACACTTAATGCCTAAATAGTTAACCGAAGCTTAATTAGCATTGCACACTTAGTGCATCATATCAAATCGATCTTGAATTGGTATCGCACACACAGTGCCAACCACATAGTCGAAGCTTATATTACTCCGCACACACACAGTGCTATTCATCTCGATCACATTTTCGAATTCACACACTTAGTGCCGTTTAACTCAATCTATCACATATCATCCACATTGAACAATATCATACCATTCATTTCATAATGTTAAACACAACTAAATATATGTATTATGTCCGAACTTACCTCGGACGTTGAACTATCGATACGGTCAATTAATCGAGCACTTTATCTTTGCCTCGATCTCGATCCGAACCTCTCTTCTCTTAGTCTAAACATATTCAAATTCAATCAATTCAATCATCAATTCATTCATTTTAATCCAAACACACATTTAGGGCATTTTACAAAATAGCCCACACATTAACACATTTCGACACTTTAGTCCTTAATTCATCAAATCACCAAATACACAAAATTTGCTTATACTCAAGCCTAGCCAAATTTTTACTATGCTCATACAAGTCCACACATTTTATGTATTTTACATTTTAGTCCTTCAATTTACACTTTTCATAATTTAGCCCAAAATACTCAATTTCATTAAAACTCAAATACAAACTATGTTAACCCAACACCATGCTTTCATATTTCACCAACTAACATTACAAAGTTCAAGTGTTCATCAATGGCACATTTCATGAACAACATCAATTCATCAAATTGAGACATGGGCTTGATAATAGACTAAACAACAATCTCAAAAACATAAAAATCATCAAAATTCAACACCAAAACATACCTTAATTTGGCTAGATAGTTGTCAAACCTAGAATAGTTTTCTCCTTTCTTTCTTTTAAATTTTTGGTGATAGATGGATGAATAAAATCCATTATCATGCTCATTTGTTTTATTTACTAATAATATAATTATTTAATTACTCATTTACCCATTTAAAATCATATAAGACAAATATATATCATGGTTATCATGACATTCCACCCTCCACTAACTAAAATTTACTTATTTTCCTCTTAAGGCCTCTACATTTAAAAGACAACAATACTTAAGTACTTATAAATCAGCACATAGCTTTTATTCTTTGCACGATTAAGTCTCTTATCTTAATTTGGTATTAAAATGATCAAATCATCACACAGAATTTTCACACAGACTATGTCACATACTATTCACACAGAAAATGTTAATATTAAATTAACATTTTGATCTCGAATTTGTGGTCTCGAACCACTGTTTTGACTAGGGTCTAAATCGGGCTGTTACAAAGAGGTCTAGTTCCGCAAGAGTTAGGGAGTAAGTCCCAAGATGCGAGGAACTACTGTGAGTTCCATAATAAGAAAGACCATGAGATTCAACGATGCAGGAAATTCAGGGCCCTAGTGCAAGGACTAATGGATAACAAAGAGCTGGAGTTCTTTGACCCTTCTAAGGGAGAAAACGTGTATACCATAGGAGGAGAGTCGGTAGAAAGGGATGCCGAGGTCAAATAGGGATCAATGACTTTTCCCTATATACCCAATGCATTAGTAGCGGAAGAGATTGTCCATCCGGGACTGGAAAACATGAATGAAGAAACGGCTGAAGATAGTTGAAAACTGTGAGCATCAACGTCGTATTTGAAGAGGGATCAAAAGAAGGAAACTTAGTGGTATACACCCCTATGAGCTTGAAGTATTCTGAACAACTAGACTGAGAAGGAAATTCCTATAGTTTTTAGAGCTAACACAGAGTAATGTTCAAATACACACTTGTTGTTTTAAGCCTAGAAACAATAAGAATCTTTTGTGAAATAGGCTCATGTTCAAACATCTTTATTTTCAATAAAAAATACATTTTTGTGTTTCATACCTGGAAATTTTTTTCTTTTCATTCTCTCATTTTCATTCATAATCATACCATATAAATGATCATCCTTAGAATCATTTATTCTTTGAAATTTGCCTTCGTACCTACAATAGGTACCCAGATATCAAGACATGAGCAACGCTGTTACGGACTCTCTTTTGAGTGAAATATAGATCTAAAAGGATATGAGGACTTTGAAGATGTCAGAGATTGTAACTTATCTTTTGATTTGTTAAGGATGATAGAACAAAATGAAAATAGACTCTACTGTACAAAGGGTTAGTAGACATTGCGAGTCTAGGGAAGGAGTGAAGATCGAAGCTTTACCCACCACAGAAACAAAGCAAGACGTCATTGAGTTATTCCAAGAATTCAAAGATATCTTTGCATGATCACATCAAGATATGCCCAGGCACGAGGAGGCTATGGAGTGTTCGAAAAGGCGCATCCTAAGAGTTTTTCGATACCCAGGTCAATTATAAGGCTCGGGTACTGTTGATCTATCATGAAAGGGAGATTGCATCAGTTATGTCGTAAATGCCAAATTGAAAAGACATGACTTATATGCTTCATCTATTGTTCTCCTATACGTGGGGCATAGATGTTACGGGGACGATCTCATCAAAAACATCTAGTTGACGCCTTTTCATCTTCTTGATTGTCATTTATTTCACTAAGAGGGTGAAGGTCGGTTCCTATGGCAAAGGTACAAAGTCAACCTTCATCAAGTTCAATTTCAACTTCAAATTCAACTTCGAATTCAAAAAAAAGTTAAAAAAGAAAAAAGAAAGAAAAGAAAGAAACCACCCAAAAGATTTTGAAAGATGATTGAAACTTGTAAAGATTGGCATAGACTAGTTACCATTTACCATCTATGCTTCTCGAATGTTGGCCAGGACCTCCACCGGGGCAACACCTTTCTCGTTGGTTTATGGGATGGATGCAATCCTGCCCATTGAATTTGAAATTTCTTCTCTTCGAATTTTGTCAGAGCTGAAGTTGGATGAAGCGGAATGGGTTCAATCACGGTATGATCAATTGAATTTGATCGAGAAAAAAAGGTTAAGAGCCATCCGTCATGGTCAAATATACCAGAAGTGAATGATGCACTCTTACAACAAAAAGGTCATCCCATAGTGTTCCATGAATGAGAGTTGATATTGAAAAGATCCTCCCTATGCAAAAGGACTTCAGAGGAAAGTGGATGCCTAATTGGGAAGGACCTTATGTTGTAAAGAAGGCCTTTTATGGAGGAGCATTGATACTAGCTGAGATGGACGGCAAGAGTCAACCGAACCCAATTAATGCGGACTTAGTCAATAAACACTTCGCTTAAGAAGGAAATAGGCCAAGCGAAAACCCACAAAGGGCGCTTTGAGGCTTTCCGTAAAATAAAAATAAAAAAACGGAGAGGCCAAGGTGAAAACCCGCAAAGGGCACTTTGAGAACAAAGGGACTTTGAGTCAAAACCCGAAAAGGGCGGCTCAAATTGTGATCAAATTGTGATGGGGCATATAGTAGTCTTGCTACGCTTGAATTAACAATGAGGAAGTATGTTACATCTTGGGGCATCGACAAAGTACTCCGGATCCTCTAAACACATATTGAGCTTAAAATGGTCCTCAAGAAGTTTGAATAGAGAAGCTTAGGCTACGATATCTGGGACACCTAGTTTCCATCTTACCCATTCTGAATTTGGTCATTTCAAAATACACTACTAATAAACTTTATTTTTTTGCATTGGCTATCTTTGCTTAACTTATTTGTTTCGAGCTATGCTCCAAATTAATTTCTTTCTTGTCCATTTTTATGACCTCTTTCAAGCATTTTGCATTTAAATAATGATTAATGAACTAGTAACGCTTTCAGAAAAGAAGTTTTGTATATTACCTTGAAAGTCTCTAAATAATACAATAATCCGAAATAAGACAATTATTTAGAACTCACCAAGTTTAAAGGGCTCGAGCACTTGAAATAAGGGTCTAAGCAGTGACGACACCTTCAGATTCTCTGTTAGAAGTATCAGTTGAACAAAGAAGGCATACGTTAGGGATCATCTCAATAAACAACAAGCAATGACAGCCCAAGTGTTAAAAATGGATCATTCTCATGACATTTTGCATTCATTCATAACATTCATAATACATATGGTTAGGAACATTTGCATGACATCCTAATCATTTGGCATAAGCATATACCCCATGAAATCAATTCTACAGGTAGGTTCCCCAGAGGACAATGTAGCAAAATTGATGGGAGTTGCAGAAGTAAGTAGATCTTATCTTCACTGAGTAGGAGTGGAGCAGATCAGAAGACTACAAGTCTTATCTCCATGTATCGGCAATGGAGCAGACTGAAAAGTGCAGATCTTATCCCCACTGAGCAGGAGTGGGGTAGATAAAAAATGGGGAATCTTATCTCTATGTATCGACAATAGAGTAGATTTAGGCCACTAGATCTTATCTCTACTGAGCAGGAATAGAGCAGATCGAAGATAGCAGATCCTATCTCCACTAAGCAGGAGTGGAGCGGATCGAAGACGATGAATCTTATCTTCATGTATCGGCAATGGAGCAGATTCAAACCACCAGCCTTAATTCCCCAATCAGTAGGGTAATAGGCTGAAGATTATAAATCTTATCCCACTGACCAGGAGTGGAACAGATCGAAAATGATGAGCCTTAATTCCCTAAACAGTAGGGTAATAGGCTGAAGATTACAGATCTTATCTCTACTAAGCAGGAGTAGAGCAGATCGAATACAGTAAGCCTTAATCCCTAAGCAATAGGTTAACAGGTTGAAAATAGTAGATCTTATCTTCACTGAGCAGGAGTGGAGCAGATCGAATACAGCAAGACTTATCTCTATGTATCGGCAATGGAGCAGACTGAAGATCATAGCCTTATCTCCACTGAGCAGGAGTGGAGCAGGCTAAAAGAAAGATCTTATCTTCACTGAGCGGAGTGGAGCAGATCGAATATAGCAAGTCTTATCTCCATATATCGACAATGGAGCAAACTGAAGATCATAGCCTTATCTCTATTGAGCAGGAGTGGAGCAGGCTGAAAGAAAGCAGATCTTATCTTCACTGAGCAGGAGTGGAGCAGATCGAATACAACAAGTCTTATCTCCACTGAGCAGGAGTGGAGCAGGCTGAAAGGAAGCAGATAGAGACGAGGAGCTATAATACCCTAAGCAGTAGGGTAATAAGCTGAAGATAGCAGATCTTATCTCCACTGAGCAGTAGTGGAGCAGATCGAAACAAAATTCCTATACCCCTAAAGATGCAGTGGATGGAATGAAGCTACCTGAAGAAGGGAAGCTTTAAGAAGTCAAGATTCAATAGGACGGGACAAAATTGGCCCTTTTTAAAGTCTTTGATTCATTCTCGTTACATGACAATGAGCAAAGAGGGGTAGTTGTAGGGCCCAATTTTGTAGCCCAAAACCCAAAACAAAAAGGAGATTAACCCAATGCATTACAGGGCCCAAACGGCCCAAATTTCTTATACAAACAGGAAACCCTAGAGGCTTCTAGGGAATCCTTGTGCCGCTAGTAGCCCCAACGCCTTACGTCTCCCCTCCGCAGCGTACGCACCTCCACCTCCAAGCCACGTCTCCACCTGCGAAAAAAAGGGAAAGGCAGCAAACAGAATCTTTATTTTATTTTATTTTTTGTTTCTCTTATTTTATTTCGGCTATAAAAAGCCAAAGCAAAAAAATTAGAGGACGGTTTTTTTGTTTTAGAAAAGATATAGTTGAGACAGAAAAAGAAAATACGAGAGCAATATTGAATCTTACAGAAATCGTTAGCAGAAGTGAAAGAAGGTTGATATTCCTATTTTTTATTTTTGTTTTGATTTCTGTTTTGGGTTTTTCCATTTTTTTCTTCCTTTTTTTAAAAAAAAACCTGCAGTATATATATCAAGGCATTAAAGTTTAAAAAAAAAGAAAAGGAGAAAGCGAGAGGGTCGCACCGGGCTTCCTCCGGCTGTCGCAATTGATGCACGCGTGGGGGGGTTCACTGCAAAAGAAGCTCAAACCCTAATGAAACACATGAAAGAAGGGGAGAGTTCTGATTTTTTATTTTTGAAGCAGAATGGTAGAAATGAAAGGGTTTTTTTCTTTAGTTTTAAAGCATTAAAAAAGGCGCTGTGAAAAGGGGGGGGAAAGGCTTGTACACGCGCAATATTACCCTAAATGGGTAAATTGCACGGTAGGTCCCCTTCTTTGCGCCTTTGTTTTTATTGCGCCCCGTTTCATTTTTTTATTTATTCAAAATCTTACCCTAAATCTAATCTGTCACTTCAATTTGGTCCTCGTTCAAACGCACTATTTCAGAGAGTGGAATATTTGTTTTTTGGTCTCTATATGTCACGCGCGTATTATAATTTAGCCCCCTATTATTCTTTTATTTTAAATTTTGCCCCAAAGCTTCTATTTTTGATTCAATTTAATCCCCATTTTTAATTTGTTTACAAATTGATTATTTTTAAATTATACTTACTGCTTTTAAAATTATTATTACTTTTATTACTACTTTCATTACTATAATTACTATTATTATTCGTATTATTATTATTCCTAATATAGTATTACAATTGTTTTATCATTATGATTATTATTTTATTTTATTTTCTTTACTATATATTATTATTACTATACTATACTTATTATTATATTTATTGTTATACTATTTTATTACTAATATTTTATTTTTTATTTTTATTTTATATTTTATTACATACTATTATTATATCTATTATTATTTCTATTATATTCACGGTTATTTTCAATATGGTTACTATTATTTTGTTATTATATTTATTATTTTAGTATTATATTTACCTTTTTACTATATTCATTAGTTTCATTATTATTGCTATTTGTTTTATTTGCCACATATTATTTTTGTTATTATAATATTATTGTTTTTGTTTTTGTTTCCCTTTTGTATTTATTATTATTCCTTATTATCATCGTGTTTTCATTTCAACATTTTATATTTTTATTTTTTAAAATTTATAAAAAAGGGTTTCATAAAGGTAATATTTTGTGTTTGAAAGTTCGGGAAATTGTGCCCAATCGTGTTGGGCTTCGATTTTCGTTCGTCTAGATCACTAAATATCCTTTAAAGATTTTAATCATATTTTGTAAGTAAGGCAATATTTCATGTCTGGAAGTTCGAGAAATCATGCTCAATCGTGCTGGGTTTCAATTCTTCGTTCGTCTAGATGACTAAATATCCTTTGAGGATTTTGATCGCGTTTTCTTAAATAAGGCAATGTTTCGTGTTTGGGAGATTCGAGAAATCGTGCCCAATCGTGCTGGGTTTCAATTTTCTATTCGTCCAAATAACCAAATATCCTTCAGAGATTTTAACTATGCTTTCTTAAGTAAGGCAATATTTCATATTTGAGAATTCAAAGAACCGTGCTCAATTGTGCTGGGTTTCAGTTTTTAGTTTGGCCGAATTGTGGAATACCCTTTTAAAGTGCAATGCAGAAATTTTGGAAATCATGAAATGATCTTGGTATCGAGGGTTTGAAACATCGTGTCCTATCGTCTGGATGCGGTATTTCATCTTTTCGGAACAAGAGAATTTTGATATCCAATTTCAATTATCCAAACATTTTTTTAAAAGAGTTCATATTTTAAAATCTTTTCTAATTTTCGATATTAGGACATTAATCAATCGATAATGTACCAATTTTTGGCATTACGAGGGTGCTAATCTTTCCTCGTGCGTAACCGACTCCCGGGCCCATTTTCTTGAAAATTCATAGACCAGAATGTTTTCAAAAGTGGCCCAATCGCACTTTAAAAAAAAGATTGGTGGCGACTCCGTTTTTCTTTTTAAAGTCGGCCCGTTTTTCCAAACAAAAAAAATGGTTCTGACAATAATAATAGAAAATACAATAAAAGAAATGATAAGAAAGGTGGAAAGAGATGAATGCATGCAAAAAGAAAAGAAAGAAAGAAAATATGGAGAAGCTTACGGGACTAAAGGGATCTTTTGACTTTCAAACTTAAATTGGTTAGTCAATTTAATATCTTTTCTTATAAATTTTACGTTTTTAAAATTTCGATATTTAGAGTTACTCGACTCATGTTATAATTTTTAGTATTGTTTAATATTTTAGATGTTGTCATTGTTGAATAGTTTAAGTATTAAGAGTTAAATTGATAAATTTTAAGTTAGAAGTGAAAAGGACTAAATTGTGAAATTAATTATAAATTTTGAGTAATAGGGATTAAATTGAGAAAATTCAAAATTAAGGGTAGAATTAAAATAGGAACTAAATTTAGTTTAGATTGAAATTAATATAAAAGTTGAGGTTAAATATGAATATTAAATTTAGTCTCGATTTAGGGACTAAATTGAGGATTAAGCAAAATATAGTAGAAAAAATGAAATTCTTGTGAATTTAGTGGTACGTTATTAACTAATTGTAATTATTTTATTCCTTAGCAAATGTCCTTCTGGAATCCTCAAGTAAGAAGGGGATCGAGTAGCTCGGAATATACTGTTTGTGTTTCTATAATCCGAATTAGGTTATAAACTATTACATATTGCATTTTTATGTATCGTAAGTGTCGTAACCATTTTTTGGCGAACGAAAAGGGTTCGACTTTGGGTTTTAAAATGAAAAACGGAGTCGCCACCAATCCCTTTTTGTTGAGGTGTGATCGGTCACATCGTAAAGCGGTTGTTTTAATAAACAGCTTTGATTTATCAAAACAACGATTTTGGTCTACAAATCCAAAAAATAGTTCTAAGTCGGTTACATGACGAGGAAGGGTTAGCACCCTCGATATGACCAAAATTGGTACCAAAATGATTAATTAGTGTCTTAATGTCGGAAGTTTGAAAAGGTTTTAAAATACGGATCCCTTAAAAGGTATTAGGATATTTGAGATTTCTTTGTTCCGAGAGGGTACAAACATCACATCCAAAGCACGTTAAGACATGATATTCTAAACCTTCATAATCAAAGCTATCTCATGGTTTTACGAAGTTTATCGAAAGGATGTTTAGTTATTTAGTCAAACGGAAAATCGCAACCCAGCACGTTAGGGCACTATTCCCCGAATTCCTAAATACAAAACATTGCCTTTATTTTAAAAACCTTTAAATGGAGTGTAGCGATTTTACAAAATGCATCGTGTCGATTAAATCGAAGAAGAGGCTCGAGTCAAAACTTGAGATCGCGAAAAGATATAAACATCACATCCAGCTCGTTAGGACACAATGTTTTAATCTCTCATAATCAAAGTCGTCTCGTGATTTGCGAAACTTCGTAAAAGGGATGTTAAGTTATTTAGTTAAACGGAAAATCGCAACTCAAAGACGTTAGGGTCCTATTTTCCGAATTCCTAATACTGAAACATCATCTTTATTTTAAAACCTTAAAATGAAATATGATAATTTTACGAAGTGTATTTTATTTAATGATGAACATGTGTAAAAATACTACTAATAATGATGATGACAATATCGGATAATAGTAATAGCAATACTAATGAAAATAGGATAATAATAATAATGATAATTAAACAATAAAATAGTAAAGTATAAAATAAGGTGAGAATAATGTTATAGTTTATAGCGAAATGAGAATGAAAATAATATATTAATACTAAAGATAATAATAACAATGTTATAATAATAATAATAATAATAATAATAATAATAATAATAATAATAATAATAATAATTGAATAATAACAATGAAAATATAAGTAACACTAATAATATGTAATGTATAAATAGTAACTAGAAATAAAACGAAAGATAAAATGATAATAATAATAATAGTAGTAATAGTAATGATAATAGATAATAAATAATAATGGTAAAGAAATAATAGTGACAAGAATAATATTGATTAATAATACTAAATAAACAGAGTAATAGTAGATAATAGTAAAATAAATAATAATATAATAATAATAATGGTAAATAATAATAAAAATAATAATAATAGTAATAAGTTTTAGCTAAGTTAAAAATAGTGAAACAATAAAAATAGGACTAAATTAAATTAAAAAGTAAAATTTCGGGAAAATTTAAGATAAAAGAAAGATTAGGGGCCTATTTACTGCCGAAAGGATTGGAGGGACCAAAGGGCAATTTTTCCATAAGTTAAAACGCAATGTTCGAGGAGGGATCTGAATCGCAAAACCGCATGAAATTGTTTGGGCCAATTTTGCAATAACTAAAGATTTGATTTTAAAAACACAAAATGCGGAAGGGCCTTTAGCGAATTTCCCTTTGGTTTAAAAACACGCGGATCCCGAGGCGGGTCTGGTCGGATCGGGTCAAGGCCAAAACGACGTCGTTTTAGGGTTAAAGGCCAAATTTCAAAACGACGTCGCTTGGGGGCTATATAAGGCCCAAAATCCTGAAAAAAATTTATTTGTGCTGTCAATTAAAAAAAAATTCCTTCTTCTTTTTTTTCTCTGCAAAGGGGAAAATTCGCCAGTGGGCCGTTCACCACCGTCGTCGACGCTGGCGCTTTCACCACCGCCTACTGGTGTAAAAAGGTAAAAGATTCTATTTTTATTTTTTCCTTTTTAGACTATTATTTATAGATATATGTGTGTATATCAAAAAGGAAAGGCAGAAAGTTCGAAAACGCAAAAATTTTACCTTTCCCTCGGCCTTTGTTTTCAGTAGGTTTTATATTTTTTTCTCTCTGCACTTTCGTGTTTGGATCTCTGTATTTGAGTTTAAAATTTCGCGAATCTGTTTCTACTTTGCTTTGAATCTGTTTTTGGTATTGATCGAATCTGTTTCTTTTCTATTGATTGCGAAAAAAAGGAAAAAAAAAAAGGTCTTCCCTTTTACAAATCTATTAATCGGCTTTTATAGCCTTTTCAAATTGCTTGTTGTCGTTTCCTATTTATTGTTTGCAGGCGCTTGGGCGGTGGCGAGGGCGGTGTCAAGTGTGGCCTTGGCGGGTCGAGCAAATGGTGCTGGCAAGGTCAGAAGGCCAGGAGTCAGAGGGCTAGGGGCGGCAGCTAGGGTTTTGTTTTTCTTTTTTCTTTTTTGGTTTGTTTGGGCTGGTTAGGTTTTAGGCTAGGGTTGGTTGATGTTATTGGGCTTAGGTTTTAATTGGGCTTCGGGTTTGGGTTTAAAATAGGCCCGGGTAAAATTGGGTCTACAGTAAGCATTTGAGGTGAGTATTTTTGTACTTTGAGATTGAATCTAATTCATAGTTTGAATCGAATTCATAGTTGATTTGAAATGGACTGATTTTGTATATTATGAAATGTATTGATTAACTAAATATTGAATTGACTATATGTGATAATGTAAATATATATGAAATTGAGACATTTGTTGTATTGAAAAGTAAAAAGAAACCCTATTAATTATTTCGGGCTAAGTCAGATATAGATGGCATGCCATAGGATAGGAAGAGTTCAGGGATTTCTTCGACCTCGAGTCGATGAGGCACTGGGTGCCAATTTGCTTCGGTTTAACCGATGAGACACTTGGCGTCAACTTATATAGCGCTAGGCGCAGTCATTACTTTTGATTTATCCGATGAGGCACTGGGTGCCAAACTGGTGTGTTGGTTGGATCCATGTATCCGTCCAAACTCGAATCGTGTTAATAGGAAAAATAAACAATAAAATCAATGTGTTCGATATTGAAATGACATGGTTGAGAAGTGAAAATGAGATGTGAAATGAAATATGAAATGGTAGATTGTTGTGAATATGGATTGAATTATGAGAAATGAAATCATAAATTGGAAGTAGAGATGAAATATGCCATTGAATGAATTGGTTTCTCAAATGCCAAATGAAATACTATTGTCATGTACTAATTTGTGAACTCTATTGATTGTGAATAAAGAATGAGTAAGTTGGCATTATGAAATACTATTGCATTCTTACATTTTAATTACTTATATCAAGTTTAAATTGTTCAGATTATAGAAATACCACTGAGTTATACTCAGCATGCTTTTTTTTTGTGCGCAAGTTAGGTACTTTTCAGCTTACCATCGACTCAGCATCCAACAACAATCCCGAGCTCAAGTGTGGTGAAGTTTTAAATTGCAATGCCATGTACCTAGGAAGTTTTTGGTTAATAGTTGGCTTGAATGTGATGTTATTTTGGGTTGAAGTGAAAAAATGATTACTTGTTTATATGGTTGTGGTAGAAGTTAAGTTTTGGTATGTGTTTTTAACTTAAAGCTTGATAGCCTAAGTATCTAAGTGTTAGTTCAATATTGGTAAAATTGGTATGGATGAAAGTCTTGAATGGATGATGCCCTGTTGATGTGTTTGAAGATATAAAATGTGGTACCAATAAGGGTACATTGGTTAGGCATTTAAGATGATTGTTTTGGTATGATTTGAGCATGCTTAATTGTGTTTTGCATAGGTTAAATGGCTGGTGAATTGATTGTTTAGTGTCCAAGTAATCAACATTTGGTAAACTTGAGTTCTAAGGTACATTTAGGTACACACGGGCGTGTGCTCTGAGCGTGTTGAAAAATAGTTAAGTGTAGTTTCCACACGGGTTGACACATAGCCTGCAACACAGTTGTGTGACCTAAGTCAGTGAGTTACACAGTCAGAGACACGAGTTGGGATACAACCGTGTATCTCAAGTCAGAGAGTTACATGGGCAGAGACACAAGCTGGGACACGGCTTGGGGTGTTTCACATGACCTAGCCACGCGGCCATGTGTCCCTTATTTTTAGGTATTTATGAAAATTTCTCTAAACTTTTTGAATTGTTCCAAATTAGCCCCTGTTTGTTCTTAAATTATTTTTAGGATCCCATAAACTCGTATTTAGAATTGTATGGGAAATTTTTACTGTGATTTTGAATGAAATAGCTTGATTCGTTATTCAATTGTATAAGACACGATTATAGAATTATTAAATTAGCATATATTGCCCATGTATCGTGTGATGTTAATATTTAGCTTGCACCACTGCTTGCAATGTAACTAGATGTTTTGATTGGTTAGTAATGCCCATGACCCTAATTCGACAACGGGGAGAGGCTAGGGCTATTACAAGCGCGTTGGCCGATTGCTAGTGCATTGGGATCATCTTTCAGGTGTGTTTCTAAAACTAATGTAATTGGGGGTCGGATTGATGAGGAACTTCATGATTTTTGGTCAATTTTGGCATAATTTACGAGCCACATGGGCGGTTCACACAGCCATGTGCCGTTTAGAGATTAGGTAAATTTGCGAGTCACACGGCCTGAGGTATGTCACACGATCGTGTAACCCCTGTAAGGAAAATTTTGTCAATCATACACAGGCGTGTTATACAACTACACAGCTGTGTCTCTCCTGCTCCTAAAATAAAATAAACACAACTGAACAAATGTTGGTGTCCTTAGTCTTTCTATAAAATATATTGTGATGTGTAAAGTGATTAATGGAGAAAGGAAAAAAGGGAAGCTTCTTCTATTGATTGCATTTGCTTTTATAATGAAATGCTTGAAGGATGGAGTCAAACCCCATATTTTTGAAACGGGGTTTCAATTCCTTAAACTTTATTCTCATGCTGCTGCCTCAAATCATTTCTTCCAGTACCAGATTTTTATATAATCACACACTATATGCACATATTCTTTATCTGGAATAAAGGGTTGATCAGTATTCTACAATAATATAATAAAATATTGAAAAAAAAACTTAAAATTACTTGTGGAATAAAATGTATATTGTCATTGTATCAAATATTAGCTCTTATATATATTGGGTAAACCATACAAATAGTCACTCAATTATGTTTACGTTTCTATTTTGATCACTCAACTTTAAAATTTTTTAATTTAGCCATTAACATTTGAATTCGTTCCTGTTTTGGTTATCCGCCATTAAATTGATAACGGATTTTTTTTCTAATTGGTATAATAACACATTTAGTCCTTAATAATTACACATTGTTTCAATTTGATCCTATTTTTAAATAATTCAATAAATTTAACCCTTCACATTTACAAATTCTCTCAACTAACGAGTCATTTTCTAAACCAATTCTTGATACCAATAAGTTTATCTTGAAACTTTATTTCCTTTCTCTCCTCTTTTTTTTTTTTATTAGTTTTCTTCTAAATATAATATTTTATAACCCATTGATTGATAAAATCATTTAATTTTTAATAAGAAAAAATGTAAAAGAATTAATTGAATTACTTTTTCTTATATTATTAATAATTTTTAAAATTTTATAGACTGATTAAGAGCTTATCACGTGTTTGTTATGAATATTTTATTATTAAGTGAATGTCCATCAAGATTAATATAGGTTTGATGTACTTTAGAACTCTAATATTCACTAGAAGGAGAGATTTTATCATCTATACTTCTTATGCTCATAAATATAGATTTTGGAGAAACATTCTAAATCATTCTCATTGATAAATGAAAATATGTTTTTTTTTTTTTTTACTCTCTCTACTATTTTATTTCATAACAATTTTCTATTTATTTTAAAATTTTAAATCCACAATAAACAATACACATTATTAATAATATGATTTTAGTATAAAATTATTTACCAAAAATATTAAATTGTTTATAGATTATATTTTTAATGGTATTTAGTTAATTTCTAATGCTAACTTCTTAAAAATATAAACAAAAATAGTTATGTAATTTAATTGGATAATTTCAATCATAAATAAAACAATTAATAGATGTAAACACCATTATTTTAAAAGTTGAAAGCTTTGGTTAAAAAGTCGATTTCAATCATAAATATATTTTCCATTTCAATTTCGATTTTAAAAAAAAAGTTAAGTATTTTTAACGTTTAAAATAAGTTAGTAGGTAGTAATTCTAAAGGAGGGTAAAATCAAAAGTCAAAATTTGCTATAATTTGCGTAAATTATGAATTTAGTATGCACTTTAATTTTATTAATTTTAGTTTTAATTTTTTTAATTGGTCAATCTTAGTCTTTGTATGTTTCAAATTTTCAAATTTTAGTCTTCACCAAATAGTAGTAGTTAATTCTACTATTACTCTTGTATTATGCATAAAGATATAAATTTAGTCCATGTTCTTCAATCGTATCGTTCTTAGTCTTTATATTTTTGAGATTTCAAAATTTTAGTTCGATGCAAATAATAGTCATTAAATCTATGAATAAATTTTTTATGAATAATATGTTGATATATACATGTGGTAATATGTTAGTTACATCAAATTTAACTAAAATTTGTAAAGAAATTAAACGATGAAATTAAAGTAGACGAACAGCATAATTTAACATGTAAAGTAAGGCCAAATATTCACTTTCTCTCCCTCTCTGGATTAGTGATGATGAATGAAAAAAGAAAGAAAGAAAAGGGGTTACAGTGTGACCAATAACTCAATTACAAGAAAACTGAAAAAGGCATTTGAAAAGCAAACTCAGTTTCGATCTGTGTTGTGTTGGTGATCCGACCGCCAGACAATGGTGCCAATCTCACGCGCTATCCACGCCTTTACAGCTGGCTAATCGAATATAAATCTATGCCCAATAAGCAATTTATATATAATAATAATAATAATAAGACATATTTGATGATTTCCAGAGTATGTGGGTGAGATTATAAATCAAAATCCCCATAATGTTATCTTCAAAAATTGAATTTGTATTTTTCTAATCACTTATTCATATCTTTGTATTGGATATTATTCCTGATATTATTAATATTTTGTTTAATATATATTATTTGCAGAGATAGTTATGGATAATAACGTGATCTAGATATTTGATCAATTTTTTTACTTAAATCTTTTATATTAAAAAATACAAATATTAACCTATAAATGTTCATTATTTGTATCCGCATATATATGTTTTTCAAAATTTATTGGATTAATATATCAATAATTTACTCTCCATTAATTTTTATAATAATTTGACTGTCAATAATTGTTTTATATTTGCTATAATACCAAAATATGTAAAGATAACACTTAAATAAATATTTAAAATTTATATAATGAATATGTTGACAGTAATTATATTCTCTAAATTTGATAAATTCAATTATCAAAACTATAAAAATTTATGACTTCAACATGTAAATAAATTTAAGTACATACAAAATTCAATTGTGTTGAAATAAAATATGAATAGTTAACTACAAATTTTCAAAAATAAAATGATCAGGTGTAATTTATTTAATAAACACTTTAAGAAAATTCTTAATGATACTTGAAAATAGAACATGATTATCTAAATAGTATATATAAATTTAAAAGTCTATTTTAATCAATCACTTTTAACAATTTAAAGGTTGAGCCTTGTATATATATATGAATCTGCTTTATTTTGCAGAATTCAATTCCATTATCTATTAAAATTAAAATTAAATTTCTATATTAAAAAAAAAAGAATTGTAAATGTTTATACTCTTCTGTTCATGTAATGAATGGTTGACAACAAACGTTTAATTATAAACCTCAAAACTGATTGGTGCCCCCCACATTGTGTAATTATTCATGCACACCCTATACTCTCTCTCTCTCTCTCTCTCTCTTTGCTTTCTTATTATAATGTTTATGGGATTTATTTCACATCCTCCTATTTTACATTGGGAAGGTGACAACTATACCTCAGCTTCCGATTAGAGGCAAGTGCAGTTTTTAGTGCAACGTCAACTCTGGCGCCTTCCCGAAATATCAAGTCATACAACTGACACACGAACCTTGATAGTTCCTCTTCTTCATCGCCAAAACCTGTACAATGCTCCTCATTCTTCTCCATGTCACTATCCCAGTCACTCACCGGACTGATAGTTTCCACCTCAACCTCTTCATCTTCCGCATCTTCTTCCCCAATCTCAAACTTCCCATTTTCCAGAACGTTATACTCTCCTGATATATTAACTGACACATCATGAGGCTCAGCTGCAGGGCATATAACAGCTTTGGCCCCTGAGTCTAGAAAGGCCTTGATCAAATTTGATTTGGGCCCGTAAGTTCCCGTGCAGATTATGATCCTATCCCTCCAAGCTCCAACCTAGCATTATTCAACAAAGTATTAGCCACACAAAACTGAATCAAATTTTCATGCAGGAATTGCACTTCATGTAAATAAAATAAAACATGTTAACAAAGATTTTGGGTGTCACTGAAAGGGAGTGGGCTTGTTAAATATGATGACACCACAGCCCTAAGTTGACATGGAAAACATCAAGAATGAATGCCATTTGGAGGTTTATACAAAATAGTATCCTTACTGTCTTGGTAATGCATTCTATTAATTCAAGATTAGAGTCAATGATTAGAGGTATTTGAAGTTATTCTTATGTTTGGCACAATCACCTAGTTCAATAGAAGGTTAAGCAACTGAAACAAAGAAAATTAAACTAATCCTGTGAATGCAATATTGCCCTAAGAAGACAAGCAGCTCAGGTTAACCATCAAAGTGAAGAGTTAAAAACTGGGAGAAAAATAAATCAGCCATAACATTCGTCAGGTATCATGTACTTTGATGCTCAAATCTGATAATCAAGCGAGAGACACATTCATACCATCCAACGAACATCATCAGGTGTCAAGTGCAAAGAAGGGACTGTGCGCCGAAACATGTATGCCCCGATTTCAATATCATCTTCCATGACCTTTAAGAGTTGTCAAGAAAATAGAAATAGAAGTTCATTAGATTTGATAACATCAAACTAACAAAAAACAAACTGAAAGCAAATGAGAGACGAATGCACACTTGGGTTTGGCGTCCAATATATCTATGGCCAATCTTTCCAACTTGGAAGTATGGTTTACAACGGACCAAATCAGCAATAGTTGTAATATTGGCAAAAGGTGATACACACTTTTGACGCTGGCTCTGTAACACCGACAACATGCTCAACTTAACGCTTTGTAGAAACTTATCAGCCAGTTCTCCAGGTTCAGCCACAACAAACACATCATTTTGCCAACTAGAGAAAAGAAGCATCTAGCAGGTTAGCATGGGGCAAAAGATACACTCAAAAGTAATTAGGCAAAAGAAAGGATCATTTAGACCTTAAAACTGAACCAACAGAGTCATTTTGAAGGGCCAAATGTATAATGCCCACTTGTGGTAGATTCTGTAACTTCTCATGCAATGACCGTACAGGTAAAGAGAACTGCCTGGGTGCAGAAGGGGATGTAGGGGGTGATATAGCTGTCTTTACAGATTGTAATCCATCCAAGCTTAAAGGTGGGACCGTGTCAATTCGGCCAAGCCTCTGCAGGCCAGTATCAGTACTGAATAAAAGAGGGCTTGAAGGGAAACTTCCAGTGATCAGAGGAGACGTAAATGGTGTTGGAAATGTTGTAGCTGGTAATGCCTTCGAAAGTCCAGATATATCATGCAAAAGAGATAATCTAATTCCATTTCGTGCACAAAATGACTCCAGTGCCCGAGCATGGTGCACAATTCTTCCTGAATCAGGACTATGCAAAGCTTCAACAAGTAGAACATTTCGCCTCCAGCCTAAAGAAGGGCTATTCTCATCTAGCAATGCAAAATAAATTAAAAAGATTCAGCAGAGCATCCAGAAAGCTAGAACACATGAAAACTATTGAAAAGGACTACTACCTGCATCTGATGCCTTTGCCTTGGCAAAATGTTGAGATTTCAAATTCTCTGTCCACTTTTCGTCATGTGCAAAGGGTAGAATAAGTCTTTCGCATGCATTCTTGAAGGACTCAGAATTGTTCTCGATGTAGTCCTTTACACAAGCTTCCAACTTCAGCCAAACTGTTGGATCAGTCTCATCAAGCTCCATGTCACAACGTTCATCAACTGCAAGGGCAACCATATAAAATAATGAAGACTTCCTAATTATTCCACTACAAAGATATTGCAAAAGGATGAATTCCTAGATGAAATTTAAAAGAAAAAATGGTTGGAAGAAGCAACTGATGGAGACATAAAACGGGGTTGAAACTTCCAACCCTCATCAAGGAACCAAGACTCAATACCTGGATTAAACCGAAAATATTGAATCTCGGGAAGCATAGGTACCAAAGTACTCAAAGCTTCCTCAGTTCGGTCCACAGAGCATGCACTCTCAATCAGAACTTGCCCAGTATCTAGATATCGCCAACCACCTTTTCGTGCCTACAACAGAATAATCCATGGTATGATGTAATGGATCTTAAACCTCAATATGATCAGCTATTGAAAAGGTCAATAGAAAATTAAAAATCTCTAGATTTTTTTCTACAATTAGCCAAAATATCAGAACCACTTAGAAACATATTAAACTTGGAACATGATATAAAGCGCCTGTGGACTGTCCTGTTATTTTGCATGAATTTACAGAATGAGGATTTGCACTTCAAATGGTCATGGTACTAGGAATAGTTTTACGGTCAATTGAAACCAGAAATCACTTAGATGGGGACAAACACAAAATAAAGCAGTTACCTTTGTAGGCACAGAACCACAGCCAATTGAAACTATACAGTCAATTTTTGTATCAGGCCACAAAAGTTGTGCTTCTCTTATTGAGAAGATAGTTGGATTGTTTGCCACTATAGCACCATCTTGCCAGCGGTTTACATCTATATAAAAGGTAAAAATATAAAGGTTAAGTTCAGACATTCTTAATAAAATAGTTAACTTAAGCAACCAGAAGAAAAATACCATCTGAGAAGTCATCAAGATAATATGGGGCAGCAGAAGAAGCTCTAATAGCTTGCCATATATGGTGTTTACAACTTCCAATAAAAGCACTTCGTTTGTAGCCAACTTGAGCACCTGTAGTTGGAGATCCTAGAGTGGTAATTCCTGCACTTTCTGATATCGAAAGAGGCACCTCGGGGGTTCCCACAGGATACTGCACATTAAGAAATTTATAAATGTATAAACTCACTCTTAGAGCTGCCAAGATATTACCAAAATAGATTATAACCCTATGTTTGGATTGGACTAAAGGAAAATGAGGACCTTTCCCCTGTTTCGATAAATATTTTTGTTTAAATAAGGGAAAGTACGGGAAATTGAGTATTGCTTGCTTTCCCTTGAAGTATGATTTTTGTTTACCCCAATTTGGAGAACAAGCTAGGGAAAGGAAAGTAAAAAAAAGAAAGAAATATATAAAATACCTATTTTATTATTATCATGTTTTCATAAACTTAAAAAGGTTATAATTGGAAAAAATTATTATAGTAAATCCTTTCCTTTCCCCTCTTTAACCAAACAAAGATTGTTAAAATTCCTTTGCTTTCCTTTGCTTTACTAATTTAAGCTATCAAAACAAGATACACATGTATCTTTTCCTTTACTTTCCTCAACCTTTCTGTCTTTTGCTTTCCCTTTCCTTCCTTTCTTTTATTAGTACTTATCCAAACATAGTGTAAATTGTTCTACATAAATCTACATGAGCAATAATACATGAACCCAATTAGAGTTCATATTGCATTCTAGAGAAAGGAAATCTTGACCACAAACCTGATAATTGCGGAATATAAATGGCTGAGCTGGCATAACGCTCACCAAAGTAGACACTACAAAAACTTTCGGAATGTTTTTCACAGCAGATTCAATTAGTAGGTCACCATCCTCATCGGCACACATTTCCTTTAGCAACCTTTCAAACTGATCTGCACTGTGCTGCAATACTCTATGTTATACTATATAGTTAAAGCAAATAATACTTTGAAAAGTAAAACAAACAGGCCCATTTAAATTACTGATTTAAGTATAGCAAAACACCTTCAAAATGATGATAAGAACAATGCAATAAGCAGATGTGATTGTGAAGTCTTATTGATTAAAGGCAATATATAGAATGAGCAACCCTTAAAGTAAATTATAGTAAATCCTCTGAAAATATCTTGGAGAAACACAAAATTTCTCATTTGCTTAAGTTATACTTTCAAATAGTTTAATACCTCTTCATGCATTCATAGACATACATTTTCAACCATGTTGCAATTATTCTTCATTTTTCTTTAAGTATCCCAGTCAACCACATGGGCATGAAAATATGATCCTCCAAGGATCCACCAAGTATGAAAGACAGAAGCACAAGTGCATAAAAGAGAAATTCATACTTTAGATCCATGTACAACAACTCTGAAGCTCTGTGAAGAACTTTTATAAAGCATATCCAACTTCTCTCTCCAAGTTGCAGCTTCATTATCCTTTGGCACAGGTTCAGCGAAAACAAGTTTTCCTGCAAAACAGCATAGAACTAGATAAATTAATTGAACCCTAAATTAAGTGCCCACAAATAGAACCTTTATACAGCACACTAACCAAGATTTTTGTATATTTCTTCACATTGGTCCAAGGTCAATAACTTAATACCAAGGGCAACTGCAAGCATTCCTCCAGTTGATGTCCCACAGATAAGGTCAAATAGCTCATGTATTCTCTTCCCAGTTCCCTTCTCAATTTCTTTAAGGATCTGCACAGTTGCAAGACCTTTCATGCCACCTCCATCCATTGAGAGTATGCGTAGGCCTTGTTTTGGTATCTGTCTTCCTCTTATAGCCCGTCGCAAGTTTTCATTTTCTCCTACAGAATAACATAATCGGATGACCCAAGATCCAAATATTCTAAAAGAAAGTAAAAAATCAAATGGAAGAAATATACCAAGAATTGCTAAAGCACGAGCAGCAGCTTTATTCACACGTGGTTCAGGTCCAACAGTCAGTCTCATGAGAAGGTCCTTCAAGCTTTCAGAGGTCACAAGAATGCGACGATTCTCCAGACAGAAGGCCAAATTTCCAACAGCTAACAAAGCAAGCCTTTGCACCTGATTAAATATAAAGGTTTAATTATACATATATTCGATATAAGAATCATTTAGATCAGAATATTACCTCTGGGTTTTTATGGGCACAGAGTAATTTTAATGATCTCAAAACATCCTTGGTTAGCATCTTCTGAGCTACAATATCAGATCCAATGGCCAATGTGACCACAACTTGTAGCACAGAAACCAGTTCTACTGGGTCAGGAGACTTCATAACAGTTTCAATGGGTTGCATGATGTCACATTTCATCAACTGCATTGCTACGGAAACATCTCCACCAAGAGTTGATAGAGCGGAGCAGGCTTGTTCGACCTGACACAAGATACGAACCATAATGATACTGCATAAAATAAACATGTCTGATGTTATTCATGAAATGAAAGTATATGCAACGTACCACATGCCGGTCTTCACTACTTATCATACTTATGAGCTGTCTCACTGCATTCTCATCTTTACCAATAACTACACGATTCCCCTGGTCCTGTGTTATTATCTTGACCAGTGCAGAGGCTAGCAAAGGGTGATGACAAGAGGAAAAACGGAATATGAGAGAGAAAAAGGCACTCAGCTTGTGTCTAGATGCACCAAAGTAAGAACTATTCTCCATCTGTAATACAACAAGAGAAGCAGTTTAAGCATAGATTTATTCATCGCACGAGCATACAAGCAGCTAGTTTTTGTAGCTTGTACCTCTATTTGCACATTCACTGATCTTAGATTTTCATCAGCCACAATCCTGATATTTGCAAGGGACAAATGGCGTAGCTTGTGTAAAGGCAAGATTTCAGGAAGGAATTCAAGTGGATTACCGAATAACCTAAGAATCTGCAACTCGGCCATAGCCCTGCCATCCAACTGGAGAAAAACATTAGACTAAAGGAAACTATATATCCACGAGCTTAAAAAAATATGTTGATTGTCAATAAAGTGACCTGAAGTCAAGAAGAGGCCGAACAAGTTTGTTATGTTCCAATGACAACTCCACCAGCCCAACGCACTGTCTCAGCTCTGCTGCTCATAAATTACCACAGAAACATGGTAAAATGGACAAGTGAGAAAGCAATGGCCTAGTACTTGCAAAATCATGAGAATAAATGTTTTCCCTCCTTAATATGGGAAGTTACGAACTTGATAAGGTAATACAATAGGGAAGATAATTTAGATGTAAAACAAGATTTACTCTTACCAGGAACTGAAACAAGCATGTTGTTGTCAACCCTGAGTACTTTTAAGGTTTTTAGTTCACCAAGCTCAGGTGGTAACACAGAGAGCTTGTTGTTATCAAGGTATAGTTTCTCAAGAACAGGCAATTGAGTTAGCTCAACGGGCAGTGTCTGTATCAAAAAGTACACAACCAATGAGTGTTAAACTAACGGAGCAGAGGAAAGGAAACATGCCTAGTTTCTTCATAGAACTCAATCCAAATTATAAAAAAAAGGATCTAGTACAAGTTAAAATTAGCATAGGTCCAAGCTTATACTTTCTTGCAATCCATCGCTCCACATTTCTCAATAAAATTACTTCAATAAAAAAAAGCATAAATATAAAATCAAGAAAAGAAAGGAAAAGAAGAAGAACGAAATTACCGTTAAACCACAACCACAAAGGCTAAGCAAAGTGACACTTCTCCAATGGTCACCGCAGGCAACCAGACCACTGTCACCAGAAGGAACCAAATTTGACCGTAGCAATCGAACCAATACTCCGACTCCATCACTCTGCTGACCTGAGCCGGCCGCCTTAGCCATCGTAACCGCCCGCAATGGTTCTCTCCTCTTCTCCACCTTCATCTCCACTCCCACTAATTTCTCTTCCGTCTCCCTCAATTCCACCGAAACCGTATCTTGCGGCTCCGGAAGCGCCACCATCAATTTGGATTGCAGCCTTATTGCCACCTGATCCTCGTCATCCCCCGCAACCCAATCCAGATCAATCCTAAACCCTAGCTCTTTCTGATCTTGCGGCGTTGAAGATTCCGGTGAAGACAAAGAGGAACTTACGGGAGATGTATGGTCCAGATCTTCCGCAGATTTTTCATAACCGTAGTTTAGAGACAAACGGAAGATCTCCGAAGGCCGTTTCCATCCTAGACCCCAAGACATTGTGATCGGACGGTCAAAATGCGCGAGGAGAAGACGCCGATCACGATTCGACGGTTGATACGATGTTTCACATTTGAATTTTCTTCACATATAGAGAATTGCATATAAAAATGGCGACGACAAGAACGATAAAGTTCCTCCCTTTAGGATTAAGCTTCGGGAGGTTTGGAGAAATTAATACAACGAAAAATTGAAGCAGTATTAGCTACGAGCTCTTTCTTTGACACAGTTTTCTTTGTGTCGGAGTCTCGTTTTATTCTCGGTTTTAACATTGTATTCATCAAGGTAGCCCCATGGAACGACGTCGTATTGTTGGCGGCTAATCAACCCAGTCCACGCTAACTGGTGCACTCCATTGTCGCCGAAACGACGCCGTATAACCTAACTCTGTCTGTTGTAGTGAGGAGGAGATTTTTGGACAGGGTTATCACATGTGTGACATAACATTTCATTAATTCAATCCAAATCAATGTCCTTAACTTAAAATTGGTGGTACGGACAATAATTCAAATTAAAATAATTAAAATAAAAAATTACAATATTAGAGATGAGGAGGATTGGAATTCAAGTTAAATAATATTATTTGTCAATCTTATTAGATAACTTAATATATAAAATTAATAAATCATAATGTAAAAAACGTATTTAATTTTTTGATACATTATTAAAAGATGGAGTAACATAGTGTGTGGGTATCTCAAAAAAAAAAAAAAAACTTTAACCACATTTTGAAAGAAAACCCACAGATGATATTATCATAAAATGAGATTTGAAACTCAATCTTGGGAATTTCTCTCAAATATTAGCAATAGACCCCAAACATTTATAAAATTATCTTGATCCAAATAGTAGTGGTAATATCTAAATCGGAATATTTACAAAATCAAATGTCAAATCAGCATTAAATTATCTCAGTAAGGGCCATACATAAAAGGCCAGGACTTGTGAGAATCTCAACAACCATAAAATGCACATTGCAAACACAAATCACTTGGTTTCAACATTAGAAATTGTAAGCATGAATTTCAGCCTAAAAATCAACACAAGTCATGTATCAATGATCGACAAGCCGATCTCCAATTGCTTGCAACCGAAACCGGATCGACAATGTTACTACTGGCTTTTAAAGTATATTCATAACAAGTACAATTCTGCTTTCGGAATGGATACCGTCATCATAAATTCAGCTTCTTTACGGCTTCTTCGAATGTTGCCCTTAAATCGCCCTTTACTCCATCATCAGCAAATATAAAATTGATAGCGATTTCAGCAAGCTGAAACATTTCAGTCTTCCCGAGACCTGGGAGAAATAAAAAAGGGCTAAAATCATCAAATTGCATAAAAATGATTTGGTTGTGCTAGTTATATTCCACTTACCGAACGAAGAGGAAGCAAGATTGTACTCCCTGGAAAGACTGGTAGAGAAAACCCCGGAATCATCCGTGCAGAGAACCAAAGGATGTTTTGCCTTGTATAGATCAACTGCATCACCATTTCACAAACCGATTCGCCTAAACATCAGGATGAAGAACAAAAAAAGAAGAAGCAAAAACATGCTCGAACCTTCGAGAGAAGCTGATTATATGTACTTGTAAAAGTAATTTCTTAAAAGAGTTGAAAGACAAGCAGAAAAGCCTGACCGAAATGATGAATATCTATTGAAGATATTGTTTCCGTCCGGATATTGGATGTCAAACAAATCTCAACCTGCAAAACAAAACAAAAGAGAGGAACATACACTAATGAAACTTTATGAGAGGAAACATGATTTTCAACATCGAACAGATCACTTAAAATCAGTCAATCAAGTAACTTGTCTCGAAAGTTGGATGTCAACCTACATACTAAGGGATAAATATCTTACAGGGATTTTTGCTGATTTCAACTTTCTCCAGTTTTCCTCGTCGAAGCAACAAGCATGACCGATCCTATGTGGAAGGAAGTCTATCATTGCTTTGATTTCCTCTTGGTTAGGTACCTACAAGCACTAAGATATGACAATAAACAAGTCGGTGTTATTTAAAATACTATAGCACACACTATTTGCACGACAAGTTTGAGAAGTAGCAACAAAAACGCACCTCTCCACAGTGAAGAGTGATATAGAGACCCTGCTCCTTTGCAAATTTTAATGCAGGCAAGAATGTAGACCTATGTCGGATGCAAAGAAAATTAAGAATTATGATAGAATTATAACCTTCAAAACACATGAACAAATAAGGGAAATATGAGTACCAATTGCCAACAATCGGGTTTCCTGAGAGATCAATGCCAACTACACCTAAACCCCTCATTTCCAGTGCAAGCTTAACCTAAAGAAATAAGGGAACTATAAGGACATTTATCGAACAAATAACAAGCTTTTTTCACAAACTGCAATCTTTAACATACAGTTTCCATGGCAGCTTCAGTGCTCTCACGACGATCAATGCTGAGAAGAAATCTTACATACATCTTCTTTCTCATAGACCCGTTAAATGTATTGGCCTTCAAACCAGCGGGAGAATAATCAACGTCAACCGAACTGACAGCTCTTAAACCCTCCATCACAGCGTCCATATACGAACGCTTGCTCATTCCTATGGAATCATTTCTCTGTACAATGTTTCCATTTATTCAAAACTGCATATAAAACGAACCACCACGAAACTAAAACATAGCAATGAAAGTACCTTAGGAGTGGTTCTAAGCTCTAGATATACAACATTCTCGGCAGCAAAATCTTCGATGACCTGTAGATCGAAAAATAGAAACAAAGAACTAGAAGAATCAATACAGACAAAGTCTTCGAGTGGAAAACTACATTACCTCTTTAGTAATCCTTGTAACAGTGGAGTGATCAGTAGTGAGAATGTGGATAAGGTCGAACAGCTTGAATACTTCATGTAGCGTACGGTCGTCTGAATCGGAAAAAAGGAAATTTAGGAGCTCCTAAATACCAATCTTTAACATACAGAACACGAATACACAATATAATGAAACCCCATTTCCCTAAAATGTGCAAGGATTAATTAAATCAATCAAAATTTCCAATCTCAAAGTAGTCAAGCTCATGTTTTTTTCTTGGGTTCTCAAGAATACAATGTGCAGTATTTCCTCTCTTGATCTTCAATGATTTTTAAGCAATGAAATAAAGGACTAAAGCATTAAAAAACATATACCTTTCATTATAACATTCTCCACATCTGAGAAAACAATGACACCCTTATCACCCAAAACTCTTGCAAGTTCACTGTCAACAACAATACATCTAAATTAACCTTCATGATTAAGATGGGGGGGGCACAATTGAAAGGTTAAAAAAAGAGAGGGGAAAGAGGGATAAAAGTAAGCTCACAAGAGAGTAGAGTTCCTAACTGAACCATTGAGGTGAGCATGAAGTTCAACCTTTGGCACCGAAACACACCACTCCAGCTCTTCTCTGTTCATCTTTTGCCCGTCTGGGTTTTCCGACCGGCTACGTTTCGCGTTGTAATAGATTGAGTTTTTGAGTACTTTGTCCTGACCAGACCAGATTAGTCAAACAACAAAACATAATAAATACTAAAAAAACACACAAGCAGACAAAGAGAGGAAAGAGAATTGTAACATTGGGCCCTAGGAGAACAGAACCTGCGGTTTGTTAGGCTTCAACAAATGTCTGATACCAGACTTTGGGCTCTGAGGACCGGAAATTAAGACCCAAATTTCTTGGCTAAAAGAGACTGGTTCTATGCAAGTCACTAAACGTGTCCATAAAAGCAAACCCTTGTTCACCTTTCACATTTGTGCCTATATCAATCTCGGGCTTTGACAGCCTAAAACAATATTTGGCAGCTCATTAGGATAATTATTTGTTTTCAAATTTTGAAAGTTAAAATAGGGCAATTAACCAATAAATGTCTATTTTTTTCAAAAATTATGGAAATAGACCTATTATTCAATTATTTACTAAAATAGGCCATTTTTCCTAAAAGCGTCCACGTCAACGCGATATTAAGGTATGTGGCAGTAAAACGCGTCCTTAGAGAGCATTTTTTCCACATCAGTAAAAAATGCTTTGCTGATGTGGCAAAAACTTTCACCCAAGGACATGTTTTAGCCCGTATTTTTTTAAAAAAACTATTCTCGAATTAAATTTTCAAAAAAGGTCATTTTTTAGATATTATAAAAATAGACAATTTTTTGAAAATTTAAGAAAATAAACCTTTATAAAGGCTCAAAGTGATAACACCATTTCTTTTTATGGTGTCATCAATTAATATGAAAATATAATTTACAAAGCAAATTTTTATATAGATCCAAAGTCTCATTTCCCTTATTTTTCTGAGCAATGTGGGATATGAGATATGTATATATATAGACTCATGAATAGTTTTGCAACTTGTTCCTAAATAATGTGGGATTCTTTCATCTTTTAACTAACAACATCAGATTAAAGGCTACACTATAGTTGATATTTTTTAATTAAAGGTCGCACTATATTTGATATTTTTTACTTTAGAGTTTAAATTTTTTTACAAAAGTTAACATTTGTTACATTATGTTACATTATAAATAAAACTTTTAAACTCTAAGTAAAAAAAATATAAAATATAAAATGAGTATGATAAAATATTAAAAATAAATATTTAAAAATTAATAATAGTTGAGTGATCATTTTGTAAGTTTTTATAATTCGATAGCTAAAAAATATAGTTAAGTGACTACTAATGTAATTTAATCTAGATATAAAATATGAAAAATAATTATTTTATTTTATGTATATTATATATTTCTATAAAAAACTTATTTAACATAATTATATACTATGTTTAAATAGATTATCTATCTAGTTAAAATATATCTGAAATAAATTTATCGGCATTCATTAGGTGATGAAAATTAAATTAAAATTAGAATTAAAAAATTAATGAGTATAGTAAAATATTAAAATAAATAAATATTTAAAAGATATATCAATTTTTAAAATTACAAAAAATACTATTTGAGTACCAAATACTCACCATTTATTTATTAATCAAACATTCATAATATAAAATAAAATAAATAATAAAAAATTAAAAGTATAACTTCTAAATTTAAATAATGGAAAATTATTTTAAAATTAGAATTGCATTGATATTAACTTCAAACATTTAAAATTGAACAAAAATTATTACATGTACAAGTTTCATATGGGGTAAATATCTCATATATACCAAAAAATTAAATTATTTACGGAAATGGGCCAGTTTGAAGAATATTTACGGAAAAGGGCTGTTTCCCCCTAAAATGCATCCACGTCAGCGCGTTTTGGGGGGAAACAAGTGCGCTTTGCTGAGGTGGCACAAAGCGTCCTCGGTAGCGCTTTAGCCTCGCAACGATCAAATCAACAACCCATTTTTTTTATCGTTGGGGCCCAATGGTAAAAAAAACTATAAAAACCCCCCAACCTTTATTTTTTTCACACTTCAATCCTTTCTCAATTTTCTCTTAATTTTCTCTCAAAGTCCTTGAAATTTACGCTCAAATTTCAAAATAGTCCTTACTATTTACTTAAAACGCCCTTTATAATTTTTTAATATATTTTTTGGAAAATTTTAAAATTTTTATTGGATTACAATGGCCGGGGAATTACTTCGCCTAGACAACAAGCACATCTCCGTCGAGCAAATGCAAATGGTAAGTTTTAATTTTAATTTTTCAATATTATTTAATTTTTTTTCAATTATGCAATTTTAATTAATTTTTAATTTTATAATTTTTTAAACAGTCTGTAGATCGGGTGTTGGAATGTTATATTTGCAACATGCATGGTCCCCCATCGACGTTGATCGAGAATTACCTGCGGGAAGCGGATTTTTGGCACGTGGCCACGATAGATCGGGGGTTCAAGTTGGAGCCGCCTTTGATCAGCGCGTTGATAGAGAGGTGGAGACCCGAGACACACACTTTCCATCTGCCATGTGGAGAGTGTACCATCACTCTAGAAGATGTGCAGTTGCAGTTAGGATTACCGGTGGATGGGTCGGTAGTCACCGGGTCCGCAACATCTACCGATTGGATAGCCGTATGCTACGAGCTTCTGGGTGCCATTCCGAATAGAATTCAAGGAGCTCGAATCGATATGGCCTGGTTACAAGACACATTCCCGGAGCTGAACGAGGTTTCGACCGAAGTAGAAAGAATACGGTATGCTCGGGCATACATTCTTCAGATAATTAGAGGCTATCTGATGCCGGACCTCTCTAGAAACCTCGTCCACCTGAGATGGCTCTTGAAACTTGTTGATTTTAGAGCAGCCGATGAATTGAGTTAGGGGTCTGTCGTGCTATCGAGGTTGTACCGGAGATGTCTTGAGCGACGCAATGGTGAGTAAAGAAAAAATTGGAGGTTGCCTATAACTCTGCGATCATGGGCATGGTTTCGATTTCCATTTTACGTCCTCGACTCGACCGACCATATTTATTCCCATTGATAACGAGGTAAATTTAATATTATATTTTACAATTATTTCATAGATTTATAGTATAATTGCATGCTAAAAGTTTATTTAATTAGGTGGAACCATTCATGAGTCATGTTGAAATACCTAACTCGCTTGAGGATATCTGGCTCCTATTGGACCAACATTCGGAATCACAAGTAAATTTTGAATTTCGTTATTATAATTTAGTATTTCGTATGTAGTGTCTAGTATTATGTATATAACTAATATTTTGGTAATGTTAATATAGTTTCAATGGACACCGTACGAGGATCTGGAAATTGGCGATGATTGGAGGAGCTCTTCCAAAATCCGAACAGTTGGCACGTTAAGGTCCCATTGATCACCTACGCGACTGTGGAGATGCATCGGTCGATTGGTTTCTGCGACAATTTAGATTTCGACAACCGATTTCTGTACCACCTGAGGTACTCGATGATGAGCACAAAGTAGACTTACGGCAGCTGCACACAGATTGGCCAAGATTTTGGTCAGGTCATATCGAGACATGGAAGAACCGGTATGACTTTTTACCTATCCGAGAATCGATCATCGTTCCTGAGTTAGCGTGCGTGCCGGAGTGCATGCCATGGTTTAGGATCCATGGCAAGCCGTATCTATTGTCGAAAAAAGAGAGGCGACGGCAACTTCGCGAGCGAAGGGAACGTCGGGCCCCTTTAAATCTAAGGAGAAGGGGTGATGAGACGAGGCCATCAATAGCGTCGACACGATCCGAGCCCAACAACAAGACCTACACGATCCACCGCGCCCATCAGTTTAGTCGACAACACCGACATCACAGCGTCTACCGTTTATGCCAGGTGCGTACCCTACCCCTTATATGTATCCTCCTAACCCATATATGTTTCCTTTTCGGTCCACCCTGTTGGAATACATGGCCGGGTTCGAGTTCGTTCCCGACTACTCCAGCTGGCCAGCCGATCGTGAGGCCGAGGTCGCGTGTGGGATCAGAGGAGGCGCCGTCGGGGAACACTTCTTTCTACCAGGCTCCTTCACCAGACGGATGCGATCACCCGCCGTGGTTTATGTAAACACCTCCGGTCATTATTTTATCAAGGTGGGTCATCATCACAACACCTGAACTAGACCCACCGGGAGAACCCGATTCCCTTGAGGTTTCCGACCCCTACGGAAATTAGAAGAAGGAGGAATCCGGTAGAATCGCCAACCGCCTGTGTGCACTTGGTTCCCACCCCAAGATCGACCCTAAACCCTAAACCCCAATTTTATTTTGTTATTGTAATTTAATTTTAATCTCTTTGATAAAATAGAAATGATTTAATTTTTTTGTAATTAAGTTTTAATATATTTAATAAAATTTGAGTTTAATTTTTTTGTAATTTAATTTTAATCTCTTTGATAAAATAGAAATGGTTTAATTTTTTTGTAATTAAGTTTTAATATATTTAATAAAATTTTAGTTTAATTTTATTTTTTGTAATTTAATTTTAATCTCTTTGATAAAATAGAAATGGTTTAATTTTTTTGTAATTAAGTTTTAATATATTTAATAAAATTTGAGTTTAATTTTTTTTGTAATTTAATTTTAATCTCTTTGATAAAATAGAAATGGTTTAATTTTTTGTAATTAAGTTTTAATATATTTAATAAAATTTGAGTTTAATTTTTATTTTTTGTAATTTAATTTTTTAATTTAATTTTAATATTTTGATAAAATAAAAATGGTTTAATTTTTTTATAATTAAGTTTTAATATATTTAATAAACTTTGAGTTTAATTTTTTTCTAATTTAATTTTAATATCTTTGATAAAATAGAAATGGTTTAATTTTTTTGTAATTTAATTTTAATATATTTAATAAAATTTGAGTTTATTTTTATTTTTTGTAATTTAATTTTTTAATTTAATTTTAATATCTTTAATAAAATAGAAATGATTTAATTTTTTTTTGTAATTTTGTAATTTAATTTTAATAACTTGAATAAAATAAAAGTTCTTGTACAAAATTCACCATTTTCCTCCAAAAAATAGAAATTACATACCACCGGAGACAAAAAGCTAAGACACGGTCAACTATTCGATTTGGACACGAGTGAGATGTATGGCCCGGGTTCCTACACCATCCGCACAGCCGACTTTGGTTGCTCGTTTATCGGATATCCATATTGTTGTATATTCTACTCGAGCAAGGTCGACCTTTTGGTTTGCGCCTCATTTGTCTATCCGACAACAGCTTATACGGTGCAAGCGATACCGACGGCCACTTACGTTCATCCGGGACTGGTGGGAATACGTGTCTCCACACGTTGTACATGTTTTCTAATTTATACACTTTGTCGAAATAGCTCATGGGATCAAGATGGAAATTCTGACAAGCCGCAAGTACATGAGCGCATGGGTAATGAAGTGCATCAAATATCCCACAGCCGCAGGTCCTATTTGTCAAGTGTACACAATAATGCCCGCCAACAATACCTTGGTTCAGTCTATCAAACTCCGTGACACGAAACCATAAACTGTCACGATCGTGACATACTGTGTGCATAGTGTTGGCCCGTGCCTTCGCACTGTTTATTTCTTGGAAGACCTTTGGACTCAATACATGGCCTCCTTGCATCTGCCCTCTATAACTCGCTGCTCTTTTCGGAAATAATGTCGCTAAACAAAAATATGTCTCTCGCACAACCGATGTAATCGGCAGATGGCGGGTTCCTTTTAGAACATAATTTATGTATTCGGCCAGGTTTGTGGTCATATGACCATATTGTAGGCCGCTGTCGTATGCTTGTATCCATTGTTCGAAAGGAATATTGCACAGGTAGTTTGCACCTTCGGCATTATCTGAGCGCAAACTGGCCAATATCTTGTGAAAACGGTCTTTATTGATCTCGTACCCTACCAATATACGTTGATAGCGAATATCACATACCACTCTTCAATTGAGAATAAATTGAATATTACAAACGAAATTATATTAATAGATATTTCATACCCATATCGATCACTTGCCGTCACTGTCTTTTAGATCAATGTTACCCATAGTAATTGGATGAAACATGCCTCAGGCAATATCGATGGTGTGTGAGATGCCACATGCTTCCCTGGCATTCTATTGCCGCAAGTATTCTAGGGCCTCGATCCGATATAACGCATATGTCAGGTTGGGGGCAGACATGCCTCCTTAACCTAGATAGGAAGAAGTCCCAGTCATCAACTGACTCCCCCGCTGTTATTGCGAACGCAATCAAAAGGATTCTCCCATAGCCGTCTTGTGCCATAGCTAGCAATAGTCGATTCGTATATCTACCATACATAAAGGTACCGTCAATTTGTACCAATGGCTTGTAGTATATAAAGGCATCTCGGCATTGCTTAAATGTCCAGAACAGATGCTTGAACACTGCGTATCCACGGAGCAGACGATCGTTGTAGTACGCCGGTTTCATTTCAAGGTCTGTTGTGCTACCTGGGACATATCTCTCCAGCACCTGACACCACTGCCACACTTTATTATATGAAGCATCCCACCGACCGTGCAACTTTTCTAACGCCTTCTGCTTGGCTATCCAAGTCTTTCTGTAAAAGAGCATGTACCCCAATTGGCTACGAATATTGCTAATTAAGGTCGGCACCGTAGTTTTGGGATCGACCTTTACCGTCGGGATTATTAAGTCAGCCAACATGTCTGAATCCATCATCGGATGATCTTATGTTACACTTGTCAACGAAGTACGTTAAATAATGCAACATTACATAATATTAGTGTTATTCGAAATCATTGAACACATAGTGGTACTATGCCGGCAAAACATGTATGTGGACCTTTGTACTTTTTGATCTCCCACAACCCTGTCCTTTTCCTCAATGACGCCATGATTTTCCATGAACATGTTCCGTCTTACACTGCACACTTCGCCTCGTACTTATTGAGCTTGGATTTAACCACATTGTAGTTAACCCCGCTCCTGATGCTGTATTGTTTCAATGCAGCAAGAAAAGTATTCTTGTTGGAAAACTTGCTACCAACTTCTAATTGGTCCGAATCCAATGAAAAATTTGTACGGTCACGCATTCGGTGTGGTAGTTCAGAAAACTCTAATGCATTATCTTGAGATAGATCGATGTTATGCATGTGGGTTAGAGGCGAGTACGCCCTGAATAGCGGATCTTCTTCTTCTTCGTCTGAACCGCCCTCAACGTCTTCAGGTACAGTTGGAACGGGCTCCGGTTTAAAAAATAATCCAACTTCTGCACCATCGAGCCCTAGCTCCCGAGGTGGATCCATATCGGATTCATTGTCCGACCCTCCATAACCTGCAACAAACGAGGGCCCCTCGCCGGTGGATGTCGCCGAGAGTACATCATCCCTCCTTAAACATCTTTCGTAAAGATCTCAATCATATATGGATTGCCAACCACTAGAAGTTGATGACGTCCCCCAATACGTATTTCTATCATCGGACGTCGAAGAACGGATATACATGTCCCATCCACCAACTAAGTGTCGTGTAGGGGTTATGTTTTCCATACTACCACCGCACACGGGCACTTCTGTGTTTTGCCTCCCACTTACAGAGTGTCGGCTTGAGGTCGTGTATTCCCCTCGAATGGCAGTAGATGTTGAGGTCGCAGAAAGATCACTTGGAGATGAAAATTCTACATATACCTCGATATAGGGTGATCCGCTGGCAAGATGAGTCTCCACCATTGCCTCAAAGCTCAGGGACCTTTGATGTCGAATGAGTCATATCTCACTGGATCAACCAAGCACAAAATCTATAATTAATAGACTGAACTTTCATTGGCGTTGTTCCGAATATTTTACGCCCAATTCTTTTGCGAAGTTTTACCAAATCGATGTTCCGATTAAAACTCAGTCGCGATGTGTTCTCCGATAAGAAAACAACACCATTTTCGATGTCACGAACTTCACCATCGTAGTAAATAACAACATTAATCGTTCACTCATTTTAGTTTTTTTTTTTTTCAATTTCCTTATGCAACCTAAGAATGAAATTTGGTGATTTATAGCCTAATTTTGCGGAGACTCTTGTAGCAAAAAGAGCATCTACGTGGGAGCTCTTTTCAAGACTCTCTATTGACAAGGCACCTCTTTGGAAGCATTTTTGGCCACTGTTTGTTTAAAATGTCTCCTCAAATTAATTTTGCGGAGACTCTCAGCAGAAAAGAGTGTCCATGGGAGCTCTTTTTAGTACTCCTACGACAATGCACCTCTTTGGAAGTGTTTTTACCACTGTTTGTTGAAAACGTCTTCTCAAAATTATTTTGCGGAGACTCATGTCACAAAAATTCAATTAATTTTTATGCTAATATATTTTGCCCAAACCCTATATATATTTTTTCCTAACCCAAAATTCAATTAATTTTTCATAGGGAAGGGAGGGCAAAATGCGTCCACGTCGGTCGCGTTTTCTTGGTTGTTCAAGAAGAAAGCGCGTCCTCGAGGCACGCGCTTTTACATTGTTTCCCCAAAAGCGTCTTTGAGGTGAACGCGCTTTGGGGGAAACGCCTTTTCCTTAAATATTCTTCAAACCGCCCATTTCGTAAATAATTTAATTTTTGGTATATATGGGATATTTACCCTTTCATATGTGCAATTTGTTCTCTTTTTTTTTTAATAGTTCTTTTGTATATGTTAACAATTCTAAAATGCAACAAGATTTAAGATCTCAAAAGATAATTTTATAATATGAGAAAATGTTAACAAAATATAAAAAATAGAAATTATTTTGTAAAAAAAATATCAAATATAGTGTAGCATTTAATCTCATGTTGTTAGTTACAAGAGGAAGGAATCCCACATCTACAAACCTATTCATGAGTCTATATATACACATATCTCACATCCCACATTGCTTAAGAAAATAAGGGAAATGAGACTTTGGGTCTATATAAAGATTTGCTTTGTAAGTTATATTTCTATATTAATTGGTGACACCTTAAAAAAATGGTATTGTCACTTTGAGCCTTTATAAAGGTTTATTCTCGTAAATTTTTAAAAATTTGGTCTATTTTTATAATGTCTAAAAAATGACCTTTTTTTGAAAATTTAATTCGAGAATAGTTTTTTTGGAAAAAACATGGGCTAAAACGCGTCCCTAGGGGAGCATTTTTGCCACATCAGCAAAGCATGCCCTCAAGGAAGCGTTTTTTGTTGATGTGGCAAAAACGCTCCCATAGGGATCCGTTTTTCTACCACATACCTTGACATCGCACTGACGTGGACGCGCTTTGGGAAAATAACCTATTTCGGTAAATAATTGAATAAAAGGCCTATTTTCGTAATTTTTGAAAAAAGGGCATTTATTGGTAAATTGCCCGTTAAAATAATCTATAAGTCTTTATACACTTCGTAAGTTTGAAATTTAGTCTCACTACTTTTATTTTTAGGAATTTAGTCGTTCTACTTTTCAATTTCAAAAATTCAAGTCCAGTTGCTACTATCATTAAAATTCATTGGTATGATATTTTTAATTTTTTTAAAAAAATCACCTTGTACTAACGCGACAAACAAATAGAAACGTTGAAAATGCTTATGTGGATTTGTTTTTCCTTAAAAACATCCATTCGAACTTGTCATAATAAATTTTTTTGTTGGAATAGTGTTCTTATAAGAAAATTGATATTAGCATTGTAATTGAAATATTAGACAGTACTAACTATTTAGACTGACTAATGACACTATAAAAGTAGAGGGATCAAATTATGTAAAAAAATTAAAGTATATGGATTCAATCCAAGTGTCAGCATAGTATGGGGATCAAAATTGAAATTTGACCATTGATTTATAATGTCAATAAAGTAAGGGTGAGTAGCATCCAATTCGATTCAAAAAACTCGATAAAAAATTTAAATTTTAAATTAAATAGTTTGAGTTAATTGAGTTATTTGAATCAACTCGAATAAAAAATCAAGTTTTTCGGTTCAACTAGAATATGAATTACAAAATTCGAGTTATCTAAAAATTCGAATAAGAAAAGGCAAAACTACGTCGTTTTAATAAATGTTTACCTTTTTTAAAGTTAAAAGTCAAACCATTAAGTTAAAAGGTAAAACTATGTCGTTTTGATAAATGTTTACCTATTAAGTTAAAAGGCAAAACCATTATATTGTTAATGTAATTAAATAATCTTATATTTCGTCTATTAGTTAAATAATCGGTCAATGTACACGCAACATTGAGTATAAATAATAGGATTCGTTAACTCGACTCGACTTGACTCGAAATTTTTTAACTTGATTCGATTAAAAAGAATTCAAATTGAATCCAGTTGCTAAAATAGGATTCATCAACTCGACTAACTCAAAATTTTTTGACTCAATACGGTACGACTCGATCTAATACTCACCCCTACAACAAACGCAAACACATACATGATTCTTCAGGCATTCAAATTATATATAACCATGTAATATTATAATAGAAAAGTTAACTATATTGATTATTTGGTTTAACTAATAACATTATAAAAATAATATAGAGATAATTTGAATTATAAACATTTTATTATAGTGTAAAAGAAAAAATTCATATACCAAATGACGTTCCTTCTATTTATAGTTTTAAATTATTAAATTAATAAAGTATTTTTAATTATTATCTTTGTAAATAATTAATAAATAAAGCATAAACCAAATTCAACATTCTAAAAATGTAATTAAGTTTCTACTTTTTCCATTCAATTGAATATTTGAATTTTCAGAATATATTAAAAGATCTTTAAACTTAAAAAGAAAAACAATTAAGTTTTTTTTTTGCACTCAATTGGGTATTTGAATTGTAAAATGCATCAAAAGGTCATTTGATAATTAACTTTAATAGTTGAACGTTAAAGTTAATTGCTCTTAATTTTTTTTAGTTAAAGTCAACCTTATGGCATAACCACGGCGTGACATGTGGCAAAAAATTATTAAAATATCAATAAAAATTAAAAAATTATTAAATATAAAAATATTTAAATTTCATTAAAAATTAGAAATTTTTATAAAAATCAAAAAATATAAAATTTTATAAAAATTATAAAAAAATATAAAATGCATCAAAAAGATCCTTTAACCATTAACTTTAAATGTATGATCCCGATTTTTTTTCAATTAAAGCCATCACGTATACAACGCAACGTGACATGTGACGAAAAATGATAAAAAAAAAATCAATAAAAGTTATAGAAAAATTATAAAATGCTTCTTTTGGTATGATAATTTTTATAATTTTTATAAATTTTATATTTATTTACATTTTTATAATTTTCTTACAACTTTATAAAATTTTATAATTTTTTCTATATTTCTATATTTCTATATATATATATATACGATTTTTATAAAATTTTACAATTTTTATAATTTTTAAATGATTTTTATGTTTTTTTCTATTTTAATTAAAATTTAATAATTTTATAAATTTCATTTATTTTATTTTTATCATTTTTTGTCACATGTCATGTTGTGGTTGTGACACTGGTAGCTTTAACTGAACAAAATTAGAGGCGGTTAACTTTAACGATTAAAGGGCATTTTAATGCATTTTAGCAGTTCAAATATCCAATTGAAAACAAAAAGAAAAAAGAAAAAAAAGTAGGGGCGTTGAAAATTCAAGTATCCAATTGAGTGTAAAAAGAAAAATAGAAACTTTAATTGATGCCTTAAACTTATAAAGAATAATCCAAGAATATCTCATATAAATAATTAAATATTTATCCTAAGTATATAAGAAGAAAATGAAAACTTGAGGAAAACAAGCAAATATCAATATTGTTTCATAATGTTTAAGATAGAAATTTAGAATAGATTTATTTGATATTGGTGGAATGATTGGGATATACCGTCATCTTCCCAACATTTTGGTGGACGGTATCAAATGAATCAGACGCATGGAGGAGAGCACAACAGTTGAATATGCCCCCAACAGGAGTGGCCAATGGCCTCATATTCATTGCCTATACACAACTGTATTCAAGAATATTATCACTCACAAGTCACAATCAACCCGTGCCATCATTACTGTATGAATAGTTTCCATTTGCTTTTTACGCTCTTCTTTGCTCCAACTCCCCATTTACTTGCTTCACCTAGCTTCTGTCTCATCTTTCAATGCTACCTACCTTCATGCTCAAGGCTGCAATTTCATTTACTTTAGATCTATCTATCTATCTGCCCTTTTGCAAACCATCTCCATTGCCATTAATACATATAATGGAAATTTCATTTATCTTTCATGATAAGAGAGGTTAGTTTGGACTATACCATTAACTTTTGGGTAATCCAGAAGTCAATACTCTCATAGGCACTTCAATTATCTCATTTGATTTAACTCTCAAACATTTACCAACCAATTACAACTATAGCTTAAATAATTGTATAGTTTGATTTATAGCATGATTTTTTTATAATAATCATATTATAAGTTCTGATTATATCTGGGTTTTTTTACAGATGGAGCTTGAAACTAACTATTATTTCGACAAAGGCAAGCGCACCTATCGAACAGTACTATAGCTGTGGTGAGTCCAAAATATCGTATCCTCAAGGACCAAGAGTACTAGTATTAACTATCTTTTTATTATCTAGCCTAATAATTAAAGGGAATTTATTTTTAATCTAAAATTTAACTAACTAATTT
This sequence comes from Gossypium rotundifolium, assembly GCA_025506655.1. Lineage (NCBI taxonomy): Eukaryota > Viridiplantae > Streptophyta > Magnoliopsida > Malvales > Malvaceae > Gossypium > Gossypium rotundifolium. The sequence goes on from CP106727.1 coordinate 22,558,082, forward strand.
AACTAATTACGAACGCAACAAAGAGTAAATTGAGATAATACTTTGGACAACTTATATGAGATGGACGACACCTAAGGAAGAATCCACCTAGACTTCACTTATTACTTTTGATTCTTGTGATTTATTCACTTGACTTAATCCGTAGAAATCACCTGAATTATATTAATACCTCTTTCGAGGCTATTAACAACTGACTCTAGGTTAATTAATTAAAATCTCTTTCTAATTAAAACCCCTATTGTCGCATTAATTCAATCTATGGATTTGCATATTAGGTTTGACCCTAATCCAACAAATTTTCGTCGCCCTATTTCTAGGGTTGCAATCAACTCCGCTTAATTATGTCGATCTACTCTTAAACAGTGACTTTTGCTCCACTAAATAAGCACATTCGACTTGAATCAATAACCTGAATTATTAAAATAAGAATAAAACTCACAATTAAGAATAAGCACAAATATTTATCTCATAAATCAAATAATAATAAGATCTTTCATAGGTTTCATCCCCTTAGGTATCTAAGGGATTTAGTTCAAACTGGAAGAGGAAAACATCATAAAAGAGGAAAAACAACAAAACATAAGAAAACCCAAAAACTTCTAAAGAACTTGATGGGAGATCCTCAGTCTTGATGGAAATCCTTCTCCTAAGTTGTTCGTAACGACTGTCTTGGAGTATTTTCTCCTTCTACTCGGCGTCTATTCGACGTCCTGTCAACCTCCCTCTTTAGGTCGCCTCCTATGGTGTTTATATAGGCTTTGGAACACCCCTATTGGCCCACAAGTAGCTTATTCCGAATAAAACTCTTCTTTGCTGCGGTAGGGACACGCCCGTGGTGGACTCCTTCGGCCATGGTCGATTCTGCTCACCACACACAGCCATGTGATTTGCCCGTGGTCGATAGTTCAGGCCGTGTGATTTCTAATGTAGGCCCGTTTTGTTCTTTTTTGCCTCGTTTCTCGTTCTTTTTGACTTCCTAAGCTCTATTGAGTATAAAACATGAAATTAAGAGATTATGAGTATCAAATTCATCAAATCTAATGAAAATTCATCCAAAAATAAGCCAAACATGGGTTAAAATATGTTTAAATTACGGTTTTTCACCCTACATTGGCAACAATATCTATACCAATTGACATCACCCTTTCTTTTTATATAGGAATAAAAGGTTTGAGTTGTTTACGGATTGAATCCAATTTTGATGTTTGAAAAAGCTAAATGGTTTGTCTTAGGTCCTATTTGATAAAGTGTTGAAAAAAATTTAATTAACTGGAATTTAATTTTTTCAGCAGCTTTATTTTTTAAACACGTTTCATAATCTACAATGAAAACTATTAGATAAATTTGTTTCTACAAAAAGTGTGAAAAATGTTAAGTAGATAGGAATTTACTTATCACTTAATAGAAAATAAACTCAAATTTTTATTCTATTTTATTTAAATTATATTATCATTTATCAAACAAGTTAATTGTCTTCAGTATTTAATTCAACACTTATTTTTTTCGGTATTTATTTTTTCAACACTCAAAATTTCAGTTAATCAAACATAGCCTTAGTTGAATTATCTTTGACAAGTTTATTGTTATAATAAGAAATGCAACAACACTGGTGGGGAAATAAATAAGCAATCGAAGAGTAGCAAGACACCAAGTTTGTTAGCACAGTTCGAATTCAATAATCTTAGTTCTACAGAGCCTATCTAAGAAAATGAATTCACTCGGCAATTAACTTGGTACAACAATTGAAAGTTCATTCTACCCTTATTCTAATGAATAATTGTAGCCTCTAGGTTTTTCTCAATTGTTATGTCCAGTCTCCTCAAAATCTTCACCTTACATATAAAATACCACTTTAAAAAAAAATGCCTAAATAAACAAGAGGTGTAAATCCACAAAATCTAATACAAAAACAAAATACTCTAAAAAATTCACACATTTTGCATCTTCAATAGGCTATATAAATAAGCTCGATAATTGTCCATGCTTTTCAAAATGAGATAAGGTAACTTGTAAATTTGAAGTTAGATAAAAATTATCACCAAATATTATCATTGCATTTTCAAAAATATTAATTATTTTGAAAAGTCTAATCAACTTGATTCTTTGAAAGCTATAAGATACAGCACTCTTTTAAAGTCTCCAAAATTGCCGCCAATAGATAAAGGATAATACAAATTATTTCTAATTCCTTTTGTCCATTAAATATCATGCATTTGCTGCATAAAAAAAACATTTAATCAATATTATTGAAGACACTTTAATAGATGTTTTTCCTAGTTTGTTTGTACAAGTTTTACTACATTGTGTCACATCGTCGTCCATGCAACTGCTTTGGAGTGGCTCTATCACGAAGATGTTGCATAGGAGTCAAAAGGTGTGACAAAGAGACTCGTTGTTGCCATACCTCTTTGTGTTAGGGATAGGGGCGCTTGAGTCACCTAATCAATCAGACAGTCGAAGGTTAGTAGTGGGAACCCATGTTGCTTTCAAGAAGGATGCCTACTTTGTCTTATCTCTTATTTGCGGATAATGTGATTTTGTTTTGTTAAGTAGATTGCTAGCAAGTATATTGGATCAATGAAATTTTGGATACCTTTTACCAGGTTTCAGGCCATATGATCAACAAACAGAAGGATTAGATCTTCTTCTCTCATAATACCCCAGAATTGACTATTTTAACTATTTTTAGTCATTTAAGGTTCACTATGGTGACTGATTTGGGAAAGTATCTAGGGATGCCAATTTTCCAAAAATGCATTAACACGAACATATTTCAGTTTGGTGTGGACAAGGTGCAAGCTAAGCTTAATGGTTGGGATGCTCGTCATCTCTATGGTGGGCAAAATAACTTTAGTGAAGTCGATACTTCTATCCACCCCTAATTATTTCATGAGCACGACTTGTGTTATCATCTCTGTGTGTTAAGAAGTCAAGAAACTTGCGCGAAACTTAATTTTGTGCTCTAATTCCACAACTAAGAAGTTATCTTTTGTTAGTTGGAAAGATTGTTGTAAATTGATTGATACGGTAGGTATGGGAGTTCAGTGTCTTGGGGTTCAAAACAAGCTTTTCTTACTTAAATTGGACTATAATCTCCTAGCCAATTCATGTGCGTGTATTATGTAGTAAGTACAATGTTAATAGTTTGATTTCAGAGACTGTAGATCGTAGTAATTGTTCTTATATATGCTGCTCTCTCTCTAATATTTGCAATGCGATGATAGAAGGTGTTGTTTGGTCCATTAATAATGGGCATTTGATCAAACTATGCAATGATCGATGGCTTAGGATATTGGCTCGTTGAAGGCTTTCCACACAGGCAGTGAAAGGTTTGATGTGTAACACCCTATACCCGATCCGATCGTTAGATCTAAATTGTAAGGTGTCACATTTGTTGCCAGAGCAATTACAAACAATTTATAAAGTAATTCACATTATTAAATATTCATTTGCAAGCAAATCAATTACAAACAATTTATAAAGTAATTCACATTATTAAATATTCATTTGCAAGCAAATTAAGTATATAAGTGTTGTACATTCATTTCCGAGTCTTATATGAACTTACGAAAGCTTTAATGCCAACCTGAGATCGAATTAGGACTAAAATGTAGTGAGACGCCTGCTCGACCTCCGACCACCGCCTCCACCGGCCACCGCCCATGCCACTGTCACCACCTGCTCCACCACTTGACCTGCAAACAGTAAACGGAGACAAGACAGAAAAGAAAAAAGAGTAAAGAATGGCTATAAAAGCCAGAAAATGTACATTGTAAAGGACCCTTTTTTATCTTTTCGAAATCAATAAAAAATAGAGATTTCAGATCTAAACAGGAAACAGAACCAAAAAGAAAGCAGCAGATCTAAACGCAAAAGAAAAAAAACAACAAAAAAGATCCATTGAAACCGAAAGAAAAAGATCAAGAGGTTATTTTTTACTTTCAAAACTCTTTTATTTTATTTTTTCTTTCTCATGCAGATATAATGGTATAACATAAAAAAAAAAAAAGAAAAAGAAAAGTTACCTTTTTTAGAATTAAATACCATCACAGACGGTGGCGTGACAACAACCAGATGCGGTGGCGGCATACCGCTGAAATCCTCACGGGAGTTCTCCCTACCTGCAGAGAAAAGAGAAAGGAAGAAAGTTTTTTTTAAAACAGCAGGCAAATGATTTTTTTTCAAGGTTAGGGGCCTTAAATAGCCCTTCAAAACGACGTCGTTTTGGGGCTGGCCCTAACGCCCAAAACGACGTCGTTTTACCAGACCCGACCCGATCCGACCCGCTCCAACTTGGGATCCGCGTGTTTTTATTGGAGGGCTAATTGCACTTTTAGCCCCTCCGCTTTTTTATGCTTTTGCGATCAAGTTCTGTTTTCTTTTTAATTTGGCCCGTTAATTTTCAAAGTTTTGCATTTTTATCCCTCTGCTGCGGCGCGTTTTGACTAAAGGGGTTTATTGCCATTTTAGTCCCCCCAGTCCTTTCGCGCGTATAAATGGATCCCTAGTCTTTCTTTTATTTCAAATTTACCCCGAAATTATGCTTTTTTAATTCAATTTGGTCCTTTTTCTATTATTATTATTATTATTATTAACTATTATCATTATTTTACTATTAATACTATTGTTATATTATTATTTATTTTACTATTATCTATTTTTATTTATTTAACATTATTAATCAACAATTTAGTATTTTTTGTTTCTTTATTATTATTATTATTATTATTATTATTATTATTATTATTATTATTATTATCATTATTAACTATTATCATTATTTTATTATTAATACTATTGTTATATTATTATTTATTTTACTATTATCTATTTTTATCGCTATTTATTTAATATTATTAATCAACAATTTAGTCTTTTTTTGTTTCTTTGTTGTTATTATTATTATTATTATTATTATTATTATTATTATTATCATTATTTATTATTATCATTATTTTATTATTAATACTATTATTATATTATTATTTATTTTACTATTATTTATTATTATTATTACTATCTATTTAGTATTATTAATCAACATTATTTTGTCACTATTATTCCTTTACCATTATTGTTAATATTAGTATATTTATACTTATATTTATTTTCTTATTTTAATACTATTATTATTTAGTCACTTTTCATTTGGTTGTTTATTCTTATACTATCTCGTATGCATTTCTATTTTCGTTGTATCGTATCTCATGTATGTCTACTTACACTTATGTAGCAATACTATTTTGTCATCGTCATTATTATTCATTATTTATATACATCTACATTTTATTATTATTAGTATTATTATTCTTATTTCACACCATTATCGTAATTATTTGCTAAGTTATTTTATATCTTACTTTTTATGATCGTTTTGCTTAATGATGTTTTCATTGTTTTATTATATTTATTATCATCATCATTTCTACCATTGTCTTCATAAGCATACTATTATTATTATTATCATTGTTCGATATCATTGTTATTAATTTAACACTACATTGTTAAACAAGAACCATCATATTTCATTTAAAAAATTTTTAAAATAAAGGCAATGTTTCAGTATTTAGAAATTGGGAATAGCGCCTAACGTCTTTGGGTTGTTATTTTCCGCTTGACTAAGGAACCTAACATCCTTTTTAACAAACTTTGTAAATCACGGATAACTTTGATTACGAGAGATTAAAACATCGTGTCCTAACGTGCTGGATGTGATGTTTATATCTTTTCAGAACAAAGAAATCTCAAATTTTAACCCGAGTCTTTTCTCTAAATTAATACGATACGGTGTATTTTATAAAATTGCTACACTTCATTTAAAAAGGATTTTAAAATAAAGGCAATGTTTCGTATTTAGGAACTCGGGAATAGTGCCCTAACGTCTTTGGGTTACGATTTTCCCTTTGACTAAATAACTAAACTTCCTTTTGGTAAACTTCGTAAAATCATGAGGTAGCTTTGATTACTGAAGGTTTGGAATATCATATCCTAACGTCTTTGGATGTGATGTTCGTACCCTCTCGAAACAAAGATATCTCAAAATCCTAATACCTTTTAAAAGACCCGTATTTTAAAATCTTTTCAAACTTCCGACATTAAGACATTAATTAATCATTTTGGTACCAATTTTGGGCGTATCGAGGGTGCTAACCCTTCCTCGTATGTGAATCACTCCAAACCCTATTTTTAAAACTTGCAGACCAAAACACGATTTTAATAAAACAAAATGTTTTATTAAAATAAAGGTGATCCGATCACACCAAATAAAGATCGATTAGCGACTCCGTTTTTTTCATTTTTAAAACCCAAAGTCGAACCCTTGTCGTTTTCCAAAAATGGTTACGACGGACTTAGCGACTCCACTGGGGACCGATTTAGAGAGTCAAGCCATAAATTGATTATTTTCGCCTTTTGTCGGAAGTTTGAAAGTTTGATTTGAAAATTACCATATTTGTATTACATGTTGTTTTAATTGCGGCATTGCATTGCTCGACTGCTGTGGTCACACCTTTAGGTGAAAGTGAGAAACTACTCTTCGTGAGGTTTTCACCTCCGTGCGAGGATAGTGGATCGCCGGATACATCCGTACCTATGTCTTCGTGAGATTTTCATCTCCGTGCAGCCATAGGGAAATGTATTCCCTGAATCGAACTCGGTCTATATGAGCCTATAATGGGTGAAGATCGAGGAATCGCTAGTTCAGGTACCCCTCCTTAGAACCAAACCACATGTAGAAAACCCTAGGAACCCACCTTAGGTAGAACTATGTTAAACCTCTAGTGGTCACCTGGACAGATACTCTATTTTGTTTATTTCTCCTGTGCTAACGTGTTCTGTTTTGTTTGTGATTGCATTGCATTGCATCACACCGTATCATCTTAAAAAGAAGGTGTTGATTCATATTCGATTGCTAAATAGAAGAGTTTATCATAAGGAAATGTGTTACTTGATAAAATGGATTATAATACGGTCGTTCGAACATAGTCCAGGTGAAAGACGAGAGAGGACTGATAACCCACAGAAGAATACAAGACTTTGCCTGAGGATTCAAGCCGACAAGGATTATTGAAGAGTCATCGTGTCTCCATCGCGAAAGATAAGTGAGCGAAGAGGTACGTCCTGGACCAAGCAACAAGGAGCTAGAAGAGGTATCCATTGAGAAAGTTCATGGGGCACGACCATAACATCCGGATACGAAGAAGAGGATTGGTGTTTTCACCGGACTATGAGGATAAAGCCGATATGCAAATTCGCTTTATGTAAAGAAACGATTTTCTAGAAAAGTTCTTCTAATAAAATTGAATTCATAATCAATGCCTCTCTTTCTTTTTACATGCATTTGCATTGCATCATATCACATGCATTAAAATTTGTAGAAAGACCCTAATTAGGTGAAGTTATTTCAGTAATCTAGAAGACATGGATCAAAGAATAGAAAGACTAGAACAAATGCAAAAGGAAATACAAGAACAGATGCAAGAACGATTAATCAAGATACAACAAGATATGATAGAGCGGATGCAAGAGTCCCAAAACAACATGATAAGCCGGTTGGCACAACTATTGGCCAATGAACGAGGAAAGGACACCGCCGCTAGCTCGGGGAATAATGACGACCTAACACCTCCGGGATTTACCGCCAAATACCCAAGCACCACCGAAATATGTCCCCAAAGGACGCCTTTTGTTATCGAGCCACGGTGCGAGTTGAGACCGCAATGCGGCAGACTTTCCGATTGGTTCAGCACAAATCCCAGAAGGTCCGGCTAATCCTATAGTCCCGATCATGATGAAATGGTGAAATGGATAAGGCAAAAGCAAACCTTCCTGCATAACTCGAGGATCATTGCGGATGGTTAGAAGAAAAGTTTAAGGAAATAAATCTAACGACCATCGCTACGGGGTAGACGCTAAAGACTTGAGCTTAGTCCTGGACTCGTGATTAGCCAAAGTTCAAGACCCAGATTTTGAAAAATACAATGGGACCGCTTGCCGGTGCACATCACAATGTTACGTCGACGGATGGCGGGATATGTTAACAATTATCAATCGCTTATTCATTGTTTTCGAGATAGTTTGGCCGGTCATGCGCCAAATGGTACAATCACTTCAAATTAGTACCCAGATCAAGTCGTGGAGGACCTAGCACAGCCTTCCGAAATAATACGAGCACGTAGCGATATAGCTCTGATCGAATCACGCTCCAAAATATGGAGAAAAGCCAAACGAAAGTTTTAGGCAGATGCCCAATGATGGAGGGAAGTAGCCACACAAGTTCAAATGCACCGCTTAGAAAAGAGACAACCATCTTTGTTTGTCAACACGTTGAAAGCTCCTTCATTAATCACATGCGTAAGCGGCCACTAAAAGTTTTTCCGATATTGTCTTTGTCGGGAGATGATCGAACATGCAATCGAGATCGGCAAGATTGAAGCAGGGAAACCACTAGAAGGCTGCTCCTAGAAAAGGGATGACGAGGTGAATAATACAAACATGGGGACTCAAAGTCAATTCTGTTAACCACCAAAAGCGGTGACTCATCGAGTATCAAGGTTCGTCAAGGAAAGAATCTCGACAAGGAAAGACATTGAAAACTCCAATTTACGTCAATCCCTATGACGTATAAGGAGTTGTATCAAAGTTTATTTGATGCATCGTAGTGTCCCCAATATCCAAAATCGATGCAACCTCCGTACCCAAAATGGTATGACCCAAACACTCGGTGTGAGTACCACGGGATCACGAGCCACTCGATAGAAAATTGCCTTACTTTCAAGAAATTGGTGGAAAATCTCATCAACATGGGTATTGTAAAGTTCGATGATGAAGCAGTGGTATACCCGAAGAGAACCGAGAAATAAAAGTTTTCCGGACATCTGCCTTTATGTACTTAGGAGTGTTTTGAATAATGGGACTGTGGAAGAAACATGTATTTTTAAAGCTAATCTAGAGTAATGTGTAAAACACACTTGTTGCTTCAAGCCTGAAAGCAATAAGATTTCTTTTGAGAAGTAGGCTTGTGTCCAGAATTTTTATTTCAATAAAATGCATCTTTTCAAGTAAATATTTTCATTCTTTACATTTCATACTGAATATTTTTCACTCATGACCATACCATACTAATAATCATCCTTAGGATCATTTATTCTTTGGATTTTCGCCACAATGGGCCCCAGATATCAATGACATGAGCGACACTGTTGACTCTCTTTTAGTGAGATATGTATCTAGAGGGATCTAAGGGCTTTGAAGATGACAAAGATTGCGACTTAATTCCCCAATGTAGATCCTACCTTATGAAGTGTCAGCAGACGCTATGAGCTAACGAAGGAAATAAAGATGGAAGCGTGGTTCCCCGTAGGAATAAGGCAAGGCATCGTTGAGCTATTTTCGAATTCAAGATGTTTTCATACGATCATATCGAGGCATGCCAAACTATTAAAACATGGGTATCTTTATTAAGGTTGGGGTTTAAAGAACCCATGTTGTACAATGACCTAGCTAATCAAGAGGCTCGGGCTATTGGTTCACCAAGGAAGGAAATTGCATTTGTTATGCCATAAGTCGAGGAAGATCGCTTTCCATTCTCTCTATAGGAAGCATGGATGTTAATAAGCCGCCTCTCAAAAGCTTTTTCGTTGGTTACCTTGCCAAGAGGGTAAAGGTCGCTTCACATGTCAAAATTACAAAGTCAACAGTTGTCAACTTTAACTTCAAATTCAAAAAAAACAAAAAACAAAAAACAAAAAAAAAAGAAAAGAAGTGTGTGGCGATGCGAAAAGAAACATGATGGCACAAATTTACGGTCTGTTCAAAGATCGACGCCATACCACCGCAAAGAATGGCGGCCTAACCCATTCAAAATTTTTGAAAATAACCGAGACTTGTAAAGGTTGGCATAGAAGTTACCATTTACCTTCTAAGTTTCTTGAGCATTGGCGAGGCTTTCACCGGGCATCCTTGCCATTGAAAAATTGTTGGAAGATAAGATTCCTTTTCCCAAGCTTGGATTGAATTAGATGAAGCGAATGCCTCCAAGAAGCTTGATTGAAAGTATTCAAGAGGTCAAATGTACCAAAACTACACGGGCTTATGACAAAAGGTTCACTCAAGAGAATTTTAGGAAGAGGACTTAGCATCAAGAAAGAGTCTTCTTATCCAAGAGAACTCCAAAGAAAAAATAAATGCTTTATACAGCAAAGAAGGCCTGTTCTAGGGAAACATGAGTGTTAACCTAGATGGATGGCAAGGACCTGCCCAATCCGGTGAGTTCAGATTCAATAAAAAAGTTTTCCAAAAAAACACAAAAAACAAAAACACGAAAAAGGAAAAAAGAAAAAGGAGAGGCCAAGGCGAAAACCCGCAAAGGGCGCTTTGAGACCAAAGGGTACTTGAGTTGAAAACCCGAGAAAGGGCAGCTCAAAATTTTGATCGAAAGTGGGGCATATAGTAGTCTTGCTACGCTCGAAGAAGTATGTTACGTCTTGGGGCATCGACAAAGTACTCTGGATCCCCTAAACACATATTAAGCTCAAAATGGTCCTCAAGAAATTGGAACAGAGAAGCTCAAGTCACGATATCTGGGCCCTTAGTTTCCATTTTATCCATTTTGTTACAAAAACCACCGATAAAATTCCTTCTTAATTACCTTTGTTGGCATTGATTAATTTATTTGTTTGAGCTATGCTCCCAATCAATTTCCTTTTTGTCCATTGTTACAATCTTTTTCAAGCATTTTGCATTGAAATAACGATTAATGGATTAATAATACTTTCATAAAAGGAGTTTTGCATATTACTCTGGAAGCTTCTGAATAATACAAGGACCTGAAATAGGACTATTGTTTAGAACTCACTCAGCTCAAGGTTTGGAAATATTGGAGAAAGATGATTATCTCTTTGGACCTTTTATTAGTTGAACAAAAAGACGATACATTTCGTTGGTGATACGACCTTGACGAGATAACGAGCAACCGCAAACCCATGAGTACAAAGGGATCATTCTCGAGAAAAGAAAATGATACTCTGCATTCATGCACATATCGAGCCTACATATTCGGTCATTGCACGGTGGATCGTGTAATGATCAAATTGATCCTATACCTGAGATTACAGAGGGATGGATAGAAGAAACCAAATGTTATTCTCCTAAATTGTAGTGAGAGATACAAACTTTATGTCTCAGAAGGTACAGTGGAGGGGACCCCAAAATTACAGCGGGGCAAGCTTGTTGAGCAGAATATGATCATTGTTTTTGGGCTTTCTATCAAAGATACTAGCTGAACGAGAAAGCATGATAATGCATTAGTGATAGAACCTTGATGAATTACGAGCAATGACGACCCCAAGCATTTAAAAAGGGATCATTTCATTTTGCATTCATACATTATTTCAAAGCACGTTTAGCTAGGAGCATTCGATTCATTCTGATCATTGCATCCTAATCATTGTCAAAAGATCATTCTCATGACATTCTGCGTTCATGCAAGTGTCGTCCATAACACATGTAGTTAGGAAACTTTGAGTCGTTTCGATCATAACATCCTCATCATTTGCATAAGCATAAGCACACAAAATTAATTCTACAAGACAGGTTCCTCAAAGAACGGTGTAGCGATATTGAAGTTCAGATTTTGTTCCCTCAAGATGGTAGTGGGGCAGACTGAAGATTGAAGTCTTCCTGAAGATAGTAAGGAAGCAAATTGGAAAGTTCAGATTTTGTTCCCTCAAGATGGTAATGAGGCAGACTGAAGAATGAAGTCTTCCTGAAGATAGTAAGGAAGCACATTGAAAAGTTCAGATTTCGTTCCCTCAAGATGTTAGTGGGGTAGACTGAAGATTGAAGTCTTCCTGAAAGTAGTAAGGAAGCAAATTGAGAAGTTCTGAATTCTTATTTCCTCGACGTTCTAGTGGAGTAGGTTGAGATTACAAATCCCGTCTCCCTGGGTTAACAATGAGGATAAATTCTTAATTCTTTGAAGTTTTGGTAGAAGATGGAGACTACGAATCTCTTCTCCTCAATTCTCATTTCCTCGACGCCCGGTGGGAGTAGGTTGAGATTACAAATCCGTCTCCCCGAGTTAACAATGAGGATCAATCCTTAATTCTTTGAAGTTTCAGTAAGAGAAGATGGAGATTACAAATCTCTTCTCCCTGAATTCTTATTTCCTCTAAGTTCCCGTGGAGTAGGCTGAGATTACAAATCCCGTCTCCCTGAGTTAACAATGAGGATAAGTCCTTATTTCTTTACAGTTTCGGTAGAGAAGATGGAGACTACGAATCTCTTCTCCCTGAATTCTTATTTCCTCGAAGTTTTCGTGGAGTAGGTTGAGATTACAAATCCCGTCTCCCTAAGTTAACAATGAGGTTACGTCTTTAATTCTCTGAAGTTTCAGTAGAGAAGATGGAGATTACAAATCTCTTCTCCCTGAATTCCTATTTCCTCGAAGTTCCCGTGGGGAAGCAGGTCGAAGATATCAGTCTGGTGGTCCTTGAGTTTGCAAGGATCAGATTGAAGAAGGCAGGTTTGATCTTCCTGAAGTTGCAAGAAGCAGATCGAAGATATCAGTCTGGTGATCCTTGAGTTTGCAAGGATCAGATTGAAGATAGCAGTTTAGACATTCCTAAATTTGCAAGAGCAGATCGAAAATAAACAAGTCACATCCCATTGAAGTCGCAGCACGAGCAGATTGAAGCCACATATCGGTGGAGGGGATTGAAGCAACAGGATGTGGTGAGCAGGAGTGACGCTACCTGAAGAAAAGCACCTGAAAGGCCAAGACTCGGCAAGGCCGGGCAATATTGGGCTTCTTTTTGTCTTTGCTCTATTCTCGTTTCACGACAATGAGCAAAGAGGGGCAGCTGTAGAAGCCCATTTGCCCGGCCCATTTATTTTTACAACCCAATTACAAAAATAAAACCCAACAATAAAAACCCAAAAATTTACCAGGCCCAATAGGCCCAAAACCCAAAATTAGGGTTCTGGGAACCCTAATCTCCTCTATGCCGCCCCTAGCCTCTGTCTTTTGACCGACCCTTCACCGCCTTTCCGACGCCTGCTCGACCTCCGACCACTTTGCCCACCGCCACCGCCCATGCCACTGCCACCACCGCCCACCACTTGACACCAAACAAGAACTGAGACAAGAGAAAAGAAAAAGAGTAAAGAATGGCTATAAAAGCGAAAAATGTACATTGTAAAGGACCTTTTTTTATCTTTTCAAATCAATAAAAATAGAGATTTCAGATCTAAACAGAAATGAACCAAAAGAAAGCGGCAGATCTAAACGCAAAGAAAAAAACAACAAAAAAAGATCCATTGGGCCGAAAGAAACAGATCGAAGAGGTTATTTTTTACTTTCAAAACTCTTTTTATTTTATTTTTTTCTTTCTCATGCAGATATAATGGTATAACATAAAAAATAAAAGAAAAGAAAAGTTACCTTTTTTCAATTCTACCATCACAGATGGTGGCCATGACGCATGCAGACGGCTGGCGGCCTGGCCGGAATCCTCACGAGTTCTCCCTCAAGAGCAAATGATTTTTTTCAAGGTTGGGGCCTTAAATAGCCCTTCAAAACGACGTCGCTTGGTCGGGCCCTAACGCCCAAAACGACGTCGTTTACGGACTAACCCGATCCGACCCGCTCCAACTTGGGATCCACAGAAATTGGAGGGCTAATTGCACTTTAGCCCCTCCGCTTTTTTATGCTTTTATGCATTAAGTTCTTTTCTTTTAATTTGGCCTGTTAATTTTCAAAGTTTTGCATTTTATCCTCTCTGTGCATGCTTTTGACTAAAGGGTTTATTGCCATTTTAGTCCCCCATCCTTTCACGCGTATAAATGGATCCCTAGTCTTTCTTTTATTTCAAATTTACCTCAAATTATGCTTGACCATGCTCAACGTCACATTATGGCATGGTGACCTAATTTTCATCATATAACCATACTATTATTATTATTATTATCATTGTTCGATATCGACATACATCCGACATAAATCTCAAATTTTAACCCGAGTCTTTTCTCTAAATTAATAACGACGATTTGGTGTATTTTATAAAATTGCTACACTTCATTTAAAAGGATTTTAAAATAAAGGCAATGTAACATCTTATTTATGAAATTTCCAAATGAAACTTTACCCTGCAGTTTCTAAACAAATACATATGCAAAATCAAACCGATTTTCAGTCAAAGCATGTAATCTCTAAGTCTCAAACATAACAAAACACCTTTGATAATGGTCTAGTGTCACATGTAAATGATGCGAATTGCTCAAGAATATATGTTGGTTGAAGTAATAAAGTGATGAGCGAGTATCATTCCACGAGGATCAAATTGAGGCATAAAATTGGTCAAGTTATTGTAATATGATTATTGTTATGGAAAAACTGATGAATAAGATGCTATGGTAAACTAAGGTAAGTATGTAGTGATAATTCAAAGGAATGATGATGTATACGATAGATGGAATTGATGAATAATTGCAAATGTTATGGAAAAAATGAGAGCAAAAATGTAATGGCAATAATGAGAGTGATTATCCAAATAAAATGTAAACAAAGAAATAAACAACTAAATATGATGTGGCAAAGATACTACGACAAAATATAAGGATAGAGTGATGTTGATTGAGAAGGTCGGGTTTACCCAGAATCGACTATTACTATCAATAATGCCTTAGCAAAATCGTATCTACTTTATTGCACAGAAGAGTTTTAAAATGGTCTGCCTCTCGCGAAAGCAAAATCTCAAGTTACCTTGCCCGTGTCTATAGGCTTTTTAGATATCTTGCATGGGTTCCTTCTATATGACCATGACTCTATGTCTAGAGTCCACTATAAGTGTCTATCAAATACTTGCTCATTTCATTAATTTTAATCTAACCAATTTAACCCTTTCAAATTAGAATCAGTTTATAAGTATGCGAACAGTCTTCTATGTCTAGAGGTCGTTGCATTTTAATTAAGAAATAAGAACAATTAATGAAACAGTAAAGTAAATTAGATATACACTGCATCTATAAAAACATTTTAAGGTTTCATCGAAAGTAATCTCAACCCTATAAGATTTAGCTCATGGGTTGGGAAATAAAATTCCAAACCAAAATATTATCTGACATTGTGTTCAACTACTTCAATTCAATATTTTAAAGGAATACTAATGGAAATAACGGAAGAACTTTGGGAAACAACTTTCACTTGCTTAGTCCACACTTTGGCAGCATAATGTCCTGTGATGGCTAAGAAGGACTGCCTTCAACTTCCTTTCCTTTGCTCAGTCGAACCCTTATTCACGCCTAAGGATCTATCCCACTTTTTTTTTGCCATTTGTGAGGTCCACTTCATCGACTTTTATAGATAGATTAGGCTAGGGTCGGCTAACAGCTCGTGATTATCTTCTCCTCTTTTAGGGGGATTTATCTGGTGCAAGTTTGAATTTGATCTGGGACTGCTGCACGAAAAATGTTGGCTTGGTCTTCCCAACATTGCCACGACATTTGTGCTGGCAAATTGTCTGCACTTTGCCTTGACAAAACTTCACTCCTTTATTTCCTCGTTCTAAAACATGATCTTGGCACATCAACACACAAAAAAACTCCATTGCAATCAATTTGTAACACCCTAAACCTGGCCTAGAAGTTTAGACCAAATCCGGATGTCACATTGATCACCAAAGTGATCGTAGGTAATTTTTTTCCAAAACAAGTTGTCACATTGAATTGAAACGTTTAATCATTTAAAATATAGACAATAAAATTACAGTTAATTTTAATATATATAACCGGAGTAAAAATGAATAAAACTTAAAACGGAACTTGTACCACAGTTTTATAAAACCTTACATTTCAAAATCGAATAACAAAGTAGAAGCTGAAAACACAAACTGATAGTTTATTTTCCACTGAGACTATTCGAGATCTCCACATACCGAGTCCAGCGTCAATATTTAGAAATGTACCTGAAAAGGAAACACTAAGAAGGGTAAGCTATTTAAGCTCAGTGTGAGTTTGTATCTAGACTAAAAAAAGAATCACAAAATTTTAACTCTACAGTGCAACAGATTTACAGATATACATAGAGTTAGAAGGAAACTTGGAACTAACGTCCTAACAGAACATATCACCCAAACACACCCATATCACTCACAGACGAGCAAAAAACAGTCAGATAGTCTATCACCCATAACATACAAATAGATGCATATGAAATGCAATTAAGTAATATAACCCACCCATCCAACCAACACACTTATCCGTCCCTCGATCACACCCCATAAGAGCTGTTTAAACTCATCCAACCAAAACACACCATATAGGACCTTGAGGGCCCATTCAACCCAACATACCATATGTGAACTAAGCCACTCAGATATCAATACGCAACAGAGCTGGCGTATGTGCTATACAGTGTAATGCGATAATCCGCTGTATAGACATGTTGCAGTTTAAACTGCCAGATCAGATAATGGTTTGTAGCAAAGCTGACGTACGTACGGTACAGTGTGGTAAATCGCTGTATGAATAAGCTTGCAGTTAAACTACCAGGTCAGAACAGATATAGTCTTATTTCTCTTCACAACCTAACCCAAAATACTTTATGCAAGTGCATGTATGCATTCAATCTCGTAGAACAGTGACACATTAACAGACAGTCAAACAGAACAGATATGTACACACATACACCCAGTTAACCGGGTTCAGAGTCAGACATCTCACACATAAATTACAAACAACACTTAAGCTGCAGCCAAATTGGAGTCTTAACTACCCTTACTAAAGCTTAGCCAAGGGTTAAAGCACACAGACACAATTTATCAGAAACACACAGAGAACCAAAATAAGTGTCTTAGAACCACACACCCATGTGTTCTGGCCGTGTGGAAATGCCTAGGCCGTGTGGGATGTCAAAGCCCGTGTGAAGAAGGGCACACGACCGTGTGGTTGAGGTACACACCCATGTGAAGAGAGGCACACGGCCGTGTGACTGAGGCACACGTTTGTGTGACCAGGGACATGGCCGTGGGCCGGCTGTGTAACTCTCTGTTCATTTGTACTAAAATAGAGTCTGAGGTGAACACGGTACGTGTGAGTCTCGACACTCATGTGGGATCCCTAAATCCCTAAATTAGCCATACGACCTTGTGACACCAAATCACTCAAACCCTAATTCCCAAAATCACACGCCCGTGTGCCCAAGGGACACGGACCGTATGAAAAACGGCAAAAATCCCCAAATCGGCCACACGACCTTGTGGCCAGGCCGTGAGCCGCCCAAATTAGCCCAAAAACCCTAATTCCCAAAAGCACATGGCCATGTGTATCAGAACACGCCTGTGTGGTCACGAAACCACCTTAAAATAGCCCCGAAAAATGTACTTCCCACCACGAAGCACTCCCTAGACCTCAATATTCGAAATTATACCAAATCATACAAACTCTAAGCATAAGACAATGATACAACATCGAAAATAACAGATTTGTGAACACTCACACATACGTTGTCGACTTTTCATAAAGTCGAAATAAAATTCACAAATAAACTAAAAGAAGATACAAAACCCACACCTGGTTCGTAATCGGAGACGTTCAGACACTGACTTGACGACGGAGGATCGAAATTCCTGAGATCAGCCAGCAAAACTGTTTTTGAAAGTTAATTAAAGGAAAAAGTAGAAGAGAAACAAAAAAAAAAGAAATAGAGAGAAAAAAGAAGAGGAGAACGTACAGGAGAAAGAAAAATAAAATAAAATTAAATTGTTAAAAATAATAAATAAATAATTATAATCCTAATAATAAAACCAATTATTAATTAATAATTAAAAATTAATTTTCTATTTAACAAAATAAAAATATATTACTTAAAACGCACACCTAAATACTCAAACCCGAACCCAGAACCCAGAACCCAGAACCCAGAACCCAGAACCCAGAACCCAGAACCCAGAACCCAGAGGTTCACTAACACTCACTCAACCACCAGACCAGCAGGCCCATTCTGTCACTTAAACACACAACCAAACACAAAAGCGCAACCTTCTCACTGACCCTAATCACAAAAGTCAAAACTTCTAGCCCCAAAATTTGGTGTGTTACACAATTAAAAGCACCTAATTCCAACATAGTCCAAGTCCTAATGCAATATTAAAAATGCTAACTAAAATGTCCTACAATGCAACACAATGTACTTAAGTACAATTAATTAGCTAGGTCTAAAGGCATGAAATATAACTCTTTTCAAGAGTTGTCATCTAGCAATACCATGATACCTATAAGTTAACTAATTGGTACAATTCATTCCAAACCTTCAAAAACATACTTTTTTAGCAAGGCCATTGGCATTTACAACATTTCATACCATTTCCAACCATATTTGAATACATTTACATGTTATATTCAATTAACCAAGTTCATACATCAACCTTTTAAACCAAAAGTGTATATAAACATATTTTTGTACCAATTTGACTCAAACTAGGTATATATCATACTTGACACTAGAACAAAACTCATACAAATTTTGTTGGGTTGGGGATTGCTTTCGAGATGTTGGACCAACTGATCGAACTACCGGTAATCCGCTTTACCTGCGCATGGAGAAAATAAATCGTACGCTAAGCAAATACGCTCAGTGGTATTTCCATGATTCAAGTCAATATAAACAAATTAAACATATGCATAAATCCATATCAATTTCAATTTATAACCTAATTTCATGCCATTTTATGCCACAACACTTTCATTTTCAAATCACTATGTATATGACCAAACTTATAACCAATTCATATGTATATTCATGCCAAAACTTACAATGCTACTTAATTTGCACAAATCCATTTCATTTTTTCCATTTAATACATAAGTACCTAACATATCTTTCATACTTATATACAATCCTTGGTTTCCTTACATGTATTTATGCTAAATTTTCATCTAATCGTTTCATTCATTTACAAGCCTAATAGCTCATTCATGTTTAATCGACCCCTATGACTTGTTTTCAATTTATTTCGCATATTGTCACATATTGAAATTCAATGGCATTTATCAATTTACATATTATTTATCAAATCTCATGCTTATAACCCTATTAACCAGACACAGACTCAAACGGATATGCGGATCTGTCACCCTAGGTTGCCCGGCAATGATGACGCTGTACATGTACATATTACTATTGGCAAATGTCCCATATTGTAGTAAACATGTAACTCTTTTCTATTTATTTAAACGATGAATAAATAAATAAAGTTAATTTCTTATTTCACTATTTTGTCTTTTATATTTTGCATGCATAGCGAAACTGTGACAAGCAAATATTAGCTCATTGATTGTCTAAGTTCAAACTGAAGATAAGTGCATTGTAAGAAAGTTTACATTGTGAGAAAAAACAACTTACTTCAGTAGATAATCTAAATAAGTCCTTAATCCCGTAAAATAATCGAAGTGAGCATTTGATTCAAATACTGAGAAGGATTATTATGTCTTCTACAATTCCAATTGAAGAGATGGCTAGTCTTAGCTATCGGAGCAATTGACTCCACGAGTAGAGACATAGATGTATTTAATTTGTAGAATGATACATTGGACTGGACCCAAAATGAATTAATTCTAAATCCGTTTGTGAATTAATTCGGTGTGATTTACTTAAATCTTGATTTAAGTCACTGACCATGCAGTTGCTGCTTCAACCCAAGTTGCTGCCTTCATCGCGGCCAGCGGTTGATCACCTTTTTTACCTGAAAATGGCACCAAAGTTGAGCTGATTTGGGTTTCTAGTTAGGGTTTTCTTTCAAATTAAAGTTCATAAAATGGTATCCGAGTTTAAATGTTTTAAAATCCCTGGTTTACTCCATGAAATCGAGCTTAAAAAAGCTCAATTGCCAAAAAATTTGAGTCCAATTTCAAATGATTCGAAAAGCAGAGCTTATTTGTGATGGGATCATCGTTAATACATTGCAAATCAAAATCAAAATCGAAACTTTGCCGTAATGGCTTGTCTTGGTAGTACTTAACGATGGAGCAAATCATAATCCCAATACAAAATCAAAGCAAAGGCAACCCAAATAATAAACATGGAATCCTAATAAAAAAAGAAAACCAAAATCAAATTCACCCATTGGGGAAATGGAATCAAATCCCAAAAAACAAACCCTAACCGAAACTTAGTTTTGCAAACCCGAAAAAAACCCCAAAAAATCTTAGATTTGCAATTATGTTTATCATATGAGATTAGACAGTAGAGGTGGAGGTAAAAAAAGAAAAGAAACAAGAGGCTAAGTAGCGGTGCACATTGACTGGGGGCGAGGCCATTGACGATGGTGGCTCAATTCGACATCAGAGAGCAGATGAAATATAGCGGGAAAATCCATAGCCAACTATCTAGCGTTAGAAACTCCGGATCTTCATTCGGCGATCCTAATGGTGGTAATGCAAACCAAAACATGATGTACCACATACCAAAGACAGATGGTAATCTGACGATGTAAAAGGGAGATCAGAGAAAGAAAGAGATCGAAGCTTTGGCTTTTGTTTCATCAAATTTGGGTTGGATTCTTGGAAAACTAATCGATGATTTGAAGAGAGGTGGTGGAAAGGAGTGTTCTGATGGTGTTCGATCAGAGCTTAGACGACGATGACAACTAGGCTTCATCGAAGGAAGAAAAAATAAAGAAATGGAAATTGGAAGGAAGAAAAGGAAAACCTAGAAAAAAAATGGAAAAAAATGGAAATAGTTTTTAAAAATATTATTTTATTGATTTTTAATATATTTTAAAATTATGACATCACGATGATGTCATTATACCACGTGTCATAATTTTATTCTGCCACCTGTCTCAAACTTAACAACGTTAAAAAAAAAAAAATACCAATCAACTTCAATAAGCAAAGTTAACATAAATTTAGTAATAATTGCATGTATGCTCTCAACTTCTTCTAAATTTCGTGAGTGAAAATTATGATATAATATAATTTGTGGGAGAGAAGAACTGTGTGGACGTTGGAGTTCATAATTGTAATCACAAACTTCCCATCAAATTGGTGCAATGAAGCCAGCGAATCAAATGAGATAGCGATTGTACCCTTCGCCGGCCATCTTTAATTAGGATTATACTATTATTGCATACATGCATTAATTGTAATATATAACTATAAATGGAAATGAATTTATGGAAATAAAATCATAATCAGAATTATTATTTGGAAAAGCAAATCCCTTTCATTAGTATGACTGAAAACCTTACCCATGCCATTTTTATAATTGAAGAGATTTAGACACCGGTACATTTTGGGTTATACGTTATTAGTTATTAAATAAGGGATAAACTTTCGTTTTGATCACTTAATTAAAAAAATTACAGTAATTAAACTGTTAAAAAATTTTATTTAAGTTATTGGATAGTAAAAAGTGATGCTATATGACATTTTCTGTTTGCGCTTTTTGTACCAATCAAAATTTCTCACCAAAATTTCCAAGAAAACAGAAATGAAAACAGCCTTTGAAACCAAAGAGAGCCATAGTCTCCCTCTCTTAATTTGTCAAAGATGATCTTTATATTTCAATTTAGGCAACTGAAGCCTAAATTGTTTACTTATAAATTGATGAACTATAAACTGTTAATTTCTGATAACGCATTGCTGTTAAATTTAATACTCATTTAATTTCTTAAATTACATAACATACAAATATTAAATTCATACTTAAACAATCCTTTACCAACCTGTTTGATAAGACTATTAAATATTAATAAAGACAGCTTCAAATATTGTCTCCACCGATTTTTCCAAGTCGCGGCTCATGAATTGTGGTCGTTACCATTAATGTTCAGACAATGCTAATTTATTTGGGTACATTATTACAAAATACTAATTAGGAAGGCTATCGCTTTACTTGAAAGTACATTAATAATCATAATAAATTATTAAACACAATAATTCAAGTACATGTGTTTATTAGCAAGGCATAATGATAAATTTACTTTTTAATGGTTTTTTTTTTTTCACCCTAATTTTTTTTATTACTTTTTAGTTAATATTTTTTAAGATAGAAACCTTAACAAGATTGTCTAAACTTTCTTTTGAAAATCAAATTTTATTTTAAAAACGAAATTGAGAGTTGCCACTAATCTTTTTAATGAGGTGTGATCGGATCACCTCGTAATTTGATTTATCAAAGCAATGTTTTTCAATCTACAAAATCCAAAAAAAAAAAAACGGGTTTAGGAGTCGGTTACGCACAAGGAAGGATTAGCACCCTTATGTCGCCCAAAATTGGTATCTAATTGATTAATTAAAGTCTTGATGTCGAAAATTAAATATTTGAAAATAGTTTAAAATATGATCACTCTTTGTATTAATGTTAATTTTACTAAAAAAATATTAAATAAATCGAGAAGTATGTTGAAGAACCTTTCATCTCGAGGCAACAAAATGTCACACCTTGTAAGTTAGGACATGACACTTAAAATACTCGAGAATGAATTTGTCTTTATATTTTTTATTTGAAATCTCACATGTTTTAAAAGGATATTCGGTTATTTACTCCCAACGAGAAAAAATCGAAACCCCATAAGTTAGGGCACTACTTTCTCGAGTTTCTAAATACAAGACATTGCCTTATTCTGAGAAAACTTTCCTTTTTGAATAATATCAAATGTAATATTCAAACGATGCATATTTTTTATTTGGGACATAATATAAAACGACCTATTATGGATAAATACATTCAAATGCGATTTTTTGACGTAATTTTAACAAAATGAGATAAAATAGTTATGTAGAAAATGGTACGATGATATATGAATTAGATTAAAAGTACAAATTGTAATAACATGTATAAATAAATAATAATAACAATAATATATAAAATAATAATAATGATACTAATAATAACAAATAATCTAAATCTTCAAAGGTATACAAATTAAAATTGAGAATAAGCAAATAAACAAAGAAATAAAGGAATTTTAAATAAAATGGTTTTAAAAAATACTAATACTAATACTAATACTAATACTAATACTAATAATAATAATAATAATAATAATAATAATAATAATAATAATAATAATAATAATAATAATAATAATAATAATAATATGAAAATGCCCCATAAAATGAAATAAATCAATTTTGAATATTAAAAAAAGGAATAATAAATAAATAGATAAATAATAAATAAAATAATATATAAAAAATCATAAATGGCCAAAATTAAATAAAATAAATGTCTAAAGGACTAAATTGAAGTTTAAACGGAAATTTTGGGGCAAAAATCGGGAATGAAAATAAGGTAGAGGACCAATTTGTAATGTGCAAATGAGATGGAGGACCAAATGGGGAAATATTCCCTATCCTCCAAAACGCGGCCGTTTCAAAGGACTAAAATGAAATGAATGCAAAATTGTTGGGCGAATTTAAAAAACAAAAGTCTGGATCACAAATTAATAAAAAAACGAAAGGGCTAAAAGTGCAATTAGACCCTTTCGCAAAAACACGCGGACCCTGAGGTTGGAGCCGGTCGGCCCCCTAAATGACACCGTTTTGGCATTAAAGGGGCCAAGTGAAACGGCGCCGTTTCACCACTGCTATTTAAAGCAAAAATTTTTCCAAACTTTCATTTCAACCTTGTTTTAAAAAAAAACTGAAAAAAAAACTCTCCCCTTTCTCTGTAGCAGGCCCTATCCGTCCTTGGCTCCGGCCATCGGCCGCCGCGCCAACCTCCGGGAAACTAAAAAGTTTTCTATTTTTGTATTTTTTACATAAAAATCCGGCCCGAGGTAAAAAATTCAAAAATGAACCCAAAACCATCGAAGAGACAAAAAACCTTTCGGTTTTCGGTATGTTCCGTCGCAGCCTTGGCCGAATCCCAAGGGATTCGATGGCTTTTGGAATCGGAGGACGCCGACGATGGTGCGGAGACCGAACGACGGGTAAGATAAGGTTTTTTTTTAATGTTTATTTCTTATTTTGCCTTAAAAAATAAAAAGTAAAACAATAGATAAAAAAAATCACCTCTTGGCGATTCCTGTTCTCTTTTTTTGATTAATCGTGTGTAATACAATCTGTTTTTTCATTGTGGCTTTATAGCCGAATACAAAAATTTGCTACTGTTTGCTTTTCTGTTTCTGCTTGTTTCGTGTTCTGTTTCCCCTCTTTTGCAGGTGCTGGGATTAACTAGGAAAAGTCTTACTGTTTTGGTGCAAGGCGGCAGGCGGTCCTCGGGACGAGGCACGAGCGACGCACCCGAGGAGGAGCGGCACACATGGGGGCTAGGGTTAGGTTTTCTGCCGAAAATGTTTAAACATTTTGGGCCATTGGGCACTGTAATTTTTGGGTTGTATTTAATTTGTTTTGTAACTAGACTTTTGTTTTGAACTTTATTTTTTATTTTGGGTTGTATTTAATTTGATGGGTCCGAGCAAATTGGGTTATTATAAAGATAACTAAAATTTTAATGGTGACTACTTGCCTAACAATCCACGTGTATTTTATAAAAATTTAAATAAATTAATAAAAATAATTTTAAAATTTTAAAATTCTTAAAAGATTATCCTTGTATGTGGAGGATACACAAAATATGACATGAATGCCATTAATTTTTTTAATAATTTAATTAGCTTTTTCATCCAAAGTAAAGGAAAGAAATTCATATATAATTATATAAAAGAGCATTGGAGAGAATTTATATCTACAAAGAAAAACAAATTATTTACCTAATTATCAAATAAATTATCATTTATATATAGCTATCATTTGGTGAAGCATTAAAAACGAAAGTGATTGATTAAATAGTTGAAAATGGCGTGCTTGGAATACATGATTAAACACTCAAACCAATGAAACAAAACATGCCAAAAGTATTATTAAAGTAAACATACATTTATAAATTGCCTAATTAAGCTTTCAATTTTCTCACCGAGGCATGATCACGGCCTTGAGAGGGTTCTTCATCACAACTGTGAAAGAATATGTCTCAGTCAAATCCGGTGGGGCACCCGGAACTGGAACCCACTTGAATGCTTGAACCATCCTTGCTATCAACAAGTTTATGTGCAAAATGCCTAGGTTCCAAGCCGGACAAATCCGTCTCCCTGCCCCAAACGGCACCATTTTCACCGCACGAGTCCCGGTGACGTCGACACCGACCCCGTCACCGTGCAAGAACCTCTCGGGTCGGAACTCACCTGGATCCGACCATATATCTGGATTCTCAGTGATCCATGCAGTGTAGAACTCGACGTGAACCCCTGCGGGGATTGTGTAGCCACCAAGCTCAGTGTCTTTTATAGCTGCATGAGATAGGAGGAAATGGCCCGGAGGGTGTCGCCGGAGCGTTTCTTTAACGACGGCTTCGAGGTAAGGCATTTTCTCTATATCTTCTTCTTTGATATCACCATCTTTGCCTACACAATCCACGATTTCTTGGTAAAGTTTCTCTTGGATATCTTGATTCATTACCAAATTAAGCATGGCCCATTCAACTGTCGTGGTACTCGTATCGGTACCGGCACTGATCACCTCTGAACATAGAGTGACGTACTCTTCTTCCCCAACGGACCTCGGGTTGGCGGCTCTAGTCCGAAGAGTGAGTCTATATAGGCTGCACCGATTGGACTCACCATTTCTTGGTTAGGGTTTTGACCTTTCTCAACAAAAGCTCTCCGGTTCTTTATCAATGGAGCCAAGCACTCCAATTGCCTCTTTCTTAGTGCTTTGGCCTCTTTCATTTGCCGACGAAACAACGGAGTGAGGATCGGCAAGAAATCCGGTAGCTGCGGCGATGTTACCAGCATTACGTCTTTGAGTATGCTTTCGATTTTCTTAATCCGTTCTTCGGAGATTTTTGCACCAAAGCATAAACAGATCAAGATGCTACATATAGTGAGCCTGCAATTGCTCATTACCTCCACGAACCCATTCTCAAAAGCCTCACTTTTGATCCTTTTCATATGGTTTTCGATTGCCCATTTGCGGATCCAACTACATTGCTTCACTCTCGTAGGGGTTATCAGCTCGGTGACGAGGTTCTTGCGCAGGGTTCGCCAGAGAGGTCCGTACTCGGCGGAGTTGATAGCGCATTTCCCGACGCTAAACACGAGCCGGATTGGGGAGTCCGGCGGACGGGAAGCGAAAGTGTGGCCTTTTTGAACCAAAGCTTCATGGATGAGACTCGAATCTGTGACAATCACCATGGTCCGTTGCCCCATTCGCAAGGTGAAAATTGGACCGTATAGTTTACGTAGCTCACCTACTATAAAGACGTAATGTCGACGTTGGAGAATGATTTGGATCAGGTTTCCAACGAATGGCCAACCAGGCGGTCCTGGAGGGAGGTTCTTAGGGCCGCCGCCAGCGACCGACGAGTACCGCCACCATAGACGGATGAAAATAAGTGCCAAACCGATAATGAAAAGGTTCATCAACTCCATTTTTTCTCTAAACAAGGAAAAAAGGGCCCGGGGGGGGGGGATGGAGGAAAGGGAGTGGCTAGTATGCAACAAGGGAATGAAAATTTCGTGGTAGGTTTTATAGAAGATGAAAAGAGAGTGAGGATTAAATGAAATCGTTCCACCAGCTATCCGTATATTAATTTCTTCTATCTTTCTGAATGTGAACAGATACAAGTCAAGTTATAAGAATCAACAATCACTAAAATATAATATGGCAATGGCAAGTACATATTTTATAATATTACAGCTAATTTTATCAATCAATGGCAATTGTGTATCATATATATTTGTGCACTAACAAACGGTTAAAAAAAAAAAAAAAAGCGAAAATAAATTACTTTTCTGAATATCCGAACAAAATTAATGTGAAGAGGAAGGAAGATAAATGTGATAATTCCAATATTTGTGCTAAATGCTCGGCCATTTAGTTGTGCAGGTGCCGATTTAGTTAGTTACTTGTTTGATCATAAATTGGGGGAATCCGATAGCAATAATGGATGGATGCCTACCTACGTGGGATGTGGGTACGTAGGCTATAGAGGGGATTAGTTGGTTTTTAGAGTTTGTTAATTAACTAATAAAGTAGGTGTTAAATATAGATAATCCTCAAAACTTAAACATCCTAACAAGTATGTATTATAAATTTGTAATAAAGTTGGTGCATGTACATACATTTAATTATAGTTTGATTGCATTTATGTACGTGTATATATATATATATATATTTAAGAAAAACTTAAAATAGGGATTAGGTGGGAAAAGATTATTGGTGTGACATTGTAGGCAGTGGCTATCAGCAATGTAAGACGACAACCATTGGTGAACTTGCCTGACCTAAAATGGTAACCGGCAGTTAATGTGTAAGGGAGCTGCTTACCTGTAACTTTTAATGAACCATATGCAAAACTTTCAAGCTTTACTTATTTTATATATTCATTTCTTATTTTCTAAAACAGTACTACTATATTTAGATATTAAATAATGTTTTGTGATAAGAAAGAAAAATTGAACTATGGAGATATGGGACCAAAATGAAAGCACATGGCTATGCCCTCTTTATTTGCCATTTTTTTGTGGAAGTCATTCCTACTTCATTTTTTTCAATGTCCTCTTTTATGTATAAGCAAAAGGTTAAACATATATATATATATATATATATATATATAAATTCAATTTTACTTCAATTTTTTTACTTATAAATCATATTTAAACTATATTCTATTACACAAAGTGGTTTATTACCCAAATTACTCTAAACATTAGGAAAAACTCTTAACCAAACGTATATGTTTAAAATAAAACTAAATTAAAAAAAAGAATAGAATTAAATTAAATTATAAAAAATCAAATTAAATTAAAACTTTTCAAACAAAAAATTTACACTCTTTTCTCCCCATAATTATTTCATCTATTTTAATTTTTTTTCAAATTAGTAGATAATATAACGTCCCAGATCGACTTTCTGAACGAGGATGGTACCAAAAACAGAAATCATTTCATAAAGACAAAGACATTGGTTTTGATAGTTAAGTCAATCAATATGATTTAAATAAACAATCTTAAAATGATGTTTGGTGAAGTAGTATATTTTAAAACAAAACTAAAGGAAAATAAAGATGAAATTTTTCAAACTGTCGCTCAGTGGATTAAATATCTAAGACACAAATCAAAAGGGAAAATAATACTAAGCTTTAATTCAAATAACACAAAGGTAAATAAAATGGCAAAGTGCCATCATTGGTTACGTACAAATGATTCAATAAAAGAAATTCAAATTCGCTTTTTCCGTTCAATTACAAGAGACTTATACCATTGTCGAAATTATTTTTTTTTTAAAAAAAATTAGGGATTGACTTTAAAAATGAAAATGAAGTCATCACCAATCTTTTTGAGGTGTGATCGGGTCACTTGAAATTGATCATTTTAATAAAAAACATTTTGATTTATTAAAACAATGATTTTGGTCTACAAAATTCGAGAAAACGGGTTCAGGAGTCGGTTACGCACGAGGAAGGATTAGCACCCTCGTAATGCCTGAAATTAATACCTAATTGATTAATTAATGCCTTAATGTCGAAAATTTGATAAGATTTTAAAATACGATCCTTTTGATTTTTAAACCTTATGTCCTTTAATTTTAAATGGATATTCAATTATCTAGATTTTAAAAGAAAAATCGAAATTCAGTGAGTTAGAGCATGATCTTTCGAATTTTCCAAACACTGAATATCCTTTGCTTTTTAGAAATCCTTACCTCGAGATGACAAAACGTAGCATTCAGTGAGTTAGGACACAATATCTTAAATTCCCAAGAGTAGGTTTTTTTTATTTAAAAATTCATATGTTTTAATTTCAAGAAGAGTACTCAATCATTTGGACTTAATGAGAAAAAATCAAAATCCAGTAAGTTAGGGCACGATTTTCTCAAAACTCCCAAATATCGAATAATGCCTTATTTTTTTAAAAAATTCATGGATTTTGAAATATGAAGGTATATTTGGCCACATTAATAAATAAAGATCAATGAATTTTTATAAAAAATAACAAATCTAAAAACAAATAAAAAAATGTACCAAGCTTTCAAATAATAATGGACAATGTTAAAACAAACAATGTGAAAGAAAAGGATTTTGAAATCGACAATAAAAAGCAATTTAAAAATAAATTCATGTATAAAAATTTTAAAGTATGTAATATATGTAAAAGTTTGAAATAAATCCAAAAAAAGATAAAAATAAATAATATATAAAATAGTAATATATAAATGAATTTTAAAATAAATATTATGTAAGAAGTAAGTTTAAATAAGTAATATATAAAACAATATATACATCAATCTAAATAAATAATATACAAAATGACTTAAAGAAAATGATATGTGACAAATCCTAAAAAGATACGTATAAATTTAAAATAAACAATATTCAAAAACTTAAAATAGATAATATAAAACGGTTTAAAATGATATAAAATAAAACTACTTTAAAATAATCGTTATATAAAACAATAAGAAAAATGAATGATATATAAGATAATTTAAAGTAATAATATAAAAAACTTAATCAAAATAAAACTATTTAAAATAAGTAATATCAAAATAATAAAATAAAAGCGACTTGAAATAAATACCACATAAAATTTGGAATAAATAAATAAAATACAAATTTGTAAAAGTGTGAAAATAAAATAAATCTCTATCGAAAATAATAAACAAACGAATAAAATAAAAAAGAATAATTAATAATTAAACAATTAAATGGATAAATAAAAAAGGTTGAAAAAAACGAAGATGAATGAAGAATAAAATAAGAACAAACCATAGAAAATAAGAACGCAAGAGGGAGAGAAATTTGAGTGAATGCTCTCAAGAATTCTTATTGTTTCCCCAAAACTCAAGTCCCTTTACAATGAAGGGAGATGCCTCTATTTATAGCTGAGCCTCCCTAAATTCAACGGTACAGATCAATTACATCAACGACTAAGATTAAAAGGTATCTACAAATTAAATCTCTAATATTACAAAATCATATCTTCTAAGATTGCATATCATATCTTCTAAGATTGCATATCATATCTTCTAGGATTGCATATTATATCTAAGATTTGCATATCATATCTTCTAAGATTACATACCATATCTTCTAGGATTGCATATCGTATCTAAGATTTGCATATCATATCTAATGTCGAAACCATTTTTATATTTCAAAGAAAACGGGGGTCGACTTTAAAAAACAAGAACGGGAGTCGCCACCAATCCCTTTTTACTTAGGTGTGATTGGATGACCTTATAAAATGTTTTATTTCAAAACATTGATTTTGGTCTACGGAATACAAGAAAACGGGTTCGGGAGTCGGTTACGTACGAGGAAGGGTTAGCACCACTACAGCAAAATAGACTTTTAGCGGCGTTTTTAGTGGTGTTTTAAAGAAAAACGCCGCAAATAGAAACCATTAATGATCAATTGCGGCGTTTATTTATAAAAACGCCGCTAAAAAGGATATTTAGCGGCGTTTATTCTTAAAACGCCGCTAAAAGTCTGAGCATTAGCGGCGCTTCTGGAAAAACGCCGCTAAAAGTCTGAGCATTAGCGGCGCTTCTGGAAAAACGCCGCTAAAAGTCTGAGCATTATATTCTCATGATTGTTTAGGGTTTATGGTTTAGCATATATAGTTTAGTGTGTAAGGTTTAGGAGCTATTTTAATGTTTAGGGATTATGATTTATGATTTGTGGATTAAGGTTTAAGGATTTAGGGTTTAGGGTTTAAGGGGTAGAGTTTTAGGGTTTAAGGGTTAGGGTTTAGGGTTTGGGGTTTTAGAGTTTATGGGGATGTGTTAGGGTTTCATGGGTTAAAAGTTAGGGTTAATGGGTTGAAAGGTAAATGGTTATTTAAGGGTTTGGGGGTAATAGGGTTATGAGTTAGGGGTTAGGGGTTAGGATTTCATAGTTTATGATTTGGGGTTTGGGTTTAGATTAATTTAGTGTCTTTTAATTTATATATTAAATAATTTATTAATGTATAATTGTGAAAGATATAACATTAATTTTAATACATTAAAATTATGATTCTAGTTTTAATTATTTAAGAGAAAATTATTTGTTAAAAGTTACAAATTGCTAACTAAACAATTTAGAAGTTACAAATTAATTAATTATGAAAAGTTACAAATTGCTAACTAAACAATTTAGAAGTTTTCATTTAAGTTACAAATTAAGCTATTAAAATTGATTTAGGGTTTAATGTTTAGTATGTTAATTTCATGATTTAGGGTTTGTTATTTTGGTATATGGGTTTAGTGTTTTAAAGTTTGTTGTTTGGGTTTATTGTATATTGTTTAATATCTTAGTGTTTACCGGTATTAAGGTTTAAGTGTTTGTGGTTAGGGTTAAAGTTTAGGGTTAGGGGTTTAGGGGGAAATGGTTAATGGGGTAGGGTTTTGAGTTTAGGGTTTATGGGTTATGGTTTATGTGTTTAGGGTTAGGGTTTGGAGGGAATGGCTAATGTGTTAGGTTTTTGATTTTAGGGTTTATAGTTTAGGGTTTGGGGTTATATAATAGGGCTTGGAGTTAAGTTTTTAATTTATATATTAAATAATTTATTATATAATCGTAAAAGAGATATTATGAATTTTTATATAAATTATAGTTTTTAAACCTTTTACTTCATATTTTGGAATTTTTAGTTTGTTTTCTTACATAAAAAATTATATAAAACTTATGGCATGTATCTAATTCTTTTAAATTAATATGACTTCGAATTAAGTTTGAAAATTTATTTATTAAAATTTTAATATTTAATAATAAAAATTAATTTTTAAAATTTAATAATAAAAATTAAAAATTAAAAATTAAAAATTAAAAAATTAAAAATTAAAACTTAAAATTTAATATTTAATATTTTACTTAAAAAGTTCAATACTCAAAATATAAAAAAATAAAAATTCAAAAAATAATAATCGCACCATAATAATTTTAAAAGAAAAACATAAAAAATATAAGTTAAAATTGTGTAATAGTAAAAATGGAGTCAGTAGTATGCGTTTTTAGCGAAAATGCCACAAAAATAAGTTATAGTGGCGTTTTTAAAAAGCATAAAAATTCGATCATTTTCCCCGATTTTATTTCCCCAAACCTAAATTTCCTAAGTCCAAAATTTCTACATCGGTTTCTCAAAATTTCTCTACATCGCATGAGGAAACCCTTACTGTCTTTGCTAAGCAGAGTGAGCCGAACAAGCAGGACCTATGGTGTTCTGGCTGAAGGCAGCTCTTCTTCTTCTTCTTCCTCTTCTAACCATCTCATCAACCTTGAATACGAATATACTGCCCACAAGTTAGTTCTTTTCTCTCTTTTTTCATTTGATTCATCCGTAATCTTTTATCAAACAAAGAGATAAGGCTAATAGGGATCAAATATCATAATAATTTAAAGTTTGGTGGAGACTCTGTTGGCTGAGAGAGGGTGCTTTTGGTCTTTTCAAATAGAGCATAAGGAAGGAGGCACGAGGTTGAATCTGAGGATGGGTTGGAACTTGGATGTAAAGAAATGTGTGACTCATGTCTTAGGTAAGAAAATCTGTCATTTTGTTAGTGTCGTTTATGTAATTTCCCGTAATGAAGGATGTCATTTTTATAATGAAGCTTTCTTATAAACTGAAGGCTAATACACCTTAGGAGGTTGGGGATTGATTTTTTGTTCTGGTCACTTTCTAGTTTGAGATTCTCTTTTTGTTCTTTGAAACCCCAAACTTAGCACCAAAACTTTTAGTTTAGAAGTGGAATCAAAATAAGGTTTGGTTATCAGTATTCAATCCATTTCTTTTATTACTTAAAATTAACTAGGGTCTTTGTTAAAGCTATTTTTTACGGTTTTGGGGTGATTTTGTTTTCCCAAATCACCGAGCTTCATGGTTTGTTTCTTTGTTTCTTGGTATTTATTTTTCTTCTTATATATGATGCAAAT
This sequence comes from Gossypium rotundifolium, assembly GCA_025506655.1. NCBI lineage: Eukaryota > Viridiplantae > Streptophyta > Magnoliopsida > Malvales > Malvaceae > Gossypium > Gossypium rotundifolium. Next base: position 22,590,999 of record CP106727.1, read on the forward strand.
GAATGCATTTGATGTAACATCCTAAATTAGGGGTTATGCATTTAGTGCATAACTTCAGTGTTAACATACTTGATTGTGTGGTTGGGTGAGTTTTAGGGGTTTGAGAACTCTAAGAGGTAGTGGAATGCCTTAGGAAATTATTGAATTTTTAGTGTTAAAGAGGGAGCTTGGCTTGAGAGGTCTTAAGAGAATTATTTGGGAGGTTAAGATCTGAGAGCGGCTTTGGTAGAGTGGCAAGGCGCCACTTTAGAGATTGGAAGGTGGCGCCTCAGGGAGCAAGGGAGGACTGGGTTCGAGCTGCAAAGGCAGCACTTTGGTTTTATTTTTGCGTCAACTAGAGAAACTGGGCTAGGTATGCCTTAAAAATAAATGGCAAGGTTAATGGACGTGAAAGTCCAGGTGGTAAAGTGGCTCCCATGCGCCACTTAAGGGCCTGGAAGTAACGCTAGTAAGGGCTTGGGTTCGAATCAAGGTGGCAGCAAGGTGTTTTATTTTTTTGGGTTTTGGCGTTAAAAGGAAGGAGGCCTTAGAAGAAGTTGGGGCGAGTCTATGACACAAACGGCGCCTTGGCAAAGCGGCTGGCAGCGTGTGGAGGTTCCAGCTAGTCCTAGGTTCGAGTGGCGTGAGCAGCAAATGGAGGTTTTATTTTTATTTTGGCGTTAAGGCAAGGGGGAACTAAGGAAGGAGGCTTTAAAAAGAAAATAGGGCGAATTTATATCACAAAGCGCCATGGCGAATGGCACAGGGCATGGCTTGCTTCTTTGGGCGAGCAGGCCTATGTTCGAACTATGGGGACAGCAACTTGGAGTTTGATTTTTTTTTTACAAGCTGGCGTGAAGAGGTGGGGTGAATTGGACGGCACATGGGCATTTGGAAGATAAGGATCAAGCTAGTTGTTTTTAAATTCAAATGGGATAATGGATCAATCTTTGGTTTTATTTTTATTTATTAGAAGATAATGGTGGCCTTTATTTTTAATTGTTTTTGAATGGGGGATAAAGATATAAAATAGGAAAGGAATTTGGATATAATTAAAAAGGAAATAATGGTCGGCCAAAGGTCTTTTGGTGGTGTTTAAATTCGGCTAGAAGGGGGGTTTATTAGTATTTTATTTTGTATTTTATTTGAAGAGGTGATAATGGATAAAAAGGTGGATTTATTTTATTTGAATTGTTTGAAAGGTTGGTGTAGAGTGAATTTAGGAAGGAATCAAGGAATTGGGTGAGAGGAAAGGAGTTGACTGACGGGGGTTCTTTTGGGGTCATTTTGACCATGAAGGTTAGGGGAGTGGCCGAATGCTATTTAAAGGGTGGTGAGCTTCCTTTGCGAATTTTAATTCTTCTAAAGCCTTACTTTTTTGCTTTCTTCTTTTCCCTTTTGTCATTTGGCCGAACCTTCAAGTAAAGCTTACCTCTTTTCCTTCTTTGAAATCAAAAGCCATTAACATCATAGACCTTGCCGATTTCTCCCTTGGACTTGTTGGCCGAATCTTCATTTGTGAACCTCATTCATCTTTTATTTCCTCTCTTTTCTCAAAACCTTGTTGCCGAAATCTACCCTCTCTTATTAGTGTCACTTTGGCCGAATATTAGAGTAGTGTTGATCTCCTTGGGTTTTTCTTTTTCAATCGTTGGAGAAGGTAAGTGGTTTAGCCGAACGTCTATTTCTTCCCCTCTCGGTTCTCTGTCGACTTTTACAAAGGTAAGAGCTGATTTCGGCTTTTGTTTGGAAGTATGATAATCGATTGTTTTGGAATCGTTTTAGGGTCTCCGAGATTTGGAAGCAATCAAGCGTAGTCTTTGTTCTCTGTTAATCGGTTGGTAAGTGGTGGTAAGGATTGGTTTTAGCAGTCCATTCTTTTAGTATTCGATTAAGCCGAAGGCTATTAATATGAGTATGTGATTGACGATTATAGGGAAGCAGAAACACTTGGTGTGTGTTGGCTAGTATTCAAAGGACGTGTAGGAGCAAGAAATCTAGTGTGGTAGAGTGTCTCTTGGATTTAGGACTATCATTGACAACAGGTGTGTACATACACACTTTATAATTAATAAATGTGCTAAATATATTGTGTGTTAATTGGATCTATGTAGAGGTGGATTTAATACCATAAAGGTATAAGCAAGGGTTCAGGTAAGTCCTTGTTGTTATGAGCCTTCTTTATGATGCTTTTGGTAAGCGTGACATATCGGGTATATGTGGTTTATAATATATGGCTATTGATAAATCTGTTGGATGTTGTTAAATTAACATGTTGGCATGATTTCTGTTAAATGCATATCATTGATTGATGTGGGTTAAATGAGTGGAGGGGGAAGATTGATATCGTGTCTTCGGACACTAGAGGTTTGGTACCTCCAGTGATTTGGTATCACATTCGTGTCTTCGGACACGGAGGTTTGGCACCTCATAGCGTCTTGTCCCGTGGCTTAGTACCACGATGGGTTGGCCCCACAGATGATATTATGGGATTGGCGCCGGTGATTTGGTATCACACGGGTTGGCCCCACCTTGATTATTCGTGACTTGGTCACGGTGATTTAGTATCACATTTGTGTCTTTGGGACACGGGAGGTTTGGCACCTCATAGCGACTTGTCCTCGTGGTTTAACATCACCGTGGGTTGGCCCCACTTTTGAGATCTGGGATCGTCGCCATGATTTGGTATCTGGCGTGGGTTGGCCCCACGGATGGATTTTGTGACTTTAAGTCACCGGTGGTTTAGCACCACCAAGGTTTGGTACCACACGGGTAGAAAGGTGTTGTGGATGGCTAGGTTGGGTGCATATTAAATTTAATGCATGTTAAACTTGATTATGATTTGTGTAGGATGTTTTACTAAACCGAAAAAGGGTTACCTGCTGAGTCTTGGTGACTCACCTTTTTCCTTTAACATTTTCGGTGATGTGTAGGGTTGGACCGGGTTGGAGAGAGACACAAGGTGGCCCATGCGAAAGAAGATATTTTGATGCACTTTCGATATTAAGTGTTTTGTTTAAATATTGGGTTGTAATAAGGGCCTTACTATTATTTTGGTATTATTCTAATTATGGCTTGATTAACCTAAATTACTATGTGAAAATGATTTTATTCTCATTAACCTATTTATTCAAATTATATATATGCATAATAAAGTTTTAATTGGACATTTTATAATACTAAGGTTTCTCATATTATTTTAAATGGACATGGTTTTCAAAAGTTGACTAATTTTCGTGTTTTATTCTAAAGATAAAAGATTTTCAACCGTCTTTCCGCAAATGACATAACCAGATCCGGTCAAGGCTCGTGGGCGGGTTTAGGGATATTCTGATTAGTATCGAGCCAGTTCAAAATTCGGCTTTGTGGTTTTGGGCCCAAAGTTTTCAAAATATGGGCTTTTATAAAAAAAATTTTTAGGTTATTCTGGCATGGCACCTGTACCTCCGGCCCAAAGTCCACCAGGTAAGTACTTCGGACTTTTGAAGTGATTTGTTTATATGAATTGTTATGGGTTTATTTGGGCTCGTAGATTAGTGAACTAGGATCTGTTGAACCCTAGGACTAGTCTACTCAGACATGTGCATAAGACTTAAGGATTATTAAACGAATCTGTGAAGTAAGTCGCCGAGTTAAGGTGTGGCAACCATGGTACGCATGTCTAGGAGTGGTATTCAGTAAGAGCTTGGTATTTAAGCAGTCTTAGCGACTCACCTCCTCTTTACTCGAATCCTACCTGGTGTGTAGCTACGGTTCACCTTAACCAAGAGGACTTGTTCATAGGCTTAACCCATTATTAAAACCCGAAAGGGATTGGCTTTACTGTTTTAAAACCCTCTGTTTTAAAATTTTTTTTTCAAAATTTACCCCTTTGGTTTGTGAAACCCTAAATCTGATTTTGAAAGACATTTTCTCGATTTACAAAATTACCAAAATGCCCTAGTGGCAAAATTACAAAAATACTCCTAGTGGCTAAATTTACAAAAATACCCCTGGTTGAAAAAGTTACCAAAATGCCCTTGGTTTCTACATTTTTCTCTCGACTTTATTTAAAATGTTTCTACTTTACAAAAATACCGAAAACTTCTGTTTTACAAATATCAAGCTATCCTGATTTGGAGAATTTATGAAAATGCCCTTAACTTCCAAAATTACTGAAACAACCCCGATTTCTGAAATTTTTACAACACATCCGGTTTGAAAAAAACAAATTTTTCAAGATGACCCCCAAGATTTTGTAAATTTGGAATGTCTTCAATTTGAAAAATTATTTTCAAATTGACTCTGATTTGTTACCGAAATACCCTATAGGGAAATGACGAAATTACCCCTGGGTTGGGAATGTTCAAGAAGTGTCATGGATGAATGAATGTGTCTTTAGTGAAGAATATGAATGTTTGAATTAGAATAGAGAACTTAGATGAAACTTTGACTGCTCGAAAGAACCACTTCTAGAAACTTCTTTTCATAAAATTTGCTCGTGGATAAATGGTGGAACAAAATTTCTGATGCATAAAACTTTTTAATCAGACTAAATCACGGTGTAGAAATGAGTTTGAGGGGACGTGATTGTCGCGGACGTGGTCAAGGTGGAATAACAGCTTTAATAAGATCGAGTCTTGTGATGAAGTAAGTGTGGTAAGTTAGGATGTACGGATGTTCGTTAGTAAGAAATTTCGAGGACGAAATTATTTTAAGGAGGGTAGAATTGTAACATCCTAAATTAGGGGTTATGCATTTAGTGCATAACTCAGGTGTTGGCATACTTCGGTGTGTGGTTGGGTGAGTTTTAGGGGTCTTGAGAACTCTAAGAGGTAGTGGAATGCCTTAGGAAATTATTGAATTTTTAGTGTTAAAGAGGGAGCTTGGCTTGAGAGGTCTTAAGAGAATTAATTGGGAGGTTAAGATCTGAGAACGACTTTGGTAGAGTGGCAAGGCGCCACTTTAGAGCTTGGAAGGTGACACCTCGGGGAGCAAGGAGGATGGGTTCGAGCTACAAAGCGACACTTTGGTTTTATTTTTGCGTCAACTAGAGAAACTGGGCTAGGTATGCCTTAAAAATAAATGGCAAGGTTAATGGACGTGAAAGTCCAAGTGGTAAAGTGGCTCCCATGCGCCACTTAAGGGCCTAGAAGTAATGCTAGTAAGGGCTTGGGTTCGAATCAAGGTGGCAGCAAGGTGTTTTATTTTTTTGGGTTTTGGCGTTAAAAGGAAGGAGGCCTTAGAAGAAGTTGGGCGAGTCTATGACACAAGCAGGCGCCTTGGCAAAGCAAATGGCGACATGTGGAGGTTTCAGTGGTCCTAGGTTCGAGTGGCGTGAGCAGCAAATGGAGGTTTAATTTTTATTTTGGCGTTAAGGCAAGGGGGAACTAAGGAAGGAGGCTTTAAAAGAAAATGGGGCGAATTTATATCACAAAGAGCGCCATGGCAGAGTGGCCTGGGGCATGGCTTGCGACTTCTTTGGAGCGAGGCCTATGTTCGAACCATGGGGACAGCAACTTGGAGTTTGATTTTTTTTACAAGCTGGCGTGAAGAGGTGGGGTGAATTGGACGGCACATGGGCATTTGGAAGATAAGGATCAAGCTAGTTGTTTTTAAATTCAAATGGGATAATGGATCAATGCTGGTTTTTATTTTTGTTTATTAGAAGATAATGGTGGCCTTTATTTTTAATTGTTTTTGAATGGGGGATAAAGATATAAAATAGGAAAAGAATTTGGATATAATTAAAAAGGAAATAGTGGCCGGCCAAAGGTCTTTTGGTGGTGTTTAAATTCGGCTGGAAGAGGGGTTTATTAGTATTTTATTTTGTATTTTATTTGAAGAGGTGATAATAGATAAAAAGGTGGATTTATTTTATTTGAATTGTTTGAAAGGTTGGTGTAGAGTGAATTTAGGAAGGAATCAAGGAATTGGGTGAGAGGGAAAGGAGTTGGACGGCTAGGGGGGTTCTTTTGGGGTCATTGTCGGCCATGAAGGTTAGGGGGAGTGGCCGAATGCTATTTAAAGGGTGGTGAGCTTCCCTTTGCCGAATTTTAATTCTTCTAAAGCCTTACTTCTTTTTGCTTTCTTCTTTTCCCTTTTGTCATTTGGCCGAACCTTCAAGTAAAGCTTACCTCTTTTCCTTCTTTGAAATCAAAAGCCATTAACATCATAGACCTTGCCGATTTCTCCCTTGGACTTGTTGGCCTAATCTTCATTTGTGAACCTCATTCATCTTTTATTTCCTCTCTTTTCTCAAAACCTTGTTGCCGAAATCTACCCTCTCCTATTAGTGTCACTTTGGCTGAATATTAGAGTAGTGTTGATCTCCTTGGGTTTTTCTTTTTCAATCGTTGGAGAAGGTAAGTGGTTTAGCCGACGTCTATTTCTTTCCCTCTCGGTTCTCGTCGACTTTTACAAAGGTAAGAGCGATTTCGCTTTTTTGGAAGTATGATAATCGATTATTTTGGAATCGTTTTAGGGTCTCCGGATTTGGAAGCAATCAGCGTAGTCTTTGTTCTCTGTTAATCGGTTGGTAAGTGGTGGTAAGGATTGGTTTTAGCAAATCCATTCTTTTAGTATTCGATTAAGCGAAGGCTATTAATATGAGTATGTGATTGACAATTATAGGAAGCGAAACACTTGGTTTGTGTTGGCTAGTATTCAAAGGACGTGTAGGAGCAAGAAATCTAGTGTGGTAAGTGTCTCTTCTGATTTAGGACTATCATTGATAACGGTGTGTACACACACACCTTATAATTAATAAATCATAAAATATATTGTGTGTTAATTGGATCTATGTAGAGGTGGATTTAATACCATAAAGGTATAAGCAAGGGTTCGTGTAAGTCCTTGTTGTTATGAGCCTTCTTTATGATGCTTTTGGTAGCGTGACATATCGGGTATATGTGGTTTATAATATATGGCTATTGATAAATCTATTGGATGTTGTTAAATTAACATGTTGGCATGATTTCTGTTAAATGCATATCATTGATTAATGTGGGTTAAACGAGTGGAGGGGGAAGATTGATATCGTGTCTTCGGACACGAGAGGTTTGGTGCCTCCAGTGATTTGGTATCACATTCGTGTCTTCGGACACCAGAGGTTTGGCACCTCATAGCGTCTTGTCCCCGTGGCTTAGTACCACAATGGGTTGGCCCCACAGATGATATTATGGGATTGACGCCATGATTTGGTATCACACGTGGGTTGGCCCCACCTTGATTATTCGTGACTTGGTCACGGTGATTTGGTATCACATTTGTGTCTTTGGGACACGGAGGTTTGGCACCTCATAGCGACTTGTCCTGTGGTTTAATATCACCGTGGTTGGCCCCACTTTTGAGATCTGGGATCGTCGCCATGATTTGGTATCACAACGTGGTTGGCCCCACAGATGGATTTTGTGACTTTAAGTCACGGTGGTTTGGCACCACCAAGGTTTGGTACCACACGGGGTAGGAAAAGGTGTTGTGGATGGCTAGGTTGGGTGCATATTAAATTTAATGCATGTTAAACTTGATTATGATTTGTGTAGGATGTTTTACTAAACCGGGAAAAAGGGTTACACACTGAGTCTTGGTGACTCACCTTTTTCCTTTAACATTTTCAGGTGATGTGTAGGGTTGGACCGGGTTCGGAGAGGACACAAGGTGGCCCATGCAGAAGAAGATATTTTGATGCACTTTCGATATTAAGTGTTTTGTTTAAATATTGGGTTGTAATAAGGGCCTTACTATTATTTTGGTATTATTCTAATTATGGCTTGATTAACCTAAATTACTATGTAAAAATGATTTTATTCTCAGTAACCTATTTATTCAAATTATATATATGCATAATAAAGTTTTAATTCAGACATTTTATAATACTAAGGTTTCTCATATTATTTTAAATGGACATGGTTTTCAAAAGTTGACTAATTTTCAGGTTTTATTCTAAAGATAAAAAGATTCTCAACCGTCTTTCCGCAGTGACATAACCAGATCCGGTCAAGGCTCGTGGGTCGGGTTTAGGGATGTTACATTTGAGGTCTGAAATGAGTTTGTTTTTTAGCTGAATTTTTAGTACCAAGTTTTCTTTGAGCTAACATGTATGTTGTTGTAAAAGGTATAATATTTATGTTCATGCATGTTTGAAAGTAATTGTCTCTTCTTCTTTAAACCCTGCCTTTTTTATGTTCTTATCCTTGAAATCTTCACTCTCTTGGGGAAATGTAAAACAGTTTCATAGCTTCTTATTAAATAATAAATGTTTGTTTTGTTTCATTGCAGAAAAACTTCATGTTCTTTTAATTTCACTTACAACTTTTAGTTCTATGTTAGCAGCATACCATTGGTTTGATTCTGCAAATTGTTTTTCTTTGTTTTATTGAAAAAGCTTTAGCTGCATGAATCTATTAGATGCTTTCTGTCATTTTTTTCTTTGTACTCTAGCATTTGTTGATTTTAGTTGGAAGTTTTTGGTTCTTTTGTGAAATGGAGTACCCCTTTTCTTCTAGAGAAAAGGGGAATGGTATATTTGTTGAATTCTTTTCTTCACTCTTGCATAATTTTTTAAGCTCGAGCTCGACTCGAGATGTAGTTGAGAAACTTAGTTTTAAGCTCAATTAAGTATATTTTAGCATAAAATTTTCATCACTCAATTAAGTATATGCCTTTTAAAATATTTACAAATTACTTTGTTTTTAAATTGTGCCTTGGGCTTGTCCATTCACAAGAATTAGATTTAAAATATTTATAAACAATGTTGACCAAGCGAAGCAGTGATGACTAGTTAATATGATATTGTAAGTATCTTTTTTACGATTTTTTATATATATAAACAAAGAAAAAGTTATCTACTTTGGGAGTGAGCATGGTATTGAGTGATGGCACCTTTGTTTTTCTCTCTCAAAAAGAAAATAATGAAAGGAAAAGAATATATTACCTAATTTCCACCCGGGTAATTTGTAGGAAGCAAATTATAGATATTAATAAAATACTTACAGCTTCATATGAAATCTTCTTTGCATTCACTTGTCATTCAACCATATTTCTCTCGACTTTATCCAACGTGTTGAATCTCACCTTGTTTCATGGCTTTTTATGTTTTTGACACCGACACCGACTTGAGATTGTTACTAGACAGCGCTAAAGCTATTGAAGATGGGGATCTAAAAAGTGCCGATGCTTTCCTTTAGAACATCTTGATTCTTGCTGATCAGAGAACCGAGTATTGTGGAGATCAATGCAGAGTGGTGAGTTACTTTGTTTTCTTGAAAAGCTTTAGTGCATGAATCAACAAATTTTTTATGTTCTTTTATTTTAATAACTGTTCTAATAATCGTAGTCTATATATTAAGTACTAAAAGATCCAAATGTCTTTTTATTTTATGTATATGGGTAGTATAGTCTTGAGTGAGTTGAGTGGCTTTTCATCTTAGTATTTCAAAATGCACCTTCCGTCACCATATATCATATAAATAATATGTGAAACTTTATCACAATTTATATGTTTGAATGCACTTCTATGAGATCTTGTTCACAAATGAAGAGTGTATGTGAATGTTTTATTTTTAAAATTTGTCTAATAATGTAAGTTGTGTGAATATATACCATGTTATGAAGAGTGTATGTGATTTTTTCCCTAAGCTAATAGTATATGTCCATATTGGATTGGAAGTGTTTGATTCATATGTACATGAAATTCACTTCTAGAATTGACCTAAAATAAAGTCGAATACATATATATATATATATATATATATGTATCCCTTTTTAACAAATTTGTGTTTTATTTGATGCGACATAAGATCAATAATAGACAGTACAAGAAGGCTTGCTCGAGATACTTCTAACACAAACATCATTATGAAATCAATGCTCGTATATATAAATTTCTTATACATGTATATCATATATACTATCATATGCTAGCATTTGCATGAAAAGAATGATACATATACATGTATATCATTAACTGGTATGAACTATGTAGTATTATCAACAAGAATCAGCCAAGTTGAGACAACAGATTCAAATGTTACAGAATTCTAACAGGTACTTTACTTTCACAAATTAACATTTCAATTTAAATTTAAAATAAAAAACTTGGATTTTTTTTTAATTTGTGTTTGTTTGAAGGCACCTAATGGGAGATTCCTTGAGTTCCTTAAGCTGTGAAAGAGTTAAAGCAGGTAGAAAACAGGCTTGAAAGAGGAATTACTAGGATCAGGTCCAAGAAGGTAACTTTATTTTACCTTCATTATTTTTTTCTTTATTCATTTATATTTCATTTTTCTCCTATATGTTTTAATTTGTTTACTTTTGGTGCAACAACACGAAATCTTTGCTAAATGAAATAGAGTTTTTGCGAGAAAAGGGTGATTTGTTCTAATATATTTTTCCAAGTTTCTACCAATTTTACTGAAATTTATTATAACTTAATTTAATATGCTATATCTATATATTACAATGGACACCATGGCGTAATTTGAGTTTCAAGCCATATCCCAACAAATACAACAGTGTGAAATTTCACCAAGGTGTCTTTTTCGAAAGAAATTTCTTCAATGCCTACCAACATGGGATCATTAAGCTTCATGAGAAACAACCAAGATTTATGTTTGAATAGATGGAAATGCCAATTTAGCCTTTACATTAAGTGAACTTGTATCACATGTGTGAAGCTTTACTTCGGATGCCATATTTGAACGTTGATAGGTAATTTTAAATATTCATTTAGTTCGAATGAGTGCATTGCTTTCTCATTGATCATTCGATAATTTGTTGCTTATTGCCATTGTAGCAAATTGTATGTTTTCATATGAAAAATTTGCCCGAGGATCCAAGTGATTTTCAATCTATATTTTCTATATACTTGATGCATGTTTTCATGCAAAAGCTAAATCAGATCATTTTGGGATGTGGTAATATAATATAGTTCAATTAAGTCGATATACTTATGGCTATGGTTCAATTTTGCTGTTACAGCAAGTGGGAATAATTGCTACCATTGGAGATTCTGTAAGAAATTTAGAAGTTGGAACTCTGCTGCGGTCATGACAATTGGATGTTATCTTGAATTCATGAAGGTATAAGATCAAGTTTATTTATTTGTTTATTCAATATTTTATAAAATCTTGTGTATCATCTATTCTACCTTTTCATTCCAATATTTAAATTGTTAAATAATTCAATTTTGAAACTGAATATAGGTTCCTTCAAAGCAAATACTTCCAATTCCAAGACCTGACCCGGAAGTTGTTGCTTTGCTTACTTCAGGATTAACAACATCAATAGCTTTGGAAGAGGTACCTTTTTATTGTACTTTTCTCTTATTAGATGTAGACTTTTGCATTCTCTTATTTGTTTATACGGAAATGATGTTTGTGCAGCAGTTTCTATTTTCTGCTTTGTTCCGATTCTCTTTGCATTTTATGTAAAATAGGATTGCTTGTGAAAGTATAGTTAAAACATAAATCTGGTTTTATCAAAAAACATAGATATTGGTTTTACCACATAATTATTAGTAAAAGAGGATTGTGAGATGAAACATGCTAGTTGTTTAAGATAATGGGAGATAATGTTTGTTATAATGGGAGAAAAGATATTTCTCTTCGTAAATATAAAATAAAATTAAAGTAAAGAACTTGATTGGATAAAAATGAAGCATAATGACATATTTGCGATGTGCATTTTTTGAATTTAAGCGCCATCCTAGATGTATCATTAGTTAACTGCTTGCTATGATGCTAATCTACATGACTTTTTTTCCTTCGCATTCACTTTATCTTGCCTATTCTCTTATGTCAAGATGCATTTTATGAAATTGCCTATTCTTTGGTGGATTTCGATTTCTAAACTATAAAATTGGTGCAGGAGGTCAATGGAATCAAGGTTCTTCAATCTGAAGCTGCAATTGGTGCAACAATTAGGGTATAAAATTGTATCAATTATGGTTATGATGTATTAAAATGTAAAAGATCTGCTAACCATGTGTTTTTCTTATGTGAGTAAGTTCTTTGATCATGTTTGTTGGTATCAACGCACCTCGATCGCGATTTCTTATATGTCTTGTTCATGAATTTCCATTTTAATACATATTGTTCGTGAATTTTATTTTAATAAGTCTTCAAATTAAATTATATATTTTTAAATTGGATTTGTATGCTTTTATAATTTTTATTTTTTTATTTTTAGGATTTTTAGCGTTTTTGGTAAAAGCGTCGCTAAAAGTATAATATTTTAATTTTTTATTTTTAGGACTTTTAGCGTTTTGGTAAAAGTGCCGCTAAAAGTATAATATTTTAATATTTTTATTATTTTAGGACTTTTAGCGTTTTTGCTCAAAGCGCTAAAAGTATAATATTTTAATTTTTCTTATTTTCGTGATTTTTAGCGTTTTTGGAAAAGCGCCGCTAAAGACCATGACTTTAGCGGCGTTTTTGGAAAAGCGCCGCTAAAGACCATGACCTTTAGTGGCGTTTTTGGAAAAGCCGCTAAAGACCATGACTTTAATGGCGTTTTGAAAAGCGCATGCTAAAGACCATGACTTTAGCGGCGTTTTACCACAAACGCCGCTAAAAGTCATGATCTTTAGCGTTTTTCACATAAACGCCGCAAAATTCTTGGCGATTGTAGTAGCGGCGTTTTTGTGGTGCTTACAAAAGCGTTGCAAACACTTTTAGTGGCGCTTATAAACGCCGCTAAAGGCCAAAAAAAACGCCACTAAAAGTTTGTTTTGCTGTAGTGCACCCTCGTAACGCCCAAAATTTGGTACCTAATTGATAATCTCATGTCCTAGTGTCGAAATTTTGAAAAAATTTAAAATATGATCCTTTTATTTGAAAGAAAACCAAGATTTACCTATCTCAAAGAAATAAAATGCTGTACCCAATAAGTTAGGATGTAACATCTCATGACTTCGAAACTAGGCTCGCCTTTATTTATAGAACATTCTTACCTCGATATACAAAACATCATATCCAATAAGTTAGGATACAACGTTTTAAATTCTCAAGAATAAGTTTTGATTTGAAGTTTATAAGTTCCAATTTTAAAAGAAAATGGGTACTTAATATCTTAAGTTCAATGAGAAAAATCGTAACCTAATGAGGTAGGGCACAATTTTTCTCGAAGTCCCAAAATATTACGTATCACCATATTTTTTTAAAACTTTGAATAAAATATGACAATTTTGCAAAATGTGTTTTTTTAATAAAATTATATGAATCTGATTTTGCATTGATACATTACAAAATATAAATATCAAATATCAATTCACTATAATCACAAGTCATATTAATGATTAATACTAATATAGACAAAATATAAGGTAACATAGCAAACAATACATGAAATGAAATGATTATGCTAAAGCAATTATAAACAAATAAATAAACGAATATAAGATAAAAATAAGCAACAACAATTAAGAATCTATATGAAACATAAAAATTCAAGAAATGGATATTAAATTCTATAAATAATTAGATCAAATATGAAAAGTAAATAAATTAATAATATATTTAAACACCGAGTAAAAAATATGATAATTTTTAAAACAATTAATATGTATAAACAATATATTTTAAATGAATAATATAAAAACTTAGAGTATATAGAAAATAAGGATACTTATAATAAATATATAATTTAATAATTTAGTACATATATAAATGATAATATACGATAAAACAATTAGTAGATAGTATATAATAATTTTAAATAAAGATATATAAAATTACATATATAATATAGACAATATAAATAAAGTATGTTACAATATAAATAAATTTTATACAAAATAAAATTTTAAAAGTACTATGTGATATAATATAATACTATATATATACAAAACTTAAAAATGTATTATACAATAACTAATATATAAATTATAAAATAATATGTAATATATAAATAATATTAAACTAAATAAAATAATAATAATTTAATATATATAAAAATAATACATATTTAAGAAAACAATACATAAAAATTTTATACTAGTACTAGATTAATATACAAATAGTAAAAAAATAGAATTTTAATATGATAAAATAATTTAATACAATGTTAAAATAACTTAAAAATAAAATAAAATAAAAAGGTTTTAAAAATAAACGGAAAAAAAGGGATTAAATAACAATAAAAGTAAATGTAAAAGGACTAAACCAAAACGCGCGTCACACTATAGGGGCCCATTAGGCAATTATGCCATATGTCCTAAACGACGCCGTTCTGATATTGGCCTTTAAGTAACCCGAGGATCAAATTGCAACAAAATATAAGTTATACGGTTAATTTAATAAAAATAAAAAATTAAATTGGACTAAATTGAAAATGATGAAATTGCGGAAGGCCCAAATGGGCAATTAGACCCTTTTATAAAAATGCGCGGATCCTCCTCGGGTCGGGTCAACGCGCGGATTTTGGCCCTTTAAACGACGTCATTTTAATGCTTATTGGCTTAAGCAAAAACGGCGTCGTTTTTATGCTGTTATATAAATCAGTTTCCAGACAAAAAATTCATTTTGACCCCGTTTTAAAAAAATAAAACTTCAAAAATTCTCTCAAACCCCTTTCTCCTCTCGTCTGGGTTCTGATCATCGGACCTCTGGGCCCCTGCCTCATGCTTCACGCCACCGTAGGCGGTGGCCGAAAGCTAAAACTTCAATTTTTCAGCGCCATCAAAAGGTAAACTCGCATTTTTTTTTTTGTACTATTTTGTGTATAAAAATATGCATGAATCGAAGAGAAAAATAAAAATGACGCGAATAAAAAAAAAAAATCACCTCTGTTATTGATTTCTTTATTTCATTTCTTTTTTTGTATTCTCTGAATATCTCTGTATTCGTGTGTCTATGGGGTTTTTTATAACCCCAAAATAAATCGAAAAATAATTACAAAATATTGCTACCATTTTTCTTTCCATTTTGCTGTCGTATTTCTTTCCTTTTTTGCAGGTCCACGGTGAGGAACGAGGCGGCGATAGAGTGCGACTCACGCTAACTGCGGCGCGACTGGTGGCTGGTGTTTGGGGCTTGCGGCGCCTAGGGTTTCAGAAACCCTAGGTCTTCTGAAAGTTGTTTGTGTTTTGGGCCCCTTTGGGCCATGTAGGTTTTGGGTTTATTGTTTTGGGTGTAATTGGGTTTGGGGTAGAGTAGTGGGTCTGAGGGTGTAATTTGGGCCACGGGTAGAGTACTGGACTGCAAAAGGACTTTATTAAACATTATTTTTATTTTTTTTGGTTTTTTCTGAATGGAATGGGCCCGGGAAAAATGGGCTTATTACATCTAAGATTGCATATCATATCTAAGATTGCATATCCTTGAAGATTGTGTTCCCATATACGTCAAGCTTGTTAATGGACCTTCAATCTTTTCAAGTAATGGGCCATTCTGGTCGGGCCAAATGATATATTTTGGACTAGACTTGGACTTTATTTTATTATTTTGGGTTTATTATTTTTTTTGTATTGGGCCCAGGCTAAATTGGCCTATTACAACTGCCCCTCTTGGCTCATTGTCGGGTAACGAGAATGGAGCAAAGACTATAAAAGGACCAATTTTGTCCGATCTTGCCGAGCCTTAACTTCTTGATCCTCATTTTCTTCAAGTAGTCTCTAACCTAACTGCAACTTCAAAGAGATTGAATCTGTAGCTTTAATCTTATTCTACTGCAACTTCAGGTAGATAAGACCTGCTCTTGTAGATTTAATCCATCCTATTGTAACTTCAGGAAAGTGAGACTAGTATCTTTGATCTTGCTTCACTGCAATATCTAGGAAGACAAGATCTGCTATTTTTAGTCTGCTCCGCTACAAATTCAGGGAGGCAAGCTAATATCTTTGATCTGCTTCCTACAACTTCAGGAAGATAAGATCTGCTGTCTTCAGTCTGCTCCGTTACAATTTCAAGAAAACAATATCTGCTATCTTTAGTTTGCTCTACTGCAAACTCAGAGATGCCAGACTAGTATCTTCGATTCGCTTCACTGCAACCTCAGGAAGACAAGATCTGCTATCTTCAATCTGCTCCATTGCAAACTCAAAGATGCCAGGCTGATGTTTTCGATCCGCTTCACTGCAAACTCAGGAAAACAAGATCTGCTATCTTCAGTCTGCTCCACTGCAAACTTAAGGATGCCAGACTAGTATCTTCGATCCGCTTTGCTGCAAACTTAGGAAGACAAGATCTGCTATCTTCGGTCTGCTCCACTGCAAACTTAAGGATGCCAGAGTAGTATCTTTGATCCGCTTCACTGCAATCTTAGGAAGACAAGATTTGCTATCTTCAATTTGCTCCACTTCAAACTTAGGGATGCGAGGCTGATGTTTTCGATCTGCTTCACTGCAAACTCAAGAAGACAATATTTGCGATCTTTAGTCTGCTCCACTGCAAACTCAGGGATGCCAGACTGGTATCTTCTGTAACATCCTGAATTTTTGGGCCTAAGCGTTTAGTGTGTGTATATGTTTAAAGTGTTAAGTTAACTGTTAAGGGTCTAAATTGGGCTCAGGCTTAGGCAGAGGCTTTGATTAAAATTTTCTGTTTGGGCATTATAGGACTTAAAAGGTAGTACCCGTGTTTAAAATATCAAAATAGGCTTGTGGCCCAGTGGTCAGTAGCGCCACTTAGGGAACAAGGAGGTGACGCCACACCAGGGAGTTAGGGGCCCAAATTTAAGCTTCAAGGAGCCCAATTCCTTGGATTCAAGTTAGCTAATTTTCGGTATTAAGGTTAGGTGGAGTGGACGGCTACAAGGCTCAAAAATCGAAGGATTTATGTGAATGAGATAATGTAGATAATATAGTTAATAATATGGTAGATAAAAGGAGAAAAAAATTAGGAGCTATCTGCTGAGAGCAGAGTTGGCCGAAATTCCATCACCTAGAGGAGTAAAGAAATCGGTTTCTAATAGCCATAGGGGGTGCCGAATTCTCTATAAATAGGGGGAATAGCTCATCAATTCCGACATTTGAACCCTACTTTTTCTTCATTCTTTGTGCCGAAATTCTCAGTCTCTCCCTTCATAATTTCTGTCAACTTTCTTTCAAAAAGCCAAAAATCACCACCTCCTTCACCTTTTCTTCTTTCTTTGAAATTTCCTGTTAGCCAAATCTTCTGATCTCCATTGTTATTCTTTTCTCATTCATTAAAAGCCGAAACTACACTCTTGTTTGAAATCTTCCTCTTGTTCATCTTTTTTGGGATTTTCTTAAAAGCCAAAATTCTTAGATCTCTAATCTTCTACGCTTCGATCTTCTGCTGTGATTGCCGAATCTTCCTGCAAGGGGTAGCCGAAACCATTTGTATAGGTAAGTGTCGATTCGTGAGATTTCAATCTTTTTCGACCTTTAGAGATCTTAGTCGAATGGCTATATGGTTAACTAATCGGTGTTTTCTCTCATTTACGGCATTAGAGATTTGAAGGGGTCCAATCGCTTAGATTTCTAAGCCGTAGTTCAAGAGTAGCTTTCGGATCGAATTACTTTCGAGATTTTAAGGTAAGGAGATCTGTTAATTTAAATGTATAATCGGGTAAAGCACTAACCTTGGCGAATATAGGAGAGGCCTTATCCTTGCGTTCTTCCCGCTTTTGAGCAAGGTTGTAGACAAAGGCGATGATCGATTAGCGAGGGTATCAACATAGAAAATAGTATCACATGCGTTATCGGTGTGTAACTTTTCACACCATTAGATTGTCTGTTAATATGTGTTAATAAATCGCTTATATTACATTAAATGCCGAAATCACGGCATAAAAAGCGAATCACCGTGTTAGTGATCTCTCATTCTTGATGAATGTTCCTATTAAGATGATATGTTTTATAAGTATCTTTGATTGTCGTGATTGCACGGGTTGGGTTTGATGAAAGCGGAAGTGTTCTGTGTAGTGGCTTTTGCCATGATCTGTTGTAGTAGCTTTTGCCATGATCTGTTGTAGTGGCTTTTGCCATGATCTGTTGTAGTGGCTATTGCCATGATCTGATGATGAGCAGCATGACTACCATCAATGGTGTGTAGCGGTGTGGATTGATTGTAGAAATCCCCAATGATGTGACTGGCAGGTAAGGGTGGCGTGTAGCGGATGGAAACCTAGGATTTGGGTTGGGCTTTGCATATTTTCATATATAATATGTTCTGTTATTCTGTTCTGTGGGGCTAAGGCCCAAATTTAAAGGTGCATGAGGGTTTCACATTGAATCTTACGACTCAACCTATGATTTAATACTTTCAAGTAGCACCTAGTGTATCGGACCGGGCTGGAGAGGAGTGCAAGGTGGCCATGCAAAAGAACATTTGGATTCAGCAAAAGACTTTAGTTTATTATTTTATATTTTTATTTAATGGGTTTTAAATTTCAACGTAATAAGGCCACGGTCGTTAGCTTTATATTTCATTCGCTTTTATTTTGGGCTTTTATTATTATTATCGACATTTTAAGTTTACACTTGTTTTTCTAAGGCATGTATTTAAGTTTCGGTTTTTAATTCATAGAAACATCTCATAGAATTTATAGCTTATCTAAATTATCAACCTATTAATTTTTCTCGACGAAAAGGTTAAACTTAAGGAAAATATTTTCCAAAAATGCGACATATTTTATTAAATTTTCTTAGTGACATACCAGATTCGGTCGTGGTGTTTGGGCCGGGTTTGGGGTGTTACATCTTCGATCCGTTTCGCTATAAACTCAGGAAGACAAGATCTGCTATATTCAGTCTACTCCACTGCAAACTCAGGGATGCCAGACTAGTATCTTCGATTCGCTTCACTGCAATTTCAGGAAGACAAGATCTGCTATCTTCAATCTGCTCCACTGTAAACTCAGGGATGCCAGGCTGATGTTTTTGATCCGCTTCACTGCAAACTCAGGAAGACAAGATCTGCTATCTTCAGTCTGCTCCACTACAAACTCGTGGATGCCGATCGGTATCTTCGACCGCTTCACGCAAACTCAAGAAGACAAGATCTGCTATCTTCGGTCTACTCCACTGCAAACTCAGGGATGCCAGACTAGTATCTTCGATCCGCTTCACTGCAATCTCAGGAAGACAAGATCTGCTATCTTCAATCTACTCCACTACAAACTCAAGGATGCCAGATTGATGTTTTTGATCCGCTTCATTGCAAACTCAAGAATACAAGATCTGTGAATTCACTGATGTTGCGACACCGTCCTCTGGGGGACCTATCCTATAAAATCGATTTTATGTATTTATGCTTATGCAAAATGGTTAGGATGCTATGATCTGAACGAATCAACTGCTCCTAACCGAATGTCATATGTATGAATGCAAAATGTCATGAGGACGATCCTTTTTAATAATTAGGATGTCACCACTTGTTGCTCATCAGGGCTATCTTCCTACTCGACTTGCATTTGACAGAAAACCTGAAAACATTTTTGCTCAACTGAATTTGCCCCACTAACTTCAAGGTCCTTTCCACTGTACCTCAGGGACATGAAGCTTATACCATTTTCAAACCATCTCATTGTGGTATAGGATTTGAAACTTTTTCGATTCGTTCCCACTACAATTCAAGGGTATAGGACTTGTATCTTTTTCAATTCATCCCACTGCAACTTTGGGGTATAGGATCTGTAACTTGTTCCATCCACTAATCACTCCCCAGTGACCCGACCAGATGTGTATGCATGATACTCGCATGGATGCATAATGTCATTTTTTCTTTTCAAGAATGATTCCTTCTACGCTTGGGTTGTCATTACTTATTTTCGTCGAATTTGTATCACTAACGCAATATCTAATCTTTTGATCAACCAATGTCCTTGATAGAAAATCAAAAGATAAACTCACTTTGGGTTCAAATATTTCCAACCCTTAAGCTTGGTGAGTTCTAAACAATAGTCCTGTTTGATTTATCAAAAGGATGTTTAGTGATTTAGTCTTATATTATTTAGAAGCTTCCAGTAATATGTGAAACTCTTTTATGAAAGTATTATTAGTCCATTAATCATTATTTCAATATAAAATGCTTGAAAAAGATCACAACAATGGACGAGAAAGAAGGATTTGTAATCTCAACCTACTCCACGGAAACTTGAGGAAATAAGAATTCGGTGAGAAGAGATTTGTAATCTCCATCTTCTTCTTGAAACTTCTAAGAATAATGATTGATCCTCATTGTTAACTCGAGGAGGCGGATTTGTAATCTCAACCTACTCCACTGGAACTTCGAGGAAATAAGAATTGGTGAGAAGAGATTTGTAATCTCCATCTTCTCTTCTTGAAACTTCTAGGAATAATGATTGATCCTCATTGTTGCTTTCGGGGAGGCAGGATTTGTAATCTCAACCTACTCCCTGGAACTTAGGAAATAAGAATTCGGGAGAAAAGATTCGTAGTCTCCATCTTCTCTACGAAACTTCAAAGAATTAAGAACTTATCCTCATTGTTAACTCATGGAGGCAGGATTTGTAATCTCAACCTACTCCTTTGAGCGTCGAGGAAATAAAATTCAAAACTTTTCAATTTGCTTCCTTACTATTTTCGGAAGACTTCAATCTTGATTCCTTCTACGCAAAAGGAAATTGATTGGGAGCATAGCTCGAAACAAATAAATTAATCAATGCTAACAAAGGTAATTAAGAAGGAATTTTATCGGTGGTTTTTGAAAGGAATAAAATAACCACAAGTAACAAAATGGATAAAATGGAAACTAAGGGCCCCAGGATATGACTTGAGCTTCTGTTCCAATTTCTTGAGGACCATTTTGAGCTTAATATGTGTTTAAGGGATCCAGTACTTTCGATGCCCAAGGCGTAACATACTTCTTGATATGAAGACTACTATATGCCCACTTTCGATCAAAATTTTGCTTTTCTCGGGTTTTCAACTCAAGTACCCTTTGGTCTCAAAGCGCTGCCTGGGTTTCGCCTTGGCCTCTCCTTTTCTTTTTCCTTTTCGTGTTTTTCATTTTGTGTTTTTTTTGGGAAAACTTTTTTATTGAATCTGAACTCACCGGATTGGGCAGGTCCTTGCCATCCATCTAGGTTAACACTCATGTTTCCCTAGAACAGGCCTTCTTTGCTGTATAAAGCATTTATTTTTTTCTTTGGAGTTCTCTTGGATAAGAAGACTCTTTCTTGATGCTAAGTCCTCTTCCTAAAATTCTCTTGAGTGAACCTTTTTGTCATAAGCTTATCATTTTTGGTACATTTGACCTGAATACTTTCAAGCTTCTTGGAGGCATTACACTTCATCTAATTCAATCCAAGCTTGGGAAAGGAATCTTATCTTCTAACAATTTTTCAATGGCAAGGATGCCCGGTGAAAGCCACGGCCAATGCTCAAGAAACCTAGAAGGTAAATAGTAACTTCTCATACCAACCTTTACAAGTCTCGGTTTTCCAAAATTTTGAATGGGTTAGGCCCATTCTTTGCGAATGATATGGTGTCCGATCTTTGAAACAGATGTAAATTTGTACCATCACGTTTCTTTTCGGCATTGCCACACTTCTTTTTGTTTTTGTTTTTTTTTTTTTTTGAATTTGAAGTTAAAGTTGACAATGTTGACTTTGTAATTTTGACATGTGAGCGACCTTTACCCTCTTGGCAAGGTAATTAAAGGCCATGGATATGAACCGATGTTGGCTCGAAGCTCTTGACGAGGCTGGCTTGATAACATTTATGCTTCACATATAGGAATCCGCGTTTGATGGCCTTAACGTGTCTAAGGCTGTGATCATGCGATAATGTCTTGCTTTATTCTTGCGGTGAGCTAAGCTTAAAATCTTCATCTTTCTCGTTGGTTCATAGCGTACTGACACTTCATAAGTAAGTTGTGATCTTTGTCATCTTCAAAGTCCTTAGATCCCTCAGATACATATCTCACTAAAAGGGAGTCGATGAATGAATACGCTCATATCATTGATATCGAGGACCCATTGTGGGTGAAAAGCGGAAAATCCAAAGAATAAATGATCCTAAGGATGATTATTAAGTAGGATATGGTCATGAGTGAAAGAATATTCGATGAAATGTAAAGAATGAAAATATTTACTTAGAAAGATGCATTTTATTGAAATAAAAATTCGGACACAAGCTTCTTTCAAAAGAAATCTTATTGCTTCCGGGCTTGAAGCAACAAGTGTGTTTACACATTACTCTAGATTAGCTTTAAAATACATGTTTCTTCCACAGTCTCATTGTTCAAAACACTCCTAAGTACATAAAGGCGGATGTCAGGAAAACTTTTATTCCTCGGTTCTCTTGGGTATACTGCCCTCTTCATCATCGAACTTTACAATACCCATGTTGATGAGATTTTCCACCAATTTCTTGAAAGTAAGGTAATTTTCTATCGGTGGCGTGATCCCGCGTGGTACTCATCTTTGAGTGTTTGGGTCATACCATTTTGGGTGCGGAGGTTGCATCGGTTTTGAATATTGGGGGACACTACGTGTGCATCAAATATACTTTGATACAACTCCTTATCGTCATAGGGATTGGCGTAAATTGGAGTTTTCAATGTCTTTCCTTGTCGGGATTCTTTCCTTGGCGAACCTTGATACTCGTTAGTCACCGTTTTTGGTAGTTACGATGAATTGACTTTGAGTCCCCATGTTTGTATTATTCACCTCGTCATCCCTTTTCTAGGAAGCGCCTTCTAGTGGTTTCCCTGCTTCAATCTTGCGCGTCGATTGCATGTTCGATCATCTCCCACGGAGACAATATCGAAAAAACTTTTAGTGGCACTTCCAAGCATGTGATTAATGAAGGGAGCTTTCAGCGTGTTGACAAACGACATGGTTGTCTCTTTTCTAAGCGGTGGCTGAACTTGTGTGCTACTTCCTCCACATTGGGCATATTACTGAAACTTTCGTTTGGCTTTTTCTCCATATTTTGGAGCGTGATTCGATCGGGGCTATATCAACTCGTGCGTATTATTTCGGGAAGGCACGTGCTAGGTCCCTCCATGACTTGATCTGAGTGCGGTGGTGATTAGCCATTTGGCATGACCGAGCCAAACTATCCAAAAAACAATGAATAAGCGGTTGATCGTTGTTAACATATCCAGGTTGTCATTGCTTATTTTCGTTAATTAGTGTCTTAATTTGTATCACAAAGCTATCTCATGATTTTCGCAATATCTAATCTTTTGATCAACCAATGTCCTTGATAGAAAATCTAAAGAGATAAACTCACATTGGGTTCAAATATTTCCAACCCTTAAGCTTGGTGAGTTCTAAACAATAGTCCTGTTTCAGATTTCTTATATTATTTAGAAGCTTCCAGAGTAATATGCGAAACTCTTTTTATGAAAGTATTATTAGTCCATTAATCATTATTTCAATATAAAATGCTTGAAAAAGATCACAACAATGGACGAGAAAGAAATTAGTCAGGAGCATAGCTCGAAACAAATAAGTTAATTAAAGATAACCAAGGTAATAAAAGAAAATTGATTGGGGTGTATCTTAAAAAAAAATAAAGTAATCAAAGATAGCCAAGGCTATAAAAGAAAATTGATTGGGGTGTATCTTGAAAAGAATAAAGTAATCAAAGATAGCAAATTCAAAATGGGTAAGATAAAAGCTAGGTGCCCCAGATATCGCAGCCTGAGCTTCTCTGTTCAAACTTCTCGAGGACCATTTTGAGCTCAATATGTGTTTAGAGGATCCGGAGTACTTTGTCAATGGCCCAAGACGTAGCATACTTCCTCATTGTTAATTCAGGCATAGCAAGACTACCACATGCCCTATTTTTGATCAAAATTTGAGCCACCCTCTTAGGTTTTTGGCTCAAAACCCCTTTGGTCTCAAAGCGCTCTTTGTGGGTTTTCGCCTTGGCCTTTTTCTTTTTTTTTGAATTTGATCTCAAGGCGCCCTTTGCGGGTTTTCACCTTGGCCTTTCCCCTTTCAGGTAAAATACTTCTTGACTGAACCTAAATTTTCCGAATTGGGCAAGTATTCTCCATCTGTCTCGATTAATATCAATGCTCATCTAGAACAAGCCTTTTTTTTACTACATAAGGTCCTTCCAATTTGGCATCTGGTTTCCTCTGAAATCCTTATGTATAAGAAAGATCTTTTTCAACATCAGGTTCCCCTCGTGGAATTCTCTAGGATGAACCTCTTTGTCTTAAGCTCGCATCATCTGACCGTGATGGATATTAACCTTTTCTTCGATTAGGTTCAATTGGCAAAAACGCTTCCATTCTATAAACCAATGGGTAAGATGTTTCCCTGGCAAAGGTTTTGGCCAACGTTCGATAATCATAGAGGGTAAATGGTAACTTCTTTATGCCAATCTTTACGAGTCTCGGTCATCTTTCCTACAATCCTTGTTTTATTTTTTATTTTTTTTTACTGCCTTTGTTGCTCTATGATATGGCGTTTGATCTTTGAACAGACTACAAACTTTTGACATTGTCCTTTTTAGCACTCTTTGTCGGCACCTGATCTTTTTTTTTTTTGAGAATTTGATGACTATCAACTTTATAACATTGGCATATGGAGCTACTTCTACCCTCTTAGTGAAGTAAATGACGACCACGGTGATGATTCGTTGTCGACTAGAAGCTTTTGATGAGATCGACCCCATAATATCCATTCCCCAAATATAGAAAATCTGTGAAGAAATTAATGAGGCATATGAATCTTGTCTCCTTAAATAAGGCATAACTGATGCCATCCCCTTCTATGTAGATTAGCAGTACCCAAACCTCATGATTAGCTTGGTTATTGTAAAACCATTAGCCTTTTGACATTCTTATGGACCTCTTTTAAGATTTCAATGTACCCCCGTCTCAGTAGCCCAAGCATGTTCTGATATGATCGTACAAAAATATCTTTGAATTCTTGAAAATAACTCAATGATGTCTCGCCTTATTTCTGTGGCGAGCTAGGCTACAATCTTTACCTCTTTTCTAGGCTTATAATATCTACTGAACCTTTGTAGAATAGGGTCTATTTGTCATCTTGTTCTACCATTCTTAATGAATCAAAAGATAGGTTACAATCTCTGTCATATTCAAAGTCCTGAGATCCCTCGAGACACATATCTTACTCGAAAGGAGACTCGATTCAAGTAGCAGCGTTACTCATATCGTTAATATCTGGAGACCTATTGTAGGTTCGAAGGAAAATTCCAAAGAATAAATGATTCAAAGAATGATTTTTTGTATGATATGATCATGAATGAATAATAAAAGAATATTGGAAAGAAAGTCCAAAAATAAAAGAATCTATACATAGAAAGAATAAAAGAATATTTATTCAAAAAGATGCATTTTATTGAAATAAAGATTTTGGACACGAGCCTATTTCACAAAACAATTCTTATTGCCTCTAGGCTTAAGGTAACAAGCGTATTTTGAATATTACTCTAAGCTCTAAAAAATATAAGGATCTTTTCCACAATCCTATTGTTCAAAATACTCCCAAGTATGTAAGGGCAGATGCTTGGAAAAATCCAGTTCTTTCTTCAGATACGTCGTTAATATTCAGATTTCCCAATATCAGGTCTTGCACTAAAGCCCTGAACTCGATGCATTTTTGGATCTTATAGATCTCATAATATTTACCCCTTTATCTAGATGGTTGGGTGACATATTTTCTGCCTAGAGGGATCATCGAATTTGACAATACCCATTTTGACAAGTCTTTCGATCATATTTTTGAAAGTGGTGCAGTTCTCGATCGAGTGTCCTATGATTCCCGCATGGTATTCGCATTGGGCGTTCATGTCATACCATTTAAGGTATGGAGGTCGTATAGGTTTTAGATAGAAAGGGGATATTAATGTGCATCAAACAAAATTTGGTACAGCTCCCTATATGTGATTGGGATGGGTGCGAATTGGGATTTTTCTGAGTTCGGTCTTGGATTTAGTTCTTACCTTGAGGAGACCTGATGGCTAGTAGTTGACTGGCCTATGGTATTCGGTTTTGAGTAACCCTTGCTATACATACTCGTGTTATTCGCCTCATTTTTTTTCTTTGGGGCCCTTAAAGTATTAACTTGGGAGCTCCAGTCTCACTTTTTCCTTTTGTAACGGTCTTCACATTGTTTCGGGATCTCCACACTAGCCTTCTTTGTTTCTTCTATACTAGCCAGATTAATGATAATGGGATTGGTTGGGTTGCCCCAGATTGAGACCTGATCCTATCGAGTAGTTTATTGGTGCCGACATCTTGGCTCGATCTTTGTTGAGTCGATATAACGAGTACCCCTTTCAGATGTGCGTCTGGTTGAGTTTGAACGCTTATTGGAGTAAAACTTGGGGGATAGATGAGGTCTTTATTATCATCCCCACTATTGACTACTAGGGCCTTTCCTCTTTTCAAGCCTTTCGGCTAGTAACTGACTTAATCGCCAACCACATTCTTTTAGAATTCCAACATTTGATCCTGCATATCTTGTTGAATTTTAGTCAATTGCTCTTGCATCTGTATTTGCCTTTGCTCTAATCTCTCCAACCTTTGTTCCATGTTTTCCAGGTTAACTGAAATAATTTTACCTAATTAGGGTCATTTTGTAAAAGTCTAATGCAAATGATGCAATGCAATGTAGATGCATGGAATGAATGCAAAAGAAAGAGAGGCGTTGATTCTGAATTCAATTCCATTAGAACAACTTTTCTAGAAAGTAAATTTCTTTACATAAAACGGATTACATATGCGGCCTTGCCCTCATATTCCAAGCAAAAACATCAATCCCCTTCTTCGCAAAGGTCAAATCTTACAAACTTTTAATAGATGCCTCCATTAGCTCCTTTTTGCTTGGGCCGCAACTTAATACTTACTTATCCTCGCAAAGCTTGTTAGCCTCTTCAATAAAGCTGAGGCGTGGTGATTTTTGAATAGTTTTTGTCAGCTTGAATCCTTGGGCAATAAAGTCTTGTATTCCTTCACGGACTATCAGTCTTCTCTCATTGTGTTTACTTGGACCATATTCGGATGACCGTATTATAATCCTTTTTATCAAGAAATTCATTTTCTCATGACAAAATCTTCTATTTAGAAATTGAATTTGAATCAACACCTCTTTTCTATGATGTGAATGCAATGCAATCAAAACAAAAGAGAATAAGTTATTACAAGAGAAATAAATAACAAAATAGGGCACCTATTTGGGTAACCACTAGGGTTTGGCATAGTTTTACTTAGGGTAAGCCTTTAGGTTTTCTACATGTGGTTTAGCTCTAAAGTTGAGGTACCCGAACCAGCAGATTCCTCGATCCTCACCCATTATAGGATCATACGGACCGAGTTCAGTTCAGGGGAATACATTTCCCTATTGCTACTCGGAGATGAAAATCTCACGGAGATATAGGTACGGATGTATCCCGAAAGCGATCCTGCACGAAGGTGAAAACCTCACGAAAGAGTAGCTTCTCACTCCCACTTAAAAGGGTGTGACCACAACGGTCATACAATGCAATGCAGAAATAGTTTACAAGATTAGAACAACATGCAATAAAAAGGATCATAATTTTTCAAATCGGATTTTCAAATTTAGATAAAAGGATAGGAAATAATCAATTTTACGGCTTGACTCTCTTATTATGTCCTCAGTGGAGTCGCCAAGCTATCGAAACCATTTTTATTTTTATTTTTAAAAACGGGGATCGACTTTAAAAACGAAAATGGAGTCGTCACCAATTTTTTTCGAGGTGTGATCGGGTCACCTTGAAATTGATCATTTTAATAAAAAATATTTTGATTTATTAAAACAATAATTTTGGTCTCTGAAATTGAGAAAAGCAAGTTCAGATTCGATTCATGACGAGGAAGGATTAGCACCCTTGTAACGCCCGAAATTGGTACCTAATTGATTAATTAATGTCTTAATGTTGAAAATTTGAGAAGATTTTAAAATACGATCCTTTTGACTTTTAAAACTTATGTCCTATAATTTTAAATGAACATTCAATTATTTGGATTTTAAAAGAAAAATCGAAACTTAGTAAGTTAGAGCACGATCTTTCAAATTTTCCAAACACCGAATATCCTTTGCTTTTTAGAAATCCTTGCCTCGAGTGAGTTAGGACACAACATCTTAAATTCCCAATAATAGGTTTTTTTATTTAAAAATTCATATGTTTTAATTTCAAGAAGGGTACTCAATCATTTGGACTTAATGAGAAAATCAAAATCCAGTAAGTTAGGGCACGATTTTCTCAAAACTCCCAAATATCGAATATTGCCTTATTTATAAAAAAATCATGGATTTTGAAATATGAAGATATATTTGGCCACATTAATAAATAAAGATTAATGAATTTTTTATAAAAAATAACAAATCTAAAACCAAATAAAAAATGTACCAAGCTTTCAAATAATAATGGACAATGTTAAAATAAATAATGTGAAAGAAAAGGATTTTGAAATCGACAATAAAAAGCAATTTAAAATAAATTCATATATAAAAATTTTAAAGTAGGTAATATATGTAAAAGTTTGAAATAAATCCAAAAAAGATAAAATAAATAATATATAAAATAGTAATATATAAATGAATTTTAAAATAAATATTATGTAAGAAGTAAATTTAAATAAGTAATTTATAAAACAATATATATATCAATCTAAATAAATAATATACAAAATGACTTAAAGAAAATGATATGTGACAAATCCTAAAAGATACGTATAAGTTTAAAATAAACAATATTCAAAACTTAAAATAGATAATATAAAACAGTTTAAAATGATATAAAATAAAACCACTTTAAAATTATTGTTATATAAAACAATAAGAAAATGAATGATATATAAGATAATTTAAAGTAATAATATGAAAAACTTAATCAAAATAAAACTATTTAAAATAAGTAATATAAAAATAATAAAATAAAACAACTTGAAATAAATACCACATAAAAATTTGAATAAATAAATAAAATTCAAATTTACAAAAGTGCGAAAATAAAATAAATCTCTATACGTAAATAATAAATAAACGAATAAAATAAAAAGAATAATTAATAATTAAACAATTAAATGGATAAATAAAAAAGGATGAAAAAAAGGAAGATGAATGAAGAATAAAATAAGAACAAACAATAGAAAATGAGAACGCAAGAGTGAGAGAAATTTGAATGAATGCTCTCAAGAATTCTTATTGTTTCCCCAAAACTTAAGTCCCTTTACAATGAAGGGAGAGGCCTCTATTTATAGTTGAGCCTCCCTAAATCCAACGGTACAGATCAATTACATCAACGACTAAGATAAAAAGGTATCTACAAATTAAATCTCTAATATTACAAAATCATATCTTCTAAGATTGCATACTATATCTTCTAGGATTGCATATCATATCTAAGATTTGCATATCATATCTAAGATTGCATATTATATGTAACGACCCGAAGTTGGGCCTAGTAGGATTGGGCCTATTGGGCCTTGGCCATGGGAGCATTTAAAATTTTTGAGAATAAGAGAACGACATTAGTGCAAGTTGGACCTATTAGGTGAGTGATTTTGGAAGGTTAGGGGGCTTCTATGAAGTCCCGGGATCAAACTTGGGCCTTAGGAAAATTTTGGTTTTAGGTGAATAAAACCTTGGGAGTTAGTAAGTAGGCTTTAAGAATAAAATGTGGAGAAAAATGGCACAAAAAGAGTTGTGGCCTAGTGGCAAATACGCCACATGGGAGACAGGGAGGTAACGCCACAAGGAAGTAAGAGGTCCAAGGTTCAAGTCTTGGCGCTTGCATTTCATTTTGATTTATTTTTAAGTGAACTTAGACTTTGGCCCATAGATTTATATTTAGTTGAGCATGATTTTAGACACAAGAGGAGCTTGTGCCAAGTGGCTAGCAGTGTGGATTAAGTTACAGGGGAGCCTGAGTTCAAATCTCATGACAAGCAAGGGAGTATTTATTTTTCGGATTGGACAGCTAGAGTTTGTGTTGGATTTAAACTCTACTGAAGGAGGGATCCCACATCGGAAAGCTAGCAAGAGGGAAGGTGAGAAGCTGGTTTTAAATAGAGCTATCTAAGAGGAGAGTAAGGATACCTTGGTGGGCATTTGGGCATAGGAGTATTCGCAGCGCAAATTAGCTTCAGACTCCTATCAGGTATGTATTTCACACTACTCTAGCTGTAGAGTAGCAAATGCCAAAATGTCGGTCACACGGTGATGGTAGCCACACGAGCGTGGGAGCACATGTGTGGGGGCTTCGATGCGATAGTTGAGGCCATCATGAGTATTTTTGTGGATTTAGGCTATTTGGGCCACGATGGCCAGAAAAGGGCCGAATGGGCCTGTGAGGCCCATATGAATAAATTGTATGATTGTGTAGTAGATAGTGAACTGGTCTATGTGATTCTCATATCGGTGGCTAGATTAGGGCTAAATGGGCCACACGAATGTGTGGGTCCATTTGGACCGAGAATGGGCTTTAGGCCCATTCGCATCGTTATCTCTGTTTAGAATACCCTCAATTTACGAAATTATCGAAATACCCTCAGTTTGCAAAGTTACCAAAGTACCTCTAATTTACAAAATTATTGAAGTACCCTCGGTTTGTAAAATTACTGAAATACCTTTAGTGGATAAATTATCGAAATACCCTTAATGGGTAAATTACTGAACTACCCTCGTTAGGAAAGATTACTGTCATACCTTGAAGGGTAAATTACTGTTTTACTCTATCGACCAAATTACGGTTATACCCTTAGAGATAGATTTAGTATGTTTGTGTGTATTCTGTTTAATTGATGTAATGGTTCATTATTGCATACGCTGATTTATTATGTCACGACATCTTGCATTGGGTTGGGATGATTAAATACATATAATTATATATTAGAGGAAGTACTGTACTGGTGGCTATGCCACTTTATACTGATTCAGTGGCTCTGCCACGATATCTTGATTTGAGTGGCTCACCACGATATCTTTATCGCAACTTTGTTATAATTATCTTCGGCAATTTCTACCGCGATCTTGGTGTGTAGGGTAGGTGGGTTGACTTGGTCCCCACAGGAGTGTAGAAATTGGTGCGGTGGTGTGATGGTTGGATTGGGTTAGCCTGCATTTTTTTCTGTTTGCATTATCATGTTTATAGGGCTTAGGCCCAAACTGATACCGTAAGGGCTCAAGCCCATATAGTGACCGTTATAGGGGATTACATACTGAGTTCTCGTAACTCACCCTCTTTCTTTTAACCATGCAGGTAATCCCCAGCGTTAGAGGATTTGGAGTTGCGGAGAACTCGGAGGTAGCCAAACGTCGGATTTTCTTCTTTTGAAACTTAGTAAATTTAGTTTTAAATTTATTTTATGTTATTATTTTGTGTTAATATTTTGTGTAATAAGGCCATTAGATTTTTCTTCTAAATTTCGTATAGTAAATTTGCTAGTTAATAATTATTAATCGGTTAATCACGAATTTTTAAGCAATAACAACCGTTTTCAAAATAACATGTTTCCACAATTCTTTGAGTCAGATTTCAGCAATAAACAAAGTTTTCAAAAATAATAACAACATCTTTACAAGGAAACATTTTAAGCAAATCTTGTTTTCACAAGCAACAAAGTTCGGAGTTTCAAAAAGGATACAAAGTCTTTTTTAACGAACGCATAGCTTTTAAACAACCTTTTGATGTGACATGCAAGAACTGGTTATAACATCTAGGCCGGGTTTGAGGTGTTACATTTAATGGTATCAGAGTCCGGTTACAAAACTCGACTGTGGAATGGGTTTGAAAGTTTTTTTCCAAATCTGTTTAAACTGTGGTTTAGAAAAAGTGATAGTGTTATTGGAAGTATGGCACACCGAGTCTCCGGCACCAAATCCGTAAGTTTTCTGACCTTATACTCTGTTATGTGCTGTAATGACTGTATTTTTGGTATTTATTTTGTATGTGTTTTGTTTGGATGTGATGTTTGAATATAGAAATTGTATGTATTTGTGGTAAATATCGGTTTGCTTCTGTGGTTAGATGTTTGGTTGTATGTAAGAGGTTTCAAGATTAAGTTAAAAGTGAATTAGTGTTATTAAGATCAGAGTGCGCAGCGTGAGCGTAGTGTGGTAGGTTAGGAGGTGCGACTGTTCCTATAGTTGGAAATTTCGAGGATGAAATTTCTTTAAGGGGGTAGATTTGTAACGACCCGAAGTTGGGCCTAGTAGGATTAGGCCTATTGGGCCTTGGCCATGGGAGCATTTAAAATTTTTGAGAACATGAGAACGACATTAGTGCAAGTTGGACCTATTAGGTGAGTGATGTTGGAAGGTTAGTGGGTTTCTATGAAGTCCCGAGATCAAACTTGGGCTTTAGGAAAATTTTGGTTTTAGGTGATTAAAACCCTGAGAGTTAAAAAGTAGGCTTTAAGAATAAAATATGGAGAAAAATGACACAAAAGGAGTTATGGTCTAGTGGCAAATGACGCCACATGGGAGACAATGAGGTGACGCCACAAGAAAGCAAATGGTCCAAGTTTCAAGTCTTGGCGCTTGCATTTCATTTTGATTTATTTTTAAGTGAACTTAGACTTTGGCCCATAGATTTATATTTAGTTGCGCATGATTTTAAACACAAGAGGAGCTTGTGGCCAAGTGGCTAGCGGTGTGGATTAAGTTACAGGGGAGCCTGAGTTCGAATCTCATGACAAGTAATGGAGTTTTTTTTTTCGGATTGGACGGCCAGAGTTTGTGTTGGATTTAAACTCTACTGAAGGAGGATCCCACATCGGAAAGCTAGCAAGAGGGAATGTGAGAAGCTGACTTTAAATAGAGCTATCAATGAGGAGAGTAATGATACCTTGGTGGGCATTTGGGCATAGGAGCATTTGGAGCGCGGATTAGCTTCAGACTCCTATCAGGTGTGTATTTCGCACTACTCTAGCTGTAGAGTAGCAAATGCCGAAATGTCGGTCACACAGCGATGGTAGCCACACGAGCGTGCGAGTGTACGTGTCGGGGCTTTGATGCGATAGTTGAGGCCATCATGAGTATTCTTGTGGGTTTAGGCTGTTTGGGCTACGATGGCCCGAAAAGGGCCCAATAGGCCCGTGGGCCTATATGAATAAATTGTATGATTGTGTAGTAGATAGTGAACTGGTCTATGTGATTCTCATATCGGTAGCTAGATTTGGGCTAAATGGGCCACACGAACGTGTGGGTCTATTTGGGCCAAGAATGGGCTCTAGGCCCATTCGCATCGTTATCTTTGTTTAGAATACCCTCGATTTATGAAATTACCAAAATACCCTCGGTTTGCGAAATTACCAAAGTACCTTTAATTTACAAAATTATCGAAGTACCCCCGATTTGTAAAATTACTGAAATACCCTTAGTGGGTAAATTACCAAACTAACCTCATTGGGAAAGATTACTGTCATACCTTGAAGAGTATATTACTGTTTTACTCTATCGACCAAATTACCATTATACCCTTAGAGGTAGATTTAGTATGTTTGTGTGTATTCTGTTTAATTGCTGTAATAGTTCATTATTGCATACGCTGATTTATTATGTCACGACATCTTTCATTGGGTTGGGATGATTAAATATATATAATTATATATATTGGAGGAAGTACTGTACTGGTGGCTATGCCATGTTATATTGATTCAGTGGCTTTACCACGATATACTGATTTGAGTGGCTCAGCCACATATCTTCATCTTGGCGACTTTGTCTGCGTTTATCTTGCGACTAAATTTCATTGCGATCTTGATGTGAAATTTGGGTGGGTTGACTTGGTCCCCACAGTGTAGAAATTTGACTGGTGGTGTGATGGTTGGATTGGGTTAGGCTGCATTTTTTTCTGTTTGCATTATCATATTTATAGGGCTTAGGCCCAGATCGATACCGTAAGGGCTCAGGCCCATATAGTGACCATTATAGGGGATTACACACTGAGTTCTCGTAACTCACCCCCTTTCTTTTAACCATGCAGGTAATCCCCAACATTAGAGGATTTGGAGCTGTGGAGAACTTGGAGGTGGCCATATGTCAGATTTTCTTCTTTCGAAACTTAGTAAATTTAGTTTTAAATTTATTTTATGTTATTATTTTAGGTTAATATTTTGTGTAATAAGGCCATTAGGTTTTTCTTCTAAAATTTTGTATAGTAAATTTGCTAGTTAATAATTATTAATTGGTTAATCACGAATTTTTAAGCAATAACAACTGTTTTCAAAATAACACGTTTCCGTAATTCTTTGAGTCAGATTTCAGTAATAAACAAAGTTTTTGAAAATAATAACAACATCTTTACAAGGAAACATTTTAAGCAAATCTTGTTTTCACAAGCAACAAAGTTCGAGTTTGAAAAAGGATACAAAGTCTTTTTAACGAACGCATAGCTTTTAAACAACCTTTTGATGTGACATGCTAGATCCGGTTATAACGTCTAGGCCGAGTTTGGGGTGTTACATCATATCTTCTAAGATTGCATACCATATCTTCTAGTATTGCATATCATATCTAAGATTTGCATACATATCTTCTAGGATTGCATATCATATCTAATATTTTCATATCATATCTAAGATTGTTTATACTTGAAGATTGTGTTCCCATTTACGTCAAGCTTGTAGATGGACCTTCAATCTTTTCAAGTAATGGGCCATTCTGATCGGGCTAAATGATATATTTTGGACTGGACTTGGACTTTGTTTTATTATTTTGGGTTTATTATTTTTTTATTGGGCCCGGGCTAAATTGGCCTATTACACATGTTACAAAAAAACAAAGGATGGCTTACAAAAGAGTCCGCTATTAGCTCAGAATGTACGTTTTCAAAGAAACCTAATAATGGGTTTCGGACCACAAATCCTAGCCCGAAAGAAAATTTATTTTAATATTATTTTATGGCCTGCATTATGATAGGAATATAGTATAAAATTTTCGTTAAGAAAATTTTATCGATTACATGATTAATTGACAAAAGGACCAAATTGCATAAAATGTAAAAGTTGAATTCTAGAAGCTAAAAGGATCAAATAGCTATGGAATTCAAAATTGGAGGTCCTTATATGGAAATTAGACCATTAAGTGGAGTTAGTATATAAGTATGATGATTCATCCATGGA
The DNA here is from genome assembly GCA_025506655.1 of Gossypium rotundifolium. Lineage (NCBI taxonomy): Eukaryota > Viridiplantae > Streptophyta > Magnoliopsida > Malvales > Malvaceae > Gossypium > Gossypium rotundifolium. The sequence continues at coordinate 22,625,966 of CP106727.1, forward strand.
AATTTAATTAAAGAAAAGATGAAATTGGAAAGAAAAAATATGAAAAGATGATAAATTAATAAAATAAGAAAATATCATCATTTTTCATCATCTTTCCCAAAATTAAATCCATGAAAACCCTAGCTAACAGAAAAGAGTTCAAGAAAACTTTGTTGGCTTAATTAGGTATGTATCATTGCCCATTTTTAATGATTTTTACATTTCTGAGATCGTAATAGTTTAATCTAGCTATCTAGAATTAATTTGTAAATTTATAAAATTTTTGATATGGATGAATATAGATGAATTATGAAATTTATGGTAGAAAATGAAATGTTGTTAATAGATAAACAACTTTTGTAAAGGAACTTTTGATGAAATTGTGATTTAAGGACTAAATTGAGAAGATGTAAAATTTATGGAAAAATTCTAAATTTTATGAAATACATGGGCTGTAAATGATATATGTAAAAATCAGCTAGGCTTGGAATAATGATTAAATTGTATGAATTTCATTTTCTGAGCCTAGGGATGAAATAGTAATTAATCAAAAGTATACGGGCAAAATGGTAATTTTTGGCCTAAGTTGTGAATTGAATGGAATTGAATGGAATTGAATGTGAATTTTATTAAATTGAGTTAAGTTTACTCGTATGTATCCGGATAGATCAAATACGAGTAACAGATTAGTAGCATACAAGTTTACGAACATTGTCAATGTAAGTTCTTGTAACTAAATTGTATATTTATATGTTTGAATTGAATGTTGTGCATGTGATTTGTATAATTGTTAAGTATGAAAATAAATCACACATCCGACAATGTCCGACAAGAAATAAATCCCGTTTGAACAAATAAAATTAGATGGATACAGGGTTCTCGGAGTGGTTGTGGTATTGCATATGTTGCGAACACACCATAACTCGTAAGAATGTCCCGTTATAGCTCACATGAGCATCCCGATATAAGCTCTCTTGAGCTTTTCGATACATGGTTCTTCCAAGTTTCCCATTTTATGCTCCTATGAGCATTTTGATCGGTAGTGATCCTGCATGTGTTGCGGACACACCGCAGCTCTTATGAGCATCCCGATATATGGCTATCCGAGCTTCCCAATTAAAAGCTCTTTCATGAGCTTCCTGATAATAGCTCTTCGGAGTTACCCGTTAAGCTCACATGGGCTTTCTGATTTAAGCTCTTATGAGCTTCCTATTATTAAGCCTGGATAAGCTTCCTGTTATAAGCTCATATTAGCTTTCTGTTATTTGGCTTGGAAGAGCTTCCCGTTTAAATGCTCAATGAGCATTCCTGAATATGAATTGACGGAATATAGTATGTACACTTTGTGTGTACTAACCATGTATCCATCAATATTTTAAGTGGTTCAACGGGTAAAATTATGATAAATGACAATATGAGTTTGTGATGAAAGATTATGGATATATATTAAACTACATGAGCATGACTTGTATTTAAAGATTAAATATATGATATGGGAATTACATGAATAAGGAAACTTGATTAATGATAAGTTCATACTTGTTTATTGATATTCAAGTGAAATAAATGACTAACATTTTAATGAGGATATGTGTATAGGCTATTGCCAACTTGCTTTGAATATATTAAGTATATTTACCTTAAATGTAATTAAATGGTAAGTTAACTTCCCATTATACGAACTTACTAAGCATTAAATGCTTACTCTGTTTCATTTTCTCTGCTTTATAGTAATTCAGAAGGAAGCTTGGTGGAGATATCTCACACTATCCATTGGCTTGTTTATATATATATATATATATATATATAGTAAACTACATTTTGGTTATAATGACATTTATAGGCTAAATTTGGTCAATGATGGCATGTAAATATTGAGTTGCATCTAGTGATTAGCATGGCTTGTGGTTGATATAGTTTGATATATATATATATATATATATATAAAAGGTCTTAATATGTTTGATATGGATTGAAATGAATGAATGATAGAAATTTACATAGTCATATTGAGGAGTGATTTGAGATAACATGATTGATGAAAAATGCATACATGTTTATATAAACAATTAGGTAAGAATGAGTATTTGGACATATAGGGTGTTATGACATGTATTAAACTTGAGTTTTGCTTGATTTAAGTGTTTGGTATTGATTTGTGAATGTGTTAAAGTGTTAATACAGGTGGAAAGCAAGTTTGGGTGAGAAATATGGCTTGAAAATAGCTTTATTTCGTCCACACGAGTAGAGACAAGGGCGTGTGTCTCAGCTGTGTGTGACACAAGGCCAAGCGCACGGAAGTGTGATTCGACCGTGTGTCCCCTGCTTCTTTAAAATTGCAAAATAGAATGCTCATGTATTTTCACACGGGCAGAGACACGGGCGTGTGTCTCAGCCGTGTGTGGCACACGGCCTGGCACACGAGCGTGTGACTTGGCCGTGTGGCCCCTGAACCTAATTAATATAAATTAAAATGTTCATACGGCCTAACACACGGGCGTGTGACTTGGCCGTGTGGCCTCTGCACCTAATTAATATAAATTAAAATGCTCATATGGCCTAACATACGGGCATGTGGATTGGCGGTGTGATCCAAGACAGTAACCACCTTAATTAGGACACGAGCTGAGATATGGACGTCTGTCCCTATTTTTAATGTCCTCACGGCCTGAGACACGAACGTGTCTCTCTACCGTGTGAGTCACACAGCCTAATCACACGAACGTGTGTACCCTGCACCTAAAAAATTATTGAAATTTTTCGAAAAATTTTATGAGCACCTGAATTACTCTCAACTTATTCTATTGCATATTTTGAGTCTCAAGGACTCATATAAAGACAATATAATTATTTATGATTGATTTTTGATATAATAAGAAATGATATGAAATGTCTGTGTAATAGGCCAATTTCGACCTGGTCTAGTTTGAAAAATGAAATCCAAAAAAACAAATAATAATAATTAAAAGTCCAAAAGTGTTAGCAGTCCATTTACAAATAACTCAAATTAGGCAAAGCCTAAACTAAACCCTAGCCCACCAAAAACACTTTCACCAAACAAAAAAGAAAACCCTAGCCACCAAGCCTTGCTGTCGCCGCTCCTAGCAGCCACCTAGGCCTACCCCTGGCCGCCGCACGCCTCTAACACCTTCACGCGCGTCTGACACCTGCAAAACCAAGATCTACACGCAAGAAAAAAGGACAAATAGAGAAAACAAATAACAAAGAAACAAAAATAGAAACCAAAAGTCTTGTAATTTGGCTATAAAAGCCATATCAACATGCTTGTATTTTTTTCTACTTCTTCGGATTCAAAAAAAGAGAAATACAAAATCAATCAAAAAACTAAAAATTTCAAGGTGACTTTTTCTTTTTTATTTCAAATATTGCTCTAAAGTTTTTATTTTATTTTTCTGTTATTTTTACATAAAAAAATAAAAAGAAAAGAGGAAAGGGCTTACCGGAGTTACCCCGCAACCGCGACGTCACCCCGTGGTCCCGTCGTCGGAGGTTTCTCTCCGCGATCAGAATCGGACACGAAAAAGGGGGTGAAAGTGAGCCTTTTTCTTTCGGTTTTTGCGGGCTTGGAGGGTTTCGTCTTCAGACCCATTCGAAAAGGAGTTGAAAAACCCCATTTTGCGTAACGTCGATCACCGCCTGCGTCGGGCAGACGGACGGTCGGTAGCCCTTCGACCGGAGACAAGGGGAGAGGATGAGAGAATTCCAAAGTTCTTTTAGTTTTTTTTTTTTAAAACTAAAGGCTGAAAATGAAATTTCAAAAAAAAAAGGCTTTTATAAAACACTGAAAGGTTGTAGTTTCATTTGGCCTCCCCAGACACCAAAACGGCATGTTTTGGGGAGGCCGACCCGACCCGCTTCACAAAGGGATCCGCTTTTTTATTTTGGGTTATTTTCGCGGGCCCCCGCTTTTGCTATGTGCTTCGATTAAGTCCCGCCTTTTTTTTTAATTCGACCCTTTTATTTTATTTCGTATTCAATTTAGTCCCTCTATTCGCAAGTTGGAGTGGCACACTTAATGGGGTTTGGGATATTTTTCAGTTAACCCCTCGCATGTTTCAGTGCGTTTCAAATCCTTCCTTTGCTTTATTTTATTTTTTTATCCGAATTTCCCCTTTGGATTTTATTTAGATTTTAATTTAATCCTTTTTATATACTTACGTTTATTTTATTCGAATTTGGACCCTAAAATTTCATTTTATTTGCAATCAAGCCCTTATTCATGTAAATTTGGACTTTTGATTTTTATTTATTTATTTTAAACTATTTTATTTCTTTTAAATTTTATATATTAAACTGTTTTAAATTGTTTTAGATATATTATTTTAAATTATTTCATATACTATATACTTTAAATTGCTTTATACATTATTTATTTTAAACTTGTTTTATGTATTATTCATTTTAAATTGTTTTATTATTTACTTTAAATTTTTCATATATTATCAATTTCAAATTTTTATATGTATTATCTATTTTTATATACCATTTATTTTTAAGATGTTTTGTATATTACTTATTTTAAATTTCTTTTTACATAATATTTACTTTAAACTCATTTATATTTATCTTAAATTATTTTACATATTATTTATTTTAAATTTTTTCCCTCTTTTATTATTTATTTCAAACCTTCGCCTATATTACCTATTTTAAATTTTTTATACATATAATCTATTTTTAAATTGTTTTGTATATTGTTGACATTAAATTTCTTTTTCACTTTATCTATTTTAAAATCATTTATTATGTTTTTAAAATTTGTTTTATATTTTATTTATTTTAATTTGCTTTATAATTTTTTAAATTGTTATATATATTGTTTAATTCATTAGTCTTTGATTATTTAGTATTTAAATGGTGTATGTTGTGAGATTATTGTCATTGCATGTACTATGATTCGTTTATTTGTATTTTAATATTATTGTCAATCACTTGTGTAATATTTTATTTATGTATTATTATTCCATGCTCATTATTACATTTTATTTCATGTCATCGCATTGTGAATTAAACCCCAACGTATTTATCCAATATAGATCGTTTTATTTTACTTGAACAAAATAAATGCACATTGTTAAGTGTTGTACTCGCTATTTTTTTTTAAAAAAGGGAAAATTTTTCAAAATAAGGCAATATTTTGCGTTCTAAAATTCGAGAAATCGTATCCTAACTTACGGGGTTTCAATTTTCTCGTTAAACCTAAATAGCCAAATATCTTTTTAATTTCAAATATACGGAATTTCAATATAAAATTTAAAGGCAAGCTTATTCTCGAGGGTTCAAAGTGTCGTTTCCTAACTTACGGAATATGACTTTTTATTACCTTGAGACGAGAGAGTCTTTAACTTTCTTTTCGATTTAATTCAAGAGTTTTTAAAATTAACATTAATAAAAAGGATCGCATTTAAAATCTTCTTCAAATTTTCAACTTTCGACATTAAGATATTAATTAATCAATTAGGTACCAATTTTGGGCGTGACGAGGGTGCTAATTCTTTCTCGCACGTAACCGATTCCCGAACCCATTTTCTCAAATTTCGTAGATCAAAATTGTCATTTTAGTAAATTGAAACATTTTATTAAAACGATCAAATTTTACGAGGTGACCCGATCACACCTTAAAAAAAGGATTGGTGGCGACTCCCATTTTCGTTTTCATTTTCAAAATTAAAGTCGACTCCATATTTACAAAAAAATGGTTTCGACGGTCTATATTTGATTTGTTTATTCTGATAATGATTCGTAACCCTGTTCTAGCAACGGATACGGGTTAAGGGTGTTACAAAGTCCCTTCAAAAGCCCACTATCTCAACAGATCTTAAAATGGTAGGAGGAAACTAGGTAAGTTCTTAATGAACTTATTGAGTTCCAAGGATAAATAATTAAACTTTCGGATAAGGTTTTCAAGAAGTGAAATTTAGCTAGACTTTTACCACACTTTGTCATACCAACAATTTACACACAGATACGCTAATATAGTTGTCTACGGTCCGTTGGCGGATTCATGCCCCCACACAATTAGGGTTTGTTGGCAGATACTATCCACCTCTAAAAGCAATCACCAGTAACTTAAATTTTCATGCGAATATTAGTTATGTCTAATCACAAACATAGTCAATTTCACACCACAAACCAAGTTAGTTCACATACATATAACTTTCTCTGTTAAGCACAAATCACGCGGATACTTTTATGGACTGTTCATGGCTTAGCTTCTGATTCACATATCGCTTCGAAGAGCCACAGTTTCATGTTCACAGTATTGCTCCATTGAGTCGGTATTTCATATATCCAATCGAACCTCCACAAATCCTTCTTGTTAATTTGAACACTTGCGTATTCCCCAACAAAGTCGGGCCACCAATCGCAGTTTGCATTTACATGCCCTACCGTAGGTAAATCTTATATCATATCATAATCTCCATACATTTCTCCTGTCATATCTCATTAGTTTCCACCATTTCCCTCCTTTCACCATTCTAAATACAGATATTGTCCGCCAAGGAAGAGTGTCCATTAACAACCATTCATGCATATACTATTATCATCATTTTATGTTGCTAATCCAGACATGCACAACTAATTTTACATAGACTTACCTGGAAGACAACATTATCACAACTAATTTTCCTATTCTACGACTTCTTTTCCCTTTGCACTCGGGCCTTCTTCCGTTTCTTTAGCTAAATAAAATTAAACACTCTATTAAATACATAAGCAACTAAACTTTAATGTAAAAACAATAATTGGAAACATGAAATGTTAACCAGAATGGAGTTTCCTTCCCTCCGACCTCTAGTAGAAGCCTGTATAAATGGTTCCTACAACCCTGTCATTCCCTGGATATTAAACTAAAGAAAGACTCAAGAATTTACCAGCAATTGGCTTGAAAAAGTCAGTTACTAATCAAGCTGAAGGCTGGTACCTTCTTCATACAGTGAAGAACACACTAAGTTTGTTCTGAAAGAACAAGGATGAATAGAGAAACGAAAAATAAAGTCCTTCTCTATGGGTAACAAAGAATAATTATGTACTTGTGACCAAAAAAAATTTTTAGGTACCAATTTGGAAAAATGGTATAGTTTAAGTACCACTTTGGGTAACGGAGTATAGTTTAGGTACCACTTATGAACCAAAGAAAATGTTTGAATACCAATTTAAGAAAAGGGGTACAATTTAAGTATCATTTTGTAATTTAAGCCTAAGCAAAATAATTAAGTCATCCGCTCCTTATTACCCAACAGGTAATAATAGAATAACATAGCTTATTCTTTTAGAAATATTTGTGAGAGTTATTGAAGAGTTTATTCCTGCAAATTGGAAACACTACACCAAAATAGACTTTTAGCGGCGTTTTTTTACGCTTTTAGCGGGGTTTATAAGCGCCACTAATAGTATTTGCGGTGCTTTCGAAAGCTCCGCAAAAAATGCCACTAAAACAAATGCCGCAAACTTTAGCGGCGTTTATGAGAAAAAATGCCGCTAAAGATCATGACTTTTAGTGGCACTTTTACACAAACGCCGCTAAAGGTCATGACTTTTAGCGGCGCTTTTCCTACAAACGCCACTAAAGGTCATGACTTTTAGCGGCACTTTTCTCACAAACGCCGCTAAAGGTTAAGGCTTTTAGCGACGCTTTCTCCACGAACGCCGCTCAAAGCATGACCTTTAGCTACGTTTTCTCTAAAAACGCCGCAAAAAGCTTGACCTTTGGTGGCGCTTTTTCTGAAAACGCCGTTAAAAGTCATGAAAAATAAAATAATAAAATTTTATAAAAAAGAATAAGATTAAAATATTATAAAAAAATTTAAGGGAAAAATAGTAAAATTAAACATTTTTCAGCCCATAACATTTAAACCAAAAAAAAAAAATTAAGCCAATCAATATTAGGATTTTAATTAACAAATTAAGTCTAAAATTTCATCAAGAAAAAACAAAATCATGGCGAGTTTGAGTTATTTATCTGCAATCACTCCTCATTGTTCATCATTTTAGGTTGTTGCTTCACAACCTGGGCAATCAACTTCCACACTGCATATTAAAAGAAAAGAAGATATTAAAGCAAATTCCAAAAGAATTGCATAACAGGATTCACTTCATCGAGATGTTGGCTACAAACCACTCGTTGATGATTTTCACCCAAGTGCTTGTCCACCCAACATCCATGCTCCATCGATTGCCGCAAAGTGAGTAGAAGCATATATACACTAGAAAATACTATTACAAAAGCGTGAAAATTAATATATATTACTCACTCGCTTGCAGAGTTTTCCAGGTTCCAACTAATGAATAACATGGCAAAGTACGTGGCTCCCAAGGAGAATATGATGTGAAAAAACCCGTAGTTATAACGGATAGCATCCTCGGCTTTCACCTCATCTTTGCGAAACTGGAAAACCGTAAGAATTGTTAAGTATTTCTTATCAGAACCGTAAGAGATATCTTTGCTATAATGAAGGAGAATAAAAGCCAGAACATCATGGTAATGATGTTTCACACAGTCATATTTGTTACATGATAAATATCATCATCTCGATGACTGCAAATATGTGATGCTAGTCATTTCTTCCCCTTTCTCAACAGAGGTTATATTGCCTGCATCATCAGACAGAAGTGTAGAAAAAATACTCATGTAGCAATGAATGGTATTTCAAAGAAACTCATTTATTAAGAATCATACTTTTGAATGCAAGGACATAGCCATCATCACTACGAGCAAAATAGAAGTCCAAGTAATGAAGAATATGTTGAGAGAACATGATGGTCTTGGGGCATAAAAATAGTACATAGACACAATTCCACAGATGGAAGCAACGTAAAAAACTGTTGAGGTAAATAATGCAATGGTGCAATTGCGAATGAAAAGAAGATGTTGATTCAATCAAGAATACTTACTCAACTTTATGGAAATCGAAAAGGCCAAAAGGTTTTCAAATCCACAAATTATGTAATATAATTCTAATAACTTGATAAGATAAAGCTTTTAATGTCTCTTGACCTCCATCCATAGTTCACTCCGGATCTAATGCTACCATCTCCAAAATAAACATACGCTTTTGCAAAGCAAGTCATGAAGGTTCATGTAGGATGTTTTATCTGGATAAGCATTTAGAAAAAGCAATATTATTCTGTAAAAACTCTTTTCTACTTTGATATTCAGCGGACCATCTGATAAGAGGATGAATGGTATAATCATTGTATCGACTGCATACTTCCGTCCTTCATCACCAAACTAACAGATGCTCAATTAAATGACTTTTTGTACAACTCCATGGGAAGTGTTTGAAATCATCACGAAAATTGGCAAGAAGCATACAATCCACACTACATGCTATAAATAACCACATATCATGATACTGGATTTAATTAATTTTTTAAGGTTGTCAAGAAGTTTTGCGAGATTTCAGATTCTTATTGGCTAGAGCCAAAACGTGAACAAAATCTATTTAGTTAATAGGCATAAGAGTTTTATAGTACCAGTAAGTACTCAACCACAAATAGAGGATCAACATAATGGTTAAAGAAATATACCTGATATTATCAATCAAAATAGCTATTTCAAATATAAGCAATGCTTAAAGATGATCTTCTGATTAACAACAAGAGAACATTGATTTTCTCGTAATTAATTTAATATGATAATCCAATGGAGAAATTAAATGCTAAAGGAATATAGATGTACTAAACTTTTCAAGAATCGGATGTTTATCCTTCAAACAAGGGATAAGTTTAGATAAATACTTCAATACGTTGAAGATAGAAACTAATATTTGCGACTAAAACATATATCGATAAAAATATTTTTGCTCCTACAATAGAATAATCAATCCTTTGACAAATAAAACCAAGAACTTGAAATTAAACCAGTTCTTTCGTAATCAAAGCCCCACGGAATATATAGGTTAAACATATTGATTTAAAATGTATACCCAATAAAATAGATTCATATCATACATAGTCATCACTCATCAACTACTTAAAAATCAAATTTCTATCATGTACATGGATGGATTAGCCTCTCGCTTAACTCACTCAACAAAGGAAAGAAACTAGTTACAAACACTTTCTAGATTACTCTCATATTTGTTAATTCTCAAACCGCAAGTATCAAAGAACATTTCACTAATTACGAATATATACATATAGTTTAAAATATAAAATCCAATATGAATAACACAAGGTGAGTGTGTTTGTAACGATACATTAAATGTTATCATAATTTAATGCATAAAATGACATGATCTCTTCCTAAAACCAATAGTAACAAATCAACATGTAAAATATATTTACTTTCAAATAGTGAAGAGTTAACATAAGGCATCAAACAGTTATTAACCGCATTTGAACCACCGCCTCCAACACCAATGACTTTGATCTTAGCTTCATTATAGTTACTTGAACCAGACATGTCTCCTACGCTTTCAATAACACTTCCACTAGAGCTATCCTTTCTTGGGTTGGTTATTGTATTGTTCCCTTCACCCCTAAGCATTGAAACTTCAGGATGCAGATTCAAAAAGGATCTTTATTTTGGTAGTGACTGTTAGTACAAAACTCCGGCGAGAAAAATCTCGAACACACGAACGAAACTCAAACAGAAGAAGAAATAGGACAAGGCTCCAAGGCGTGTATCAAATTACTATCTTTAAGGTTATATTCGCCCCACCTATCTTCTTTGTGCAAACGAGTTCCAAGCAAATTAACCTCGAGGATACAATGAAGCCAATAGCTATTTATGCTTTGCCGATTTGAGAATAGCCCACTACACAATCGAGCAATGTATGACAAAACTCAATTTCTATAAAGAATTTCTGCAGAATACTTTATAGAACAATCTAACAATATTAGAAAATGAAGGAAGAAAGAAATAATATTATAATTTGTTTTTGGTTTGTCTCCAAATGAAATTTGATTCCTATTTATAGGAATTTTCATGTCTCTTCATAGAGACATCTTTAATCAATAGGTACTTTTCCGAATAATAATGTTTTAAAATAAAATATTATTATTCATTTAATTATAACTATTCAAATAATATTATTTAAATAGTTATAATTCTTTTCAAAAATCAAAAGATATAATCTTTTAATTAATTATACCCATTCATTTATAATTATTGAAAACTATAAATATTTAAAATATTCCAACAGCGACTGACACTGCAAGGGTTGGCAGAACATCTAAAACTTGACATGGTAGACTTTTGGCTGGCACTAGAAAACCCACTTTTTCCCTCATATATTTTAAGGCAGCTAAATCTCACTAAAGGATTCTCCATTAACACTCTCCCTCCAAGAACATTAAGTACCCCCATTGATCTACTATCCGAAGGTGTAAAATAAGGAAATGTAGCAGTTGCCATTTTAAGGGCAGCACTAGAAAATCAAACTTACTTAAGCTACGAGAGACAAGGCAAAAAGTTTAGTGTCCTAAATAGCTTAAATTTCAAGAAGCACAGTCATTTTTTCTTATATCTGCACAAAACACATAATAAAATCAAAATCATATTAAAAAAAAATTAGGGAGTAAAAAAACAAAACATAATCCTTTAGCTAAAGCAGAATACAATTGGCGGAGCCAATGCCAACTTAAAATCAAAGTTAAAAATAAACCTCAAAACGTAGAATAAATGCACAAAGACCGTCTAAAATGTGAAGTCTAACATCAAATAGTTGCCGAAACAAATTCAAATAATGATAATAAATAAAAAAAAAAAAAGAAAGAGGAAATGGCATACGGGTGATAAAGAGAGAAGAAATGAAAAGACCTCACCTGGATGACATGCAGAAACGGCAAGGTTCCCTAAAGGCATTTGGGTGCCAAGCAGAAAAGGGAGTTGAAATGGGGAGAAGGTGCGTTGATTTACAGCGCTTGAAACTGTTTTTGGCTTTAGCTATGTGATTTCCTTGTCAGGTTGTTTTGTTTGTCTATCAAAATAAAAATGGAAATTATCTAATTGACGGTTAGGTTAGCAGTGCTTTTAGATTCTCCAAGGATAGTTAAGATTAAGATTTTTTTTTAATTACTCTTAATATTCAAGATAATAGAATTTAAAAAAAAAAACAACCCTTAAAATTTAAATGATAAAGAAACTATCATTGAAATGTCTACTTAAAATTTAAACTAGACATGTCTGGTTCAAATGCGGTTAATTTAAGCTATGGTTATTGTTACATCAAATGAAAGGAAAGTGACTCTTAGAAAGCATCAAAAGGAAGGAAATGGCTTATCGTAGTTATATAAGTAAATGCTCTTACGAATTTAGAAGAAAAAAGTTTGTCACGATGCACAAGTAAGAACTAAAAACAGAAGGAACTTCAATTTTAAGAACTTGATAACTGAACCAAAGCTAGTAAGCAGCCAATATACAAATGCAGTCATCCGATTTGAAGCGATGCTTTATTTTAGATGCATGAAAACTAATACAGCATTATTTGTTCATATATCCAAACATTACTTGTCCACAATGAGAAGTCACGAAACATTTATTTAGCAACTTTTAAACATTTCTCCTATTGTGGACAACTTAAAACCCTATCTACAACCAAGCTAGAATTAACATCTTATTTATGGACTTAATTTTATTATTTTTAAAATTTATTCCTTACCAAGGTGAACAAGACTTTGGGATGGAGGAATGTACATAAATAAAAGTTGTATGTACACATAATGCAGAAAAAATGTATTTGAATCAAAGGCAAACAAAAGTTGAAAATGCTTCACCTCCAAAACAAAGCGTCCATCAGGAAGAGGTTCACACCTACATATTTAGAGCATGTGACAAAAGCATGAGGTTAAAAAAACAAAATATTCTCCAGCATAACCAATGTAGCAAGGGTCATTAAAATAAATAAATAAAAAAAAAGGCCTACAAGCCACCTACTCTGTGATCTCCACTTCACAAGCAAAATCAGCAATTGCATCTGTAGCAGGATCACGGATGACCTACAAATATAATGGACCAACAAACATAGGGAAAAAATGTGAGGAATTTTTGGCCATTCAACATGCCTTAACAACAAGAAAGAACCAAACAGAAAAAGCCCACCATTCCCATCCTGTGATTCCCTTCCATTATTCTCCTGACCTGTTTCCAAGCAAATAAAAGTAAATCCAAATCCAAAAGCAACCTCTCTGAGGCACAGGAACTAAATCAGCTTCAAATGACCTTGTGACTAAAATTGCTAACTTATACTTCCGCTAACCAAAACACCCATACAGCTTATTACCAAGTTGAGCATCTACCTAGAATGAAGGCTATTGCTTTCCTCCAAAGGAGACTGGAAAAACAGACCAATTAAATATATCATAAAGAAACTACTACCAGGCTAACTAGGCAGTAAGCCTTGCCATATTAAAGACTATAATTTTTGACAATTTTTTTTCTTCCAAATGGTTACATTCAGAGTTTTTCTCATATCTTTAAAATTGCTAAAATATGTTAAAAGGAAAGAGGCAATGGTTGTGAGACAGACAGAACTTGCTAGCAAACATAACACAACTTAAATTTAGAACAAAGGTAACTCTGCCAATTGGCTCATATGCATCAAAGACATTTTGCACTACCAACATGGTACCATGTCCATTTTTCTTGAAATTATACTAAACAGTTAAGATTAGAAAGTCTATGAAACTCACCATAAGTCTGTAGCGTGGTTCAAATATGTGGAGCAGAAACTTCTGACAAGGGATGACAACATCCATGACAAAAAGAGGAATCAGATCATTACCAAAATTTATCAGACTGTCCTGCTCTGACCTCCTTTCATCATATTCTTGAGGGAAGATTTTTGTATGATGTTGTTTAGTGTTACACTATAAAAAATGATTAATAATAGTCAAACAAATAGAAACTTTGGTAAAGCTGTATTGACACCTTTAACAGAATAAGCCAGCAAATTAGCAAACAGCAGAACAAAAAAAGTTCAGATAGAAGAAAATCCTGCGCTCATGGACCTTATGCGGATATGACCAGTAATTAAATATATGAGAAGAACAGCAGCCTCCTAATTGTCAATACCAAGGCAAATCAATAAAATATGTAAAAATATAAATTAGACTTGGAACAGGATGAACACAAAAATATAAAGGGATTTGGAAGAAACTCAGAGTATAGTTCAAACCACTGATACACAACAGATACTTAAAGCATAAGTATTTCAATTAATAAAGAAAATAATGAATAAATTTGATGTATAACCTTGAAAATAACGAATAAATTTGATGTATAACCTTGAGCAAAAATGCATGGGTGTCAATGGCAGTCTGTACATCACCAGTCTCATAATCACTTTTGCTAAATATATAATGTTAGAGACCTAAAACAAAAAGACAACTGTGAATATGATATCTTTACCACAATGGGAAACAAACATAAACAAATCAAACATCTCCCTTTTGTCCCATAAAACAAAAGTGAAAAATTAAAACCTTGGACCAACTATAGGGATTGAGATGTGGTTGGGGCAAACTCTCATTTGCCTTTGCTGCTTCAAAATTGAAAGGCCCTGTTAATTCAAAGCATTTATTATAAATTTGACAAAACAGGAATAATTGAGTTACCATAGGGGATCCCTAATACTCCAGTAAATAAATTACAGAACTTTTACCTTTTCACCACTCGTTGTTCAAGTAAATAATTTCAAAGTCTAGAAAACCAAATAAGCAGATTATTGTAAACCCTAAGGTAAATCTGAAATATTGTAATATCTGGTGAAACAGATGAAGTATTTGCATTGACTTATACATTTCAAGGCTGGCGATTTGGGGAAAAAAGTGGGGCTGCTGATTTCGGGTTGAAATGAGCGATTTCGAAGGGAAAAAATAGTAGGGAGAAAAGGTTGGGGGAAAACCTTAACGTAAAAAGGTTGAAATTTTGCAATTTTGGGCTTCAATTTAGGGATTTTAGGGGAAGGGGGAAATGAAATTCAGGAGAAGGGAAATTGATTCAGTCTCGGGTTTAATGGTTGGGGGAAATGGAGGAGAACAAAAGGCGATGTTTTGTCTAAAACAATTCAAGATTTGCGGCGTTTATCCAATAGCACCGCTAAAGACCTACCTATTGCGGCGTTTATCATAAAACGCCACTAAAAAAACATACAAACCGACGTCGTTTTAATTAAAATACAACAATATTTTTGTATGCTTTTTTAGTAGCGCGCTATATCCTAACCTTTATGCGTTTTTGATAAAAACCCCACTAAAACATAAATAAACAGCTTATGCATTTCTTTAAAAATGCCACTATAGCATATCCTATTTTAATTTTAATTTTAATTTTAATTTTAACTTTAATTTTAATTTTAATTTTAATTTTAACCTATATTTTTCTATGTTTTTATTTCAAAATTTTTCTCCGAGATTATCATTTTTTTAAAATTTTATTTTATTATATTTTGAGTATTGAACTTTTAACTAAAATATTGAATATTAAATTTTAAGTTTTTAAGTTTTTAATTTTTAATTTTTAATTTTTTATTATTAAAATGTAAAAATTTAATTACCATTATCAACTCTTTTAGGTATTTATTTTTTCTTGCTTTTTACATCAACATTAGTTGTTTAGATTTTTATATAAATGACATTTAATTATATATATGTATACACCTAAATTTTGATATAGATACGTACATCTCGTAATTATATATGAATTTTGGTTTAATGTATAATTCTAGATGTGAAATTCTAATTGTGGTTTAAATGTATAGTTGAAACTTTAATTTTGATTTAATCATAGACATTATTTTAAAATATAAATACATCAATATATTTTTATAATGAATAAATATAAATTTTATGTATGTGCAATATATAAATAAAAATTATGTTAATTATATCAATAATTGTGTTAATATTTTACAAGATCTCGGATCAAATTAAAGTTCATGTATACAATTGCACACTAAACCATTGTTAATGTATGCTTTTGGGATTTAACCCATTTTGATATATATATTTTTAAAATAATAATTTACATTTATCTTATTTTGATTTATATTCTAAAAAGTCCAAGATTAATCCCTAAACCCTAAACCCTAGACCCTAAATATTATACCCTAAACCAAAAACACCAAACCTAAACCTCAAACTCAAAAACCCAAGCCATAAATCTTAGACCATAAAACTCGAACCCTAAACTCTAAACTGCAAACATTAAACCATAATCCGAGACCAACTTTTTGGGAATTCATGTGGCCAATGTTAGTGTAGTACAAAACATATATTTTAATAGCTAACACATTAACCATAAATCCCTCATGAGGGATTCGGTTTTGGGATTTTGGGTCATATAGCTAACACCTTAAACCCTAAATCCTAAAATCCTAAACTTAATCCATAAACCCTAAACTCAAAAACCTAACACATTAACCATTTCCCCCCAAACCCCTAACCCTAAACCCATAAACCATAAACCATAAATCCTAAACCCAAAACCCTAACCCATTAACCATTTTCCTCTAAACTCCTAACCCTAAACCTTAACCCCTAACCACTGGCACTTAAACCTTAATACCGATAAACTCTAAGATATTAAACACTATACAATAAACCCAAACAACAAACTTTAAAACACTAAACCCATACACCAAAATAACAAACCCTAAACCATGAATTAACATCTAAACATTAAACCCTAAATCAATTTTAATAGCTTAATTTGTAACTTTTCATAATTAAGTAACTAAAATGAAACTTTCTCATTGCTTATAAGTGAATGTATCAAAATAAAATATAATTCAAAGCGAGAATAAGAAAAAAATATGAAAAACTTTTAGCGGCGTTTGTGAAAAAATGTCGCTAATGCTCAGTTC
Source organism: Gossypium rotundifolium (assembly GCA_025506655.1). NCBI lineage: Eukaryota > Viridiplantae > Streptophyta > Magnoliopsida > Malvales > Malvaceae > Gossypium > Gossypium rotundifolium. Next base: position 22,642,777 of record CP106727.1, read on the forward strand.
TTTAGTGGCGTTTTTTTAAAGCGCCGCTAATGCTCAGTTCTTTAGCAGCGTTTTTCTAAAAGTGCCGCTAATGCTTAGTTCTTTGGCGGCGTTTTTTTAAAAGCGCCGCTAATACTCAGTTCTTTAGCGTTTTTTAAAAATGCCGCTAATGCTTAGGTCTTTAGCGGCGTTTTTTTAAAAGCGCCGCTAATGCTCAGTTCTTTAGCGTCGTTTTTTCAAAAGCGTCGTTAATGCTCAGGTCTTTAGTGGCGTTTTGGAAATAAACGCTGCTATTGCTAAACTTTTTGCTGCGTTTTCTTTCAAACGCCGCTAATGTATAATATTTGCGGCGTTTTTCATTAAAACGCCACTAAAAACGCCGCTAAAAGTCTGTTTTGGTGTAGTGAAAAGATAACGAGTGGATGTTTTGCTTATCCTCTTTGTATAATTTTTTATTACTTTATTATATCCTTCTTCAGTGGTGGTATTTTGTTATAGTGAAAATTTAAAATTTTGAAAATTAGGTCGGCTTGTAATATTTATAGCAATAAACTTATTTCGAAAAGTATTTTTTCTTTGTGTGAGATGGATCCTGGACGTTGTCAGCTTTCAACCGAACAACCTTCTTTTCTATTTTCGTACTATGAATTATTTTGAGTGCGGGATCAAATAATCATGAATCAAACACAGAATCAGAAACAATTTCTTACTTTTAATAGGAAAGTAATTCTCTTTCCATAGAAACCAATATAATTGTTATTATCAGGAAATAGAATTTATACTTGGAAAATAAATTTCTCACTATTTTCGGGTAGAATAATAATATCTCAAAGTTGTATATGTTTAGCCCTACCAATGTCATCAGTGGCGAAGCCAGGGGGCTGGCATGGGCCCCGGCCCCCTTAAAAGGTAAAATTTCTATTTAGGCCCTTAAATTTTTTTAAAATTTTAAATTAGTAAAGGTAAAGTTGCACTTTGGCCCCCTAAAATTATAAAAATTCGATTTAATCATTTACTAATTAGAAAGATATAAACTATAAAAAAATTAAAATTTCATCTGTCCCCCCCTAAAAAATTGTCTTGGCTTCGCCCCTGAATGTCATCTATTTATAGGGAAAGATAGAAGAATATTAGTTGAATTAGTAAAATACAAATAATATTATTTGATAGAAAAAGTAGTCTCCTAGTTTAACTAGGGAAGGGGGGGGGGGGCACACCCTAGTTAAATATACTAAGTTTGTCACCCCTCATATGTATTATGAGAGGTTTTGACCCTCTCCTATATTGAGTCCAATTATATATTCTTCCTGAACTTTTAAGCTAGCATTTTATACTTTAATCCAAGTCAATACATGTTTTTTCTATTTTCCAAAATAAATATTATTTATTAAATTAATTGATTTATATAAATTAATTTTTCTAATTAAATAATTTTCTCAACCCAATTATAATTTCGTTAAATTCATGACAACTTTACCATAAAAGAATCTATGAGAAATATATTTAATTTTCTTATTTAATGGATTCACAATGACTAATTAATTTAATTCCATTTTGAACTTCAATTATTTGATTAAATAATAATTAAAAACTTAAATTAATTCTCAAGTCATTTCCATATTTAATAGGAAAACGCATTCATTTCCAAATGCAACCCATTTCATCAACTTTATCATTTCCTTCCATTTTTGTTCGTTTGATTATTTATACAATTCATTTATGGTTTCAACAAGCTAGTAGAGGAACCGATTGGACGTATATAATTAAAGCTCAAATGATTTATAATTAAATTCTAACTTTTCACCTATTAATCATACTCATTTAGTCACGAAGTTATTTCACTATAAAATTGTAACTAAACTCTTCCTAATTACATACCATTACGAAAAAGTAATATAAGTGGATGCAAATAAATTCATTTTCTAGAAACTCAATAAACCTACATTTTCTCCTCTTTTAATATGCCTATTTAACCTAACTGTTTTCTATAGCATTAATGTAAAAATGTGAATTTCCCATTCCCTTAATGGAAGTTTGAAGGCTGATGGAGTCTAAGAAAATGATTTTGGGGATTTGAGGGGAGGGGCCCTTCAATCTTCGTACTTACTTAATTTTAAAATAAATTACTTCTAACATCCTTTATATTGTTTCTGAAACAATTGCTACAATGTTATATATATATATAGATTCAGCATAAACAAAAATTGTAATTGAAAATTTATTTAAATATTAAAGCCATTTCAATATATGAAACTTTTTTAAGCTAACAATATTAAAATATAATATCATTGATAGGGTAAATTATAAAATAATCGCTATGTATGGTTTAAATTACATTTTGGTCATACAACTTTAATTTGTTACGTTTTGATGACTAACGTTATCGATTTATAATAGTTTAATCACTGTGTTATTATCCAGGGTTAGTGGTGTAACGAAAGCGTGATGTGGCATAAATTGTGTCGTTAAATGTTGACGTGTCATCCATGTCATCACTAAAGAATTTAAATACATTTAAAAAAAAACTTTTTTATCTTCTTTTTACTTCATTTCCTTTTTATTTTTTTGTATACTTTCCATTCTTCTTAATTTTCTCTCAATTCACCATCTCTAAATCACACTTCTTCTCTCAAGCTTCATCCACACTTTTTAATGGATATGATTCGAAGAGTTGATTAAATATAAATTTTAAAAATAAATCTCATTGTACAGACCCATTTCACCTGGCCCCTCTTATAAACCCAAAACCCCAAAAAAAAACCCATCAATCCAAATTAATTACAAAGCCCCTAACCCATTTACCTAGCCCACTAACCTAACCCAATCAGCCCACTTACCCTAGCCCATTAAACAAATCAGAAACCAAGAAACCCTAAAGCCCGCTTAGCTCACGCCAAGCTTTACGACTCTCTGCCACCACTTGCTCCACTTGCCTGCAGCACCGCCCTCGCCACCGCCCAAGTACCTGCAAGCATTAAAAAAGAAAGGACAGGATAGAGACCAAGTTGTAAAATACAGGGCTATAAAAGCCGATTCTAAATGTTTGTAAAGGGGTTCTTTTTTGGTTTTTTTTTTTTTTACCGAATACAAGCAAAATTTCAAACAGATTCAATCAATAAAAAAAATAGATTCAAAAAAGGGCAGAAATCGATTCAAAGAAGTGAAACAGATTCGCGAAATTTCAAACCCAAATCAGGGATCCAGACACGAAAGTGCAGAACAAAAAAAAAACATAAAAAACTACCGAAAAAAGGCCAAAAGAAAGGTAATTTTTTTTGTGATTTCGAACTTTCCATCCTTTTTTTTATGCATATACATATAAAAATAATGGTCTGATAAAGAAAAAAAAAAGGAAAACTTTTTACCTTTTTCGGCCACCGTGGATTGTGGTTGAGCGACGCCACGCCGACGTCCGACGGCCGGATTCTACCAAGTTCACCCCACCTGCAGAGAAAAATAAGAAGCAAAATCAGTTTTTTTCTAAAAAGATGAGAAAATAATTTTTTTTTGCAAAAAATGGCTTATATAGCCAAATCAAAACGACGCTGCTTTTGGTGGCGCCTATAAGCCCCAAAACGACGCTGCTTTGGTCATGACCAGCGTTCGACCCAACCCGCTCCAGGGGATCCGTGTTTTTGAAGGGAAGGGTTAATTGCACAATCGGTCCTTCGCATTTTTAGTTTTTTAAATCAAACTTTTAATTATTGCAACATTGGTCCAATAATTTTTCACGGTTTGCGATCCAGTCCCCCTTCAAACGCTGTGTTTTAATTTATGGGAAAATTGCCCCTTTGGTCCCCCCACTTTCACGCGCGCGTGTTTTCAACCCCTCAACCACTGTTTTATTTACAATTTGGCCCAAAATTTCCATTTTTTGATGCAATTCAACCCCTTTTTCAATTATTTTACAATTTTTATTATAATTACTAGCATTTAATATTTTATTTTATTATTATTATTATACTTACTATTGTTATTATTATTATTTATTATTATTATTTCACTATTTCTATTATTATTCTATTATTATCATTTTCATATCATCCTTATCATTTATTTTTCGATAATGTATATATTTTTCTTTATCGTTTTGTTTACCGATTGTTACTATTATTATTATTATTATTATTATTATTATTATTATTATTATTATTATTATCATTATTAAATATGTTATTATCACCACTCTTTATAGTATTATTACTATCATCATATTTTCTTTATAATATATATATCACTATTATTTTGTTTGCTAATTTATATTTTATTGTCATCATCATCGTTTTGCTATTATTATAACTTGCATGTTGTTATTATTATCTATTTAACTTTTATTTATATTATTTCATGTATATATTTTTATTTCCACTAATATTACTATTATATTTATTATATACTCCTACTTCCAATTGCTAATATTATTTCCATCATTACTTCATTATCGTTATTAATATCTTAATATCACTCGTACTAGTGTATTATTTCACATCATTATTTTACTATTATTATTCTTTTCACCTATAACATCGTGTTTTCATATTATCATTTGTCACACTAATTTTCCTCGATGCATCGGTTTTCAAGTAATCATTCCAGTATTAGCAATTCGAGTGAATCGAGCCCTAACTTCTTCGGGTTCGATTTCTTCTCGTTTAAAGCTAAACAACGGAATATCTCTTTTGAAGTTGCAATTTTAAAACAAAATACTTAATCTCGAAAATTCGAAATGTCGCGCCCTAACTTACTGGACTCGACACCTAGATGCTTCGAGATAAGTTTCTTTTCTTCCAAAATAGAGGCAATATTCCTAATTTGGATTTTTGGGAAAACGAGCCCTAACTTACTGGGTTCCGATTTCTCGATTCAACAAATGACGGAAGATCCTCTTCAAAAACGAAAATCAAGTTTTAAAAGACGAGCTTAGTTTCGGGAGTCTAAAGTATTGCGCCCTAACTAACTGGACATGATGCTTTATCTCTTCGAAAATAAGAGAGTCTTAACGTCCCTTTCAATTCCTTCGAATCTTGAAAATAAAAGGCATCGTATTTTCGAACCCTTTCAAAGTTTTCAACAAATAGGACATCAATCAATCAGTTTGGTACCGATTTCGGGCGTGTCGAGGGTGCTAATCCTTCCTCGCACGTAATCGACTTCGAACCCCTTTTTTTAAAGTTCGTGGACCAAAAAGCACTGTTTTAGTAAATTAAACGATTTATTAAAACAAAGGTGATCCGATCACACCAAATAAAGATCGGTGGCGACTCCCTTTCTTTTCTTTTTTCAAAAATCGAGTCAACCGCGTCGTTTACTGTTTCATAAAAAAAATGGTTACGGTAGCTTGGCGACTCCATTGGGGACTCGAGGGTCAAGCCATAGATTGATTGATTTTTGTCCTTTTGATTAAAATAGTTTCAAAAATCATGCTTCTTTTAATGCACCTTCAATATTGGTCTCGTAAATACTTTGGCATTGCATTGCATGACCGTTGTGGTCGCACCTTTAAGTGGGAGCGAGAAGCTATGCCTTCGTGAGGTTTTCACCTCCGCATGGGCTAGTGGATCGCTTTGGGATACATCCGCACCTATGTCTTTGTGAAGTTTTCACTTCATGGCCATAGGAAATGTATTCTCGAACCGAACTCGGTCCGTATGAGCTTATAATGGGTGAGGATCGAGGAATCACTGTTCGGATACCTCAAACTTTAGAACTAAACCGCATATAGTAAACCCTAAGAGCCCACCTTAGGTATAGCTATGTCAAACCTTACTGGTCACCCAGATAGGTGTTTATTTATTTTACTTACTTTATATTCCATGGTACTAACTTGTTGTGTTTCTTTCTTTTTGTGCATATCATTTCATATTTTAAGAGACATCGATTCACGGTCCGTTTCTGAGTTAGGAAGCTGGTTATGGAAAGCGAATTCCTTGATAAAGTGGAAGATAATGTGGTCGTCCGTATATGGTCAGAGCAATGCTAAATAGAAAAAGAGGATAGCTTAGTTAAGGGGTATGTGTCGGAGCTACGGGATTTCACTAATATCAGTGTCACGCAGAACGAGCTCCAGGAGTTGAAAAAAATTTGGACTCAGTGGGATGATGAAGCGAAGCAGCTGTTCTATGGTACTTACGGCAACCTGCCTTACCTGCTTGAGGTCAAAATAGATAAGCACCTCTTCCGAGCAATGACCCAATTCTGGAATGCCGCTTATAGCTGTTTCTCCTTCGGGAAGGTGGATCTGGTTCCCACGGTAGAAGAGTATAAGACCTTGCTACATTGCCCAAGAATTCAAGTTGACAAAGCTTATTCCAAAGCGGTTAATGGCCCAACCTTCGCGAAGAAGTTGATGAATATCACCGGAATGAGCGAACAGTGGGTCTCAGCTAGAATGCAAAAGAAGGGCGGAGGTAAATGCATACCCTGGATATGTTTGAGAGACCTGATCCTGGCGCATCCCGATGCAAAGAAAAAGATTGACATCTTGGCCTTATGTATTTACGGCCTAGTAATCTTCCCGAAAGCTTTAAGGCACATTGATGAAGCAGTTATTGATCTATTCAGCCGATTAGACAAAGGGGTCACACCCGTTCTTGCCATCTTAGTCGAAACGTTCAGATCCTTGACTGCATGTCGAGAATGGGTGAAGGCAGGTTTATTGGATGTGCGCAGCTGTTATTGGCTTGGTTCCATAGTCACTTCTGGAAAGTGGAGAAAGTGTCATGTCGGTTTATGTCGAGAATTACTCCCCGCTTGCATCTACGCTTAGAAGAGAGGATATGTCCGAAGAAAATTAGATCGCGCTCTTTCAAAACCTTCAAGAAGATGACATCGGGTGGAATGCTCCGTGGTTGATTATCGACAAAATATTTTATCGTTGTGGAAGCTTTGACTGGGTTCCCCTATTGGGAATTTGGGGTGCCACTGCCTATGCCCCTTTGCTGGTCCTAAGACAGTATAGTTCAAGACAGTTTGTACCAACGACATATGGGCTAGCTCAATGCGAGTTCTCATATGAAGGAGGAAACTATAAGAAAAGGGTTAAAGAGATTTCTAGTGCCTGGAATCAGATTCACAGAATGAGAAGATTATCCTCAAGCCCGGGGATGACCCCGGAATACATTGAATGGAGGGCTAGGAGAGTCAATGATAACATTCCTGAGCCAAATCCAGAAGGCGTCCGATCAAGAGAAGAATGCATGCGAGTGGTCCCGTCAGAATTAGAGATTATGAAGCAAGATTTTGAACGGATGAGTTTGGAACTCGGGAAAAGGATAGAAAAGTTGGAAGAAGAAAATATGCTCCTCCAGTTAGAGGTGGACGGTCAAAAATCAGAGGCTGAGAAACTCAGAAAGGAAAAATGGAAGGTAGAGAAAGACCGAGATAACTTGAAGAAGGAGTACAAGAGGATGCGCTTAACGATAAAAAATACGGGATTAGGGAAAACTTGAGCATTTGGCGACAAGAGGTCCAAGAGGAAAAGCCAAAGTTAGTAGTTGGGAGAAAGTTTCATGAAATGCGAACGCAAAAGGAAGACTTAGAGAAGAGCAGGATAGAAGACCAAAAAGAGAAAAAGGGATTAAAAGCTAGAATAGCTGAGCTTGGGCGTTCTCTACACCACTATCGAAGTCAAGACTCGGAAAGCTAATTGAAGTCAAGCCTGAACAGAATAGAGGAAATGAAAGGTAAGGTTGAAGAGTTAGAATCGGTATTACATAGTAGCGAGCTCTGGATTGAGCTTCTGGAAACGAGAGAAAGGCGTTGGGAGGAGGAGCTTCGCCATTCTTGCGAGCAAGTTGGAAGTCGGAACTACCTCATGGGTGAAGTAATAATCCAGATTCGAGAGGTAGCTGATCACCTACAGACTTTGGCTGCGGAGGCTGACATATTGAGCATGAGATATGAGCTACCACCGGGTCATGATGAAGAGCTAATCTCCCTGCTTGGAAAAATTAAAACCTTAGGTCTTAGGGCGAGAGTATATTTGTAATCTACTTTATGTAAAGGGTTTTGCCTTCTAATAAAGTTTTTTAAAATGAAGTTGATCAGAATCGATGTCTTCTTCCTGCATTCATGCATTTGCATTGCATCATATTACATGCATTAAAGTTTATAAAAAGAAGCCTAATTGGTTACGATTATCAGAAACAAGAGAGAGGAAAGAGAAAATCTGGGAACTGAACATTACTACGGGACTCGTGCTAAGACAAAGAAAATGGATCAAAGATTTGAACAGTTCTAGAAAGACCTACAAGACCGGATGCAAGAGCAATAGCAAAACTCCAACAAGAGATGAGGATCGGTGTTGGAGGCTCGAATAACATGATGAATCGGCCAGCACGCTTGTTGGCCAATGAACGGAGAAAGGAAAGGGCGTTGCTACTAGTTTGGGAAACGATAATGACGACCCTGTTTACCCTCCGGGTTTTACCCCGCCTAATACCCAAGTGCCACCGGAGGTGCACCCCCAAAGGACGCCTTTTACTATTAGACCACAATATCAAGTTGGTATCATGATAGCGACCCACCTTCCGACTAGTTCGGTACTAACCTGTGGAAAGTCCGCTAACCCTGTGGTCCCCGATTTGGACGAACTGGCAGAAATGGACAAGGCAAAGATAGATTTGTCAAAGCAACTTGAGAACCGTTGCAAGTGGCTAGAAGAAAAGTTTAAAGAAATAGAAACAATGACCATCATTACGGATGGACGCTAAAGACTTAAGTCCGGTCCGGACTTAGTCCTTCCGCCAAAGTTCAAAACACCGAGTTCAAGAAATATAACGGACTAGTCATCCCGAGGCGCACATCACAATGTTCTCACGGTAGATGGCGGGCACCTCAATAATGACCATTCTTTGATTCATCGTTTTCAAGATAGTTTGGACGGATCTGCCGCCAAATGGTATAACCAGCTTAGTCGTGCCCAAATCAAGACGTGGAAAGACCTGGCATAGGCCTTCATGAAACATTATGGCCATGTAGTTGATATTGCCCCTGATAGAATCACGCTCCAAAATATGGAGAAAAAGTCATGCGAAATTTTTAGACAGTATGCCCAGCGATGGAGGGAGGTTGCCATGCAGGTTCAGCCATCCATCTTAGAAAAAGAGACCGCCATGCTCTTCATTAACACCCTGAAGGCCCCTTTCATAACTCATATGATAGGGAGTACGACTAAAAGCTTTGCCGACATAGTAATGGCAGGAGAGATGATTGAACATGCCATAAGGGGTGGCAAGATCGAGGCAAGAAAAAGCTCTAGAAGGGCCGCTCCTAAGAAGAAGGACGGTGAAGTGAATAACGTGAACACACACAAAGCGATCACGGTTAATCGGCCAAAGGCAGTCACCTCTGGACAACAAAGCCCAAGAAGACAGGAATCGAAACCAGATCAAATACTGAAAAATTCAATTCACGCTAATTCCAATAACGTACAAGGAGCTATACCATACCTTATTCAACGAGCATATCGTGTCCCCATTTTATTTGCAACCATTGCAACCTTCATACCCTAAGTGGTACGACCCTAACGCTCAATGCGATTACCATGCAGGGATAGTGGGGCATTCGATAGAGAATTACCTCGCCTTTAAAAAGGTAGTCGAGAGGCTAATAAAGATGGGGGTCATAACACTCGACGACTTGGTAAAAAAGGGGAACCCACTACCCAATCACGAGGGTGGAGGGGTAAACACGATTGGCGAGGAGGTGGTGAAAAAGATCAAGAAGGACGTCACGGAGGTGAAGACCCCACTGAGAGTAGTATGGGAGGATATGACGAAGAGAGGATTGATGACTCGGATCCCGCAAAAATTGAGGTATACAAAGAACTATCGCGAACTCCATAAAACAAAAGGGCACGAGATTCAAGAATGTGCCCAGTTTAGAACCTTAGTGGAAAACCTTATGGACAACAAGGAACTGGAGTTTTATGAAGAAGGAGTAGAGGAAAGAAATGTATGTGTGACCGAGGAAGAATCGATGAAGCCTGGAGTCAATCACCCAAGAATCATCATCTCGCGAAACACAGAAGGTGGGGTATAGGGAAGGTTCAAGATTATAATTCAAAGACCTACTTCTTTTCCCTACAAAGACAGTAAAAAGGTACCCTAGGACTACAATTGTAATGTGATGATACCAAGGGCAGAAAGCTCCATTAGCATTTTGAGAAAGTCCTGAATGAAGGGTCTTATACGCGTAGCGGGAAGCGGTATGACCCAAAGAACAAAAAGTGGAACCAGTGAAACCAAAGACTGTGCAGATTAGGCGAAAAAAGAATCAAGCCCCGCACAACGAACCCGTCAAAGAGGAAGAAGCCAAAGAATTCTTGAAATTCTTGAAACACAGCGAGTATAGCGTGGTAGAGCAGCTGCGCAAACAACCAGCTCGCATATCCGTGCTAGCCCTGCTGTTAAGCTCAGAAGTACACCGTGAAGCACTGATGAAAGTACTGAATGAAACTTATGTTACTAAGGATATATCCGTTAATAAATTGGATCGTCTGGTTAGTAACATAAGTGCTGACAATTTTATTTACTTCAGCGATGACGAAATCCCACCCGGAGGCATGGGATCAACGAAGGCCTTGCACATAACCACCCGCTGTAAGGGGTACACTCTGCCAAGCGTGCTAATAGATAATGGGTCAGCGTTGAATGTCCTACCGCTGGCTACACTCAAGAGGTTGCCAATAGATAGCTCTCACATGAAAGCATGCCAGAACATAGTGCGAGCATTTGATAGTACCGAAAGAAGAGAGATGAGAAGAATGGACGTGCCATTATTAATCGGGCCTAACACATATGAAGTAGATTCCCTAGTCATGGACATCAAGCCCTCTTACAACTGCTTGTTGGGAAGGCCTTGGATTCATTCGGCAGACGCTGTGCCTCGCCATCGCACCAAAAATCAAGTCGGTAATCGAAAATCGACTGGTAACTATAAATGCTGAAGAAGACATCATAGCAACTATTACCAACGAAGCGCCATATCTGGAAACAAGTGAGGAGGCCGTTGAATGTTCCTTTCGATCCTTAGAGTTTGTCAATGCTACTTTTATCTCGGAGGGAAATGAAGTCCCGGTGCCTAAGCTATCCAAGACCACGAGGATGGGCCTACGGATGATGATAGGAAAATGGGCTCTACCAGGAAAAAGATTAGGCAAACATCTCCAAGGAAAGTTCAGATCCCAATGCTGAAAGAGAAAAGAGACCGTTTTGGCTTGGGTTTCAAACTGGATGCAAAACAAATAAGGAAAGAAATAGAGAAGAAACAAGAAAGAAGAAGGGCAAGGTTGAATGGAGAGGACGTCAAGTGGGAATCAATGATATTCCCCCACATATCCTATACCTTCGTGTCAGGAGGAATAATCTACCCGGAGAATCTTCCTCAGATCAATGCCATACACGATGAGGAAACTGATCAAGGAAACCTGTTGGGCATTCGCCCGTACGAACCTGGAAGCGTTCTAAACAATTGGACTGCAGAGGAATTTCCTGTAGTTTTTAGAGATTATACAGAGTAATATTCAGAACGCACTCATTGTTTTAAGCCTAGAAATAATGAGACTTCTTTTGTGAAACAGGCTCATGTTCGAATATTTTGTTACAATGAAATGCATCTTTAATTTTAACAAACCTTTTTTCATATCTTGTTCCCATTCATATCATGTGAATAGTTATCCTTCAATTCATTTATTCTTTGTACATCCCTTGATACCCATCACAGGTCCCTAGCCATCAATGATATGGGTAACGATACTACAGATTCAGAGGTCCGTTTTGAGCAAGATATGTGTTTAGAAGAATCTCAGGATTTTGAAAATGACAGAGAATGTGACTTGCCTCCAGATTTGTTGAGAATGGTAGAGCAAGAAGAGAAACATATCCTACCGCATAAAGAGTCAGTGAAAGTGGTGAACCTAGGAGAAGGACAAGAAGTGAAGATCGGAGCTTGTATCACGGCAGAGACCAAGCAATGCCTCATCGAGTTACTCCAAGAATTCAAGGATGTATTCGCATGGTCGTATCAAGATATGCCTGGATTAAGAGCTGATATCGCAGTACACCGGTTGCCCATAAAAGAAGAATATAAGCCTGTCCAATAGAAGCTTCGAAGAATGAGACCGGATGTTTTGTTAAAAATAAAAGAAGAAGTCGAGAAACAATTTAACGCCGATTCTTGCAAGTGGTTAAGTATTCAAATTGGGTGGCTAATATCGTCCCTGTCCCTAAGAAAGATGGGAAAGTACGAATGTGCGTAGACTATAGGGATCTAAACAAGGCTAGCCCAAAAGATAATTTCCCGTTGCCACATATTGACACCTTAGTAGACAATACGGTGGGCTATTCGTTGTTCTCCTTCATGGATGGCTTCTCAGGATACAACCAAATAAAGATGCATCCTGAAGATATGGATAAGAAAACATTGGTGACCATGTGGGGGACGTTTTGCTACAAAGTGATGCCGTTTGGGCTAAAAAACGCGGGAACGACATATCAGAGAGCTATGGTAACCCTATTTCATGACATGATGCACAGAAAAATTGAGGTTTACGTCGACGACATGATCGCCAAGTCCCGCACTGAAGAGGAACATGTGCAGGTCTTAAGAAAATTATTCTTAAGGTTGAGGAAATTCCAACTAAAACTTAATCCAGTAAAGTGTACCTTTGGAGCTCAGTCTGAGAAGTTGCTCGGATTCGTGGTCAATAAAAAAGGGATTGAGGTTGACCCAGACAAAGTCAAGGCCATACAGGAGTTGCCTCCACCACGTACCCAAAGAGAAGTTAGAGGTTTACTAGGAAAGCTAAATTACATCGCTCGGTTCATTTCACAACTGACTGAGAAATGTGACCCCATATTCCGTCTTCTTAAGAAACGTAATCCAGGCACGTGGGATGAAGAATGCCAGAAGACCTTCGACAAAGTAAAGCAATACTTGTCTAATGCCCCAAGATTGACACCGCCTCATCCAGCAGCCGTTAATCCTTTATTTGACAAAGGTTTCGATAATTCAATGGGATGTGTCTTTGGGTTAGCATGACGATTCAAGAAAAGAGAGAAGGCAATATACTACCTTAGTAAAAATTCATCGAGTGTGAAACAAGGTACTCACCGATCGAGAAACTATGTTGTGCCTTGATTTAGATAACTCAAGATTGAGGCAAGATATGTCAGATCATATGACATGGCTCATCTCAAGCTAGATCTTCCAAATACATGATGAAGTCTACCGCTTTGAACGAGAAGATGGCGGATGGTAGATTCGCTTCGAATTCGACATAGTTTATGTGAACCAAAAGGCAGAAAAAGGGAGCGCTATAGCGGACTTTTTAGCCAGCAGAGCCCTTGAAGATTACGAGCCTTTAGACTTTGATTTCCCTAACGAAGATTTGATGTATGTGGCAAACACTGGAGAGGGTGCCTCAGAAGATCATCCTTGGAAGCTGAATTTTGACGGAGCATCAAATGCCGTGGGTAATAGAATTGGGGCAGTTTTGATATCCCCAAAAGGAGACCATTACCCGTTTGCTTGCAAACTGGATTTCGATTGCACTAATAATATGGCTGAATATGAAGCTTGTATCATGGGTCTCCGCGCCGCTATCGAACGCAAAATCAGAGTATTGAAAGTGTATAGAGATTCTGCCCTCGTAATCTATCAACTTAAAGGGGAATGGGAAACCAGGGATCCAAAACTAGCCATCTACAAAAGATTGGCCCAAGATTTGATCAGAGAGTTTGACGACGTCACTTTCCGTTACTTACCCAAAGACGAAAACCAGATGGCTGATACTCTGGCCACCTTGGCTTCCCTGGTCCAAATAAACGAGAATGAGGATATGAAGCCTATACGAATGAGCATTCATCAGGACCCAGCCCATTGCTACAATATTGAGGAAGAAGAGAAAACTGGCCTACCATGGTACCACGATATACTGCGGTATGTGAAAAATCGTGAGTACCCAGACCAAGCAACTGAGAACGATAAAAGGACATTGAGAAGACTAGCTTGTGAATACGTCCTGGACGGAGAGGTCCTATACAAGAAAAGGAAAGATCAAGTGCTGCTGAGGTGTGTGGATGCCGCCGAAGCTAAGTTAATCCTGGAAGAAGTCCATGAAGGCGTCTGCGGAACTCACGCCAATGGTTTCACAATGGCCAGACAAATAATGAGGTTTGGATATTATTGGTCCACCATGGAAGGAGACTGCATCAACTATGCCAAAAAATGTCATAAATGCCAAATTTACGGAGACAAGATTCATGTGCCTCCGTCACCTTTACACGTTATGACTTCCCCGTGGCCATTTTCCATGTGGGGCATGGATGTCATTGGACCAATCTCACCGAAAGCTTCAAATGGGCATCGGCTCATCTTCGTGGTCATCGACTACTTCACCAAGTGGGTAGAAGCCGCCTCGTATGCTAACGTCACTAAGTCAGCAGTCAGTCGGTTCTTGAAGAAAGAAATCATTTGTCGATATGGAATACCTGAGAGGATCATATCGACAACGCATTAAACCTAAACAAGAAGACGATAAGCGGAGTTTGCATCCAATTCAACATTAAACACCACAATTCGTCTCTCAGATCATCCAAAAATGAATGGGCAAAGGAAGCGGCCAACAAAAACATCAAAAGATAGTGGGAAGATGACCGAGACTTACAAGGATTGGCATGAAAATTACCGTCGCGTTCTATGCTTATCGAACGTCCGTCCAACTTCTACTGGGCAACGCCTTTCTTATTGGTCTATGGGATGGAGGCGCTTCTACCTATTGAAGTAGAAATACCTTCCTTCGAGTATTGTCGGTGAAGTGGATGAAGTCGAATGGATCCAGCTCGATATGATCGCTTGAACTTAATTGAAGAAAAGAGATTAAGGGCTATCCGTCACGGTCGATGTACCAAAAGTGAATGATGCGAGCTTACAACAAAAGGTTCGCCAAGAGAATTCCACAAAGGGACCTCGTATAAAAAGATCCTTCCCATACAAAAGGATCACAGAGGAAATGGATGCCGAACTGGGAAGGACCGTATGTGGTAAAGAAAGCTTTCTCGGGAGGCGACCGATTCTCGATCGAAATGGACAGGAAAATTTTGCCTAACCCCGTGAACTCAGATGCAGTAAAGAAATACTTTGCTTGAAATAGAAGAGGCCAAGGTGAAAACCCGCAAAGGGCACTTTGAGACTTCGAAAAAAAAAAAAAGGGAGAGGCCAAGGTGAAAACCTACAAAAGGGCACCTTGAGACCAAAGGGCTTTTTGAGTTGAAAACCCGAAAAGGGCGGCTCAAATTTTGAAGGGACACATCGCGATCTTGCAGCGCTGTAATCAACAGAAGAGGAAGCACATTGCATATCGGGGCATCGACAAAATACTTTGAGTCTTCTAAACACATGACAGGCTCAAAGCAGTCTTCTTGAAGTTTGTATATAGGAGCCCAATTGGCGATGTCTAGGGCGTCTGATCCATGTTGTTTATTTACCATTTTTGGGTTCTTTTCTCCGTAAAAAAGGGATATGTCCCTAATCAATTTTCTTTGTTTCATAGATAATTCATTTTTTGAAATCAACCTACTGTTATCCATCATTAACATGCTGTATTGAAACAATAATTGATGAACTAACGATTTCACAAAGGAAAGTTCCACGTATCACTTTGGAAATCTCTAGATAAAATAGGAAGCCAAAACAAAACACTTGTTTAGAACTTTCATGAACATAAGATAAAGACATTCTCAATGGAAACCATTTCTTCAAAATTTCTCGCCCGATTCAGTAATTATGGCAAGGGTGAATAATGTTACTTGGTCACTTAGAAAACATATGACAGGCCAATTTTCGATAAGGAAAGATTCAAAAACCCTAAATTGTTGAGGAACGAATCTAAAACAAACCAAGTCGAACATTCTTCAAGCAGGAGTTGTGACTCCCGGGGAAGACAGCTAGAAGTCAAGGCAGGCCCGTGTTCTAAGGCCTAAAATAGGCTTCGAAATTTCCACAGGGGCAAGTCATGCATGCGAAAACGGTCACTGCAAGGGAAATGAAGATGAAACCTTGACAGATAAATGAGTGATAACACCTTAAATAGGAATCATACTCATAACATTCTGACTCATCATGCTCATGGCATCCTAATCATTAGGCATAAGTATGTACTCATTCTACAGGTTACGTCCTCAAGAGGACAGTACGGTTGAGCAGATCTCGTCTCCCTGAGCATGCAGTGGAGCCGATTGAAGATAATGATTTGACGCTCCTAAAGTTGCAGAAGCGATCGAAGACATCACCGGTGGTCCCCGAGTTTGCGAGGATCGATTGAAGAAAGCGATTTGATATTCCCGGTTGCGAAGCAAATCAAGATTCATCGTGATCCTCGAGTTTGCAGGGATCAGATTGAAGGAGTAGATTTGACGTTTCTGAAGTTATAGGAAGCAGATCGAAGATTCAGTCTGGTGATCCTTGAGTTTGCAAGGATCAGATTGAAGATAGCAGATTTGACCTTCCCGGTTGCGAAGCGATCAAGATTCACCGGTGATCCCGAGTTTGCGTGGATTAGATTGAAGATAGCAGATTTGATGTTCCCGGTTACTGAAGCGATCAAGATTCAGTCTAGTGATCCTTGAGTTTGCAGGGATCAGATTAAAGAAAGCGGATTTGACGTTCCTATTGCAGGAAGCAGATCGAATACATCAGTCTGGTGATCCCTAAGTTTGCAGGGATCAGATTGAAGGTAGCAGATTTGACATTCCTGAAGTTGCAGGAAGCAGATTAAATATATCAGTCTGATGATCCCTGAGTTTGTAGGGATCAGATTAAAGAAAGCAGATTTGACGTTCCTGAAGTTGCAGGAAGCAGATCGAAGATATCAGTATGATGATCCCAGAGTTTGTAGGGATCAGATCAAAGGTAGCAAATCTGGCAATCTTGATGTTGCAGGAGCAGATTGAAGAACAGATCTTATCTCCCTGAGTTTGCAGTGGAGCATATCGAAGATAGCAAATCTAGCAATCCTGATGTTGCAGAAGCAGATTGAAGAACAGACCTTATCTCCCTAAAGTTGCAGTGGAGCGGGTTGAAGTTGTAAGTCTTAGCCCCCTAAAGTTACAGTGGAGCAGATAAAAGACAGTTAAACCTATCCCCCTGAGATTGCACAGGAGCAAATTGAAGTTACCGGGCCTATCTCACTGAAGCAACGGTGGAATAGGATCAAAACGACAAGATACGGTGGACTGAATGAGGCTACCTGAAGAAAAGAGCACCAAAGAAGTTAAAGCCCACCGAGACCGGGAAAAATGGGTCTTTTCCATGTCTTTGCTCTATTCTCGTTACACGACAATGAGCAAAGAGGGGCAGCTGTACAGACCCATTTCACCCGGCCCCTCTTATAAACCCAAAACCCAAAAAAAAACCCATCAACCCAAATTAATTACAAAGCCCCTAACCCATTTACCTAGCCCACTAACCTAACCCAATCAGCCCGCACTTACCCTAGCCCATTAAACAAATCAGAAACCAAGAAACCCTAAAGCCTCGCTTAGCTCATTGCTGCTTCGACTCTCCGCCACCACTTGCTCCACTTGCTGCAAAGACCGCCCTCGCCACCTCCCAAGTACCTGCAAGCATTAAAAAAGAAAGGACAGGACAGAGACCAAGTTGTAAAATACAGGGCTATAAAAGCCGATTCTAAACGTTTGTAAAGGGGTTCTTTTTGGTTTTTTTACCGAATACAAGCAAAATTTCAAACAGATTCAATCAATAAAAAAAACAGATTCAAAAAAGGGCAGAAACCGATTCAAAGAAGTGAAACAGATTCGCGAAATTTCAAACCCAAATCAGGGATCCAGACACGAAAGTGCAGAACAAAAAAAAACATAAAAAACTACCGAAAAAAGGCCAAAAGAAAGGTAATTTTTTTGTGATTTCGAACTTTCCATCCTTTTTTTTTACGCATATACATATAAAAATAATGGTCTGATAAAGAAAAAAAAGGAAAACTTTTTACCTTTTCCGGCCACCGTGGACGGTGGTCGAAGCGACGGCGCCATTGACGTCCGACGGTCGAATTCGACCGAAGTTCACCCCACCTGCAGAGAAAAACAAGAAGCAGAATCAATTTTTTTCTAAAAAGAAGAGAAAATAATTTTTTTTTGCAAAAAATGGCTTATATAGCCAAATCAAAATGACGCCGTTTTGGTCGGCGCCCATAAGCCCCAAAACGACGTCGTTTTGGTCATGACCAGCGATGACCCGACCCGCCTCGGGGATCCGCGTGTTTTGAAGGAAGGGCTAATTGCACAATCGGTCCTTCCGCATTTTTAGTTTTTAAATCAAACTTTTAATTATTGCAACATTGGTCCAAAATTTTTCGCGGTTTGCGATTCAAATTCCCTTCAAACGCGTTTTAATTTATGGGAAAATTACCCTTTGGTCCCCCACTTTCACGCTACTGCTTTCAACCCTCAACCACTGCTTTTATTTACAATTTGGCCCAAAATTTCCATTTTTGATGCAATTCAACCCTTTTTCAATTATTTTACAATTTTATTATAATTACTAGCATTTAATATTTTATTTTATTATTATTATTATACTTACTATTGTTATTATTATTATTTATTATTATTATTTCATTATTTCTATTATTATTCTATTATTATCATTTTCATATCATCCTTATCATTTATTTTTCAGATATCGTACATATTTTTCTTTATCATTTTGTTTACCGATTGTTACTATTATTATATTATTATTATTATTATTATTATCATTATTAAATATGTTATTATCACCACTCTTTATAGTATTATTACTATCATCATATTTTCTTTATAATATATATATCACTATTATTTTGTTTGCTAATTTATATTTTATTGTCATCATCATCGTTTTGCTATTATTATAACTTGCATGTTGTTATTATTATCTATTTAACTTTTATTTATATTATTTCATGTATATATTTTTATTTCCACTAATATTACTATTATATTTATTATATACTCCTACTTCCACCTGTTAATATTATTTCCATCATTACTTCATTATCGTTATTAATATCTTAATATCACTTGTACTAGTGTATTATTTCACATCATTATTTTACTATTATTATTCTTTTCACCTATAACATCGTTTTCATATTATCATTTGTCACACTAATTTTCCCTCGATGCATCGGTTTTCAAGTAATCATTCAGATTAGCAATTCGAGTGAATCGAGCCCTAACTTATCGGGTTCCGGTTTCTTCTCGCTTAAAGCTAAACAACGGAATATCTCTTTGAAGTTGCAATTTTAAAACAAAATACTTAATCTCGAAAATTCAAATGTCGCGCTTAACTTCTCGGACTCGACACCTAGATGCTTCGAGATAAGTTTCTTTTCTTCCAAAATAGAGGCAATATTCCTAATTTGGATTTTTGGGAAAACGAGCCCTAACTTCATCGGGTTCCGATTTCTCGATTCAACAAATGACGAAGATCCTCTTCAAAAGCGAAAATCAAGTTTTAAAAGACGAGCTTAGTTTCGGGAGTCTAAGGTATTGCGCCCTAACTAACTGGACATGATGCTTTATCTCTTCGAAAATAAGAGAGTCTTAATGTCCCTTTCAATTCCTTCGAATCTTGAAAATAAAAGGCATCGTATTTTCGAACCCTTTCAAATTTTTCAACAAATAGGACATCAATCAATCAGTTTGGTACCGATTTCGGGCGTGTCGAGGGTGCTAATCCTTCCTCGCACGTAATCGACTTCCGAACCCCTTTTTTCAAAGTTCGTGGACCAAAAAGCATTGTTTTAGTAAATTAAACGATTTATTAAAACAAAGGTGATCTGATCACACCAAATAAAGATCGGTGGCGACTCCCTTTCTTTTCTTTTTTCAAAAATCGAGTCGACCGCATCGTTTCATCAAAAAAAATGGTTACGACACTCATATTTTTCTTGAAACTATAAAAATAGAAAGTAGATTTAATAAGTTTCTCATCATCTATCAAACCAAACAAGAGGAAAACAAAATAATGGTAGATTTATCGTAGCAACACAGTCACAAGCCCAACTTCTCAAAATTCTCCAATATCTAATTTAGGCAAACCTATCAAACAATGTCACCTTCACCACTACTCCTAATCTCATTCATGACCCCTATCAACATCTTTCACTTATCAAATAAACCTATATTCAAATCAACCAAAAACCCAAGCAAACAACAACTAATAAGCACACACACACAAAAAAAACAAAACCACATTGAGCCAAATATCAGACTTCTTACAGAGAAAATGTGTCAAAAATAGGGGAGAATATCGAAGCAAAAATAAAAGAGGATCAAATTCGGTCAAGGGTTGGAGGTACTTCTGCAACTTGCTAGTCGATCCCAATGGTCAAGAAAGAGGTATTGGTGAGGAGGAGCACATAAAAAAATTTGAGTCGGAGATCCAAGCTTGGTACTACAAAAGTTGGGTTTTATATTTAAATATTTTTAGTGGGTTTTGAAGAAAAACTATTAGAGATTTGTGGAGAGGCAGTTGAGGGAGCAATTCAATGTATCTTTGTTGGAGGCAACACTGACGACAACATTGGAGCAGACGACTAGTCAGGGTCGTTCTTGAATTTTCTTTGCCCGGGGCGAACTGAAAAAATTGGTCCCTAACACACTTCTTCTTTGAAATACTAAGTCATATAAAAAGATATAAAAATTCGTTACTTTGGAGAAGGAAGAGGAAAGAACGAAGATGTTGCTCTAGAAGATGTTCCTCTGCCGCGTGAGGAAAGTTGGATTTTTTTAATTTTTTAATGAAATTTAATAAATTTTCTGTTGGGCCCTGGCCCAGGGTCGGGCCTGCGACTAGTAATCATGAATGAAGCTTTGAGAGAGGGAGAGTTGGGAGAGGCGAGAGAAAAATGATGAGTTGAAGAAAAAATAAGAAAAAAATAGAGAAATAAAGAAAAAGGAAAAAAAATGAAATAAGTTGATTTAAAAAAAAGACATGTTTAAATTATGTGGTGATGACGTGGATGACACGTAAAAAATTAACGACATAAATTGTGCCACGTCAGACTTCCGTTACACCACTATTGTCGAAAAATGACACAATGATCACAATGTTACAAATCAATAACATTAGTTATCAAAATATAAAATAAAATTCAAAATCCAAAACATAATTTAAACCATACATAAGTGATGATTTTTTTATTTTACCCTTATTGATATATGTGAATATTCTTCTTTCCATTTGCAATTTACAAAAGATGAATTTGCTTCAAATGAATATAAAATTGTGAGTTTAATCTACATCTCATCTTGAAGTTGCTTCATAATTACAGATTCTTCATTTTATAAGTTATTGTAACGCTTAACTTTTGCTTGCAATTTCTTTTTCTTTTTCATGAAGAAAATTTGATTTATTTTGAAATGAACTTTGTAACTAACTTGTCTGCACAAATTCAAATTATTGAAGTATAATAGGGAACATCATAATGTTAGTAGAATAGAATATTTTACATACATATAAATAGCTTTGATATCGAAACTCTTAAAAACACCTTCAGGACACATTTAAATCAAATGTGTTAATTGATTGAGTCTTAACTCGATTGGCATGGTCATTGTTGTCAATGTAGGAGGACTTGGGTTCGAATGCACTAAAAGCGCATTATCCTCCTATTTATGGGTTAGGGAGGGGTTATAGGTAATTCTAAACATTGTATAAAAAAGCGCAGATATATATAATTAGAACCTATAAGTTTAATTTCTTGAGGGTTGCAAATAATAAATTTAATACAATTTTAATAATATATATCTACTCTCTTTAACAGTTACAACAAGTGATCTTAACCTCTCACATATCCCGTGATGATCCTCCAGTTTGCGCTTATAACCTCAGTAAGTAAAACCTTAACACAAATGATTTTACTAACAATTTGTAGTCAAAGAAATGTTCCTTACTTAAACAAAATAAGTGCTAAAAACTCTCAGTAAAATAAATTATACAAGTCTCTCTCTTAAATAGATTTTCTAGACTTGTTAATATAGAATATCTATAGCAATCCATTAAAATAGTAATACAATAAACAATAAAGAATAAATCAAATGTGGACTCTTGGCAACTAATCTCATTGACTTTCAGTCCAATCCAAATGTCCATGCTGTAAGTGATTGTCTCTGGTGATCTAATTTGATCCCAAGTAATATGACCTTTGTTGAGTATTATAGCGACGTAAAATTTTAGTACGGGCGCTAATTGAGGAAATTATTGAAAACAAAGTTTTAATTTTGTTAAAAAAAGGGAGTCGCCACCTATCTTTTTTCTTAAGTGTGATCAAACACCTAATAAATCCTCTTTTTTAAAGATTTTTTTAAAATTTTCTTTAAAAAAAAGGGCGAGTTTAGGTCTACGTCAAAATTCCAGAGAAAAATAGGGTTCGGGAGTCAATTACGCGCGAGGAAGGTATTAGCACCCTCGCGACGCCTAAAATTGGTATCTCGTTAAACGCGTGTTATCTTAATTTTCAAAAATACAAGTTCTATTTAATATTTAATCATGATCTGATTGAAACACGAGAATCTTTTTTTTTAAACACAAAAATTTTGAAATTGGAGAAATTTTTTTTGAAACCCAAGAATTTTTTTTAAAACACGAAAAATTTTTGAAACACGGAAATTTTTGAAAACACGATAATTTTTGAAACACGAATTTTTTTTAAAACACGGAAATTTTAAAAACACGAAAATTTTGAAAACACGAAAATTTTAAAATACTAGAATTTTTGAAAACACGAAATTTTTTTTGGAAACACGAATTTTTTTTAAAACATGGAAATTTTGAAAACACGAAATTTTTTGAAATAAATTTTTTTTAAAAAACACTAAAATTTTAGAAACACGAGAATTTTTGAAACACGAGAATTTTTGAAAAACACGAGAATTTTTGAAAACTCAAATTTTTTTAAACCCAAGATTTTTTGAAACAGGAAAATTTTTGAAAACACGAAAATTTTTAAAACATGAGAATTTTTTTGAAAACACGAAAATTTTTGAAATGCGAATTTTTTTTTTGAAACGTGAAAATTTTGAAACACGAAAAGTTTAGAAATACGAAAATTTTGATGAATTACATATTATCGTATTATACACATTTAAAAAAATAAAATCTTGATAATTTAAAAATAACCAAAAAAATTAAACATTTTATTTTAAAACTCGAAAAATTTTTTAGATATATTTTTTATTTTTAAAAGGGCGTATCGTATTTAACACGAACCGATGATATTCACCCAACATAGCGATGAAACCAACGACTAGTGTAAAACCGATTCGTTGCCTTATTTATTAAAATTATTAAAATTAAAAGTAAAATAAAATACAATTAAAAAATAAAATGATAAAAATATTAATAATATTAAAATAAGATGTCATTAAAATACACGAATTAAATTAAAAGTAGGTAAAAAGAAAATTACCGAAAAGCTCAAAATTACGAGCTTGAAGAATGGGATACACGACCCGGGCTCTTTTTCCTTTTTTTTTTTTTTTTTTTTTTTCTTCTTTTTTCTTTTCTTTCTTTTCTTTCTTTCTTTTCTTCTTTTTTCTTCTTCTTTTTTCCTCTTTTGGCTTTCTTGCCTTTGGGCTGCCCTTCTTTGTTGGGCTACTACCTTTTGGGCCTGTTTTCCCCTTCTTCTTTTTGTGGCCTGCCTTCTTTTTTTTTTTTGCTGCTTGTTTTTCCTTTTTTTTTTGCTGGTAGGCCTGCTGGATGCGGGTCGGGCCGGAGCGGGTCACCGGTCGGGTCATGGTTCGGGTCGGGTCTGCCTAATTCTAACTAACTTTGACTTGATTTCTTTTCTTTTCTTTTTGCTTTATTTTTTCTTTCTTTTTCCTTCTTTCTTTTCTTTTTTCTTTTTTTTCCTTTCTTCTTTCTTCTTCTTCTTCCTCCTCCTTCTCCTAGCGCCACCGTCGATGCCTCCGTCTCCTCCGGTGATGCGCCTTCTCTCTCCCTCTTCTCTTCTTCTTCTTCTCTCTTCTCTTTTCTCCCTTTTTCTCTTCTTTTTCTTTCTCTTTTTTCTTTCTTTTTCGTGGGTTTTTTTTTGAATGTTGGGGGTCTCTTTCTTTTGAATCTTGCCCCATTTTTGGGAAAAGAACCCCTTTTATGCTTGTTTTCTTGTAGGTAGCAGGTGGCTAGGGAGGAGGGAGGCCATACCCTAGGCCGGTGGCCGGAAATCACGGAGGGAAGGTGCCCCAAATCACTTAATATGCCAGAAGGACCAAATCATAAATGTAGTAAAACTTTTGGGGCTAAAGTGTAATTTTGAGAAAAATAAGGGGTCAAGATGTAATTTTGAAAAGTTTTAGGGCTAAAATGTAATTTTAGGAAAGTTTAGAGATTAAAATGTAATTTTAGAAAAGTTAAAGGGTCAAAATATAATTTTGATTTTTTAGTTTTTTTTTAAATTTTGTTGAAAATTAAACACGAAATCGAGCCGGACAAATTTAGTGCTTACAATGCCCTCTTCACTCATTCTTTGTGAAATGGGATAGAGCAAAGACTTAAAAGCACTAAATTTTGTTCGATTGTCCAATCTTTATTCTTTATTGAAAAACAGAAATCGAAAAAGCTTGGCATGCGACCCGAAGCTCAACTCACTTCTCGGATTATGAGTTGATCTTTGAAAAACAAAAATTGAAAATACCTCAGCGTATGACCTGAGACTCAACTCACTTTTCACAATATGAGTTGATTTTTTTTTTAAAAAAACAGAAATTGAAAATACCCCAGCGTGTGACCTGAGGCTCAACTCACCTCTCGCAATATGAGTTGATTTTTTTGGAAAACAGAAATTGAAAAATACCTCGGCGTGTGACCCGAGGCTCAACTCACCTCTCGCATTATGAGTTGATTTTTTGAAAAATAGAAATTGAAAATACCTCAGCGTGTGACCTGAGGCTCAACTCACCTCTCGCAATATGAGTTGATTTTTTGAAAAACAGAAATTGAAATATACCTCGGCGTGTGACCTGAGGCTCAACTCACCTATCGCATTATGAGTTGATTTTTTTTGAAAAATAGAAATTGAAAATACCTCAGTGTGACCTGACGTGCTCAACTCAACTCACCTCTCGCATTATGAGTTGATTTTTGAAAAGGAAATTTGAAAATACCTCGGTATGTGACCCGAGGCTCAACTCACCTCTCACATTATGAGTTGATTTTTTGGAAAAAGAAATTAAAAAATACCTCAAGACGTGTGACCCGAGGCTCAACTCACCTCTCGCAATATGAGTTGATTTTTTGAAAATAGAAATAAAATAATTTTATAAAAATATCGAATTTCAAAACATATCATCCGGTGGAACTCGGATGTCTTATTTTTCCTTGATTCAGTACAACTATCATCAAAACCTCTTGCTCTACTGGAGTACCTGTATATGTCATGCGTGATGTTATCATGATATGCACGTGTTTGTCTTAAATGCTTTCATGCCTACATGATCGTGCCATGCGCCTTGGGCTTATTTGTCATATATCCCTTTTTGTTACGATTTTCGTGACGGCCTGCACTCATTGCTTCGAATCTTGACTTTCCTTTCAGGCTTTGTACCCGTCCTCAAGCTTTATGAGTAATCTGCGTTTCTCGTATACCACCCTTTTGCCCCCTGTTGAATTTTGTCCTTGCTTTGAGGTTCTTGTACTTACCAAATTCTCATCTGAGTAATGCTCAACATTCTTTTTGTTTAGAATATGTCATTTCACTATTTATCATTTAAATGAACCAAACATGAGATGCATGAAAATGTCACAGTAGGTATGAAAGAAGCACCTCACATTCATATTTATTTCAAAAGCTATAAGCAAAGAAAATTGACAAGGAATAGTTCAATAAAGAAAGCATTATAAAGAAAGGAAAGCATATTCAATTGTCATAAATGCTCTAGATATTCAACGCATGAACTTCTCCACGTTTCTTCATCCTGGATCTTTTCGAGCGAGGTTTCTTGTGTAGAAGATTTCGAGCTTCCGAGAATGCTCCAAATATTGTAATCTCGCCACATGACTCCCTGTTCAAATCGTCTTGCTCCTTATGTCCGAACCCCCATTCATTAGGACGCCCTTTCAGGTTTTCATCCTAATCATTTTGTTTATCAAGAAGCCCTTTTCGGGTTTTCATCTTGATCTCATTTTTTCTTTTTCTTTCTTTTTTTTTTAATCAAGATGCCCTTTCGGGTTTTCATCTTGATTTCTTTTTTTATAATTTTTTTTAAAATGCCCTTTTCAGGTTTTCATCTTGATCTCTTTTTTTTCTTTTTCTTTCTTTTTACTTTTTTTTAGGCATAATATTTCTTCACAGCATCTGAGTTCACTAGATTTGGTACCTCCTTCCCACCATCTCAGTGAGAATCAAAGCTCCACCCGAGAAGGCCTTCTTTACGACATATGACCCTTCCCAATTCGGTGTCCATTTCCCTCGAAAGTCTTTTTGTATTGGGAGAATCTTTCTCAGTACGAGTTCTCTCTCGTGGAATTCTCTTGGTCGCACCTTCTTGTCATGGGCCGTGATCATTCTCTTCTGGTACATCTGTCCATGACAGATATCCTTCAAGCGTTTTTCTTCGATAAGATTTAGCTGGTCATATCGAGCTCGAACCCATTCTGATTCTTCTAGTTTCGACTTCATTAAGACTGTAATAGCCCAAATTTCAGTGGTGTCAGAAATAGTGATTCGAGACCATCAAATCTGACAAATGAATTCGTAGACCATATTATTTAATATTTATAAGTCAAATGTAGCTTTTAAAATATTTTTAAAATAGTAAATTATGTTTTATAAAGATTTATTTGGTCAAGAAATCGAGAAAAAGAGGTATCGAGATCTCGGTGTTATAAACCGAGTCATAAGTATTTTTATGAATATTTACGGAATGTCAATAAGTTAGTATTAAAATTTCGTTAGAAAATTTTGACGTTTGAGTGGTTAATTAAATAAAAATGACTAAATTGAAAAAGGTGTAAAAGTTGCTAGAAGGATTAAATAGATTAATTGTCAAATGAGGAAGGATCTAAAGTTAAAATAAGCCAAAGGAGATATTTTGGGCGGCAATAGCTGAGAAAAATCAGGAAATGGGTGAAATAAGGGCAAAATTAGAAAATTGCCAAAATTAGTTAAATAAAATGGGACCAAATTGGAATATCTAGAATTCTTTTCATTTCTCTTCATTTTCTTCAGCTGAAAAACAGCCATGGGAGAGAGTTTCAAGCTGGTTTTCATACTCAAGCTTCATGTAAGTTTAATTCTTGCTTTCTCCTTGAAATTTCTATGTTTTAGACTTTTACAATTGGATCCAACTTACTATGTCATTAGTTTTTATTCTATAGCTAATTTTTAAAGTTGATGTGGATTAGTGCTGGAAGAATATGATGAATAAATATTGAATTGAAGCTTTAATTTTGTTATATGATGATTTTATCAAGTAAAATTGATGGAAATTAGTTTTAGGACCTAATTGTGAAAGAGTTGAAATTAAGGCCTAGTGTTAAAATTCTGATTTTCAAAGGTTATGAAGTAGTTTAAAATGATAGAGAAAAGTATTAAATGAGAAAATTATCTCAATTGAGGGGTTAATTGAGCAAGGATTGAATTGTATGAAATGTGGAATTTGAGACAAAATAGAAATCAACATGTTATACTAAAGCAGTTTTGGACAGCAGCAGTTGTCTAACTTTGAAAAATCATCAAAAATGGTATAAATTGAATTAGAAGTTTAGTGAGATATAGAATTAAAGCTTGTTGAGTCTATTTTCATATAAAAGAAACAGAGCGAACAAAGGAAGTCTACATTTTGAGATATTTAAATGTTGGTAGGACTGGTTTAGAATAACTTCGTGAGCCCCTGTTCTTACTTTAGAAATTCACTAAAAATTGTACAAAAATAATTATGAGTTATAATTTATATGCATGTATTCCTTAGTGAGCCTATTTTCATTATAAATAATCAAAACACTATATGAAAATTTTACTATGAGATAATTGGTTTTTAGTGAAGAGAGGTCAGAGCAGTAGGACTGTGTAACAGGGGAGAACTTAACTAATAAACTGTACTAATTGGCCACACCAAAAATTCTGGAAAAATTATGGTAAGAAGATATATGAGTATAGTTTCAAATAAATTTACAGATCTTAATTTGGAGTTCTTTAGCTCAAGATAAAAATAATTTAGTGACTATGACACGGATGGATAGCTTGAATATTCACATAAGTAAATAGTGAAAATTATAGATAATGTTACTTACAAGTGTCTGTTTATACTAAGGATGTGGATGGAGAGGAGGAGGAGGAAAATAATAAATGAATGAATTGTGTATAAATTGATCACATGCTCGATTATAATTGATAAACATTGAGGTAGAAATGATATAATGTTTTATTTCAAATATTTATTATGAAACTAAGATTATCGTTATGGTAAAAAATCGAATTGTAAGTTCATGTAACTTGAATTATCTTCTTAAATGCTTGAAATGTATGTTATTGATGTGAATATAATTTGAATGTTCATTGTATGAAGGTTGATGAAACATTGATATATTTGATAAAAAGGGAAGAAATCCTTGTTGAATGAAAGGAAAATTCGATGGATCTCGAAAAGGAATTGATTAAAAAGGATCTAGCCTTGACGGGTGATCCTATCTTGATATAGCCCTCCGAAGAATATGTGGAAAATGGATTTATCCGGACGGTAATCCGAATTAGGTCTGAATTTAGCTTTGACTAGTATTTCAGATCCAAACTCATTAGAGTAATTGTCGTTGCGAGATTTAGCCTGACTGGTAATCCATAATACTCTATGAGTTTATATTACGTGATTTAGCTGGACTGGTAATCCCGCTATAAGGATGAGGTTCATGGAGTGTGCTCTCTTCTGAGGATTTAGCTCGGACCGGTAATCCATTGTAAGGATGAGGTTCATGGAGTGTGCTCTCTGAAATGGAAATGTGCCCACATGAACATGAATTGACGGACCTAGATTTGTACACTAAAGTGTACCTCTGAAAATCCATCGAAAATTCCAATAAATTCAACGGGATAAATATGGAAAAATATCAAGGGAATGGAAATCATGATATATATATATATTATGTGATATAAGGAAATACGAGTTGATGAGACATGAATGTAGAACTTGGTTGACGAACGAGTTCATTTGTGATTATATATTTGTACATCCTTGAGTCTATTATCTGTATGAATTGGTATTCCAAATGAGTTAATGAGAAGAGTTCTAATATGAAATAATCTTAATTCTAAATGAAATATTAGGAAAACGTATTTGAAATACATTGGTATGTCTTGTATATGTTATTTGAGTTCATAATGTGTAAAGTAATGTATGTGGAAATATGAGATGATGATACCTGTGCATGGAATTTATTGGTGGATACGTACATCCAAATTTATATGATAGATTGTAGTGAACATTGAAATTGGGCTCAATAAGTGATTTGTCACTTTAAATTGTGATTGGCAGGAAGGGTTAGTGAATTGCATGTTTATGAATTGTTACACGTATTTGTCGAAATACGAGGAAATGATGGTAATTGATACATGGAAATATGAGACTATGATATATATATAAAAACATGACATATGTTTGATAAATGTGTTCATTCATAATTATGGAATGGTGCACCTCAAGTGCACTATATGTGTAAAGAAACCTTTATAGTCAATTTCGGTATTTGAGCGATAAATGGCTTAAATTGTCTGTGAGTATTCCGTACTCCTCGGTAATGCCTTATACTTTATTCCAGCAATAGATACGGGTAGGGGGTGTTACAAAGACTCGTAGAGAGGGGATCTCAACTTCAATGGGCAGCACAACTTCCATTCCATGGACCAGAGAGAAAGGAGTTGCTCCCGTAGATGTCCGCACAAATGTGCGATATGCATACAAAGCGAATGGTAGCTTTTCGTGCCAGACTTTATATGTCTCGGTCATTTTCCCAATAATCCTCTTAATATTTTTGTTAGCCGCTTCTACTGCTCCGTTCATCTTTGGGTGATAGGGTGAGAAATTATTATGCTTTATTTGAAATTGCTCGCACACTTCTTTCATCATCTTGGTGTTCAGATTTAAAGTGTTATCTGAAATTATTCTCTCAGGCAAACCGTATCGACATATGATTTCATTTTTAAGAACACAAAAACTGCAGTCTTTGTCACACTAGCAAACGAAGCGGCTTCTACCCATTTTGTGAAGTAATCTATAACCACAAAAATGAATCGGTGTCCATTCGAAGCTTTTAGGAAAATTGGCCCTATAACATCTATGCCCCACATAGAAAAAGGCCACGGAGAAGTCATGACATGAAGGGGCGAAGGGGCTGCATAAATTTTATCACTGTAAATTTGACATTTATGGCACTTTCGCGTAACTAATGCGATCGCTTTCCATCGTCACCAAGAATAACCGAAGTCTCATAATCGGCCTGGCCATAGTGAAACCATTGGCATGCGTCCCACAAATTCCTTCATGGACATCTTCAAGTATTTTTCTGGCTTCAACAGAATCCACGCATCTCTGGAGCACTTGATCTTTTCCTCTTTTGTATAGGATATCCCCATCAAGGACAAATCCCACCGCCATTCTTCTGATTATTCTTTTGTCGTTCTCATTTGCTTGCTAGGGATACCTTTGATTCTTGACATATTCTAAGATATCATGGAACCACGGCCGTCCATCTGTCTCTTTTTCAATGCTAAAATAATGTGCAGGGACCTCGTATATGCTTATTTGGAGAGGCATTATTTCTGTTTCTCTGTTTGCTTTGAACATTGAGGCCAAAGTGGCGTGGCATCGACCAATTGGTTTTCTTCTCGGGAAGTAATTAAAAGTCACTTCTTTGAATTCTTTAATCAGTTTCGCAACGAGATCGCGATATTTAACTAATTTTGAATCTCTCACTTCCCAATCTCCACGGATTAAGTAAATCACCAACGCTGAGTCCCCGTACACCTCTAAGATTTCGATGTTTCATTCAATAGCTGGGCGAAGTCCCATGATGCAAACCTCATATTTCGCTACGTTATTGGTACAGAAGAAATTTAATCTGGCAGTGAACGGATAATGGTTCCTTTTGGTGATACTAAGACTGCTCCAATCCCTTGCCCCAATGCATTTGATGCACCATCAAAGCTCATCTTCCATGATTTCTCTTTTGACGACTCACACTTTTTTTCTGTAATGCACATCAAGTCTTCATCTGGGAAATCAAATCTCAATGGCTCATATTCCTCCATTGTTCGAGTTGCTAAGAAGTCAGCTATCGCGCTCCTCTTTATCGACTTTTGACTCACATATACGATGTCGTACTCTAATAGTAGGATCTGCCATCGTGCCATTCTTCCTGAGAGTGCAGGTGATTCCATCATGTACTTTATTGGGTCTAACTTTGAAATTAACCATGTCGTATGATACATCATATATTGTCTGAGCCTTCGAACTACCCAGACCAAAGCACAACAGAATTTTTCAATTGATGGGTACTTTGCTTCATACTCTGTGAACTTCTTGCTGAGGTAGTAAATCGCCCTTTCTTTTTTTCTCGACTCATCATGTTGCCCTAGTACACAACCCATTGAGTTTTCAAACACAGTTAGATACAATATTAATAGTTTTTCGAGAGTTGGTGGTACTAGCACCGGGACTAGACAAATATTGTTTTATCTTGTCGAAGGCCACTTGGCACTCCTTGTTTCATTCTCCATGATTGTGTTTTCGAAAGAGTCAAAAATTGGGTCACACTGGTTTGTAAGTTGAGCAATAAATCGAGCGATGTAGCTCAACCTCCCTAAAAATCCTCTGACTTCTTTTTGTGTGTGCGGAGGTGAAAGTTCTTGTATGGCTTTTATCTTATCTGGATCAACCTCAATACCTCTCTCACTGACAATAAAGCCTAGTAATTTTCCCGAGGTAGCCCCAAACGTACACTTGGCTGGATTAAGCTTTAGTTGGAACTTTCTTAGTCTTTCGAACAATTTCCTGAGGCTCTCAACATGCTCCCTTTCCCTCGAGATTTTGCAATCATATCATCGACATAGACTTCTATTTCTTTGTGCATCATGTCATGGAATAGCATCACCATTGCCCTCTGATATGTTGCCCCAGCATTCTTTAATCCGAATGGCATCACCTTGTAGCAGAATGTGCCCCACATCGTTACGAAAGTAGTTTTTTCCATATCCTCGGGAGCTATCTTTATCTGATTATTACCCGAGAATCCATCCATGAAAGAAACAATGAATGTTTTGCTGTGTTATCCACCAACGTATCGATGCGTGGCAAAAGGAAATTATCTTTAGGGCTTGCTCGATTCAGATCGCGATAATCTATGCACATTCGCACCTTTTCATCTTTCTTCGGTACTGGGACTATATTAGCTACCCATTCTGGATATTTAGAGACTTATAAGAAGCCAGCATCAAATTGTTTCTTGACTTCTTCTTTTATTTTTAACAGCATTTCAGGTCTCATTCTCTTAGCTTCTGCTGAATGGGTTTGCATTCTGGTTTTAATGGGAGTCTATGGACCACTACATCTTCGTTCAACCCTGGCATGTCCTGATACGACCATGCAAATATATCTTTGTACTCACGAAGCAAGGCGATCAAATCATGTTTGTTGTTTTCTGAAATGAAAGTCTCAATCTTCACTTTTTGTCTCTTTTCTTCATTTCCCAAGTTCACTGTCTCAACAGATTCTTGATGGGGTAAAATCTATTTATCTTCTTGTTCTACCATCCTTAGTAAGTCAGGAGACGATACATAATCTTCAGCATTTTCCTCAGCTTCGAATTCTCCTAAACAAATAGCTTTCTCAAAATCGATTTCAGGACTTGTAACGGGATTGTTCATGTCGTTGGTATCTGAGCACCTGAAAGGTGAATGGAAAAGAAAACTATAGAGGAGCATCAAAGTATTGAACCAAACAAACATAATGTTATGGCATGGTATGAGGTACATTTAAGGATAGGCTATGAGAAGAGGGAATAATTATGAAGTTAACAAGAATGAAAAGACTATGACAAAATGCATCTCCATTAATGTTCATTTAATGACAAAGAGCAAACATAAGCTCTTACAAAAGAATCCCACTATTACTTAGGGGCACACAAAAAAGAGAGTTAACATTGAGCATTACTCTGGAGAGAACTTAAAAACTACAAGAAGATCCACAGCAGTCCAATTGTTCAAAATGAATCCAGGAGGACAATGGCGTATCATTGAAACATCTTCAATTGCATCATCCCCTTTGTCAACAACATTTATACTGACGTTCTGAAGACCCCTTTCAATCCATAACATCGTGCTTTGTGGATTATCTCGCCCTGGGTACATCATTCCTATAGATGTAAATGTTTTTGACAAAGGAGGATATGCTATGGGCTCCCATTCCAATTCCTGACCTGAGACTCTTGCAATCCTCATTTCTTGATCTTTCTGCAATTGTGGATTGTATGGTTTTAACCATAGTGAATGATTAGGGTAATATACACATGCGATGGATGAATGGATGAATAAATGACAAACGAATGTTAGTCATGAATAAATATGCAAGAATTTGGTGTTGATTTCAAGATAGCCGCATACTTAGGCATTTCATTAATCAAAAGAGTCCATTATAAAACGTTTTGCCATATCTGATTTAATAGTTACACAAATCTCCTAGCCACATCGCCTTGTTTCTTCACTCATTCTAGGAACTCCGACATGCTTGATCCTTGTCTCGGAGGGAATTTGTAACTGAGAGTTTCAGCTTCATCTGATAATTGCATGATTTGCACAGTCGCCTTGCGAATTTCATTGATCAAACCGTCGAGATGCATATCTTTTCCTTGGAGAGCTTTTTTTTAGGCACGAATGTCTCTGTCATGCTGGCCATTCTTTTCTTCTAAAGTTTTTAGGAGAGTATCCAAATGTTGCTGATGAGCTTGCAGCATATTTTCTAAATCTCGTATTTTCCTTCTTAGCTCTTGACGCTTTCGATCGACTAGTCATTAATTCTCTGATACACGGTTTTGTATTCAACATTCTTCTTCCTCAACTATATCATAGCATGCGCAGCTTTTTCCTCTTCCTTCTTCACTTTCCTCTCTAGAATTTCATCCCACCTTTGATATTGCTTAGTTCTTCCTTCCATTCTGCCGATGATTTGCCCAGCCCACTAATCCTTATAGTGCCTCTTAATTTCTTATTTTCCAAATGAAGATCCCTTAAGTCATTTCTCATGATCTTAGCTTCTTTCTGGACTTTCTCAGTTCTGGATTTTTCAACTTGAACATCGATTTTCAGTTAGTAGTTTCCCTCTTGAAGAGAATTAATATCCCGTAATAGCTTGGCCTTTTCACGTTCGAATTCATGTCTTGCCATTTCTAGCTCGGACGACATTTCTTCTGAGAAAGGATTCTGGAAAGTATAATCCATCGGTGAGATTTGTTGACTATTCACTCGTCGTTGTCTCCATATGTCATAATCTTGAGTGATAGTATCGACATAGAGAGCTAACTCTATTAGGTAAATTTCCTTCCAAGACTTTGCAGTATCTCAAACTTTTTTCATGTAACCTTCACCTATAAAAGCAAACTCAGACTGTGCCAATCCCCATAGCTGGTATGAACTGTCTTGAATCAAACTGCCTTTGAACCATTAACGATGCATATCCAACCCCTCCCCATAATCCGAGTAAAGGCACCCAATCTTGGCTTCCACACTTGTATAACAGAACCGAAGGACGGATCCATGGTGTTCTCTAAGTTATATCTTCTGCAGAGGTTTTGAAAAACTGAAACCCAGTACTGTTCGGTGACATTCTTTGGCCAGTCTTTTCCAAGGTAAGCTTTCAATAAAAAGAATGTTTTTGAAAACATGTGGATAGGTGTGCGCTCCACTTTCTAGAAGTGGCTCAGAATCCAAACATTAAGTAACTGCGCGCATCCGATAAAACGTCCTTCCCCTTTCCTCCTACAACTACTTAGAGATCTAAAAGTCTCGGCTAAGATAGTTGGGACGGGGCTGATTCCTTGCCTCAACTTTTCGAAGAAATCCACTACCGCAACTTCTATGTGCCCAAGGACCTTTGGGAAGACAATTAATCCGTAAATGGCCAAAGCAAACAAATCCACTCTCTTCACAATATCTGGATGGTTTTGAGCTAAGTCTCGCAGAGAAAACCGCGAAACACAACTGACTTCGTTCTTTTTCTTTATCTGTTTTTCAGCCCATGTATCAGTCATTCCCGTCAACTTCATTAGCTTTTTCTTGAAGGTCATTTGTTTGGGCTCCTTCACATATATCTTGCTAAATTGTGCATTGTCAATGCGAAGCAAGGCAGCACACTCTTCTATGGTCGGAGTCATATCTTCTTGATTGAAAGTGAAACATTGATAAGCTGGGTCCCAAAATTGAATCATGGCTTGAATCAATTGTTCATCTACATTGACGGCGATCAAGTGAGCTATATCCCCATACTTTTCAGTGAAGATTCCCCTAGTGTCTAAGTCCCACAGTTTCCAAATCCTAGTCAAGTCTTCGAGGTTATTCCGATGAACATTCATAGTCACATGCTCAGGAAGATTGGAGATACATCCTTCCTTTAAACTATCTCCTTTTGCTTTCTGGGTTTTCAAAGACCAGTCTCGAACCACAGCATTTTTTCTCAGTTACTTGTGTAATTGACTCCTCCATCAGAAACCCGTTTTTGGCAACCAATCTCTAATCAACACCTTCCTAACAAGATGCCTATGATGCATGATGAAAAATAAAAATGAAGACAAATAACCTTGGTTAGTAATCACAACAAATATAAATGGAGAAAAACTATGGAAAATCTAACAAGTTAAGCTATTTGATCGTGCATTTTGGTGAAACTGACCTACGTTTTTTCTGCTTTTTTTTTTTGCTTTGTTCTTTTGTTCTTTGTTTTTTTTACCCCATCATACTTTACAAAATAAACTTACCCCACATGCTCATCAGATAATCTACCCGATCCAATTTTATTAAACAGATCTAATTCTCTTGCCAAAAACAAATATAAATGTAAAGAAATAAAAAGTAAGAGGCGTTTCTCCCATGTACTTATTTTGGTGACTATTCGACGGACGAAGTTTTGGCATGGCTCTAATCGGTTGGCTCATTCGGTTTACTATATGCGGTTTCGGTTCTAAAAAGGTACTTGAATTGTCCGTACTGTCGCCTACTAAGGCTAGCACAGAGCCTCGGTTATCGCCCATCATAGGCTCGCGAGCTCAATTCGAGGGATTACATTTACTTATGCCTATGTGGAGGGACAAGTTAACTCACGAAAGTATAAGTCATATGTAACCCGAAAGTATTCACTAGCCTGTGCGGAGGGACGAGTTAACTCACGACGGCATATCGTTTACTTCCACTTAAGCGGACGGAGCTCGGGTAGAGAGCTCATGTTATGCAAAAATGCAAGTGCACGGTGTGTGGGGAGAAACTCACAAACCTTTTCGTTTTTATTTTAAAACGAAAAAAAAACTAAAACCGTAAAAACTTAGAGTCGAAAAACAAAAAGATAAAACAAGTTAGAAAAATATTTACAACATGATTCAAATGCATGACTTTTCAAAAAACAAAATTTAAGGATCACGACTAAATATTAATTTAAACAAGAGTTTTGAAAATTTTGACAACACGCGTTTAATTCCAGACTCGACTCTCAAAAAAATGTCCCCAGTGGAGTCGCCAGCTGTAGCGACGTAAAGTTTTAGTACGGGCGCTAATTGAGGAAATTATTGAAAACAAAGTTTCAATTTTATTAAAAAAAGGGAGTCGCCACAGATCTTTTTTCTTAAGTGTGATCGGACACCAAATAAATCCTCTTTTTTAAAGAAAAATTATTTTCTAAATTTTCTTAAAAAAAAGGGCGAGTTTAGGTCTACGTCAAAATTCCAGAGAAAAATAGGGTTTGGGAGTCGATTCGCTGAGGAAGGTATTAGCACCCTCGCGACGCCCAAAATTGGTATCTCGTTAACGCGTGTTATCTTAATTTTAAAAAATACAAGTTCAATTTAATATTTAATCGTGATCTGATTGAAACACGAGAATATTTTTTTTTAAACACAAAAATTTTGAAATTGGAGAAATTTTTTTGAAACCCAAGAATTTTTTTTTTAAAACACGAAAAATTTTTGAAACACGAAAATTTTTGAAAACACGATAATTTTTGAAACACGAATTTTTTTTAAAACACGGAAATTTTGAAAACACTAAAATTTTGAAATATGAGAATTTTTGAAAACACAAATTTTTTTTTGGAAACACGAATTTTTTTAAAATACGGAAATTTTGAAAACACGAAAATTTTTTGAAACAATTTTTTAAAACCACTAAAATTTTGGAAACACGAGAATTTTTGAAACACGAGAATTTTTAAAAAACACGAGAATTTTTGAAAACTTGAGATTTTTTTTAAACCCGAGATTTTTTGAAACAGGAAAATTTTTGAAAACACGAAAATTTTTAAAACATATGAATTTTTTTGAAAACACGAAAATTTTTGAAATGCAAAATTTTTTTTTTGAAACGTGAAAATTTTGAAACACGAAAAGTTTAGAAATACGGAAATTTTGATGAATTACATATTATCGTATTATACACATTTAAAAAAATAAAATATTGATAATTTAAAAATAACCACAAAAATTAAACATTTTATTTTAAAACTCGAAAAAATTTTAGATGTTTTTATTTTTAAAAGGGCGATCGTATTTAACACGAACCGATGATATTCACCCATCATAGCAATGAAACCAACGACTAGTGTAAAACCGATTCGTTTTTATTTATTAAAATTATTAAAATTAAAAGTAAAATAAAATACAATTAAAAATAAAATGCTAAAAATATTAATAATATTAAAACGAGATGTCATTAAAATACACGAATTAAATTAAAAGTAGGTAAAAGAAAATTACGAAAAGCTCAAAATTACGAGCTTGAAGAATGGGATACACGACCGGGCTCTTTTTCTTTTTTTTTTTTTCTTTTTCTCTTTTTCTTTTCTTTCTTTTTTTTTTTTTTTTTTTTCTTTTTTTTCTTCTTCTTTTTCCTCTTTGGCTCGCTACCTTTGGGCTCTTGGCTTTCTTCTTACTGGGTCCGGACTTTCTTCTTGGTTGGGCTTCTTCTTCTTTGTTGGGCTACTACCTTTTGGGCTGTTTTCCCTTCTTCTTTTTGTGGCTCCCTTCCTTTTTTTTTTTGCTTGCTTTTCCTTTTTTTTTTCTTTGGTAGGCTTCTTTGGATCTTTGGTCGGGCGTGAGCGGGTCGCCGGTCGGGTCATGGGTCGGGTCGGGTCGAACCGACTAACTTTAACTTGATTTCTTTTCTTTTTTTTTGCTTTATTTTTTCTTTCTTTTTCCTTCTTTCTTTTCTTTTTTCTTTTTTTTCCTTTCTTCTTTCTTCTTCTTTTTCCTCCTCCTTCTCCTAGCGCCGCTGTCGACGCCTCTGTCTCCTCCGGTGATGCACCTTCTCTCTCCATCTTCTCTTCTTCTTCTTCTCTCTTCTCTTTCTCCTTTTCTCTTCTTTTCTTTCTCTTTTTCTTTCTTTTTTTGGGTTTTTTTTTTGAATGTTGGGGTCTCTTTCTTTTGAATCTTGCCCCATTTTGGGGAAAAGAACCCCTTTTATGCTTGTTTTCTTGCAGGTAGCAGGTGGCTAGGCAGGAGGGAGGCCATACCCTTGGCCGGTGGCCGGAAATCACGGAGGGTAGGTGCCCCAAATCACCTAATCTGCCAGAAGGACCAAATCATAAATGCAGTAAAACTTTTAGGGTCAAGTGTAATTTCGAGAAAAATGAGGGGTCAAGATGTAATTTTGAAAATTTTTGGGGCTAAAATGCAATTTTAAGAAAGTTTAGAGGTTAAAATGTAATTTTAGAAAAGTTAAAGTGTCAAAATATAATTTTGATTTTTTAAATTTTTTTTGTTGAAAATTAAACACGAAATCGAACTAGACAAATTTAGTGCTTACAAGTATGACTCCTATTTCAGTCAAATTTGAGAAATAATCTTCCAATTAAACTCTGTTTATTTGTTTCAATCAAACTCTAATTAGTCTAGATTATTTTATTATTATTTGACCTATGAATTTAGCTTATAAATAGGCTCTTTTACAACCTTAGAAAATAAACTCATTAGAGATTAAAACTCGTAACACTTTTAGAGAATTTTGTGTTTACATTTTGAGGGTTATTTGTTTTCAGGTTTTCATGGTTTAGTTTTTATCTCCATCTTTTGTACTCTTCGTTCTTTTGCCATTATAGTAAAATTATCTTTGCCCATGGTTTTTTATCCTCTTTGGAGGGGTTTTTCCACGTTAAATTTGTGTGTTCAATTTCTTAATTTCTTTTGCTATTTTTACTTGTTCGTTGCTTAATCAAGTCGATCCCCAACAAGTGGTATCAAAGCTAGTTCAATTTTCGTAAATCAGCCCATTCATAGATGGCAACAACAATGTTTGAAATTGACAAGTTCGATGGTGTCGAAAATTTCAATCGGTGGAAAATTCAAATGATGGCAATTCTAGTTCTAACCGGCTTGAAAAAGGTTGTTACTGGGAGAAAGCCTGAGAATCTAAATCAAACAAAATGAGAAGAGCTTGATGAAAAGGCCTTGTCTGCAATCCAGTTGTGCCTCGCGAATATCGTATTGCAGGAGGTATTGATGGAGAAGACCTTATCTGCCTTGTGGAAAAGGTTAGAAACTATTTATGCGACTAAGTATCTAGCTAACCGTTTAGCATTGAAACAATGTCTATTTACGTTTCGCATGAACGAAGGTGAACTTCTTAGACATCACATCAATCAATTCATTACTCTTTTAAATGACTTAAAGAACGTTGAGGTTCAGGTTGACGATTAAGATCAGGTTATGTTATTATTATGCTCTTTATCCCCTCCATACAAGTCTTTTAAGGAGATCCTAATTTATGGCAGAGACTAACTCTTGTTTGAAGATGTGAAGGGTTA
Source organism: Gossypium rotundifolium (assembly GCA_025506655.1). Classification (NCBI taxonomy): domain Eukaryota; kingdom Viridiplantae; phylum Streptophyta; class Magnoliopsida; order Malvales; family Malvaceae; genus Gossypium; species Gossypium rotundifolium. The sequence goes on from CP106727.1 coordinate 22,682,799, forward strand.
TTTGTTGAGTAAAGACAAACTCGATAATGAGTTTGGTTCGGATAGTAAGGCAGATAGGCAAGCTTCCGTTTTGGTAGCATTAAAGAAGCGAGACAAAATGTGTCTTTATTGTAAGAAGTTAGGTCACGTCAAAGCAGATTGTTATAAACTACAAAATAAAGGATTGTTGAGAGTAACGAGGAAGATGTAGTTGGTGCTAATTTGGTTGACAAAAGCGGTGATGATTTCTTGTTAGTGTCAACGAGCGAAAGCTTCGAGATTACATCCGAGTGGATCCTAGATTTGAGATGTTCTTTCCACATGTGTCCCAATAGAGAATGGTTCTCCACATATAGTTCGATTGAAGGTGGAGTTGTGCGCATGGGAAGCGATTCATCCAGTAAGGTTATTGGTATTGGTACTGTTAAAATTAGGATGCACGATGGGACAATTAGGACACTATCAGATGTCAAGTATGTACCGATTTATGAAAGAATCTCATTTCCTTGAGTATTTTAGACTCGAAAGGATACAGAATCAACATCGAGTCGAGCGGCATTAAGGTATCTTGTGGAGCTCTAGTTTTATTAAAAGGTAAAAGGGCCACCGTTTTATATTTTGGAAGGTTCTATAGTGACCGGCGAAATTGGACGTCCCTCGTCCGTTACGGAGTTGAAGTCAACTCATTTGGAGCGGAGGCAACTTGTTATAGGAGGGAAAAAGGTATGACCGTTTCGTTGAAGAGAGGTTCTCTTTTGGATGCAAGTTATGAAAAGTTAGGGCACTGTGTTTGTGAAAATAAAACTCGGGTTAGTTTTGATTTGGCAGTGTACAAGTCGAAGGCTAGAAGTCTTCCAGTTTCTAAGCGCAGATTCGACTCAATTAATCCCTTGCATAATTCAAGATAGGCCCGTGGCCGGCTTTAGCAAAGATGGCATTGTGGAAATATGAGTTTAGGTGGAGACTGGTTGAGTATGCCTCCTATTTCAGTCAAATTTGAGAAATAATCTTTCAGTTAAATTCTATTTATTTGTTTCAATCAAACTTTAATTAGTCTAGATTATTTTATTATTATTTAACTTATGATTTTAGCCTATAAATAGGCTCTTTGCAACCTTAGAAAATACACCAATTAGATATTAGAACTCGTAACACTTTTAGAGAATTTTATGTTTACATTTTGAGAGTTCTTTGTTTTTGAGTTTTCGGGGTTTAATTTTTATCTTCATCTTTTATACTCTTCGTTCTTTTGCCATTATAGTAAAATTATCTTTGCCCGTGGTTTTTTATCCTCTTTGGAGGGGTTTTTTCACGTTAAAATTGTGTGTTCAATTTCTCAATTTCTTCTGCTATTTTTACTTGTTCGTTGTTCAATCGGGTCGATCCCCAACAACCTTCATTGATAGGTTAAATATCCTTCAAATAATCAGCACATCCTATTTAAATCATTCAATCAATTGACAATACTCAAATATCGAAATTGTCACTTAACAACTCCAGTGCTATGGAAATAGGAGTATAAATTTCCCGTCTTTGGTCTCATTGAAAGGTAACCATTCATAATACTATACATGCCAGCAGCTATAGCTGAGATGGCTAGTCCTGGGCTTTAACCCATACAAGTATAGTAGTGAGAATGATGAAGAAATGGCCATTACAGATGGAATGATTGCCTAGCATGGAAAAGAGCCAAGTATTGCCATTGGTCTCCAAGCATGTCAAATTTCATGGGATGGTGGTCAACACTTTTATGAAGCCATATATGGCGGCATGAGGAGATGAAACTGTAAATTACAACTTTTCCCCCTTATTGTTCTAGATTTGACTCTTGCTGTAAAAGGTCTCATTTGATTTCTAAGAAACAATTTGTATGGAGAAATTTTATATTGACTGTACAAAATTAAGGGAACAAAGATAAAGAAATTTGCTAGTAGAAGTAGTAAATCGTTTATGAAGATGATCAGCTGTCTGGTATTTTACTTTGCCATGTTCTGCAATGAAATTTTTGTACCAAGTTGCTGAAAACTTGGGGGTTCTCTTCAGTTTCTTAAAGTCAACATGGTGAAGTCTGAATCTTCTTGTGAACCCATATTCCCATTCGAAGTTGTCTAGCAAAGACCAGGCAAAGTAGCCCCTAACATCTGCTCCTTTCCTGATGGCATTCAATGGCAGACACAAACTCATCAGTTATACTCTCACAATTAAAAAATGAGAGAAGTATTTTAGAACGTGCAAAATAGGCAAGAAACATAAGCAATGTAATGGATGGTTTGTTCTTTGTTTCTCATTTGGTTTTCACCTTATTTCTGTTGACAGGGAATCCAAGTATCCAGCCATGTACTTGGCTCGGTTGACGTCTTGTAAGGGATCTTCAATGGTGGAATTTTCTTTGGTCACCTCACCGTATCCTACATCAAACAAAATACAATTATGAAAGTGGAAAAATGCTTTGCAATGAACTTTAAATAAAACTTTTTGTCTCTTTTTACCATTTTCTTTAATGATCATTGGGGTGTTGTTGAATCTCTTTTTAACATAGGTTATGATCTTCTCCATTCCTCCAGGGTAAACATACAACCAGTCCATATCAGTCTGCATAGCAAAAAGATTTAGCTTCTGGTTTAAGTTGCCAAGCAAGTAAAAACCATAAAGTGAGTCAAATTACATTTTGTTCTCTCTACTTAAAAAATGGGACAAATTAGTCCTTGTACTTTGTACAAACCCATTTTGCCCGGCCCATTTTACAACAAACAAAACCCAAAACCTAATCCCCAGATCCAAAACCTAAACCCAAGACCCAAATTACCCTAGCCCAAGACCCAAATACCAAGCCCAATAAAAACCTACCCAGCCCAAAGCCCTTGACCCATTGGCCCAATTGCCCAAAGATTTGAACTTAGGGTTCTTGGAACCCTAAGGAGTCTTACGCCATGACATTAAATGGCACAGGACCATTAGCCTTCGCTTCGACCGAACCCCCTGACACCCATTTGCTCTGACCTCTGGCCACCGCTCCACTTGCCACTGTCTTGTCCATCGCATCTTCACCGTCCCAGTACCTGCAGGACATAAAAATGAATAGACAGAAAGTAGAAAAGGATGGCTATAAAAGCCTAGTTGTATTTCGTGTACAAGGACTTTTTTTTAATTTTTTTCTCCCCTTAATCAACAAAAAAACAGAAACTTTCGAAGGTCTCAGGACTCTCAAAATCCTGTTCTCTCTTCTCGATCAACAATAGCAGGAGCAAATAAAGAAACGAAACATCCCAAAACGCAATAACAGTGATAAAACGTAGAACACAAAAAGCGAAAACAAAGAGAGGGGAAGGTGATTTTATTTTTTTTAAAACTTGTCTCTCTTTCATTTTAGCACATGTTATGACACACATACATATATTTCTAAAAAAAAAAGAAGCAAAAAAATTAAAATTTTTACCTTTTTTGGCCACCGTGCATGGTGGCCGGCGCGACGGCGCGTCGCCGGAACGCCGGGCCAGAATCCTGGACCGAAGCTCCTCGGTGGCCCCCTTCTCTCCGACTCGCAGAGAGAAACGAGAGAGAACGAAGCTTTTTTTTCTTAAGCACCCTGCTCAAATGATTTTTTTCAGGGTTTTGGGCCTTATATAGCCCCTTAAAACGACATCGTTTTGGGGCTGGCCTTTCACCCCAAAACGACGTCGTTTCACCTGGGCCAACCCGAACCCGACCCGCTCCAGGTAGGATCCGCTTGTTTTTTAACTAGAGGGGGAAATTGTGCAATCAGCCCTTCCGCATTTTTAGTTTCTAAAATCAAGCTTTCCATTACCGCAATATTGACCCAAAGATTTCACACGGTTTGCGATTCGGTCCCTCCCTCAAACGCTGCGTTTTAATTTATGGGAAAATTACCTTTTTGGTCCCCCACTTTCACGCGCGTGTGTTTTTAGCCCTTGAACCTTTTCTTTATTTACAATTTGACCCAAAACTTCCATTTTTAATGCAATTTAGCCTCTTTTTCAATCATTTTGCAATTTTTATTATTATTACTATTATTTAAAATTTTATTTTATCATTATTATATTTACTATTACTATTATTATTATTATTTATTATTATTATTTTTTCTATTATTATACCATTATAATCATTTTCACATTATTATTATTTTTCTACCTTATTATTATTCTTATTATTCGTGCGTATATATACCTTTTCTTTATCGCTTTTGTTTATCGATTGTTACTATTATCATATTATTATTATTATTATTATTATTATTATTATTATTATTATTATTATTATCATCATTATTATTATATTACTACTACTATTATTATTATTATTATTTACTTTTTTACCATCATTGTTACTATTATTACTATTTTATTATTATTTCTTCTACTCTTATTATTGTATTATTACATGTATATACTTGCTATTACTATTACTATTACAATTATTATTATTATTGTTGTTGTTGTTGTTGTTGTTGTTATTACTTGTGTGCTAATACTACTATTATCTATTTTATTATGTCTATTTATTAATTCATCAATATTACTGTTATTTCTTTTCTCGCATAACATCGATTTGTCGTAACAGTTTACCCAATGCATCAAGTTTTCAAATAATTGATATTTCGTATTAAGGGTTTGAGAAAATCGTACCCTAACTTACTGGGTTCCGATTTTTCTTGTTCAATCTTAATAACGAAATACCTTTTCTTAAAATCGCAATACAAGTTTTAAATAAAATACTTGTTCCCGGAAATTTCGAAATGTCGCGCCCTAACTCACTGGACTCGACATCTAGATACTTTGAGATAAGTTTCTTTTTCCTAAAATAAAGGCAACGTCCCTAATTTGGCTTTTCAAGAAACCAAGCCCTAACTTACTGGGTTCTGACTTCTCGTTTGACAAATGATGGGAGATCCTTTTCAAGTATAAAGCCAAGTTTTAAAAGGTGAGCTTAGTTTCGAGAATCTAAAGTATCGCGCCCTAACTTACTGGACATGATGCTTTATCTCTTCGAAAATAAGAGAGTCTTAACGTCCCTTTCGATCCCTTCAAGTTTTGGAAATCAAAAGTACCTATTTTCGAATCATTTCAAAGTTTTCAACATTAGGACATCGATCAATCAATTTGGTACCAATTTTGGGCGTATCGAGGGTGCTAACCCTTCCTCATGCATAACCGACTCCCGAACTCGTTTTTTGGATCTCGTAGACCAAAATCGTTGTTTTGATAAATCAAACTATTTATTAAAAACAACTATTTTACGAGGTGACCCGATCACACCTCATCAAAAAAGATTGGTGGCGACTCCCTTCTTTTTTATTTTCAAAACCCGAGTCGACCGCGTTGTTTCCTGTTTTATCAAAAAATGGTTACGACAGCTTGGCGACTCCACTAGGGACTCGAGGGTCAGGCCATAGATTGATTGATTTCTGCCCTTTTGATTAAAATTGGAAAATGGTTTCGAAAAATCATGCTTCTTTTAATGCACTTTCAATATTGGTTGGCATTGCATTGCATGACCGTTGCGGTCACACCTTTAAGTGGGAGCGAGAAACTATGCCTTCGTGAGGTTTTCACCTTCGCACGGGCTAGTAGACTACTTTTGGGATACATCCGTACCTATGTCTTCGTGAAGTTTTCACTTCCCATGGCCATAGGGAAATGTATTCCCCTGAACCGAACTCGGTCCGTATGAGCTTATAATGGGTAAGGATCGAGGAATCTGCTGGTTCGGGTACCTCAAACTTTAGAACTAAACCGCATATAGTAAACCCTAGGAGCCCACCTTAGGTAGAGCTATGTCAAACCTTAGTGGTCACCTAGATAGGTGTTTGTTTATTTTACTTGCTTTATATTCCATGGTACTAACTTGTTGCATTTCATTCTTTTTGTGCATATCATTCTATTTTTAAGAGGCATCGATTCACGGTCCGTTTCTGAGTTAGGCAGCTGGTTATGGAAAGCGAATTCCTTGATAAAGTGGAGGACAATGCGGCCGTCCGCACCTGGTCAGAGCAAAGCCAATTAGAAAGGGGGGACAGCATAGTTGAGGGATATGTGTCAGAATTACAGGATTTCACCAATATCAGTGTCATACAGAACGAGCTCCAAGAGTTGAAAGAAATATGGACCCAATGGGATGACGAGGCAAAGCAGTTGTTCCATAGTACCTACGGCGATCTACCATACCTGCTTGATGTTAAAATAGATAAGCACCTATTTCGAGCAGTGACTTAGTTCTGGAATGCTGCTTATAGCTGTTTTCATTTGGGAAAGTAGATTTGGTTCCCACGGTGGAGGAATACACGACCTTACTACGTTGTCCAAGAATTCAAGTTGATAAAGCTTATTCCAAAGTAGTTAATAGCCTGACTTTTGCGAGGAAATTGATGAATATCACGGGAATGAGCGAACAATGGGTTTCAGCTAAAATACAGAAGAAAGATGGAGGTAAATGCATACCTTGGATATATTTGAGGGACCTGATCCTAACGCATCCTGATGCAAAGAAAAGGATTGACGTCTTGGCCTTGTGTATTTACGGTTTGGTAATCTTCCCAAAAGCTCGAAGACACATTGACGAAGCAGTCATTGATCTATTTGGCCGATTAGACAAAGGGGTCACGCCTGTTTCCACTATCTTGGTGAAATGTTTAGATCCTTGAATGCATGTTGGAGAATGGGTGAAGGTAGGTTTATTGGATGTGCGCAGCTGCTATTGGCCTGGTTCCATAGTCATTTCTGAAAGGTGGATAAAGTGTCTTATCGGTTTTTGTCGGAGAATTGTTCCCCGTTGAAAGAGATAGTAGCCATGCCTAGGAGAGAAGACGTGTCTGAAGAAAACTGGATAGCGCTCCTCCAAAACCTTCAAGAAACGACATCGAGTGGAAGGCTCCTTAGATGATTCCCGATAAGGTCTTTTATCACTGTGGAAACTTTGATTGGGTTCCTCTACTGGGAATTTGGGGTGCCACTGCATATGCCCCTTTGCTGATCCTAAGACAGTATAGTTCAAGACAGTTTGTACCAATGACATACGGGCTAGCTCAATGCGAGTTCTCATACGAAGGGGGAAGCTATAAGAAAAAGGTTAAAGAGATCTCTAGTGCCTGGAATCAGATTCACAGAATGAGAAGATTATCCGTAGGCTGAGGACGACCCCGGAATACAGTGAATGGAGGGCTAGGAGAATCAATGATAACATTCCCGAGCCAAATCCAGAAGGCGCCCGATCGAGAGAAGAATGCTTGTGAGTGGTCCTGTCAGAATTAGAGATCGTGAAATAAGATTTTGAACGGATGAGCTCGAAACTTGAAAAGAGGATAGAAAAGCTGGAAGAAGAAAAGATGCTCCTCCAATTAGAGGTGGACGGTCAAAAATCAGAGGCTGAAAAACTCAGAAAAGAAAAATGGAAGGTAGAGGAAGATCGAGATAATTTGAAGACGGAATACAAGAAGATGCGCCTGACAATAAAAAACACAGGATTAGGGAAAACTTCAGAGCAGTGGCGACAAGAGGTCCGAGAGGAAAAAGTCAGAGTTAGCAATTGGGAGAGAAAGTTTCAAGAAATACGAACGCAAAAAGAAGACTTAGAGAAGGGCATGACAAAAACCAAAAGGAGAAAAAGGGACTAAAAGCTAGAATAGCTGAGCCTGGGAGGTCTCTACACCACTATCGAAGTCAAGAATCGAAAAGCCAACTGAAGTCAAGCCTAAACAAAATTGAGGAAATGAAGGGTAAGGTTGAGGATCTAGAATCAGCATTACACGGTAGTGAGCTTCGGATTGAGCTTCTGGAAACGAGAGAAAGGCGTTGGGAGGAGGAGCTTCGCCATTCTTGCGAGCAAGTTAGAAGCCGGAACTACCTCATGGGTGAAGCGATAATCTAGATTAGAGAGGTAACTGATCACCTGCAGACTTTGGCTACGGAAGCTGACATATTGAGCGTGAGATATGAGCTACCGCCGGGTCATGATCAAGAGCTAATCTCTTTACTTGGGAAAATCAAAACCTTAGGCCTTAGGGCAAAAGCATATTTGTAATCTGCTTTATGTAAAGGGTTTTGCCTTCTAATAAAGTTTTCTAAAATGAAGTTGATCAGAATCGATGTCTTGCATTCATGCATTTGCATTGCATCATATTACATGCATTTAAGTTTATAAAAATGGGCCTAATTAGCTAAAATTATTAGAAAGAGAAAGAGAGAGAAAAAAAAGTGAAAGGGGAAAATCTGGAAGCGGAACATCACTAAGGAATGCGCGCTAAAACCAGGAAAATGGATCAAAGGTTCGAACAATTCCAAAAAGAAATGTAAGAACAAATGCAAGAGCAAATGTTAAAACTCCAGCAGGAAATGAGGGACCAAATGTTGGAGGCCCAGAGGAATATGGTGGCCCAAATGGCTCAAATGATGAACTGGGCAATGGATAAGGGGAAAGGCCCTATGCCTCCGGTCGAGGAAAGTAGTGAAGGCATCCCCCCGGGTTTTACCCCACCACATGCAAGAACAAGGCCTGAGGAGTATGTCCTAAGGCCACCGATTCATGATCAGCCTCAATAAGGGCAGGACGACGCTAGACCTCCCATGAGCTTCCACGCAGGCTCCGGATCCCAACCAGGAGATAACCCAGCCAATCCTATTGTACCTGATTTAGATATGGCAGAGAAAATGGGGTCGAGATGAAACACCCCAAACCCGGCCCACGAGCCTTGACCAGATCTGGTATGTTCCTCGAGTAAAAAAAAACGATTCAAATTCATTTGTTCTTTGGAAAAAATTGAGTAATTTTTAGAGAAAATTGGGTTTGTGTTGTGTTCGAGTTGTAAAGTTATTTTTTTTTTGAAGTCTAGATTTTAATAAAACTTTATTATCAAAACAATAAGTTAAAAACGTTGCCAAGTTCTTAGAGTTCACTACTTAAATTGAAAATCTCTTGAATTTAGGTGTCAAAACATTTTCATTTATTATTAAGAAAATTTACTTAACTTTAAATTAAACATCCAAACATAGTAAAGAAATTAAAACGCATGCATAAACAGTTCATACTTAGCGGCCTTATTACATCAACATAAAACCCAAATTAAATTCAAAGCACTTAAAATAAAAAGTCCAAATAAAATAAATTCCTTGCTTTGAGCATGGCCACCACTAAGCTCCTGCCGACTCGGTCCATCACTAATCGTCACCTGAAAAATAATCCCACAACGGGGTGAGTCAAACAGACTCAATGTGTAACCACAACACTAAATCCTAACAAATTCAGGCATATCAAATCATACATGTTCATATAGCATTCAAATAATATGATGCAAACCCGAACCCAAACCTAGATAGCCATCCGCTACACATCACCCGTACCAACCTCGCATAATCGGGGACTACTAAGTCAACCTCCATCCGCTACACAACATCGAAGGCGATCATTGCAATCGACGTGCTCATCGCCTCTTATAAAATTTGTGGCATTGCCACGGATAATATTTTGTGTCATGAGACACCACATTCGATAATGTGACCAAGTCACCACATTCAGATATCGTGACATAAGTCACCACATTCACTTCCCCTTTCATACTATCCCATATGCCCCATATCCTACAAATATTCACTAACCATGTCATATCCCTTATTCACATTCTTTTAGTTTCACATGTACCATAACAGATCATATTATAATCCTAGTAGGAGTAGGAAAACATACCTGAGTACTTTGTACCATTGCATGGTACCTTAGCCATATTCACATTATTTTAAGAGCACATATATATATATATTAAACGTTGCCATAGATCTGGTTAAGAGATAGTGTGGGGGGTACACACCTGGTATTCTTAACGCTTTATTGAAATCCCAAAAACCCGATCTAATGCTTTAGATCCTTTATTCCTTGTTACCGATTTGACTACTAATCAAAATTCAAAACTTGTAGTGTTTCCCTTTATAATCGGCTAACCATTAGATCCATTAACTTGGTTAGTTTTCGGCTTAAACAAATAAGAAATAGATCTAAATACTAAATTAGTGCATTGGCTGAATATTCATGTATACTTACCTTACGATTCTTAGATCCCTAAAATTATCACTTCCTTGTAATCTTGTCAAAATCCCTATAGATATATGTTAGATAAATTTCTAACATCTAATCATAACAAATGGCCCTCATTGAATATTACACATGCCTTACCTTAGATATTAAAGTCCCAAACCTCCTTATGGTCGACTAGAGATGATCCCGAAAGAGTCCTTCACGGTTCGACCAAAGGCATTAATAGAGTTAGATTCCTAGTTTAAGTCTAAAAGAAAAAGAATGGAAACCGAATGACAATTGGCCCTTACCCTTAATACAAAAGTCGACAGCACCTTTGCTTGAAGCCCCTCAAAGATTCGGCTATGAAGACTAGCTAGTGCTCAAAAGATTTCGGCTTTTGGGATTTAATGGAGTAATCGGCTTCACAAGGATGAAAAGAGAGAGATATGAGCTTTAGGAAGAATCGGCAATGGTTATTTTAGGGAAGGGTTTCGGCTAGAGCAAGAAAAGAAAAAATAAAAGTGATAGCTTAGAAGGAAAAGAGAAAGCGCAAGAGGCTAAATTGCTTAATGACATTCGGCTATCCCCTTTACTACTCTTAGCCGAATTTGCCACCAAGGACTCCCTTGGCCGGCCAACTCCTTCCCCCCTATCTCATTCCTTGTTTTTCTCCTTGTCACTTTATTTAAAATAATTAAAAAAATCAAACCACCATTTATCCTTACCTTAGCCAAAATTTTTAAGGGAATTTAAGCACATCTTAAACTCTTCTTAGAGACTCCCCATGCCGTCCATCTCTTCCTCATATTGCCGCAAAAATAAAAGCTTTATTTAGCTTCCCATACGACTCGATCCTAGGTCCTTCCTCATAGCCCATGGTGTCATTTCGGAGGCCCTAAGTGGCACCTCCAAGCCACTTTTCCAAGCCCGTTTGTGTGTCATACTTTCCCTTCATTTTCTTAAGACCACCTTGCTTCAGCCTCCCTTTTAACTTAAAACATAATATTTTTTAAGGCATTTCCCTAAATTCCAAGGTTCCAAAATTCACATAACACATTCATAATACATAAGACATGCTATTTCATATAATTAAGCAAAATGCAAGCCCATTTTCTATGTTACGCTTCTACCCCCTTAAAATAATTTCGTCCTCGAAATTACCTGGATGAAACAAGTGAGGGTATTGCTGTCGCATTGTCTCTTCTGGCTCCCACGAAGCTTCCTCTGATCCATGATTGCGCCATAACACTTTGACTAGAGGAACTGATTTCCGTCGCAATACTTTCACGTCCCGTTCCAATATCTGAATCGGCTCTTCTTCGTAGGACAAGTCTGGCCTTAGCTCCACCTCTCCAACTGGTACCACATGAGATGGATCCGATCGATAACGACGTAGCATGGACACATGGAATACGTCGTGTATCTGCTTTAATTCCGAAGGCAACTCTAACTGGTATGCCACTGGTCCAACTCGCTTTAATACCCGATAAGGTCCTATAAACCTTGGACTTAACTTCCCTTTTCGACCAAATCTCATCACTTCTTCCAAGGCGAAACTTTAAGAAACACTCGATCTCCCACATCAAATTCTATCTCCTTCCGTTTGAGATCTGCATACGACTTTTACTTATTAGATGCTTCTTTTAACCGTGCCCGAATTACCTCAACCTTTTCCTCAGATTCTGCCACAATCTCAAAACTCGATGTTCTCCTAACTCTGTCCAACACGTAGGAGTTTGACACTTCCGACCATACAACGCTTCATACGGTGCCATCCGAATACTAGCCTGATAGCTGTTATTGTAGGCAAATTCCGCTAATGGCAAATAGTCTTCCCAACTTCCTCTGAAGTCCATCACACAGCCCCTCAACATATCTTCTAGCACTTGGATTACTCGTTCAGACTGCCCGTCTGATTGTGGGTGAAAAGTCGTAGTGAAGTCCAATTTGGTGCCTAACGCCTGATGTAGTGCTTTCCAAAACCGAGAAGTAAACCTTGGGTCCCTATCTAAGATAACTGACACTGGCACTCCATGCAACCTTACAATTTCTGCCACATACAACTTTGCCAACTTCTGCAAGGAATAATCAACTCTTACCGGAATGAAATGCGCGGACTTTGTCAAACGGTCCACTATTACCCATACCGAGTCCTTCTTAGTGGGTGTAAGAGGAAGCCCACTAACGAAGTCCATGGTAATTCTCTCCCACTTCCACTGCGGAATCATTATCGGTTGAAGCAATCCTGACGAAACTTGGTGTTCAAATTTAACTTGTCGACACGTCAAACACTTGCCGACAAATTCTCAGAACTTCCTTCTTCGCACTGTGCCACCAAAGCGTCCCCTTAGATCTCAGACAACTTAGTGCCTCCAGGATGCATAGCATAAGGGCTACTATGCGATTCTCAAGAATCCTCCGCCTTAGGTCCTTGTCCTTAGGTATACAAACTTTACCCTTGAAACACAACACTCCATCGCTATTAATACCATAATCCTTCAACTCTCCGTCTGCACTTGTCAGATCTTAACACTTAGATCTTCATCCAACAACTGACTCTCTTTCACCTCTTTCAACCATGTCGGCTTAACTTGCAGCTCTGCCAGCAGACTTCCATCATCATACAAGCTCAGATGTGCGAACATCGCCCTCAGATCCGACACAACCTTCCAACTTAGGGCATCCGCCACTACATTCGCCTTGCCCGGGTGATACTCTATAGAACAGTCATAATCCTTTAGTAACTCCACCCATCTTCGTTGTCTCATATTCAACTCCTTCTGAGTCAACAAATACTTAAGGCTCTTGTGGTCTATGTAGATCACCGACTTTTCTCCATAAAGATAATGCCTCCATACCTTAAGAGCAAAGACCACTGCCGCCAATTCCAAGTCGTAAGGCCGAGTAGTTAACCTCATGAGGCCTTAATTACCAGACGCATAAGCAACTACCTTCCTCTCTTGCATTAACACGCATCCCAACTCAGATGAGAAGCGCCACAATACACCACGAAGTCCTTTCACGCCTCAGTGAATCGAATCGAGCTTCATCAAGACCCTCTTAAGCTTCTCAAAGCTTTCCTGTTGCTTCTCAGAATACGAAGGTACTTCCTTCCTCGACAACTTTGTCAAAGGTGCGGCTATCGATGAGAACCCTTCCACAAATCTTCTGTAGTATCCTGCCAATCCCAAGAAACTACGAATCTCAACCACCGACTTAGGTGGTTTCCAATCCAATACTGCCTCAATCTTTAGAGGATCCACCCTTGTTCCTTCTACGGATATCACATGTCCCAAAAACACAACTTCCTTCAGCCAAAATTCACACTTGCTGAATTTGGCATAGAGCTTCTTCTCCCTTAGCACTTGTAACACAATCCGAAGGTGCTCATCATGCTCCTTTTCAGACTTGGTGTACACTAGGATGTCTTCGATGAACACAACGACGAACCTATCCAAGTAGGGTTGAAAAATTCGATTCATCATATCCATGAACGCGGCTGGGGTGTTCGTCAATCCAAACGGAATCACTAAGAACTCATAGTGCCCGTATCTTGTTCAGAAAGCCGTCTTATGGATATCTGCCTCCTTCACCTTCAACTGATGATATCCTGACCTTAAATCGATCTTTGAGAAAACTGCGGCCCCCTTAAGCTGATCGAACAAGTCGTCTATCCTTGGCAACGGGTACTTGTTCTTGATGGTTAGCTTATTCAACTGACGGTAATCTATGCACATACGCATAGTTCCGTCCTTCTTCTTCATAAACAGAACCGGTGCTCCCCATGGAGACACACTGGGTCGAATAAACCCACGATCAAGTAACTCTTGGATTTGAGCCTTGAGCTCAACCAACTCCTTTGGTGCCATTCTGTACGGGGCAATTGACACCGGAGCTATTCCCCGTAACAAGTCAATTCTGAACTCAACCTCCCTGTTTGGGGGTATTCCAAGTAATTCCTCCGAAAAGACATCCGCAAAATCCTTTACAGCTCTAACTCCGCTTAACTCCCCTTCTTTCCATCCAACGCACTAATGAAGGTCAAAACGCCTTGTACCCTTTCCAACCATCTTCTCAACCTTAAGTCTTTGAAACTACATTAGACAAGTAGTTTTTTCTTTCTCCTATCATAATGACCACCTCATCTTCTAGGGTCCTTAACTCCATTCGCTTAGCTGCACAGTCCACCACAGCCCGATGTTCCACTAGCCAGTCCATACCAAGTATGAGATCGAATTCTCTTAAGGGAAGTTCCATCAAGTCAGCAGAAAATACTACGCCTTGAATTTCTAAAGGTACACTCCGAAAGATCTTATTCACCACTACAGTTTGACCTAGTGGGCTTACTACAGATCATCTCCCTATCGAAAAGTTCAGAGGCTATGTCTAGAGTTTCAACCATCAGACATGCAACATAAGAACGGGTCGAGCCCACATCAATCAAAGCAACATAAGGCTTTCCAAAATAAGGAACGTCTGGGTTATGACATCCTGCATCTCCATCCTTCCTCCGTGAACCGCATAAACCAAACTTCGGTTGTTTTGCCTTAGTATTAGCAACACCTCGGCCGGTGTTCCACGTCCTCTGCCAAAGACCATTTCCTCTGTTATTCTGGACCACGACCCACCGAGGTCATTGTGACACCTCTACCACTGATTAACATTCTCGAGCCAACGGTCGATTCCCATCCGGTCTCATCGGACGGTCCTTAATCATATGGTCCTTTGACCCACACTTGAAACATCCCCCTGTCTTCTTCCAGCATTCGCCTAAGTGCTTCTTCCTACATTGATCACAAGTACAATATTGCCCTCCAAGAGCGACTTTGCGACCTTGCGGCCCATCAACTCTAGGCCTCTTCTGAACACTCCCAGTTGATCCAGACGACCCAAAACCTCTTTTATTTCTATTCTGATCAGAGTTCTGCCTTGCAGAGTCCTTAATTCCCTCAGCTACCTTAGCCTTTTCTACTAATGCGACAAACTCTCGCTCCTAGTGTGGGGCTATCAATAACCTCAGGTCATCCCTTAGTCCGTCCTCAAACCGAACACATCACTCATGCTCTGTTGCCACCACTCCTCGAGCATACCGACTCAACCTTAGAAATTCAGCTTCATATTCTCGCTACATACTTGTTCCTTGAACCATTTAAATGCCTTCTCTCCGCTTCATCAAGATATCCGGTTCCCACATACTTCTTCCGATATGCCGCCTTAACATACTCCTGGTTAGATCCTCACGGTGACACCATCCCGAATCGCGAGCCACCATTGATATGCTTCATCGCATAACAAATACCACCATTCCTTTCAATTTCTCTTGAGGGTCGATCGAGCTCATCCATAATTTGCTCGGTCACCTCCTAACTAATATTCACCAGACTGGGTGCTACACCAGATCGCCATTTAAACACCTCACTCAGTTGGCTCGAGTCGCCGGCACAAATTTCGAGCTCCCATATTCCTCCAAAGACCACCACCATTTCAAGAACTCGCAACGATAGCTGGCGATATAGCATCCTCTCCCATCTGATCTTGTTGCTCAACACCAACAGCTGGTGGTGGTGGCGGTGGTACCTCATTCTCAGATTCTTGACCCGATCTAACGGGTTCTGACACGGTCATTCTACCACGACCGCGTCCTCGCACATTACGACATCGCCCCTTTGTGCTCATTCTTACGATTGCGCTTTAATCTGATTAAGAAATTTTATGAATTAGCGTTTGTTCCACTGATTATCCGCGAAGAAGTTTTATGTAAAGAGTTTAGTAGCAGTTCTTTCGATCAATCAAAGTTTCAAGTCTTCTATCCAAGTTCAGAGAAGTTCAATCCATTCAATATTCCTACCACACACATTCCTGTTCAAACATTTGTGTGCATTCCTATCCCAGGGGTATTTTCGTCAATTGTCCTACATGGGTATTTTGATAATAAATCAGAGTCAATTTAAAAAAATCATAGTAAATCATAGGTACTGTGAAATTTTCAAAACTCGAGGGTATTTCAAAAATTTTTTTCCCAAATCGGAGGTATGGCAGACATTTTGGAAATCAGGGTTATTTTGGTAATTTTGTCAATCAGGGGTAATTTGGTAAAATTTTCAAATCAGGGCATCTTGAATTTTCACAAGTTAGGGTTTCATGGATACTTTTGCAAAGTAGGGAAATTTTATTAAAATCAAGGGTAATATGGAAATTTTAGAACCAAGGGCATTTTAGTAATTTTACCACTGGGGTATTTAGGTAATTTTGTAAATTAAAATTCTTAGAAAGTTTTTCCAAAATAATAATTTTCACAATTCAAAAGGGTAGCTTGTTGACTTTTAAAACTAGGGTTTCTATAAAAATGTGGCTAGTCCATTTCGGGTTTTAATTATCGAGTTTAGCTTCGTGACTAAGACCTCTTGGTTAGGGTGAACAGAAGCTACGCACTGTAGGATTCGAGTGGAGAGGAGGTGAGTCACGCGAATTGCTTAAATACCAAGCTCCCACCAAACCAATCCTAGACATGCACCATGGTTGCCACACCCTAACTCTGTGACTTAACCATGTGTTTGTTTAATTAGGCATTTAAAATTTTATGTAATTGTTGGGATAGCCTAGTCCTAGGGTTCAAGTACTTATCATGCTAATCTCGCTCCATTTCTACCCTTCTACAATTCATATCATAAATCACACAAGAGATAGGGGTACTTACCCGGTGGACTTGAATTGCCTGAGACTTAGGTGCCATGCCGTAAAACACCTTATTTCTCGAATTTTCACAAAATTCTTTTAGGCTTAATTTTTTGAAAACGTTTTGGGCCTTAAACCCAAGGCCGAGAGTTTAAAAGCGAGCTCGATACCAAGTTGAAACACCCAAACCCGGCCCACGAGCCTTGACCAGATCTGGTATGTTCCTCGAGTAAAAAAAATGATTCAAATTCATTTGTTCTTTGGAAAACTTTGAGTAATTTTTAGAGAAAATTGGGTTTGTGTTGTGTTCGAGTTGTAAAGTTATTTTTTTTTTGAAGTCTAGATTTTAACAAAACTTTATTATCAAAATAATAAGTTAAAAAGCGTTGCCAAGTCCTTAGAGTTCACTGCTTAAATTGAAAATCTCTTGAATTTAGGTGTCAAAACATTTTTCATTTATTATTAAGAAAAATTTACTTAACTTTAAATTAAACATCCGAAACATAGTAAAGAAATTAAAACGCATCCATAAGCAGTTCATACTTAGTGGCCTTATTACATCAACATAAAACCCAAATTAAATTCAAAGCACTTAAAATAAAAAGTCCAAATAAAATAAATTCCTTGCTGAGCATGGCCACCACTAAGCTCCTGCCGACTCGGTCCATCACTAATCGTCACTTGAAAAATAATCCCACAATGGTGTGAGTCAAACAGACTCAATGTGTAACCACAACACTAAATCCTAACAAATTCAGGGCATATCAAATCATACATGTTCATATAGCATTCAAATAATATGATGCAAACCCGAACCCAAACCTAGATATCCATCCGCTACACATCACCCGTACCAACACGCACACCGTGGGGACTACTAAGTCAACCTCCATCTGCTACACACCATCAAGGCGATCGCACGGTCGACGTGCTCATCGTCCTTATAAAATTCGTGGCATTGCCACCAGATAATATTTTGTGTCATGAGACACCACATTCAGATAATGTGACCGAAGTCACCACATTCAGATATCGTGACATAAGTCACCACATTCACTTCTCATTTCATAATATCCCATATGCCCCATATCCTACAAATATTCACTAACCACGTCATATCCCTTATTCACATTCTTTTAGTTTCACATGTGCCATAACAGATCATATTATAATCCTAGTAGGAGTAGGAAAACATACCTGAGTACTTTGTACCATTGCATGGTACCTTAGCCATATTCACATTATTTTAAGAGCACATATATATATATATATTAACGTTGCCATAGATCTGATTAAGAGATAGTGTGGGGTACACACACAGTATTCTTAATGCTTTATTGAAATCCAAAAACCCGATCTAATGCTTTAGATCCTTTATTCCTTGTTGCCGATTTGACTACTAATCAAAATCTGAAACTTGTAATGTTTCCTCTTTATAATCGGCTAACCACTAGATCCATTAACTTGGTTAGTTTTCGGCTTAAACAAATAAGAAATAGATCTAAATACTAAATTAGGGCATTGGCCGGATATTCATGTATACTTACCTTACGATTCTTAGATCCCGAAAATTATCACTTCTTTGTAGTACTGTCAAAATCCCTATAGATATATGTTAGATAAATTTCTAACATCTAATCATAACAAATGGCCCTTGGCCGAATATTACACATGCCTTACCTTAGATATTGAAGTCCCGAAGCCTCCTTATGGTCGACTAGAGATAGATCCCGAAAGAGTCCTTCATGGGTTCGGCCAAAGACATTAATAGAGTTAGATTCCTAGTTTAAGCCTAAAAGAAAAATAATGGAAACCGAATGACAATTGGCCCTTACACTTAATACAAAAGTCGACAGCACCTTTGCTTGAAGCCCCTCAAAGATTCAGCTATGAAGACTAGCTAGTGCTCAAAAGATTTCAGCTTTTGGGATTTAATGGAGTAATCGGCTTCACAAGGATAAAAAGAGAGAGAGATATGAGCTTTAGGAAGAATCGGCAATGGTTATTTTAGGGAGAGGTTTCGGCTAGAGTAAGAAAAGAAAAAAATAAAAGTGATAGCTTAGAAGGAAAAGAGAAAGCGCAAGAGGCTAAATTGATTAATGACATTCGGCTATCCCCTTTACTACTCTTAGCCGAATTTGCCACCAAGGACTCCCTTGGCCGGCCAACTCCTTCCCCCTATCTCATCCCTTGTTTTTCTCCTTATCACTTTATTTAAAATAATTAAAAAAATAAAGCCACCATTTATCCTTACCTTAGCCGAAATTTTCAAGGGAATTTAAGCACATCTTAAACTCTTCTTAGAGACTCCCCATGCCGTCCATCTCTTCCACATATTGCCGCAAAAATAAAAGCTTTATTTAGCTTCCCATGCGACTCGATCCTAGGTCCTTCCTCATAGCCAATGGCGTCATTTCCAGAGGCCCTAAGTGGCACCTCCAAGCCACTTTTCCAAGCCCGTTTGTGTGTCATACTTTTCCTTCATTTTCTCTTAAGACCACCTCGCTTTAGTTCTCCCCTTTTAACTTAAAACGTAATATTTTCTAAGGCATTTCCCTAAATTCCAAGGTTCCAAAAATTCACATAACACATTCATAATACATAAGACATGCTATTTCATATAATTAAGCAAAAATGCACAAGCCCATTTTCAGGATGTTACACGAGAGAAGAATCTTCAAGGCAGTTAGAAGATCGTTGCAAATGGCTGGAAGAAAAATTCAAGGCACTAGAAAATATCGATCATCATCATGGGATTGGCGTAAAAGATTTAAGTCTAGTTCCGGATTTGGTGCTACCTCATAAGTTTAAAATGCCTGAATTTGAAAAATACAGTGGGACTAGCTGCCCCGAGGCTCACATCACCATGTTCTACAGGCAAATGGCTAGCTACGTTGACAATGATCAACTCTTAATCCACTGTTTCCAAGAAAGTTTAGTGGGCGCGGCTACTAGATGGTATAGCCAGCTTAGTCAGGCCAACATTAGTTCCTGGAGAAATCTAGCTCAAGCATTTCTAAAGCATTACAGCCACGTTACGGACATGACACCGGATAGAATTACTTTGCAAAGCATGGAAAAAAGACAAAATGAAAGTTCCAGATAATACGAGCAAAGATGGAGGGAGGTCGCCATGCATGTCCAACCACCCCTCTTAGAAAAAGAGACTATCATGCTTTTCATTAACACACTGAAGACTCCTTTCATAACTCATATGATAGGGAGTACGACTAAAAGCTTCACCAACATAGTAATGGCGGGAGAGATGATCGAACATGCCATAAGGAGCGGCAAGATCGAGGTAGGAGAAAGCGCTAGAAGGGCCGCTCCTAAGAAGAAGGACGGTGAAGTAAATAACGTGAGCACACACAAGGCGATCACGGTTAATCGGCCAAATGCAGTCACCTCTGGACAAGAAAAATCGACAAGACAGGAATTGGAAACTAGACCGAACACCAAAAAAATTCAATTCACGCCAATTCCAATAACGTACAAGGAACTATATTAGACCTTGTTCAACAAGCATATCGTGTCCCCGTTCTATTTGCAGCCATTGCAACCGCCATACCCTAAGTGGTACGACCCTAACGCTCAATGCGATTACCATGCAAGGGTAGTGGGGCATTCGATAGAGAATTGCCTCACCTTTAAAAAGGTAGTCGAGAGGCTAATAAAGATGGAGGTCATAACACTCGACGATTTGATAAAAAAGGGGAACCCACTACCCAATCACGAGGGTAGAGGGGTAAACACGATTGGCGAGGAGGTGGTGAAAAAGATCAAGAGGGGCGTCGCGGAGGTGAAAACCCCATTGAGAGTAGTTTGAGAGGAAATGGTAAAGAGAGGATTGGCAGATTCAGATCCTGCGAAAAACTGGAGGTATACAAAGAACTACTGCGAACTCTATAAAACAAAAGGGCACGAGATTCAAGAATGTGCCCAGTTTAGAATCTTGGTGCAAAACCTTATGGACAACAAGGAACTGGAGTTTTATGAAGAAGGAGTAGATGAAAGGAATGTATGTGCGACCGAGGAAGAATTGATGAAGCCTGGAGTCAATTACCCAAGAATCATCATCTCATGAAACACGGAAGGCGGGTGCAGGGAAGGCCAAAGATTATAATTCGAGACACCTTCTTTTTCCCCACAAAGATAGTAAAAAGGTACCACAGGACTACAATTGTAATGTGATGATACCAAGGGCGGAAAGCTCCACTAGCATTTCTAGAAATCAAGAATGAAGGGTCTATCTGTGCAAGCGGGAAGCAGTGCGACCCTAAGAACAAAGGAGCAAAACCAAGAAACCAAAGACTATCTTGTTGGCGGAAAAAGGAACCGAAGCCCCACAATGAACCCGTAAAAGAGGAGGAGGCCAAAGAATTCATGAAATTCTCGAAACACAATGAGTCTGTTGATGGTAAAATAGTGCATAAACAACCAGCTCGCATATCTGTACTAGCCCTGCTGTTAAGCTCAGAAGTGCACCGTGAAGCACTGATGAAAGTATTGAATGAAACTTATATTACTAAGGATATATCCGTTAAAAAATTGGACCGTTTGGTTAGTAACATAAGTGCTGATAATTTTATTTACTTCAGTGATGATGAAATCCCACTAGGGGGTATGGGATCAACAAAGGCCTTGCACATAACTACTCGTTGCAAGGGATACACTCTACCAAGTGTGTTAATAGATAATGGATTAGCTTTAAATGTCTTACCTTTGGCTACACTGAGGAGGTTGCCTATAGACAGCTCTCACATGAAAGTATGCCAGAACATAGTGAGAGCATTTGATGGCACTGAAAGAAGAGTGATGGGAAGAATGGACGTGCCATTATTGATCGGGCCTAGCACATATGAAGTAGATTTTCTAGTCATGGACATCAAGCCCTCTTACAACTGCTTGTTGGGAAGGCCTTGGATTCATTCGGCAGTCTTGTGCCTCGCCAATCCTTTGCAAAGCTGGCTGGTAACAAAAATCGATGGTAACTATAAATCTTGAAGAAGACATCATAGCAATCGTTACCAACGAGCGCCATATCTAAAACAAGTGAGGAGGCATTTGAATGTTCTTTTCGATCCTTAGAGTTCATAAATGCTACTTTTATCTCGGAGGGAATGAAGTTTGATTACTAAGCCATCCAAGATCACAAGGATGGGCTACGAATGATGATAGGAAAAGGGCTCTACCAGGAAAAGGATTGGGCAAACATCTCCAAGAGAAAGTTCAGATCCTGATGTTGAAAGAGAAGAGAGACCATTTTAGCTTGGGTTTCAAACCAGATGCAGAATAAATGAGGAGGGAAATAGAGAGGAAACAAGAAAGAAAAAGGGTAAGGTTGAACGGATAGGACGTCAAGTGGGAATCAATGACATTCCCCCACATATCCTGTACCTTCGTGTCAGGAGGAATAATCTACCCGGAGAATCTTCCTCACATCAACGCCATACACGACGAGGAAACTGATCAAAGAAACACATTAGGCATTCGCCGTCATTTAACTGAAGCATTACGAACAATTGGACCGCAGAGAATTTCTGTAGTTTTTAGAGATTATCTGAGTAATATTCAGAACGCACTCATTGCTTTAAGCCTAGAAACAATGAGATTTTTTTGTGAAACAGGCTCATGTTCGGATATTTTGTTCCAATGAAATGCATCTTTAATTCTAACAAACTTTTCTCATTTTCTTGTTCCCATTCATATCATGTGAATAGTTATCCTTCAATTTATATATTTTTTGTACATCCCTTGATACCCATCATAGGTCCCTAGCCATCAATGATATGAGCAACGATACTACAGATTCAGAGGTCCATTTTGAGCAAGACATGTGTTTAGAGGAATCTCAAGGTTTTAAAAATGACAGAGAATGTGACTTGCCTCCAGATTTGTTGAGAATGGTAGAGCAAGAAGAAAAACATATCCTACCGCATAAAGAGTCAATGGAAGTGGTGAACCTGGGAGAAGGACAAGAAGTGAAGATCAGAGCTTGTATCACGACAGAGACCAAGCGAGACCTCATCGAGTTACTCCAAGAATTCAAGGATGTATTCGCGTGGTCATATCAAGATATGCTCGGATTAATCACTGATATCGCAGTACACCGGCTGCCCATAAAACAAGAATACAAGCCCGTCCAACAGAAGCTTCGAAGAATGAGACCGGATATTTTGTTAAAAGTAAAAGAAGAAGTCGAGAAATAATTTAACGCCGGATTCTTGCAAGTGGTTAAGTATTCGGATTGGGTGGCTAATATCGTCCCTGTCCCTAAGAAAGATGGGAAAGTGCGAATGTGCGTAGACTATAGGGATCTAAACAAGGCTAGCCCGAAAGATAATTTCCCGTTGCCTCACATCGACACCTTAGTAGACAATACGGCAGGCTATTCGTTATTCTCCTTCATAGATGGTTTCTCAAGATACAACCAAATAAAGATGCATCCTGAAGATATGGATAATACAACATTTGTAACTATGTGGGGGACGTTTTGCTACAAGGTGATGCCGTTTGGGCTAAAAAACGCGGGAGCGACATATCAGAGGGCCATGGTAACCCTATTTCACGACATGATACGCAGAGAAATTGAGGTTTACGTCGACGATATGATTGCCAAGTCCCGAACTGAAAAGGAACATGTGTAGGTCTTAAGAAAACTATTCTTGAGGTTGAGGAAATTCCAGCTAAAACTTAATCCAGCAAAATGTACCTTGAACTCGATGCGAGGAAGTTGCTCGGGTTAAGTGGTCGATAAAAGGGATTGAGGTTGACCAGACAAAGTCAAGGCCATACAGAGTTGCCTCCACCACGCACCCAAAGAGAAGTTAGAGGTTTCTTAGGAAGGCTAAATTACATCGCTTCGGTTCATTTCTGTTGGTGAGAAATGTGACCCCATATTTCGTCTGCTTAAGAAACGCAATCCGGGCACATGGGATGAAGAATGCCAAAAGACCTTCGACAAAGTAAAGTAATACTTGTCCAATGCCCATGATAACACTGACCTCATCCGTAGGCCGTTAATCCTTTATTTGACGATCTTTCGATAATTCAATGGGATGTGTGTTTGGTCAGCATAACGATTCGGGAAAAAGAGAGAAGGCAATATACTACCTTATATAGCCCCTGCTCAAATGATGTTTTTCAGGGTTTTGGGCCTTATATAGCCCCTTAAAACGACGTCGTTTTAGG